>OX104128.1:47431919-52231919 GCA_944470555.2 Heterobilharzia americana
TCATCAAGGTTATATTTTTAACATCTTAACGTAAACTGTACACGATTCATGCATTAGGCAATGTTCAACATTTTACTGTTGAAAACAGTTTGCTTGTTTAACGACAGTAAATATTGACTGTTGATAGGTTAGTTGACAAATCACTACACTAGATGAAGACAATTAAAATATTCACCTTTCAGAAATGTTGAAAAATAGGGGCTTACGTTTATTCCATAGAGAATATTATTAAATGCTTTGTACTATTTTGCCACTTTGGTAAAACAGTAAACTGAAAATTGATAAGCATTTATCATGACCTTGAGCGTGTGCTTACTACTCTCATTATATATATGTATTATTTTGATTAGATTTATGAAAGGTAAGGTTTACAGTTTGACCTATAAGTCTTTGCCTTCGAAAATATACGGCTTATATGTAATGTGTGCTAGGTATATATTCTAAAGAAAGCAAAGATACGTATCACTTTTTATATTCACGCTACGAAATAACCTTGGTTCGGAGTCTCATGGTCTCTTCTACGCATGAAAGCGATCTATATTTTAGGTAATTCAATTATATGAATTATTCTCATTTTCACTTGGCATGTAAGTAATATGAAACCATGTAAACCGGGTTTTGCTAATTCAATTTCTGTCGATCCCTCCTGACTGGCTTATTTAATTTAATTTTATATAAGAAATGGAAGCGAAATCCATATTTCTAACTGTACAGTGATTCGACTACAAACAACTTTTCATTGTGAAACCTGTAGCTACTTTTCGTGTATCGATCTACCAGAAGTTATCTCATTCCACATAGATCCGGAATCAGTTCAGAGCTTTTTAAATGTCCACATACATGAATCAAATTTTATTTATATTTCATCCTCTAAATAATGTGTCATTGTGAACATATATATCCTAGTAAATAAAATAAAACAGTAGTTACACATGTTGTTCGAGTGTTCCTTCCTTCTAAAGTTTAGTTTCCTAGTGGAACCTGTGGGAGTTATTCTAAGCATTATATTCAGGTTACTTCCTAATGAAGTGCGTGCAAAAAGCTTACGTAATAAGGAAATTTTGTTAAACAGAGTGTATTTGATTTTACATTAAGCATAAAACGTTGTGAGTAAAAATGTCATTAGATTCACAGTTTAATATCGACTTTCTACTCAATACCTTATATTTCTTAAACTATTCTGGCCAGTGTTCATCAAATTTCGTAGAAATCAATAAGTTCTGATTATTTGGCTTATTATTAGATAAGGTTGATGTTATTAGGAATACTGACAACGTTCTGTTGTTGTTTAAAGTACAATAAACATGAAGCTGATGATAAAAGTATATGCACCAGTTATCCTATTTACTTTCAGTTAAAACTTTTTTAGACTCAGCTAGCTATGTGTCATCGTGACTATCAAACAAAGCTGAGCGTCAGAGATTGGTGGTCAGTTATCGTTAGTATGTTGAAATCCTTTGTTTCATTATATTGAGCTTTTTGTTTCATTGATGTCAAACGTAAGTCAGTCATGAAAGATATAAAAAAATTTGGGAGTCGAATTACTCTTTGTCGAGTTCCGTTCTCATTAGGATCCTTTTTATATAGTTGTGAGACTTTACAGAAAATGAGATCATATGCGTGACATCATTATCAACAAATCATCATGATTTATAAATCAAGGAACTTGATAATTGTAATTTTTAAGGTTTTTAAAAAAGCAACCGCGTGAAGTTGAATGGGCGTACTAACTATATGAATAGCCTGCACCTCCATAACAGAAAATAGATTTTGATTGAGATTGTCTAACTCCCACTGATTATTTTCGAAATCTTCTATCATATATAGAACATTTCAACAAAATTAATGAACATCAGGAATCGAATTGTTCAAAACCATTCATAGCTAGAAGTGTCAGTAAGAGTTTATCTACGCTTATTGGTCACTGGAGGGCATCCAGCTTCACGTTGCAAAGTCCAAGTGCTCATAGTTTGGATGTTAGCTAAATAGAAGCTGTCAGCAGGAAACACTGCTCAACGTAGGTTTCGTGTTATTTAACACTCGTCAACAAGGCTTTTCTTCTGCCTCAATGAAAATGATGTGTCGCCTTAGACTCCAAACTACGCTACCTTGTGTTACGATCAAAGACGTCATCACTGAGCTATTTGGGCAACGATTAAAGCAATCACTTTCCAGTAACTAATCAGTGCACTTAATTCAGTTCAATGGAGGGTCAGGCACTACCCAGATAACGTAACACCTCTGAATGTACCCCAGAGTGACGTGGTTTCACTTATCTGGTGACACATCAGTTCTTTCGATGTTCCAGATAGACTTTTCTGACAAATGCCAAAAAGTACGAAGCATAAGTGAAGGGCTTCCTATTGACTGCCTCCATCAAATTGAAGAGCTTGATTTCTAAGTGAACTGAAACAGTATCAAAGCATCACCTTGGAATACTGATACGGCTTCAGCTTTCTTCACACTCATGAATGTTGTATATGATTTAATTAAGGTTTTCAATACATCTGTTATATACGGACTCATGTACAGGAGGTATACTTCTAAGGATTCCTATTCTTTAACAAAACAGCTGTCAAATGGCCCCAGGTTTTTAATGGTTCTCCAGCTGATGTCAGTCTGTTATGAACAATACCTCAATATTAAAATCCCCAATAACCTTAAAATACATTACTTTTTATCTAATCCAATATTGAGTAAAATAAACGTTAAATGACGCATTTAACTGACATGTTTGTTGAAATTTTCAATAGTATTTAAAGTTAGTAAAAAAAGTACATTCATTTAAGTTTACATAATTTAAGCACACGTGATCCAAACGAATTGAAGTAATGGCAAACTAAATTTGAAATGTTGTATCAAAACAACTGTTAATAATTACCTTTTCATTGAAGTATTTACCTTTATGCTTAAATAGTTGAACAGCAGTTCGACAAGTTAATTAGAAACTGCACTCATTGAATTAAGAAATGAGCTTATATATTATCAACTAGATCCATATAAATGCTAGTTTTCCAAGAGCTTTATTTGTGTGAGGAAAACTCAAGTGAATAAACAAATAGACAAATAAAAATGGTTTTCAAAATGAAATATCCGTATTGCGTGACTTTCACTTCATTCATCAATTTTTCCACTATTATTCTGTTTATATTGAAATAGAATGTTTAGAATCGAAAGCCTTAAAATGATTAGCTATTTATAATGATTTGTAACGAATTCCAAGTTAAATGTTTTGTGTATACACATTCTATATAATTGTGCTATTATTTATGTTCATTTGCTTCTTCAGGCCACAGACTTTCACCTTCGAATTCACTTTTCAAGAAAATCTAATACAAATTGCGTGTGTTTTTTTAAATCAAACTTCCAGGAAGCTCATTCTGTTTGGGAAACTAGTATGAATCAAGTCCACAATGAAATTCAGTTAATTAGCATTCTAGGCAGTTCTAGTGTATTTATTTTACTTTGTACATGTAGTGGTGTTAAGCATTTTAAAAACAACTTGTCTTGCTTCAACTAGTTAGCCGGTCATATGATGAAGTATGTAGAGCTTATTTCTGTGAGTTTGTTTCAATGGAACATTCACACTGTTCATGCGAACTCGAATTCGGACATTATTTCCTGAATTTCTGGTGATCGGCAGCAAATTACGGAACTTAGTAACTTAAAAATGTCTTGTCATTCTCAGTGAATATTTTCACTTGAAAACATATATACTGAAGGTGGTGGCGAGCTCATTTTTCAACTGAATTGTAGTGCTTCTGTTAAATTTAGCGCCTCTAAAACTTTCTTCCCAATTGTTTACAGTATTACCGGTATACATGTCTAGATAGCCTCAAAAATTTCGGCGTTACAGCAATAAAGTCTACATAAATTTTCATCACTTCAAAAATCACCTGAAAACTCTTCAGCTTGTATGTGTACAGTTTTAATTTTCACCGCTTTATTATTCACCTTAAGAAAAGAAGACTAAAACATCTTAATGGTAAAATCAACTGTTTTAGTAAAATTAATGAGATTGAGGTGAGATTGCTCGAAACGCGAATACCAAAATTAGCGTTTCACAGCCTTTATCATAGTTACTTCTTTAGAAATCTGTACTTCAGCCATAAAATCAATATGTACAACTTGAATGTCGACCATAATCACTGAATAATTAACAACTTTTGTTTGCTACTCTCAGTAGAAATCAATTTGTATAAGCGCTTCAAACCAGTCAACAGTAAGCAGGCTGAGACACTGATATAAAAAATTACAAGTTGGGAGATATAAACGTCAGTAAAAATACCACCTAACTCGTATTGCAGCAAAAACAATAATATGACAATGCGAAATGTGAATTAGAATCAAAATCAGTTTTGTATCTCATAAATTATCGAAAACACTAGCTTTCACCGAAATTAAAATAAGTTAGGTTGCTCGTGCAACAAGAGATAAACATGATCTTAGCTCAAAGGAGCAGCTGATGAGTCCGAAATAAGGAAAAAGGTACTTACTGGATTCCTCTGATAACTACAATTTATTATTCATTTTTAAATAACACTTGCTGGAATTCTATATTGCAACTTGTTATTTCTTGGTGTCGTTTGTTCTTGACGAAACTGATCGACTACTGTTGTCATATAGACTTATGTGCTGACACTTCTGTATAACTGGTAATTTATCCACTGTTGTATTGTATTCAGCAGCTAGCCATAGAAGTAACTGCTTTCAAAAAAAATTTTATTACTGAATTCCTTTTGAGCTCGTAAAACTTCTTTCATTTAGTTGCCAAGTTCATTTCGCCCCTCAAAGTGAAAAAATTAAAGGTAGAAACAAAAACGTTTTGTGAGAGGATTGCAACAACAAAGAATGAATATGTTAATTGGATGGAAGCAATCGGCAGGAATCCCTGGACCCAGGTTTCTTGCTTTTCGGCACTTCTCAGCTGGGCTTATCTACAGCTTCAACGGAAGTGAAGTTTCATCTGAGATTCAAACTCGTGTCATCCATTGTTGCGGTCAAAGACGCTACGTCTGGCCACTACTGGTCTCCTGTCGAACTGGGTTAGGTACACTAATTGGTTGCTGGAGAGTGAATGTTTCCCCTCCAAATAGTACCTGATACCCAGAAACACGAAATTCGAAATTAATTGGTCTTGTAGTGATTGGTTACCAGTTACGTTTACATTGAAGAAATTAGAAGTACGCCTATTTTGCTTGGTATTAAGAGTTTTTGGGTGAAAATAAATCTTTTGAAAAATGTCACATAATTCCTTTCAGTACTGTTGCAATGTGATGAAAGAATATTTCAAGCGCGCCAACATTCCACGATACAGTGACGCATTAAGAGATGGCTAGCTTTCGCAAAGGTTTTTGAAATGCTTAAACGTTTTACAATATCATACAGGAAAATGCTTCTCACTGCCGTATTTTTCTGGCTTCCAAAGTATGTTTTTGATTTATTTAGGTTCCAGAAAGTTTTACCAATTGAAATTGAATTTTTTTAAAGAAAAAATAGATAGAAATGTGATATTTGGGGGACGTGATCTGTCTTCCAGTTGATAACTACTTGAAGATCTGCCAAGGTTTCATCTGAAAGTGTAACCATTGAGGCAACTAATTACGATAGGTTTCATCTCCATAGAAGACCGTTCAAAATAAGCTACTGGTAATATGAGCTTCAATTACTCACCTCTGTTGTGCGGCTGCGCAGTTTCAGTATTTCCATGAAATCATTAGTATACTTCATATAGTATTTAAAAAGTATTACATTTCGAAAAATATACTAATACATGAATATTAGTTCTGAGTTGAAGCTATTAATCCGTGGTTGAATGATTAGTTTGCAAATGATTCGCAATTTGGACGGTCTATGCTGACATTTCCCACAGCTGAGTGACTAGTTCCAACAGCTGAAGGGTGGTGTCAACAAAGTTTCCAACGCAGGTTAGGTGATGTTTAGACCACTCTGATTTAGTTGGTTAAGTACTACAGATCAGCATGAGTGGTTTCTAACTACCCAAGTTGTTCAGAAGAAATATCTTCCCCTGGTCCATGGCATTATAACGTCAGAGA
The DNA here is from genome assembly GCA_944470555.2 of Heterobilharzia americana. Lineage (NCBI taxonomy): Eukaryota > Metazoa > Platyhelminthes > Trematoda > Strigeidida > Schistosomatidae > Heterobilharzia > Heterobilharzia americana. Next base: position 47,437,976 of record OX104128.1, read on the forward strand.
TCACGTCATATGATCTTGGCTGAGTAGCTTCTTGCGAAAACCATGTTGATACCACAGTTAGGAAGGTGAAAAAAATATTCAGCTGTGAGAATCACCAACATGGATGATGAAATTGACAAATCGCTTGAGAATTAGTCATTCTGTTTAAGGTGTACCGGTTGGTGTATGCAAGTGACCTAACCACACAGATTCAGGTGGTGAATAGTGGATAGATAGTGGTCAGCAGTAAAACTCAGAATTCATGTTTATTTCTGTCTGAGACTTGTCAGCTGGGTATACCAGCATCCTGGTGAGTCATGTTGTTCCCGCCATGACGAAATTGTTTGTGATAAAGAAATTCATCCTACCACCAAAAGCGTTGAAAACGTGATTGATTCTGTAGCTTTCACTGCCAGATGAAAATTTTATTATTTAATGGGTTATTTGTTCCTAACTGATTCAGTGTAAAATATGTTATGTAAACATAATAAGATATTGCATGAATGTAAAGTAAAAATAGACTTTGAACCAGAAACAGATTATATTTCTTTTCAACTGTTTAGTTATAACCTGGATAAACTGAACGTATTCATTATCTGTAATATGCTAGAATATTATTTATAACTTAATAATGAATTTTAATCGGACATGCAAGTCAGCAGATGAAATAAATCTATGTTGAAAAAGCCTAGCTTTGAATCACCATTTATTTAAATGAAAAATAAAATGCAATGAAGAATTCAACGAATTATAATAGGTTATAGGAAATGTTTTACTCCAGCTGAATAAGTCTTGGTGTGCAAGACGTTCGTTCTATATCAAGGTCAATTAGACAAAAACAGTATTATATGAAAATTTTATTGTTTGTAAAAAAACGACTGTGTTATGCATATTCATCTTAATAATCAACAAAAACCAATGTACAATTTATATGAAAACCAGATGCATAAAAAGAGAAATTTTTGGATTCATGTATGTCATTCCGACGAAGTTGTTTTAACCCTGTTAACATGTACAAATCAAATGTTTGATCTGCCATATCTAACCTCTTCTGAATTTACATCATTTTCTATCTATTGGGCTGCCAAATAGTCAAATTCAGTCATCTGTCCAATGAAATATCATCTCAGCTTATTACTTTTAGATTCGAATCCACCGAGAGAAAACTAAATTGACAAACAGAATAGGGTAGAAAAGAAGATACTGAGATAATGGTTTTCTATTTAAAGAATCAAAAAAACTTAATTATTACTTAAACACAATACATTTTACAATACTGAATACTTAGCTTAATGTTGAATAAAAGACCTTTATCGACAAAAATATGTAGATCTTAGGGAACGACAAGGCGTGATTGCAGCGAAGAAATTTTTTTCTTCTCGACAAAGTCATTTACTAAGCTGTTACATTCGTGAATATATGTTACAGTGGGCAAAACTTTCTGGAATTAATTTCGGTTAGGGGAAAAATATATTGAGTAACTAAAGTAAGTTAATTTGTACACATTTACATTTAAAGTGGGAGAATAGGCAAGGGATTATGAAATTAAGTGCCATTAAGTAATGTGTGATGGATGTATGGCAAAGTCGGAAAATGAACAGAGAGTTATGAAAGTAAACCGCGATTATGTAATACCGGATAGATCTACGACAGAGTCTGAAAACAAACAGAGGATTTTGAAAACGAGGTTGTAATTGCGTAATGCAGGTTAAATATATGACAGAATAGGAGAATGAAAAAGGTATGAAGGGAATACATGCTTATTTATCCAGTACAAAAATGAATCCATGACAATCAAGGCTTTATGATTGCCATAGCAAAGATAAAGGTTGGATGTACCCTTTTTGGACGCATAACGCTGGTTTGGACTTCTGGATTTCGAGTGATTCAGCTATAAACAGATGCCTTGATCTTACTTCCTTCGAGTGGTTTGATCGAACCTTGTAGAAAGTTCTGAATAATCTCTCGATAGAAACTAAGTGGCCTGAGTTCACGAGGTGTTCTGATATTGAACTCACCATGCATTTCAGTTCTCCCTTTGGCAGCCAGGCTGAGTAATGTTCACGGACACATTTTACAAGCGGAAATATGTAGATCTATATAACACCAATCAGGTGGTCAGGTTAGTTCATGCATGAAATGTATTTATGGTTTCTAATATCTATGCTCCAATCAGATGATGAAGAAAAAGCATTTTTCTGCCAAACTTTGCCCATTGATGAAAATACAAGACTTTCTAGCCATTACTTTTGAAATATGAATGAAGTTGAAATGGCTTAAAATGAACTTTTACTTAGGTTTTAGTTCGAGTTATCAGTAAGATTATGTGTGATATATATTCATTAGACAGTAAGTTTATGTAGTATGGAATACACCTTAATACTTGAAAAAGAGGGCGTGTTAATTGCATAAGAAAATCTTTATAAACATTTGCTCGCTCTTTGCAAATAGAATAGTTTTCGTGATCGATTCACACGACTTTGAAAATTGTGATACCTAGACTTCAATTGATCTTATTATGGGACCCAGAGATTTTTGAAACTTCGAACTAATTTCGAAAATAATTGGATGTAGTTTTTATTTTCTCTGCAGGATATATATATATATAATCTTGAATTTTATCATTGTTTTTATTATAATAATTTACATCAACTGTTTTTAATCTTGTTGGGCAAAAACGTATTAGTATTAGTCTCCTTCTTTCCTATTTGTTCACTTAGCTTATTAGGTAGACTACCTTTTCTAATTAACTTTAATGTCTTTATTTTTCCCTAGTTAACTACAGTAATACAAACTGTCATCCTAATATATTATGACCAGCAAAGTCACTGTCATACAGTGACTGTTTATTTATATTTTCTCAAATGATCAAAATGTCATTAAATAAAGATGTCTAATTTAATTAAAGAATTTATATTGATAAAATTACCATTATCATTTTATGCTTTTCAACTTTGTTACACGGATAGGCAGAAACAGTTATTCTGTTCAATATTCAATTCTGTTGACTTGCCATCGTGCTGCTGATTCTGCGTTTCATTTCATCTTCAACATCTTAGGTGGATAAGGCCAAGATTGTTTCAGATTACTAATTATTATGTTATCTAGTTTTTCAGATCAAGCCTTCCCTCCTCAAATCGTCTCAGTTATCGAAAGGCATCAATCAAGCTAATTTCACCGTCAGCAGTAATACTTTGAAAAATTCTGTCTACTACAGATGATAACATCTCTGAAGAAACAGACAGTTGATAGTTGTCAAGAAAGATGAAAAGTATCTTTTCACTGCCTGGAGACATAAACATTTATGAACATTTCTCGTGTCGAATATCAAGACCATTTTGAGCGTGACGAATTTGTTGAAATGCAGTAACGAGTTTGTATCATCCTTTGTCTAAATTGAAATCATTATATAGGGGGAGAAAAAGTTGATAAAAATCTCGATTTTTTATGTTGCCAATCAGCACATTGTATTGTCGAATCTACAATCAGCAGTTTTAATCCAAAGGTTGTACAACAGCATTGAAACATTCAATGAATAATGAAATCATTGCTTACATTTGGACCAGATAAAGGTTCTGGTATGGTAATAAGGAACAAGGACAAATATGTACCTACGGCGAAGTCCATGCCGGATTACTCATCAGCACTCTGAACTGATCATTCAGATAAATATTGAAATGCAACAAATGGAAGAAGAACTAAGAAGAGTGTAGAGAACTCTTTGGAAAAAAGTATTCGACAACAGCAGTTGTAACAAACCAAGCACTAAATGATCTACACAGGCCTATATATTCCGGTTGCTGCGGGTGAACAAACCGGATGTTCTTTCGAGACTAATGCTGTCTGCATAAGCCAGCCCGATAGTTAGAGAAATAGCTGTAACCAATCTCTTCTACTTTAGCTGCTACAGAATATGGATATTTCAACTAAATTCTTGGTTCCCTATGGTGTATCAGCTCTTTTACAGAGATCTTTTTACAAGAGACCACAAGGATTATACGTCGACATTCAGATCTTCTTCCTTTAGCTGGGATTAATTTCAAGTAGATGTTACTGACGCGCTTAAAAAACATCCAATTCCAATTTAGCAATATCTTATCAAATCAGTGGAGTTACTATGGACAGCTCGACGGATTCGACTGACATATACATTGGGTAACATGGAGCAGAAAAAGATGGGGCCTACAATCAGTAAAATGGCATTTTCTGCCAGGTATTTGGATGGTACTTCCGTTATTTGTAATCACCGTAGTTATGTATCCTACATACTATCCTTTCAATGATATTCATTTGAATAAAAAAATTTACAGTGGACCAAGGGCATAAGAATGAGTTTTATTTCCAAACTTCTGGTGTGGAATGAACGGAAGGTAGGGAAATTTAAAGATACATTCAAGCAAGAGATAAATAAAGTTGGCTTCATTTGAACTTGAAAAGCTTTTGTCTTATGAACTACAAAAAAGGGTTGTTTAGATCGTCATTCAACCGTGCTAAAAGACTCTACTCGGAAGATAAACTTGAGGAGAAAATATCCAGTCTATGAACAGTAATAAAGGATAATGGCTAGCAGCTGAATTCAGAATGTGCGTTCCATCCTATTTGAGGTATTTCAGCTGGATGACCCTGCCTTCAAATGAGTGATGTTTTTCCCACTAAGATTCAGGCTCAGGACCCAATGCACGCTGAGGATTCCACTACTAGCTACTATCCATCATTAGTACCAAACTTGAAAAGTACCGACAGCATCTAGGTATTCATGCAGCAGCCCATATAGCAATAGAGACTAATAAATTCTATCCAATCAACGGAGGTCTTATCCATATAATTATACTGAGAAGAACGGGAAGTTTATTATGACAGGGATGGGGTATAGGACGATTTAGGAAAACCTATTCCTTTTACAGTTTGTCTATAAAGGTGATAAAACTGCAAGTAGGATTAAGTTTCGACTGAGCGCTGGAATGAATACGACGAATTTTGCTGCTAGGCTGATCTATCAATGCCAGACAAATTGTTTGTCGTGGAGCTGAACAAATTCCTACCTGAGGTTGCCTTGAAATTTATCTACCAATATACGAATATTTGCTAAACCCCATACAGTTAAGGAAATGAGAGTAGGGTTTTCCCTCGTACTTCCAAGCAACTACCTGAATGTCCTTGATCAATGAGTCAACATGCATTGCACAACACAATCGCATGCTACTTGACTGATACTATACGAAGCTTTGACCACATCAGTAGACAAAAGAAATCAAGATTTTTATGTTCTGCTGAAGAGATAGCCTCATTTAAAAAATACAATTGTCAACTTTGCACTGACATGCTAGTCAGTTTATACAGAAATATATGAAGCTTTTGTTACGCACTTTCTTTTCTGTTCCAAACATGATATGTTCCACTTAAAATCTGGTCGCTTTACTCCTCAAACTCATTAACCTGAAAGCATCTCGAAGTTACGAGGTCTATGATGAGTATTTTCTATCCACTTCTTGGTCTTCACCCTTAAAAATATTCAGTAAGTAATCAATAAGCTCTTGTCAACTTCATAAAAGCAAAATCGGTTATTAGGATGTGTACATTTCGATGTTATAGAAGTTGTAAAAATAAAAGATGAAATTTCAGAACAGTAAAAACAAACTCAGATTGTATTTTCAGTTGCCGCTTTCGGCGTGGCTTAGTTTTATGAATGCATAGAATTGTGTGAGGTTGATACATTTTTATTAGGTACAGAAATCATGTAAAATGTAGTATGCATGAAATGTCGCATTCACAGTCAAAAAAACATAAGGAAAGGAAGAACAGAAATTGGATCAGCTAGTTTTTAGTCACTTTTTCTACACTTTATCGACGAATTCACATGCTTCTATGGAGCTGACTATATTCCACGTTGTAAGCGAGTCCTCCGAAAACGTATTGTGGAACATTACCTCGTTTGGCCTACCAAAGGCAAATGAAGGGAAACTATCCCATTCATAAGTGAACACACAGTCGAATTAGGTCATTCAGGACATCAAGATTAATCCTTTAAATTAATCTACTAAGTTGAATTGGACTGCTCTAAAGGTTTGCATTTAAACCACTTATGCACAGCTGAAGCATTAGCTATACATGAACAAAAACCGAAAGTTTGCATTCAAAAACATTTTGTGAAACCACTTTCCTACCTTGGCCTTAACAATTCATTTTGTTGATTTTGTCAATTTCAGTTCACTTCAGTATACTTCTCTTCTATTGTCATCATTATCACCAATTTTCACTTGATTGACAACATTCGAACCCGTATTTCACTACTTAATATCAATTCATTCCTTGTTCATTAACCTATTTTGCATCTTTCAGCTAAATTATAACTGTTTTACAATCCTTTGACAGCACATGTCTCTTACAACACACCACTAGTTATCAATTCGTTCCCTTTTCAATGACCCATTTTCTATCTCTTCCACATGAATAATTACCACCATCTACACCGATTGTATATTTTGCATATTGACTGAGCAACTTTTTAGTGCAATTATCTGTCACTTTACTGAGTATAAATACGACTGTACAGCTTGAAAATGAAGTCGTTGAAAATAAATATTTATTCGCTAATACTTGCCTTATTCTTGTCAATGAATAAATGGGTATATTTCGTCAGTTGAATTCTAATCCACAATCTTACGGAACATTATGATTCGCTGCATCTTGATAGCCGACAATGACCAGCATAGGTTCATACGCCATTAGTCCTTCTCAGCGGTGCAGGGCATATTCAGTACTGATTTGGGATCGGGATTTTCCAATGCCTATGGGTGTACTATCCATGTACACCACTTCTGTTGTAGAGCCGAAGGCGTGCTTTTTTCTCTTATTTTAATGGAAACAATACTGTCGCTTAACGGCAGTAAGTGAGACTCCTTTGGGACTGGCTTTGAACGCAAGCCAAGTGAGAGCATTCTGAGAGATTAACTGAGATCAGTCCATCTGCGATAACTTTAGGATTCGTCAAGGAGAAGGGTTAAAGATGGTTGGACGTGTTAAAAACAGATCAAGTTTTACGCCTTTCCAGTATAGTCTTTCTTTCCATGTAGAAAGTGACATTTACTAGTGTTCCTTTATTGAGCAACAGTTTTCGATTATTTTGTTTCATGAAACCGAATTTTCCAATTACTTAAAGTTGATGACAGAAACTAGAAATTACAAAGACCGGTGTGATTACTGGTGGCAGTGATGCTCAAAGCATTACTAATAATACTATGTTCTTGTGAAGCTGAGCAGAAAACAAACGGTAGATTTTCTTCAGTATGGTGTTGAAGAAACATTCAGGCGCAGACACCATCATGAATACCTGAGTGAAAAATAAAACTTTTTTACGAAGAGGAACTGAATGAAACCACCAAAACAACAGGATATTGGTTTTTAGCATAACAAAATCTCATGATCTTCCGTTTTAGAGGATTTTATCTGAGAATTTACCAAGTAAAATAAAGTTTTGAAGTGGATATGAACCAGATTATTTTTATGCTGCTTTTAGTTAAGCAAAACAACAAGTTTAAATAAACAATTTTCAGAAATTAACATGAGAAATCTGATATAGATAACCAGTATTGAAAAACGAATCGAGCTGATATATCATTGCTTCCGAATTACGCTTGTGTATTCTGAAAGGAATTTTAAAATGAACCACTTCCTAGTTAATAAATACATGTTTATGAAACGGTTGAAATATACTAAACGATTCTGTGAGATCTATGATAATCGGTCAAACATTTTGACAAAATATGTCCAGTTAGTTGAGCTTTAGTAATTTGTGAGTAAGTAATGAGTTAGGCAGACAAAAAGTTTATTTTCAAGTATAATTTGATATTTACAGTGATCAAATGTATTTCTTTTCCTTGTAAGCTTTTTATGAAGACCTACAGTTACCAAACATGCTGAAATGTAATAACTGTTGGATGGTCTGACTTTGTGAAAATAATGGGGATAAAAAATATAATAATTATTGGATTTGAAGGTACATTACTGAAGCATAATCCAAACCTCAGTGCATATACTTAATTTATTTTGTAAACTTCCCTCAAGTTTCACTGTTTTTGCTCACTGAGTTCTTTCGAAGTGCATAGCTATTATAAAGAGTCAAAAACGGAAAGTGAATACTCTATCATATAATAAGTGGGATTAATTTTGTAGGTGGAAGATATCCTCTTCTTCACAATAACAGCTAACATGAGAGTAGAATTTGGGCACTGTATTAGCTGATAGTGTGCGGATAAACCATATCAAGATAGGTAACGGAGAGTAAAGCTCAACAACTCCTATCCATGCACCACCAAGTAATCACATAATAGTTGGGGATAAAGCAGCCTTCTTAGATGCTAATTTAGTAACGAGATAAGGTAGGTTGATGGAACCAACGCGAAACATTCGGCGTGAATGAAGCAACGGCAATCCTGACCATCTGGGAAATGGAACTACCAGCGAAATCGGGGAATCGATAACAATAAAACAATACAAATCAAATAAAAATGTCATGTTATCACCTTAATATGATGATGCGGAACTATTCGTGCTCGAAACGTCATGCAGTAAACAGCACTGTATTACTGTGTTCCATATTAAGTATAGAACGGCGGTTGATATGATTAAATATTTTACAGCTGCAATCTTAGAACTCACTTTCCTGAATATCATAGAATTCAAAATTTTGATATATCGTTTCGTCATTCATAAGTTCGATTGTGTAGAACTAAAAACATTTTAATGTCACATTGCTTTTGACTGTTTCCAATCTTCTGTAATACATTGGCTTCGACTACACCAGTAAATCTTTTCTTTGAACTACTTCTGAGTGTAGTTTTCTGGTAAATTTACCTGTAGTATAATTAGTTACACTTCAAAATAATGTGTCACTGCGGTGCCTGAAAGAAATACACTTGCTGTCAACAAAATGGCGCAGCATAATATATCGCGACAAAAGTAATTATTATCACACCCTTCGGGGCTGAGCTAAAAGCCCTACCACCGATAATCTCAGCTCTTAATTTACATCCATCTGAACCACCGAAAATTAAATTCAACTTACATTCAACAGAATCGAAAAACGTGCGTTCACTTTCCGAAGCAAACTAGGTTAAAAGGAAGAATCTAGTCGATTACTTAGTTGACTCAAGTCTTATTTTTTCATCTGTGAGTCAAGGACTGCTGACTTAACCTAAAGAAAGTTGTGTCCATGAAGCTGAAACTTATGACTACGAGTGTAACCACGACTTTGATGACAAGGTTTTCAAAATGTTTCTGAAGAGAACAGTATTCAGAAGAAATACATAAGCAGAATCTTGAAAATAGTTGGACATGTGTAATAATGGGCAATACGTTTATGTTTGATTTGAACCAACGAGAACAAACATTTGTGCGGAACAAACGTATATCATTTTCTTTCACGTAAGGACAAATGCGGTCAGGCAGTAGATATTTTTTACTGAACAAATAAAAACAATAGTAACGAAAATACTGAAATTTAAATTATGATTTCTATTCGCGAACAATCTTTTTCTGCATATAATTTCACCTAGCTCATGTCGATTACATATCTATGCTATGCCGTGTATACATTTAGTCGGAATCCCCATCAACTGACCGTTATTACCTTTGACATTTATATATATATATATATATATATATATATCCCTTCTTTGCGAGCTTGACAAGGTAGCACTTCTTTCAATCAACGGGCAGCTTACCTTTTCTTTCCTACTTGTAAACCTTCTGCAAATGAATTGGTATGAGTATGTCCGGTATTGTCTACGCGTCTGTTTTCAGCAGTTTTTTGGGGGGGGGTTCCATCTAGTCCTGCTGCCTTCCTGTATTTCAGTAGCCTTATGGCATTTAGGACTTCGACTTTCGTCGGAGGGCTTTTGTTCATTTGTAGTTCTGTGGCTATGCCGCTGGTGGTATTTCTGGATGAGTTGTAGGTGGTGGTGGTGGTTGTGGTGGTCGATTCAAGAGTTGTTTGAAGTGGTCAGCCCATCATTCCCTTTGTTTCTCCCCTCTCTTCGGGTGCAACTAGCTTTCCTTCACTATCTCTCATTAGTTTCATCTACCTTGATCTCTTCCAACACAGATAGTAACCTGGTTATTTGATATAATGTTGTCAGATCTCTGTCTCTCCTACCTGAGGCCTGCAGCCTGTTCTGCTTCACTTGCCAGTGTCTTGTGGACGTCATTTTTGTCTTTGCGCACACTTCTCTTCACTTCTTTGTCCAGTGTAGTGTTTTATAGATTGTATTCACTTCCTGTTTTCGTTGTTCATCCCTGCACACTACTGCACTTCATTTCACTTCACTTCACTGGTTCATCTTCTCCTTCACCATCTTCCTCGCCCCGCTCTATCAGCTTCCATGTGTCCATTGAGATTTATTCCTTGTCCTATCTTCTTTCTTCTTACTTCCTAACATGGTTAGGCAGGTTTCTCTCCACATCTCTTTCGATGAGTTCCAGTGTTATTCCAGGCAGGTTCCTCCAGAAATGTTGCTCAATATCTCCCATTTTGTCCTGATGACTGACTGACGTGATGTTGGTTGTAGTTTCGTCCCTCAGTTTCTGTTCTGGGTGTTGAACTTGGAGTGTGGTCTATCACCAACTTCTATGAAGGCTCACAACTTGATTTTGAAGACAGGTCCTTCACTATAGATAGTGAGTGGTGTGAACCTACATCTGCTCTCCTTCTTGATCTGTTTTGATCTTGTGTCAAGTAGGGGTCTCCATTTTTCTTAATACTGACATGAAATTGGTCTGATTTTTAGTATATCTAGTGAAATCGAAACCATGTCGCTTTGCGAATATCCTTGTGTTTGTACACACTGCCTCCAACCACCAAATGGTTGGTGGCAAATAGTTCTCCGTTCTCATTTATTTCTTCAAGTCCCTCTCGACCCATGATGAGTTCTCTTCCTGTATTGTCCGCTCCGAGTTTGGCATGTTTAATTATATATATATATATATATATATATATATATATATATATATATATGGATTCGATTTCACCAGACATACTAAAAATCAGACCAATTTCATGTCAGTATTAAGAAAAATGGAGACCCCTACTTGACACAAGATCAAAACAGATCAAGAAGGAGAGCAGATGTAGGTTCACACCACTCACTATCTATAGTGAAGGACCTGTCTTCAAAATCAAGTTGTGAGCCTTCATAGAAGTTGGTGATAGACCACACTCCAAGTTCAACACCCAGAACAGAAACTGAGGGACGAAACTACAACCAACATCACGTCAGTCAGTCATCAGGACAAAATGGGAGATATTGAGCAACGTTCATGAAGAATTAATTTGGCAGGCAGTTGCCCAACACTACGCTTTAAGTGCCACAAACAATTATCAACTTCACTCAACAGCTGTGTGCTATATGAAGACGCCACATGGTGGGTGATTCACAATGGAAAGCTCATTGACGCCTTTGAAGTGAAGACAGAGGACAGGAGTAAGACAAGGCTACTGCCTACTATCACTGATCATCTTCCTGCTTGTGGTCGACTAGACTGGACTGGATCATGCAGCAAACTGTGAGGAGCGAGAAGGTGGGCATACGCTGGCTGGACCGATGAAAAGACCGCAGAAGAATATTTAGATTTCGCCAACGATGATGATTTGTGTCTAATGTCTTGTCGCACAAACTCAAAGGTATACAGGCAAGAACAAACAAGTTGACAGAAGAGGCAGCGAGGATGGGACTTCAAGTGAACCTAGAGAAGACAGAGGTGATTAAGATACCCAACCAACAACAACAACAAGAAGCACCGATCACCGTCAACGGGAGAAACCTAAAGGAAGTAGTCGCCTTCGCCTACCTAGGCAGGCAGCATCGTTTCAATTACAGGCGGCACAGACGAGGATGTCAAAACCAGGATCGGAAAGACAGCAAGACGGGCTTTCATTAATCTGAAATGAGTGTAGAGATCCACTGCATTCAGTACAAAGAACAAGATCCGGATTTTCAACACTAATGTCAAGTCAGTGCTTCTGTATGGTTCGGAAACGTGGCGCGTCAAGAAAAGCACTCCCAACAAGCTATAGACAATCATCACATCAACAGATGCTACCTATGCTCACTCGATATTGGAGATCAGATGGCCAGAAAGAATAAGCGACAAGGAACTCTGGGAACGAACCAACATAGAACCCACTGCCCATCACATATTCAGAAGAAAGGGGAGATGGATTGAGCATACACTGAGATCGATTGGGAACATCACGCGCAACGTCAGGCCGTCGAGTGGAATCCAAAGAGGAAACAACGATTTGGGCGTCCGAGGGTAATATGGAGGAGAACATGTGGGGAGGAAATGAAAGCTTGTGGGCAGTCGTGGCGCCAGGTTGAAAAGACTGCAGAGAATAGAGTGGAATGGAGGTGTGCCACTGAACCCTTGTGTTCCACTAGGAATCCAAGGGAAAAATAAATAAAATAATGTTAAATATTATTTAACGTTGTTTGCAATTAATGAATTTGTATGAAACAGAATGGCTCCATTTTTCGTCACAAATTTACTCGTTCTTCCTATTTTCATGTTTGTCAAGATTATGAAAAGTAAAAAGCATATATCCTTGTAAACATATCCAGGCCCCTAACGTTCAGATACTTACGAATAATATTTTGTTTTTAAAATTGTATAATTTGCCACAAGTCTGTGTTATTGAACTTTTAAGCCCCGTAATTCTTGTAAGATATGCCCTTTGCAAAATTTCGGTTTTTTTTATTTCCCATCATAACTGATTTATACGGACCAAACTGATTCGCCACTGTTGCTACATAAGCTCGAATGCAGATTGCTTGATGTAGCCAGTAATACAAATGTACAATGTTCGTGCAGTAAACTCTTGTATACTAACCAGATATGTTATTCTCATCATTTTCATAAATCCCACCATTCTACTGAGAACCTTTTCTGTGTGGAAACTTACTATCTCTTAGAAGTCTTCTAATAGAGTGTTGCCGATAAATTTCACAAGAGTGTATTTAAATAAAAGTGACATTGAAGAAAATACAGTAAATGGGGATGACGAATTTTTAGGCTTCATTAAAATGTCACATTCTCATTGCAAATTATAACATTTAGTCGACTACTTTTTGACTTCATAATACAGTATGAACTGAAGTGATAAAACGAATTAATGGCTGTGCTTGAGAAATTCAATCCTATGCGTAACATGAATGTCCAGAATCCATTTTTTTCAATGCTGTCAGACCATGAAAACCAAGGGAAATTGTATGTCCTTTTAAAGTGAAATACCAATTTTTTTATGGATATGAACATGACATGTATCAGTGAATAAATATTTATTTTCAACGACTTCATTTTCAAGCTGTACAGTCGTATTTATACTCAGTAAAGTGACAGATAATTGCACTAAAAAGTTGCTCAGTCAATATGCAAAATATACAATCGGTGTAGATGGTGGTAATTATTCATGTGGAAGAGATAGAAAATGGGTCATTGAAAAGGGAACGAATTGATAACTAGTGGTGTGTTGTAAGAGACATGTGCTGTCAAAGGATTGTAAAACAGTTATAATTTAGCTGAAAGATGCAAAATAGGTTAATGAACAAGGAATGAATTGATATTAAGTAGTGAAATACGGGTTCGAATGTTGTCAATCAAGTGAAAATTGGTGATAATGATGACAATAGAAGAGAAGTATACTGAAGTGAACTGAAATTGACAAAATCAACAAAATGAATTGTTAAGGCCAAGGTAGGAAAGTGGTTTCACAAAATGTTTTTGAATGCAAACTTTCGGTTTTTGTTCATGTATAGCTAATGCTTCAGCTGTGCATAAGTGGTTTAAATGCAAACCTTTAGAGCAGTCCAATTCAACTTAGTAGATTAATTTAAAGGATTAATCTTGATGTCCTGAATGACCTAATTCGACTGTGTGTTCACTTATGAATGGGATAGTTTCCCTTCATTTGCCTTTGGTAGGCCAAACGAGGTAATGTTCCACAATACGTTTTCGGAGGACTCGCTTACAACGTGGAATATAGTCAGCTCCACAGGAGCATATGAACTTGTAGATGCACATAGATGTGGACATAAGTGGAAGCCTATCCTTCAGGCATTGACGAATCAGACGGCGGCTGAAGAATATCAATCTCAGTCTAGCAGCATGGAAGCTACTATTGATACATCTTGACGGACGATTTTTCAGCACAGGCTGTGGTGTCTCCTTTGAATTCTAGATTCATGGTTAAAATTTTCTCAGGGGTATATAATGGGATGGGGAGTAGTTCGTTTCTTCAGATTCTTATCAACAAATTTCTTAGGGTATCCGTTCTTAGGTAGTATTATTCTAGGAGTTTCGATTTCAGCATCCATCGTATCTTTTGGACATATTGCATAGATTCTGGATTACAGTGAGTGAATGAGATTTCTCTTGCAACCAAGAGGTACCCAACTATAAAAGTTAGTGAACTGACCGGTCCAAGTTGGTTTTCAATAGACTGACTTTTGAGTCGAGCCATCATCTTTTCTTTATAACATTACGTCAAGAAAGTGGAACGATGTGTTTAACTCTTCTTCTACAGTGAATTTAATGGACGGCTGACAATCATTGAAGCATCTTAACAGCTTGTCCACTGAACATGTTTTGTCTCAAATAAGAAAGTATCGTCCAAGTAGCTTTTATAAAAATGAAGTTCCGAGATAATTTCTTTAAGGGGCCCGTTTTCAAGCCAAATGGTGAGGCAGTGGTGCTTTAGGACAGACAAATGATTCCATCGACGTGTTCTAGTGAGAACATGGCCTATATACAACTAATGAATCAACACTGAAATTTGAGCCAAGTAAGTAATCGTCAAACCTTATCGCAGAAACTAGAACTCACTGTGTCGCAAATGTTCACTTATTTACTCCATTTGTCTTTATACTGTCAATATTTCTACTCGCAAACCATGCTATTTTTCGCTGTTATTGTTTAATTTATCTCCACATATGCCGCTATATCGTATGACTGCCTGTTAATAAATGGGTTGCTAACCAGTTGCTTTGAGAAAGCCGTGATTCAGATCGATATCTGGCAAAACTAATCTGTAACTGTGAGCACAGCTCAAGCTGGCCACCTTCAACATTCAGACCTTGATGCAGAAAAGACAACAGACAGGTTTGGCTAGAACTCAGGTGAGTCTTACAACTGGTGTATTCTTTATCGCAAAAAGACCTGCACAACTGGTCCCAGTTGAATACCTCGAATAACCGCTTCTTCGGTTAGTTAAAAAAGCCTATTCATAGTGGGATTATCTGAAAACGATGTGGCATCAGTAACCTGCCTTGTCAACATTGATTGCAAAGTAAATGCCATAACCGAAGCTGCCTTAGTTTACTCCGTGCTATACATAGTCTACTTTGTGTCATTAAATTTAGAGGTTTGATGGGAGTAAGGAATAACACGAAAAGGAAACTATGTATCTTCGCTATCTCCTCCTATGCCTTGACTGTCCGCAGGTTGGATGAAGTTAGGGAAGATTTCTACTACCAAATGAGTGACCACTTCTATCACCGGTGATCGACAGATATTGCGGCGCTAGTTGGGGATTCAGTGGAGAGTTCGGGCATGTGGGCACACAATGATTGTTTAGTGGGTAGGAGAGACTAGTCGGCTGCATACCACCCAACGTGGCATATCCTCCGTAGCTTTTCTCAGATCACAACCACTTTGTAATCAGCACCAAATTCCTACGATTTATCGCCATTGCATCACGCGTTGTCCACAATATTCTAACTGAGCCTTGACTGAAACAGACCGATTTGTGATCAGCTAATGATGCTCAAGCGTATTCAGCATCACCGTTCCTTTTCACTTCCTGTCTATACTGCGATCATGTTTGAGTATGTTCTTAGTTCATGTGACCTTTTTGTGATCATCACGATCGTAAACCGAGACACACAAACGTAAGCAAACTCTCTGCGTCGACTAGTGTACTGACTCGCCAAACCAACTCGGATTCATAGTTAGCTATCAAACCTCTAAAAGAATAGATGGCCATTGGCTTCACCATCGTGACGCTTCAAAAATGGAGAATCGCTGGCAATTGATGAAAATTATGTGTACCTACATAGTTGTGAGTGGTGGTGCATGTGTGGCTAAAAGAATCTACAAGCCTACATAGAAACGTGAGGTAGTAGCATCATTCTAGGTCACCACCAGTCTCTTCGTGACAATCGATTCATGAAGATAGCTTTGTTCTACAGATGTTAAGCCTGCCTATTCCAAACAGAATGTTTCCAACAGCGTCGTTTTTCTCGAGGCGATGAGGCATGTGTTTAGACGTGATGGAGACTATCTTTCACATTGTTTATTTATTGTGAGACTTCGGCTTTGGCGACTTGTGCATTTATGAGACGAGTTGTATCAGTGTCTCCTACATCGCTCATTATTCGCTACCCATTAAACCAGACGCCGTAAGCAAAGACGTGAGATGAACAATAGATATGTTACATGAGTTCGTGCTTCACTAATTCACGGTTGCAGTTCGAGAGATCATGCAAATCAGTGGAATAAGACTATAACAATGATGACCAAGGAGGAAAACCAATAGAGATCATGCTACAGTTTTCTTAATCCCTCCATTACTGAAAAGTAAAAAAGAAGTAATGAATTCTTCTTTGAGTATACCTTTCAGTCTTCTTTAATTACACACCTCTTTCTGTTATTGTTTCCGCTCTCTGTTCCATTCTCCTTGTCCTCACAATGGTGCTTTTTTGCGTGGCACATCTTTTGGCGCCAATGTACGCAGTTTGGGTTCTAATAATAATTATTATAATGCACAAGAACCGGTTGGATGAGAAGTACTTTTGCAGATATAAAAAATTTACTCTATGAAGTGACGTATTCCATCACCAGTAAAAAACTATCTACGTGTCACCTTAATCTTTACAGCAATAAAATGTAATGACTAGGAATGTGCGATGAAATAACTGTATTTCACATTCATTTTCATTGGTTTAAACTAAATCTGTTACCGCAGGTGAGAAGTAGAACATTTGGTGTGAATAATAGTTTAAAGTAACGTTTATTTTCATACTCACACAAGTAAAGCAGGGCTGATTCTACTTCTTCATTTCTGTTTGTAATAACCTAGGATAAATGTTAAGCAATGAAAAACATATCATGAATGTTCACATGAACCTTGATGATCTCACTGACTATTCATTAATTAAAGGACAAAATGCTACAAGCCTAACCTGCCATTCACACTAATCTCGTTTCCGATTGTCTTTCCCTGCCATAAACTGGTTCAGTGGCTGACAAACCTATGAGATTACATTTGGAAAACCTCAGCGAAAAAAAACCTTGAAAATGCACAAAAACAAGAGAAACTGATATGAAAGGAGAAATGATGGTACCTTATAGCATATCGGTATACTGCTACAGGAAATAGTTGGTGTCATCTACCATCTGTCAGCTGAAATATTTATACTCAGGATAAAAGTCAAGAAGTTGCTATTCTGATACACTAAGAATCTCCTGTTCTATCTAACTCACTGACAAGGAAAGCTGTTCAGCAAATAGAGAGGGGCTAGGAATGTTTCTGAGAGCCCTTTCTTTAGTATGTTCATCGAACACTTGGTAGAAATCATGTAAGTGGACGAGTATATGGCTGACATGACTTCAGATACCAGCTTACGTGTACAGCCCATAAACTGTAAAGGAAAAGAAACGTTTTGAGAATATATTTCGTGAACATATTTCAAATAAGTCACGCATAAAGTAGCAAACTTTCTTAGATATTAGTAATTTATGCATGAATTCGTTCACCTTTGTGACAATAAGATGACCATTCAGTTCGAAGATTGTACATTTTAGTTTTTACAGTTAGTAGTTCACTCATAATGAATATTTTCAACCCATGAAGATCTCCACTATAGTCAATTATTTCAATCTGCTTTAATTTTGCATAATACGAGAATACCGAAATCCAATTTGCTACAGCTAACTTAATATTGTAATTGTCTTAGCAAAGATCTACACTATATAGATGACGTTTCTTTTTTTACATCTTTCAACAAACGTCATACCCTCCGTCATCCTTCTAAACATGTGATTTCCCTTTGAAATTGTGCAAGAAGCTTGTAAATTTTCAAATTTTGACAGCATAGTGTCCTATATATGTATGTGGGATAGCAATAGTTCCTTCATTCCCTCGTGACCAATTGTTTCAAGGAACTTCATGCCGAAAGAAGACACTCGAAATTCTATTCATGTTACTTTATTATCTAAATTTGTTAGCCCTTAAAATATAACTTATTTCTCATTTGATAACCTAAATTTTTTCTGAATTTTTATATTATCGTTATAAGATGCTCAAAGTAGGTTTAGTCCTCTTATTCCATCACCAGCAAAGCGACTGAAAATGGGTGTTAACTTATTCACTTTGCGAAGATAAAGACCTGTCAAATTCACCTTGGTCCGCAATGACTACTAAGCTTCTAAAGGTTTTTAAATGAAAACATTTGCTCATTAGATGAACGAGTGACGTTAACTTCTCAAAAAGCCAATTACCCACATTTTTTAGAAGAATGGAGTCATATCATGGCCTTGTAAGTTAAGCACAAAACGACTCGCTTTTTACCCAAACAGTTACCTAATTGATGAGACTTATTTGAGAACTGTCAAATAAAAAGTATGAAACTCATTATTTTTTTATTACCACTAAACGTAAGTTTGTTCTTCTAGTTGGCTGGAATTATCACATGAGTTATAAACAGGGACTAGTTAAAATACTATTTCATGGGGCTGTAAGCATTTGTTCATTAGACAGACTGACTAAATACATTCAGTTAATTGAAAGATATTTAAAGAAATGTTAATACTCTCCTGCGTTTATAGATAAAGTCAAAACAGAGACAGATGAGGCAAATAAACATGATAATTCCAAGAAAAACGCTATGTTTCTCCAAAAAATACAACTTTCAAGGGGTAAAACTGCAGAATACTATGAAAGCGCACTAAAAATCACCTTTCTAACGGCCAAGTTAATTTATTTATGCAAAATAAATTTTCCACTACACAATCAAAATTCTTAACTTCTTTGTTTCACTTCAACCTAAATCATTTTTACCGCTTCAAGTTTACAAGGCAGGGGATGTGCATCGAATGGATTGAGCGGAGGGCTCAGAATCGGTTTTGTGAATAAGTTAGGCATTTAGCAGTCCGACTGTCCTACAATTTCGATTTCTGGGCATCTTTTGAATATGAACAATGACGTCTAGACCTCGAGTTCATTTAAAACTATTAACAAACAAACCGCTAACTTACTTAGATTCACTGGAGCAACTGGTATCATCTTAATCATCATACTGGTTTCTAGTATTGCCTCACTCCTATTTACTCTTTTTTCATAACTTCCTACCATCTTTGGCTGTTTTCTTTCTTATTCCTTTGTTTTTCAGCTTGATGCACCCTCGCTTGGTGTGATAATATGAGATGTAACCATTCGCACCGTTAGTCAATAATGTCAGGTCAGCTGTTGACATTATCAATATATCAATGAAAAGAAACAAAGTAAATTGTGTATCCAAGACATAGGCTTCCAACTTCATCAGTTTGTTTTATTGTTCATTGTAAACCCCTCCACATTTTATAATTTATTCAATTTCCTATTTTCATTCTCTTTTTGCATTTGAATTCACAGTCAGTCCCTACTTTATCTGTGCAATTTTTCTATTTGATTTAAACTGATTTCATGTTAACCTATGTTTTGTGTGTGCTTACAATATTACATTTTCATGTAAACGTATGTGATTTCTTCCACCCCGTTTTTTAATCTGTTGAATCTGGTGGAAGAACACTAGTCATAGAAATATCAGATGACTTATGAATGCTTTCATTCTGACTGCCTTAATCTATATCATTTGCCTTATATTTTTCACTTAACGGTCTCTCCTCCTCTTATTCATTTATATATGTAGACTGAATTTCCCCGTAAATCTCGTAGAGTTTTTAAAGCCTCTGTACTACTGAAAGCAAAGTGAAACAATACCATGCATTCATTCCATTCTGGGAAACTTGATTTTTCATCCTTCGCTCTATGGTCGTTTCTTTCATCATGCTTATAGTACCTTTGTTAATGAATTATCATTTAGCCTCAGGTGTTTTATGGAAGGAAGAGAATGTCGAACTAAAAAAATACTTAAAGTTACCTAGTGTACTGCATATTGTTTAGCTACCGATATTCTATCACGAATGGCTTTTATTTCACTTACAGAGTGAGAACTTCTTGCATTATTGATAATTGACTGTCGTATTTAAAAGCGAATTACACAAAAATGACACCTACTGTATGATTTTATCGTTTCACCTATTCGCTACTCTGTTGAAGAACTTTCAAAAACTAATGGTTAAAATCTCACGTATTTAAAAGACATGCCTAACAAATGCTGTACAAGGCCCAAAGGATGTCATAAGACATAATCACAGTGTTCGAGTGTATGACGGATAGAATTGTGGTAAGTATGGATTCTTTTAGAAAAGCTAGAGAAAACAATTTTTTTGAATACAACGTATTCAATGCACAACATCATAAGAAATATAGTGAGAGAAATATAAACCACTTGATTCACCTATCAAAAAGATGTTAGTTCGCTGATTACATAATGAAAGAATTGACATAGATTGAGGAAGTTCAGATGAAATAATTTGTGAATTTATCTCATGTTTATATAATCGGAGTATCATCTTGCCTCATGTGACCAGTCCAATATGGAATGGAACCGATTATGAAATTTTATGTGACGTGTTTATAATGAAAAAATGGCGTTAAAATATTTTTGCATAAGTTAAAGTGAAGTAGCAAACTTATAGAGATGGAACAGGAATCGACTGTAAAATTAACTGCAAAAGCGGACGAAAATACAGAATTTTGGGTGGGGTTACACTGATTGATAAGACAAATCAATGACTGTCACAGAAGCCGGTGGGTAACAACTACCTCTCTTTGGATACAGAAGTTTTATTTACTTCTTCTAATAGTAATTGCCTCTACGAATCGTAGTAACTTAATATTCATTTGTTTGTTAATTATTCTAAATCCCTTCGAGATTTGGATGTTGTTTATTTTGTCCATCAGATATTCAGTAGTGGAACTTTTAAAAAACACTTTAGCTTCTTTAAGTCTATTTGGAATGTGTTCACGAAATCTAGTCTTAAATCTCCTCTGTTTCCTTTCGGTGTACTTATGTGTGTGTGTACATGTGAATTATCAAATGTAGTTTAAGGTGAAGTGACACGATATTCTGTCAACTTTCGACTACTGTACTGACATATTAAATAATCTTAATATAAGTGTAAATCTTGGGCACTGTAATAAAAATTAATTCCATATTAGATATGTATATGTGATTTATAACACATTTATCTACCACATTTTATCTACCAGTTACCAACATGGATTAATTGCTGAAAATCCATTAACACGTCTGATGTCAATAAAAAATTCCTGCAATTGATATCCCTAAGTTCACACCAGCATGTACTCCTATTTCAAATCCATCATCCATTTTTAATGGTTCAATGTCAACGAAATGAATCTTCTACGAGCTGACTATTACAGTCTGTTGGAATATATTTCAGGGTAGTGTTCATCATGGACTGATATCATTTGAAAAACTGTTAAAAATCTTAGGAGAACTTGAAAGCTGTTTCATCCCGGCAAAGGACTCCCCAATGGTTAGCATTCACAATCCCAACAGTGATCGGGAACAGGCCTGGAAGCTAGCTCCTTACAGTTCAACCAATATGTTGGAATTCAACTGACTACATTTTTATACTTCTGTCATGAATGCTACTGGAACACCAATCAATCCCTTTAAGCCACCAACAGAAATATATTTAGCTAGAATCAGTGATATGATTGTTGGAAGACACTGACACAGAACCACGCTATCATTTAAATCTAAAACGGAAAAGAACCATCTCCAAAAGTCTTTCTTTAAAAATTAACTAGTAACGATTGAACACAAGACCTATCCGTCAGCACTTATAATGCAATGAGATATCTTTCAAATATAAGTACTTCTTTACTGTGAAAGTTGTAGATGTGACTTGTTGTTGCGAACATCCGGCATTTAAAAAATAATTTATGAGCTCAAACGTAGCGTCTCATATCCTAACCCGAACAGCCAGGCAGTGTCTTAGTACTTCGCACCAAGATTTCTACATTTCTTCTAAGTGATCTGTCTCTAACCTACTGCATGTTATTTTAAAATGACGCTCTAGTGTGCAGTATTAGTAAGAAGGCTTTTTGAATGTCGTGTGACCCGAAAATTCCAGTTTTCGAATGAATGAATAAATACTTTATTGTGAAATATTATCATTCAACTTTTCCTATATGTGATAAAAAATATAAAATCATTTGAGCAGAACATTGACCTGATTAAAGATTCTGTAAACCGTGAATAAAATAAAAATTGATGGAATGCAAGTAGGCTGCAAAGTAAAGTGTTGTGTATTTGAACACGACCGAAGTCAGATTTCACATCTTCTAATACTTTTCTTATAGAATCAAGCCGAATTCTTAGTTACCTACCAGATGTCACCTTTCATAATGTACCTGAAAACACCACAAGTACACGTCCTATAGATGTTAAATATAACAAAAGCTCGTCGACGTGATTCATTAAAATGAAATAAGATTCTAATTTAAGCTGGATGGCACCTATGTTAGCGAAACCTCTCCAAGTAATCTTACTGAAAGAACAAGTGAAAAAAACCAGTGACAATAACCAATGAGCTCAAAAAGCTTGACAGCGTTCATATGAATTAAATGATGTGTCAGTAGCGTTAAAAAACAACCTAGTAGATTATTTTTCAATCGATGATGCCACTTACGTAAAAAGAAAAAGAAAAAATTGAAAGTATGTGCTATGGAGGGGAAAAATGAAATGCTGTGGCGTCTTCAGCACAAAATGCACCTAGCTTTCTTTTCTAGACCTACATTATATAATCCTGAAAAAATCTGGTCAATATGAGGAACTATGACGAAGGGGGAAGAAGAGAACCGACCAACATTATAGTACTTCATGAGGATATTGACGTTTGTTTTACCTATACACGGAAAAATGTCAAGTATATGTATATTCTAACTGTTTGCCCAGCGAAAAGTATATTTTTTTATCTCAATAGTTATTCTATTTTTTTGAAGGATTTGGTTTTCCAGGTTTAATCCCCACAGTAGGTGGTTATACCATCAGCACTTATTTATCAATGAAACACGACACTACTAAACAGCATATATTTTTGTAGTGTGTTTGCTAAGCTGGAAAACCATTACGTCGCTTGTAAATAACGCACTCTTTTCACCCACTGATCTATTTGACTTTGGAGTGTGTCAAATCAAACTGAGTGAAAGTAGTCAAGTTAGTGTGAATAAGGGACAGATTGTTTATCCGCTGTGTGACTGCTGAATTGTTTCATCTTTTTTTTCTTTATAAAAATAACGACTGATACCATTGGCACAAGAGGTGGCTTTCATGCTTCGGTGCCTTAGTGGATAACAATTTTATGTTTGAAGTGATGACTACTGGGTTCTAGCTTCGGTGAGAATAATACTACTCACTGGGGTGCAAGCAAATGCTGCTGATGATTTCTAAATAGGACTTAACGCGTATTGTTGATTCCACTGCTAGTCACCAAGATAAAAATTTTAACATCTATTCTCTTCCTCTTACGCTTACCAACGATTATTAAGTAATTAATCATATGAAATTCTTCCGGAAACTTTAAACCTTCTCCTCAAAAAATGAGTCAATGCAGACACTCACTAAAATTGATATCTGAATATTAGTTTCAAAACGAAAAATCTGTTTCATTCATAAAGATGAAATTGTCCAACAACCTATAACGTTCTGTTATACTATCAACCTTTAATATACATTCACAATGGCTTAGACTGAATACAACTTGGTTACAAAGTAGCATACTTAAGTGGAATCAGAATGATTAATCCTAAAATGCATTAATTTTTGGAAAGACATCTGATACAAACCTCTTTCAAAGTTATCTCAACTTACTGTGGTCCAGTAAATTCTAGCAGAAAATAAATGCCTCCATTCTGTAGTGTAAGATTCTTTCTGAAATACTTAGCTAAACAATAGTCTGAAGTGACGGATTGTTGTTTTCACGCAATCAGAACCAGTTTCAAACACTTTCTTACTTCTCCATCGCTTATTCTATGCCATAATCTTAGTCTGATTGAGTTGATGGATATCACTTGAAGCCTTTCCGAACACATAGTAACAATTACATTTACAGTGTTATTACCACAAACAGTGTTTCAGTGCTCCTCTCGAAGACATCTCTTTATAATGTTTATTCTGAAAATTCCTGAGTCGAGATCTGTACACCATAGAATATAGTTTTTGACCTTACAAACAGCAGAAAACATGTATAAAATGGCCATACGAAAACTTTTGAATTTCGATTCAACCTACTTACAATGTTTAAGTAGTAATTTGGTTATTACATATTGTCATAAAAATCCTTGACACTTCAGAATGCAAAGAAATTAATTACTAACTTGCAACAGGTGTTGAGTTCAAACATTCATTTCGAATACGTAACTGAGAAATATGTGCAAATACTGAGTAAGGAACTAACGTCATAGTCACTGAACCTTTTCTTGTATGGAGTAACCACTGTAATTTCAATGAAATCCTTCGTCGTCATAGAAATTTTTAGGTACCATCGTGCCACTATTAAATTCGATGCGGCTGTGGACAAAGCCACAGGAAAACTTAGTTGTGAAACAACAAGTAGCACTTTCTTCAGATGAAATTTAACTTTTAAAGATTCACACCAAAGGTACTAAAAATATTATGTTACCATTTAAGGATCAATTTTGACTAGATTCTAGATATTTCATCCATTCAAGCTTGAATCTTTTTAAAAAAAGCATTTTTCGCATAGTTTACGGAACCATTTTGCTGAGCCAATCATTAACGGAACAAATAATTGGAAAAAAGAAAAATATCTAGTGACATTTCGACAGTATTTCCAAATGTTATATTTTAGTGCTGCTTCGGAATTCATTTGGCCAGCTTTACATATTTCACTTAACATGCTGAATTGAAGAATAAACTTTTAGCGGAGTGAAATGATATCATCATAAGTAATCAAAAAACGGATTAGTAAATAAAATCTTTCAAGTAAGATAGGTCAGCAAAAACCAATACAGCTCATTTGACTCTCTTTCCAAATAGTTAATTCAATAACTTTTAGGATCCTTTTTTTTTAAATGTCTACAATCTTTAGACATTCGGACTTAAAGGAAATAATATCAAAGTGGACACCCATCCAAATCTATAGATAAGAATCTGTAGCTGAAAACTTTATAGATAACTTGCACACTGCTCTGAAAAGTATTTTACCGTTGATTCTCAAATTCAAGCAGGATAATGCAGCAGATATCTTTAGAAAGTGATTTCTAGGGTGGAAAAACTGAACATACTTTTCCACCAATCTTAGAATAGTATTCTTCTATCATAAATTCATTCATCAGTACGCGAAGGATAAGCTGGAGCAATAGGCCAAACCAACATGCGTGTATCAGTTCACTTACTCCTGAATGATTTCGTCAAGAAGAGAAAAAGTAATATTCGCTGCAATCTTCTTTAATATTTTTCTCCAGTCAAAGGGGTTAGCTCCGATATAATACTGTATTTCATTTGAAACCTAAGTCACAGGTTTGACTTTGTCGTATTAACATGAAGCATTTGATTAATGTAATAAATCTAAAAATCTCATTTCGTCGAACCTATTATCAAACTATTCGAATTTAATTTCATTCATTCTAATAAAATTCTTTTTCTTACAATGAGCAGCATTTCACTGAAGTAGGTTTTTCGAAATGTTTCAGTGAATTTTTTTACATGAAACTACAATACAGCCTTAAACATGAAACTTGAGTGTAGAAACCCTTATGGAAAATGTATTATAGTTTCCAGGTTGTATATGAGTTAATAAATGTGCATAAAACCTCAAAAGCATTTTATGACTGTCAGGATTAACTCAATATGAATGCCTAAACGATCTCAAAAATAAATGGAGTGGACACTCAATATTTGCATTTATAGCCAACCAAAAGTTTTTGTGTTGTGGAACCTCTTATATTTATATATTTTTATTATTAGTATGCTGCAACTATTTTCTATTGTTGAAATTAATTTTTAGCATCAGCTTATTAACACGATAATACTCCAGTGTTTAAAGTTTGATGTATATATATACATGTGTGTAGAAATACGATTTTGTAAATTAAGAGGATGATGTCGTCAAAGAAGAAAATGGCTTTCGTTATCTATTCTTTTCAATAAAAATCGTCTATTACAATGTAATTTAAGGGTTTGTGAAGATGTATTGATTTCAAGTTGATAATCATCATTAACTGACTTCAGTTGGATGAACATTGCAAAACTGGAGCAATGGATAACTGTTTCGTCCTGAAATGATACTCTTTGGCCATGTGCAGCCATAAACCCATCCCACTGAGGATTGAATTCAGGAATATCCAGGCTCTGTTATCAACACATTACCACTGAACCACTGGAATCTAATGGTCCATCTTTGCAACCTGTGTCAGTTCACGACTTGGAGCAATCATCACCCAACGTCATATTTGAGTATTTGTCCTCACGTCCATCAGATTTGCTCCATCCGTCACGACTCCTCATTGGAACTTCAGGAATCACTTCTTGAAGCCAGTCGCCAATGAGAACTAGATCAACTTACCTTCGGGGTCTGTAGAGATTTATTGATTTCAAGTTGGTATTCATCATGGACTGACACCGGTTGGATGAACATTGCAAACCTTGGAGCACTGAAGAGCTATCTCGTCATAGTGCGGTATACTCGTATTTCTCGTTTACTATAGTGGACCGAGTTGACCAGCCTCTGTTTGTGGATGGGCTGTCATGAGCATATCTCGATATAGTCCAAATATGTATTGTTATAACGTACTTTCTTGGGCTTAGAAAAAGAATTTAGTAGCAAAGAAATCCCGGACGCACGTTTCTTCCTACTTGACATTGGTCAGCTAAAGCATTTGAGTGATTTTATTCCCACTGAAACTCTAACCTCATACGTATAGCTCCATAAATTAAGACGTTTTGCACTTAGCAGTGGGTTCCTCTGCTCGAGACAACCAAATATTTTATAAAAATAATTTGGCAAGGAGCTGAGACTGAAAATAATTTTCCAAGTATTGTCCTTTTAACTAGAAAATCGTCCTGAACTAAAATATGTACTTTATTCCTTTACACCGAGTTTATTCAAGCACTATTTTATGGATTACATAGCTTGGAAACTCAAAATTAGAATAAGAACCTCTGAAATAATTTTAGAGCTAAATGTCAGTGGAAGACACCATCCCTCACTTTTCTAAATTGTTTTTCTTCACATGAACATAAGTTTTCCCGATGTTTAAAATTTCTTCTCAGAACAATAGTATATCGAAAAAAACTTCAGACAACCTTTAGTCACATAATGCTAGCGAAGAAAAACTAATTGCATAATTGATTTTTTAATTGCGTTGTTTTTCTACTAGGATTCTAACCGAGGCCAGATCACTGCAAACGCCAGAGCTTTATCCACTATCAAACGCTACTCATCACTAAAAACAAAACTGAAAATACCGGCAATATAGAAGTCCACCAATTCATTCTAATTAACGACGAAGATTTACAATCTATAATATCAGCTGTATGGTAACATTCCACTAAATATATTTCAGGCGTTTGATTTGATATCAGCTTGCTAATAATAGTGACTGTTTTATTACAAAAAATGGTTTATTGTGTGTTGTACAATGATTATTTTGTCTCAACTATTCATGACTCCATAGACTTAAAAGTAAAGTGTCAGTAAACACCAAGCAAAATAAAGCGATTTCAGCTCACTTTATCAATATAAACACTTAAAATTGGATAAAAGGTGACGTAACAAACAAGAATGAGGGTTCGCATGTACATTTAGCAAAACGATTATATGATGTCAGTCCATGATGAATACCAACTTGAAATCAATAAATCCCCACAAACCTCAGAATGAATTCTGTGTTAGTTTCATATAGCTACCAAATGGTATTATTGACAGAACGATATCTTGAACAGAATTTAATGATCATATTGATAACAAAGGTAACTCTGTATCTTTCATGACCCGCTTTTATAATCCTGTTTTTTCTCCTTCATTTACCTTATGGGGAGTAACATTTTCGAGATTTGTGGAATAGGTGTTGAATTATTCTTATTTCATTTGTTAATTGTTGATTCAATAAACAAGGTTTCACTTTTTTTCCACTTTTTCTCTCTGTCTCACTTATTTAATTTAAAGTTACTCAATATTATCATGTTTATGGTTGTTTGTGACTGCAGGTATCGCAGTTACCGAGTCGTGGTGAAGGGAAATTCTGCTACATGTCACAGCCACACTGTGTTTCATTATTAATTTGCTTCGTCAATTCATACTTGGTTGATTCATGCCTGTTTTCTCCTTAAGTAGACTATACATTGGATCTATATCCATTTGTCTGTTTATTGACTTCTTGTTGGAATATCTTCCTTCTAGAAATTGACTCGCAGCTTTTGAACCTAATCTTTTCAATTCCCCTGGTTTAATTTATTAAAGTGACTGTCTGAATGCAATAAATCCGCATCATATTACTGTAATCTTAGCTGGTGTTCATGAATTCTTCTGGCAATCCGACATCTAAACAGTCAAACGCGTAGCGTTGTGAACAATCTGTGAAGTTTATTTTGTAGACGGTATGATTCTTTTCTTTCCTCAAGAATGGATTTACTGGGTTGTGCAACATGCTGTGTAGTGATTTCGTCAGTTTGTGTGCTAATTAAATCTCGAAAATAGACGGCAATTGGTTGACAGCTTCTGAGGTATCTTTGGTGTAGAGTAAGGCTATTTGCTCTATCTTCTATTCTACAGAAAAACACTTTTTGATGAAGCTGAGCAAATAACCACTGGCTTCGAACACTACGTGTAGGCATTTTCCCGCTTCGCTTCCTTGCTCCAATGTGTTTCATATCTTGAGAATATTCCTTATTTACTAAATTTCTGAGCTTCTGAGTGGACTTCTTACCCAACTATGGCCTGCTGTTCTGGGTTTCTTCAAGACTTTTTCTCTGATATTCGAAGTGACCCCATTTGACTGTCTTCATCTTCGTACTTGACTTCACAAAAGTGGCATGAAATTTGATAAAGTTAATTATTTTGTCCAATAGGTTCTACAGGATCTTTTTGGCTTGCAAATGTTTTTTCTTGGCGACTCTGTATGTTTAAGTGCCCCCTTAATTCGAGCTTTGTCAACAGTAATACTGCTCCATCGCTTTTTAAGCTAATTCTTTAATAATCTGTCCTTAAATCAGTGCTATCACCCAATTTTCCAGGTACCCTCATTTACACGAAAGGTAAGTCGTCGACATGTACACAGTAAATAATTAAAAATCCAAACTAAACAATATTCTGAAAAAGTCTATCTATAATTTTTATCCCAGACAATGGATCAAATTTGATTTTACGATCTCTGGATAACCTGGTAACAAAGAAACAGGATTATTTTACTTAAAACGGTGCATGGAAAACTAGCATGCATTGAAAAAATTAATTACTTCTCAAGTTGTGTTCTACTTGTCAGCTACTAAATGTTTGTATGCTAGCTATGTTTAAAAATTCATAGGTTTGACTTATGGATACAGTAGATGGTAAGTAACGATTTTGTTGGACTTCTAATTGGAAAACAGCCATCAACCGAAATTCACCAACTTTAACATGACGAAAACTCATAAAACTACCAGATGTTAACTACTTCAAAAAAAGATCAAGGCGAATTTAAATTCAAGACAAAAATGGTATCTTAAGTCTTCATAATCGCTTCCTGAGAATTGGATTTTCCAACGAACTCATCATTATGTGAAGGGTGGAATACCATTGTTATCTAGATCGGTATTCCTGTACCATTCTCCTTGTTTCTATCACAAAATCAACTTTGACTGGGCTTCGCATCAAGTCCATAAAGGTAGTCAGAACGTAGTTCAAATTTTGTGTTCAAATAAAACAATACGAATATGAGCTGCTATATTCCAGAGTCTCTTGTCATATATGAATGAATATCCAGCAACTCTTATTAGGTTCTTTTCAAAGTCATATAGAGAGTTCCTCTCTACAGATTCCGATGATTTGAAACACTTCATCTGTACATAGTCGAATTACTCCAGTTCCTAGTCTTGAACCTGATCTTTTGGTCAAAAAGCATTTAGCACGGTCACTATCCTGAAGATGGTCAAGGTATTCGCTTGCTTCCAATAGTCTTTTCCTACCTCTTAGGTATTTCTTTCAGTCTGCGTTTTGATTCGAACTACTTTGCTTTAATTTTTTCTCCTTATGGATTGACCTAGTCATTTCCACATTCACTACTACAAGCTTAGCTTTCAAACTTCCCTTTCATCTTCCGGATTATTTCTCTTGCTGCGCAATAATTAAGCACGATTATTATCTGACTAATTCCTCTCACTTTTGTTCGATATATAGATTGTCGTAAAGCTTAGATTCCTCCTTTATTCCATGACTTCACGACGAATTTTTCTGTGCCTCCTGGCACTTTTCAGAGCTGCATGAAAAAAGGTCAAATTTCCTCTACCTGAAATCTATACGCACATGTTTATTAGGCAGGCTGATCAAAGAAACTAGGTCACTGAAACGTAGATGAATTCTAGTCTTGAAAGTGGCTCATGAAGGGCGAATGACTAACGTGTGACATTCATGGCATCAAAAGCAACGTGCACGGAAAATATCTACACAGTAATCATGCAGTAAATGAAACACTTAAATTTTATCGCTTTAGTTGTTCTGAAAACTTGTAGCATCAAAGATTCAAGGCAAAAGTGGGAAGGGTGACTACTTGAAACACTATTCATTACTAGAAAAATACGCGCTTGGTAATTACAGATGAACTATAGATTTTGTCTTAGAATATCAAGGCTACCTTTTAAAAATCACTTTCCTCATGTCAATTGGTTTACTTTGTAGAACACAAAATAACCAAACTTTAGCAATTGGGTAACGTTCCTGACCATCTTTTGCTCATGGTCATATTATTGCTACGTCCAAAATTAGCAGTGTACTCTGCTTCAATGCTGAAGGCCTACCAGTATACTAAATTCACCTCTGCGGTCACAATTTAACCACTTCTACCTGAAGCTCCTGACTAAATGCTGTCTGTGAGTCCCCTACTTTCAAACAAATTAGGTGGGAGCTTAAATATGTTCACAATTTTTAGACAATACTATGAAACCCACAGACTGTGTTGTGCGCTGGCATTTGTGCTGCAAAAAGCAGTGGTATTACCTGTTCAGTCTGCGAATAACCTACTGATTAGCAAGAGAAAAGCAAAAATCAGGAAATTTGGGCGAATTCATACTATGAAAAAGTACCTCATGATGGATTTGAATAACTCAGTTATCAGTGAAATATTTTCTAAAACTAACAACTACTGTAATTATTTGGCATTATACCAACAGAGTAGTTGTGTTTCCTAAGCCCAGTCGTCTAACTGAATAGAATCCCAACGTATTCTCTCTTTGTGGTCTTCTTACTCTTAACATATACTACCCCATAATGTCAATTGTATCCACGTATGAATCCGAAATTACCAGGTTTTCTGTGGTTGCATTACTGAAATCGGTCCATGAAGAACATTTTTTTGAAAGCACTTAATGGTCCCACAAAGTCAGGCTGAAAGCTAGAAGGCTTTTTGCGTCGTAATCTTATTTTGTAAGACAACTAGTCAGTAGTAACAAACTTTTGAATCTAGAGAGTAGCATTTCTGAATACCAACGAACACGATCACCCTCAGTGACGTTTATTTTGTGACTTTCATTGCTAATGTTTCTTAAATGTTAGTAATAGCTGATATTAGATATAGTCTGTATTTGTTTTTGTCACAACGTATTTGAAATGAAATTGTTCCAACATTTCGCACGGAAGTCTGGTTTGAGCTTCTTCAGGGAAATAGGATGCTGAAGAAGCTCGGACCAGGCTTCCGTGCGAAACGTTCGGACAATTTCATTTCAAACTGTCTGTTACTTACACAAACACTAACTATATCTGATGTCAACCGTTTACTCAGCGACCAATATTTGGCATACTATTCGGTCTATTCTTGATCACAGTTCATATAAACTAATGAAAGTCGTTTCAGTAAAAAAGTGTAGTACTTTATTTCGAGTTATTCATTTCCATCTCAAAACATATATACACAAGACGTTTAGAACCCAATGTTCATAATCAAACTAGGAAATTTTTTAGAGTTCACTTCTTACCTGAAACTTTGCTAACCAGTTCAATTTGACTTTTTTTATAATGTAGAACATGTGATGACTTGTAACAGCAAAACTGGAATGTTTTATCCTAGCGTAGATTTTAGCCCACATCTCGCTTAAAAATGTACTTCTTATAATCTCTATCTTCATCTGGCAGGTCAATTAAAAGTCAGTCGGCACTTTCAGAAAGGTTATCGAAAACATCGTGTAACCTGCTAACGCTATAAAACTACATAAAAAAGGCCTGTTTTGCGAGCATTTTTTACAATTAATAACAAACCCAGCCATTGCTAACACCTCAGCTAACAGTTCCATGTCACATCATCCTTGATGGTAAAGGTAATTATCTTGTTAGATTTATTCCACTAAAGAGTCTATCATTATATTCGGTTTTGGACTTCATGAATAACTTTTAGTAAAAAATGTTTATCCTTGAAGACCGTCTTTTTGGTAAAAATATCTTGTGAATTGAGAAGGCATGTTGACTCCATCAAACCAGTTTTCAGTTTATAGTAAACGTTTAGGCGAATCTTTGCTTAATGTTACGACGGAATCGAACCGTCTACTCGTGAATCGTAGGAAAAGCTAACGTTTTGTGTGCATTTTTATTTTATTGTAGTTCTGTAATTCATTCCATAAAATTCCTTCTACATTTAGTTAAAGATAAAAAGCAAGAATCAAACGGACTTTATACCCCCTTTCATAAAGGATTGTCATATCTCCAAACTGTAAATAGACTTATCCTACTTTTTTTCACCTTGTTTAACCACCACTTATGAAAAGCGTGAGTACTTTGAATGGTAGACAAATAGATGCAGATAGATGATGCTAAGAAAATTTGTAGTTAGCGTCTAAATAGCAGTAGTGGAATGCTGTCCATGAATCCCTGATCATCTGTTCTACATGGACAATATGGGGCACCCCGATGTATTTAAAACTTCAATTAATATACTAGGTGAAACAGTCATTTTTTCCAATAGTAATGCCATTCACAATTTAAAGAAATGCCTTGATATAAGAGTAAAACTTGTACACTGTGGTAGAATGCGATTCCATTTTTATTGATTTATTACACAGTGTAACAGTATTGTTTTCTGGGTTACGTTTCGGACATAATTTATTGCCCATAGTCATATCAAGATAACTACACAACTTTGAGATCTCCCTTATACAGTCCTAATTTCCTCGCCTTTCTATGAGATGGGTAATAAGATTTTCCATATATTCGGAACAGGAATGACTCAGCACCTGTTCCGAATATATAGAAAATCTTACTACCCATCTCACAGAAAGGCGAGGAAATTAGGACTGTATAAGGGAGATTTCAAAGTTGTGTAGTTATCTTGATATGACTATGGACAACAGATCATGTCCGAAACGTAACCCAGAAAACAATACTGTTACACTGTGTAATAAATCTAATAAATCAATGAAAATGGAATTAAAGGAATGCGACTTGACGTTTTTTGATTTCTGCTTTCATACGAAAACCAAACAACCAATTCACTTAACGTTTTTAGTTGTCTGGTTATTCATAACGTTGTTTGGGAGCTACAGTGAGTACACTTCCATCGTATGAATCACGCATTTTTCTTCAAAACTACCTTCTGAATTCTTGGTCACTATTGATCAAACAACTTAGTCAGCGAAGATAAACTGAATATTCCTAAAGTTATTATTATCTCCATAAGAATTGATAAAAACGGCAAAGGTGACTGATAAATTACTGAGCCGCAACGTATAGGTTCAAGTTATCAAGCTGTATCCTATTTACAAGACAAATATTTAAAAATCGAGACGCACTTTTCAAATATATATTGTCAAATTCTCAAGAAAAAAATACTTTTGATTAGCTACCTACTAATTTCTTTAAGTAGTTTAACATGGAAGTATAATTTTCCTCAGTATGTAGTACTATCTATGTTTGTACACTGTCAACACCTTGGTAGCTGATGACAATGTATTAATAAGGAGTAGATAAAAAATATCTCAGAATTCATTTTTGTAACCAAAACAAAGATGCAAAAATTTACTTGGGAGTGCAGTTACACAACACCACACAACATTGGAATTTACAAAATGATATGTTATAAATTTTGAATGGTATTATTTCTACCTATGATCATAACTCTACAATGGACCATTATCACATATTCTTAGCTGATTTACTCTCTTCTTTCTCAGTCTTCATATGCTTCTAGCTACTTTTATTTTCATTTGTAAAGGGCTTTTTCACCTCAAATTTTTAAACAATACGTATATCTGCTAGTACTGTGCTGCCGTATGGAGTTCATACTCGGTACACCTAAATCTTCATTCCAATCTCTCAACAGTTAAAAGTTTCTAGTAGGTTTTAACTAAAGGCGGTTTCTTCTCTGGTAGAATATTCAAAATATACTTCATAGATAGATCTTTAAAACGATGAGTTAAATATTCGAGGGAAAACTTATTTTCTTTGAAGTTCCATCAAACTCTAGCCTGGAGACAATGCATTGAACTGAAAGACGTTGAAACATTTGGTCAGTGTATGAATCCATCAAATGATACAATTTTCCAACTATTTTAATTTTCTTTGAAATCGTTAAGCTTTTTGTTTTTCAGGATTTATGCAAATATTAATTGGGTTGGAGTTGCAAAAAATAATGATAAACTGTTTGATAAAGTAGTTGAAAATAATACGAAACTGAGTAATACATAGAAATGAAGTCAAATAAAAATCTTGACCTATAGTAATAGCCTAGTCGAGGTATTACTTGAAGATTACTGAAAGAAAATCGTAAGGATTCTTTTTTGGTTAGTTAACAGATTTCGCTTATGTATATGGCATAATTCGGTTTTGCAGGAGTAATTGAATTCATTACATGAAAAACTTAATCTCTTTGAATCGATGATGTGAAACAGCTTCTGCTGAAAGTTATTCACAAAAGAAGGACAGGAAACATATTCCTTGGTTAATCTTGACATCTGATTGTAATAACTTCATCTGGGCCACTTTATTTAAAAACTTATTTATTTTTGGAGTGCAAATTCGACTTGAATTCCAGCTGTCGATTATAAAGAAAGGACAGTATTATCGCCACTGCCAAAAGTCATAACCTTGACTCCTTTGTCAAAATACCAAAACAACAGATATTTCCTGGTCTTAGTATGAATAAAATTTTTTCTTTGAAGTAAATTTTGCGCCTCGAGCCTTCTTTTTTATGAAATCCACGGTCTAGGTAGAACAGTATACCTCACTACTCTGAATATTTTCTTCTTAGAAAAATTACCTAGCTGTTTTGCACAGTTTCTTTTATACACTAACTGACCAAATAAAAAAAAGATATAACACCAGCAGGTGGTAATAACAACTGTCAGACTCAAGTTTTTTCCGTACTTAGTATATCTTCCTGGCTAGAAATCATTTCAGAATTATGATATACTAAACGCACTTAGCTCCTGATGACCTTTGTAAAATGTACTATTGTGTAATTCCACTCTCTTGACAGTTGGCTGTTTCTTTTACTATTCACTTGAAACGATGTTATGACTGATGTTACCCTAAAAAGTGCAAACTACACGAGTTTTCTTTATTTTGCAGTACACATTGTAAGTATAAAATGACAGGCAATCAGTGACTTTATAAATAAGAGATTTTTATGAACTTTCTGTTCACGGTTTGATTCTTTTTTTCCTTAAGCTTTAGAGTACTATATTCAATAACTTATATGACTTATATGAATGGATAGCATGATTTTCTCTGTAAGAAAGGATGATTTATGGGACAATCAGAATATAGTTCTCCACGATTGAAGATTATTGCGACTTATTCATCGAATTTCGAGGTGTAAAAAACAATTTTTTTTAATATTTCTAACATAGACCTAAAGATGATGTCGAATGTATAAAATGGTATGTTTTGTGCAATTTGACATCCCACAAATATTGGAATACAAAACCTGCCCTAGATGACTTAAATGCAACATTCCTACCCTGAACTTTGAACTAGTGAACAAAACCGTAAAACTGGTTGTATATTTGGAATTCAATATTTGGCTTATTCTGGTTGTCTTTTCGACACACCAGTTGTAAAGCACCAGATTTACAAACGTCTGGATATCCTAGTAGATGTAGCCATCTTGAAGGGTTCAAGAGGTAAAATTAGGTCAAGTTTAAAACATGGCTATCATCTAAACAATTTAGGACATAGGCGTAACCCTAACTTTTTCAAAGATAAACGTTACTATTGTGTGTAAATTGATCGAAATCCAAAAAGTAGAATATTTTAATCAGTATCAAGACTGTTGTATTATTTGTTTTACAGTTGCATATGTGGTTCATTTAGGTCCTAATAAACGTCTGTTCATCTTTGCTATATCTCAGTTTCTGCTTATAATACATTAAAACATGAAGCATACCACCAACTGATTACTAGATGCTAACCGATTTCGTTGATATGTTCTAAGTGATGACGAAAATCTTTTTCTGAAGTGGATAATCTTGTCAGTTTGTTCAACAGCATGAAACTCTTAATCAATCCAAATGTAGCACCAAGCTTTTGTACTTTTTGCCGCTAAGTTTATCTTCAGTCTTGAAAAATGCCAAGTTTTTTTCCAGTAATGATGGTCTGCATAACTTTATGATAATATCAAAGAAGCAACTTATGGACTGTTTGATTTAAGACTGAATCCAACAGTTCATTCTGCCTTCTGTAGACACAAAAATGTACAGTAACTTACCAAGGGAATAAAACTGGAATTCGATTCCACAAAAAAACTTTAGCTACTACTCCCTGGGCATGAATTTCAGCTGATAATGTCTTGCTGTTACAGTAATACTACCTTATAAATGATCACATCTTGTTTCATTGGAATATTTTGAATTCTGAGGAAAATGCCAACTCCATAGTTCTTTGTTTACTTCTACAATAACCATAGATTTTCGCACAGCCACCAAAACGAAAAAACCTCAACTATCTGCTATTCACTAGACACTAGGCATTATTGTCTCGACTTCCTACTGCATAATAGTTGTTTCCCAAGGCATATTTGATAAAATTGTAACTCTGAAACTGGCAGGTGACATTTCAGTCTCAATTCTTTTTTTGAGTGACTACTCAATCTTTCGATTGTTCAGTAACAAATGAACGGATCAAATTACAAACATGTGGTATGCAAATTTGCAGTTAACACTTGGTGTGATGGTTAATCTTTTCTGTTTCCTTTACAACTATCTCGGTATTCATTCATACATTAAGATAACTATGCAAAAGGCACAAACATGGCTTAAGTTTGTTTACTCCCTTCTGTGAAGATATCACTCATTTAATGCATAGAGTGTAATTTTATCAAAGGAACACCCTACAGAAAACTTTTCATTTCCTACATATTCACCATTTCATGAACAGATATGCACGTAAAACAAATATGGTACCTAAAATTGTATGCCAACTAGTTGTCATACGAAGAAAGTTAGATTTTCGATCTCAACGTTAAATGAATTACGAGCATCAAGAAATATGATCTGACACAATTTTTTAAATTCTACTTAGCTTCTCTAAGTTCATGGGTGGGGACGCATTTACCACAAAACCTTATGGTCTTAGCTCGAACTCTGTGTTGAAATACATTACGAAGAAGCATCTAACTAGGACTCCTTTGTTTTTAATGTTTCTCCGGCTGACTTTATTTCGTGATACATACTGTTTTGTGTTCACAAGATCCTCTTGACCTTTTTGTTGGATGAAATGTATAAACCCAACTCTCACCTTGTCTACTCACTGTTGAATCCTACTCATCAGCTGCTTTCAATTATATTCAGGGATCTACTTCTGAAAAAGATATAATTTAAACCACAGTAAAGTTATGTTTTGTAATAACGTATGTTTTTCGAGAGTTTACGTCAAAAACTTGCAACCTTCACATATACACTTCGGAGCGGTTTACCAAAAACATTCATATCAATCAGTCAAAATAATGTTTTCAGCTTTTCTTTAAAATTTTCATGCTCAAGTTGCTCACGAATAAGCGATAATGGACTGGTCAGTTAACATTTTTCTAGAACGAAAACTTTAACTAGAGGACCATTTTAAGGCATATTTCAATAGATAGTTTCATCTCCTTCTCAGCGTTGTGCACCTATGACTGTATGTGATGACGAATCGCATACCTACCAGGTCACCTCCGTGATACTTTGATTATCTTCACTGGTCCACACAGTGTGACTTCAGTTAGTGTAAAATGAAGTGGTCATTATTCATTGCCTTCAGCTAGCGCCTATTCTCTACAATGCAGTTTCTTCGCATAGTATGTTCTGGGCATCCCTGATCTACTTTTACTCTAATGCTTTGTTTATCCTCGTGTATCTTAATATAATTTCAACTGGCTGTTTACCCGTTGAAATGTGATCTAAGATCTTATTTCCGGTTTCGAACTCTAGTCGCAATTAACTTAAGACTGCGTTTCTAAATCTTTTAAAGTGAATATGCATAGCTTTATGCTTCAAGTTGTGAGCACCAAATAACTTTCTTGGAACAAATGAATGTATATTGTCTTGAGATATTTATCTTTATTGCTGTTCCTAAATCAAAAATTTCAACTCAATGCACAGGTCATTACTTATGTACTTAATCATACTGCTGCAGTGCAATTACAGTTAGACTTTATCATGGTCGTTTCTAGTCTTTTGCTTGATCATGAAGCAACTAGAGCATCTTGTTAAGTCAATTAGATTCAGTGCCAATGATTCACGCGTACACGATTTTCACTTTGAAGTAATATAAGCTAGACAGATTTTTTGATACACTTAATACTAACAAGTATTTTGTTTGAATTTGTGATTTCCGTAGGACTACATAATCCTGGTTTTATGCACTATCAAGTTTACGACATTTTGTTTGCTTTTAAATATTCCTACTATCATTCAACGTTATAAGTGTCTATCTGTGCCCATAATTTTGCACCCAGATGTCATAAAGAAACTAGGATTACATAGACCAGTAAAGCTTTTCGTTTTCAATGGTCATCAAATAACGCCTTACTATAGTGAGAAAAAAACCTCGCCTGGTTAACTAGTTCACTAGTTACTAGCCGGTCCTAAGCCCGAGTAAAGAGTGAAGGTTGGGCATAGGGCTAGCAACCCTACCCCGTAAAACAAATCTAACCGCTAAACAAACTTCAAAGCACAAACAAAATTTAAAAAATAAAAACAAACTTATCCCTCGCTGGAATCGGAGAGCCGAAATGACGCCAGTTGGTGAAAGCCTTCGGGAAGCCAATTGCCTGGAAAGATGTGTCTTCTCTCGATGAAAGCGAAAGTAAACGTGGGGACATGGAATGTCCGTACGATGTTTGAACCCAGTAAGGCAGCCCAGATTGCAAAGGAGATGAGGAGGTATCACATCGAAGTGCTTGGGATTTGCGAAAGCAGATGGAATGGGAGCGGACTCTCCAAACTGCCAACTGGAGAGTCAATAATCTACTCCAATATTGTCACCCAGACGCCAACCACGAGCACACTGAGGGAGTGGCTATCATGATGTCCTCAAGAGCATCGAAGGCTCTCATACAGTGGGAACCGATCTCCTCCAGGATCATGACAGCAAGATTCAACTCAAAAGGAAGAAAGGTCACAATAATACAGCGCTATGCACCTACAAATAATGCAGATCAAGGGAAAAAGGAGGAATTCTACAGACAACTTCAATCAACACTGGACAAGACGTCAGTTGGCGATATCAAAATTCTAATGGGAGGGGACAACACAGGAAGAGAACTAATCATGGGTCGAGAGGCGCTAGGTGAAATGAATGAGAATGGAGAATTGTTTGCAGAATTCTGTGCATTCAACGATTTGGTGATTGGAGGCAGTGTGTTCAGGCACAAGGATATCCACAAAGCGACATGGATTTCACCAGATGGACACACTAAAAATCAAATCGACTTTATCTCAATCTCAAGAAAATGGAGACGCAGTCTACTTGACACAAGGTCAAGAAGAGGAGCAGATGTAGGTTCAGACCACTATCTAGTGCAAGGAACCTTCCAAATCAAGTTAAAAGCCTTCAAGGAAGCTGGTGATAGACCTCAATTCAAGTACAACACTCGGAAACTGAAGGATGAAACTACAAAGGAGATCTTCAAGGCAGCCATCAAGACAAAATGGGAGACATCGAGGGACATCCCTGAAGAAACCTGTGTGGAAGAACACTGGAAGTCTTTGAAAGCTATGTGGAAAGAAACCTGCACAACAGTATTAGGAAGGAAGAAGAAAGAAGATAAGGAATGGATCTCGACGGATACCTGGAAGCTGATAGAGGAGAGGAGGATGGTGAAGCAGAAGATAAACCAGTGCAAGGATGCTCAACGACAAGAGGAACTGAGCACAATGTATAAAACACTACACTGGACAAAGAAGTGAAGAAGAGTGCACGCAACGACAAAAGACACTTCTACGAAACACTGGCAAGTGAAGCAGAACAGGCTGCAGGTAAGAGAGACCTGACGACATTGTATCAAATAACCAGGTTGCTGTCAGGGAAGAGACCAACACAGATGAAACCAATAAAAGATGAAGAAGGAAATTTAATTACAAAAGAAGAGAAACAGAGGAAACGATGGGCCGACCACTTCAAGAAGCTCTTGAATCGACCACCACTACCACCTGCACTTCGTCCAGAAATACCACCTGCAGCCGCTGAACTACAAGTGAACATTAATCCCCCAACGAAAATGGAAGTCCTGAACGCCATAAAGCTACTGAAATGTGGGAAAGCAGCAGGACCAGATGGGATCCCGCCAGAAGCACTGAGAACAGATGCAGAGACAACAGCGGCCATGCTCACACCACTATTGCAGAAGGTGTGGAAGGAAGAGAAGGTACCTGACGATTGGAAGAAGGGTTACCTTGTCAAACTGCCGAAGAAGGGAGACCTCAGTGCTTGCAAGAACTGGCGCGGAATCACTCTCCTGTCCACCCCAAGTAAAATATTAAGCCGCATCATCCTGGAGAGGCTAAGGGATGCACTGGATTCAAAACTGCGACCGGAACAGGCAGGCTTCAGGAAGTACAAATCATGTGCAGACCAAATTGCAACGCTTCGCATCATCATAGAACAGAGCATAGAATGGCAATCACCTCTCCACCTCAACTTCATCGACTTTGAGAAGGCCTTTGACAGCGTCGACCGAGAAGTAATTTGGAAACTGCTTCACTACTACGGAGTACCGCAAACCTTTATCCGCCTCATTCAACAACTATATGAAGATGCCACATGCCAAGTAATTCACAATGGCGGGCTCGGTGATGCCTATGAAGTGAAGACAGGAGTGAAACAAGGTTGCCTACTATCCTCCATGATACTCCTTATTGTGGTGGAGTGGATCATGCAGCAAACAGTAGGCAGCGAGAAGAGGGGGATACACTGGACGACGGAAAAGAACCTAGAAGACTTGGATTTCGCCGATGACTTGTGCCTAATGTCACATAAACTTGAAGATCTGCAGGCGAAAACTAACAAGTTGACAGAAGAGGCAGGGCAGCGAAGACGCGACTTCAGGTGAATATAGAGAAGACAGAAGTGATGAAGATACCGCACCACCACCATCAACAACAACAACAAACTCCAGTCACCATCAACGGGAGAAACTTAAAGGAAGTAACCTCCTTCACTCATCTGGGAAGCACTGTTTCAACTACAGGCGGCACAGGCACAGACGAGGACGTCAAAGTCAGAATCGGAAAAGCAAGACAGGTGTTCAT
Source organism: Heterobilharzia americana (assembly GCA_944470555.2). Taxonomy (NCBI): domain Eukaryota; kingdom Metazoa; phylum Platyhelminthes; class Trematoda; order Strigeidida; family Schistosomatidae; genus Heterobilharzia; species Heterobilharzia americana. The sequence continues at coordinate 47,480,065 of OX104128.1, forward strand.
TAGCCTGAAACCAGTGTGGAGATCTTCTACACTGCACTCAGCATGTGGAACAAGATCTGGATTTTCAACACCAATGTCGGTCAAGTCAGTGCTTCTGTATGGCTCAGGGACTTGGCGGGTTATGAAAGGCATTTCCAACAAATTATAGGTATTCATCAACAACTGCCTACGCTGGCTCGTTACTGAGGATCAGATGGCCAGAAAGAATAAGCAACAAGGAACTCTGGGAACGAACCAACCAAGAACCTATCACGCAACAAATATGCAGGAGGAAGTGGAGATGGATTGGCCATGCACTGAGAAGGCCGACTGAGGACATCACGCGTCAGGCCCTTGAGTGGAATCCCCATGGGAAGCGACGAATTGGGCGTCCGAGGTGAGGGTGACGTGGAGAAGGTCGTGCAAGGAGGAAATGAGAGCTTGTGGGCTGTCGTGGAACCAGGTTCAAAAGATCTCAGAGAACAGAGTGGAGTGGAGATGTGCTACTGAAGCCCAATGTTCCACTAGGAACCCAAGGGACTAATAATAATAATAATAATAGTGAGAAAAGACTATACTAAAATGTGTTGCATCTGCGCTCTCCTTTCTACATAGACAAATATGAGGAGTAATGAAAAAGTCATTTAAAACAAACTTTGAATTCAGAAAATGAAAAGATGAATATAAGGGATATCAGTTAGCTATGGTGAGTAGTAATACTGGATAGATCGTTCTTTTGAAATTTAAATATCGTTTACCTTATTTCCTGAAGTGTTCTGCTCTTAAAAACATTTACAAAGGTTGACATCATTCAAAAAAATGTAGCTAATTTTACAAAGGTAATCATTGACAAGTTGATATTTTTCAAAAAGTACATGAAACTGACACCATGCCATATTAATTGCAAATTTATGATGAGCTACACACGGTTGTGAGTGGATTTAAAACTTCCCAGAGATAAAAAGACACCATTAAAACTAATTGAAACAATAATCTTCCATCTTTTTAATCGTACAAAATAAATGTAACGTCAAGACACTTAATTCAGACAGATAATGGAAAGAAGGAAACTAATCACGGAATCAATGAAATCTGTTACACTAATTACACCGCTACACTCTCAAAAAATGCAAGATTTATGTAAATGCCTGTATGAAGACATATAATTTAAGCTATCCCCAACCTATTTTAGCTACGAAAAATTCTTCTGCTATCCAACCAGATTTCTATTCAGCATGATATTAATGCAAATAGATATTTCTGTTTTAAAGAGTAATACTTTTCATATAGGTGCATATGTGGTCATGCATATTTGTGAATAATCTTTTCTACACAGGGAGAAAGAATACTAGTAAGAGGATTTTCTTTTCTTAGGGTAGTATTTTGAGCTTATTGGTAGCATAAACAGCTACATGAAAATCTTTCGAATGAATGGTATTTTTTGAGTCAAAATTATGCAGTAATTAGACCAAATAACATATTTAGTCACAGATCAAGTCATCCTTCTAAACTTTCTATGTAGCGTCTTAATTACCTGAATGAGATTAACTATCAAACATTGTCACAAATTTGATTAAACAGAATACTTTATAACCAATTAACTGAGATTCACCGAGTTTAGTGACAATTCAATCAGCTGTTCAGTAGACGAACGAAACTCCTAAGCACCAGTATATTTATTTAGCGTTCTTTTTCCTTCACCAAGTGTTAGGATTAAGCATGTTTTCAATACCGTGCTAAACTGGGTAATTCGTCCAAATTCTAGTAAGCATAGGATCAGTGTATTCCTGATAGTTGTTTCATACTGTCAATGATAATAACCTCAAATAAGCTTTCAGAAAGTTACTTTCCTATAACAAAAGTCAGGCAAGAAAACACACTGAAATCATTTATCACTGTTATAAATAAATATGATTAGAGCTCTAACTTCAAACCATGATAGTTTTTGGAATAGGATAGTTTAATGGATCATCTTGGTTCTCGAAAACGTGATTTGTGGATGACTGTATCTTAGAATGACATAAATATTGATTTAGAGAGAATATTCAGTGTGAAAAACTATTTGTTGGTACACTTGTAATTCTCAGTTACTATACTGGATCAAATTGTTCTACCTCTTTTGGCATATGAGCTCCTCGGTATTAGCTGAATATTCATCATATTAATTTACTTGGTTATTGCTAGCAAAGGAGCCCATGATGCGCCTCTCATCTTGTTTGGGATTCATCAGGCGGGTGAACATGCACTCGAGTGGCCGATGATATATCTACTAAGACCTGGACCCCATACACATAGTTTCGAACACCAAAGCGTTATCCACTAGTAATGCACTTGAAGCCATTCTATTATATCATGGTCAGTTTCAATATTTCTCAGTGTCTGATTTGAAACATAACAAAACCCTACACTGCACTTTCATTTTTTCCACTGAAAAGTATATCTGAAAACAATCCTTAGGGAAAAACATATTAGCAAAACATCAAACAAAGTAAATTCTTAAACAAAACTCATCACTGAATATGTCTGAATAAAAATTGAATCCAGTCAGGGGACAAAAATAAAGAGAAAATACTATTCAAACTATTAAAATAAACGTACTTTTGTTGCGAAGGTAAATATCCATCTAAAAATGCCATAAATATGAGGATGAATTCCTAAAATAAAACAGCATATGCAATATGGGGTAAAAATAAAGATGAATGTTTAGAAAAGAAGGGACGAATCATCAAAATTTTTGTTTTTCGACGATAAAATCAAGGCAAGCTGTCCAAAAGGAGTCGAATTTCGTAACTTGGAGACTGCAAAGGTGTTGGCGGTACATCACTGTTTGGTCTCTTTGTTCAGAAGAATTATCTCTAATAGTTCTTTATGTCATTTTCTTTAATACACTTTGTTATTATAACTGATTTTATGAAGTTCGCCGTTATCAGTTTCATGATAAATCTTTCTTCCTTATTTTCACTTTCTTGAAATTTACCAAGTGAATAAATAAGTATCCTGCTTTGAGTCTGCTAAAAATCTTCACCTTATCGAAGTCTTTATTCCTCTTACCATTTTCACTATCTTTTTCGCATAGTTAATTAACCTTTTACCAACTTTAGAGACTGAATTGGATACGATGAATTGGATATGATGGTGAAACATTCCCATTCTATTTATTATTCGAAAGCAGACTGTTACATATTTGTTTCAGTCGCAAAAATGTTAACACAGCTTTAGAAGATGACATCATCAAAAAATGGATTTGTTTACACTCATTTACCCTGTTTTCTCCTTATAGGCACACGAATATTTGCATAAACAGTGAAAAAGAAACTTCAGGGAAAACGAGGTTTTTTTAACCTTTTTCCATAGTTTTAAAATACAGTCCAACTTATGAACAGATTCATGAATATAAGTGTAACTAACCATCGCGTTATTATGAGTTCAAACTTGTGAATCATCAACTTTATAAAATACTAGGCTAGTTGCCTGTAAATGAAATGTTAGATCCCACTATTTAATTTTATTTTGATTCGCTGTGCCAGAAATCGTAATTAGAATTTTCTGGGGTTTTTTATATTCATCACTACTGTAAATCACGCTTATATGGAATGAAAATCTTTGTTTGTTTCATATTATTACAACTGTACAAATTCCAAGTAGAAATATCTTACAAATAATATAGTGACTTCTCACCTTCAAAAATTCAAGAAAATGGACGAGTAACTAGTTACACCACACTTTCCATCGAATGATAAACTTTTATTCTGTATAAAATAAATCTTTTCTATAGCGATTAGTTGAGAAGAAATAAAATTGTATTACTAAATGAAAGTTGAAAACTGAAGGTCTTGAGCAAGTCAGGAAGCCTTGAGTTTTGGTCATCTATTTAAAAACACAAAATATATTCAGTGGTTACTCAATGACTCATGAAATTTTCAGGATATGCGCAGAAAATGTTTTATAACTTTGAGATTGTCTCATTAGATCAAAAATGAAATAATCACTGTGAGGTAGGAAATGTCTTGAAGTATCCTCAGAGCATTAATTCATTATCAGCAGATTATTTTCTTGTCAATAGGGATTTGAAGTGATCTTGAAACTATTGAACATGAAGAAAATTAGCCTTGTGAAAGAAACTTGTCTTCTTACAACTTGTAGTTATTTTAGTCTAACACTTAGATACAAACGACCACAGAATACAAGGTACCAGATGATCAGTAGGCGTTTCTTCTATTGCTAAAATGTAGTCATGAACACAAAAGATTATTACAAGGCTCACAATAAATGAATCTATATGTTTGTTGTTTTTTTCAGAATTTAAATTCAGAGATTTCTGGATTTCATTGAAAAAACTTACATTCACTTCCTCATGCATCTTACCCCTTGTTACTATCAATACAAGCCATTTTTATCGTCACATTTAATTGAAACTGGTAACGTCTGGGGTAAATGAAATTTTGTGCCTATAATGTATTAATTATTGTTATTACGAAATATCATGAAGTTCTGTTAACGAAATTTAAAAAACATAGAGAACATTATGATAAAGGATGATAGTGGATGTCAAATAGGTCAGTCTATTTTATTGGAGCAAACACAGTTACAGCCCAATATAATGCTATCATTTTGTTTGAAAATTTCTCCTTAGCTTAAAACAATTTGAGTAAAGAATATCCTTTTCTATAATTTCTCAAGTTCTATGACTATAAAAAGCAATTTTTAAGCATAAAACGAACCAAGTTTAAGACGAATACATCTGTCAAAATGGGATGTGAATTAAGTACCATAAAGAATATATATTCAGATGGAGAACGCAAGGGTAACAGAAAAGACAACAAACATGGCAGACATGATTAATTTTTCATTAACTGAAGGTCAACGTAAGAATAAGGCTTGGTATGTTCCTTCCGAATGTAAGATTCAGTTTCTACCAATCTTATTGCGATAGATTTAACTACGCTGAACAGGCCTTAACAAGCTAAATTTCGGTATTGTTTTTGATACACGATATATGACCTCTAAAGCTCTATTATCATATACGTGAGGCTATGTATTTAGTTGCTGCACTGAGACAGAATATTTCACCACTTTCATTACCCTTTTTCTAGACGAAACCGACCTTCAATTAAACTAAAGGTTACGCTTGTCTTCCGTATTTGTTGTCCCCTCTGTTACCATCACATTCTTTATCTGAATATGTCACCTTAATATTGAGGTATCCAAAGATAAATCCATTCCCCAATATTCAAGAGTTTATTTGCGCCAAACGTGGACTGTTTTACGCTGTACAATGAAGATTTATTGGAAGGAATACTCTTCATTCAGGTCGCTTTTAGTTAATGTTTTACAAATCTTCGAAAATTCAAACCCCTATTATTGTCCTTAAATGCTTACGATTTATGATGTTTTATTGTAAACTTGAATGACGTTTTATATGCTTTACTTAATATAGCGAGGATAGACTCTGTAAAACTGAACCTTGCTTGGAATGGGGCATTAAAATGTTATGTTTTCATGGGTAAAGTGAGAACGTTTAACGACCACCATGGTGAGGTCTCCGACTACAGCACTCCAAGACGTGCTTTAAAACCTCTCAGAGGACATTAGTTCCCTTGACGTCATACATACACCTTGCTGACCAGTGCCAACGGGGACGAAACTTACGTTTAGTGCTTTCTAATGAATACTTCTAATCGTTCAACATCAAATGGAGTAGACCATGATGCTGAGTATCTAAGCTTGGTAATCACATTACAAGCTGATCGACAGAATTGATCAGTATCTATGACTAAGCAAAATGAAAGTGATTACATTCCAGTCACCCTCAGAAGCCCAACTCGCCGTTTCCCATCTGTGTTCCACTCGAGAAACTGGCCTGACCTGTCTCATGATGTCCCCCAATGGTCCGCTCAGTGCATGCCCAGTTCAATCCCTCTCCATTTCCTTTCAGTGCATATTTGTTGAGCGACAGCTTCTTGGTTGGTTCGTTCCCAGAGTTACTTGTTGCTTATTATTTCTGGCCATCTGAACTTGAGTAACGAGCCAGCGTAGGCAGTTGTTGATGAATGTTTGCAGTTTATCGTAACGCACCAAGTCTCTGAACCACACAGAAGCACTGACTTGACGTTGGTGTTGAAAATCCGGATCTTGTTCACGCTTCGTGCTGAGTGCAGAAGATCTCCACACTGGTTTCAGGCTAATGAACGCCTGTCTTGCTTTTCCGATTCTGACTTTGACATCCTCGTCTGTGCCACCTGTAGTTGAAACAGTGCTGCCTAGATAGGTGTAGGTGAAGGAGGCTATTTCCTTTAGGTTTCTCCCGTTGATGGTGATTGGAGTTTGTTGTTGTTGGTGGCGGTGTTGGTTGGGTATCTTCATCAAATCCATCCTCTCTACGTTCACTTCGCTCCCGTCTTCGCAGCCTTGCCTATTCTGTCAACTTGTTAGTTTTTGGCTGTAGATCTTCGAGTTTGTGTGACACTAGACAAAAGTCATCAGAAAAATATAAATCTTCTAGGATCTTTTCCCCGATCCAGCGTATTCCCCTCTTCTCACTCCTCACTGTTTGTTGCATGATTCAGTCCACCATAATCGGAAAGATAATTGATGATCGTAGGCAGCAACCTTGTCTTAGTCCTGTCTTCACTTCATAGGCATCACCGAGCCCGCCATTGTGAATTACTTTGCATGTGGCGTCTTCGTATAGCTGTTAAACGAGGTTGATAAAGGTTTGTGGTATTCCGTAGTATTGAAGCAGCTGCCAAATTAATTCTCAGTCAACGCTGTCGAAGGCACTTCAAAGTCAATGAAACTGAGGTGAGGTAGAGAGTTGACTGCCATTCATACTCTGTTCTATGATGATGCAGAGCAAAGCGTTGTAATTTGGTCTGTACTTGATTTGTACTTCCTAAAGCCAGCCAGCCGGCCTGTTCCAGTCCTAGTTTTGAATCCAGCTCATTGTTTAGTCTCTCCAGGATGATGCAGCTTAATATTTTGCTTAGGGTGGGCAGAAGCGTCATTCCGCGCCAGTTCTTGTAAACACTGAGGTCAACCTTCTTTGGCAGTTTAACAAGGTGACCCTTCTTCCAATCAATGGCCAGGTACCTTCACTTCCTTCCAGACCTTCTGCAGTAGTGGTGTGAGCATGTCCGCTGTTGTCTCTGCGTCCGTTCTCAGTGCTTCTGGCGAGATTCCATCTGGTCCCACATTTCAGTAGCTTTATGGCATTCAGGACTTTGACTTTCGTCGGGGGCATTTGTTCACTGGTAGTTCTGTGGCTGGGGTGCAGGTGGTATTTCTGGACGAGTTGCAGAAAGTGGTGGTGGTCGATTCAAGAGCTTTTTGAGGTGGTCAGCACATCATTTCCCTTGTTTTCCCTCTTTGGTTATTTGATTTCCCTCATAATCATTTATTGCTTTCATCTGTGTTGATCTTTTCCCTCCCAGATAGTAACCTGGTTATTTGATACAATATTGTCGGTCTCTATCTCGCCTACATCCAGCCTTTTCTGCTTGACTTGTCAGTGTGTCATGGAAGTGTCTTTTGTCTTTCAGCTCACTCTTCTCCACTTCTTTGTCCAGTGTTTTATACATTGTACTCAGTTCCTCTTCTCGTTGTTCATACTTGCACTGCACTGGTCTATCTTCTGCTTCACCATCCTCCTCTCCTCTCCTCTATCAGCTTCCATGTGTCCATCGAGATCCATTCGTTGTCTTGTCTTCTTTTTTCTTCCTTCCTAATACGGTTATGCAGGTTTTTTTCCACATAGCTTTCGAACTGTTCCAGTGTTCATCCACACAGATTTCTTCACGGTTGTTGCTCAATATCTTCCATTTTGTCTTGGTGGCTGACGTGAAGATGTTCCTGGAAGTCTTGTCCTTCAGTTCAGTTTCTGTTCTGGGTGTTGAACTTGAACTGTGTTCTATCACCAGTTTCGTTGAAGGCTTTCAACTTGATTTGAAAGGTAGGTTCCTTGCACCAGATAGTGAGTGGTGTGAACTCATATCTGCTCCCTTTCGTGATATGATCTTGTGTCTGGTAGGCTGCGTCTTCCCTCTCTTCACATTGAAATGAAGTCGATCTGAATTTTAGTGTGTCCATCTGGATATCCTTGTGCTTGAACACAGTGCCTCCAATCACTAAATCGTTGAATGCGCAGAATTCTGCAAACAATGTAATGGATTTATATGTAGCTAACTGAGGTCATGTCCAGTGCTGATTTCAGTTGTCTGTAGAATTCCTCCTTTTGCTATTCATCCGCATTATTTGTAGGTGCACAGCATAGTATTGCATGATTATGACTTTCCCTCCTTTTGAGTTGAACCTTGCTGTAATGATCTTGATAGTTGAGGAGGTTGGTTCCCACTGTATGTAAGCCTTCGATGTTGTTAAGACATCATGATAGCCACTCGCAGTGTGCTTGTGGTTGTCGTCTGGATGTCAATATTGGAGTAGATTATTGACTCTCCAGTTGACAGTATGGAGAGTCTACTTCCATTCCATTCAATCTGCTTTCGCAAATTCCTAACACTTCAACGTGATTCATTCTCATCTCGTTTGCAATCTGGGCAGCCTTGCTGGGTTCAAACATAGTGCGGACATTCCATGTCTTCACGTTTACTTACACTTTCATTGAGAGAAGAGAAGATATATCGGCCAATTGGCTTCCCGAAGGCTTTCACCAACTGGCATCATTTCGTTTCCCCAATTTCAGGGACGAATAATTTTGTTATTATTTTTTATATTCTGTCTGTGCTTTGAAGTTTCTTTAACGGCTGAATTGGTTTTACAGGGTCGGTTTGCTAGCCGTATGCCCAAGCTTCCCTCTTTATCCGGGCTTAGGACCGGCTAGCAACCAGTGAATCAGTTAACCAGACGAGGTTGTCAATATATCTAGTATTAGTTTGATAGTAGTTACTGAGATGAGAAATCTTTCAATCCAATGAATAAATAAACCTTTTAGAATTCAGCAAAAGTATAAAGTTAGTCGTTTAAAATATTCTTTGAATGAGCGAAGTGAGAAGAAGCAATGAAAAGTTAAACGTATCATTATTCAGTTAGATTTCTCTATGAAGTGTGTATTTGTAACAGCTGCTCATGTCCATGGATATAACTTATGTGAAAATGTTAGAATTAAGAGGTCAGAATAATATCAGATGCTCGTGAAATGGTATTTTCTCATGAGATTAGTAATATCCTTCTTAGTTAGTATAGTGTTTCTCCTTAGCATTTTTGCTTAACATGTATATTCTCATGTTCTCTAACCTATTTAAATATTCTCTTGTGACTTATTTTATTAACATCTTTTCATGTTCATTCTTTTAAAATTTATTCGACCAATCATCTATGTATGAGTCTTGATCAACCGTTATTTTGAAACAGAGATCTTACTACATATGGTGTTGCTGTTCCGAATACTATCTGTGAAACCGGTAATTGATAGGAACGAATACATTCCAAAACCAGTGTGTGACTCTTTGTTTGTAACAAACAAGGTAAGGTGAACGTCACCTTGAACAACGAAAAAGAACTTTACATCAGTTGCTGATTTCAAAAAAGTAAAGAACCTTAGTGTAGTTGCCTCTGTACGTTGCAGCTTCAGTTAATTTACATTCGAGAGTTATCTGATTGTAAGTAGATATTTTCGAAATTGATGGATACACTTATTATTCAGGACGTTTGACTTCCGCCTACAAATCAGCGTTATTGATGTATAGATTTAGAATGAATGAATTTAAACATTTACAGACTTCCAAAACATTATTTAAAAACAGTTTGAGTTAAGAATACTATTTTCAATAATTTCTCATCAGTCTTTACCATTTATCTAGCTAGATCTAGAATACATGTTGAATTATTGAAAGATTATGTAGAAATGAATAAGTTTACTTGTTTGAACGAACTGTGCTTTTCATTACAAAATAAAACACATATTTTGCATTTCATTCCAAATGAATATTCTTTTCTTACAATTGGTCAGAAACAAACATTATAAACTCCAGCGTGATTGAGGTTATGACTAAATCACTGAAATTCAAATCAGGGTATTGATATGGATGTCAACCAAAATAAAAGCAGTGTCTGAATAGATGCACCTGTATACACTAGGATTGCGGGCATACGTTGCTCACGAATGCCAAAGATCACAAATCGTAGGTTCATTGTTTCCCACCATTCACCTAAAACTAACTAACGCATATTGAACTGTTATCCGATGATGAGCTTCCTAACATTTTTGTCACAATGAAAAATGATCGACAGAATTCAGTCAACATTAAGGACTACACAACACGAAATTGCTTACCCTCCGGTGGCCATTCAGTGTATTTATTCCATTCCTACAGGAGGACAATTGCTTCCTGAAGCTCATTGGTAACGTCACTGACTACTGCAATAGGTTTGGCAGTTCCAAATCTCAGAATTGAAATTAGTTTATTTGACGATGCACATACGTCTTGCGAACGAGTGCCAACAAGCACGTAAGTTATATCTAGAGCCTCCTAACGACTGTCCTGAAAATACATAGGTAAATATTTCAAATGCTAATAAGGTTATGGATCACTATTAAGTTATTTTAGTCAATGAACATTTGCAGTATTTTCAGTTATCGTCTTCCAATATTATAATCTGAAAATGAGAAAGTCACTGTCCGTCAATTAAAATATTGAGAAGTCCAGGTTTCCTGCTAATAATCTGTGAACGTCCATTCTAATACATCCAACTAGTATCCGATTGCAGGTTATCTATTTTGTGGTCAAAGCGATTGACAAAATGCATCATTACATCACTGTGGTAACAAACATCTAAGACGAAATTAGTTTCTTCTCACAGTCTCCATGTTTAACAAATAGATAGTATACCAGATAAAATTATTGTGCTTCTTTTTAATGGCAGTTTTCTTGTGACACACTTATACTTCACTTGCATTATGTTACAGTAAGTAATAAAACTTACCATTTCATGAATTGTCTGGTTCTATTTCTCTAACCGTATATCCTCGAATACAGATTACTCACGACAGTCACTGCAATAAGTAAAAATTATCTGCAGAATTTTATATACGTAAAATGATTCTAGATACAATTTATCTTTCTCCTAACAAACAATCATTTGTCATCTAAGATCAAAATATTTATGATATTTTCAAAAAAATCTCCCCTTCTTTTTCTTCTAGCTTGGCAGCATTAGTTAAGTGACTGCACAACCCGACGCATAAACAATCCACATCTGTCTACAAAGTATGTATTTTACTAAATATACCTTTCACTAGGCATCATGATTCAAATGAACAAAAAGATGAAGGTGATGTGATCACACATGTATCTATGTACACAGCATTTTCTTACCATCATCTCTTTTTTTCTTTCTAAGACAAACTGAAAAAAATTAGTTAACTAACATTCTTGCCAACTTTTTCTATGCATACTTATATATTTTTTCATTTAGTGTTAAAACAGACTAATACAGATAATTTATTATTGATTTCAAGTGGAAATGTCAGAGCGAATTCATTGAAAAGGTTACATGTCTCTTTGCTATCCAAAGAGATCTTCAAATCAGTCAACATACTTTCTGAATTTAGCAGAATAAAAAGAAGAAAGTTAGCTTTTCACAGTAATAACTTCAACTTCAGCTTTCAGATGGATTTAGGTGTATGAAAATAAAGAGGTAGATATGAACATCCATATTTCAGACTTCTAAACTGTTTATTGATACCGACTTGTCTCCAACATTTATTCGTCTAATCATTATTCTTTCTATTCTATCTTCATTTTATCTATCTTCCAGTTAGAATTTATTCTACTAACCCATTTATACACTTCTGTTGTTGCTGGTTTGAGATTCAGAGATTATCTGAGATATGTCCGATAGTGTGCTTATTACAATGTTAAGTGGGTGTTATGTCTCTTTTCTTTTTGGGATATGTCTTACCTCAAATTCTGTTTTAATAAGGAGATTAGTTAAGCTTGAAATATCTATTAGAATTTAAATTAAACAGATTAGTTATCCTTAAGGAATATTAGCAACATGACTTCACACTCAAACTTTAAAGTTAAATAGTGATTTTTTAAGCATTTGTAGATTTCAAAGTTGACTTTTTACTGGTAAGAAGAAACATAGAATAAGAGTTTTTTCAAAGAATTTGTTGTAGATTGAGAAGTAACTAGCCGATATCACATGATGAAGAATTCAAACAGTTGAAAATAAGCAAAGTAGAGAGGTAAAGGATGCTGAGAAAATGAAAACATTGAAGGGGAAATGAAAGTGTAAGTGACGGATAAGGTTGACTTACAGAAATTTGCAGTATATACAGCAGGACATTCTATTCTAATAATAGGCATAATAAGCCATAGTTTGGCAGACTAGTTCTTATACTGGGTGATGATTAAAGGCTGCTGTCCGAGTTTTTATTTCACCTTCAATCATCAGCCAGTATAAATAATAAGCTTTTGTTTTTATAGTAATTCTTTGCTTTTATGTCATCCATGCGATCCTACTGACTACGGTCTTTGCATCAAGCTGATTTTCTAACCAATGTCTGAAAACAGAAAGGCGTTGCAAAATGATTGGAACTCCGTTTATTTCAGTGTTTCTTGCCAACAGCTTGCAAACCATAAATCATCTTCATTAGAATCCTAATAACTCCTATCATAGTGTTCCAGTATTTGGCTATCTAAGTTGTAACTTTAAGCGGTGCCAACCTTAGCGCATCATTCAATGCATACTATTTATTAATATTTAAGTACAGGAATACAGTAAGCGTCATCTGAGATGACTTAAACGAAGATAACAAGAATACCATTGAAATATGTTCTTTTCTTCATAACTGCTTAATGAGTTTAACAGTATCTACACGCACGACTTTAACAGTTGCTGATCTCTGAGTCATAAACTTCTACCGGAGGCTTACTTGTTACTATGGAAAAAATAGGCTTGAATGTTGAACAAAAGCAGTGTATGTGCATCTGTTCAACTGAGCATATTGATCATACCATTTTCTAGCTTATAAAATGTGATTATAGTCATAAGATGTCTTTGCTGTGAAAAGGTGGTCTGATAGATGTGTTCAGATCTGCTTTACTTAATCCCCTTTATAAAGTCTTTCAAAACTTTTTCCAAAGTGTAATTACGACATCTTTGCACAGATGAAACATTCAAAAGTTAAGAGTTTAAACTGTCACTCTGCTTTCGAAAGAATTAAGTGGAAACACAACTTTCATGAAGGTCTGGTCAGTGCAGATAATCTTTTTATGATACAATTAGATTTTAGTTTATTTTCATTCCTTTATTTTCCCACGTAAGTCTATATATGTTTAGTGCAACTGTTTTCATTATATAGCTTAGTTTCATCTTCATTTGAAGAACATCCTAGAATTCACTGCTTTTCCAGTAAATATCGGTGAATGTGCTGTGAGAATGACATAATTGAAAAAGAAACAATTTCTTCCTTTGAAGTGCTATACTTGTTTTTCCTTTTATCGATTAATCCTATTAGCATGACCATTAGTAGACAGAAGAATCATGATCATACCCAGGATGACAAATAAACTTTGAAGATGCAATGACAAACTATTTTCGAATTGATTATTGCAAACGGGTGGTATAAATGTTCCATTAAAAATTCTTCTACCTTTCTTCAGTCTTGAAAAACTATATTCACCAAGATAATAAAGCTAATAACAAACAACTTAGATATCAAACTAAAAGTTTTAAGTCATTTAATATAACAATAGGCTTACATTTTATTTTAAAGGAATTCAAACTGTAACATGCCTGCAAAACATGAAATTAATAAAGTTGGGTTTACATGCTTAAGTGAATAGGTATAAGTAGAAGTTTTTTTTTAGGTGTCTACAAAATGAATTCAAAGTTAAACAAATAAAATAAAAATTACTAGGCAATTTACTTAAGTGAAAGTTATTCAAAAATGTCTGGGATATCTTAAGGCTTCTTCATTCTTTCTTGTTTTTTTAGCATTCATTAAAAATATTCTCATCTTATACTTTTTGTGAAAATAGAAAACTTTGCATAGGTGTTTGGTGTGAGGAAAATGAACACAACAGCAATATATTTTGTAGTTTTAGCACATTTTTTGTCTTCCATAATGTGAAGCGAGTTGATAATTTTATATATTAGTCAATGCATGAAACTGTTGTAGCCAAAAAGCCTTGAGAAACCTTAGAAGTTTATTGATCAAGATTTGAGTACTGCCTGTAAGTTGTGTGGAAGAATCACTGCAGTGCATTGAATTGCTGTTTAATGCTAAAATTAAAAAGTAGGTCTTATTACATCTAGATTTTGTGCTTGTTTGAACCACTCAATACTGTTTTTTTATTCAGTTTCCTGGTCCTGCTTAACCTAATCGATAGATTTGGACCAGCACTTTTGGATTGATACATGTTAGTTACCATCCAAATGAAGATTCTTTTAAAATATTCAGCCATATGAATAATTTAGTGCTAAAGGTCTTTGACTCCACTGATTTTTGGCACAAATTCTAATTTCTATATGATAATGATTTTCCTCAGCAATACATACAGAAAGCAACAACGGCTAATTCTAGATCAAACAGATATTTCTGTCCAAAAGCTACTAGAATTAAGCACAGGATTGTTGAGCACTTCCCAAAGAACTTTAGTATGTGTGACGTCACTCGAAATATCAACATTGCTTGCATTTACAATAACCAGAGTTGTAACCAAGAGATATTTAGCCACAGTAACAACTTTGATAATTTTTAGGCGATGATCAAGCTTTGAGGTTTGTTAATATAGGAATTAAACTTGATCAGTGTAGTAGAGTTTACTTCACTTTTGGTCTGTCGAACACTTAAACCCGATTATTTACTAGATAACGTTTCAGACACATTTTGCTGTCCATATTCATATCAGGTAACTCTACAACTGTGAGACGACGTTTATGTCATCTTAATTTTCTCTCCCTCATTGTGATGGACAAAGGTAGTAGACTTCTCCATATCTGAGACAGGTGTTAAATCATTTCTATCGCATATATTTGGTGTTGTTTCCATGAGGAATGTCGCATATCAATCTCATTTTGAACTCAACTAAGTTAGTTTTTAATACTGTCACTCTATCCCCTATCGGAGTAAATATATTTATGGGTAGTTGGGAACTGATGGCACTTCAAGCATCTAGTCCTATTCCAAAGATCTGGTTCCCATGTGTAAATGGTAGGTTTACAGCACTGAAATCGGAGCACATCATTGGGTTCTTGGAATATATAAATTCAGTAGTGAATGCAATCCAACTTACCTGTGACTTAGAAAGTGAGGAAGGTGGGCTAGTAATGTTGGTTTGCAAGATTAAAAGAACACAAGAAGGAAATCTAGAGACTAGTGTCTATAGGAAACCTACTCATTCCAATCGCTATTTAGACTTCGGATCCTCCAACTCCATTTCAGTTAAAGTAGGCCTAGTTAAATGCTTAAGTGATGGAGCGCAAAAGCTTACTAGTAGATCGGAAAATCTGCGACAGGAAATAAGACACATCAAGAATACCCTTTGTCTCAATAATTACCCACCAAAATTTACCAATAAATTCATAAGAAACAGAGAGAAAAATATTAGCAGTAGTAGTATTAGTAGTAATACAGGTAGCATTAACAACAATTCCACTACTAATGATGCTAATGTTGACAGGGTTAAGACAGAATTCAAAGCCTATGCAGTTTTACCACACAAGGAAACGCCTCAAAAGCATTACGAAGAATTCTCAATAAGGTTGGGATTAAAATGGCATTCAAACCAACAAACTCATTCGAAACAAGCTTTGTAAGTTGAAAAATCAAATCGATGCAATTGAGCAAAATAATCTAGTTTACCAGAGCCCTTGCATTGATTGCGACGTCAAGTACATAAATCAAAGCAGTCGACCAGGGTCGATTAGAATAACAGAGCACAAAACTAAGCTAAAACAAGATTAGTGGGTCCCAATAAGATAAGAAATCTAGAGAAAAACTCGGCTATAGCTCTGCATGCGATGACACACAATCACACAGCAGGGTGGGATAGCACAATAGTGTTTAAAACCAACTTAGTTGGGTGGAGGGAGAGATTGATGGCCGAATCTTTGTTAATCGAATCGACGCCAAACACATGCAATCGAAATAATGCTGCACCTGTCCCAGATATATGGAAAATTCTACTATCCTTGTCATCACAGAGAAGGAGAGAAAACTAGGAATATATAAAGACTGTCTCGAAGTTGTGGAGTTACCTGATATGAATATTGACAATAAAATGTGTGCTAAACATTACCCAGTAAATGCTACTGTTTCACTGTGTGATATTTCTAATAAACAGACTAAAATGGAATTACAATCGACCATAGTACCCATGTTTTACTCCTATATTATGCAGAGTACCTTCTTAACTTTTGTGCCGTAGAAATCACTAACTGATAGTTTCCTTAAAATAAATAACGTAGATTAGAGTTGTTAATTTCGGGTTTAAGCAGCAGTCTTATTCCCTATTTAATTGCTCGCTCCTTTTGTGCAACTACTTGGGTTATTTATATGACTAAAATGATGGAAGGCTCCAAACACGTTTCCAGTCAAAGATCAAAACTATTCGATATGTTTACAAACGGAAAGAAATTATATTCCTTATCATATTACATGATCCCAATAGTTTCTATGATATGCAGTGAACATTAAGGTTTGGTATCTGGCATAAATAAGTAAATAATTAAACAAAATACAAAACAAATACAAACTGTGGTGCAGAGTACTTAACTGAGGCCGCAGTAGAGTGTTTGTGAAAGTTTCTTTTGAATACACAGTAGAGATTTGAAGCTGAGAGTTGCGAAAGCTTCGGCTAAAAATAAGTCTCTAAACCCCACTCCTTTAGAACGGTTTGGTCGAACTTTGAACGAGATTTCCATAAGAGTTCGATGTTCAGAGTCTACGGGTTGTCTAGCAGTGGAGCTGGTGATGGTTTTTTATTCACCGTTCGCGAGTGAAAAGCACGGCCGATATATTCAGCTCTGCAGTAGCTAGTGAACTTAAAAATATACATTAATAAGGCGCATGCACTGACAAATTTGCTGCTGACATGAGAACACAATGCGGAGGTTTGTGATGCAGAATCTCTCACTTAGGAACTTCAAAAACTATTGACGAAAGATGTTTGCAGCAGCATCACCTTCGAATCTGAGGTTCATTAAAAGTATTTTCGTTGGAGCTGTCTAGATCTAGTCCATTATCTCCTTTCCTTTTTATATTTTTTTCTGTGAATCTGTATGGGTAGCCATTCTCTAAGAGTATTTCTCAGAGGGTTTCTAATTCTTGAACAAGTGTATCGCAAATGTAGATCTCTCTTATTCTTGATTACAGTGAGTGCGCAAGTTTCTTCTTCGATGGATTTGTGTCAGGTCCAAGTTGTTATTACAGGCAGAGAAGATATCGTCTATGTACATTTTGGATACACGAGGTTGACCATTTGTTGGGATCACTGTACTATTTCCAAGGCTGATCATGAAACTGTCAGGAAGCAGAAGCTCAAGAGGTGATCCGAATGCTATGCCATCCATTTATTTGTAAATTTTGTCATCAAATCTAAAAAGAACGTTAAACGTACATCTTAGGAGAAGTTATTTCAGGCAATGGTTTGGCACACCCTCACAAGTTTACTCAAACAACATTGATTCCCCAAACTGCATAAGTTGGTGCCCCAGTGGCCAAGTAGCAAACGCTTTGGAGTTTGTAGCGTAGGTTACTGGATTAGAGTTTGAATGGGAACAACACCACTCACTGAGCTGAAGATAAATTCAGCTGACGTCCTAAAGAACAAGAAGAAGTGCGCGTTTTGGATTCCTCTGTCAGCTTTTACATAGACCACCATATAAGAAAAGCTTCTCATCTAAATGATTATATTCCTTAATTATTCCATAATTACATGAAGAGGCGTAAATAAGGAAAATTTATTCATGTTGATAACAGTTGCAACACGATTAAGAAGGAGTTAAAGTTTTTAACATTCTCAAATGAGGAAACCACATTAGAAGCCCTACACAAGATTGCCAGAAAGGATGAATTAAGGTGGTTTTTCTACACAGAAATACAATCAGAGACGAACTTTATTGACCTACAGATTATACTGACGCAGTCAGACACCAATTCATAATGATAAGTACTTCCTAATGACTGTTTGGACTTAAGTAGATGGGTTATTATAGTCAAAGGTAGTCGATCAGGTTAACGGAACATAGTTGAGTCTAGGTTGGTATATTCTAGTAAGATAAGCAATTATTGGAAGGATTCAAACAAAGCTATGCGCACCATAACACTCAACCACACAGAAGCATGGGATGTCTGGCAATTTCTTCAGTTCACTATCAGTGGTGTTCTCTGTCTATATTCTTTGTATCATTGAGGAAAGTGAGTTGACAAGACTCCTCATTCTGTATTAAGAGACAAAACTTTGAAAATTAATAAGCTCGTCATTTCAAGTATGCTAACTCAATTACCATATTCTCTTCGAATTTGGACATCAAGAGAGTGGAATTTCATGGTTAACTCAGCTTCTCAGGTAAACTAGATCAAGAAATTAGGACTGCAAATAGTTTGAAGCTAGTCTTCAAGATTCATACCTTTGATTCGAATAATAAAAGTATCATATATGTATTTTTTGTAAACGTGAGGCTCGCTGATAATTTTTCACAAGCTTATGTTATCCAGGCTTTTTATCAAGCAGTCAGCTGGTAGGCAGCCTAGTGGTGATCACGTTTCACTGACATCTAAATGTCTGTAGATTTTGTCGTTAAATTTGAAGCGAATGTTGAAAGTACATCGAGGAAGAGGTCCCTTTAAGCATTGATTTGGGATAACAATGGCTTGATAAGGCGACTGAAAGAGGTCAAACCGAAAATAAATGGTTTCCGTTACTGATACATGGGTAAATGAAAAGACATCCAGAGGAATCATTCTATCTCTGACAGATCTACATTCTAGATTCATTCGACAAGGTGAAGTTTTTCACGAAGACTACAGCAAAAATATTTTTACTTTTCACTGGGTCAGATATCTCGATGGACTGTTTTGCAACTCTGTGGTCAAGTGAACTAATCATTTCCAGTACTGGACTATAAGGCAACATCTTTGTGTACTTTGGGTACACTGTATGGTCGAGGGATCGAAAAACCTCATGAGCGAAGTTGCTGGTTAAGTTCATTGCTGATCAGTGATTCATTTTTTGTTTATAACAATACACTATTCCAGCGACTAAATCAAAGCTTATCATGACTAAGTCTTCATTTTTCTAAGAGTTTTTTAACCGGTCGTGATGTTACTTGATAATAAATTTTCTATTTACACAATCCATATAACAAATAAAAACAGTTGAGTTGAAATGGATAAGATTATTCAAAGAGATTGGAAATAGATTTTTCTCTTGACTGATTAAATTCTTGAACTGAACTTTTGTGCTGAATTCATCCGCTTTTGATGCTGTCTTGCATAACTTTAGGTCTATGTATAAGATCTGCATTTGAATCCGGGACACCGACTCATTCAATTAGTTGGGTGTTTGTCTTTCTTCTGATGAAGGGTGGACAGTTTCACAAGTTATTGACCTAGGGCTTTTATTTAGCTTTATTTTGAAGCCATTGTTTCGTGTTCGGTGACAGTAGCAGCGTAGTTGTCAGATTCTTTCCTTTTGTCCCTAGATAATTCAAGCAGAATATGGTTATTTTGGAACAGTTGTCATTCTAGTTCTAGATCTAGTTCGAGTTTTAACAACGTCAATATGACTTGCAGTATTTTATTTCAAAGTACATGAATCAGTAAAGATACGTCTGAGTCTTGAAATCTTTCAAACAGCTTTGAGATATTCATATTTCTCCAGACACTTCTTCAAGAAAAGAATTTTATCATCCATCTCTTGATGTCTGGAGGAAATCCCAAAAACCTGTCAAGTTCCTTTATCGTCGAATAGTTCTTAGTATTCTCTAATTGTTGGAACAAACCCGTTTGATCATCATGAAAAAGGATAAGAAAAAGTTTTCTTTCTGATGAAATCATTCTCCTAGCTGTATATTTATGAATATAATACAGAAACGTTATAGCATTCTTTTTCTTAGAGCACTGGTTAATATTTAAAAAGTGTGGCTTATCTGAAGTATGGTTTTTTCCATATCGCGCAAATCAAATTACAAGGCTTACACGGTGAGGGGAGGGGTTCACATGTTCTGCATGGGACATCATAAAAATTAAGATTTCAGTAAATTAGGGAAACGTAATCTTATGAATAGTAAGTGGATGCGTCAATGACCACATAATACCAGCTACTTACAGTTTAATAAATTTGAAGTTTGCTGTGATTGAATGCAGTCAACATATTTAGGCCGATGAAAAGGAAAATCCAGTCGCTAAATAGATGTAACTTTCAAAAGTTGATAGTTCACATCATCATTGCCAGTTTATTTATTTATTCAATGATACAAAAATGTAGTTTTATCATAATCCATAAACTATCATTTTGTGTTTACAAATGTTTATGTTGTAGAGACCATTGTTTATTTATATATTTGGTTTTACACAGATCATAAATACTTTCCAAACTACATCTTATATACCCTGCTACAATATGCGCTGTTAGTGATCTTTCTTTCCGAACTTTATTGTCATTTGTGTAACAGGTAGCTCAATGAAAAATGAACGAGTATTTCAGTCTTCCCTTCTTTACTTCCTTCAGGTTTCTTAGTTTACTTCACCAAATATTACAAAAAAAGGTGAAGATTAGAACGAATATGCACAAAAATGTCAAAGCTGAAATGAATGAATTTTAGGAAATATTATTAAAAATCTCGAGGAAAAGGAACCATAAAGAAATCAGTGTAATTTTATTAAATTAATTTCAAACCCTTTATTTTTAATATTTTGAAAACTAAAAGAAATTTGCATACATGTGCAGATTCCGCAGACACCACTGGGTTAGAATACTACTGCTATCTTAATAGGACAACCTCACTTGCTTTACTAGTTCACTAACTTACTAGCCAGTCTTAAGCCCGGATAAACGGGAAAGTTGGGCATAGGGCTAGCAACTCTACACTGGAAAACCAATTCCATCGCTAGCCAAACTTCAAAACACAGAGAGATTATGAAAAATAAAATTAAACCTATTGCTAGCTGGAACCGGAGAGGCAAAATGACGCCAGCTGCCGAAAGCCTTCGAGAAGACAGTTGGCCGATCTGTCTTCTCTCTCTCTCTCCTGACGAGAACGGAAGAGTGGGGACATGGAATCTCCACAAAATGTTTGAAGCTGCCTGGCAAGGCTACCCAGATTGCAAAAGAGATGAGAAGGTTTAACATGAAAGTGGTGGGAACCTAAGAGGAATCTGCAGATGGAATGGAAGTGGGCTCTCCGTATTGTCAACTGGCGAGTCAATAATCTATTCCAAGATTGTCACCCGGATGATAACTACGAGCACACCGAGTTTTCGAGTGGCTATCATGATGTCCTAAACAGCATTGAAGACTCTCATGCACTGGGAACCAACTTTCTCCTGCAGGAGCAGGACCACGACAGCAAGATTCAGCTCGAAAGGAAGGAAAGTCACTATTACACAATGCTACGTTGTGTGCCTGCAAATAATGCAAATGAAAAAAAGAAGAAGTCTGCAGACAACTGCAATCAGTAATGAACAAGACCCCACTTATACTTTTTATATTTTCTTTGTGCTTTGAAGTTACTTTAACGGTTGGATTGGTTTCCCATGGCAGGGTTGCTAGCCCTATGCCCAAACTTCCCTGTTTATCCGAGCTTAGGACCGGCTTGTACCTAGTGAATTAGCTAACCAGGGGAGTTTATCATCCCAGATGGCGGCATCAAAATTCTAATGGGCGACATGAATGCCTCCTAACTGGGAGGGGACACCACATTAAGAGAACTCATCATCGGTCGAGAAGCATTTGGTGAAATAAATGAAAATGGAGAACTCTTTGCAGACTTTCGTGCTCTCAATCATTTTGCGATTGGAGGCAGTGTGTACGAACACAAGGATTTTCACAAAGTGACATGGGTTTCACCAGATGAGCACACTAAAAGATCAGGCTGACTTCATTTCAATCTGAGGAAAGTGGAGACGCAGCCTACTGGACACAAGTATAGATCAAGAAGTGGAGCAGATGCAGGTTCAGACCACTATCTAGTGCAAGAACACAGATGAAATCAGTGAAAGATAGTGAAGGAAACTCAGTTATCAGAAAGAAGAAACAAGGGAAACGATGGGCTGACTACTTCAAAAAACTCTTAAATCAACTACCACCACCTGCAACTCGTCCAGAAATACCATCAGCAACCCAGTAACAGGACAACAAATGAAAACTGACCTTTCGACAAAAGCTGAAGTCCTGAAAGCAATATAGTTGTCTGAAGCCGGGAAAAATAAATCATGTGCAGATCAAATTGCAAATCTACGCTACGCATCATCATAGAACAAAGCATAGAATGGCAGTCAACTCTCTACCTCAACTTTACCGACTTTGAAATCCCTTTCGACAACGTTTATCGATAAGCAATTTGGGAGGTAGCTGCTTCGCCACTACGACTTTAGTGCCACAAATCTTTATCAACCTCATTCAACAGCAGCTATGTGCTGTATAGTGCTACATGTCAAGTGCTTCACAATGGAAATCTCAGTGACGTCGTCAAAGTTAGGACAGGAAGGAGTGTGACAAGGTTGACTACTATTACGGATGATCTTCCTGTTTGTGCTCCACTGGACTGGATCATGCAGCAAACCGTGAGTAGCTAGAAGAGGGGCATACGTTGGTGGGACCGGTGAAAAGAAATTACAAGATTTGAATTTCGCTGACGATGATTTATTTCTAACGACGCACAAACTCGAAAATGTACAGGAAATAACTAACTAGTTGACCGAAAAAGTGAGGCAACCAAGAAAATCAGCGCTTATTTCAGGTGAACGTAGAGTAGATAGAGGCGATGAAGATACCCAAACAACCAACAACAACAACAAGCACTAACCACCATCAATGGGAGAAATCTAACGGAAGTTGTCTCGCTCACCTACCTAACCAGGCAGCATCGTCTCAACTACAGGTGGCGGCACGGATGAAGGTGTCAAAGCCACGGACGGAAAGACAGCAAGACAGGCCTTCTTTCATCAACTGGAAATCAGTGCGGAGATCCACTTCACCATACTGCACTCAGCATGAAGCGTGAACAACATCTGGATTTTCAACACCAATGTCGGTTAAGTAAGTCAGTGCTTCCATGTGATGGTTGAGAGACTTGGTGCGTTACGAAGAGAATCTCCAACAGACTACAAACATCATACATCAACAGCTGCCACCTACGCTAGCTCACTCGATACTGAAGATCAGATCAGATGGCCAGAATAATGAGAATTAGCAACAAGGAACTCACTCTGTCTAGCAAGGAACCAACAAACGAAGTGACATGGAGCAGATTATGTATGGAAGAAGTGAAAGCTTGTGGGCAGTCGTGGATAGAAGAGAGTGTAGTGGCAACATTCTACTGAACCTCAATGTTATACTAGGAACCCAAAGGACAATTAATAATTAAAAAATCGTAATCGGACATCGACAACCCTTTTGAAATATAATATTAAATCACGCATATATAAAAATTGGTGCAATAAGGAACTTAGTAGAGCTACAGCTATGCTTGAAAAACAGTTTGTTATCTATTGCTATGCTCCTATCATTATATCGAAATTGTCGGTTCGTAATTTCTGTATATTCCTTTAATGTTTTAAAAACGCATTTGATCAAAAGACGGTGACATTTTTTTCATATTCAGTTGCTTTTCACAAACCCCAGTTTTATTCCACTGAGCTGCTTCAGTTGTAGTGCTTGCATCACATGCATACAGTAGGTCCAAAAGATGAATTTGAAGATTCTGTGAGTTAGCCATCTATCAAACAAACTGATAAAAATGTTCACTGGAACAGAATATCATTGGTTAACATTTTTGAGGAATTATATTACCTTTTGTAGAAAAAGAAACGCCCTAAACGTTCCAGTTTTTCCTTTTACATTCTGCATAACACAGTAAATTGTCACCCATTTCAAATGAATGTTTGGTTCATCGCTTTCCAATATACTATAAATATGTTGATGAAGGCTTTGAAAAATTGTGAAGAGCATGTAACTGTTTAATTAATTCTGTCCTCACAAGTGAATGTCAAATGATTAAGTTCTTAAAAATTCATCTGAAATCTAAATGTTAATATAATCAGAAAATTTACAGAAAGCAACGAGATTTTAAGTGGAATCATTTTCTACTAAATTTACTGCACTATTTTACTACGCATCGCAAAACTGTAATGTATGATGTTACCTAACCCTACGTGCAACAAGATCATAAATTGTACTTTGAATCTCTTGTTCATTTCATATTCCATGGTCGATTATTCATGTAAAAAAGAAAATGAAACGTTAAAACAACTTTCAATAGAAAGAAAATAGTAATATTGGCCATCATTAGGTATCTCTCTAATTGTGTAGATACGAATTTTAGAAAATCAAGTTTAGAAAAACCACATTATGGTTATGCTACATATTTAGCCAAAAAAACGTCGCCTGAAAAGGTAAGTGTAAACAGCTTGAAACTAGTTAGTTTGTATTTTAGAAGTGTAGTATCAAACTTCATCAAGATGTAAAATTCGGATAAAAATGTCGACTACTTTTTGTCAATATACAAACACACTTTTCTAACAATCCTTTCAAATATCTAAACCTTCACTGTTCGTTTATAAACTGGGTAACATGTTTGAAAAAATAGATTTTATCAACCCTAGATAAATATTAAAAAGTATAACGCCTCAAAATCAAATTTTCTCCTTTTTTGCCCATAATTACCCAGAACACCTTTCATTTATGTACTGAAAAATTAACAATGGCTTATCATATACTTGGCGTATACTACTTACTACTGGATATAATTGCCTACGGCATTTTAAGCGTTTTACCTATCAATTTATCCCCATTTAATTTTGATACTCAGCCAATAATTTTAGTTTGATGAAAAATCCAGACAATAATTGCCAAGTTTTCATTTGTAGAGATTCTCAATACTTTTTTATTCAGCAAATCGTTCTAATTCAAAAATTTAATAATATATGCATAAAGAATGTACATTATTTTCTCATATTCGACCGGAAAAATTTATCCAAGAATCTATAAATCTTATTGTGTTCAATGTCATCAATGTCTCTGGACACACTGAAATAAGAAGTTTGAAACATTTAGAAACATTGGCTTATAAATTAGATGAAATCTATTTTTATACAGTATACATGTATACATATTTATTCAATGCAATGAACAGGAAAGTATTTTGTCATTTAAGAGGCACTTTCAACACTTATCTCATCAAAAGTTGAAAAGAGAATCAGATGGTTCCCTTCAAAAATCAGTTTATATGAAGATATGTCAGAATTGAAGATTCATAAATTTCTATAACTGAGTACCGATCAACAGAAAAGAAATCTTATTCATTTTTGTTACAATAAAAGAGAAAAATCTGTATTTATGATACTATAAACGATGAACTGGTAAAACTTCAAGGAAATTATCTTACAAAATAGATACCGAACTCGATTTGTTGAGAAAAATTAAAAATAAAACACAATATGAAGCAAATTATTATACCTTCAAAGTAAACTTTATTTATGAACGTTGTTCTCAAAGATGCTAAGGCGGCAGGTATCCTGAAGAATCGACTGTCCAGATCACTGAAGAAGACATTGTTCTCTACGAAGCTGCAGACCAACTTTTCTAGTCACTAACTGGTTCCTGAGAGTGTTCAGAACAATTTTCTGCTTTAAGTCATTTTAGCATATGCGTTCAGATGTGTTCGCTCCTCTGAAGCTAGTTATATAGACCGTACAAAGTACAGACCTTCCAAACGTATCTCTGAACAATATTCTGCATGGTTTTTAAGGAGAGAGTCTAACTCAGTTGACAGTTCAATTTTTGAACATGTGGTGAACTCTGAACATGTAGCTACAGTATAGTCATCCTCCAATATTACTTATTAAAAGGCTACACTTTAGGTGGTTGTCCACAGTAGAAGCATTGACAATTCACCGATTCAGGCATGATCTGTGCGAGTAGAAGAAATATGTGCCGTTTATTATTTTACCATGGTCTTACAACTCATAAGTTTTTCGACTTCGTTATAATTAGTTAGTTCATTATTATCAACTTCACTATGATTCTTGTTTCTTTCTTCACCTTCTTAACATTTATCAAGTGGACATTCAATTTTCAGGTTTCCCATCTGCCGACAGTCTAACTTTTTTTGTCATTATTCCCGTTGTCGAAAAGAATACACAATTCCTTTCCATTTCTTATCTCAATTATTAACTATACTCTATATGTTTGATGATAGACTGCTATCTGTTTCTGACGAGTAAAGATATGAGTAGATAGCTTTGAAAAATGAAATCATCAAACAAGATTTTCTTCACTAAATTGTATCTTCTTTTCTTTATGAATCAAAATCTGATCAACTTAAAATTTAGCATATTTCCACCTGATCTACATTGGTTTATCATGGCTAATGGATATAGTGTTAATTCTTAGTTTTGATCTCTCAAATACATATGATAGTAGGACAATTGATAAAAACACTCACTTATGTGCATTTAAGGAAATTTGCTGCCATATCACCAGGTGAGACCTTATCTGTTACTTTTCTGTACACATACATCATCGGATTAGAACAGTTCACACAAATTCTTTGAGATAAGACAAGCGTATACACAGAGGTGCGCTCTGCTTGATTTTTAATATTAGCCCACCTCAGTAATGGTAGTCTTGATTTACGGACGGTGCACAACTCATAAGATACATGCTGTTGATGAGACATTTTCAAAAGATCATCTTAAACATCCTTTCTATATTTGTTGGTTATATTCACGTCTGTTGCATAACAAATTACTGAAAATTCACTGAAATGATCCCTGAATATTTCACTGTGTTCAGGCTGCTCACTATCCTTTTTGACATTTCATTCATCCTATGCGTAAAAGACTTTTACTTTTTTCCTCTAATGTTTAAGTTAGCTAAAGTAATCCTGTGTTTATTTGTTTTGTAAATCGGACTCAAATATTGTCATTTTTTTAGCCTTTCCGCTTACTATTTCCTCGACATTTTTCTTCTCTGAAATACTCCAAGTGACATTATAATTTTGTTCTTTCCGGACAAATTTTCCTATTTGTAATTGCTCAGCTGGTTGAAATGAGACTAATGGGAGTGACTGACAATAACTTTGGGTTGTACAGTTTCGATGTGAACGTCTATAATTCAGTGATATTTAAAAAATCGTCTTTGTTATATAATTCTTTCTTAATTTGCAATGAGAAATGTTTAATTGTAGATAATATGGTGGTGTTTAAAACTGCTTAATTTGTAGTCTCACCACTTTCGAGATGGATATCATGAAGTTCTAACGAAAAGTTATGGCCAGCGGCGTCAACCGGTCAGAAATGAAGTGGATACTTGAACTGTATCGCGAACTGGCAGAAGTAGAAAAGTGTGAACAACTGAACTCTAACCTAGTGGCTGAATAATTACCACTTTAGTCGTGAAACTTGAAGGTTCTGAGTTTGATCTCCACTGGGTGAATGGTGCGTACTGCTGAGGTGTTTTATACTAAGACGAAACAGCTGTCCAGTGCTCTTAAGCTTTCAGTCGACCTTCAGCTGGTGTCAGTCCATGATGGATATTATTTTTTCAAAAGTAAACAAAATGAAATAAAATCTACAATTACCTCAAAACACACCTTTAGTATTAAACTAAATGAAGTTCCCAACCAGTTTTTCATATAGGTTGCTTAATGCTTAGCTTCATAATGAAGTGAAATATATAAAATGATTCAATGAAATAAGAATTATCCTATTATTTAGATTAAAGGAACAATTAATTACTAGAGAGACAATACCTTGTATTAGTTTATGTTAACCTATGTTTTCATTTGAACCACTTATTTTTGTTCTCTAAGTATCTTGAAGTGTTGCAATTAGTTGTTCTTAGGAGTTTTTAGAAACGCAACATCAAGAACTATGAGCATATAGGTATGGCTGATCGAAAGAAACCAAACATACCAAACCTACAAAAGTTGATCATGTCACTCTTTAAATAGCAGCTGTTGATTTGACAAATTTCCTTTGACTTTTCGTTTGAAAAGTCCTTTTTTGTTTGTCATCATTTAGTCAAATGAACATTTATTATTACTTAGAATGTAGTCAGTTTTCAAAATCTGAACCTGTTCCAAATTACACCAAGAAAAGCCAAGTTATACTTAAGTGTATAAACATCTATTCATCTTTTAGGATTGAAAACAGAAAAGAATAAAAACAAACATCCAAACTGGTTACATATAACTAAACAGAATTAATTACCATTTAAATCCTAAATCATAAGTCAGAACCATACTGAAGTAGGTTAATAGCTGTCGGTGTACCAGTATGGATGTTCGGATTAAAACCAGTTGCATAGTGAAGATATTTTTTATGAATGAAACAGTAGAGAAAATAATCAATACTTCTGAGTTTCTCTGTTTTTATTCGCATAATCTACAGTTTTATATACTGATTTTCAATGACATTCTTTTTGGGACTTGTAACTTTTGGTTTTCATATACTTCTCCATGAACAGTTGCTTCTTTTAAGTTGTCAGACCTGGATGAATCTTTAAAAAATAACTAGAAGTTTCAAAGTGTTTTTAAGAGTCGAGTCAATGATATATTTAGTTAAGGAAATATCTGTGTGATTTCATGTAATGACTCAAAAAGATACGTAGCTTATGGCTTTTAAATGGTATTCCTAGTATCTATCATCAGTGAAGTGAAATTTTGTGTTGCTCAAGGTAATGAACATGAGAAATTAAGGGAAAGTATCAAAACAGCTTAATGCAGAAACTGAGTCTTCGGGATTTTTAAAAACTCGAAATTAGATAATTTAAAGCAATACTTTATTACCCCGAAAAATGTTATTTTTGCACTGATAGATTCTTCTACGTTTTTTGAAAATAGATTTGAGAGCAGTAATTAAAAACTAGTTTACTAATAATCACTTAGCTAATTTGCACACCATTTAACATATGCAGTTTCCACCATGATCTTCATGAAAAACCACTTATGAGTTTGTTTCTCATGACCCAGTTGACAGACTTCGTTTGAAGCAGGGCTTTAATCACTTTTGGTGATTTGATAAAAATCGTCAGTCTATTCACTTCTTAACCTATTCGTATTGAAAGCTAAGAGAGTTTTTAGTTCACTATATTTTTGACAAGCATTTCTGTGCACATTACTGAGTGACTGGTTTTCTACTAGCATAACATTTAGAGGTATATTATAATATGTGAAGGAAATATGACGCACACTGAGGCAGATTCTCAATATGCGTTGAATAAGGTGGGCGACTTTATATTATGGAAACAGTGATAGACGAACTTCTTTGAAATAAGGACAGAGAAACAAATGGAGAAGAATATCCATTCGATGATTTCTTTTTTAAAATTGTCCAATCTTAGTGATATAAAACTTGCTTGAGGAGGATGTTGATTGTTTTACAACAAATCGTTTTCTTTGTTTAAAGAATATTCTAACAAAAAAGATAATATGTCATTAGTTATGTACAATAAAGGTTACTAAGGCTGGTGAATGTCAGTCTCAGTTTACTGGAAGTGAGAGTTACTAACATACTAAAGTACTTGAAGAATGAACCCTCATCAAAACGCACAGAAACAAGTAACAGTTGATATTATGTAGGATGTTAACAGAATGGAAGAAAGAAAAGAATTCGTAAGTTGAATAGTTAAATCAAAGTCATGAAAGAAGAAGGGATTGAACAAGTCTCATTTCCGTGTATAGCTTTGAATTTCCGATGTGGACAGACAAAACGTTGTCAATATTAAGTGGGTGAATGCACGCAACCTTTGTTGGATCTTTTTTCATAGTATAGATAACTTTGAAACAGGAAGTTTTCGATATAACATGGCCAGTGTCAGAGAAATGTTAAACTGTTGCTTTTCGCATAGAACCAATGCTACCTTTTGGTAACCATGTAGGATAGTTTACTTGAATCCTCTTATATAAGACTCACGTTGGATAACCAAAATATCCATTTCTACAAGAGCAGGCAAACTGGTTTACACCCATAAAGGTGGTCAAAGGATGAAACTTATCTTTCAGGGTGATATAAAATATCTGGCAACCAGTGAAGACTAATTTTGACGTTGCTACAAACAGCGTCATCCATTGACAGCTTGAAATCATTCTCTTTATTGTTTCAGCTGCTGGGTTCTCATGTAATTCACCGTTCATATGAAATGTCTTCTACATTACACAACTGAGATGATCTATTGCAGTCTTGGGCTTGATACTTTTATTTACAAACAAGGTGAATATCCGTTTTTAAAAAAGATTTTGCTTGGAAGGTTTATTTACTCTTTTAAAGCAACTAGGTTGCAAATAGGTCACAAACGATTTGCATGAAGTATAACTGGGTTTTGTGACTAGTAGGTACTCAAAATTAGGAGTTTTTCACCTGATGATTTCATACGGTTTTCCTGTAAATATACCTTATTAATTTTCCGTCAGTCTTTACTAACACTTCTTCGTCAAGAAGCGGAACTGTAGATCTATTTGCTACTTCAAGGACAATCAGGTAAATTAGTCCAATATAATTCATATCGCAAAATGATCATGAGCTTACGTACGTAGGTCAGGCAGCTGATGTGTGTCAACAAGGAAGTCAAGGCGTAAAATGTTATCTAAGGCTAGAAGGATAGGCTTGAACAAGGCAAAATATCTTGCAAAACTCCTTGATTATTTCGCATACATTGACTGCGAGTTTTGCAGAGGGTGGGAGGAGAAAAATTCCTAAAGAATTATCGTCATCAGGTGGAGAAAGGAGGTGACTACTGAATTTTTGTATATAGAATGTGAACATCTTACGTGAGTAACAGGAAGAGTTAAACAGAGACTCCGAAAACTTTAAAGATTCTAATGTCAAAAAAATTAAGGAAGAAAAAATAGTATGCAGATAAACTAGATCGAGAAGTTGTCTAATCATCATAATTCAAGCTCGAAATGTCACTTCGTGAACAGAGCTGTATCACTGAATGCTACATCAAATAAGTGTGTTTAAACTTCGAATCTGAGAGCGGATATCAGTTCCCTCAATGTTTCGAATACGCCGTAATACCCAGACCAAAAAGCTTTAAATCTAGGTCCACGGCTTCCTTTCGACTGCCTCCAACTAATTAATATTCATCAAACCGCATCTTGATGGTCAGCCTCCTAGCTTAACAATCACGTTACGTAGTGGTCAAAAGAATTTTGTCACGACTCGGAACTGGACAACATTGAATTCCTCTACTATCAGTGACCAATCAATGTCTTCAGTTCAGTCCTACAGAAGGCCGATCGCTACCGGAAACTCAGTGATTACGCTGTTAAACCCAGTACTTAGTAACGCGGGTTCGAATCTCAGAAGGGGCATCAGCTCCTTCAACCTTACAGACAGAAATTGTTAATGTACGCCGAGATGCAAACAACCTAGGTCCAGTGCTTTTTGCCGATCGCTTCTCAATAGCTAAAATCCATCATGGTGGAAACTTAGTTACATCAACAGTGGTCGCATTCAACTTGTATAACAATGATGAAACATCGTTATTTTTTGTCATTTTCTTTTTACTATGATATAACTAACTTGATATTTATTATTAGAAAATAAACTAGGCCAATTTGTCGTATTCTTTGATAAGATAATTTGATTGTCATAAATTTTGGTTATGAATTAGTGCATGCTGCTAGAAAAACGACACCAGTATCTTACAAATAAACACTTTATGATTTTTTCAGATGAGGGTTTCTCTTCCATGAAAACCGCTGATTTTTCCACAAGAAGTGTTAAACTGGAAACAAATCTGCTTTTTGTAAAACACTCGGGAGAAGATTTCTCAAAAAGCACTTTTATTTTCATTCAAAAGTTGGATAAATTTTAACTTCTGTTGCAAAGAGAAATAACTTTAAGCAATTTAAGGATCCGTACAATCTCCGATATAGTGGGATAAAATGTCAAATAGCACAGAATTTTTTCTTTGTTGTGATGAGTTTGGGTGAGTTTGGAGCCCTCGCACTAGGTATCGGAATAATATTCTGTTAACCATATTGTCTTAGAAACATATTTATGAGAAAAATTGTCACATAAATAGTTCAGTGACTTTAAGAGTTCCCATTTTAGAAACATCAATGATGAACATAGCCAAGAGATAAATATCCCGATTGTTTGTGAGCAGATCAATCAGTTCAATAAGTTACGTCGCTCCTTTCTGGACTTCCATTCAAGATTAAATGCTTCTTCAGGCAATACACTGGTTTTCATTCACAATAATAAAGTTTTATCCTGGGTAAAATGAAACTTTAGAATAGTATGATTTCAAACTTGTGTCAAACTAAATCCAGTGGTTCAGTACTTTCTCAGTGAACAACTTTGTTATAACAAACACGCGTTCAGCTTATAGGAGTGACCAACCACCAAGGAATAAACCATGTTTTTAGTCAGTTTCGAAGTATTTATATATATACAGACTAAGACTTTCAAAATAATTTGTGGTCAAAACTATGAGAAGTTTTTGATTTACAAGGAGCTCAGGGTGGATTATTTAAGGACTTGCTTTGCTGAGAAAAGCATAACAGATGTTATTTAAATTACGGGTGATATATATACTTATATACGTATGTATCTGTAAACAGAACACCGGGAATTTCGTTTTACGTTTATTTTCGTCCAGCAGTTTGCAGTTTTCTTTCGCTTTCAGTACCATTTCTAACTGCATCACTTCAACGTTTGTGAAAGTGGTATGCACAGATGTAGATACCGACCACTAGTTCAATGTCCTTGCTCAGGACACACGAGTGTGAAATCAAAGAAGAATGAAAGTTGACTGTATCCATGTCTATAGACCACTGATACCTGTTGTACAAATGCCCCAGTGGATGACGCTCTGGCATTTGAAGTGATTGTGCTGAGTTCAAGTCCGAACAGGAACAACGTCACTCACTAGGGTGCAGGGAACTCTGAATGATTAGTCTCAAATGGTGCGGAATGCATGTTCTGGACGCCGCTACTAGCCAACAAGTAAAGTAAAGCACGCTGAAAGTGCCAGTGAACAAAAGTCAAAAATGTGTAAATCGAAAATAATGATAACGACAAACTGATTCGTAGCGATAACACAAAAATAGCTTAAAACAGTAGTATTAGGGTCAATGCCGAAAAAGTCATTTTGCACTTTGTGTTCAAGCATAAAACTTAAGCTTTCGCTTAGTTATAATTGATGGCCCCAGTAAACGACCCAGAAACTGAGCCTTGATTATTATTTCCGAGTCTAATTTACATCGACCAAAGTGACCTGACTGTATGAAGTGTTGACTTACGAATATTGTCAGTAGTATAACCTCATCTTTCTCGAATCGAAGTGGATAACGCTAGATAACAGGTTTTCAGCGCAATAAACACAGCCTGTCAGAGGCAAGTGAACTGGTCAAAAAAAACAAACGAAAATGGATGAATTATCTTTCAATCACAGTCAGATCGATCAATTTGTCGAAGCAACATATGGTTACAAACTGCAATAACTATGACTTTCTCGAGGTAACCAAATGCCTTGACGCAGTGTTGTGCCAGATGTCAACGCCTGGAAGCCCGCGCAGCGTAATAGCAGGGCTTGGTTATTCGAGCTGCTGGTTAGGAAGTCCTCATATGGAATGTGCACTGACGAAGTCTGGTCGGGCCTGTTTGCGTGCATGCCAGTGGGCCTCGTAGTAGCCCCACCGGATTCCAACCGTCTTAATTCACTTGGTGATAAACGCAGTTGAAGAGATGCTTAAGCGCTGTCTCCGATTTGGGTCTCTAAAGTACAGACCCACAGGTATTTTGTCTGGACTCCACCCAGTTAATTAGTTCTGGGAGCGGTGTGCCACGAATAAGGTTATAGAGTCTAGCTTCCTGATTCCAGTAGTCACTGGTAATGAAGTAATTCTAAAATAAGCGTTTGTGCTTTTACTTGCGCATGTGAGCGATATTTGGTCCATTATCCCAGGAATCGTTTGCTTCAGCCATCACCTAAAAATGACTGCAGTCGCCCTGATAGTGTGCCTTTGACCTATCTGGGTGACAGCTGAGGTAACTTGTTCCAGGGAGGTGCACTACACCACTATCGGAAAAATTGTGGATAATCAGTTAGACATATCGCAGGCAAATCTGCCCATATTAAGGTTTTTGTACAGTCAGCGAGTCAGTCACTCAGAGAATGCAGATACTTTGAAGTATGACAGTTAAGAGGGAGGGAGGGATTCATTGATAAAATAAAATTTGCTGGAGCGTTAACTGGAATGCTCTGAAAGGAGTGTTTATTTTAATATGAAGATATAATGAAATGATGTTTCTTGTTCAGTGAGTGAACCGATCATTCAGGTTTAAGAGATGAAAAAGTTCAAGCTAGCGAATGTTGGGCCTGAAATTGAGAACTCAGTCGAAAAGTCGTGTAAAATTAGACCAGTAAATGACAGTTGATGGGATTTTTCATCACCGACTATACAGTACTTTTCTATTTGCTATATCACCAAGAAATTTAGATTTGAAGTTGAATCTTTTCATCGCATTTCGATTGAATTAAAAAGTGTCTGGTCATTCTTGTTTCTGTCAAAAAACATTCGAACATGTTTACTGCTTAGGCGTTTCTTTTGAGAGATTTAATTTTTAATCATTCTTATCATTTTGTCAGATCTTACTGCTTCTGAGAAAGTGTAGAAATGAAGTTTCTACTAAAGCAAACAAGTATTCATTTGTTGGACTAAAGAAACTGTTAAGTCTGTAACCGGTTAACAAATTTTAATGTTCACAGGGATTTTGAAATCTTCGATTTTCAAAGTAACATCTCGAAAATAGAATGTGAAATTGGAATCATCTTGATTAATCAGGTTTGAAAATGAAGTAATGAAGTAATTAAACTGACGGAAAAACACCTTTTACATATTTTTTTCAAAACAAATAACTTTATCTATATACTTGTCTGAATTACTCAGCGTTGCTGAGAATCATCGCTTACGTAAAGCTGAGGCATTAACCATTCATAAAGAAAAATGTAGAACTTACGCTTGCAGATATTCTGTAAAATACCTTCTGCTGGGTCCCGATATTACTCTTTAAGTCATTTTTACTTTGCTTTTATCGCTAGTGTTACCACTGTTATTAGCGCTGTCATTACACAAACTTCCGGCTATATTTTAAAATTTGTTAGTTTGAATTATTTTTCTTTTCTCATAAATCCTTTCCTTTCTTCACAGTTTATTGCCTCTTGCTGTTACGCATATACCGTCGAGTCACTTTCGGTACAGTTGACTTTTTGCCGGATGTAAATATAACTTTACTTGGTTGTGGCTCACACTGGGATCTTCAACGCGCAGTTCATCCTACTTGGGACTTGTCAGCTGAATGTAAATGCACCACAATGAGTGATGCCGTTCCCACTAAGACTGGAACCCTATGAGTTTTCCACTAGCCTAGTAAGGCACGACTTCCACCTTTTGTACAGTGAGTATTAGTTATTACTATTTATTAATATGCTTGTAGTTCTCTGTTCCTAAATATAAGTACTTGACCTGATGAGAAATTTTCCAAAAATCAAGAAATTTAGGAATAAGAAATGTTTCCTTATTAATCTCAGTTTCACTTCAGCATGTAACTGGATGTGAATAATTTACAAGTTTATTAATTACCAGTATATTAGGTGCAACACTGGTATTGAGAATGACTCCAAAAATGTACGGAAAGAATGGAATTAGTATGATATAGCTGCATCTGTTTCAACCTCCTGTGTTCCTTATGTCTAACATTTGTGTCATGTTAATGAATCCGCATTTAGTTTAGGATATGCATCCATCTAATATTTAGAAATTTTGTTTGCAGTGTAATCCACGATGCGGATATCTTTCAGAAAACCTGGAAAATTCGTGTTGTATACTTAAGTCAGCTGATATTAGCAAAAAATGTTTTTTTAATAAATGAAAATAATACTAATATGAGAGTGAATGTCATGGATTTCTTAATGTAGTGAATTTTATTTTACGCAAATAGGTGAAGAACAAACAACAAAAATCAAACACCAAGATAAAATAGAGAAATCCCCATTTTATGTATGTGGTGCGCGTTTTTGTTACTTTTTGTGGCCTACAGACACAAATGCTTATTTCATAATGATTAACTGTCACGTGTCATAGACTGGTGTCCGTTTTATCTGTCATTATTCTTATTTTCTGTTTGCCTGTGTTCACTAAAAATCTTTTCTCGGCTTTTTCAGCTTTCTTTTTATAGATAATCCTCTTTAATATTCCGGTCACTTCATTATATGCATACTATTCTTAAATTTGTGAATTCTTTCTAGAACAAGAAAATAAAACGATATGTTTATTGTTCTTATCATTATAAATAGAATTTTGCGTAAAATATGATATGGAAGCAGTGCAGGAGACGAGATATACGTTCAAGTAAGAACGTGAATGTGTTCGTGCAGATGTTCCCTGCAAGTTTTGCCTTACGTAAACAAAACGATAAAGATGGATGAACAATACAATAAAAACACTCTGAACACGGAAACCACACCCCTGTTACAAAACTAAGGCAACTGATGAAGTTAAAAATTGGTTTATTCAACAATAAAGAATTAGGATTCAGACGTTTGGAAGTGATTTTGTTATACATTTTCACAGTGTTTATCTACGGATAATTTTGCCATGGTTATAAATGCGTAGTAAGATAACAATGATTTTAAATAACCATTACGCCTGCTTAACTTAACCATTTTTTGGCCTGATTCACTCTTCCCCAGTTGATTATAACAATATTATATGTCCAATTCACGTTTGTCTACTTAGCTTAATTATTTCAGAGAAATCATTACGAAACATCAACTAAGTAATTTAAGTTAAAAAGTACAGGAAATTTACAACAGTGAGAAATATAACATAATTGTAGCTGTTAGATAGTTCACTTGGAAATGTAGCACTCATTACTGTGCACTGTCAGCGGACATGTTTATCGAAAATACGGTAACTAAAAACAAACTCCATTCAGTGAAAAGTTCCATATTTATACCGAAAGAAGTAACCAACGTACATGATCACTAGTAGTTGCATAGTACAACAAATAACAGAATTTCTCTGCTACGCTTTCAGTAAATAAGCAATTAAGTATGTAAATAAGTGAATAGGGCATCAAAACATGTCAGTTATATCTTTAGGTTCTTGAATTCACCTGAATAATGTTTGTAAGATAGTGTTTTCTTGGCTTGACGATCTTCTCATTAATATTTTGAATAACTAAAATCCTAAAACTGGATCCACGAATGCATTAGAAAAATGAGACAATTGGCTGCCTTCGAAATAAGCATTGCACTGGGGGTGAAAGAAAGCCTAAATAATTGTGGCTTGGGGAGGAAAAACATCTAGGATTTCTGATTGATATTTAGTCTTCATTTCAATATCAGCTGACATTTTCTCAAATAAAAGCAGGTAAAAATACTGATATGCTGACTTTTTAGTATTCTTTTATCAATACTTCAATAAAGACTGTTACTTCGCAATGCTTATACTTGACTTTTATTGCCTATCAAATGATCCCCCCTACCCCATCATCTTTTCTCATCAGTGAACTTTTCGATGACCTTTAGTGATTAAAGAATACATCGCAGTTTTCGAAGCGTGACTACCAATAATGCTTATGACTAATAAGGCGTAGAGGACAGAAAAAAATAGTAGTGTAATTAGTGACCGTCTACTATTTGCTTAACAGAGTAGTAGATTTTGATGAGTTTACAAATGCGTATGGGTCAGTGCTTGTGTATTTATGTACATCAAGATTGAAATAGAGTTCAAATCATTTCCATAAAGCTATTAGAAGACGAAGATTACCTGAAAAATGTGATGTATTTGCGCGATACATTTCGAACAATCTGAAGTCATTTGACTACAAAATAGCTTTTATCCTACCTAATGAAATGTCCATCCAGATGTTCATTTTATTCCTAATAGTTTGTGTATATATATATGTATGTATATAGCTGTCCATAAAGTGCAGCTTCATTTCTGTTGTCTATTTGACCTTTTATTTCTTTCGTATAAAATGCGCTGATTAATTTGATATTCAAAATAATTTGCGAGGCATTTTCTTTTTATAAAAGAAAATCGCTTCTTTTGTAGTTTACATTAGCAATCCTTTGATTTCCATGTTGCATCATCATGGTCATGAGACAAATTCTTGTTGGTATTTTCATCTCATGTTGACTTTTAATAAACAGAAAAACATTGTTTCAATTACATCAAGGCTATATACTTAAAAATATACTTATTATTATTTTACATTTTCCTTTGGGTTTTTAGTGGAACATAAGGCTTCAGTAGTACGCATCCATTGCACTGTGTCCTTTGCAATCTTTTAAACCTCTCTTCATGACTGCCCAGAAGCTCTCATCTCTTCCTCACATGATCTCTTCCATGTCACCTCCAGACGTTTAACTCGCCTGGTTAACTAGTTCACTAGTTACCAGCCGGTCTTAAGCCTGGATGAACACAGAATGTTGGCCATAGGGCTAGCAACCCTGCTATGGAAAACCAATCCAACCGTTAAAGAAACTTCAAAGCACAAAGAAAACATAAAAATATATCTCTAAGCTTAATTGTACTGTCAACAAGCTAAATGTTTTGGAGTTCTAAATTTGATAACAATTGGTGAAATTAAATTTAGATATTTTATGTTGTATACTAATTTTTTCAGTCACTGTTTAAGACGGAACTCGTCACCAATGCTAACTTGACTATCTTTCTCGACCACTAACGTAAGATACCGACAGTTCATCTTTATACTGTCTTAATGAAGTGATACTGATTCAGACCAGTGAAGTGATCGGTGAAAACAAAATATCTAAGGTTTAAAAAAGGCTGACAATTTCTTTTATGAACTAACAAACGTTCACTACAATGTTGAAATTAGTACTGCATGTAGAGAATGTGCTAACTGTCGCACACAATTCTGAAGAAGTCTGAATAAGAGTTATTCGCGAATTTCTGTGAAACGTACAAAATACTCTCCTTGTTTTACACATAGATCTGCCACTTCCTTAAATGTAGTCATGTTCATTCAATAAGAATTACTTTTGAATTGTTTCACAGACATCGTTATGAACAATGTTTTTGAATATTGAATAAAACTCAGTTTTTTTAATATTCTATTTATCAATAGTAGGCATATTAGATTAAAGTAGCTGATGTAGTTTAGAAAGATACAGTACTGTTCACTGAATGACTTTTTTGCTAGACATTCTTGATCATAATCAAACCAAGATAATCATATAGCATCTTAACTTAACTCTTAAAGTTTCATTACTTTCTATTCTTTGATTTTATTGGTAGTAGAAATTTCCACTTATTTGGATTAGCGTTTAGTCAATCTGAATACTTGTGTACTATGCTCATTCTATCAGCCAATTTTTAATAGTCAGTTAACTACTTTTTGTAATGATACTAGTCTTTAGAACTGTTAATTTATCGTATACGAATAGAACTTCGTACTGAGAACAACAATACTAGTAATCGTACGTGATGTATTTGTGAACAGTTGTTGTGGTATGGCTCTCATAACACTTAGTTCTGTTAGGAAAGTAGGTATGAAATGTGTTCAGGATACCAACTTTTTAAAGGAAGCAAATGTAATTCTTTTATAATATACAAATTAGCTCACTAGGAGAATGGGATCCAATTCACTTCTGGGCAAGAAGACAGAAAAGGAGAATTAGCTGGATAACAGTGCAAAACGAAATGGAGATAAAAGGATTGTTGATATACTGGTATCTACAACAAGACGTCATGGTAACTGTATTAAGGTTACTGTGTTTTAACACTCATGATTAAACCAACAAAAACCACCTATCTAAAAGCGAACAAAGCCATTACCATGCACGCAATGACTCAATGCCACTGATAAAAACTTAATTCACTAAATAATATTAGTAAATAGAAACCATTCAAATCAATCCAAAGGTATTTCAATGATTGAAATACTGAGTGGACTTTTGCAGTATTTAAAGTTGAAAATTCATCTCGACTGTCTTGGAAAAATAATTGTCGTAAAACCGGTTGACGTCATATTTGGATGGACAAAAACACGCTAAATGAAAAAAATTCAATCTACACACCATTCAGTAGACAACTAATTCCTAGATTGCTTATTTATTTCGTTACATGGAGTAAATCTTAGCCTGACAGGTTGAACGTATTTGAACAATTCTGCTGTATCAACTGAGTTCATCTAAGCAATTCATTGATGAGGTTATTTCCTAGTGCTTAATATGTTTGTTTAATTTTTTAATAATCCAGATGGCTTTTATTTTCCATAGTTCTCTTTGATTGTTGATTTACACGAAAGCATCTTTTCAGTACTCACATTTAGGCTTGTGTGCGTTATGTATACTTACACCAACTAAGCACACCCTGAGTAACCAGACAATAATAATTATATTAATGGTAATAATAGTCGCTTTATTGCAGACAACATGTATGATACACTGTGGAATACTCCAGCAAATTCGCTTTTCGTACAACATTTTTAAAATAAATAATCATTACATTTCAATAGTGTTAATAATAACAGTATTAAAGGCATAAGTGTGGAACGGGTAGCAAGCGTCACATTAGCATCTGTTCTCGATTCAAAAATCAGCATAAAATTAAGTGTAATTTTAATGGTTGCAGTTCAGTTAGCCAGCAAAGAAATTCACAATACCATACAGGTGTCCTAAGAATAGTAATGTGGCTTATTTCTGATCATTTACAAATCCATTTTCAACCAGTGTAACGTTTTTCCTTTGTTTTGTTCTTAGCTTGAGAAAAAAAATTCGAAGACCTTTTAAAGGGCATGCGAGAGTACATGATGTGTTCAGAAGACATTTAAAACACTAAAATAGACTAAAAAAGAAGCATTTGATGGAATATAGTTGTTGAAAAGTTTTTTGTAAGCAAGCTGCCTTAACTGATAGAAGTGAAACATCGGTAGTTTGACTTTTGGACTTTCAGAAGACAAATACATAAAGTTATCATAATTTTCACTCACTTATCATTCCTATTGACAGCATACTGACAAAAACATTTCCATTTCTGAGATAATTTAAAAGAGCCACCAAGTGTTCCTTTTATTGCATCTTGAAGGATGAGAGGATCAAATTCTCAAAGAGATAAACAATCAAGCAAACATTCTGTGATTTAAATTTACTAAATCCAAGTTTAGTCGCCAACTAACTGAAAAAGAGTAAAAGAATTTACACAGTCAAACGGTTTTAATTTCTTCTCAAATAGACTGAATTATACACAAATGAATTCATCTAGTTAGTTTTTGTTTGCCCTCGCTTTTTAAGTTCCAGATAATCATCTTACACATTATTAGGGAGCAATGGTGATTCTTCATTAAATCCATTGTGTAGACACAATTAAAAAGTGATACTTACTGAATATTCTTCGCTTAACTGAGTTACGGAAAACAGTATAAAATTATTGTGGACGACTGTGATGAAAACCCTATTTTGACTACATTTCCCTCTTGAGTTATAAATTGTCGCTTATATACATAAATACTTCAAATCCAAACACAAAAGTGACTGACGTTTGTGAAGTACTTTTTGTTTGGTCGTTAACGTTGAACTATATGCACATATACTACGAGTAAATAAGTGTTTCATAAGTGTTATTACCACCATGAACTTGTGCTATCGTGAGATACATACGTTGCCGTAGCAACTTTATAAACCTTATGAAAGCGTTATCCAGTTGTTGACATTTCCGGGTAGACTTATATGAAAGTAACAATTATAAGTCATATATATATATATATATATATATATATATTTACCGAAAGTCTTATTTGTGGAAAATATCCCAGCACCTTAGAGTAGCAGTAAGTAACATGGAAATCGGCTAAGATAAGCACAAATGGAGACTTTCACAATTAACATTTGTGTATGTGTATAAGAGGGTAATTCTGACATGACGATAACCCAACAAAACAAGTTCCCGATTGTATAAACACACATTTCATATATTGCTATGATGGTGACCATCACTTTTATCTTGAATAATTCTGAAGTAATTTAGTATCAGAGTATAAATGTTGGGATGAATTATATTTGTGATTTAACGTTGTCTGAAGCATCCTTTTTAATGATACCTTTACCATAACATCAAAAACTACTGTGGGATGGACTAGGATAGCTATTTTATCAAAGATGTTGGTACAATTCTATTCTTGTCGGATGGAGGGTATTCAATCCTACTTTCTTCTAACTGTTTGATCTCTGAAAATGGAGCAGTAGTGATATGAATGATTTATTTGTTCGTCTGAACCGATTTCATATGAGTTTGAACGTTGTATATTTTATGCACGATATCAGTGGACTAAAGATTTTTCGTAGATCTCATTTCTTCACTCATTAAAACACTGAACTGATGAATCGTCTGTTCTAAGTTAGTTCGTTGTGTGATTCGTTTATTTTAAAAGCTGTTATTGACTCTGCAGAACATATCAATCCACCTGAATACATACATCCAAGCATTGTTCCCCTGCTTACATACTCCAACAGTTTAAATTATGAAGGCTTAGATTGATGCTTTTTTTCATCGCATATTTTACTCTTGCTAACTAATATTTCATTTTCATTGACTAAATGTTGACGCTACGGGAATAATGAAAAACCATAGGATTGACATTTCTTTAAGTATATGTTTGCATTTGTGCAGAAGATATTTGCCACAGGATGGGGATGATAACTATTTGTTTTTCTGATATATTGTACAACTAATCGTAGACATTTCATCAACACACCACGCGGGTTAATTTATACTTTATTGGTTGTTTCGGTGATTTTGGGTTCACTAAGCAGGACTGTTAGCCGATGAATTCTCCATTATATTTCTATACAATTTCAGTATAATTTGGACTCAATTTAGTAGGAACTGTGAAATAGAATTTATCTGAAAGTGATTTTAGCGGTTTCTTTTTAACAACTAGCATACTTTAGGTAGCTTCATGTGATTGTATCATTACGTACAGCATATATTTGCTTATAAGCTATTCCTCTGCTTAAATATCGTTCGCCATGAACCTTGCCGTTGTCATCTTTCTTATTGGTGGCAAACTTGGGTTCATATGCATAGAATTGTTGACTGAAATGAACGTCAAATCACTGTAAATCTTTTAATATTTTTAAGGTTTCTTCTATTCAAGATTTCCATGTTTTGAATGTGAATTTATGTTTACACTTGACAACGTGCACTGAAATAAATGAAATATTGTGCATTTTACTGCTTTCTTTCCACTGAAGTTAGGGACTTCGTGAGTGCGCCGGGTTCTCTTGCAAATGATTATCTAGTTTTTCTGGTTGGGTTTTAGTCACTGAAACACTTACGAGCAGCATCTTCGTAA
Source organism: Heterobilharzia americana (assembly GCA_944470555.2). NCBI lineage: Eukaryota > Metazoa > Platyhelminthes > Trematoda > Strigeidida > Schistosomatidae > Heterobilharzia > Heterobilharzia americana. The sequence continues at coordinate 47,523,575 of OX104128.1, forward strand.
GTTTTCACTTCCTTCTCTGCTGTAAATTTGATGTAAATAGAAACTGGTTATCTGCGGTGATGACAAACCGTCATCTACATAGTCAATCTGTATTTTCTATCTTAACACTGATTAAGGACGGATTCAAGTCTCTTCATGACCAATTCTACAACAAAACCAGATAATAGTGACCCCCGTATACCTTCGTTAAATATGCTTTTCAAGCTTAGCATTGAATTGGATGTATATATTTGAACAAAATTCATTGAGTCCATTCAGGCTTGAAGGCTGAAGTTTTGTGATACAAAGAAGCTTTGTTTCGCCGTTACATAGATTACAAAGGTAATTCTCTGCTTGTTTTGGTTCAGTTGATGTATATGTGCTGTGACATCAGATACCGTCAATTTGTCAAAGATGACGCACAAATTTCTGATCCTTTTTAAGAAAAGCTGTTGATAATTTAATGTCCACATGACTCCATAGGCTATTAAAGCTTCTATGCAGTCTCTCTGAAATGATCTTCAGCAAGGAATCTGGAAGTGAAACAACTGGACATAGAAGAATGCTTGGTCTCTGCTGTCCACCGTCAAATCATGAAAATAAGTTTTATTTGGTCTTTATTCACCTATGATCTTGTCTGGATATTTTCCCTACTCTGACTAGTCTGCACAAGATCCTAGTGGTTTAGCTGTAAAGGTTTCGAAGACAGTTGACGATGATTAATCAGTATGTATTTATCTGTCAGTAAATTCTAAACATTTACGACTAAGCATACCTTTTTATAACTCTCTTTGTGTTTATTTTCTCTGCTAACGGTAAAATAATGCTTTAATGTTCATCATTCCAACGCTTTTTATCCCTTACTAATCGACTGAGAGCAATATCTCTTGTATCTGGTTGGCTGTAAGACTTTTCATCACAGTTTTTATTCACGTTTCATACTAAATCTTGATATCTTGAACGGTGACCCCGATGCAGTATAACCTGTTTCTAATTCATTCCCAGTATTGTAATTCTACTATTAATGAAGTTATTTCCTACTAGTCAGCTGTTGCTTCGATAAGTTGAATACAAATTCATTCTATCTGTCTGTGGTAGGCGTCTTGGAAATTTTGACAAACGTTTTCCCAAGACCTTTGGCTCTCTTATCTCTAAATTCTCTGCTAAATTTGGCTGTTCATATTATTAGCGATAGCAGGTGGTTGCTGTGTAATTACCATGAATTCTACTTTTCTCTGTCAGTTGTCAATATATTGTTGGTATTTCCTGACCTGATAATTTACACCAGAAGACGTTGATTGTAATATCAGTTTTTGATGTTTTATGAGTATACTTATGTTTTCACAAATGTTTATCAATGATAAAAGTGGTTTGACTGTCTGCCAGAGTGTTGCATTCTTATCAAAGAATCTACAACCAATATTTGATTAGCTCATAAAAACACCCACCATACTCTGTGATGGTGAAATGAATTTCAGGTATGTTGACATGTTTTAAAATGTCGAACTCATACCTTTGTTTGGTCCATTCAAAAAATAAAAAGCTAAGAGAACAGTGGAGAACTAAGGATACTAGAGGCAAAATACTGTATATATATTGTGGAGCTGGCATTTTATCAGCTGCTAAAGAAGTCAGTTGCGCTTGCCTTATATCATTCACATCGACACTTGATTTAGTAAACTGTAGTGTCTCGTGCTTCCTAACTTTGACTAAACAGACTGCGTTGTGCAAAACATCTTGTAATACTTTAAAAATTGAGAACAAGTCGAGTACCGAATTCTCAAAATAACCAATACCAAAATCCACTTTTTATGAACTGTTTTTTCCCTTACAGACAACAACATATGGATTATGCCAACTGAGTTGAATACTTATGTGCAACTCTGTAATCCATAATCGGTTTTTAAATGGGACTGTGGCACATGGTTAATTTGTGAAGTTTATTGATACTTGTATAGTACGTATGCATTCATTGCACATCTTTAAATTGTTCAGACTAGTGGATAACTTATAAAGACTCTGAGTCAATTTATCCACAAAGCCTGATATACTACCTTTAAGTAAGCTGTTTTATCTGACTAGTAAACTTGGAAAGAAACTGGAAATTTAATCAGCGTGGTTCAAGCAAAAATGTTACTTCATGTAATACAGTATTGTTTTGCATAAATCACTTACTTAGTTGAATATTACTCTGGTGAAGTCATTGGCATTTTCACTAATGCTCTCTGTAAAAGCAGTTCATTGTAATAAAAGCAATTCATCTATGTGAAACGTGTTTTGTTTGATTCCAGAGGTTCCGGTGAGAAGTGGAGCAAATCTGGTGGACTTGAGGATAAATACTCAATGATGATATTTGGTGATAGTTACACTATGTCAGGATTTGACAAGAGTTGGAAGTATGGACCACTGAGTTCCAATCCAGTGGCTCTACGGTAACTTGCTGTCAAAGGAACCTGAAGCTCCCGGGTTCGATCCCAGGTGGGGTCATGGTGAGCATTCTGAGGAGTCCCATATTAAGGAGAAACATCTGTACAGTACTCCCAGATTTTCAGTGTTCTTCCAGCTGATGTTAATCCATGATGAATACCAATTTGAAACCTATAAATCCCCACAAACCTTCAAATCGAATTCATTTTTATTTCCTGAATAAAACACCATACACTTCAGCTTAGTCTCATAGTCTCGTTTGAAGTGTGTAACGTACTTTTACCCACAATCATCTTTCCAATGATCATATTTTTCCTAACAAAGGTAATGTGCTGTATCCAGTGATTCTTTGAAAAAGGAATGCTCTAATAGCTGTTAACCATGCTTCAAAACATAATTAAACCCGAATCTGCTATTAAATACATTGACTTGCATCCCCGAGACACTGATTTCCAATATATGCACAAATGCTATAAGCTAGACATAAATTTGACTATCAGGAAAATAATGCAGTAATATAACATATCCTCGTAAGAAAAGATAGTACATTATGCCCAAAAGTAACTGAACTGCTTGTGATTATTTGCCGTCATTCATTAATCAACCAGTTTTTACAGATAATGTTATTACAAGAAACGTTAATCTGACCTTTTTCACGTACAAAAGTGTTTTAACTAGGTATGTATCGGAAATATTACGAGACTTTACTTACGTTCAGAAATATGATGACATTTAAGCCCTAGGAAGAAAAAAATATTCTGTTAAACAATATTAAGCAATGGAAAACAAGATCTTGCTGTTTTGAAGAGATTGAGAGTAGTCACTTTTCCTGTTGAACACGTAGCCAGTCAGTGATAAAATGTAAATGAGGTGTGCCAAAAAGATTGAATTTAACCAATCAACTAATAATAAGATCATATATTCTATGAGGTAGAAACGTTACAAATCTATGCACATTTCTAGTAACCTTAACATAGTGATATATTTAGACGAGATTTCTGAATTTCCCTTTTAGCGGTAACAGACTGAAGTAGCATCATATGATAAAGAAGGTAGTCCTAGCTAATTTATGAAAAGTTGGTCTTCAAAGATTTTCATTTCCATGGGATTACACTAGCAATAAGTGACTTATAGGTTCTTTGAGTGAGTTTAGTTGGAAATGTTTTCGTATGCCTTCTGTGTCTCATTCGCAGCTTCCTAGGCCTCATTATAGGTTTGTCCAATTATATCAGCATATTGAGACGGTGGAGAATATTTTTAGCTCAGGTGGATGGTCTTGTTTGCATTGTGTTCTCTTGCCTGGGTTATTTAATCGTGGAGCTTTCATCGTCTTTCTACACATCAACAGCACTAACTCCAGTATATCAGAATGTTTTCGAATATTATTACTTCAAAAATATTCGTTTGTGCAAGTCGAAAAGCGAAAATTCGTGGTGAAATGAATACAGTGGCCAACAGTTACTAACACTTAGATATTCAACAAATTCAGCTTCAGTTACATGATTTTGGATCAGTAAAGCATAATTATCAGTACCAAATAGAGAATTCGTATGCTAGCCGAGTGACTTTACTGGCCATCCCAATAACTGATGAGGTAACCAATTACGCTTCTCTATTTTATGAAAAACTACCTTCCCAGGCGAAATACAGAAACCTGATTAGACATTTCAGCAGTTGCCAGCAGTTGCGACCTTCAAAGTCGTTCATATTAGTAAATTATCTGAATTTGCATTACGTTGTTATGTTTCCTAGAACTCAGTATCGCTGAGAAATCATTTCCTAGGCACCTCAACATCGTTTTATGATCAAATCATCGTAATTAGAAATTATTACTTCTCTTCATTAGTAGTTAAATTTTGATCGTAATCAACTGATATTTTTCTTACTGGTATATTAGTAAATGTACCGCTTTTGAATCCGACAAAAACCCGGTTAACTTCTTTTAAACGAGTGCCAAGACAAAAGCTTCAGGAAAAATGAAAATAAAAATAACTGCGAGATCTTCAGATAAACAATAAATTTTACTGGAGCCGTATTGAAAATATCTGCCAGGGAGCAATATTTGACAGTATCCATAGAAATTAAACCGAAGGTATAGTCAGTTATTTGCTTCACAATTAGGCTAGAAGCATTTATACATCAATGAAATTTCATTTTTTTCGCATTAAGGTTGTGTTTATTCTTCTGCTTAGCTTTCGCGAGTCATTCTGCTATCTAAATCCACCACTGATTAGTTTTGAAGTGTACTTTTGATTAGGCAACCACAATAACTTGAACACTTCAGAAAAAAATGATTTGTATTTTAGCTGTTAACAATAATGAAAGTTTTTTCTGGTTAATTTGTCACTAAAGTCTAGGATTCTTGTGAGATTACTTTAAAGAGTAACCGAACTATAGGATTTTACCTTTCTTTAGAAACCTTTAAACATCGTTGAACACAGTAAAAAGGGTATAGCTATTTCCTCTGAATTTTTTAACACCGAAATTAAAAGAATTTGCTATATATAGGGATTTTTAACAACTGATTCTTACTAGCTTCAGTAAAAGTACATACAGTAAACATACTCACCTACGTCACTTTGCAACATTAACCCCCTTTAACTGTAATATGGACGTAAGCTCACCTTTAAGCAGCATTGTATCACCTCCACATTATTTGTTTGAACCTCCTTAAAAGGATTTAAACATTCAAATTTGAGAATTAAAAAAAGGATCAACTTCGTGAAGTAAAAACTTAAAAATTAGGTGGTAATGAAGCAGACAGACGGCAATAGATCCCTTTTCCAACGTAGGTACTGACGAAATCAGTGGAATGTAAATTTGTAGACCCTACTGAGAAAAGTAATTAAGAGTAAAACTCAGCTATAGCTGTGGTTACACTGCATTATAAGCACACTTTATATTGGGATAGGCTGACACTTCTAAAATCCTATAGAGCTAGATGGGGAAGACATTGATTGCAGAATCGTTCAATTCATTGTAACTTGCTGCATTTGCTCAAGTGGGCCAGCATCATCGTCATAGTTTACAGCTGGCTTGTGTGCACGCACCAGTCGAAGTGATGACGTGAATGGCAGGATGATTGGGAGTGCAGTGTGTATTGCGTCGTGAGTCTCCTCCTATCCATGTGTCTACTAAAGCGGTTCTCTATTTGCCTGACTGCATGTCTTCCTGTCTATCGATGCGTCTATCCAGCTTCGTGTTGATTCATGTATCTCGGTTAATGTCATGCATGTGTAGACAAATGTCTGTCGGGAGACAGTAAGATCATCCAAATCGTTAACAGGTTGACTCACTGACTCTTTGTTTGAGCGAAAATTGAAAGTACTAGGCATAAATTGTGGATATTTGCGAATATCAGTTATCTTGATGTTCACAATGAGGATTATGAGAATGATGTCTGCTATGACGGTCATATGATTACTTGATTTGGTTATGAGTAGTGAATTTTTTTGGTAGTGCTACGTTAAATGTGCACTGTAGTGCGGAATAATACTTTTCACAGTACACTCTGCTATAATGTTAAATTGAATTAGTATGCAAACCTTCTTTCATCCAATTTTAGAAATCATTAGTCAGTAGTTAAGTATATCGGAAATATTTTATCTGAAAGTTTTCAGAAACAGTTTAGTGATTAGGTGTAATGAGTTATTTAGTAAGAGACACTATTTTGCTTTCGTTGTCACGCTTCTAGACACTGGTCAATGCACCGTATCGAGAATCTTGAGTAACTTCACATTTTTCGCAGGATTTGAAACTAAATCACGTGCCTTTAAAGTTGGCGGTTTTTTTACTGAACGTTTCAGAGCATTGCATAACCTTTTGGCCCTAAATGCCAATCGACGGTTACTGATTGTATCTGAAAACCGACACTAAGCTACATAAAGTGTCGTTGTACACTTCACTATTTGTCTGATGCTTAGAGAGGAAACCTGGAACCTAGTTTAATATTTATTGGGACTAGAAGGAGGGTGTTCCACTGCTATATCATACTGTTTTAGCAGCCAAGAGCGCACACTTGATCAACCGTCTTTGAAAGGTACACAGAGTTACAATGTTATGTGAGTAACTGTCTGGATACCAACCAATATAAACTAGGCTTGTCATAAAGCTAAAAGTTAGGCATTTATGCTTTATTTTGATCAGAAAACTTCTTGTAACACCATATACAAGTGAAACATTAAGCTTATTAGTGTTATACTGAGATTTATCGGTATTTCAGGAACATGCTTCTGCTATTTATGAACATATGAAATTAATGATAACATAAATCAGGTATAAAGGTATATAAATATTTATTTTTGAACGGTTTTCATTTTAGTTTTACTTGTCTTATTGTTTTGGTGAAAAGCTGACTATTTAAAAACGAACGCCAGTCGTTGAAATCCTTAACTAGGTACCACTTTTGTTTACCTCTCTGTCCTATCATTCATGCCTTCAGTATGGATAAGAATTTTTCAATGTTCAAGATAATCTACTCATATCAAATTTAAAGATGTAAACGTAACTTCTAAGATGGTAATTATTGAAATTATTTAGTTTACACTCATCAAATTTCTTTAATGGTTACAGTAAACATTATTAGTTAATTTGATTTCAAAAAAAGGTATTAGAACACAATTTCGAAATTTAGTGACAATTTTATGACGCACGATGTATTGTATGATATACCTTTTCGTTGTAATTTCGGTTGTTCTTATTAAAGTTAAGTGGATCAAACACTGTGTTCTAGAAATTTCCTTTTTTGAAAGGTAAGTCAGTGAAATGATATCAGTGAATTTTCACGATATTGAGTCATTTTCCGGTAGAATTGCATTCAATTTCTTCTGAACAGATATTTTTTTTACATCGATTATCGAAATTTAGCCGAAATTTCCAGCTAAATCTGAATCTAGATTCTATTGAAAATTTGCATTTTGAATCACTTTCATTTTCTGAAATGAAATATAAGTTTTTGTAGAATACTTAAGTCCTATACCTCCGTCAGATTATCACTAATATATACGCTATAGAGTATTAATTGGTTATTTAACAAAAAATTCATAAATTTTCTTGTGTTAGCCTAAGCCTATGCAAGGTTATATCAGGTCATATTTGTATCACCAATAGAAAAATATACTGCTCAGAGTTTATTACGTTATGGACATCGTATTATGATATCTGAGTGACCGAGTTTGATATTTTTGTATTTATGTGAACAAATTTTATCATTCAACCAATAGAAAACAGTTTTTCAATGATGTTGAAAGCTTTATCTTATGAACGGCAACAAAAGTGCATTTTAATTGTTAAAACCGTTTTTCTGAGTAACTGAATTTCCTGTTAATGCTTAAATATGTGAAGCATTTTTCTAAGCATTTCTCAAGCCTGAACTTGTACTCAAAACTTAATGTACTCTTGAAAGGATCTTCCTAGGGAGATCGAAAAGTTGAGGAGTAATACAAAGTAGTTCTTTGCTTTGTTATTTGTTTTAATATGCTTCTCTTGGATAACACAGGTAAAATAAATCTTATTCGATGAATTTATTAAGCTCATAAAAAAGAAAATACTCAAATTTTTGCACTGAATTTCGATAGGACTGTGACTGTCTAACGAAGAAAACTGTTGTTAACAACGCTTCGTTAGTGATAAATGCTTGGCCACCTGCGTACAGAGACGACGCCTGAACGTCTTGAGGATGGTTATAATCAAATATTTACTTCAGAATAGGCACAAACAAGGAATCCGTAGATGCAATGCAAACAATCAACACTTTTGGTGACAGAATTGGTTGACGAAATGAAGATCTCAATTTAGACTCAGACTTAAAGTGCATACTTGAAGTCCCCATGCAAACCAAATTTGAATAGTTTGTAGATACGAATAAGAGGTGATCGTCAATATTAGGTATGACCCGTTTCTTAATGTCAATAAAATTGCGCTATTTTCCTGACTTGCACTTGTCTTTAAAAAGACCTTACACAACATATGAATGTTCAACAATCCTTGAGGACATAGTAATATAGTTTAAAACATTGAGAAAGAAATTCATAACCACGCTAAAAAATGTACTTCAAATTAATTTTAGCTTCAAAGATAACTGTGATAATGAAATCTTGGAAAGGACGTTTTTAGCTCTCTAAGAAGAACTTGTTTGGCATCAACTATGAGAATCATACTCACCAGGTTTTCAAGTTTTCCCAGCAATTTATGGGAAAATCTTTCTCAACCGACAACTTTATGGTAAATATATTGACTATTATGCTTTTATAGAATTAAATGCATTAGTCTTTCGGTAAAAAGGTTCAATTTGAATAGGTTTGAGACCATTAATCTGTAAGATTGTGGAGGATTTTCAGTGGATCTTTCAGAAATGGAATGTTTGAACACCTAATCAACGTTAGTCACAGTGTAGTAACAAATTTTTCATTCAAGATTATTCACAAAACTAAACAGTATGATCCCGACTTTGCTGCACTCCAACTGCCCTTGTCATATACATGGGAAAGGTAAAATTATTTTGCGAAAAACGATTTCTACATACTCATGTTTGGTGTGGTAATAATCTTGAACTTAAAAAGCTGTTTTTTTCATTTGTCACTAGCAACTTAATAAATCAAATTAATGTAATTCAGTTGGTAAACATTTATTCGAAAAATGACATTCATCAGTCGTTATGCCAAATTTATACTTACGGTAAGCAAAGTCTGGCCATAAAAAAAGAAATTTTTTGAAAAGAACTAGGAAATCTCTGTAGAGGTTGGAAAAGATTGCACAATGATTGGGTATATAATCAAAATTATGCAGTAGATCGAGATGAAGACTTTTAACTCTAAAAAAGCTAAAAAACGCATAAATTATTATGACGTTTTAATTGGAAGTTTGAAATAACACTCACAGTTGTAGGATAACACGCCTTGATGTACAAGCAATGATCAGACAATGGGAGTAAGATAACTATTGAAACAGCGATGAAAACAACCCTGGCAAAATAAACTACTGGAAGTATCCTCTTTTACGCATAACTCAGGCTTTATTGTGTGCAGCCACAGCAGTACTTGAGATCGAGCCTAGATCAGTTAGCTTGCACCTTTCTTTTGCTGTCAACCAGACTCTTTATCGGAGTCTGTAGGTAGAACGTTTTCGATTATCATCATTTTGCAATATTGGGCGGCCATCACCCGATGTCTCCGGTGGTAGTTAGAATTCAACCCTAACTTGACTTGACCTAAAGGTCACAACTTCTCACTAGAACTTGAGGAAAACAAATAAGTCATTCATGACGAGTGTGCGTAATTCAGTCGGTGGCCTACAGGAGTTGATTGAATTCAAAGCAGTTTTCTATCATACACCGACATCATTTGAGGAACCATTTTAAAAATGGGGAGAAGTCAACTACTACATATTGACCCAGAGGCTTAATAATAACTTTTCAGGGGACCTGGTGCGTCTTTGCTAGATTTATCGAGGGTCATGAGCGTGTGATGTTATAAAGTCCCAAACTAGGACAAGAAAGCTTTCCAATGCTTCAATGTTTTCAAAGATACGTCGGATTAAAACCAGTTCGAGGTGAGAAACTGTTTTGAAAATAACCGATCCTTAAAAGCTACCATTAGAAGTGAAATTTGTGAAATATGTCGGTTTGTTTACTAGGTAATGAATAAGTTTCACCCTTCACCTAAACGTCTTAAACCATGTATAAAATCATTGTAATTTACACCCAGCTGTAACATAGGTACTACCTTAAAGATAAACAACTAAATATTGGTGACTACAAATATCATGAACCAAAAGGTATTCAACTGTGATTAGGAAGTTTTGGAGAATCAGACTCCAGGAAAAAATATCCACTAAAATTTTCGACTACTCTAATGTACCAATGAGTATTTCTGTGCAACATTAATTTGAAAGTACAGCTTAAGCGAAAGGTTCATCAGCGACATGGAATTCAAAGCCTAGTTTGTCAACAAAAACATCTCTATTTCTTTCCATTACTTAGCTAATTACAGTATAAATGGTAACATTTTGTCATATTCATGTTTACAAGGATAGATTATTCGAATTCTAACTACCCTAACAGTCTAAACAAGATATGTTGTTAGAACAGTGAGTTATTTCAGCATGGATTATTCAAAGGGTAGGAAGTTCCAGAGGTAGGTGAGATCATGTATCACAGTCCATAGGAAAGATAAGTCTATAGAGGAAGTGTGAGAATATTAATCAGTGTGGGCCGAATTCAGAAAAAAATTCATTTAATCCGATGAGAGTTCACTAAGACAATAGATCAGAAAGACTTGATTGAAGCCTGCAGGTTATTTAAGAAAGTGAAAAAAAAATTGATCCTGAGCAGTAAAACAACTCAATAAATTAATCTCCATAAACCTGTAGATTGAATTACTCCTCAGTTTTTTTTAGCGACTTGTTTTGAGATGAGATTCCTGAAGTTAAAATGAGAGGTTGTGACCTATGTGACCAAGTGATTCGAATATGAGGACAGTTACTCAATGGCGGCTGTATATGGAGGTCGCGCTATATTTTGATTTGACAGAAGTAGAAAACGTAGACGACTGAATTTAAACTCAGTGGTTCAATGGTTATGAAGTTGTTGCAGGACCTGAAGGTCGTAGGTCTAAAGCTTTATGGAGTCATGAATGCCAACTGCTAAGGAGTGCCATACTAGGATGAAACGGCTGTCCAGTGCTCTTACGTTTCCATTGTTTCTCCATCTGATGTCATTTTGTGATAAATACCAAACTGAAGTGAATAAATGAACCCCCACCAAACTCAAAATTTAAAAATATTATCCTGAACGATACTCTTCTACTGGAGATTTTTAAGTCAACAGAATTTGACCATTTTAACCAGTGTTGATAACACTAGTGACACTGGTCACATAATCCGGTAATTTATTCATCTATTTCGTTGGCAAATCAGAAAGTTAGCTACCAACAAAGTTATTAGAGTTCAGTTATGATAGATTAAATGAATGACAAATTAAAGCAGGTAACCTAATTACTCTTACATTTAATAGTTGACATGAAACTATTGAAAATGTTACACTGCATGACAATACTTGGATTTGTGAAGGTTGCGAGCCACATTTGCATACAGAAGTTCATTTATATTACTCTCATTATTGAGTATGAATTCATTTCAGTACGCCACATAAATCACTGTTCTGTTGCACGACTGAGCCTTGCTCATCTTTCCCGGTCAGAAACACTGAGTTTGTTCTGATCTGATTCCGTCTCAGAGCTAAGTCCACATATTTACTCGAAACTGGCATTCTTCCAGTCCTAGTCTTCAGTTTCTGCATGTTTTGCATTAGTCTTGCTTGAAAAATAAATAACATCGTCTCTGACTTTAGTTATTCTTCAATGAACATTACCTGGTAGTACAAACAACATGGGTTCAACAGCCTAGAAGTGAAAAAATTCTATAGGATAAAAGCCTTAAACAAGATGAGCAAGGAAATTAAGCAAATAATTTAACCACACACACAGCTTACAGAATTTCAGAGAACAAAACTATAGTCAACGATACAAACCTCGACATATTTTCCTCTAGTTGTGCCAAAACTATGCTTTCTCCTATTTCTTGAGTGCAGAATTTCAAATTACGTTTTCTGTGAGCATACTGCCACTTTAGAGTGGAGCTTGATTTGACATTTCCGTCAGGAAAGAAAGAACACGAGCATAAGATTTCGATGTCGCATGAACTAATACCATAACCAAAGGGAACTTGTCATCAAATGCGATCAGTCACACTGTCGGTAATTACGTAACAAAAAAGATCTGCCTATGAAAATTGTATTAGTGTAATCTGTTCTCAGGATGTAATTTATCAAAACACACTACCATAGAAACCAGGAAGATTACTCAATACTTTGTTGTGAAGTAACTGTTTTTCATTGTTTGAAGATCACTTGAATATATCAGATTCCATCTACCTTGTGCATAATGGCAAATATTCTGCTTTCGTCTACGCCATTCCAGTTTCCTACGATATATTTCACTTTAGACATTAACTTACCGTTTTTCTATGTCAAGTTTCTCTTCAGTACCTTTTAGCAGAAAGAGTCAGCCACTTTGAATGGCATCAATAGTGCGAATGCACAAAAAAAATATCCACTATAGATGCGAAATATAGATTGGCAAAACAGCACAATAACCTTTTGAAATTCTTATTGACTAGACTTACACTAGACGACTATGAAATCTTTTATCACCTTGGTGAATGGAAAAGCGTTAACACTCATAGAAGTGAATGATCTTAAGTTCGGTAATATTATCCACACGCGGTAATGACATTCCTTTGCAACGCTCATAATCTGTTATTTTTATCTTTGCTTTAGCAGGTTTACCTAAAAAAGATACTACTATGATTTTCCTTGTGCAACTTCTTGCAAACTAAATTAAATGGCATCTGATTACGAGACAAAGGGTGTAAGAAGCAAAAATAACCCGGACTATTTTTACTAAATGGAAATATTAACGCAATTATAAACGACAGCCCAGCAGAATGGTACTGTGTTAACTTCTTATGTTAATCTGAAGTATGTGAAAAAATAACAGTAAACAAGAGATGTTGAACGGAGAAAATGCTTTATTCTCAAATAATTCGCTTATAAACATATCAAGTTTATGATTTACTTGGTGTTTTTATATATTTAATGTCTTGAATGTCCTCAGTAGATGAATAAGCTTGCATAGTGCGCACGTAGTTAACTGTGTGTTCAGAAGCGATTAAGAGCGCTGGAAGATGGAACCACAATACTGACTGCCTAAATCAGGGGATAGACCTTCAACTTATATGTACTTATAGTCAGGCAGATGTGTATTATAAGTACCTTGTCTCTGTGTTGTCACCGAATTTCAAAATAAAAATATACCTGAGATTTCTCTTATTAGGATATAAGCGATATATTAGTCAATTCAGTTTCAGCAAAAGGTATTCAATGCAAAGTTGCTACAATTCTCAGTTGATACATGGCCAAACACCGCAATGCACCTACACTTTCAGCGGAATTTCAATCTTCTCCCCAACCTCCTATACTTTGATTTTTTTCTAAACGTTAGGGTCTGAGGTAATCAAACAAAGATAATGGAAATTATATGCAGCCGAACATTTTTGTCCCAAGACTTATAAATCTATTCTCAAGAAAAGAGATTCTACGTAATATAACCTTAATTTTTTGTGTTGTTGTAATGACAGAAAAACAAGAGTGGCCTTGGTTCAACTATTAGGCGCTATCGAAAGTGTGGATAATTTGTCGTGAAACAGTGTTTACAGTGGAAATACCACTTTTCGGATGAAAAGTTTTATTGCTGAAAAATTCTTACTCACCTTTAATCAGATTGTAAACCTTCTTTATCGGTGATTGTGTTTAAAGTGTAGTCTTTAAAAAAGCAAGTCACATGAAAACATAAACAGGTTCTTTGATACTAAACTATTCAAAACTCAGCATTTTAATCTTTTTCCTTAATTGCTTTTTTAAGTTTCAAGCACTGGAAAACGATTCACTAATGTTTTGTGAGAGATGAATTCTTCTGATTGGTTTGAACAGAAAAAGAAGTGTAACTTTGGTGTTATGACTGACAGAAATTATGTACCTGCGCTACATAGATATTCGAACATAGCTCTTAAACCATGAGATTTCTAATAATAATAATAACAATGATATTACCATTACTCTTCATTGATTCTATCTGAACAATGCTACAATCAGGAAGTGTTCAAAATGAAAAATATCAAAAAATGTACCATCATTTTCGAACGTTAACATTTAATTCTTAGATGAAAAACTATGTGTGGATCAAATTCGAATATTCTATTTCACCATACTCGTCATCAATTTTTTAAATATTGTTTTATTATGTTCAGGACTTATGTCCAATAATATCACTATTATTATTTTCATAATCAGTATGATGGATGGCGGCTAGTGGTGGAATCCAGAACGCTTGTTCCTTGCTATTTAAGGCTCGTCAGCTAGATCCACCTGCCTCCGAGTAAGTGATGTTGTTCCCATCAAGATTCGTACCCAGGACCTGTTGCTACAAAAAGAAACGATTTTATTAGGCCACTGAGTCGCTATAGACACTCATTTTGTAACTGGTATATTACAGCTTAGGTACTTTAGCTTGTAACTTATTGTCGTTGATTGAACCGAATCGATCGGCCGCTACCGACGTATGGGCTCCCATACGAATTTCTCGATCTTGCCAGTATTAGCAATTCCATTATAATGATGGATAGTGACTAGCGAAAGAATCCAAAATGTGAGTTTTCAGTGCTAACCACTATCTGTTGCTAATACATAGACTGAAAATCCCGGCAATATCGCAGCATCCGCATAGGATCTAGTGTGCTAATCGTGGTGGATCAGTTTGGTCTAATCATAGATGGAAAATAAAAAGCCATCGTACCTAAACATACAGTACTAATGTTATTCCTTGTGGCTCGGTGGTCTAGTGGATAACGCTCTAGCGTTTGAAGCGATCGATCCCGAGTTCAAGTGCCGGGGGGAACAGCATACACTTAAAGGAATGTACATCCAGCTGACGAGTGCCAAATAAGACGAAATGCGTGTTCCTGATTCCACTGCTAGCACTATCCACCACTAATATGTATAGTGGTAATGTTAATAAAAGCCTTGTGGCCATTAATCTTACCTAATTCATCTTTTTGACATGCTTTTTTTAAGTGAATAGCTGTTTTCATATTTCCTTCCTTCAATCATATCCATTTCCAATAATTCTTCTGATGAAAAGTTTAGGAGTTTGAGAATACGAAATAATCAAGGTAATTTGTTAGTCAATGATAACAGTGATGCGAACTGGGTACTTTAGAATGATAAAACTATTGGTAGTATAAAGGAAAATACAAATATTGAGAATAACACCACAATGTTAATTGGTATTATGACAGGCCGACAATTTTAGGTCAAGGGTTATAAAAATGCCACAAGGTTGTGTAACACAGGAGGTTGAAGGCAGTGAAGGCGTCCATAACTAAATTCATTCACCAGGTCTCCCTTGACCAAGATGGAGATAAAAGCTGTGTAAACTTTCCAAGCTCTGACCTACTTTGTTTCTCTGTCTCTTAGAACATCTGTTTACATTGTCATGGGCTACTTAACATTCATACTGCAGTGAAATAAAAACCCAGTCAGCAGTAGGTTCTTGTAGCCTAGTTGGTAGAGGAGTGTTTCAGTGGTTAAACTTATATTCGTATTATCCTTCATACTATCACTAAGTTTATTATTCTGGAGTATATAGTCCGCATCCCTGATATCACTGACTTTCAAATAACCTTGACTAGTTCATATTATATATATATATATATATATATATATATATATATATATATATATATAGACTTTTGAAGTTATATATCTTAGTCAACCCTATTATTATTATTATTATTAGTCCCTTGGGTTCCTAGTGGAACATAGGGCTTCAGTAGCACGCCTCCAGTGACCTCTGTTCTCTGAGATCTTTTGAACCTGGTCCCACGACAGCCCAGAAGCTCTCATTTCCTGCTCGCACGACCTCCTCCATGTCACCCTCGGACGTCCAACTCGTCGCTTCCCATGGGGATTCCACTCGAGGGCCTGACGCGTGATGTCCTCAGTCGGCCTTCTCAGTGCATGGCCAATCCATCTCCACTTCTTCCTGCATATTTGTTGCGTGATAGGTTCTTGGTTGGTTCGTTCCCAGAGTTCCTTGTTGCTTATTTTTTCTGGCCATCTGATCTTCAGCAGCGAGCGTAAGCAGTTGTTGATGAATGTCTGTAGTTTATTGGAAATACCTTTCGTGACGCGCCAAGTCTCTGAGCCATACAAGAGCACTGACTTGACGTTGGTGTTGAAAATCCGTATCTTGTTCCGCATGCTGAGTGCAGAAGATCTCCACACTGGTTTCAGGCTAATGAATGCCTGTCTTGCTTTTCCGATTCTGACTTTGACGTCCTCGTCCGTCCCGCCTGTAGTTGAAACAGTGCTTCCTAGATAAGTGAAGGAGGTTACTTCCTTCAAGTTTCTCCCGTTGACGGTGATTGGAGTTTGTTGTTGTTGTTGATGGTGGTGGTGCGGTATCTTCATCACTTCTGTCTTCTCTATATTCACCTGAAGTCCCGTCTTCGCTGCCTCTTCTATCAACTTGTTAGTTTTTGCCTGCAGATCTTCAAGTTTATGTGACATTAGGCATAAGTCATCGGCGAAATCCAAGTCTTCTAGGTTCTTTTCCGTCGTCCAGTGTATCCCCCTCTTCTCGCTGCCTACTGTTTGCTGCATGATCCAGTCCACCACAATCAAGAATATCATGGGGGATAGTAGGCAACCTTGTTTCACTCCTGTCTTCACTTCAAAGGCATCACTGAGCTTCCCATTGTGGATTACTTGGCATGTGGCATCTTCATATAGTTGTTGAATGAGGCGGATAAAGGTTTGCGGTACTCCGTAGTATTGAAGCAGTTTCCAAATTACTTCTCGGTCGACGCTGTCAAAGGCCTTCTCAAAGTCGATGAAGTTGAGGTGGAGAGGTGATTGCCATTCTATGCTCTGTTCTATGATGATGCGAAGCGTTGCAATTTGGTCTGCACATGATTTGTACTTCCTGAAGCCTGCCTGTTCCGGTCGCAGTTTTGAATCCAGTGCATCCCTTAGCCTCTCCAGGATGATGCGGCTTAATATTTTACTTGGGGTGGACAGGAGAGTGATTCCGCGCCAGTTCTTGCAAGCACTGAGGTCTCCCTTCTTCGGCAGTTTGACAAGGTAACCCTTCTTCCAATCGTCAGGTACCTTCTCTTCCTTCCACACCTTCTGCAATAGTGGTGTGAGCATGGCCGCTGTTGTCTCTGCATCTGTTCTCAGTGCTTCTGGCGGTATTCCATCTGGTCCTGCTGCTTTCCCACATTTCAGTAGCTTTATGGCGTTCAGGACTTCCATTTTCGTTGGGGGATTAATGTTCACTTGTAGTTCAGCGGCTGCAGGTGGTATTTCTGGACGAAGTGCAGGTGGTGGTCGATTCAAGAGCTTCTTGAAGTGGTCGGCCCATCGTTTCCTCTGTTTCTCTTCTTTTGTAATTAAATTTCCTTCTTCATCTTTTATTGGTTTCATCTGTGTTGGTCTCTTCCCTGATAGCAACCTGGTTATTTGATACAATGTCGTCAGGTCTCTCTTACCTGCAGCCTGTTCTGCTTCACTTGCCAGTGTTTCGTAGAAGTGTCTTTTGTCTTTGCGTGCACTCTTCTTCACTTCTTTGTCCAGTGTTTTATACATTGTGCTCAGTTCCTCTTGTCGTTGAGCATCCTTGCACTGGTTTATCTTCTGCTTCACCATCCTCCTCTCCTCTATCAGCTTCCAGGTATCCGTCGAGATCCATTCCTTGTCTTCTTCTTTCTTCTTCCTTCCTAATACTGTTGTGCAGGTTTCTTTCCACATAGCTTTCAAAGACTTCCAGTGTTCTTCCACACAGGTTTCTTCAGGGATGTCCTCGATGTCTCCCATTTTGTCTTGATGGCTGCCTTGAAGATCTCCTTTGTAGTTTCATCCTTCAGTTTCCGAGTGTTGTACTTGAATTGAGGTCTATCACCAGCTTCCTTGAAGGCTTTTAACTTGATTTGGAAGGTTCCTTGCACTAGGTAGTGGTCTGAACCTACATCTGCTCCTCTTCTTGACCTTGTGTTAAGTAGACTGCGTCTCCATTTTCTTGAGATTGAGATAAAGTCGATTTGATTTTTAGTGTGTCCATCTGGTGAAATCCATGTCGCTTTGTGGATATCTTTGTGCCTGAACACACTGCCTCCAATCACCAAATCGTTGAATGCGCAGAATTCTGCAAACAATTCTCCATTCTCATTCATTTCACCTAGCGCCTCTCGACCCATGGTTAGTTCTCTTCCCGTGTTGTCCCCTCCCAGTTTGGCATTCATGTCGCCCATCAGAATTTTGATATCGCCAACTGACGTCTTGTCCAGTGTTGATTGAAGTTGTCTGTAGAATTCCTCCTTTTTCTCTTGCTCTGCATTATTTGTAGGTGCATAACATTGTATGATTGTGACCTTTCTTCCTTTTGAGTTGAATCTTGCTGTCATGATCCTGGAGGAGATTGGTTCCCACTGCATGAGAGCCTTCGATGCTCTTGAGGACATCATGATAGCCACTCCCTCAGTGTGCTCGTGGTTGGCGTCTGGGTGACCGGAGTAGATTATTGATTCTCCAGTTGACAGTTTGGAGAGTCCACTCCCATTCCATCTGCTTTCGCAAATCCCAAGCACTTCGATGTTATACCTTCTCATCTCCTTGCAATCTGGGCTGCCTTACTGGGTTCAAACATCGTGCGGACATTCCATGTCCCCACGTTTACTTTCGCTTTCATCGAGAGAAGACACATCGGCCAATTGGCTTCCCGAAGGCTTTCACCAACTGGCGTCATTTCGCCTCTCCGATTCCAGCGGGGAATAAGTTTGTTTTCATTTTTTATATTTTGTTTGTGCTTTGAAGTTTCTTTAGCGGTTAGATTTGTTTTACGGGGTAGGGTTGCTAGCCCTATGCCCAACCTTCCCTCTTTACCCGGGCTTAGGACCGGCTAGTAACTAGTAAACTAGTTAACCAGGCGAGGTTTTAGTCAACCCTGATTTTGTCTAATTCAGAACAATATTGTTTGCTTACATGTTTTTTATCACTTTCATGGTGGGAACTTTTAACATCTGAAGCTTTTTGATGGCCAGTTTCACTGCATTTAGCCCATTTTTCGTGTAATATAGAAAATTTATGAAGACTACCATGGTTGAACTGCTTAAATTTATTTCGCTTGTCTTAAACACAAACTACTCATCTTTATTTTTAATAACTTGAGTTCATCTTTTAAGTTATTTATATTTTTCATCTTATATGTTTACCACTGTTGATTATGTATGCTATGTGACTTAAGACACTGCACCAGAAACTCTATCAGAATGCATGTGTGAGTGGTTGACTATGAATTATAGACCTCTGTCTATCTGTTTCACCTTCATTATCACTTTACGTGTACAATTAAAAACTTCCTAGTTATATATATTATGTTTGGGATTTACATGATTTGTCCTGTAAGTCAAATAATATAGGCTGCAAATGTAATCACATATCGTGGTAGTATCTCAGGGAACACTGGTAAAAAGAGTTGAATTTCCATGATAAGGACAACAATGATACTAATTAACACTGGGAAAAAATCACAAAAATTCATTGCTTTCATAATTCAGTATAATATAGATGTAACTATCATACCTAGTATAGCTTGTGTCCAGCAGTATGTTTAGCCTTAACTAGTCTACATTTCTACACACAAAATAGTGTTTCTAATATACATATATATATATATATATATATATATATATATACAAGCTTATCTAAATATTAGAAAATATTATAAAATCGCTATTATCTATCAAATTATTACCGCTCATGCGAACCGCTTGTAACCTAAAATACTAGTATTCAGTTGTGAATAGAAACTTGTGAATAATTGTAGGAGAAAAACTTGGGCACTCCAGCAGAGTTTAACTCCGTAATAGACTGTTTATTTGATATTTCACGCACTGACAATATAATTTACTGGATAACATTTCGAGCAGAATTTACTGCTCGTATTTACTTATTTATTTATTGATTTGAATATGAGCAAAACGTTCTGCCAAAAATGACTTACATTAAATTATGCTGTCACTGTGCGCTAAATCAAATAAGCAATCTAATATGGATCCCGGTGAATGGTTGATCAGTTTACTCAATTAGACAACAAACTACTTATAAATGAAATGTATTTGTAAAATCCAAATGAATTAAAAATATTTCTGACTTCTGTCAACTTCATGAAAGCCGCTACCTCAGAGAATAAAACCTGCAGGAGTTATCACATGTTTAAATAGTAAATAATCACACATCAGATTATCTCATTCATACGTGATTTGATTTATCTCCACTTTTGATTTAAACAAGTGATAACTTGTACAGGTTTTATTCTCTAAAGCAGCGACTCCCAGGAGGTTGTGAGGCGTCAAAAATGTTTCTGTTTCATTGAGATTTTACAAATACGCTTCATTACCCAGTACTCAACTAATTCAATTGTATCAAATACAAGTGTCTATAGAATAAACTAGTTACTCCTGTGAATACTTTTCTAGGTGCAACCGATATCAAAATAGACTAGGTGTGTTATCTCTGCAATGTATAAACTTTAAGGAAGTGTTTCGGAAAAAACATACTAAGCTTGATTGAATTTCTCCTTTTGGTGTTAAAAGAGAGAGAAAATTGAGAAGCCATGACCTGCGGGGTCAACCAGTGGGAAGAGAAGCGAATGCCAACTGAAGACCTAGGGTGATAGTCGCGCTGTTTCATGAACTGACAGAAGTTGGAAACTGTTAACTACTGAAAGCCTACCCAGTGGCTGAATGGTTAACGCATTCGCCATCAGACCTGGAGGTGCTGAATTTGATCCCTAGCCAAGCAGTGTGTGCGTACTGCCAAGGATTCCTATACTAAGACGAAACCGTTTTCCAGTGCTCTCAGATTCCCAACGGTTCATCAGTTGATGTCAGTACATGATGAATTCTGCCTCTGAATTTTGTTCGAACATCTTAAGTTACTGATTTCTTATCACCATACTTGTAAATTGCCGTTTAAGCTTTAAATATCGTACAATTGTTTAACACTTTTTATGCACACAAATAAAAGTGTAGTAAGTTATCAGTACAAATCTAACATCTGACTGAATTATATTTAGTCTAAAGTGAATCTAATTACTCGACCTATGTTGGCAAATTGCCACCTATGCAGATGTCTGAAGCATTTGAAGCCTTTATTGTCTTTCTAGACAGCATAATCAGCACTAATTTCAAAATGTACATTCATATTTCCTGGAATCTCTTATTAGATAAAAATGAAAGAATTTCACTGTTTAAGAGTAAGGCAGCGTTGTATCATCAAGAAATGTATGAGAGTCACATGGTTAGTGATTTCAACAAAAAGATGGCAACTGCTTAAAATGTATAAACTAAAAGAATATAAGGGTAGGCATGAAATCTCTCAATAAATGACGTTTTGGATCTTTAAGATAACCAGTATTGAAAACACGTTGATCAGTAAGTGAAAGGAACGAATAAAAAGGGAAATAATGACAAGTAATGAGGAAATTCTCTGTTCACAACCAGCTCATCTCTTGCTTCCATATTCATGATATCACCTGCTTTTTATCAGATTACTTAACAAAGCTCACGGATATATATGCAACCTAAGTATGTAGTTTCGCTGAAGCGTCTTTTCATCTTTAATTAACTGACCATACAGTTCTGCTTTGCCTCTTGTAGTCCCAAACGAATTCTGTCCACCATTGTGCAGTTGCTTGTACGTTACATAACTGAAAATTGTAAGCTACTGTATTTGACATTAGATAAGTGTAAGCATTCGCCTGTCGTATGTATTTTTGTAGTTGCACCCAATGGTCAGCAGAGTATTTATGCAAATTCCACAGGGCTGATATGAATTCCAGGATTAAAACATTCTTTCTACGACGTTGTCAGGTTAAAGAGTTGAGGAATGGGGCGGTGTAGTTTGTAGGACTAAATCCTTGTGAATTCCACCACATTCCCATAATTTCTAAGTACACTTTACCAATCACTGACAAAAGTGATATAAGCTAGATAATTTGATTGTTAAATATGTCACCCATGGAGTACAAACATTCTGTATCAAATTGAATTAGGAAATGACTGCATTTTTCTAAGCCCCATTTGTGTAGAATGGAGATCACTTAATACGTTTGATCTCAATGTTGGGGAAAGAAAAATTCTTTCGTCCCTTCAAGCTGTTGTGATATTTCACCTCTTCATTAATGCAACTCAGAGGTCTTCGCTAACTCTGTGTATTTCAACCCTTAATACTGTCATAGTACTTTCGGAAATCACGTATAAGTCGTATTCTGCCCATAGATAATGGCCGAACAAAAAGATAGTCAATATCAGTAGGAGTGCTCTTGAATGATGAATGGTGCATTAGAAAATTTACAGGAAGTATGTCTTTGGTGTGTCTGCGTTCAATCTTATATTCATGGCCACTCAGCTATTGGTTACATCTCTAAACAATAGCTGCAGATAACCTATTTCAATATCTATTTGGATGGCAAATGTACTTTGAAGCTGATCGATCAATAACTCTGTGCTGAACAGATACTTATAGAGGTACCTTACTTCTTAGATAACCACTGGCACTTTTTTTCTGGATTTGAGGACATTTATGTTCACTCCTGCATAAGCATACTGAAATATTTATCACACTTTCTTTTTAACACAATACTCCAGTTAATATCACTGAATTACGAATAGACTTGTGCTCTAGTCAGATTTCTCAGAAAAGCCTAGTTTTTCAGAACTGCAAAGTGCTTCATAAAATATCTTCATAGCATTGTTCCAAAACAATTTTCGGGCCGGAAACAATAACTAAAAGAGAAGATAAAAGTCACATTAACTTAGAAATGAATCTGGACCAAAACTGCAAAGTACCGTTTCATTATTTCAAAGACTGAATATCTTTTCTTGAAAGGGCTTGAATAATTGAAGCAAGATGGCCTATAACAAGTCTAAAACCATCAGAATCATTAGCATGACAGATGTCGAAATAAATAGACATTTGAATCAACTACAATATTTCCGTCACAAAGCACCTCAACATCTTCCAAAGGCGTTAATTGTGCAGTTTATTATTCGGTGCATGAAATATAGTATCATCTTGATTATATTGGACACCACTTAATACAACTGTTATCTGATTTATAAACTTTTGACATACCGTAGGTGATACGATTAATTCATACGTAAGAATTTATACCTACGAATCCCAGATAGAAAATTGTCGGTGTTCAATTCACTAGAGGCGAGATCAAAAAGATTTTATAAATATGAATCTCTCAGGTCTATTTCGGAGAAATATTTGAAACCACCTAATTCGTACAAGTTATCCTTAGCTTTATCTATGGTGTAACTTTGCAATGGTAGTCGGCTGTCAAGTGTTGAACGTTAGTTACAACATATTCTTCGTTTCTTTATACATGCCCTATGTCACAACAACAGTGGTCAAATTTGAGGACTGAAACGGTAAAAGTAGGCTCTTTTCAACCAGTCCATCTAGTTGCGTCTTAACTACTTCTTCCAAGACATATTTAATCAATCTACGTTCAATAAAACCAGGATCTCCTATTATTACTAGATGCATGTGCTAAATGTTAATGCCACCTGCAGACTGTGAACAGATTAAGATTAATTATTACAGCAACGGCTCATCAGGTGAGTTGGTATGTAAAGATATCTGGATATCCGCCAATATTAGTGCCTGTAAGCGCAGTAGAAAAGAATCACGTAGATGACAATTGTCCAACTTCAAAGGAATGTAAACTGCACTAATAATTGGCAAATTGTGTGATCAAAATGGTGGTGAGTTTTAACTGCACATTAACAAAAAGTATTAATAAATCTTTCACAGATATTATGAACCTACTTTCGGTATTAATGATAAACGAATGAAACTTGACTGACTGAGTGCTGAAAGTTTATACTAAAATGCAACTGGTCATTCTGAATTTTCGAAAGAGATAATGATTTTATTTTAGTTATTACACTAGGTAAACAACGAGAAGTCTGGAGTATTTGAACTTCTGTATGCGGTTCTTATGTGTCCAGTTTAACCATACTCATGACACTTAGGGTTACGAAAACAAAAAGTACTTCGAAAGTAAGAATTTTTACTTGAATAACATGATTCGATACCATTTTGTATTGAGGTAATTGGTGAGGTGTATGTGGCACTCTCTGTATGTAATCTATCCAATGTAGATAGTCTCTGTGTCGTCCTATGGTTAATAACTGTATTATGAACCGTAAACAATATCATATCAGGCTGGGTCAAATAATCATCATTGAGATCTTACGAAAATCTTTGGCGATTCGGAATCTACAAGACAGCATTTGACATAACGTTTTCTCAAGCTTCAGAATATTAATGCCTTCTACTAAACGATTCCACAGTCGAGTTTGCGACGGATCACCAAAGTTAAATGTTAACGCTTGTATTTTGTAGCTTGAGGTTAAGATCTCAGACTTTTAGATTAGAAGCATTGTCAAGCCTATTAAATTGAGCTGTCCCGTTTGCTTCAAAGCCAGTCACTTGAGACTTATCCTCTGAAAGACCTCAAAGATTTCCACATATTAGAAAAATTAACCTCTCAGGAAATGCAAAGTTCCTATGAAATCTGTATGCTTCTCGACCGTTTGCAAACATTATATGAGCACTTATTTTCAAACTTCACACATCTAAGCATTAAAGATTATCCTCGACTTTTCATTTCTAGCCGTTTTTAAATTCGTTGCATTGACGCCAAAATGTAATCAGTAGTTGTATTGTAACTATCAATAACGGGGTTCTCACCAATTGAACGGTCGTACTGAACAAAATTGAGAATGGAATTCACATTTAGTAAAATCAAATATTTAAATGTAAACAAAACAACAATGAACACCTATACAGTAAGGTAATCAAAATAGCTGTGCAACATGCTTTATAAATATGATGTATATATATATATATATATATATATATATATATATATATATATCCTGATGAAGTCGTTCAGTCTGGTGGTGAAACATCGATGAACAAACCACGAACGTCGGAGAAGAAAAAACAATTCTTATGATGAATAACTGAACCTAGGAACAATCGATATCTTTAGTTTTTGTTTTGTGTAAATTTCAAAAATCTTGCCACAAAATTCACTTAACGACGTCCTATGGGCTATCACATCCAAATACTTAAGAAAATGCGTAATTAAAAAGTTTATTTTGAAAAATCTATGTTTAACATACCCCTCGCTATTGTCGACAGATAATTACTGGAAGAAAGTTTAAAATGTTGAGTTTATGAAAA
This sequence comes from Heterobilharzia americana, assembly GCA_944470555.2. Lineage (NCBI taxonomy): Eukaryota > Metazoa > Platyhelminthes > Trematoda > Strigeidida > Schistosomatidae > Heterobilharzia > Heterobilharzia americana. The sequence goes on from OX104128.1 coordinate 47,548,920, forward strand.
AGTGTAGTCAGCTGTATGTGTTTGTTAAGTAAACATACCATTAATATTGGTAACCAGGAAACTAGGTAACTAGTGCAGCAGTTACTAGCTGGTCCTAAGCCCGGATAATGAGGAAAGGTTGTGCATAGGGCTAGTAACCCTACGTCGTAAAAACAAATCCAACCGCTACAGAAACTTAAAACGCAAGAAAATTTAAAACAAAGTTAAACTTATTCCTCGCTCGAATTAAAGAGGCAAAATTATGCCAGTCGGTGAAAGAATTCGCGAAGTTGATTGGTTGATGTGTCTTCTCTCCCTCGATGAAAGCGAAAGTAATCGTGGGGACATGGAGTATCCGCACCATGTTTGAACCTACCAAGGCTGCCCAGATTGCAAAGGAGATGAGAAGGTATCGCATTGAAGTGTCAGGAATTTGCGAAAGCGGATGGTATGGGATGGAAGTAGACTCTCCATACTGTCAACTGGAGAGTCAATGATCTACTCCGATATTGTCACCCAGACGACAACCACAAGTACACTGGGTTTGCAAGTGGCTATCATGATGTCCCTAAGAGCATCAAAGGCTCTCATACAGTGGGAACAAATCCCCCTCCAAGATCATGACAGCGAAATCCAACTCGAAAGGAAGGAAATACAAATGTACAACGCTACTCTATGCACCTACAAATAATACAGATCAAGAGAAGAAGGAGGAATTCTACAGACAACTGCAGTCAGTACTGGACAATACCGCAATCCTGAAGTCGATATCGAAATCCATTCCAGTGGGTGGTGTGTTATGAATGCCATACTGGAAGCGGACAACACAGAAAGAGAACTCATCATGATTCGAGAAGCACTCAGTGAATCGATGAATGAGAATGGAGAACTGTCTGCAGATCTCTGCGCATTCAACGATTTGGTGATTGGAGGGAGTGTTTACAAACACAAGGATATTCACAAGGTAGCGACAAGGATTTGATTTCATCAGACACACTAAAAATCAGATCGACTTCATCTCGATGTGAAGAATGTGGAGACGCCGCCTACTGTACACAAGATCAGATCAAATCAAGAAGATGTAGGTTCACACCACTAACAATCAAACAAGTACAAGGAACCCACTTTCGAAATCAAGTTGAAAGCCTTCACAGAAGTTGGTGACAGACCACGGTAAAAGTTCAAAATCAAGAACAGAAACTGAAGGACGAAACTACAACGAATATCTTCACGTCAGCCATCAGAAAAAAATAGGAGATATCGAGCAACATCCCTGAAGAAACTTGTGTGGAAAAACACCGGCACTCATTCAAAGAGATGTCTTGAGAAACCTGCATAACCGTAATAGGAAGTAAGAAGAAACAAGAAAAGGCAAAGAATGGACACCAACGTAAGATCATAGAGCACGCAGAGGAAGATGGTGAAGCAGAAGATGAACAAGTGAAGTGCAAGGATCAACGAAAAGAGGAACTGAAAACAGCCATTTAAACACTGAATAAATGAATGAAGAAAACTTCACGGAGAGACAAAAGATACTTCAACGACACATCGGCAACTAATGCAAAACAGGCTGCTGGTGGCAGACAAAGAGACCTGACAACATTATATCAAATAACCAGGTCACTATCTGGGAGGGAAGAGATCAACACAGATGAAACCAATTAAAAATAGTGAAGGAAGCATAGTTACCGAAGAGAGAGGAGGAACAAGGGGAACGAAGAGATGAACAATTCAAAAAACTCTTGAATCGGCCACCACAACCAACACCACCACCTGCAACTCGTTCAGAAATACCGTCAGCAACCGCAGAACTACCAGTGAACACAAGCACTCCGAATGAAGCTGAAGTGAAGTTCTTAGCGCCATAGAGTTGTTGAAATCCGGGAAGGCCGCAGGACTAGATGGAAGTTCTCCGGAATGACTGAAAACAGATTCGAAGATATCAGCCGATATGCTTACACTGCTATTGCGGAAGGTTTGTGAGGAAGAAAGAGAAGGAAATTGAAGATGAGAAGAAGATCTACCTTGTCAAACTTCCAGAGAGGGGTTGGAGACCTATGTCTTTGTGGGAACTGATGCGATATCATCCTCCTGTTCACCCCAACCGAAACATTAGGCCAAATTATTCTGGAGAGACTGAAAGATGTGCTGGATTCCACTGGATTGCCACTGGAACAGGCCGGCTGGCTGACTGGCTGGCTTCAGGAGGAACGAATCCATTGAGGATCAAATTGCAATGCTGCATTAGGCAGCATCATGGAACAGAGAGTGGAATGCAGTATACTGTGTCTGTACCTCAACTTGATTGACTTTGGAAATGCCTTTGACAGCGTCCACTGAGAAGTAATTTGGAAACAGAGGTCGCGGACCCAGGTTGAAGACTGCAGATAACAGAGTGAAATGGTAACGTTCTACTAAAGCCCTATGTTCTACTAGGAACCCAGGGGACAAAGAATAATAATAATAACAATTCAACCTCGGGGATTTTAGATATTCGGGTGACTGTAAAACTTCAGTTAATAGACACAAACTTCTGAACAGTTGGCTGAACATCTTTGAACCTCTATTGTTTCAATTCTAGGATTTTATGTGTCACCTTCAGTTGTTTTATTGACAAAATTTCACCTTAAATATTATGGTTATTTGTGACGATAGGCAGAAGCTGATTCCTAGCTCTTTTCGCCCTTATTTCTCGGTTCTATGCATTATTATCATTTATCCAACTAAGGTATTTCACTGGGGATATAAGATAAGTATCATCAGTGATATACCTCACTTTTGTTTTTTAAAGCAGTCAGACTCATAAAAAAGCTTGTTGTATGCTTTTTGAAATCACTGTTTAGCTCTGTCTTCTAGTGATTGTTATATTTCATATATTTCTTGTATTCCAATGTTTGAAGATACTTTTTGTAGTATATTTTCATACTGATCCTGTAATTTTTTAATAAATATGTGATAAAATATTCTTACGGCGATTGTTGAACACGCCCATTATTGGACATGAATAACAGCTGCTATAATCAACAACAGTGTATTTCTAATCTGCACTAAAAACGTTTCGTTCCATCACTTTTAATCGCTGTGAAGCAGGTGTGCATATTGCATCTAAACCGAAACAGTCCTCTGATTAAACAAGTAAATGTATTCATCAAGGGGTAATGTCGAAATGATAAGACTTCCAGGATAGACTAGTACCAGTTTAAAATCCATTGAACTAGTTTGACTTTTATTCTACTTATCAAAATTCTTCTTAAGTAGTTGATAACACGTGAACGACTTTCTAAAATAAACAACTTTTGATGCTCCACCGATAATCTCTTAGTGAAACCACGAAACGGCGTTATCAAAATTTAAAAACAAATCTACTCAAACGAACCCATTGCTTAGCTCAAATAGTTCCCAACCATTACTGTCATTCGTTAGAACGTCAAATTCAGTTTTGGTCTCAGATGACACCATGCTAGTTTTTCCTGACCTATTTGTAGTTAATCGTTTTTTTCGTACCTAAAACTGGAATTATTATGCTTGGCTTAATTCAAAATGAGTTTCTGCATATCAGACCTTCAAAAAGTATAGTCATTTCGTCACCTGAATAAGTGCAATGAATGTAAAAATAACACCTACTTACATTCAGTATATAGGGGTACACGTTGTGCCCTCTGATAAAATGTGATTCCATATTAGATTTTCTTGCTTGATACAGTACATAAATTGTATTACTCCCAGGATGATATTTTTGACACAACCTATTGTTCTGAATCACCAGAGAGTAATCACATGACTTTCAGCATCCGGTTTGTATTATTCCATCACCTTGTATTTTTTACCCTCATTAGCAGTAGGGTATTTTACTCCTATATATTCGGAATTGTGTTATTCAACTTAAATGGATTAGGTAAAAGAACACCGATTCAGCAATCGATTTTTTTCCTTGTCTCCACTGACTTTTATTACAGTGCCTTGTTGGACTTAAACGCTTGACTGTATGTCAGTGCATTGACTTCAATGGAATTTTTCCTAGACTACTGATTTTAGTGGGCTCTGTCACATTAAATTAGGCTGATTTTCTATGAAAGCATAACCTTACCGAACTTAGTTGACTGTTTGTGTTAAAGTTACTGTTCAAAACACTGCTGGTTCTCATTTTCCACTGCGTTCTTACGAATATCGTGATAAACGTTTTAGAAAAATAGTTAAGTCATGATGTTTTCTTAACATATTCTAGCTATGTTATTCACTAGTGCTATCTCGCTGTGGCAACTTTAAAACTCTCGAACGTAAAAAGTCGTAATTTGTGTTAAAATGGTTTTATTTCTGAAGTATTCAAGCAAAGCTGCAATGGACAACCAAACAAACTGTGTGCCGATTTTTAATAGAATTTACAAAATTTATCTTAAGCATAGTGAAACCTCTAAAGTAAATGAATTAAAATGTGGACCATTGGATTCTGGCCCAATTGCTGTGTGGTAGTGTGTTCACATAAGAAACTGAAGGTCCTTATTTCGACCTCTAGCGGGGTCCTTGATGTGTACTGCCTATCAGTCACACACTAGGATGAAACATCTGTCCAGGGCCCCCAGGTTCTCATTGATCTTCTAAATGGTCAGTCCGTGAAGAATATCAACTTGAAATCAATAAGCTTATCAAATGATCGAATTACAGTACTATGTTCTTAATCATGACTTAGAGATTAATCAGTCAGCTAAAATTAAACTCGTGAATTCTTGTCATTAAGCAGTGATAAAGATTTTTATCGGATCACAGCAATTCGTTAGATCAACAACACGAACATTTGCTAATTTGTAGCTATATCATCAGATCAGATTTTCAAAATAAATAGATAAGATAAACGAATCAGTATCATTATCACAGGTCCATTCAGGAGCAGATGTTCTATTCAAAATGACGTTCGTGCTATTCATTCCAACATAGAAGACTGACCAAACTCATCAGTTTATCTCTTAATTAAATACAAAAACAAACTTTTAATTTATCCAATCTTCTCCACACTTGTTCATCGGATAAAATTGCCAGAAATTGACATTTGAGCATTGTCAATTTGGTTCATTCATCCTTGTTGTTGAAATGAATGTGATTTCTACCATGGGATTGTGAGAATTACAAAGGAGGAAAGTGGTAAGAAATAACATTGCGTTGCAATAAGAAATTTTTTAGGAACCACGGTGTGATACTTTTAGTTATTTTCATCTACCTGAAGAGATTTATCTATTAGGTTTTGGACTGTTCTAAACTAGTATTTTTTTCGTGCTGTTATTTCCAAGTTATGAAATTCTTTCAAAGTTAGCCCATCCTTGATTCTACAGAATAAAACTGAATCACTCAACCCTCAATTCACCTGAGTTGTTCAGAGAACTATTTGTCTACATAAAATTTTGCTGAATTCAGTCTGATGTTGTGTCAACATTTCGTTCCAATTCATAATTTATGTGAAATAAAACAAACTAGACAACATGTGAAAGTTCTTTGAAAGAAAATATCACAATTCAGCGCATGAATAGACGACTCTTTATTTTCACTCAAGTAATTACGATCTTATATCCCCTAGAATAGTTTTTTCTCAGGCTTCTACCATTGTTTAATATTAACAATAAGAAAAGGAAGGAAAAATGTTGAAGCAAAATTTGGATTTTAATGAGTACTCTCTATTTTTCCTTCTTCATCTTGCTTGTTTTTCTTGTTTTCTTTTTTGTGTCTCATGTATAAAGTTAATACAACAAGGGAAAAGTATAAAACACAAATTAATTTATCTCTCCTTCATTCATTCACGAGATAAGTAAATTAGTATACTGCTATGTTTTGTAGCGTAGTTTCAATCATTAGTCAACATAGTTTGAGCAGACATCTTGATGTACACAAATATGATAAAGTTTTTAAGATATCTGCATTTTACAAAAGTTAAACTGCTCCATATAAAAAAGTGTTCCGGTAAAGAAGTTGAATTTCCCAGTCCTTTGTACGCTAGAATATGGTTGTCAGCTAACACTGTGAGTGAGAAACAAGTTCGAAGAATGCAATGATATTTCGAAAAAGCGTCTTTTAAGCTAACGTTTTTCAGACTGTAGTTTAAAATGACATTTTAGTTATAGTTAGATTTCTATTTTTTTCGCAAGTTTATAAAAATCAAGTATTATCTTTATTTGCATAATTTACTATGAAAATGGAGGTTATTTGAGAAATATTACATATTCGCGCAGTACATTTTGAACAGTCTGGTCACATATTTACTTTTCAAACAATTTTTATATGCAAGATGAAAACAGAGTGGTAAAGTAGATAGTTTAAGATAATGCAGGGCTTGAAAAATTTAGGGGTACTGAGGGAGAATAATGCAAACGAGGTTCAGTAAAATGCTTTTTCGAATGGACCTAATATATTTGCACAACCAATACGTTGGAAGAAGAAATCAAATTCTCAACAGAGAAACTTGAAAAACGCATATTCAATGAAGTTCATCAATCGTTATTAAAAGGTTTTAATGGTAAGACCTAATCAGTGTTCAGTACATAAGAAGGATGTTTATATCACGTACCGTGTAAAGAGGAGTCAGACAGCGTGGTATTAAAATGAAGGCTCACTTCACTTATAAAATAGATATGCTATAAAGCCAGGCTAAGGATTATAAAGAAAACGAGACCTAAGCTTCAACATAAAACTTATCATTGCACAGGTGATGACGTCATATCTTCCTGTGTATACCAATTTGCAAGTGTGAAACTATAAAGTCCAATATGGTATAGCATAAATCTACCTAGCTAGAAAAAGAAGAAAACTTCACGGAAAGACAAAAGATACTTCAACGACACATCGGCAACTGATGCAGAACAGGCTGCTAGTGGCAGACAAACAGATCTGACAACATTATATCAAATAACCAGGTCACTATCTGGGAGGGAAGAGATCAACACAGGTGAAACCAATTAAAAAGTAGTGAAGGAAGCATAGTTACCGAAGAGAGAGGAGAAACAAGGGGAACGAAGAGATGAACAATTCAAAAAACTCTTGAATCGGCCACCACAACCAACACCACCACCTGCAACTCGTCCAGAAATACCGTCAGCAACCGCAGAACTACCAGTGAACACAAGCACTCCGAATGAAGCTGAAGTGAAGTTCTTAGCGCCATAGAGTTGTTGAAATCCGGGAAGGCCGCAGGACTAAATGGAAGTTCTCCGGAATGACTGAAAACAGATTCGAAGATATCAGCCGATATGCTTACACTGCTATTGCGGAAGGTTTGTGAGGAAGAAAGAGAAGGAAATTGAAGATGAGAAGAAGATCTACCTTGTCAAACTTCCAGAGAGGGGTTGGAGACCAATGTCTTTGTGGGAACTGATGCGATATCATCCTCCTGTACACCCCAACCAAAACATTAGGCCAAATTATTCTGGAGAGACTGAAAGATGTGCTGGATTCCACTGGATTGCCACTGGAACAGGCCGGCTGGCTGACTGGCTGGCTGGCTGGCTGACTGGCTGGCTGACTGGCTGGCTGGCTGGCTGGCTGGCTGGCTGGCTGGCTGGCTGGCTAGCTGGCTGGCTGGCTGGCTGGCTGGCTGGCTGGCTGGCTGGCTGGCGACTGGGAATTGAAAGTTATATGATATGAATCAGTTTACCATTTCTAAATTGTTAGAATTGGAAAATTTAAAAAAGGAAATCTATGGTGCTCATGACTGATACATAGAAGACTATCCCGAAAACCTGAAAGAGCTGATCAACAGAGGGAGAATAGATTACAAAAACTACTCAGACAAATAAATCAGCTATAGAGAGAGAATGAATTTGAAACAATTAGTCCGTTTCGATGGGTTTGCATAGTGTAATAACACATGGAGGTTATTCTCGCAATACATTTCGAACAACCTGTTCACACATTTTATATGCAAGATGTAAAAAGGATAGTGTAAGATAAAGAAGTTAAGATAATACGAAATTTGAAAACTATAGGGATAATAAGGCGGATTAACATATTTTCATACCCCTCTGTTGGCATGAAAATCAAATAAGGATTATCAAGGTATGTTTGAGGTAAAAAATAATTATTTTTCATTACACAAGGGGGTGTGCACTTTCGTATAGCTAAGGCTTCAATGAACCTAGGTATACAGTATAGATGGCACTTATACAGTGGTCTAAATGCTGTCTAGAGTCAATCCTGTGACGTGTTTCTATTATGTGTTCATATGTAGAGAATAACATCTGTTTAACTCCCGTATTTATCAGGTTATTTCTTATTTTTATTTGTTCCCTGAAGTTCTAGTAGAACATACAGCTTCACTAACACGTCTCCATTTCACTCTCATCTCTACAGTCTCTTCAACCTGGCTCCACGACTGCCCAAAAGCTTTCATTTGTTCCGCACATGATCTGCTCCATGTCACTTTCAGCTGGGTCGCCTAACTCGTCGTTCACCATTTGAATTCCACTCGAGGGCCTGGTGCATGATGTCTCCGAGTGGTCTTCCCAGTGTATGCCCAATCCAGTCTATCTCCACTTTCTTCTGCATATTTGTTGGGTGGTGGGTTCTTACTTCGTTGGTTGATTCGTTGCTAGACAGAGTGAGTTCCTTGTTGCTTATTCTCATTATTCTGGCCATCTGATCTTATCTTCAGTATCGAGTGAGCTAGCGTAGGTGGCAGCTGTTGATGTATGATGTTTGTAGTTTGTTGGAGATTCTCTTCGTAACGCACCAAGTCTCTCAACCATCACATGGAAGCACTGACTTACTTAACCGACACTGGTGTTGAAAATCCAGATGTTGTTCACGCTTCATGCTGAGTGCAGTATGGTGCAGTGGATCTCCACACTGATTTCCAGTTGATGAAAGAAGGTCTGTCTTGCTGTCTTTCCTTCCGTGGCTTTGACACCTTCATCCGTGCCGCCACCTGTAGTTGAGACGATGCTGCCTGGTTAGGTAGGTGAGCGAGACAACTTCTGTTAGATTTCTCCCATTGATGGTGGTTAGTGCTTGTTGTTGTTAGTTGGTTGGGTATCTTCATCACCTCTATCTACTCTACGTTCACCTGAAATAAGCGCTGATTTTCTTGGTTGCCTCACTTTTTCGGTCAACTTGTTAGTTATATCCTGTACATTTTCGAGTTTGTGCGTCGTTAGACATAAATGTTCATCGGCGAATTCTGACCTGTGAAACATGTAGGTGGTTTCATTGGGTATTCCTGGTTCGTTTTGGACACGTGATATTTTGTTACCCGGAACTGTATCATAGTAATTTGAGAATGCTGAGGTCAGGCTATCGCAGTTTGTTGATTTTAGTTTGTAAAATCCAAAAAACTAGCGGAAAAGCTGTTGAATATATTTCTACTTTGATCGGTAACTTCCTCTGCTTCCTACATGTCATATTGTAGCTTGCTTTATTTTTGTCTATCTATTACATTGAATTCTTAACTTCAGCATTTCTTGAGTTGTTATCATGTTTTGTTTTTATCGCTTGACTACTTCCTATGGTATTATTGAACATATATTTCTGGCTTTTTCTATGCAATCTGTTGTTTTATTTTCTTGTGATTCCTCTCTTTCCAACTGACCGCTATTCTGTTGTTCGTGAAACAAATTGTTTTTTTTGTATACATCGTCGTTTTTATTATATTTTCCCAAATCAGTTTTGCAAATATTAGTCTATCATATTTCTTGATGAGGTTTTTTGCAATGGCTGTGATTAGACAGACGGGTATTTATGATACGCAAAGGTAACTAAGCGTGAAACGAGGAATTAGGATGTGTTTGATGCTTCTAGTTAAGCTCAGGTTTTCAGTTCACCTTCACAGATCTTTTTGTTATCGTCTTTCCCAAAAAATCATCAATTCAGTTTTTCGAATTGTTATCTTTATACATTATGATCCTTAACTTATATATTTAACATCGTTACTTCAAGCACTTAATTTATGACCACCATTTACTTTGGTTTTTAATCAGATGTTACATTGAAAAAGGTCTCATAATTCAGTATGACTTTATATGTGTTATGTTGTCCAGTAACGTACTCTGAATACTTCAGAAGAGGCCGAAAATCCTTGGGATCATTCATAACCATTCGAAATAATCTGAGGTTTCGTGAAAAGGTAAATAACCATACTTGTGAGTTCAGATTGATTGTATGGACAAAAACAATAAAAAAATACTGTTCTAGAAAGGTAGTAAGAAGCCTATATATAATATATATACATATATGTGGAGAAAGAGAGAACGAGAACATGTCGCTTGTTAGTTGATGCTGCAATACGTTCTCTGTTGTCCCATAATCTTTTCTGTTTCAACTGGGTATAGTGGCTGTCCGGGGTGGATTCTAAATCTTACTACTGCAGTGTTCACACGCAAACACCACTATACATCAATTTACATCAGTATTTAGTATATTCAACAGTAAAATGATCTTAAAGACCAACCTGGTAGTATTCACAATGTCAATATTCTGCGTTGATGTTGTAATGTGAGTTGATGTGGAGTTCGATTTAGACATCTGTGAGAGTACTATCACCGAGATGCAGTTTCAACTAGTTGCCAATCACATCTGTATCACTTCAAGCATGTCAGGTATCAGTTCTTTCTATCGTGAAACCCATTTTAAAGTACGTTACTAACCACTAACTAGCAATGCATTGTAATTCGAAGTAGAATTTATTCCTCACAAGGTTTTGGGGAATCACTACAAAAAGAGTTACAGGATTGAAAGAAATAATTTCCCAGTTCTATCCGAAACCTTCTGGATCCATTGTTTGTTGAAAAACTTCGATTCACATTTAAATTGTGTTGGCTGAATAATCTGAAGTTTTAAATAAGATATGTCTAGTGACATGAATTTTACGACACCTAGGCTGTCATAGGACACTATCCTGTAAAGTATATGGAGTCAGATTTGTTGTGACAGATGGTCAATTCGCATACAGGATCCACTCCTTGAGCAATTGGGAAATCAAGCAGCACTGAATTCCAGGAAATCTAATTGAGCATGAGTTTCTTCGGCACCATGGGCAAGTGCAAAACTTCAGTTAAAAACTTTCTACAGGTTGCATTGAAATAGATAATTAACTAGTTGAATAAAAAGGTGAGTTTTCTGCTCTTCATACTGCTTCAAGTCAGGAGGTCCAACTTGATTTATAACAGAGATTTGGATGAGTGGGCTAAATCCATCCAAATACGTCTCTGAAACCTTTTGCCGGATATCAGTGGAAATTCATGTCACCTTCACTTGACAAAAGAAATCAGAAAATGTTGTTGCTGCTAACCAACTGTGTTTTTCAGTATTAAATCTCAAATTTATTAGGAATAATACGATACTCATCAAAATATCAAGTAACTTATATACCCCTTTTACTATTTTCATTGCCTTAAAACCAATATGAGCAAACGAAGGTGACGACTATGCGATCTAAACTTGAAAATTATCGAACATTTATTTGTTTTCATAAACATGAAGTTGTCTTCTCCATACTCTTCTGGACTATTTATGTACCAAATGAAGGTTAAACTAATACCTCTATGAGTTACTTTTTCTCTCTGAATGTCACACAGAAACTATGGTCAGAATAGGATTCATAGGAGATTATCCGGTCAAACTAAAGCGTAATATGTTCCAAAGACACTTCGAATCTTTGAAAAACACTGACTATCTCCAGATATTTTTGATGACTTATAGGTTATTTTCAGATCTGAGAAATGAGCGTTGGATCCCACAATAGAAAATTGAGTTATAAAGGCATTTCTAAGCAGTTCAGACGATATTCTCCTTTAACTTTTCTCGATGAATATTCTAAACTCCTCTGAGCACTCAGCTACTTGCACAATTCGTTTTCAGTAATGTGGTACAGTGAAGATATCTTATGACAATATGCTTAACAATAATTTCTTTCCTTACATTTAATTCATGAACCATTAAAAGTAATATAACCGTGTACTGCAATTCCCCGGTTTAATGAATTTCCTTCAGTGTGACCACAAATTCCGTCATTTGGCTCAAACCTTGAAACTTCTTAACTGATCGTTACTTCATTGAATGATATTTCCGGTTGCATTACACTTGTTTCGCTATAACGCAAACCATTAACAGTTTATAACGCCAATTTAACATAAAGTAACTTAAAAAATGATTTCTCAGACTAGATAACAATATTTAAAAATGTATAATTTCATACAGTAGGCTGAAACTAACTATTGTTTATCTGATGGAATTGTATGGTAAAAGTACTGATTAATTGACCGACTATAATGCAGTTTTAATCAGTGACTAATATAAGACCGTTCTAAACCAGTTAGGTACAAAAAAATCATTCCTTCCTGGTTCTTGACCACTCAATAGTCACAACACAAGATAGGAAACTTGACATATCTCCCTTTGGCGTGGGGCATGTTATCGCTCAAATAATCAATAAACTATACATTCTGAGTGTTAGTAAATATGTTGAAGAACCCTAGAGGATATATATATATATATATATATATATATATATATTTCAGTTTGAAGCTGGGCTCAATCAGATCGCATATATCACTGATGAAATTTTCCGCGAACGAAAGAAGTAGTCATCTCTTGCTTAGATCACCATAATCAGACTAGTTAGCACTGCTGATCTGCGTGCATGGTCTACAACTAATCATATCAGTTAGTAGTATATTTTGTGCAAACTTCATGCTCATAATCTAAACGCTGGTTGTATTTGTTATGATACTTGTTTTCTCCCTTTGTTATACAAGGCAGAATTGCTAGACCTTTGTTGGTAGATGGGTTCCTGTGCGGATGCCTGAGTACTGCTTGATATTCCTGATGTTGTGTTGATCCTGGTGACTAGCAGAGGAATCCAGGATACGAGTCTCGTCCTATTTGGGACTCGTCAAATGGATGTACCTGCACCCCAGTTAGTGATGTTGTTCCCACTAGTGTTAGAACCCAGTACGCATCACTTCAAACGTCAGGGCAGTATCGACTAAGTCACTGCAGCGCGATAGCCATGATAAACCATCCCTGCATGGCCACGGAAAGTTACAAGCACCATAACAGCCACTGATGCTCGTTTCAAAAAGGGGTGGCTATCGCGTCTCAGCGGAGCAGTGGGTAATGCTTTAACGTTTAAAGCGATGAGTTTTACGTTCGAGTCTAGATGGCAACAACATCACTTACTGGAGTGCAGGTACATCCAGCAGGCGAGTCCCAAAATGGATGAAACGTGCGCACTGGACTCCTCTGCTAGTTGCAAAAATAAATATTGCGCTGATTGTAGTGTAGGGTAGAATCCATTACGTGATCTGAATATTTTAGTCTCCGTAAGAAACCTTGATGAGGCTTCTCACTACAGAATATTTATTTTGCAAACACCTAATTTGATGCGATATGCATTCTCTTGGATATGTGTAGTAGTAGTCAGTAGTAGATAACGCTCACTTATTTAAACTGTAACAATCTCAACTGCGGTTTTGTCATTCATTTTGTATCATTGTTAAAGGTCTGCCCTACTAGACAGTTGACTTGGGAAGTTAAAGTTTAACAATACTGTTCATTACTATTCTGAAAGCAAATGGTCACTGTGAATTAATCAAATACCGCTTCGCTTAAGATTGATGTTACTTATTTCTGCACAACTGTAATCGATAATAAGCTTATCTAATTGAGAACTTTCTTGTCACACAGAGAACATTTCACCACTTTAGATGTTAGCTAAAAATCTAGTCCACTAAATTTCTTCGATCTAGTCATGCTTCATAAATAGCAAGTTTAAGAGAAGAAATTTCATTGCTCATTTTCCTTATTCGGTATAAAGACTTAAAACCCACCCTTTATCACAACTAAGCATTTCATCATATCATATAAAGTCTTTACAAGTTCAGTGTTGAAAAATATGATAGGTGACAACTCTTTAGGCCAAAAATCCAGTTTTTCTCGGTTATTTAAAGCAAAAACGTAAATATTTGTTTTTCCGTATGCATTTGGTTCCCTAGATAAAGCAAGAACAAAGCGATTTGCAGAATAAAATGTGCAGCGAAATGAACTTTTCCTACAGTTAGTTTGGTCTCAGTTTACAGCACAAACTATTCATTAAATCAATCCAAATTATATAAGTAAGCTGTTTATATTATCTGCAACTGCACACGGTAAATGACGTACACTAAAGGTAGCAATTAAACAGGAAGGCGTGAAAGAAGGTCAACTAATAGATTTTCTGAATATGTCTTTAAAGCTTACATCCCAAAAAGAAGATTTTGGAAAAAGTAACTGCTGGACAATTAACAGTTAAAATGGATTTCACCTTCAGAATCATCAGTATGCTGAGACCAGCCAGTCTGGTTGATTTAGCTGAAAATTTTTCAATTCAACGAATAACAACTAACATCTGTTTATAAGAAGATTCTGTGATTAACGTCGCAGCACCTTGGTAACTATGACTTAACTTTATTCCCCAATCTATAATTTGCTTTTAGTACATTTCACTTATGACTTTCACTCACTGAACAGAACCCATTATGAATTTTCCAATACATAAGTTTGTTGCATAGCTTCTTCCTGGTTCCAGCATTCTTAGTTATGCAATATCTGTATATAAACTGTGGTTTCAATTATTTGACTGTTAATGTGTAGTATTTTATCGCTTTGTTGGCGCATTTTTGAATTTCTAACTCGGTCATTGTCTGAAAAATTTAGGGATGACGAAAACATTGATTTCAATACATTGAATATTCCCATTTAGACATTTAGAAAAAGACTGACTGAGTGAAGAAATATATTTCTTTTCAATTAGGTCTTCATCTGGGGCTCTACACTAATATATAGGTTTACAATTTAATCAAATTACCAATCACGTGGTGTTTCGGAAATGATGATGTAAATAATCAATAGAGTTACTAAAATAGGAAATATGAATATTGATAGAAACAAGAAGGGGAAGAGGTGCACAAAATAAACCTAGAAGTTACATCATGTTGACGGCCACGGTAATGAAAGTGGTTGAACAAACTTCTTTTGGATACAAAGGCTAGGTTTGTGAAGGTGGATCGCAATCGCCTCTGCTGTGTGAAGTAACCGAGTGCGTAATCCATGCGTTAAATTAATTGGAATCTGACGGATAATTTTGAAGGCTTTTCTAGTAACCACTTGATGTCCTGTGTCAACTAAGTGTGCAAGTATGGAGCTCTTTATAGTTCTAATTTTTCCCTTGTTCAACCATGATAGGTAGTGCTCAGAAATTCGACTATGGAACTGCCTCCATTGTACGCCCATTGTAACTCGCTCCACAGGAGCCGTTGAATCGATAAATGCACATAGAAGTGGCAGAATCAGGCAGTTTGTCCTTATTTCTTGCACCTAGAATCGGGCGGTTGTAGAAGATGGGACATAATTTAGCGGCTGGGCATGCTTTATGCAAGACTCTCTTTATACGTTGTGTGATGATCTCACTAGAAATATCAATCCTAAATTGCGGCTTCAAGAAGATTTGCTTCTTAGGAACTGTTGGCATTGTTTTCTTACCCTCGCAATATTCATGTGCTTAGTTACAAACTTGTCTGGGTAGCCATTCCTACTAAGCAGATCACGGATGGTGGCGCACTCTTCCTTTATAGCATCCTCTGAGCAAATAGCTGATGCACGGTATGTTAAGCATTTCACTAGGTTACTTTTGTATTGGAGGAAATGGGATACTATCATTTTTCTCCTCTACCATTGTGAAGTTGATTGCCGGGTGAACACTATCGAACTTATTCAGAACAGCATTCTTATCAGTCTGACTTTTGAGTACTATAAAGGCATCATCCATGTAACGACAATATAACTCTAAACGGCTTATAGTATCGTACAGTTTTGCCAGAAAAAAATTTCCTAACAGTTGTCCAAGGGGTGACCCCACAGCAACACCATCGGGTTGCCGCTAGAGTTCATTGTTGAAAAGAAATTGTGCATTCATCGTACACCTCAGAAGTAGTTCTTTCAATACAAAAGTAACCTAGTGAAATGCTTAACATACCGTGCATCAGCTATTTGCTCAGAGGATGCTATAAAGGAAGAGTGCGCCACCATCCGTGATCTGCTTAGTAGGAATGGCTACCCAGACAAGTTTGTAACTAAGCACATGAATATTGCGAGGGTAAGAAAACAATGCCAACAGTTCCTAAGAAGCAAATCTTCTTGAAGCCGCAATTTAGGATTGATATTTCTAGTGAGATCATCACACAACGTATAAAGAGAGTCTTGCATAAAGCATGCCCAGCCGCTAAATTATGTCCCATCTTCTACAACCGCCCGATTCTAGGTGCAAGAAATAAGGACAAACTGCCTGATTCTGCCACTTCTATGTGCATTTATCGATTCAACGGCTCCTGTGGAGCGAGTTACAATGGGCGTACAATGGAGGCAGTTCCATAGTCGAATTTCTGAGCACTACCCATCATGGTTGATGTTCATTAATTAGACCTAACTTCTTTCTTATTTATTAATGTTTGCAACTTCTGGTTGTTTTTCTGGATCAGATTGATCGATCGACCTCTGCTGGCATATGGGGTCACAAATGAATGCCTCGAAACTGCCGGATTATTGAGTTTGTTGCAAATGGCTAGCTGAAGAGTCCCATACGCGACGAAACGTGCATTCTGGACTCCACTGCTAACCACCAACAGGCCGATTACTTATTTCTTTCTTTTGTTAAGGTGCTTCACAACTTCACCTGCTGAACAGCAGAGTACTTTCTATGATTTCATTCAATTAAATTACTGACCATAGGACATGTAAGACCTAAAATGGCTCTGCAACACAAACGTGGTCATAAAATAGCCTGAAAAGACATTATTTATCCCTATTCTCATTCTTCTGTCATTAACATTACTTTGTTGTCACGGTTACACCATTCTCTGATGTAATCCAGACTATGAGAATTACAGGTGACCATCACAACAGAAAAATTTGCTTCATCAGGGATTATCAGATATACTGAGTGTCATGTACAACACTCTTCGATGCGTAATTATGATGAACACCAGTGTATTCTTTTAGTCACTTAGTACCTCGTGATTCATACAGATTGTATACTTCGTTGTCATGCTAACAAGTATTACAGATAATGTATACAACACACAAGTTGCACTCGTGTTATTGCAATAAGGATTATGAATGAGGACGTATACGGGCTGGAGTGCAAGCACCAAATAATCATTTATGCAGAATAGTGATGTGCATTGTAGTATAACCAGACTCTTTCATGTAATAATGAAGCTAAAAGTAATATTAAATTATGACGAGTGAAAAAATTATGCATAATCATTTTTACTATTCCGTAGTGTGTAAATCCACTTAAGCAGTGTATTGACATGCAAACAAGTAAGAAGTGGAATAAGCTTTGTTCATCCAGTTGACAAATGAATGACCTGTGAAAGGTGATTATACAATCCACAAACAATCCAGTGAAGTTATATTGGCAGACAGTTTAAGTGTAGGTCATTGATGACTAATCAACATGATGCGCTGTAAATTTTGACGAGAAGGAAAACGTCCAGTATTCAATGATCAATGATGAATTTTAAAATACCTTTCGTCCCTATCTAACTTTTCTCATTAACTCACTGTACCTACATAGTTGAACTTTAGTTACCTAATCAGATTCGAACTTAGTAGTCATCACTTGGGTTATGCATCAAGTTACTAGACTGTATCATGGCAACTACCATCTTCCAAAGGATATCAAGGGAGGTAACATGGTGGAAAATATGAAAGTCAACCGATTACTGTCGATCAGGGCATGGACTTCTTCAATCAAACAGTCGACACTCCCTTCGACTATATTTTAATTTTATGCAGCAACAGCTATCAGCAGAATCCGAAACATACATTTCAATTCCTAATCAAAAAGATAACTGTCTGTTAGGTGGAGTGGTAAATGGTGGATTCACATTTCGGCAAGAACACCAACACATTGTTACGTAGGTAAAGTCGAATGATCCGTTTTGAATTAAACAAAGGAAAGTACTAAATCATCACCCTAAGAACTTGTAAAAAAAGTAAGACATTATGACTGAATAAGAATTCATAATGGGATAAAACAGACAATGAAAAGTTACCGACTCATTCTTCGGCATAACTCGTGTCAGTCTGGTTGAGATATTGGAGTTGCAACTAATTTGCTCATCTAGTCGGTATTCAACTAGTGAGTTACGGTTTTGAAGACGACTTAGTACTTGGGTAGTATCTTCGTCAGACTAATCACCAAGAGCAGAAACGAGGGTGCATTTGTAATTTTTGGACTTTTTTTCCAGCGAGTTATTTCTGCAGTTTAACCGCATTTATTTATGCTAAGTTTTTTTGTCAGTGGTGCTGGCTATATAGCAGAAATAACCATACACATGAGTTATCTATCTGAGGAATTTGAATTATGTTATGCACTTCAGAACAACAAAAGTAATCTGTAGTAGACGCAAAAATTTGAGATAAAACTTACACTTCTGGTAGCTATATATTATACCTTTGTTACTGGTCACTCAACCTCGCCTGGTTAACTAGCTCACTAGTTACTAGCCGGTCCTAAGCCCGGGTAAAGAAGGGAGGTTGGGCGTAGGGCTAGCAACCCTACGTCGGAAAACCAATCCAACCGCTACAGAAACTTCAAAGCACAAACAAAATGTAAAAAATAGAAACAAAATTATTCCTTGCTGGAATTGGAGAGACGAAATGACCCCGGTTGGTGAAAGCCTTTGGAGGGCCAATAGGCCTATATGTCTTCTCTCCCTAGATGAAAGCAAAAGTAAGAATAATGACATGGAATGTCCGCACCATGTTTGAACCTGGCAAGCCTGACCAGATTGCAAACGAGATGAGAAGGTATTGCATTTAAGTGTTAGAATTTTGCGAAAGCATATGAAATGGGGAATCAATAATCTACTCCAGTCACCCAGAGGACAACCACGAGCACACTGAGTTTCAGAGTGGCTATCATGATGTCCTCAAGAGCATCGAAGGCTCTCATGCAGTGACAACCAATCTCCTCCTCCAGGATCACGACAGCAAGATTCAACTCAAAAGGAAGGAAGGTCACAATCATACAATCCTACGCTACACACCTACAAATAAGATCAAGAGAAGAAGGAGGAATTCTACAGACAACTGAAATCAGCACTAGACAAGACCTCAGTTAGCGACATCAAAATTCTAATGGGCGACATGAATGCGAAGCTGGGAGGGGACAACACAGAACTATGGAGAATTGTTTGCAGAATTCTGTGCACTCAACGATTTAGTGATTGGAGGCACTGTGTTCAAGCACAAGGATATCCACAAAGCTAGCGACATAGATTTCAGCAGATGGACACACTAAAATTCAGATCGACTTCATCTCAATGTGAAGAAAGTGGAGACGCAGCCAATCTACTGGACACGAGATCAGATCAAGAAGGAGAGCAGATGTAGGTTCATACCACTCACTATCTAGTGCAAGGAACCTGCCTTCAAAATCAAGTTGAAAATCTTCAAAGAAGTTGGTGACACAGCACAGTTCAAGTTCAACACCCAGAACAGAAACTGAAGGACGAAATTACAAGGGATATCTTCATATCATTTAGTTATCAGAACAAAATGGGAGATATCGAGCAAGATACCCAAAGAAACATGTGTGGATGAACACTGGAACTCTTTGAAAGCTATGTGGAAAGAAACCTGCATAACCTTATTAAGAAGGAAGGAGAAAGAAGGTAAGGAATGGATCTCGACGGACACATGGAAGCTGATAGGGAAGAGGAGAAGAGGATGGTGAAGCAGAAGATAAAACAGTTTGGTGCAAGGAAGAACAACGAGAAGAGGAACTGAGTACAATGTATAAAACACTGAACAAAGAAGTGAAGAAAAGTGCGCGGAAAGACAAGAGACAAAAGTGAAGCAGAACAGGCTGGAGGTAGGCGAGATAGTGTTCTGACAACATTGTATCAAATAACCAGGTTACTATCTGGGAAGAGATCAACACACATGAAACCAATAAATGATTATGAAGGAAATCTAATAACCAAAGAGGGAAAACAAAGGAAACGATGGGCTGATCACTTCAAAAAGCTCTTGAATCGACCACCAACTGCACTTCATCCGGAAATACCACCTGCAGCCCAGCCACAGAACTACCAGTGAACAAATGCCCCCTGACGAAAGTGGAAGTCCTGAGTGCCATTTTCGACTTCTTGTAAGCTTCAATTTGCTTTCTTAACAATTAATTCTTCATTCATTATAAATTGTCAGAGTTGTCACCCTATAGTGATTCTTCGAACCTTACAGGTAGACTGTAGGTGAAAATATACCGACGGCTTAAGATATGGAGAAAGAAGCTAAATTTTATGTTGCTGACCAGTTATAGGTGGAATGAGTAGGTCGGTCCTATGAGTATTAATGGTGATATGGTTTATGAACCTGCTAAAAAGACATCTAGTATTCAAATATCTTCAGTCTGCCTATCGATATTTCAAAATGAATGTTGAGTAGGCAAACAAAACTGTTCTGCTTTCTCAAAAATTTGGTTTGAATGTGGATTTTTCATCACTAGTACTCACCCCGTATTGAAGTTAAATATTATAAGTTTAATCATTGTCCATGAAGGGTTCAACTAACCGTAAGAGTTAAAAGTTTTCGCATACAGAACAGCACCTTTTTACTGATTAATTTTAATGCTTTGCTGCCACAATACTGGAGTGGAGCGTTTAAAAATCATTTTTTTTCATCATAAACCACAACTGTCCCCTGCCTTCACTAATGAGATCCTTATTAATTAGTATTCTGAATCTGAATGACACTTAGAAATTAAAGATAGTATATTTCTTCCTATGAAATAAGTTCCGCGAAAAATAATACTGACCATAACAAAAATTATCCTCGGCGATTTCAATCATTTTATCACCACACACATATGGTCAATAAGTGCTCCTTCTAGTCATTTATTGTGTAATTTAATTTTGTATAAAACAACAATATATCTAATCGCATGCTTTCAAAATAAGCTATTAAAATTATATAACTTCGGAGTCGGTCAACTAGTGAGACACGTTTTTATATAGTCCGCCACTTTCCAACGAACTAGTCAAGCCTTGACGGCAACAACTATAGTTATTGCTACTTTTAGAACTACTCAATGCATAATTTGTACGATAGTAACTTTTACTGAATAAAATGAATTGAAGGATTTACAAAGAACAGAAAGTGCTTAAAAACCATTCCACAATAATTTTAGAGTTCCAAATAGTGTTCGGTTGAACTGCGTTACCGATATCCCACTAATTGCATAGCCAAATACTTAGTTGAATGTAGTATAGCAAGAGGTTGATACATTATCGATATATTTTCACTGACAGAATAATCAAGAACTTTACTTCAGCTCAGTCATAGGCGAAAATAATTTTCCACAACACAGCAAGTGACATTAGGCTCTGGAAATCTCAGCACGGCTGAATGAAGGAATAGTTAAAAAAAGTAAATAGCTCGATGTGAACCACTTAGTTCACGCACACCATAACGTTAGAATTAATAAATCATTTAATGACATTTATTGTCACCACCAACCCACCCAAAGCTACTAAACACCTAAAACCTCAAACAGCAGAAGGGTTGGCGTAAACTTCCGAAATAATGTGCTCAGAAGTAAGAGATGCAGCCGTTACTACAACTCTAGCCAGCTTGAAAATCGACTGGTGCCTAAGCATACGGTTACGTTAGACGTTTCACTCACAAAAGTCTAAAGTGTATGTACGAATTTCCATTCTGCAATGATTCGAAAAATGCAAAAATTTCTCTTGTGCTTATGCTGAGCTTCATTTATGTGAGTTTCTTTATCCAAGTGAGTAGAATTCATTTTAACCTTTAATCACAATCAATAACTTTGGAAAATTCATAGTCAATCATAACTATTTACTCTGAATAAGGAGTCTAAGGTAACAGATTTCTATCATAGGACATAAAATCATCCACTTAATTAATTGATTTGAACAGAAGTTAAGTCATTGTAATGATACTTGTAATTTGCCGTTGTTATACGGGGTCAGATTGCTAGACGTCTGCTGGTAGATAGGCTTCTATGTGGATTTCTGGATACTGCTGGATATCATTGATGTTGTGATGATCCTGGTGACTAGCAAAGGAATCCAGGACGCGCGTTCAGTCTTATTTAGGACTCGTCAGCTGGATGTACCTGGACCCAGTGGGTGATGTTGTTCCCACTGAGGCTCTAGGTGGATATCGTGCCCCAGTGGCTTAGTGGATGACGCTGTGGCGTTTGAAGCGGATAGTACTGGGTTCGAATATTAGTGGGAACATCATTAATCACTGGGGTGCATGTGCATCCAGATGACGGGTCCCAGATAGGACGAAAAGCGTATCCTGGATCCTTCTGCTAGTCACCAAGATGAGTATGGAATTTAAGTGATATTGTAGGAATAGTGCCCAAAGGTGAATATAAACATATTTGGCAACAGACTTCAAACCAATGACCTTCAAACTACTGGAATGGTACTACTTACTAAGAGGTAAGAATTCTGGTTGTCGACTAATTTAGATCAGCACTTCAAAAATATATAAAGGTGATGCAAATTCGGTAAACTTATTTCATACCGTGTGAAAGTAAAAATACATTTATGTTGTAATTAGAAATAGTTTAAGAACTATAGAACCATAGAAACTTTTAACTAAGGAAGGATATCGGAAAATTTATGGAACCTTGGCACTCTTGTTGATAAGTAATCAGCAGAGAAGCGAATATGAACAATATCAGTCGAAATACGTGTACAGATATCTATAGCACTATAGCAATTATTATCCATACCGGATTCTGATTGAAGGTGGAATGATAACCTAAGCAACCACAGGATTCAAACCTGTGACCTCCGGGTTGCCGCCGTATTGCTCTACTGACTGAACTGCAAGACTCAGTTGCTTGTCTCAGTCTTTATTCCTCTAAACATCAAAATTTCACAACTAAGGGGTTCTTAGCTATGATTATTATCAAGAAGTTCATCTCAGTTGCAGTTATCCTAAAGTAAACTTCTATGGGTACTGACAGGCAAAACGTTTCAATAATAGCATGTCTAGTTTCAGTCACGCATTCTGATGAGTTAAAATTTTATTTGAAAAGGTGCTTTTCACTACTCATCTTACTTGTAATACATCCTGGTATCCTTAAAATTTGGAGATCTGGTGTATGAGATGGTTATGAAGAAGCATGGTATCCGATAGCCAATAGCATCGGAAAGTCAGTATAAAGTCCTACTGAATCAGATATCTTTTTCACAGTCACTAACAGTAAGGTACAGATAAAATAATTCACTGACATCAGACAGTTCAGAACCTTTCTATTTACTCTTTTGACGATCATAAAAAATTGGTTTCTTCAGTTCGCATAACTTTTGTAAACTGCTGAAGCACTTAACCATAATTTAGAATGAATTTTCAACATACATGTGATTCAAGAATACTGACCGATAGGAGGTATCTTCAGCAGTTCTATGAAAGCTAACAAACGTTTAATATCAGACTGTGTATTTGCTTTTTAAGCTTACCAGGAGAATTTCTGACAGTTCAACTATTTTCCAAATAGTTAAATAATTGCTGTAAATTACTCTCACTTTACCTTCTTAATTTGCACTCTAATTCTTCTTATCACTATTTTTTATACATCCTTCACAGTCACTTCCATTTATTTATACTTCTTATTAATCAGTTTCAAGAAAAAACACTGAGAATAATATTCTATGCTTCCCCATCCACTGCTTCAAACAAAATTTATTTAGTTTCATCTTCTGCCAGAGTTTCTGAACATGAAATATTGGATAACATGCCGTAAAAGTACTGTTATTTAGAAATATCTTGTGTAACAGTTTAAACGTGGCTATCTTATAAATAAACTGTTGATTGTATGTAGAATCTGTGGTGGTGGTGGCAGTACCCTAGTTGTGGGTGCTATTTAGGTACTGACAACTTCAATGGACCGGAAAATATATGATTGGGAAACTTGAAAACAAAATACACATTCGAATTGATGCATAAAATACTTTCGGTTAACGTGAAACAGCAAGACAACAAAAACAGCGAAAACTTATTAAACTTTAGTCGGTACCTGACGCCTAAGTACTAGGCTACACAGATAACTCCCCACTGAGATGTTATAATTATTTAGAAAGATCGGATAAAGATTGAAGTAATTGGATTAGTGGCATACTATTCGGTGCTTTCAATTGGTAAATAACCCAGTTTTAAATAATTGGGTATGCTGTATGCCCAAATATAAGGTAGGATTAATGAGCCGTATTCTTATGAGGACATTTCATATTGTATGACCCACTTTCTTTACTGTTTACACTAAAAAAACAATTCAAAAAGCTTTTCTAATCCCTCATCTAAATTAGTTAATAACACAAATTAAACAACTGTGTTAAATGTTAACTTAGAAGTGAACAAATAGTGTTCTGCGTTACTTTATCTGAAAATCCAAGTTACCAGTTTTATCTCTTAATTTGAGTGTAACAGTTTCTGCACTAGTGCATTAATATAACACTGAGCGCTTCAGGAATCAGAGCACTTTTCATGAGGTTTCTGAGTCAATGGATCTATCTTGCTGACTGTACCACAGTAATTAATGGTAGCAACTCGTACATCAACATATTCCGATCAATTTAATAGTACAGAACGAACTTTGAGACATTTCTAGACGAAATTCTCTTCATATCTCATCAATTCTCTCGACGTTATTTTCTTTTACCGACTGCAGACCGCAAGAAGTATCTTAATAACTCGCTTACTACTTTTACTGCTTCCACTCTCTTAATATAAATTCAAACATGTGGATGGTCACCTCTTTTGGCATAAAAGACCAGTGGTGTTTAGCTACCTATCTGTACCTGCTGGACATATATAAAAAGAGAGATTATTTGGTTCTATGGCTGTTCGAATACATTTTGTAACATTTTCATCTTTTTCAGAAACAGTTTATAAGCAGCTAACAAAATTGTATGACAACAAAATGTGATCTTCGAATTACGTCGTGAATTATGTTAAATGAAAAATGATGCCGGTTTTGTAAACAAAATAACTGGATATTTACTTCGTGTCGGCATTCACTGTGGACCGACATCATTTGGAGGAACATTGGAAAGCTGTTTTGTCCCAGTATGCACCCCCTAACTCAACATGGACCGAAACCAGGACCTGCAAGCCTCGCAGCCAGCACGTTAAGACTGAGCCACTGGCTCGGAATCCAATGAATGCCGACCTGAAATCAATAAATAATTCCTTACCAGCCTCCATATTGAGTCATTCTACTGCTCATTGGCTACTGGCTTAGCGGGGTAATTACTGAAGTCCTGATGAGAAGTGGTGACTGGTGCGACTAACTGAGTCAGATGTTAGAATATTTACTCAAATACGCCATTGGATAAAGATCACACTACATCTCGAACTGGAAGAAGTGGGAGACGTTAACCGTTGGAATACGACCCACAGGCTTGATAGTAACGCGCTGGCCACAGAACCTGAAGGTCCTGGTGGCTATCACTGGCAAGGTCGTGGATGCGCACTGATAAGAAGTCCCATATTATGATGCAAAAGCTATCCAATGCTCTCAGGTTTCCAATGTTTCTTCAACTGATGTCAGTCAATGAAGAATACAAGCGTAAATCAATAAGTAACTCCCCACAAACCTCTTAATTGAATTGGATATTTTATTGAGGTTTCCAATATGGTTTAATGGTAGAGAGTTACAATTCGCAGATGATAGGAGTGAAGCTTATACACTTACATCTGAAGTTACGTGAGGGATAATATTTTTAACGATACAATTATGAGTACTGCACCGGCTATCTTAATGAACGCACTAAAACCTCTACAACATTTGATTTTAAGACTGGTTTCACAGATAAAAATAAAACACAATGTAGGTAGAATCTGTCAATCCACTATTTTCTTTTGACACATCATCAAAGCGAGTAAAAGAATGTTCGCATATTTAAGTGAATAAATTCTAACTTGTAACTGCTTTTCGAATACAGACGGCCCATAAACCATTAAGTATGAGTTTAAAGTGAACGCGGAAACATTCACTAGTTGGAACGTAAAAAGACTGATCAAGAAATATCTGTTTAAAGTAAATTGATTTTCGAGGAAGCAGCGTATTGGCGAATAACAATAGTGAATATGTGCAACCTCACAGCAACTGGTAATTCCCTGAAGCGTGGAAAACCTGTCACTCAAAGTTGAAGCTAGATATTTTATCACTCAATTATTTAGAAGACGAATAGCATATAAAAACACAAAGATTAATACCATCTTCATAACTGACTGTCACTGTCTATCACTAAATAAAGCAAACTGCGGAGTAATTTTTTCAACTTAAGGACGCACTCTGAAAACAATCAACGAAATTTTTTCAGCACGTAGGACATAACTGTTCAACCCTTACTATGTAATAGTCAATATTTTCATAGTTGTGGATGAATTTTGAAGGTACATGGCTTCCAAATGGCATTTTTAAACAGAATCCTGTCCTTTTTCCTGGTTTTACCATTCATATATTTTTTTAATGGCTAAAAGCTGTCAAATATGTTGAAGATTAGTTCTAACTTTTCATATTACTCGACTCTTCACTAATTAGATTATCATAAAGTGTACCAAAACACAAATGATACACGTCTGCCCAAGGATAAAGTTAAATTACTGTGCATATCAGTATTGTATAGAATTAATGTACTTAAATCATAATGGCAACTAGTAAGAAATGTGGACGAAACGTCGTAGTTAACTTTCGATAATTTATTTGCACGTTCATTTTGTAGCAAATACCAAATTCGAACATACATTGAGTAAATTAATGAACCCCGATAGATTTTTGCCGAAAACATCTAGTAGCTAGGATCAACTGTAAATAATTACTCAACTGCATGTCATTTTGTATAAAACGAATTCCTATTCCTCTGTTAGTCTGCATGAAGTGTTATTTATTTTGTTTCCTCTGTTGATAGAATAATTGTATGCATAAGATTGGCCTACATCTGCGTTTCCTTTTTAGTTCAACAGCTTATCTTCTGTACTTTATTACTTTGAGATGAGGGTGGCAACTGTTAATTATTCATGATGAAATAAGTAAGGTCCGTATTACAGTGAAAAACAGCAACCACCCCAAACTGTTCCCAGCCCATTTCCTCTCTAGTTGTGCGACACATATTGACCACTTACTCTGGTTTATCCATATTATTTGCGAGTTACTTCACTATGTTTTACATAAGTTGCATGATCATTGGGATCTAAATTATTCACATTGTTTTCTGTTAAGCATAAGTACTGCATTGACAGTAATGTATAAAAATGGATACTTCACAGTTTTACAAATGAATTTCACAAGTTGTTGTTGTTTACTACTGACGGGGTCCTTGTAAGGTCGATCACTTCAATCCTTTATTGCAATGGGAAACTACAGGTATCGAATTACGACAAATGAAAACCATCACCCTATTGGTCTAGTGGATAACTCTTTGGCATTTGATGCAATGGGCACTGCGTTCCAGTTTCAGTAGGAACAACATCTTTCATTGGGGTGCAGGTGCATTTAGCTCACGACTACTTAATAGGACAAAAAGCGTGTCCTAGATTCCACTGCGAGTCACCAAGATGGCTTATACTTCATGAAATTCACTGTTATTTCAATAAATAAGCATTTTTCAAGTATGCATATTTCGAATCAATCAGTAAGTATGAAAATATGCAGATGGATTTTTACTCTGGTATGCCTTAATAGAAGCAGGAGATAAAGAAGAACCTGTAAAACCTAAATTAAATGAAGTTGAGAAACTCTGTTTCTATGGTTGATTATTTACGGGTCAAATATTCTAGTAAGATGATACTCTGAAGTAACTGAAAATAATGACCTACTAAAACTATAGAAACAAAGTCTCAAATGACGTAAGATTGGTACAATTCCCAAATTTTGCTGTGACTCACATGGCTTCTCTAGATGATATGGAATAAGAGAACTGGATAGAAGAAAGTAATCAGAAGAGACAACCAAGACCATTTAATCATAAATGGTAAGTGAATAAACCTAGCACAAACCCTGAAGACTAAATTCCTCCACACCTTAAATACATAGCCTAAGCTAAAAATGAAGAACAGATTATTACTTTACAAAAATGTGTTCATAATAATTAATATTAACAAAAATCCATTGTCGGTAAATAAAACACACAGTAAAAGTAAGAATTATTATGCAGTTGAAAAGAAATTTGCTTTACTGAGTTTTAGCTTCAAAAGTAAAGAAATCTCACAGGGAATTAAATGCAGGATAAAAGCTGCATTGTAGAAGGTATAGCCGGCAATAAAGTTAATTGCTTTTAACCAACAGTATAATTAGCCTCTGTTATCTCCACTCAATTCCTTTGACTTTAATTGCACATTATACATACTATTTACTCTTGATATCAATACATCTGAATCAGACCAAAAACATGATTGAACAAAGTAATACAAACTGACTGAAAGGCTGAAGATCCTTGGAAGTGCTTTTGGATTACCGGACTATGTTATTTTTCACTGTCCCTTCAAACTGTGTCCATTGACAAGTGAATGTAAGTCCACCAATGTAATGTGGAACTGAAATATCTTACACCGCAGTAAGCAATTAGTCTACTATAAAGTAACCAACCAAAATGAAGTGAAAAGTTTGATATGTAGTGAAAGCACTTTTAATGTCTATTTTCTCAACTGTGTTGCACACTATTGCTTCATACCTTAGCTGATACATTCACACATTGATAATACCTGCAGTAAGCAACCAATGTACCTGCACCACACAAAATAGATTGTCGGAACGAATGCACATTCACTGATTCACAGAGATGTCGAGGGACGGATGGATAAACTAATTTTAAAGAACATTTAATAAGAAACAATATTACCTCATCTACTCTATTAAGAAGGTTAGGTCGGCCATTTAGTTGCAACTAAGAGTTAGTAGTACATGGATTGACAGAGCGTTGTAATCCATAATAAATGTTTCAGTATTCGTGAATTAGCTTTCTTGATAACATAGAACGAAATTTGCGCAGATATTAGCGCAGACTGAAAACAATGACACATCAGCTCAAGGACTACACGCTGAAAAAGGACGCAAACGTTATCATTTAAAAACGGCTAAGTATAAGCTATGGACATCATTAGGTTGAGGAGTTTGATCTTAACACCTTAAAAACCCTATTCACATTAGTGGATTACAGTTAGCACATGCACCTCTTTCTACCAGAAAAGGTAGAAATTTAAAAGAAGAAGAAGAAACTTCATATCCGCAAGAAGGGTTTTAAATGCGTGGTATTCAGATCAGAAAGTAATAAACACACTAACTGAGGTACATTAGTCTACAAATTGATCAAGAATTAAGGTTATGAACTGACCACCAAAAGGTACACGGTAAAATCTATTCCATTAAATAATTCCTTTGGGTTGTAAGCTAGTTGAAAAGTTATCACAGTTAATTTATACACTTAAGAGGTATCCGTCGCTTCAAGATTTTCAAAGAACCAATCTAGGGACAAACCATATACCTTCCTACAAGTTGGCTTCGTGAATCTAACAGACATGTGGATAGAGTTTTGATGATCGATATAGTTGATAACTTCCTTTGGTTTTAGCACAGATAAATAAATTTAACTTACCTGTATTCTATAATTTGCATTATTGGTCTGGCTTTTGATTCTCATATCCTTTTCCAGTTAGTGTGGTGAAGCCTCAATGACTGTATTAATTAATTTACCCTATTATATGCCCATGGTATGGCTTCCAAATATTCAGGAAAGGGATAGATAAAAATGAACACGTATGCAAATTTCATACACATGCCTTTTTAGGTGTGATTATCGATCACTAAATAGTTCAATTCATTGTGTTACAAACTCACAATTTTTTCCGTGCATTGCGTAACGTTGTTCATTATATATTTCAAAGTAGTTATCGAAATGTCGCAGATCTTAATACGATCATGAGAAAAATTTCCTTTACATGATTTCTTCCAGAAATACACGTCCTTTTCCTCATGTTTGTATGAGAATTCACTACAGAAGCAATGAAATCATAAAGAGGGTGTTAGTTACCATCATGCCTTAGCTATCAGTTTCCTGATATCTTGTCTGATATTCTTCTTCAATGTATGAAATCTAAATGGCAACAAGGTACCGTAGTTGAACAAGGAAGCATGATGCTGATTTCGCGCAGATTATTGATTCGAAGTCTCGGTACCTTGAATTATATTTACACCCATGTTAATTCCTAAATAAATAGGCGTTAACCACTCATAGACACTAGGGCGAATGTAATTATTCTAGGAAATGTGAAATTATTGATGATTGGTTAACTATCTTGATATCTATTGAGAGTATTTTGTATTATCTGTGATAAGACGACGTTCACATAGTCTTCTACTCAAAGTGACCTCCACAGTAATAGTTAAGTTTATATTCCTCAAACCAGTTGCTTTGACATCCTACACAGCTTGCATGCTGGTATTTAAAATACTAATCTTTGCAAGTGATAGGAATATCTATGCTTAAACAATTAACACAAAGTGTCGTTTCTTCATTTTTATTTTAAGTTTATATGAAAATAATTGTAAATGCTTTAACACCAAAATATAACAAAAACTACTGGAAGCAGTGGATGACATTAGAATAGAAATCATGTCTTTCATGTAAATTTCATGATAACACGGCTCCCAAAACTTACCTTTGTGGGATAGCATTTGCACGCAGAACTCATTAGTCAAACGTCAGGTGGCTAAATAATGATCCATTCGTTCAAAACATTGGCGAATTATCCCCCCAAATACTTCTTAGAATGATGGATCAGTCAACTGTATGTAAGTGAAAATTAACCAAAATACTAGAAGATAACATCTAGTTCAATAATTCTAGCGTTTTTATTTCAACATAAAAGATTTACACAACAACAATAACAAAATTAATATGCACAGAAAACATAAACAAATGCATGAATGAAAATACTTGTGCGTCAATTGTTTACTTATGCAATAAGGCAAAATAGTGAGTAAATAATAATCATACCTTAAGCTAGCTTACTTATTTATCCGCTCACTTGGTGGGCAATACTAATACTAACGATAATACACCGGACATAAATGAAGTCGTAGAGTTAACAAATTTTGACGGGTTTAAAATAACTATTTGCAATTATTGTTAACTGGGCACGCAATGTATTTTTAAAACCTGGTATTTACTAAAATATAGATTATACAATTTAACAAAAAGAAACAGTGGAATTTTTAATATTGACTAATGTTCATCTTTCTCAAATAATATGAAAGAAGAGAGTAGATTTACTTCTAATGGATTGGTTTCCTAGCTGAAAGAAAAATTGAGGATGAATTGAAAATTTGATTGGATACAAGATTCTAACCAGTGGCCTATAGGTTACAGTCTAAACAGATCAAGCATAATTGGCACCTTTGTCAAGACTAATAGTCATACAAAACTGCTGTACTCCTTCTGAGTTTAAAGGCAAAATAATTTGGATTTGCTAGTTTCCAAAGATGGTTCAAGTGCACAAATCAACAGTTTTTCCATTATTTTTTAGGAGTGATGAGGTTATTACGATCTATCGGAATTTCATTTTTGCTGCAGAAAATATGGACTTAGGTACCACTTTTATTTTAATTTCCTTACAGGCGTCACTTCTGGCAAAGGACACATTAAAAAATGATTTATTAGTGGATGACATAGAATAATAACAGATTTCGTAAAAAGTATACTTGACATACCATCTGGTCCAAGGCTTTGCAAAGGTTTTAATGACTCTAGGCTTTTGAACACATCAGTTTCACTGAATTTAAGAAAACTTCCTTCTGTTATATATGAAAAACTTCATAACATAATATCAGCAGATTTACTTATAAATGACTCGTTTAGTGCACAGACTTTTACGTAGGGTTCATTCCTGACTTTACTGTTGCCAGTTAGATCATTAAAAGTTTCCATATGCTAGAAAGGGGTTTTATATGACACAATCTTTTGGTTAAACACTAAGTTTAGACGTTTTGTTTGGAACTTAATTGGACATTTAAGTCGTTTAACACCAGCTCTATCCTTCAGTTTGTACAGTATTTCTAGTTCTGTTCTCAGTCTCTTTAACTGTAGAGAAGAAAGCTTATCAGGCCTTAGAACAATTATTTCAGTTAGGCAGCAAATATCTAGGTTAAATTCAAGACAACATGTAACAGCATCAATTTTTTCAGCTAGAACATCACTTTTCAATACTTCCTGTTGTGTTTTGCTACATTCATCTGAGTTTATGTACATTTTCATATGTAAGGTTCCTATTTAAAGTCTTCTTACACCGTAATGTAGAGGTATTTTTTTGCAGCCTGGCATACATTTTTGGCAGAACACGTATAATACAGTGATCTGAGTCCAACAGTCGTGCTCGTTTCCGAGTTTCATATATACCAAGCCCATTAAAAAAGACCAAGTCAGACGTGGCACCAAACAACTTTAAAAATTGATTAGATTAGTATAACCAAGAGAAAACAGGAAGCTGTGGTCACAAGAGTTAAAATCACTGTAGACAACAAAAAGTGAACCACATATGACCTGAGCAACAAACTCCATGAATTTGTCAACGCGTCTGCATAGTTAAGAACAGCTGCAACCAGGAGTTACGCAAGTAATGCAGATGTAAATGAATTCAAATTTTCCTAAATGTTTAATAGGACATTTAACAGTGACACAGTCTAGATCGTCGTTACAATAAGTGAAACATGGATAATTTGAAAAGCACCATTGAGTATTGATAAGAGTAGCTAAATCTGCACCATACTTTTCTGTAGAACCACACCAACCCTGGCGATACATTTTGAAGTTATTTCAAGAGACCAAATTATCATCAAATAAGTTGTGCAACCAAGTTTCCTGTAATGTTATTACATTACTGTTACGACAAACATTAAGACATAGGAGGCATTATGAATTGTCTACCTTACCCAGTAGGGATCCGAGGTTCCAACTGAGCATTTCAGGTTGTGTTATTTGACGGAGTTCTGTTCGCTCTAAAGAGCAGTGTCGTCCATCATTATGTCTTTTTCTTATTATATTTTTTGTCAACCTCATGGCGACAAGTTTTTGAAGTTCGCGTGAGTTCTTGATACGATTTCGAGTCATATTTAGACCATTAAAATAAATCAAAACAGAGTAAACTTGATGCAGCATATAAGTTGGAAAGGTTTGGTAGCTGAGAGTTTTAACACATTGTCAAGAAAGTAGATATCTTGAGATTATAACGAGAAGTCGTGATCAGTGGTGTCAACGGGCCGGAAATTAGCCCTATGCTAACTGAAGATCCTGGTGGATAGTTGTGCCATATTGCGAATTGACAGAATTTGAAATCCTATGGTAGCCTAGTTGACATTGAGGATCAATATGATATGTAAATGATAATTTTATCTCTACTAAAAATGTGTTAATGATAAGAAAAGGCATGAAGACGTTTCCTTACATTCAGCATTTGCAACTAATTGACTTAACAAAGAAGTAATGTTTTATTTTTATTTTCAAACGGTCATCATAAAAATCAGATTTATTTATTTTCCTGAAGAAATTTTTGCTAGATTAGATAGTGGACTATTTAACCTTAAAACCTGTATTTATTTTTCCACAGGTATCAATGACGAAATGGATATCAAGAACAATGGCTTATCCAGTCGAAACTGGTGATCATTTAACCAGTACATAACAGTCAAAGGTAACAGGTATTTTGAAAATACACTGTAGAGATTTTCCACTATCCTGAGACCTGACTTCTTCAAGTCATAAAGACTTATTACTCATTATGCTATGAACAGTCACATCCTACTGTTTGCAACTTCAGAGAATAAGTAAACTAAGTCTATATATCTGATAGTTAAGATTCTCTAGTTAGAATACTACTAAAAACTGTCTTGAACAGATTAGCCTGTTGATTGGAATTGTCATACGGTGAAACGGTATCACTTACTGGATAACGTTTCGGACACAATTTATTGTCCATATTCATATCAGGTGACTCTACAACTTCAAAACAGACTTTATACATTCCTAATTTTCTCGTCTTCTTCGTGATAAAAGTAGTAGAATTTTCCATTTTTCCGGGACAGGTGAAGAATTATTTCTACTGCATATATTTGGTTTTGGTTTGATAAACGAAAGATTTGGTTATCATTCTCTCGCCCCACCCAACCAAGTTAGTTTTCAACACTGTCGTCCTGTCCGACTCTATGTGAGGCCTGACCTAATATCTAAGCTACTAAATTTTCCATCGATATAAATTCCGTCTCAAAATTCCGGAGTAAGGT
Organism: Heterobilharzia americana; assembly: GCA_944470555.2. Taxonomy (NCBI): domain Eukaryota; kingdom Metazoa; phylum Platyhelminthes; class Trematoda; order Strigeidida; family Schistosomatidae; genus Heterobilharzia; species Heterobilharzia americana. The sequence goes on from OX104128.1 coordinate 47,583,235, forward strand.
GAATGAATATGGACAATAAATTGTGTCCGAAGCGTTAGGCAGTAGATGATAATGTTTCACTGTGTGACATCTCTAATAAAGAGACTGAAATGGAACTACAATCTACCACAGTCCCCAAGTTTTACTCCTATATCTTCAAAGTAGTTTTATTTTTTTAATATTATGAAAAATGGTTGATTGGCTAATCTCCGGATTTCAGTTTTTCAATGATTACTCAAGAAGAATAACTTTTGATCTTCATTACTTGAAAATTTTCTTATATAATAAACAGATGAAGTGCTAACAGTAGTATAAGAGAATTTAAAAGGTCATTGTTATCCAACCAGTAGTTATGCAATAAATGAAGTGATGATTTGTGATGAATTAAATGACTTCTAACCAGTTTCCCTAGCAGATTAACTTCATTTGCGGAAATGCAGATAAACCGATCAACAGCGATTTTTTACCTTAAATCACGGCGCTTTCAACACAGCTGTGAAATCCTTTTGTTCAAGTGAAGTCATTGATATTAACATAAGTCTAAGAACCATAAGAACTAGGAATCAATAGAAATTTGTTCCCAAAAACTTCGTTTCACAGAGTTCAAAAAATTGATTTTGGAATATGATATTAGTTCTCTAACTCAGCTGTATAACACTCCTTAAAGATGTACAATTTTGATGATGTTGCATTCTGCGAGCTTGACAGTATAATCTAGAAGCTTCTTCTGTCATTCTAGACAACATTGCCACTAAAACCTTCAGAAGGAAATGAGCTATGAGGTTTTTTTCCACAAGTGAATTCGTAGCTTATAGTGATGACTTTACATTTGATTGTTTGTTTCTTGTAAAATCTTGTCATTGTCTTGACACGTATATGCAAAAGAAACAAAGCAAACGTTACCTACAAAATAAATTGCGAAAAAAGCTATATTGGACAGGGTGGTCGTCCTTTTCGTATCCATCTACGTTAACACCATTACATATGGACAATTGTCGGCATAGATTTGACTGAGATAACCTGAAAATTCTGAAGATAGGAAATACAGAGAGTGCCCGAAAAGTTTCAAAAGCGTGGTATTGAGGTGAGTCAGTGAACAACAGGTATAGTGACATTGATCCCAATCAATTACCCAATGAGAAGCATAAGAAACACCAAGAAGGTCAGAGATGACATCAGCAGGACAGCCAATGGGAATATATATGGAGACGATGAAAAGATTCTAGCAAAAACAATACATTACATGTCAGTTAATCAGGACAAGCTTCCAAACCACTCGTGGAGGAAATGTCATAGCTCATTTCCTCCTGAAATTTTTGCAGATGATGTTGTCTAGAATGACAAGGAAAGCTTGATAACTAAATCGTCGATTACAGAAAACACAGTCATCCTGAGCTACAAATATTTCCCATCATTTCAAGATCTAAAATTTGCATATTCGACTCCAGACTAGAAAAATATACAAACAATTCTGAAACAGGGAAATTTGAATAAATATATATTTTTGCTTCAGTTTTACGAGACTCAGTCTTTGAAAGCCATTATTTTATGATGAAAGATGAACGAACACATCGAATAACGGTAAACTTTTTGTGTGCTTTAAAAGACTGCTTATAACATCACAGTATGCGTGACAAATTATTTAAATAAAGTCCTAATTAGTTGTAAGGTAGTGTTCATCACGAAGAGCTATTGAAAACCTGGCAGCACTGGACAGCTGTTTCTTCCTAGTATGGGACTCCTCAGCAGCACTCATCCACGAACCCAGCAGCTATCAAACCCAGGACCTTCACGTTTCATGGCAAACACGTTAACAATCTGGCCACTGCGTCAAAGTTCAGAGTTTCCGACTTCTGTCCCTTCACAGTATAGCGTGACTATCATCTAAGGTCTTCAGTTGGCATACGCTTCCCTATCTACTGGTTTACTCCACAGGTCACTGTTTCTCATTAGAACTTCGTGATATCCATCTGAAAGCATGTCACCAACCAGCACTATTGTATGAGCACTAATTATAAGCAGTTAGTAGCCGATTTTTCTTTTTCATTCATCAGCCATTTACCAAATGTCACTAAGTATTTTGTCCCAGAGAACTGACATTGTTCATAATGAATTACTACATAGGAACAGTTGACATCATGAATACACGTTGATGCATACTTATGAAAAATTTTGTTTTCTTTCTTTCTTTTTCAACTACTGACATAATTAGGAACAAATTGCTGATAAACTGACCACGTCTCTCAGCTCGCATGATGACTGAAAATGTTAAAACTCCCTTCTTAATTTGTCTGCATCCCAGTGAATGACTGTCTGCAGACTGTGAGTCACAATGATACGAATATGAGTAGACTGCTTCTGATACCCACTGAATGAACAATAGTTGTAGTAATTCATAGTCTAGTAAGTAACGCTCTAGTTTTTGAATTGACAAATACTGGCTCCAAGTCCCAGCGGTAAAGCGATAACCACCTGAAATTTAAGCATAAAAGTCTGCTGACTCCTAAATATGACAGAAAAGTGTGTCCTGGATTGAACTGCAAACCACTAACGAATCACCAAAATCATCCCGAAACTCAAGATAATACCAAAATATATACACAATAACTAAGTAGACCAATAAACACCAGAGCGAGGAGCTAAGCGAAGTCCAAACCAAAGAATTATAGAATAAAATTAGGTAAGAAATGGTAATCAATTAAACAGCAGAGACTTGATTCCAAAGGAAATCCAAGTGATTCTACTAAATAAGTTATTGGTTAGACCAAATTGCCATTCAAATTCTCCCAGGATTCACACAACATTTATGGTTTGGATAGTTTTGAATTCAAGTAATTTGACTTATTTAGCTTCTTGAAGAGAACTTTCTTGACTATACTGTCGGTTATATCCATAGCAGGTAAGCTGTACTTGTCATATCTTTAGGAAAACCTTAAGATCATTCTTTACAGTATCCGTTATTTATCAAAATAAATGCATCTGTTTACTATATTTTGCTTTGAAAGAGGTAATACAACTGAACATCGACATTAGTGAAGTGAATATTCTGACAGAAATATTTACTCTCCTCTAAGACTGATTAGTATTATTCATAGATAACCCATCATGCGAATAACATTATTCAAGCATCACAGAAAAGAAAGGTACATAGTGACAAAACATCTGGATGGCAGGTGTATAGTCTGATTAGTTACAGTCTTTTTAAGTAACTATATAAACTAATGCTCACAGGGACTCAGTCTGTTAAACTCAAACGCTGGTTGCAATGACAAACATACATTTGAGAAAAATCTGTCAAAATAAAACTGATGGATAGTAATAATAGAAACAATCAGACCTATGTTTCATTCATATATGGAGTCGGTTTTAATACTTAAGCGATGCATGTATTATGATTCATCTCATGCATACTCATTTGATGGCATGTACTTCAATACCGATTTTTTTTATGACTGACTCATTGGTTGAAAACTGAGAACAAACCATATTTGCTGAAAGTTTTCTCCTCCACCCACTCTTATTTGCAACGTATACACACATACACATCTTCAAGTGACCATTGTGATTTTAATGTCTTCTAAATAAGGTATAGCATATTTTGGAAAGTACAACTGATAAACGATACATTGACAAACATAGCAGCTTTTTATATTGTTGATGGATGGTGGCTAGCAGTGGAATCCAGGGTTTAATTACCCAATTTCGTTGTACAGTTGTAGATCATTATTCATTCGAATACTATTTGAAGATAATTCATCCCAGTGGGGTTCTTTGTTGATTAAAAGGCATCTTCAATATTTCCTTTATTCCAAATTATGGTCTCATCATGAGTTGACTTCAGTTGGTGAACATTTTTGAAACCAAAAGGCAGTTAACTACTGTGTCGTTCTAGTGTGAGAAACTTTATTTGCTTATGCTCATGAATATACAACAGACTGATTTGGAATACTGATGAAAAACTTTGATCGTTGGAGTCAAGCGAATGGAGTATGAAGATGGTTTCTTACTAATAACAATCGACAGTGATCATGAATCAAAAAATGTCAGACAATCTGAACTACAAGCTTAACTCAAGTGACTTGATGGTAACATTTTGTCGATGGAAGCTGATATTACAGGATTTGATCTCTCATTGGATCATAGGTGTGCTTTGCGGAACAATTACAACGTATAAGGCAACAGTTATTCGATACTGAGTAATTTTTAATGATTCAAAAGTTGACGTCAATCCATGGTGAAAGATACCCTGAAATTAGTCAAATAAATTAGTTATTTGACTGAACATAAACCAAACAATCGAGTTAAAATTGAATTTTTTTAATTATTTTGGTGACAAATTCAACTAAAGTTTTACAAGTGATCCAAAACTGTTGATTGGCTGAAGGCAATCGGCAGGATGTTCTGGATCTAGGTTTTATGCTTGTGGGCACTCATCAGCAATGCACATCTGCAAAATGATTGGTAGAATTTAGTCAAAGCTCAGAACTAGACAACATGAGACTAACTGCTCTTCAGTGATCGATGAATGTGTGATCTAAAACTGTTTTTAGGTAAGAAAATAGCTACGAGATTGAATATCTTATCATTGTTGCATGACATGGTTGCAGAAGAGTGAGAGACTTTGCTTCTTAGCAGACATACTGCTTGTATACGGTTTAGTGAAATAAAGGAGTTACTGACACAATCTACAAATGGATACCTTTTCATAACATTTTGAAAATATAAAACCTTAATGCAAAAAATCAGAAAGTTAATTATAACAAAGAAAATGCTGACTTAAAGTGGATAATCTTTATAATAGTTGTTTCGATGAGTAAATATTTCACACTAATTTTCAAATTAATTCATTTTAACACGCAAGTTTTCTTGCTTTACCGGAATTACTAACAGGTGTATCATTTGATCAATAGAGAACTATTGAGTTAAGTTGGACAAAATTACTACTAATACATGAAAATTTCATTTTGGAGGTTTGTGGGGATTTATCCGTTGTTTCCAGGTTGGAATTCATCAGTGGATCGACATCAGTTTGGGAACTGTTAGGAACCTGAGAGCACTGGATAGGTGTTTCCTCCTAACATGTACGAGATGTAAACCATTGGATTCCGACGCAGTGGCTCAGTGGCAATGTACCGGCCGCGGGACATAAAGGTCTCAGGTTCAGTGCCTAAAAATTTATGGGTGCGCACTGTTGGGGAGTCCCAAACTAAGACGAAACAGCTGTTCAGTGTTTCCAGTTTTCACTGGTTCCGCAACATAAAGAATTGACAATAGGTAAGCTGCAGTAGCATGTAGATGGCTTGAGGGCTGACCAATGCATGATTCGATAACTTGAAGACCACCTTCCAAAGAAGCGCATTTGTTTACGTGTACAAAATCTAAGCATTTTCTAAGTAGATCCTCCAGAAATTCAGTAATTAGCTGTTACAACTAGCCGTCAGTCATACCATGTCTCTAGAAGTGAACAATCTAGTTGTCAACCCAGATTATCTCAGACAGTCTAATTTAGCAAGAATTATTTTGTTATTTCTGGACAGTGTTTATCATATGCTTCAACACAATCCGACTATTTAGGATAATGTGAAAGTGGGGTATATGCAAACTTGAATGGAGGTGAATGCAACAAGTATGATTCTGATGACAGTCCCTACTTTACAGAAGCAACAGTAACATCTAATGATCACTTGAAACTAGCGGAGTTATATGAGGCAACGAACTTTTCACCAACATTCAAGCATGAGAGGATTATCTAAATACTTGACGAGACAGTAAGTAGCAACACCTCTGTGAGGAGATGGTTTGTGAAAAAGCTTGTGATACTAAATATATCTAGGCATTTAGGTACTGAATAATCTCGAGAATCGGCACGAAGCCTTGCACTGAGGTTTCGTGCTTTTCACACTCGTAACCTCTAGAGGCGATGTTCCATCTGAGATTCGAACCCATGTCGCCCATTACTGGAGTCATAGACGTTACCAGCGAGCTACTCGTATCACGACTGACATCCAGTGAAAATTAGAATTCATGAAACTGGCAGTTAATTTCTGTTGAGGTATTACAGTGGATAGCTAAAATGATGGCTCGGGAAGCAGTTACGACATGAAACCAATGCCACCTTATAAAATTCTGGTAATTCGAAACACCAAACTCTCTCCGCATGGTTCTTTAAACACAGGCATACGATGAGGCCAACCAACACTGTCTCTATTCTGATTGGCTGTTTTATCACATGTCATACTGCATCATTATGTTATTGTAATGACAAAAATATCATCACCCCTTCCTGTCTGTATGTCTATGGCACACATGTGTCTGTCTGTACTTTTTATGGGACTTAACATTGGTTACCTTTTTTACTTCACGTTGTTTTTGCCCAAGGTGAGCAAGTTCAAACAGTGCCATGCATTAGTCACTCATATAATTCTTTCATTGGGAATATGTAAAATTGAACTACAGACAAATAATTCACAAATATTTCCGGTCCAATTCATCACTCAGCTGTTCTCTATAATTAATTTAGCAGACTATTTGGATGCGTCATACATACAAAAGAAACCCAATAATGGTCTTAAAGAGAGCAGTATTAGAAATATGATATTATGCTTTGATATGTACTTTTGCACGAGATTAACAATCGTAGTTAAATATTTTCCTGTTGGTTAGATCGAAATAAAGTTTTAATTACAAGAGATGATAATGATACTAAAGGCCATGTATTCATCTGGAGATTTACTCTCAGCATTTTGGATTTTTGTCATAAGTAAGTCTTTTATTCTGAAGTAAATGTTTCAATGTTTTTTTCACAACACTGGAAATATATTACTACTATTCATTACTATTGTAACCTTCATCAAAGTGTGTTAATAAAGCATGAATTTCCAAGACACTGAGTCGTCGATTTCTACCGCAATACTTTGAAAACCAGAACGAAAACCGGCAGAGTGCTCGATACTAATCAAACTACGTTGATCGTAATATATTAGACACTGAGTTGAATGCCTGAAGTTCTAAACTTACTGGTAGGTTAATAATGTCTTTAGTCCGAATTTTACTGCTAACACTCATTCACAAGATTTTCTTGAAAAAACTTAGGAAACCTGTTGCCAATGAAATCGTGATAGCTCAGTAGCGACAAATGATGAGTCTATCAAATGAAACGTTGAAAGTTTGACTACGGTATAAATTATGAAACAGGAAATGAAACGAACTACAAAATAATGCTTACGTCTATATTACTTTTACATTGCTGTCTTTCCCATTTCTTATGACATGCTTCTGAACATAATCTGTGTCTTACTACTAAATAGTAATAGGATTTAAGTTGTACACAGTATCTGACTATATGAATTTAAAGTCCACTATCGTCGTAAATTTTCATTTTGGAAGTTAAACTACAATTTGCAAAACCTATATACAATATGGTAACTGCGAGAAACATACTTATTCTAGTTTACAAGACTCATTCAACCCCTAGATCTTTTATACTTATTTTACTGAAGAACATTTTTTACCTTTAAATTTCGTTAACCGGAGATCAGGATGATCTAAACACTTGATGGACGTTTCTTTCATTTGGGGTGAAGCTCGTCAGCAGTTTGCCTGAACAGATTTATCTCAGGAAGCCGAATATTTAAGACCAACCGAATCTAGTTGACTCACTTGATTAGATTGGATAATTGGTTTGAGAATGATTTAAAAATTCCATTGTGTACGTTGATGTTTCTAACAGCTGAATGGTTTTTCAAATTATTACTGAAGTTATCGCTGATGATGTTGTTTAGAATGACGATGAAAGCTTCATGATTAAACAATCCAGATCGGAGAACAAAATACAGTCAAGGCTTTTTGATTGACCAACTATGGTGGAAACAGAATTTCTGTTGGAGATCAATGGATCTGATGGCCGAAGTATTCAGTTCAGCCGTTTATATTCACCTGTACTGTACTTTTTTAATAGAAAAGGTGATTTTCGTGAGTAGGCTGTTTCTTTTATTGTTCATTTCTTTGACAACATAAGTATTTCTGGTTACAACTGTTCACATTACTTTCTCATAGGTTTTTATAAACATTTGTTACACGACTTCATGATAACTTTAAACTGATCCACCTTTAATAGCTGATAAATAAGGCAAGTATCTTGTTAGATAATAAACATTGGAGCATAAACTAAGTGCTTAGAAAGCAGAATTTATGTTTTCCAAATGTACTTCAAGTTGAGAATACTGCAATGCGATGAAATGAACTTTCAATGGAACCCAAACATATCTGGATGGTAGTATATATGATCTACTTTACCGCCATTGATAGTGTCAAGATTGTGAATTTATAAGCAACAAGTTTTAATCGAAATAAATTTTCTTAGCTAACCTTGCTTAATTTAGAAGTGAATATTTTTTCTCTACGGATGCTCTAATACCTACACAGACATGCAAACGCTTTATACTAACTTATTGTTCTTTTCAGTTGAAACGTAGAGCTATAGAAGAATATTTTGTTTTATCATTATCATCGTGAAGTAAAGCGGAAAATAACCATATTATCATTACAAAGTAATTTTTCTTGTCTCTATTCCATGGTTTCTGTTTTATTATTTTTAAAGGGGTAAAAACAACACAAAGGATCATGTATTCACATAATTTAACAATACAGATTTATAGTCTGTGAATATAATTATTTCCTTTTTATTTCTCTTGGAAATTTTATCATAGAAATTCTGTATGGCCACTCTAGAGAATGGTTGCGTGCTAATATAATAATATGAATATTCTGTACACTGAAGGTGTGATGTGCGTGTGTTTATATGTATCTTATTGTTGAATAATACTCAAGTTATTCTTCTATCAGCATTATTTTATGAAGTGTTATTCGAACAGATTGAAAATATTTTTATGTACATTCCATAACTTTTTATGTCTTTTTTGTAGAACATAAGATAGAATGATCGAAGTCATAGGTGTAACTATTGTAAATATCTAAAGATGACACAACATATAGGATATACAAGCATTACAGTTAAGTTTACATAACTTAAATTATGAAAAGACATTTTCTAACGAAAACTGTGGTAATTCTACCCTGAAAGCTACATATTGACTCAGTCTAGCGGATAGTTCCTGTAAAAAGATGTCTTGTTACCAAACAAGATACCTTTGCCAGTGTACTTGTTTTATTATATGCTCAACACAGTTATGAGTTTTATATTGATCGGTCACTGGAAAATAATCGATTTCATCTTGTCTAGTCCTCAATTCTGACCGAATTCTATCTATCAATCTGCACTCTGATAGATGTTAGTCGGATACAGACAATCGTAAGGATTTTCTACCGATATCAAGTTAATTATCTCTTCTTTAAAGAGTTTAGAAGCAATATTGAAACGTGTTTGTAATTATAGTGAAGTGATCAGCGTAATTAAAAGACTAGTCAGATCCCAAGTAGGATTCCAATTGAACTTCTTCACACTAACCAATAAACTTTCTTTCAACTGAGTTAGGAAACACAGCAGCCTAGTTATAATTAGAAAACGGTTGATTCGACATATATAAAGTGAAAAGTTGATTGAAAACACATAGAAAACTAGGATTTCTAGTTTCAAAACATGAAGTGATTCCACTTGTCTAGTAATAATGTGGTACACGGCGAATTCACTTGGTTGTTTCTGAACACCAAATGATAATGCTAACTACTCAATCTTTGAACCAGTTTGGAACATCATTTGCTTGACTGTACTCACCACTGATTGTACATGTATCATCCGCATATTTTAAGTGGAAATAAAAGTGACTAAATTAATTGGTTTAGATGTATTGCTGCAGGTTTCACGAAGTATATCATTACACTTTTGCTCCTCATTCTCATGATCCATAATTTCAACCATCTTCAGTCACTAGTCCATATTAAAATCTATCCAATGACAAGGACTCTAGTACATGTTATAGGTAATAACACAGTTGTATAAGATTTTTATTCCAACGAAGTAGTTAGATGATTGATATTCTTCTACCTAACGTATAGAATTTCTCGTAATGTTGCCTTTTCACGAAGTATTCAGATTTTGTTTTGCGGAAAATTGTATGAATGGTCGAGAGTTTAACCAATTAACCGATTGACTTCGTCGACCCACTCGAAGTTGTTTCCTTCTTTAGAATATTTTCTAAGCGGTATTTTTGTCATCGATCTGTTTGTTACTGACATGTGTGGTTAGCGTAGAGTCGAAATCTACTCAGTAGCCTTATGCACATTCATGCAGTAGACAATGAATCCACATCGATTACTTAGAGGTTACTGATACTACCTGGCTCTCCGAATCTCGCCAAGTGAGATGATGTTCGAATCTATGACCAGCGGTTGAAAATCAACTCCTTAAGCCAATGAGTAACAAATAAGTGTATTGGTTGCAAGTGAGCCGTAATGGGGGGTTTCAGAGAGAACTACACAGTTTCTTATCACTCATTAATCAACTGTAGTTTGTAGGTTTGCACCGCTTACAAAGGTTGGCTATAGAAAGATGTTATGATAAGAGGTAAAAGGGCCGAACTACAACTAATTATTATTATAGATCCATCTAATTCAAAGTAGACAGAACGTCACTTCTACTATTATTTGAGCGAACAAATTTTAGTATGTGTGATTAATCCAAAGTGCTTTGGTCACTTCCTTTAATAAATTTGAGTTGAAGTTGTGTGAAACAATTCAAAAGCAGAGGTAACAATTGCAGCGGAGAAAAAATCTCCTTCCCAAAGAAATCATTCTGTTAGTTGTATGTTTGTGAATATGCAGCAGACAAAATAGAACATTCCAGAGTAATTCACTACTAAAAGGTCAAAATAAATTCCATTACAAAGGAAAGTTACGTAATATGTATGTGTTTCAAATAGGACAACAAAGAAGCGATTGCGTGATAAAAAAGTCACATCATAGTTACATCACTACCTAGAGTGATCAGTCCTCTACGAGGGCTATGACAGACATGAAGTTAGGCATACTTCTTCTGAACGAACTACGATAGTTTCAACTTTTGAATTGCTGATGCTTCAGCTGTGCCCAGATGTTCTTAGCCGTACTGCTTTCGAATGGCTTGGTCGCACCCTGTACAAAATTTTGAAGGATTTATCAAAAGGAGCCAAGTGTCCCGAGTTAATCAAGTGTTCTGTCACAGAGTTGAATGTGCATTTCCATTCTCCCCCTGTCATTCAAGCTGTCTAGTTTTCTTAAGTACGTTTCACAAGCTGGTGCTTGGTAAAGAGGATGTCCTCGACCCCACAGAAGCAAGTGAACTGATACATACATGCACTGATATGACCCAGTGCTCCACCTTACACTTTACGTAATGGCGAATGAGTTTCTGACAGGAAACTTTGATTTTAAGACTGAAAGGGGAAATGTTCTGTTTACGCACCTTGATAGTTGCTTTGGAAAACAGCAATTAGCACTGCTTTTGTAACTTGTTATTGTGTAATGCATGAGAATTGGTGCTACTAAATAGGTTTAGTCATTTGACTTGATAACCACGGGAGAACATGTTATTTCTGATAGAATTCCTTCATTCGGTCAGTTATACCTATATGTGTCCCTATAACTGCGTGTGAAATTAAAGATCCAATGTGAGGCAGAATTAATGAGAAACCACTTTTTACTTTTTACCCAGGGAATGAAAATATCCTTGAGGATACCTAAAGGGAACCGGGGTAGAAAGTGTTCGACTGACGACCGAAGCCCTTAAGCTATCAGCAACAAACTCTGGTCACATTTAAAGCGATAGTTTAGTGAAGAAAGCCTTCTTTGTTACAGTAGCTGTCTTCTTGTCAAGTAATTCATCTTCTCCGTGGTATACAATGGATTTCTGCCTCATAATTCAAAGGACTATTAGGTGAACAGACTAAGACATAAGACCTTTGAAGCATTCTTTACATACCCTCATCTGACAGCTCATGGAAATATTCCCATTCTGAAATGTCTCTTCTGCCGACATTTAAATACCGTGCACCTATTATACCTCTCCGGTCACGAAAGAGAAACAGAAAATTTTTTAATTCATGATTACTACTATATCATAGCTAGGCAAGTGTGTATAGTAGTCTACAAATATTCCTTATGCCTCTTTATGAGTAGCATTACTATTGTTACTATTATTATTATATCAGTAACACCAGCTTGCCGAATCATGTCTATTTTAGCTTTATTAACAATTATCACTCTCAGTATGCAGTGTTGTCTTTCGTTAAGAACACTTTATGTTGTTCGCATTTGATACTAAACATCCATATAATAGGTTTAGTAATCTTGATTACGACAATACTTGTTTTATTGTTTTTGCTTCTCTGCGTGTGATAATAGTGGCGAAGGCATATCTGCAATGAATTCCAGGGTATCAGTGATATCTTTCTACACTTTTTGATGGGATATATAGGAACTAGAAAAAAAAGCATATATTAATAAGTCAAATACATATATCCGTTTGTATTCACTGAAAAACAAATCAGAATAAATGAAGATAGTTTGCTTGTGACGATCATTTTATCATTTTTAATGGGTGATTCATTGTACCACTTAGAAATTTTACTTAATTTTTCCTTAAATTATCCTTCTTTGTTCGCTTCGTAGAAATTATAAGCACTGCCTTATAAACTTCTTCAGATATCATTCTTAGGTGATATGACTCACTCCATTATCAGATGCAGTTTATTTAGCTTTTTCTTAATGAGTTACCAATACATGAATACATAATGGCTACAGACAACTCATTTTCACAATTGAACATTCACAGATATACAATTCGGACAGACCTAAATTAAGACTGAGAAGATAATACCTAATTTAATGGGTATAATTTATTGTCCATATTCACCTATATTATAAGTTTGATGTCCTGAATTCACTAGATACCTGATGACAGAGTTTAAGATAGTTTTCTCTTCAGTTTTCAGTTAACAATTTGGGTAATTTTCGTGAGGAGGTTTGACAAATGAGCTCACAGTTGAACCAATGAACTCAGCTTCAAAGGAGCAGTGAAATATTTAGTTACTCACTGATGAAGCTAAATGTACCAGCGTTTGCTCTGAATAATCACCTGCTATCAGGAGATGACTTGAAGTAAAGGATTTTTACCCAGAGAATTTGATGACAGTCCATGTAGAAAGTCAATGACAATATCACTTTCGAATACAAGTTTAGATAGAAGGAATTAATTTGGTGATCAATGGGTTCACTGTGTTTCCTTTTCATATTTTGAGTGCTTACGCATTCGTTAATAGTATTTATTAGACAGTTTATAATTCATGGTTGATATTATAATTCCATATTTTTCTCACTATTACAGTCTCGACGGCTGTCTGTTCCAAAAGTATCATGATCTAGGGTTAATGTGTACTAGTTTTAAAATATAAATGTTTGACTTTGCTTTGAAGTGAGCTGGATTATGAGTTTAAGTCTTCTTGCAGATTTATTCCCGATACACAACATTGAACCACACTGCGCTTCACTGCTTCCTCACTTACCTTTATGAGTGTGATGAGAACTCAGTCGAATAACATTAGCAGAAATCAAGTACTTGAAAACTTCACCACCTATCACTTCAAGATCAATGTTTATGCAAAAGCACCGTTTAATATTTGCATACCTACACCATCCATCATATCTAAGAGATATCCTAATCATAATGGAAATGAGGCTAGTAGCTATGCAGAAGTTTCCCTTCAACTGTTTCTCCCCTTAAGCTTGGCTTTTAAAGATGAATAATGTATACAAACAAGTACTTAGCTATGAATGTGAATAGATTATTTTGTGTGTGGTGGAGTCGTGTGAAGACTGGTAAATTGAAAAATATAAGTCAGTAGATCAAAAACTATCTGTAAAGACTAAATTGACGCCAATATGCATGCCTTCATCTCAGTCACCTCGTGAAGTAATGTGTTATGGTATCTGGATCGCCAGTAGTATAGAAAAAAAGGGAAAGATATGTCCTAGATTTATACAAGTGTTGGCAGCCTGTGTTAGCCATGAACTGAACTACTGAGGGCTCCCTATTCATGAGAGTCCGTGCCTTGAGGTAATAGATGATATTCATTAAAGTCTGCTATGATGGCATATATGTATTGACTCTTTCTTGAAATTTTCACTTATCTGTATGATTTTATTGCCCTTCCAGTTGCTTCCTCTTGTTGATATGAGATTAATCACGTTTCTAGACAAGTTACTCAGAATAGTAGGAAGTAAAGTTTTCACGATAGACTGGAATGAAATTAGGTAGTGTGAATTTGATGTAGTTTCACTTATCGTTCTATTTCTTCTTGTCTTATTTCTGGCATCTTTTCTACATGAATTATAATTCGTTAATTTTTTTAAAGAAAAAGTTTGTCGTGTTTTACAGTGTAGCAAGTTGGAATGATGAAGCATTTTTGCATTCCACCCTTTGCTTCCTCTTTCATTTATACTTTTATTCATTACTGTGCACTGTTAATTTTTAGTGTTTTTATCCTGCAGATGGAGGTTTAAATGAATATTTATTTATTCGAAGCATGAATATACCACAGAGAAATAATTTTCAATTGTATTAACAGTAATCGTTGCCAGGTGAATTAAAACAGTTTAGGTTGTATGTGTGTGTGTGTGTGAGCGTGTAAACCTCTTAACGGACAAACATTAAAATATTTTCATAATATATACATAATTAAATATCATTCAGCACATCTGCTTCCTACTTACCTTAGGTAAAACAACCTATCGTAAATCATTGCATTTGAAAAATATTTAACATTTATCATGCTGACATATAATGTTTATTTTTGTAAACTCGTCAACCTTTTGCCTGATTGCTTATTTTTTGGAAAATAGGAAAAAATATTTTATATTAACTACTTAGTTCAGTTAGATGGTTAGATATTGTTAATTAGATAACATTGTTGTACTGCTAATACATAAATCTGGCGAATTAACATCCGCACGCTCTCTCACACTCACACACATTCACATAATAGTGCAGTGTACACAGCTTCGTTAGCGTTTAGTATAATAATATGACGGAATAGAGATAGAAAATTTGTTGGATGAAATAAGTAGGAAAGGTGAAAAGAATCAGTTAATTTTATAGTCTTACATAGACATCTCCTAAGTACATCGATTTAAGGCGATTGGAACTATATCATTCAATATGGCCTTGATGAATGCAACTCTTTCATCTCCAACTTCAAGTACATAAGAAATCACGTAGTTCCCTTTATTGCTGATTTTTGGTTTCGCTTTTACTTGGAGGTATATAAGACTGACACTTCTGGAACAGTTTACGGCTTTTCAAGGTACACAAAATGCCAGTCCTGATCGTTTTAATTGCATCTAAGACTTATCGGGCTAGGAAATCACCTTCCACAATAAACTGGATTATGTGAGCGGAAAGTTTTGTATTCAGGGTTTTCCTAGCTGAGCTATGCATATTTCACCTCTCTGTACTAATCTTAGACAAAATATTTCCTTAGAATTCTTGCCTGTAAGTAGTAAATTTTTTTATTAGTTTGATTTGTTTGATGTAATGCGTGATGGAGCAGTACTATTTACTGGATGACGTTACTGGCACAATTTCATATAATCAAATCAAAATGACTTAAGACTTTTCTTCTATTGGTTCATTAAAATTATATTCTACCGCAAAGTCTACATCCTACTCCTTTATTAGGCGAAATTTCTTTCAGGTAATTTTCATAAAAGTGCATGAAATATTCTTTTATTTAAATACTTCTAACGTCTTTGAATCAACGCACACTTTTAAAAATTATTTGCTGTATAGAACTTGGTACAGTTCAAATCTGATCAGTGTGTATCATACGCAAATTGAGGGACGAGTTTCTGTATTTAACAGTCTAAGTGAAGTTGAACTAAAACATTACAAGAAAAGCAGTACTTGTTTTGACTACCAACCATTTGACTGTTTAAAGTTACTTCCAGAGCTTCGTACTGTTCATCAGCTGAACATGCTTCAGTCAGTTATTTAGATCAGTTTTATTCGCTTGATGACTCCAGGGAAGCGATCCGCTTGTTAAAGTTTTTATCGTGCGTTGAAGTCGCTCAAAAAAGGATTAAAGAATAAGAGGTACTAAACCAATGTCTCATCACGATTCTTAGCCCATAAGTATTGCTTTGAACTGATGGTTCTTATAATCTAATCTAAGATAAAACTAGCTTGGCTGTGACTAGCACTGAAATCCGGGACATCTGTGTCGTCCTATTTAGGATCCGTCAGCTGGATTTACCTACCCCCCAGAGAGTAACGTTATTCCCCTCGGGGCTCGAACATCTCACCCATCGCTCACGGCGTCACAGCGTTTTCGATCTCACTGGTAGCCACATCTAAGTCATTTATGGCAATAACTATTCCGACAATATGCAGGCATCCGCAAAGAAGATCACGTACCAACAGAGGTCGGATAATTCGATTCATTATAACAGCGGAGAATTTCAAGTATCATCAAGTGTTACTATGACATTTGCGTTTTATGGCAAACAGTTCAACGGTTCCGAAATTCAGGTGAATGAATGTAGGAAGTAATGCGTTTTTCTTGTGATTCAGCAACTCAATACTGAAACAAGTACCGCATAAATTCAGAAACTTTTGTTTGACCGAAACCAGTGAGTTTTTTGACAAAAAAATTATAGACTAGGCTGAAACATAGGAACTGAGTCCTAGCAACTCCATTTTAGTCTATTTCAAATTGTTATTCATCGTAGACTGTCATCAGTTGGAGGAACAAAGAAAACCTGGGAGCACTGGACAGCTTTTTCGTCCTAGTATGGGGCTCCTCAGCAGTGCACACCCACGACCCCGCCAGGGATCGAACCCGTGGTCTTCAGGTTCCGCTGCCAGCGCATTACCGTTAAGCCACTGAGTCGGAATCCAATGCTCCATATTTCCAACTTCTGTTAGCTCACGATATAAGAGTCCCGTACTAGGATGAAACAGCTGTCCAGTGCTCCCAGGTTTCCTTTGTTCCTCCAACTGATGTCAGTCTACGATGAATAACATCTAGAAATATTTCCAAATCTCCACAACTCCCTCAAAATTTAGTCTGTTTATTAGAAATGTCACACAGTGAAACAGTATCATTCACTGGATAACGTTTCGGACACAATTTATTGTCCATATTCATATCTTATCATATTCATACCTGGTATGAATATGGACAATAAATTGTGTCCGAAACGTTATCCAGTAAATGCTACTGTTTCACTGTGTGGTATTTCTAATAAAGAGAATAAAATGGAGTTACAATCGACCACAGTACCCAAGTTTTACTATTATATTATTGAGTCCTAGCAAGTTTTGTAACTTATTTTGCACATCTAGTTAAATACCCTTCCTGAGTTTTTGCTTATAGCATTTTCGCATCAATCTTCATGTGAAGTTTACATTCATCACTGAAATTATTTGATATGATATTTTTCTGATGCAGTGATAGAAGAAACAGTACACACCTTTAGCCAAGTATTTCATTGATTAAATAACTTGGTATAAGGCGAAATGAATGATACTTCGAGTATTTACCTTTTTAAACTGTATTCGCAATTAATTTTCTCTCCTAGGTAGCCTTTGTAATAAAATGAAGCAGGTAAACAGGTAGCACAAGTTTTTATGCATATGTTCATCAACGATAGATAGAAAAAGAGTAACACGCTTGGTCTACGCTAAGTGATTGACATTATAGGATTACTAAAAAAACTGTTAATTTCTTCTTCTTTACTGTAGGAAAGTTAGCTTCATCTTTGCCTGTTTGTAAAGGTTTTCTGATGATTTCTATCCTACTTGTTTAATACCTTCCAAAAGCTAGATGTTTACAACAATAAAATATGAAGTTATCAAAACAGTAGGTATTTAAACTTAATTTGTAAAAATTATCAGGTTCTACAAAATTACTATTTATTCATGAAAATTTCTAGCTAGCTAGCTTGTTTCTATTTATTATTCCACTAGGTATGATTATTACTTAACAAGATGTAATCGTTTGTTTGACAAGCGAAAAATTGTTTTTACCGGCAGTTTCATCTTTTTTGGCTTAAAAGAGGATATTCAAAGTGTTAGATGAAAAATTTATGCATAGAAAGTTGAACCAGTTGTACATTTGCTGGGTTCTATGAGTAGAGGTTTGGATACTATAAATTTATTAATTAAAAAGCTATGATATAGAGTGAAATGGTAACTTAAGATGCTGCAGCATCAAAATCAGTGGTCAGTGGGTTAAGAAGTAAGTAGTTTGCAGACTGAGCTATGAAACCGATGTGCTGTGAGCGAAGTCTCAATTTCAACTTCATTTATCAGTCTATCAAATGATAACCATCTAATATATGAGAGTAAGACTTGGGCACTGATTCTAAAGTGTAATTCCATTTCAGTTGGTTCATTAGATGTATCACATAGATGACTTTATTAGCAATCAAGAGAGAAAGGATGCTTATCGTGATGTTCGAATTAGCATTATTTAAAGTGGTAGAAAGACAAGTAGAACTATTGGACACAAACCGGTTTCTTGAATCACAAGTGTTTTTGGTTAAATTTTTAATCACAGCTCATTATTTGTGGCAATGATAAGTAAAAAAAGAAGCGTGTAAAGGCCTTATAATCAATATCTACGACTCATTTTGAGGGAGGGATTAAAACGGGCATCTCAATGAAAGGATGTTTTTTACTGATAACAGTAAGAGCTATATTGAAGTCCAAAACCTGTTCACTGTTTAAAATCGTCCAATATCCAGCAAGATACTTTTCAATATAAAAATTATCAGCTTAGAGGTAGTAAATAATCTCATTTACCATTTAAGATCGCAACAAAATGTCAACTAGTATCTTACTATTATTATTTGTCTTTTTGGTTCCTAGTGGAACATATGGCTTCAGTAGCACGTCTCCAGTGCACTCTGTTCTCTGAAAACTTTTGAATCTGGCTCCACTAGTGCCCACAAGCTCTCATTTCTTCCTCACACGACCTCCCCAATGTCACTCTTGACTCGGACGCCCAACTCTTCGTTTCCCATCTGGGTTCCACTCGAGAAACTGACCTGGTACGTGATGTCCCCGAATGGCCTTCTCAGTGCATAGTCAATCTATCTCCACTTCCTTTCAGTGGATATTGTTGAGCGATGAGTTCTTGGTTAGCTCTTTGCCAGGCCGGAGTTCCTTGTTGCTTATTCTTCTTATTCTATCCATCTGAGCTTCAGTAACGAGCCAGCGCAGGCAGTTGTTGATGAATGTCTGTGGTTTGTTGGAATTCCCTTTCGTAACGCGCCAAGTCTCCGAACCATATAGCAGCACTGACTTGACGTTGGTGTTGAAAATCGGGATGTTGTTCACGCTTCATGCTGAGTGCAGTGCAGTAGATCTCCACACCGGTTTCAGGTTGATAAAGGCCTGTCTTGCTTTTTCAATCCTGGCTTTGACGTCCCAACTAGTATCTAGTGACAGTTTATTACATATCTGGAAAATCAGAATTCGGATTAATTCAATCAATTTGTCTATTTTTTTATCCATTCAAATGAATATAAAAGCAAATGAAACTTGACCAGAATAATTTCTGTAGAGAATTTTAAACAAAACTTAAAAGAGTTTTAGAAATGGCACAAAATAAATATTTGCAAAACAAATTCATTCGACAAAAGATGGGATAATTATAGGAGATATCTAGAAGAAATTGATATCAAGTTTAAAATTTAGAAAAACCCACTTCAACACAATACTGATTCGTGACAGATAAGTTTCACTGATAGGTAAACGATATTGGTTTCTCAGTGATGAACATTGCATTTGCAAAACAACAACCAAAGTTGGATCTGTTCTGATCTAAAACACTACTTGTTTCTTTCATATTAATGTAAGGTATTTGAAATGTTGCTAACATGTTGAAAAAAATAATACTGGGTGATGAAAATCTGGACCACCGGGTTTCCCGCCTGATGCTCTACCAACTGAGCTACGAGGTTCGACTGCTGACCAGAATTTTATTTCACTTCAGTCACCAAGGTTTTTGCCCGACTACCATGTGGATTCGTGAGGTGTTACCACCGCTTGATCGTATTCACACTGGCTGCTAGTCGGGACTTCTCATCCGGCCGCAGGCTAGATTTTCATCTCCCTTTGAATCATCACCCAGTATAAATAATAGTCTGCCAAACTACGGTTATCTCAGATAGTCAAGTGATTAAGTAACGTACTAGAAAGTAAAGTGACTGCATCCATTGAGTCACTAAAACGCCAACGATCATTCTGTAATAAACACGAAAAATAAGAACATATAACGGAAATGGTTTAATGCAGTCTGTTACGCTGAAGTGTGCAAAAAGCCTAAAATTAACTAATGAGACAAATTGTGTGCTTATGTTTTTCGTACTGATTAGAGAATGATGGTTGACGTTTTAGTGACTCAACAGGTGGAGTCACTTTACTTTCTAGTACCCTAATTAATCCTTTTACTTCAGATTCCTGTATGTTATTAAATGTATGTCTCCTGTTGTTGTTGTAACTTGCTCCAATGTGCGTAATGTTTGAATGGAATATATGAACTACAAATTAACTATTTGTTTTCATCATACTGATGGATTGCCTAGTGGTTTACACTGAAGCAATATCTTCTAAACTTATTTGTGATCATTATTGGGTACTGGAACATACACTACCAGACGGGGTTAGTGATTCACTGCAGTTGAAAGTTACTGATATCATTTAAAAATGTTTTATACACAACCTCTGGTAAAAGATATCTTCATTCTGAATTGTATTCTTATAATGATCTGTACCGAATTTTGAAGGCAGATAATCTGTGCCAATATTCACGAGATTTGAATCCATATTAATTTGCGGCACCAGTGTTTCGTGAGAAGCAAAGCATTACTTTTAATGCGATGCTCAATTTTCTGTTGTCAGCTAAAACATAATGCGTAAAAGTGGAGTAATTGTAAGCCTTTGAAGTTTACAGGTAAAAACTATGTTGTCATCAGCTTCATAAAATAAGTAATTCACAGTTTTAGTTGAATAGTATGCTCTTTCAGCTGGAAATTTATGAGTAAAACTAATTTTATTGAGTTTTATGGTTCATATCGGAAAACCCAGGGAAAGTATACTTTGCTCAAACGTTACTCAAAAGTGTGAAATTTTATATATATAAAGACAGATTTTATCAAGTTATGCTTAAAATTTAACATGATTAAAATTTTAACATACTTTCTAAAAGATTTTTCCTTTATAACATCTCATGTTATGCCGTTAGACATTCAACACCGTGTTGATGATATGTTCCGTGATTTTTTGTAAGCACAC
Source organism: Heterobilharzia americana (assembly GCA_944470555.2). Taxonomy (NCBI): domain Eukaryota; kingdom Metazoa; phylum Platyhelminthes; class Trematoda; order Strigeidida; family Schistosomatidae; genus Heterobilharzia; species Heterobilharzia americana. The sequence continues at coordinate 47,604,503 of OX104128.1, forward strand.
AGAACTACATCCTTTCCGCTCCCCTCTTCACATACACACACAAGTGCGTTTAATTTTTTCACAATTGATAAATTGGTATTTACTTGATCTCCTCCCTGTTTTACTGATTTATTTTATTATCCCTTTTTTAAGCTTTAAAACACAAAAAGTGTAATATGATCTACTGTGTAATGTTGTCAGGAGCATAACCAGCTTCATCATTATAAGCGGCAGCATCATCATCGTTGTCATTTTTATCAGATCCATTATCCAATAATTTTCTTGTTAGCTTTAGCCTTTTATTATCATGTAATTAATTTTTATTCCCTTGTGTTACAACTTACCTGGATATTGTGCTATGCTTCAGCTACCAAGATAATTTTCACCATTACTTCCATTAAAATTTTTTTATTTATTTATACTGATAATGTTGATACGTTTTAATGTGTTAAAAATTATACCCAAGGTGTTTCGTGGTTAATAGTTGATTTTTTATGAACATTTCATATTATTGTATATCTGTGTTCATGTATCTGTACATACAAGTTTAACTGAATATGTATGTGTGCTTGTGTAGGGAGAAGGTATTTAAATAATTACGAGCCATAAACAGGTCAGTAGATTTTTTTGGAGACTCATTGGGACCGTTAATTTACCACAGGGAAAGTGGAATGACATTTAGATGTAATCAATAGATATGGTTTACTTTCTAGATCATTTTATAAAAATAGTAAGAAATGCAGTTATCTAGGGAAGTTTACCTTTTTTCGTTCTGTGATAGTGAGGTCTGTACAACAAAGTAGGGCATAACCTTGCTAATTTATGGAGTTTGGTCAATAATCAATTACTCTCATTATACACGGAGATCGGTTTACTACTTTACTGCTTCACTGGGCATAAACTGCAAGTAGATAGTGGAGAAGATTGGATTAAGGATATCACTGCTAACCCAGCGTATAACGTAAGGCTTCATTCATTCTAACAGGGCTTTCGTAACGGAATGACATAAGCCAGAAGACCATTGTAAACCTGGGAGCCTGTTCCATTCTAGTGTGTGACTCATCAGCAGTGGGCACTCACGGTCCCTCGAGGGACCGAACTGATCATTAGGTCCCGCGAAAGGAACAATACCACACACCTGTTGAGCCAGAATGCAATGGCTGGCGTTTTTGAACTTCCACCAGTTCCTGATACAAGGTGACCATCATTTAATGCCATAAGCGAGATTTCGTTTAGATACCGGACTTTATATATATATATATATATATATATATATATATATATCTAGAATTATTAAACTTGAACCCAAACTTGTTACAAGTGGCTTTTAATTCAAGATTAGACTGTAACTAAGATGTGCCAACTGATTATTACAATCACAATCATCATCTGTCTAAGGGGCTGTCAAAAATATTGTTGGCAAAGTTTAGCTTCAGGTGATTTTCAGACCATCCACGTTTGAAGTTTTCGTTAGCAAAGTTTTAAACATCAGTTTAGACATCATTTTCAGTTTAGCCCCTTATGCTTACCTCAGGTGTTCGATGAACTAACTGATTTCACATAATTGTGGTACTCCGCTAAAGATTATGCATACAGTGAGATAAAAACTTCTGCCAATGAAATCTGAAGCTTGGGTGATAATAAAATAGTTGGATATCCAGTTAGTGTTTACCATCATAAGTGAACAATTTTTTCACTTATATGCACAATGTTAGTGAAATTTTCTCTGTCAGTTTGATTATTTAGGCATCAACATATTTCTACTCTATTTCTCTAAAGCACAATACGATCATTTCTTCTTTAAATACTACTGTCTGCTACAATTTGTTTTTTAAGTGTGAACTGCTCGCACACACTTGTTACTATACTATAACAAGGATTAAAGTGCAGTATAGATGTTAATGTTGTCCTTAAAACACATACTCAATTGTATTTCACGTTTCAGTGACTATATTTTTTATTACTATTGGGACATATATTTTGTTTTCAGGCTCTTCGAACTGTGAACAATAACCCAATCCATCTTGGTGGTGTGTATGCTGAGACATTATCTAAATGAAAAGATGAATCTGTTCTTCTCTTTAAGGACACTAACCATGTGCGTGTGAAAGATGAAGCAGTAAGATGGGTATTCAGGAAGTAGGAGAGATGAGTCGTAGAACCTTTTTAATATTTTACGTCAGTTATACTAAAGGTCATCGCTTTTGTTCAGATTACTACTATTATCAGTAACAATTACAAAAATAATCCTCAATTTGAATACACCGGAAACAGGATACATTGAAAACAAAAATAAGACTGAATTGAATGAATTTACGTCAAAGCATAAAGGTCTAACTCGGTCTGATAATTTCGTCCTGAATGATCACAATAATGATGTGATCCATGGAATAAAAAGAAGTCTATTTCATTCTCTATTTTTCATATCAATAAAACGCAGGTGTATAATAAAACAAATTTACAAAAGGCAAAGAAAATTTGAATGAATGTCAAGATCTTGTCCATGATACGGAAATGTCATAAAGTTTCGTTTTCATCTGTTCTGATCAATATATGTTAGACTTGTACAACACCACCCTACAGTGGTTAAAAAGATGGAAAGAAGCATCTTGTCAGTAGGGTAAACATTTCGTAGGGCCAAGGAGTCTCTTTAGCTTTTCTAGCATCTCTTAATCAGAATCGTGGTTGCGTTGCTTCCTCTGAGCTGGATTCTTAAATCGTGAAGCCTTCACTGCCTTTCTAGACATCACGAACAGCACTGAATTTGATATGAAGTTAGCTACCATGGTTTATCTGCGAGTGATTCAGTAGTATGCTCTGTTTAAGTGGTGTGACTGATAGTTGCCGTTGATTTTTATGCCATCAACTGCATTAAGAAGACAAATAAACGAAGAAATCAACTGTGATTGGCACTTGACTGAACAAAGTATTGGCCATCTTTGCATTCATTTAAATATCAACTGGACATTAAGCCTCATGATATTGTATCGCTAATCAACTATGGGTAATAATTCGATTTTTGCAATGTAGAATTCTTGAACAGAAGAAAAATAAAGAATATTGCATAATTCCCAAAGACTTGGCATTAAGGTCAATCAGCAATCAATAAGTGTATAGCCATGGAGGCAATCTGTCAGCCAATAAGAAAAATGATAAACTTGTACACTTCGCAGACTACAATTCAATTTTAGTTTTTCCATTAGATGCGTCACACAATGAAACACTATTATTAGCTAGATAACATTTTGGACATAAATTATTGTTGATTATTATATCAGGTTAAAGGTCAGACACGGAAACGACCAGTAAGAAAATCTGTGCATTCAGCGACACAACGATCAAAGAAAACTACTAGTCAAACACTACTCCAGAGAAAGCTACTGAGTCCCCCGCAGAGAAATACTGATTGCTCACTTCATGTCAAAGTAAGAGCGGATGGTGCCTTCACGAAAGACGATGAAAACTTCACGTCTACACCATCTACCGCATACAACGCAACATAGCCGAGGTCATATGTTTGTGCTTCAAATGTTTTCCATTATTTCACAGTCCTAATCAACTCATCAAGCACTAAAATCGCCCAACATCTTAGAATATTACAGAACTCAAATGGCACTGAATTATCAAGAGCTAACACTTCAAACTCAGACAACAAATTCCAGTATTAATTGTACGAATTAATTTCACGTCAGTTGATAAAATGGTGTAGGAAAAAAAGTCAGTCATACGACATATTTTGAATCACCTTTTAGAAACTAGACAGACAATAGATAAATTTTACTTTGATTTATCGGTCACTAGAGAGAGAGAGAGAGAGAGAGAGAGACTAATGTATCTGATCCAGTCCTAAAGGAGGTCAGTCGCTCACTGAACAGTTCAGCGGTAACGTTGCTGAGTGCAATACTCGATGATATATGTTTGAATCTCAGGCGAATTGTTGATTCCTTCAAAGTTGCCGACACGCCTCGTTGACGAATACCAACAAGCAAAAAACGTAGGTCAGGTAGGGCTTCCTGACGGTTGCCTCCAAACAACCAAATTTTTTTTAGGAACTTTACAGAAGCATTAAACAAGCAGCCCTCTCAAATTAGATAAGAGCACTTTTACTATACCTTGAGCCTATTTTCCCAAATAAAGCTATGTTACATTACCTGATGAACAATATTCACACTTCATTGGGATTTTACAATATATATATATATAATATTCACACATATCTCAGATTTCAAATTTCAAAACATTTAAGCATATAATAGAGGAAAGATGTATGGCATATTGGACAAATTGATAGTTTTCCTTGGGAGTAATCCGATTTTTAAAGTTGTATAAAAAATGGATTTACTGTTAGTGTTGATTGCTAGTAACGATTAGTCCCACTGGATTTATATGTAACTACACAAAGTTTTTTCCACAGAAACACATGTATGTCTCAATGGATTAATTTTGACAGCATAAATTAACTGAATTGCAAATGTTTATAACTGTTTCCAGTGATATAAATTTACTAACTGGAATCAATAAAGATATGGTAGACATTATACCATTTTCGGAAACAACGAGTGTTAGAGGTAATCATGAATTCAACTGTCCTACGTAAAAGATGAGGGTTGACTTAAGTTTAAGACATGAACTGTACGTCAAAAACTGAGATCTAGTAGACGTACCATATAGTGAAATATAGCCTTTAAGTAGTCTATCTGAACTAAAGTTATCAGAGCGGTGCTGTGCTTTAGAAATAAATTTAATCTATAATATCCGAAAAGTGAACGTCATCATGATGCATTTATTTCTACTTCTGGATTCCTTTTCAACAATATAAATTCAGATTGAAAATGTATGTTTAGGAAACCCTAAACATTTATAAGGGTGAAAAATCGACATTTTTAACCCTGTAATGATCAAATCTACAGGCAATAAACTCGTACGTCTGACGACATTGTCAAGCAAATAAATTAGACTTTTCTGTCAGTTTAGGCATATTAAACACGTTTTTGACATGCATTGTAGAAACAAAAGGAAGATGTGTATGGTATGGTAAGTAAATAGGTTCACAAAATATGAGCGAGTAAATTAAGTTGTTTATGTGTATGTACTCTAAGTAAAGAATGAAATAAAATTTGAATGGATGACAAATCCATCACGATATGCATGGTTCATGTCCAGTAGAGGAATAGGCCATTCTTTTACTCAGATGCATCAGAATTCATAAGTATAGTGAATACCTTAGCTTCTAATCGTCATGTATATTGAATGCTGTTTGCCTAGAGTGAACATTTTCCCAATCTAATTGGCAGATAGGGTATAAAGCTTGAAATTCTTTTGCATATTAGGTCTGTATCTCCTTGACATATACGATTGTAACTGGACGTTGTTTTACAATTGCTTACATATTATTGCTCACATATTTTTTAAAAAACATGTAACAATACCTTCTACGCTTCAGTAGGCAGAATACAGTTAGTAGACGCCATTCTGGATATCGAAGAGAAAGGTCATTGCTTTTATGGTCTGTTCCTTTAGCAAGATTTCATGCTAAAACAGAACTTGTGCTACTGATACATATATACAACAAGTTACCAGATAAATAGTAATCTATCTTCATGTGAGTACTTAAGTTTCTATTTCAGTAACGGAAGTGGAGATTTTTCATGCCTGTATGACTATGGATTTTGTTACCGGAATTCGTCGATCACTTCCATCTATTATTACTTGAAACCTCTAAATGAATGTCTCATTGTTACTTCAAGAAAGTTGTTGTATGTTCATATTAGTTCTTAAATTGTCAAGAAATTTAGCTGCAAACTTTATTACTAATTCACTCGTCTCAGTAGCTTACAACCACTCATTTTAACAAACATGTTACAGTATTTAGATCAAGATCAGGATCAAGATCTTAATGTAGTAGTTTTGATTATGGATTTACATACCGAACTTTTATTGGAGAACATTTCAGCAATTTTTTCATTGGCTTAAATTAGTGGTTCATTAACAAAAGTACAGTAGGATATTTTTTGCACGTGGAAATTCATCTATTATCAGGATTATCAAAACAAGCACAATAAAAGGTTTCTGCATTTTAAAAGTACTATGCATTAACCAATAATATCATTTGAAAAATCTTTAAAAGCCTGACAGCACCTGGTAGCTATTTGGTCATACTGCAGAACTCCTCAACAGTACGTCCGCACCAACCCGCAACGCGTAGAACTCAGGATCTTCAGGTTTAACGGCTGACGTGTAAACCATTCAGCTACTGGGTCGGAGTTCAGTAATCCACAGTCTCCTTCTTCTGTCAATTAGCAATATGGTATCCGATGTCGGGATCCGCTTAAGTTCCGACTATCTAACCTCATACGTTACGACTTCTCACTAGAACTTCAGGATATCCATGTTGAAGCTTGTCACTAATGCGCACTATGCCGTAATTTAGTTTGAAGTTGATGGGGATTTCCATTTTAATGCATAATTCATCGCATTTAACACCAAACAGTTGAACAAAAGTATTTGCAAATGTTAATGCAGATTTTTCTTGTAACGTCAATAAATTATTCGTAGCCACCGTCTTTTCTAGAATAATTCACTTTACTGAAGTTGCACTTTGTTACTGTTCTATAATCTATGCTGTTGTGCATCGTTTTAGCTTACTGTGACACTGGAGTATATCTTGAACACCGTAAGTGGGATTTGAAGCCTTGTTATCAATAAAATAGATAGAAGCTTCTCAAGTAACATTATTTACATGTTTCCTTTAATGATTCGACTCAACGTTAGAACTGGGCGATCTTCTGTTTTGCATAATAATTTTGGTTTTCCTACTATTTGGGAACCAGTAGAAGCGCATACTATCATTCCCATTGTCACACGTGCTGTGTCACAGTTTCCAACCTGTTTTATATGGTGCTGAAGCAGAGAACTTCATTTCTAGGCTGTTAAAGAGCCAATAGGTACCATATAACCCTGAAACACAGAGAAATTCATCTTTGGAAAGCAACCAAAGTGATTCGAAGTATCCTACTTCTATGAACACAAAATATCTAGTCTTCCTCTAAGAATTACCTCTTCTTAAACGGAACAGGATATTGACTCAAGAAAGATATTTCATGGTTAAACCATCGTCTGGTACATTGCTTAAAGTTTTAATAACGTGTTGATTTTTTTATTTGGCACATACAGTTTTCATTTTGAAGGGCAATATATTATTGAACCAAACAGGTAAGTCTATACACACTGTTTATATGTTTATTTCCTAGGATGGTTACTGACTTGATTAATCAGTCAATTCGATAATTAATTAACCGTGTAATTGACTTTACTAAATTGTTAGCATATCTGCAACTTACTGTTTAAATGAATGCTGACCAGGAATATAATCAAGTACTTCACTTTACTCTGTTATTATCACTCTTTTATAAGATTCTTGTTCGATATTTCTCCTTTGTTTTTTTAATATGCCTTGAAACAAGAAATACAATCTGAAAGGTAAGATCTTGTAGTCATTTGATGTGTTTGAGAAGAAAAAGTGAATGAATTACTCAGTTAGACAAAGTACATTCAGAAATGATCATTTTGATAAGATATAATAAATGGAGTTAATAAATCCCATTTTAGTTAATTTACTAGATGTAACACACATTGAAGCAGTATTATTTACAGTGTTACGTTTAGGAAACAATTTGTTGTCCATCATGTCAAGGTTACTCCGCAACTTTATGGAGAATAAAATGAAACGAAAATTATCCAGAGCATGAACAGAAGCTTTGAAGAACCTTCAAAATGACAACAATATGGTTATGACTAAAACAAGCTTAACTTATTTATAGTGCTCAACGAATCCGGCCAGCGATACTAGGTCTATTTAGAAACATAGATATGGATTCATAAATTTCTATGATTTAAAGCATAGATCAAAGGATATACATTTAGATAACAATGAGAAAGCGGTTGACTTTTATGAAACTGGTACGTATACTAATGTCACGATTTATATGGCTTTGGAAGCAGCTCGAAATCTGGTCAGTAATTACAATGAGTCTTTGCAGTGAGCGAAGGTACCAGTAGCGGAGGTCATGCTAGGAGTACAGCTCCTCCCGACTTCGACATCCTTTGAGATTTAGAACTATACTCATACAGACAGACAGGAAGAGTTTACATATGATCACCAAAATCTGTTGTCCTAGTATATATATATATATATATATATATATATATATATATATATTTATGGATGGTTGAGTTGCCGAAAACGTAGACCTGCCAAAAAAGGATGGTTTCGATATGTAGGTGAGATGTTAACAGTACTGCGAATGAAACACGTAGATAGTTTCTTAACTTATCATAAACTCAGTATTTAACACAATCCAATTTAGCCATAAGCTACGAATGGATATAGAGAATCTAGCTGTGTTGTTTTGCAGAATAAAATGAAAAAAGTTAACAGTTTAGACATTAATGTCTACAAGAAAGAAACCTCCACATTCGAATTGTTACTTAGACTTAGAACTATCTCACTCAGTTTTAAATAAAGTAGGCTCAGTAAAAGTACTAAGCATCAAGACCAAAAAGCTTACTAGTAGAAGCAAAGCTGTGAGACAAGAAAACAGATACTTTAAGGGTACTTTACTCATCACTCACTAACTTCCTAATACAATCGACAAATGTAATAGGAATCCCAAGAAAGATCTAACCAAGTGTGGTAACGCGTGTGTTAGTAATGGTATAGTTTTTTGGAGGAAGGATTCAAAACCCAAACGGTATGACCTTGGAAAGAAGGCACTCCAGAGACATTACGTAGGATTCTGAACAAGGCTGGGCTCAGAGTAGTACTTATAAAAATCTATGAATCCAGCTAGGCAAGACCGTTTACTTTGCAAAATCTTTTGCTTTGATTATGAGGCCAAACAGGCAGGTGAGATTATTCGACCAGGATAAGTTACGTTGTCTAAACATGAAAACCTAGCTAGATCAAGGTTGATGGTCTTAAAATATAGGGAACCTGGAAACAATATCAGCTATAGTCATGCATGCAATTACATACAATCATATGTAGGCTAGGGCAGAGTGAAAATCGTTCAAACTAACCTGGCGTGGTAGAAGGACAGAATAACAACCAAATATTTGTTTACCAAATCAACACTTAATACTTACAACATGAATGAATGAGCATCTGTTCAAAATATGTGAAAAATCCTACCACCTACTTCATAAGGAATGCCAGAAAATTAGAACTGCATAAACCATGTCTCATAGCTGTACAGTTAGTTATCTTGACGTGACTATGAACAATAAATTGCATCCAAAACTTAATCCACTAAATGAAACCGACTGCTTGATACATCTAATAAATTAACTCAAATGGAATTACATTCCACCCCAGTGCTCAAGTCTTACTCAATTGAAGAAATTAAGAGTAAATAAGAACTATTCGACAGCCGCTTATTTTAGTTTGGGAGGTAAATTCTATATGGAATTTAAAAATCAGACTCTTCATACGTCTTAGGGAGTGTAAACGTTGAGTTAGTACATCAGTATCTTACAGTTGGGATTATTAAGCTACTTAGACAAATTTGAATAAGTCCTCAACAAGTCATGACCATCTCTTTGAAGTCCAGTATCAGGTTTTTGCGTTTATGGAACTAAACTTTACTTGTCTCTCTGAAATAAATACCTTTACAACTGTCTTCTTGTTCAATGACCTGCAGTTTTTAAGAGCATAGTTAATCTGCATTAATTTAACTTGGTATTAGACTACGCATTGAGAAGTAACAGCGTCCTTTGTTTAAGTTTTTTTGTCACTGGTTGATAGTTTCACTCCTATTTCACTTTATCACTAGAATTGATGAAAAGGTTTAATTTTCCAGGTTCAAAACTACTTATCTAAGCACGTATAGTTTCACTGCCATCGTCTTCTTTTATCTTTAAATTTATCCATAAAAATTTTGCATAATTATGTGCACTTATGCATATAGGTTGATAGAATTTACGCTTTTTAAAAAAAGGAACTATTTTAGATGCCTTTTACCAATTTTGGTTTCTGTGTTATGCAAAATTCTTTCAAGCATTTAACTGTTATAATTTTTTTTCATGCAATCATCGGTTACTTAGGGGAAAGCACGTTTTACTGAATTATTAACAGACATTTTCTGTTAAATGAGGATGAAATATAATTTATTTTGCTTCTTCTGTCTATAACATGATTTTAATCCACTCAAATACCCCAGAACTTAGGATATTGTCTTACCTCGTCTGAGTGAAAAGTTCGTTTTAGTTATAAATATGTGTGAATTCGTTTAGAGTCCATAATGTGAGTGAAGGTAGCTGTCTGAAATCATGTTTATAGCCAAGATAAATCTTTTTATCCATTTCTTTCTATTACAATAAGTATGTCAATGAACACTAGGAGGTGCATTGCACAATCATACAGCTTTCATTGAAATAGTTATAAATCAGTGCTCATTACTTATTATCATTAACACTTAAGTGCTTCAGTGTTATTGCTTGTATTACACCATCGTTGATTGGACCAAATTAATCAGTCTCTGTCGGCATATCGACTCCTGGATGAATGCCTTGATTATGCCTGTGTTTAAATTATGTATAGTAATGATGGGTAGTATCTAGCAGTGGAATCCCACCGGTGGGAATAATAACACTCACTAGGAGGCAGGTACATCCAGCTGACGAGTTCCAAATGGGACGAAATGAGCATCCTGGATTCCACTCCTAGACACTACCCATTACTATTATACTTAAGCGTTTTACAAATAATGAATTGATTAAACGTAATACTGAATGATGATATCAGTAGTCAGGACCCCTGTACAACGGCTTTTAAACTTTTTTCACATATTCAGAATATCTGAATACACAGTGACTGGTGTCGAAACCGACTAAACAGAAGTACACGTACATAAACCCATGATAGAAAGCTAATTTTCAAGGCTCCCTAGTTGTGACCAGTGTACTTAATTGAACTAGTCATATAATATACAAACTCATCAAACAAACCAAGGCTCACTTTACAGTTTCCACAAGTTTGAGTAGTTTTTAAGTAACCTGACAGCATAACTGTCTGGTTTATGACACTCACATGTTCGCATGCAAGCTGTTTTTAATGGCAGTTTGATGGTGGGGAAAGTAAACAGCAGTGAGATTTTGACATGGTTGGTGGATTTCGATAAAAGCGATCTCTTCATTCTTGAATAATTCAGCATACAAAATATACGGGAGATTTGTATTCTTGAAAGGTAAGTAGCTAAATGTGGGCTTATACCTACAGTGAGCATTGCAGTGACTTATGAAGACTAGTTGAGGGATATTTTCTTTGTGACTAAAACTACCAGGTGGGATATATCCGTTGATTACTGAAACAAATCTATCTTTGAGGTTTCTGTGGGGACTTCTTGATTTCAGTGGCTCAGTAGTAATGTGCTGGTCGCACAACCTGAAGATCCCGTGTCAGGGTCTTCACTGTCGATTCCCATACTAGGACGAAACAGCTGTCTAGTGCTCCCAGGCTTCCATTGTTCCTTCAACGGATATCACTTCATGATCAATACCAACCTGAAATCTAGCTTTGATGAAACAATTATTTTTTAAAACTATTCTGTCCATTGAAATATCCATAATATGAACGTTTGAGGTGTTCAGTTTAAATGTAGTTACATCAAGTGAAAGACAAGGTTTTCGGCCAGTTAATGCATTTCTCCGCTTTTCTGATTTATGTGGATGTTTTGGGATATACATCAAAGATGGATTTTTCAGGGCTGATATAGGCAATTGTAAATTTTCTGGGTAACCTGAAATTTATTTAAAAGTTTGCCACAAGTTTAGTGCCAAAAGAAAGGAGTTGAACATTCAACTTTACTTCAAATGACTCAACAAATGTTCACTTGTATACCTTCAATTAGTCTTCGCTATTTTGAACACTGAATATAACTTTATAGATGACTGATTACAAATTGAAAATTCCAAATGCCCTGTCGCCCTACTGACACCCTTTTATTTCTGTCTAATGTAAACTCTGGTGTCAAAGGAAATCAATACTGCATATAGTTGTGCTCATGAAAGAAAGAGTTTAGATGACATTTGAATAAGTATAACATTCGCATCATCAACCGTAGGGCCTTTTTTATTATATCAACTGAGGATCTATCATTTGGCGAATAAAGACAGGAATTACTAAATACACTGAGATGAACATTAATATACCCTCACTACTAACAGAAGATAAAGCAAGATAAAACAATAAAATGACAATTTTGCAAGTCGAACATTATATACCTTTCGAACGAAAATGGCTTTTCAACTACTTTATGCGTAAATAACGTTTAGAAATGTATACTCAGGTTAATCAGAATTTCAAATAGCTTAACAGTAAGTTTTTCTATCATAAATGATAGTGGTTGGAATTTCTTCTAAAATTTATGAAATTATTTGTCAAAGAGTGCTAATCAACTTTTCAGACAAGTGTTAGTAGGCATGAAATATATGTACCTAAAGTTTATTTCAACTTGACCCTTTACTTTTTACATCCGATTGCAAGTAGACTGACTGACAACCGAAAGAACCATGAATTAAATAGCCTGTTTTGTAAAAAAAATTATACCTAGCCTATATAATGCATTGATGACACAATTACGATTAAAATAGGAGTATATTGTTTTGCCGGAAACCTAAATATATTTTGTAGCATTTGTTTACTAAAAATATGCAGTGGTATTTTTGTGAAAATCATTTTAATGTTCAGCATTAACTGGATAGGTAGTTCATTTTTGAACAAAATGGATGAATAACAAAAATATGTAAAAGAGTTATCTCATATCCTTTATGGCTGTTGATCTGCACATAAAGAATGCATTGTCCTCTCCTTACAATGAAGGCATACTCATTAATCTAGGGAAAAGGTGAATGAGGATTTGGTGGAGAAAACAAATTCTTTTCACATTCGCAGCTGCATCGTACAGGTATTAAAATTGCAAAAGCAGCATTATTTGAATGATAAAACGTTGTAATATTTAGTTTATTTGAAAATAGATATGCTGGAGTTTATAGCCTAGCTATTCATCATTTTTCATTTCATGATACGAGAGTTTTCACGTCTCATATCTGCTTTTCATATGAATAAAAAAAAACCTACTGTCTCTTCCTCTCAAACTTTTTACTCAGTAGCCAGACAGTGACTACCAATTCGAGAAGTGGTGTTATTGTTTAACAGTTCAATCTACTACACCCCACACTTGTACTTCAAGATATAGGAAAATGAGGGGGAAGATAGCGAACTAGGATAACTAAGATAAGACTGGGTAAGACGCGGTATGAATAATAGTATGATGATTAGAATAAGGACAAACTGTACACAGATCTGCGTCATTGAGATCGATTCTCGGTCAAATCGCCTGCAGTCTCTAACCACTGGTTTCTGTTACCAAGCAAACTTAAGACAGGTCTGCATTTCCCTACATTGGTCAGAATAACATTCAAAGACTTTATTCAATGGTATCACTTCTTAGTCTAGTCACTGATAACTTTTTCAGACCTTGACCTACTTTAGGGTATATATATAGTGACTAGACACGCCTAACACATTTCCTAGCCACCTAAGGAGATAAAAGTTCGCAACTACAGAAACCAAATTGCGTCTTTTATCTACAACTCTCCACCTGAAGTCTGTATTACAGATATGGTGATTCTATGACAGATGAGCAATGCCGCAAGGGGATGATTTTCGAGCATTTGAGGCAGAGTAATGCGCTCTATCTTTAAAAACCATCTTCGACAGCTGTATAGTAGGAACGGCTAACCACTATTTGATGTAGTCATTCCTTGCTAGGCAATCAAACATGTCGTCGGCACTATAGATGGTCTAAGTTGGCGAAATCCAATGTAAACCTATTTTTTCTTTGCCTGGTTTTCGTTAGCCACTGACCCAGTGATAATGCAACTTTACTGAGGATGTGCAAAAGAAGAAAATAATGATTCTGTATTTGATACAGCCAGAATCATTCATTACCATTTGGAGATAAAACTCACTAAAGGTAATAAAAACCGTTGAAAGACCGTAGGGAATGAATATGAATTTCACTGAGAAAACAACATTTAAGCCGGTTCCTAATATAAATAAGAAATATTCAGTTTACTAAGCTCTGAAAAAGAAAGAATATGAATACACATCAGTGAAACCAATTCCCTCTTCTACATCAATACACCTCATAGTGATATCGACTGGTAATCAGTAAAAGTGAACTAAAGAACATCAAAATTCCTATGAAAACCTAAAGGAAAAATTTGAGGCGTTTAAACAGCAGTCTAGTTAAATAGCTATAAAGAAATTCTGTACTTTCTTCAAATCGAACTTTATCTGGCATATAATGTAACTTTATTCTCTATGTTATGTGCTTTACTGATATTTTCGACGACTTCAGCCACTTACCATGAAATAAATTTGGACAGTTTTACACCAATCACTATCCTTTGTAGCTGACATTAACAGTTTTTGTAGCGATTACTCTACACAACAGAATAAAATGCTTGCTACTGAGAATGATAGAGATGAACACCAATCTTGAAGATGCTTTGGTAAGCACTCCTGAACACTTTTACCGTCCAAATGAATGCAAGTGATTTTTTCATTGCTTTTCAAGAACTTCTCTAAATATCTATACTTGTTATCCACATTCTCTTGGAATATAATGCAAGTCATCAATCTATGGAAATAGTTTGTTGGCAACTGGACAGAAGATAAGAAAGTACTAGACTGTCATCTCTTCTTTTTTTAAAACCTCAAACAGTTTTCATCAATACTGGCATTCTTCATCTATCCAGATGCATAAATTTTTGCTGTATACATGTCTCTATTTCATAATTGAAACCTCATCTTTCATATTCTCGAACTACTGCGTGGCTTGATATGGCCTTAAATGATGAATGCAGATTGGTGAGCAGCTTGAAATTAGAACTGAAAAAATGCCTAACAGATTTTGGTTATCAGTAGTTTGCTAAAAAAAAATACTGTCAGTTCATGATGATATCTACCTTAAAATGATATATGCTTGTTTGTGTCCAAAACAAACCTTTACACTTCAGTATTTTCATCATGTAGACATTGTAATGACGTCATTAACAGAATGCCAACAACTAAGTGAATAATAATCATTACATTTTGAAAATATCTTAGTTTAACTGTCATCAATATTTTTCATTTATTCAGTTAGTAAAACATTTCACCTATTCTTCAAATATCAAGTTTGATGTGATTACATTTCAATATATAGATAGGTTAACTCTTGTAGGTTAATAAAAGACTAGAAGAAAAGAAAGCATGTTCACGTTGATCTGTTTCTGATCTTATCTGTTATCCTGTTACAGCCGTTTTTTTTGTTTATATGCATATACATTATTCGCGTTGTTTTTTCGCTCATCTCCAGTTTGTTTTCATTCTCTGAATTTTCAGCTAAGTCAAATATCCTTTAATATACAAAGAATGACAGACAACTTTAAATCATTTCCTGAGTTATATGAACGTTCTAATATATTATTTATGTTATTGGCATAGCTTCCCACTCATAATACAACATAGTTGTTTTCCAGTCAGTAAATTAGTCACAAGTTAACACCTTGCTCATGAAACCACTCTGATGTGCAATTCATGCACTCTGTTTCTGAAATCAATAAATAGGTTGTCTGATTACCTTGATTTCCTTTAAGTATTTGTTATTTCATTGATGAGTTGAGCATTATATATGAAAACGAATTACTCTAATACATTTACTTTGACAAACATAATTAGCTTAGTTTCCACAAAAGATAAAGTCGTGTCTAAGTTCAGTTACTATTAAAAAATAAGTTTCACTTGTTTTTTTCAGTGAAACATACATTGACGAGTGTATACTAGGCATATGTTTGCAAGAATGCTGAACTCAAGAAAAGGAAAAAAATCAATTGACCTCTCCACGAATAATTGCGACTATTTCTTGAAGTGATTTACAACACGTTACTTGCGATCATATGGTTCATGTAGGATGAAACCATGGTCATGTCACTAACACTCATAGAACCAGAAACTTGACAAATATGCATGTGATTGCAGAAGTTTGGGTTACATCTTTACAATACGTCCTGTGTAGAGTAGTATTTTGAAGGAGAAATGCTTCAATAACCATCCAAACAACAGTTATTTCTTTGAAGGTAAATAAGCACCAGATGTAATGGATATTTTAAAATACATAAGACTATACAATTTAGTTATTTACTTAAATCGAATCAAAGGGACTGTTATAATCTCATCTGAAAAAACAATCAGTTTTCTAGTAAAACAGTGAAAATCAGTTTTTTGTTTAGTCCAAAATATGTTGAGTAGCATACGTTCTGATTCCACGTTAATATGAAGAGGCATACGTCTTATTTATGATATGTTTGTTGAGCAGAACAAACTTTATGATCATTTGAATATATCTGTGTATAAAATCTGAGGATAATCTAATAAAGTTCTGGAACACTATTTATTTTTAACTTCGCCACTCAAGGATGAAGATATATACGCAGATATGTTTCAAAAGGAACCTCTTAAAACTTCTTTCGGCATTTCTAGGAAATTCTTTGAATTCTTCATGTTCTACTGACCTCATGAGGCAGGCAATAGAGGAAAGAGAAGAAAAGTGGTTGGCATAACGAATTGGCAGTCAGCATGATTTATGCATTAATAACAGTTAAGAGTATATGTAAAGCTCCCTACCCAAGAATCGTTATTCTAAACCATAAGTGAATAAAACTCCAATGCTTTTATCGATTTGAATCAACTGTACGCTGGTTAACAGTACCATATCTAATTCACAGTATTTTGTGCTAGTATAGCTTCTTCAAGCTAAATTGGACAAAGATATAAACTCGTGACTATGTTTATCTGCGTAGTTTGAGACAACTTAAATGGAAAAAACGTAAGATGTATTATGGACTGCTGGTGGCAAATAATACAACAAAGTACCCATAGTATTTGTCTGATACAGTATGCCTGGCAAGCTATGCTTGTAAATGAAGCCAACAAAACAGCAGTGCAACATATATATATATATATATATATGATTTGTAGATAATCTCAGTTTTAATTAGATGGGCATAGATTGCGTCTCTTTTGCTCAAGGGTATTTGTATTTCCCAATCAAATACCGATTTAACCTAATTTTGAGAACATTTATATTGAAAACTAACATCATAAACATTTGAATCAAAATACAAAGCATCATTTCGATTACCTAATCCAAGCGTATTTAACTCTCAATGGATATCTTGAGCAGGATAGTTTAATCTACATATGATGAGTCTGAAATTCACCCCACTCCTCTGCATACAGTTCTCGCTAATCCTCAACAGTAACGTACTGCGGTAAAACTATTCTGACTACTATACTTCTTCATTTTAAAATCCGCCTCAAATGAATTATAATAGAATATTTCTGGTAACGTTCCATCTATTTCCGTTTAGGTAGTGATATCGTGTTAAGAATTGCGCTCGCTTTGTTGTAATAAATAACTTTAAATCAAAATCAACTTACACTTCAGCGTGCAAATGTAAGAAATAACTTCAACGCTTAGACTTTGTTCTATTGACACATTTCTTTCTCATTTAGGATACAACTATGTTGCCTAATTTGTCAAGAAATTAATTAGAGATCTCATATGGAGTCAGTTGTCACTGTCGTCTATGTTCATTTAGTGAGCGCGTTACTCATGTTTCACATAGAATCTCCTCTTCATAACAGTTAGAAAAGTCGGTTGATCGTGACTACCAGTACATCCAAGAAGCGAGTTTCGTCTTATTTAAGACTGTTCAGTTTGATGTGCATGCACCCAGTGGCTGATGTCGTTCACATAGAGACTCGAACCTCCTACCGATCGCTTCAAAAGGAATGGGTTATCCTATATAAATGTCAGTGATGCACAAAAACGACCTCTTATGCCATGGGTATTAATTATTATTATTTGGTTATCCTTGCAATTCTCTGTTGCTGCATTAGATCGAGTTGATCGACCTCTGTTGGCATAGTTTATAACGATTTTGCATTTAAATGATGCGTACGCGGTTCGAATCTCAGTGGGAGCAGCATCACTCACTAGGATGCAGATACATCCAGCTGACTAGTTTCAGACAAGACGAAACGCACGTTGTGGATCCCTCTGTTAGCCACAACTAAGTCAGTTATAACAATAAATGTTCAGCGAATATTGAGGCATTAGTATCCAAGTCAGTATACTACCAATGGCCTATCAGTTAGATCCACTGTAACATTGGATAACTGCAATGTATGAAAATAATAGTAAAGTCTGAATCCTTTGCGTAATTTGAAGAATTAAACAAGCAGCACAACCAATGATAAGTAATGATACCCTAAATAGGATGACATTACAGCGGTACTTTTAACTCTCACCTATAATATATTTTATGAGGACGCCAAACAGTTATTCTGCGCTCTTTTTTCAATGTTTAAGTCGTTCTATGTCGTAAAAAGCCCTTGTCTATTGATAAAATATTTTCCTTCTAGTCACCTACAGAGCTAGAGATGAAATACAAACCAAACTTTTTTATTTATCTGCACTCTTTTTTAACTATCAGGTAGACTTGTTACGCAATCACCCTGATAATAATACCGATTCGCTTCAGTGCTTTTTACGGGTTATCTCTCTCTCTCTCTCTCTCTCTCTTTAGAATTATTTTTCATGCGTTGCCTTGGTAATGTAATTCGGTTATTTTTATTGTCTTTCTTATAAGTTCAATTAAAAAGTTAAGAACAATTGGAATGTAAAAGATAGCCCACACCTTCATACTACTGATAATATCAGTTAGTCCTCATGGCTTACTTGTTTTATGTTAGCGATATCTAAGACTAACCAACATCACCATGCGGTGGTTCAGCACAGCTAAATTTCATACTTCGGAAAAATGTCTGTTGCACGATTCAAATACAGTTATACGGCTACTTTTTATAACTGGGTTTTTTCAATGCTGAAAGTCATATTTTCAAAGAACATACTGTCAGACTAGCTGGATAAACAAGAAAATGAAACTAAGGTGAAATCTAGCGCAAAAGTGTATTGCCTCAAATTATCACACTGTAAAAAAATACCACAATAGGGAGTTAACAAAAACATTTACTGAAAATGCCTATAAATCAAAGATTGAGGATAGATATAATGAAAGCACAAGACAACTAAAGGTGCTTGATTGAGTAATATAAACACATCCAGTTTAATTGTATGAACTTCTTGTACGGTCATTTTTAATCTCCAACCGTAGACTTTTTTATTCTCAAAGACCGTAACTAAAACGTTTGAATAGTCTCATTGGATTTGTGTGCAGTTAGCCAGTTATTTGATATAGTCGACTTGGATATGGCTACCAGTACAATCCAGCACGCGAGTTGCACCCTATCTTGGGCTCTGTAGCTTGGTAGACATGGACACAAGTGAGTGATTGTGTTCCTACAGGGACTCTAACCTTCTACTGGTCGCTTCAAATGCCAAAATGTCGCCTCATATGTCATTGAAGTACAAAAACCACCTCTTGTGTAATGGGTATTAGTTATTGTTATTATTTGTTTATTCTTACAGTTCTTTGTTGTTATACTGCATCGAATTGATCGGTCTTAAATGGTACATGGACTGCCGTGCAAATGGTTTGATATTGTTTAAATATTGTTGGTTATAAAAGACTTGAGTTTGGCTATCAGTACAGCTATAGTACGTGGTTCGACTCTCAGTGGGAACAATATCACTCAGTGGGATGCGGGTATATCCAGCTGAGGAGCCCCAAGTTGGACGAAACGAACGTCCTAGGTTCCACTACTAGCAAGTACTATGCAAATTATAGAAGAACGAACATTTGGGTAATATCGAGGCGTCAGCATACGACCCCATATGCCAACAGAGGTTGACCGACTGGATCCATTATAACAACGCAGAATTACAAGTACCAACAAATAATAACTGTCAGTCATTTGATGGTGCTCAGGAGATTTTTTAGCTGCAAGCACTGATATCAAAATGCGTAGTGACCCAGTTGCTGTAATAATCAATTGAAGTTAAGTTGTTGTGTTTAACTTCAACAGTCATAATCATTAGACACTTTACTGAACACTTCTTGGTGATGATTCAAAGTAGATACTAGAGAAACAGATAAAGTTTCTTTATTTTTCCTTTGGTTACATATAGTTTTAGTTACAAGGTATTCAAAAAGTTATCTTAGTTTGTGCTGTGACTGTCAGATAGATTAACCAGTTAGGATAGGTGCAGTTCTATAGGTTATTGAAATTGCAAATGTTATAAATTATTTTGCTTTTTTACTGCTGAAGTGACCAGTTTTACAAACCAATCAAAACCAACTACTGTTTTCTGATGAGTTTGAAAACTATGCAAAAACAATGGCATGCTTTTACTCTACGTGTCTTATAAGCAAGATTTTCCAGTTTTTTTTTCACAAACAAGTCTATTTTTTGTAGTTCATTATGCGTAAATATACAAAACGAGTAACTGAACCACACGATGTTTCTCATTAGAGGTTGAAATTCATTTATCATTTCGTACTAAGATGATGCTTCTTATAAAATAAATATATTTTTAGGATTTTCAAACATATACTTAAATTCTAATCGAGAAGACTAATCACTGTGTTATCTTCAATTTATTAGTTGCGGTAATGCAAAGTGTTTTTTTCAGCGGTAACTTCTAAACTACACACCTTCAATCCAATGGGTGAACTGAATCTACTAGATGTTTACCAGTAAAACAATATCCATGAAAAGCCTACTTGTTCATGATCTGGAAGCATTAGCAGTTATGATATGAATATTTTTACTGAAGTCGATCTAAACTTTCGAATAAATACTAAGCAGTAAAATAAAGCCGACTTTGTGACACTTAAATGTATTAGCTTTGAACTTAGATCACGAAATCTTCACTATATAACTTTCTTCAAGGTATCGGGATAAAATAATATGAAGCCCTATACTACTACTAGGGCAGCTTTAAATAACGACTCGTCATGTTGCTGAACTTTGCTTTCTCGTCTATATCTGGTTAGCGTAAGCGAAGAGAATGACCTTTAGGAAGAAACCACTTCTCATTAGGTTCATCAGCTTTTTATCAACTGAAACTATCTTTGCTACCTGATATCTCACTGAGACCCGTTGTCATGAATGATGATCAATTTTCAATATTTAAAGCATTGATTATCTGGTCGAAATTTGTACATGATGATTTCTGACAAGAATATTTGAAACTAGCGATCCGATGATTGCATCTTTATGTCCATGAATTAGATACTTCCAAATCAAATATGAAAATACATTTGAATATTTTCTCGACAGGAA
This sequence comes from Heterobilharzia americana, assembly GCA_944470555.2. Taxonomy (NCBI): domain Eukaryota; kingdom Metazoa; phylum Platyhelminthes; class Trematoda; order Strigeidida; family Schistosomatidae; genus Heterobilharzia; species Heterobilharzia americana. Next base: position 47,625,837 of record OX104128.1, read on the forward strand.
GTCACATAAAAGTCCCCGAAAAACAGTCATAGATGTATATATGTCAGAAACAGTGTCTTTCTGATATACCGTCTAGGTTTCTGATGAAGTCTACAGATCACTTCTCTTTCGGTAGACCTCAAACAACCAAAATTGGTGGCTACGTTGCACGCTTGTCTGACTTACGGTGGTAGACAATGAGTGAAATTCAAGTTACAGTACTTATCATCAGGTGATCAACTTGCCTACAAACATAAAATATCCACCTGAGAATGTGAGGCGAAAAACAGAAGACAAAAAGGACGATTTAAGGTCATAAATGAAAACCATAGTGACTTAGTAACATGTGTCATTATCTGTACAATCAATTACCCTTGAAACTAATTTTTTCGAGTAAAACTGACAAAGAAGCTGGTGTTCTCATGATGAATAAAGATTGTTATGTCATTTACTATCCTAACAAGTAATAAAATATGGAGCAGAACATATTAAAGAGATAATTCACTAGCTGATTCAAAGTGAAATCAAACAAAATCTTTACTTCCTTCAGCCACGTATTTATCTGTAATCCAAAAACCCTATAATACATTTAGAAATCTGTGGTATCAATGAGTGACCTTCTATACTACTACAGAGAATAAATCTATTTGAAAAATGAAAATAGGTTATCTTTTCGACAGCTCACTCTCACAGCTGCACAGTTGTAAATACATAAGTAAAATGATAATATGTTTCAGACAGGCTTCCGGTCAAAGGTCAAACTTAGTTAACAGGTATATTTACGGAGTGAAATGATATAACGTAATGTGATCTTAATAGCCCTTTATAAAATGTAATGAACAGTAAGGTTTGGTATCTGGTGAAATTAACCAATAAACAATTGATAAAGTGTAAACAAGATAGTAAATAAAACACAAAATAAAATGTAAACAGAGGTGCAGAGTACCTTAATAAAGCCATGGTAAAGAATATGTTTTTACATATTTCTTTTGAGTACACAATTAAGGTTTGAAGATGTGAATCAACACAATTTCAGCTTCACATAAGTGTCTAATTCTCACCCCGTTTTGAACGGTCGTGTCAAACTTTGTAAAGAACTTCGAACGACGTTTCCAAAGGAGCCGAATCCATAGAGTCTACGAAATCCTAAGTGATGAGGATGAAGATGGATATGTGCTCACCCTTTAGCAACCAGGCTGGGCAATGATCGCGAGCGCGTTTTTCAAGCAAAAGCATAGTACGGCCTAGTTAAATTTACATTAAAAACTATATTCTAAATATTTAGCGTCGACTGCTTAGATAAGTCCATAGTAAAAGGAAATAAATCGCTTTTAGATAAACAAAGTATAAACCAATTAGCAATCCAGTTGTTCTTAATTTATTTATCCTTAATAAAGTAGTGAATAGTATCCACCTTAATTTATATTATCATGAGCTGAAAGTCCAATAGGCGTATATTTTGACTGACTACTGTTTCCATACCTAGCAAGAGGATGTTTTCAATATCACCTACCCGCAGGGATTGAGGAACGTTTGTTTTTAAATGCTTGGAAACTGATACACTGATACCCCTTCAATACGCACAATGCTAGATCTTTAGAGTATTCAAAGCAAATTCATTTTATTATTCTACGTATTTTCTTATTTCTATAGTTTCATTTGAAATGAATCATGCATATTTATGAAAATGAAACAAGTAAGACAGAAGGAGTAGAAAACATCAGCTATATATTTCATCTGAATTTTAACAAGCCTTTAAATTCATTTCACTGAGTGATATAATTTAAGCTGAGAAAACAAACGAACAATGGAAGAAAACAGTTAAACAATTAGTAGTGCTATGCTGAAAACGAAAGTAGAAATAACGATGCGAGCTGAAGCGGAAGAAATTAATCCCTTTGTTACTATAACAGGCAAACAACATGAAAAAACTTTCTCAACAAATACTAATTACTTTTTCTCACAAATAGTCCATCTTTTGTGGTGTTTTCGGTAGCCTAACAAAAGTAAGACGTTGATTTATTTAGTTCTGGTTCATGTTTGATTTGCTCTTAGAAAAAAAATTACATGCGGCATGTTTTCGGTTGAAATAGGTATTTTTTTGTTTCCGTTTCAGTTATGTGTATATCTGTGGAAGGATGCTTAATCCATGTAGAAGTTGTTCATTTATATACTTAAATAAGGGGATAGTTTGAAAAAACTAAGGTTCCACATTAGAGAATGGTCTTCAAAATCAGTTAACAGTATCCAAGATACACCCAGATTGCACATTTAAGGAATATTTTACAAACTTCTCAATGGGTATGCAGTTAATTAACAGTCTGACAATCTGAGATAGCCGTGGTTCGGCAGACTTGTATTCTTACTGGGTGATGATCGAAGGTAATTAAAGTAAAACGATCTTACCAGCAGTTGGGTCACGTGGCTCACTTGATAGAGCACCGGGCAGAAACCCTGGTGGTCGCTGGTTCAAATCCTCCTGCTGCCGAAATCTTTACTTCACCTTCAACCATCACTCAGCATCAAGGGTGTAAATGTTTTATTCCAAATTAGTTTGTTTGCTTGACGTTTCGTACAACGACGCAGTAATACTTCCTGGATAACTACTTAAAAATAATATATTATTCAATGCTGTTATTAATCCGAGTCACCTACGGCGATATTTAAAGCAGACGGTCTATGAAGACACAGCAGTAGCTTTTAATTAGCATTACCAACTGAAAAATATATACTTTGGTGTTAGTTAGTATATCTGAATTACCTGAATACTAGATAGTCCTTTCATTCGTTTCAGACTGAGTGAAGTAGTGGTATTTGAAGGTAAGTTAATTTCACACAGTGAGGTCATACGAATCAGATGAGTCTGGTTAACTGACTTCGGTGGAGTGATATGCCACGAAATAGATGAATATTTCAAAAACTACTTACAAACTGCCCCATCCATATCTATGTTTTTGATAACTATGAGGTTGTGAAATTTGTTTAGGGAAATCAACCAGTTCACGGTTTTCCAGCTCATCCAACTTGGTTACCAAAACTTTGTCTACATGGACCATTCGACTCGTTGAATTTTATATGATTTTGATAACCAATATACCTAGCTTCATGTAAGCAAAGTGATGATCTATTGATTGAACCGCTCTGGTTCATTAACTAAAATCTCCAAATCAGTTTGAGCGCTTCCCAATTAGTAATATCGTTTAAAAATATGTTTTAAGGAAATATAACGTATAACTTTCGGTTTCATAATACTGACAACTGACCTCAGTGTGTGACGTAGACATTTTAAAGCTTAAATAGCCAAGCCAGGGCATATAAAAAGAGTAAATGACCTATTGTATTTAAAAAACAAAATAGGTTTCTCTACATACTCACGATCCTTAGAACACGTTTGCCAAATGTCTAGATAGACTAACTAATAAATGAGATTTGTGTCTAAAAACAGTCCGAAAGTAATAAATCTGACCACCACTTACATCACAACCTCCTACACATAACTGCTTGATTTCATGGGTATTTCCTCTTGTCCGACTGAGTGCTTTAATTAATTGAATTCGAAGAATTCTAATATATTCTGACTTAAATATCATGCTGTTTAAGCACTTAACAGTCTTTCAGATCCTTCCTAGACTTTCACCAGTAAAAATGTAGTCTTGTTGACTTTCAAGTCTTCTTCTGCACAACAAATTCTGTTCTGAATGCATTCACAATGAACTGTATGCTGCTGTTTGTTAGTTCTTGTGATACACTGGCAAGTTTATGGAAAAATTTTTATTTTTTCCCTACTTAATGATTATTATTAAGTGATATATATTATTCCTAAACTTATTAAGATGTTAAATACTCCCACTGATTCATGAAAGAAGAAAGACTTTAGCAAAAAAACTTATCTTTGGCGATATCATTCTCAGAAACTGTGCATAGGTGTTGGTTAAAAATGTCGATATTTGTCAATCACTAATTCTCAGTGGGGTATGGTCTGTAAGACAATGTGGAAAGGAGGAGTACTTCAAAAACCATAAGTGAGGATGAATTCAAATCTAGATTTGGGTACACAGTTATCAGCGAGGAAGGGAATGAGAAGCAACTAAGTGAATTAAGGACCTTTACCTAATAACAACACACAAAAGGAAGATTATTATGACTTAAGAAATGAAACATTTACAAACTAAGATACATGACTACGGTTTCAGGGTTTGTATTACCAGAGCTATAGTAGTGTAGATCAAATGCTTCCTGACACCCTTCGGAAGATGGTGTTATATTTTCTGGACCACTATAGATGAATTTTCTGTTACTGTGTGTCTTCTGTCAAATAAATGTAATATAGAGTCACTGATCGATCTATGTTTATGTTTATTGACATATACTGGAATGTTTTAATGTTGATATTGGACAACCTGTCTCTGATTACAGCTTGTGTATCCAGTTTCAAAGGAGTAGATGAAATAATATATACACGTGCGAATGACTGAGAGTAGAATTTTGTCCACTGTACAAGTGTTCACTATTGAGTGACCAACATAAATGATTCTCTGAGTGGAATGCAATTATATTATTGTTTATTTTTCCCTTGGGTTTCTAGTGGAACATACGACTTCAGTAGCATGCCTCCATTCCACTCTGTTCTCCGCAGTCTTTTGAACCTTGCTCAACGACTGCCTACAAGCTTTCACTTCCTCCTTACATGATCTCCTCCATGTCACCCTTGACTCGGACGCCCAACTCACCGTTTCTCCTTTGGATTCCACTTGACGGCCTGGAGCGTGATGTCTTCAATCTGTTTTCTCAGTTTATGTCCAATCCAATCCATCTCCACTTTTTTCTGCATATGCGTTGGGCGATTGGTTCTTGGTTGGTTCGTTGCCAGGCCAGAGTTCCTTGTTGTTTATTCTTATTATTCTGGTTATCTGGTTTGATTTTCTGTATCGAGTGAGTATAGGTGGCATCTATTGATGAATATCTGTAGTTTATTGGGAGTGCTCTTAGTGACGCACCAAGTCTCTCAACCATCACATAGAAGCTCTGACTTGACTGGCATTAGTGTTGAAAATCTGGATCTTGTTCTTTGTGCTGAATGCAGTAGATCTCCACACTGATTTCAGATTAATGAAAGCCTGTCTTTCCGATCCTGGTTTTGACATCCTCGTCCGTGCCGCCTGTAGTTGAAATGATGCTGCCGAGGTAGGTGTAAGTGAAAAAGACTACTTCCTTTAGGTTTCTTCCGTTAATGGTGATTGTTGCTTGTTGTCGATGTTGTTGTTGGTTGTGTATTTTCATCACCTCTGTCTTCTTTACATTCACTTGAAGTTCCGTCTTCTTTGAATGCCTTGCCACTTCTGTTAACTTGTTAGTTTTCGCCTGTAGATCTTCGAGTTTGTAAGACAAGATATTAGACATAATGAATGCAATAGAAGCACTAAAACCCAGACTAATGAAGGCTGGTAAGAAAAACTGTGAAGTTACTGTGCGTCACATTTCCGGAATACGATAATTGCATACTAGCTCCTCAAGCAATTTTATACTGTTTGTTTATGTTTCTTTCTGATACATGTTGAAATACCACCATGCCATGTAACTGGTTGGAAACTGTTTCTACATCACTCGTTACGCCAGTAATAAGTTTCAAGAGGAGATATTCAGGTTTATACAGATATTCAAAGGATGAAGTTTGACCACTTTTATATGGGTATATAAGTAGCGTTGCTGTGAAACTAAATGAACCATTGTCCATCAGATATCACTAGTAAAATGATGACAGACAAAAATACTGACCAGTATGCAAATCATTCGCATATTTGTTACGAAAGTAAGTGATTGGTTTGCAGCATTTATATCTTTCTATGAAGATTAATATCACCTGTGAAATAAAGTCATGCTTAAATTTGTGAATTGGTTGGAGGCAATGTTTAGAAAGCCCTACATCTAAGTTTCGTGCTTTCTGACATCCTCCGGCAAGGAGTATGTGCAACCTCGAGGGAATTAATGTCTCCTCTGAGATTCAAACCTGCACCACTCAGTGTTTCAGTTAGAGATGTTACTACCAACTTATTTGCGCCGCGTTTAACTTCCTATAGAACTGGATTACACAGTGACTGACCACTGGAGAGAAACTAATTTCGCGAAACCTAGGTGTTAGACTTTCAGCCTATCTATCAAGACACACTGCGATGCTGAACCTCCCAACTGTGTGGCCACACTGCAAAATGATCGACTGAATTTAGTCAGCACTTAAGACCAGACAACATGAGATTGGTTGCTCTCTAGCCGTCAGTCAATTTAAGCTTTAATTCTTCCCATTTTAGATAGTGCAAATAAAATCAGACCCAATCACATTAAAATTGTAGTTTCCAAAAGAAAATCATAGTGAGATTTTATAGTTGATATTTAACTTACAGGGCAACAGCTATCTTAGAATATACATCAATCCCTCCAAATGTTAAATGATTAACTTTAGCTTAAGACATGAAAAAGGCCGTTATATATTGGTTCAGTCCCACGACTCTTGTCTTGCAGATGCTCCTGTTATAGAGAATGTAGGAGGCGTGGTCTGTCATGGCTTATGCTTTCCTTCTGATCTTTCTTGTTCCGCCCATATCTTATTGACTTTTGGGGGAATCCTTCCCTTGACCTTTTATACTAGGAAGTCTAAACAGTCTGATAGAACTGTCTCTACTCTTGCGTTTCATTAGTTCCTGTGTTTTACGTTTACTAACTTATTACTCTACCTTATTTTTTCTTGAACTCCGAAAGAAAGACTACTTTGTACTGCATAGGATTTTGAAGGCTGTTAGTAGAGCAAGTAGCAAACTCTTAACCGAGCTGATAAATACAGTCGTGGATAGGCATTCGAATTCTTGTAGACAGCTGGCTAAAAATATTTTATCTGATGACAAGTATCCTCTGCATCCACACCTCTCTCCATGATTGTCATGTGGGAGGACAAGAAGTGAATATATTGAACTCTATGCACGCACAACTACATATAAAAATTCAACCGTACCTCATTTAGCCTGTCTATTGTGTGAAGAAAATCTTGTAAGACATAATCTTATCAATCGGCTTTATAATAGTGAACAGTTATTATGTCTCTGAAGTCATTAAACATTTTGATAATTCTGTTATTCGTTATTCATTACTATATACTGTTAAAACAGAACCGTTGTTAATGTTTTTAAAGTGTTTCACAATGGGTGAACTGGTGTAATATCACACACTGAGGATTCTGTACTGTAAACATAATTATGATGCAGAATAAAGTAAATATATTATTATTATCTCGCAGAAACTTCGCATATTCTAAAGTCAAGCACCTTATAACCACACAGATGAATAACAAGCCTATTTGCATTGCATGCACACAACTAACTATAATGCATTATTCTTTGGCCTTTTGGAAACACTGGTAGTTGATCTGAAAATAGTAATATAAATCTATGCATTTAGGTGATCACGATAATGCATTCGTAATCATTGCTGATGTCTTTCATCTAGGCGAGTAGAATACTGAATCAGCGATCCATAGACTAGTACTTCGAATTGTGCTAAAAATCTAGGTAACATTCATATACATTCGTTATTCTTATGTATACAGACCAGTCAGCCGACAAAGTATATCGTAAGTAGTCTAATCAAGATAACTATGTCAGTATTTCAATTGAAATCATTGTTTTCTTTCAGCCAAAAAGGGAAAATTTGAAACATTTCTTTATTTGATACAAAGAAAGACTAAAGTCATCATGATAAGTCAAACAGAAAACTACAGGAACCGCTACCTTTTCAGCTTTCAAGTTATTTATCTTTACACAAATCTTATTTTCGCTTAACTTTTTATATTTCTATGGAATTCAATTCGACATTTAAAGTGTTTTCTCGTTTTTTAAAAGCCAAAAAGATTTATGTAGATCAATGAAAGTCATTTGTCAAAACATTATATGAAAAGAAAGTTGTAAAATCTTTTTTTTTAGTTTCTACAAAGTACAGATTTTATATTTTGAAGAAAATTGCAATACTTGAGAACATACTCAATATATTAATATCATAGTTTCATGTAGCTCCTATGCGATAAGTTACAGCCAAAGCATATTCAGAAGGTAGTTTTAGGATTTCCTTAAAAGTTGCTTACTATGTTCACATTGCATTAAAGATGTGACGTGATACTATTTACATTATTAATGTATGATGAAGAATAGATGGGTTGTTCTGCTTACTAGAAGAGATATCATATAGCATATTGACTGTCATAACTCAGTGGATTTCAATTGCTCTCTACGAACGCCATTTACTTTAAAACGTCTAAGGCTGCTAAATTTAAGCTGCAGACTTCACAATAAAGAAAAAGACAGGACAGTTACGGTCATGATGAAGTACAACTTTTGAATGTGTTTAATTAATGATTTGAAAGGGAACACTGTTTATCGGTTTTGAAATTCAGCTAATGTGACAAAGTAGAAAAGGCAGAATTCTCGGTTCACTTGCTTCCATTTGTATGAATTCAAATAGTCGAAATAGGCTGGAGATGTTCACCATCTATAAAGGCATTCGTCATCTTTGTAGGTACACAATCACTGAATCTCTTAAATTACATAGATTTACTGGATTCCATAACTAGCCACCAACCAGACACCAATATAATGAATAATCAGAAAGTAATAAGTCTTCGTATCGGAGCCCATCTGCCAACAGATATAGAGCTTTTCAACGCAGTATAGCAATGGTAAATTACAATAGTCAATAAACAATAGCAGATACCCTATACACAAGAAGTGGTTTCGTGCCCCAGTTGCTTCGACACTTGAAGCTGTGGATACAGGGTCATAGTCTCGGTGGGAACAACATTATCCATTGCGGTGTAGTTACATCCAGGTTATGAGCCCTTAACTCCACTACTAGCCACCAAGCAGACTTCACTATATGGACTTACACTATTGTCAGAATACTGATGTTTTATATTCTTTCTTTTCGCGGATGTGACGGTATATTAGGAGCCTAGTAACTTATTAAAAACTGCGATGTTACACTTGGTATGATAACTGCTAGTCTATTTCACTATCCAACAATAACAAGTGGGCAGTAAGGTTTGGATACATGAGTTCCATGCCTCAGATTTCAACTGCGAATTGATCATAAATACAATTATCATCTCCGGGTTGGAAACCAGTTTCCCTAACCTATGAAGAACAGTTGAACTTTAGTGATTATAAACAGTGCTCAAAATAATTGAAAATGTTTTCTGTATAAGCAATTTCAGTGCAGTAAAGTAGTATATTCTAACAGTGAATTAGATTCACTTTATTCTATACTCGTAAATGAAGTTAGAATGAAATTATGATAATTTTCTACTCATGAACGTCTTAGCAATACACCTTCGACCTCATGTCAAGTCAATCACTAGGTGTCCAGATATCATTGTGGTCACATAACAGACCACTTAGTATGATAAGACATGTTCACTAATACTTCTAAAACTCTATATTTCATTATGTAGGGATTTTGGGAGCTTTAGCTACTACCTTACACATAAATTTTCAACAGCTCTAACAGAAGTTTATGATTTATGGCATTATACAGGTTAGAGAACACTCCTCTCCCTACATTCATTCTTGCCGAAATCGAGTTGATTCGGATTTGGAAAGACCAGTCATTGAACTCTTACTTAGTCGTTAAATGCTAACGCTCTTGTGCAGAGGAACGAAGATTTTGGACTTGAATATATACTCTAGTAAGTGGTTATATAATGGGTCAAAAAACTATATATTGCTTCCTAGTTTTTGGTTGTTCCTAACTGGATATTAGTTACTAGTGAAAATTACCTTCAAATTTTCATATCTGCTTGTTTCATTTTGTTAAAATAGTTCCTAGGTGGGGGGGGGAGAGGGAAGTTTCACAAAACACCTCTCCGATTCTAATGATGTAGCCGTATAAATGTTTGAAATTCATATTCACGAGCTCAGTGTTGTTGACGTCATCACACATACTGTCATTGCAATTTCACAAATAGTTTCAATCCATCTAACTACTCTTCTATCTGTGATTATCTGTTTTGTAGCTTTATAGTTCTGTGATACAAGCATATCCGATTCATTATTCAAGTGGGAATTATTTTGTCTTGCATGCTTAATCCATTATTATTATTGTTATGGAATGACAAGAAGGCTATAAACGGTGTATGCATAAGTAATTTCGACTGAATTAAACACACAACACAATACTCAATATCCTCTCTACTGTCTCATATTCACCAGTCGCTTTATACTTCAAGAAGCAATTCTACTCGCTTATTATTCATATTTTGTAGCCATTTTTATCTTCACTTACCCCATTTAGTAATTCCCTACATTATCGATAATATAATTATCGTCTAATTGTCCATTTTTCCTGCACGCTACACTCTTTTCCTATTTCTTTGATTAAACTTGTTGAAAGAAAATGTGTCACTACTTATGAACATCTTCCAAGGAAACTGTAGACAAACAAAACAACTTTAAGACATATGTGTGTATCAGTCTAGACACATTCCCTTCTCTTTTATACATAAATAATAGCTGTTAATTACACTATTCGCTGCAACATTCATTCATGTGTTTATTGTTCATTTTCATTGACGTGAAGCCACTTCTTATAAATACAGTAGTATTACTTTTCCTGACGGCTCGTAGTTGAAACTGTATGTATTAAATTAGACTATAAAAATTCCATCAGCTTTGTATAGGATCTAGTGTCAAAGTTCCTTTGAAAACGACAATAATAATATTATTTAAGGTAGAATTCTTTACGAACTAATATCAGTTAGAAAGCCAATGAAAAACTAGGAGCACTCAACCATTATTTTGTCATGACGGGAGACTCCTCAACTGTACTCACTAACGACCCCACCAAGGATCTAACTCAGCATATTCAGGTTTCATGGCGAACGCGCCTGCCATTCAGCTACTGGGTTGAAGTTCGGTGGTCTGCAGCTTCCTACTATCGTCAATTTGTGACACAGCACGACTATCACCTATGGTCTTCAGTTTATATCCACTTCATTTCCCACTGGTTGACTCCATTGGTCATGGCTTATCATATGATAGACGCACTGCGTAGTGAATTGGATGAAGTAGAAAACTGTGGACCATTGGACTTCGACCCACCCGTTGACGCGTTCATCTTGAAACCTAAAGGTCCTGAGTCATATCCCTGATGGAGTTGTGTGTGAGTACTGCTTACGAATTTCATACTAGGACGGAACGGTCGTTCAGTGCTCCCAGGTTTTCAGTGGTTCTCTAACTGATATTAGTCCATTTTGAATACTGCCTTAAAAATAATATCATCAGCCTCAGAAAAACATATTTGGCTTATTATACAATTATGCAGAAAATGTGATGCTAAATTTTGAGATGAATCATAAATATTTAACTATCTTCGACACTTTGGATATTTTGTTATCACAGCCTAAAATTTTAACTTTAAGTTTGTATAGAAATGGCAGAGTTACAAAGCGCACCTCAGTAATCTCGTGTATGTTGGTGCACGAGGCCATGAAACAAGGTGTGATACTTTTCATTTTAAATGTATATAAAGTAAGCATATATATAACACTTCATGAGTAGTAGTCAATTACATGCATAATTCATCTACTCATTCATGTAAAAAACAACCCTCAAATAGTTCAAGTCACCTTCTTTAATGATGGAATATATCAGCTGTGCAGGACAGAGCTGTAGATGACAATAGTTGACTGTAGACAGTTTCGAATGTTTGAAGACGATGTGAAACTATTCGCTGTACGCCAAGAACATGTGCAACATTATAACCCTTGACAGTACCAATATATAATACTAAGACGAATGTTTCAACCCCAATGAATCTATCGAAGGAACTGTTTGTGTCAACATTTCTCACTCTTGATCTGAGTCGTATTCAGATATATAGGCTACTTTATATAGGAATCTTCAGATGAATACGAAAGATGTCTAGAGATTCCTGCTAATATTGTCTAAAATCGGTTACAACAGAGACGGTGCATACAATCTTCATTTCTAGTAAGGTCTTCATTGTTTTCAGTAGCCTTTATTCAGTCATTCTTCCTTTTCATGTTGTCTATTCTAAGTTTCTTCTTGTCCTATCCACTACTTCCTTGTATAAAGCTACGAATTGTGCTTGTTTTAACTGACGTGTAAATTTCAAGATTGTCTGGTTCTGTTACTGTCAAATGCAAATCTTAATGTAAATCTTCTGTTAACCACAACCAAACAAATTACTATAATTAACATTCAGGCAATATCGAGGCAACCGCGCAGGAGTGCATACGCTAACAGAGGTCAAACAATTCGACCCAATAAAACAATAGAGAATTCAAAGCATGTCAATAAATAGTAATAACTACTACCCGTTGTACAAGAATTGGCTATCGTTCCTCTATGGCATAGTAGAAAACACCTTGGCGTTTGAAGTGATGGGTAGGAGGTTTGAGTCTCAGTAGTGCAGTCCCAAGCGGGACGAAACGCGTGTCCTGGATTCTTCTGCTAGCAAAAGCCAAAGAGATTACCTTAATCTGGGGAAGTTGCCTAGTAAAGCGTAAAATTAGTTAAGGCTTGATTCACACTTATTCTGCAGTAAAATCACCACTTTTTACTGATGAACTTCTTACATCCGTAGCCGGAGTTGTTTTTATTTTAACTCAGAGTATTTTAAAAATGAATTGTACTGTGAATTCTCTAGATATTTGTCGTGTAGCCTATAAAAATCAGTAAAATATGAAGCTACTTTTTCCACGCTTGAGAAATTAAGCAGGAAGAGTGACTTGGGATAGGTTTGATTATAACCACAGTACTAACGTGATTGACTCAAGGTCAAAAGCTTGTTTCATGCAAATAGAAAGTAACGTGCTGGTTGCGGGACCTGAAGATCTTGAGTTCAATCTGTGACGGGAAGGGATCATGGATAAGCACTGCTGAGGAGTCCCGTGCTAGGATAAAACACTTATTCAGTGCTCCCAGGTTTCCAGTGTTCTTCTAACTGATGTCAGTCTATGATGAATATCAACATGAAGCCAACCAAACTGAATTGTAGGAATAACTTGATATTCTTTTTGGAGAAATCGTGGTTAACTTTTCCAAGATTGAAGTTATTTAGACCAACAAGAAGTTGTGTGTGTATCGTGCACAGCCTACTTCCAACCAGAACATCCTACAAACATCATTAAAGCAGGCTTTATTGAATTCATCGTAGACTGACATCAGTTGGAGGAACAAAGGAAACCTGGGAGCACTGGACAGCTGTTTCGTCCTAGTATGGGACTCCTCAGAAGTGCGCACCCGCGACCCCACCAACAGGGATCGAACCCGCGACCTTCGGCTAGCGCGTTACCATTGAGCCACTGGGTCAGGACCCAGTGCTCCATATTTCCAACTTCTGTTTGCTCATGAGTCCCATACTAGGACGAAACAGCTGTCCAGTGCTCCCAGGTTTCCTTTGTTCCTCCAACTGATGTCAGTCTACGATGAATAACAACTGGAAATAATTCCAAATCTCCACAACTCCCTCAAAATTTATTGAATTCATAGATTTCAGTAGCATTCGTCAGCTTTTTATTTCATGAATTTATATGCTGCTATGCAATGCAGGGATACATATACACATTGCACAGACACTGAATGAGGCATGGCAACACAGAATGCATAATTTAGCTAGGTCAAATAGAACCACGAATAGGTTGGGGAGAAGTTATAAATTCGTAATGAAGAATAAAAAGACTAGGGTTGGATTACATCATTTTGAACTAAACAATTAGTAGTCATTTGTATAGCTTGATAAAAGTGTGCAATTAAGGAACCACAGGTGTTTGGTGTTGTTTGGTAAGCAAAAATATTGATTATAATAATAGTAATGATCAGAGTAAGTGATAATCATAATGAAATAAACAATGAAAATGTGAATGCTGAAAAGACTGAAAATAATGTCATTTTGAACAGGGTAAATGAACATTAACTAAAAAGCTTATTAACAGTGTAAATCTAGAGAAGGCTAGATTATTAGATGGTCTATAGCGGTGATAGTAACAATAATAATAGCATTGGAGATAGTCCATTAGACTGTAAAGCAGAGAAGTTCAAGAGGAGATGGTAGTGCGACAGGAGGATTATGAAGAGGTAAATGTGCTGAGCCGGAAAAAGAGTAGAATGGAAAAACAAAACATTAATAGAAATGAATTATTATTATTTAGGCTTTAGGTTCCTGGTGGAACACAGGGCTTCAGTATCACCTCTCCATTCCACTCTGTTATCTGCAATCTTTTGAACCTGGCTCCACCACTGCCCACAAGCTCTCATTCCTTCCTCACACCATCTCCTCCTTGTCACCTTCGACACCGACGCCCAACCCAACGTTTCCCATTTGGGTTCCACTCGAGGGCCTGGCACGTGATGTCCCTGAATGGTCATCCCAGTGCATGCCCAATCCATCTCTACTTCCTTCTGCATATTTGTTGAGCGACAGATTCTTGGTTGGTTTGTTGCCAGCCAGAATTCCTTGTTGCTTATTCTTTCTATTCTGGCCATCTCAGCTTCATTAACGAGCGTAGATAATTGTGGATGAACATCTGTAGTTTGTTGGAAATCCCTTTCGTAACGCGCCAAGCCTCTCGACCATACAGGAGCACTGACTTGACTGAATTGGTGTTGAAAATCCGGATCTTGTTCAAGCTTTATGCTGAGTGCAATAGATCTCCACATTGGTTTCAGGCTAATGAAAGCCTGTCTCGCTTTTCCAATCCTGGCTTTGACGTCCTCGTCTGCACCGCCTGTAGTTGAAATAGTGCTTCCTAGATAGGTGGAAGAGGCTACTTCCTTCAAGTTTCTCTAGTTGATGGTGATCGGAGCTTGTTGTTGTTGGTTGGGTATCTTCATCAAATCCGTCCTCTCTACGTTCACTTGACTCCCGTCTTCGCTGCCTTGACTCTTCTGTTAACTTGTTAGTTTTCGCCTGTAGATCTTCGAGTCTGTGCTACAAGACATTCAACATAAGTCATCGGTGAATTCCAAATCTTCTAGGATCGTTTCCCCGGTCCAGCGTATCCCCCTCTTCTCACTCCTCACAATTTGCTGCATGATCCAGTCCACTACAATCAGGAATATCATGGGTGATAGTAGACACCCTTGTTTTACTCTTGTTTTCATTTCAAAGGCATCACTAAGCTTCGCATTGTGAATTACTTGGCATGCGGCATCGTAATACAGTTGTTGAAAGAGGTTGATAAAGGTTTGTGGTACTCCATAGTGTTGAAGCAACTGCCAAATTACCTTTCAGTCAGCGCTGTCGAAGGCCTTTTCAAAGACCACGAAGTTGAGGTAGAGGTACAGTGGACTGTCATTCCATGCTCTGTTCTATGATGATACGTTGCGTTGCAATTTGATCTGCACATGATTTATGCTTCCTGAATCAAGACTTATCCGGTCGTAGTTTTGGATCCAGCGCGTCCTTTGGTCTTTCCAGGATGATATGGCTTGACATTTTGCCTGGAGTGGACAGGGAGGAAGCATGATTGCGTGCCAGTTCTTGCAAACACTGAGGTCGCCCTTCTTCGGCAGTTTGACAAGGTAGCGCTTCTTCCAATCGCCAGGTACCTTCTCTTCCTTCCAGACTTTCTACAAGAGTGGTGTGAGCATGTCCGCTGCCGTTGTCTCTGCTTCTGCTCTCAGTGGTTCTGGTGGGATTCTATCTAGTCCTGCTGCTTTCCCGCATTTCAGTAGTTTTATGGCTTTCAGGACTTCTACTTTGGTCGGAGGGCTTGTGTTCACTTGTAGTTCTGTGGCTGGGCTGCAGGTGGCATTTCTGGACGAGTTGCAGAAAGTGGTAGTGGTCGATTCAGGAGCTTTTTGAAACGGTCGGCCCATCGTTTCCTTTGTTTCTCCTCTTTCGTAATTAAATTTCCGTCGATCTCTTTCCAGATAGTAACCTGGTTATTTGATACAATGTTGTCAGGCCTCTGTCTCTCCTACCTGCAGCCGGTTCTGCTTCACTTGCCAGTGTATCTTAGAAGTGTCTTTTGTCTTTGCGCGCGCTCCTCTTCACTTCTTTGTCCAGTGTTTTATACACTGTACTCAGTTTATCATCTCGTTGTTCATTCTTGCACCACACTGGTTTATGTTCTGCTTCACCATCCTCCTCTCCCTGCTATATCAGCTTCCATGTATCTGTCGAGATCCATTCCTTATCTTCTTTCTTGTTCCTTCCTGATACGGTTATGCAGGTTTCTTTCCATATCTCTTTCGAAGAGTTCCAGTGGTAATAGAAATGAATATGCTCACAGTACTTCCAAACCACTACCATGGTAGATTTGGGATATCTACCATCTCTTTCTGTACATATAGGCTCGGTTGACGAACTCTAATCATACACGCTTCCACTGTCGTAAGCATTTTCTTATTCCGCTTTCTGCTGACAGTCGGGAAGGTCTTAGTAGCGTCATTGTCATGTTGGTAATCCGAAAGGTGTTGCTTAACAGAACTCCACAAGTACATTCGAACCGGTATATGCTGGTTTGTGTGTCGAGGATTACAGTCGTATCGTTTCCTGATTGTTGCATCACTTGTCTAGTGGTATTCAGAAGTACTAGCTTAACTGCATAGTAAGTTGTTTTCATAGCCTTGTCTAGCCTCTACTCAGCTACTTCCAAGGCATCATCTCTTTTAAAAGGCAATTTAATTCACAAACAAGTTTGATGATCAGTTCCCGATGTAGACAGTGCACAGAAGAAGCAGAAATATTCAGTCCTACGGAAATTAATTAAGCTTGAAGAAATTATGGATTATATTGATAATTTCTGCCCATTGTTTACTTGTTTACTGTATTCAATGATTAATTACTTATCGACTTCAATATTTAACTGAAATGTCAAATACTTGTAAAAACAAATAAGCACGCAAATCAATATTTCTCATTTACCAAAAGATGTGTTTATGTGCATGGTGGTAGGGGGAAAAGTTTGTTTTGTTGACCTATTTTAAATCAATACACGAACAATATTTGTTGCAATCAACATGAAAATTTTTTTTAACGAAATTCAGTTGTGCATATCTAGTTGTAAATTTTATTGAACTGAGTTAATTAGTGTACTTCGGCTAATGTGACCTATGATAATCAGAGGCTCTGATACTACCTCAACGTTCATTCTGATGCTGTTTGTCTCCTTATAGACAGGAGTGAAATTCATGAGGCGCCTTTTGTTCTATTTTAACTTTTTTCCAAGTTGGTATTCGTCGCAGACTGACATCAGTTGGAGGAACATTGGAAACCTGGAAGCACTGGACAGCTGCTTCATCTTAGTATGGGACTGCTCAGCAGTGTGCACCAACGACCCCGCCAGGTATCAAACCCGCGACCTTCAGGTTCGTGGCCAGCACGTTTCCAATGTTCCTCCGACTGATGTCAGTCCATGATGAATACCAACTTGAAAAATCTCTAAATCCTCACAAACCCCTTAGTTTTATTTTAAACTTATCAGTTAAATATCCCTTTGCCAGAGTAAATGTTTCTCTAGCCGAATCTCAGAAACAGTACACCATAGTTTTATCTGTTTGAGCACTCAGTAATTTATCAAGTATGTATATGTACTTACTAGTTACATAAATATTTATAGTACCGTTGAAAGTGCACGTCTCATTTACCTATACTGTTATTTTGTCTTTCTGTTAACTAATATTAATAAAGGAATTAGTTACCTTAAGTCTATTCTGAAATAAATGATTTGTTATCGCTATAAGTCTTGTCCAGTCTAATCATATTTAAACTTATCATAGATGGGCACTGCTGAACAGCCACATAGGACGAAACAGCTGTACAGTGCTCCCAGGTTCTCCAACTGATTTCAGTGCATGATGAATAATAATTTAAGATCAACAAAATAAATCTCTACAAACCTCTAAATTGAATTACTAATCAAATTGAAATGAAAATCAAAATTAGAACAAGTGAGGTGGGTGTAAATTAAGTGCGAAACGTTTTGTGATAAATTATCGATGAAAAAATACATGGACGGTTAGCTGTTCCGTCACTTGGAGCACCCTCTCCTAACTGCTTTGACACGTTACTTTGAAGGATGTTTTATCATCAACCGTATGACTGTTTTCTATTATATATTTGGTGAAAGATGAAGTTGGATTCGAAGCCACTTGTATTTAGATCATATAAGTACAATGTTTAACCGCTCACAGTCGGGTTAAGTTCTCTAAACCCTGTGATATCCTAAAATTTGCTTCTATAAGAGTTGCATAAATCATGTAACTCCATTAGTCTGTCGGCTACTGACACATACAATCTAGATAAACTGTTGATGGGACTGTTGAATCCTGTCAGAAGCCAGTTATCCAAACTGTTATTCAAATATACACTTAATCTCATCGACAACCCAAATGGTATAAACTTCGAGAGTACTCCTTTAGTCTAAATTATTTATCCTTTAATGTATCATTGGTAAGTATGGCTGATAGTCCTGGTGACTATATTTCTTGGAATAATAAAATGATTTCCGTACCTTAGACTTTTGTAAAAGATTTATTATTATTTGCTGGATTTTCATTGGGAATAATTGGTAAGGCTTGTAAACAGTTGCACTGCTCGAGATACGTAAACCCTAACATATCACATTTTCTAGACAATTTCCACCTTCATATTAGGCTGTATGGAGGTTTTATTTCATTGCATGACACTGAGGGGTGGCAATAAGTTGAAAAGAACATATAGATTAAGGTTTTGTTTTGATAGCAGCAAGGGAAAAAATTGCCTCAAACCTAATTCGAACTTTACCTAACCCTGATGGATGACGTCCAGAAATTCGACAACTAACCTGCCTAACTGGCTTCTCAAAAGCAGTTGAACTGAATAACGGGCATAAGAGAGGCGCAGTCAGGTAATTTTTATTTGAATCAGGAAGTCAGCATAACTTTGCTGCAGTAATTCATCTTATTTACCGTTTAACTTGTTCTTGTAGCGCAAGTTACATAGACGAATAGTTAGACAAGTCTACCGATGAATTTCTGAACATAACCAATTGTTAAGCAAAAGATAGACAAGATAGGTGAGATGATCCCTACTGTCTTATCTGGTTAACAGTAGTCATGGATCTAATGATAAGAGAACTTAATAACTATTCTAAAACCTCAGTCAAACTTTATTCAGTTCTACATTTAAAGAATATCTTCATAAACGATTTTTTCAAACACTTTAGAATGTTTGTGGTAGTGGGCTGGGATTTCTCATGCTGCCGTTATTTCTCTTAATTACAGCTGTAATAACGTGGTTAACCTTTTCCATTTTTCATAGGCATTATTCTGCAGGTTCATTCGTTAGCAGATTATTCAGAATGTTTGGCACTAATACATCACATGTATCAGATAATCTCACTAGTCTGTTTAAATCTATCAAAGGGACTAAGCGTTTTAAATTTCTTAGTCGTTTCTAAGTCATACCGAAGTTTAAGCCATAGTACTAGCTATACTTGAGATTTTACTTTGAATGATCCCTGTAATATGCGCTTAGTTGATTTTTTTACAATGTAACCTCATCTGAAAATACCTAAGGTTCACGACTCCGCTACAGCGCAGCAAAAAGTTAAATAATACAGTTAAAAGATGAACTATAGTATTAAAATAACAAAAAACCTTACCTTATTATTAGTGGATATTTTAAACTGAAATCAGTTTTATGTTTGCCTGTTGAAAATATCTGGCAGTAATTCATAGAGTTGCATTTCACGTTTACAGAGAATGGTAGGTGGTAAATAATAGTACTTCAGTAATTTGACTAGGCATCACTCGATGCTACAGTTGGGTACATTACTTCGCATTAGAAACAAAGCTCATCACAATAACACGTCCCCTAGTTTATCGACCTCATGGCATACTTGGGTGATAGGATTCGTTTATCACTAGGAATTAGGAAACAAAACATTGCTTACTTCTTAGAGTCAGGTAAATGTAAACATTAGTTGTTCACAGCCTTCTCTACTGGTATTCACATGAACTGGAGATAGATTAGTTCGGATGAAAAACGGAGTTTTCATTTCGAGAAGTAATTTCATTTCATGAGAGCAAGGGAATGAAAGTCGTATGGGAGATACTTTTTTCCCACATCTTCATGGGCCACGTAATTACAACGGTGTGTTCTGTTAATCAATTGAATAATTGTTAATTAATCTTCTCTGATGGACAACAATAGGAAGAACAAATTTTTGCTTTTTATAGACACCAAAAGTGAATTTCATCTTTTGCTTCCAAGTGAAATGCTTTTGTTGTAATTATATCTTTCAGGAACGATGTGATCTGATGGTGTAGTGATGATTTAGAGCATAATTTTATTCCTTTTCCAGAAAAACATTTTACGCTCCGTTTGAGTTGAATCTAATTTTCATCAACACAACCATCTTAGGAATACGTTTGTGCTTCACTGTAAGCCTTCGAGTAGATTCATTATCAGGTGTCACAATAGTTTTTCGTTGCTTATTGCTATTCTGAAAGACTTATACTCCTTTTGCTGTCTATATATGAAAGAAAAGTTTGTCGTTTTGAAGCTTCATAGTATTCGGACTCCCTATGAGGATGAATTTAATCACTTTAAGTTTAAGAAGACGAGTTTTCGATTTTTATATTGGTTTTAGTGGATTCAGTTGATCCGTTCTTTATTCGTTGCATTGAATTTTGTTCGGATATATTTTTATGGTTATCGTTTGCATCCATTGCTGTAAGACAAGTAAAAACAGTGGAATTCATGACTACTGATGTACGAAGAATAATCATCCTCGCTGATCTGCATTCAGCTGAAAGTTTTCATTTGGCAAAGAGTTCTTTTCCTTTCAAAATGCTGACATCATCAGAATGAGTTTCTTGGAAAACTTGTAAACAACGAATAGAAGCTGATCCTACAAGGGGTTAAAACAATACGAAAGAAGACTTGGCCATGGACTTTGAGATTGTTGGTATTTACCGGCATAGCGAAATTGTAGACTGGAAAATACATTGGCTAACTTTTTACTGACTAGCCAATGTATCCTATAAGGTAGTATACCATGTCAGCCACAGCAGAGTCTAAATACCTAAGTGGTAATGCTGCTTACTGCATCACTGAGTGACTCAGTTTCGGATACATGAGGAGACATCAGTTATTTTGAAGTTTCGGACACATTTCGGTACTACATACCGATAAGCATGAGACTTACGTCTATAATTTCTTGACGATTGCATCAAATGGCTTGAAATCAGTTAGAGTGTACCGCGATGACTAATCTTCATCAAAAACAAGATATATATATATATACATATATATATATATATATATATATATATATATATATATATATATATGATACTTAAAGACTGTAATCCCTGAAGAAGATTTAACTTTAATAGTGAAGGGTTGAAACAATAATAATGGTGGTGATTATTATAATGTTGCTAGTTGATGACGTACAGGTTGAATGATAACAGAAAGGGGTTAAGTAAGATTTTCAAGTCGTGTATCAAGTGTATATAGATTAAAAAGGGCTGAGAACATTGATAAACAATCAAAAGGATTAGGTAATATAAGTGAGACAAGTTAATTGAAGTGAACTCAAAATGTTTTATAGAACGTTGCGATAATTAGAAAGATCCAGTGAAATAACACCGGAAACAATTAAATATGAAAATAGAGTGATAATGACAGTATAATAGTACAAAGATTAATCTAATAAAAGGGGGAAGGGGTGAAAAACGAAAAAAGAGGACGAAGTGCACCAAGACTAAAATAAATTAAAATCAAGGTAGAGACAATGACTGTACATACTTCTTTTGCACACAAAGGTCAGGCTTCAGCTCATGGATAGCCAAGGTCTCTACTGTTTTTAGAAGCTGAACACATAGGAAACGTGAGATGTTTGGCGACTTCGATAGACAACCTTGAAATCCTTGTTTGAGTTGGCTGAATGGTTGGAGTCTATTAAATGCTCAAGGATAGAACTTCTGATGCATTTCCTTATACCCTTATAAAACCAGGCTGGAATATACTCTCGTATAAGTGTTGACA
Organism: Heterobilharzia americana; assembly: GCA_944470555.2. Classification (NCBI taxonomy): domain Eukaryota; kingdom Metazoa; phylum Platyhelminthes; class Trematoda; order Strigeidida; family Schistosomatidae; genus Heterobilharzia; species Heterobilharzia americana. The sequence continues at coordinate 47,647,854 of OX104128.1, forward strand.
GCAATCTCTGACTACAGCCGACGTATCTTGCTCCACAGGAGCAGGTGAACCGGTAGTCTTCAAGCGTAGTGGCTTGATGGAAAACTTTGTCGATTAAACTCGGCCAGCATTTAGGAGGAGACAGTATGTTAGTGTTCTTCAGTGGCCAGTTTGTGGGTTTATGATGAACCTTTATGAATTGTCACTAATTCTGCTAAATATCACGTTGCGCACACTTAATATTATGAACTGAAATTCAAGTCTTTGGTACTATCTGCGTTGATACTTCGTATGTTATTCACGTTTTTTGCCAATAATTTCGACTTTTAACCAGATATCTGATACATGGCACCAGCAAACTAATAGGAAACTAAGTTTTTTCTCGTGCATGAAGGAAAGTTTCGTAAACTTCGACTGACAGTTCACTTAACCAAGGACTTTATTGTTGGGTGCTTGAACCTTTCAAATAACTACTGTGTTGAACCAAGTTGATCAGTTCCTTTTGGTGTAAGGGATCCTATGTAGATGCTTCAGTGTTTCCTGAAGACTATTTATAATGTGATTTGATTGTTGATGGCTGGTTGTGTGGAATCCAGAAGGCAGATTTCTCCCTGTTTGGAACTTGTCAACTGGACGTATCTGTATCTCAGTGAGTGTTGGTGTTCCATGCCACCGTCTTAAACACTTCAGTATTATATACCATACTATATAGTCTTGGCACTCGCCCTTGTAAAATGGGTATCACTTGTTATTTATTGATACCTGAATGGAAAGGATCGAGACAAATGAGAGATGATTGTTGTAGCTCAGTAGCGTAGTCAATGATGCCCTAGCACTTGAAGCGATAGAAGCTGGGACTCACTTTATGGGCGAAACTTACTGCTGTCTGAGATGTGGGCACATTCAGTAGACAAGTCTCGGATGGAACGAAACACATTTCCTGGATCCCATTACTGGACTATACCCGTCAAATAGACCTAACTTTTCAACCACAATGTATAAATTGTTTAAATTGTTTCTAAGTTAGCCGATCGGTCTGTGAACTGTTATTATTACAAGTTGGTACCAATTTGAAAATATGTTTATCCACTGACTAACTGGTCCACCAACTGATCGATTGCATGACATAGTTAAACCCTGTGGTCTGAATTTGTTCAGTTATTTTGATCCACAAAATGTTTTTATTTGTTGTAATTAGCTTTATTCATTTGGTTTACACTTGATTTCGAGTAAATTGTTCCCAATGATAGCAGATTACGCGAGGTTGTCCAAGGGAAGGATGTAATTGGAAGTCATCAACTCCTTGTTAGTAGTGAATTTATCTTACAATTTGTGAGTAGCTGACTCTGGATATATTTAGGGATAAAGAGGTAAAGAAGAATAGAGTAGATTGATAGATAATCACACCGAGTTTTGTGCGCTGGATGCAAATGTTCACATCACTGAGATTGATGTGCGAATTTTTTTTGCACTAATGTCAGTCCTGGTTACGTGAAATTTTATTAGGTAGCTAACTAGTACAGATAAACACTCGAAAAAAACAATGAAGTTCTATCTTAGGTAAATTGAAGAGTTGAGAGGAAAATGCTATTTAGCCTCTGTGACTATAAATATTGAAGCTATCTAAATATTACTGCTTAAAGTTTAAGAAGCATTGTTGTTCTAGAATATTATCTATCTTATTGAAATCTTTAAATCTAAGGTGATTTATAGTTGGTTTGTACTCTTTTTGCTCCTCTTCTTCTCTAGATATTTTATGTATCAAATGTCAGTTGGATCACCAGTCATCTTCAAGTTTAATTCAACTACATCCTGAAAGTCAATCAGTTACACTGAATAGTACAGTCCGCCTACAATGTCGCGTACGAATGTTGATAGATCCAGATACTGGAGCAGGAGCTCAAGTCTACTGGTCCAAAAATGATTTTGGCATTGGTGGTAATCGTGAAGACATTCAAGAATATGGGCGTAATTCACGATATGAATATTCACGTTATGATTTACCATACAATTTAAAAGAGGGTAAGTTATGTTTAATAATAATCTTCATAATAACAGTTTTTACATTCGGCATCAAAGGCAAAATACTAACAGACTAGTAGGCACTAAAAAAACTAGTTTATCCTTAGTTGAAATGATCTGTCCATTGGTTCTCTTACAAAACTTTAAAGCTCCTTGACCGAGTGTTACCCACAGCAGTGTCAGGTTTGTTGACTGAATTTGGTAATTAGTCTTTTTCAGCTCCAGTCATTGACATATTCACCAGTCTTATAAGGCAACTGTTATCAGTTTTATCGGTGATCTAGCAGGATAGGTGTTAGTTTTGACTAAGTATACCAGCCTGAAAATCCTTACCACTCTGGAGTCCTTCCTTGCTATTAGTCTGCAGATTTGTCCCAGTGATTTTTCAGCTATTGAGTTTCACACATTGACCTTCTGAGATTTAAATCGGCAATACTAATAATTTTAAAAAAAAGATTTACGGATCTTCATCTCCAATATATATATGGGCTGCTACTCAATTACTGAGCTAACTTGTATCAGTGGCTAAGACCTAGAAAGTTAGACCTTGATAACATATTCTTAGATGTATCTAGTCTTTGTGAAACTAGCTATAAATTACACAACATTCAAATATCACAGTTAACAGCCCAAACAAACCAGTGACTATCCGGTTACTTAGAGAAACAGCCAAAATAATGTTTGGTGAAACTGAAGATTCGACGATGTACTGTCAGTGACCGATTAATACAACTGAAATAGTATATTTAAAATTTATACATTTCCGAATAGTTTAATGATGAAGGTATAGGAAAACATGAACTTGTTTTTCGAAGGTACGATGATTTCCGTAGGCGCTCTGAAAACGTTCTAATGATGAACAGGATATATTATTGAATGTAGGTGTAGTAAAATTCTCTATTGATTACCCTCAATCACCCAACATCCACTTCTCTGTTAAGTCAAGAAGTTTAGGATTCCCATTCTAAGCTTCATTTGTGCTTCACGGTTAACACAGTAGGTTTAACATAATTATAGTGATTACTGTCTCAAGTATCTACTTCACGTGAATTATTCAGCTTTGTATTAATCCAGAATAATATAGGTAATAGTATAGAACAGATGATAGATAAATAATTCATTTATACCATATTAGACTTGTTTATTTGATTTATAACACAGTGATATAGTATTATTTACTTCATGACGTTTCGAGAATAAATTATCATTGCCCATGATAATATCAATGTAATCACACCACTTCCGACATTTGATTTTTATAGTTAAGTTACCCCACATGATTTGTTTTTATTGATAATAAAATTTTCTATATCTCTGGTACGGGTGTTGCGTCATTTTCATTACATGTGTTGCATGTTGATTCGATTAGTTAAGATTCAGTAATCGATCTTTCTCACTCTACTGAATTATATCTGATTTAAGTACAGTGGCTTTATCCTATCCACTCCATTGTGTGTTTGTGTGTTAATGCACGCATAGCAATAGCCGAGTTTCTTTCTAGATTATTGATCTTATTCGGGATTGTCATTCTACATTTAGCTAAATTCCTATGTCCCACCATTCTAATTGACTCCGACCGGCTAGTTTAACCTATGTACTTGACCTCACAGTCATTACGTGGAATTTGATAGATTAGAATATTTTGCTTAATTGGTTCTATCGGATCGTTAGGCCGACAAAGCTTATCTCTAAATGAGTTTATAGGTTTAAATCCCACCCTAATTTCAGCTTTGTTTAGGGTCATACGTAAAGTTTCTGATGTACCTTCCTTATAAGGTAACACAATGGAGGCTGTGATCTCCTTTCTATTTGTGTTGTCGTTATTATTAGTTTTCGTACTCGCGTTGCTGTTATAGCGCTAATACATCACATGTTTCAGATAATCTTCATCTTCTCATTACGCTGTTTAAATTTATCAAAAGGACCAGTTGCTTTAAAGGTTATTATTTCGTTTCTCATGTATTCGTACGAATTTCTTAATAAGCTGCGGAGGGTAATTATTAACTATTAGTACTTCTTTTATGTATTTCAATTCCTTGTTTAAGTCCTTGCACTTAATAGTCAGTTTTCCAGCTCTATCACCTGGACATTTGGCTGAGTCTGCCTTAACTGACATTGTGTGGGATGACTTGAAGTTTAGATACGTGTTGGGATATGTCGGTTTTCTGTAGATGGTAGTATCCAAACCACCATATTGGCTATGCTATTGCTACTCCTTCTGTTTGTCTGCATATTTTGTCCCGAAACAGTTTATTAATTCACTTATAATTGAGGGAAAGTCTTATTAAAATGAATTTTGTAACCCGATGTCTCCACACTGTCCACCGAATCGTTTATGTTTACAAGTGAGCGACTTGGTATTTACAAGTAAGACTGTACTACACACTGCACTGGTATGGTATTCTGGTAAAATAATCACGAATCCTTTATTTCATCCTAATTTTTATCAAGTTTAAGTTCCGGGTTATTTAAACTTAGTAACAAATTGAGAGAGTATCTCTTTTATCGTCTAAGGATAAGTGTACTAGTGACAAGATAAAATCCCGCTTCCTTTGCTACAACTTGTTATCAATCGGTTTCTTTTCCGCACAGCGTGAAGCTGAGTAGGAGAAACAAAAGGAGATATGAAGTGTGTTAACTGCTTGGCTTTGTGTGTATGATATTATATCACACTCTCTCTCACACACACACACACACAGAAACCTCTTCCTTTCTACCTCTTATTTCCTTCCGTTTACATACATTGTTGGAGTGAGCTGAACAGGTTATCTAATTTTTTTCTGCTTAACTAAAATCTGAATCCTTTGATGAAATGCTTTTATGATTCTATAGTTATCCACAATGAATTTGTCCACAAGTTCATGATGGAAATTATTTTCTAAGCATTATTGTGAAAACATTAGGGTAGAATTTCACTCATATATATTTTCCCTGAGATTAGTCACCCCTCAATTGCCACTTCTTTTTCATGGTTTTTCTGTGCTTCTATGGGACTTCTATCCAAAATTTACAGCTTAAAAAGATGTCCAGTCTATATTATCGAAGATTTTGATTCGGACGTCTACATACTAACTGACATATCTACTTCGGCAATCAACAGCGTAAAACTGGATTTTGCATCACGGACAACCAAAAGGAAAAATCACCAAAAAAACAGTTGGCTATCGACGTGGTTTTCTAATTGGTTTGAGTGTTTTTCAGTAGTTTGCTTTCTCAAGATACATTCACACTGCATCTGCATCCGGAGTTGTAGCGGGAATCTGCGACCATTATGTGAGTAAAACATCAAGCTTTGGGACAATCAGTATTCTTGGTGTTGAACGTAATTATCTACGCCTTAGTTGTTAGCTGTATGTGGTTGGATTCAACTCGTAGTCATGATTATGTAGACATTTAAAGCCTTTGGAGCCAGGCACCAATAAGAGATGGTAGTCGTTTTTTCCAAAATGAAACCCTTTTTGATTATCATATATAAAGCAAACAGACTGATGTCAGTGCATGATGAACATCAACTTGAAATCAACAATCCCCGGAATCAAAGTGATCTAGTGCTCATGGGTAACTAGCTTCCAGAGGTTATTCCTGAAGTCCCAATTAGAAGTCGTGCGTGACCAGTGGGGCAAACCTGATGGACGTGAGGATAAATACTCATCAATGACATTGCATGATGCTTGCGCTGTGTCACAAACTGATAAAAGTTGTAAATATGAACCACTAAATTCCAACCAAGTGCCTCAATGACAACGTATTGGCGGAACCTGAAGGTCTTGGATTCAGTCCCTGGCGAGGAGGAGTCGTGGGTGCGCACTGCTGAGAAGTCCCATACTAGAGAGAAACATTTGTCCAATGCTTCTAGATTTCCAATGTTCCTCCGACTGATGTTAATCTATGATGAATACCAACCCGAAATCAATAAAAAAAACCTATAAACCCTCAAGTTAATATAAAGACTGCAATAGATGTAAAAACCACTGAGATACTCAAGCCTAAACAATAGTCAACAACTGCACCTAAAAGCTAGCATAAACTTTCATAAGGGGTTGTAACCAGTGGACTACAACATACCTTTAGGCTACTTCTCTAAATTGTTTAATGAAATATTTCTACTAGTCCTGTCTACATGCTAGTACTTCAGTCCCTAAATAATATATTCATCAATGAAAGGGAAGGAGAACTATGTTATCAGCAGTATCGCATAGGTCATTAACTGCAGTGATAAATTTGAACATCTCTACTTTGAGTCCTAAAAGAGACCAGGTTATTTTGTTTTTATTTTCCGACATTGTACAACATATTCTCATCACATGTCCCACTTAATACATCGGTGTTTTTTGATTACCGGACACAATTCAAACAAAAAGTAGAGAAAATGATAAGCTTTCAATGTAATTTCCGAACGGCGACTTTAGTATTCTACTCTCAACTGAATTACAGGAAAACCTCAAAATTTGAGTAAATGATCAGAAACCAAATAAGTTTACTAACAAATAATAATAGGGTATGACAGAATAACTGTAAAATCGGCCAACGGAAACCATGACCAGCAGTTCGGTAAAATAAACTTATCTTAACCTGCTAACAAGTGATAACAAGCAACAACTTCACAGTGTTTAAAATGCAGAATTTGTCAAGAAAATATGAGGTATCACTGCAATGACCACAGGCCATGTAAACCAGACTTAAATCATTAGACTGATGTAAATGATACTCAGGTGAATAGACTATATTCTTTTTATTTCATCAAGAATCTGAACTTCAGATAGTGCTGAGACTGATGCAGACTCGAACCTGAAAAGTTATCAGAGCTCAGTCAACACTAATACACTACTGCTGTAAAATTGACTCATCACCACTCAGTATGATAGAAGTAGGCCGTTTTTCAATAGGAAATAATATATATTCATTCTCTAACTGAAGGTACTTTCATCACAAGTATCAGGAAGTGTCGTCGTTCCTCATTCTTATAACTCTGTTGTGTTTAAGTAGACTAGAATCGGTTATATGCAAGAAAAAACCTAAATAATTAATTGATAGAAATAGGTTGTAAATCTTCTGCTTGAACCTTTTAGTCGGAATGTTACATATATTTCTTTAGGCCTACATTCTACCTTAGTGTTTGTAGGCGTATCACAAACTAGGCAACATTTCCTTTCTCTCTACATGAAAGTTTTTATGTTAGTGACAAAACCAGTATTGACTAAACATATATCTGGACTGTACAGTTCAGTGGTGTGCACATTTAGATTATCTTTGGTTAGTGCCAAACACATCCATGCGTTTTGGTAAATTGTCCTGTGGGGGGCTATCTGTTTCATTAGCATGATCCGACATTGGAAAGAAAAGCTCAGAGACCGACAGTTCTGACTAGAAAGTAATAAGATATTATGGAAAAAGATATAACAAAATTTCAGTATGCAATGTTTCTGATGAGTTCCAAAGTACTACACACTGAGCAGTCTTTCAAATCAAAACGGAGATAAAGTGTCACCGAAATAAATGACAGATTAGGACAAACGTCGATCGATAAAACCAGGAAATGAAAGTCAAATCCATACACTAGTGTTTTATTTATGAAGTAGAGTTTTCCATTGTTACTGACTTGTGTCTCTAAACAAACAGTTAAGCCACATAACAAACCCTTAGAGGTTCAAGCCTGAAAAGAGTGAGATAAGATTGTATATGTCAGTCGGATGTTAAATTATCGTCTTCGGTGTAAACTTTTAATTCTCTTATTTGAGAAAATGACCCATTTTTTGCGATTATGAACTGTATACTTATGTACTGTGATTTTAATCACTTAAAGGACACAGGTGCCTAATGTTTCTGAGTACCATGTTATTTATAGCGCCAGAAGAAATCAACCATTCAGAGAAAACAGGAAATCTGCTTTGCCTTATTTTATTTATTTCATGATAAAGCGAGTTCCTAATATCATATCATGAAAAGTAAATATAAATTAATCGGAGGATAAAGCGATTATTGAAACCGTAGGCCTATAAACATCTGCTTTCAGACTTGTATTTTGATGGTCATTTTAAAATCCTCAGTTCACCGAATATCACCATTAGTGAGAACTCAGTAGTAAGTTACGCGTTTGGCTATTGTGCTAATGCAGACAAATTCCAACACTAAGAAAGGAAAAAAGTTGTCTCACATTTTGTGTGTAAATAGTAGACGAATAATTTAGTCATCTTGATTTTCTTTATAAGGAAAATTACATGCAATCGTCTATGCTTACATATAGTCATACTTAAACAACTGTTGCACCAACACACAGTGGGATACACAAAAACAGCAGCTTTTTACACAAAATCATTCAAAGCTGCATAAAAAAACTTGTCTGTAGACTAAACGACGCTTTCATGATATACTGAAGATGTAAGGAAATCAATCACTTTAGTGCTAGAAACTTATTTGGTGCAACTCATTCAAAATTACTTGAATTTAAAGACGTCAAGATATTATCCCTGCATATACATGTACATACAACCGTGTCCCTGTCATTCAAACAATTTACCAAGTTGAAATTTCTGTTGAAAATGTAAATGAAAACTTTCATGTCGCGTTACAAACCTTAATAAATGTAATTATCTATCAGTGATGTTAATTCACCGATTTCTTGTTATTAACTGTTAACTGCGAGAAGTATCCACCTGAATTTCATTATATATGAGTAATCTGAAAGCACTGCTTGTATCCGGCATACTAACATGTAAATTTAATGTGACACTCTAGTTAGAAGATATCATAATAAATAAAGAGAATAAATGAAATCACTGAAACTGGCTGATGATTGAAGGTGAAATGAAAATCCTGACGGCGGCCGGATTCGAACCAGCGACCAGCGGGTTTCCTGCCCGATGTCTACTAAGTAAGCTACGACGTTCCACTGCTGATTGGATTTCTATTTCACCTCTATCGTTGTCGGTTTCGCCCAACTACCAATTAAGTTCATGATGCGTTACTTTCGCTTGGTCGCACTCACACTGGCTGCCCAGTCAGGAATTATCATCCCAATCCAAATCTAACTGAATGAGAAGGGGAGCATCATACTGACTATTATTTTGACTGAGATAGCTGTGGTTTGGCAGTTTAGTATTATTACTAAGTGATGATTGAAGGTTCACATTTTCATTTCACCTTCAACCCATGGCCACCACAGATCGTCTAAATGATAATCAATCAATCTTTGGAATAATGATCACTTATGCCAGTCACGTTTTACAGACCTTAAGTGGCAACATGCCGACAGTGATCTGAAAGCTATTCAGCTAGTCTGGCATATTTTGTAGAAGATAGGTAACCATGTTCACTTACCTTAAACAGTTCAATATTTTATCTGGAAATCCTACAAGACACTGACTGTGAAAACAGGGTACTCTGTTTTCCAAGTGCCTGATCAGTCATTCTGTTCATCAATATATCACAGCCTGGGATACTGTAGTAATATATGCCAAAAGAAACTTGTCAAGCAGCTTCAATTCCGCTCTGCATCTACTGAAGCTTGAATGTTATCTGAGTATTAATATCTGTCTTGTCATCAATTGGATAACATTATGCACTTAACACATTTTATCTATGTATACATTTTAGTCCAAGTATGTATTGCTGTTGTAGCATAAAGATTCCTGTTCGTTAGCACATAATTTACGTGGATTTTATATTTTGATTCTCGCTTCTTAAGTATGTTGTTAACACCGTATCATTTCAGTCCGCCCCACACAGACCTCAGTATAACAGCGTAGAAAACAGTTTATATCAGTAATAGTGACTTGACTGAAAGTAACTAGACTGATAAGACAGAACTGATACATCTAGACAAGATTAATTAACCATGGATCGATAAGAATTCATCAGATTACTGTTACTATTCATATTGTGGTATGTGGCACTACCTAGAGGTCGAAGCAAATGACTGCCACAACCACTGCCTGAAGTGTCCATAACGTAACAGAGACAAATTCTGTAATTCAGCAACGATCTCGTTTTGAAACAAACTACTTAAAAGATAGTCTACTGCCACCATGATAAAAATAATGATGTGAAGAAAATAAATGTGCTGGCTGTCGGCTACAGTATCGAACAATACGAAATATTGAAAATTTGTGTTGTCGGCCATTTACGCTTCGTATGAGACTGATATTAAATGATCTCAGTTTATTACAGTTTATCTACCGAAACTACAGGCCTAGATTCCGTGCTACTTGGGACTCGTTAGTAGGGGATATCTGCAGACCCAAAACACCAATTATCCTCCTGGAGATTTGAACCCACATCACTCACTCTTGTAGTCTGAAGTATTATCACTAAGCTAGTCAGGTCGCATCCACAAAGACTTTTGATGAAATCAAAGGACTTATGCACTTACGCAGTTTTAGTTCGGCCACTAATTACAACTAGACATTCTCAGTAGTTTCCAACTAGTAACTAGTTGCAATAGTAACGAAACGATTTTTGAAGCTTTCGGGTGATAATAAACTACCAGCCTCAAACTACTGAAATGAGGCTCATTTTTTTAAATATTCTTAGTCACTTTAAGCATCAGTTTGAATTCACTAAGTTTCTAAAATCTGTTTGTCGCAAGAAACCGTTTCGAGCTGAGGGAAGTCAATAAAATGTATCCTGTTGAATGTAGCTATTCACTGTGACTTTATTTGACATTTTCATATCCAGTTGAAGGTGAGGTATTACCTTTATCACTAATCAAGAAATAGTAGCTACATTATATTGTTAGTGTGAAAACACAAACTAGAGTTTTAATTTATACTTGTCTTAGCTCGAAATGTTTACACATAAAGTAGGTGAAGGTAAAATAGATCTAGTTGGGGAGTTTTAATTAAATCTTTAGCTGTAAGATAAAAAGTGGGAAGAACAATCTATTACAACCTAAGAAGGTTACTTCAGATGGGTGTATCATGAAGTTAAGTCTTTGTATTCAGCGAATTTCAAGCACCAAGCTGATATTATTAGATTATTATCTATATCACAATTTATTTTTACTGACAACAAGTTAAAGGTCAACTGAAGAGGATATTATCATTGTCATTAACCTATAATGTCTAGGGATCTTTTGAGAATAATAGGTGAAATAACTCTCACTGATAAGACTTTTAAGATAAGTTGATTCTCAATAGATTTAACATGATTAGTTTTATAATTGGGTCATGTGTAATGAAGATAAGGTGAGTACGAACTTCACTTATCATCAGATTTTAATTAGTTTTGTACACGTAGTTATGTTTTTTTCAAGAGGAATATAGACTGAGAGACTAAAGTGATCTATTCGATGCGATAATGAAAGCCCGAAAGGATGACTTTCAGAAAATGATCTTATTCTTCAACTATGGTAGAACTAAACGTACATGTACTCACAAAATAGCTTCGTAAATTCTAAAGCATTTAAGACAACAACTGACATTTTAATTAAGTGAACAATATACAGAAATTCTCAACCTTATCGTTTCGAAAATATGCTTAACTACAAACATATCATTTGAATAGCTACTGCAGATCAGTTGTTTCATTTTTATTTAGTAATGCCTTCCATATTAGAGTCTGTAGTTAATACAAAGTTGAACTTTAAAATCAACACGTTGTCTCTGGTCTGACATCAAACTTCTTTAAATTTTAAATTCTTCCAGTCTGTTACACAAATGGTTTGAAGATTTATTCGTACTAAATAACATTCATTAGCATCAATCTTTGAGCAAAATATATCATTGTTATTGACTAAAGTATTGCATTGTTTTTCAACTGAATCTTCATTTTTGAAGTTTGTGAGGATTTACTAGTCTCAATATGGTATTCCTTATGGAATGATATCAGTTGGAGAACCATTAAAAACCCGGGAGTAGTGAACAGTTGTTTCATCCTAATATGAAGCTCCTCAGCAGTGTACACCCATGTCTTATCAGGAACTGAACTCAGGACCTTCAGGCTTTGTAGAAAGCATCTTACGACTGAACCAGTGGTTCAGGATCTACTGGTCCACAATTTTTTTTCTGTCAGTTTGAGACATAAGGTGACCCTCAAACAATGCTATCCCTGAGTATTTATCATTATATTCGATTCTATTCGCCAAACTGGTGGGGCAGAAGTAGGAAAATACAGGCTATTGGATTCCAACCCGTTTACTCTATGTAAAATACTCGCTAAGGAATCCGAGGGTTCTGGATTTAATTCTTTGTAGGCTGCTGAGGATTCTCATGCTAGACGAAACAGCGACCCCGTGTCCATAGGTGCAGAGTGGTTCTGTCAGTTGTGGATGCTACCATTAAAAAATGTCATGTATTACCCAGTTTTTTAAGCGAAATAAATTGCATTTTCATAATGCAAAGCAATTCAAACACAGACTAAGTTCGTTTGTCAGCATATTCTTGAATTACTTTTTTTGTCTGGCATACAATCTTATATTTCTTAGGGATATTATGCTACAGAATCTGTAAAAAACTGTGTTGCATATTCCTTCTAAAGCGTTTTTAAATTTCTTTTGTTATAGTTCCATGCAGATATTAGAATGATCCACTACAGATGTATAAGGAACAATGTACTCGTTAGTTATTTTTAACAAGTCTATTGATTTCATCAATTCTTGTTTATTTTCTCACTAATCTGAATGACTACCGTTCACTACAACAAAGTAAAAGGCATAGCGATACAGAATGGTCATGTAAACCATGCATAACATTTAGAAAGCAAAACCTTTTGTTTAGTGTTAAAGCTATTGTCTGACATACTGATAAGCGTAAATAATGGAGAACTTTTGGTACCTGCATCTCAGTTAACGCGTTATGGCTTACCGGTCAAGGCAGTTCACCACCAACTAATGAGTCACAAATTCGAGAATCTCTCCACCTTCCGAAGTTTTGACAGCCATATAGTATCACTAGCTCTTTATGCATCAGGTGTGGCATATCGCCTACTCTATGAACGAATACAAGGCTTTTGAGTGAATTTTGATACCACTTGATTTTCGCAAAAATTGATTCCCGTTGCTTAAGCAGTTGTAAAACCGATTTCCTGAATCCAACATTGTTTCTTAAAGGAAGAAATTAAATTACAGTTTCGCAGTATTACACCATTACTCCACGTATTACATCAAACTGAACTTTGAGAAAGTTTCAGCATTGATTCAAGTACACTTTATCTACACATTATTGACACGGTCTGTTTAACTAACTGTAGCAGTAACCAGTTTGTTTAATTAGGACGGTTTAATTCAAGTAACGCCAACTGAGCATTTAGTCTAAGTGAACTTTTGCAGAGTACACTTTACGTATGGACTTAAAATTTTGGTTACTCGTGGTTCTTTATACAGTCTCTAAGAAGGCGAATCTCATTCCCTTCAGTAGGCTTAGCAGAATAACGTAGACACCCAATGACTTTCTTTACTTTCATAGTGTCCTTTCTAGTTTCTAATATGCGAAATATACTCATTGGGACATGAAATACTTGTTCTTCTTTCACGTCCTCAGTGGTATATTTTGAAACTAGTGAGGATCCTACGACAATAAAGGAACCAAATGAGCTTTTGCATTGTTCTGTCAAGACTGATGAAGTGAATGTGAAGAACTTAGCTTGATGAAACAGCTAGCGATTACAGAGTTCAAAAACTGATAAAAATAAATGTTCTGTAGTTCTACCTTATCGTTTAATGGCCTATCACATTTATTCAATTAACGACGTCGTTTAGAAGTAAGGTTACTGTTTCACCAACTGCCATGTAAAACAATCAAGGCTACGAACAATAAATGCTTGGTGTCTTGATAATTTATCATTACGATTACGATAGAGTAACTGTACTGCCTGGGAAAATAATCGACCATGTACATGTGTATCTATACTGCCCATGTTCAGGTAATTTTTCCTCAAATCCTAAAATTTTTATTACTTGCTCTTAACTCTTTATGCATTTACAGACATGAGTAAAACGACTTATAACACTTGATTTTTATCAATTTATTCTTCGTTTCTCTGACTTTCTAAGAATGTGAACATGGACAGTATACTGCATCTCTATATAAACTAAATATTGGATAGATTATACGCAAATGAAAAGAATCGACTTAAAAATGTTTTTTATCCCTTAACTTTTATTAACAGTAGTTCTTGGTAGCTGAAAGAACATCTAATCAAAACCGATGGCAAAAACCTTTTGGGGATGTTCAGTATGAATTGTAAACCGTTAACCTTACAGTTCACGACCCTAGCCACTGTTACCGAACTCCTTAGGGTTGACTTCTTCAAACACGGATGGTTAGAATCTCTTGACTATCTGGTAAACCCTGTAACCAGCTAGAAGTACGATTTTAGCAGTATATCTGGTTTATCTACTTCTGGTTTCATTGTTCTCAATTCATTCTTTCCGTAATTATAGAAACTTTAAATGCAGATAATTCATTTAACAAACGTTAGCAGTGGCGTTTTCCATTACTACAATAGGTGAACCATGTTAGCAGGATAAATTCGATTCATTGATGTGAAATGCAGAAAACTGAACTGATATGCATTTACTCCAGGTCTCATATTATTTGAGTCTTTCTTTGTTCTGAAGAGGAAACTGGACTATAATATGCTGCTTAGTACAGCTTTATCCTACAAATAAATGAAATGTAACTTATTGACTGGCAAACTGTATTAGGTGGATACAGTTATGTGGAAAATCGTAAGAATACTAAGCGAATAATTTTTTGCTGAATAGCGAATACAGCACGCAACGGATTGCCCAGCTTATATTTATTCCCTTTAGAAATTATGAGATTATTCCACCTGCAATTCAGTGGATACTGATGCTGCCAGGGACGCATGTTTGATACCTTCACCGAAGACACTGTAGTGTGCTGCTGATTAGTTGAAGGTAACTTACACAAAATTCTAGGCTTGACTTTCATGTTTCCTGGCATTCACCAGTAAGGCATACCTTCAACCTCAAGGCAGTGATGTCCCACCTGATATTTAAACCCGCGTCATCAGGTGCTGCCATCAGAGAACCTACTCCTGAGATATTAAGGTGAAGACTAACTACCTGTAAGACTGGGTAATATATGTCGATTGTTCTCTACAAACCAGGCAATTTCATACCTTTTAGCCCTAGGTAAGTTATGTTTTATAATTATCTATTACGTGAAGACTAACCGCCTGTTACTGTAGATTCAGTAGTAATGTTGTGGATTAGCCTAGCCAAAATTATTCGCTTTCTCTGTCGAAGGAAACCCGTTTCATATACATCATGTTGTCATAGTAGACAGAATTCCGAGAGATGATTAAGGGGATCATCCTGTTTTGCTTAACGGAGAATAAGTATAACATCACTACAATCCCAGCATTTTATGTGATAATACCACTTGTTATTTGCGTATGACAGTACGCTCATCAGTGTTTGTTGTCTAGAATTATGGTAGCATTGACTGTTTAAAGCGATCCGAAAGCAAGGCATACAAACGGTCTCCATAACGTAGAAACCAATGAATCCGACCCAGGCAGTCCTTATCCCTTCAATCTTCATGCCTAAGAAAATTTTCCTTCCACTTATTACTTACGTTCTTGTCTTATACAGTTTTTTAACACTCATAATGTCTGAGATTATCATTAGCTTCTTGATGCTATTACTGGGTAAATCAATTTCTTATCTTGTGCACTGTCTCGTTTATTTGTTCATTCTATCCACTGGATATATCCAATTTTTCTGTTTTATCCGAATTGCAATCTATTTGCCCTTCAAACTCATCCATCATAGTCTGGATCTGCTAAATGCAGACACGTACTTATTGATGGCTATCAGATAATGTTTAAATGTGTCTAACATCTATAAGTTTCGTAGTGAGAATTTAAGTAAACTCCTTTATGTCTTGACATCAGTTGGGGAACCATTGAAAATCTGGGAGCACTGGACAGCTGTTTCGTCCTACTGAGGAGACCCATACTAGGACGAAACAGCTGTCTAGTGCTCCCAGATTTTCAGTGGTTCCCCAACTGATGTCAGTCCATGATGAATACTACTTCTAAATTAAAAATCTCCATTCATCTCAAAAATAAATTCCTTTACGTCTACATTTTCTCAGTACCGTCATCACTTTTATGTTCATTGATTGTATTACTAATGGATTTCACTAGTAGCTTAGGTTTGTTAAAGGCATAGCATTGGGTTTTTCTTGATTTCTTGTCACCATCCTATCTACAACTTGCTCTAAACTTGTTTTGTTGCTCCTTATCAATGTATGTCTGTGTTCAGCGTCTTGTTGCCACACTGTCTCACAGCAGAATGATAAAACCGATTCTGAGATACTTCACTTCAATTAATACTAGTTCATGGGAACACAGTTATAAAAATAGTCAAGTTTGTTTATATCATAGAAAATGCAATATTATTCTACTGTGTGTATATTTTTGACTATTATTATCCATCTACCAATGATATTAACACACGTTTGCAGTCAGTAAGGCACAGTTAACTAGTTCCATCTTATATGATATTTGCTAGTTGGTTTAAGTACATTTTATTCCAAATACCACCTTGCTTTGGGAATCAGTATACGGTATACTTTGTGAACAAATATCAAATTATCAGCTAAGATTTGTACATTTTTTGACATAAGAATGCTAAATGTGTAATTTTTTTAACAAACCAGTTTAGTGAAATCTACAATATGAGCGTCCAGTTGAGACAGGACCACAGAACGAATAGATTGTTTAAGTTATTTGGATGGCAGAAACTACAAAGAACATCAGTAACTGATCTCCCTCAACTGTTTAAATGTGTAACAACTTGTCAGTAAAATGACTGATGCTTATTCTCATAAAAAAGTGCAGTCTTTCATGCTTTACGCTTAGAGTATTGCAAGAGATAAGGCGTTTGCCTCACATCACATGCAAAAAGACTGAATCATCTGCAGCGAAGAACATAAACTCACCAGGATAACTTGAGTACAATCTGTAAAAATTACTGACAGTCAGTCCCTGACTGTTGATCTAATCTGTATGGGGAGATGTGGACTGCCTGACTGGCGTCCCCAAAATGATAGGAGTCAATGGTTGAGGGGTCTTGGTGACATGACTGAAACTAGATCACATTTGCGTAAATGTATTCACTCTTTGACTCCTTTCTGATCTTGAATATTTTCACTAACGTTTATCTTCAGATTGTTTATTCTCTCACAACTGTGCCTATTTTGATATCACTCCTTTTCTATCTTTTTATTCCTTGTATACTAATGTAAGGTATGGCAACTTGAATTAATACACCTGTCTTCGAGGTTCTAGGTTGATTTTGTCTGTCTCTCTGTCTAGTCAAGATTATAAGGAAGTGTGATTATTTTAACATCATTAAATTAAGTAGTGTCTTATGTAACATAATCAATATTTTTCTTTCCTGTTTTGTCAATCTCTTCTTTCAGGACAATATGATCTTCAGATTATGAATGTGGAATTGTCCGATGAAGGTGCTTATGTATGTCAAGTGAATTTTATGCGACAACAATATCTAAGTCAGACAGCTGTTTTAACAGTACAAGGTAAGTAAAAATTTCATTATATCTCGTCAATCGTTTCATATTTTACTTGAGTGTTTTTCACTTAGTTATTATTATGTTTTCATAAAATCTTTCATGGAATAAAAAAAATAAACCGCTTACAACTGTTTGTGAGTCTTTATCATAAAAATACTGTACAATAAACTCAATATAAAGGCAGTTTGGAAAATTCCGTTTGTTCAGTAGTCAACTGTTACTGTTCTCGTACTGATAAACATTATTTCAAACTATCTCCATCTTCAGGTTTTAGTGATATGAAAAGCAAAGGTGGAATTATGTAAAGAAAGTTCGAAAATGCAATAAAAGTAGTTTACGGTGAATCGAAAGACTGTATGATGGAAAACATTTTTAGACCTCTTGATAATCTTTACAATATTCAATGAGGATATTTTGTTTGAACACTACCAACACAAAAAGGTATTTCCATTAGATGTCTTTCCAACATCCAAATTTTTTTAAGATACTGGGTACAAGATAAACTTATCAAAAGAAATCAACTGAATAGTTTTCCTTACCATAATAAACAAAATCAGTAACCCTTTTTACGGTATATGGGGATATTTTCTATTGGTAGAGATGATGGACGAGCTTGAGTTTCATTTCGATAATGACTGTTAGAAATATCGGATTTAGATGTTCACAGAGATCTTAATCAGACATAACACTGAAAAGTAATAATAACAAAGCATTTACACCTGGTGTTGTCTAATTGTAAATTGATAGAAAATAGTACGAACACTGTTTACAAGCATATGACTTAATAAGTCAAATGATTCAGATAATGAACTATGCCATCGAATACCCGTTCTAGTTCATCGACTAATTTACAGATCAGATGGTGAGTGATAAAACTCTCAAAGACTTACTATTGGTCAAAATCCATTAAAAGGGCAGTAAATTAGGCCAAACAGAGCTGATCTCTTTGGTCTAGGTAGTTAAATTTCAATGAGGAATGACTTTGAAACCCATCCGAACAACTACTGAAATAGCCAATTTCATGAAAAAAACTACCCTTCCAGCCAAAATAGAAGTATTCAATTGGTAACTTCAGTAGTTGTTTCAGTGGCCTTTAACGAGTATATAAGCAAATTGAATGTTAACCCAACCACCATGGTTTGGGAAACCTGATAGTATCATAAGCCTTCATTAAATGGATCTGATTCATTGTTTGGTAGACCAAATTTCATATGACCGCTAAGTTATACCATTTAAATTACGGTTTTCTAAACGTAGCCAACAAAACACGTTGGCCAACATGGCAGTACAATTCACTGGAAAGAGATAATAAAGTTACATTTGGTTTTCATGTTTATTAACACATTCATTCATCCGATATATCTATGTTGTAGCTCTCAGTGAATAAACTACCACTGAGATGTTCAACTACTTCTGTTAGTTTATAGCTGAATGAAAATGACCAGTTTAAGATTATGAATAACTTGCATTCCAGACATTGTAATAAAATGAATTCCCAGTCACCTAGCTATCTGAATTCGACTAACATCTCAAAATTTAAGTAAACTTTCTTTTGTCACCACTATTGAATACGATGCAAATTATAAGTGGATATTTTCTGTATTAAGTAAAAAAAAGATTCATTTTCATTGGTTTCTAGTAAAAAGAATAATGACCGGTTATTCATCATCAAACCATATGTATATACTGACTATATTTTCATGATTCGATTTCAAGTAGTATCTCTTGAATTCAAAACTTGTCTAGATTTGCTTATTTGTTTTTATCATAAATTTTCAGAGATGTTTACCTGAACTTATAACTTGTCAGAATAATGCCAACCATAAACTAAGTTCATCTCTCACTTTAAGGTCAACATAAAACATAACAGTCCAAATGGTTTAGTGTGCTCTGTCGGTGCTTTCGTTCTCCACTAGGCAGACTTAATGTTGAACATGATCTTTGCTCTACACTTATCTTAGTTGTTAACTGAATATACATGCTAATTTTGCGGTTAATCTTAAGCTGATTAACTGGCCAGTATTTTTATCTGATAGAAAGCGTGAAATTATGCCAAGCAAACGTAATATTTGTTTCATGGGTAGGGTATTGTTAGTAGTTACTTTTTATGTACGATGTTGTTGAGGTCAAAGATGTGCACTTCAATGACTTAAGTAATCATCTCTCAAGGAGTGGGTGGCAGGTTTCAAATATGTTTTGTCTACTCTGGACTTAACAAATGGGTAGCACCATAAGGCGTCAAACAAAATACCAATAATAGCCTTTCTGTTAAATTTTGTGGGGATTTATTGATTCCAAGTCGTTATTCATAATAAACTGACGTCAAGTGGAAGGACACTGGAAAGCTGTTTCGTCCTAGTAAGGGGCTCCTCAGCAGTGCGCACACACGGCCCCAGCTCAACAGAGATCGAAGCCAGGACCTCCAAGTTCCAGGACCAGCACGTTACCATTGAGCGACTGGGTCGGAACTCAGTGGTCCATATTTCCAACATCTATCAGTTCACGACATGGAGCTACCATCACCTAATATCATCTTTGAGTATTTGTCGTCACGTCCACCACGTTTGCCCCTCCGGTCACTGCATGATGAATACCAACTTGAAATTACTGAAAATTTCCACAAACCACCAAATTGAACTAATCTAGTGCTCATTGGTGACTAGCTTTGGAATGTGGTTTCTGAAGTCCCTATGAGACAAATACTCAAAAATGACATTGGGTGATGGTCGCACTGTGTCGTGAGTTGATAGAAGCTGGAAATATGGGCCACTGGATTCCAACCCAGTGGCCTAATGGTAACATGTTGACCAATAAACCTGAAGGTCCTGAGTTCGATCCCTTGTGTGGTGGAGTCATGAGCGCGCACTAATGAGGAGTCTTATACTAGTGGAACGACACAGCTGTCCAGTGATATCAAATTTCCAATCTTCGTCCAACTGATGTCAGTCTATGATGAATACAAACTTGAAATAGTCTCTCTGTAAAGTTTTTCATTTTGTTATATGCATAGTAAACCGGGGTTAAATCGGCTTGGGGTGCAATACATAGGATAGGGAGACAGTTTGAGAGTGAACATTTGGAAAATGGTAGGGAGTTAGAAACCTGACATTAACATCAGGTGCAAAAATACTTCCTTAACATCATAATTTCTGTGTACTATTTATCTCCTACAAACAACCTAGCAGTATTTTTCGCAAACTTATTATTACGCATATCTAATGAGTAGACATAAAACAGATACCATTTATGCACATTTCGGTCTATGGTACTGGTGTTGAAATATGGTCATTTCAGTATGTTGCATGCTGAGAAACATTCTGATCACTTTTATGATATTTCTACGTTCATCTAATGTGGTCAAGTGCTTTCCTGAACACAAAAATTCATCGAATAGTAATATTTGAAGCAATCAAATCTTCAGCTCTTATTGAAGTATGCTGATCAGGTGTGCAGTGTGGTAAATAAATTATCTGACACAATAACAGTGCACGTTGTCTCATTGTTAATTACTCAGACACTTACTTGCTTTACGCAGTGGTTTACCCCATGCCTCTGTCAAGGAATCTTGAAAGAATCTAAAATAGGAAGCTTTTCAGTCTAGTTCTTTTACTCTCATGAACAGATAGACTTCATAATGAACATATGACTTGGAAATTAAATGGTTAGGCTACTGATGTGTGTGGGTTATTCTTCAGTAAGAAACGTTGCATCATTTTTAGAGGTTTAAATGTGCTGTTTAAAAGATACACAAGTGTACCTCAAATATCCACTCAATAAAATATATCAGTGAACAGTGTGCAGTTAGCGGAATGACTGTACGAACTGATTATCCCATTCAGTTGCATACTAATTGTAGCTTCCATTTCGCTTAGTCCTGATAAGTTTGTTAGGTAAAAAGATATAAACACTACTAGTACTTCCTAATCCTGATGCATACTCTCAGTGTGGAAGTGAGTTATGTATTTGTTAGAGTTACGCACTCAGAATATGGAGAGTTTTTAGTTGGCATGATCTCAAGTAGTGGTGTAGATACGAGGTTTCTACTGTCCAAGAACCTGTTAGAATTTTTTTTGGATGTACATATGAACGTTACTATGTTTAGTTACACCTTTAAAAAGAGTGGTATATTTCAACTGACTGCCGGAGAGTACCAAATTTCATGTTGTCTGGTCATTGTCTGGTCATTCTACAATATGATCATCAAGCTAGAAGGTGCACCATTTGACTGTACTTGGGCATACGTTAATTGGTTGGTATATTGTTATAATATGGAGTGTCTGTACTAAAATAAGTGGGATAGTCAGATGAAGAGGATAAACATATTCATTCCTCTATAAATAAATAATTCAAAATCTGAGAACTTTGGATTTCTTCTAAAATGCATCCACTAATTAGCAGTATCGATTAAAGTGGCAACTTTCTATCATAGTGCAATTTTAGTGCACATCGACGTGCTTTATTCAAGTTTATATCTCCAAGACATGATTATTGAATGTGTATGTAGTTAGGATGTTAGATTCTTTGTAACATGAAGTGTATTTATTGTGTTGGGGATGAAAAGTAGATATTTAGACAAGAAATTTACATTCACTTGTTAAGTGTTTAACTTATATTGAAAAGAAAATCAAAAACATTATTGTCTCATGAAAAACGGTATCATTGATTATAGTAGAAAAACATCAAACAAAATCCAGTATTAATCAAATTAAGGCGTACTACTAACCTTCTAGTCTCTAACCATTGATGTAAAATGTGTAAGAAGCTTCCAGCTGACTGACTGTCAACTTTGATATGTTAAAGGTCAAGGGGAGGAGAACCGTAGTGATTCGGCTCAAATTCCACAACAATGATTCAGATTAAGTCATCATGTTAATCATATTACTGGTAACATCACTAGCCTTAATCTTTTTTTCTGAGACATTACGGAATGTAGCAAATACAAACGTCACATTTGAATAACATTTCCCATAATTGTGTTGAACTAGGTTCATTACTGCCATCTTTCTTGCCTATTCATGTCCAACAGGAACTCTAGATTGTCATAAATAAATCACGTTGATTTGAACATTTAAATGTACTGCTTGATATCCTTCAACCAATCGATTTAAACATCACTACTTTCTTTTTATTTACGACAAGGTTTTCTTCTTCATTTTTTTTAAAAGTTGCAAGCATTCAGAAGATTATATTTCCTCTTTATTAATGAAACATAAAGAAGTTTTCATTTATGTCTATATCTTTCAGTTAATTAGGATTATCTGTCGGAAGTTTTCTTCTTTGATTTAAAGGAAAGGAGTAACTGTCTGTATTTATTTATTCATCCATTTATTCAGTAAAAACTCAAGCGTAAAATACTCTTTCATCGGTCGTGATGACATTTGTTCGCTCTCTTCATGTGTTATTATGCATAAATTTGGGTGAGAGATTTCCGAAATTTTTTTCATATTTACCAAATCTAAGTAGAATATAGATGACATTTGCGTTTTAAAACAAAAGAGTAAGATAAAAGCTCTGAAAGGGTGTTTTTTGTTTTCTGATTCTGGGAAAGATCAAAATGTCAATGGCTGTTTCATAGCAACAGATCATTTACCTCATTAGTTTGTTTGTTAACATCTTAAATGTCACTTTGATGTAGGCTAGTGTTCATTTGCGAATTGATATGTAGAAATTCTGTTTTGTGCAGATGAGTTTTTTTCAGGTAAATCAATAATCGATTAAAAGGGTGCCTATACCTGTTTATTTTTTATCCTGTAATTGATCGCATAATTACTTTTAGGCACTTTCTGATTGACGGATGCTGTTAAGTTTTCTAATTTTTAAGGTAGCATTCATCACGGACTGATATCTTTTAGAGAACCGTTGTGACTGTCCAAGATCATATGGTCTATAGTAATCCGACGTCTATGTTGCTCGAGAACAACTAACTCTAGAAAACTGGGCAAATTTCAGACTTGATCGAGGCTGCATCGACCATATTTTTACCCTCCGACAGGTTCTGGATTGCTGGCATATCAAGTGGCGGCCAACACTAGCCATATTTCTTGACATGAAGGTGGAATTTCACTCTGTCGACCGTGAGTTAAAGTGGCAGTCTAACTGTGAAGGCTGCAACAAACAAGCAGATAACGGTAATCAAGGTTCTGTACTGGAACTCACTCAGCCGTTTAAGTGCTTATGGGGGTCGCTACATAAACTGAAGATAAATATTGGTGTCTGTCATGGATGTCTACTGTTGCCATTCTTATTTAACTTATTCGTAGACCTACTAATGGACATAACCCTGTGTACGCCTGATCTCATAGGGAGTGATCCACCCCATGGAGGTTATTTGGTTACCTTGAAGTGCGCAGATGATATTGTGCTGCCAGGTGAAGACGCTGACAAGACACACGGTCTTCTAAACGCCTGAGGTAAAAATTTCACTATATTTAGCATGAATTTCGTACCTATTGAATCCAAGATGTTCCTTCAGGACTGGTCTGCTGCAAGTATTCCCGCCTAATGATATTACAAAAAGTTTTAGAATATGTCAAACACTTCACTTACTTGGGGAGTTGTGTCCGAAGGAATGGGCTGTTGCTGACAAAATTTCAGCCCGGATGAAGAAGGTTCGTTTGACAATCACCAACTGGCGTCACCTGAATATCTATAAAAGGACAAGCATACTGCACTGCACTCTTTTTCTTCCTGGTATACATCTGTGAGACATGGCGATTACAGGGTTTTGGTGACATGTATCTTCATAGCACTTCTTACATTTGATGGAAACACCGTGTGAGCAATAGTAAAGTCAGGCGAAGAGTACGAGACAAGAAAGGCAACTCGGCTGGTGAAGTTGTGAACTTTAGTCGACTGAGGTGGCTTGGATATATACAGCGCATGACCAGCCACCATCTATCTCGATATCCCATGCTAAGCGGAGTTGGATTAGCTTGGAATAAGGTTCAGAGTGGCCAGGCTAAGATATGGCATCAGTCCGTGAAATCCTCAACTCCTCGTTTGAACAGTGTGGAGAGATGTGGACTACCTGGGTGGGTACCCGAGATTGTAGGAACTCGTTGCTGAGGGCTGTCTGCGACATGGTTGAAAATAGATCACAATAGCGTCGATGTATTTATTCTTCGGCGCCTTCTTAGGCTTGAATATTTGCACCAAATTTTATCTTTAGGTTGTTCATTCTCTCACAACTTTGTCTAGTTTGATATCAGTCTTCGATCCACCTGTTCTCTGTTCACTACTGTGAAGTATGGCAACCCAAACCGATTCACTTCTGTTTGAAATTCTACGTTGATTTTGTCTGTCAGTTAATTAGGGGAACCACTGAAAACCTGAGAGGACTGAACAGCTGTTCCGTCCAACTATGGGACCCCTCAACGGTATACATCCATGACTCCGTCGGCGATAGAACTCAGGACTTTCAGACTTCATTACGAACGCGCCTGCTACCCAGCCTCTGGGTGCAGAGTTCATTTGTTCACAGTTTACTTCTGTCGATTCATGGTACAGCAAAACTATCTTCTGAAGTCTTTTGTTAGCCTCTGCTTCATTTCCGACCGGCAGAACTCACAGTTCACAGCTTATTACTAAAACTGGAGGATATACACCTCAAAACATGCCTAATTTTGTATATTCAAATATGTTTTTGTGAATTTCATTGAAATCTGTAATACATTCAATGCTTATTTCCTTACCTGGTTTTCACCCTTGTTTGATATACTGTTAGCCGAGAAAACTATTTAAGGATGGACACAAAGTGGCGTTAAAATACAATCTATTAATAAACCATAATTTAGATATCAGGTTTCATAAAACAATTGCTTCACTTACTTGAGATCAGGATTAAGTGCTGCCTACTGGAGCATAAGCACGACAAGAGAGTTTCCGTCTTTACTGTTTTGTCACCTCGTTGAATGGATGCTTCACAACCATCTTAAGTTTCGTTTCGACGCTATTTGATTGGTTATGGCTAACAGCGAAATCCAGGTTTTGGTAGCCCACTGCACAATGTTGAGGAGTGTGAAGCGATAACAACTGGGTTCAAGTCTCAGTAAGAATATCACCACTCACTGGGATTCAAGTATATGCTTCTGACTAGCCTCAAATGGGACGAACCGCGCATCCTAGTTGTATTCCACTGGTAGTCACTAACAGAAATATGACAGCAAATCAGAACTTCACTCAGTATTGAGGCATTTTATATGATGAGTTATAATAGGGTGGGATAAGATAAACTACAATAATACAAGATTTGGAAAATATAGAGACAATAAGGAAGAATGATACATTTTCTCATCACCGTTGGCACTAAAATGAGATAAGGATTATCCTGGCAGGCTTGAGGTAAGGATAAAATGTTTTTGAATGTATGATGTATTTGCCCAATATATTTGGAACAATCTGATCACACATTTACTTGCCAAGGCAACTATTTATGGAACCCATATACCAACACAGATGGATTAATTTGGCCCAGCGTAACAATCTAGAAAAAATTACAAAGACTAATAGATGACATAGAAACATTGGTTAAAAAGGGTTAGTTTAACATAATTAAATGAGGAACTAGTAAATAAACAGAATAAGCGATTTTTTATAATCTAGTGAAACCATTATCGAATATGATTACTGCATTTTTGAAAACTGAGTAACATTTAAAATTCATTCAACAAAGTACTTATTGCTGGTACCCCCATATCTGCATGTTATTCTGCATATGTCTGCATAGTTTTCAATTAGCAGTTCTGGAAACGAAGCAATCTTCCATCAAGTTTTTGATGATACACTTATGACTAATTAGTGACCGAAAGGCCTTCTGGGCCTCTAACACCGATGCATCCTCATTGAACCTGAAAATGAATAAGAAATTAAAGCATATTATTCAGTGTAAAACGAGGTTTTTGAATAGACCATCTTTTGACATTTAGCTTCGGAAAAAATACCTCCAAAATGTTGAACTGCAACCGCATAACTGGTGAAATCAAGTAGTAAAATACACCTCGTACTGCTATTACTTAAGTCTCATAGTTGATTAGTAGTGTCCATCTGATTGTAACAACGTTTACTACTGATCAGTGATCGCTATTCACTCTTCAAAAGTGATCATCAAAAACACTGTGTAACCATGAAGTAAGAATAAATCTTTGTCAACAATGCCTTATCAATGTATTGAATCCAGTCCTACAGGAAATCAGTCACGGCTAGAATAGCACAGTGGTAACCGCTGACTGCAGCACTGGGTAATGCTAGTTTGAACCTCAAAAAAGACATCATTTCCACCAAGGTTTCAGATACGCCTCACTAACGTGTGCCAACAAGCATGAAACCTAGGTCCACATCTTCCTGTCTATCATGTCCAACTAACTAATACACATCCAAGTTCACAGCGATGGTGAATCCCTTAGTTTAGTGGCCACATTCTTAAATGATCGATATAATTTGGTAAGCATTCATAGATAAACAAGATGAAACTGATCGGACTCTAGTGATGCATCAATGTAAGAAACACTTCAGGAACTGTTTAACAGTTCCGGAAAAATGCAAAAGGTGCCTCTAATAAGCTATCTATTCGAGTGTCACAATTAATGACATTATTGATTACACTGAAAGTAATAAAGTTAAAATACACAAGTAAATTGATTATGTATCAAGATTAGGAAATATAGAGCAACTTTTTGATCACCATAGTAACGCAAATCAAACTCTAAAGTTGTGAAAATAGATATATGTATATCACATTTCATTGAGCGAATGAAGATTGTATCTATTGTAATATTTATTGTCTGAATAGAAAAAAACAAACACAACAACTGAGCTTTTGTAGACCAAATGAAGTTTTTAAAAATCTTCAAACATTAATTTCAAAGTAATTTTTCCTTTGGCTTTTCTGTCAGTTATCAAAACTTTTAAATGACTCCTGCTAGATTTATGAGTTAATCTCAATCTAAGTTTGATTAATCTGGCTAGAAAACTACTCGAAAAATTTATGATTTTAAAGTAACTATTTTATGGATATTCTCTCTCTCACACTCTCTTCTGTTTATCCAAATGTATTTGAAATGCTATTTCCAAAGTCTTCTAGGATATCAATTGAAAGTAGACCTTAAGCACTCATAAATGATGCAATAATGACTATTTCTCTAACAGCTATTCCTTTGGAAAAAAACTGTATTAGAGAAGAAATTCGAATGATTTTAAAGGCCACCCTTGCAACTGCCAAGATAACTAATTACTTCCCTTTTTATTTTATAAAAAGACTCCCTTTCTAACCGACATATCCTAACCTGATTGACTATTTCAACAGTTGCTGGGATGACCTTTAAGATTGTCCAGCAATTTTACATCAGTTGATTAATTAACGCGTAATTTCAAAAACTTGTACTCTAAAATTTGCTTAAAGTAGAAATGTTTATCATCTGATTGTCAATGATTTTATTTTCAAATCTAAACTGCTGACAGAAGTGATCAAGTAGCGGCATATTCATATGTAGCGTGTTCAGTGTTTTCATTGTATTACATGTTTCCCCTAGCGTAACGTACTTATATCTTTCGACTAGTTTTTGAATATTATTCTTTATTTTCTGAAAG
The DNA here is from genome assembly GCA_944470555.2 of Heterobilharzia americana. Classification (NCBI taxonomy): domain Eukaryota; kingdom Metazoa; phylum Platyhelminthes; class Trematoda; order Strigeidida; family Schistosomatidae; genus Heterobilharzia; species Heterobilharzia americana. Next base: position 47,675,942 of record OX104128.1, read on the forward strand.
TAATTTCAATAGAAAATTCTACTGAAAATGTAGACCATATGCTTTAAAGAAGGCTAAAATGTTTTGGTACATGTTTATAATTAGCAGAAAAGGAGATCAATATTATAACAGAATTATGCCTATCTATCTCTGTAGCATACACATACACGTATGCACAGAATCACGCATATATAATCAGTAATGCAGACAGATTAAATGTATTTCTGTAAAGCAGTTAAACATCACTAACATCTTGGCCAAAAGTTGTAATTTGTGTTTCATTAACATAATGTAATTATGATGTAATAATACACCGACTCTTTATACATTCGATAATAAATATATGCGCATATTAATGATGCTGTTGCTTAAAATAATAATAATCTATATATGCATGTGTAAATTCTAGTCAGAAACACATGGTCATTGTTAAATTCCATTATTGATTCACTTTAATAAACAAAGTAGTCGATAAAGGAACAAGTAAACAGATGAGTAGATTAGGATTTTGTTTTCCAAAAAACCACCTACATTTTTGCTTTGTTTTTCTTCTTTTTCTGAAAATAATTATCAGGTGAATTCCCCATCATCCATCATCAAGTTCGCTAAATGGATTATGATTGAATATATGACCCAGTTTACTTTAAATTAATTGAAAAACATAAGGTTTTACATGAATTCCAATGAATGATTTCTGCATATAAATGAGTTATGATTGAAACTGAATGCATTATGTGAATATGATGGGGGTTGTTTTGCCTTCATGTTTAAAGTGCTGTCCAGAATGAAGTAAGAATGAGATGTGCTATGACTGAAACTGATAGATTATGGATTTACTGGTTAGCAGCAGTTAATTACTTAGTTTTACAGAATAGCAGAAAATCTAATTTAAGCAGTATTCCAAGATTTTATATTTTTTATGATTTGTAGAAAAGATATCACATGTATGTTACTGTAAATCATACTGTTTTTCTAAATTCTATGCGTTTGATTTCCATGAATAAAATAATTGATTTTTTTTAACAAGAAGTAGAAAAGTATGAACCATCGGGTTCTAACATAATGACTGAATGGTTATGTGCCCTCACTAGGACTAAGTTTCTAGTGCTCTGTCTACGTAAGTGTCAGGCACCCTCACCGCTAAGTGACAAGATGTAGGGTCTTCTAAACACCTCAAATAGAAATCTGACAATGCTTGGCACGTTTTCACCTATGCCCCAGGACTGGTTTACTGCAGCTACTTCCAACACAATGATGGGAAGTCAAGTGGTTGAATGCACCGACCACTGCACTTGGACAATTGCATTAGCTAGAATGAAATAGTTGCTGACGAAATCTAATCTCGTTTCGCCATTTAGCAATAGGCATCACCTGTGTCACCGGCTGGCGAGATATCTGACTATCTATAAAAGGACGAGTATACTGCACTGCAATCCATCCTGTCTTGTAATATAACTTTGAGAGTAGAAGACGTCAAGCAGTCACATAGTTTTGAAGATAGGTGTCTTTACAGAATTGCTTGTGTTTGGCTGAATCACCCGTGTGAGTAATATTGAGGTCAGGTGAAGGGTATTGGGCAAGACAGGCAACTCAACTGGTGAGGTTGTGAACCTTATTCGACTGAAATGTCTGGGATGTGTACTGCGCATGCCTACCCACCGCCTACCTTGACGTGCCACCATACAGGAAGTTGGATTTATTTGGAATAAGGTTCAAAGTGGCCAGACCAAGACGTGGCATCAGTCCATGAAATTCTCAACTGTTAGCCTGAGCCATGTGGGGAGGTATACGCTGCGTGGATGAGGACCTGAGATTGTAGAAATTAGTTTTTGAGGACTCTGGGCGATATGGTTGAAAATCTGTTACGATGGTGCAGATGTATTCACTCCCAGATTGAACATTTGCACTAACCTTCATTTTCAGATTTTTTATTCTCTCAGAACTGTGTCAACCTTGATATCACTCTTTTTTTATCCACCTCTTTTTGCATACTATTGTGAAGTATTGCAACATGGAACGATGCACTTCTGTGTGAGGTTCTAAGTTGATTTTGTCAGTTTGTCTGTCTATGATGAAAGCTTTATTTCAGCTTCTGCCCTCGAATAGAAAAATAATAATTAATAATATTGTATTTTGAGATGAATGGGGATTTTTGAATTTGGAAGTAGTATTCATCATGGACTGACATCAGTTGGGGAACCATTGAAAATTTGGGAGCACTAGACAGCTGTTTCGTCCTAGTATGGGACTCCTTAGCAGCGCGCACCCACGGCCCGGCTGGGGGTCGAACTTAGTATCTTCAGGTCTCACGGCGAACGCGTCAACCACTAAGCCACTGGGTCGGTTTCCAATGGTTCACAATTTCCAGTGCTCCCAGATTTTAAATGGTTCCCCAACTGATTTCAGTCCATGATGAATACTACTTCTAAATTAATAATATTATTTGTCCCTTGGGTTCTTAGTGGAACATAGGGATTCAGTAGCACGTCTACAGTGCACTCTGTTCTATGCAATCTTTTCCACTTGGCTCCACGACTGCCCACAAGCTCTCATTTCTTCCTCACACCACCTCCTCCATGTCACCCTCATCTCGGACGCCCAACTCGTCGCTTCCCATCGGGTTTCCACTTGAGGGTCTGGCCTGTCGCGTGATGTCCCCAGTCGGCCTTCTCAGTTTATGCCAATCCATCTCTACTTCTTTCCAGTGCATATTTGTTCAGTGATAGCTTCTTCGTTGGTTCGTTGCGAGGCCAGAGTTCCTTGTTGATTATTCTTTCTATTCTGGCCATCTGAGCTTCAGTATCGAGCCAGCGTAGGCAGCTGTTGATGAATGTCTGTAGTTTGTTGGGAGTGCTTTTCGTAACTCTCCAAGTTTCTGAGCCATACAGAAGCACTGACCTGACGCTAGTGTTGGAAATCCGGATCCTGTTCACGCTTTATGCTGAGTGCAGAAGATCTCCACACTGGTTTCAGGCTAATGAATGCCAGTCTTGTTTTTCGTTCCTCGCTTTGACGTCCTCGTATATGCCGCCGCCTGTATTTGAAACAGTGCTGCCTGAATAGGTGAAAGAGGCTACTTCTTTCAAGTTTCTCCCAATGATGTTGACTGGAGCTTGTTGTTGTTGCTGGTGGTGTTGGTTGACTATCTTCGTCACCTCTGTCATCTCTACGTTCACTTGAAGTCACGTCTTCGCTGCCCTGCCTCTTCTACTATCTTGTTAGTTTTGCCTGTAGGTCTTCAAGTTTTTGCGACATCAGACACAATTCATCAGCGAAATCCAAATCTCCTAGGATCTTTTCTCCGGTTCAGTATATCCCCCTCTTCTCGCTTCTCACTGTTTGTAGCATGATCCAGTCCGTCACAACCAGGAATATCATAGATGGTCGTAGAAAAATAATTGTTATAATTTACTTAATTGTGACTAGCTGTGGAATGCAAGATGTGCGTTTTGTCCTACTTGGGACTCGTCAGCTGGGTTCATCTGCACCGCAGTAAGTGGCGTTGCTTCCTCCGGAACTTGAACCTCGTGTCCAGGGTATTGTCCACAAGGCCACTGAGGCCTGATGGTCATCCCTGTTCAGAGAGTACTAGTTTTTTCTATTCACTGATACACTTGTGTTCTCCGTTCTTAAACTGGGTTGAAATAATCGTCGTCTGTTGGCTTACGAACTTTCGGCGACAAGTCTCATATACGAGGAAGTATGCGTCTCAGATTCCTCTGCTAGCCATAACCAAGTAAATAATAATAATAAATACTCAGGCATTATCGGGACATCCACAGAGGGGTCTATATACCAAGAGGGGTCGATCAAGTCGACCCAGTAAAGCAACGGAGAATTGCAAGTTTATCAGCAGGTAGTAATAGTGTAATGATGGTTACTGTCCCATAACAAACTACCATAGTTTCTCTTGTGAAATCGCAAAGAGTTTTCTTACTGACTCATATATAATTTCAGTTTTTAACCTGCCAATTGATTTTATGATTTCAAAATCCTCACATATGAACTCAAACGTTTATTCCCAACTCATAACAGATTCACTCACAAACAGGACAGCGTGTTGTGGTGGATTATTTGTGTATTTGGTTTCTTTAATGCCATGAAAAAGAGTTTAAGACTTACCAGTTGATAATAATTTCAATATGTTAAATAATTTCCCTTGCTTTCTAGAACTGCCAACTGTTCATGTGAAATATTCTGGTGAAATTCTATTCTTAAGCTTACCTTATAACACTGGAGAGAAATATCAACTATGCCACAAACCAGTGGTCACTGGTTCGAATCCGGTCACGGTCCAGATTTTCATCTCACTTTCAGTCATCACCCAGTACAAATACTAGCCTGCCAAACTATGGCTATCTCAAATAGTCAAATGATAAAACACTACTTTGGTAGTTATCCTGGAAAACGTAAGCTTGAGAAAGAACGGAACGTCCAAAACATCCACAACTTCAGTTGTTGATATCAACCGTTATATCACAAATACCCGGAGGGAACTGCTTGTGGGCATAAGATGAACAAACGTTTGTGAGCACTGAGCGCTGAATGCAGTGTACTCTGTCAAGTGACAGTTTTGTCGTAAACAGATTGTTTAACTGCAAGTGCTCAAGGTGAATAAAACGGAAAGTAACTCAGTTGTTTGAGCATCGGACCAGTTATTCAAGAGTTAGTGGTCTGAATTCTAAGGCGCCTAGGTTTTCAGTTAGCTTGCACTGATCATTTAGTATCAGTGATGTAAATCTACCAAACCACAGCCATCTCAAACAGTTTCATCAATAACAAAATGTGCTTGAATGTTTAGTGACCCCACAAATTTATTGTATGAATGGAAGCCACCACCTAAGAAGTAAGCCTCTCGGAGAAAAAGTTGTAGGTAAACTGACTTCAAATCAGAAAGGCTCAATTAATACCAATCGTAAACCCAGTGTAAAACATTATGAGAATCAAAATGAAACTAGGCAGATAACGTTTTTGTGTATATTTCTATGACAAGTTTATTTTCTCTTCAAAAATCTCCAGAATCAGCTGGAAAAAATAATGTTTTTCGGGAAATGTGACATGCCTAAATTCTTCTTCTTCTTTGTGTGTGTGTGTGTGTGTGTGCAATTTGAGATCTCTGAGGTAGAATTATTCATGCATAAGGCTTCGATAACTGACAGGTAATTTTTAAGTCTATAAAATTCGCCATTTTCTATGCTAAACCAATTAAGCAGTTTACTTAGACAATCGACCTCAGATGTACCTTCCGTTCTGAAATCTCCGTATTAGATCTTGATTTTTAAGATCAAAAGAGTTCCATGCATTCATGACAATAATGATGATGATGAAATTAATAAAAGCGGATGAAACCGTAGGATAAGACATACAGTTTTATGAGTCGTTATTTGAGGAAATTGACAACTATGAAAGTCATGATTAATAATTCAGTGAGTAACGTAACATGCCATCATACGGAAAGTAATTCGGACTGAGAAAATGCCGGCTACGACATCTCTCATACGCTCTTCGGTTCCAATAGGACCTTAAAAAGAGAGCTGGTGACTTATTACTGAATTCAATATTGAATTAAATTAAGTCCCCATGTAAATAGTTTCATGAAAGAGGGACTTTAGAGGCTAATCACATTTGTATTATTCACTGAATTCACAACTTGTTTTCCTACTACAACATCAGTAGTTCTAGTAAACAATCAGTTTTCAAAGCTTGTCTATAAAGGTGGTACTATCACCAACAGCCACATCTGCATCTCTGGAGTTATTTTTCAGGCGACTTTAAGAGCCCTCTGAAAAGGTGTTATTGCATAATCGTGATGAAAATCCATTGAGAAAAGTGTTCTTTATTTATTAATGATGGAAAGTGGCTAGTTGTGGAATCTAAGATGCACGTTCCGTCCTGTCTTGGGTTCGGCAGCCGGATGCACCTGCCTCCCACTGAGTGACGTTGTTCCCATTGGGACTTGAACTCGGGACTGACCGTATCAAACGCCAAAACACTATCCACTAGACCACCAAGCCACGATAGCGACTTTTTGAATGTACGATGGGTATAGTTTTAATATTGTTGCTTACACTATTCCGTCGTTGATTAGAGAGACGGATCAATTCGGTCCAATTAACGACGGGATGATACAAGCGAGAACAATATTCTTCATTCAGTTTGTTTTTAATTAATGTTTTGAGGCTCTTTAAATGCTTAAGATCCTAAAAATAACAGACGTGATTCCTACAAATTGAAAATCTACTTTATCCATTCCCCTAAACTATTCATAACTGTGAAATAACGTATGCAACTGGAAGATATAAAAAGATTGATTCATCTTACGTCTGATAGTGAATTTGACTAGTCAGATTAAACGGATGGAAATACCAGTCTGTGTTGGTAACCTTATCGGTGTTGTGGCACTTTTGATTATGAAGGGTTCAGCTGCCTAATAATTAAGTATGACGTTTAATGAAGTTGTGGTCACTTGTTCAAATCTTTCCAAAGCCCGAATTTTCATTTCACCTTCAGTTATCACCAAGTGTGAATACAAGTCTGCCAAACCATGGCTATCTCAAATAGCCAAACTGATAATCAACATGATATCCCCCTCTCTTTAATTCAAGTAAATTTGGGTTGAGATCAGAAGCTGTGACTTAGCAGCCAGTGTGAGTACGATGACGCGATAGTAAGATATCACGAATTTACATGGTAGTCGGGGGAAAAATTATTGGTGATTGAAGTGTGATGAAAATCTGTTCAGTGGTTGGTTCTGGTAGTTCATTAGATAGATCAGTGTGCCGGAAACCCGGTGGTCGCTGGTTCCAATCCTTCTGTGGTTCAGACTTTCCTTTCACACAATCATCATCCAGTATGGATACAAATCTGCTGGACCACGATTAACTCAGATAGCTGAACGGATAAGGTTAAATAAGTCGATTTCTGTAGCTTAACTTCTGTTTTACCTTGTCTGCCAGATAAGATTAATATTATACAAATAAACCTTCAGTTCTGAATTGGACCCCTGTTAGGCTTTTGTTTTCTTGTTGCCGCATTAGTTTAGATTTTCAGACATTTCAAATGAATACTGGATAAACACCCCTATATGCATACTAAGTCTATACCATTTACATTTTTGGGGAGCTATTTAGCGCTCGTTTCACCATTCTGGAAAATTCCGTCACTCTTAACAAATTTATATATACCAGAATAGAGTTATTAGTATTATTTCTCAAGGTAACTAAGTTGAATAACCAGGAAAAAAATATTTTATCGGAAATTTTATACAATAAATTATTAGCTTTCACTTTCTGACTTACTTAACAACCCAAAGTAACGCAACAGTATGATACATATTCATGATGCACGCTTAAAATAACTACGTAGAAGAAACTACTCTGTTCAACTACATAAGAGTTGTTGTGTTACTAATGATGGATACTGTCTAGTAGTGAGACCTAGGATGTGCATTTCGTCCCGTTTGGGACCAGTCATCTGGATGTACCTGGCTCCCAGTTAATGACTTTATTTCCTATAGAATTCGGACCCAGGACCAGTTGCTTCAGACTCTAGAGTGTTATTCACTAGGTCACCAGGTCAAGATAGCCACTTTTTATTCACTGGACACAGTTCCAAGATGGACGAAACGCGCATTTTAGCAACATCATATAATGAATGCTGTACCAATAAATTTGTTGATGATATTCAATTTTAAATAGATACTTTTTTGTATTGATTTTTTCCTGAGAATGGAAATAGCAAAAAAGACGTTAAGTGCCTTTTATGTCTCAGATCCACTTATGTTTAAAACATACCTGTCAAGACATTTCTTTCCTTCTTTTTATGTTCTTATGCTTTTATTTACTAAAAAGCTTACTTCAACCATTTTTAACCATTTTATTTTTATAGTCTGTTTTAATATGGAATCAAATGTTGTCTCACTTTTGTTGTTATCTTCAGGAAATTTCCATTTTGCAGAGTCACTAAAATAAACTAACGTTTACAGTCTTACGAGGAAAGAATTATCTCCATACGACCATCAAACTTATCTACAGTTTGTAATCAAAACGTTTATTGAACATAACTATTACCAAAGGCTACGGAATACCTGACAACTAATTGTAACCTACAATAGTTTTTTCACCAGTCGATAAGCTAACTGTTGTAAGTAATCGTTAAATATTCTACTCACCCTAAATGGAAAATATAAGCAAATTATTTCATTCATCTTGAATCAACCTAGTGGTGGCCTGCTTAATATTTTAGACCACTAAAAGGCTTATATTGCATATACTACATCAAATTACTCCTTTTGTACTTGTTTTACATATTTGAATCTCAACAGATAGTGAAACATTTATCTTCCACATTCTTAAAATTTTTCAGAATTATTGCCACACAAGTCAGCAACAAAAGTGCAAGGGAATATCATGGTAGACGACAGTGGGCACCTGAGCGCATAACAGTTCATCACATAACTGTTACAGGGACAGTTTAAAAGGAGGTGCAAATCCTCATGCTGGCTGGTTAATCCCCTTCCCACAAACTCTGAGGGTGTTTTTCACGTCATCCTCTGTGCAACAACATACCTACAAACTAGACGATAATCTAAAATTGACTGGTCGTTGTGTATTATTGCTTATCATAATGCCATTGCTGAGATTATTTAACTGCAATGGTTATTTAATTTAAAAATACCTTACAAGGACTGAATTCGTTTAAATATAACACTAAGGATTGCATACTGTATTAAAAGTTGCCTGGAATAAAGTGATTATTACTGTTATGTTATGTAGTGGGGCGGCCTGTTTAGATCAGTGGTTACCAAAAGTGTTTTCCACCGAATACATTTCATCAAGTTATTCCGTTTATGTTTTCGTTAGTCTTTTAAATGTATCTTCTGAAGAGATCATGTACTCCCGCATTTTTCTAAAATGTTTTCAAACTATCTTCTAACAAGTTAAGAAAGAAACTAAGAAGAAACGTTACGTCGGATGCTCTGAAATACAGTACAGTACCATTCTTAGGATACCTGCATAAAATTGCAGATTTTTGTACTGACTGGCTCAACTACCACCAACATAATTACACTCGGTTTGTATTCATCCATAATTTCAGACCAGACGCTAATTTAACACCGAGTACATGTTTCACGTTAGTTACTTTAATACCGTTAGTATTAACACTAGTGTACAGAGACCATATTTGTTAAAATACCACTTGCTGAAAACTACGTAATATTGTTTCCAATAAAGGGATCATTACTCATTATTATTATCAACAATTCACCAACAGCCAGATTCACACAAAACAGCAATCAGAGTGGATCAATCGAAATTGGAGGGGTTAGTAGGCTTTACCTCTTACAATTAAAAATCATAGTAAAGAAATGAATTGAACATTTCAGTCATTTGGTTGATCCAGCTGCATATCTGCTGTTATAGTTTTATGAAAACTATTACCAAAAGATAGTGAATATAAAGAGTTTTTTATACTCTTAAATAGAAGTCAAACAATGAAGTATAATATTCATGGGTCCTACCATTTCCTGGATAGTTGGATAGTTTCATTTCATCCTTTTAAGACTCTTTAACTAGACAAGAATGTACAAATCTACCGTGCCAGATATAGTATTTCTAGTAGCCCATACTTTAGATTACAGATAAATTTATGAATACACAGGCATTCTTAACTAACATCAATGATCATCCCGCTAGTGAACATTTTTGTAGGCTACTTTTCTTATGTATGTTCTGATTTACTTTATAACAGACAAGTGACTAAACTTTAGGTAGAAGTTCATGTTATATCTCCTTGAATAGGTTAGATATATAATGATTTGCATTAGTACTAGTATCACTATGCAAATACGGAAGTAGGATAGTACACTTTTTCTGCGCCTTACACTAATTTACATCTAACTTCTTATTCAATTAGTTTGAAGATAAGTATGCTGATTATAATGTGCTGTTTACACATAACAACTTAAGCCTGTTTGCTTTTTTTTATTTATTACTTAAAAGTAGCGTACCTTTCCTTTCCTTTTCTTTCCTTGTCATTGATTTGCTCACTTTATCGTCTTAAAATGACAGTTTTATCTTTCTAGAGGAAAAATGATCATATCTAATCTTTTTGTTGACATGACGTCTAGTTAAATATAACATCTTAGCTTTGTCAGATATACCGACACATATACAGACATAAGTCGCTACTACATATTTCATGTTAAATGATTAGTTTATTTCCTTTGCTATAAAATTCGCTACTTTACTAGATAGGATACTTACAAAGAAACTTCCAACAATGCCAGCTGGTGTTAGCTTTCTTCAAAAAAGTGCGGGATTTTATTTCCTTCACCGCCTGCCTATCTTACTACATAGATTGTAATGCTGGCAATTTACAGGCTACTAGTTTACATTATATTGTTATGGGAATTTTTAAATTCACTTTTCATTCCTATACATGAAGATGAACTTGAAAACCAAGGTCATTTTCAGGATATTTTAATTATTAATGGATTTGATAAGAAGTATTGAGTTCTGTTTTCCTTATCTACTTTGTCGTTAACCAAAAAGCTTTAACATGCTAAGCTGAGATCTTACGACTGTCTGCGTTTTAACCGTTATTGATCTATTTGTTTGTTTAGATAGTAAATTGATGAAAAATTTCTAGTTTTCTTGACAACTGGAGATTTATTGATTTTATTGATCACTAGTTCACCTAAGTGTTAATATCTGTTAATCGACAAATTTTTTCAACTTTTTACATCTCGAAATCATAAAACTCTTTCAAAGGTATACAAGATAGTGGATTGGCATAAAATGGAATAAATCGAACTATTGATTAGACATTCAACATCCTTGTGGGTGACGTACAAAATATTTACTTTCCTCAACAAGGTGATATGAACTTTTTAAGCTGATTAGTATAATTAACCAATTTAGTTTATTGAGGTTAAGAAATAAGAAGTTGAGATGAACTGAGTCGACTATTGAAAATAGCGTATTGTGAATCATCACGATTACAGTGCGTCATAAGAAATCCAGTTACCTTCAATCCTCAAATTAAGTAAAAAAGTGTTAGTTTCAACTATTAATATTAGAATAATTACTGTTATTTAACACTTACCCGAAAATTAGAAAAATATTGATTTTGATATTATTGATTCTTCACTGGTGATCAGCTGAAGCGATCCGGAAAGCCTGACAGAATTGTTGGTATCAGGTTGGTATTCACAATGAACTGACATCAGTTGCAGAAACGCTGGAAACCTGGAAGCACTAGACAATTATTTCGTTTCAGTATGGGACTCCTCCTCATTAATGCACACCCGTAATCTCGCCAGGAATTGAATACATTATCTCCAGGTTCCTTGATCAGCACGTTACTATCTAACCATTGAGTCAGAATCCAGTGGTAATCTGCTGGCCGTGGAACCTTATGACACTGGGTCCGATCCCTGACGGAGTCATGCTTGCGCTCTGGTGCGGAAAAACACCTATCCACTGGTCTAAAGTTTTTAATCGTTCCCCAATTGCTGTCAGTTATTGATGAATAGCAAACTGAAATCGATCAATAAACCTCCAAATGGAATTGTCGTTACTTTGAAAAGGCGTATTATGTTGTACAACAGCAGGATACTTCTGAACAATGCATTCCACATTCATGATAAATTGTAGCTGAAATCTCAGTTTGGTACAATGACTACTGCGCCATGCATGAAACAATCCTTGCATGCTGCCTGCTGATAACAATAATCTGACTGATGCGGGAAAAAGCTACTCGAGTTTTATGCCTCCATGACTATGATAAATATCCATTTTGAAAAAAAGGGCTTTAGCATAATACAAGTTAATATTGACTGGAGAATTGCGGAGAACCAGTGATACTCCATTACTTTTACATCATATTTTGCATGCTACAACAGCAAGCACTGTTGAAACGAACGGAACGAAAACAAACCCCAGCAAAGCTAAGCTCACGTAGTGGCTAAATTGTCATTTAAATCGTTATTTGGAATCCACTTGTCCAAAACTTTTAACTACACTCAGTTCACACTAAAGTGAAATAGTAGTCGACTTTCATCAATATTCCGAATGCAGTTCACTTTATAAGTTGTATTTTTAATTGTAATTTATCTGTCAACATCGTAGTCTATCCAGAATTACTCAAATGGTGGGCAGTAAGTATATTCTTTCCATCACAAGCCGTTAAATTGCCATAGGATGTGCGTTATTTATATCTAGAGCTTACTAGAGGTTTATTTTATTGATCTTCAACTACAAATCGCTTTTTTTCTAGAGGTTAGATATGACTATCCAGTTTTGCCTGATTGATTATTGTAATATGGTCACTTCACTTTACTGTTTCAATAAATTAGTCCAAATGAATAGTCACCTCTCTAGACTATACATAACACGTCACTGTAAACATTTAATCGGATAAAACAGACCCACAAACATAAGACGAAACAACTTCTGTTCGAACTCTTCTGCTCAAATTGATTCAGTAGTGCAATTCACTTTCAACAGAAAGATGGCACATGCAGAGGAATCATGCTCTTCTGATTAGCTCATCATGCAAAGCCTGATGAAGTACTATTTTCTTAAGTATGTTATGACATAGTTATGACATAGTCAAAACGGGCTCAAAGAATTACAGATGTTCCAGGAAAATGATTAACTTCTTTGATAGTTAGAAACTTTTTCAACAGACTGGGTACTGAAACCTGAGAGTTGTATAAATAAGAAATATTGTTGGCAGTAATATTGGAAGACACTCAACTTTTGACTGTTGACATTACTAGGTGAATAAGTTTATGTCCAGTCCTCAGCTACAAAGTAGCGTTTATTACCATAAGATTGAAGTATAGCATGGATACCATATGAAGTGGTAAACGGTCAAACATATCTAATACATAATTAAACATCACGATGGTCGACTTTTTAAGATAATGCAACTCATGGAATATTGTTAAAAAAAGGTTAACTGTAGAAAGTATACACAGCAACAACAACCATGTCATTCAGTAGACTGATTTTTCAGTTACTCTAGTCGTCCCTACTCATACTCGACAAACACAATTAAAGCATCAGAATAGATGAAAAAAATATTTCAAACTTTATATTCAACTGAAACTGAAGTAATGAGTTTCTATTCAGTTTATTAATCAGGAAATGAAATATTCCTGTTAGATTCCCTAGAGCCTCGGAAACATTAAAAATTGGTTGGTCAGCTTTTAACGCCAATTCGACCTTCATAGTTCCAACAGTTATCGTTGGAAGGTGGATTCATGCCTACTTAAGTTTATCACAATTTCATCAGACTTTTAAAATCAAGAGACATGCACCTTATAAAAAAATAATCACAAAATTAACGTAAAGGAATGTATTTCCATCTGAATTACAATGAATATATAGTATTTTATGTTTGTTTTTCAAGTGACAGGTCATTTTTCACTTATGAACGAATTATGTTTGCTTAAGTATATCTATAACAGTTTACTAATACTGGTATATATATATATATATATATATATATATATATATATATATATTCAACAGGATGACTTCAAGTTGGTACTCACTATGTACGGACATCAGTTGTAGAAACATTGGAAACCTGAGCGTGCCGAACAGCTATTTAGTCCTACTACGAAACTCAGCTGTAAGCACTTATGACCTCTCCTCGTCAGGGATTGCACCTATGACCTTCGGGTTCTGCTGCTAGCACTTTAACATTGAGCCACTGGTTCAAAATCCAATGTTCTATATTTCAATGGTGACGTGCTAGCCGCGGAACCTGAAGATCCTGCCTTACATTCTTGCTGGCATCATTGGTGCGTACTACTGGTGAGTTTCATACTAGGACGAAACAGCTGTCTCGTACTTCCAGGTTTCCAATTTTTATCCAGCTGATGTCCTTAAATTAATAAATAAATTCCCACAAACTTCCAAATTGTATTATTAGAAAGATGCTTTTCCTTCTTCTTAGCTGTTTGAAAAATGATAGTGGCTTTCTTTGGAATATTTTAACTCATTTCGCCTTTCGTTTAGTTGTTTTTGCTGTCGTGACAACTCATCTCTTTTGCATTTATGTATATCTGTTATTTCTTCCTCCTTTTAATTCTGTCCAATACAATATTTGTGCAAGCGAGTTGCTCAAAACAGGATGTGATATTTTTCTCCGTATTATAGTTGATACTGATGCATGAGTACAAGGAGGTGGAGAGAGAGACACTGGGACAGAACAATAAAAAGGAAGGTGAATGTGATTCAGTAAAATTTGATTGTTTATTTTCCCCACTGAAGAAGAAGGATAAATAAGTCAATCGACATTATTAGATTACAGATATGGTTTTATCACTTGATATAATCGCTTCCAGCTGCCTTCCTTTTGTAGCTCAATGTGCTAAGTGTATCAATACAGGAAAAATAATAGTAGCAACATGTTTTTTGTTGCAATAAACTTTGTTGACGCAATCTGATCTGATTTCTTGCACATAGAGTCAAAATCATTGAATCATTTATTCCTAACTTATCATGCTAGTTGGATCTATTGATAACAGAAGCAAAACAGTTAAATCTACCGTCAAAACCAATAATATACATCCAGGCAAAAGGAATTAGCTCCAGCGCTTCTCCCTCCGAACAAACGACAGTTATCTGAGGACTACAAGTGATTAGGCTCACTTCCTTTTTAAAAATTTTTTGTCGACTACAGATAGTCACAAAATGTAACTCATATTTTCTACCATAAATTATGGAAAGATACTACTGAAGATAAGACAGTGAAATTTGAATCCAAAAATCAATAAAGAATACACTTCGAGTCGTTGTTGGAGTGTGTGGTATGTGAAGTGGGCGTTCTATATTTTGATCGTAATGAATGTCTGTAGGAAATCAGCAGACAGCCCGAGACCTACATTTCGTGTTTGCTGGCACTCTTCATTAAAGTGAATATGCAACCTAAACGGAAGTGACATCTTCTACAGAGATTATTACTCGCATCACCCCAAGGTGTAGTCACAGACGTTACCAATGAGATATTCAGGCTTCCTGGTTAATGGAGAGTAACCAACTGCATATTGTCTAGTCTTAAGTGGTGGCTGACAAGTACCAACAGTTATCTATCCTAGACTCAGGGCTTCTTGTCGATAACCTCAAATCAATTATCATCAATCAAATAAAACTGCCATGACCAGTTTCCTACCTCAATCACCACACTACAAAATGACCAGGGAAATTTATTCATGCACTTACGGCTAGACAATATCAAGTCGTTGACAGATATTTGTTTCATCGATATCAGTTTCTCTAGGCTTTATGTGCATCTATATACTAATTTGTAAGAAGTTGGAAACATGGACCACTGGATTCCGACCCACTGGCTCAATGGTAACGCTCTGGCCACGAAACCTTAAGGTCGCGGGTTCGATCCCTGGCGAGGTCGTGGGTGCGCACTGCTTAGGAGTCTTTCGTTCTGGGACGAAACAGCTGTCTAGTGCTCCCAGGTTTCCGTTGCTCACCCAACTGATGTCAGTCTACGGTGAATACTAACTTGGAAATGTTTCTAAAGCCCCACAACCCTCGAAATATAATTTGTATGAATTAATACGGCTTAGAATCGATAATTTTGGATTGATACGTCTGCGTATTTCGTTAGATGGATTTGGAAAAGCAGCTCACATGAAAACTATTTTTGTGTGTGAACCTGAAACATCGAAAGCAGTAGCCTTTGAGTTTATCGCTCATTACAATCACTGTACTCTGAAGAATAATAAGTGTGTCCACTGACAGTCACGAGATAAAGGGAACAAATATGGTCTCTAAATAGGCTAGTGAACGGAAAACCTTTCCATAAACTCTTACAAAAAAGTGCATAAATGAAGAACCTGAAAGCATTAAAAGAGCTTCTGTTTTTTTTTCTACGAACTTACAAGTATAACAGTAACTTCAGAAAGTTATCAGCTTTCTTACCGATTTACTCCATAGCCACTTGATATTATCTGCTTATAAAGCAAAACCTAAGAAGATTAGGGAATTAATCAATCCGGTGCTGATATACGATAATTATGATGACATCTCACTGTCCATAGTATTTTTATTAAATTTGAAGCTAACCTTTCTAAATCAAACGCAGCACCTGCTAAATGACATTTTAAATCCCATAAGCATCAGCTGGAATCAGGTTTTCCTTAAAAAATTCCATACCGCCTTCATATACCGAAACTGATAGACAAATTCAGGTTTCAAAACTTCTTAACAGTTATATATGCATTGTTTAGAAAGCCAACTACTGACTATAAAATGCCTTAACTTTACCGAAAGAAAACATCATCATTTAGCCAGTCAATTTCTAAATAAGGTCGAATAACTTGACCCTTTGGACTGAGTGAGTCCCAGCAAATTGCTTGGGAACTCGACCATAAGTTTTAAAAAGTAAATGACCATTGATTGTTTAAATAACCTCGATATTACTAGCGATTATCATTGATTAGTGTGGCCAACCTGCATCTGCTTATCTTTATAAGTAGTAATATTGTACACTTTTGCAGATTTTAACTTGCAATAAATTTTCTATCCTAAGCTGTTCTCAAATATTTAGAAATTATTGAAATAACTTACCTAAGTGAAACGTATATTAGCGATAAGATATTTATAAACAATGAAGTGGATTTTGGCCACGTGAAAGGAACCGCTCATTTAAGATCCATTTGTAAGAGACAAATACTCTTGAAATTGACCACTCTGGAACCATATTTCTCAATCGTCAAACGGATTTCCTGGTACATTCAACCCGAAGATTCTTAGTTATTCTATTGCTGTTGGCTACTGAGTACAGTCGTAACCATCAACGACTGGCATGATAATGAGTACACAATAACCTTGTACACATTCGTACAGTAGGCAGTGAGCTACACTGATTGTGTGGGGACCTGTGACACCTCTTGTCCAAACCTCTACAGGTGCAGCGATGTTTGAACCCGTGACCCACCGGTTGATAGTCATCTCCCTCAACCACTGAACCACAGCTCAACATGTCATAAGTGATGCAAAGTATTTACTAGACTAACTAAATTGCATGCATTAATCTGAAGTCAGTTTTTAGTATGCCTAAATATTTATCATCTGATGGATCACCGCAAACATTCAGTGGAAGGTAGTGAAGACTGAATTGACTGTAGTTTAGGAATCCTTAACTGTGAATACGTTCATTCTTTAACAAAACCAAAGTGAAATACTAAGTGTTTCATGGTGAGCATAATCTTTTTCAGCTACCTGTTCAGAACAAACTTTTATACTAGTATTATTGTCATAAGTGAACAAATCGCATTTTCAGAGGTTGTAATCTCTTGTAGTTCTTATTCTTATATCCATCTTACATCGTTGATATAATATACCTCGATTTATTGCTTCATTTTACAGTTCCTTCTGAAGCTCCACAGCTTTTTCAAATAACCAATGAAGGTAAAGGTCAGCGAACAGATATTGGATCATCTCGACCAGCAATTGTGGACGATGGGAGTATCATGGTTCTTGAATGTGTTGCGCGTCATGGTAAACCAGGAGCTCTACTGACTTGGTTTATTGATGGGGTTCAAGTGAAACTGGAAACAAATCCTAGCAGTGCGCCTGGGTCTTTCATTTCTGGCTTTTCTGGCAATTTAACGTTTCAACTTGAAGCATCAGCTAAGATTCCAAGACTGTAAGTGTTTCGGTTTATCTCCGTCATGAGTGCACTAAATATGCAATCATTTTTAAATAATTGAGATTACTAACAAAAATGAATAACCTAGAAGTCTGATCGACAATAATTTTGAATACAGTAATCTAATACATCTGACGGATGAAGTTTAATTTCATAAGATCATTGATAACCTCTTGATATCCCCCCTAATGTAGTTTGTCCATAAAACACGTAAATTTAAGAATGAGAGTGCCCCTTAGCAGGAGAGTGTCGACTCGAACCACGATGATATGGAAGGGATTCGGAAGATTTCAGAAAGAGGCATTTCAGCCTATCACGAAGACAATAATTCATAACTTGCGTCCTATAAGAAAATATAGGTAAACTTAGGGGGGTGAATTCACAGATGAAATGGAGTAAAATCCTGGTCAACAGTAGAGTTTCGTAGCTCAGTTAGCAGAGAACAAGCCAGAAACCTGCGATCACTGTTTAGGATGCCACCGCGGCCTAAATTTTCATTTCACCTTCAATTATCGCCCAGTATAAATGCAGATCTGCCAAACCATGGCTATCTCAAATATTCAAACTGATAAAAGAACATACATCAAGGGATATACCACGTTTCATAATCTCTCTTCCTCTTGTCCATTTTCCCTCATTCTCTCTCATGCCTTCCCCTAATCTCTCTCTCTCTCCCTCTCGATATATATATATATATATATATATATATATACATATATATACATATATATATATATATATATATGACACAGCTAATTATTTATATTTTGTACTGGGTTGTGTTCTCATTAAACACAAACAGCATTTAAGAGAACCATCGAACCATCAGCAAAGCTGTTTAGCCATGTCATAGCAAGCAAATCGCAGGACAGCCAGGTTGAGTGGCGATTACGTAACATTCAATAGAATGAGTTGATATTCAGTGGATTACCATATTTCTCATTTCTGCAAGCTAACGATTTAGAACAATGAAACAGCCGTCTGACGTTCCTTAGTTTCCAATATTTTGTTTAACTGCCTTCAGTTTGCCATAATAGCAACTTGTCCCCTAGTAAAACAATGAGAACTTTCCTTTTTCATACTTCGATGAATGGCAATTTTTCCTAAGATGTAATCATTTGTCATCAGGTTGTAAATGAAACAGATAAATGTCTCTAAAGGCCATATTAATGTTTACTAAAATAAGCAGCTGGGATCATAATTTACTCGGTTTTGGCTAGCAGAGGAAGTCAGGAAGCGCCTTTCATTCTGTTTGGGATTCTTCAGCGGCTTGTGCCTGCATTTCAGAGAGCCATGTTGTTCCTCCTTACACTTGGACCTCGCGTACGTCACTTCAAACATCTATACGTTGTTCACTAGGCCGATGATGTCTGTGCATGGGAGAAGTAGGAAATGTGAACCACTGGATGCCAACCCAGTGGTTCGGTGACAACGTGCCGGCCATGGAAAGTTCAGGTCCTGAGTTCCACCCAGGTTGGATAACAGGTTCGCACTGCTGAGTCCCACACTAGGACGGAGCGGCTGTTCAGTGCTTCCACGTTTCCAGTGTTTCTCCAACTGATGTCAGTCTATGACGAATGCTAATGTGAAACCAATAAATCAACTAAATCTCCAAAAGCCTTCGAATTGAATCGCTTCTTTTAGCTAGATGAATACCTTTCTTGTTAAGCCGAGATTAATGTAGACCATATAGCTGAACTATTTAGTCTCCTTGAAAGAAATTATAGAACTTACAACTACTTGTTTTACAGTTATTTTACAGTGGAAGCCTTATTGACACATCTGGGTGTTAAAGAGTGTGGAAATGAACTCGAATTCACAAATGGCTTAAAATATCATTTTTTATACTTTTGGAATTCTTGCATGTACAACTATTAATGTTCTACATCTGTCAGTTACCTACTTATTCATCTTCAGTCTACCGTTTATGACATGATTAACATGAAGGGTGACAGAATACTGTCAACAAAAACTAATGTCATCTCAATTTCACTTAGTCATTTATCAGGAGACATTAGAACTAGGATAATGACTGTAATGGGATTTAGGCCAGCAGTGTTTTAGTTTGCTGACTGCCTTACCAGTTAAGCAAAACACTTAATCAAGTATGACCAACATTTATTTCAAAATCATTAAAAAAATTCATAAAATTGTGCTGCAGATGGATAGATAGACATACATCTATACATCATGCACATATGCTTTTCACGTGTACGATATAAGTCTATCATTGATTGATTCGTAACATTAATATCATTTTGAAAGCTAGCTAAATCAATACTCTCAGAGTGTAATATATATTGCAGTTATAAAACTATTGGTTACATACAAACAACCGAATAACATTATGCAGAAATGCTTGTTGATTGGTGGCAATGTTCACAATGTGTTTAAAAGCATGGAGTTGTATATGATGCATGATAAGGATAAAACCACAAACAGTATTAGAGCATCACACCAAGAAATTATACAGCATTAATACCCAACTAACTTAGATCTATAAGCACCAAGAATGTAAGTGAAAAACTTTAATTATAGCAGATTCTGGTTTCAGAATAAGTGGTTGTCACATCTCATGACCCTCACAGAGAACACTATTGGTTGAAATGATGCTTGTTATATTCAATTCTTGTTGGAAAAATTATTAATCTCTAGTAATGAGACGTACCGAACCGACAAGTCCTGAACAAGAGGGAAAGCATACCCTGTATTTCACTGGCAGGTGCTAACTATATAGTTTAACAAAGAGGAAACTTATGTTCCCTTGGAGAATCTAACAAGCGTAATTCACTTCTGAAATTAGAGACCTTACCGTCAAGCTATTTGGATCAGAAATGATATCCCACCAGGCTGGATTATGTCAACAAAAGCCCAAATGAAGATTAATTTTCTCAAGACTGCAGATACAGCACCAGAAGATACGTTGCTTGGATTACAGTCTCTTGGCCATCAGCTCCTGAAACTCTGTATCGCATCACTAATTTCAGTAGCCTCATTGCAAACTGAATCGAAAAACTCTGATCAGTGATGGACACTTAACACTTCGGGATCTACTGAAGTTTACACGGAAATGTATAGTTCAATAGTTTGACCAATTTTTCAGTAAAAATTACCTTTTCAAATTCAAAATTTATTTAAACCCTTTTTGTCATGATAGGAAACTAAGTCGAACCGTTATACTGAACTTTGTCACTGCAGAAGGTCATTCCATTGTAATACGACATTCCTTTTACTACAATATCTGGGTAAAGTTTAAAGAAGGTGATTTATAACTTTTGTTGACGTCATCTACAAAGGTTCATCATTTAAACAGCAGTGATATAAGCAGAGAAGGATTTAAATGTTAAGTAATTTTTACATCTAGCCATAAATGTCAACCAGTATTTCTTAGAAGATCTCTAGGCTTTCAAGATGTTTCCTCTTTGAAAGGTGCTATGCTATCTACCTCATGTTGTAACCTATATGATGCTTTCTCAAAGTTGACGAAAATCAACTTCTACCTTCTTATGCAAAGAAGTCTGTTATCGTCGCGTAAATGGGTGCAGAAGAGTAAGATTTGAGGTTACTAATCGCCGTGGACCGTCGTCGGTTGGAGAACCACTGGAAAATTGGGAGCACTGGATAGCTGTTTCACCCTAGTACGAGACTCCTCAGCAGTGTGTATCCATGATGATTGACCTTCAGGTTCTGTAGCCATCATGTCGCCATTGGACTACTAGGTTGGCATCCATCCGTCTGCATTTCTTACTTCAGTTTGCGAGTAACATTTCATAAACCTTGGCAGTTTTGACGCTGTGGAAAATAATTAGCCGTACATTTCTCTTTTTCTTCTGCTAAATGAGACTAAAACCTTTTGAAAAACAGAGATTTACTTCCAGTCCTTCACTCAGCTGTAGGTCAGGTGTAGATCATATCCAGTGAACCTTCTTCTATAATCTTGCCTTACCTACATTAAATTTGCTAGTTTTCCTGCTATTCGCATTGTCGTATTCAATTATTTTTTGGCTTAACCTAGCAACCTTTTAAATCTCTACTACTAGAAATATCTGATTTCTGATGTCTCTCACAGTTTTCTCCATATAGTTAAGGTCATGAAAAGATGAAACAGTTGAAAGAAACCTTCAGATTATGCCCCAAAAAATATCTCATTGAAACTAGGGAGAAATTTTACGAAAATCCAATTTTGTCGATGAATAACTAAGTAAAATCCGAAAGAATAGAAGAAATTAGTGGACAAAAAACACATAGCAACCTAAGAAATGGTAGAAAGTGACTTAGCAGTCTGTGAGTTTCTGAGTAATTAGTTTCAAAATTATTTTCATAACTGTTTCACTGACAACAGCTACAGAATTATTTTAAAACTACAGTGGCTGAGCGATAGCTTGCAAGATATTGGGTCTGATTTTCATTGGCTTGACTGTTGATGGATTCCCCGGCGTCTACTGCTTAGAAGCCTCAAATGGCAGGTAGCTGTTTTCACGTGATTCCTAGTTTCTAGATTTTCTATAACGATTGAAAGTTTGCAGTGAAAACTGCTCTGAGTATCAGATATGTTTTGTTTGTCCTTTACCAAGTTTTACATGGTTTATTTTTTTATTATTCGAATAATAACGGACCTTCTAGTGAAAACTGGTAACAAATCCTCGAAAACCCACTAGATTTTAGCGGTCTTAATGATGATGAGAAAGGGAATTCATTGTCTGATGAGAAATTAGGCCACGATAGAGTACAAAACCGTAAATCAGTGAAATTTGTAAGGGTTATTGATTTGTATGAGACATATTTTGGTGATCATCCAATCGATATTTAGTTTGGGTCAGGATTCAGAGTGACTTTAAAGGTCACTCTAGCAACTAATGAAACAACCAACCACGAATCTTCATTCTAGGAAAAATGGTCTTCCCAGACAAAATACCGCAACCTGACTGGTTATTTTATCAGTTTTTATTAGGGTGGCCTTTTAAGTCGCCCCATGAATTATCTGGATTATATCCTTAGCTAATAAATGGAAATCCTGAGTGAATCATTAAAAGTTTGCCAAACGAAAATTCATATTGCTAACAGTTAATGGTACTCACTTATCATGTAACTTCGCTATATGCGTGAATTCTTTGCCATGTGGGAATCAATATATCTGTCAACTCCTAAGCACTGATTGCAGTCTATGGATCACCGTTGAATCAACATGAAATTGTTCTTCATTTTACGCTGATGTTGGGTGTCTGGAGTCAGTCTGCAAGGAGCAGTATCTCAGATGCGTTTCGTAATTGCTAGCTTTCATCAGTAATATGTTTGTGCAAACTCCCAAACATACTTGTTTTTTACAAGATTCTTGGCTACTTCGTTCACTTCTAAATTCACTGCGTCACGTCTACTTAACGGAACAAACTAAAAACAAAACGAACACAAACAGAGTATTCTGAAATGAAAACTCATGTCACAGCAGCAACGTGAACCATTAGGTTATGTTTACCTTTGTTTCCGGAGAAGTGCAACTAACAAACAGTATGCAGATCCACTACTTTATTGTGACTTTTCTTCTCTCTCTTCAACATACACTATGCGGAATCTGTTTACGTGACACGTGTTTGTTCACATTAAAGTTCTCACAGTCAAACTGGTTTTAATGTTGTACAATTATATTCACAAAAAGAAGTAAATTACTATTTTTTTCAGAGGAATCCCAGCGACAACCTACCCGTAGTACATACTACGCAGCAAAACATATTGTGCAATCACTTCACCCTATACAGAGGCTGACTTGACAGTCTTAATCATTATAAGTATTCAAATGGCTGGTTGTTTGGACACGCTTAAAACTAGCGAATTTGACTTTTTGATGGACAACATTTTCATTTCATGAGTAACTTAATGTCATATGGCCTACTACAATTAGAGGTGCGTTGACATGCTTTGGAGGTCGTGGTTTCCATCTTCAACTTTGAGATGGTATCTTTAGGTGAATATCTAATTCATAGTTATTGTTCATTTCACGTGATTAGACTTAAAACAGAAGATGGTTCACATAGCAGTCGAACAGGTATAAAAGTTAGATATTACCAGAAATCTTCCTGTCATCTGAAACCAATGTGAAATATATACCACTGAAATCATTCTGCATTTATCGCAAACGGATTCACATTTCCACTTGATTTCAATGCATATTCAAGTTTACCAATGATTAGAAGTTCCATACTACAGGCTAACTTCTACATGGGTTTTGCAAGCCAACAAAACCACGTCAGCGGAGACGAAAACAGTTTTCAAAGAACTTTCTTTGTTCTGTCAAACAAAAATACATAAATCTACTTTCTCATAGATGATGAATAACTTGTATGAATTTCCTTTATTGTGTTTCATATTTTAGTGGTCAACTTACATCCAAGAAGCTATTTATATCTTCTGATATATACACATTTTAAACTGAACGAGATAATTATTATTTTCCTACCCATGAGAACAGTTGTTGTTACTCTTGTTAGGTGGATAAAGTCAATGGGTGCAGCACGCTTACCAAAAATTGACACACAAATAACGCTTTTTTTTCGTTTACCTTATTTATACCAGTAATCACCAACTTCCCCATAGTAACAGTAACAAAATGTTCCTTACATAGTGCACACTAAATCATAGATGAGAATACACAAATCAGTAATATATTACTGAAGAGAATTCTGCGTATACATTTAGAGAATTAATTAACTTTTCGTTACTTCGAACACCTTGGATATATATATATATATTGAATTACTGCGTCCATAAATCAAATCGTATGGAAAATGATTATGAAGCACTGCCTATTCACCCAACAGTTTATCCATATGTGTGGTTGGATGTTCATGCAAGCATGTGTTCATTGTATATGCTTGTTCAATGATCCATTTCCTCTGAAATCTGATGGATCCAGAAGATATATATGCATGTTTATTTACTGACAGTTGGTTACCACGCTTATCATCTCATTAAAGACAGAAGAAAAAGCATAACTGAGTCTGTTATCTTTTGATAAAACTGAAAATCTTAAAATATTCCCAGTGAATATTGTGGAGACTTTAAATTATCTAAAGAAAGGAAAGCATTCAAACATAAATTTATCGAGAAAATATTGACATGAAATCCATTCCACTAAAAATGGTTCTCCTATAAGTTTACCTATCTTTTAGTAATTATTGACTTCACTGACAATCAACGGAATGAAATATGTTTTTTATTTAGTGTTGAAACCGAACAAAGCAGTAGGAAATTGAATTATCATTTCTTATGTTATATATAACTAAATACAACGGGAAATGTGACATTTGAGCAGAAATAAAAGGTTTTCTCAAAATAATCAATGTTATACAGATAATGAAATATTTCCTCTGTTGATTTAGGACAGAAAAATCATTGTAGAACATCACACACAAGTATATCAGCTCTAATTATCACACTTCACAGTGGTACACAAAGAACAAGTGGATGGAAAAGAAATGATTTCAACATAGACGAAGTAGTGCAAGTGAATAAATACTTTTCGGAAAACAAATATTTGTATATGTTCAAGATTTAGAAGATGGTAAACAGTGAAGTCATCGAGCGCCATTTGGACCTATTTTCAGCTGTCACCAGGACTCCTCAACCACCGATTCCTGCCATCTCGCGGACCCTAGTCAGCCAGTCTACATTTCCCCATATGACTCACACAAACAGTAAGAGACTACACTGACTGATGCCACGTCTTCGTCTGGCCACCTTGAACCCTCTCTCAACCTGATTTAACTTCCCCTAGTATGACACTTGGAGGTAGACGGTGGCTCAGGATGCCCAGTACACCTTCAAGCCATCCCCCAGATGAAGATTCACAACTTAACAACTAACTTGCTCCCCTTCTCTAGTACCCATCACCTGACCCCAGCATTACTCACACGATGATCCCACTAAACGCGAGCAATGCAACGAGGACATCGTTGATCAAACACTGTAATTGCTCCAGGTCTTTTACGTCTACCGTCATCTCTTGCAGTCGTACAGCAGGATAGGATGGACTCAAGCTCAGTTGGACATCCCTCCAGTCCGAGACACAGATGACTCAAGTTTCCAAATGCCAAACAGGTCTTCTGTATCAGTAACCGGCCAGTTTGAGCTAATGCAACTTTCGAAGTAAGCAAATTGGTAAACACATTCCATCACTTCACTCCCTATCATTAAATTGGAAGCAGCTGCAGACCAGTCCTGGAGTATCATCTAACAGTTGGCAGGTATAAAACGTATGTCAAACATACTAATTTCGGTGGACATTTTATCTCAACAGCACATCCACCACCACTAACAAAGGATATCATAATGTGTAAAAGATCCGTAATCATGAAATATGCAAAAAAACTTTATAGTTAAAATTTGACTTCGAGCTCATCGTAAACCAAAAAGCTACATAGGTTGACATCTTGCGCAACAGCCTAACTGTTGTTTTTATCAACTATTTTATGATATCAACCACAGTAATTGTAACACTTATCTGAACGATGAAATCGTAATTTTTAAATAAATACTGTTGTCCTACTTAACAAACTAAATAAGTAGCACCATAAAAACGTATGGAAATTTTCGTTTCAGTTGGGGAAAATGAATCATCAGAAGAAAAGGTGACAGTAATGACAATAACAAAAAGCATGCTGAATAGAAGAAATTAAGGTGAACGTTTGGGGGAATCATACATGATCATAAAAGAGAACCATGTACATAATTATGATTTAATTTTAAATTTTCATAGAAATTTTCTTCCAAAACTGTGAATTTTTTAGAAAGCAGTTTGCGACCTCCAACTTGACGTCAGTAACAGTATTAAAATGTAAGCGAGGCGCGTGAACAATACTTAGTACTCATGTCTTTCAGTAGCATATATTTCACATCTTTGAAAATCGGTAACATAATCTGTTATTTCGAAAGTATGCATATGTATATATATATATATATATATATATATATATATATATATATACTGCATGTAATCCCCCAGCAATTTATGCCTCTCACCTTACTTATTGATGAATGCATCCCATCACAAGAAAGGAGTGCTGAAGACAGCTGCTGAAATGTGAAGCGCAGAGGCTGTGTTTTCCGAAGGCGTTTCAGCGTAAAGTTAAACCTGAGGAATTCATTCACTATGCATTTTCATATTACACGACAGGGATGAGCTCTTCATTATGAAGCCTAAACATAATTTGCTAGTATTCAGGGAAAAGTTTTGGGTGTACAGTGCCAAATTACTTCAAAGTGTTTACATCAAAGGTTTTAAAGAAAGTTAGATTTCTAGCGAAAATAATACCAGTCAGATATTCATTTTTGATGAGAGTATCTGAAATGAATGCGGTGGTTTGACAGGTAAGTATTACTGATAAAAAGTAAATATCGAAGGTATGATGAATATCTAGACGGCGGTAAGATTCAGATGAGGAGCCTTCAGTCTACTGATCCGGAGTTCTACTAACTAAGCCATGACACCTAGATGCTTTTTATAATACTTTTTAAAGTTTTATTTGTATGAAAAGAATCTACTATTGTAACTTGACAAAAGTGGGAGAAACGAGGGAAAGGTAATGATCAATATCTTTGCTTTTTTGAGATCAATAAAGATTTTAACTTAAAGGTAGTATTCATCACTGATTGATATCATTTAAAGAACCACTGAAAACCTGAAAGCTCTGGACAGCTGTTTCGTTCTAATCTGGGACTTCTCAGCTGCACGCACCCGCAACGTGGCTACGGACCGAACTCAGGACCTTCAGGTTTCATGGCGAATGAGTTAACCATTCAACCACTGGGTTGGATTTCAGTAGTTCAGTTTCCAACTCTTGTCAGCTTATGACATAGCGCGACCATTACCTATGGTCTTCAGATGGCATCTGCTTCCCTTCCAACTAGTTGACCTCATTCATCTCGGAAATAGCTTACTGTACAGTCCTCTTTAGTGACACGTTTCCAGATGCGTATCACGAAATTCTAATGAGAAGCCATAACCTGTGTGGTCAACCAATCGGAATGAAAGTGGATGTCATCTACAGACCATGGGTAATAGTCGCGCTATATCATAAGCTGACAAGAGTTGGAAACTGAACTACTGAAATCCAACCCAGTGGTTGAATGGTTAACTCATTCGCCATGAAACCTGAATGTCCTGAGTTCGGTCCGTAGCCACGTTGCGGGTGCGTGCAGCTGAGAAGTCCCAGATTGGAACGAAACAGCTGTCCAGCGCTTCCAATGTTTTCAATGGTTCCCTAACTGATATCAGTCCGTGATGAATGCTACCTCTAAATATCTTTTTCAACAGTGTGATTCATCTATTTATCTTCTGATAAGAATTTTGATTACGAATCAAGCTAATTTACATTTTTTTCAAATTAATTAATTAATTAAATTATAGGGGGTAAATAACAACAAATCAAGTAGCCAAAAATTACAGTTAACGAGTTGACATTATTGATAAACCGGATTTATAAATAAATATTTTCCTACAAATAAGCAAGAATTTCAAATTTCATATAATAGCCAATAATAACAAAATAAGGATAGAAGTATTTTTTTTGGGTCTTTTACATCTAAAACAAACAAGAAGGCTTGAAATTGATATTGTATGAGTTGAATTTTTTTCTCGAAATTCCTAAATTCTTGTCAATAATGTATATTTTTAAAAGAAAAATGTATTACTTTATACAAATTGAATAATTGATCAATTCAGTTTGTAAAAATTACTTTCTTAAGCAAAAGTTATTTATCCCATTGAATTTAAACTTCTGCTTGTTAATTTTACAAACAATTTTTTTGTTTTCTAAAATGAATATCAAGCAAATGTTGATTATCACTTAAAGAGTATTAAAAATAGTTGTCATGTTGTTTTGATAAATTTTGAAGAGTATAAGGAATGACTAGTGAAATGTGATTACATATCAACATTATTTTAATCCTCATCTCACATATGGAAATTTATAATAAATAAATTGGAAATTTTGCAACAAGTCGTTATCGATCAGATGAAGAAGACAGAACCAGAAATCAATACACAACTATATCTTCTTATTCTATGATCCATCTGCTGGAATTATTCATTACTTTCGCTAGACCTGAGAACATATTCTGTGATGACTATGTTTAAAGTTCAACCACCTTATTGTTATCTGGCTGAGGAACAGATGTTTCTTCTTCAAGAAATGATAGAAGTATGCGTTAAACTATGTGTTGTATGATGAATGTAACTAGAAGAGGGGAAAAAAATATGTGTAAAGTATTTTGATACCAGTTAACTTACTTATAGATAAATAAACTATAAGTAGAGCCGTTGAGATTTGCCACAGCGACAACACAATAAAACTAAAGTATAAAAACAATGTCATACAACTTTTCATCATTTCACCCGCCTTCAAGAGACAGTTAAGTTTCATAATTGTTACACTCTTGTCATAAACCCGAGTTTATTCACTTTAATTCACCATGATGATGGGAAATGAACCGATTGTAAAATCATTGAAAAATTTCACGCCTAAGGAAATAGTTATTAGGATATTTTACTTAAATTTGTTGATTCCTTTTCTCTTCTTGCATAAGCTTTCTTCCACCACGAATATAATTCTTTGTCTGCCCACTTCTTTTCCTTCTGCTGTTATGAAGTATACCAACTTGACTTGATATGCCAGGTTTCATCCAGGTCGACCTCTGCGTCTGTCTGTCGCTTTCGTTTTCTTATACACAGCTTGAGTTATTGCAATATGTGTAGGCGTTTTGTTTAAAGTTTATTTGACTAGTGAAACCGATGGTTGCAGAAGTTAAGCCGTGTTGCTGTTATATAATAGTCTTAGTATACGTCATCAGTTACTTTAGTTTTATTGTTCCACGAGTTTCATTCTTTGATTGATTTGTTTCTCGTCATGTTAATTTCTCGATGTTGTGCTGATGTCCAACTTGAAGTGATAAGCAACTACAACCAGTGTCATTTTTCCGACATACCTTTGTTTGAAATACGTTAGAAAGTAGGTATTCGTGCTTTGAATTTAAGTTCAGCCAAGTACGCATCTTTTCAAAAACTAGAGTTCTAGTTACTCAACTATCAAGTCAAAACAACTGCCTCTCCTTCATTATTCATAAAAGAAAAGACTGAAGTGATTCTAAAGACAGTAAAAGGATGCTCATGGTAAAATTTTTCAAGCATTTATTTTAGTTAAAAGTCTTCGCTTGAACATTGATACCGAACTTTGTTTTTGCGGCTGTATTCGTCATGGACTGACATAGTTTGAAGAACCATAGAAAACCTGGGAGCACTGGAAAGCTGTTTCTTCCCTGCATAGGACTCCTCAGTGCTATGCACCGACGACTCCACCCCGCCTAGGATCGAACCCAGGACCTCCAGGCTTCATGATCAAAGCATCAACTACTCGAGTTCAGTGGCTGACAGTTTCCTACTTGGCATCTGTTTCACTTCCAAATGGTTGACTACACTGTTCAGGGCTTCTGATTATAACTTCGGGATGTGCATCTCTGAGCATATCACTAAAGAGCACTATTCAGTAATGCGGTATGATTTTTATGAGGACTTTCATGCTAAAAAGAAAACGTTAGACAGTACTCCCAGATTTCTAATCGTTCTCGAATTGATATCAGTCCATGATGAATATAACCGTAAAAATAAAATCACCATAAACTTCATACTATATGAAACTTTATGCTTTCTTTTATTCGCAAATTACAACCATTGCTTATCTAACTGTATTTCCTATCGGTATCACTATTCATCAATTATGGACAACTGGTTCACTGTCATTAATTTTAATATTTTAATGTTCAGTTTACGTAGTTGTTTTGGGTAGTAGAAGCTTCAAATGAATTATGATTTAACATTTTTCTCACTAATGTATACTTATAACTGCCCTGTTTGTTTTACTGGATAAATTGATCAGTTTCTTTTTGGCAAGTGAATTATTTTCAAAACAAAAATTAGCATTCTGTACGTTGACAACACCTTCATAATCCTCAAGGAAGATAAAATGAAAAAAACACGTTCAAATTAATCGCTCAAATATTTAAAGGAATTCAGTTCGCAAAAGCAAAGGAAGCTAGTAAGAAATCTCCTACTTAAATATTTTCATTAGCGAAACAAGCTCAGGTGTACAAGAAGGCCATTAATATCGGTCAAATCTTGAACTACAATAGCAGTCTTTCAACAGTCTAAAAGAAATGTCTACAAAAACTCTGATAAACAGATGAAAAATATTGCAGCACCAAAGCCCTAAGTAAAGCGGCAGCAAAATTCCTGTGGAATGTGTTCACACGCAATGATCATTCTGCCAACTTTTATCAAAAAGTGTTTATCAGCAGAAAAGAGCAATTACCTCAAATCAATAGCCATGTTACTCTACCACACATCAAGAATGTTTCAGAAGCAGTCAACTGATTGCTTCATCTATACGGGTCTGGAGTAGCACATGGAACGACAAAATCACTACAGAGCATGCTATCCAAGCCAAAGAATCTGTCGCCAAAAGAAGATGGGATAAATGCCATGAGCGAAATCAACGCTAATACTGTTTACGGCTGTACATTGGTCACTCTAGCCATCAAACTGACTAGGGAGTTCAAAAATATTGATTAGCAACAAAGCGACATGACACCCCCCCCTTGGTTTCAATACACGTGCACAATCATAGTCACAAATTTGACCACAAGAATGTGAAAATCCTCCAAATAGAGGGTTTAGTAGCTGAATGAGGATTTCTAAAAGCATTTCAAAGGAAAACTAAATAATAGACAAGTGCATATAGGTCTAATTTACGGTTTACTTTGAAAGAAAACTGCCTACCACCAACTAAGAATCAATTTACCAAACAAATCAATAACTAAGCACAGTGCGACGGTAACAAATAACACAATTTCAATCAAATGAAGAATTTCTACCACTATAATCAAATGAAATGTGAGGTCGAAGCGATTTTCATGGTCAACAAAATGTGTAAATTTGTGTAACATTTGGACACACTTCACTTCTTTATGAG
Organism: Heterobilharzia americana; assembly: GCA_944470555.2. Lineage (NCBI taxonomy): Eukaryota > Metazoa > Platyhelminthes > Trematoda > Strigeidida > Schistosomatidae > Heterobilharzia > Heterobilharzia americana. The sequence goes on from OX104128.1 coordinate 47,707,624, forward strand.
GTCAATGCTGAAGATATCAACAATCCTGATAGTGAAACGTCCACGGCAAAATATCAAACATCAGATAGTACCAAACTACTAGTGATTACTCGCTGAGTTCATTCCTTGAAGTTGCTTTGAGTTTGATTTTAATTCTCTTTGCTTGGTGGCATCTAATAATAGGATCCGGGATGCGTATCATATTTTTTAGGAGACCCATTGACTGAGTGTCACAGGCCCTAGTGAATAAAATTTCATTAATTGAGGCTATAAATGGCAAATTCAATCGGCGAATCCGGTTGATGAGTCTCAAATAGGCACACATATGCATCTTACATCCCACTGATAACCAATTTCAAGAAAACAGCATCAACATGTTTGTTATAATCAGAGTAATACCACAATGAAAGATACACAACTTTTTCATCAAATGTAATAGCTTTCAGTCTCCCGACGTTGACTTAACCGGATTCTTAGTTTGACTACTTGAGACGGAAAAGTTTCGGCAGACCGGTACTGATAATGGATGATGACTGAAGGCCAAATATAAATCTGGATCACGTCAGGATCACTCAGAATCATCAACAAGTATCAATAATACAAGTTTGTCAAACCACAACTACCTCAGATAGTCAAAGTGATAATCAATGGTATGCTCTCCTTCTCTAATTCAAGTAGATTTGGATTGGGATGAGCCCTTATCAGGCAGCTGGTGTAAGTAAGATCAAGCGATAGTAAGAAGTCACGAATTCATATAAAAGTCAGGCGAAACCCCCTAATGACTGAATTGAAATAAAAATCTTGTCAACAGTAGGGTCCTGGAGATCACTTGGTAAAGCATCAGGCTGGAAACCCAGTGATTGCTGGTTCGAATCCTTCCGTGTTTCAAAATTTCACCTTCAATCATCACCCAGTATTAACCGTTATCAGTTATTACTGATAGATGGGCTCCCGTGTGGATACACTGGTTCATTTAGTGACGGAAAACTACAATTTTTTGTCGCCAAACTATAGACACTGCACTAGTACAAACCTTAGCAACTCAGTAGCCTAGTGGTCAACGTTTTGGCATTTGAGGCAATGGGTGTTAGGTTTGGATTTTAGTGGAAATATCACTTACTACAAGTGGGCACACTGAGCTAATGAGTTTCGGTAAGGAAACCACGTGCATTCTTGATCTTACTGCTAACTACTAACCTACGTTAATACCAAACTTTTGTTTTGCTTTATGAATTTCGAACTTGGTAGCCTGTTTAAAATTTGGGCTACCAAAAGTTCTCATCACACATATTACACCAAATTACTCTTTTTTATTTGTTTTAAATATACAACTAACAACCCATCCTGTAATGTACTGTTGCGCATTTTTAAAATGCCTCCAACTTAACCTCACGCAAGTTGACAACAAACGTGCAAAAAATACTATAGTAGATGACGGTAGGCTCTTAAGTTCAAAACAGTTCACCACGTAAGTATGACACAGATAGTTAGCTGGAACTGCAAATTTTCATGCTGGTTGAATAATCCCCTACCACCAGCAACCATGCGGGTGTCTTTCTGGTAGTTACCCAGGGCGACAACATATCCATAAACTAAACTATAACCTAAAACTAACTAATCGTTGTGTATTACTGCTTATGTCTTCTGAATGTATAACGTGCTTCCGCACATTGCATGGGGTGTATTTTTACTTGTGTAATCCCGGCGTAGTATACTGGAACAAATACCAAAATGAACAAATATTTTATTTGTTCTAATATACCACACGGGGACTGCACAAGTAAAAATACACCTTATGCGATGAATCATATGAACTTGATGCCCTAGTTTTTTCAAACCATCCAGTCCACTGTTCGTCAGGATACCTTCATACTTCTGCACCTTTCTAAAATGTTTTCAAACTATCTTTACACAAGTTAAGAACGAAACTATGAAGAAAAGTAACATCGGATGCTCTGAAATACAGCACAGCACCATTCTTAGGATACCTACAAAGAATTGCAGATTTTTGTACTGGCTAGTTAAACTACTACCATCATAATTACAATATATTTTGCATTGATCTCCAAGTCTATACCAGATGCTTACGAAACACCGACTACATGTTTCACATCAGTGCCACACTGTATTAAAAACTATTGTTTGGAATAAAGTAATTATTAGTGTTTTAAAACTTGATCGTCTATCTTTTTTGGTAACCTATTCACTTCAAGACTAACTACCTATTTACATAGAACTACCTAAGTTATTCGAAATGAAGTTACTCCTAACCAGCTACTTTTTATAAGGAATTTTCCAAGCCTTTTATTAATTTGTAACATATCTCACATTAACAAATATTGATTTTCATGCACAGCGAAGGATTAAAGTTTACTATAACCTTTACTGAATTATTCGAATCTCTCCTTGAGGGTGAATTTAACATAAATTTATTTATCTTTTCTTTGTTGTTTTTCTGTATCTTATTTAGAGTTGATGCAACTAGCAGAATGAGTGCACATTTGAATAAATTACATCATGGGAAACTTGTAGAATGTAGAGCAGAAAACACTGGTTATGAAATGCATTCACTTCGCCCAGCTCAAACAAAAATTGAAGTACACTGTAAGTACTTTATTTTTGTTTATTTCTAAGGCACTTCTTATCTCTGAATAAAAAAGGAAAACTTTTACCAGGTATTTGAAACGACAAAATTTCTTCTCCAGCGTATTTCATCCATAATTTACAGGGTACTGCCAAGTGTGCACTCAGTTTATGACTTTTAGACCTTTACACTTCATTTCATTTCAGCTTTTCAATGAGACACATCATAACGTATATTCATTGCGCTGCTATTTATGCAAAGATGTTAGTTAGAAGCGGTAAAAAGACGAATAGACTGTGAATTCTTATAACTAGTTCCAAACTCCCAATCAAATACATCTTTCGTTTTATTGTAGTCATGAAGCTTTCTAATCATTTGTGATCTAAGTGGAGAAAAGACTGGAAAAGGCATTTTCTATCTTGTTCTGACGCTCTATTAAAGCATCTTAAAGTAGTTTTTACGCTTTTCACTTGAAGCAATTAATACTGGATTCCAGTCTCAGTGGGAACATCACTCGCTGAAATGCAGGTAGATACCGCCGACGAGTCCCAAATAGGACGAAACACACGTCTAGGATTTCACTGCCATCCACCAAGACAGACATTTTTCACCCTGTTTTTAGTCTCTGGATATATGTTCTCGCTCAAACATTCACTTAGCCCAAACTGATCAGTAAGGGGACTTTTCATTTTCTGAAGATATCACTGTCTAGTTTACCTGTCCTAATAAAAGTATAGGACTGAGTACGCTTCATCCGAATGATCTTGAGCATTTTATATATGGCTAAGTAGTCTAGAAAATAAGTTGCTTATTAAAAGATTCATACCGAGTTGTGTAGATTATCAATAAAATAGTTTGACCCCGATTTTTATAGAATTATTCAATTTTTATTGTTTGTAATACTTTGTTGCTAAGTACGATAAGTTTTATCTTGAATTATGCTGACAGATATTCGACTGAATGTTTCAATGTAACCAACATGAACCTGTGTTTTTGAGTCTAGATTTGGTACGAATTATTAAGTTAAACCTAGAATCTCATGAAGTCACACTATAACATACGAACTTCTAAACAAGAGAAAAGACACTTCATTAAAGAAGAGATTTCCATTTTGACCATATCATTTACTAGGGCTGTATAACCGTATCGATATCGCTGGAAACAAACAACAGTATTTTAGGATAGTATACACTGTGTACTAACATCATCAAGAGAACCATTGAAGAACCTAGTAGCACCGGACAGATATTATATAATACACAGGTTGAGATTGCGATGCTAACATCATACTAAAGTGTAGAATAAAAACACGGACGTTTATGCGGAGAGGAATACTTGGTAATCTAGAAGACGACGAAATTCACGAAAAAGGATAGAATTTAATATGTCAATTTGTTCTAGGTATGAAATATAACAGTTAATTGTCTACCTCAAAGGTAAGAACAAGGCGAAAGCAGAATCTAGACTCATAACCCAAGTGATAATAATGAAAATAGAATTAACAGAGAAAGAGAGTTAAGATAAAAGAAAAATCAGACACTGTGAATGTTTCTCCTACACACGGAGATTGCGCTCGAATTGATTGATTATTAAAACATTCACTTATCAATTTATTTTTTGTATTTAACGATAAACTTTCCTTCCAATTAAAATACTGATATTTTATTAGTTATTTCTGTAGTTGTTAGGGTAGCCTTTAAATTCACTCCTCCACTTTACACAAACGGTGGAATTTTTCGCATTTCAAACCTCATGATTTGACTATGTAAACATGAGTAAAAGGTGACTATGGAAGAGCACTGTGACCAGAACTAATCACATGTTTAAGCATCAAATATTTGGTTTGTATACACCCTAGTGTTTACAGTCAAACACAACACATGGAAATGCGTTTAGAAGTAGCACACTTTATACTTTACACTTTATACACTTTAAATTCGTGTCACTAATCATAGCAGTAACAGACAGTATCCCTGAGGGATTCAACTGCATATTGCTTTTCTGTGGAATTGCATCGCGAACGCTTATCAATTAACTTTCAGAAAATTGAGCTACACCATCTGGTCCTCAGTGCTAACGAAATTTGATTAACCAGGATTCTGTAGAATTATGAAAAGCGTCTATTATGTTGCATCAATAAACAAAAACCTCAGAACTAAGGCTTCCTACATACTATTCTTACTCATCAGTGAAAGTCTACTTCTGCGTTGATTGTTTGAAACTAATCATCACACTGCAGACTTAACTGATTGGATTCTAAGAGCACTGTTTATTACAGAATGAATGATCGTTAACCACGTGTCGACTGAGAAGTACAAAGGGGTATTGCCGACAGTAGGACTTATTCGTTTCAAACTTTACTAGGTGGTACATCATTTCGTCAGAAAAAATCAAGCATCTGGGTTTTTAATACACACAAGTGGTATATTAATCAGCTTCTTGGTCTAGGTTCGACCTTAATATCTTCCAATTGTCACTTAAAGATTATTCAGATAACTACTGTATTATTATATTTTTTCATAACCGTATAGTAAAAACATATCACGCAGCACGAATATCACTATAAGATGATTCTGATCATGATTCTCTCTACGAGATTCATCTAAGAAAATCAATGTAACCTTTTTCATATTTACTTTCACCCTTGTATAGATGCGCCTGTTGTCAGCATACAAGTACGTCCTTCACGACCAGATAATCAATACATGGAACATGATATTATTACCGTTGAATGCAATGCACACGGAAGACCGGATTCCTTTTTTTGGGAGTAAGTGTACTACAGTTATTGATCGTCTTTTGTATAAACTCAAAGATACACAAATGAGTAGCTGTAACCTTATTTTACTCTTCCATTTTAATTTTTTGAAAGGTATTTAGACCACATCCACTTCATCAATGATTTTACACTATGCAGTTAGTTACTATTACCAGTTGTTATACTGAACAGAATTTATCAACCTTAGTTGGCATATGAGTTCCAGTGTAGATGCCTCAATACTGCCTGACTAACTATTAATTGAAGTAACTTAGCTGTGGTTAGCAGCTGAATCCAGAATGCACATTTCATCCCAGTGGCCAAGTGAATAACTCTTTGGCGTTCGCAACGATAGGTTCGAGTCCAGTGGAGACAACATCGCTAATGAATAAGCAATCAAAGCAACATCAGCCTCAGAGAAGCTGAAGCTTCTTGATTAAACTATGCTGTCATTCTCTGTTTCTCTTCTCTTTAAGAATGTCAATAATCTGCTCAATCTAGAACTTGCTGAAGTAGTAGTTTATTTCATGTGATCAAGCATGACGAAATCTTATTGAAAATATAAGGATAGTGATTACACCCAACAGCGAAGTAATGACATACCCATCTTTATGAGGAAACAAAAGTGAATATCACCTTAAGTTTAGGACGGGCTTCTGTTGATTTCACACCCAGTGCGGAGTGAAGAAGGTCGGCTTTGTAGAATGACATAAGTTATCATACCATGATGTTCAACAGTACATAAATTACTTCTAAAACAAGTCGCACATTAGTATTTTTTTCTCTAAAACACTTAGAATAAAATCTTAGAAATGGATTTGCACTGACCTAGGAAGTACCCGTAGTCTGCTTTATTTTATACTTACTCGTAACAACTAGCTAATTAAGTTTCTGTATTTCGGTTGGGGATATGGTTTTTTAATAAAATTGGGAAATTTCATTGGCTGTCTCAGTAGTTGTTAATATGACCTTTAAAGTTATTCCAGCTGGGCTTCAAACTTGAGTTATTCCAAGGACCACCCTAACAGTAAGTGAAATAATTAACTAGATTTTTTTATTGTTTGAAAATATGTTTTTCTAGCCGAAACCTATTTGGCTATTTCAGTCGCCAGAAAGACAGTCTAGTTGCTTCACTTCAGTCACAAATAAAACGGGTTGCAGAATCAAAACAGGATGATGGACCACTTCAAACAAATGTAGTTCATCCTTCCAACATACATCACTAGGGATAACCATTTACAAACTGACTTTAATACTTTTAGATTTTACTGTCGCTACGATCCACCTAAACAGTGCTCCTAAATGGCTGCCTTAAGTAGTAGTGTTCAGTTGCTTTTCGCATTAGTTTTATAATTAGGTGTTGACAATATCGAAGCACTTCAACACTCCTTTCAATGGTTCACTACTTCACTGGGATAAAAGAGTCTTAGTTGCGCTGTATTCTCTGAGCTGGGTTTGATAGTGCAGCTTTATTTGTCTTCCCAGACAGCATTACCAGCACTAACTTCAGTATGAAGCGAGCTGTCAGTATCTCTCCATGAGTGTTTTAGTAGATGGTCTGGAGAGGCGGTTTGGGACTGGTTGCTTCTTTCGATTGTTGTATCACTGACTATATAGATTTTTCTGCTGGCTGTTCTTCTGCTTGACCTCTGATCTTTCTGTCATTTATCACATTCCTCATTGGTTGATAGATTGAATTTATGCCTATATATTCAGTGATTGCTGACTGAACTGAATACCAAGCTTCTAGAAATTCTCTGATACTCTTTGTGTTTCCCCTGTTCAAAACCTCTACATTGTCAAAATTGAATTCACACCCATAGTTGTCCGCGTGCATTGAAAATAACGACGAAATGTCGTGACGCTTAGTAGCCAATAGGTGTTCACGTAAAGAAAGGCGAAAAAGTGGAGGGGCAATTTGTTCATTGTAGCGTTGCAGTGACTTTTTCAGTGATACTTGTTCTGTCGTCTTTCGCTGTTGCGCTCTTTGATCTCTATAACATAGTTTGAAGGGAATTCGATGGTGTATGAGCCACACCAATTCCATATAGTCTCAACATTCTTGTCATAATCTCTGATATTTTCCTTATATACGATAGGATGATCCGTTTTTTGATTTTTATGGATGACCTTATAGTTGGTGGTGAACGGAATAGACATCTTCTGAAGAGGTTTCGTCGGTAACTGTTGACCAAGTAATTTTCTTCGTTTCTCCCTGAAGCTGCTGAATTGCAGTGTGTTCTCGCTGTTTTGAATAAAGTCTGCGTAAAACTAATTTTGTGAGTTGTTGGGTTGTTGCTACTACAGTTATGGATTTCATCAGCATGCGTTGACTCCCTGTGCACGTGAGTTTCCAGTTTCTTGGTATTTGTCTTGCTGACTAAGACATCCAGGAACGTCGGTTGGTTGTTCGACTCCTTCTCCGTTGTGAATTTAACATCACTGAAAACGCTGTTGACTAAACTGTGCCTTTACAGTGCAGTAAAACAAAAGCCCACTAAGAAGAATAAGATGATATCAAGCTGTATCATTTAACACCTGAAATGCTTCACACCACATATTCTAATTATTTTGCCATACTATAAAGAAGGCATATTATTTACGTTGACCGATTTTACCTCTCACAAAACTATCACTTCTCTTGCATTGGAATTGAAATTTCTTCATTCTAGATGGTATGTCAATGGACGTCAAGTTGAAAATATAGCTGAATCATGGTATCGTCTTCGGTTGACACGAGAATTACACCAGGCTGTATTTCGATGTATTGCAATTTCAAGTAAGAAAGGATTTGCAGAGATAACTATTAACGTTAAATGTGAGTTGATTTAAAGCATTACTATGATCGATTAACTTACTGCGTTAATTAATGAAGGTTATGAAATAGTACTCAATTAAATTACTTGGGCTAATAATTTATTATTATTGATTCATTGAAATTAATTCAATGGTTTCCCAGCTGATGTCACTTTGTGATGAATACTACCTTTAAATTAAAATCACCATTCATCTCGAAAATACATTACCGCATAGTGCTCATTGATGACGTGTTTCCAGATGCATATCACGAAGTTCTAATGAGAAGCTGTGACGTGTGTGGTCAACCAGTCAGAAGGGAAGTGGATGTCAACTGAATACCATAGGTGATAGTCTCACTATATCGTGAACTGACAGAAGTTAAAGGCTGTGAATCGCTGGAAACCGACCCAATGGCTGAATGGTTAACGCGTTCGCCATGAAATCTGAAGGTCCTGAGCTCGATCCGTAACCGGATTGTGGGTGCGTGCTGCTGAGGAGTCGCTAATTGGGATGAAACAGCTGTCATGTGCTTTCAGGTTTCCAATGGCTCCTCAAGGGATATCAATCCCTTATGAATACTACCTCTAATGCATTTGTCATTTTCCGAGCTAAAGTTTGCTTCCAACGTACATCTCAGTAAAATGGTTTGATTGAGTTTTGGTATCTATTCACTTGTAGTTAGTCTAGTTTATGACGTAAGCTTTTTGAGCTCATTTAGCGTGGGGAAGTTTGAAATGAAGCAGTTTAAAAAAAATACCAGTTAGAGAGTATACAGCTCATGTCTTCATTCAAACAAGTATGTCATACGTGCCTAAACTTTAGTTTAACATTAAAAGTAATACCCACTTTATCATTTCAACGACCTATAAAGGCCATTTAATACCAATTTATAATGTGCTGAGTGGGAAGAAGCTCTACTGATGTACATATGAGCAATACAAATTAAGTTTTTTTCATTTCACATAGTAAAAGTAAGTGAATGTTTAGCTGTTCAATCTATTTTTGACCATCATTCACTAGTAAATTTAAGGACTATCGCAACTTCAGTATATTTGACGATAGACTTCACTTGCGTGTACACCTGTCACACTAACCATATCGTATAGTTCGCTTCAGTGGTCCAGAAGACTATCCAAAAAGGAGTGTAAAGTGTTCGTATATGGCATTAAACGAAAAATAAGTTTCTGGACTAGTTACTATAATTATCAAATTAATAGATTTAAAAACAACTTCATAACATTACTTATGAGGTTTTACTAACTCAGGTAACAGAGTTAGCGGTTACAATTAGTGTGCGTGATATACTGACCTCAATAGTCACCAGTTCAAATGAATGGTTGATCACTTTTCAGCTACAGATTAACTCAAAAGTATGTTGACAATCTATCGTTTGGTTTTAGAGCTTTGGCAAAACTCATTATAACTCGCATCTAAATTGGGTACTAAACATTTGGAAACCTGTAGTTCGATATTTTAGGTCTAAGTGAATAATTCTACAACATGCCTTTACTTCACTGTCACATACACACACACACATACATACACAACTAGTGTAAAATTTGCTACAGATCATGAGTTTAACACAAGCAACGTATTTTATCGCAGAATATGAGGATTTCAATTTAGTAGAGTAAAATAGGTTTATGAGTACTCACTACTGATTTGTGATGCAAGTGTAACATGTATCGGTTTGTAAACTCACTTGAAGCTTCAGGTTGGCATTCATCATGGACTGACAACAGTTAGGGAAATATTGGAAACTTGCTATTTCGTCCTAGTACAAGAGTCCTCAGCTATGTGTACTCATAACTCTGCCTGGGATAGAACCCCGAACCGTCATGTTCAGCAGTCAGTACGTAACCACTGAGCCACTGGGTTGGCACCTAGTGGTTCACACTTCATACTTCTGTCAGTTCACGATGAAGCGCAACCTTCCTTCAGTGTCGTGGTTGAGTAACTACCCTCATGTCTGCACTATAATATGAATTGTGAAAAGTAGGGAATAAGGACGACTCTATTCGGACCCAGTGGCTCAATGGTAAAGTGCTGGCTGCGGAACCTGAGGGCTCTGGGTTCGATTCTTGGTGGAGCCATAGGTGCACACTGCTAAGGAGTCCCATACTAAGAAGCAGCTATTCAGTACTTTTAGGCTTTTAATGTTTCTCTGACTTTTGTCAGTCCATGATGAATACCAACCTAAAAAGAACAAATTAATTCCCACAAACTTTCAAATGGACCTGAAGTTTGTTGAATATGATACCCGTCCACTAATACATCCAGAACTCCTGTTCAAATGTAGCTAAAAGTTTTGGCCTGTCATGTTAACTTGATTATTTTCTACATACCACTTTGTTCGCATTCGGAAAAAAGCAGATTTCTGGGTAAGTGCAACTCTTCTGCCAACCGTTTTCATTCAATTCAGTTGAAGTATTTCAAAATTAAGGAAATTGTACCTTGTTTATGAGATTATGTATGCAAAACACTATGCTTTAAACAGCAAAATAGCGTGTATTCTATTTTGAGAACTAAAATTGAAGAGCCATTTCATTACGGCTGAATAATTTCAGTAGAAACTTATGCTTTTTGATAAAAATGATGGGTAGTGACGAGCAGTGGGATCTAAAAGGCACGTTTATCTGACTTGAGACTTGCCAGCTGTATGTAGCTGCCTCAGAGGGAGTAATGTTGTTCCAATCGAGACTGGAACCAAGGACCAGTCGCTTCAAACGCCTCAGCGATATTCGCTTGGTTGCTGAGTCATGAAAGCTGCTCCTTGTGAAACAGGTATAGTACAGCTTTGATACTACAGCTTGTAGGTTCCCGTGACTGACGAGTCCAAAATAGGACGGAACGTGCATCCCGGATCCTTCTGTTAGCTTATATACATCATTAATGTAAAAATCAATAATATCGGCTACATGAAGGAACCCGCGTAGCAGCCCATACGACAATAGAAGCCGATTAATTGGATTCGGCCAACGATAAAGATTTAAAAGCTTTGACATCAAAACTAAGTCATACATTTTGACTGAAAGCAATTATCTGATACCTGGAAAAAACAGTAGCATATACACACATCTATATAACATTTCGCTGCATATTTCATAACTGTAGGTAATTTAGGGCAAATTATGACAGGATTTTGATTTGGAAAAGATTTAGATAAGGTAAAAATGCTAGAGACGATATTCAATCTTTTTCTGACGTAATAATTGTAATTTATCCCTTGGGTTCCTAGTGGAACATAGGGCTTCAATAGCACATCCCCGTTCCATTCTGTTCTCTCCAGTCCTTTGAATCTGGCTCCGCAACTGCCCACAAGCTCTCATTTCTTCCTCATACGATCTCTTCCATGTCACCCTCACCTCGGACACCCAACTCCTCGCTTCCCATTTGGATTCCACTCGACGGCCTGGCACGTGCTGTCTCCGAATGCTTTTCTCACTGTATCCCAATCCATCTCCACTTCCTTCTTCATAGTTGTTGGGCGATAGGTTGTTGATTGGTTCGCTGTCAGGCCAGAGTGCCTCGCTGCTTATTCTTATAATTCTGGCTATCTAATCTTTAGTATCAAGCCAGCGTAGGTGGCAGCTGTTGATGAGTGTCTGTAGTTTGTTGGAAGTGCTTTTCGTGACACGCCAAGTCTCTCAACCATCACATAGAAACACTGACTTGACATTGGTGTTGATAATCCGGATCTTGCTCTTTATGCTGAGTTGAGTGCAGTAAATCTCCACACTGATTTCGGATTGATGAAGGCCTGTATTGCTTTTCCGATCCTGGCTTTGACGTTCTCATTTGTGCCTGTGCTGCCTACAGTTGAAACGATGCTGCCTGTCTAGGTAGGTGAAAGAAACAATTTCATTTGGGTTTCTCACATTCATGGTGATTGGTGCTTTTTGTTGTTGTTGTTGGTGGTGGTGGCGGTTGGATATCTTCATCACCTGTCTTCTCTATATTCACTTCAAGTCCTGTTTTCGTTGCCCTTCTCTTCTGCCAACTCGTTAGTTTTTCCTGTAGATCTTCGAGCTTGTGAGACACTGGACATAAATCATCATCACCGGTGAAATCAAAATCTTCTTAGGCTTTTCATCAGTCAAATAGCTTATGGCTGTCTTCTCACTCCTCAAGGGTTTGCTGCATGATCCAGTCGACCACAATCAGGAAGGTCATCGGCGATAGTAGGCAGCCTTGTCCCAGTCCCGTCTTCACTTCAAAGGCCTCAGTGAGCTTTCCATTGTGAATCACTCGGCATTTGGCGTCGTCATATAGCTTTTGAATGAAACTGATAGAGGTTTGTGGTATTCCGTAGTATTCAAACAGCTGCCAAATTACTTCTCGGTCGACGTTATCAAAGGAAGGCCTTTTCAAGGTCGATGAAGTTGAGGTGAGGTAGAGTTGACTGCCATTCTATGCTTTGTTCTATGATGATGTGTAGCGTAGCGTTGCAATTTGGTCCGCACATGATTTGTTTTTCCTGAAGCCAGCTAGCCTGTTCCGGTCGTATTTTTGAATGCAGAGCATTGTTTAGTCTCCTCAGGATGATGTGGCTTAATATTTTGCTCGTAGTTGACAGAGGTACAGCATGATTCCACATCAGTTCTTGCAGAGACTTAGGTCTCCCTTACTTGGTAGTTTTACAGGGTAGTCCTCCTTTCAATCACTGGGCAGGTACCTTTCCTTCCGTCCTTCCAAACCTTCTGCAGTAGTGGTGTTAGCATGTCCGCTGTTGTCTTTACGTCTGTTTTCAGTGCTCCTGGCGGGATTCCATCTGGTCCTGCTGCTTCCCCGGATCTCAGTAACTTTATGACGTTTGGGACTTCACTTCTGCTTTTGTCGGAGGGCCTGTGTTCACTGGCGATTCTGGAGTTACCGGTGGTATTTCTGGACGAGTTGCAGGTGGTGGTTGTGGTGGTCAATTCAAGGCTTTCGAAGTGGTCAGCTTATCGTTTTCTTTGTTTCTCCTGTTCGGCGGTAACTAAGTTTCCTTCACTACCTTTCATTGGTTCCATCTGAGTTGATCTCTTCCATCCCAGATAGTAACATGGTCATTTGATGCAATGTTGTCAGGACTCTGTCCCTCCTACCTGCAGCCTGTTCTGCTTCACTTGTTAATGCGTCATAGAAGTGTCTTTTGTCCTTCCGCGCACTTTTCTTCACTTCTTTGACCACTCTAGTGGTTTATACATTGTACTCAGTTCCTCTTCTCGTTGTTCATCCTTGCACCACACTGTTTTATCTTTTGCTTCACCATCCTATTCTCCTCTTCCCTATCAGCTTCCATGTGTCCGTCGAGATTCATTCCTTATCTTCTCTCTCCTTCCTTCTTAATAAGGTTATGCAGGTTTCTTTCCACGTCTCTTTCAAAGAGTTCCGGTGTTCACCCACACATGTTTCTCTAGGTATCTTGCTCGATATCTCCCATTTCGTTCTGATAACTAAATGACATGAAGATGTCCCTTGTAATTTCATCCTTCAGTTTCTGTTCTGGGTGTTGAACTTGAACTGTGCTGTGTCACCAATTTCTTTGAAGGTTTTCAACTTGATTTTGAAGTCAGGTTCCTTGCACTAGATAGTGAGTGGTATGAACCTACATCTGCTCTCCTTCTTGATCTGATCTCGTGTCCAGTAGATTGGCTGCGTCTCCACTTTCTTCACATTGAGATGAAGTCGATCTGAATTTTAGCGTTTACTGTCTGATATCTGGTGAAATCAAATACATGTCGCTAGCTTTGTGAATATCCTTTTGCTTGTACGCACTGCCTCCAATCACCAAGTCGTTGAATGCACAGAATTCTGCAAACAGTTCTCTATTCTCCTTCATTTCACCTAGCGCTTCTCGATCCATGGTTAGTTCTCTTCTTGTTTGGCATTCATATCGCCCATTAGAATTTTGATATCGCCAACTTAGGTTTTGTCCAGTGTTGATCGTAGTTGTCTGCAGAATTCCTCCTTCTCTTGATCTGCATTACTTGTAGGTGCATAGCGTAACATTGCATGATTATGACTTACCTTCGTTTTGAGTTGGACCTTGATGTGATGATCGTGGAGGAGATTGGTTCTCACTGCATGAGAGCCTTCGATGATCTTAGGGACATTACTTCTTCCTAACCTCTATATATCTTTCATGTATTCATGTAAGTTGTAGCACCGAGAAATATACGTCTCATTGTAACATTGTGGATGAATTCTCGTTTGATTTACATCCCTTTCAAAATATCTTCTCTACAATGGTGTCATATATGCCCTTGGCATTCGGTAGACATTATTGGATACGAAAATGCATAGCTATTTCCATTTCATGTTTACTGTCGTCGTATTACATCTTCCGTTCCAAGTTTTTCAATTTCTGCAAATATTTCATATCCTTAAAGTTTAGAAGCACTATAATACGTCTGGTCACACTCTGAATATCTCAAATGCATAGTTGTTGTTTATTTCACTCCTGTTATTCTTCAAAATGTTTTATTCCAAAGTTCATTTTATTGTTTCTTGTTTTTTAAAAAAATACTAAAGCCCAGTAAGCCAACATGTTATTCGATATTATTTTTATTGGCCTGCCAACATAATTCAGTGTTTTGTATAGTCTGGTTTTCAGGTTTTTAAAACTGTAAAAATAACAACAATATTTAAAATGATAGTTAAACCCTTCCAATATCAAAAAAGCAATAAAAAGCATATGTATATCTGGACAGAATCCAGCTAAGCACATTAACAGTTTCATTTTAAAAGTGTCCCGTTGTGTTCAGTTAAATATTTAACTGTCAATAACTAGATGTGTTATGCTTAAATTTAAACACTAATATTCTTTTATTACCTTCCTGAGAACTCTGAACAAGATGGGATTCATCATCAAATGACATCGATTGGAGAAACTTTGGAATCCTGGGAGCACTGCACTACTGTTTCCTCCTAGAATGGGATTTTTCAGCAGTATACACTCATGACTGCCACAGGTATCGAACCGGAGACCTACAGGTTTCACAACCAGTACGTCACCACTGAGCCATTGGATTGGAATCCAGTGGTCCACATTTCCTATTTCTGTCAGTTCACGAAGGTTTCGCATTTGATCCCTGGTGCAGTCGTAGGTGTGCACTGTTAAGGAATCCCATACTAGGAAGAAGCAGTTGTATAGTGTTCCTTGGTTTCCAATGTCTCTCCGACTGATTTCACTTCGTGATGAGTACCACCCTGCAGCGAATAAATAAATCCCCACAAACCTCAAAATTGAACCGTGAACAAGCTGAGCTGTTAAACACTATGTTTAAACTGGTCGCAAATTTATCATCATTCATCACGTTTTGTCTTATTACTGAGTGAACAAGAATCGTCACAATCTTTTTTGACAAATCCAATTCGGAAAACAGCAATTGGTCAGTAATTCCAAAAACTATCTACCTTATTTCTGATTAACACTTAATTGATAGATACGCAGGAGGAATGGATGGTGAAATGATAACAGTTTTGATTAGGGTTTATTTGTCTCATGTACAAAATAAAACAATAATGAATATTCTGTGGAAGTATTGATTACATTTCTACAATTTGCTTTAGATATTAAATAGGAGATTTATGGTATTCAACTAAGTTATTTTATCGCTAAGACTATTTTCAAACATTGTGATTCTTCTCTGAGACTGAGCTTCTTTTATTTCTTACTATTATACACCCTTATCATATAAACTAGCCAGTAACTAATCCTAATCATCTGATATTAACCAGTGTACGAGCTTATTTTTGGTTTCAGTGATGCAGGCTTAAGCTTTATAAGTAACAAAAGTTGTCTTTGGGTTGCAGAAACTTATTTTCTGTTCTAGGTTCACCGATATGTAACTTACAGCTGTCTGTTGCTTACCACTATCCAATCAACTAGCATCGAATAATACAGTCCTTTAAGAGTAAAAAGAGATTTACGACGTGATGTCATTCAGCTTTCATAGATTGTAGAGGTGAAAACGGTTAGTAGCCCATATCTGTATAGAGAAAAGTTTGACGTCCTGTCTGTTCAATTCAGCTTTATGTTCTTTTAGAAGTCCACAATATCAAGAAGAGTTAAAGCGAGGAAGACATGGAAGCAGACCATATGGTTGAATAATTTGGTTTGTATGCGCTAAGAGAAACGATATAGTTGTATAATTGTATCAGAAGACCATATAAAAAGTATTCTGGTAAACGTGCAATCTGACTGTAACTAAGTTCATGTCCTCTTCAACATTGATGATAATAGTCAAGCATACAAACGAAATAATACACTCACTAAGCCATAAACTGACATGTTATTTTACTGTAGTTGAAGAAGTTTGCTACTTGAGTATGGTCAGCATCTCTGTTGTGACAATTAAAGTGTATTTGGTTAGAGAAACAGTAGATTGGAACTAAAGATTTTTTTTATCCAGATCCGAAATGTCCTACATACCTTGTATTAAATTAAGTGTTAATTCTATCTGTAAATCCTTACGACATGTTAACTACCTCTGTTTTAATTTATCACGGCTTCAAATTTACCTAGTATGGTCACATTTATTTTATGCCTGTAAAAGAGTTTTAAAGGAAATTAAGTAACAAATGTTATTTACGTAACAAAATCATTCCATTAACAAATTATTTAGTGAATAATGACCTGGAAACACATGTTCCTCATTCACATTATCAACTGAGTTGACATTCCGATGAAAGTTAGAGGAAAAAATAAAATTTTATGAATAAATCAAGAGGAATTTTCTCTACTGTTTGATATTTCCTGCTTCATTTCGTCGAAGAAGCTTGAAATAATGATGAAAAACAGGAAAAGTAGTCAAAATATTGATGACAATGAAGTAATTATTTTAGGTCCCTTTTGTTTTATACAGTTCGCTTATTTGGACTGTAAATAGCTTCTTTCTTATTGATTGAAAGTTAACCTACTCATTTCAACACTTCTGTTTACTTTTGCCTGAAATGGAGGTCAGCATTCCATTCAAACAGCATCATATTATGATATACATACAAAATCTTACGCAGCGCTTAACGTCTACGCGAAGAATGTATTACAGTCACTTTGCTCACCTTATTTCTAACACAACTATATAACTGACCAATATTATTATAAATTGTGAAATTAACAAATTATAGATTGCCAGCGATTTGGTTAACTTTTTGGCTGCGTCCAAAGCAACTTCCTTTAGCAGAACTATTTTATTCATTGATAGTTTTTTGTAGTCTCGGCAATAGAAACGTTGAAATTCCCAACGTACCACGTGCATTTTCAACTGGGATATTTCGAGCTCCTTGTGTAGTAAAGTATGGCAAAATATAGTCACTGGACGCACTAGTTTTACTGTAGTCTACAAGACACTGATAATATTGAGGTTGTATTCACCATGGACTGACATCAGTTGGAGAACCACTGACAACTTGAGAATACTGCATAGCTGTTTCATTTTGACACAGAGTTACTTCGTAATACACACCCATGATCAAAGCAGCTGTCCAGTCCTCCCAGGTTTTCAATAATTCTCCAACTGTTGTCAGTCTGTGATGAATACTACCTTAAAATTAAAATTTCCATGAATCTCAAACCACACTGTTTATTTCAGTTTCGTATTTGATATTATTCACCAAATGTATACATCTAAGTTCTCCAGAGAATAGTCACTTGCCTACAGATAAACCGTGACGACATTATTTCACGAATTCGTTTCACTTCTTGTCTAGATGCAAACTTTCATTCCAGATGCCTCCAACTATCCTTAGTCCACATATACTTTATTCTAGTGTCAAGTTAGCTAAGATTATAAGAACACCTACTAGCATATTAAGCAGGATATGATTGATGAAAAGTAGTTACTGAGTGGTTTAGGCTATAATATGGTACACTGAGTCAGGGTTGATAGGATTTTAGATAATAATAACAGTCACTTTATTCTAAACAATATGCACGACAGTATGGAATTCTCAGCATGTAATTGTTTAACAAATTCACTCCCAGAACAATACTTTCAGACAAAACGGTTATTGCATCTACCTGACGTTAATAATAACAGTATTCAAGCCAATAATGTGAAGTAGCCAGATGGTTCTGGATGAGCATCCGGTCCATAGTAAGGAATCAACAGAAATGCAAGCGTAATTTTGGTGGTGGTGGTTCATTCAAACGGTGCAAAAATCTGCAACTCAAGCTAAGCACCTGACGGATGGAAATATGATGTACTTTTTTGGACCGGAAACTCCATTTCCATATAACGTAACATTTTTCCCCTGCTTTATTACTGACTCCAGAAAAGCAGAGTTTAAAAATGTGCATATGTACATGATACATTCAAAAGACATATTTAAATGATTAAAACAAATTAAAAAGGAAGAATTTGTTGGAAAATGTTCTATGGATAAACTACATTTCAAATGCAAAGTGACAAGTGTGAAATGAAGGACAAGATTATTTGTGTCGGTGTGTGCGATTCGAATAGAAACGTCAGATGTTTTGTAATATATAAAGGATGGATCATTTGTGAACGGTTTTATCTTATTTCTCAGAGTATTAATCTCTTCTACATTTTCAGACTCCAGGAAGTAGTCTTCAGTCCTCATTACCCTTCAGTTCGAAAATCCTCGACTTCATCAACTAGACAGATGCCAACAATGAATGCATGAACTCACTGAAATATGATATTTATTGTTAAACATCAAATAAACTACCGAGTACAAAAATGTGTAGAAACTTCCATAAGACTACCCACGTTTACGATCCAGAATTTTTAATCGACAACATGTACTGGAAATTAATATGAATTCTTATGAAATTTTTTTCTACTTTTCTTTCAATTTCAGTTGGACCTCAGTTTCATCAGGCTTCAGCATTACTATTTACTGCTTCTCCGGGTGAAGATGTATTGATGGAATGTCCTGCAATTGGTAATCCGACACCACAAATTGAATGGAGACGAGAAGGTGGCAGAGAGGTGTTGTCACGTAGCGTTGCACTCAAAAGAGAAAATTTAAGAGAAGAAGACTTTGGGACATATATATGTACAGCTTTTGTACCCGAATTTCCTTCTGTATCAAAGCAAATGTATATAGCTAGACGAAGTAAGTATATGTATAGCTTTTGCATGGCCTAGTAAACTGTGGGCTGTTTCACCTATGTACTTTGCATTGATTATCCCAACCAGCTTCACACCATAGCTGAGTCCTGAGAATTTTACGTAAGTTGAGGGTATTGTAATACTTACTACAGACCGTTTGAGGTACAGATTCACAAAAATAACAGCTTTTTGTGTTTTGAAGTTAGTAGGGGTTTTATAAGGGCGATATTCATCACGGACTGATACCAGTTACAGAGCCACTGGAAACTTGGAACCACTAGACAGCTGTTCCTTCCTGGTATGGGACTCCTTAACAGCAAGAACCTATGATCCAACCATGGATCAAACTCATGACCTTCAGGTTTCACGGCGAACTCATCAAACATTCAGTCAGTGGGTTGGAATTCAGTGGTCCACAGTTTTGTACTCTGACTAATTCGCTACACAGTACGACTATCATCCAAGGTCTTCAGCTGGCATCCGTTTCACTCTCGACTGGTTGACCCTATTAGTCACGGCTTTTTATCAGATAGTTAGACTATACAGCGAAATGACAGAATTAGGAAACTGTGGGCCTTTGGATTTCAACCCAGTGGCTCTATAGATAGCGTGTTCGCCGTGAAATCTGAAGGTTCTAGGTTATATTCCTTGCGGAGTCGTGGATGCTTACTGCTGAGGAAGTCCATGGTAGGACAAAACGGGTACCCAGTGCTACTGTGTTTTTAGTGATTCTCCAGCTGATGTACACGTACACTACTCTTCAACACATAAACTGGGATTCAATAAATTGGTATTTCAGTGAAATGAATCATTCTACAAGGACTGATCTCACCAATTAGTTTTGAACATGAACTACAGGAATATTTCTTTCCTCAAACCAATAAGAATAAAAATAACAAGCAACAAATATGGAAATTACAGGATTCAATTAATTCATAAATTTCAGTAGAACATGTAAGCTGTATAATCTGCATACTTACTACCAGACTATGCACACCAGGAGACAAGACAAGAAAACAGGCATAAATAAGAAATAAAGTGAGATATATTGTGATGTAACAACGTAGAAATAAACAATTTTCACTGGTCAAGTGGTAATGAAAAAGGTATGAGTGAATATTCAAAAAGTATGCAATTCTGAAGACATCAGTTAATAGTCATGGTTATGATGGTAAAGTTAATTGGACGAAACAGAACAAATTCCATATTAGATCTGCTTACTTGATATATATATATATATATATATATATATATATATATATATATATATATATATATATAGCACAAAGTGATGCAATATTATTCACTTGATGACGACACTTTGAGCATCATGGCAATGTGATCATACTACTTTTAACATCTGATTTTTGTAGTCCTATCACCTCATGTTCTTTATTTTTATTGGTAGTAAAATTTTCCATATCTCCAGTATACGTGTCACGTGACCTCTGTGACATGTGTTGTGTGTGGCTTCGGTGAACAAGGATTCTGTAATCAATCTCTCTCTCCACCTGCCTATATTGGACTTAATTATGGTTGCTTTAACTTATCCTATTGTACGACAGCATGTTAACCCATACATTGCAATAACCGGGTTGTTTTTCTAGATTATTGGTAGTATTGGTATCTATCATTCTACACCAGACTGAAGTCTTATGCTCCGATTATCTGAATGACTCTAATCAGTTAGTCTGAACTCACAAACGTTTCACGGCATTTGACAGATCAAATTGTTTTATTTAATTGGGTTAGTAGAGTCCTTAAACTGACAAAGTTTATCTCTGACTGAGTTTGTTGTTTTGAATGTTGCCATAATTCCCGCTAGGTTTAGAATTCTGTGTAAAGTTTCTGATGTTTCTTCCTTTAATGATAAGGAATATGATAAGGCTAGAGAAATCAGATGTCAAAAGTTTTGCTGTTACTATGATATTAATATGAGCAACAAACAGCACTCAAACCGAAATCAAGTTAATAATACTCTATCATTGTGGGTTATACTATCAAATAAACAAATATACTGCGGAACAATACTGTACTATAGTGCTCAAGTTTTACACTTACATTAAAAGCCAAGAAACAAGGTTGATCCAATAGGACTAATTAAGTAAAGGCAAAGAACAGGTAGAAAAGAGTAGATATGATTAGACCACGTCGCAGTCAGTACCACTATAGATTGAAAGTAACTACCATTTCCTCCTACAAGCAGGCATTTGCTTCGACAATGGTAATCATACGGGTTCCTGCAATTGAAAACATCTTCCTTTTTCTGCTGTCTACTGATGATCGTAATGGAATAACGTGTGTCAGCATCATGCTCATAATGAATAATGGATATCTTAAAGTGATTTAAAATAAAGTCTCAGTCAGAAGCAAATATAGGATATATTTGCTGGAATCTGGGTAGGGTGAAAATAATCAAAATTAAAATGGTCAAAAAGTAATCAACTGAGGTGAAAAAGGCGTGCTTATTCTTTACGATTATTCCTGTTTTTATAGAATCTTTCTAAAGGGTATCCTGATAACTGTTGAGATAACCAATCACATTTTTCTATTTTATGCAAAGCTCCCCTTCACCACCAAAAAACCGAAACAAAAGGTTCTTCATTTCTATTGTTCCTAGGGTGGCCTCTAATATCATTTCTTTTTTTAAAAAAATATGTTGACTAGTCACCCATTTTGACATTCCAAGTGACTATAAGGGCCACCCTGGCAACTGATAATCTAACTAATCAGGCTATTTTGCTTCGTCTGAGGTGGCATCTTATCATACAATGCAGAAACTTAGCTGGTTATTTTACTGGTTGACAGAGTGGCCTTTAGTCATTCGAGATTTTTCATATTTTGCTATACAATGTTTATATCACCTTTCGTTGCACATGGGAAACAAGAAATACAGGTAACACCGTATGCTCTACCTAAGTGCATGTACATGTGTGATAAGGTATGGCCGAATGTGTACATAATTTCTGACAGCGCGTAAGATGGAACTGTTACTAACCTATTTTTCCAGTGAATTTAAAGGCCAATCACCTTAAATAGCCAACCAAACTTTTTTTGTGCAAATTTGCTTTTCCAGCTAGTATAATTAAACCTAATTGGTTATTTCAGTCGTCGTTAGCGTGGTTTGTAGAGTCGCTTGAGTTTTCATTGTACTACTGGAATAAATTAGAAATGAATAGTGATGATGACAATATTAGTATATCAAGTCAATCTGGATTAGGTTTTATTGAAGATGTAATGCTTGTTGTACCGTTCGGCCAAGTCATTGAATGTTGGTCCAGTGGATTAAATTCTGCAAGCTGGCTGAAAATTTATATTGTTATGGCTTGCAGTTTCCCATCCTTGACTGAACCGAAATGTTCGGCCATTATTGTAATATGGGTGCTTCTGAGAGGTTACTCCAATATTGCTCTTGAACTTTAAGTTTGCAATTACTGAAAGATGGTGAAATTCAAAACATACATTTAAAGCGATATATGTCGAGTATAAATCCCATTGTGAACACCATTACTCATTGAGATCCAGGTACATTCATTCATTTTGAAAGTTTGCAAGACTATTATGTGCTTCAGTTAGAAAATTGTTTGAATTAGACGACTCCAAATTTACAGTAGGTTCATCAGCTTCTGAGTATTTTATCTCTCCTTATGGTATTAATATTAAGACTCTCAGTTTCATCATTAACTTCGTTTGTGAATATGCCTAAAGAATTTACCTTGCTGACTACCGGTAGAATCTAGAACGCCTATTTCATTCTGTTTGTGACTCGCCAGCCACACCCTAGTGAATAATGTTTTCCCACGGAGACTCGAATCCAATACCTATTGCTTTAAACGCTAATGCATTACCCACTAGGCTGGTGAGGCATGACAGCCAGCTCTTGTGCGACCAATATTATTTATTATCACTTGTTGACACTCGTAATTTACTGTGGCTTTCGAGCCTCAGTAGCCTAGTAGGTGTTTGGTAGTGAGTCTGAGTCTCATTGGAAACAACATCACTCACTGTGGTACAGCTTCACTCACCTGAAGAGTTCCGAGTTGGGAGAAACCCGTGTCCTGGATTCCAATGCTAGCCATCAAGATGAATACAACATCATCAATATCCAGCAGTATCGAGAATTCCTCTCAGGAGTCCATCTGCCAAAAGAGGTCGGACAACTTCATCCTGTATAGCAACAGGAAATTACAAATATTGAGTAATGTCTGAGGCACTTTACCTTAAGCACGTGTGTGAAAGTTATAAGGTAAGAGTAATTGACTTATGTGGATATCTGCACTTCATAATATTCAAATTTTGTTCCATTTAAACAGCCTTTCAGTCTTACCGGTAATTATCTGTATTATGATTTATACTGAGTATTAGTAGTACATAAGGGTAATAGAAATAGATTGAAAAATTCTAAGTAAATTTATATTCAGTTATCAAGTTATTCACATGTCTCTTCTGTTAACCAAAGTGTCTGACGTGGTCTTTGCTACCACCAAAATACGATTACCCTAGTCAGAAAGCAGTGTCGAGTTCAGATCAGGTTACGAATTGACCAAGAGTATACGACTTTGTCCTTTCTGTATAGTGCACTTAGCTTCCGTGAGTTACACGTAGCGAAAATATATCCCAATGATAACAGAACAAGTTAATATGGTTATATCTACGTTATGTTCACGTGAAATCTATGGCGCTATTTAATCATTATATAATATAAAACAAAAAGGTACTTCAACAGTGCCGCTTTGGAACTATACAGTTAACTACAATTTCTTTGAATTAAAATATCAACCTATATGATAAAAAAAGATCAGTAAGTGATGAACACCACATACAACAAAGTGATAATATTCCCAAGGAAATGGGACCAAAATTCTGCCTAAAAGAATCAAAACAAGCAATAAACGTTTCAAGTAGACAGGCAGAGAACAAGCAGTCACTTCACAGCGCAACCTTGAGTGGAGCTAAAACAAAATATCTAGAACAGTAAGACAACACCATGCTGTCAACAGTCCAGCATAAGATGACAGAAAAGTGGAGGAGTAATGATAGGTTTCGATCAAAACAAAAACAAATAATGAGTCTTAAGTCAAAGAAGATGTGGAAATGACAAAATAATACTACACAGATTGGTGGTAAAGGATAAGGATATCCACAAAGATGGCGAAAATATTCAAATAACTATCAGAACTGTCAAACAGAGTGCTCAAAAAGGATTTTCAAATCATTTCTGCGGTTACGGTCTTAACTAGCAGGATGGTGTTTATTTATACTGAATTTATGCTTAAATTTGTAGAAATCTCTATTTCTGAGGTTTTCAGATCAATGCTTACTATCAGAAGTAAGACTGAGACCGGGATGGCAGATGAGTCTTGTCTGTCGATTGATACAAGGATGAGACAGTACCTAACAAGCTTCTCATTCAAAAACTTTGGGCATTTTGGGGGTTCTTTGTGAACTCCAGTTACCATTCTTGTTAAAATATTCATTTACAACGTTTTGAATTTCGAAACGAGTGTAATTAAACAGGAACTTGTCAAGGGTGTTAATTGCATTTTCCAAAAACGATGAAGTGTTTCTCTTCATTTTGCACAGGTCAACTAGTATTTTTGTGCGTATCGTGATAATACGAGAAATTTAGGGTTACTTTAATGGCGACCTTAGCAATAATTTAAATAGCCAGTTACACTTTGGTATTTTATGAAAATCTGCCTTTTCGGCCGAAATGAAGAAACCTAATTAGTTATTTCAGTTGTTGCTTGGATGGTCATTAAAATTGCCCGAAATTTACCTAAATCACAAAGTACAAACAGTTTTTCAAATAACCAAGCTCTAAGCATAAATTATTTGATTAAAACAGAATTCAACAACTTCAGCGAAATGAAGAGGATTGAAGTTCATTCGTTGATTTATTACTTTAAATGGTTAAGACACGTTAGCAGTGTGTTCTGCAACAAACAAATATCTTGACTAGCCGCACTTCTTGAAACCTGAAGGCTTCTACGTCTCGGTTTTTTAGAAGATGGTTGAAACGTGAATTTGGCCCCTGTGTATTCATCTAGTTATGCGCCTTAACATGTGCATGTGGCTGGAATCCCTCGGTATATTTAAATAAAACACGAGCTAACAGATTCACTGAGCAAAATAACGTCATTCTACATCATAGGTTTTCATCAGTTCCATCTAACTTAAAATCACAGCAGAACTGTTTGTTATTTCAATAACGTAACACATTTACGGGGGAAATTGAAAGAAAAGTAAGAGGTCATGAAATTCAGCGATCATAGTAAAATAATGATGAGTAGAAATTGAACGAACCAGAAATTATATCTCTTTGTGAGTATAAATGATAATTTATACACAATTTGGTCAGTGATTCTAGATTTGTAAAGAAAAATGTGGGATATGCCGAAGATTTGACGTAAAGCATTAGCTTAACGATTAACAAATTATTTCAGCACCTTAGTGTTCAGAAAACATTAAAACGATCATATATCGAACTCAACAGATTGAGAGGAACACAAGATATACTCAAAACAACATTGAACTCCCAAGGTGAAGAAAGTCTGATCACAAACTCTTTAAAAATTTCTGATTTCTAGAGCTTCAGGAAAAGGTAGCGGACTTGACAAATTTTGTTTATTTGTTATTCTGAACGCTTCAGATACATCTATTTGGTATCCAGCACCCATCAGGTACCCGGTCATCACTTTTTTAAAATAGTTACTCTCTTCGCAGTACAAATCTTATGGAACCAGATCATAAATTCCAGTAGCCCTTCTTATGTACTCACTTTCACAAATATCTGATCATAATAGCTGGAGATCAGTTGATAAGGGTATTTGTCTAATTCAGATCTACTCATTAGGCATTTAAAATTGTGAACTATCTCGATAAGTATTTTCAGCTTCACACAATGTTTATAATTTGCTTGGTGGTGGCTAGCAGTGGAATCTAGGATGTGTCCTTCTTCCCAATCGGGACTCAGCTGGATTAACCTGGACCTCAATGAGTCATTTTGTTCCCATTGAGACTCAATCCTACTACCCATTGTTTGAAAAGCTGAAGCGCTATCCACTAGGCTAGTGGAGCACGATATCCACTCTTCGTACAACGGGTATCTTTTGTTTAATGATACTTGCAATTTTCTGTTACTCGACTTATGTTAGCAGATGGGTTCCTGTGAGGATGCCTCGATAATGCGCGGATATTCATTATATCGTTAGCTACTTAATGACTAGCAATGGAGTCCAGAATGCGCTTTTCGGGCAGTATTGAGGCGTCCACATAGGAGCCATCTGTCGGGCGATTCGACCTAGTATAGCCACGGATAATTACGAGTATTAATAAACAACTACTTAAGATGTTATTGCTAGAGTGATGTGCACAGACACTTGTTTACTACACAATCCTTGTAGACAGTAACAGTCCTCAGTGTCAGCATAGTACTTGGACACTGGTTGAGTGTACTTCCATACCAGACTAGTTTATTTGATGTAACCCGCGATGATATTGGGTAAGTAATATATACTGTGTCACTATGTCTTAAGTAAAAGCAACTCATCTAGTAGGCAGTATTACATTGATTAGCCATATGGAAGATGAGCACTGAAATCTGAAGCCAGATGAAGTGCTAAACTGAGATCATCTGCATGACCTCTACCAGCATCCACACTGGTTGACTCATCACAATATTCCTCATCATATTCATTCTCAGTGGATGACCTCTTCAAATGCTTGTCAATAAACTTTGAAGCTGATACAAGCAAAATGTAATCATCGTCTTTCATAACAGTAATTTTATTGCCATTAAGATGTGGTCAGCATTCAAATCTTGAGATTAAGATGAAAGGATGATAAATATAATTTCACAAATTTCAAACCTATCGCCAACTGGAGAGACTTTCAAGGTCACCTTATCAACTAATGATTTACGCAGGATAGGTTGAGGTATCATAGAATAGCTAAAGTTAATTACTTATTTCACCGATTGCCAAGGTGCCATTTAGAGTCACTCGGTAGTCCAACCCAATCATTAGACACGTTTTCATAGGTCATAAAGTATGTCAATTAGTTTTCTACAGTTGTAAGCATTTGGAACACCTGTTACCTTGAGATATTACAGAGAGGATGTTAGATGGTTGGAGGCAATCGGCAACGAGCTGTGCTTGACCTAGGTTTCGTGCTTGCTGGCACACGTCGGCAAGGCATATCCGCAACCTCGACACAACTGATGTATCCTCCGAGTTTGGAACCTGTGTCAGCCAGTGTCACAGTCAGAGACTTCAACACCAAACTATTCTGGCTGAGACTAACCTCTTGTAAGACCGGATTAGATATATCGACTGGTCAAGAAAGAGTAACCAATCTCATGTTGTCGAGTCCTGAGTGCTGACCAAATTCTGTCGATCATTTCTGAATCTAACCATCAAGCTAGGAGGCTCACTGTAGCACTGCACTTTGATGGGTGTTAGTTAGTTAGTTAGAGGCAATCAGCAGGAAGCCCTGGACCTCGATTTCGCGCTTGTTGGCACCAACCAACATATATCAAAGTGCAGTGCGATGCTGAACCTCCTAGCTTCATTGTCACACTGAGAAGTGATCAACAGGATTCGGTCAGCACTCAGAAACAGATAACATAAAATTAGTTGCTCTCCAGTGACTGATCAATGTATATCGCACAAATTCGGTCTCAGAATAGGCACTGTGTGACAAAGTACGAGTCTGTGCTTTTGCTATATGGACCACAGCTTGTCGAAGTGATTGCTGCTTTCTTGTGGTAGCAGTTGAAAACCCTCTTCTGTTACTTAATACAACGACCAATAAGTTCAACCAGTAAACTGTTCATTATGAAACTGAAAACACGAATGTACATAAAATACAAAAATAAATATTTCAGTCTTTTTCATACATAAAGGTGTAACAAGGGGAATTATCGATTTAACTTTAGTGATTACATGAAATCGAATAATCCATTCATTTTATTCATATTATGAACTATTAACCATATCAATCTGACCAGAATAACTATGGCGCCATTTTCTCCTCCTCTTTTTCTTTCCTCTCCCCTCCATTTATGCACATAAACATGTTCATGTTTTCTAAACAATTAAACTTATATTGTTCTTTTCCTGTAATTAGTATATCGATTAAATGCTTAAAATAATTAGGCAAAAACACAGAAGTGTATTCACCATGTTCACTAATCATGGATCTTAATTCAAGTGTTAATGTTTCCTTCTACTGCTAAACTACATAACTTTCAAAATTCATTCAAAGTGCCTTTCATATGAACCGTCACCATTAAGATTTTATATTCTCTAAAAATTGTATAATTGGTTAAAGAAATTCAAGTATTCAAATACAAGTTTTGTTTTAATGAATAAAAAAGGTAAAGAGGAGATTATAAAAATTCTTCATCTAATCTAATGCATATTCCCAAGAGTAAAACAATGATGGCTTAGAGAAATGAAGAAATGAAGTGATTCTTACAGTTCACATTCAATTAATGCTTTATTTCGAATATTGTACACGAATAAATATCAATGAATCATGAATTAAATTATAATATAAATCTGAAAAATAAAACAGTAAATTAAAAGGAAATTATAGAAAATGTTTAAAGACTGATAAGAATGACTACAGTTGACTTAAAAATGAACACTGAAGAAAATGTTCATCCGAATAATAATATCCAATAATCTATCTTATATAAGTGACAGATTAGTAAAACGGAATTATAAAAAGAAATTCGAAACTACATAAAACACCATCCCTTATTAATTCTACATTATTTATCAGTAGAAAGTTTATTCATATCTTATTCTAATGACTCTCTCAAAAGTAATGTGAATTAAACTGAAAGTGAACTGTTGTAAAACTCTATCACATTATTGCAAAACTGCTCTATAGTATGATGAAGAAAATAAACTGTTAACAACTTAATACTTTATCAGCAGTGATGCAGATTAATGACTTTCAACCCAAGGAACCTTTAATTATACTACTGAAATCTAGTAGAAACTTAATTCACTTGACGATATCCTAGTTGATTCTACTCTCAACACCGCTTGAACTAAATGTTAAATATTTAGTTTTTAAAAGAAAGAAAAAAGTTAGACTTCAGCAATCAGTTTTGTAATTAAATTATTGAAAATGTTATCCGTGAACTTAAGGAATAGCGACCAGTGTCAACAAACACACAAATGACTTTCAACGACTAATCACATTTGAGGGACATTAAAAACGATTTTAAGGATATAAAATGTACATATTATTAAAGAAAATAAACGAAACAGCTTAATTTTCAGAAAGGTATAGTACAAACCGGTTTTAGTTCCCATATGAGCGTTCATAAGGAATTCAAACTATTAATTCGTCCAGATGGCTTTAGACTACTTCATTTTGGGATCTTTGTTAGAGACAACATAGATTGGGAAAAACATTGGCTGAGAACAGAGTTGAGATTAGGATAGAATGAATCGTAAGGAACAAATCTTCTCATGTAACACACAGCATGAGAAATGCCATCACGTTTATTCCGTAAGGACAAAACTTCAGTCTCACTACATATCTCTGATCCATACAATACTAGAAAACAGTATCAGGAAAAAACTTTGTTCACAGGAAATGGACGTGAATCAATGCTGTTAGTCTAATGTTCTACAAGTGTGCACTAGATGTGATCTCTCATGGTCACCTGTGTGCTTCTTTAGTAAGCTCACTGTTCCTTGCCTTCACTTCGTAACCTTTTATCTTTCCTGAATGTAGTAAATTATGTGAGAAGTCAATGGTGCGTACTCGAACTCACAACCTCGTGGCATAATGCGTTATAAATTCTAATAGAACAACTAAAAATCTGTTCGTTCTTAAAAGATTGAAATGTAAATAGAATATTGTCACGGAGTTTATTTTTAATTTTCATAAATCTGATAAGTGTTTACAACTCAAAAGAATAATTATTTACTTGTTCTATACGCCTCTTGAGCACCTTGAAACAAGTGAAACAGTCTTACATTCAAAAACTTAGCATATGTTCACTAATCTTCAGCTTAAGTGATCTTTCACCTGTCCTCAATGGATGATAATAACTTTCATTGTATTCCTAATACTAGTAAATCATCAATATCCTAACAGTTAATTTTGTTAAACGATTTCCTAGTGAATGTAATTTCCTTCTTTTTAATCTAAGTGTAAAAATTGGACACAGTGATAAAATTTGATTCGATATTAGATTTGTTTATATAATTTATAACACACAGCGACACAGTATTATTCACTTGATGATGTTTCCAGCATAAATTATTGCTCATAAACATACCAATGTAATCACTCTGCTTTCAACGTCTACTTTTTATAGTCCTGTCACCTCTGATTCCTTGTATTTTGTTGGCAGTAAAATTTTCAATATCTCTGGTACAATTGTTGCGTCATTTCTATGAAATGTATTGGATGTTGATTCGATGAACAAGGATTCAATAATCAATCTCTCTCTCCACCTAATTCTATTGTACTTAAGTACAATACTTTTATCCCACCCAATTGTGTGGTTCTGTGTTAATCCATGCATGGAGTAGAAAGGAGTTCACAACCTCTATTGTGTTACCCTATGACGAGTGTATATCAGACACTTTACGTAGGATCCTCACCAAAGTTAGAATTAGGGTGCCATTTAAACCTACAAACTCACGCAGATATAAGCTTTGTCGGATTAAGGATCCGATAAAACCAACTGAGTAAAATAATCTAATCCACCAATTCCCCTGTAATGACTGCAAGGTCAAGTACATAAGTCAAACTAGCTGGTCGAGGTCAGTTGGAACAGCTGAACATAGGAATTTAGCTAAATATAGAATGATAAACCCGAATAAGATCAGTAATCTCGAAAGCAACTAGCCCATTGCAATGCACGTAATAACACAGAACCACACAATTGGGTGGGATAAAAGCATTGTACTTAAGTACAATAGAATTAGGTGGAGAGAGAGACTGATTATTTAATCCTTGTTCATCGAATCGACATCCAATACATTTCACTGAAATGACGCAACAATTGTACCAGAGATATGGAAAATTTTACTACCAACAAAATACAAGGAATCAGAGGTGACAGGACTATAAAAAGTAGAAACTTCATGAAGAAGCTTTACTCAATAAAAAT
This sequence comes from Heterobilharzia americana, assembly GCA_944470555.2. Lineage (NCBI taxonomy): Eukaryota > Metazoa > Platyhelminthes > Trematoda > Strigeidida > Schistosomatidae > Heterobilharzia > Heterobilharzia americana. The sequence goes on from OX104128.1 coordinate 47,738,955, forward strand.
ATACCATTTATATGCAATTTTTATGAACACATAAAACCATTAGGTCCAAAGTAAAATAACTTATTTTGGTTGGTTATCTGTAAGATGAATTATTCAATGGGGTTTTTCTTGACTATACAGTCACATGAAACAAAAACTTAAATCCGTAACTTCTAACTTAATGGTTGATGACTTAAAATGTCGATTTCCATCTAGACCGCTTCTTATTATGGTGAATTCTCTTCAAAATACACTCTCTTTAAATACTATCCTATTGAAAATACAATTCTTTGAAATTTTTATTACGTTTATCTGTTGTTTAACAGTCTACACAGTTGTCTATGATCATTCATTTTGATTCCTATAATTTGATGTTACAAAACTATCCTATTGGTGTGCACATATTTATTTTCAATCCAAATTATTTAACATTTATGTTGTTGCCTGTATTATTGATTGAATTTATCAGTTTCTACTGGTATATATGCTCTTGAGTGGATGCTTCGATATTTTCTGGCTTTTCAGTTTTATAGTAATCGGGCCCGAGTTTCAATCTTAGTGAAAAGAAGGTACGTCTAGCTAAAGTTCCAAGTAGGATGAAAACGCGAGTCCTGGATTCCACTGCTAGCTACTGTCCATTATTACTAAATGTAACATTTAGTTTCACATACATTTATGCTGAAAGAAATCCCTAATTAATTGATTTCAAGTACCTAGTAACATGAAAGCTTTACTGGTGTCGACGTAAATGTATGCTTATATCTAAACATTAGTAGGCACTCAAACTTTGAAACGCGGTGCAAAAATTATCTATATTACTGTATTGGCCCACTCTTCAATTTTAACCCTACATATAGAGTTTGAAATCTTAAACTAGTATGAATCAAGATAAATTCATTATTTAATAGGTTTTCTTTTTAAAATAGTAGGGTATGCTAAAGTTTATAACATTTGGTTGATACTTACATTATCTGAAGTTTATGGGTAAATATGTACATCAAAGTATCATGATGAACAAAGTATTGAAAGCCTGCGTGGCCATTTATATAACTTTCTTTTTTAAACAATTATAATTCGCTTTCTTCTTAAGTCTTTAATTATGCCAATCTAAAGTCGCTCAGTTCAAAATTGGCTGACATGACCTGACTGAGTACCCAGTAGTAAGACGAAACAATCGATAAGGATATCTCATATAGTCGATAGTCAGGTGAAGAAACCGATAACTGAGTCGAAGATGAGCCCACTTTCAAGCTGCTACTTCTGACTTAATTGATAGGACACAGCAAACGTACTTTCAACACAACTGACTCAAACTAAGTTGTGTAATAGAGCCACAAAACATCCTGATATTGAGGTGCTGAGTTAGATCACTTGATGTCAGTAGGCTCATAACAAATCTTGAGATCCTGTATTCTTTTTTGAAAGAGATCTGGAGTGTATACCTCTAGAAAAAGTAACTACCCAAGACTTTTTACTTGTAACCGATTGCCTAACTATTCAAAAGTAAGTTTACCTAAGATGGAAATACTAGAAGTTAATGTATGCGTAATCGACCAACGAAACTGTTTCTAATAGGATTTTTAAATTCACTATCAAATTATTAGGATTATGTTTTAAAAATATACTAGTTTCTTTTTTTCCCTATAAATATCTATCTTCAAAGTTATACTATTTTTGTACATATTTGGTAGTACAGTTTCTACATGTTACGGTTGTCACGGAAGATATTTATACATATATACACATATATACTGCATTGGATATACAAAAATCTGCAAACAAGCATAGACGTTAGACAATTACAGTATTTTCTTTCAAACCCCGGCTGACAGCTGAAAAGAAATAGCTTTTAATATTACTCTTTGTGATACTAAAATATCGTAGTATATCGGCTAACATGAAACGATAACTTACCGGTCATACTAAACAACTCCATGCTATATCAATAAGATGTTATAATACTGATAAACTATAATTTAATATTGTAGATGGCTTATCATATTAGTGAACTTGATTACCAAAACGGTGGACAGTGGAAATTCTGTAAATATCGCCCACACAGTTAGTCGTTATTCCATTTGTACTTACTTTTCTTCTAAGTATTAAGTAAAAATACTTGAATAATACTAAAAAGTATATCTTTTCAGTGCTTTATGAGACCACACTTGGACAAACTCATAATGCGTAACTTGCATTGGTGTTACACTTTTTGGAAAATGAACAAATGCATCAATGAACTAGTATGTATTTCAAATGAAAAGTAAAACTATTTTTATCTAACTACCTTATGAAAATAAATGAGAGGATATTCTAGGAAGTAGGTTTATTTCTGTCTGTTATTCTACAGTTGAATATTTTCATTCTCAGGTGGGGTGGGAGTAATCAACATAAAATTACAGGCTATCGTCAGTTAGTTTGTTGGCGTACAAAATAAGTTGAATTTGCAAAAAGCTTTGACCGTTTCATCGTTTTCACTGTTTTAACTAAAACTCAATTTCAACAAACTCGGAGAATATGCTGATGTGTTGATTCTATCACTCACATTAATAATTTGTCAAGTGACTGAAGACAGAACATATTATATTACTTATTGCAATCGACTTTACATCACCTTTCTTTTAAGCATACTAAATGACTGGGGATAATTACGTCAGATGTCGACGTCGATAAACAAACAAGGAAATAAAAATCATAATTACATACCCATTTAGTAGACTGAAGAAACCTGAAGATTGATTTTCTGAAAGTATCAGAATATATATATATATATATATATATATATATATATATATATATATTACAGCTTAACGTTGAGTTACTTGACAACAGCAACTTAAATTCACCCTTCAGCATATAAGTTATGATAAACATTCAACCTGTAACCAATCAACTTGTTCAAGTTAAAGATCTGAATGATTATAGGAAACCTGTTCAAAGTAAGCATATTTTTATCAGTGCTGTATAGCGTACAGTTAACCAAAAAGAATATTGATTTGTATGCAGTAAAGTGTGTGACTATATTCATCTTGAACAACAAAACAGTCAGTAATATCAGCCTCATTCGTGAATCATTCTTTATTAAATAGAATGATATAAAGTCAAACGATAAGCAAAGCGTAAAAGAAAAAATGAAACAGCTAATATTTCAATTAGTTTCTACCAAAGAAAAGGAAAAATGTCTACTGATGATATACAACGATAATAATAAACTTGTTTTACAAGTTTCTAACCAACCTAGTTAATTTAAAATGTTATATCGACAGGGATGAAAACAAAAATTGAAAAGATACATGTATATTTCATGGTGTAAAGACTTTCAACTTTTTTAAATTCTCATAAGAACATTGAATATATATTTTTCATTTTGACGGAAAACCCAAACTTTTTGTGTCTTCTTTTGGAAATTGATTGATGGATTGATTGGATGGCTGTCTGACTAAGCTTTTCTAATCTACAATACTGATCTCCTTTTACATGACACAGAAATACTAATTAGACTGTAAGAAGAAGCATAAATTAACCAATGACTGACATACTAATCATTGCAGTGTGCATTCGGTATTATACTTAACTTAAACATTATGGCCGAGAAAAAGTAAGTTCGGATGTCACACATAGTTGTTATTGGAAATTGTGTATGGTGCATACCCTGGTTAAATGGCTTCCAGTAACAGATTTCCAAAGCCAGTAAACTGGAACAGTTCAGATGATCTATTGTCATCTTTGTATAAATTTATGCTTGAATTTCTTGATAGCTTAGAAATTAGATACTGTACTTTTGATAACTAAACATTAAAATAATTACTATTTATTGACATACTTGTTATTCTCCGTTGTTTTGTTGAATCGAATTGTTCGACCCCTATTGGCATATGGGCTCATATTTCAATGCCTCGATATTGCCTGAATGTTAATTATGATAACTGGTTGGTTGTGGGCAGTAGAAGAATCCAGGACGCGCTTTTCGTCCTGTTCGAGACTCGTCAGCTGGATACACCTGCACCCTAATGGTTGATGTTGTTCCCACTGAGATTCGAACCTCATACCCGCCGCTTCAAACGCTGAGGTGTTATTCACCGTGCCACAGAGAAACGATAGCCACTTCTTGTACAACAGGTAGTTGTCTCAGTGGGAACAACATCAATCACTAAGGTGCAGGCACATCTAGCTAACGAGTCCCAAATAGGACGAAATGCAGGTCCTAGAATTTTGTGCTACCCACAACCAACCAAATTATTATAACTAAAATAATCGTCTGAATAATTTACTACAAGGACCCTTCCACTGAGATGTTTTTTCAACCTACAAGAGATGTACACTTTGTTTTTTCCCTCCTGAAAGTAGTTTGGAACAATGTATCAAAACCATCACTTATACAAAAATAGATACCTAAACGATTCACAGCTTAAATTAAAAATCAGACAGATATCTACAGGAAACTGAAATTTTAAAACCTGTTTTACTTTTACTTAAAGACCATTATGTACAAATATTAAAGGGCAACTGAACAAACGTGATTAAAAGTGATCTGGACGCACCCATATTAGTTGATTTGATATACTTCCACATTAGATTGTTTATCTGATTGATATAGCACACAGTTATACAGTTTTATTTACTGGATGACTTTTCGAGCAGAAATTATTGGTCATATTATATTAAAGTAATCATCTACCTTACAAACTTCCTTCATATAGTCCAACAGTTCTTCATTCTTTTACCTTGTAGTTAAATTTTCCGGATATCTCCAATATGTAGTGAATCATAACGTTCACACAGTTATGAATGTAGTTAAGAAGTTCATAGCTGATCTAATATGCCGAATGAAGCTATCTATAGGTGAATCCCGGAGGTCGATTTAAATGCCTAAAACTAATAACCCTAGCAAGATATACAGTAATATTAAGGTTCATAAAGCAGGTTATCCTACTAGGTCAGTGGATGATTTTAGAAACTTTAGCCGTATTAAAAATAACTCAAAATCTCGGCTCACCAATTTATTTAAATTTAAACGGAAAGTTAGTAATACACAACTAGAGAAGGGAGAAAAGATGATGAGTTTTGATGTGATCAGCCTTTATATAAAGATACCAATTAATATGTTACGTGAAGCAAACAGAAATGAACTTGCAACTGACCATGAACTCAGTATTACAACTAAAGTTTCTACTGAAGAAATTATGTTAGAGCTAAGTTTTTGTTTCACTTCCATAGTTTTCAAGTTTCAAGACAAGATATATCAACGAAGAGAAGGAGTAGCGATGGAATCTTCAATATCCTTCTTAATCGTAGCAGATATGTTTATGGACAGCTGGGAACAACTAGTTTTAGGACCCGTTTAAAACCATCTAAAAAGTATGGTGGAGACATATAGAAATTACATTTACTGTGTTGAAATCCGAACACGTCCAGAATTTTTTCGCACACACCAACTCAATAGTAGATGCAATCAAATTCACTTATGAATTAGAAAATGAAGAATGAGAATTATCCAAGTTGGATTGCGAATTCAAGCGGAGAGAAGGTGGAAAGTTAGATGCCACTGTTTGTAGAAAACCAACATATTCAAATAGATACTTGGGTTTTACATCATCATATATGTCAAGGTAAGCTTGATAAGATGTTTATGTAATAGGGCTGGGAGTTTGACTAGTAAGTCAGGAAACCTAGATAAAGAAATGAAACACATCAGTGAGACACTGCTTCTTAATAACTACCCTTCGGAATTCATCAAACGTTTATGAGGACTGATAAGAGAAGGAACGCCTATGTAAGTGGTGATTGGAGCATGCCTAGAGGGGAATTTCAATCCTCCGTAGTGTTGCCGTATATAGAAGGCACATCGAAAATTTTATATAGAATTCCTGATGCAGCTAGGATAAGAGTGGCATTTAAACCTATAAACTCACTCAGAAAGAAAATTTGTAGGCTTAAAAATCCAGTGCAGCCAATTTGGAAAAATAAGCTAATCTATCAGACACCATGTAGTGATTAAGAGGTCAAGTATGTAGGTTGAAGTAACCGATCTGAGTCAGTCAGAATAACAGAACACAGTAGGTTGGTTGTAGACCCTGCTAAGTGATTCTGAGGAAAACTCGGCTATCACTCTGGTTGCACTGACCCCTAAAGATACTTTGGGGTGGGGTAGGGTATGGTGACATTACTGAAATCCAATATAGCTGGGTAGAGGTAGAGATTGGTCACAGAATCTTTGTTCATTGAATCAACACCTAACATATGAAGCAAGAATGACTCATCACATATTGCAGATAATTAGAAAATTTTACTGCCTTCAGGATAGAAGAATGTAGAACTGTTGGACTATATAAAGAAAGTTTGAAAGTCGTATGATTACCCTGATATAAAGGTGAGCTATAAATTCTACTCGAAATATTATCCAGTAAATAGAACCGTATCACTGTGTGCTATATCAATCAAGTAAACAATCTAATTTGGAATTATACTGTACACAAGTGCCCAAGCTTTTCTTTTGCATTATTTCACATACTACTGATACAGACGACCGGTCTTCATCTGGTCGTGGTTCATTGTTGTTTACTTGGTTGTCGTATGTGAGCATATGAAGTGATAACCTTTTATAGAATCGGTAAAATTGGGTACGAAGATTATCTGATCATCAGATAATTTTCTTCTAAGAGCCTTATCGAAATTTATTAAACAGACTAATTGTTTCGAAATTGGGTACATTTTTTCATTTGAGTGAAAGCGATTGGTCGACTAGAAAATTATAAAAGGGTTTCACTTCTAAGAATCTTCAAATTAAAGATATGGCCAATCTTAGAAGTAGATCTGTTGTGTTGAATAATGCCCATGGGAAAAAACTTCGTTTCAGAATTCAACGTTTTAGATTTCTCTTTCACCACTTTGTTTTCTCCCTCTGAGTAGAATCGTAAATCTGCTAATGTACGTTTTAGTGATTTGCTACTGCTTCTGTTAAATGCCGTCGAAATGGGCACCTGTAAAGTATTGAACCAGGTCAAATTCCTACTGAATGAATCTGTTTTATCTATCGTTAAATTTATAGCCAGCATAATTTTACAACCGCTCATGTCGTTTCTAGACAATCGCCAAAAACTATGAGCGTGTGTTTTATACCTGTTAATCCTCATCAGTGAAACGTTCTTGCAACCACGAAGTAACTCATTCACCCTCAGAATTGTAAAGGTTTCCAGGTAGATACTTAACGTAGGTAAGCTTTCTGACTTGACTGTCATATATGAAATTGCACGGTGAGACCTGGGTTGCTCTTTTAAATCAGACGGAATCGCACTGGTTCAACTCTACTGACTGATAAATATGCAGTGGCTCATTTCTTATTGTTATATATTTATTAACGTTAGCAAAGGAAAGTTAATAATGAGTCTTGATGTGTAGCACAGTAGTGATGAGGAATTGTTATGCATCTGTAAGTTATGAATACCAAGTGAAATTACTAGGCAAGTTTAGTAGACTAAAAAGATAAGAATTTTTCATGATATTGGCACCAGTGAAAGGTAATTATACAATCCGGTAACAAGTTGAAGCCTTACAGTTGTATAAATTACAAGTGGTTGTAACTTCTAGCAGGAATCCTGTTTTTTTTCTAAGTAGGCACCAACGTTTTAGTTAACATTTTTCTTGATCGGTAATGTTAAATTATTCCCTAAATTTTCCAGACAAAAATATTTTTATTATTATTTACTTCCAATGTTAGTATGAAATATTAAAGTAATTTCCTTTACTTATATTACAGAACCTCCTCGTATACAACCGAACCCAATAGTTCATGCTCATTTAGGTCAACCAGCAAGACTACGTTGCACAGTGAATTCAGTTCCTCTTCCACCTTCTGGTCAGACACACTGGTATTTTAATGGTAATCCAATTCAACCAGATTCACAGTAAGTACATGGATTATTAAACGAAGTATATCATGCATGAATGTGTCATAGCATAAGTGAAAAATTACAAAAAAGTTTCACGATTTATATTGGTCAATTTCCTTTGAAGAGATTAGGAACCAAGTGATTCTCCAACAATAAATCAAACGCTTAACTTGCGCGTAAAATTCAGAACGCAAAATATGTCTATAGTAGGGTTCTTTATGAATAAACAATAATGAATAATAGATTACATACCTCCAGTCATGAGGTGAATGCAGGTTTATCGCATTTTAAAGGGAGTACGTCAGCGGTACAACAGTCAAGCTGTGTTCAAGGTGAACCAAAAGGGAATATAAAAGAGGCATATATCTCATGATAGGCTAAAGACATAAGGTAAAGAATTCTTCAAAGTGAGACAGAACAACAGGGAAAAGAAGGAAGAAACGCAAAACAGTCATGAACCAGACAGTAATCACGTGTATGTTTGCATCTAGATGGATGTAGAAAAATTATGGTGACATGATCATTCCAAGATCAGTTTGGTCGATGAGAATACAAAGGCCGCTTTTGATGATAAATTGACTAGCCAGTTATCAGAAAGGATAATGTCAATAATCATGAAGGAACTTGGTGTCATCTCCTGTCCTTTGTAAGAACACCTTTAAGAACCTTAGAAGATTTTCCGAAAGAGGTTAGAAATGGTCAGTATGTCCCAACATTTTCTTCGAAAACATTGGATGCAAGTGAAAACATTCCTGAAAACTCAGAGCATAATGAGAAGCGGAAGCAACTCAAATGAAAACTGACAGCGAGTTTACACAATTACCTTGAGCAGTAGCAGCAACAGGTGACAGTAGATTGCGATTTTTGACTGATGTGGGAAACTGGGGTTCAAAAGTCAGTGGTTAGTGAAACTACAGCGGAGAAGGATAGGTTTAAGACTAATTTGTGGAGATGACTCAAACGAATAAGAGAGCACTCTTAGGAATAGTTCAACTGAACTCCAGCTAATCTTCAGTTGCTTGCTACTAGTTAGAATGGAACACGGAGATAGGCTCTCCAACTTTCACTTGAGTTGGAAGGGCCGTAAATGACCTAAAACAAGGGAAGGTATCAGGTCAAGATGGGCTAGTATCAAAGTTATTTAAAGAAGATTGTTGGAGACTATCGGTTGCGTAAAGTCGCAACGAGTGTACGGGAATAAGATATGACACCTTCTGACTTGTACCAGTCACTGATCATCCAAGTTTTCGAAAAGAGGGAGAAATCATACTATGATAACTGCACAGGATTTTTTCTGATGAACAAAGCGTCTATGATCTTCGGCTCTATAATTATTACACACCTAAGTGAAGCTCAGGATCATGAGACACGAAAATATTGGGCAGGTTTAAGACCTTACTGTGGATATGTCGACCAGATATTCACCCTCTGACGGGTCCTATGACATAGGTACATTTACTGACTCCCAACAGTGACCGTACTTCTCGACCTGAAGACGATATTCAACCTTTTCAATGGAAGGCTCTTATGACAGTGCCTCTCACTGGAACCGGTGCTGTCTAAATACGTCACTTCGCCTAAGACTCTGTATCTGAACACCAGTTGTTGTCGCAGAACCTATGGTGAGGTGTCAGGTGAGTCACGTATGTCGAGCGGTGTCCGTAAAGCTCATCTACTCCTTCCATACTTTTCATAGATGCATTTTGTAGCTCTCTATCTCCTCGTCTGACTTCACGGGAATTCACCTTGTCACAAGAGGTTCTTTAATAGATTTACAGCATACAGATGACGCAGTTTCGTTAGATAAAGACAGAGATATGATTCGGAGTTTGTTGCATACTTTGAGTGATAATTTGAGAGTGTCTGGGATGCATTTCTTGGCATCCAGTTACGCATTGTTTCTCCAAGACTTGTCAGTCTTTGCTTCCGGCTTAACAATAAGAAAGTCAGAAAAGCCCATGTGACCGACGATATCTCTGCACAAAAAATAAGCTTTCTTGATGTCTGCCAGATTAAGCCATTTACACTACCACCGTGATATCCAAACGCTTGTCCAGGTTTCAGTACATTCCACAGTAGTTTGCGCTATTCCATTATATCGATGTGACACATAGCTATTAAAGGTGAAGAACAGTAGAAGACTTTAGAAATTCAGTTCATATAATCATAATCAGTAGTTCTTAATTGAACTATGTAAGATGAGAAGTAATGTAACGTTAAAAAAAGAAAAAGATAATACCAGCTTTTTTGGACATATCTCTCCCATCACTTTCTTAATGTTGATAGTCCAAGCTGTTTATTGAAGACAAATTCATGCCACCTGTGTTAGATGGTTAGATATCTTATAAATTGCCAGGAAGGTTGATCGAATGTCAATAGCAGGAACAGAATCGACTAGATGTGACTAGAAAGAGTTAATAATCTTCAATTCACCTTCCATCAAACTCAGTGATAGCAGTTCTTTTGCTATGACGACAAAGCTCCTTATGGTGTGTCCAGGATAACGAGCCGTACAAGTTCACTAAACATTAATAAGATACCGGATACATCATATTATTATTATTAAAATTTACAAAATGATGGATTGTATTCCTTCAGTTAGGTAAGAAGAATTTTGAAAATTAGTAATCATCCTCGCCTGCTTTCGTTATTTTGATAGTTCTTACCTGAAGGATGTAACACTTTAGTCGGAGAGAAGATAATAAGACCGCAACTGACCTCTGCTGAACTTTATTATGAGTACAAATCGTCTTCAGATAACAACATTTTGTGTTCCAATCAACTAAGTAGTAATGTTTATGTTCTGAGAGTTGTATTATTTGCACTTGAATTTTGAAGACCAAACAAGTTTCGTCAAGACTTTAGAGATTACCTTGTTGACAAATATCTGAAATTTTCGCTAAGCACCTTGATAACTTTTTCTCCCAAATTATCTCTTCTACAATTTGACTTACTCCTTACACTGTAATCATTGTATATCTGTTAAGTTTATGAAATAGCATTCATGATGTAGAGAATTCTACCGCTTACCATACCAGGTCACCTACTGTTTATTCATCTTATATCTGGGGATTACAGTGTTAATCTCAACAAAACTGTAGATATAGGTATAATATTCGCTAACAGGTAAGAAGGCATGATCCTTCGCTGAATCTCCATGGATACTGAATTTACACTATTTGCTCAGATGATTCCGTATTGCATAAAGGGCATCAAAACTGCAAATTGTAATAACAGACGACTATAGATTTGTTCTATAAAATAATAATATTCTAACTATCTCTTCTTAACTTTGGGCTGACGAATAAGGACTGATGATTGCATGATAATGTGAATCTATACCGACTAGGGTAACCGTAATATATGTTGCACTGAAAAGAACAGTATGTGTTCCTACGTACCGCGTTAGCTGTAGTAAACATATAGTGGAAAACCGTAGTGACCGTCAAGATAGTTTATATAAGTGTTCCATTGTTTCTTATCAGTGGTCTTGACGATACTGTGTTTATCTGACATGTATATTTTCCACAAAAAAGTAGCTCCAAGGCAAAGATCCAGTTCCTGAGTCCATCACCACACGATGAGTAGGACAGTTTTCTCTTGTTTAGTTCAGATTAGTTTGTCTCAGTGATCGACTGCAATGCAGACTAATAATGAAGTTTACTTTCCTCACCAAGGTAGTATACCCTGTCTTCGTTCAACTCAGTGCATTAAAATTCAATGATGAGTAATATACTCGTTAATCTGTCGAATTCTCCTGAAATGTCTTAGAATAAAAAGGAAAAGTTACTCAGTGCTTCATGAGTCCCAAAGATCTGTGTGACTGAAATAGAGATATTATATAAACTGATTCCAAACTGCTCAGAATGAAACTCATTTCCAAATCATCTCAAAAAGTTGGACTTTTTAGTTAGTTGGATTATTTTCATTCTACCCTTTTCACTATACAGAATATTAGTAGGTTCTCTATTCACTCTATAGTGAAACAGATAACATGAGTAAATACTTGCTGTTCAATTGTATTTGCATATATTTATATACATGTACATATGTCGCTTGATTCCTTTTACATTTACTCTTCATAAGATTCATTCGTCTCTCATTATTTTCATAATCATGTAACTATACTGATTGTTTGATAAAATGTTTTCTGCTTATTTTCTGTTTGACAATAGTATTTCTATAGAGTTGATACACTTCAAATCATTTACACATACTCATGTAAAAACAGTACTTCTGCTATTTATTCTATAATAATTTAGCTATCGTTTTAAATGGTTAATATTATTTCGGTTAACGTGAGAGAGACATGAGAGAAAGCCTTATATATATATATATATATATATATATATATATATATATATATATGTATATATATATATATATATATTAGGTACCCGCCTGCAACATTAGATGACTATCACATCATACTGCTAATCGAATGAAGTTGGAAAACACAGACTATTGCATCCTAACTCAAAGGTTAAGTAACATGATTGCAGAGAAATCCTAGGCTTCTTCTGTTCATTTTAGATTTGCTGACAGTATATTACTTAGTAATTCAGGCGGACGTAAAATATTGCCCGGTTTTCAATGTCATTCGAGCTGATGCCAATCCGTGATAATAGTCTTTTAACCAGTTCCCTATAAACTAGTTTATTTGTATGGTAGCAAGTGATATCAACAATCGGTTTCGGAAATTCTTTGATAAAAAAGTTACACTACTTATGAGTAACCTTCATCTGACTACCTAAATCACTTCATAGTGAATGCAATATATATGTTGCGCAGCAGGCAGATAGGAAAGTTAGTCTGTCTAAGAACAGAGAAAATGTCGGTTCCACAAATGATACGCAGTTATTAATAAAACTGAGATATATTTTTATCAAAGTAACAAAATGTTAAAAAGGAATTTAGATGACTGTTAAACCTAGTGACATTGTGATTACTGATAAAGTTTGTAACTCAGAATGCTGGTTTGACAGTCTTTTTTGATCTAAATTAGATAATTTTTGTCGATAGTACAGTCTAGAATGATGATGGCAGATCTGCCATTGAATAGTTAATAGTAATAATTAATAATAATTAAGATCAAACGGTCCAATGCTATCAGAATATTTGCTTTCAGTTACTTCATAAGTGCAACCTTCAGCATTTTTATAATCGGTATTGACAGCTCAAAAGGAGCACTAGTGGTGCACCGACTGGTTACCCTTCATTACACGAGATACTCAAATAAAAGTGTATGCTAATTATTCAACTTCCTATCCAACTACATGGCATTGTACACGCTGAAATGTAATATCAATCCTGATGGATTAGTTTCTTTATCGTCAAAGTTGGCCATTAAAGCTGTTTGATCGAGAATGAATTGCATACATTCCGGTCACAGGTAATTCGTTATTTTACGAGTTATTTACTACCTCACTGAATATCATACTTATATTATGTAGATATCTGAAAAGTCTTAATAACTGTGAGAATGCTAGTTTTCTGAATGACGTATATCTCTAAGCACTTAAAGAGTAGGGTTCACATCAGCAAACAGCGTTCCGTACACGGATTAACATGACTTATGTACTACAGAACAGATTCTCATATTCGAAGCTAAGCTAGGATGTGTTTAGAACCAGAGCGCCTACTCATATGCTGACTTATATTTCGAAATAAGAATCAAGTAAGCAAACCTTATATAATCTGCTTAAATGTATCAAACGACAGCTCAATGTTTATATTACTATGAATCTTTCTATCAAGCAATCATATATGCTGTTCAACAGCATTTTCAAATTCTTGGGACCCTTGCTGAAGTCATAAGGAATACAACTTGTTTTTTATAAAAGTCACTGGAAGATCACATTCGATTTATACAAGAGTGTAAATTCTTTGCTTGAGCTCCTTGAACCTTGAACTAAGAAGCACTTTTCTGCTGAATATACTACAATGAATCACTTCTTGTCAAATTATTTTAATCATCAAAATCGTATTATATAATCTCATACGTCCTAAAATGTTTTCAACCAGCCATTTTGAAATTTATCAATAAAATGAAAGAAAATTGTCATTATAGTGATAGCAGTAGACTTCTAAATGTGCGATCGTGCATCATATTACTATTCCTAAAATAGTTAGCTCAAATTGCAGATATTCGTACTACCTGAATGAACCTCCAGTACTAAACTTACGTACAGTTTTCTATTCAGTGCCCACTTAAAATCAGACGATAACTTAAAAATAACTAGTTGTTTCATATAACCGCTTGTAATACTGTTGTCATTATTAACGTTACTGAAATGTTATAATCATCTGTTTCAAAAATATTACAAAACGAATAGATTTGTTGGAATATTACATGCTGAGAATTCCATAATATATCAGACATATTGCCTGGAATAAAGTGATTATTACTAGCTAACATTCAAGGGATGCTGTACACTAACTCAAACATTGGACAAATACTTAAGAAAAATACCACTATAAAGGTTTTTTTTCAGTACTTCATTAATAAGTATAATTTTAATAAAATTTCATTTCAAATTAATGGTTGTTTTACTCATAATGATTTTTGTTCTTTTTATTTCATCATCAGTCATAAATTTGAACAAGAAGAATTCATCGGAGGTGCAGTACTTGTTCTTCATATAGCACATGTAATGATGAGTGATTTCGGTCAGTACAATTGTTCTGTGAGTAATGGTTATGGATCTGACTGGAAATTAATACGACTCATTCATCAAGGTTTGTAAAATTTCAGAATAATTTATGTGTATCTATGCCTAAAAATGTTATCATTTATCGAAAATTTATTATTATTATTATTATTATTATTATTATTATTATTTATCCCTTGGGTTCCTAGTGGAACATAGGGCTTCAATAGCACATCCCCGTTCCATTCTGTTCTCTCCAGTCCTTTGAATCTGGCTCCGCAACTGCCCATAAGCTCTCATTTCTTCCTCATACGATCTCTTCCATGTCACCCTCACCTCGGACACCCAACTCCTCGCTTCCCATTTGGATTCCACTCGATGGCCTGGCACGTGCTGTCCCCGAATGCTTTTCTCACTGTATCCCAATCCATCTCCACTTCCTTCTTCATAGTTGTTGGGCGATAGGTTGTTGGTTGGTTCGCTGTCAGGCCAGAGTGCCTCGCTGCTTATTCTTATAATTCTGGCTATCTAATCTTTAGTATCGAGCCAGCGTAGGTGGCAGCTGTTGATGAGTGTCTATAGTTTGTTGGAAGTGCTTTTCGTGACACGCCAAGTCTCTCAACCATCACATAGAAACACTGACTTGACATTGGTGTTGATAATCCGGATCTTGCTCTTTATGCTGAGTTGAGTGCAGTAGATCTCCACACTGATTTCAGATTGATGAAGGCCTGTATTGCTTTTCCGATCCTGGCTTTGACGTTCTCATTTGTGCCTGTGCCGCCTACAGTTGAAACGATGCTGCCTGTCTAGGTAGGTGAAAGAAACAACTTCATTTGGGTTTCTCCCATTCATGGTGACTGATGCTTGTTTTTGATGCCGTTGTTGGTTGGGTATCTTCATCACCTCTGTCTTCTCTACATTCACTTGAACTTCCGTCATTGTTGCCTCGCCTCTTCTGTCAACTTGCTGGTTTTCGCATGTACGTATTCGAGTTTGTGCGACAAGATATTAGATATAAATCATCGTCAACGAGATCCAAATTCACTAGGCTCTTTTCATCGGTCCAGCGTATGCACCTCTTCTCGCTCCTTACAGTTTGCTGCATGATCTAGTTGACCACTATCAGGAAGATCATCGGTGATAGTAGGCGCCAGCCTTGTCTTACTTCTAACTTCACTTCATAGGCGACAGTAAGCTTTCTATTGTGAATCACTTGGCATTTGGCGTCTTTATATAGCTTTTGAATGAGACTGATAAAGGTTTGTGGTATTCCGTAGTGTTGAAGTAGCTGCCAGATTACTTCTCGGTTGACGCTGTCAAAGGCCTTTCCAAAGTCGATGAAGTAGTGGTGAAAAGTTGAAGCGATAACTGTATGTTATTTAAGTCGTATTCATTTATGCATCAGTATTCCTGTCTAGTCGAATCATTAATGGTGTATTATTTTGATGAACTTTACTTACATACATACTTGCACATAAAGTAAAAGTTTATGAATTCTCACTTTCGATATCGTATAGCTGTAGGTAGATGACAGCGTCTGTTCGGCCAAAGCAAAATGAACCTGGTCATCAATCGCAACTTCATATTGTTGATTTGAATAGTGTACTTTAATGAATTGAATGATGTTAGGGTTGACAAAACAGGAATAGATTCTTTCAAGCAGGGTGTTACAAACTTCTACGCATAATGAACACCAGTTTTCAAATAAGCCTCATAATTTCTAAAAAAAGGTGACTGAAGGACAACCTACCGAATTCGGATACATTGAAGATTATAGTTTGTGATCAACTGTCGTTTATTGATCCAGGTTTTTTCACTTTTTCTAAGTTCATTGAAATGCTGTCACTCAGTATTTGTCAACAGAACACCAACTTTTAGAAAGGAGGTTATTTTAAGTGTCCCAACGGTAGTTATCAAAATGAGTTCAGTCTTGAATGTCTTTCGCAGTCATTAAGCTGTTATTGTTAGATCACTACAACCAGGATGTAGAAAAATCGGTTTTTTCCCTATGTAAACTCAGCATAAACCAACATTATTTCGATCGTGTCAACCTCACTTAACAGAACTAAATAATGAGATGATGGTTGCTGTCGAACAAAAGCGTGACAAGTAGCACAACTCGAACTAGTAGCCTTCTGCCTACTGACCAAGCAGGCTGAGGAATAGGTCACAAGGTCTAAATGCTAAGTTAGTTTTGTTTTGAAAGAGAATAGGACCTAATTCTCATATGAACGAATGATATGTTTCTCATCGATCTCAATAGCTTTCCGAACAGATGGCTTTGACCCAGTGTAAATCGAGCTGATTTAGAGAGATTTATGTTTTGTCACTTGCGAAATATCATTAAGTGGTTGGTTAAAGCGCAACTAATAATGTTAGTATGAAGAAGGCAGCTGAAGAAAGCAATTACACGAAGCTCGGACAACTTTATTTCCACGGATTACATTCTCGTTTGCTAAAGCTACTTTCTCAAAATAGTCGTCATATTATTGGTTGATAGATAGTTCTCCTTCTATACACTACTGACTGATAGATACTTTTCCGTTTGAAAATAAAAGTTCCCTAACCGTAAGTTGCTACCTGTATTGTGACCTGAATGGTTCAATAGTTATTTGTCTCTTGATGATGAGTGAAGAAATTAAGAACTGGGTCACTGCCTCCGGAGTCATCTGTTGTAGTTCACATGCACAAAACATGTAAGTCGTAAGTTGTCAGTGAAATCAGAATAGCCAGATAAATGATTGTCAACATATATGTTATCTACTACCCGACGAGAGACAGATTGGTATTCAATTCCTTCAGGTAGAAAATAGATTTGTAGAGGGATGGTACACCGAATCATGAAAAGTGGAATAGTTGGTTCCATCTTGAACTAGTAATAACCACGTAAGTGTCTAGAAAGCATTCACAGGTACTGAAATCAGAACTGTCATTACCAGACCTTAAAGTTTTGAAGTTATCATGACATGACTGTGGACAAAGGTTATATCTGAAACTGTCTCACCAGTTTGTATGTCTTTAACAAATAAAGGCATAATTATATAATCCATTTATGCCACACATTTTCAACAGTCGGATCACACATGTACTTATCCTATGTGAAAGATAATAGAACGTTCTATGTATAGGAGACCGACCTCGACAAAATAGTATCTAAATTATCACAATTTCTGTCAGTTTATTTACAAACGAGTTTTGGGTGATTATTCAACAGGATCCAATAAATATGCACAGAGGACACTTTACAGAAGGAAATAAAATTGGTGGTCGAAAACTTGCATGAAAATAACTACTAGTGTAGAGGACTATGACTTTAGGGTCGCTCTGCTCCAATATTAAAGTACATACAAGACTTCATGTTTAGACAAACTCAACATTGCCATTAGGAAGATATACAACGCAGCTAAGAACAGGCAGGATAACTGAAAACATCAAGTCCACATATCCTTTTAATTCAACAGAGCATGTAAACGATGATGTCAAATCTTACTGTATCTATTATTTGTAGTGTACGTTTAGGTACATATCCATAAGGAGGACTCATCGATCCTTGCAAGAAAACGCATCAAAATACATCATCAGGCGTCTGTAACAACCGATTGAATCATTTTGTTTCATCAACGCTAGCAGCAACAAACGTCCAAATGCATCTGTTGTAAGCCAATTTACAAAACATACTTGGTACGTATCCTCAGATTTGTCGGAAACTTGATCATTACAAAGTTCAGGTCGAATTTAGGTGCCAAGAAAAAATTTGTAATCACAGTAAACCATAATTAGTAAATTTGCCTTTGAAAATAAGGTCAATACATTATTATTTCTAATTTACTGATTTTCATTGTTACTGTGGTCTTCTCATCTGACCGCCTCTCATTTGCTCACTCTTTAAAATTATTATCCTTGATGGAAATATACAACATAAGTACCTATATGACAGAACTATTCTAAGCTTATTCCGCAAATATGGTATATTCCTATTGAACTGTTGAGATTCCTTAAGGAAACTATTTGTTTTAAACCTTTGATAATCATGTTAGTGTTTACTGGTTGATTCCTTACAAGCTTGCATTGTCAATACTACTTCATACATTGTAAATAATTTTTTTCTATTTTAGAAGACATCCCAATTCAATTTATTATTGGTGCAGCAGTGACTGTTGGTATCTTGTTAATAGTAGGATTAATTCTTCTTTGCATATGTCGTCAAAGAGTATGTGGTTTCCGTTATAATAAAGGTAAGTTGATATCAAAATATTTCACTCATAGATGTACACGAATCGAATTTGAAGAATAGGTTGACTTCTCTAGATTAAAAACAGGGTACTTAGTAAAATTACTATTCAATCAACTGTTTAATATAATTTTATCATTCATCTTCGGTAAGATCTTATTCTTTCATTGTTTAAGATCTAACAATTCAATTAATTAGTACTAGAGAAAAACTCATTAAATAACATTCATACAGTGTTCTTCGCATGTTACATCGAGAAATAAATACTTGCTTGTATCAATGATTGAGTGAGAATAGACAGCATTTTTATTGCACAGACTATAGATGTCTTTCAGCAAAAATAAAAGTTTAATTAGGAAATGATATTTTGTCAGTTTAGTCACATTTTTCTCACATTAAAATTCCGAAAACTTTGACTAACCTTTTTACGAAAAGTCTAGGCAGAACTTGAACGATGTCAATACACATTATCCAAGCAGACTTTCTATCGTCAAACTCTTAAAATCAGCCATCAGAAAGTCGTTTTCCTGTATTTCGAGCTTAATAACATTCATCGTAAGGGTTTATCGGCAACCTTGAAGAAGCCCATGGCTTGAAACTAAGTCATTAACGGTTAAAGTTGGAGATACCATCGTAGAGTTTTTCAAACTTGTACTGACTCTCTTATATAACTGGAGTACGCATGAAAAGTTTTTGTCTATTAATTACCGCTACAGTACCCAAGTCTAACGTGATACACGGAGGTTTGTCGGACCTGTATGGTTTCAGAAAACTATAGGATGTTGAAGTTTCAAGCAATTTGGATAAATGCTTACTCCTCCTCATAAAAACGGTGTTATTATTGGTCTCAAGTTGAGTATGCCACTCCTAATATCAGTGCGCTAGATACTATTGAAGGTGAAAGGAAGTGACCGGTTTATGTACAATGCACCTTTTGTTAGTAGGGAAATACGTTTAGCGGTTAAGTGTGTTTCCATAACAGTGATTCTCAGTCTTTTGCTAAACTTCCATAAGATGGTATGTCCACTGAATGTGCTAAACGAATGAATACTAGCTTACTAAAACCGAATGTGCTGATAGTAGAATTCTTGATTTGACTGTTTAAAAGCTGTATTGTTTTAATTTCAATACATTCCACACTTTCTTACAATAAATTGTTCATTTAAATCATTCTGTTGTGCAATCATATAACATTTCAGTCGAGGAAGTTCAAGTATTTGACACGTAATTATGGGGTGAGGCTAAAAGTTATCCACAGGTGGTATAGTGTTCTGTGTGAAAATGCGTATTTTTCTGTTTTGTGAAAGTGAAGTGAAAACTCTAATCGTAAGTTCTTATCGCTTCAGTCTGAAGGCTCAATTAACTTACTTTGATTTTGTGAGCATCATTCTTCATAAACAAATGTACTTACATCCCAAATAGGAGGTGGAAATGTAACCAATAGTTTTTACATGAATAAACCCCATGAAATATGATTCAGTAACAGAGGGCGTTTTCGAAACTATAAAAAAAGTAAAATATATATACAACATACTGAGAATATGCGAATTTGCGCACAGCTATATCCCACAACAAGCACGACAACACTTGGGGATAACGTTTAGCCTCACCATTATTATCCTATTGTAAAAAGGATATGTTTGTTGTACATTGTTGAAGATATTAAACAATTTGAATTCAGTGACAATAAGCAATATATACATTTCATGAAATATTGTATTGGTAATCTCTCTTCTCATCTTGTTTGCAAAAATAGGCTCAGTTATACCACTAATTTACCCTACCAAGTTCATTTTAGAATGGAAATTGTAAGGTTTTCATGCAGATGACAAAATAACAATTGAATATCTTAAGCAACTCAAAAGGGTTACATTGTCAACAAATGATAATCGGTTGGGCTGTTAATGGATAGAGATGCGGTATCCAAAAGATACTAGGAGTTTGTTTGGAATCTTTAGTCCCTCAAAACTCTGAGTACACTAGAATAAATGATCTAGTGTAGATGAAGTTTTAACTTCCATTTCCATTATCGAGATACTTCATAACATTGGAAGCAAACCACTAATATTATCAGTCCCAGTGGAATATCATCTGTGGTTTAGGTAAACTAAATTATATCTGTTGGAGACAAGATTCACTACAAATTTCTAAATGTAATTGAATCTCTTAATTATTTTCTGCTTTGATTCAGGTAACCGTAATACACAACCATCAAGAAATTCTCTACAAGATTATGGTGTAATGAACTCAGATTTTGTTACACGCACCTGTTCACCAAGTATGCATTATCGTCAAGATCCGTATCATTGTTATTCAACTAATCCTAGTTTGAGTAAATCATTTAATCGTTATGGTTTAGATGCTACGGATCAGGTAAGCTGCTCTTCTCGAATACCTGATCATATTTAATACTTTTGATGATCTGGTTTTGATATTTGATCATGGGTGTTTCATCACATGACTATGTGAATCTATTAACACTGACATCATAAGTTACTAGGAGCGAATGTAAACTAAAACTTTACGATTGCCGGTTTTTATCAGTAGGGTCCACTAGTCGATCCGTGATCTTTAACGTAATAGCATACACTTCCCAACCGCTAAATTGTTATTTTACGTACACACTAGCCGGAATCTACCGTCCACTAATGTTGGTCAGAAAAATAGAATGAGACCAAAGCATATGTTATATCTACTAAATACACCGACGTCAAACGACTCTAAACACTGAGGACCCTTGGAAGAATTCTGACTATCCCGATTTATGCTTTCCTCGCTTAGTTTGTTTATGTACCGTAAATAAAACGGTTGTGATGGCTTACGTATAATACAGAATAAGTTGAAAATACTAACAGTTTTCTTCGCATAGCCTTGTACAGTAGATAATGGTTTATCATTTCAAAAATTAACTTCATCATGTACAATTAGCTGTTCTGTTGCACAAGTTATCCTGAGATACAGATTAAACGTATACTATAAATAAAATATTAGAGCATCTGCGTACAAGCATCGAAAGTAAATTTTTATTAGGGAAAAATTATTGCCTTGCTCAACTTAAAAAATTCATTTCGGCTAGTACTACCTAAGTCCAGTTCAATTTTGTAGGCAATATGTACAAACAAAAACTGATACTGTCAACAAAATTACTTGAATAAATTCAAAGAATTTCATTAGGTGAGGTAACTGACTAAGGTAGACTCAGCAATCAGTAATCTAGTCAAAACGTTTACTTGATAAACATCTGTGTTTACTGGTTAGTGAGATTTCAAGTGACTAAAAACATTCAAGCAGAACCAAAACTGTCTAGGAATGCTAATAATTTAGAAATGTTCCGATGCTAAGTCGTAATATCTTTTCAATTCATTAATAATAAAATTTACAAGTTCCCATTTTATTAACCATATTAGCTATCAGAGATTCATCACTCTACTGATAAATCTCATTATACAGGTGACTAGGAAGTGATTGTCAATTTCCTCTCTCAGCTGTTATCCATTACTTCTAAATTTCCTTAAACATTTCAAAATTT
This sequence comes from Heterobilharzia americana, assembly GCA_944470555.2. Classification (NCBI taxonomy): domain Eukaryota; kingdom Metazoa; phylum Platyhelminthes; class Trematoda; order Strigeidida; family Schistosomatidae; genus Heterobilharzia; species Heterobilharzia americana. Next base: position 47,761,233 of record OX104128.1, read on the forward strand.
CATCATTTCTTTGTTTATATCATTTACAGGGATCAGTGAACATACCTAAGGATCGGTCAGAAAATTGTTTTTTTGAAGAGTCTAAGGAAGATTTTTGTGCGAATACGTAAGATCATTTTTTTTTAAATGGAATAACATAAAATAATTATATCTTCAAGTGAATGTTCATCAGTCAGTTTTTTTCTAAACAAATGAGATGCTGTAATCTAGAATTGGTTACCTGATGGCAGACAAAATGGTCGTCGAACCTTAAGTGTTTATTAAGATAAAATGAGCAGATACCCTTGACTATATGATCTCAAGAATGTAACATCAAACCTTCAATGTTATACTAAGCACTACTTGCTTCTTTATAAACATATTCTTGCCAAGCCAAATGAGAAGGATGTAATACATTTGCATGCGTTTATAATATATTCGCAACGTTTACACTAGGTTTTACAATTCTGATGTTGGTAAAACTCTCCAGCTAACCAGAATATGTTACGTAAACTGAAGTAGAATTATTCAATATTAACTTTTAAGCGTTTTATTCAATTATGAGGTAAACCGTAGTAACTCATTTGCAATACAACAGGAAATGTCACTTCATCTGAAATTCTTCATTAGGGCTTCAAAACTTCTTAAATGTCACAGGTTGACGTTATCAAACTCTGAGTCTGTGTATGTTCTAACCTGTTAGTAACTGATAAAGCAGCTCGAAAAAATTTATCTTTACCACCATACTTTGTAGTCGATAAAGTGGGACTTAAGTCTGATTTAATGATTCGCCTGGTGAAATACAAAGTATTATGAGAACAAACAGTTCTAGCTATTTCAAAATTATATTTTAGGCAGACATCTATTGTAATGGTTGATTTGTTTGTGGCTAGCAGTGGAATCCAGGATGCACGTTTCTTCGTGTTCGGGACTCCGCGGTTGGACTTACCTGTAGCCTAGTAAGTGGTGTTTTTGGAACTGAGACTGGAACCTCAAACCAATCATTTCAAACGCCAGAGTGTTATCCACAAGGCCACTGAGGCACGATAGCCACCTCTTGTACAACAGGAACCACCTATTATTACCTGTTGGTTTACCTGTCATTTTCCGTTATAATGGATCGCATTGACCGACCTCTGCTGGTATATGGACTCCTGTGTGAGGTCGATCAATGTAACTGGTATACAACCCTAGTTTTACATAGCTTTTGCCTGCTGTTTTGCCCATAACCTACGTGGCTGTTTTCACACAGTCACTAGGTTTTTCCCTTTGCTTTCAGAGCTGAACTCTGACTGGTTGTTAACTATTTTTACCTGTATGTGGATTTAGTGTTGTCAAAGTCATTCAGAAATGTACATATTCAGCATCACTGTCAACTGTATTGACTGTTGTTGAGACAGTAAAAAGCTGTCAACGTTCTATCTTTTCTTGTCTTCGCACGTCGGTGGTACTGTTGTGGTGGTGGTTGACGGTCTGATTTGCGTTAGAGTCAATTACTCTGCGCGTCAGGTTCGCATCGTTCGTACAGTGTTAGGTCGCATTACCGGTCATAACAGCGACATAGTATAACAATGGAGAATTATAATTATCCGTAAATAGTAAACATTTCCATCCTCTTTTGAAAAGTATTACTTTAAATACATTATCAGTCTAACAGAAATCGTTCAGTACATTTTTATCATATTATTCTTGTTAATTTTCATTTCTTTCTTTCTTCTGTAGTTCTGTTCCTGTTGTTTCTGGTACATACTGTACAAACCTGACACCTTGTCAACTCTTACAACCGATATGTAATGGAAATACCTACATTCCAAGCTTAAATCATCGAATGTTATCACCTGATCATTCATCTTTCTTAAGCGGATGTCCTACCCTACTACCAACCTCTGAATTGCTCCAGACTCCACCACCTGATTTTATACCTGAACCTATTAATCTCCAATCTTCTGAAAATAATAGTTCCATGAGAAATCATAATTATCTTTTTTCGCCATCTAGTAATCAATTATTAGCAAATCTTCCTCAGATTACAACACTTGACCTAACCAATGGTATACCAGTGCATACATCATCACAAGGATTATGTTCTGGTGGTGGTTCAGTTATTAGTGGACAAAGTTCATTAGACACTACTTCATGTACCCCTGTAAATTCACATTTATCTCGAAGTGTTCATAACTCAGCTATATCACCCGACCAACAGTCATTAACAACAACAAATCATTCAGACCACCTAATGCCAAAAATGGATATAATATCGAATTCACCTGTATCATATGGAGTTAATTCATCTATTCATGGAATAGCCTATCTAATTAACGACCATACAACAAATGTTTGATCCTATGGTTATAAATATATGATATACAGGAATACTTGCTACACCATACGCAGTGTTTATTCAGCCTTATCTTGGCGTAGTAACAAACAAAGTACACAACTAAAGCGTTTTGTGCCTTAATATTAAGTAAATAATACTACTACTCCCTGTTCATATTTGCTTTCATCATTTCAAACACGCCACCTAGTTGTTTTCATGTGACAAACGCTAATTCTTCTCTTTTTCACTTCACTCTGCAAAGGTACCCTCGTTGTGTGCAACATTCAGTATTTTGGATCAAAAACGTCTTCCGCCACACACATAATACAAACACATTCTTTTTTATTCTTAAATAAGCAATAGTAATATACTTGTTGAATAAATATATTTACTGAATTTCTAAATCGAATCATATTAGTAGTCGCTCCATAGTCGATATGAGTACAAACATCAATGCAAGAAGCATGATTGGATGTTTTCAATTAAGACTAAATTATACGTCTCATTAATAGCATAATAGACAGACATAGCTTATAAATATAGGACCGATAATTACTGGCCAACAGCTCAGGTCACAGTAACTCACAGTTGAGTGTTAATTCGAAGGTATGACGAATCGTAGATATGTCACTCAGGTTATGCTGTATAATAAAGCTGGTTTTCATTTACGAACTTTCACAAATTTGAATAAAGCAAGAAGAACAAAAGTAGCATGTATTTCGTGGATTCTCCTCCGCTGCTATGCAACTTACAGAATGTATATATAAGGGGTTTTGTTCATTGTTATTCTAGAATCGGTAAAAATGACGTCATGGTTTAGTAGGCGTCAACCCCGTGAACTCTTAAGACTCAAATTCTTCAGGATGTGTCAGTCAATCTAAATCTGTTTCCTTCCATCTCAATTCAAAAAACTCTTGTATAACATATTATTCATCATCAACAGCTGAAGAGAATCTACGAAATATACGCATACTAATCCTGCTACTATTTACTGCTGTTCTTGCTTCATTCAAAGCTTGTATTCTTTAGCAGTCAAAGGCCCACAAGTGATATTTACATCTTAATTGGTCTTTTTACTATACAACACTCATACACTGCAACTTCACAGAACTCTCTGAAATTATCATCTTGCCATAAAGATGGCACAAAACAAATGAATAAATTGATTGATTAGTAACTGAAATTTCAGTAACATATTTTCAAATGAGTTTAAAAATCTTCAGTTGTAAAACTGCACAGGGCAACAGGCTATCGGATAAACGTATTCTCCATCTATTGATTTAAAATAAAGATAAACATCACCTTTTAATTTATTATCAAAGAGTGCCACTCGCTTCATCTTGTTCATTACTGTTCACTCACCAAAGTAAACTTGTCGAAAATACAACTGCAATAATATCAGCATAATTCTTAATTCAAAATACTGGTTATTCAGAGAACCTATCGGTGCATCGGCTGAAATCGTAACACTTTGCAACAGCATGCACAGAAGTGGACGGAAAAAATTATATCAAAGTAGTCAAAAGTGTACGAGACGAGAGAAAATAAATGAAAGTTGAGGAAAGTGTTTGAACTTTCGACAATGTCCAAGTGAATACGTCAATCCTATTGTACCTGATATTCAACCGTCACCAAGTGTTCAATTACCGATTTTTGTTATCTCAAGGATCTAAGCCAAGTAGCCTACACCTACAGACATCACTAAGACCAATAGCCAAAGACTTCATAAACTTGAGGGGAGCAAGAACACTCAAATTGAGCAGAATAACATGATATCATTGTATCTCGTTAGGTTCTTATCATCTACTCACAAAATACAGAACATTTAGTATGAAGCTACAGTAGGTACTTAATATTCTTGAGTTTATCACCAAAATGTCTATCATTGGATTCGTTCAACATGTAAGGCGATAAAATGATTGGAAGTAACATAAATAGAGGTGAAGGTGACAAGGCATATTGATATTTTAGATTTATATGTTAATTATTAGAACATTCTCATCAAATAGAAATGAAAAGCGTTTGTAAAAGTATGTGGGATTTAGAAAAGAGATTACGTGAGTTCAGTGAATAGACAAGTTGATAATAATCTAGAAATCAGCTGTCGTGAGGTGAACTTAGTGGAATAAAATTACGACTGAGTATGAATTTAAAATTGCTACTAATAATGAAGACAATGGGCGATGACGTAAACGAAAATGGTTTATACAGTAACTACCAGGGTAGTGATAGGTTGACAACTGCTTCCTTTTGGATACACAAACCTGGTGTCAGCCTTTTGATTGCCATAGCTTCAGTGAAATGAACAAGATAGAATTTTTTTGTATTTGTTGGTTATTTTTAAATGACTGAAGCAACCAGCTAGTGTCCTGTATCTAGTTATTGTTTGGTAATCACTCCAGTGAGATTCTGAACCACAGAAGTCGAGAGCTTTTCAGAACATATCCAAAATGTTGGAGCTAAGCCATTTTTCTTATCCTCCCAATGTATTTACTTTGACAGATACACGTGACTTTATACAGGCGATCAAAATTACCAAACGAAGGATGAATATCGATTTTCAACTGCACCAGTGACAAATTTGTTCGATACGTGATGAGTAAACAAGCTATAGGTTACTTTCTGACTAATGAGTTTTTAAGTGTTCTGTTCACTGGTTCTGCAGTATCAACGCCTTTAAAATCAAGCCGAATAAACATTTGCTTTTTGTTAATCGTAACTTTCAATTTTTTATTTCCAGTTCTACTATATTTGCGGATAACCATTCTGCTTCAGACATTTCTTGATGATCAATAGTTCATCTTCTACTGTCAGTTAAACATATTCCTCTCACTCTATGCAAGTCCTGTAATCAATCCTTTCTTCATACCAGACCAAAACGAAAATGTTGAAATCCAAATGAAGCATTCCATGTATTCTTTCTCTCAATAGGTCTTTTGAGTGTAACATTGGATTAGAATAATCTAATATAAATGTAAAATATCAAAATCCCTTGTCACCTTCACTTCCATTCATGTCGCTCCCAATAATTCTATACCCTAACATGTGGAACGTACCCACTGATTGACATTTTGGTGATGAACTCAAGAATATTACATTTCTACTGTAGCTTCATAATCAATGTTTTATAGTTTGTGAGTAGCTGGTAAGAACCTAACGAGATACAATGATATCATGTTATTCTATCTATTCTGGTGTTCTTGTCCTTCTCAATGTGACGGACAAGTACCACGCCTTGATCTGATCACTCTTAGCCTTCTTACAACGCAACCTTACTTCGGATACTTTTGGAAATCGCTGTAGAGTGGCGAATCAGCGTGGCACACTTCCAAGCCACTTCGGTGAAGATTCACAACCTCGTAGAACCAGAGGCAGCTCCGTCAGACTGGTCCATTTCACTGATCACTTTATTCTATAAGTAGGGAGAGAAGTCTTGTGAAAACCATAGAGGAATCATTTTAACTAATATCGCGTCCAACATCCTGCGGTTTTTAGTTATCCCACGCCTAAACGTAGCTTAAGAACAGCAAATCCGTGGAAACTGAGTAGGTTTTAAACCTCGATGATGGTGCATCGACTTCTATCCTCCAACATGTTTTGGAACACAGGCATACTTGCCGGGACTCGACATATTTCTTGAGCTGATGAGGGTACTTGACTTTATCGACTGAGAAGCGTTATAGTAGCGTTTGATTGCGGAAGGAGTACCGAGCAAGTATGTAACGCTAATCAAAAATTCCTACTCAAACTAATGCAGCTGCGTAAGGCCTCACGGAGAGTTGTTAACTGATGTGATTGTCATCTCTAGTAGTGTCAACCAGGAAGACATGTTGTCATCGTCGCTGTTGGACTTCGTTAAAAACGTATCACTGGACATAACCATAGGTAGCTCTGACTTCATAGTAGTCGACCCACTCCCCAGAAGTCATCTGGTTGACTTGGAGTACGCAGACGACATTTTCCAGTTAAGCAAAGATGCTAACAAAATACAATGTCTTGAAAACACCGTTAGCAGAAACCTGACCATATCCGGCATGCGCTTTGCACATGTGAAATGTAAGATGATGTTTCACAACTGGTCTCCAACTACTCCAAGTTTAAGGATACGAAATGAGGTGGTAGAACGCCTTCACCACTTCACTTACCTGGAAGTTACATCAGCTCGAACGGGCTGGTTCCTAGCAAGATCTCAGCTCGGATACAGAATACCCGTTTGGCATTTATCAACTTGCGTAATGTGATGATGTATATGACCACTCATTAAAGGATGAGTATATTGTCCTTGCATTCCTTTATGTCGCGTTATACGGCTGTGAGATATGGCCTTTAATAGTAGGAGATATGAAGCATTTACAGTATTTTGACCATTAGTGTGTTTGTAGCATTGCTCAAACATGATGGAATCAGCATGTGAGCAAAGTCGAGGTTAGACGAATGGAACTAGGCGCCGAAAGCAAGTCAGTCGACGAAGCTGTGGATATTCGGGCAAGTGAGGTAGCTTGAGCACGAGTTCCGGACACTGACCCAACACCTACCTCGACATAAAAGGTTAACCGAAGTAGGATAAGGTTGGAAGGAGGCTCAGAGTGACCACGACAAGACGTGGAAACAGTCCATGAAGTCTCCGACTGTTGGGTTTATCCGTGTACGGATGTACGGGCTACGAGCTGGGGACGAGGTGTCCTTAACACAATAGGAACCAATAGTTGGAGACATTTGATGTGGCTGAAAATCGGTCACAATGGCGATGTATTCGCACTGTGATGCCTTCCAAAGCTTGGATATTTTCACTATCCTTCATTTTCGAATTCCTTCTCCCACACACCTTTATCTACTTTGATATGTCTTTTCCCACCCACTTGTTCTCTGAATGCTTATTTGAAGTGTAGCAACTAAAACCGATGCACTTCTTGGCGAGGTTCCACGTTGATTTTATCCGTCTGACTCTCCAACTAATCTCGATACTGCTCACACACCACACGTGAGTAATGCTAGGAAGATACCAGTGGTAAAAACTGTGATCTCGTAGATGTGTAGGAGAAGAGCGAACTGCCACACAATATACTTGTCTGATAGGATGAGTATTCCTGCTTCAGAGAAATAGAAGTAAGTGAAAATTATATATATATATATATATATATATATATATATATATATATATATATATATATATATATATATATATATATATATCAGACAGAATTTCAGCAAAATTCTATTTCATGCTATTTCATTCTATCAGTTATAAAAGTGATAGAAACGAGCACTTAGAAACCAGTTTGTTTTTCTCCCACCATTATCATAATCCGTTCAACTTCAATGGTAGTTATTTCGAGTAAAAATGTATTGTTTCCCTAAAATACGGAAGTCAATCGGATCAAATTCTGAATTTCATGATACTATACTCAGATCAGTACTCTGTAGCAATAGATGATGAAATACTAGCTCTCCATACACAAAAACTCTAAGTCACACTGCAGCAGTAAAAAGGTGAAAATAAATAAACGCTATAAAGAGTAAAACACTAATATGAATGAATATGATGCATTTTTTGAAAGACGTTTCTTTTGCATTGCTACAAAATATGAAGTCATGCAGGAAGCTTATATCCAACATCCGTGCCTTAACCTCATGCATATGATTCATTCCATAGTTTTCTTATAAAAACAAGAAATAATTGGTCTAAGGACTTCAGGATCAAAATTTGACCTGACAGAGTTGAATAAGTTAAGCATTGGGTAGATGGATTCCAAATAAAATATATTTCTAAAATCCGAATGAAGTAAAAAAAACCTTCTGATATTTAGGGACTTCGTGAAAATGGCTTCTTCAAAGAGTGAAACACGTATAAGTTATATGTCCAAATAATAAATGGTGACAAATCAGATCACGATGTTCATACATGATGATAATAATAATATGGGCATAAATGTCATCGTTATCAGTTATTATTCCATGAGGTCAACACACAAGCAAATCGAATTCATCATCCACAGTATTTTTTCCACACATCCATACCCAACCACATGGGCCCGCAAATTCACGTCTTCACCTTAACCTCACAGACTAATAACTGACTGATAACTGATTACCACATATGAAGGACGTGATCTGATTTGTTGCCATTTACTATTTAAACATTCGATAACTTAGACAGGTTTCATTCTCAGAAGTGATTTCCACGAGGTCTCGAAAAGTCAAATTTATTTTTCAACTTCACTGGGATTTTGCAAATATATTTCATTTATAATTGGTCTAGGATTGAAAGACTGCAATGAGATAGAGATGTTTTTACTGATGTGAACCAGTTCAATACACCACGATCTAAAATATGCAATCTAAGAAGTTTGATGACATTTACTTCAACATCGAAAGTCGTCTGATAGATATAGCAACGTAGGAATTACCGCAGTGGCGGGTGGCTTCGATGGCTGAGTCGCAAGGAAGCATAAGACATGTGACAGAAACGAATAAATGTCTAGATGAAGACAAACATTTAAGCGCAGACTAAATTAGTGAAGTGTGCAACATTTGCTGGGAGACAAAGGATGAATCCATTTGGACTGCTGCAATCAATGCGGAGCCACAACAACTACGATCTCCAACGATCGACTGCGAACACCCCAAAGACCGACATCAATTAGCTTACACCTCAGACTAATACTTAGTGACTTTGACAATTTGTGTCATGTTCTCCCTGACAACCCGTAAGTATTCCTCAAGCCTAGCTACCCTCCAACCACAGTCGCACATTCGGAGAACTGGCAACTAAACATACGCAACAAATGTTTAAACCAGACGAGTCAATGGTTGCTCGCAAAGTTATCGACTAGTATACGTTCTTGCCTAAAATTTGATACTAAAACGCAATGTGTGTTGCACTCAAACAATGCTACAAAGATACAAATGACCACACTCATAATTTTTTCATGTCGTCCACCTCAAAAGGCAATTTCATAGTGCAGTTTAACTCCTCTTCACCGTGGGACAAAATGTTTCACAAGAGCTACAGAAAAACACACTCAGGAAAGCCCGTAACTCTCTTTCTCTTCGCACTGAGATTTCTTCAATGACTGACTCTTCAGGACTGATTTAGCTTCCCAAATAATGTAACGAAAATCTTTTAAACAAACAAAAAGGCGACATTTTTGTTTTCAGCATGCAAAAGGATTAAAATGGATGGTGCACAGCTAAGGTTACGGCATTGGTCAAAAGGGAAAAACTGTATTCGAAAAAGATCAAATGAATGAAACCTCACAATGCGGCCGTAATAACAACAGCTAGAAGAAAAATGCAGTGTTAAAAGTAATGAAGCTATATTATTTTTACATTTTACAGTTTTTCTCATTACCGTTAAATTTGTTTTCAATCTCACTTCCTGAGAATTTAACAGACTTCAGTGGCAAAAGCCGTGGTTTACACAAAATAGGTTCTACTGCTTTCCTTTCAATGCATAGTCCTTGATTCTGAAGTATATAATTAACATCTTCCGTTAATACCATACTTATATTGAGACCTTTTTCAAAATTGACCAATAACCGGTTTCTTATACTGAAAAGAGTTGAATTAAATCATACATATCAGATAACAAAAACAACTTTAGAACTGTATTCATTAAACAGTTTTATTTAAGACAGCTATAACGTAACAGTGAAGTCACAAACAATATTTTGTAAACAGGTTTTAGAATAGTAAGATGCATAACTGTTCATTTATTAAGTTACTGGGAAGTATAACAAAATAAATTAAAACAGTAATGATTTTTAAAAATCGAACCAGAAAAAGAAGAAACACTATGAACATTTAGATGAAGGATAAGTATACTCATAAAATACCTGTAGATGCAGAGAAAGATAAAAATCCCCATATGCATCTCAATGATAGAAAGTAAACACTAAAGAACGAAGTCAATTTTTCTTATCTACACGTCAAAAAGCAGAAATTACGAAGATAGTCAAATGACTGTAAAAAGTCAATGAAAGTATTACATTTTCCTTACAATATAAAGCATTAATGACCTTGTGAAACTAATGAAGGTTTATAATTAGTCATATACGAAGTCTCCAAGATCATGATCTTGGTAGTAATCCTTTACTTGGATGGATTTTTGACAACTCTCTACGCCCAACCACAACTATCTTATGTCCATTGCTAAATTTCACATGTCACTTGAAAGACACTCGAGAGTGATTAATACTATTCATGCGAAGATAACAAGTAATAAACCCAACTTGCTTATTCGGAAAGTTCAACCGAAACGTCCAGTAATGACACGAAACTAAAGAAACGCTGTGAACTGAAATCACCTTAGGGATGATGGGTTGAATATAGTTTTTAGTTACCCTTAGTACAAATTCTCGCCAAGAGTACCCATTATCACCACTGTTATTCTCTTTTGATACTGGATATAGGTTACATTTGCATAAGTGACACCATGTTTGAAATATATATATTTCCTTGATATTTCAATTTTGATTATTTCCGTGAAGCTTGGAGCAAACTTTCGTGCGAAACTTTGGAATTATTTTGTGTCAAACACGCAGTGAATTATACAAACATAACCTATATCTAATGTCAACTTTTTATATGGTGCCAAATATTTTAGGTATTACTCGGCTAAATTCTAATAATTCATATACAATTATCCGTCTTCATTGTATGTGTATAACTTTTCAAGAACAAAATTTTGTTCCTAGGACATTCTGATGTGTTAGGACACTGATAGTATTCCCTTACACAAAATTACTGATAAAGTGCTGATTTTTTAGTACTATTCATATGAACTTTGAGGGGAAGTTTATCAGGGCTGCTCTCCACTACAACTCAGTAATCACTCTCCGTATAACTTCTACTCATTGATTTAGATGTTCTACTGCTAGTTATTACATCTTAAACTAAGACTTGATGTATATACTTAAGTTTATGCCCTGCATATGCTCATAAAACTTCAAACAAAGTCCAGCTCATAGTCTACGATAAACAGCTGTACAAAACTGGTGAACTGTATTGGACTCGCTTATTTACTACTATATCGAAAACCAGATTTATGAAGCAAATAAATCAACAAAGAAGCAACTATTAGTAAGCTTTTTATTAAAGCAAAATGACTATGAATACGTAACTCTAGTATCCTTTACTACTTTCATACCGGACTCATCCTTTATGTAAGAAACAAAGGAATTTTCACAGTCAAATAATTCGACTTTGTGTGTCATATATTTTAACCAATCATCAGGTCTTGGTTCAGTGCCTAGAAAAGGACTTGGACGCATCATTTCATAAGCTTCATGAATAGTAGAATCATTGGGATCACATCCTCTAGATAAGTGAATACCCGGGAAATATCGCATAGTAACAATACAAAGAAGCTGAAAATCAGCGATCAAACGAAGTAAGATACCCATCAAAATCGAATGTTGATTAACAAGACTGCGCCAAGAACAGCGTAATCGTTCCAAATGAGTAAACGCATTTATTGCACTTATCATAAGAAACGAGATGGGATGAGATTTTATGACTTCTCTGGAAACATATAAGGCCAAAAGGAGTTCACAATCAGTAAATACACGAATAATATGGATTCTGGATAGTGCCTATTAGGGGGAATATAATAAATAAGACGACGAACCTCGTTCATAAACAGCTTATATTGATCATCTTTAAATTCCGAAGCAGAAATCTTGTTTTGCAAGTAACTCTTAACGAAATCTTCAAACTGTGATGCATTAAACCGGCCTCCACAGTCAATGAGAAGACAATGTGTGTTGTAACCGTTCAACTGAAGACCATTAAAATCCTTTGGAAAAACACACTGCATTAATTTGTGGAAAATGAAGCCTGAACATTCACAAGAATATGGTTGACAGACTCCCACTAAAGACCTTCCACTTTGAGGAGCAAACTTTTTAGGAAAATAATCAAATACCAAAGAATCGATATAAGGTTTGTCTCGAGAACGAACCAGTAACTATAAATTCAAGATTGAGAACAAGAGAAACATACAAACTCAATATCAGATGGAACAAGTAGTCAAAGAGCAGTAGCAAAATTAAAAGAACGGTCAGAAGACTGAAGTGAATGAATGTTAAAGATTTTCACGAGTGACTTATTCGTCAACCTGATCCTAATTAATAATGCCCTACTGCAGCTTTGAAAATATCCCATTGGGACTACCTACTTCAACTACTGATATTAAAGTTCTATCGCTTTTAGTCAGAGTTTAGTGTGGTGTCCGACCCGGGCTCAGCTGAGTGAACGGTGGTAAGTTAAACGTTTTACCACTAACCTTGAGTTTTTCACTTTAACGTGTAGCTAGCTATATGTTTTGGATCAATTCCTCTGGTGAATATGATCAACTATCCTGCAGTATTTATCTTACTCCCACTAATACTTTCATTGCACTACTGAATTGAGCAATGTTTACGCTTGATGATCTAGCGAAGTAGGAAAATATCATGCTACCAAAAACGTTCTGTAGTTAATTTGGTTTGCAAATAACTTCTATTGCCTTCCGTTCACATTTCACTATGTTGAGATTTGCCTTACAGAGACAAATGTTAATTCTACCTTTTCACAATACTTTCAATAGTCGGTGGTGAATGTGTGCACCTAGTTAACGATTATCTAGGATTAATACGGTGAGCTTATAGTCGAGTCTGTAGACAAGGGAACGACGCTCTGCCATTTAACAGATAGAGGTGAAAGACACCTTGGGTTACTTTAGTATATCGGAACACCGGATGGGCTTGACAAATGACTGTATTCATCATAAATGTATGCACAGATGCATACATCCATGCATTAATTGGTGGATTCACGGATGGATATTTATGAATACTGAAAAAATAACTACTTGAACGAACCACAGATCCACTTTCAACGGAAGCATCCATGAGGAACATTATCTACACCGACAACTGTATCTTATGTGAGAAAATGCGATACCACAATGGGAAGCGAAATCGAAAAAATGCAACGGAAAATAAACGGTGACACGATGGATGGACAAACAAATAGTAGTATAAGTGAAACGGCCAGCTATTGGTGGGTTTCCGTCAAGGCTGTCGGACTGTTGATGCAGGGGACGAACAGAAATGTACACTCAGAAAAATCTAAAATCTGAAATGGAAAGCAAAAAACATAAACCGACGGATTAGCAAGATTTAAGAATGCACTTGTGTTGAACTATAAATCACAGTCGGAGTATTATTAATTCAACGAAGATGTTAGAAATTCTAGACATCAAAGCTGCATTGTGGAAAGGGTTTCAAATGCAGATAAAGATAAAGAACACCTACTTAAATTTATTGACCATGCGAAAACAATCAGTACTGAATGATGACCGACGATAATACCATAGAAGGCAGCTCGAGGTTAAAATAAAACGTGCAGCAATAAATAGCAAGGCTGCGAAAACGAAAAAATATTCAAACAGGGCAAATTTTACGATAACTATACACGTAAATCTTCCAACACTCAACCACGAAAATGGTGTCAAGCTGAACTATAGTATCTCAAGTACACGTTTTTTGAGAGGTTACTGTTAGGAAAAGTTACTCTAAAGGCCACTCAAACAACCACAGAAATATCTAACAACGTTCTATCATTTACTAAAGACCACCACTGAGATTAACATTATCAATAAAAAACTAGCGATCTTAGTTCATGACAGGATAACCTTCTTAACCTTGTGATCTCCTACACGACTGAACAATCCGCTAACATCCAAGTCCAATATCTAATATCTTTTACAAGCTAGTGCAAACCAATTGATTCCTTCGCGCTCGCTTCTGGGTCTTGCGGAATGGTCCCAGGTCTTTGGTGGATTCCAATGCAGTAGATCTACCTACTCGACTTCTGTAGCTCTGGTTAGCCCAACGGGCGGTTGGGTGCTGGTTAAATTTGTAGGGTGTTTTTTCCCAAGGACTGTGGTACAGATGGGTTCCCCAAGTGATGTACCAGCAGACAATTGGTCGACCTAGTTGTAAAAAGGAGGTGGAAAATATGCCCAGAGAAGTCAAGGAGGAGAAAGTGCATAGAAAAAAAATTTAACGATTAGGTAAAAGGACATGGCACGGAAGAAGAAACATAGGTAGACTCATGAGAGAAAGGTGATGGGGAGAGCTTTAGTTAGAGTATGAGAAAGTTAAGTCAGTGGGAGGAGAAGGAGAAAATCACATTATAGAACTGCCTATGGGAATAGGGATAGCAATTCTATTAATGGGAGGAGGTAACTGGAGGGGACGTCTATAGGGAAGTATAAGGTTGAGCTAAGTTTGCAGTGATAGTGGTGTTACGACGTATTCAATGATGGGTTGGCCGTACTGAGTTAGTACGTCGTGTCAGCATAGTCCACATCCCAGATGCATGAGCGCAAGCCGTGAGTTGCTGCGTAACTGTCCAGCATCTTCTTGAGGCTGTCAACGGACGGAGCAGTGTCAATCTCAGCAGGCAGTGCGTTCCAGTGGCTGCAAACTATCAGAGGGAAGAAGTGTGAGCGCACACTGGATTTTGCCCTTTGTTGTGCGATTCTCCTTGGGTTACTACGTGGGTCACCACAGGGGCCGATCGCTGGGATTCCGCTGTTTGGATGACTTGGGTTACGTAGTATTTTATCAAGTCACCACATAATCTACCGTAGCTTGGAGAGTAGAATTTAAGATCATTCGGCCTGCCCTCAAAGGGTTTCCGCTGTCCTTCAGACTTTCTCTAGGAGGTTCACATCTTTTCAGATATGGTGGTGCAGTGACGTTGTGGACCTCCAAGTGGGGACTTACGTGAGTCTTGTACAGCTTCAAAAAGGGTTCTGGGGTCAGGGCACCTAGCCGTCTGTGCATGAAGTGCAGTACTGTGTAGACTTTGGAGGCGTCTTCTGGATAATTGAAGCTAGTATCTGGCTCATCAGTCAGTACTAGTCCTAGGTCTTTCTCGGTGGTGGAGGGGAAAAGTTGTGTTCCACAGAGAGAATAGGGTACCTTCTGAGAGTCAGGGGCACGGAGAAACATGGCTCGGCACCTACCCAGATTAAACTCCAGTCTGGTAGTATCCACCTGCTCTGCAAGTAATCTGAGATCACTTTGCGGTGCACCTGGTCCTGTTTTAGGCGTCACAGCTCTCCATAACTCAACATCATCAGTGTAAAGAAGAATTGGAGAGCTTAGAATCAGTGGGTGGTCGTCCACAAAAAGAAGAAATGGCGGAAGACCCAGAATCGCTCCTTGTGATACAGCAGATGATGATGTCCTCTAAGTTGAGCAAACTCTGTTGGCTTTTGAGCAGCATTGTCTGCTGTAGCCAGGAGAGCACATGACCCTTGATGTCCAACCCTGATACCTTGTGAATAAAAGTGGTGTGTGGGACTGTGCCACGGGCCCTGGAAGAATCCAGGAAAATGGCATGGACAGGAATCTGGAGGTCCCAACATGCCGTCCGCTTATCGCTGGCGGCCAGAATGTTTGGGGCTCAGGATCTACCCTTTCTGAAACCATGTTGAGCGTCGCTTAGTGCTCCCCTCTTTTCCAAGTACTCTCTGACATGGTTGTCTACCAGGCTCTCCATTACTTTTGACAACAGCGGCGGAAAGGCTATGGGCAGATAGCATTTTGGGTTCTGTCTGCCTCCTCCCTTGAAGACGGGGGCAGAACAGCACGTTTCCACTCTCGTGGAAGTATGTGATTGTCCAGGGAGTTTTGAAACAGGTTAAGCGGCGGGCTGGGCAAGGAACCCGAGCATTGTCTCAACACAGCCGGCCGGATGTCATCGCACCCTGCTGATTTCCTCACTTGGAGCCTTGATAGCTCTTCCAGGATCATAGCGGGAGTTATCTTTGTTCCATCCAACTGTACCGCAACTGGCGCTGCTGAATGCTGCTCAGGCAGTTGGCAACTCTGATTAGATGGAGACGTGGTTATTTGCGTATGGAAGGCGGTGCTAAAGGCTTCGGCTACCTGTAGTCCGGAGAGGTTGTCTTCATTCAGGCCTATCAGAAAGTAAGCCCCTTAGCAGCTGATTTTCTGCCTGCCTTAAGTCGATATAGGTTTTTGCGGTTCACCCTGAGCTTCTGGGCGACGTTCATCCAGAATGACTTCCTGTCTTCCCTCACTCTGAGGTTGCGTCGATTTCTTAGGGCTACATACGCGGTGTGGTCGGACTCTTTTCTAAAGGTCCTCCGCTTATGCCCTGCTTTCATCTTGGCTCTCAAAAGGCGTTCAGCGCCAAGCTTCAGCCACGAGGTTCGCTTCCTCGGTGGTTCTGTGATTGCTTGGACGTTTTTAGAAATAGCCCTCTTGACAATATCTCTAACTGGTTCCCAATGTTTGTCAGTCGTAAGGTCACTCCACTCCTGAGGCCACAGTGCCTTCGACATACATTGGTTCACCACCACGTAGTTTGCCTTGCTGCAGCAAAGACAAGGGCCAGATCCCACTCATGACAGTTGTTATCTGAAAACCAGGTGGAACACCGCCACGCCGTGATCGCTGCTGCCAAGGTGGGTTTGAACCCGAACGTTTTCAGCCAGTAGGTGGTCGCCGGTAAAAAGGTAGTCCAGTGTGGACAGTTTTCCCCCGACCCCCAGCGAGCGACATCGTCAATATCCCGTGCAGTTAAACCTTTTGGATAGTGTTGGTCGAACCTTCGGTTTGAGGTTCCCCTGTCCTGCCCAAGATTGAGAGTTGCAGCATTAAAGTCGCCGGCTAAAATGAATTGGTCATATCTCATGAACGTCGCCCCGGACATTACTCGCAACAGCTGCTAGTTATGTTCCACTTTGCTAGTAGTTCTGCAGACGCCCCTGCCGGGTGCGTGGTGTCAAGCCGTAAAGTGACACCAGATGGAATCTGGGATCCCTAAGAGTAGAGTTTCGGTTGCTTGTTCCCTTCTAAGATGGTCACCCACAAACACTGCCACTCCAAGTCCCTCTTTGAACTCCCTGTCTCTTTTGAACAGACCCATACCGTCTACACTAGTCTCGATGAAACTAATGTCCAGTGATGACCTAAATTCTTCCAGCGTTATGGACTTTGTAGCAAGTTGGGAACATAGATCGTAATTCCTCCATCTTACTTCTAAGTCTCCTCACGTTACTGTAAAGACACTTGGTTGTGTTTTCAACAACATGGAGTGTCTTGGTGTTGGCAGACAGAAGGGGATCGTATGCAACAGCGAGACTTGCTACAGAACGGCCAGCTCCAGTGGGATCGGGCCAATCACATTTTTTCCACAGTGGTTTCTTGGGATTTTACAGAGTTTGTACTGGTTTGGATATCTTGTCTGCTGACAGTGATGGTGACTTTAGCGCTGGGCAGGGCTGTCGTTTGCTGTTGCCGCAATGTCCTAAGCCTTCTTTCGCATCAATGAACGTTCCCGCTGATGTTGTCTTTTACTGTATACCAAATTTGTAATGCTTTGGCACCTGACACCTGAAGTTAATAGCCGTCAACCTGGGTGAGGTTATCATCGTCAAATGTAAGGGACGTGGTGGTCTATATACTGCCATACTATCTGACCCCACTCTCGCTGATAACCACCGCCATTGTTGAACGTCATGGGCATACCTCCCTGCCACTGTGCCGGTTGTTGGTTCCGGTACGCCGTGAACAACCATGGTTGTTGGATCCAGCGTGTGGGGTGCCTCGCGAGATATTTTTCTCTCCGACCATGGCCTTTCCCTAATGCTGGATGACTGGTTGATGACCAGTGTATGTGGCAGCAACAAGAATCTTTCCACTTTCTTAGCGGAGCTAAGGATCACTCTCTTCGGCGGGGACTTTCCTTGAGGTGTACAGTTGCCTTTGTTGGGCTGGTACAGCTTTGCTTCTAAGCTGCCCAGTGCCAGTATGGCGCACACCGCTTGCCATTGCTGCTTATTAAAACGCTCTCTGTTCTCAAGAGGGCCATCATGACACACAGGGAAGTTAAATAGGGCGACAGAATTCGATCTGTCATCGACGCCCATGTTGTCCTTTACTGTGGGTGGGTTTTTATGAGAAGGGTGAACCTTCTTTCCGACTGTCACCCATTTTTCTCCATGTACACTGGGGATAGCCGTTAAGGTGACTTAAGGGTTAGGAACGAATGTGGTTGATCGCGTACCTGGTCGTCGTTTGCGTCTTTTTGGACCTTTCACAAGTGTGACCGTCTGCGGAATGGCGCTGTCACTCTTGTCGCTTTGATCTGGGGTGGTGGTCTGTGTGGGCGCCAGCATCACAGTGGCCACTGAGGTGCCTTTTACGACTTCCTTAAGCGACTTTGTAGAAAAGCGTGGCCTAATACGACACTGCGAGCAAATTTGCCAGAACCGCGTGCATAGGTAGCACGCCACGGCGGCGCAATTTGGTCCGGTGTGTCCTCATCACACTGACTATGTACCCACATATTGCAGATGTTACACTAAAAACCAGCGTCCATTTTGGTTACGGTGAGACTGCACGTATGACAGTCATCGATCCGACCAGAAGGTTTAATCAAAGACTGCCTTTTCCCTCCCCTCCGTCTCTCAGTGGTAGCCTTCAAAAATAGAATGGGGTTTGAGCTGGCATTACCGGAAAGACAGAGTCTTCGTTGAACCAAAGCACCGCG
The DNA here is from genome assembly GCA_944470555.2 of Heterobilharzia americana. NCBI lineage: Eukaryota > Metazoa > Platyhelminthes > Trematoda > Strigeidida > Schistosomatidae > Heterobilharzia > Heterobilharzia americana. Next base: position 47,780,110 of record OX104128.1, read on the forward strand.
GCTCAGAGGAACGGGAATTCAACTTTTCGCGGGAAGTGGTAGTTGTGACTGTCCTCCTGAGGTTGGCCTGTCATCTTTCGCGGTGGCATTTAGCCTCTTGCCTCCGGCTCTAGTTATTACCAAGGATGGAGAGGTTAGTAGCAGACATGAGGCTTTACCTGAGGTGTTCCTGAGACCAGATTCGGCTAGAACTCGATTGTTACTCATTTAAACGGGTAATTAAGGGGACATAAATGGCACAGATGGTTGCATTAAGTGAGACGTAGAAAAGCAATGATAGATGAAGTAAGTTGTCAGCCTTACCTAGGATCGCCCGGCTGTACGACACGGAAGAATGCCGAAAGGTTTCCCAAAAGTCCCAGGAGTACGAACGAGTGAGATAAGTAAGGCTGCAGACGCAGCAGCCTGAGCTACAGCAGTTGACCGGGATAGTTGGACCTGCCACGCGGTTGTCCGTTTGGAGAGTGGTGGTGTTAACCGATTGAGGATTAAACGTGCAATATGAAAATGTTTTTTTCCAGCAAAACTGTTACTTTCGTAGAAAAAACTTCCGAATGGGAGGCTCATTAGTGGTTATTTCCTGGGAGAATGCAGACGAGTCAAAACACGTCAGCATTCAAGGAGCACGCACACGGTGTCCAATGGTGCGAGCAGACAAAACCTGTAGTTCTTGAGCTCTCGCTTCCAGGTCTTGTGGCTTGGTTAATTTTTTTCAATTCCGCTCCTTCACTGGTCGCAGAATTCTTCCTAGTTTACCAGCCCATAACTTCGGAGGTAGTGACTGTCCGTTTGAAGGTATTATTTTTGCAAGTGCCTCTGAAAAAATCAGTGTTTCTACGAGCCCCTGCAGGTGAGTGTTAGGCGCTATTCGGAAAGTAGTGGAAGGTACGGGGCGAGTGGGAAGTGATAAAAAAGGGAGTGAAAAGCACTTTTAGAAAAATGGATGATGCTGGTAATTACATGGGATCTTGATGCATATGCTGGGTTGGGGATGGATAGTTGCCACCAGCGAATGCTCGTGACAAGTCGTCTACGCTCAAGTATTTAGTGACCAGTAGTTTGAAGGGGTTATGTGGTCTATCTGTGGCCACTCCTTTCGGTTGAAAGTTCCATAAGGCACATGCTCTGTGTGAGAAGTTAGATTTCACTCTTGTCTTTCCAGAATGGAGGAGTGAGAGTGGAGTTCCCATTGGACCACCGGTCTCGGATCGATCATGCTGACCTCTTGAAGCATTCCACACGGTGGACGATCTTGTAGGCTATTACCAGGTTGCCTCTTTTCCTTCGATGACCTAATGTGAACAGGTTGAACTGCCTATGGAATATGTTTTGCCCATTAGTTCGACAGCTAACCCAGTATCTTCCCAAAAGCACTAGCGTTTCTTTGGCCGAGGAGGCCATCATGTTGAATACCTCTAGGTGGGGTCTAGAATAGACCCTTACCCTTACCGTTGGGGATAGTTCTGGAGTTAGCACTTCAAAGTGCCTTCTCAGAAGGCGCATAATGGCATCTGTCTTTGATCTTCACTTATGGTTGGCACTAGTACCCAGTGTGACGGGGTAGTTTGGCTGTAGGTCCTTCTCCGGAGACACCCCGGTGATCACGCACTTGTTGAGGATTCAAGAGGCTTGTAGTGCCTCCTGTGTGTGAGAGTGTCATTTTGCACTTCTTCAGGTTAAAGCTCAAGCTATCCGCGACCAAACAGGGCTCCAGCTGCAGCAGATTACCTTGGAGTATCTTAGAATCCTCTTTCTCGACAACCGTCCTCCGAATTTTGATGTCGTCAGCAAGTACGGGGGTGGAAGAGGAGATTCCCGTATGGTGGTCATTGGCGAAGAGGGAAGACGGAAGCGGTCTAGAGGTCACCCTTTGAGGAGTAACTGTTCTTGCACTCCCTCAAGTTGATCGAATTCAGTCTACCTTGATTAAGAATTCTCTGCCCTATAGGTATGGTGTAGACCACGCCAAGTAGTTCAGTGATACAAGTTTGGCGGTCACGAAATGGCGTGGAACGCTATCGAAAGGCTAGGCCAAGCCTGGAAAGATAACGTGGACGGGTTGACTGTCGTCTTACTAACTGATCAAGTTGTTCCAAGCAGTCGCAGAGTTTTTTGCACATGACCACCCGGTTCTGGAGCAGTGTTGAGCGGGATGAACCATGTGGTTTCTGTTTGGGTAGTCCCAAACAACATCTGCAACCAGGCTTTCGAGGACCTTGCATAGCACGGAGGGTTACGTCACGGTTTTGCGAATACATCGGTTTTATCTGTATCCGTTCCCGAAAGATGGTGAGAAGAAACCATTCTTTTGTGGAATGGCTTACCTTCGTTGAGTGCATGAGCAGATTGCACATGGTTATGCCTAGCAATGAGTGCACGTGGAGCTTCCTCCGTTTCCGTGGGTAGGTTTGGGGGGCTCAAGTTTTGTGATATCTTGAGTTACATCAAGTTTCTGAGTCTAAAGCTGGGAACAGCAAGTAATTCCCGACGTTCAAGCAACATGCACCACCTCCGTCTTCTTAAGTGCTCTGTCGTGAAACTGTAGTACTGACCTGGCACGCAGTTGTCACAGTTACAGGACACGTATCTTAGGCAAATTTTACACGAAAGTACTTCTTGAGCCTCCAACATTCACTCGTTGTAAATGCCTCGGCACTTAGAAGTCCACTCCTTGTTGACAACTGTGTGGTCAGCACCTTATAAGTTGCTGCCAGTCATAACTTGTGTCAGCACACTAGCTTGCCGACACCCACGTTTTCCTTGTCATTTTGTTTTTGGCAGAGGGATATTTGGTGGCGTATTGTAATTATTATGACTGCATGAATCTATCGGTTTCGGTAAGCTGCGTTCGGCATGACAGTGTTACAGAGATCATGGAGACTAGGGGCGGTTGCAGTCATAAGCTTATCTACACAGACCGGTTCCGTTTGCTTGCCGGCCCCCTTACGAGAAATATGGCTTGTGACCTAGTCTTCTGCATCACTATAGTTAGGTAGTACAAAGTATAAACACCGCATAAGAGACGAAAGAAAGGGCAAGGGAGATAGCTCACTGCCAGGGATGTGATACTCATTCTTTCCCGCTTTGTTTGAAGCTTTGGTGGAAAACCCTAAGTCCGTGTGTACAGACTATTACGTCAAATCCACTGAGTATCACGTAACGAAGATACGAATTTTCGGAGTTCCGAAAACGCAGTGCCAGACCGGCCAAATCCAAGACAGTTGCTTACCAAAAAACGAATGTATGTTCAAACAGTAAGTAAACCCTGCGAAAATCGTTCTTTGCAACAAAACATACGTACAAAACTTGATTACGCTCTTTCAGTTTTAACGGCTACTGCATTTTCTATCCAGAACGAAATACAATTGTAACACTAATTGAAACAAGTGATTAAATATGGTTCTAAAAGCAAAGTGAATGAAGCTAAACAAAATGAGTGGTCAATGTTTTTGAATGCATTGCAAGAACAAATCAAAACACACTCAACATAGGCCAAGAAAGATACTTCTTGGTGAACGCTTTTCTAAGTGACCCAACGACTAAAGCAGTCGGACAGTTCAGATGACAACGAAGCACCAGCACAAGGTGTTTCCGAGATGTGATGGTTACGAAGTTGTAAGTAGCATTTTTCAAGCCCGGTTGTTTGACCAAATCGTGCTAACTGTTAGGATATGCTTGAAAGCTATCTTCAGCCCTAAATAGCATGGGACTGATCACTGGACTAAGGACAGTTACCATAGATGACCTGGGAGACAATCAGGATGTATCAGTGCAAGAAGTAGTGAGTAATGAGTCAGAGTAACTGGCAGTGTGCCAGTGAGGTCAGCCGTGCTCTGAGCATGCTACTGATAGGCCTTGCGGACCAACACATTCATCCAACGTTTAGAGTGAACCAACTGATGAGACTGCGACTGCATCGCACGGTAAACCACTACCTAAGGCATGCTCTTAGTGGAAGGAAGTTTGACCTGAACCTGGTGTTGATCATATGGGGCGCTATAACGATAATAATAATAATGACAATTTATTCCTGGATTTACAGGTGTATACCATTTTCACAGATAAGGTTATAACAATTAGTGCTGGAGAATCTCCGGTAATATTTTTTTACAAAAATTTTTTATCACTTCCTTTTCATTTCAGGTGGTGAAAATCCCCAGTCTGAAAGAGAGAAAGCTTCACACCACACACAAATGGCGCACTTTAATCTTAACTTAGAATTTCTGTTATGCTTTTAGGTCATCGAGCAGAAATGATCGCCATGTCCAACGAATATGTAAAAGCATCACTTAAAAAGAAGGGGAAGTAACTCAGCAATTTCTCTCTTGAACAAGGTAGTGCTGGCTAAGTTGCTTAAGTGCTTTAGTCTGAAGGATCATATATATTGGGCGAAGTTCCACGGCAGAATCAATGTATTTTTCAAAGGACATGCATCTCCGAGCTCATCGAAATGTCAAGATATACTGTGTAGACAATGCTAAATAACACTGGTAACGATATATCACCACTCTGAAAAAACGATCTATTTTTGTTTGTTCATGCTAAACTGGGTGTATGTACACAGTAGCCGCCACAGTGCTCCACATTGAGTTTATGATGGGATCCTCTTGTGCTGACTGCCACGCTGCAGGTGACGTAATTTTGGTCACGTAGTTTGCCCAGTGGGTGATCCTGTGGTCCACAACAGGTCACTCCTCTTTCCGCCATAACCCAAATTACGTAGGTTTACGCATTTCAGTCTATCAGAGTATGCTTTCCCTTTGGTCCATCAACCGATTTTGCTGCCGATTTTTGTACTTTCCCGGGGGATTGTGATCCTTCTCTATTCGAGCCTATATGTAAGGTATCAGAGACGTTTTGCTGCACAGATTTTACCGTGAGCACTTTAGCGATCAACTTGTATTCGACATTCTGATTTATACTTTGGCTAAAGGAGGGTATGAGCGTATTTTAGTCCCTTTCAGTGAGTCTCTGTGCGTTTCCGACCCCTACCTAAATAAATTTTTGGATGACGTGGGCACCACTTCCCCGCGATCATTCCCAGAGTTTGAAACTTGACACGGAAACCAGTGATCTATCAAAATGTTGTTCGTCCTTTGATTTTACTCCCTTCTGGTCTGTCTTCAGAGGCGAGAAATAAAGGAGGATACAAACCAGGTACAGACTCGTTTCCCAACCTCCTGCACGGCATGTTCTGATCACCTTCCTGCCTGCAACAGGATAAGGAGAAGAGATTTGGCTCCTGAAGCCTTCCGTCGTCAAGCAAAATAGCCATTTCAGGGACAGTACGAATGGCCATCCTTTGGAATCTTTCCGAATGGTTTGAGTTACCTTTTAAACAGTGATTTATCTCTTCCAAAGAGTTTTGCCATTTTCACCTGAATAAGGATGGTTAGAAGTTGCTGAACACACCGCCAATCATTTTGGCAAAACGATCTGTGCAATGCTCACTCTCTTCAGTCTCCGAGCAATGAACAGTCCACAGCGCACTTTGATCTTCAGGCCGCAACTATCTCTCACTTTGAGGGTTGAGTAATCCCACCGATATCATAGGTGTCGTCTGCATTTCACGTGCACAAGCACACAAACTTACCTGTGTTGATAGTCATAAGTGGTTTCCATGATCAGGTTAGCAAACCGTATGGATCTGTTCGATATGTACATACATCTTCGCCGTTTCTGATTCCTCGCTGGATTTTCTTGCTAGAAAGTGGAAAAAACTAGGCGACTTTATGGCGTTCGGCACTTTCTTTATGTGAAGAAGAGCCAGTGAATGATCCAAGGTTGTATCTTGCAATTTTTCACACTATGCTGACTTCCAGGAGGTCTGATGATTGGTCTTCACTCCGTCTCCTCAACCAACGAATAAGTCTTTAGTCCATACAGCCAACTTGACGGTCATTCTAAAGCTTTGCAGTTTTATGAACAACCCGGAGTGAGATACAGTGTCGACGGTCTTACCAGCCCCTATGAAAATGACCTATCTTATCTTATCATCCCAAGAAAAAGCAGCGTTCTCTGACTGTGAATCATTTTACAAATCAAGAGATACTTTCGAGAATGTCATGCTGCCAAAGGGACGATGGAGTTTTGTTGTCCAGCTGAAATGCATTGGCTTTCCCGATTAGTTTTCGAACAACCTTTACCACAGTGCTCGTAAGGCTTATCGGCCCGTAGACTCAATGCGTGCCACCTAGAATTTCTCATGTGGATGAGCGCTCCTTCAGTTATGTGGGAGTGTGATCCTAATGAAAGACTATTAGTCAGTGGGCCAGCCGTGTAAGGTACAAGCTATCTGAGCGTCTCTGAATCGGGCTTATCCGGGACCCACTAATTTTTCCCCATTCAGACCACTTAATACCCTCAGTATATCATTGTGGCCGAACCTCACAAAGTAGATGTTTTGGTATGTCAACGCTCTCGCCGTCACGGTGGTATCCACTGAAAGTTTATGCTTAAAGATAGAGGCCAACCTCATCTTCTTGAATTAACCAGTTAGTTTCCCTCCCTTTCATTATAGTGGGATTCCACAATACATTATATCTCCATATTTCATATGGGGAACCAACCTCTTCAGATTTGTACTCTAGCCACAGAGAAAGCGTTTTTCAAATATACACGGATCGATGGATATTTGAGACATTTGCTTCAGGCTTCTTTGTGACTTCTGCGCCTCGGAAGCCCTGGGGACAGTGACAAGATTTCAGCACTTTCCCAGTGTAATACACTTCATATTCGTCGGTTTATCCGTAGAGGGTAACGTTTTCTTCTCTCTAGGATGGCCCACGCGATTAACGGTCTAACCGCTGGCGCGTACGACCACCTGTGGGAGCGCCGTTTAGACTCAAATGGAGCCCCTGGATTGACTCTTCAGTCCTCTACTGGGGCCACTGACTCAACGATTGTCCTATTCGCCTTCCGCAGCCCCAGTTCAAGTGGAGTGTCAGTCTGGCCTGCAGACGATTGCAGTATGATGGATTTTACCAGAAGAGAAGGTGCTAGATGGAGATTATGTAATCTGCGTGGCAGAATCCCAAGTGTAGAACGGATGAATCGCTCACCATCACGTTGAATTGCTGCCCAAGCATGTTCAGTGGGAGACAAGGAAATTTATGTTTCTGTTAACCCGTGGTCAAACGAATCTCATAATGCCCCTGCCTTTAGTCTGTCTCAGTCAAGATGTGGTGTGTTTAACTCTTCTACCGTTGGGGATCTGGAATAATCTATTCAGACAGTCAGCTTGCTCAGGAGAAAGTTTTATGCCTCATACTCAGGCCTGTCATCTACCGCTGCTAGATTAACGCCCTGTCCCTCGCATCCCAGTCAACAAACTTTCATTACTCTTATCCCGCTTTCATATACGACCGTACCCATACTTCTAGAAATGAAGTGATCTTCAAGTAAAGGATGACGCCACCACTTCTACCTACTGATCTGCTACTTCGAATTGAGAAGAACCCATGTAGGATTCAGCACCACCGATCTCGAAATAGAGGGATATTTCTGAGACAGGAGTGATTTCATGATGTTTTATGCTCATAACAACGGTTCAGCTATTCAAAGACTACTTGCATTCGCACGAGTAGTTGGCTAATTACATCCAGTTATAAGCTGACCTGAATAAGCAGAATGTTTTTATGTGATGATTTTGCACAATTCAACATGTTTTTAGAAATTTCCTTCCGAGTTACATCTTGAAGCCAAATGGGCCGGAAATAAAGTACTTGTGATTTGTCTTAAACATCAACAAGTTATCCTAAAGGTTACCAGCCGGTGTTCCAAATCTGACTTCACAGACCAATAAATGCAGTTTAAAATTACCTAGTCAGGTGACTGGTGCGGTTAGTTATGATCTATAGAAGGGTTGCGCATTTGTCCAGTGCTTCTGGATGCTGGAGTTGAAAAAATAAAGATATTTGGCCTTCAGTCGTAATATTCTGAAAGATTATGAATCTCTGATAAGGAATGGGATTAACATGCACGAACTATACATTTAAATAAATAAGTAAATTTTTATTCTCATATTGGTAAGTAACACGAGAGGAGCCAGTTTACAGGCATCATCACATTGATATATGTCAAAAAATCTACAAGATTTTACGGGTTCTGAATAGTACAGATGGGAGGTGGTTTAACTCCATCAAAAACATCAGATAGCGGTTACGGGACAAAGAAAATACCACTTTCAGCATATGCAGTGCGTCAAAATGATGATAATAAAAATTCCCATTCCCACATATTGGATTTAACATGACAGATACCAGTTCACAAGCACCGTCAAAGTTTGCAGAATAGTATCAGGGATTACATAACTCACATAGCAAGTTATTGATATGCATAAACTTATTAAAACTTGCTGCAAGTCGAGAGACGGGTTTGGATTTCCATCCGTCATCACACAGATACGTTCCGCTATCAACGACAAAAGCGCGCAGTGTTCGAAGTTTGCGTTATAACTAGACGACGTTGTTAGTCCGTTTGCATAGTTTCTTATTTGGTAATATAAGCATCCGTTCGCTAGAAAGTTCTTCAGTTTTAGCTTTGCTAGCAACAAAGGGCCTATCTATACGACCTGGAGCATTAGTGAGTATCCACAGTTATATAGCCAAGGTGAGTGTCAAAATCCATGCATTTCCAGTTCACCATGTGGTTCAAAGGTAGTGTACTTCTAGTAGTAGATGGAAGTAGACGTTGAGACGGTTGATAGTCCAAACGGCAGCAGTTACATATGAACTTCAAGCATCGTTCATATTAGCGTAAGCAACATCATTCGAGAAGTGTATCTGATGCATCGTAACTTTTACTTAAAAAGATCACTTGATACAGAGTGCTATAGAACATGTAGTGTGGAATTACTGCAGGTAAGTCATATTCCGAGCCAATAGGTATATTGGTCTCCCGTTTGATCGTTTGTTCAGAATGTTTGTGCCACTATGGCTGTTGGGAAACTTTAGACGGTTCATAACAAGAAGAATCGTGACCAGCTGATGAGTTGATTGCGAAGACGTTCCAGAAACCACGAAAGATTGGGAGCAGTCTAAAAATTCATGGAGTTAAACAGCAGGTATTGTTTCCACCTAGTAGATATGTCCAGACTGAAATTCAGCATTGAATTTCATCATCGAGCTGTCGCTGTAAAATAAAAAGCAGAATAAGCGCGGGCAGATGTGAGAATTATCACGCAGACCAGCTTGGAAAAGGGAGAAGTTCTCATACTTTTAGACTCGTCCGAACTACGTGTACATTTTCATGTATTTACGTGTGATTAACCACATAGTTTTTCCATTATAAGATTATTAAAACTTTTCTACTCGAGCGTATCGTAGTAGCTTTGAAAGGGAACCAGTGTACATAAGTCTATGGTGGGAGGGGAACCAGTGCTCACACCCTTGTAAGTAACCGTCAACCCATGAGTGTAGGAGGAACACGAGGTCTGTAATACCTCTATTTCATACATTTGGAGGTCCAAGTATATCCTCATTAGCCCAGAATGTACAAATGGTGACTAATTGAGCGATAGACTTGTCGTTTATCAGTAGCCCATTAAGCGAAGAGCAAAAAGTGTCAACGAGCCCGCCGCACAAGTTTCTTCTGGAAGCCTGTTCCAAATGTGTGAGAATTTACTGAGGAAGAAATTATCTCTCAATCTCATCGCACAACACTCGGTTTCAACCAATACTTTGTGGTTGCGCACATCGTACGTAGACGATACAATTAGCTTGGTTTGCGGGCCATAAGAGTACAAGTGCTGATTAAATAACTTATAATAAAATATAAGGTTCAGATCAAGTCCCCTCTTCCGGAGTGGTTCTAACCCCAACATGTTACATCTGGATGTGTAGTCTAGATTACAGTCAGTTCCTAATGTTCTGAAGGTGAGGTAACATTGTATCCCTTTGACTTTCAGTTTATCGCTTCTACGGAGATAGCTGAGGATAAACGGGCAATATTCTGAAAGTGGGCTAATGCACACTTTATAGAGTAGGACCTATGATTCAATGCTTTAGAAGTCAAGAATGATACATCCCAAGAGTTTGCGTGAGTTGGATCTGATTTATGCTGTTTGTTCCGAGAATGTCAAGTCCCTGGAATATCCGATGCCAACATCTAGCACACAGGATAGTTTAGGTAGCTGTTCTCCGTATACCTCGAGAGTCAGGCCATGGTTGCCGTTGCCTATGGTAAGTCAACCGCATTTGTCATTATTGAATTGAAGGTGCGACTCAGCACACCATGGTGCAAGTCATCAACGGTGTACAATAGATAGGCAGCCTGTGCATACATTCCCTCTTAAACGTCTCGACATTATCTCACAGAAATAGAAACTGTTAAGATGAAAGCGCAAGCCTCAAGTTTTATCCATACCCGGGTAACACACGGTGTTGGGGTATAAACCTGGTTCCTTTGTTAATGCGAAGACAGTACTTCCACTTGTCCGACTTTTACATCTCTGCATACTTATTCTGATGGGATATCCCATTATATCTTAGGAATCGTCCTGGTGCGAACTTGACGGACGCAGAGGCCAACCATCAGTTATTGGAACCTGTTATGTACCCGAAATTATGAGACCAAGCAAGAACACATTAGAGTAGTGTGACAGAATAGTACATTTGCAAAGTCGTGCTGAGATACAGATGCTTTCCGACTAACTGGCTAGAGGGTCGATTACGATCAGTGCAACGTAAGAAGACAGCGTGCCAAATAGCCTCGATGATTGACCGGGTGCCTTCAGTTTAGCCAGTCCGGTTGAACTATAGAGGTCAACATCAATGCTGAATCCCGTCGAACCCGAAGCTATTGGTTCTGGAGAAATAGGTGACGCTGCAGTGTAAACATGCAGTACCTATCTCTTTCAACGACTGGGGCTGAGATTACTCGCCATAAAGACTCATGTAATTCACATGGAAACTTGTTCACACCTGTGAAATGTGTGTACCTTTATATTCAGGATTATATATCATTATTGTCATCTGTTTCCTCGTGTGTAAAATCTAACAAAAATGGCGTCAACTGTTAGATCCTATCTTCACAGATCTCAATGTATGCCTCACAGGAAAAGACATTGTTCCGCGTATGAGGCGAGCAGAATATAAAGCACCCAGCACTGCGGTTGAATGCTTCTGCAAAACCGATAGCATAGAAACAATAAAGACCAGAAGTTGGCCTCAGAGAGAATTACCAGGTCGACTGAGGCTGTCGGTGTTGACCAAACTAGAAGCCAAACAGAAAGTCCGTACTCGACTATGGATAACCAGTAATAGTAACAATATTTTATTCCTGAATTTACGAGTGCATATCATTTTTACAGATGTGGTTATAATAGTTAGTGGTGGAAAATCTCCGGTAATGTTTTCTTTTACAGAAAAATTTTATATCATCTCTTCATTCGAGGTAATGGAAATCCCCGGTCTGAAGAGAAAGGGAAACTCTGTTTGTTCATGCTAAATTGGACATATGCCCACTGTAGCCGCCATGTTGCCCTACCTTGCGTTTAATAGCTCGGTGAATATTTGTCACGTTCCCTTGAGTTTCGTAGTCGACTGGGAGAATCTGTTTCTGCAGATGAAGTTGTAAGCATTTTTCTGCATTTTTATATGCCGCTTACAGCTGCAATGGACGAAACGGCGCCAGTCAATGAAACACCGCACTAATTAATGTCAAAAAGCTCCAAGGACGTATCGTCGTGTGATGCCATAAGAATGTTCATCGCAGGTTGCAGGATTGTACAGGAGTTGCTTGAAGACGGATGCAGTGATATTCAAGAAAAGTACCGATGAAATATAGTAATTCCAATCCAATTGCAGGTTTCCAAGATTCTATTTGCAATAAGAATAGAGAAGACGGAGAGCGGGGTACCAAGACACAAGGAAGTTAATCATATGTAAATTTTAACCTATGTACATGGTGTCGTGCCTACTATCAAATGTATAGTCCTAGGTTTCGTGTTTATATTCTCATTAAAAACATGCTATTCACTGTGTTTTGGAAATGCCATTGTCGAGGGGCTACATCTGAGAACGTCTCCAGTAGTGGTGGTAATAAGTGGGAGGTATAGATGAACAACTCGGTTAGCGAAGTAGTCCTAATTGTCCCTGGGATGGAATAGGGAAGAGCGTGGATTTACTGACTAGGGTATTTCACCTCATGCATTTTGGGGGCCTATTATACTGAGCGTTGTCAGACATGGTTGTCATTCGCTCTGTATGCTGGGGAGTTTGCAGGAGGATAGAAATTTTTCTAACATACGAATAAACTGGATAGTTGAGCTCGAAGCTCCGAGTTGTGAAACGGACTTCTTCCATGGCTGTAAAAGGTATTTTATGTAAAATCTTGAGGAAAAATATGAGGTTAGTCTTAAGACGTCTCATCCAAAACGGTTGCAGATCAAGGGACGTACACTGAGATGCACAATCCTGATCACATTCGTAACCAAGTAGTCTGGATGTAAAGCACCCCTGAACGCTCTCAATCTTAGGTTTGTTGTCTATACGGACGCTCCCTAAAATAAACGAACAGTATTCTAACAGGGGTTGGACACAAGTTTTGTATGGCAATAATTTGGCTTCGTGGTGATGAAAGTTAAGAATGCTACTAGGCTGTAGTATTCGTAACTTCCCTCACCATGAGGCCAAATTATTGCTATACAAAACTTGCGTCCAACCCCTGTTAGAATACTGTTCGTTTATTTTAGGGAGCGTCCGTATAGACAACAAACTTAAAATTGAGAGCGTTCAGGGGTGCTTTACATCCAGACTACTTGGTTACGAATGTGATCAGGATTATGCATCTCGGTGTACGTCCCTTAATGTCATGCACCGCATCACGGTCACAGAACCACCTATGACATCAGAGCCTGCTGCCTACCCCCGTTAGGCTCATTATGGCGAAGAACTAATTCAATCATTTATTAGAATGTGGCAGCATCCAGCAGCCGGGTAGTCGATGTTCATCCTTATTTCATATAGTAAAGAAAAGAAACAGCGACTTTTGGCGTCGCACTGTCGACCGTCAGTGGCTCAACGCCAACACAACCATTGGATGTCACACCTACGAAGTAACAGCGAATCTGTGTGGGATAAACGTATCTTCCAAGATCATCATGGTCAAAGCGAGGCATCAAAAATCCATGGCAGTAAATGGTTTCTCGAAAGCAGTCGGCACCACACTTTTTCAACCGATCCAACTTTCACATGTGCCTTTTTTCATCGTAGTGCAGCATAAATGTCTCAAGGCTTTATCGATGACATCTCTTGTGGTTTAAATGTCTAAATTTGCGCCGATAACTGCCTCGTCGTGAGTACAGGTAAAAAACATATCCCCTACACGTGACCCTCATATTCAGTGGATTCATAAAGAACACCGCGGCTATCATGTGAAAGTGCAAAAAACAGTTAAAACACTCGGTATTCTTAGGCACATCACTGTATGCCGAGGCACATGAGGGATGACGGTAGTGGCATCGGCCATTCCAAGCTACCCGGAACTAGCCCCACACAAAAGTTCTGTATTTTCAGCGAGCCGGTAAGTTATTATCAAGGGTTGATTCCTACCTCTGACTCACTTATGTGACCACAGACGGGTAGCCGTGCGGAAATGCAAGGTATATGAGCTTGGATACCGTGCTAGAACTTCCCCTTTCTGAGTTCATCATAGTTATTGTGGATGCTTACATGTTCGTTAGTGGCCCCAAGGTAACTATTTCATTTTTGTCGACTCATCTGACTCTGCAGTCACAGACAATTTACCTTCACCGACCGAATACAGTTGTAGCCATTGGCCCTAACCGTTGGGCAGCCACAATATGTGGAAACATCACACATTATGTCTAGCAGAAAATTTCTGTCTATGTTGTGGTTCTCGACCATTTTCAGCACTAATGAACGTCTAAATTGAGTCCACTCCACCAACGAAAGCCCACTTACCTTCTTTATTGGCAAAACACTTGTGGATTGAGATGACTGGACAACGCTCCCTAGTTTTCCTCAAATATCTGATACATACCCAAGGTAAATAATCCTGTGGCTGATGAATTGGCTGGAATATTGCCAACAGAGATCACCGAAGGTGTTCACCTTGTTAATTTTGTTCTTCACAAAAATCTTTAGACGAACTATGAATCGTTGCCCATAACTTTTCAGCTGCAGCTGTGTCCGGTGGCAGCCGGTAAATATGAAATTCACGAAATGTATCTGCAAGCCAACCACGCCCGCATTACCAAAAGGACAGCGACACAATCTTTTCAACACCATTCACAGGATATCTCACCTAGGCGAAACTTTCCTACTTCCCTGCGATAGACGTTAATCGATGTGACCAGCCATCCTGGCCTGACAACAGCGTCAAACCAAGTGGAACATTAAAACCTCCTTCGGTTTCTTTCAAGAACCAGGCACTCATTTCGAACAAATTCATGGTGCCACCGTGTAACAGTACTAGGATTTGCTGGATCAACCCGTGCCTTTTACCCACATTTACCATTTCATGATGCTACCGGAGACCGTAAGTATTGACAGTACTACTTCAAAAATCACTTCTGTTATACTCATGGAAAAATGGATATCGAACTGTTTCATTGAACCTCCGTAAAAACCTACCATTGGCGCTAACTCTAGTGCTGATTATTCCACAGGGTGACCGCAATTTTGGGTTCCGCAAGCGCCACAACAAACAATCATCGATGCGCCTTTTCCCTCCAAGAATGTTCTTGCGTCTTCCACAGGTCAGTGTGACGCGGTACCGAAGGAAGACGAATCTCAAGAATGTTGAAGATGCATTCGCCTGCAAGCAGCGGGCGGATTCCCTTACTCACCTCTACTGACATGAATAATCCATTTTCCTAGGTACACTAGAAAGTAGTTTGTTCCCCGTATGTAGTATGCCTCCGCAGCAGCCATTTCTTAATCCATACCAGAGTTCCTCGTGGGGGGTGTGGCAAACAACGGGAAACGTTTCTTCCTCATTGGTTCCTTTTAGTCCTGGGCGCGAAGCCATACACCATGTTTAGAGGTATGAAAAATTTCTATGTAAGTTACATGCATTTTTATGGCAGGCAATCTCAATCCCCGAGCACTCGGTAGCTGGAGTACATGAGTGCCGCATAGTTATAAAATGAAACATTCCACTAGAATGAGCACAGGAAAGTTCATAAGCCGAATAAGTGGAAGTATTGTCTCTGTAACAACGAAAAGAACCAGGGTTTGCATTTGGACATTGTATGTACTGCCTAGTGGACAGTAAAGATTGAAGGTAGCACTTCTATTGTTACACCCTGTGGATTTATGCACAAAAGGAATGGTGGTAGATCCAAAGACTGACCTTCAACATTCCTTCATCCCCCACCTTCTGGAGGAAAGTTAGGGGTCTATTAATAGTGACAACAATAATAACGATATTTATTCTTGAATATACAGGCACACACCATTTTTACAGGTATGAATACGTTTATATACAAATTACATCCATCTTCATGGGGGGTAACCTGAATCCCTACCCGTTGTCACCATAAGATATAAGTGCTAAGACATCCCAACAGAATAAGTGTGCAGAAAATTTACGAGTTGGACAAGTGGAAGTATTGTCTTTGCATAACCAAAAAACCGGGTTTGTATCTGGACACTGGAGGTATTACCTGGAGAAAAATAAAGCTTGAAGCTAATGCTTCGATTGTAACAGTTTGTACTTTTTGCTTCAGATAATGATGAAAAGTTCATGGAGGAATGTATGCATGAATTGTTTACATACTGATGATTCCAGGACTGTATAATGCATGCACGTTATTACCATTCCACAGCAAAGATTCATAATCTTTCGCTTCATCTTCCAATTAAAAAGTGAGCTGGTCCACTCCGATAGACTGCCAATCATTTAGAAACCTTAAAAACGACAGATGCCGGCGCGTTTCTTGTTTACTGATGCGCTTTGCTCCATCTTCACTCTTCTCGGAAATAATTAAATACACTTAAGCGCGATGGCGACCCTCATTTTCGGAATCAACTGGTTTTCAAGGAACTGCCTACAGAACGCGCAGTCCCCAGGTGGTCACTGCCACCATTCTCCAGACCGACAGCTATGTAGCAGGTATACATTTCTTAATCAACCGTTGTGGCTTAGAACGCTACACATGCACCACTATATATCCTACCTAATCGGACATCCTGGACTTGCTGTAAGCTTCTGACGTTCATCGCAGTCGCAAAACTGAACAACCAGATGTAAGGTTTATGACCAGTTTTCATTGTCATTGGTCCTCTACCCTTCATTTTAAGTAGGCATTTCCAACCTTCCTTTTCTCCCATCCAAACATAAAACGAGCATTACTGTGACCTAAATAAATCGGACCCCAAAACAACCTCCAGTGAAACCTCATCCCAGTTAGTGACCATCTTTTTCCCTGTAGTAACTAGGGCTGGAGATAAGAGGCGTGATATTTGGCCGAAATTGCTAGAATAGCCTCGAGACTCGGAAACCGATAAAGCGAACCTCTGTCTCACGTAACACTCAGAACACATCTGTCTTCATTCGCGAAAGTGTACATCCTGCTGGCACCCCTAGCTCAAGCCCTAGAGTGCCTGGAAGGGCCACTTAATTAAGGTGGCAGAAGCGCAAGGAGAAAACTGAAGGAGCTGTTTGGCCACGACTACAATTCCCTCGCATGTGGTCCTCCCACAAGCAAAGGCGACGCGGCACTCAAGTGCAAAGTTCGCATCAAGTGAGTACCTTGTCGATACGATGAGGATATTCTTGATCAATGTGTAGCATCACTCATGCACGCAGATCTGGCAAATCTGCCCTCGGTCCTGCGCGAACCCAGTCCCACATACAGGCTTGTGGAGAGGATGAAAGAATCCCCAGCGGCTAGTGGGATGCCGGCAACCGCATGCGCCGCTAACATGAATCAGTGTCCTAAAACCAAGAGAGTCAGTGACATTACACGGATAACCATATCCGTGAGTGGTCCAGAAAAGGTAATACGACAACCAGCCACGGAGCCGATCATACCTGCTCCAAACCCTGAAGTAGCTCTAGAGGCTACCCCAACCAAACATCGTGAAAAATGGGTTACATTAGGAATGGGGGGCAGCTTTTTCACGAAAAACCACTCACATCTCATGACGGAGGGAATGTCGACGTCAAACCCTACCATCTTGTTTAACGTTACCATGTATCGCAGGAGTCTTCTCAGGAAAGGGGAATTGTCCTATAAACAGGGTTAAGAAGCCATGTGTTGCACACTATAAACAAGCTACCTAGAAGAGAAACCATGTCGGCCCCACGATAACAGCAATTCACCCCAAGAAAAGCCTCAGCTAATGAGGTTGGTCATGAGCTCGGTTAGGGAGTCTGAAGGATCCCCCTTGCCGCTACACATTAACCGGTCATTCAGCACCAAGGCTGGACCAGATCGTCAATGGTCGGCAAGTAGGGTATCTGGAGAAGCACCTTCAACTATGAGACCAACAAGCATGGTTGTCCACGGTATGCCGGAACCAACAGCAGAACATAAGGAGGAATTTTACCCAAAATGTTCAATAGTGACAGCTACTGTCAGCAGGAGTGGCAACGGCATCAATCTCCAGGCTGCTACGCCAACAACGCCTGACGAAGAATGTTTCCCAGAGTGATGACTGCCTACGTCAGGTGTCCAAAGCTCTTGACGGGCGTACCGTAGCCCCGGGCGCAGTTAAGAACGTCATCAGCGAGAACGCTCACCGTTGTGAAAGCGGACCGAGAGCACTGTAACAGCAACAAATGATAGTTCCCCTCCGTGCTGAGGTCACTCTTAATGCGTGTAGTCACGACGGCGTCTCAGATGAAAAAAAACACCGACTCGGTAATAATCTCACAAAGTGCTGCGGGGAGAAACTTGATTGGGTCGGTTCATTTGGAACTGGTCGACCAATAGCAGCTTTCAACGCTACATACGATGCTTTACGGTCCCCCACTACAAAGCCGAATCCTGAGTCCAAGCGTCTTGCAACGATGTAAGGGGGATTGAGGGGTAAACAACCAGAACTGCGATCACTTGCTTCTGCCTTGCTCCCAAGATCATAGTACAAGCAGAAATTTGGTCGTCATCAGATATTAATGACACCTAAGCAAGTATAGATGGCATGTTTTTTCCAGAAACCACTAAAAATTGGGAGCAGTCCAATAATTCTTGGGGTCAAAACAGCAGGTATTGTTTCCATTAGGTAGATATGTTCAGATTGAAATTGAGCATCAAATGTCCTCATGGAGCTGCTACTGTAAATAAAAAAGAAAGAAGAGGCAGGAGCAGATGTGGAAAAGGGAATTACTACGCAGTACAGTTTGGAAAATGGAGAAGTTCCTATACTTCTAGACTCGTCCGAACTTTATGTACGCTTTCATGTATGCATGTATGGTTAACTGCATACTTTTTCCACTATGGGGTTCTTAAAATTTTTCAATATCTCGATTATATCGTAGTAGTTTTGAGGGGAGGCCAGTTGACATAAAGTTCATTTTGGCGAGGAGGAGAACCAGTACTCATACCCTGTAATCCCATCAGCGTAAGAGGAGCACGAGGACCATAATAACTCTGTTTCATACATTTAGAGGTCCAAGTGCGTCCACACTAGCCCAGAATACGTGGATAGCGCCTATTTGAGCGATAGGCTCATTGTTTATTAGCAGCCTATTAAGTGAAGGGCGGGAGAGTGTCAGCTAGCTAGTCGTACGGGTTTCTTCTCGAAGCCTATTCCAAATATGTGCAAATTTGTCGGTTAAGAAATTACTTCGCAGGCTCGTTATACAACGTTTAGTTTATTGTTGTCATTATTATTATTAACCAATGCCTTATGGTCACGCGTATTGTATGTAGAAGTCATAATTGGCTTGATTTGCGGACTGGTATAGTGCACTTGCTGATGATGCAACTTATGACAAAATATGAGGTTTAGCTTAAGCCTCTTCTTCCAGACCGGTTCTAACCTAAGCATGTTACATCTCGATGTGTAGTCTAGACTGGAGTCAGTCCCTAATGTTCTGAAGATGAATTAACGTTGTATCCCTTCGACTTTCATTTTATTGCCTCCGCGAAGGCCACTGAGAACAAATGGGCAACATTCTAATAGTCGGCTAATGCACACTTTATAGAGTAGAACCCGTGATTCAGTTCTTTAGGAGTCATGAATGATACATCCCCCACAGTTTACGTGACTTGGATCTGATATATGCTATTTGTTCCGAGAATGTCAAGTCTCTGGAATATCCGATGCCAACATCTAGCACAGAGGACAGTTTGGGTGGCTGTTTTCTGCATACCCGAGAGTCAGGTCATGGCTGTCGTCGATTCTCACCTCCCCCACCCCACTCTGTGACGACGCCGTTAAGTTATGGAATGCTGCTAAATTCGAAACAGAATGAGGCGCATTGTGAAGTGATCTCAGATTGCTTGCAGAATTGGTGAATAACAGCGGACCAGCACTTCATCTGGAAAAATACCGAATCATACTTCTCTGTACCCTTGACTAGAAAGGTATACTATACCCTCTGTGATACGCATCCTTCCCACATCGCATGGAGGAAGACCTGAGGCCAATACTAACAAAAAAGCTAGACACTAGTTCAGACTATCTAGCAGAAGCAACCAGCTCCTGTGTAGCGCTGTTGATTCGGCCATCCCGAGTCAAAAGCCCAAATGCGTCCACACATTTTCTCGACAAGGTTGCGGTCACTGGGCCACTTGCCTGCCCAAATCGCTACTGCTCCATCATTCAACAGCTTCAAGGAAAGGGTGGACGGCTACTCACAGATGCGCTATTTGTTCTCCTTCGGGTGGAATACAGTTTAGTTTAGTACAGCTGGTTCCGCACGATTTATCACAGCATACCCGATGCTAGGCCTTTCGCACTGTAACTATCACCGAGATCTGAACTAATCTTACACTTCCATGTTACACGTCTCATCTCCAGTTTTCATGGTCACAATCATAATAGCGTTATTGTTATCCCCACAAATCGTCGCATAATATTACTTGCTCCTTGTCTTACCCATGATTCCGTGATCACACCGTTTACTACAGTTCTTTCTTCACCGCTATCTCTCCTGAGCCTGCACAGGTTTCTCCTCCCCTTCGCTTCCGGTTCTCTTGACCCCTATTTTCTTCGTACTTCCTCCCCCTAATTTTACCAAAAATCTTTTCTTTATTCCTGTCAGCACGATACTTGAACTAAGTATAGAATGTGGCACTCTTTGAAAGGGAGTACAATCTTATCATGATTTAGCAACTTGGCTTTTGTTACGTACAGCGCAACGATAGATCCGCTTTTCGGTAAGGGTATTCTCTCGAGCTTCCATTTCGATAAATTTACCCTACGTTTACTTGCATTTCCGTTTGTACTAGGATAACGAGGCCTTACACCTGTTCCAGTTTTGGTTGGACCCGATTACGCTAAGGTTTCTACTCTTTATTAAGTTTTTTCAGTTCTTCCGTTGATTTTCTTTACCTTTTTTATACTCTTTAAGACGATGGTAGCCAAACGATAAGCAAGAGGCAGGGCTGTCGTAAACCTGTTCAGGTGAGTATGCAATGTGACATACGTGACTGGTGGTTCCATGGCACTTGCACAGACTTAATGCGAACTTGGTACATCAAACTCAGCAAGCCCGACCCCAAGTGGCACTGCCGCTTATGCACATCCGAACTCGGTGACGTTCTTGGGAACACCATTGGCATGTTAACGGAAGTTAAAAACAGACTGACAGTAGACCATAAAAATAGGGGGCTGGAAAACTCAGAAGCAGTGCCTAAGCACGAGGGTCACGGAGTTCAACAGCCGACTAGTGTAAAAGGTGCTCAAGTCACTCGACAAAAGTAAGGGACCGGTTTGATAGAGGACACGATGCACCTCAGCAGTGCAATAACATCAACTGTCCAACATTCCTTCACCAGAATTTTGTCATCAACAGACGAGGAGCAAAACGAAACGGTCATACCAAGCGAAGATGCTCAAGATAGAGAATGGGTTTCCATTGTACGGAATAATAACAGCCAAATCTCAACTCCAGCCAAACCCACCGGGTGTGGGAAGGCAGGAACCACGGGAACAGGCCCAGGCAAGGTAATCTGGAAGGAAGGCTAAACCTGGGTTTCCAAGCAAGCTGAACGGATGGCAGATCATGCAAGTAGCCCACGAACTTGCCAGACAAGCAAATGTGCTGCCCACAAACGAGGGCAAAGCAGGAGAAAGGTCGAAGTTTCAACAGGAAAGGCCGAGGTGTCAACAGTTGACAAGGCAGACCACTGGCCGGCATGACTCTCTGGCTATCGTGAACCTGACTGACAATCCTGATCTCCCAAACGGCTTTCAGGACAAGAATGATAGGGTCCTTTGAGAGTACATTTGTACAGAACTCGAGCTAAACCATATAAAACCAGTAGCTGCAACTAGGCTTTCTTGTGGTGCCGATCCAGTGACTAAGGGCGTACTCCGTCTTCTAAGGCTCACATTCTCCAATCCAGATGATGTCGAAAATGTACCCTCAACATTTCACGTGCTCAAAGCCGGAGGGGAAGTAAGGATACTACCCGATATCCCGCACTTTGAGAGAAGGGCTCTAAAGAATCTTTCGGGTTATAATCGTGACGCCTACTTCAGAGAAAGAAGCCTACTAGTATCAGGCATACCAGAAAACCAAGGCACCGAAGGAATTCGCTACGATCTTTTTGAGTGGAAGTTCCACAAGAATACTATGTACCTCAAGGGAATAATCACCGGAAGCGTTACATGGATGCCGTAAAGGACGTTGACCCTAGACCAGGGCTGATCAAAGTGGTCCTTCCGGCCTCTCGAATGGCTGCATCCACATTAAGGGCTTTCCGGGCGAACAGAAATTGCCAGCCGTCTGGAGTCCGCATGCAGCCTACTAGGTCTCAGAACAAAAAGCTGCAAAGAAAACAGGAAAAAGCTGGAGGCACTTGTATCTCCGGAAGACTGCTTAGATCCAAAAACTGGGGTAAAGAGGGGGACACTGCACTGGCATCCCTCACCCCGGCACATTCCGTACCCCAACAGCTGAGGATTCAGCCAGCCAACTGGAAAATAGAGAGGGTGTAGGGATTGCATTCCAAATAGGTGGCATAAATTGCATACTTACAAGTGCACAAAGTTTCATCCGCCTCTGGGAAGCTGGGAAACAAGACATCAGTATTCCAAGACGGTGTCATAGAAGCAATCGTTAAAAAAAGAGGCCGGTGACTCATCCCTACATTAGGTCAAATTTAATGGAATCGATAACGCAAAACAGATTGAAGGATTACCTAACACAATAAAATATTGACGCCCCAGAAATGTTGACTTCGAAGTGGGTAACGTAGCAGGCAAAATTCAATATTCTTGGCCTGGACGCGGAAAATAACTAGTTGGTGCCAACTAACGTGAATCTAACTAATTCCTGCCGTCCACTGTATAGCTTTTGAACTTCCGCGAGTGAAGAACAGTCAAAGGTTGGATCAAACTATCAAAATATGGCTTGTAGTAAGTCAGTGGCGGATTCGTAACGAAATCTGTGGTACCATCAAAGCAACAATAAGTTACACCAAAATTGTAAAAATACCTCGACAGTGCCATTGGGTAGCTATATGCTCCAAAAGTTCCCGGGCACAAATACTTACTATACGGTAAAAACTGGTTAAACAAATACAATCGTTAAGTACTTGAGAATCATTAAGAATACTCCTGACGAAAGGGATCAAAATCTCTGTCTACCAGAACCAAGTCAACGAATAAACGTTACCAGTGGCCAGTCAAACAATCGACAGTCAAATCACAGTGCAATCGTAAGTTGAACCGAAACAACATGTAGGGTGCAGTAAAATGACGTCACGTTGTCAATGGTCCAGCGTCGCATAATAGGACAGTGGAACACTTATACAAAGGCAAATATTGGGCGCAAAGTCAGAGAAGACAGACAACCAAAAAACATTACACCGGCTAGGGTCAAAGGTAAAATATCAATACCGAGGATAAAAATACTCAAATAAATGTCGGTACTGCCAAATAGGGTGGTCAGTAGAGATTTTTATATCTTTTTTTACTTACTCCTGCATTACCAATTCGCTCACTGCAGTAGATAGGCGGACTGTCATTGTTGACCGTCGAACGCAAATTGGTATTATAGACCTCAACTTCGCCAAATCGTGTGATCATGTTAATCATGACTGCCTTGTCGATCAACTGAAATGTTTAGGGATTCAACCTCAGCTTATTGACTGGTTGTGACTGTGACGAGAGGCACTTCATGAAAACTTGGCCTGTCCAAGGACTTAGGTCAAAAACATACGAAGAATGGCTGGTTGGGCTCTATCTGTATCCTGCAGAATACAGAAGGCTAAAGGAGACTTCGTAATAACTCACACCGTTCTGAGCACCCCTGGCCACCCACTCCGTCACTTACTAAATCTTAGCTGCAGCACTAATCGTAGAGGACACAAACAGAAACTAAACCTGTAACATAAAAGGTTAGATCTCAGACACAACCCCTATATCCTGAGAGTTGTTAAACCCTAGAATGCTCTTTCTGATGCAGGCCACTTCGTCTGAATCCTTTAAACGCCGACTAGATGCCCACTTGACTTGTATCTGGGATCTACCCAGAACCAATTGAATTTTCACATTTAAACCGTCACTTTTTCCTTTACTTGTGCACAGGTTAAAATCCATGGACTGACGACGAGGAAGCCAGTTAAGTGAAAGCTTCTTCTATTCCGTCAACAACCATTTACTCACACAACCCCTTCAAGTTTAATCAACTCCCAACCAACAGTCGTGTATCTCAGAGGTAAAGCTGAAAACTGTATCGGAATTCAACAAAGACCTGGAACCATTCCACAAGGTCTAGAAGTGAGCTCGAAGAAATCAGTTGGTTCACAGTAGTTTGAAAAGAGACATTGGATTCTACTGCTATGGTTATGAAAGTGGACACTAATTTGAATGGCTGAGCCACCTGACTTGCAAGAAAATATTGAGAGTAACGTATATATATGTCCCCTTATGCATTCTGCACTTAATATTATCATTCTAATTTCACACGTTAAATAAATGAGTTCCTAACATGCTAAGCTGGTTCACCAAGGAGGGTCTTTCTCCTTCGTGAATTGGCAACAATTGTCTCCAAGGTAAACGAAAGAAAACTGTAGTAATGCATGGGTAAAAAAAAAGCAGTTGAGACCAGTAAACTAGACATCGTTATTCCTTTTTTTTGCTTCTGCTTTACATGCTCTTGGACCACTTTATGCAAGGTACAAGAAATACTTCCCCTTTGAACGCGTTCTTTTCTCACTATCTATACATAAATTACCCCAAAAAACATGTGATTAAATTCAGTGCTTTTCTTAAGTAGTGATTGCTTTTATTATGGAAAAGAATAGGTTCCCAACAAACTACATATGTTGAAGAACAATTCTGTTCCTTTTAACAGGACGTAGAGTTTCACAACAATTTTTTCCCGCAGTAAGCTAAAATTTCACACACTGCAGTCAGTATATGTTTCGCTTACCGAAGTCAGCCTGAAGTTGTCTGATTGTGCCCAAATTCTACAGCAGTTAAAATTCATCTCATGTAGATAGTCAACTTTAAGACTTTTAACAGAACAGTATGAAGGCGTAACTGGTCTCTAACTAATCATGTTACTTGAAGTAAGTTCATGCTGGAAAATGTTCAAACGTGTTCGATAAGACAGAGTTCACGAAGTCTTTAATTGTTTGTCTGAGCCATATAGACCTCCTGCTTGAAGTCTTTGGGACAGCGGAAATCGGTGGTTGAAGGCAATACGTGATACGACTCAGAATCTATCTCGGCGGTGTAGATGCATCCAGCAACACTGTGTTCATGGCGACCATCATTTTCGAATTCTCCTGTCTCACAACAGTCCTTAACTGCTTTTGGTTACTTTTTGCATCTTTCTTCCATCTAATTGTCTTCTACTTTGATTTCGTGATGCGAGCTGTAACAATTCCAACCGTATCACTGTAAAACCAGATCCCTGTTGATATTGACTGACTGACCCGTTTGTTTTCAGGCACACGCAAGATATTTTCAATTAGATCATACCATATAGCTTAGGCACTGAGTAAGGTGGGATCAGCTGTACAACTAGAGAAAGTGGCATGAAAAGATGATGCCACTCTGAATACTGTTAAGAAAGATGAATATATTAAAGCACTGACCATAAATTAAATACAGCTACTCCAGTTTGAAGATGGGTTTTACTCTCCATTGTAGTTACGAGCTCCTCCAAAGCCTTCCAGACTACTATCACCACGCGGTAAACGAATTTGAAATCACAAACAAAGTTGATTTGAATGAAGTTACCACGGTATATGGCAGGACAGGAGAAGTCTTAATTGACCTAGAAGGTATTAAAGTGGGTCATGCGGGAATAAAAATATAAAGAAAACACCTGTTGATATATCTCCTATTACCTCACGAGGTGGAGAACTCCATAGTTTACATATGCGACAGAGTTGGGATGAACTTTTGTGCAGGGTCTTTCAAGTCCAATCCGAAAAGGATGTTCTTTTATGGTATATTAGGGATTCAGCTTCAAAAATGACATTTCAGGAGTGATTCTGATTTAACATTATCTGGGCATGAATATCATAGTATTTACTAGCACATTAGTTCTTACCCAGCTAGTTAATCAACGAGAAAATCAGTATTCATATTGTTTTCTACTGTGAATAAACTGAGGCTGTTTAAATATATGAAAGACGAATATACAGTGCACATCTACTAGACATACTGAACCACCGTTTATTCATTTTGTACTAATAGGTATGAAATTAAAGATAAAGCCATGATACTAATCTGTTAGATATCTCATTATGTTGTAACATGTGCATGGTTATAATTTCTTGGCTTTATTTTATGGGAAAAGAGAGAAACATATGTTTTAGAAAGTCAGAATGGCATTCACCTTATTACTACATGATCAAAAAAAGTAAAAACTAATATTAGTCGTACCACTTAAGGCTATTTCCACGACCCATAGAATGAGGCAAACAAATTGAATGCTCACAATAAGTTTGACTGAAGTATTGGGCTATTGTATGTTGTTCATTTTCTTTATTATATTGCTTATACAAAGGAAGCTATATATTATGTACATAGAGAGAGGGATTTTCATTTTACACCTACGGAGGACGAAAATGGTAGAAGTTACTGAGAACAGCTAATATTACGCACTGACGAATATTCTTCTGCTACCTCTTGTGAATATATATTGCTTAAATATTAACTTTGTGTAGCTTATCCACTTCAGACGACTGCGAAAATATGTAACTTATCTGGAAATTGTATTTTGGTGCAAAATCTTTCAAGCAATAGGGTTACATATCTACATTTCATGGATATGTATATGAAATATAACGAAGGGTTATTGGATTTAAAAAATAATAGATACAACAAAGCATCAAACTTATAGATGAAAAGAGGTGATCCACTAACCATTCTTGGAATAAAGGCCAAGTTATTATTGAGAATTAAGTGTAACAGCATATTGCTTTGAATACATAGAAGAGGATTAAACATCCTTATAGCGTTAGCTTCAACAAATCTATATATGTCACTAAAAGAATTTTGAGATTGGTTGAAAGTATGAATATAAATTAACATTCGTGACCAGTTTCAATGATGACTGTAGCAATAGACGAAGATGTATATCTATTGCAGAGGTTATTGAAGTCATTCAATTTCATTTCCTCTTGCTATCATTTCGGAATGTATGCTTGCATAGATCAATGAGTTATATCTATGAATGTGTGACCACACGTACGGTTAGACTGACAGGGTTAAGTGGATGCAAGCTTATCGGTAGAATGGTATGGGGTTTTACAAGAGTGCATAAGCTACGTTCACTTCATGTTGACTTTGGCTGAAGACTATATTCTTCAGAGGGGTGCACTGTATTTAACGGTCGGTAGGAATGTTTAAATCATTCACACACAATGCTGTGATAGACGTATTTTAATTAGGAACTAACTAAGCAACAATACATTTTTTATCCGCATTTCGATAACGATGCAGAAATTTCAAAAGATATCTGCCGCTTAACAGTACATCCATGAGGTTTGCGTTTCATTCTCCAAACAATCGACTGTGCTTATTATTTGAGTATCTAAGGGGAACATCTTACTGCTATCACATTAGAATCTAGCGACGAGTGGGAATTCCCTCTCAGGCTATCATCAAAGTGTAAATTATTTGAACCATGATAGTAGGAAATATTATATAGAACACCAGCCTTTACAATAGAATAGGACCGTGAGGAACACAATTTGAACGTGCACAGTCATCTTTTCAGCGGTGACGACGTTAGCACGCGAAATGATTAGAAGTGAGTTACTTGAGAGTCTCACACGACCGAGATTGCAACATGTGTAATGCATATCAACTCACTAACCACGAGGAAATGACAGAAGGGTTATGTTACAGAGAAGACATAAGCAACCAGACAAACATGCGACACCAACCTAAAAACCACGAGCCCGATGATCTCAGGTCAGTCGACTGACCAATGCTAAAATAAGAAGTACTACTGTTGCATAACGCTTAAATGTTTCCACATCTATTAGCACCAGATCGAGATGCAGTACATTAAAAGGAAAGAAAGGTAAATAAGAAATAGAGCAACCGAAAGCAGTTGGGAACTACAGTGAGATAGAGGTAAGAAATGACGGTCGGCATGGATTTATCGTGAGGAAATACCTGCACCACTGAGGCAGCTTCTGAGTCATATCGCCTAGACTCTTGAACCACCGATTTCGGTTGTCACACAGACTCCAACCAGGAAGTATAAATTCACCTACATGGCTCAAATCAAAGGCTTCGTTAACTCTATGTCTTATCTCAGTCAATTTTAACCGCTTTTCAGCTAACGCGCACGTTGATGTATATGCTAACTTAAAAAGCGTAACACATCTCCAAGCAACCTGAGTCGATAAAGCTTCACATCATCAACTGACTTACTTATTCTACCTAAAACTCTGCCTAGCCGCTTCATCAATTACATGCTAGTCTCATGTCGCATTGTCGGTTCTCAGGCAGAATGCCGATCCAGACCATTCCTAAAGCAGGAGTCTGCATTTCGGACGGCCATGACCCTTCACAGTCAGCATAACTATCACTTAAACTATCCAGAAGACTGTACATTGGTTGTCAGTATCTCCATTCAACACGACCATTTCATGTACGTAGTATAGTCTTTGACGTTACACCCGTCGTACAATGAAAGGGTATAGTGACTCAGTAGCCTGGTTGATAACGCTCTGGTATTCGAAGAGGTTAGTCCTCGGTTCGAGTTTTAGAGGGAACGGCATCACTCATTGGAAAGGCTGGTATATCCACCTGACGAATCCCAAATAGGAAGAAACGTGCGTCCGGAATTTCACTGCCAAGCGCTTTCCATCATTGGTATAAAATACCAAAATGTATTTCAAAACAAAGTAGTATGATCGATAGTGGCTGTTTTAGATTCCAATCTTCATTCCTTTCATCTTTTATAACCGTCATCAAGGACTGTACACCAAGAAGAAATCTGGATGGTGTAGATACGTTGACTTGGAAATATGAAGAAAGATTGGGATGCAAAAGTGTGAGGTTTGATAATGATCTGAGGGAACCGCAGTAGTGATAGAGTTTTGAGAGTGATCGGCACTTCCGGAATGCTCACACTCTAAAAGATTACTTATTTTTGAGGTATGTGAAAGAGGAAAGGGGTTAGTTTGGCAATGACTGCAGAGTCCAATCACACACGGATTTCGGGGAAGTTCTAGATTTCATTTTGTCTTGAAATCAGCTAAAAAAATTTGTACTGCTGGCACCGGAAGGCTTTGTTAACTCACCTCCCCAGAAAGAAGGTAGCATCAGCGAGGTCTGCCATGGGAAACAGCCTACTGCTACCACTAGTACCACTTCACCCTTTGAGTCCCATCGTAGCGTGGTTATATACACTATGACAATAACTGCTTTTTGTTTTACAAGTATCTAACTAACCTCGCTTGTATGATAGGTTTTCAAAAAACAAATTTTCTGACTAGCATGAGTATATGGTGTGTCAAAACGCAAATCCACATAACATGCCAAAGTAACAGCCATTAATCGGAAAAATGAAAGAGATTAAGGAAGTGTTTGTGTAGTAATGAAGTAGAGCTGACAGTGTACAAGTCGTTAGTACTGGTCATATGCTAGGAGTTTGCTTCAGAGATGGGATCGAATCATGCCTTTTCTACATTTAAGTGAGGTTACAGGGCAGTAAAAGTGTTGGTATGACACTGCAAATTCACTAGTGGAAGTATATTCCTCAGTTGGATGCTGAAAACCGTAACACCTGCTGAACTCCATAAGCAAATTACGTGACATTTAGAGGTTAGGTCTATGTTTTGTTAACAGAAAAGTCAGATAGCGACATCTATGAATGTGGGAACACTTGTTATTTTGATGCAGAAGCATCAAGTTTACGTACTTCAATACTGGTAATCATATACACATAGTCTTCAGATGATCACTGTATGTCTTCTCATAGTTGGCTGGTTTATGCCATGTAATCCAGAACCAGAAAAAGATACCAAAAAACTACCCACCATGTTAAGTGCCAAAGTTAGTTTTGATTTCGTCATATAACTCAAAAAATTCTAACTCCAACACTTCCAAATTTTGCAGATAATCGATAATATTCGGCTACTCAATTTAGGTTGAGCATTCGCTCTAATATACCTTTAAGTCCAACGAACAAAACAGTAAATCTAAATATTATGTACCTAAGAAAGTAGGCCCGGGTGACATCCTATTATCTCCCCATACTGAAGAGTATTACTCCGTCTGAAATATATTAGTAGATATAGTGACAGATACGCAGTGGATATTCGCTTATAACTGCGCTCGTAGTGAGGAAAATTGCGTCTCAGAGACACAGTAGACATCTACTAATTACTGGCATTGCTTCACGGCAAAGAAAATCAAAATTGGCATTGATCGATCGCTCACTTCATAATATTTAGAAGTCATACACGTATCCTTTTACTCCAACACTGAGGGTTCCAAGGCAGAAAACGTCAGCTACGTATCCATTAACCTTCAGAAATCAGCTACAATCCTGCGACAAAGAACACTCATTCGACTGTCGGGATCATGAGGAACATGTCACAAATTATGCTTGATCTGCTTTAATATCAACAATTTATTTTAATTTGATCACACAACTTAGGAGGTGATCTAGAGCTGAAAATAAGCGAAATTTTTGACTTATTTGATCATGAACGCAATAAAACGATAGACTTCAGAGAATTAGGTACAGTAATCAGAGCGTTAGGTGGTGTGCCAACTGAAGCAGAAGTAGTAGCACTTGTGCGTGAGGTTAGTTGTGAATATTTGCAACACTTATGAATTCAGTTGGAAAATGATCCACCAAATGGTTACATTAATTATGAACGATTTCTCCCGGTAATGCTGCAGGCAATGGAACAGAAAAGGTAGTGAGTCAAGTTACTATTTTACTTTCCCCAACAGATTCGAACCTGCATCCGAAGAGGAATTATTGAAAGCGTTTTCAATTCTGGATGTAGAAAAGAAAGGGTATTTGACGACAGAGGCTCTTGAATCGCATATGATCTCCTCAGGTAATAACTTCTTCATTTTTATTTTCAGGGGAACCATTTACCAAAGATGAGATGGAAGAGATGCTTGCCGCTGCAACAGACTTATCAAGAGGGAAGATCATGTATCGTGACTTTGTAATACAACTGTCAACATTTGATGATCACAGCGATTAATCGACACAAAAAAAATGGTGTGTAGCAAAATCTTTCTGAAATACACAATTTATATAACTAAAAGCAGTTTATCAATATCAGAATAATAAGTGAAGCTTCAGATG
The DNA here is from genome assembly GCA_944470555.2 of Heterobilharzia americana. Lineage (NCBI taxonomy): Eukaryota > Metazoa > Platyhelminthes > Trematoda > Strigeidida > Schistosomatidae > Heterobilharzia > Heterobilharzia americana. The sequence goes on from OX104128.1 coordinate 47,811,007, forward strand.
TTACACAAGGTGTAGAATAATATAAATTCAGTTTTGTATCGGTTATGTATTATAACTTGGTTGTACATTACAAAGAAAATAAAAAAGTAACGTCTATGAAAACTTGTGTATAACCCTAAAGATATTTACAAAAATTATATTTTATCCGAACTAGAACTAGATACAGTTTCAGCTGGCATATCCAATTGAAATTCACATGCGATTAAATCCACAGTGAAAAGAATTATAGACTAGAAATAAAAACCTGAGACAAAACAACTTAACCACGATAGTAATTAACAGTATCATTATAGTGTTCTTTAAACCAAGTAATCATACGATCTAGAGTGGGAAATATTAGTTGTCGGAACTTGAAGCCTTCAGGTCGTACGCTGAACAGTTCAAAATGTGGATTTTTATTAGGTAAATAAGCGAGAATAAAGTAACCAGGACGTTCTTTTGTTGAACTCAGAAAATAAGGAATACGATCTGGATTCAGGCTTTTCTCATGTTGAAGTAAAGCATTCAAATGGCTACGATCGCCACCCTGAAAAGGAAAGAGAAACAAATATAACAGTAATATATCAGTAATTATAATACCCAGATACCAGGAGGCTATTAATACAATATTGTGTTTAATTTTCCACTTCTAGACTGCTGTTAGAAGGGAATTACAGTGAAGAAAAGTGACAGTATACGAACCTTCATTATTATAACTGTCAGTTGCATTCTTATCCATGGATAAGTTTAAGTAAAGCAGTAAAGCATATGAAATTTGTAGATTTCAAGTCAGCTGGTGGGAATAGCACACAATTCTAATTGTAGCGAAATTTATTCCTTATTATAGTTAGTTAGATGCTGAAAACACAAGCAGTGATCGGAATTCCACTTCATCGGAATTCATTATTACAAGCAATATGACAAGAAATTTTTCGCAAGCGTCAACAACATACCGTGCTTTCCAATCATTTTGATTATGCTAAAATGGACTGGATATGAATAGTAATAACCAAGCACAAACATAAGAGTGACATTTTCTACCAGTATGAAACTTAGTGAAATTATGACTGTTAGTCAACCCAATAGGCTGTATGCAGTTATGCGTACAAGAGTGGTGAAACTGTGCAGTTATACTTCAAAATCTAAAAATATTAGATTTTCACACCTATTTCAGTTTGAACATGAGATATTCGTCATTAGTAGAAATTGTACGTACTTCCTTGCCTGAATCATTCTCCACGCGAATTAAGTAACAACAACAAATTCTCATAGATGGAATGTATAGGGGAAAGAAAGACAAATTTTAAAGTAAACTAGTAGTAAGCACATGCATGTTCAGATGTGAAGGTGCGAGAGTTTCTTATATGGTTGGAACCTATCAGTAGGATAATCTTTCTATTGTCTACAATGTTCATACCAGTATTATATAGTAGATATAATATGACTTCCACCAATGAACATTGTGCATGTGGGGTGGTTTTCCGTTAATCTTTTTGAGTGAGTCGCCTTGTGTGCATTTAGCTAACTAGTATTTGACAAGGCTTTTATTCATGACCATGGAAGAAGAGAAATTATCTCACTTCTTTTTTCAAACAGAATATTTTAGGCAAGAATTAGAAAGTTATAGTTACTCAATATAATTTCTAAAAACAAAATATTTATGCTTTCCTTAACCACCGAAGAAAGAAGCAGATGAAATTAGAACGGAAGAAATAGAAAGATAATGTTTATGCTCAGGAAACTGACTGTAAGTCAGCCACAAAACAAAAATGTGAGTAAACTTGGATGAAAAGAAACTGAATTTACAGCTTGCTATCTGAATGTTAAGAAGAATACAGATTTTATATATATGAGGGAGTGCGAAATGACGTGTTCATCCTTACTGACTATGAGTTATGAGAGATCAAACCCAGCACTTCTTTCTTGTTTTAAGATTAGGATATGTTTGTTAGACTCCACCCTGTGTAGAGATGCTTGTACCAACAATTATCTCTATGATTTAACCGAACTCTTGTGGTCCGTGGTCCTTTAAGTCCCGCTGAGACAATACAGGACAGATTAAAAAGAAGGTATAGTCATAGCATCGGTCATTTACAGTGCGACAGTCCGAGGGGAGTTTTGAAGTACTCGTTAACAGCAGATGTGAGTGCAGTAAGATATTGCTCTTGGCGACTGGTATTTCCAGCCATACTATCTTATCACTTAAAAGCGGAGTATTATAAGTCGGTTAGCAAAATGTGCATTCTGCATTTCCTTATTGGCTTTCTGTCGTAAATTGCAAAGCTTTACAAAAAAAGGCATCATTCTTCCAGAATGAGTTCATCGAGAAAATATCAGTAAGATGAACTACCAAGAAATGAAAAATAATGATACCAATAGTGGTAAATAAGCTCGAAAAAGTGGAAAGGAAGCCAATAAAAGGCTCGAATTATTACTGCTCTCAAGATTTAAATAGAGATAAGGTGTAGCAGTCTATGAAACTGATTATCATTCATATCCTGCAGCCACCAATCGTCGACTACTGCTGTCTTAGGAGCGCCAATCAGACCAACGGTCACAGATTTCACGAACTGGTGTCATGATTTGGTCAAGGCACTCAGCTTCTTTCCAACTACTCAAGCATCTGGATAGATAGTCCTTCACTATGAGCAACGGATGCGTCAACTGACATATGGAAATGCGACTCTGTGGTCTAGGTATTTAAACAACAATCACTAGGTTGTCAGTCGGAAAGTTTACCTCCTACAGTTATCCTGGTAATAAACCTAGTATCATAGTCCCTAACAAATCAAATCCAGTTTACGTCCTAGCAAATAAATATACATCTATTTGATGAGTCATTTAACGACCATTACTAATATCAACGGTGCCTAGAATTCTTTAGGTCACCTATATTCCGGTGTTGTTCTTTGTCGAGAAATAAATTAATTAGGCGTATAATAGCTATATATAAACATAATAACTCACTGAAGAGTCCGATAATATTTGTAAGTCATTATATCACGAACAAGAGATACCATAGGTTGTACATGACGTGCTACTATTTCATCCAGGTCTTCAAATTCTTCATCTCCAATAATCAATAATTTTCCCAGAGAGAAGTTGTTCGTTTTCTCCTTCTCAACAACATCAATATGTTGCATGATTCTGTCATCGACCTTCCAGCTAACAGTCAGATGATCTGTTCCCTAAAAAAATGGTGGGATATGAATATTGTGATAATAATAATAGTAGTAATAAATCACTTTATCCCAAACCATAAATTCTAGTATAGTTTAGAATTCTCAGGGTGGTGTTTCAACAAATCTGCTTCTTTTACAATATTTCCAAATAAGAAAACCCATAGCAATTAGATAATGTTAATAACAATAGTATGGTAGGCAGTAGTGTATAACAACCAGAAGTTGTTATGTCACCGTCTAATTTGTATGTTGTTGCACTTGGAACGGATAGAAAAGTTTAGTGAGGGGTTCATTCATCCAGTATAAAAATTTGCTGTTCCAGCAGCGTGTTCCTGTAATAACTATATGACGCACTGTCGTAGCGTTCAGGGGCTAACTGTCACCTACTGTGATACTTTCTCGCAGTCCTGTTGTTAACCCATCTAACGGTAGGTTGAAGATATTTTAAGAATGCGCGAGAGTATGTTTTACGATTGGTTGATATTTGAATGGCTAAAACAAGTTAAAAAGGAGCAATCTGATGAAATATATTCGATGAAATATTTATGGTAGCCCAAAATTTAAGCAAGCCATCAAATATTCTTGTATTCAGATGAAGCGCATTCCTATGACGATACAAACTGAAGACCAGATAATACAAATATTCTTAAAGAAATCAAAATTCATCTACAATACACTTCGACTAAAATTGGATTTAACCGTTGCTGTCGCTAACAACAAAAAGGTGGATTATGTAAAAGGGGTTTGATAACATATATATTTTAAACCTTAAATATTCGAAAGGCTTTCAATGGCAAGCTGGATTGTAAAACGCACATCGAACAAGAAAAACCAAAATAGAATAGTGTACCTTTCTACTTGGACGAATGATGATTGCACCAGGCTCCAACTCAGGTTCCATTACAGCTAACTGATCATAGCTGATGTTTTTGAAATATGGATGGAATATCAAACGAGACATATAGGGATTTGTCTTAGCCTTCGCTTTAGCCATTGCTTCTTCTTCTGTACGTATATCCCGTTCTTCTCTTTCATAATCATAAAAAGCATCTTGACGTGGACGCCACATATGACGTTCATCCTACAAAGTTCGAAAAACTGTACAGAATGACTTTGAAAAGAAAATGTCATGGAAAAAAATAGAACTAAAGTTAACTAGATATATCAATATTATATTAAACTTAAATGTTGACCCCATTGAATACTTAAACTTCAATCGGCTATTGAAACTTACTTTCAATTCAGTCGTCTTACAAGTCAGCTCCACGTTGAATCTTGTTATGTCAATCTTAGTTACCCGACATTGAACGAGAGAACCAGGTTGTGTACGTTCAAATAATTTTTCAGGGGAATCCATAAACTTCAGTGGTATAAAACCATCAATCCCGTTATCTAATTGGACCCGTAATCCAACTGGCTGTCCAGGACATTCATTATTATCGAAATGACTCCACACCTAAAAATGTGCAAACGAGGAATGTTGAGTGATATCACAAATTTCATATCACGAATAATACATGGAAATGATAGTTACAACAGCTAAGATTAATAAGATCCAAAAAGTATAATATAAACATTACATGGTTGAGTAATTGGAAGTTGTCTTGACGACAAAATGGACACATCCACAAGCCATTGATTTCATTTTTGGTTGGATTTGCATTGTCCAGCTGTTCTGGTCGTGGCCGTCTAGTAGCGACTGACAAAATGCGACACTCAACTAAGCGACCCACGTGTAAAGTTTCAGGAGTCTCATGTGTCACCATACTGAAAATGCTTTCTGGGTTACCAGACTGATATGGCTCCCGATAATCCCGATAACGATGATTCAGTTCTTTTCGGATATCGTATAAGGTGATGTGCTTGTCCCCATGTTCTTGTCGTTTAAGCTCTTCCGCAAACGCGTCTAGATCTAATTCTCGTAAACGTGCAGGACTGAAATTTGATAAAAAATATAAAAAGCTAAGCGCCAGAAAAAGTGATAGAAATCCACACAAGTAAAAAGAAGACATGAAATCAAAAGTAAAAGAAACTATGCAGATCAACAAGTCAATGAATTTGAACGGTAATATAAACAGGCATCTCCAGCAACGGTTGAAATAGGTTCGTTGAATTATAATCCAAAGTTCATGCGTACACGTAACATACTTTCCGCTTAAACAATGAAACACTAAAAGGGGCTGTTTAAATAGTACTCAACGAATTAGTGTTTTGTTTTCTACATCACTGAAGGCAATGGAAGTAAAATTTTATTGATTAAATACACTTGTGGTGATTTCCTACCGAACCTCTCTAGCGGTAACTGAGAGTGATATGGTCAACCTGTGTCCACCGATGAGTTGAGTTCGACGGATGTCATATCTCACTGAATGCTGTGGCTGTCTGAGCAGAGTTGAGGCTAGGGATCACCATTATCCTCCCGTCTGACTGAGAATCTAAAAGTGTCATTTAGATTCTTTCGTGTCTGGCTCAGATTTCTACATGTGAATTAAAGTTATCGGCTGCAAAAGCCACATTTCAATGCTTGGTTTATAGCAGGAAGTGGGGATGGCTGGACACTTCAGTAAAACCCGTACCTCTACTAGTATCCAGTCAAGCGGTGTGCTTTCTTAGTGATATGCCTACACCTGCAAGACCATAAGATTCTGCCGAGGAACCTAGAGAAACACGAAGGATAAACTTTACAGACACATCCACTGACCACGTGATATTTATCCAATAACCACACTTAGGTTCTGCAAGTATGTCTTACACAAACGCAGCATACCTCCATGGCCAAAGATGCCAAAGTTTTGGCTAGTGAAGCTTGTTTTTCGACTTGATGGTGTGTACATGGAAATCTCCAAAATGCAGTTTGGAGTGTAGAGACGGGAGATGCTACTCTCTGAACCAAATTTTTCAGTAGGGGCAATAAGACTTGAATAAATTAAAGAGAACGCAGGAATATTAACAGATAGATATTGAGAGGGAGTAGAAGATAATGTGCGATGTTAGTTGTGATGAAGAAGATGAGTGCTAACTGGTGTGATAGCTCCAGATACTTCCCGGCTACACACACTGTGGGTGACTACTTCTTCTTGAGGTATGTGGAGAAGAAAATGGATTCCTATGGATGATCTTCACTACTCGTGTGGGTGACCGCAAAGGTGATGCTACATCTGCTTGAGGATGAACATGCAACCCTTCTGGGGAATTTTAGATCGAGTCGAATCGAAATGTTCTCAGCAACCAAATGTACGTTTATGCGGTAGACGAGGAGTCACACCTACTATGAGGGTTAATGATATTATTTGGCTGCCCAAACTTCGGTAGGTGAAGATGGGTTCGGATCGGTAATCCATCAATGGGAAGTCAACTAACAAAACTAGCAAGCCACAGCTCCACAACTGTTGATCAGGGATTATTTGCGTTATCTTTGAACTAGAAAAATCTGTACCTCTTGCACCGAAAGATCAAGGGGAGAGAGAAGTGCACCCAGTTTCAGGACCAATCTTTAACATCTATACTTGCAATAAGGCAGTATCAGCATGCAACGCTGATGATTCTCAGGAACCATCTTATAGCCATCAAATAAAGTACAGTCAGCAGTATAGCATTGCTCTCGAACTTCCAACATAGCGTAAACCATTTTCTTCCGATTTGGATGCCCTATTGCAACACTTAAGTTCTGTTCTTTTTCCAGTACTTTTCTTTCAGTTGAGCTTAAATCTCTTGAGAAGAGCCTGATCGCCCACCTTTATCGTATCGATAGTTATTGATGTTTCATTTGTAACCTCATTCTTCTTACTGGGATATTTTTCTCCCGGCAATTTGTAGAACGTGTTGAACACCAACAAATTAAATATTCTGTTTACCGATGTGGGTGGAGACAACTAACCTCGTCCCTTCAAACTGAAATTTGCACTTACACCCATCGGTTTAAGATATTAAAACCTGACTAAAAAATACAACCAATTGCATAATCACGTATACAGTGGAGTGGGTAAATCCATTTTAATAACTATAAAGCAGTAAAGTGGTTGTTTTATATAATTTATCATGAATCGATTACCTTGTTAGTGAGACTTGGATGGGGGAAGACAAGTAATGAACTATGCTGGATACCTGCTTTAATGAGATTAATAATAGATACTAAAAGTAATGCAGGTTGATATGAGCAAACATCAGGTAACAGAAAGTTTAAAAGTTTCCAAATAAGAGAATAACACTTCATAAAACGACAGGGGTACTTATGGTTCACATAAATGTTCAATAGTTAAATAAGAACTAAACTAATACCATACATATCTAAGCAGACAAAGTAGTGATATTCAGTAAATTGTAAACAGAACTTCTGAACATGCACCTACCTGTGAACTATTTCTTCAAGTGCGACTGTTGGGTCACACTCTTCAGTATCATCATACTCTAAAGCATCCACAGCCATTTTCTTTGCTAGATCATAACTTTCAGGGTGCACTCTAGTAGAATCCAGCAGATCCACATCATCTGCATCTAGGTCACGTACGGAGGCAGTATCAATTTTAATGAAACCAGCACAATTAATGACCACTCGCGGACCGAACTCTATCATTGTTACTAGTTGCATTCGGTTAGTCAGATGTGTTTTTTTGTGCTTTAATATCTGTAAGGAAAAACAATATATCTCAATCAGAAGGCATCTTATATACAAAGAACACAAAAATTGATAACACATGTTCAAAACAATTGTAAAAGTTTGAAGGTATCCTGACCAACAATGGACTGGATGGTTTGAAAAAACTTGGGCACCGAGTTAGTAAAAATACATCCTATACAATGAATTGTAAAAGTGCTCCAATCGCACATCAGCAGAAATGCTGTTAAATTTAGGGAAAATAATGGTATTAAAACTCTGCATATGCAAATTAAAAATGCTAACATGAGTATTAGTTCATAATAAATAGGAGTGAAGACATTCTTAAAAACCTCCCAATGCGGTTGGTTAGTGAATAGTAACGTGGATCCCAACATTACTGCTTAACTGTTCAAGTTGCTACACCTAATACGTGCACATCATGGCACAAGGTAAAACAAAAATAAACAAAGAACTATCAATCTTAAAGCCAACAGCAGCAGAGTCATAAAACTAAGAAAGGAGCTAAAGCGGGTATCCAAATGTGATATAACGATTAAAGTGAACATAAAGTTTGGATGTAAATTCACCACTGTGATCGACCTTGAGCCATACAATCTAGATTTTTTCCAACAATCAGTTCCAGTTGTCTTCTGAAACTAAACTGAAAAGCCTATATCTCCTAAAGTGATTCACAATGACAATTAAAGACTTCATGGACTAGTACCAAATATCAATTTGGTCACTCCTAACCTTTTCTGACATAAACATTGGAAGTTAATAAATATAATAGTTGTTGTGGCGAATTGAAGTGCAACATAACAGTGATAGTTCTATTCTGAATAATATTTAGGTACATTATAAAGAATTCACAACATGTTAAATTGTAAACTAGCAAACAGAAAGCAATTTAACCAATGTGTGACTTTTTCGAGAGAGAAAAATTCTTGTTACAGCCATTTTAGTAATGGTTAGATTACTATTACACAAACAACGGGAAATAATATAACCATTCATCCATTTGCAATGAAAAGTCGATCAATAAGTTCGATTCTAACACTTTCTTCCACATCATCATCAAAATCAACTGCGTAACCCTCCAAGTTGCCAAAGCATATATCAGTACATCAAGTAAAAAGCAGTGAAGTCGAAGATGAAAAAAAGAAAATCCAGTTGAAAGGATTATAAAGTACGAAAAGAGAGAAATTAAGAATGAGAAAATGGTGAGATTCTGTATAGCGTGAAGATGAGGATAATGTGTGTATACATCTGCACCGCTGACATCCACTCTCAGCCATATCACCTAGAGTCTCCAACCACTGGTTCCTCTTGTCCTGCGGACCCCAACCACCCAGTCTGGATCGCCCCACATGGCTCAAACCAACAGTCAAAGACTTCGTACATTGGTGGCATATTTTAGTCTAACCACCTCGAGTCTTTTTCAGTCTGAACCTACGAGGCAATCGGCCACTAGACATACGTTACATATGTCCCAACCATCTAAGTCGATGAAGGTTTATAACCGTGTCAACTGATTTACCTTTTCTCCCAAAAACTCTACACCTGACCTCTGTTTTACTCACGTGGTAACACCACGGAATACGACCTATACTACGGAGGAAACGGTGGTCAAACACCTGAAGTCTCCTTATGTCTTCCACCTTCAATGGCCATGTTTCATAGCCATACAGTAGAACAGACCGGACTGCTGTGCAGTACACGCCACTCAATAGACAGTCGGATATCACGGCGGCGACACACGTGGCGTAAATTGGCAAAAGCCAACCAAGCACTTTGTATTCGTGCAGAGATTTCATCGGCCAGTGACCCACCAGGGCTGATCCTGCTTCCCAGGTAAGTCAAGTGGTCGATACACTCAACCAATACACTCTTTATTGCTAGCCGAGGAACTGTTGAAGGCCAATCCTGGAGTAGCAATTTGCAGTTGGGTGGTGAGAAATGCATCCCAAACACTCCCTAATTTCCACTCAGAACTTCCTTCCGCAGCTAGAATGAGAGCTAAATAATATACAGAAGAGTCTTCCGTTTAAGTCAGACGTACATAAAGTCTTATTTACTTGTTACTTATCGTGTCTGTTGATAGTGAGGGAGAATTTTATGAACGAACAAGATGTTTTTCATTTGATAAAATAACTGCTAACTGTTTATGTGAATTAGGATGCCTATGCACATAGATGACCATTAAAAGACATACATCCGATCCTGTTGATCGTCTTAAGAGTCTAAAGCAGTACAGCACAGTCTTCATTCAAAAGTCTGAGAACAGAAAATTGGTGAAATGGAAGAATTAGTAAGTTATAAAGGTAAAGACTGGGCTATGCCAGAAAATTACAGCTTTGTTATTCAGTAGATGAAAGAATTTTTAAAATCAACAAGATGTAAGACGATTAAAAGCGATCAGACGAAAAACATAAACCGAAATAGACCACAGTCAACACATCCTTCAATAAATAGGGAGCAATAGGACAGGAGTCAAAGAGAGTGAAGCAGTTTGCACATCACCCGTTAACATCTTAAGCTTAAATTGATAGTCTGATATTTTAAAGAATTAAACTTGAGACTACTCAGGAGGTATTTCTTAGTGTTCAATAAAAAATTGTTTGGGGAAGAGCAATCAGATGCAGAGGTACCTGGTATGCAGAATTTTCAATTCATTAGCACATTTAACAAAATTGATTGTAGCGAGAAAAGGTGAATGACGTATGAAGAGATAACGAGAAAGTGAAACAAAGGAACACAGAAAAAACAGCTTCAGCAGTTAGCCAAGTGAAACATCTCCATCAGTATACAAATACTGCCTCTTTTCAGAGAAATAGGAGAAGAATCACTATGTAGTCCAGCAATCAGTGTATGTCCTGATAATCTTGTTCAACAAGCGGGGTCTTGGTACCTCCATTGAGTTTTTAAAAATATTATATAAAACAGAGCTTCTTCTTTGTACCGCGTTAGTGCCTACCTATCACATCCCTATATACATGCACTCGGCCTTAACTTTAGCAACTGAGAAGCTCTGCACAGATGAAGTAATAATTCCACCTTACACAAATTCAGTTTAAAACACAGCCGTTGTATGGATTAGCGATGGCTAACTGTAGAGCAAAAATTCCCAGTTGAAAACGTTTATTAACGCTGAAGTACGTAAAAGTGACTGTTTTTAAATGACCTACCTTTAGCATGTGTAGGCCTTTGCGTGGCCCTAGTCCCGAAATAAACTGAATAACTCCAGAAGTGTGCGGATGAGATAAGCAACGATTTACATCAACTCCAACTTCATTCACACGATTGATAAATTCTATCTCCAGGGCTCGAAGCAACATATCTCGAGGCAGAGAATCTTGCAATGGATGCCATCTGATGCCTAATATTTCATTCTCAATAGTTACTAGCTGCGCAAATTCAGGTAAGGGGTCCTGTAAACGCCTACCCAAAGAGATAGCTTGGCGAAGAAGTGGAGGATAGGATATCGGTAGGTCGAACGAAGCACGTGAAGATAATGCAAACACAATAGAAAGTTCTGTCTCCATTAACTCAACATGAATACGAGGTAAACGTCTTTCAGTGGATAGTTCATTTATCAGGCGCTGAATATCCTCTTGCAAAAACAAAGCTTTTCTACAATCACATCCTATTACGCACACTTGAGGTTTGTGTTTGACCATAAAGGTTGACAGACGCTGCATATCTTCTTCCTTAAATAAAAAACAAAAAGTTGGTTTATATAACGATTTCCGTTCATCACTTTTATCGTATGTGTTCCTAATAAGTAGTAAAAAAGAGAAAACCCCATAAAAATAATGAGTACACATTCATACCTTGAGTTTTTTCATATCTTCTGGAGCACGACGTGAGACCAGAAGACCATGAAAATGAAGAAAATCGACAACCTCACCATTGCAGTCTAGTTGGACCGCAGTCACCATTGACTTCCGAATATCATCCTCATTTTTCAATGCCAGAGCCAAAACACGAGCTCCCTTTGGCCAAACAGCACTAGAACGGGAGTCAATATCTCCTCCTGAACGAGAATCTGATTTGTGACGATTGCCAGCAAATGGAGAAGCGGCTTCTTCAGCATCCATTTCATACGATCGGTGTCCATCTGGTGGATATGGCCCTACACGAAGGTAGTTGAACAGCTTTTGGCACACATCTATGATTTAATTACACAGAAGGATTACAACAAGTTATCACTAAATATATAAATAGGACTTCATGAAGAGCGATCCTACAATATAGGCACAGCAGAATGACTATGAAATACAAAAACTAAAGTAACGAAATTTCTGAAAGAGATATTTATCGAGAAGAATTAAAAATATCGAAGGATAACAGCAATGATCAAAAAACTAGTAGCGAATTTCGAGTGAGATTACCAACACAGTTAAAAGTTGGTCATATGATTTTCATCACGAACAGCAAGCGAAAGAAACATACAACTTTTAGATGGATACAACAGCTAGTATTTAAAACGTGGACAATCAGACAGCAGTATAACAGTAATTCTCGATTAACATGACTTATCCTCAGTTGCGTAAGGAAAAAATATGCTTGTATGGTCGAGCCCATCAAACAGTCAGTTTTGTAAGAGATAGTTTTACACAGAAGGTAGTAAAAAAGATGTATCCATTCTTTGTTGTACTTGTCGAGAGGAAATCTTCGTCTTATATTCCTTACCTCTCATTTCAACAAGTAATCCCTAATTTTTTTCTCTAGGCTTTATACTGTTATTGGTATCACTATTCTTATCTTCTTACTCTCCTTTCTTATCGACTTCATATGTCTTTGCTCCTAAGATGTGTGGCAACTTGAATCGAAACAAGTTTACGCTGAGTCACAAGTTCCTTTTGTCTGATTCAGGGAAAATGTACCCGGAAACTCAATGCTTATAGTGGACAAACACAAATTTACCTTCCACATGCTCACATACTGCTGCATGTGATGCAGGCTTTGCAGAGATCTTTTTCACTACCTTTAAGGCACAACAGAGGAAGGTGAAATCCATTTTTTAGTAATGAACCGAATTTTAAAAACTTTGGTTACGGTCTATTGAGATTGTGAAACCATAGTACGAAACAGATGGATCATTAGACCTCCAGCACATTCATGAAACAGAAGTATGTGACCCTTCACTGGTTACCGATTACCATGTCAAAAACACATTTCAGCGCTTACTTTTTTTCTTAGGCTTTGTGGTCAGATCAGGTAGTAAATGATACAAGAAATATGCTCTAGAAACTACTTATTGAAATAAACGAATATCAGTATCGATGAATAAAATGAGAATCCTCAAGATTAGTAAACTTATATGATAAAACGATTTTCAAAATTTCGATAAAGGTATGAGGTGGATGAATGGGCGTCGATAAGATAGTTGCTGTCATACTGCCCATGAGGTCTCTCTCGACTGCTTTCAGTTGTTTCACTACCTCCAAATAGAAAATGTACAGTTCGCAACAATTTAAGGTCGATGATAACACAATTAGCAAATTGATGTCATCTCTTTATCTGGTTACCCTTAGGTATTTTCTAGTATATTCCTACTCTTACCACATGTCAGGGATACACAGTGGCTCAGTATGCTCAACACACAGATGCCTTTATATTTCGTATATTAGAACAAAGCCAACTGACTGTGATATGGACCATAATACAAATCCATATATTACTTCTGAGTCAGAAGCAGGGTCGACCTTTGGGTGCTAATCGATACATGTTCAGATCTCATCAGGCCTAAAACTCACATACAGAACACTAACAAGTGCCCACAAATATTAGGAGTATTCAAAACGCTGCAATGCTTTAAACTGTATTGTCAGATGTGAAAAGATATATCATTCCTACTGAAGTAACTCTCTTCTGAATGAGAGACATACACAAACTGCAACTCAAATGCTTTCGAAGTAAATGAAAACGAAGACAATGAAGACCCGTGATAGACAATTTAAACCTCCACTTGTAGAACGAGTGAACTCACTTTCCCTAGCATTTTACAACGACATAGACACAAATTGATGGATTAACATAACCACTGGCAAAACTTCCAGCTTCGGAGAAAAGAGGCTATAGCACACTAATATTTTTATAATACACTTTGAGTTACAGACATTAGCACAGGACGTTTTGACCAAGGAAGTTGAATACCCATATCAAGTCAAGAAATACACCTAGCTTCGGGGACCATTATGCTTACCTTTCGAAATCGGAATCGAGTAAAAAATAACTCAGTACACTCACAAAAAGTCAAAATTTGAATGTTTTTCGCAAATCTGCTTCTGATTATTTTCTGCCGAATGTCCGATGATTACAGAAAATGACACTTTAGAAAAGGATAATCAGGCTAACTTATTTGTGTCGATCAAAGCAACTTCCCTTCTATCCAGTAGAATAGAATGATGGACTGACAAAACCAATGTAGAACGTCGCAACACAAGTGCATTGGCTCAAATTGTTACACTTCACAGTAGTTTACAAAGAACAGGTGGATAGAAAAAGCGATATCAAACAAGATAGTGCGAGAGAATAGCCAATTCGAAGGTAAAGGTTAGGGTGAATATTCAAGCTTTGTAAGATGTCAAGGGGTAAATACACCTGCGCCATTGTGACCGATTTTTAGCCATGTCATCAAGAATCCTCAACCACTGATTCCTTTCGTCTCGGCAACCCTAACCAGGTAGTCTACATCGCCCCATACAACTCAGACCAATAACAAGAGATTTCATCGACTAGTACTAGATCTTGGTCTGGCCAGCCTCAACCCACTTTTAACTTAATCCAACTTCTTCCATCTTGGCATGTGGAAGTGTGAGATGGTTTGGCATGCGCAGTACATGTCCAAGCATCTCATTCGACTAAGGTTCACACCCTCACTAGTTGATTTGCTTGTCTTGACTAGTACTCTTCATCTGACTTTATTATTAATCACACAGTGATTTCACCAAACGCGAGCGATGCTATGAATACATCTGTGAACAAAACCTTGTAATCGCCTCATGTTGTCTGCTTTTAACGGCCATGTTTCACAATCGTACAACAGGACTGCACTGTGGTATAATCATCCTTTGACATGTAGTTAGATATCTCGCAAGCTGGCACCACAGATAATGCATGTTGGCGAATGCCAAACGAACTATTTGTCAGCATACAGCCCATTCGGGCTAAGGCGAATCCCTATGTAAGTGAAGTGGTCGACATATTCCACTTCATCCCTTATTGTTAGACTAGAAGTACTTGCAGCGAACCAGTCCTGGAGCATCATCTCACATTTGACAGGTGCCAGCGGAACGCATGCCAAACATGCTCAGATTTCCCCCCAATGTCTTCACAAGATCCTGCATTTTGTCAGCATCTTCACCTAGCAGGACAATATCATCTGCATACTCAGAGGCAACCAGATTACCTCCAGGGAGTAGGTCAATCCCTGTGAAGTCAGACGTCCATTAGTAAGCCTATAACGAAGTTCAATAGGGACAGTGACAGTGGAAGAAAGCATAGACTATTCGAAAGGAATACTGACTGAGTTCTGTACAACAACTAGTATTTTTAACCAGTAGTCCTGACCTGTTATCTCTAATCACTCATGTTGGTAGCTCCACCATGATCTGTAGTTGTCCCATAGAGCATAAAGCTAACTGCCTTCTAGAATAGTGTAAAAGTTAAAAGCGCTAACCATTCCTTGAATTTTCATTTTCGCCATTATCATCTATTTTTTCGGGAGTTGAACACTAACCATTTTTATTGGTTTTCCTAGATCAGTGGCTTCGTCAGTAAAATTAAAAAGTACTAACTGTTACTTGATGCAGCTACTTTTTCTTTTCTTTTTTCCCTATAGACCGGTTCCCATGCTAGTTGCATACTCTTTTAGACTACAATTCAGCCATTTCTGCTTCTTGTCGTTTTAAGGCTAAAATGTGGGTGTGATTTCTTGACTTGTTGAAATGAATTCTCAAAGTTTTTTATCGTCATTATCCGTAAACCTGGTTTCTTACACACTTCAGACCAATAGTCAGAAGATTCATGAAGTGGTGTCATGCTTTGGCTTGACTACTGAGGTTTCATTTACTCTGCTCCTGCTAACATTGCACATTCAGTGAGCAAAGTCACTAGTTGTGCGTAACACTTATCTCTACCGACTGAATTGCTGAAGGTAAGCAATAAATTGTGTTCGAAACAGTATCTAGTAAATACTAACATGTCACTGTGTGCTAAACTAAACAGACAAATCTAATACTGATTTACTATCACAGTGCCCAAATTCTATACTTATATCATATAAACGCTTTGACTAAATTGATTTTTCTTCTATTTTCTGGCATGAATTGAGGCAACTTTATCCAATGCAAATCTGTGCAAGATTCTACGTTCTTTCGTCTCATGATGAAAGTAGTTTCATAAACTTAAAAGGAGCTCTAACTGTTTTGGAGGGTCAAACACGTCTTCAACGTGAATAGTTGTATTCTGATTACAAATGACGATTAAATATTTCAATCTTCCCATAACAATAGTCAGAGAGGTATCTGCTTTTTGTGCAGCTTTCGTTCAGTTTTAGAAATTTTCCTCAGCCGATCCGAATGTACCATTCTGCCCCGTTCCTATGAGATATACCAACAGTTTACTGTGCTTGATCACTTCTTTTCGACTATCGTCTACCTAATTCTCCAGGGATATGCTGCATTGAGTGGAAATCATAAATTAAACCTTGCTGCCACTGTTCCCACAATTGTAAACACTATACACACCATTCTTGTGTTTAGCATACCGAGAACAGACTGTTAATGACTGGACCTGCTGGAAAGGATGAACAATTAATTACAGTTTACCGTGCAGTCACTACGCACCAGCATCTCCACTTTCTAAATAAAGTCCGGCAGATTAGGTCACTAAGTTGATTAGGATATCATAAGACCATTTAGCAAGGTAAAAGTCAGTTTTGATCACTTTGTAGCACTTCTTATTTCTACTAACATAAGAATGATAAATGCTTGAAAGTTGGTGAAAAATTTCTTTAAAATGCATCTATTGTTCCCTTTCTAACTAATCCTGGTACCTATTATCCTCATCACGCAATTTTATACTGCACCTTCCCTGACGTATTTGTTGAATCCAGTTAGCAAGAATATAGCAATCATTGTTAAGAAGTACGGTAACCTTCATCACACACCAGGAAACAAAGACGATTTGCTAGACTCCATTGAATTAATAAACTAGGGGGTACAAAATTATAAAATAAGTGTTACGCCTGGAAACTGGAGACCTCAGTACTCGATCACTAACCAAGGTGAGGTTTACGCGTTAAATCTTCAGTAACATGTCTGAATATTATTCTATCCATGGAAGTTCGACCACTCAAGTAATATAATTAGTCAATAAACATGGGTGTGGCTTACGATGACGCAGTGAAAGAAATGTGTATAGGGTTGCTGAACTAAAATGTAACTAACATGGCAATCTGGTAGACAGAAAATGGAGTTTAGTAAATGAGTACTTATAAGGTGCATTTAAGTTTCCGGGACCAAGTACATAAAAAGATTAATTATTCACACAAAGAATAATATATTGGTTAATAGTAGTATTTATAACACATACTCTTAGTACAGCTTGTTGACTTCCATCCAGTAATTTCTGTCGTAGTTCACGTACAAGTGATGGAAAAATAAACTCTTCGGCAACTTGTTTTAGAACTAAGTTTCGTTGTTCATTCCAAGCTTGAACTAAAGAACTAAATTCATCTTGATAAAAGAAACGCTGCAGCTCATCCACCAAAGATAAACCTCGAATCTGTTCACTTGGTACATGGATTTCATACTCTACTAGTTTATCGCGCTCAGCCTAATACAAAACAATGGTGAGGCAAATAAAAAAACAATGCATATTATAACTGCACTATGCAGTTAAGTGACAAAGTGAAAGAACTTAAGATGAAAATTAAAAGATAGTTGACTGGCTTGAAACTAACAATAACCAGTTTGCAATGTATATACTCGACCGACAGCTGTTATAGTGTTACAGTGGAATGGCTGGCATATTACAATGAGCCAAATATGTGAAGTGACTGGAACGGTTGTTCTCTGAGATACTACAAAGAATGAATCCAATCACCGTAAGTATAAGTAACCCACACTATGGTGCGAGTATGGAAGAGAAATCATACTGTGATGGCAGCGAGAAGCTACCCCCTAAGGTGAGGGGATGTGATACCCACCCAGTCTCGGATGAAGCGGTTAGAAAAGTGGCCTGAAAAGTCATGAACTTTGCTTTGAGCTATACAATCCTAATGCCGGCAATAAGGTTCCTTTAGTACGATCGCAACCTAACAAATAAAAATATGCTTGAAATGGATATGAAATGACAGCTTCCAAGCAAACACCTTCCAAGTTTTGCTACCACTCAAGACTAATTACCTTCCACTTAAAAGACGCTGAGAAGATATCAACAATTAAGCAAGGCCTCTCTTATCAACAGCCTTTGTTTCAACCTTTTCACTATTCCCATCTAACTTCCAGCCACGCAGTGAAGGATTTGACCCGAAGTACTCCCAACTGTTTAGGGAATCAATACTTGCCTAATTTATATTTTGTTCACCTGATGGTTCCACCAAACCAATAGTCGCTACCTTGATGTGGTGATCAGGTTTCCATATAGCAATGACCCAACAAGCTACACTGGCTGGAACGCTTGTTCCTTGAAGTCCAACCATACCAAAAAAGTCTGTTGGGTAATGGTAAGACAAAAAGCAATTACCGTCATAGTGCAAATTGTTACGCTATTATGAGGTAAGAGGGCGAAGTAGAACTGCTGAGTGGATGGGGTATGACAGCAGTAAGGTATTGTCCGCGGATGATCGGTAGCGCCATACTGAAGCTCCTCTCCCTATGAAAAATGGGAAGTAGAGAATGTTGGCCACACTCCTCGTCCTGTGGTATTCCGGTATCCGTCGCATGGATTTTTCTTTTCCGGCGTTATAACAACGAAATCCCAACTCATCAATCCTGAAAAGGCCCGTAACCAGATGTCCCATGGGTTCTGCACTCACGCAAAACTATTCCTTTTTCTCTTCCAGGTACCCTGAGGAAAAAACTTCATGGTGTGGGCAGCCAGGAAGTACCAACAGCCCGCACACTTCCAGTAACATACAAAAACGAACTAACCACAGCCTACCTCCCTTCTCCCGTGTTTTTACTTTCTGGCACCAACCTCTTACCCTGCGACCATTGCCAACTATCAAAAGGAGTGAAACACCATAATTAGTCTCTTTGAACTCCGCTACCGATTTCACATTGGAGTTTTCAACATCCAAACCTTATACTAAATTGGACAACATGTATCTTGCCAAAACTCTGGAATTTTGAACAATGGAAGTATGCTGCGCTTTCGAGACAAGTATACAGGATTCAAGTGCGGTTATTCACTTTGCCTTACCCGATTAACGTGATGGATTTTTAAAATCCACTTTACGAGTGCTCAGACAATCAATCATTAGCTTTCATGAACTTGTTGGTGTAGCATTGAGTTCTCGAACAGGAAGTATGCTTCTCAAGTAGATACCAGTCAACGGCCGTCAGTGTGCTGTCCCACTGAATGGATCAGTAACTAGGAAGGGTCATAAGATTAAAAGATGGTTATTCATAAACTCCACCTACACAAACCCACTGACTGTAGTTGATGATACAAAAGATGAACCCAGCCAAAGGCTGTCAGTTTTGCTATATAAAACGAACCGTTCACACATAGTCATAATAACGGGAGAACTCAACGCTCAAGTAGTGAAACTGAGTCAATCAGAGACGTATGTTGAAGGTGTATACGGTATCCCACACCAAAGAACAGTGATAGTCTCTAAAAGACGTGACAACAGTCCTTGAAGTCTCTTTGTTTGAGTCATATAGGAAGGAGCAGATTGCCTGCTTGGGGTCCCCGGACGATAAGAACCAATGATTAGACAGCCTTGGTGACATGGCTGAGAATCAGTTGCAATGAAATATATGCATTCGAACTTTGACTCTATCACCTTCATTTTTTAATTTCTTTCTCCTCCCATGTAGCAGTATGGTCTAACGCCATATCACTTTTTCTACCGACTCACCTTCCGCTTACTACTGTGAATTGTGGTAACTTCAACCAATGCACTTCTGTGCAATGCTCTACGTCGATTTTTTCTAGTGGTTTCACACTACGCAGTACACTTCCCCTTCTTGACAGTAGGATATCTTGCTGGCACTATAAGTGGAGTTATTTGAAAAAAGTTACTCGAGCCTTTTACCTTCATGCTGAGATTATCTTGGTTACTTAAAAACCCATCACGGTTGGTACGACTGTCAAGGAAAGTGTAAGAATCAACGATTTAAGCCATTTCATCCGTTATTGTCAGACATGATACCAATATAAGCCAGGCCTGAAGTAAAAATATTCATGTAGAAGGTAAAGGACACATCTCCGGCATTCCCAAGTTGTCATTCAACGTGTACAAAAGACTCTACACCTCAGCATCGTCCTTTAACAGGACTATATTATCTGCGTAGTACTAGTCGACTAAGGCGTCTCCTGTTCGGGGACCAATAACTGTAAAGTCATACAAAAACAGGGTTCAACAAACTGTATTCTGCTAGTGTCTTAAACTAACAAGAATACCTCGCTTGCAAACTCTGGGTAAACGATATCAATTTCCGATGATATCAGCCTTACCAAGAGTAAGAGACTCTATGATAATATCTAGAACAGGTTGTGACTGGACAGTAGGCGAACAGAGAGTAGCCACAGACCAGTTGAACTGTTCCTTACGGCGTTCTAGTCATCACCCGAGCTGTATCCAATAATAGTGGATAACGGAATACTTCTTTCGGTCAACAAATCCCCACAAATCAACGACTCAACTCCCATCAAGTCCTCAATATTGATTTCCTTCGAAATTGATCGCTCAGAGCTGGCAAAAGTAAGAATTACTGCATCAATGGATTTCAACCAATGGCTGAATGGTAACGCACACGCTGTGAGAACTTACGGTCAAGGATTCGACCACTCAATTTAGTCTTAAATACTCACTGCTGCATCTCAAACTAGAAAGAGACAGCTGTCCAGAGCTCCTGTCTTTTTTCGATATTTTTCCAGCTGGTTTCTATCCGTAATGAAAACTACTGTTTTGTGGAAGGCTACAGTTCTCAAAGTTAGGCTGATTGTCTGACTTGATAGAGGATGACTCCTCCAAGTAAGTCGAAGTCCCTGAGTGACTAAGCAATATTTAAAAAGAGGTAGCGACTGAAATGCTAATTTCCTTTTGACTTTGGTAGTATGTAATGAAACTATGACAACAATATAAATGCAGGTTGAACCACTACCTGTGAATTTTAGTGATACTACCCGATTACTTGGCTTTAACCCAACTGGAGCAGATATCGAATTACGTGTCGGATAATTGAGAGTAGTATATTTATAGCACTCAATCACAAATTTATTACCGTACCTGAGTAATTCATCGAAATTGGAATTCGTGACTACTATACTTGTATGGAATACTGTTTTGTTAGTGTGAATAAATACACTTATCTATTACAAAAAGTACATAGGAAAAGTGAAGGCAGCACGTAATTAGTAAGCAAAAACTAAGCTTAATTGGTATCCCTTAACAAGTAATGAAGTACCTGCAATGATGTCAGAGATTAGGGGATCGGTAATACTGTCTAGAATTATGAGCATCAATGTCAAATGCTATAATTCCCATCGCTTGTTTTGGATCGGTACTTATTCATGTTCTACCGAGTTCGTATTCATAGTTATAATGAGAAATTAAACAGAACTGTTCCCCTTATTATTGATTCACACTAAACAACACTCTTATGGGGAACTATGTAATATACGACACATCCGATTCAGTGGCATCAAAAGAACGTTAGCGTATTCCATAGCGGACGGCTTACACATAAAATGGTTCACTGAAACGTGACGAAACATAGTGAAGCCCTGAGCAGAATGACTGCATGCAAAGTAATATAAATAAGCGAAGGTAGGTTCCTTTTTTAAATCTGCTGTCAGTGGGAATACGAATTGAAAATTACGGGTGATTATACTCCTGTAAAGCTTGGATATCCCAAGTATATCACGATGGTGATTTCGTCATGTTTAGCATGAATACGAATTACAAAATATGTTAGAAGTAATCATTTACAAAGTTAGCAGAAGGTAATGCAGACAAAACGTTTAAGTAAAATGCACTTACGTTGTACATGTGGAGAAAAAGCACATTACCCATTAGATCAGCAACTGGTTTGTTAGAAAGGTATTTAATGGGGAAAAGAGGATGAGACTCATCTATGTGCTTCATTCCTCTTTCAGTAGGATGCATACTGATCACGGCTTGCATATGAAACATTTGACGCATCATTTTCCTGACAAATGGCTCACGTGAAATTTCAAATGCAAGCATATAACGGGCTGCGGCCAATGCTGACTCTGAACTAGGAAACTGCGGAGACAAAAAGTCACCAGCTGCATCCAAAGGTAACATAGGACACTGGTCTACATCATGGCGCAGATATTGATCCTGAACGTTTTCAGCAAATTGTGATGCTGAAAGTCCGAATCTCTGCACAAGATCGCTCAGGCCAGCTCGTTTAGCAACCTCATACGAAGCAGTTGCACGAGCCTGACGCTGACGAATGGACCGTCCAGTCAACGGATCGATGGTCGTTGTAATCGGAACAGCTTTTTCAATGTTAATGTCATCAGTTTCATGTTCTTCTAACTGTTCTGTTTCACCAGTCTAAAAAATTAAAAACGAGTATGAAGACACTGCGACGATAATTTTTTTAAGAAGTGAGTGCCGTTTCTTTAACATACCTTGTTTTTCTGACATGTGTACCAACGATTCATTGGCTCAACAAATCCAGAAAAGTGAAGTAAATAACTCAGCCGTACATCATACAACTCTTCTAAAGAGTCTGCACTGCGAGCACTGAAAAATGGGATAATAAGCGATGAACAACAAACCATGCGATTAACTTCAGAATTGAAGAACAATTTTTCTTCAAAGGACTAACTGCATCTCCTGTAGTAATCGCCTCAAAATAATCTGACAATCGTTGGAGAAGGTTAATCATATTTCTTTTGCGTTGATGCAAAATGGTCCACTTTTCATCCATTTGGTATATTCTCCAAAGGTCTTTGATATTCAGATCTTTCTCTATACACTCCTTTCGATAGAATGCGATGAATGGGACCTCAAACAAAAACTCCCTTAAAAGTTTTAAGGACTCGAGAATTCTAGGTATCACCGAGGGGGGCTATCAGTAATGTAAGTTAGATAAGTTGACAGTTACCTTGTAGTCTGCATCTTCTTTAAAAGCATGACGATATATCCATTCTGCTTCATCTGAAAGCTCTCGAAGGTCTTCAGCATATGATGCTGAACAAGAATCAATATACTTCACAGGAATCTGACGAAGCTGAAAGCGCTCTGGTACATCAGTTTTACGAATACGCTCATCTGCTTGACTATAGTAAGCCCTTTCAAGATCACTTGGATCAAAAAGTTCATAAACACGATCATCCATAACAAGGTTTGAGGGTGGTCGACGGTGTTTCGGTCGCCTAACCTTAGAACCCTCTTCTTCATCAGAATATTCATATTCGGACTCATCACTATAGTCATCGCCAGTACGGGATTTTCGGAATGCTTCGAACTCTGATAAATCAAAGTCAACACCAAAGATATTCTGAGCTTGTTGGAGAGCTGCATCTTTATGTACTATACGTTTAGAAGGCCTTGTAGGTGGAGCACCTGTCCTGTCATCCACAATGAAATCACCCATATCTACATTAGAAGTAACAGGATAAAAGAAGATGGTATAGATAAATTTACAATTTGCTAATAGCCATCAAAAGCACTGAAAGCAATTTTTGCTTTAATCCTTTTAGTAAGTTCATAAAGCAAATAAAATATGCTGTTCTGAGGAAACATAATGACTGAAAAATACATCCAACAGAACTGTACCAGATGCCCAAAAATATTGACAGTACAGATAAATTATTCGTTATGGACACCAGCTAAGTGAAGTAATCAGAAGGACGATACAAATAAATTTCAGAAAGTACAATCGTTTACAAGTTGTTAACGCATCCCATGAGTTGAATGCATCGCCTAAAAACTATTAGTACCACCTGCCTGTCGAAACCAAACATAACTGGAGATTGGAACAAGCAGCCCATTAGTTGAGTATCATATCAAAAAGTTAGAACAGCTTTAAAATTAAAAGGGACGAAACAGTTATAGGTGCACTGGTCACTTCATTTATTCCTATTTCATCTCAATGTCAGCTAAGACTTTTTCACCTGGGTTACTTCAGTTTGTACAAACGAGAACCCAAAATGAATATGTAATCTTTCAGGAGATAAAAGTGAGCCAATAAACGCTGAAAGAAAATAGCGTTCACGGAAAAGAGATGGAGAAATATATCTAGCACATTCCGAATAGTGCTCCTTCACATAATATAGTGCCACAACCAGAAAGTTACCCTTGTCCGCATGACATTCAAAAGGTTACATCATGCGCTGATTACTTCGTAATCAATTCTTTGAAGTGCTCTGGCTTTTTGTTGTTGACAAGTAATAAAGAATGTCATGCGATTAAATGACTAATCTCCACAGGATGTCCTTAAGATATTCCGCATGCTATTAGTTACAAATATTTATTATTATTGTTAACCGGAGGGTAATTGTATGTGAAAAGACCGAAGAGAATCACATCAAAAATACTAGAAAACAAACTTAACTCTCAGCAACTAGGTGCATATTCAGGCATCTGGCAATGAGCAACACCTCTTGTGTGAAAGCTAGTAATACTACCTGGTTGCACAACCCTGTTAGGTGAAAGGGGTTCGAACCTGTGACTAACTGGCTCAAAGTCAACTGTCTAATACAGTGAGCCACAGCTCCTAGAACAGTCACAATCAAATAAAAATATAGGATACCAGAGATGCGGCCCACAAATTTTCGAAAAACCAATGACCTCAGGTAGTCAAATAAATACAAAGCTGTGTCTAAAGCGATAGTTATATCCCATTTATGACCTTTTATAAATCAAACATTTACCTTCTTAATTTAATCTCATTTCAAGGAGCTTACACCTTATTTTTGTCGGGGTTACAACTTCATTGCTCTACGTCTATGCCACTATTCAGTTTATCAGTGTGGATAAAAATCGAATATACTCTGTTAATATGTGCCACCTATCTTATGCCACTTACTCTAAATGCTTATCTTAGCTTTTATGCACTAAACATATCTATAGCACCAAAGCGTAAAAAATGCCACTAAACTTGTTTAGTATACACACAGAAATCCTTGCAAAAAGTTCAAACCAATTAAAATTACTATATATCTTTTGGAATGATAATTACCATCGTCTTCTTCATCCTCTTCTTCTTCATCACCAACTGAGACACCGAAATCTGCGGGCCTACTACGAACAACTGCATCTTCATCTACTTCTTCGTCTTCATCTTCGAAGATTTGACGTGCGATTGCTTCTCTGCCCCTATCTTCTTCGTAAGCTGTCTTTTTGGATGCGACTTCGTCTTCATCTGCCTCATCATCATCGTCATCAAGCACCAAACGCCTCTTTTTCTAAATATCAGGTGTGAAATCAATGAGAATGTAAGGTTTGTTATCAACTAGTAGCAATGGTTGGTTAACAAAAACTTATGTAGTGGATATTGTTATGTTGGTGATGGTTAACTCATAAATCTTTATACTTGCAGGAATATGGTTTCGCAATTTCTAAATTATGAAGATTATATAACCCAAACCAGATGAAAGGATTGAGGTTATTGTATATTTAATCTTCATAAGTGATTTTAATAAGATATTGCCTGTGAATACCATTCCAAGGAGACCCGTCAAATATATAATAGGGCAACCTGACTCAGCACAGAAGCTTGAGTAGGCTATGAACTACGTTTGGGTGACGCCTAATGATACTACTGAAGTAGATAGTGATTCTAAACTTAAACCATCCCTTGAAAATCGATATGCCACATTGATCACCAGTCAACATCCATAACTGTAACAGCAAAACTTGGGCACTGAGGTAGAGTATAATTCCATATTAGACTTTATTTGATATGGCACATAATTACACAGTAAGTAATAATGTATCATTGTGTGCTATATCAAATAAACAATCTAATTCGGAAAAACAAATCCGAAGGATGCAAGAACAAAGAATGCAACTCAACGAGCTGTGTAAAAGGTCTCCCTACTTCTAGTGAGACAATAACACTAATAAGCGGGGTGGAAGTCACGACAGGTTGGCTGGAAACTAAGTACTGAAGCTCGAACCAGACCCGCGAGAAATGGAGTAATTTTATTTCAGACATCGTGATTTAGACTAATATGAACCATACCTAATGTCAATCTTTTACTTAGTGGCCAATATTTGCGAAACTATTCGGTCAAATCTTGATAGTAGTTCATATAAGTGAAACACAGATCCACTAGTTGATTCAATTTAAATGTTCGTTCTGAATAACGGAGTAAACCAGAAAGGATAAACATAAATGAATAAATTTTGAAAAGTCAAGCCATGATGACTGGCATTAAAACTATGAAAAGAACTGACTATTAACAAAACGTAATGTCTTCATCAATATTTCAGCTTTTAGCATTTAATACTGTTGATGATCGTGCAAACGTAACTGCAAGTGGGATCATAGTATGCTAATTAAAACTGTCTACCGTAGTGACTCATCCAAGACTGGCTAACATCTTAGGGGATTAATGAACTCCGAAGATTTGTTGGAAAGTTAAAACTAAAAGCAATCCACTTTACGACAAACTATAAAATAGCTTGAAGTTCAGCAGCAGTACCTCAGGAATCCTCGCTCACAGAATTGAAAGTGGTAACAGCTTGCCAAAGCTATTTTCAGATAAACGCCTAACTCAACTGAGATATAAACAGAGATATTGTTCAACTTGAAAAATAATAACGTCTACTTAAAGGTTGCTGCAGATGGATTACATCCTGCCTTTGTTGAAAGAATGGTTTCTCTAAAGAACGTACTGACCTGATTATGTCTGTGCCTCATTAATTACAAAAGAATTATAACGGAAAGCCTCTTATGAGTTTAACTAGAAAAAGTTATCAATTTTGTTTATAGAAATGTGTGAACAGTCAGCAAAACATAGCGTTACTAATCAAAATGACTCCTATTGCTATTCCCCAGGGACTTTTAGGAGTGCAAATTTGCATGGAAACATATTAGTAAAGGTTGATGGATTCTGGCAAGTTCACAGAATCGCTAGATAAACATAAATATTCATACACAGTTAACAGACTTGAACTTAAACTTGCAAGAAAATTTCAGTGACTGCGAGCGTCGGCGAGCTGAGAAGGTTGTCATGATTGAAAATGGAATGATACACAATGCCAGAAGGCTTAATAAACTTCTTCGGGAAAATGGGAGATGAAAATACTTATGGTCACCAATTCACATTAAGGATAAGTGGTCCACGATCGACTCTCATTGGAGAAGGTTGGGACGATGACCAGAGTACCTTAAGCAACAGTTCAACTGGTCTGTGGCTACTCTCTGTTCGCCTACTGTCCAGTCACAACCTGTTCTAGATATTATCATAGAGTCTCTTACTCTTGGTAAGGCTGATATCATCGGAAATTGATATCGTTTACCCAGAGTTTGCAAGCGAGGTATTCTTGTTAGTTTAAGACACTAGCAGAATACAGTTTGTTGAACCCTGTTTTTGTATGACTTTACAGTTATTGGTCCCCGAACAGGAGACGCCTTAGTCGACTAGTACTACGCAGATAATATAGTCCTGTTAAAGGACGATGCTGAGGTGTAGAGTCTTTTGTACACGTTGAATGACAACTTGGGAATGCCGGAGATGTGTCCTTTACCTTCTACATGAATATTTTTACTTCAGGCCTGGCTTATATTGGTATCATGTCTGACAAAAGTGAATAAAACGGTTCAAAGCATTAACGGCACATGACGCCAGCGAGATATCCGATCGCCAACTAGTAGAAGTGTACTGAGCAGTAGTGGTGGGACGATTGAGTGGGCAACATAGAAATCACGCACGAATTTTCCTTAATCAGCTTTCATTTCCCATAAAGAGTGGTCGCGTGTTATGCTTGCCAAGCCGCTATAGTTTAACTGCTGACTGACTCATTCACGACAAGCGCTTCTTAGTTAGTGGTAAAGACTACGTGATTTGGCATAGAACCTATCCTAACGTCACAGATACATTCATCTTTTGAACTTCCCTGAATAGTAACATCACATGTTCGTTTTTTTCACAACTTAACATTATTTTTATCTTTCTTACTACCGTCTCTGTCAATGCACTGTGATACATTTTCACTGAACCGTCATATAGTAATACTAGTCTTCATGTTGGCGATGTTCCTCAGTAAAGAAAAGTTCTTGGTGTTGTTCATGAGGAAAATTCCGGAGCTAAACAATGTTCGGTACGTACCCACAGTAAAAAACCCACTCAAATTTCTACCCAAGCTGTTCAAAATATTACCTTATGTAGCTGTATTTATCTACCAGGACTATGTCAGCTACAAATGCTTTCCCAGTATTATTCGTGTATGGTGGGATCAAGACGAGAATCGCCACCGACTAAACTTGCTTTTATAAAACCTAGTACGAAAACTACATCCAAAGTGTAATTCACTAACAAGTCCCCGATCATCAACGTAAGTGAGGTAGGGTTTTAAGTGTTTGACATTGAATCCACGTTACATTATTCAGTCGAATAAGCCAAAATAGCAATGGTTGACTCCTATGGAAAGATACTCTTTTAACTTATGAGATTTATTCTGAAAAGTAATGCATAACATAGCCAATATGATACACTCAAACATGAAAAGTTAGATAAAACATACTTGTTTCTTTAAATTAATCCCTACGTTCTCTTGGATCAGTTGAAAATCATCGTCATCTAAGGCATCATCATCATCATCCTTATCTCCCTCATCCCCAACATCTTCAGCATCATCTGCATCAGAACCTTCAGATACACCCCCTTCATCCTCTTCCTCATCCACAATCCAACCCTCCCCTTCTTTTCGACAGATTTCTTCCTCATTGGCTAGCTCCTCTTCTTCCTCACTATCACTCGAATCTGGATCATCGAGGGCAGGTTGCTTGGCTACCTTTTTCTTCACCACCTCATCCTCATCCAAGTCAGAGAGCTCAGACGCTTCCGATGCTTCCGAATCCAGAAGGGAGGACATTTCGCGTGAATCTCGCGCGGAATTGGAGTTAACCTCGCAAGGTCATCCGATATCCAATATCAGCTTTCTCAGTTTATATGAACAAGAATAGTATTCTGAGTATGCTGCATCAACCCTGATAGCATTAACATCAAAAGAAGTTCGGTTACTCCCTGAAAGCGTTCACTGAGGGAGTAGTTACCACAATTTTCGGTATTAAATTCTAATCGATGACCACCCTATGAGAAAATCTCAATTCCTCTAGTCGTTTAATCGACCTTACCTTTTGAAAATGTCACTGTGGCTTTCTAGATAATCGGTCCTAGAAGGAGTGAAAAGAGTGAAGAGATCAGCACTTGATTCGTAATTCACGATAAGATATGCTAATATAAGAACTCCCCTTTTTCTACGACACGGTTGTATGAAAACATTGAAACTTTTCAACCAGTTTTCACAGGAAAGATGCAAGAGTTCTGTCTCTACATCCTTACTCACCACTTTTGGCCGTTCCACAGTGTCTGCTTTCTGCCCGAAGCAAGAACCAATTGCCCCTTCTCGGTATTCAGGATGACGTCTACCAGAAGTAAGGCAAATTACCCTAATTATTTCCTTGTCAAAGCCCCACAGATTGACAGCAGCATGCAGAATGCCTTGACTGTGGCCGTGATACGGAACGATGCTGTTTTCAAGTTATGGTTGATAAAAACCTCCCGGTCTTTTTGTTTCCTAACACATGGCAGGACCGACCCACCTGGTGAGTAAGAGTAATACTACCCGTGACCAATGTGCATAACTGCCCCCCACGTGAGCTGCCATTTTAAGGCAAGGGTGGTGAACAAGGAGGCCTCCACCTAGCTTCCGGACTATTTTTGGCGCTGATTCACGCGGCGTTGAGCGTTGAGACTCTTGTAGCGTCACACGCTTCCCCAAAATCAATAGCCTAGGGTTCGACGACATTCAACGTTGATGCTGACCTTGATAGTTTAACTGGACCCACTAAGCTGAAGGCACCCAGTCAAGCATCCTCGCCATTTTGCACGCTGTCGTGTTACGTTGCACTGCTCGTATTCGACTCTCTAGCCAGTTAGTTTGAGCGCATCGGTATCTTGGTACAACCACCCAAAAATACTGTTCCATCCGACTACGCTATCATGTTCTCCCTTGGTCGCGTATTCGTGGGTATAAAGCAAGTCCGAACAATTAGTGATTGGTCTTTGCGTCTGTCAAGTTCACGCCAGAACAAACCCAAAACCCCCACGAGGTGGTATGCAGGTCTTCTACTGGTACACCTGGCCACAGAAAGTGGTCATCAACACAGTCTTGGCTAGTCTCGTAAGATCATTACCCCACAGTTACCACCGTTCATCCACTTCTAGACGGAAGGCAGACGTACTATTAGATTCTTCAGTTGTTTAGACCATATGTGTTCAGTGACTCTTTTGTGACAGCCATAGTACAGTGGTAACATCATCCATGATAACTACGGGGATGTGCAGGCAGGGAAATTGAATACCTTTCCTTACCACCGTGAAGTCAAATATGAGACCCAGAGAACCCACCATGATCTGAAGACTGAAACCGTCTCACAATAAGCGGACAGTGGATACGTATAAAAGATACTATTAGGAGTGTTCTTGAAAAGTGTTACAAGCAGCTCAAGACAGTAATCTATCCGCCGCTAACTTCTAGCAGAGTTCCAGGACCGTGACGAAGAACTGAGGCACGTAACCATTTCTCCGAACAAAGTTGGTGCGAGGTTGTCTGCGCTTCCAAGCAGGGGAGTCCCCGGGCTGTGATGACAAAAAGCTGGAGGACCCAAGAGATTGTGTGGAGGTATTTGACGTCCACACATGCGACCTGTTTACAGACCTGCTGGAAGCAAGTCAGCTCCCCAAAGAATGGAAATGCGCCATCCTGTCGCCAACCTTCACGTTAGGAAACCGGAAAAAACACAGTTGCAGAGTGACATGTTCACTGTCTGTGCTATCCTAGGTAGTGGAATCGATACTCACATTGCTGCTTGAAATATCCGTGGCAGAAGCGACACACTCCGTCCACCCAACTAGGCTTCAGAACTAGGTAGTCACTTCCCGCATACTTAGTGATCGTTTGGGATGGGTGGACCAATATAAACGGCAACAAGCAACCGGGTCACTTTATATTTCTGGAATTTAGTAATAATAACAATATATTTCATACAACAAAGGTTACATGAATACAAACTAGTTTACAGGTTTCATCAGTTTGGTAATGAGAGATGACTATTATGTACAATGTTATGCTATACATTAGATGCTGTGATTTATGGCATATAGGAGGTGTGTTGAAGCAGGCTCAGTTCGAATTTGAAGATTATCCGGTCATCGTTTGTATCATCCAATATTCTTGAAGGTGAGGCCGCATCACAGTCATGACCTTGAGGTGTGCGCGTTCGTCACAACGTTTTGATGGCAATATTTCCCACTGACGAATGCGATTTGTAGGATTCCATTTGAATGCAGGACTGGTTAGGTAAATCTGAAAAGTGAACAACAAAAGCGAGCAGCAGGTGAAATTCGAAACAGGAGCACAAAAATACGCAGGAGTAGATCAACCATGATGCATCTGGGTGAGTTTGTACTGACTGTTAAACTTACTTGAGTAAGTGTCCAGAACCAACTGTTTAGAGGTAAGCTTAGATGGAAGAAGATGAAGGTGCGTACGACAGTAATGGAAATCAGTCTGAAGCTGAAGATATCACTACGAAATAGAAAGATTAGAGGATATTGGACCAGGTGTTAACTTGTTATATTTGTTATTATTTGCCGGCTCTTTCGACAACATCCTTCGCGATTACATGCTTGCTTAGCTCACAAATTTGGGGATCACGGAACAGCTCATAGGACGGTTTACAGCATATCCAGAGAAAGGAGAATTCTGCATCAAGGTAAACTGTATTCGGTCAACTCGAAGAAGGTCAAGGACTGAAGGTTTTAAAGGAAAGATCTTTGAACCATCTCTAGTTTTCTATTCACAGACGACCTTCCGATCAAATTTACCTATCCGAAATCATTCTCGCCCATGACTCCAAAATGTGGGGAACGATAGGTAGGGAAGATCTTAGGACACCTCAGGACGATGTACTTCTGTCGGAACCCCCTCAGATGAGAATGGTTTGAGACTCAACCTGGGAAATTGTAGGATGTATCTTGGAACACTAGAACAGATGAAATATAGCTACACCCCAGCAGCTGTTTGGTCACTAAGGTGACCTACGGCTAAACTTCTCTGACACTTTGTGTTTGGGCCCCAACCACAAGGGAGCGACGGCAAAGGCGAAAGCGACCATGCACTTTTCAAGAGGACACCTTGGGGCCTTAGTCCGTGATCCATTCCACCTGACCTTTCAAACTTATATTCGATTGCATCTATAGGTGTTCAACATTGTGTAACCTCACCGGCCAGGGCGAGGAGCAAACACTATCGAGGAGACACAGAGAAAAGAGAGAAGATTGGTCTTCGGACTAACAGATGAAGCATGTGCACGACATCTCAAACAACTTGGCTTATTCACTCTAAGCTGTCGAAGGAAAGGAGGTGGCCTGATAACAGCCCACAAGGTTATTCATCAAGTAAACAACCCTAGTAGACAAATATCATCTGTCCATGATCGATAGTCTTGAGGGAATTCCAAACATATAACCCACTGGAGAAATATGACGACAGCTACATCAAACTCTAATGTTATGTCTGCGGTGAGACATGGTGCAGAAAAAGGTGGCCACATGCACCACAGCTGACCCCTAAAAACGGATGTTCGATAAAATCTCGGGCACGTACGGCTCGCCATATTCATATTTTAGTGACTATTGAGCGTGTGCTAACTCACCCCTCTGTCACGCCACCGCAGCACCTACATAACGAACCAGACCCTTTCCATATTATTACTAGTAGTACTTAGTCCCCATAAACACGTTTCGTCTTCCCTCTTTTCTGTAGTCATCCCATTTTCATTAGCGCTTTTCGCATAACATTTAATACTCACTCACAGGTGACCATGAAGCCGAGAATCACTGACAATCAACCTGTCTTATCAACAGCCGCGTTGCTCACACAGGCAAGCCAGTCTACAGTTTGCAAAAGAAGACCTTCAGACGGGCATTCACTGTCTTCAGTGTTATATACAGTTAAACTGAAAAGACTTTTGTGACCACCATGACGCGTAACTGAATAAAAAGGACCGGACCTATCCCATTTCCCCACTGATGTTGGGTGTTGGGTCTACACTCCAGTCCAGGGACGTATAACACGCTTCTCCACGGATTTAATCAGCACCCGGCCACCAGTCAGGCTTACCACAGGCACGGTAGGTGCGTGGGCGAATAGATTGTATCGGGATGCACCACAGACCCGGAACCGTTCTACAAGATCCGCTTACCACGAAGTAACGTTCTCAAATGATTTTCTGCTCATTGTACCTGACTACAGCTTCATTCATCGAATATTTGTTTAGTCTTTGAATATTAGAAAGTGCTGTCTCAATGGACAGTGCTGAAACGTTATTGCAAGTTTAGGTGCTGAGCAATAAGAGACGATATTTGGGGCTTCTGCGGTTGGAAGAGGATCTGAAGGAGTAATACATCTGAGTAAAGAATGACTGCGCGCCGGTTGGGGGCCGAACCCTCGCTGTTCCTTGCCAACTTCGTTTTGTATGAAGCGGGCGACGAGCATCGCTGAAGGATACATCCGTGTAAATGACAGCCCAGCATCCTGAGAAGGGTTGATCCGGCACAGCACTCCGTACAAGGTGTCGGCGTAACACTATCCAAACCCGGCTCCCATGCAATAAATTGGATACCTAGTAGGCAAATGGTACTAAAAAACGCGGGTGCAGACGACCTAGATTTAATATTAAGAGATCTGTCGGTTGGTCCGATATCTGCTGGCCATAGATTCGGAATGCTTTGCCATGTTAATTTTGGTACCCTTGGGGTTAACCTGGGGGAGGTGAGAGGACCGATAATTTATGAAGGGGTGCTGTCAACTCCTCCACGGTTATCTGACCTTTTTAGGTCATTTCGAAATAAATTCGGGGAAAATTACCAGTGAGGTTGTCCATCTGACAAAGAATATTCCCCGAAATGTAGAGAAACTGTTGAGTCACCTTCGTCAGTTGGTTAGGTGTTCATCCCTCGCTGACCCAACCCCGCAAGTGATCGAATTTGGATAGGGAGCCACCATCTTCATTCAATCTTTTTTGAATGCAGAGTTGATGCTTGGTTACTAACTGGGGAACCGGGCAGTGCATCTCCAAAGAACGCCAACCAGACACACTGGATACTTGAAGATTACCCGCCACCTAGCGAAAGATGGTTTGGATGTGGGACCGTTGAGAGGCAGTGATGTGATGAAGTAATCTGTCAAAATGTCACTCAGCGGGAGTCTTGTGGGGAGATCACCGAAGCAAGTGGGCATAAACTTGAAGGATTCAGGGACAAACCAAATGGGCTGTTTTCAGTTATTTCCTACGGATCGCTAGAATGAGTGGATATTAACGATGGTTGAAAACCTAGTAAGAAATATGGCATCCAGTTCTACTACCGAAATCCCTCTCGTTTGTGGCCGCATGGTACACCACAATTCAAGGGGATTATCACAAGTCCTTACCATTCGAAGATGCAAATAATGAATAGCTAATGCAGAAACAACAGTATGGGGTGGCTAACAAGAGCATGAAATGTAGGAAGAAAATTCACACTTCTCCAGAAAGATAACAAAACCATATCAGCTTGATAAGTTAGTGAAAGAAACCATCCGTTTATGTACACACGTGCTGGTCAACTTGGATCACTTTTAGCCAGATGGATAAGAAGCATACATAAGAGGTATTGCCATCTTTTCACCCACCTGAAACTTGAAGCTGTGCAAAATGAAGTGGTTCACGCTCTTTTTTCTCACCTTGCCTGTAAAAATAGATTGCTTCTGATCCAGAAACGTTATTCTTATTTGTTGAAGCTTGCTATCACTTTATGATCCAAGTGGCATGCAAAAGGCAGAATTTGGTGATAGAGGATTAATGTCGTTGGTTTCCACGGTGAATTTAGAGGACATTTCCCAGTTTCTCGCGAAAGAGTCGATGTAAGTTAATTTCATAGACATACAGTGAACATTTGGTTACCTATAAACCCGTCTTGGTGGTGGATTATGGGAAAGACTGACTAAGATAATCGAACGAGTTTTAAGCTCGCTGACTCATAAAAAATTACCAAGCACCTGAGGCACTTCCTACATTTCACACTGGACGGTAGACCGCTTCGTCCCATAACGGGAGATGGGTAAGGTTTGGTTGTTCTAATTCCTAACTGCTTGCTACTCATAAGAGTGAACTCAGTGCTTCAAACAGCGGAGGTCATCTTCTCTGTTAAAAGATGCAATCAAGCAGAATGCTTGGGAGGCATACTTTGGAATGGGTGGCGGTAGTTGTTGAAGGAGGAAAATCTATTTCCGCGGATGAAAAGCAAATCGCAAAAGGCCTTGTAGGAACTTTTTGTTGGAAATGTAAATGTCTGATAATCATAGTATTGATCTTGACCATCAAGAGTGACATTGATTGTGCACCCTAGCACTTGTGTAAATAACGAAATGCCTGTCTTATAATTACTAGAGTCGCCGTTGTTTTAGGTCAATTCTTTTTTGTCGATCTCCTTCTCCTTTGCCTGTGCCTCATAGCGCATCTGATCTTTCACACAGTCTTTGGGATGGCACTCTAACAGTAGTTTTCGAATACCCGCGCAGACGTGAATTACAAAGCACTCATTATTATTATCAGCACCCTCATACACAAAACAATGCACCGCCTGCAAACGTCCATGCAAGCAGAATATCATTACCTCCAGAGATAAGCGCTGGAAAACTGAAGTTACCACCGACGGGTGCCACCAGGTAAAAAGGAAGGTGCTTTGAGACCTCAGTGGAAAAGTTAGAAAACTTTCTGCCTCATGTACCCTCAAATTCATCATTTGACGTTGGGCGAATGAAGGGAAAACTGAGCCTCAGGCAGAGATATCCAAACACCTACGCTGGCGCCCCTTAAATACTGGCGTGTTTCGCCTCACCTGCATTCTTCTCGGGATTACCACATAATAGCCTATACAATCGGATCTTTCACCTCCAAAACTAACAGCGCTGTAAAACATTGTCTACGGAACGTACATTCCTCAACTGGTCACTTCCATCACTCCCCTAACGGGCAGCTCTGTCATGGGTCTAGCTGCATAGGCTAGCTGCTATAGCTCAATTTGCGGCATCTGATGCGCCATTTATCTCACTCGACCACACAGTTGGGACTTCCGAGGGGCTTTTGGCATTTTTCTAGTCGTACAACCAGACAATCGGGCGCCAGTTTGACAACTCGCTTTCACTATCGTAATTTTTCTGCTTTTAATTGAACGCAGCTTCTTTATCTTGCCTCTTCCAACCAACTACCTATCGAAATGAGTTACAGCAGTGTTTCGGCAGAGTCTAGTCTCAAAAGTACCCAAAGAATAGCTCCATTTCGAGTACTGGCCTCCCCTTCCCGGAGGGCAGCTAGCGCCAAGGTTGAGAAGTGAAACAACCGCTTAGGATCAGTGGTCGAATAGTCACGGGTACCGGTTCTCAACCTCTCAGAATCTATCTGCTGTCCCCCAGCAAAGGGCATGCTGACACACGCGACCCAAACTCCAGTCTGCCTGTGAAGACTACCGATGGCAGGCAGCAGAGAACACATAGAATGTCCCCTACCAAACCTTCTGGCTAAGATGACGAGTGCCACATCCGTTGTCCTACCGCAGCCAAAGGAAACGTGGCCTATGATTGCAGCATTCGTATAGAGGGTGTACATTACCAACGTGATGAGGATGTACCAGACCAACATTTTGCCTTCGTGCACGTCACTCATGCACGTGGTTCTGGCATATCTACCTACAGTGCCAAGTGGGGTCACTCCTCCCTGCTCGCTTATGGGGGCTGTGAGGCACCCTAGTGGCTACTCAGGTACCTGCACCAGCACAAATCACTGCGACACGTGAGAGTTCAGATAGGTGTCAGCAACGTACCACGGAAAGTCACGACCGTGAATAGTCTAGAAATGTCCAAACGACGACCAGCCGTAAGACCAATCACATAAATTTTAAACCGTGAATTTACTCTTATGGCTACCCCTGTTGTAAATCACTTAAATTGATTGCAGTGAAAAGGGAAGCGCACGCTTCGTATATAAACCCACTCATAGTAGATGATGATAGAGACAGTTTTCGCCCGCAAATTAAGGTATCTAAACATTATGTTATCTGCTGACTGTTGCTGTCATCTCCACAGTTATTGGCTGCATATCTCTGGTTTTTATCAATGAGTGAATTTTGGAATAATAGACTCGACTTTAGTGTACTTCGCTATTTGACGGGAAGTTGTGGCATTTCGCTGCTTTATATCCCGGTTTACTGCTGAAGATGGGGTTGGAAGACAACTACTAACTTTAATCTGTGTTGCAGCTAAGTTTCTAATCTCACTACTGCTCGATGTTTTTAACTTATAGCCTTAACATGAGTAATGTTCTCGTTGCCGTAAATAAACCAATTCATAAAGCTAAGAGATCAAAAGTTTCTAATCTGTTACTAGGGTGTGAAAAAAGTTCATTTACCAACGGTCCCCCTGTCAATCTGTCAGACGCCATGACTGACCTATATAATGGTGTTATTGCGAACCAGCGCAGTACCATGGAAAACAGCAGTGTGGTTGCTGATCTTCAGCGTAAACCAGATTGTCTTACACCCCTGGTTTGCCTACTGGACCCTACAAAAGACTTATCAGTGGATAGTCTTACCAAGAGCGCAACATTGGTGAACTTTGAAGCCACTGAAGTTGGCAAACGCTGACTTCTTCACGCAACCCCACTGTCCTCAGTGTCTCTGATAGTTTTCCATTAAAATGTGCTGAGAATGATCTTCTCCAAGCCTTTAATTTGCATGAATCTGTTTGGATAGCCAGGCATCTTAGGAGGAGGACCAGTAAATACCCCGGTCCGATATCATTCCAGTCCAGCTCACTCCCTGATGCAAGACACTTCCATGATTCACAGAATCCCGTGAGACTTAAAATTCTGTGACAATGTTAGGTTACTTCTAGATCTCGCCCCCTGTCAACGACGTACACGTGGTTCGGAACCTTATGAAGTCCCTCTGGAAACTTCATCCGAACCAATGGCCGCCAAAGGCACACTGGCGCCTGAGAGTCAGCTTATCTCAGCAGATAACGAAGTAAGTGTAGACCAAAACAGGTTGACCGAGCATATTGTTGCAAGTACATCAGTGGCTACCTTTCGCCTACCAACGGGGCAGTAGCCACTGAAACTGAAAGTAAAATCTCCGCCACTTATGCAGATTTGTTGTCGGATGACGTTGAGATGTATGGCAACGGTAGTGATATATCCGATTTGAACCTGATCCCACCGAATTTACCGACGAAACCTGCATCCTGCAGATGCAATTACGCTGACAAGCCCTTACCACCCTAAGCCTCACACATACGGTGATGACCTCCAGGTGTACTGGCAATCCACAGTCTCAAAGTGTCATGTTTTCGAGATCTAAACTTAAAAATCGTAGCAAGGGTTTACCGCCAAAGTCAATGACACAGAAGCGGCTTAGTCAGCTTCGAAATTACTACTTTCAGTCTGTTAAACCTGGTGGTTACAACACCATTAAGAGAGTGATCCATACCCCTACGTAGACACATTCACAACGTGAATCGATGAGACACCAGGTCCTGCGGCACCCTCATTAACCAACAAAACGATGGGATTCAAGCGTCAAGATCATAAAAGAAAGGGTACACACATAGG
Source organism: Heterobilharzia americana (assembly GCA_944470555.2). NCBI lineage: Eukaryota > Metazoa > Platyhelminthes > Trematoda > Strigeidida > Schistosomatidae > Heterobilharzia > Heterobilharzia americana. The sequence goes on from OX104128.1 coordinate 47,849,868, forward strand.
AACGTCCATAACACAAACATCTCCAACAGTCAAGAGAACGAGGAATACAGGAGAAACAACAGGTTTTTCTCCTCACAAGCATCTATACAACGCTCAGCCGCAGTGTATAATAATAATAGTTATTATTATTCCTGAGTATACGGGAACATACCGTTTCTGCAGGTATGAATAAGCTTATATATACACGCGGTAAAGTCGAATCTATACGCTTCTTTTTCGCGTGGTTCTTGATTTTATCAATTTGCAGATTTCCTGTTGTGTCTGACTACTGATTACCATATTTCTGTAGTAACATTTCAGTCTAACCCATATATTTGGCTTACAGCTCCACTATTCTCCTCAAATACCGTGTTACCAACGTTTTGGTATACTACATATAGCCGTTCGCTGTTTTTCTATTTCAACAATAAGCTTCAGTTTTAACGTCTTTTTAAATGGGTAGATCCAAGGCTAAACATTTAAAAATCGACTTTTCTGGTGGGAAAAACAAAGACTTGGTCATTCCAGTGCTCTTCTGTGTGACAGAAGCATTAATACTCCGTGTAACTCAGATCTTGATGATCTGGTATGCCCCATGCCTTTCGTCAGAACCGAAGAAATCATATCAGTCATGAGCAGCAGTATAAACGACCATGGAAAAGAAATCGATAACATTAAGACCATGATGGAAGAGATTCGGAGGATAGTTGAAGATTTCTATCCATTAGCCTATCTTCTAGGGAAGCATGAGAATTTAGTTGAAGACCATGTAGTGAAAGCAGAAAACTTGGCCGCGGAGGTAATGAAGAAACTATCGTCGTCCCGAGAGGCCATCGTTTATAACACACCTGATGCCTTACCCCTGGATGTAGTTAAGACGAAGGTGTTAAGCTCATGCGGTATGACAGGAATACACTGCGACTGCAAGCGCCTCCGCAAAAAGTCAGCGCGGTCTAGCTGCCCCATGATCTTCAGGTTCACTACTTCATTTGACGCCAAAAGATTTATTAAACTACAGGAACACATAAGGTTACACAGCAGCTTTAAAAATATTGCCATTGCACAAGACAAAACGGCGTGCCAACGCAGAAAACAAAAAGGAGTAGTCTGACTAGTTCATCACCTTTAAACAGAGGCTTCTGTGTGTACGAACAGACCTTCAGAAAGTGCTGACATGGTCAGTACTTCTGTTGAATATACCTCTTCCTCGGTACAACGGTCTCAGCCAAATCCAGCTACAAGTGAACCTGATCCTTCACTTGCTCGTAAAAGGAAAACCACTGGCACCCCTAAGGTCACCACAAATAGAAGACCGCTGGGTAACAGAAAACTCAGAAGTTCGGGAGAAACCTCATCATCTAAAGCTAAAACGTTTCTGAAGAAAGACCATTTCAGGCGCGTGTTTTCTAATGACGGGGAAGAATATTTCATAGCTAAGCCACTAACAACATACGAACCCAAAAGACGAGTTTTCCGTCAAACCCCTTCTTCAGAAATGAGTGCCACAACAACTCCAGGTTGCATCACACGAGACACTCCTTCGAATCACATCCCTTTAATCACAGGGGTCATGACGTGGTGCCGAGTAGCGTACCGAAGGCCCGAATGTCCTACATACCACTAACACCTAACCACTGTTCAGCTGTGCATCTTAATAATCTTAGTCAATGCTTTGGGAACAGATGTACACCCCCTGCAAGAAACTTCCCCACTTATGAACCCTACCAAGATTTTTTCCGGATCCCGCTTGGGCTCATTCGACCCCCTGATAAGACAGGGATGGAACCAATTTCCTCGATTTACACCGGTCATGAACCATACCTTACGCCAACAGTGCCGTGAAAAACTAAGTAATCATATACCTGTGAGAGACAGAAACTCACCGGTCACACCAGCACACCCCACTGTTGAGTCCTGTCACGTCCGAGACATAGGTAGTGCATCGTTTAGCGGACTGAATACCAGAAATTCTTTCGCTCGCCGAGGCTTAAGGGGCATAAAGGGTTACTTTGCAAGCCATAGCAGCCTTTTAAAACTTCTACTTAATAATGCCCGCTCGTTACTTAAGAAAATATCCGACCTTAGAACAATACTTTTTCTAGCCAAACCCACTGCATTACTAGTTACTGAATCATAGTATACTGACTCAATCCTAGACGTGGACCTGTGTATAAATGGCTATACTCTGTATCGCACTAATCGTGACCACAGGCGTGGTGGAGGCTGTTTGATCTATGTGTGCAGCCTTGCTACCTCAAATAAGATTGAAGATGATATCTTCAATGATCTGCCGGACTCACTTTGGATCGTTATAAATGGTACCAACTACAAAATCCTCATGGGCTGTGTGTATAGAGCACCATGTCCAGCAAAAGAAAATGATGAACTGATGGATAGATCATTTGCACACGCTGGATTCCTCACTGTTGACTTCAAACTGAATGCGGGCGACTTTAACTTACCTGAAGTTAACTGGGAGGTCGGTCGTGGCCCACAACGATTTCACGAAATGCTTGCTGTCACAGATATCTATGGCTGGAAGCAACACATCCAGCAACCCACGCGTGGATATAGTAAACTGGACCTAGTCTTGTGCTATGACATCATCCCTGTCACTACCCAAGTTAGTAGCGAATTTTCTAACCTACCATAAAATAGTATTCTGTTGCTTACCAATTCTTCCTCCCAATGAGAAAGACAAGCAATCTTCGAATCATTGTACTCGGCGTAGAAGCTACGAGAATATAGAGTGGGAAGTACTCATTGAGCTACTCACGTGCTCTCCATGGGATGACCACTTTACCACAGCCTCATTAACACACACACTCTCACCTTTCCACAGAAATATAGAGTTGTGTCCGGATACTGTTGTTCCCGTGAAAACGGTTAGGGTTTATAGGGAGTTATACTTATATATTCCTAAAATATTCCGCAATAAGCCTGAGAAATTATCGTCACATTACCACTTGTCGAAAGACTTCATGTCACTGCACTTAATTCATGAGACTAACGAATATATCAAGACAACACGTGCGAAACACGCAGCAAACAAAGAGATCGTCGCTCTCAAAAGTGGCTCTAGAATACACAAGATGACATCTCTTCAGAGTAAATGTCTGAAGCCATCAAGGGATGTAGCCTATCTACCATATGATGGGATGGCACATAACGATCCCCTCAAGATTAGTGAACTGTTTAGCGAATCATTCGCTAATTTCAACCCCAGCGCCCTCAACCCCACTAGCTTTACTCCAATTGATGCTAGTTCATGTATTACAGTGGATTTCACTGTCAAAAGTGTCACTGAGGCTATTAAAAGCCTGAAACTATCGACAGGTACGGGGGTAGATGGCCTCAACTCAATAGTCATCGGAAACAGTGGTGATGATATGCCACTGTTCTTGCTTAAGATATTCACACCATCAATGGAAAGTGGGGAGTATCCCTGTGGGTGGAAAACCAGCTTTATAATTCCTTGCTACAAGCCCGGTGACAAAGCTAATGTTGGGAACTACGGACCTATCAACATAACGCCAGTCGTCTCCCGAATCATGGAAAAAGTGATTGGGAGCGGCATGTCTGGCTACCTTCTTAGCGAAAACCTCATCACAAAGTCTCAACGCGGTTTTATCAAAAACAGGTCTTGCGTTACGTGCCATTTCGACTTCTTCAACCTTATCGCCGGTAGCTGCGAGGCACGTGACACTGTCATTGTTCTATACTTTGATCTATCAAAGGCATTTGACAAGGTGCCACACAGTATTCGCTTTGATAAGCTACAATCGATTGGTATCCGTGACCCTTTACTTCATTAGCTAAAATCATTTCTTAGTGATCGGAGCCAAATCGTCAAAGTAAATTCCATGCAGACTAAACCTAGGCTCATAACTAGTGGAGTAATGCAGGGCAGTGTTCTTGGACCTTTGTTGTTCATAACTTATATTAATAGTGTGTGCAAATGCTTCACTGTAGGGGAAACATTTCTATACGCTGACGATCTTAAGGCTGTACACCCATGTTACGCCCATGAACTAGGTGGTACGCTATCTACTGCTCGACAAGAATTAGGCGAAGTTGCTAAATGGTGTGACGAGTGCCATCTCCAGTTCAACATTGATAAATGAGGTTGGCTTGGCATAGGCAGCGATAAACTAGATATGTCTCTCGAAGTATGTGGGCAAAAGCTACCCAGACGTTCTTCAGTGCTAGATCTTGGTCTTAGATATTCCAGTGACTTTATATTCTCTGAGCGGTTGGCTTGTATCACATCTAAGTCACATAGACTCCTTGGATGCATCGTGCGTAACTTTTATAGCACTGAATCAAGGGTCCTACTCTACAAGGTGAACATCCGTCCAAATTTAGAGTACTGCCCGTTTATCTTAAGTGGCCTTCGCATAAGCGAAAAAGGAGAAATCGAAGGAGTACAACGCCACTTTACACTAAGAACACTAGGCTGACTGCAGCCTAGACTACATCCGAGATGCAACATGCTAGGACTGGAACCTCTCTGGAAGAGGCGACTTAGAATGAATCATATATTTTACTACAAATTACATCGTAAGCAAGTGCACTCATGTGGCCCGGAAATTAAAATAGTTGTAACGTCTATTAACTATTTGCGTAATCACAACCTATTAACGGAAAATGAGTATTGTAAGACTGAATTGCAAAGAAACTTCTTCATCAACAAGTTCTCTCACATCTGGAATAGACTTCCTGAGGAAATACGTGACGCAGGCTCATTATCTACCTTTCGTTCTGCACTTAATAAGCTCCTAACAGATGATCGATCTGTCACTCGCCTAGACACTGTCTATACGTTCTGGGCTAATGAAAGCATACTGGGACCTCTAAACGTATAGAGTAAAGCTATCATAAATGGCAAGTACTTTTTACCTCAATGGACTCATGAAGGGTGTTTGATTACTAGTCCATCCGGTCGGATTGTGCAGTACAAACACATAACCAGTGTTACCTTTAAGTTTGCCAACAAAAACTGCCTGTCCAATAGCTCATAAGAACTTCATATAACAAAAAAGGAAGATTCATTCTCATATGAATAAATTAAAGTTAACATATAGCTCAAATGACTTTAAAAGAACAAGAACTTCTCTCCTCCCCGTCTGTTTTACGTGGTATTCCATTGTCCAGTTTCTCCTTGCGCTTTCTTTTCTCTTTTCTTTTCAGTATCAGCCTGGCGATAAAGACCTGAGCATTAGTTTGATCAAAACTTATCAACTTACTGGAAATCTTACTTTGTACCTAATACTAGAAACTGATGTTAAAGGTATCCAACTGGCTCGCCCTGATTTTCCATTTTCCTGTTTCTTGAACAGCTTAACAACCAACTCACCTCACCACCAGTACCCTAAACAATGCCACATACGAAACCCCAAGCACAATAACTGGCCTCAGATTTCTGGTCCGTGACAAATGCAGCGGAAATCTGGATGAACAGTCAAACTCGACAGGTCACTTTACCTAACGGCAACACATCCATAATAATGCTATGTAACAGATTTTTTTAGTGCTTTGTCTTGTATCGATCCATCTAATAAAAGTCAATTAACAGCCAGTGTATCTTCTTGACAATGTTGCATACTTTAATGTGAAGTCTATGAAGTTTAACACTTGCGTAACATTCACCACCGTTGAACGACGGTTCTTCCACTCTTTAATTACTTGCACCACAACATGTTTTCAGTACTATCAATCTGAATTGGTGGAAAAGGCAACACTTGAAGGGTGAGAAACGCCTGAACTTAGACATTCACCTGGATTAAATGATTGTATGGATACTTACTTGTTCCTGAAATGATTGAGGTAAGCTACTGTTGGTCAGTAAATCTACGAGCACAAGAAGTGCTGTTAAAATAGACCTTTATCTGACGAAACACTTGGTCTTGTGGATGGGTCAATCATGTCGACGTCTTACAACGCGAACACTAAATATTGCGCCGTTTGGTGCGAAGAAAGAATTGTGAGCAGAAATGACCTAGACTCAGTACGATGTGTGTGTACTGTGAAGTGATATTTTCCTGCTACTTTCGTAACATTTAGACGCTTGGTATCATGATACAGTTTGATGTCCTCCCTCTGTATTATTCAATACTGCTAAAACCTTTTGTGTTTCTCTGCAATTATCAATTTGTCGAGGCCTGTAAACTGGCTTCCCTCATGTTAACTTCATAACTTGAAAATAAAGATATTTTATTTATTATTATCATTAAATTACACGTATCTTCATGGAAGGTAATCTCAACCCCTACCACTTGTCACTAGAAGATATAAGTACTGCATGTTCATATAGTGTAACGTCCCAGCAGAATGAGTACGCAAAAATTTACAAGTTGGACGAGTGGAAGTATTTTCCTCGCATTACCAAAAAATCAGGTTTGTATCTGGACATTACAGGTAATGCCTGGACAGAAATAAAGCCTAAAGCTAATACTTCCACTGCAACAGTTTGTACGGTTTGCTTGAGATGATGGTGAAAAGTTTATGAAGGAATATATGCACGAATTGTTTACATATTTTACTTCATTGATGATTCCAGAACTGTATAATTCACGCATGTTAATCCCATTCCACATCGGAGATTCATAATCTTGATGAATATTATGACTGAAAGTCAAATCCCTTCACTTTTCCAATTCCAGCATCCAGAGGCAATAGACTTGCCTGGATGCACCAAATGGACTTCCAGAACATCTTTTCCGTCGTTTTCATAGGTCGTGACAGCCTTGCAGTTGGCAAGTGTTAGACTTTGCTGGTCACCTTTTGATGAGTAAATCCTAGATATTTATCATCATGAAGTTGTAGCCCAGTGAACATTTTTATTTCTGCTTGTTGTAGTTAGGTATTCTCACCGCGGTGCAACAATAGCACCTCCGAACTGGTAGCCTGTTCGGACAAAGCCTGTGGTACTGGTGATTTTCTCTTCCATATCTGCTCTGTTTCTTTTCTTCGTATCTGCAACATCGGCTCCACGACAACAGTTGCAACCGAATTTCAATCTCAACGTAATTACTTAGTGGAAATAATACTTGCTAATTGGCGACAATAATTATTGGACTGCTCCCACTCTTTCGAGATTTCTGGACCACCTTCATGATTCTCTCACCTACTGATCACGGTTCTTTTTGCAACCAGCCACCCAAACTTTCCCGAAATTATTAGTAGCAGAGACATTCTGAACAAGTGATCAAACCACAGACCGATTTTCCTGTTGGCTCCGAACGAGACTTACATGCTGCAGCTCCACACTGCATACTCTCTGGTACTGTATATCAAGAGATCTTTTCATATGAAAGTTGCTATGCATCAAATACACTTCTCGAATGATTCTCCCCACACATACCTGAGGCCTATGTAGAAATACTGTTGTTTGGACTATTGACCGTTTCAACGCCTACTTACATGCGGCACAACAAATATTCTTGGCGGAATTAATCTATATTACCTTTAAACGTAACATAGTGACCTGGGAATGCTTTGGTCTAGACACTCACCTTGGTTACATAACTGTGGATACTTGCTGATACTCCAGGTCACAAAAATGCCTCCTTTATGGTTAGCAAGGCTACAAACTGAGGAACGTTCTAAGGAATAGGTGGCTGTATTACAAAACAACAAACCATGCAAATAGGCTAACCGTCACCTGGTTATAATGCAAACTTTGAACATTGCGCGCTTTTGTTTCTAATAGTTTAACCTGTCTTTGTGATGGAAGAGGAAAATCCGTGCCCGTCTTATGAGTTTCGGCAAGCTTCAATATGATTACGCACATCAATGACTTGATATGTGAATTATTGAAAACTAAATACGGTTTTGCAAACTTTCGGAAATTATCATTTTGACGATGCTTGTTAACTGGTATCCCACACGTCAAATCCATCATATGAGGATAATATTTGTTATTGTCTAAACTTGAACACTGCATATGCTGGAAAGTGGTATTTTCTTATTCGTTCTACGACTAGCAGGATCTTCTACTGTTTTCAATAGAGTTTAATGACATTCCTTGCTACACCATTCAGGACCAGCAAAATCTTGAGGATTTTTCGACATATATCAATGTGATAGCGTCTATAAACTGGCTTCTCTCATGCTAGGTTACTAATTTGAGAATAAAACATTTATTTATTTATTTAACGCTCGTGTATACCAGCAGTCTCTTTGAGAACACCGAATCGTCCGAATAACAGCAACGGGAAAGGGTATGCCCCACAATAAGACTAGACAGCTTAGATGCAAAGCCATGCTGACTCCACAAAGACAAAAATTCGCCTCAGGGAAAACCTTGCAGACGAGAGCGACCCCAAGACCGGCTAAGGTGGCAAGAAGATTGTTGCTGCCACAGACATTGGCCACCAGCGTGTCGTCTAAAGTTATTTCTAGGTGAGATCATCCATGGTCTGCTAGAAAAATACATCAGAAAGCGCCCCACACTCTGAAACCAGTGACCAGGGCTATCCGTAGTGTACCAGAGCTAACAGCCGACACACTGGTAGAGAAGCATACTCATGATGTCCACCAATAAGGGCGGTTGTCGGGCCAGATACGGTTAAAAGGGGTAGCGGCGGTAGGGGTCTAGAGGCTCTCATATTTCCTACATCTGACAACAGTAGCACCCCCGTGGTTGACGGCCATTAATCTCGCTGCGACGATTGCAAACGACGGTCCCTTTTTATGTTGAGGTCACTACCGCTGTGAATGGACAAGCCGACATTCAGACCAACCTTCACTCTAAAACACCACTGGCGACGTCTGCGGTATAAACCTGACCAGGCTGGTTCCAAAGTAATTTTCTCCATTACACATCGAATTATTGCTTCTGCAACCATCATGACACTTCAGGCTGTTCGAGGAATCTTCAAGCGTCTTTAAGGCGGTGCACGGCACGATGGTGGAACAATGGTTTCTCTGTCCACATCTTACTCGAAACGATGTGATCCCGGCAGAGGCCTGGTTACTGACGGATATGGCAAATATCGAAGTAAGCAAAGATAGCACGCATCCACTGGGATGAGGCGCAGATAGAGGTAATGATGCAGTATAAAAATGTATACGGCAGATCACATCAAAGGTGATTGACATAAATTAACCTCAAAGCCGAAGCTCCCAGATTTCTTGCGGTGTCACTAAAAATTCACAAAAAGCGAGCCAAACATAGAAAGGGTTAGAACACAGCTAATGACAAAGAAAAAAGCAAACAAATAACTGACATACAAAACAAAACTTCCTGGTGCAAAACTGACAGACGCAGAGGCCAGCCACTGATTATTTGCACTTGTTATATGCCCACGAATACGAGACCAAGAAAGAACACAGTAACATAGTAAGATGGAACAGTGTATTTGCAAGGTCGTATCAAGATACCGATACATTCCAACTAACTGACCAGAGAGTCGATTACGAGCAGTGCAACGTGAGAAGACAACGCGCTAAATGACCTGGATGCTTGACCAGGCGCCTTCGGCTTGGTGGTAAAGCCATTAAGGTCAGCATCAATGTTGAATCTCGTCGAACCCTTAGACACTGGTTCTGGATCTTTGTGCTCGCGGGAAATCTATTGGCGTTTGCCACTGTGGTTTTCGCCCGCATTGTCATAACTGGGAATTTTAATGCCTGAATTCTTGACCTTTGACAGGAGTGTGGCAGTATCTATTCGAATGTTCTCGCAGTGCCTAGTCAATTCGTGTAATGGTATGGTCTTTATGTGAATATTGAGAATGGTGCTGTCCGTGATTTTGACGGAATATTGCCCAGACTAGACTATCTTCTCATTTGTGATCATCTTCTGCCAGAATTCACTGGGGTCGAAACTCTTCTTGACTGCAGTAATTATGATGTAGCAGTGTTTGATCTAGCGCCTAGTGAACAACTATCATGAGAAGGATCCCACCCTTGTCTTTTCTTCTGCACGGCAAATTACATGGCGATGAACTAATATCTGCAAACAGCTTCACGGTTCCAGGAATGAACTATCTAGCTGAATAGTAGGCACTGAGAATTTGCGAAGGGTTTCATTGGGAGGGCCGTCCCTGAAAATTTCACAGTAGTTACGACAATGCCGAATAAACAAACCTCATGAGCGAAGCGAAACATTGAACACCTCAGGAAAGCCAAGGGATATGAATGTTATAAATGTAGGGCGACGAGGGAAAAGCCCTATGAGGGCGCATATATGCCTGTAAGAGACCACTGCGTCATAGAAATGAGGGTGGGTAGGAGATCGTTTCACTCAGACATTGGCCAGAAGCCTGAGGTGAAGCCCAAAAGCCTATGTCAATTAATGGTGGTGAGATAGGCTACAAGCTGGAGGGGCTTGCATCATGAAGGGTTAGAACGGAGGAAACCCCTGAGGACTGAAGATGGCTGAAAACCTAAGCACCACCTTCCACACACGACTGAGCATTCCACCATCCAACAAAAATAATTGGCCGTCTGAAAAAAGTTCAACACTATTCAGTGTAAAAGAATTACTTGGAATGGAGGTAAATTTTGCTGTGGTTTTCGTGTATCTGCTGAGGCTTCGTGCAGAAAAACTGCCTGGGTGTGCGACATTCGTCCGCTTGTGTTGAAGCAATGTCGAGGTGCACTTTATGGTCCTCTCCGCAATCCGTTTCACCATCCGTGGACAAACGCGTGCTCCCGCGAGAATGGAAACCTGTAGCTCTCTCATCCATCCTCAAGGGAGGAGATAGGCAGAATCTGAAAGTGATGGAGAGACTGGTGGAGAGTACTTGGACAGAAAAGGAGCGCTAAGTGGTGCTGAACACGGTTTCTGAGAGGGTGGGTCCCGAGCCTCAAGCATTCTGGCAGCCAGTGACATGTGGATGGAATGCTAAGACCTCCAAGTCCCTGACCATGCGGTTTTCTTGAATGTTGTCAGGGCCTTTGACAGAGTCTCACACATCATTCTCATGAGCGAAACAGCAACGTTATGAATCAGAGGTCAGTTGCTCTCCTAACTTCAGGGGTATTTGGACAGAAGAGCATTCCGCGCAGAGGTCAACAGGGTTTGCTTAACTCGTAGAACAACATTACCTGATATATCCAGTGGAGCTATTCTGGGTCAGCTGCTGTCCATTCTGTTTGTGAATTACCTCCCATTGAGTCTCAACTCTCTAATTCTACTTTACCCTGACGACGTCAATTTGTGGAAAGCTGTGACATCCGAAACAGAATATAATGCTCCGGGAAGTTATCACAGATTGCAGATTGAGTGAATAACAGACTGGAATCTAACCAGATAAATGCCGAAAGATGCTTCCTCTTACCTCTGACTTGCAGAAAGTATCCAGCTTTTCGCATGGTACACACTTTTCACATAACCACGGAGAGGGATCTAGAACTAATACTGACAGACAAACAAGGCACCGATTCCAATTATCACGGACTCGCCTCCAGAGCTCACACAGTACTGCACTATATGCACATGCATCTAGGTGCATTCACACAGGAACTCTTCAATAATCGGTCCTCAACGTCACTGCACCACCATACCTGAAAAGATATGTGAGCATCCAGGAGAAAGTCTAGAGGCCAGAAGCAAAGGGTACTTTTGGGATGCGGCAAAAACCTTTGGCGATCTTTGCACTTCCTTTCTTTCGAGTGGGTACCCCAACTGCACTGGAATCCACAAAGGACCTGGAATCATTACCTGAAACTTAGAAGTTGACACGAAGAAATCAATTAGCTTATAGTGGCTCTCGTCAAAAGGCATCGTATACTGGAAGTTCCCACTAAAAAAATGCGTACCTTTTTCGTTGATGCAATTTATATTTTTAACTGTTTAAACCGGTCCAAGATAGGCATGTAGCTAAAGCGCAAGATTGAGTGTGGGCGTTACGATGCGGTTATGTGTGTCACTTTCCTCAGCCTTAATAAGACGTTGTGTTAGTCTCAGTCTTCCTTGTCGTACATATACAGTTGGTAGACCTAGATACCTAACTGGTCATGAAACTAATTTCGGTCTCAGGTGAGTCCACTATGATCCTGTTCATTTTTACATTTTCTCTTATGCCCTAACATATCGTTTCTTAGTGTCACTGAGTGCTTTTTGATTGCATTTTAGTTAGAACAGGTTAATTAAGACAAGCCAGCTGGTTATACGACTGTCCCTAGTGTAACTAAGAGTCATCCTAGCCAGCACTTTGGGCGTACTTGTAAAGTTTTGGTCAAAGCCCCTAGAAAATAACTAGTGTGCATTCAAGAATGCGTAACGTCTCCGAGAAGTCAAAATTTTCCTGCAGAAATTGTCTAAACCTTCCGGATAGGCCTGGAGTCTGGGAGGAGTCACGTCACCCTAGTCTACAAAGTCAAAGTTTGAAATATTCTCCGACGTGGCATTCCTTTTTTTTAATAGGATGGGTTAGCACTACCTGGGAACCCTTACGGTGTACTTTTTACCAAAAACAGCGGAAAATTTAGGGGACCCCAGAAGTTCGTAAGGGCTTCCGAAGTATGTTTAGGATAATGCCCTTGGTTTCCAAAGCGCACTCAAACTTGGTGCTAGAAGAGATGCTTCTCTGCCACCTTAAAAAACTCATGTACACACCTCGCTTGGCTAGTGTAAGTTAGATTGTTTAAAGGTATTTATTCAGCAAGGACTGGAATAGGTTGCTTAAGTTTCAAGAAATGAAATCGTTCCGTTACTACTTCGAATTGCTTTAAAATATTTTGTACGTTGTTTACCAATGTTGACTTATTTGCATAACAGAAGACTTTATCAATCTTCTTGATCATGTTATATCTTTTCTCATGAATCCCAGTGTTGTTTTTGTTGACCATCAAGTAACATCTAGTTTAGTGACAATTATGAGGCAATACAGGAAGTCTGACTCAATGGTCAAGGATTTAGAGGCCAACTGATGCCTTCTGTCACACTCTAATAACGGAATCTCAGCAATTAACAAGCCTTTTTCATTTCAGTCTGTTTATTAGAAATATCACACAGTGAAACAGTAGCATTTACTGGATAACGTTTCAGACAATTTATTGTCCGTATTCATATCAGGTAACTCCACAACTTCGAGACAGTCTTTATACATTCCTAGTTTTCTCTCCTTCTCTGTGATGACAAGGGTAGTAGAATTTTACATATATCTAGTCGATTAGAATAACAGAGCACAAAAACTAAGCTAAAACAAGATCAGTAGATCCTAATAAGATAAGAAATCTAGAGAAAAACTCGGCTATAGCTCTGCATGCAATGACACATAGTCACACAGTAGGGTGGGATAGGGTGACAGTGTTGAAAACTAACTTAGTTGGGTGGAGGGAGAGATTGATGGCCGAATCTTTGTTTATCGAATCGATGCCAAACACATGCAATCGAAATGATGCTGCACCTGTCCCAGATATATGGAAAATTCTACTACCCTTGTCTTCACAGAGAAAGAGAGAAAACTAGGAATATATAAAGACTGTCTCGAAGTTGTGGAGTTACCCGATATGAATATGGACAATAAATTGTCTGAAACGTTATCCAGTAAATGCTACTGTTTCACTGTGTGATATTTCTAATAAACAAACTAAAATGGAATTACACTCGACCACAGTGCCCAAATTTTACACTTATATTAACAAGTCTTTTTCCTGTTTACCTCATTACTGTGAACTGGTTAATTCTATTTTTGGAAGGAATCTGAAATGTCAGTCTTACAGATAATGTGAATATGCTATAGAAATGGACTTGAGAGAAACAAATTCTTTTTGGCATGCGTAAATGTGAAGTAGTGCAGATGGGTAGACGTTTAGTTTATAGCTCAGGTTCATTCTAATATTGCGTAGGAGTTAACGGTGATCATCTCTGTTCCTCCATGTTTCCAGTCATGAATTCAATCTACTGTTAATGCTTTATAAGTGGTTGACACCAAAAATGCTAGTAACAGTTCGCAATTTGTATGAATAGGTGGGTTTGGAGGCTAACTCAACTATTATGCCAACTAGTAAGTTCTCTTTTCAGCACCGGCGCTGGCTAATATTTTTTTGTCAGTTGATACTAAAAGCCCGTATATTAGAAACAACAATAAGGTTTCCTACCTAACTGGCTGTAATGCCTAACGTTGTTTTTTTTAGATCGTATGCGCAAATTGTTTGTAGCTCTAAGGATAGTGGAAAAGCATTTCTTGCCTCGGGAAATTTAGATTTTAAGCATGTTCCTCATTGTTTTGCCTGTTATAAAAATAAAAAATACTTCCGGACTCTGCATGTTAGAAAATTAGTCAACAAACGATTCGCTTGTAATTTATCCTTTGAAGGACAAAATATAGTCCCGCTGTTCAGTTTATCGTGTTTCATAACAGCATTTAAACAAGTGACTAGCAGAAGAATAATATCAATTATACAAAAGTGTATAACAAGAGAAGACAACAAAAGATGTGTACGTGTTTGCAAATTTAGTTTAGTCCAACCAACGGGTCATTCTCCATTACCTATCAGTAATACTGTTATACACACCTTTATATTTTTACTGTATGTGCATCAGCAACCACGTACAAACCCTTGTAGTAGCCGACGAACTACATCTGGTGCATGGCGCCTTGGCTAAGGTATTCAACTTCCAAACAGTGGGTCTGCGGCTTATCCTTCCCTACCTACTTCGGCTTCAGCATCCGGTCAGTATCAATTCCCCACACATGAAGTGTGGCTTAGTCTAGTATATGTGCATGTACCGGGTTGAGTTGCACCATTGTGTTATTATTATTATGCCTCCTGATGTATCACTACCTACTAAAACCTAGGTAAGTAAAGCAAAATTCACACCCTTTTACTTTTTGACAGATTAATGTATTTTTTTCGATGGTTCCACAACTGATATCAGTCCATGATTAATACTACTTCTAGAAAGTTGATTGCCTAGGCAAATGAATGAGTCGGCTTCAGTAACCATGTTCAGAATTGTTTAGTAAATCGAGCTTCAACTTTGATAGATCGTATTATGCTCCGTAACTTCCCAAGTGGGACGTGGTTCAAAATCATATATGATTAATTGGGAGTTACATGTATAAAACTAGCGCAACTCCTTGAAAAGAATATCGCTTAAAATCTTCGACGATTGGTTTAAGATATACGAATTCTGATTATTCAAACTGTAGTCTTCGGTTAGCTCTCAACAGTAAAAATAGGAGGTTGATCAACTTGTGTTAATTTTTAATGTAGTTATCTTCCTGAATATGTTTACTGAATAAGCTGCTATCATTTGTTGCAATAACGAATTCTAGTCCTTGATTACTAAAACAATCTATATTCCACCTGCAGTTGGTTTGGCTGCAGCATACAAATCCATGTGACGGCGTCTAAGGCAACTAGTCATGGAAAAAGTTAAGAGATTGGAGTGATAAACTTCGAAATTATTCATATCATATCAGTATGTCAGTATCTTCCCTACGATAAGGCAAAGGAAAAAGGTTGAGTCATTTTAATCTCTCTTCATAGGAAAGGTGACCAAGTTCCACTTTGTTGGTTTTTTGAAGTATAAGCTGAATGTGATTATCTGTATGACCCCTTACATAATGAAGACCTAATATAATCCACATCCTCTTCATAGCTTTTCAAAGTCATTCGAAGTTAGTATTCGAAATGCTTCAGCTGCATTGCAGTGCACTGTTGTTTCAAAATCGCATTTCGAGCAACCTCCAAGTCATTTTGTTCCAGAACATTAGGCAAGGATAATTTGTCTTCTGGATAATGACTAGACTCTACCTGACCAGCGAGCATGATTGCAGTTTTGCTATAATCGTTCCCAAAACTGTCGCTTAAGCCATTGAGTCAATTCATTTAACTACATATGTCCAAAGAAAAGTTCATTAAGCTTAGTTTTCACTCTTCTTCCTTTATTAGCAGTAGATCCATCAAAAAGAAACATCCAAATCAAAATTCGTTTTGATTCTACGTCAAGAGAGCATGTGTATCAACATCTAGCATTTGTTCCCAAACTGTTTTCTTTAACACCTCAGCAACTACAGTATTTCAGCTAACGGGTTAGTATTCAGTTTCTGCTTGTATGTCGTCACTTAAATATAAGAGCATTTGTATTATTTAGTTAGAATAAACTTGGTACAGCATGAGCACATAAAAATGCACCGTCCACAACATGACAACAACAACATAAAGGCAACATAGAAAGAAAGGGTAGGAATAAAACAAAAACAAATGAAAGAGGAAATGGGCTTTTAAAAAGGCGATCTCAAGTATAAATTCAAAGGGCTTTCATAGCTTTCGTTTTACTTCATAAGAACAAAAGAAATAAAAAAGCTGGATCATGATCGCCACTAATTTTGGTTCTGAGCTATATATTGTATCGCTTTAGGCCAGAGTTGGATTGTCTTTCTAACCTTATTCAAGGAGTTATGCGGCTTGGCACCATCTCCAGTCTGCTTCAAAGACAGCGTTGAAGACCGTCACTGACCCTCAAATAAATGCTAGGGAAAAAAATTGAAATCTACTCAGCACACATCCTTACAGTAGGTAGGTAGCCATACATATTATTCAAGGTTTAATGATACCACCAGGCTACCCAAGCCTCGATAGGTGCAACCGGGTTCGAACCCGTGCCCCATCAGTTGGAAATTGAGTGCTTAGACCAATGAGATAGCTCTAGCTAGGTAGGGTCAGTAAATCACAGAAGCTTCTGAAACAGCTGATGTGTGGACACATTCCCACAGGCTCCAAGCGCAATGAGTAGCGGGAACAACTCGAATGTAGGCTAAAAGTTTATGCAACGATTGTGAGGAGCAGTGGAGAGTGGGGGTTACAGTGATAGAAAAGCCAGTGATGACAGGTAGCAACAGACAGTTAGTTCGACTGATCTGGGAAACTGGATGGAGAAAGGTCAGTAGTCATTGTTACCATAGCGGTGAAGAACGCATACACGTAGAAGAGAAAACTGTAGGGATGGACAAAGCACTTTGAGGAACAGTCCGGCATGTCTTGGGCTAATCTCTTGTTGCCAGCTGTCGAGTCGAATCCTGAATGAAACAGTGGCGTGCATCCTCCAACCATTCCAGAATTTGAAAAAGCTATAAGTAATCTGAAACGAGGAAAATTGAAGTCAAGATGCACTCAGCAATTTTGTGCACATTCATGCAGTAGGCAATGAGCCAGACCTATTGTTTGAGAGCCATTAATACGACCTGGTTACCAAAAATCTCGTTAGGTGCAGCAAGACTTGGACTTGTTACCCATTGGTTGAAATTCATCTCCCTAAACCAGTGAGCCACAGCTCCACATGAGGGAAATCGATGGCGTCTAATGGGCTAGTGCAAGAGGCATTTGAGGATTGTATTCGAAGAACTTAGACCTGAAGAACCTATGTGGCTAGCGCGTGTCTCCTCTCACTTGTCTCAAACACTGATTATCTCAGTGTTTCAGAAAGGAAATAGATCCTCCTGTAATAACCACAGGAGAGAAAATCAGCCTGACGAACACGGTTTCTACCATTCTAGGTTCCATAATTATCAGATGTCCGAATGACATTTAGTAAGAACAAACCCGAGAAAACCACGCAGGTTTCATACGTAAATGTGGGGATGTTGACCAGAGACTTACCTTCTGCCGGGTTTTGAAACACAGTCGCATTTACCGAAACCTGTTACCAGCCGCATTTGTCGACCTGAAGGTGACATTCGACTACATCGGTCGGGAGGCTTTTTGGAATTAACTCTCGCTAAAGCGGTGAAGAGTAAATACATCACCTTGTTGAAGGCTCTATATCCAAACAGCAGTTAAAGCAGTGGTGACATACCAGATGAATTGTATACACTAGGTGTTATATGGCAAAAATATCGACTCTCTACATTCTCATTCAACTGTAATAAAGATACTTGTGGAGGTCTCCCCATCGTCGTCTGATTACATGGATTAGTGTTGAAGCATGTGACTGCATAGATGACCTAGAGCATGCACACAACATAGCCATGTTTAGTGAAATAAAGCCAAAACGAAGGTAGAAGGTAGCATGAAAATGAAATAGTTGAAGTTGCAACACTTCACACCTAACATGCAAAGAAAAACTGAATAGAAAAAACTGATATATGGTTAGGCAAAGGCATATAGGTGGAGAAGAAATTTGAAAATGAAGGTTCGTGAAAGTACTCACCCTTTAGAAGACCCCAAAAGAGTAGACACATCTGCGCCTTTGTGACCGATTTTCAGCCATTTCATCTGCGGTCTGACACCAGTAATTCCTATCGTTTCGAGGACACCCAACCAACAGGTTGTCTGCACGTGGATCAAACCTACAGTGAGAGACTTCATGAACTGTTAAAATGTCTTAGTATGACCACGCATGAGCCTTTTTTCGACCCAATCCAACTTCAGCTATCATTGCACATTGAGTTAGGCGGTAGGTCGGCGTGCGACACCTATTACCAAGCCATCTCAATTGCCGAAGATTCACAACTTCATCGAATAACTTGCCTTCCCTGCCTACTACTCATCGCTTAACCTCGACATTGTTCACACGCTGATTTAACTACACGCGAGCAATACTAGAAACACATTTGTGTTCAAATACTTGCAATCTCTTCGCGCCATCTACTTTCAAAGGCCATATCCCATAGCCGCATAATAATGCAGACTACTCGTCCTTTGAAAAGTAGTCGGATATCTCGTCAGTCGGCTTTGATGATAACGTACGCTGGGAAATGTCGAAAGACCCTTCTATGTCCGAGCTGAGATTTCGTCAGCAATAGGCGCGTTCAGGTTGATGCAACTCCTCAAGTAAGTGAAGTGGTCAACGCATTCTACCACTGCACCCCCATTCTTAAATTGAGGGTAGCTCCAGACCAGTTGTGAAGCCATGATCTTACATTTCACTTGTGTAAAACGTGTGCCGAACATGCTCAGGTTTCCGCTCAAGTTGTTCAGAAGACCCTGTCTTCTGTCAGCGTCTTCGCCTAACAAGAAAATGTCGTCTGCGTACTCCAAGTTAACCAGATGCCCTCCACGAAGTAGGTCAGTCTCTGTAAAATCAGGGGCACCTGCAGTTATTAATTCGTCTATAACGAAGTTAAGCAGGGACGGAGATAGTGAGTATTCCTGACAGACACCAATCGTTGTCATCACTACGGATGACAATTCTTCATTAGCCCTTACACTGTTGCATGACCTTGAGTAGAAAGTTTTGATTAGCTTCACATACTTGTTCGTTACTCCCCTCACAGTCAGACACAGACACCACCTCTCAGGCGACAGAGTCGAATATCGTCTTCAGGTGGAGAGAGATGGGGAGTGTCGAGTGCCACCAAGTATGTCCATGCTCCCGAACCTGTCAAAGGTGACAATCTGGTTTTGTGCTTTTTTGTTGTTAAACGTTTCTCTTTTTTTCATAATGATTGTTGCATCAATCTGGCTCTGTTGGTCATGTACGGGAGATACCTTACTGTTTGTTGTCCAGACCTTCTTAAGTGGAGTGGTGTTTGCAATCTTGAGCCACGGGTTTAAAGTCGAATGCATAGACCAATGAGTCACTGATTAGTTGGGACGTGGATTACGCATGCTGAGCCACAATATACCGTGACACTTGATTACCGGGGAATTGTTTGGATTAGAATAGGGCTTGGAACGATGCAAGGCTATGGAAACTGCAATTCTTAAGATTTTTCGAAGTGAAACTCTTTTTTTTAGGGAATTGTATGGTTTGTGTTCGTGTCCTGAGACAATCAAGATGGTTGATAAAAGACTAGGTTGCGTGGCATATGACAAACCTCAGTGACGAATGTGTCGCCTCCCCATTTTAATCTAATTCCTGTTTTACATACTAAGCTTATCGTATTGAGTTCGCATCAGAGTGAGTGGATATATTCAAGTATTAAAACATTCATCTCAGCAGACTATTTGTTCTGTTTCAACCAACCAGAATAAAAAAAGTAGATGTAGATAAATTTCTTTTGAGTATTCTTCCATGATATATTCTCAGGAATAATGCTTGTCTTCACAAAGCTGTTGCTCAGTTGGTGTGAAAAATATAGAATTCGTTTTTGCCTACAGATTGTTTCTAGTCGTCACCTATGGTACTGAGTAAAGCTGTGGTTGATATATATGATTCTGCTTGAAACTTTTACTAATGAAGTATGGAAATAATGCTTTTATTACACGGGTAATAGAAAAGAAACAGTTGTTTAAATAGATGCAGAACATATGAAAAACAGTATAAATGTGAGAAATAAAATATTCGTTCGTATCTGGAAAAGACGACAAGCAGACCAAACCAACTGAAGGTATTAAATTGACCTATTCTGTTGTTGTTAATCTCACTTAACATCCAGTATTATCAAGACTGGTATTACTAGTTTATCTAAAGGTTTAATGATACGACTTATCCTAAACCTGTCATTTTCCATGATAACTTTGCTGTTCTTTGTTTACACAGGATTTGTCCTCTGAGAAAATTTCATTTTGATCCCATTCTTTTCGCTGTACGTGTGGTTAATGTGCCGCCGTTTGCTGAATCTGTCACAGAAGGAGATATTGTGTGGAAAAAGGCGGTTGGTGATGCTGTGGAGGCAGATGATGTGGTCGCGGAGATCGAAACTGACAAAACAAATGTTCCAGTCCCTGCCCCTTGTGCGGGTGTGATAACGCAGTTATTAGTTGAAGATGGGGGAAAAGTTTGTGCTGGTCAGGAAATATTTAAAATGGAAGAAGGTGCTGTCTCGACTTCCAAATCACCTGAAAAGAAACCAGTTCAAGAGTCTGAGCAGAAACAACTTAGAGACAAACCTACTTCCACTCCATCTTCAAAGCCTGCAGCTGTCTCTTCACCTGTACCCACAACGGAAAAAGCTTCTACACCTAGGGTTTCCGACACTGCTACAAGTCCTTCTGTGACACAGTCACATACACTATCTTCCGATGATGCACGTTCAGAACAGCGTGTTAAGATGAGCCGAATGAGACTTCGCATCGCTCAAAGACTAAAAGACGCTCAAAATACATGTGCAATGTTGAGTACGTTCAATGAAATCGATATGTCAAATCTTTTTGAACTCAGACGTCAATATAAAGACACTTTTTTGAAAAACCACGGTGTCAAGTTAGGAATGATGTCCACATTTGCGAAAGCTTCCGCTATCGCCCTCATGGACCAACCAGCTGTCAACGCTGTTATTGACGGTTCTGACATTATTTACAGAGACTATGTCGATATTAGTATTGCAGTAGCCACTCCTAAAGGGCTTGTTGTTCCTGTGTTGCGCAATGTTGAGAAAATGAATTATGCTGATATTGAGCGTGGGATTCATGATATGGGTGTAAAGGCTCGTGATGGGAAGTTGGCTGTCGAAGATATGGATGGCGGTACTTTTACAATCAGTAACGGTGGTGTATTTGGCTCCTTGTTTGGTACCCCTATAATCAATCCACCCCAATCAGCAATTTTGGGTTTATATGGTGTATTTGACCGACCTGTTGCACGAAATGGGCAGGTTGTTATTCGTCCGATGATGTATGTTGCACTAACTTATGATCATCGTTTGATTGATGGACGTGAAGCAGTTTTATTTTTACGCAAAATCAAGGAATTTGTTGAAGATCCACGAACATACTTCCTTCAAATTTAAATGTGCATAGTGTTTTTTCTGTGACAAAAGTAGGTTGATATAAAAACTTTTTTTTGGCCTTTCAAGTAGTTTGTTTGCACCATCTCCCATATTTGGATTTCTATAACTCTAGTAAACGTTAGTTTATGTATACATTTACTTACCTATACGTGCATAAGCTATCTTCATGAACCACCAACTTAAACTGTTTCTAACTAGAATGTGGATAATTTTTTGTTAGTTTCAGAATAACTTTGGTCGGTTTCTTAGATTTTTTCACAACATAACTTGTACATTTGTGACTCACTCTTCAGGTATGCAACTTTGTAGTTTTAACTCCTTGAGATAAGCTTTTCAAATACTTTTTTTTCCATTTTGTCCTTGATTCTTATATGTACGTGGTAATTTTTAAAAAGCGATGACAATAAATAGTAAATTAATCAGACAGGTTGATGGCGATTTTATGCATTTTGATCACATTTTCATTTTATCTGAAGTTAGGTGGTAGTCATTTTGTGCCATAACACTAAAGATGGTTGGGGAATTGTAATATTTTGTTGAAGTTTGTTGTTTTCTCCAAGCTGCTCTAAGCTGCTACTCAGCTTTAACAATGCCAGGTGGTACGCTGGATTTTCACATGTTTATCGTATAACTTGAAAGTAAACCTAGTGCATCTGGTGTCTTCTTTGTAGGTTATCAGTGAGACGTTATGAGTTCCAGTTTATCTCTCAAATAAATAGTATGGTGTAGATTTCTTCATGTGTGGGCTTACTTTTATCAGCAACATGCATTGATACTTGTAGAAACTCGACGCCTAACTGTAACTCCAGAACAGCAAACTGGAGAAAACCGGGCAGGTTTCAAACCTGGACGGGAATGCACCGATTAGGTTTTCATTTATTGACAAGTTCTGAAGCATGGACATACTTGGTGGCACTCGACACTCCCCATCTCTCTCCACCTGAAGACGATATTCGACTCTGTCGCCTGAGAGGTGGTGTCTGTGTCTGACTGTGAGGGGAGTAACGAACAAGTATGTGAAGCTAATCAAAACTTTCTACTCAAGGTCATGCAACAGTGTAAGGGCTAATGAAGAATTGTCATCCGTAGTGATGACAACGATTGGTGTCTGTCAGGAATACTCACTATCTCCGTCCCTGCTTAACTTCGTTATAGACGAATTAATAACTGCAGGTGCCCCTGATTTTACAGAGACTGACCTACTTCGTGGAGGGCATCTGGTTAACTTGGAGTACGCAGACGACATTTTCTTGTTAGGCGAAGACGCTGACAGAAGACAGGGTCTTCTGAACAACTTGAGCGGAAACCTGAGCATGTTCGGCACACGTTTTACACAAGTGAAATGTAAGATCATGGCTTCACAACTGGTCTGGAGCTACCCTCAATTTAAGAATGGGGGTGCAGTGGTAGAATGCGTTGACCACTTCACTTACTTGAGGAGTTGCATCAACCTGAACGCGCCTATTGCTGACGAAATCTCAGCTCGGACATAGAAGGGTCTTTCGACATTTCCCAGCGTACGTTATCATCAAAGCCGACTGACGAGATATCCGACTACTTTTCAAAGGACGAGTAGTCTGCATTATTATGCGGCTATGGGATATGGCCTTTGAAAGTAGATGGCGCGAAGAGATTGCAAGTATTTGAACACAAATGTGTTTCTAGTATTGCTCGCGTGTAGTTAAATCAGCGTGTGAACAATGTCGAGGTTAAGCGATGAGTAGTAGGCAGGGAAGGCAAGTTATTCGATGAAGTTGTGAATCTTCGGCAATTGAGATGGCTTGGTAATAGGTGTCGCACGCCGACCTACCGCCTAACTCAATGTGCAATGATAGCTGAAGTTGGATTGGGTCGAAAAAAGGCTCATGCGTGGTCATACTAAGACATTTTAACAGTTCATGAAGTCTCTCACTGTAGGTTTGATCCACGTGCAGACAACCTGTTGGTTGGGTGTCCTCGAAACGATAGGAATTACTGGTGTCAGACCGCAGATGAAATGGCTGAAAATCGGTCACAAAGGCGCAGATGTGTCTACTCTTTTGGGGTCTTCTAAAGGGTGAGTACTTTCACGAACCTTCATTTTCAAATTTCTTCTCCACCTATATGCCTTTGCCTAACCATATATCAGTTTTTTCTACTCAATTTTTGTCTGGGACTTAAACTGCTTCATTTTCCTGCTTTTTTTCGCTTGTCTGTTTTACTGTTATAGTTTTGTTGACATGCGTGCTGTTTTAGAGATACTGAGTGTTGTTATTGGAAACCTCATTTCTTGGTGAGTCTTAGTGTACGCAGTCATTTTTTAGCCAGTTTTATGGAAATGATTTGTTAGGTAATTGTGAAGGGGTAGCTCAGTTCAATTTTTCTGTCCGCTCGTTTGTTGAAAAGTGGAGCGCTTTTTTATTTCCCTAATGTGTTTATCGAAATGGTCGGTTTTGATTACTTTTAATTATTCTCTGATGTTTGATGAATCGCGTAAAATTTCTGTCACGCAACTTACAGAAGCTTACAAGAAACTGGGACCTCTATGAGCTGCACTTTCGCTTCCTATATTTTGTTTTTTTTGTCAGTAACTGCCATTTGTTATACATATTTTCGGGAACGAATTTGTCTTAGACTTGAATCTATTCACCTCTATATTAACAACTCTTGGGTTTATTACATCTGTGGCATGTAGTTAGAATGTTTTTGCGTCAGTTGTGTGATTTCTTTCCCGAATTGTAGATTGTTGTGAAAAGGAATGTGTGATGGTGAACATGTTCATATGTTAGAATTAAGATGAATACTATTAATTTATGTAGCTCAACCCAGTATGTGTTTGTGTATTAGGTTATTAGTTATCCCTGGCGTATGCTTATGATTTTACGTAGTCGACCAAGGAAAAGTCGATGGAGAGGGTTTTTGACATCGCACTCTTTGTTGGATGGCCAATTGCTTAAAACAACGACCTACGTCTTCACAAACGGTGTACGCCACCATCTTGTTGGAAAAGTCGAGTAAATATCTTCAAGGGAAATCCTTTGAATTGAACCGTATAATCTCCACCTCTGCCCGACTGTATTGTCAATAAGGTGATCACTCTGATCTGATTGACAAAATCCACGGATCAACCTGAGTTGTTTCTAACTACTCAAGTTGTCCAGTATTAGATTTCTTACTGGCATGTTTGTTCATTGGTGTACTCTGAAGATCAGTTGTGAGAATAAACAACATAAAAGCTAACGGCGTCTTTTAACGGTTTGTGGATATTCAGTCTTCTAAATTACTAAGTGTCATAGAATTCTTTCTTCATCGCTTTATTTTCACCAACTGTATTGATGGATCATGACTAAATTAGTAATTAAGTCAGTTTATTCCCTGATTTTTATCTAGTTTAGTTGAAACTGCTTAAGTCAGCATTTCAGAAGTGGAGCATATAATTTTAGATATTTTTCTGAAGTATATTTTTCATTGAGATATATACAATGGTTATAAAATCTCTAAGGCAACTTTATTTCAAATGATTTCACTCTTCTCCTATCTTCATCCATTTATGAACAGGCATTACACTTGACTTAGTTTTATTCCATACCAAACAGTTGATCTATTCATTCCGACTAAAATTTCATCTTTACCAAATGGCTCATATTAAGATCTTGATATGACTATGGACAATAAATTATGTCCGAAACGTAATCCAGTAAACAATACTGTTACACTGTGATAAATTTAATAAATCAATAAAAATGGAATTCTGGTTATTATCTTTTAAAGTCGTTGTGAGTAACTACGACTTTGAAAGTATGTTCATTATTACACCACATAGTCTATTCACGCATTTTTCTGTTATCAATATTTCAGCCTTGATTATACTTCCGTCTGTAGTACTCTGATATTCATGATGGCGCTAAATGGAGCAAGAACAACCGGTTATAGTCAGTTTTTCTAGCTATATCAAGGACCACAAATTGAGTGGATATCGCTATGTCGTATTGTATCAGAATGTTTACCGCAGTTCTCATATACTTCCACATTTTAAATAGCGGCATAATGATGTCAATTCCCATGATTTGGTCGTTGGAGAATGTGGAATATTCATATTATCACAAACTTGTCTATTAAGAATAATAAAAAGTACTTTGAATTTCCTTGATAATAACATTTTCCATCATTGTTTAAAAGTGTCCAGACATAATGATGAGGTAATTGGTTGTGGCTAGCAAAGGAATCCAGGACGAGTGTTTCGTCCTGTTTGGGACTCGTCAGCCAGATGTACCTGCACCCCAATGAGTGATGTTGTTCCCACTGAGACAATATCGAGGCATCCGCATAGGAGCCCATATGCCAACAGAGGTCGAACAATTTGATCCAATAAAACAACGGAAAATTACAAGTACACCAATAGATAATCATAAAATGATGAGGCTTGATTTTTTTTTATTACCACGAATTATCGTTGAATATTGTTATCTAGACAAATAATTTTGATGTGGTTAGAAAAGTTGCTTATAAAAATCTCAAAAATTCGCTAAACTATCCAATGTTAAACAGTTGGTCATGTGTTCAACAACTTTTTTTTCTAAATACATCAATAAAAGTGTATATGAGCTTAATTCGGAATAGCTTGTTTGGTGAAATAGAATCACTTTTTCATTGACCTAATTTTCTTTAGTTATTTGTCAAGTTTTCTCTGAGGCTCATAAACAAAATGACCTAGAAGTATTTACGTTTGTAATCTGCTGAATATAAAATATTGTTGTTTATAATGGATCTGCTGATCTTCCGATGCGCTTTCTCCTGGCTGACGCAACGTTTTAGAAATCTGTTCTTATAAAGATTATGAGGTTTAGAGCTTAGTGTTATATCAGAAAACAACAGACGTATATTAAAATACGGTTAGAAGTCCAACTAATTCGTAAGTATTCATCTTGTACGTAATGTCTTCTCATGATTGCCTTTTTCTTCGTAAAATACACATAAGCATGGTATATATACAGTGTGAATATTTTTTTCAATTTATGAAATATATTCATCAGAATATGAAAGAAGAACAAGTATTTCAGCGAAGAGTCCTGTTTTTGGCGATTTCATTTTCAAAGCTATACAATCTCAAATTTATAAGTTTTCCTAGTGTAAGGATTTGATAGTTTAAAGGGGTTTGTCAAGCATGGGAACACAGATAGTGTCAATAAATGAGCTGTCATTAAAATCAGAAAATCAAAAAAGCTGATGAGTAGTGAATATTAATCAGAAAAAGTTTCGACAATAATTTTTTGTGATAAGATGACATAATTGGAAAGTGAATTGTGATCAGACAGAACATAGCAACAAGAAAGAGTGACAGATAACTTAAGGAGTGAATAGTATCGAAACAGAAAAAGGGGTGGTAGAGGAGACTAAAAACTAAGACGATGAAAGGAGAGGTGGTTGAACAGTCTTCTTCTGCGTACACAGTTCATGTTTCTCTATATGGATAACAAGAGCTTCGGCGATGCAGCGAATACGAAGACATGGAGCCTTTGGGAGGTTTTTTTTCACTTTATAGATAACTTTGGACGAGGAGACTCTTGAGATGGGGTGATTTGTGTTCACGTGTTCACTTATAACAACGCGGAATAGTGTTCTTGAACCCTTTTTGAATAACAGTGGCATCGAACCACCTATATACCTGACTCAACAAGAGCAGGTGAATTGATATATACACATAGAAGTGGTCAGATGCAAAAGTTTCTGCTTTGAGTTGTTCGAAATTGTTGGGCGAAAAAAGAATACTAGTCTCAGCGTTGATGCAAAGAATATTCTCTTTAGAGCGTTTGATATCCTCCTTTTTAGAGTGTCAGGAGCAGAATCACCTTTGAATTTTGGATTCATGAAGAGTGTCTTTTTCGGCATGGTGGTAAGGTTCTCTTTGTGAGGTTCAGGCTTGGTGAAGCGTGGTGGGAATCTGTTTTCTAGAACAGAAATTTCCTCTTTTAACACATCGAGACTGCAGATTCGTCTAATTCGAGTGGCAAGAGATATGATCAAGTTTCGCTTTCGACTCATAGAGA
The DNA here is from genome assembly GCA_944470555.2 of Heterobilharzia americana. Classification (NCBI taxonomy): domain Eukaryota; kingdom Metazoa; phylum Platyhelminthes; class Trematoda; order Strigeidida; family Schistosomatidae; genus Heterobilharzia; species Heterobilharzia americana. The sequence continues at coordinate 47,877,448 of OX104128.1, forward strand.
CTCAGCTATTGAAGTTCGTCAGTTGACCATTCCATATTGGTTTTCTGGGAATTGATCTACTTAACGTTCCACCAGCTGTTCTCGTCAGCTCTACATGAAGAAAGTAAATCTTCAATTGCTTTTCGACCTCAAAGATGAATCTAATTGATGAGTCGCAGGTATGGAATATTTGTAGAACGTGGTTCAAATCATATTGTTGATCACAGATAATAATGCTTAATTCTCATATTTTTAAAGTAGCTAGGTGTGCTGTGTTCCACCAAGTCACAGTAGGATAAAGATTCGTTACCTGGTGTGTGACTGTGAAAAACTATGTATTTTACTGAAGATACTAGTATTTAAAAATTTCCAAGCAACTTAAAATTTTAATGTAGACTAACAGACTCTGATTACATCCTCTCTTCATTTAATTACTTATTGACTGTTAATCACTCAGCCCTACGTTTTTCTAGTTTTTCAGATAACTACGTAGCCTGCAACCTCGCCTGGTTAACTAGTTCACTAGCTACTAGCCGGTCCTAAGCCCGGGTAAAGAGGGAAGGTTGGGCATAGGGCTAGCAACCCTACCCCGTAAAACAAATCTAACCGCTAAAGAAACTTCAAAGCACAAACAAAATATAAAAAATGAAAACAAACTTATTCCCCGCTGGAATCGGAGAGGCGAAATGACGCCAGTTGGTGAAAGCCTTCGGGAAGCCAATTGGCCGATGTGTCTTCTCATTCTCGATGAAAGCGAAAGTAAACGTGGGGACATGGAGTGTCCGCACGATGTTTGAACCCAGTAAGACAGCCCAGATTGCAAAGGAGATGAGAAGGTATCACATCGAAGTGCTTGGGATTTGCGAAAGCAGATGGAATGGGAGTGGAGTCTCCAAACTGTCAACTGGAGAATCAATAATCTACTCCGGTCACCCAGAGGACAACCACGAGCACACTGAGTGAGTGGCTATCATGATGTCCTCAAGAGCATCGAAGGCTCTCATGCAGTGGGAACCAATCTCCTCCTGCAGGATCATGAAGCAAGATTCAACTCAAAAGGAAGAAAGGTCACAATCATACAATGCTACACTGTGCACCTACAAATAATGCAGAGCAAGAGAAAAAGGAGGATTTCTACAGACAACTTCAATCAACACTGGACAAGACGTCAGTTGGCGATATCAAAATTCTAATGGGTGGGGTGACATGAATGCCAAACTGGGAGGGGACAACACGGGAAGAGAACTAACCATGGGTCGAGAGGCGCTAGGTGAAATGAATGAGAATGGAGAATTGTTTGCAGAATTCTGTGCATTCAACGATTTGGTGATTGGAGGCAGTGTGTTCAAGCACAAAGATGTCCACAAAGCGACATGGATTTCACCAGATGGACACACTAAAAATCAAATCGACTTTATCTCAATCTCAAGAAAATGGAGACGCAGTCTACTTAACACAAGGTCAAGAAGAGGAGCAGATGTAGGTTCAGACCACTATCTAGTGCAAGGAACCTTCCAAATCAAGTTAAAAGCCTTCAAGGAAGCTGGTGATAGACCTCAATTCAAGTACAACACTCGGAAACTGAAGGATGAAACTACAAAGGAGATCTTCTCGGCAGCCATCAAGACAAAATGGGAGATATCGAGGAGCATCCCTGAAGAAACCTGTGTGGAAGAACACTGGAAGTCTTTGAAAGCTATGTGGAAAGAAACCTGCACAACAGTATTAGGAAGGAAGAAGAAAGAAGATAAGGAATGGATCTCGATGGATACCTGGAAGCTGATAGAGGAAAGGAGGATGGTGAAACAGAAGATAAACCAGTGCAAGGATGCTCAACGATAAGAGGAACTGAGCACAATGTATAAAACACTGGACAAAGAAGTGAAGAAGAGTGCACGCAAAGACAAAAGACACTTCTACGAAACACTGGCAAGTGAAGCAGAACAGGCTGCAGGTAAGAGAGACCTGACGACATTGTATCAAATAACCAGGTTGCTCTATCTGGCAGGGAAGAGATCAACACAGATGAAACCAATAAAAGATGATGGCGGAAATTTAATTATGAAAGAAGAGAAACAGAGGAAATAATGGGCCGACCACTTCAAAAAGCTCTTGAATCTACCACCACCCGCACTTCGTCCAGAAATACCACCTGCAGCCGACTCACAGAACTACAAGTGAACATAAATCCTCCAACGAAAATGGAAGTCCTGAACGCCGTAAAGCTACTGGAATGCGGGAAAGCAGCAGGACCAGATGGAATACCGCCAGAAACACTGAGAACAGATGCAGAGACAACAGCGGACATGCTCACACCACACCACTATTGGAGAAGGTGTGGAAGGAAGAGAAGGTACCTGACGATTGGAAGAAGGGTTACCTTGTCAAACTGCCGGAGAAAGGCGACCTCAGTGTTTGCAAAAACTGGCGCGGAATCACTCTCCTGTCCACCTAGAGTAAGCAAAATATTAAGCCGCATCATCCTGGAGAGGCTTAAAGATGCACTGGATTCAAAACTACGACCGGAACAGGCTGGCTTCAGGAAGTACAAATCATGTGCAGACCAAATTGCAACGCTTCGTATCATCATGGAACAGAGTATAGAATGGCAGTCAACTCTCTACCTCAACTTCATCGACTTTGAGAAGGCCTTTGACAGCGTCGACTACGAAGTAATTTGGAAACTGCTTCATTACTACGGAGTACCGCAAACCTTTATCCGCCTCATTCAACAACTATATGAAGATGCCACATGCCAGCCGAGTAATTCACAATGGGAAGCTCAGTGATGATTTTGAAGTGAAGACAGGAGTGAAACAAGGTTGCCTACTATGCCCCATGATATTCCTGATTGTGGTGGACTGGATCATGCAGCAAACAGTAGGCAGCGAGAAGAGGGGGATACGCTGGACGACGGAAAAGAACCTAGAGGACTTGGATTTCGCCGATGACTTGTGCCTAATGTCACATAAACTTGAAGATCTACAGGTGAAAACTAACAAGTTGATAGAAGAGGCAGCGAAGGAAGACGGGACTTCAGGTGAATATAGAGAAGACAGAAGTGATGAAGATACCGCACCACCACCATCAACAACAACAACAAACTCCAATCACCATCAACGGGAGAAACTTAAAGGAAGTAACCTCCTTCACTTATCTAGGAAGCACTGTTTCAACTACAGGCGGGACGGACGAGGACGTCAAAGTCAGCCAGGATCGGAAAAGCAAGACAGGCGTTCATTAACCTTAAACCAGTGTGGAGATCTTCTACACTCGGCATGTGGAACAAGATCCGGATTTTCAACACCAACGTCAAGTAAGTCAGTGCTTCTGTATGGTTCAGAGACTTGGCGCGCCACGAAAGGGATTTCCAATAAACTACAGACATTCATCAATAACTGCTTACGCTCGCTACTGAAGATCAGATGGCCAGAAAGAATAAGCAACAAGGAGCTCTGGGAACGAACCAACCAAGAACCTATCACTCAACAAATATGCAGGAGGAAGTGGAGATGGATTGGGCATGCACTGAGAAGGCTGACTGGGGACATCACGCGTCAGGCCCTCGAGTGGAATCCCCATGGGAAGCGACGAGTTGGACGTCCGAGGGTGACATGGAGGAGGTCGTGTGAGGAGGAAATGAGAGGTTGTGGGCTGTCGTGGGACCAGGTTCAAAAGATCTCAGAGAACAGAGGTCACTGGAGGCGTGCTACTGAAGCCCTATGTTCCACTAGGAACCCAAGGGACTAATAATAATAATAATAATAATATAAAACGTAGCCTGCAAGCTCTTTAACAACTCCTTCTTTTACACTCCTGTCTATTTGTTGTTTCTCCCCCTCCCCACAGCTGCAGTAGTTTCTATCTCATCAGATATAAATTGCCGTTGGTTTTGACTAGGGTTTATGATTAATAGTCGGGTGTTTACTCGACTTACTACCTTATTGTTAATCTTGGGTTTCAAATCGTCATTTATTTCCACATATATAAGGTATGTTATGTCATCATTACTACTAATACTTTGTACCAATTGCTTGCGGCTGATGAAAGTCCATGAAATAAAATGAGCTGATTCCATTCTGTAAATCTGTTTGTTTTTGCATTTGAAACGGTTAGTCTCTTTATAGTAAAGATGGATAGTAGCTAGCAGTGGAATGTAGGATGCGCATGTTTACTATAACTAGAACTACACAGGTATACCGAGGCATCTGCACAGTAGCCCATATGTCAATAGAGACCGATCAATTCGGTCCAGTCAATAACGCTATAATATAAGCAATGACACTAATTAGTCTCTTTAATAAATTTCGATAATTTTGTTAGAAGACGAAGATTATATGAAAAATGTGATGTATTTGCGCAATACATTTCGAACAATCTGATCATACATTTACTTGTCAAGTCAATTTATATATGAAAACTAATATACTGAATATGAAAAGTTTGTGACACTGGGTCTTGGTAATATAATCAGATAGGGAAAATTAAGTTAAACAACAAATTGCTTTTGTACGCACAACGGGGGCTTAAGTTTACGAATGGTTAAAGTCTCGAGAAACTTCAGTATGTGCCCCTGATTATTCCTGTGTAATATCTTGAAGGCTGTTTTCGTATTAACCCTGTGATTCATTTCAATGATATGTTTTGCTATAGATGACGATGGATGTTTGTCACCTGCACTTATCAATGATTGTGTGTTGAGTTGCTTTTCAAGCTGTGCGTACAAAAGCAATTTGTTGTTTAACTTAATTTTCCCTATCCGATTATATTACCAAGACCCAGTGTCACAACCTTTTCATATTCAGTATATTAGTTTTCATATATAAATTGACTTGACAAGTAAATGTATGATCAGATTGTTCAAAATGTATTGCGCAAATGCATCACATTTTTCACATAATCTTCGTCTTCTAATAGTGTTTTTGCATTGTTCAAATTTGTCAAGGGAACTAAATGTAAGACTATGATTCGTCCAAGAAATGATACTACTGTTCAGTTGATTTACTGATCCTGGAGTTTCATAAATCAAATCTTAAGGCAAGGGATGTTTTATTTCAGCAGCCTAATGTGCTGATTTACATGTTTTGCCGTTTCCTGACACTTATGGATGTTTGAAATTATGTAACCATCAATAATAAGTTAACTCTGTGGATAAGAAACCTAATCTTTCTCCTCTTTATATACAGGAAATTCCTGAATTAAAATACTCGGCTATTTGTGTTAGTGAACTAGTAGGGATATCATATATCAGCTCAGTCTGTCTGTCCAACTTCCTAGACCAATAACTTCAAGAAAAACGCTCGGTCATTACGTGCATGTAGTCGAAATTTGTACACAGATTAGGCAACACAGAGCTTTAAATGTTTTCAGTAATCGAAGTGAGCAGAGTGTAGGTTAAGAAGTTTTTCTAAGGACCACTTGAAGACAGTTTTGCAGGTCCTTACCTGCAATTCGCCCTACATGATTTGATAAATACCCAGGTCAACTACTAATCCTTCTTACTTGTAAAATACCTGCAAATGCAGGAATAAGAAAAAACAATGTTACGAGGTAGAAGTAATATATTTGATGAACAGTTTCAGGACACCGAGACGCTTGAACTAACTAGCCAGAGTATCGCGTACGAGAAAAACGGTATACCAAATGACGTGGATGTTTGACCATGTGCTTTCAGCTTAATCAGTTCGTTAAAACTATGAAGTTCAACATCGACGTTGAGTTTTGTCGATTTTTGGGCTATCGAGTTTCGGGGATTATTCGCTACTACGCCTTTATGATGGTATAAATAGTAAGTGCTAATGTTCGACCTTTCAGATGGCATAAATCAACCACCACTTACTTTTCACACAGGACAACAAATTTGTACAAATCTTTTTGGCTGGTGATTTCATGCATAAAAAGTCAATCAAACACAAATAATTACTACCACAAAATTCTGTTTGTGTTAATTAAAAATAAGTAGTCAGGTATGTGGAATTCAAACCTTTTATAATCCTTCTTTTTGTCAGTCAGCTTACACTGAATAAATATGCATTAGAAATGATGATGTTGCTAAGGTTAGCCGTGGTTCAGCTGGATTTTTTGCCAGTATGGTAACATTCAAATGGAATCTCTATTGAATTTAAAAATGATCTAAACCTTCAACCTTCACTTTCAGTTTCACAAACTACAAACAGTCATCACACTTTCTTTGCTGAATTTCTCATCATTGTGTTTATAAAGTTCCTTATAGAATTAAGAATTTAGCCTTTAGTTCCCTTGTAGGCATTGTCATAATGGAGACCATTTCTCTTGATCAATTTGAGAAAATTCTCCGCATCCTAATGGTATTCTTATAGCAAAGATTAAATGATTTCCAGCTTAATAAACATAATCGAAATAGGCATTTTAGAAGAAGAGTTCGCGATGTTTTTAAAATCGGCAAACGAGCAACTTCAGGAGATTTTCGAAAACGTCTTGATATTTTCGATCAGTTCAACTGCTTTCGTGTTAGAAAATGACTTCTATAAAGATGGAAATCAGATAAGCGCCTTAGTATTTCACTCAAGTAAGTAGATACACCAATATAGACCACTTTTGTAACCATTTTGACTTTAACCTGTCTGTAAAAAGTTGGGTATAAAACGCACCGGTCCGAACTGTTCTACTAAATGCCCATAAAACTCGAATTCTCCGAGCTGGATATGTGTGCATTTGATTACCGTTGTTTGTGTAGGATTGTTAGCATCCAGTGGGAAAACTACCTAAGCAGTTCTGAAATCTGGCAATACTAGTTTTATATAGTGGAGTTCGTAGTTCAATGGTTGAAACACTAGCTTCAGTGAGTCTTCATTACTCTTCGTTGTTTTTGAACTCTAACACTGGCTGGAGTTAATAGATGAGCAGTTAGTCTATGAAGCGGTGGTGTCAGATCAAGTACACTTGTGTTCAGTCAGTATCTATCTTTGTATTGTAATTCCCTGTGTGGCGTTCAGTAGACCGTGCGACTAAGTGACTTTAGACAATACTAGATATGACCACGAAAAAATCCAGTTAATCTTGACAATATTTCAGTCCCATTGAGTCCTTTTTATAAGACTACTGCAAAAATAGTCGGAGATTTTCGAACTTATTTGTATGTTTCTTCTGTTGTCATTATTCATTTCCCCTATACTTTTCTTTGTCTTCATTGTGTTACGTTATTTTGTCGTTTTTTTGTGCCTATGTTTTGTAACAAGTTTGTGTTTGTAATTTCTGCCAAATTAAAATGTACAAATTCCTAATTTCTATAACTCAACATAATTTCATGCTTGCATTTCAGCTGCTCAATAGGAATCGATTTCCACCCAGTGGGTCATGGGTTCAAACCCTGCTCCACACACTGAGGTTTGGGAAGTCAAGCAGTATCTCTAGCCTACACACAGTAGGTGTGGCTCTTTGCCTACTGCATGGATGTTCATGAGGTGATTGAGCCAGTTTCGTTTTCGTTCGTACATATAATCCGTTGAGTTTGTCATTATCATCAATATCAACATAGGACCAGGCATTACTGCGTAACGGTCCGAGTTGCCATAGCTCAGTACAGCATATCAAGTAGAAAGGTAGTGAGGCGCAAGATGAAGATAAGAAAATTCAGTCAAAAGAAATATAAAGTATGAGAAGAAAGAAAAGAAGAATGACAAAATGGTGAGGTTCGGTATAGCGTCATTAAGATGAGAATAATGTGTGTATACATCTGCGCCACTGACATCGGTTCTGAGTCATATCCCCTGAAGTCTCCAACCACTGGTTCCTCTTGTCCCGCGGACCCCAACCACCTAGTTTCCATCGCCCCATATGGCTCAAGCCAACAGTCAGAGACTTCATACATTGGTGCCATGTTTTAGTCTGGCCACCTCTGGCTTTTTCCAACCTGAGCCTACTTCAGCCAACATTGTATGACCAGGCGATCGGCGCCTAGGCATACGTAATACATGCCCCAACCATCTCAGTCGATGAAGGTTTATAACCTCGTCAACCAACTTACCTCTACTCCTGACTTCTGCGTTACTCACATGGTGACACCACGAAATACGGCCTATACTACGAAGGCAACGGTGGTCAAACGCCTGAAGCCTTCTCATGTCTTCAACCTTCAATGGCCATGTTTCCCAGTCATATAGTAGAACAGAGCAAACTGCTGTGCAGTACATGCGACTCTTAATATACAATCAGATATGACGGCGGTGCCACAGGTGGCGTAAGGTGGTAAAAGGCAGTTGAGCCTTTTGTATTTGTGCAGAGATTTCATCGGCCTCTAACCCACCAGTGCAGGGCTGATCCCACTTCTCACGTAAGTGAAGTGGTCATCACACTCAACCACTTCACTCTCTATTGTTAGCCGAGGCACCGTTGAAGACCAATCCTGGAGCAACAATTTTCATTTGGGTGGTGAGAAACGCATCCCAAACATTCTCAAACTGCTACTGGTCAGCATTTTAGAGTGCACATCAAAGTCTTCTGATCGAGTGTACAATGTGACATTGATCTGTGTGATACAATAGTAGTAATAGTATTTATAAGATCTTTGGAACCTGTCGATAGTATGAATTAGATTTGGATTTCATGATTGTTGACACTTATTAGCATAGTGGAAGTACATTTATGTTTCTATAATATAACCGACATATTTTAGCTGCATTATTGTTCTCCTTAACTACTTACTGTCGAAAGAACGAATTCATTCATAACTGTACATGAAATTCTAGATTGCATAATCTACTTCATTTCAGAATGATCACTGTGCTGAAGAAAAAGTCAAAATCATTATGAATCTGTATTTCGTATCTTTAAATAACCATGATTTTTTTCTCTGTGTATATATATCATATACGTAGACGATTCGAACTCATTCATAAACTAAAATATTATTCTCATCTTTTTTCTGGATAACGGACATTCATTTTATGCCAGATAATTCCAGTGGACTTCAAATAATCCTTCCCTTTCACGAATTCGACTAAAGTAAGAAGAAAAATATTGGCGGAATTAGCATTCATGTATTTCACGAACTTTCCTCAGCTGCTTTACAACCTATAGAATACAATGTATATAATAAAAAAACAAGAGGTCTTCATTATATCGAGGAATATGATGAATACAATTCGGAAAGTGACAGTAAGTTTCGAAACAGTTTGAAAGATAAAACAAAAAAAAGCACAGAGTACCATGAAGTTTTATGTTTACAAACTTAGAAGATTAAAATTACCAAGATAAAGCAAGATTGACAACAGCATATTTTGGAATATCTAGATTAGGTTTGAGTCTTTTAGTTGCAATTGTTTCAGGAAACTGCAAAAGGATCTGTTTCATTTATATAATGTGTATTAGAGTTTTGCCTGTTCTAGACTGTCATTTATTGAATCTTTTTAGTCAAGCATATCCCAGTATAGTATTCAAAAGAGAAATTGAACTTACCCACAAGTTCCACTTCCTATGTTTTGGCCTACAATTTCATACAGATGGAAGGGTTTATAGATAATATATTCATCATAAAGACACATGGAGTGGGTTTAATTTAAACTTCAACATCTTTTGCCCAATCATTTACAATAAGTGCCTAGTAGAAACACTTTTCAACCGTACTCAAAAGCTGTGCTGTGAAGAGAAAATTGAGGATAAATTGACCTTTTCGAACAATGCCCACGCGAAAACGGTCACCCATAAAAGTTCAACAATAAGTTTGGTAGGAGAAGAGCGAAGAGAATCCAGTGCAGTACAATTGACAAGAAACTCATCTGTCTATATCTTGCCTTGAAAGGAGATAAAACCGTCACATGGATGAACCATAGACTGACTGATGCACTAAAAAACATCTGACCAGCCTCCAAGTCAGTCTACGTGTACCAGACTAAATGCTCAATGTGGAAATCCAAAGTGGGCAGGTTTCCAACTCGAGTTACCTGTAACTGTATTTATCAATTCATATATGCTTGACAAAGTACTCATCGAAAGAACAGAGAGAAGGGTTCTTGTCTGCATTTTTGAACACATATCGAAGAATTTGATTCTTAAGGTTTCACAGCGTTTAAATAATGCTATTGTCAAACAAAATATTAAGCCACATCATCCTGGAGAGACTAAAGGGTGCGTTGGATTCAAGACTACGACCGGAACAGGCAGGCTGAATTCAGGAAGTACAAATCATATGAGGACCAAATTGCAACGCTTCGCATCATCATAGAACAAAGTATAGAATGGTAGTCAACCCTCTACCTCAACCTCAACTTCATCGACTTGGAAAAGGCCTTCGACAATTTCAACCGACAAGTAATTTGGCAAGTGATCCAACAATACGGAATACCACAAACCTTTATCAATCTCATTCAACAGCTATGTGCTATATGAAGACGCCACACGCCAGGTGATTCACAATGGAAAGCTCAGTGATGGTTTTGAAGTGAAGACAGGAGTAAGACAAGGCTGTCTACTATCACCCATGATCTTCCTGATTGTAGTGGACGGGATCATGCAACAAACAGTGAGGATCGAGGAGAGGGGGATACGCTGGCCGGACCGGCGAAGTGATGTTAGAAGATTTTGATTTTGCCGACGACTTGTGTCTGATGTCACACAAACTCGAAGATCTACAGGCGAAAACTGACAAGTTGACAGAAGAGGCAGAGCAGGGCAGCGAAGACAGGACTTCAAGTGAACCTAGAGAAGACAGAGGTGATGAAGATACCCAACCAACAACTCCAACAACAACAACAACAAACTCCAGTCACCATCAACGGGCGAAACTTAAAGAAAGTAGCCTCTTTCACATATCTAGGCAGCACTGTTTCAACTACAGGCGGTGGTGGCACAGACGAGGACGTCAAAGCCAGCCAGGATCGGAAAAGCAAAACAGACTTTCATTAACCTGAAACAGTGTGGAGATCTAATCCACTCAACATGAAGCGTGAACAACATCCAGATTTTCAACACCAATGTCAAGTCAGTGCTCCTGTATGGTTCAGAGACTTGGTGCGTTACGAAAGGAATTTCCAACAAACTACATACATTCATCAAGAACTGCCTACGCTGGCTCAATACTGAAGCTCAGATGGCCAGAATAGAAAGAATAAGCAACAAGGAACTTACTGTGACTGGCAACGTACCAACCAAGAGGTTATCGCTCAATAAGTATGCACTGGAAGGTAGTGGAGATGGATTGGGTATACACTGAGAAGGCCGACTGGGGACGTCACGCGTCAGGTCAGGCCGTGGAGTGGAACTCAGATGGGAAGCGACGAGTTGGGCGTCCGAGGTGAGGGTGACATGGAAGAGATGGTGTGAGGAAGAAATGAGAGCTTCTGGGCAGTTGTGGAGCCAGGTTTAAAAGATTGCAGAGAAGAGAGTGTAATGGAGACGTGCTACTGAAGCCGTATGTTCCACTAGGAACCCAAGGGACAAATAATAATACCATAATGAATATTTATTACCTTTCATCTCAGTCAAATGATGAAAGCAGGTTATTTTTAGTCAAAAATATTGTATTCTATAGGTTGTGAAGCAGTTAAGGAGAGTCTGTTAAATACTTGAAGGGTAATTCTGCAACTATCGCTCTTCCTTCCGAGTTCAAACTCAACTGAATGTTGAAAATAATTCCGTTTTTGTAACTATACACATGTTTAACTTTATCAACTTTAAAGGAGTAAAAACGAACAGAAGGTTAGAATAATATGGATCGATCTATTAGATCAGCAGTTATCGTCAGTTGCTTACAAACTAAAACATTTACGGTAGCAAATTATAATAAAATATGAACATTCTTTAGTTCAGTGAGTTTACTCTATCGAAAACGGGTCAAGGACATAGCGAAGTAAAAAAAACTGTCCGAATTCAAATAAAGTCAAAATGTCGTATAGTAATGTCATAAGTATGCATTTTATTGGTACAAAATTTCTCATAAAAGTTAGATCAATCTTAATCTACTGCATTCTACGAGTGACTTTCGAGGCCACTCTAACAACTTCTGAAACTACCAGTTGCGTCCCATTATTTTATGAATAACTACCTTTTCAGACGAAATACCCAAGCCTGATTGGTCATTTCAGTAGTTGCTAGGGTGGTCTTTAAAGTCACTTAGTTGTATTCACTATATTTTGTTTTGTTTTTGGACTACTACTAAATCATTTACACGGACTTGAGAAATTTCTTGTTTTTTTGAATTCCACAGTATTCCTTTTTCTGCCCTCATCTAGTTCTTCCGAGAACTTTCGTTCTAACAAGATGCATATATACGACATCGTTACCTTATTTCAATTTGGACAGTTATTTTACTTCTATATGTCGTTGACCGTGTTTCACTGACTGAACCAAATTATATTCATTGTTTATTGCAATTTGCTATTGTAAATATTCTAGGTTGTAGGCAGCTGACGAGCACCGCCGAAATAATAAAATTAATCTTCGAAACCAGCAAAGAATATTATTGAAAGCTGTATGTTCGTCTTAATTCCAGACTGTAAGTGATTAATAGTATTTCACTCATTTGTAACAAATCTATTCTGAAACTGTATCACTTCGGATTGTCAGGAGCTAGTCATTAGCAGACATCAAGCGTCGGTTTGCTGAAGTAGAAGTTTTCTGTACTATAGTTCGGTTTATACTACTAAATGGTATGAATGATCACTTTGAATGGTTTAAAAATTCTTTAGGTTATTCAAATTCAAAGCTGACATCACTTTTTAACTGCAATCTAAGTTGGTTAGAATAGTATGCGTACATTGATAAATGATGATTATTTACAACTGCTAGCCATTTTCTGTTGTTACGGTATTCTTGGAATTCAGCGATGTATATGATGTTAATAAGGTGGTTATTTTTTGAGAACATATTAGGTCACTCCTTTTATTCTGCTTATTCTATACTTATAAGTTCATCAATCATTGTGTAGATTATACAGTATACTAAGAGTAAGTAGTTAATCGACGGTGACCATTATATTGTAGTGACTGGATTGTCGAATGACGTGACTGTTATTTCAAATATGAGTAACTTTTTGGACTTGCTTATATATTGGGTAATAGCTATCAGTGAAGTCTGAGATGCACATTTCGAACTATTCGGAAATCGTCAGCTAGAGTGGCATGCCTTCCAGTTCATTGATATTCCTGCTGGGAGTGAAATTCAACAGGCACTACTTTGAGTAGCGTTATTGATTGATTGATTACTATTGACATATGGTCTTTGGTATATGAAACTATGGGCACTAACTTTGAGTTTTGATCGAAACACGAGCTGGAGAATCATAGATAGGAAGGAAAACACTACGTCAGTTTCCCTACTAACCACTATCAAATATATGGCTAGGAATTGACTATTAGCCAAATTAAGGCTCCTGTGGAAGGAGTTACCATGCCAATAGAGACTGATTGATTCGATCTTGTAAATCAGCAACACAAAATTCAAAGACTACAGTCGCTTGTTACCGATTACTGACAAACTGCAAATGTGCTATAAGGAAGAGTAAGGTATTTCAGATATCTTACTATGATAATATGAATATTTTATTCCCATTGGCATAAAATTAAGGCATTTGTTTCATTATTGAACTTAAAATGTTTGCACCTAGAGGAAGCTTGGCTGTTCTTTAGGTTTGAGTACAATATCATGAAGAATTTGCGAGTCGTCATTCATTAGATCCTGAAGGTATGGAGCTGTGTAGTTTTCCTCAGTGAAAAAATGTTAAGCCACACCTTTATTTAGTGTTTTTTGAGGTCATAAACAATAATAGTGGTTTTCAAAGTATGATAAAAAGTACTGAAATACCTATATAAGTTCATTTAAAAAATTGACTCATTATGCTAAAAATTTCATCTCTTAATTGAAATTGTTACCAAAAATCTACTCAGAGAATAAAACAGTACTCAAGAGTGTCCTTTTATCTTTCGTTTTCTTTTTCTGTTATAAACGAAATGTTTAGAATTTAAAGTGAAGACATAAAATCTATGAACAACATTTGTCGGTAAAAGAAACAAGAAAAATACCTGAGATAAAATAAGACAAGAAACGCCTTTTAGATTCTACTGTTGATCACTGAAGTATGAAAATGGAGCCTTTTGAAAGGATAATAGACGTTTGGAATAAATAGTTTAAACCTTCTTATTCAATGTTTGAATGATGATGAGGTGATGTTAGCAGTTAAGCAGAAGATGTCTTATCCTATTAATGTACACCTTTTGAAGGAGTATTGAATTTCTTACAAATAATATCATCGGAGCGTAAAAGTGTTATCATCGCTTAAGACTATTCTGATAAGTAGATCGAAGAAACTAGCCCAAAAATAGGCCAGTCAAAATGTACCTTATGTTAATTAAGTCTACAGTTAGACTTACAAGCGATCGAATTTCGGGGGTTTGTCGGGATTTAGAGATAGTTCAATTTGGTATTCATCGTAGACTGACATCAGTCGGAGAAACAACAGAAACCTTGGAGAACTGGACAGCCATTTCGTCCTAGTTTAGGACTTCTCAGCAGTGGGCACCCACTACCCCACCAGGGATCGAACCCGTGACCAGGTTCCATGGCCAACACGTTACCACTGGGTCGGAATCCAGTGGTCCATATTTCCAACTTCTGTCAGTTCACAATATAGCGCGACTGCCACCGAATGTCATTGTTGAGTATTTGTCCTCATGGCTACCAGATTTCATGAATACTAACTCGAAATATCTCTTAATCCTCACGAAAGCCCCCTCCCCCCAAATTCAACTGAACTGGTGCTCATTTGTGACTAATTTTGAGAGGTGATTCCCGAATTTCCGGTGAGAAGTGACCAGTGAGGCAAACCTGGTGGCTGTGACTACAAATGCTCAACGATGACATCAGGTCGCACTATATCGTGAACTGCCAGAAGTTGGAAATATGGACCGTTGGATTCCGACCCAGTGGCTCAATGGTAACTTGCTGGTCACAGGTCCGACCCCCGGTGGCGTCATGGGTGCGCACTGCTGAGGAGTCCCAAACTAGAACGAAATGGCTATCCAGTCCTCTCAGGTTTCTGTCGTTTCTCTAACTAATGTCAGTCTACAATGATTACAGACTATCGATCAACCAATCAATATTATTTTCAACACCGAGCTATGTATATTTAGATATATTCTCCTTGGTTTATCACTTCATGTCCTCGATCTGATTGGATACCTGTTTCTTAATGTTTTACTGTTTTCTTCGTCAGTTAGTTTGGTCGGGCATCAACTAGGTAGTTGTTGAACGCTGGTGTCAAATAGTCGATATTCATGCATCTTTAGCGGCTACAGCAGTTTGAAATCATAATATGCTTAGAGTCTAAACATACATACACTGAATTCTCGTTTTCCACCATGTAATTTCAGATATATATCCATATTTGTAAACATTGTTAAATCACACGATTGTGGAAAGGTTTGGCTGATCAAAATTTAAAGCCTTTTTTCGTGGCCAACTTATTAAAACAAAAGAATGATCAACTAGGATCAGTAAAATTTTGGATAACATGTGTACTTACTATTATCTTGAGCATATCACTTTGGGTTATTTTCGAAGGGTTTTATTTTTATTGTTCAGTAATTTAATCTTGTAAACCAATTACCGCTCAGAAAATAGAATGTACTTCAGGTATTGTGATTTTATTGTAGATATAGAATGTCTGACGATGTATTCATATGCTCTTTAATCAACTTTTTCTTTGTTTGCACTACTGAAGTCACACTAACCAGGCTACAATAATTAGTTGGTTTGGTAATTGTGAAAGTGTAGCATCCAGTCACTAGTCGTATTAGCAAATATAATATTTAACGAAGTCAAATTTGATACTGGGTATTGCTTCAGCTGCAACCACATTACTTTTCCAGGATGTTTGATACTACTGTTTTACGTTTCAGTAGCTACACGTAATTTTATTAATTGATGTTGGAATAAGTTTTACGTCTAGGTGATTATCATTAGATTTCAAACTAACCTGAATAAGTGAATTACATAAGTGAGACCTTTGAAACACTTTAAGGACAGTTTCTTGATAATCTAAATCATCAGCTGGCAATCGATTCCAAATTAATTGGTATACATGTTATGCAGCTATTACTTATATATGATGAGTAGTTAAAAGGTTCTCTAAAACAATAATTGAAAGAAATACATGCTCAGTATCATTTGACTATCTGAGACGTTTGTAGTTTGGCAGACTGATATATATTCTTGGTGGTGATTGAAGGTGAAATGAAAATTTGGGCCGGATTCGAACCAGCGACCATCGGGTTCCCGGCACGGTGCTCTAACGAATAGTCAAAATGATAATGTTAAATTTATTTAGATCCTCAAACAAATGAAATTTATTCTGCGTTTCTTTGTCGTGGGTGTTGATGAAGATGAAAGCTTCACAATTGAATAGTCTCATCCAGATAACGTGAAATACAAAAATCACGGTTAAATGGGCAAACTGTGAAGTGTGCACAAATCTACAAAGGAGGTAAAATAGCCACAACTTGTTTATTAGATAATAAATACTTGATAAAACAGTGGAAACAAGCGTCATGTAGCAGAAAGTGAGACAACTTTCGGCTTTCTCTGGTAAATAATGTATTCTTTTTAGGTTAGTAATTGGAAAGTTAAGTGTTTTCGAAATATTCGTGACTTAAGCACTAAGTTTACTGTAATCTTAATGTTTTAGAGAGTAGGTACTCCCATATGTTGTTGATTAATTTATGCCATTTGCATAAGGCGATGAAAATGAAGTATATCCATGCTACCTAAGAAGGCTGATGACAGGATGTCGGAGACATGAATGTATTCGAAACACACACTGAACTTATTATTTTGTTCTTTAGGTTACTGCTTCCAAGGAGAACGATTTCCTGTTTTAATAAGGGCTGCTATGTCTTCAGCTATCAAAAGTGAAAATTTTAGAATAAGTGTCCTGTATTAATCTATAAGATTGGTAGCATTTATTATAAAGGTCATATCTGACTTTTGAAGTAACAGGAAAAGTTGTAGAAGTGACTCTCGTTTAGAGTGTTGTACCGGTTCACAACTCAGATCAGATCAGTGAAACGCTTGTTGTCAGCGACTTAACTACGGTTTTATATTTCCTGACCATGTTCTATTAGATGACCAAATACAGAGGAAAGAAGCGAATCGAACAGATTGACACCCAAATTATTGTTTTAAATACGATACATGAAAACATCAGCAACCTTTACCAAGAAGTGTGCTGTATTTTTAAAGTCATGGCCTATTATAACCCTCAAATCCAAGTATTCAAACCCCTTTTGAGCACTTCTATATCGGTAATATGACACTTATGTGGATTGTCGGGACCAGTTCACTTGCCTATACAAGCTCTTATTAGTGTCTACCTCTGTAAAAACAGCATGTCTTTATGACTTATCTGACTCTTCAGAGTTTAGGAAGACCTGTAAGCATAAATACTGATAGACTGATCGTACGCGATTATCTGCTGACAGAGGGTAAAAAGATAAGGAAGTTCAACAATGCACACTATGCAGTGGTTTTCATGATGACAATATCACATTTGTGTCTTCACTATGTAAGTGTTTCATCCAGTCTCTAAGCAACAACTTTTAAATGGACTGCCCTAACAGTTTCATAAAAAGACACATAGACAAAGCCAGGGGAAACAAACCTGGAATTATTGCCATACAAAAGAAACCATTGTTCATAAAATTGAAATTTAATGGGGATGTAGCAGGTGAAGTTTCATATCAGAGACTCTCAAGAGCCTTTATGAAGACGTTGTACACCGCACAACTCTGTCTACCACTTTCCAGCCTACCACTTGTTGCTGCTCACATACACACGAAAGATAAAGTATCCAGTTTTACCATCCCTATGTGTATTTACAAGTTTAGCTGCTCCTGTAGAGAAAGGTGTACAGGGCGTACTACTAGACAACTTAACAAACGTGTTGCTGAGCATCTACCTTCATAAACGGGAAAAGGACAGATAAAATCCATCAGAAGTTCGGTTTTATCTCACCTCGCTGGTAGTGGTCACTTGGTAGAACAATGCTTTCACGATTATTCGCCACATACCATCTTATCTTTCGAAAGGTATTCAAACTCGTCTTTTACACATCAGAAGCTGTGGTAATTCGAGCTAATAATCCTAGCCTTTGTATCCAGAAGACATTTGTACATCCCTTATCTCTCCGTTGGCCAGGGAATACTCAATTACTAACTTTATCATTCCGTTTTTTCATGTACTTACTGTATTTGTGTAGACTTTGTTTATCCACTTACCTCGTCCTTCAATATTACGTAACTTTTACTTTCTCAAGCTTTTGACCTACTCTGATTACCAGAGTGTCTACATTTTCATGCTGCTTTCTTGTTTCTTATCATCATTATCATCTATATTGCATGTGCTTTGGTCAACGTTATCACTTTTATCCTTATTATTATCTGTATTATTATCACCATCGTCACTTTAAAACACTTATCACATTAGCTGACAAATCTATATAAAACAGCATGAAAAGTTATAAAACTTGAGAAAAAGAAATAAAAGCTCAACTCAAAAATTTATACTGTGTGCTGGGATTCACCACCGAGAAGACCAGAATGAAAAGTGGCGATATAATAAGTAAGTTTTATCTAACGTGCTTTATGGTACGATAAACGATACTAAATAAACCTTCAATATGATCGAAGTAAAAAAAGAGTTTGATTATTCAAGGTTGTGTCCTACACCTAACTAACTTCCTTTTTTGCAGATTTCACTAATTTGTACTGATAGTTTTAACATTTTCTCAGGATTGTCAGTTAATCCTGAGCTTTCAGCGAATTATTCAATTCACTTAAGGTTAAAATACTTCTTCGTACCATTCACACCTAATGGATGAAGTCTTTCTTTATTTACGTAATACGTTCTACGATAATCCATCTACGTGGTTTCAATTTAGAAGGTAGTTTTAATATCATTCAGTTAATATGCTCATCAGATAAGGTCAAAATACATACTGTACTTCAGTTAATAACCTGGACAACACAACGTGATGTATTTCTTTTTTGATACTTAACCTTATAGAAGAATTGATAACTGAGTTGATTCGATGAACAACACTTAACACATGTAACAAGAATGATTCATCATATATGGTAGATGTTTGGAAAATTTTACTACCAATCAAAAACAGCTGTTGGACTATAAAAGTTATTTCATGACTTTGATATAATCGAGTAAAGAATTGTGCGGAAGACGTCATTCAGTCAATAATACTCTGTAATTATGGGTGGTGGCTAGCAGTGGAATCCAGGATGCGCATTTCGTCCTATTTGGGACTCGTCAGCTGGATGTACCTGCTTCTCGGTGAGTGATGTTGTTCCCACCGGGATTCGGACTCGGGCGCCATCACTTTAGACGCCAAAGCGTTATCCGTCCACTACACCATAGAGCCACGATAGCCACTCCTTGTGCGACGGGTATTGGTTTTAGTATACATAAAAACAATTATGTATACAATATATGCTATACAATAACATTATATGAAATGAACAACCTAGTCTGAAATTACACTCTACAACAGTGTTCAAGTTTTACTTCGACGTTATTTTATCCTCACTTAGAATAATGCGTTAGCAGCTGAAAAGAGAAAGTGAAATGGGACACTTCTGCTTGTCTTAAGAGGAGTCACTGATGATTGTTAGTGATTACAGCACTGAAGTAGGAGTTTATCAAAAATCATCATCGACCAGATTGAATCATTTTCATCAGCTAGAAACTTGTGGTCACCTGAAAAGAAATTTTTTTGTATATGAGTGGGTTCAATTCAAATTTTTCCACTGAAATCACTTTTTATACTTGACTAAAGCATAATACTTTTTTATTTGGAGATTAGTTTAGAGAACTTTTTACCTATTCATGATATAAAAGTAATAGCTGTATAATACTTGTATCCATTTATTTGGGATAGACTGCCAGATGATGGTTTAGATTATCAAGAAACTGTCCTTAAAGTGTTTCAAAGGTCTCACTTATGTAATTCACTTATTCAGGTTAATTTGAAATCTAATGATAATCGCCTAGACGTAAAACTTATTCCAACATCAATTAATAAAATTACGTGTAGCTACTGAAACGTAAAACAGTAGTATCAAACATCCTGGAAAAGTAATGTGGTTACTGGTGAAGTATTACTGAGAGCTGCTTAGATTTCAACATTTCAATACTTTGATCAGAAACCAAAAATGTGAAGCCACCAACTGGATTTTTACATAGAATTGACATTTTGACTGTCTGCGCCAGCTCAAAATTTGGTTTTATCAATGGTTTATTCGAACGTGATCCATAATATTTAGTAATCTGTAGAGTTTTCTGTGACAGCGGTGTAGCATCCCAAGAGAAGTAACTATTTGATCTCGATGCCTTACCATCAGGTTTGGTGAAATCATCAATTTTAGTTGATAAAACGATCGCTACGAATTATCTTACCTCAAAGAGGACCAAACCATTGTCAAACTCAATTGCTAGGTCTTCATTTTCGTTTCTTGTGACATTTAGTCACTAATGGAAGAGGTTTTTATTACTTTTCTTACAGGCTCCAGGAGTTGATTCACATTTCAAATACTCTGTACCCCAGGTAATTTTGAACAAAGCAAGAGGGGGTAACTTTGCAGAATGAAGTAAATTCATTTTATGATACAGCTTTTTGTCAGCAGCAAACATCCTGAAACTACAGTAGCTTTCGAAGTATTTGAAAGGAGAATCATAACGCACTTTTACCACTTAGGACTATATATATATATATATATATATATATATATATATATATATATATATATATATATATATCCAATCCGGAATATCAATGAAATAAAGCGGAGAAAATCACAGGTAGGTTCCTATAGTTGCTGTGTTGAAGGAACATATTCAATAAAAGTGATAAGTAATATAAGTAAGCGATTACACTACTTAAAAAACATCTAGTTGCTACAACTGATAATGGGTCTATGAGTTAGAACTATTGTACAAATAAAACATAAAGCCAACAAAGTTACGTAGGAAAAGTAGATTCATCATATTATTGTTTGCTTGTTGGTGGCTAGAAGTGGATTCTAAGACGGGGAGACACACCATGCTGACGAGTTCAAATAAGCTGATACTGACGTCCTTGACATTACTACTAGCCACCCTGAAGAAAACTATGCCATCATGAATCTGTAGACAATATCGAAGTATGTATGGAGAAGCCCACCACGAGTATCAATAAATGCTAACTACAATAAGTTTTGGTAATCTTAAGATACGCAGAATTTATACATTTCTGAAGATAGTGAAATTAAAGTCCATGGTATGTGTGTATTATTGCCTCTTAGTCGACTGAGGGAATGTTATCTCTTCAAAACCTCGAACTAAATCGAAAAGACTTTTTTGTTGATATTCCATGTTTTGGGTTTGTAAGTAAAAAAACATGAGCAATCGTCACACGTTCGTGTTTGCCTAGTGGTTTGCCAGATCAGAATGAGTCTGGGGTACCTTCTCACTTATCTTAATATGAGGTTATCAGTACTGAGCCTGGATTAACCCAGTAAGGTATTCTGGTCATTCATGATCCTTGAATATAGATGGTGAAAACGGCTGGATCTTTATACTGTACATTTAGAAAAAGCAGTTTATAAGCTGACTAAAAATCAATGGTTTACATCAACATGCTTCACATTTGAGTAGTTTCTTAGTCTCATAGTCACCAAGTAAACAAAATTTCAGTGGGAAACTACTCAACTTAAATCAAAGTTTGTGGTCTGTGACGCGAAAATGTTACCAAGTGTGGAGATGAAAAGTTGAAGGATATAAGAATTCTGTCTGTAAGTCTCATCAAACCCCTATCTTTAGCAATGCGGAAAAGCATCTGCACAAAATTTGGTAGTGAAGTAATTTTAGTATATAGTTAAAACCATTCATCACTGTAGTATGGGATGAAGATGAAAATGTGAAAATCCTGGATAGAGAAAATAAAATGAATACCAGAGAAGTTTTAGAATCTTGGTATTCAGGTCAGTCAGCAATCAACAAACAAATCGACATTGACCCGATCTACCAACCAATAAGAAGCACCAAGATGCTCAAATTTCGGGTCATCAACACAACCAATCAAAATACATGTATAGAAGATGATAAGACCTTGGCAGAAACAACCAATCACACACAAGGCCATCAGGACAAGCTTCTAAATAAATTGTAGAAAAATTCTTATAGCTTTCTGAAGTTTGCGTTGGTGACGTTATCTAGAATGACAATGAAAGCGTCGCGATTAAACCATCCAGCTTAGAGAACACAACAACATCAAACGATGAGAAATGCTATTCAGAAAAATATACCTGACGATTTTGGTGATAATTGGCTATTTATTGTGAAAAGTACATCTAATAGTGACTTTTAAAAATGTGAAATTTCTAGGAAAACTTCATTCTGGGTGAAAATGTGGACAGAATGATCATAGTCAGAAATATAAAGCTCATCATGATTCAAATTGTATAAGAGTAGAAAGTTTAGATGTATAATATCCACAGTTAACTATTAATACTATTGTGCATTGAGTGACTAGAAACATCTCATTTGAAGGGGTCGTGATAATCTTTTTATTAGCATGCAAACGAACTTCTCAGAGGTGACAAGTGAAACCATAAGAAGCTTGGCATAAACACTTTCACTCCTTATCCATGTAAGAGTCCCACCTAATCATTCTCCATCAACATGTGACTGTCATTTCAAAAGTCATAATTCCATTTAATTTCACTGAAATTCAAACAGGTACCAACTAACTCCTGATGTGAGATTTTTCCAAATGATTATTTGAAATTTATTTGTGACTTGTCAGGTTCAACAGAGTCAATGATGTACAAACCCATATCTACCGTAATCCTTCTCCTCAAGATGAGAAGACAGACACAAATAACAGGGAAGATGTGTTCAAGATATCCTTCCTTAGTGGTATATCTTAACATCTAAGGGAAATTAAGGTATTTAAGATGTGTAGAAAAGACTGAAGAAGGAAGCACAGATCATCATCAGTTTACAGGAGAATGCGCTGAACGAGCAAAACAACATATTATAAAAGCTTTCTTAAATTTTCGAAACATATGATCATCCATAGTTCAAGGATGAAAAGATCAAAGCCAAAACTTTGGTGCGACAAGCCTTGTCGATATTCCAGCTTGTAGTTATTGATATTTCAGTTGTTAGAATCAAGCTATAACACTCAACTATACTCGCGTTACTTCGATGGTGAATGCTCATTTGAGTCTTTGTATGAAAATTCATGAATGTCACACTTATTACTTGAATTTAAGTTTACACAAAGTTTGTACGCAATGTTCCGGGGTAAACAGTCTTTTTAGATTAGTCTGTTAATTTAATATAATTCAAACTTATCTCCTAGTCACTTGGTTATTTACAGTTGACTGGATATTTGCGACCTGGCTACAGTAGCTTAATATTACATTGAATGAAGCATTAGAGTTCGAGTCAATGGATGATATTTTAACTTCTTAATTAGAAATAAATAATTATGCAGCCGCGTATAACAACTTTTGGTGGCATGGTTAACTTTTAGGCTACCAATAAAATTTTCCACCCATATATTATATCCAATTCCTCCCTTTCAAGTTTTTAATATTTTAAATATATCCTCCCAATGTATCACGTACTTCTGTTGCTTTTTAGAATCATCTAAAACAGTCGCTTTTTGAATTAATAACAAAACGAAGGAAATACGTCGTGTAGGACGGAAATTGACTTTTCAATTCATAAAAAAGCATCCTATTTTCATTTTTCAGACATCTACCTAAAATAG
Organism: Heterobilharzia americana; assembly: GCA_944470555.2. Classification (NCBI taxonomy): domain Eukaryota; kingdom Metazoa; phylum Platyhelminthes; class Trematoda; order Strigeidida; family Schistosomatidae; genus Heterobilharzia; species Heterobilharzia americana. The sequence continues at coordinate 47,901,221 of OX104128.1, forward strand.
CGTATTCTTTTACAGGCTAACTCAACCAGCATCATTAAAATTACGCTCATTCTACAGTTCTTTCCTCTTTCTAGACCGGATAGTAATTCAACACCAACCTAGTGCTTTACATTATTGTCTTTAATGTCGTTATTATAAACACCATTCAGGTGCAATAATCATTTTATTTGAAAATATTGTTTTTGGGGTGAATTTATCAAAATATTACTTACTAGGAATTTCATACTGTACCAAACATATTGTATGAAATAAAGCTATTTCTATCCATTAACTTATTAATTTAATTATTTTTAAGTAAAAGAATCTATTATATGAACTTTGTCATCCATTATTATCACATTATGCGAATTAAATATCCGCGTGTACTATTCACTAGATTTCAGAGTGACGCAGCAAGAACAAGTGTAATAGTTGTAATAAGTACATACCAAAGTAATAGAACAGTTCCATTACGAAGTCTAATCAAGCCGAATTTACACAATATTAAGCACCTGTGTTACGCTCGTATGATTTTGAAATGGTGGAGAATATTTGTAGCTCAGGTGGATTGATCTGGTTGTATTGTGTTCTCTGAACTGAGTTGTTTGGTCGTGGAGCTTTCATCGTCTTTCTAGACGACATCCTCAACACTAACTTCAGTATGATGTTAGTGTTGAAGATGTCTGACGATGAGTGCTCCACGACTAAACAACTCAGCTCAGAGAACAAAGTGCAACCAAGATTAAACACCTGCATTTATAGTAACATAGTCATGATAGCATAGATTGATTAAGTAGTATTTAACCAATTACTAATAGAACCAAAATATTAGGCATGGTGTCTGAAAACAGGCATAACCAATTGGAGTACAGTTATACGTACATAATTCTTATGGATTGATCAGAACTATGCACGCATCACATTTCTGTCTGAACACTCACTGGTCATCAAATATTATTTTAAAAGTCATTGCCGTTTGTCATGAAAGCTTATTTTGATACTTGATTAAAATATTACAAACAATGGAGAGTTTAATTAAAGTTATGCTCAAAATTACTCATCTCATACACTATATGAACGGAATAATAACCACTAACTTTAGTAACGCTGCATAATGCTTACATAGCAACATGGAGGTTATCGACAATATTTAACAACTAAGTTTGTTGCGATTGGTATTTCCTTCACTTGAAGGAGGTGAAGCGAAAATCTGGTTGATGGCAGCATTCAGATCATCGGCCCTCAGGATACCTGCTGGATAGCTTAACAACTGAGCAGTAAGACTCTGTTAATCAGCAGGTTTCCTTCAGTTGAGTAACCGAGGGTTTAATAGTGCTCATCTATTGGAAAGGAATTTTATCGGCAAGATAAGTGTCAAAACGCTGGTCAAAAATTTGCACTGAGTATCTTTCTTCCTTTTTGGAGCACATATTCAGCAGTCTTTTTACGTAACACTTTAATACTGCAACTTCAGAAATAGAATAGTATCCTTTGTACTAACTAAAGAAGTTCCCCAATCGTTTTCATCAACAGTTGTATGTAAAAGTCAACAGTGAAATGGATGAAATTTCAAAGGATATCAGGATAATTAAATAATTAAATCAAACATCGAATTTCGACAAAACCAGGTATAAGCAACCAAGTGTATTGAGTATTCAGCTGATGAGTTCTGCCAAAATTTATAACTTCATTAAATTTTGCTTCTGTCACACTCGTCGGCTATTTTAAATATGTATTAGAAATTAAATATTCACAATTAATTACTTCTTAGTTTTCTCTGACAGCCTAAAAATTTATAGAAATATTTTGAAACAATGCGAATACTACTAGCAAGTAGTGTAAAGTCCTTGGTAAAAATTTCATATCACATATGATGACGAAAATGTTGAACGTCAACTACTTCCAGTGGATTATTTTCAAGAGAAGTATGTGAACACAGTCTTTTTTGCATGCAGACAATCCGTTTGTAGTGGAATGAGATACTTCAGAAGGTGAAAATGCTTTTTAGATAATCTTTATATTCTTGATGAATAGTGGGATGGCATTGGAATCTAGGATGTTCATCTCATCCTATTTGGGATTGGTCTGCTGGATGTGCATGTTTTCCACTGGATGATACTGTTCTCACTAAGAGTTGAACCCATTTCATTTCTTTCGTAGGACCTACATGAGGACTGATGAGTCATCTGCTTTTGAACTTCATATCTTATGCTTGTATCTCCTTCTTCATCATAGTGATTGGTGAATCATGAGACGATGTTTAAAAGTATCATAACAATGAAACATTTTCATGAATTAATTTCTTATTTTACTATTCTCAGTATAACTTTTTCAAGACAAAATCTACTATGTCTATGTATGCATGTGCAAATAAACTCAGAAGTACTATTAGACAAACTTAAGAGTGATTAATCATAAGTTAAAATCTAATTTCAAAGGAATGCAAATAAAATGTTTAGTAGTTCTTTCTTTCAGACAAAGATCCATATTAAGAATACAGTTTTTAAGTTTTCGCTTTAATTTCACTTTCGTTTAAATTAAGTAAGTAAGTAAGTACACCCGGTAGATATTTGTAGCGCACTCATTCAGACACAAGAAAGCTTACTCCTTTCTCTATTTTCGATCTTTCGATTTTCGAATCTTCTAGTGTGTTTTTCAACCTTTGGTTGTCATCCATTACTATTACTGGTCAAAGTTTGTACAGTTCCTGTTCTTACTATGTGATCAGTTCGCGTTTCCAACCGTTTTTCTTACATTAAGAATCTCAGAGCCAGTTCCCAATACGACAGCTTAAATAAGGACTTGATTTATAGACTTGCATGTCTTATAAGGTTATCTGAAAAATCCTAGCTAAGGAAGTCCAATTTATTGTTTAGAATACCTTAGGTAACTTTGGTTGGCGGATTGGTGCTTAGTTACAGAGGCGTGACTGAAGTTAAGAAATGTACTCCTGATGCGGATAGAACCAGCAGTCTATGTCAGTTGGATCAGTAAGACGTAAGGACTACGCAGTTGGTGTGAGGAAGAATAGGTATTAGCGAACTTTCCAAAACTTGATAATTGAGTAGAATGTAATTTAGAAGAGTAATTTAAATTAGTATAAACTTAAATGTTATATTTACTGACATTTTCTCGGGTGGATCCTTTCTCACCAAGGTCTTACTCTCTTCTTAAGCGACTCTTATTTTCATTCGGCTCTGAATATTATTTCGAGGTGGGCACAAATACTTAAAAATGGCTGGAATGTCTGCTTGCCCTAACTGGTAATGGTGCTTCACTTACCCATATCTGGAATTTATGAAACGTTCAGTGTAAGTATACGTAGCTCGAGGCCTAATTTCAGCGTTAATTTTATCTTTATTGTACATGATAAACCTCTAAGTAAATAAAAAAAGTGTAGAGAATGAGCTTAAATGGATTGGTGTGTGATTTCCTCAAAACAGAACAATTTGACATCTCTAGTGAAAAATGCTTAATAATCAACAAAAGAGTTCTTTCGACTGGACTGAACATAGTCTATTTATTGTTACTGAGTGAATGATATGTTCAGGTCAGTTATACCCTAAGTTGGGCATATATATGAGTAGAAACTTGAGCAATAACCTGCAGATTCCCACTTCGATTGTCGCTTAGTTCCTCGGTAGTTGGAAAAGGCGGTAAGGTGACAGAAAATACAATTCTATCTCAAAATATGGAGATCATATACCATTAAGTCTTTCTCTTGGACCAAAATGATATATACACTTTAGTTGATGTGCTTTTCCTCGAAACTTCTAGGCAATAGGATTAGTTCTAGAAGACTTCAAGGATCTAGGATTTCTTGGGAAGATCTTAGCAATCTTATTACACAATATAACAGGTTCGAAGATAATTTTCCTGTTGGAAATGAATAGACAAGTTTTTATTTTTAATATGATTTCAACCAACATGTCAACATTTCATATCAAGGTACTGGCTAAATAGCTATCACATCTAGACGAGATACAGTGATACATTCTGATAAAACTGAAAGACATTGAGTAGTAGATATCCACCAGATGATTATGGAATTCTCTCTCACTTATATGCAGCCTTTTATACATGATACAGGTACGTGACCTAGATATTCAAATTTTGTTCACAGTATAACTACAATCACAAGTAGACAAAAAAATAATGTTATCCAGATTTCAGACATGAACAAATAATTCCGAGGTATATTATCTACAGTCAGAAAAAAGTGACAATATGCGATTATTCGGAGCAGATGAGTTATGCGACTGATTTATTAAGAAGTTAGATATATTACAAAAATGCTGTAAAATATTCTGTAAAGAAATCTCCCGAAAAATGTTTCAGCTATTTGAACCAGACTAACCTGATTTCTATTGTATTTCCATCAGTTACCATATGCATGTATGCCTTGTAATGCCTTGATAAAATGTTGCATTTCAGCATACAAATAACTAGTTTCGGTTAACTTTTCATGCTAAACTTCTGGATGGTTACATGAAAGTCAAATTTTATCATTTTTTTTTTAAAAAACTGTGCGAAAGACAAGTTTTTCAAATAAAAATGTATTCATGTTGTTTCATGGTTTTGAATCATGAACAAATGACCTAAAGTTGTAATAAATTATAAGAAAGAAAGAATAGATTGTATGTTGTAAAACTGTTACGAAATTAAAGTTATAAATTCGGTGAGAAAAAGAAATCAGTGAATCTAGAAAATGCAACAAATGAAAGGATAACAAATTAAAGTAATTTATAATGCATAGCTTATCATATAAGGAATCCTATAGTTAGGAAAAGAGCTAAAAAACCAACTCATGAGTTGTGTAGATACATGAGTAATTAAAAAGCATTAAAATAACAATGATCATAAGTCAAAATAATACTCATTAGGTGAGATTGGTAAAAGGTAATTAAGTCTTCTTGCTATTTGTAATCTTTAAGATAGAGATAATGAAAAATCCCTGACCGGTCATTGAAAAATAAAAGGAGATTAAAGAGACGATCATTTGGTCTTTTCAACTACCCATTTTCGCAGCTATACATTAGAAAACATATACGTAAAATGATGGAATGTTGCAGACAAGTTTCGAGTCAAAGATCAAACCTAATCGATAGGTGTATGTAGGAAGTGAAATGATATTACGTAACACGAGATATCTCAATGGTTTTTATAAAATGTAATGAGTAGTAAAAATTTTTTTAAAAATAAATTAAATACAAAGTCAATTATAAACAAAGGCTTGACCTTTGGCCGGAAACTATAGTTTTACTTATATATCTACGACTGTACAGCTGGGATAATGAGTTATCAAAACCATAAGTATCTTTACTGTAACTTGTTTTATTCTTCTTGAAGATAAGAATGTGTGATTGTTAGGCTTGCAGAGAAAAAGATTAGAACTGATACATTTATATATGTTTGTTACCATAGAATATTGAAGTAGTCCATTTCTTCTATCTTTCCAGGTTAATTTGCTTATACGAACATACGTGAATCAGTATGCATAATCGAACTTGATGTAAAGGGGCTGCCTGTCAACGTTCAGCCGCACAAAGAAACAAAAGGTTAAAACTAAAAAGACTGCAAGAGGCTCGCTCCCTGATCAGTGCAGTGTTTATTTCTCAATTTTGAAGTTGAAGCAAATAAAATTATATTCATGTTTTAACTCCTACCATAGTTATTAAAACATTTTTACATGTATCCATTTTCTTTGAGAAATTGCTTTATTGATTATCATTTGACCTGGTGGTCGCTGGTTCGAATCCGGCCGCGGTTCAAATTTTCATTTCACCTTCAATCATCATCCAGTATAAATTGCTTTATTACCGATGTCTCATCCGCTTAATTATCATACAGGGATATTCTGTTTATCTCATTAGACATTGTTTGATAGTGAATATTCATACATAGGGATTCAAATCTGTTATCATGTTCTGTGATGACATAAGAGTATAAAGATTAATCTAACAAAAAAGGGACGAAGCACACCGATAGCAGAATAAGTTAAGACCAAATTAGAGACAGAGACTGTACATACATCTTCCAAACACTGAACCAAGTGGGCTGTTTACAGTTATCCCGTTAAACTTTGTTCTCTGTTGTTGTTAAACCAAAACAGAACATCCTGAGCACATATAAATAAGAGCTGATCGTACTCAGGAATTAGCAAAGGAAATAAATTTGGATGCTGGTAATTAATGTCTATGGCTTATTTGGAATGGTACTATCGTGAATATGAAAGTGACATCAAAGGGCAATCTAAGGGCTTCATGGACATTCAAATGATCTCCGTATTATACAACTACAAAATGGTCAGTACAACTCTTGAGGCCTTTTCACAAAGAAATTATAAAACCCAGTCTCAAAGACACCTCTGAATTTGTTGAAAAGATTGAAGATCTGAAAGTAGATAATAACTGAATGATGTTGTACAGTGTTTCATCTATTTTCACTAACGTTCATTTAATGAAGACAATAAACTTCATTTGCAACGAACATACTAAGTACGGCATGAAAATAGGTATTCCAGTCTCTGCATTGAAAGAACTACTTCTGAAGTGTACGGTGAACGCACGATTTCCTTTCAGGCAATCTGATGGTGTAGCCATGGAGTCACCCTTTGGCTCGCTTTCAGCAGATATTTTTCTGGTAAAACTAGATAATGGTCCGCTGAGGTAAACTATTACCCAGTTAGAATTACATGGATGACACCTTTATAGTTCTCAAAAATGAGACTGATACGAATGCTGTTCTTAATAATTTCAATAGTGCCCATCTGGCAGTCAATTTCACAATAGAAGAGAAGTAAAATGACAGTATCTCATTTCTAGATGTTCTGGTAGTGAGAAGGTTGGATGGAACTCAGAAAAAAAGTGTAAATAGAAAACCAACATCGACAGGTCACTACATACATTTCTTTAGAGACGTACTATTGCAATACAAAAGGAACCTGGTAAAATTCCTATGAAATCTTGCCACAGCTGTTTGCTTAGATGATGCCACCATCCGTGAACTGCTTAGCAGGACTGGCAATCCAGCGAGTTTGCAACTAGGCGTAAGAATGTTACGGAAGTTAAGACAAGAACACCAACAGTTCCTAAGGAGCAAATCTTCTTGAAGCTGAAATTCAAGAGTGACATAGACAGTGAGATCATCACAGAGCATAGGGAGAGTTTTGCATAAAGCCTTCCCAGCCGCTAAATTATGTCCCATCTTCTGCATCCGAGCAGTCCTAGGTGGCAGAAATAAAGATAAACTGCCTGGTTCTGTCGCTTCCATGTGCATTTATCAGTTTAGCTGATCCAGCGAAGCTAGTTAAGTTGGGTGCATAATGAAGCAAGTCCATCGTCAAATTTCTGAGTACTACCCATTACAGTTGAGCAAGGAATGAATTCGAATAATAAAGAGCTGCATACTTGGACGTCGAGCGGATACTAGGAATGCATTCAAAATTATTCATCATATTCCAATCAATTTACCATTTGGATTACTAATTGCTTACTACACACAGCAGAGGCTACTGGAATCTATCTTTGCAAACCTAACCTTTGCATTCAAAAGGAGTTTGTTTGACCACTTTCATTATCGTGGCCGTCAACATGATATAAGTTCTAGTATTACTTTGTACACCTCTTCTCCCTCTTGGTTACATCGATATTCACTTTTTTTTCATATTACTACGCATTTATTTATTGTTTATGACTTAATACCCGTCAAAAGCCACTGCATTTACCTAAGAACAACCTGCTTCATATTACCAATTTTAATTACTGCATTGAAGAGTTACGTATGAATTACTAAAACATATCATCTTCATGATTTACTTAAAGTCTATAATTAATATTCACCCTCCACCACACCAACGTCAAGTTAGTGCTCCTGTATGGTTCAGAGACTTGGCGCGTTAAGAAAGAGATTTCCAACAAACTACACACATTCATCAACAACTGCTTACGCTGGCTCGCTACTGAAGATCAGATGGATTGCCAGAAAGAATAAGCAACAAGGAGTGAACGAACCAACCAAGAACCAATCACCCAACAAATATGCACTGGAAGGAAGTGGAGATGGATTGGGCATACACTGAAAACGCGGAAATGAGATCTTGTAGGCTGTCGTGGAGCCAGGTTCAAAAGATTTCGGCAAACAGAGTTCACTGGAGACGTGCTACTTAAGCCCTGTGTTCCATTAGGAACCCAAGGGGCTAATAATAATAATAATAACCCCCACCAGTTGATTGGTATTTTGACTGGATTGTAAACCTATATGACAGTATAGGGCCCCAGATGAAGACCTAATTGAAAAGGAATATATTTGTTCTCTCAATCGGCCTTTTTTCTTAATGTCTAAGTGGGAATATTTGATGTTCTAGAATCTCAATAACTCAACAAGAGCTGAAATCATTTTTTTGAAGTAATCATGTTTATCAAATACCAAAAAAGGAGAACCTTTAGTCGGTCTTGAAATCAAAATCTGGTCTTCGTTTCCGACACTTTCCTCTGTTGTTTTATTTTTTACTTGAGACTATAAGTTCTATTCATAGTCTCTGGTTTGGAGTACTTATTAGAACTGCTGACTAGCCTGGACCAACACCATAGTTTTTCATCCTCTTTTACTGGATACAGGCCAGTTTAGGGACATAATAAATCTTCTGATTGACAAGTTATAAGTGCCTTTCTGGTGAAGCTTTCATTTGTAAATAGTTTCATTAAAGTATGGAAAGCATCTTCAAGAGGTCATGATACCTTTTGTGGAGATATTTTAGAAGAACTTGGTGGGTTTCATTCTCTATATCTCAGTTTCTGGCTAGTTTTTCAATAACATTGCTATGGTAGATATTATTTTTCCCCATCATGTAGACGATATGCCTTATTGATCTGCTAACAGAAGAGTTACATGGAATGCCCATCATCTGAGTTTCACTAGCTCATGCACATGCACATGTAAAAGAAACGCTGAGCATAGCAAATAGAAACCCTTTGCCTGATGAACTTAAAAATGAAATAATGGACATTGCAAATATTTTCTGAAAAATATTTATTTCATAAAAAGGTTCTATAGAGATATCCAATGAAATGGAAAACAGCATAGCATAAGGAATTCAGGAATTAAATAATAATTAGTATCAGTCATTTTTGCATAGTGAATTTTGATAGATGATACTGATTTACAGTAGAGGTAATGAAAATAAAGTGTTAGTCAAGAAAGTGAAATTATGATGGCTGAGTAGACTGAAGGTTCTGAAAATAATGGTATCTAGAATATCGACGTTATGGTTACACAGTTGAGGTATGTCTGACCGATAAATGTAATTATTATAGAGAAAAGTAAACTTCGAATAAATGTCAGTCTAAAATATAGCCATTAAATTAAGGCAATCACAACAGAAAGCACTTAAGCTAATATAACTGTTTGATTTGGTCACAGCAGAGTTATTAAAACATCAAACGTTTAGTTCTATCCGTGTAGAATTTCATAATATGCGTCTATCGAGTTTATATTTCGAGAAGTGATGAAATTTTTAAGTAGTTTGACTTAAAAGCCTAATCAGTATTCTAGACAACAACCTTCAGAGCGAAAGTTACTAAAAGCCAGTTTTCACTACTTCTGTAACGCACTTATGAATTACGGGACTGTTAGACTTTTGCGATTGCTGGTCGATGGGAATAAATTCTAGGATTTTTTGACAATTTCGAAATTTCTTCGTTCAAAATGTCTACATTTCTATGTATGTTTCGATAAAAGGGGTGACGCCACCTGAGAAGAAATGATTTTAGCTCATTACTTGTAAAGTTTATCTTCAGGATGTCTGTATTGTCCACTGGAATGGGAGCAAGTGCCTGGCCTGGGTTATGCTGGTAAGGCAAGCTCCATCTCTCACTCGTCACTCAGCTACCACCATCCTTATTCCCACCGTGGCAAGACAGAGGCAACAAGCCCTTTTCACCTACATGGTCGGCAGACAATTGACCAGGTTCATGAGTCAGTCGAGAACTACCTCTGAAGACTCGTCCCCCAGACAGAAGGGTATGACACTTGCTTGATCACTTCGAGTGTCCTGTAGTAGCTACTAGGGTATCTAACGAGAGACGGTATCTCATATCCTTGCAGTTTGTGCATCTGAAAGGGAGAATAAAGTGACTCATGGATGTTAAATACACTTAAGGACTTGCCTGAAGGCACGGTCATTAGTCTACAAGGTAGAGAAGAGGGGGACAAAGGCAAACAGAGGGGATTATTCGGAAAAAGAGACCTGCGTGCCAGCAAGGAGAAAGCCAATAAGAAGATCAGGAGTTACAATAAAGGGAATAGTAACGTGTAGGTGTACAGGCTTAACCAAATTGACTTCAAGTTCTAAACACCAAAAGTATAAATATAGAAGCGTTCGATATAGCATATGAAGTTAATATAAGTTACTTCATACTTATGACGGTTTAGCTCCAAAGTTCTGGATACAAAAAGAGCAGCAAATACTATGGAAGATGTAGGAAAATTTAATCCAACCGAATAAATATATTTATTTCAATGCTTGAACAACATTGATATCTAGCTTTAAGATCATTCAGCCTCAAAGAACAAAAATGTATGAACATTTCTTGATATCAAAATAGTTAAAAAAAGCCAACACAACGCATATTTACGCCTTATATGAATTAGAAGATGAATATGTTCATTGTTAGAAATATCTTTTCCCTTTTCTTGAACAAAAATATCAACACATTTGACAATAATCAAATCACCAACTTTACTCAATGAACTATGATATATATTAATAAAACTGGATCATCATTATTTAGAAGAGAAGTAGACAGAAACACTATTTTCAGAAGCTAATCAGAAATTATGAAACAGAACTCGAAAGAAATAGTTACTTTGAAAAATCGATAACCACAAATCATTTTCACTCAAACGTGTGAATATAAAACGAAAATGTTCTCAATTTTTTATTCTTTTGATCTTTTATTATTATTTGTCTCTTGGGTTCCTAGTGCAACATACGGATTCAGTAACACGTCTCCACTGCACTCTCTTCTCTTCAGTCCCTCGAACCTGGCTCCATGACACCCCACAAACTCTCATTTCTTCCTCACACCATCTCCTCCATGTCACCCTCACCTCACACACCCAACTAGTCATTTCCATTTTGGGTTCCACTCCACTCCACTCCACGGCATGGCCTGGTCTGGCGCGTGATGTCCCTGAATGGTCTTCTCAGTACATGCCCAATCCAGTCCATCTCCACTTTCTTCTTCTACATATTTGTTGAGCAATAGGTTCTTAGTTGGTTCGTTGCCAGTCACAGTGAGTTCCTTGTTTCTTATTCTTTCTATTCTGGCCATCTGAGCTTCAGTAACGAGCCAGCGTAGACAATTGTTGATGAATGTGTGTAGTTTGTTGGGAATGCCTTTCGGAATGCACCAAGTTTCTGAACCATCACATAGCAGCACTGAATTGACGTTGGTGTTGAAAATCCGGATGTTGTTCACGTCTCGTGTTGAGTGGATTAGATCTCCACACTGGTTTCAGGTTAATGAAAGTCTGTTTTGTCTTTCCGATGATGACTGGCTTTGACGTCCTCGTCTGTGCCACCACCGCCTGTAGTTGAAACAGTGCTGTCTAGATAGGTGAAAGAGGCTACTTTCTTTAGGTTTCTTCCGTTGATGGTGATTGGAGCTTGTTGTATTTGTTGGTTGGGTATCTTCATCACCTCTGTCTTCTCTAGGTTCACTTGAAGTCCTGTCTTCGCTGCCCTGCTCTGCCTCTTATGTCAACTTGTCAGTTTTCGCCTGTAGATCTTCGAGTTTGTGTGACATCAGACACAAGTCGTCGGCAAAATCAAAATCTTCTAACATCTCTTCGCCGGTCCGGCCAGCGTATCCCCCTCTTCTCGATCCTCACTGTTTGTTGCATGACCCCGTCCACTACAATCAGGAAGATCATGGGTGATAGTAGACAGCCTTGTTTTACTCTTGTCTTCACTTCAAAATCATCACTGAGCTTCCCATTGTGGATCATTTGGTATGTGGCGTCTTCATATAGCACATAGCTGTTGAATGAGGTTGATAAAGGTTTGTGGCATTCCGTAGTGTTGAAGCAGCTGCCGAATTACTTGTCGGTCGACGCTGTCAAAAGCTCTCTCAAAGTCGATGAAGTTGAGTTAGAGGGTTGACTGCTATTCTGTACTTTGTTCTATGATGATGCGAAGCATTACAATTTGGTCCTCACATGATTTGTACTTCCTGAATTCAGCCAGCCTGTTCCGACTGTAGTTTAGAATCCGGCGCATTGTTTAGTCTCTCCAGGATGATGTGGCTTAATATTTTGCTTGCTTTAGGTTGACAAAGGTGCAGCATGATTCCACGCCAGTCCTTGCAAAAACTTAGGTCACCCTTTTTCGGCAGTTTGACAAGGTAACCCTTCTTCCAGTAGCCAGGTACCTTCCCTTCCTTCAAGACCTTCTGCAATAGTGGTGTGAGCATATTTGCTGTTGTTGGTGAGTCTGTTCTCTGTGTGCTTTTGGTGGGATTCCATCTGGTCCTGTTGCTTTCCCACATTTCATTAGCTTTATGGCATTCAGAGCTTCGACTTTCGTCGGAGGGCTTGTGTTCACTTGTAGTTCTGTGGCTGCAGGTGGTATTTCCGTACGAGTTGCAGGTAGTGGTCGACTCATATCTATTCATAAAATTTGACTGGTTGGATTATTTTCAATTCATAACTGCTTTTTTTCTGAGATTTTAAAGACCCGCATTGTAATTCATCCGTAGAATTAAATAATTTTAGATTTAAGATTCGTTAAAATATGAAGATTAGATTTTTAAAGTTATATCAATTGTAAATTTAATGTTTAAGTAGGACTAACACGTGTTATCAAAATGACGCAGTACGATTTTAAGATGTATGGAAAATGTTTAACTAACTAAATCAATGAATGAGAAAAAATAGAACTTTAAAAAAAACCAGAACAAAAAGTTATTTTATTATCTTGATATGATTATGAGTTATCATTTCTGTTCAAAACGTTAACTACTAAATGATACTGTATCATTGTGTGCTATATGAAAGAGACTAAATCCAGGGGCTACTTAAACCATGAGCTATCAAAAATTTTTTCATTCGTCTACACTTCATTGAATTGTTTTCTTTCTGTTTGCTAGAATCTTTTAAATATGTCCTCTAACTTGATCACGTAGTCTTTAACCTTTTTAAAATGTTTTTAAACTCTCGTTTCCGAAGGTAAGAATGAATCGAAAATAAAACGTTCAGACATATTGGAAATAAATGTTTAACGCTAAAAAATACAGCACCGTAACACTCCTAGTATAACTATATCAAATTTTAGATTTTTGTACTGGCTAAGTGAACTACCACCGCCATCACCATAATTACACTCGATTTCGTATTCTTCCCAAGTTCAGACACGACGCTAATTTAACATCAGGTACCCGTTTCACATTAGTTCCTTCAATGGAATAATTATTTCTTTTAAAAATATTGTACAGGGAGTGTGTTTGCTGAATTATTACCTGCTGAAAATTCTTTGTTGTTTAAAATAAAACGATTATTACTATTATTAATCTAATATGGAATTATATTCTTCGACAGCCCCCAAATCCTGTACTTACTTTAAGGCAAGACTGATATCTGCAGCTCCAGTTTGTTTATGTTTTTGGTCTTGTTCACTTCTGTTTCCCATATGGTTCTGACTTTTTGTTGTCATGACAGTTGTAATTGATTTTATACTATTTATTGATTTAATTACTGTCAAAAGACTGACAATAAAACCAGTTTTGATTAACTAGATTGATTTTCATGACATGACTCTGCTATACTTGTCTTTCTGTCTGGAATGCTTTCCAATAATACGGACAAGTCTTAAAGTGTTTTCCTACATCATGGCGCCTAAATCAACTTTTAGGAATACATACATACTACTCATATAAGTCAGTAGCAAATACTATACACTTCAGTCTGCTAGTTTTATTGACACCATTGTCAATGTCAAACATGTCACAATTTGTGATCCTCAAACGTTGACTTCAAAAGAAATCATCGTGGGATTTAATATCTAGTTCTTTACTATGGAGTAAAATCTTGCAAACACTTGCCTTGATAAAAATGATAATTTTTTCAAATTTCAATTTAAGCGAACATGATAAAAAATGGTAAAGGGAAAGTGAGGATAAACGTATTTGATGCTTTAATTGCCTTAGATGTCACGGGAAGTGAACGTTGAAATGACAAGAAAGCTCATTTATTAGATTAGGATGAACATTTGAACACTAAATATCCAAAAATTATTTTAATTTGTATTTTTTAGCTATCTAAATCTAGGTAATTATGTTCGTTGTCATTTTTAGTTAAACTAAAACATTCTCAGAGAGGTATGTTCACATTTTCATAAGCTTTTTTCAGTGACCTGTCTTCGTCTAGAAAGTCGTCATTATTGTTGCATCTGAACTGGTTTAACGATAACTGATATAGACCCTGACTGAACGTCGTTGACCAGACCTAGCGAAAATCGATAACGTGTAAATGAACAGCATTAAAAGCAATTATGCTCATCATACAAATTAATGTTGAAAAGCCTAGCCGTAAAAATTAAAAGAAAACACATCAGCAAGCAGTAGTGTTTTCAATTAGCCCTCACAGGCTTTACTCTAGTATAATAAAAAACTTGTATTTTTACGAGTGGTGATCAAAATAATGAGAACAGCGTGGTACTGCAAAGATCTTTTTGATGTTGTATTCTCTAAGCTGGATGATTTAATCACGAAGTTTTCAGTGGCATTCTAGACACCATCATCAGCACAAACTTCAGAAAGAAGTGAACTGTAAGATTTTCCCCACAATTTATTTGGCAACTTGTCCTGGTGACCATGTGTATGATTTGTCGTTAGTGCCAAGGTCTTGTCATTGTCTCCATATTTATTTTGACTGGTTGTCCTGATGACCTTAAATTTGACCTTCTCGCTATTTTTTATTGGTTGATAGGTTTCAAAAATTTAAACAATGAGAGTAGATCAGAACTCAGGTGAGTAAAATTTCTATAATCCTAAGGAATCAAAGTCTAAACAAATGGATGTGAATATAGTGAAGAAAACGAAGGAGGTTGATTAAAATCAAATTTATCTTTGACAGCTTTTCGAAATTTTCTCTCTCTAAGGCAGAGATATGGATTCTACAATCTTTTTTTTCAAAGTCTCATAACCTTTGTTTTACTTAATTCATGAAACCGAACTCCATTCGAAATATTTTGTGAAATGCGATATATGATTTTGAACGCTTCGATATTATCTATGATGTGACCACTATCGACCAAATGAGACAAGATTCAACTTGATATTGACCTTACTTGTTCCTCATCTAGCCAAGAGAGAAGGTGTTCACCAACACGTTAGCTAATTTGCTTAGCTGTACTCTCGATATAGCTTTCTTTACAAAAGCAGCTGGATTAGAAAATACATGTAGAATTTGTGAAACTGGGCACCGTGTCTTTTGTCTGAACAACAGTGATCAGCCTCCTAGAAAATGATGGATGATGGTTAGTGGCACAGAAAGTTCTTCTGATACCTCTAGACTGCCTCTAAAATAGACCTTCATCATCTGCATTCCCATTAAATTGAAACTTTATGAATAATTATTTCTTCTATACCATCATCTGTTCAGCTTTCTTACCGAAAACTAAGGAAGTGTATGTAATGACTGGTATTTCTGATCCTCCTATACACCCCTCTGTCCAGTACCCTATCGTACCTTAGAATCAATATAAAGTCTAAAAAGTGTCAGTTATTTTTATATTCTTCTTCACAGGTGAAAGTGAGAGAAAGATATATGGCATTAAATTTTCTGAACAGTTCGTCTTTATCGACATTTTGATAAAGAATAGCAAACCTGTAATTTCAGCAAAAGTAGTGTTCATAATGGACTGACATCAGTTGGGGAACCATTGGGAATCTGGAAGCACTGGACAGCTGTTTTGTCGTAGTATGGGGCTCCTCAGCAGTAAGCATCCACGACCCCACCTGGGATGGAACTCAGGACCTTCAGGTTCCACAGCGAACGTGTTAACCATTCAGCCACTGGATCGGTTTCCAATGGTTCACAAACTCTAATTTCTGTCAATTAACAACATAGCGCGACTGTCACCCAAGGTCTTCAGTTAGCATCCACTTCACTTCCGACTGGCTGACCCCACAGGTCATGGCTTCTCATTAGAGCTTTTTTATATCCATCTGGAAGCAAGTCACTAATGAGCACTATACACTAATGTATTCTTGAGATGAATGGAAACCGACCCAATGGCTGAATGGTTAAACGCGTTCGCTGTGAAACTTGAAGGTCCTGAGTTCGATCCCTGATGAGGTCGTGGGTGCGTACTGCTGAGGAGCCCCACGCTACGACAAAACAGCTGTCCAGTGCTCCCAGATTCCCAATGGTTCCCCAACTGATGTTAGTCTATGGTGAATACTACTTCCAAATTAAAAATTCCCCGTTCACTTAAAAAATACATTTCAATATGTTTTTGTACATACCCAGATTATCGATGCAATTATAAAAAGGGTCATTCTCCAGTTAAGCAATGAAAAAATCAGCTAATGTTATGCCCGAAGGTGAACTCATGGCAATTCTACCAAATTGTCTTTTATTTTTCTGAGTTTTGACCTAAGTTTATTACTTAGATGTTAGCGGTACCACACTGTCCTCGTTATTCTCACTATCGCTAGTGTAATTACTAAAACTATTACTGTTATTATTATGGTAATAATTACTACCTGAATACTTACTATCTGAATACTTCACTACCTTGTCAGTGCAATCTGAAGAATTCGCCATGACCGACTTAACGTTTTACTTATGGGAAAAGTGTGCATTGGATTGAAGCCTGATGGTGGCTTATATGTCTTCTGCTAATGAAGGTGAGTAACATTTGCCAAATGACCTTGACGAAAAACACAAACAGTAGCATTCGAGGTGTAACGTGTTTTTTTTTACTCAATCAGTTCATTGAAGGGATACGGCTTACTATTATAAACCAGATGCTACTAACATAAACAGTATTTTTGCCAACACCATTTTTCTCTTAGTTTGTTTCTGTAAATTCACTCTATCGTTTAAATGAATACTTTGCTTGATCACTTTGACTAGCCCTTGCAACGTTTTACTATCCAACATTTTATTTTTCTGTTTCGAAGCAACATGGTAATTTAGAGCTTATTGAATGCCTATTGTTCGTTATGAATACCTCATCTCCTTTACAGAATCCATTATGTGCTAATAAAGTAGCTCTAAGTAGTTACTTTCAATAAATTTCGCTGCATGGCAGTTAAATAATACATTCCCAGTTGTTTAAGACAAGGTTACAACAATTAGCATTGCAAGTTGGATGAAGAAATTTACAGAAGGAAGACACATCTACAAAGCTACAGTCTGTCTATGAACAAAGTTTGCACAGCTACACTAGTAACAGTACATAAATATCATGTATGCACACATCATCTTCCTATGAATCGTCATACTGAATCCAATATTTTCTCCTTCCTTCCTCCAATTTACTGCTTTTAACAGTTACTTTTTTATTTATTCATCTTTCATAGTATTGCTTTCTTGTTTGATGTGCTGATGTGAGATGTGGCAACTTAGACTGTAATGGAGTAATGCCTGGTCGTGTGTTGATATTGATGATGATAATGATGATGTATATAAAGATTGTTAGACTGGGAGTCAGTTGACAACTCATTTGCTCAGGTTATGTCTTGTGAATATTGAACTTATTTGTTTCATCGAGAAACAAAGCTGTATTTAAGATGAACAAGGGATGTGAACTGATACAATATTAACGCTGATATACTTCTCTGACCATCCTTAAAAGGAAATTCAGGTTTTATCCCTAATGATTGTTCGATCCCTAGAAAGTTGAAGTAATAAAGTAGCGGAAGGTTTATTACCAGTTCGTGTGCATAAAATTGATTTGTTTATCTATCTACAGGTGGTTTATACATTTACGGAGGAGTTTAGTAGGTCTTGTTTAATTTCTTTCAACGATCTTTTCCCATCAGACGATTCCACAAACAGTCAACTGGATTTCCTTGAAAACTTCTAACTTCAGTATGAAGTTAGTGGTGATGATGTTGTTTACAAAGATAATGAAAGCTTCACCATTAAACCACCCAACTCAGAGAACACAACACATCCCAGATCATCTACGTGAGTTACAAATATTCTCCACCATTTCGAAAACATACGAGCGTAACACGCTTCGAATTGTTCTAAGATTGGAGAACTTCTTCAACAATCAGGCTTCCACAAGAAAATATCTAAATAATTTGGTCGATTTTGATTGTCTTCTGAAACTTAGCGCTTATAGAAGGATCTAGGTATTAGATATTGTATCACCTAACAAAATTATGTTTTATGTGTGGATTTTCACGTTTTTCTGTTTGATACTGAAACATATAAACTTATATTGCCACTAATAATTCATATATTAACGTCAGATTTAAGTGCAATGTATTTTCTAAACTTCAGTAAAGAAAAACAGAGAATGAAGGAAACTTTTCTACAAGACTTGTTGCTTTATTTACAACAGTAGGTGAAAGTAGAGAGAATAAAGTCTATTAGAAGGTAACAAATTGAGATTTCGAAGTTTGGCGCCAAACTCTCGAATGTCGCCTAGTTTATTATTATTTGTGTACTTCAATAAAACAAAAGATGTGACAAGTGTCATTTAAGTCAATTTTTAACACAATCAAGAGGTATTTAACTAATCACTAGACAAATAGTAATAAATGCGAATTCTACTGTTAGTTATGTGATCATAGAATGAGCGGAAATGGAAATTACCATTTTTGTAAGTTAATCAAAGAAGTTTGATGTAGGTCTGAAGTTGATGGTCATTATTTATAAGCAATTCATATTATTCTCTTGACTGGATTTCCGTTTCATTTTCAGACCAGTTAATTCATTTGTTTCACTACTCTAAGTATTTTTACTGACCTAGTACACTAAAACACTGAATTTAACATAATTCTTTCATTTCAATTTAATTGTAATAGTAGGTTACTAAACATGTACACAGCTTTAAGTCTAAAGTTAATTTACATCATACTTGTACATTTGTTTTGGATGCTAATGTCTACATTTTATGGTGTCTAGTAACTAGAATATCCACATTCGATATGATGTAGATGACGATATTTGTGTAATGAAGGACCAGTTGAAAAAGGAGGATAACTAATAAAAAGATAAGGTATGACAGTGAATTTCTTGGATGAGTAACTCTCAAGCTTTTAGTTTTAACTTTTATGTGTGTTCATTTCTTGTGGTGTACATTTCGAAAACAACAAAAGGAGGATGGTTAAAACACTTTATTTTACCCAGACATAATGATATATCCAGGTACTAAAATGCCAGGTATTCGGAACTCACCTGGTACACTAAACAGATGATATTTTTAAACAGCGCAATGAGAAGACGAAGATTATCTGAAACATGTGATGTATTAGCGCTATACATTTCGAACAATCTGATCACACATGGACTTGTCGAACTATTTATATGAAAATTTACGAAAAGGTCAATGAAGTTAATGGGAAACATAGGAATAGGAAGGGATAGAAAAAGAAAAGAAAACCTTATTCTTGGTATGAAAATTAAAATCAATACTACCAAGGTAGGTTCAACGTGAGTACGAATTGTTTTTGTATACATAAAGGGGGTTTAAATTTATGGGTGGCAAGAGCTTCAATAAATTTGAGCACTCGGCTCTGACCACTTTTATTTAATACTTTAAAGCTGTTTTCATGTCTATCCTATGGTTAGTTTCTAGTATATGTTTTTAGCGATAGACGAAGATGGATGTTTGTCACCTGCACTTATCGGACCTATTGAGGTCATTTGTTTTTGTAGCCACTTAGGTACATGTTCAACCTTCCCTAACTGCATATCACGACTACTCCTCTCTATATATGTGTGTCCACACATACATGTAAATTGATAAACACAGTGGGATGTGATGTAATCGTTTATATGTTGTTACGGTTTGTGCTGTAACATGGACTGTCTTCTCTACAATGATGACCTTAGCTGCATAATACGTTTTACAGATGGCCGATCTAAGTTTTCTCCTCACAACAAAGCTATGTGAATCACCTCTAAATGGTAATGAGATATAGACATTTTTCTTAGCAACGGAACACTGTGTACTTTTCAGTGGTACATAACTTTTGCACCGGTCGATAAATCTCAACGGGTATCCATTCTGTGTCAGTGTTGTCGTCAGTAAGTTGGTTTCTTCCTCCCTGGTGTCATCGGTGCAGATAAGGTTTATCCTGTTGAATAAGCGTCTGACTAAACCACGTTTATATTGGACTGGGCAATAGCCATGGAAATTAAGATATTGCCCTGTCCATGTAAGTTTCTTATAGATCGACCTCCTGGTCGAGCCATCCTCCCGTCGACTGAGCAATACGTCCAGGAACGGTAGCTGGTTGTTCGTCTCTTGTTCACAAGTCACTACATAAAAGTGGTCAGAGCCGAGTGCTCAAATTTATTGAAGCTCTTGCCACCCCATAAATTTAAACCCCCTTTATGTATACAAAAACAATTCGTACTCACGTTGAACCTACCTTGGTAGTATTGATTTTAATTTTCATACCAAGAATAAGGTTTTCTTTTCTTTTTCTATCCCTTCCTATTCCTATGTTTCCCATTAACTTCATTGACCTTTTCGTAAATTTTCATATAAATAGTTCGACAAGTCCATGTGTGATCAGATTGTTCGAAATGTATAGCGCTAATACATCACATGTTTCAGATAATCTTCGTCTTCTCATTACACTGTTTAAATTTATCAAAGGGACCAGTTCCTTTGAAAGATGATATGTTTCACTTAACTTTCAGTTCAAAACCACAGTAACTAGACTGTATTTCCCTTCCTTTCTTTTTGACATTTCGTAGAATTAAGAAACAACTGGTCTATTGAAAGATCTAATTTTGTATGAATAAAAAGAATCTGATTCTTTGTTTTCAGAAAGTCATCCTAATTAAATAATGAAATTCGTACAATTCAAGAATATCAACCAGCACTAGTTGTTTGTATCTTACTTCCATTGGGTGTGGTAACACTTGTGATGTAGCTAGAAAGCACCCTGGCTGATCTGAAGTTTCGGCCAACCTGATCAGAGTGGTGCAAAAATACCGAACGGCCGTTTCGCTTGCTTGAGGCTGGGCTCATCACAGGGGTATCCGGACAAATTGGCTCAATAAAGTTGGATTAATTCGTTTCACCTGAATCTGGTTGGCTGATTCGGCTGGTGTTTAGGTCATTCTGATCTAGCTGACGAAATCCAAGGATGAGCCTAGGTTGTTTCTAACTGCTCAAGTTGTTCAGTAGTATATCACGTTAGTTTGTGACACTTTTGAGTCTACGATCACACCTTATGGTCTTGGCTGAGTGGTTTCCAGTGGAACCTTTGTTGACACCAGTATAGAAATTGGAAATTATAAGTATCAAACAAACTTCATATTGTGAATGTGAGTAACCACTCAACGAAAAGTTAGTGTTCATAGAATTTTAAATAAGATAAATAGTCTCCGCGAAACCCTTTATGCAGATACCGTTTAATCTGTTATGTTAAGCTATACCAGATTGTACAAATTTCAGTCCATCTGGATAAAATTTTCCTTAGCTTCAACTGGATATAACTAGTCTGCTTGGATGTTCTAAATACAGTGTGAAGCAAGTGAAATAGTTATGGACATAAGACAGCCTATTATACAAAGGTCGATATCAGTTCCTTCATTGAGTTGTAAAACTCAGCCAGTCAGAATAAGTGAATAGGCGTAGTAAAGTTGGTTGAATCATTGGACTTTGGCAATTTGAAGAAGGGAATAACAATTGTAAGCTTTCCAATCGTTAGCACGATTACAGCTGATAATCGACAACGATTTTCTTATGAGTTTTATATTATTTTGTAATATATTAACGAAAAGTTGAGGTTACAAGTTATAATGCATTTGTATGATATGAGTAATTCACCAGTAGATTATGTCTTATTTGATATTTAAGTGGCTAGTTTATTTTTCTGGCAACGTTTAGACAGTTCTAAGTCACTAAAGTTCATCAATAATTTGAAATGAAGCCATGTAAATAAGCAGTTAATATTTGAAGAAAGATAGAATTCTGCCAAAGATGGATTGTTCGGCATAAATATTCACCTATTAAGGATATTCTTAACGGTGAAACATACACAGAATATGGAAAATGTTTCATTTCGTACGTAGCATATGGAGTTTAAAGGGTATTACTGAAACAGTAAAGAGTATCTGCAACCTTGGTTAGAAGTGATGTCCACTTTGAAAGTGAAACCCGATGCTTCTCCAGCAACTAGTCAGTGTATCCGACAAAGTCCTACAGAAGGTCAACCTCAGTTCAGATAGCTCACTGGTAACGTCGCTGACTTCAGCACTCAGTGTCTCTGGTTTCAGTCTTACCCGGGATATCAATTCCCACCAATGTTTCAGATGCTCCTTGCCGACAGGCAATGAACCTATGCTCAACGAGGCATTCTGCTGATTACGTCCACCAACTCATATCCATCAAAGTGCACCGTGATAGTGAATCTCCAAGCTCGGCAGCCACAATGCAAAATAATTGTTAGAATTCTGTAAGCATTCAGGAATACATACGGAGAAATTGGTTACTCATCAGCGATCGATCAATTTTAATTCAGATATCGCTCCTAGTGATTTTCAAAAAGTAGTCACTAGGAATTTAATATACTATCCTAAGTTAATTTCTAACTGCTTAGTATCTTCTTTACTGTTCTAGTTTTCAACTGTGATTTACTTTAACTAACTGAGACCGTCATACCTTATTAATCTCACATATGTTTTAGATGCAAGTGGTATTTTGCTGGACAATAGTTGAGGGGTGCTGTTTAACTGCAAAAGTTATGGTTAGCATAAATGCCTTTTTATCTGAATGGCTCCCATTCTTTAGTCATTCTATCAGTTTGACATTCATATACTTTTTACGAAGGAAGGGATTATGATGACTAACTTGCTTTGTCAGAAAATGAATACCAGCGAAATTAAAACTTTAAAATAAATCTCCATCTGGAATCTTAGCTCTTTTAATTTCCAAGTATTTAATTTATTAGGATAATAATGAATAAAGATGTTGCCCAAGTTAGAATCTGTTTGGTGTGAGAAACATTTTGAAACAATGTAAAGTGTGATAAAAATTCCTCCTATCGACCACTGTATTTACGGTTTTGACCAAATTCCCTTAATGCGTATTATCTATGGTGTTAATAAATAATACCTTAATCAATGTTCATATTCTCCTACTACAGTTTAACTCATTCGGTCTCAATACATAGATAAATTTCCAGTTACTCAATTCTATTAAAATATCAGTATGTTTTATATCTTTGTTTACAAACATATACTGCTGTATTATCTGATATCAGTATACGAAAAAATCTTCATCTTGTGTATGACAGATGTTAATATTTTGTCAGATGACAAAGTGCGCCAGTTTTATAATCACTAGCAGTATGTCATTTGTTTGATTTCAACTGTAATGTGACGCCAGTTCCCCTTATCTATTTTTTCACTGATGTCCATTTGACGTTTAAGTCTACAAATCTGACATATTTATTTGTTTTCTCACATTTTTCGACATTGTTAACAAAATAAACAATAACTTTCATCTACCTATAGTTTGAAAATACTGAGCTCAGAATAATTAAAACTAGTGATTAATAAGTGAAATAATTAACAAAGCATAATTTCAATTTGTATTATAAATTATTTTGACAGGAAGACTACTCATCAAGTGTACTTTTGAATATGTTTTTATTATTCTCAAGGTAATACTGAAATAACAGAATGATGATAAGCTGTAATTGGCTTTATACAGCGAAAATTTAACAAGAGTACAATGCAATATGTTAATATATTTTTTGAAACAATTTCACTGCTACTTTGTAAGTAGCTAAATTAGGGATTAGGTTGCTTATTGGAATCCTGTCATAATTTAAGTTTTCAATCCAACTTCTATCATCAGTTTACACAAACAATGTTCAGGATTTGACCGAATAGCATCGCAAGTATTAGATGCTGAGTAAAAGGTTGACACTAGATTTAGTTTACATTTGTGCAAGTTGTAGCGTGTTTGAAATAAAATAATTCAAACGTTTCTCACGAAACTCTGGTTCAGACCTCTTCAGATAAATAACCAAAACTCAAACATCAAGGTAGTAGGAAGTAGAGGTGCCTGCCTATTGATTGGAAGGAGAGCTACCTTGCTAAACTTCCAAAGAAGGGAAACATAGGCCTCTGCAAGAAATGGCTCAGAGCCATGCTTCTGCACACACCAAGGAAAATATTAATCCTCATCAAACTTGAGAGACTGAAAAATGCTATGTATTCAAAATTACAGCCGGAACAGGCTGGTTGGCTGCCTTCAGGAAAAACAAACCATATGCGGATCAAATTGCATCGCTACGCTACACATCATCATAGAACAGAGTATAAAAGGGCTGCCAACCGGATCTCTACATCAACTCCATCGATTTTGAAAAGGCCTTTGACAGCGTCGACCGAGAAGCAATTTGACAGGTAGCTGCTCCAACGTTTCACTGTCAGTACCACAAATCTTCATCAACATCATTCAACAGCTATGTGCTATACGAAGACTCCACATACCAAGTGATTCACAGTGGACAGCTCAGTAACACTTTTGAAGCGAAGACAGGAGTAAGAAAAAGTTGCCGCCTACTATCACCAATGATCTCCCGGACTGTGATCGACTCGACTGGACTGAACTGGATCATGAAAGAGATAAGTGTGATGAACTGTGAGAAGATGGATATACAATGTCTGACTGGTGGAAAGACTTCAGAAGAGGATTTAGATCTCGCCGCCGATGATGATTTATGTCTAATGTCGAAAGGGGCCGAAGATCAACAGCCAGATACCAACAAGTTGGCAGAAGAGGCGAGTCAGCTGGGGAATACGGGACTTCTTTCAGGTGAACGTAGAGAAGACAGATGTGATGAAGATACCCAACCAACTGAAACAGCAACGCATCAACGATAACAAGCACCAATCACCATCAATAGAAGAAACCTAAAAGGAGTAGTCTCTTTCACCTACCTACCCATCTACTTACCTACCTGCCTATCTACCTACCTACCTACCTACCTACCACCCCACAACTACCTACCTAGGCAGCATCGTTTCGACTACTGGTGGAGGCACAAATGAGGACATCAAAGACAGGATCGGAAAGACAGCAAGACACGCCTCCCTCCATTAATCTGAAACTAATCAGTGTGGAGATCTACTACACCCTACTGCACTCAGCATAAAGCATGAACAACATCCGATTTTTCAACACTACTTCAGTCAAGTAAGTCAGTGCTTCCATGTGATGGTTGAGAGACATGGCGTGTCACGAAAAGTATTTCCAACAAACTGTAGACATTCGTCATCACTGGCTGTCTGTGCTCACTCGATATTGCAGATGAGATCAGATGGCCAGAATGATAAAAATGAACAACAAGGAACTCACTCTGGCTGGCAACGAACCAACCAAGAACCCATAGCATGACAAATATGCAACAGAAAGTGAAGATGGACTGAACATACACTGATGAGACCGTTTTGGGATATCGTATGCCAGGCGAGGCCCTCGAGTGAAATCCAAATGGGAGACGACTAGTTGGGCATCCGAGGTGAGGGTGACATGGGGGAGATGATGTGAGTAAGAAATGAAAGCTCGTGGGCAGTTGTAGATTTATGTTCTGAAGACTGCAGAGAAGAGAGTGAGATGGAGACGTGCTACTGAATCCTTATTTTCCACTAGGAACCTAAAAAACAAATAATGATAAGAAAAACATAAAGGACATAGTAAAGAATAGAATGACGTGTATTTAATCGAGCAACAACCAGTTAGACTTCTACATTTTATGGAGAAGTATCTTTCTAGACGAAATACCATAACCAGGTTGTTTATTTCAACAGTTACCAAGGTGGCCTTTAAAGTCGCTCCGACTTTGAAGGCTACCCTAAGAACCACTAAAATAACCAGTCAGTTTGCGGTATTTTCGCTTGGAAGATAACTTGTCGTAGAATAGAGAAACATGATTGGTTGTTTTGTAAGTTGATAGGGTGGCCTTTAAAGTCACTCATTTAGGTTCGTTCATTCCGATTGGAAAAGCAGATTTTCATAAAACAGAAACGTCTAGTTGGTCATTTAAGCTGTTGTCAGCATGGCTTTTAAAAACACTTTTAAAGTCACCCTATTTAATCTTTCCAATCCTCTTCCTATAGTCACTGTCTTTCTGAAGTATGACCATTAATCATTCAGTGTATATCTCCTGTAATATGGTTAGTGTGTTTCTTAGTGCGAGACAAAACAGTCACAGATGACATTGCAGTTATTCGGTCATTTTTATAAGTACAATGGAACATATGAGGTGAATATCTAACTCGGTTCACCTGGTTTAGGGATGAAAGTTAATAACGAATTTCTGTTTATTTGTCGAAATATAATGTAAATGAATGGTAATAATGATGGCGGTGACGGTAATAATAATAATAATAATAATAATAATAATAATAATAATAATAATAATCGTAAATCGAATCAGTCCAGATTGTGTGTCCTTGCTGGTGTAGAGATAAAAAAGTTGGGACTGGTGTTCATCGTAGATGCTAGAGTCACTCTTTCTGCTTACTCGTCTGTCCAAACCCTCTGAATTCGCCAATATATGTAGAGCTTCGGCTATCAGCCTTTCTTAGTATGATCCTAAGCTTTTTTCTAGAACGTTGGTTCCACCAAAGTTAATTTTATAGCCCTACATCTATGGAGTGCAGCACGACTGCCAATTTGTTTTCTAGCTTTTTAACCTTTGCTGAGGTTGTATGAATATTATGCTACTTCATACTGTTGAGATATGTGTGTCAAAAAACAACATGTTTTCACATTTTGAGTTTGTCAGATGCACGAATATGTATAACTGCGCTAAATAAATTTCCTCTCTATACGAAAATCTGATACACAAATGCCTTTATATTACTTTCAAAAGAGACATTTAAATTATCTTACTTGTATCATCTTTTGCTTCAGAACCTATGGGGACCCACTAAGTCACTGAAAATACTTAAATGCCAGAAACAGAATGGATTAGCTAGATCTCTGAATAGACATTGTAGTGTATAATTTAGGCAAGGAAATGTATTACATTTCAACCAACATAAATTTACGTATCAAAGTTTTGTGGCTTGCTAAAAATTGAACATTAGTCTGTATATATATGTTTATATATAAAAGGGCTAGTAATATCTCTAAACTTTTGCGCGGAAGGATAGTGAGGGTTGGTATAAAGTACAAGTTCAAATTTACAAACAACTGTTTGCCAGTTATGTTCATGAATGTCATGTTCGTGAACATCGTAGCCGAAACAGTGAATGCTGAACACATACTTATAGATATTTCCAGTGAAAGTTACAAAGATCTTCACAAATGGGGGGCGGAGGCGAAACTAGTTTACCAGCAAATTCTACACCACTGGATACTTTTCTACTTAAACTAGAAGAAAGTCCATCTGACCGAAACTATCACAAGATATGCATTTTACCGTCAGTATATAAGTAACTAAATCGTTGCTGATGAAAACAGATTGTAATACTCGATCAGCTTAACAAAATACACCTAGCAATAAATTTCACTTATGAGAAATAGTTTTCCAAGCGTTTTGTCCACAAGAACAGCAAATAATAACGTGGAAAAAAACACTTGTACATGTAAAGCAAACATACTGAAAAATGAATTAGTTTATGAGATTTTAGCTGCTCCAATGTAAAAGGTTTTGTTAAGTCTATCGAATTATAGCATATAGGATGCACGTTCACAGGATATCGTTGAAGAAGAATTAGACTTCGCGCAGTCTGGTAATCTTTTTCTACAATAATATTATATAATCATCTATGTATTCATTCTCACCCAAATTGTGTAAGTATTTGACTTTCAGGCTGTCTATATAATATATATTTTTAGGAGATGTTCCTGATTTCTTTATCGCAACTAACCACTAATCTGAGAGTTTATGTACATAGTTCATCTATTATCGCTGTCGTCCTAAATGTACAAGCAATTTTAGTCTGAAAAGTTATATTACTTTAACATGTAAGTAGCCAGAAAAAATTCATAGTTTAAAAAAAATTAAAAAACGGGTGAAACAAAAAGCCACCGTTTCTTTAATTTGTAGTCTAGAAGGTTATAGTTATAATTCTTTTCATACATCTTACTCGAAAGTAAAAAACATTTTTAAAGCACATAATGATGTTGAATATTTATTTCCATAATTAAGTTACATGGTGATAAAGAGGTATTATTCAGATTGGATTCATGAATGAATAAAAATGATAAACTGACAGAGAAACGCATCTACTTTTACCAGGTTATAGTGAGCTAATGTCAACCACCATATTTATTATTTGAAGTTTGTAGTTCACTATTCATTTTTAAATAATTCAATTTCTATTCAATCTATGCGTTACTGTTAATCAGCTAAGAGACAAATATTTCCGTGTAATTTATTATATTATTATTATTATGATTATTATTATTATTTGTCTCGGGTTCCTAGTGCAACATACGGATTCAGTAACACGTCTCCACTGCACTCTCTTCTCTTCAGTCCCTCGAACCTGGCTCCATGACACCCCACAAACTCTCATTTCTTCCTCACACCATCTCCATGTCACCGTCACCTCACACACCCAACTAGTCATTTCCAATCTGGGTTCCACTCCACTCCACTCCACGGCATGGTCTGGTCTGGCGCGTGATGTCCCTGAATGGTCTTCTCAGTACATGCCCAATCCAGTCCATCTCCACTTTCTTCTTCTACATATTTGTTGAGCAATAGGTTCTTAGTTGGTTCGTTGCCAGTCACAGTGAGTTCCTTGTTTCTTATTCTTTCTATTCTGGCCATCTGAGCTTCAGTAACGAGCCAGCGTAGACAATTGTTGATGAATGTGTGTAGTTTGTTGGGAATGCCTTTCGGAATGCACCAAGTTTCTGAACCATCACATAGCAGCACTGAATTGACGTTGGTGTTGAAAATCCGGATGTTGTTCACGTCTCGTGTTGAGTGGATTAGATCTCCACACTGGTTTCAGGTTAATGAAAGTCTGTTTTGTCTTTCCGATGATGACTGGCTTTGACGTCCTCGTCTGTGCCACCACCGCCTGTAGTTGAAACAGTGCTGTCTAGATAGGTGAAAGAGGCTACTTTCTTTAGGTTTCTTCCGTTGATGGTGATTGGAGCTTGTTGTATTTGTTGGTTGGGTATCTTCATCACCTCTGTCTTCTCTAGGTTCACTTGAAGTCCTGTCTTCGCCGCCTCACCTCTTCTGTCAACTTGTCGGTTTTTGCCTAAAGATCTTTGACTTTCGTCGGAGGTCTTGTATTCACTTGTAGTTCCGTGGCTGCAGATGGTATTTTTGGACGAAGTGCAGATGGTGGTCGATTGAAGAGCTTTTCGAAGTGGTCAACCTATTGTTTCCTTTGTCCCTCTACTTTGTTAATTAGATTTCCTTCATCATCTTTTATTGGTTTCATCTGCGTTGATCTCTTCACAGATAGCATCCTGGTTATTTGATACAATGTTGTCAAGTCTCTCCTACCTGCAGTCTGTTCTGCTTCACTTGCCAATGAGTCGTAGATGTGTCTTTAGTCTTTGCGCGCACTCTTCTTCACTTCTTTGTCCAGCATGTTATTTTATACGTTGTACTTGGTTCGTCTTCTCGTCATTTATCCTTGCACTGGTTCATCTACTGCTTCACTTCCTCCTCTCCTCTAACAGCTTCCATGTGTCCGTCAAGATCCATTCATTGTCTTGTCTTCTTTCTTCTTCCTCCCTAATACGGTTATGCAGGTTTCCTTCCACATAGCTTTCAAAGACTTTCAGGGCTCATCCACACAGGTTTCTTCGCGGATGTTGCTCGATATC
The DNA here is from genome assembly GCA_944470555.2 of Heterobilharzia americana. Lineage (NCBI taxonomy): Eukaryota > Metazoa > Platyhelminthes > Trematoda > Strigeidida > Schistosomatidae > Heterobilharzia > Heterobilharzia americana. Next base: position 47,931,222 of record OX104128.1, read on the forward strand.
TCCCATTTTGTCTTGATGGTTGATGTGAAGATTTTCTTTGTATTTTCGTCCTTTAGTTATTGTTCTTGGTGTTGAACTTAAACTGTGGTCTATCACCAGTTTCGTCGAAGGCTTTCAACTTGATTTGGAAGATTCCTTGCACTAGATAGTAGTTTGAGCCTAAATCTGCTTATCTTCATGATCTGATCTTGTGTCAAGTAGGCTGCTTCTCCACTTTCTTCAGACTGAGATGAAGCCGATCTGGTTTTCAGTGTGTCCGTCTGGTGAAATCCATGTCACTTTGTGGATATCCTTGTGCTTGGACACACTACCTTCAGTCACCAAATCGTTGAATGCATAGAATTCTGCAAACAATTCTCCATTCTGGTTCATTTCACCCAGCGCTTCTCGATCCATGGTTAGTTCTCTTCCTGTTTTGTCTGCTCCCAGTTTGGCATTCATATCGCTCATTAGAATTTTGATGTTACCAACTGGAGTGGGTCTTGTCCAGTGCTGATTGAAGTTGTCTATAGAATTCCTCCTTCTTCTCTTCATCTGCAATATTTTAGGTGCGTAGCATTGTATGATTGTGACTTTCCCTCCTTTTGAGTTGAACCTTGCTGTCTTGAACCTGATTGTGGAGGAGATTGGTTCCCACTGCATGAGAGACCCCGATGCTGTTGGGGACATCATGATAGCCACTCCCTCAGTGTGCACGTGGTTGTCGTCTGGGTGACCGGAGTAGATTATTGATTCTCCAGTTGACAGTTTGGAAAGTCCACTCCCATTCCATCTGCTTCCGCAGATCCCAAGCACTTCTATGCCATACCTTCTCACCTCGTTTGCAATGTGGTCAGCCTTGTTAGGTTCATACATGATGTGGACATTCCATGTCTCCATGTTTACTTTCGCTTTCATGGAGAGGCGAGGAGACACATCGGCCAATGGGCTTTTCGAAAGCTTTTACCAACCGGCGTCATTTTTCCTCTCCGATTCCAGTGAAGAATAAGTTTGTTTTCGTTTTTATATTTTGCTTGTGCTTTGAAGTTTACTTAGCGGTTGGATTGGTTTAACGGGTTAGGGTTGCTAGCCCTATGCCCAACCTTTCCTCTTTACCCGGGGTTAGGACGGCCTAGAAACTAGTGAACTAATTAACCATGTATTACGATTAATCTTAACATAATCTCAACTGATTTCTTCTCACCTGGTACGTTTTACCTGGATAATCTATTAACAGTTCCACTCTTCCATCACAAGCTTGTAAATGGATAGTTCTTGCATCGAAAATCATGGGCTCGTACGCATTCTATTTAACAGAAATAATTGTTTAGATTCACCTGTGTCTTTCGATTCATCATAAATTGTGGATATAGGTGAGAGAATTAGTATAAGATGTCCCCCATATTCCTAAAAACCTAAGTGTGTTCAAAATTGCTTGTAAACAAGGCGCTATCTGAATTATTATGTGGAGACTTTTTCTCTCAGAAGTGAGAGTTCAACACACTTCGATTGGAACTGTTACGCACACCATAAAATGTGCTGATATTTATTATTGACTTCTATAAACATACATATCTATATATGGGTCTCAGTGCGTAGCAACACTTGTAGAATTTACTTATTTTTTGTTTTTAACGGGAAGTTGCACTAAAATCACTATTTTTCTGATTTCGTTCGTAACCTATTCTGTAATTTACCAATTTTTTGAATGGTATTTCTGACCTTGAGGGCATAAAAACTGCCACAGAATTGTACTGGGCGTTGGACTTGATGTCAAATACCTTATGTATGTTATAGGTAACATCAGGTAATCTCTGTTGAGCTTTATATCTGAAGCCATTTGTTACGCTGATCTGTGATTTCAGAATTAAGTCAACGAGGTCATGAAAACGAATAAACATTATTTTATAAACCGAATGATTGACTACGTTATTTCAGTTGTTAGTTTAAAGTGGATTTTAATGAACAAGCTTACTGACTTTCTCTTATCCATTTTAACTAATTCTGGATCAACGTGTTAATCAAATGATTGAGCAACAAAAGAGAGGGCCTTAGTATAAAAAGACCTGTGTTCCGTTCCAGAGTCAAGAAATAAATATTTTGTATTCTCATACTTGGTTTCAACAAATAGAATGTAAAGCCATTAGGCAGTGGTTGAGCGTTTTCAAAAATTCCATTACGGTTTTGAGTGCGCAAAATATACTCAAAAAAACTATACCATTCATTCAAATGGAGACTGATGTTGAAGATTACTTTTATGACAGCCTGACTCAAAGTCAACAGGCTCAAGTTTTACTGAACTCTGCGTTTACTCACAACTCCAGTGACATTTTTAATGTATGTGAGAGACAGTCTAACTAATATTTTTATTAGTGCTTATTAGCTAAGGTATAGTCTAGCTGACAAAATGCAGTTAAGTTCACTTCACAATATATATAAGTCCACCTTTTACATCCAGGGGTGTGTATCATAATCTGTCGGCTAGTTAGCACAATTTGTGATAACTAATGTGTCTGTCACAGTAAAACTTAGTGATAAATGTAGTGAAACTTCCTTACTAATATGAAATTACACTTTACCGAAGTGTCAAATGCTAACCTTATTTTAGTGAAGATTTCTGTTTATCAATAAATTTATGCCATCATGTGAACACATATAATGTGTGAAACGTGTTTGTACTACAAATTAGTACTGTCACTAAAATTTCAAAGGTGACCCGCTACACCCAGAATAAGGGGGAAAGGTCTATAGAAGTGTCTGATTTCAACAGGTAAAAAATTAACTAGGCTACTTCATGAAAGATAGTTTTTTACTATAGGGTTTTTGAACTATTGAAAGAATAAAAGTGATGGGATCTAGTGTTTGTTGAAATTTTTTCAGGACACTTCGCCTACCTGGGAAGTAGGATCAACCCTAGTGGGTTAGTTGCCGATGAGATTTCTGCACGGATACAAAAAGCTCAATTGGCTTTTGCTAATTTGCGCCACCTATGGCGCAGCCGTAATATTCGTTTGTCCATTAAGGGTCGCGTGTACTGCACAGCAGTCCGCTCTGTTCTACTTTATGGCTGTGAAACATGGCCATTGAAAGTGGAAGATATGAGAAGGCTTCAGGTGTTTGACCACCGTTGCCTTCGTAGTATAGGACGTATTCCGTGGTGTCACCATGTGAGTAACACAGAAGTCAGAAGTAGAGTTTTAGGGAGTAGAGGTAAGTCGGTTGACGAGGTTATAAACCTTCATCGACTGAGATGGTTGGGACACGTACTACATATTCCTAGTCACCGATTGCCTTGTCACACAATGTTGGCTGAGGTGGGTCCAGGCTGGAAAAAGACCCGAGGTGGCCAGACTAAAACATGGCACCAATGTATGAAGTCTCTGACTGTTGGTTTGAGCCATGTGGGGCGATGGAGACTAGGTGGTTGGGGTCCACGGGACAAGAGGAACCAGTGGTTGGAGACTTCAGGGGATATGGCTCAGAACCGATGTCAGTGGCGCAGATGTATACACACATTATCCTCATCTTAACAACGCTATACCGAATCTCACCATTTTGTCACTCCTCTTTCCTTTCTTCACGTACTTTATATTTCTTTTGACTGCATTCAATTATCTTCATCCTTCACCTCACTACCTTTCTACTTGATGAACTGACGTGAGGTGTGGCAACTCGGACCGTTACGCAGTAATGCCTGGTCCTATGTTGATAATGATGATGATGATTTTTAGGACATTCAATCTTCAGGCTTCAAAATGAATGCTGACTTTTAGATAGTCACTTTTTAAAGGTTGTTTACTAACTGTGTAGCCTGTATGCCTTCTCCTTATGTAGGAATAGTTTATCAATTAACCACCTAATGATTTGTCACAGTTTCTGTTAGTCAGCAAAAAATAGAAGTTGGGATACTTCATGATAGAAATATTATGTGAAAAAAACAGATAACTGGACTGTATTACCAGGTATATGGGCTTAAACTAGAGTTTGGCATGCCAAGTAATTCAGCAGGATTGTTCATAACGAATTTCATCAAATTCAAAAGGATGAAATTCAAGTTGTTTCAGTGGATTAAGCTTATGTTTAGGAAGAAGGCAAAGAGTTATAAGGGGTTGCTTCAATCTTTACCTTAAAAGCAAATTAGTCGGTTCCTGTGTAGACTTCAGATGAAATGCCACATATATATTTTTGGTATTGTAATAATTAAAATAAAAAATAAAAAGTGTGTTGTGTCATCGGGTTAGTAGTCTTCGAGGACTAACTGATTTCGAGATGGCTTTTATTATTGATTGTCACTAGTTAATGGATCATTTTAAGCATAAGAGTAATGGGAAGCTGTTTTTTTCTTGTCTGAGACTTCATATTAGTGTACATCAATAGAGTGAAGAAACGTCAAATCTCTTGGCAAACACGTTATTGTCCAACCAGTGAGTTAAAATTCACTGGTTGATATTTACCTACTTCTATTGATTTACAATAAGGTGCCGCCACCATCTAGTGTCAGATGTGATTATTTTTCCTCATGCCTAACTTCATTAATTCTTTTAGGTTCCACTGGAACATCGAGAAATTCATGTCAAAGCAAATGACTAATGACCAATGAAAAGTAACATGGATAATACATTACTAGAATGGGCTGGTGTCAAAGAAGATTCATCTATACTTTGAAATCAGTTACAGAAGTACTGAAAACCTAAGAGAAATAAACAGCTTTTCTTTCCTAGTTAAGATTCCTCCCTACTGGGTTAAGACCAAGTGATAGAAAAGTAACGTGCTCACTGACAGACCTAATAGCACTTGATCTGTTTCATCATGAGGTCTTCGCTGAGCTTAGCTAAAGTGTCCTAAACTAAGATGGAATAGCTTGTCAACACCTACACTTTTTTAGTGATTCTCTAGGTGATTTTAATCCATGATGAAAACCATCATGAGCTAAGTATATAGAGTAATTTACCTACTAAAATTAAGGTAAGTGTCTGAATAACTCTTAATCCATGGTTAGGATGATACAAATGAATATTATTTATTTGTAAACTTTCACAATGGTTTCTATTCGAAATTGTTATGACCCTGCTGCCACTTGAATTATATATATATATATATATATATATATATATATAAGCCTGAACAACGAACTTTCAGGTTCCACCTCTTGATTGTCGCTCATTTCTTCCGTACGTTCAAGTGGCGGTAAGATAACAGAAGGTATGTTGGAACATCAATAATATATACAAAATTTAAGGGTTTATATATATTTACAATGGCCTTTGCTATTTCTAGGGCTTTCAAGGTTTGAATATTCTATTGATTTTCGTCTCATCAAGTAATCTTATATTTTTAGGTTGGTTCATGGGTTTTCTATCGAAACTTTGGTGTAGCATGACTGGTTGTAGAAAGCTTCACGGATTTAAGGCTGTTTTTGAAGATTATGGCAATCCCACTGCACACTGTAACAGAAATAAAAATATTTTGATATGCTTGAAATTGAGGACAACTTTAATAATTTGAGCAGAATAAAAATGTGGAGCTATGAGTCGATTTGCTTTACCATCAACACGTTTAAATCAGATGGGATCGAATAACTGAGATGTACCCGATTGTGCCATTCTTACCAAGAACTGAGAATCTTCCATTCAGGTTAGGTATCAGCACCCCGCTTAACTAACTGGCCTGCTTTTATACAGGGTTGTACCATCATGCACTCCATGCTGCATAAATTCGGGTGATCCAAAGAGAGGGCCACTCCCAAACAACCCGAGTGACTGGCGAATGTTCAGATCATCAATACTCACTGAGCAAGTACAACTCATAAGTCAGAGTTGCTGTTAACTACACATTTTCACCAGTTCCACATATCATTCCAGTGAAGTGTGACGTTAAAGCGATCATAGTTAAAAATTATGATCACATATTTCATGGAACCAAGTTAGTATGTATGATGATGATGATGGTGAGAAAAAATTCATAGTTTTTAACCACTATGATTGACAGAAACAAATGTAGTTGCAAAATAGCCGTGAAGAAGTTATAATAAAGTCATAATAGATGGCATAACATAATAACTTGAAGATATTTAAGACAGATGAATACTACTGCAGTTGTATATTTTAAGAGATTGTAAGCATATTTTCTATCTCTCTCCCTCTCTCTCTCTCTGTATTAGTTTATCTAACTCGAAAAAGAAAGGGAATCCTCCAATTTTATTTACATGTCATTCCATTGGTACTCAGTGAAAATATGAATAGTTAATTTGTATTAGAAGAGGGTTAATGACTGATGGTTATGTAAAATACCATATCACCTATCTATCTAATCTCGTCTAGACTGAATCATCACAGTATACAAGGCATAACTTGTTATTAAGAAATTTACATGCCTGATAAAACATATTTTCTGTCAATCAGTAGTAATCAGATTATTTTATGGTAAAAAAAATGACAAGGAATCCAAGTGTGATTGAGATTGAATAGCTTATGATCAATAAGAATTGTAATTCATTCATTCTTCCTGATAGCTATGACATTTACAATCCAAATTATAAAATACTGGCTCTGTATCACAACATTTTGTATTCGCAAGTTTTGTAAACTAATATATACCTGCAGTGGAGTATCACGCGTCAATCTCCAAATTCATCCCTGAAGTGTGTATAGTTGAATTTAGTGTGTTATATGGATATATTCCTATGTGTATACGTTTAAAAGTTGATGTCGGTTTATTCAGCAACCTGATTATATCAGTATGTGGGATGTTGAAGTGCTAAACAAGGAGAAATACTGAGCGAAATATAAATATTAGCAAGATAGATCGTCCTAATTTTCTAATTAATCCTCATCTCAGAGGTACTTTCAATGTGCTCTACAGATTTAAAAACGAAATCTACAGATAGATAGACAAGGTTGCAAAGAGATTGACTCCGGCAACCCTACTAGCTGGCTGCTTTATGACAAGCCTGGAAAACATAACCGTATCGAAAATAATAAGCTACCTTCCGATCTACAAAAGACATATAGATGATGATTATTATTTGGAATGGGAATACGAAGCTCGAAAACCTTTCCCAAACATTCAATACTGTTCATCAATTTATCAAACTAACTCAAGAAGCACAGTCAAACTCGAAATTTCACTTCTCTGATGTCCAACTTCAAGGAAAGTATGACAACTCAGTTCAGTCATCTATTTACAGGAAGCCCAGCTAGAACGCGCAGTTTATCAACTTTTAAAGCTTCATTCCCTTAGAAAACCAATGAATCTTATCAATTTGCTCTCCTCAAGAACCCGAAGAATATGCACGGAGAATACATTGAAGATGGACTAGAGAACTTGCGGGAAATCTTGTTAGGAAATGAACATACACTGGCATTTATGGGTAAGAATCTAATACCGAGAAACGCCAAATAACGCGTGCATACTGTTTCGATAAAGACCTTCCTGTTGAACTTCAAATTCAAGAGAGATAGTGCTGCAGGCGTATTAGAAAGACACTGTCAAGATCCATAAACTGAACTTTTTTTGACACGTGTCTTAGAATCACATTCTCTCGTCAGAGATTCATTCGTCAGTGTGCAAAGGATTAGGTGAAGAATGGCGGCATATCACTGTTCGTTCCATGTGCCAGCTTATACAACGCGCTTACGAACAATACCCAACGTGGTTAACAAAGAGAGAATGGAGATGGATCCTCACTTCTGTAACATAACGCTTAGTAAGTTCAGGACATTTTGTTCTTTTTGTTGAGTCCTTAAAATTCTCAACAATGTGCGACCAAGCTACTTGAAAGTGGTGAGACTAAGACATCCAGTCACAGCTGAAGGATCAGCAATTCAAGAGCTCAAACTATCATTGTGCGTTCAAAGGAAGTGCGTAAAGCCTCTTTTTTTTACACCGTCATCGTAGAGGATAGATCACTATAGGCAATTTCCATATGACGTAACAATTTTATTTCGCAACTTTTTTGTTTGCTTCTCCCTTTTTCATGCGATTTATATTGTTCTTTGACCAGAAGTAACTGTAGAATGTTCTATTCTTTTTACTTTATTGTCCTAAAGTACTCAAGATTATTTGCTGGCTTATATAAACATGTGTCTTGTGAATCTTTATATTTGTGAATAAACTTTTGTACAGCAATGAATTTAGATTTACTGGTGTATATTAAATCTTAACCAAAGGGTCTGAAGAGATGACGGTAAAACATTGGCACGCTGTCTGTCTGTCTGTAGATTTCGTTGTCAAATCTGAAGAGCATGTCGAAACAACATCTGAGAGGATATCAATGTTTTATATATTGGGCTGAATAAAGCTACACAACATACAAATATTTTCCGTCAGTGAGTCATTTTTAAATAGGGAGATGACTTTAGGAGAAATTATGGTCTTTCCTGACAGAATGACATTGTTGATTAAATTAACAGGGCGAAATGTGTCACGCAGGTTGTGTTTCAAATTTTCATTCTCTACCTAATCCAGTATCTTGACGAACCATTTTGTAACTGAATGGTCTTGTGGATTGGTCATATCTAGTATCGGACAAAGGGGAAAACCTTCTTTGTATACTCTGGATAGAGTACAGAGTCAAGGAATCGACGAGCCTGATGGATTGAGTTGTTCTCGGAGTTCAGTGCTTCATCTTTCATCTTCAATTTCTGAGACAGCTGACGTCTTTTTTCATAGGTATGATCTTTCTGATCTGTCCGGTTTCAAATTTGTTTCCATCTGATACATTGAGCGAAAAGTTATATATATAATTAGATTTCTGCAGAAGCACTATTACATTACCTGTGTCAGGGCGTATCAAGACTAGGCTTTCATTTTTCTGAAGATCCCTTAGCTGATTAAGATTTTCCCTTGATAGACTGTCTCAGTTTTTGGATTTTGTATCTATGTAATCCATACAACAGCTTAGAACAGTTGATTTGAAATGGTGATGGTCATAGGGTGAGATCGGGACTAGGTCTTTCATTTGATGAATTAGATTTTCTGAACAGTACTTTTGTGTTGAGCTTACCAACTTTGGATGTTATTTTGCAGACTTGTGGGTTGAGGGAAAAGACCTATATTTAAATAGGGGAGAGTGGTACAATCGAATAGTTGAATACGTACTTTTTTGGGCAGAAGGGGGAAATAGTTTCATGGATTACTGACTTCAAATTCTGGTTCGGTTTTATGCTAACTATGCACATACCTATGCAACGCTCTCGAGAACAGTGCTCAAATTGGTTGACAGGGAGAGAATGGAAATGCATCTTCACCTCCGTATGAGAATGATTAGTAAACTGAGGACATTAGGCTCCTTTTGATAGGTCCTTCAGAATTCTGTACAGTGTACTACTAAGCTACTCAAAAGGCACCATGCTAAAACATTTGGGCATAGCTGGAGCATCAGCAATTCAAAAGTTCAAACTATCATTATGCGTTCAAAGAAAGTGCGTAAAACCTCTCTTTTACATGTTCATCATAGGGGATCGATCACTCTAGGTAATTCCCATATGACTATGATGTAATGATTTTGTTTTGCAATCCCTATGTTAATTTCCATATTACGTAACCTCCCTATGTCATGCTATTTACACTGACTCCTGACCAGAAATTACTCTCTAATATTATTTTCTTTCTACTAAGTGTTCATGAACCTGCAGTTAGGAGAATGATTTCGTCGAAAAGAAAACTTTTCTTTGCTTCATTCATCTTATGTTTTTCTATGTTCAAATGGGATTGTTTCGATGCTTTTGAATGACATCAAATTCTTCATAAGCGTAACCAACTGAATAACAACTGATGAATCACTCCCTTAAAGAACAATTTCAGTTGTCACATGCATGTTTACGAAGACATATGAAGTAGGTAGATACAAGCAATCACGCCTAAATTTCTTCGCAGGAATGTAGTGGTTATGAGTATCACACCTAATATTTAATAACAGTCAACGGACTACATAGCAAATTAAACAGGAAGTTATTTCGATAGTTATGAATGTCTTTATGCATGTAGTTTTTCACCTCAAACAAATGACAACATTCACTTTTGTAAATGTAAGACAGAAGAGAATGATTTACCATTGATGAATTTAAACAAATGACTTTTCGATATCTTTGCTTTAATTCACTGTTTTGTTTTCACTTTCATATATTCATTCAATGTCCAAGTATCTCCCTAAATATGTGCTTAAATAGCTTAGTATACATAAAATTAGTTTCATGATTATTTTTGAGCATAGTTTAATTTGAATTAAGGGACAAATTTTAATTTATGTAACGAAATGTAGTAAGTAAGCTTTAATGTTAATGAAGGAATGAGTGAAAAGTGGAGTAATTATTATTTTACTTCTCTAGAATTCTTATCTGCACACAAATCAGTTACTTAGAGATAGATGAAACAAGAATGAAAATGGTGGTGAAAATGAATAACTCGTTTTTTAGTAGATATTTAAGTACCATTTTATGTTTAATGACAATGAAAATTAAATCGGAGTTGAACTTTTAAAACAAATGTTAAGTTGCTTTACTCTTTGATGTTTACCCACCTCAAATCTGTATGCATTTAAAGCTAAAGACTTATATTTAGAGAAATAAATAACTGTGATATTCTTTTTGAAAAACTAAGCGTCTTCACTGAAGTACGGCTTTAGGATTTGTTAGATACTTGCGTGAGTAATTTAAAACTATGTCACTGGATATGCGATCCTACAAAAACCATTTGACTTTTATCACAATCATCTGATTTTTAAAACATTTAGTTGGCTTTATAAACTTTGCCAACACAAAATAACCATAGCGCCTAAAACTACTCTTCACTTCGCTTTACAGCAAGATGTCTCCGTCTATCTTCTTTAGAAAGGTGACTCTCATAGCGCAATTATTGAGCAGAGAATTAACACTGCTGTTAGACAGACTTACTATAGAACTGACTAATAGAAACCACCAAGCCTGTATATTCTGCCAAACCCTTACATCATGTGAACGACAGTGTCACATCTCATTGCATCTGGCAATTCATATGTACCAGTGATGACACATATATAGGGAGGAATCATAGATCCATACAAGTAGGGACATCGGAACATATTCCTTGAGTGGCTTCAGAAGTAGATTGAATCACCTGAATCCACAAAAGTTGGTATCAGGTGTCCAAGTTCTTCGATCGTGAAGCATAACTTTGAGACAGGTCACAGGACTAATGATGTTACTTCCTTCAGGCCGATTTATAAACGTGCTGGGAACGGATCCTTAAACTTGTCGAAGCCTTAGTCATTAGGAAATCTAAGCTACCTTTGTGTGTTGAAAAACAACTTATTTTTACATTAAATCCCCCTCGGTGAATCCAACTCAGAAGTTCGATGTACTATCATTTTCTCTTTATTGGTTTTCATTGTTATTTGGCCTTCAATTCAGTCTTTCTACTTGACCTCTTTTCATATTCTTACTCCTTATCTTTATAAATTTTCAAATAAATACTTACGACATACACATATGTGATCAGATTGTTCAAAATGTGTTGCGCAACTATCTGATTGTAGAATCTTTTCCTTAAAACTAATAAAAGTTTATAAACGAGTGCTATGATGTCACTTTTATTTAGCTGAATGATTCTCCAAGTAGCTATTGACTAGTGGAGAATGCTACCCTGAAATAACACGAGATGAGGAATGCTCAAGAATAGATATTTCTTCATTCTTTACACTAATTTGATAGTAAAGTACTTTCAGATATACATAATATCAGTCTTAGGAATCTCAGAACTCTAGTTTTCTAATTCAATACTGTTTTTACCATAACTGATTCAATCTTAGGTTTCAGACAGGAATTCGTGTAGTGTAAGATTTCTGCACACTAATACTGTAGGCAATAAATTTTTCTAAAATTTAACAGTAAACATCAAAAATGACATGCAGGGTTCATATTCAAATGTATGAAGTCTGGATTTTCCTAATTGATTGTCAGTATTTTCATGTAATATACATTATTCCCAGATGATTTATTGTCTAAAAGAAATATCAAGAAATTACTTCTGAGTTTTCTCCTCAGATAGTAGACTCAATTTTATGCTTTAATACCTTATGAACAGTTTGTGGTTTGCCAGCGTGAAGTCTTACTGAACATCTATCTTATGACAACTGTAGATAATTAGGGACATTTTTTCAGCCTACTACCCAGCAACATGATGAACATTTTGCAGATGAACGATTTGCTTCTCTGTCGCCTTTTTAACAGCGTATGCAACACGTGAAGACAGCAAGGTCACTTTAGAAAAGATGAGTGAAGCAGCATACGTAAGGGACTTAAGCTATTCCTTGAACTAAATAATCTAATGAATGAATGTAAATCCTGTTCTTAGACATGTTGGCCTTAAAGTTAAACTTTATAAGGAAGCATGGCAATTAAAAATTTCAGTTATTTTACGTAAGATAGCAGCTAAACACAAATTGAACTCAATTTGGGGGTTTGTGGGAGTTTATTAGTTTCAACTTGGTATTCATCATGGACTGACGTCAGTTGGAAGAATACTGGAAACCTGAGAGCACTGAACAGCTGTTTCATCCTTGTATAGGACTCCTCAGTAGTACGCACCCATGACCACGCCCTACCAGGGATCGAAACCATGAACTCCAGATTCCGTGGCCATCACATTACCATTGAGTCACTGGGTTGGAATCCTTTTGGTCTATATTTCCAACTTATATCACTTCATGATACAGTGCGAACATCAACCAATGACACCGTTGAGTATTTGCCCTCATGCCCACCAGGTTTGCCTCACCGATCACGACTTCTCATTGAAACTTCGGGAATCATCTCCCGAACTAATTAGAGTTGTGTGGTTTTACAGTTATCAACTTCAGTAAGTGAGTTAAATGACTGATAAAAATGAAAGCCTGACCATCTAGGAACCTATAATTATTTTCTACTTAGTAGCTAAGTTGGGATGATCTTCAGCTGTTAATTTTTGGATGGCACCACAGAGCTTCTAAACAAATGCTAAATGACCAAAGTGAATAAATGATAAAGTCATAAAGAAACTGCTGACTGATTAAGAACCTCATTAAAATTGTTTTTTATCTAGGTCAGGAACAGTATCATTTTGAAGCATCTCTATTCAAGACAACAAAACGTTTTTACATAAGGAAAAGCTTGGTAACGCTAACGGAAGACTATATTCTTTAACACTTTACTGAACAAGATAGTAGAGTTAGAAAATCAGTGGTAAATAACTGAAAATTGAGCTTGATAGGTGTCAATGATTCATGCTTAAAATTTACACGCTTGGATAATTAGGGAAAGAAAGATCAATTCTATTTAATTGAACCAGGAAGGCTTTCAACGACAAATAACTCAGCATAGTATCACTAAAAAGCAAAGAGTATCATGCTGTTTAACACTGTGTGCTAACTAAATTTTGTCGACCAAATGTGTTATTTTGTTAACGAGCCTAAATAATGGTTAGCATAAATTCTAGGTGAGAGACCATTCATGGGTTTTGTGTTGCCATCTAGCACAAATAATGTCCTACAAAATATACTCTTTGAGAATGTATTCTATTGTAGGTAAGATATAGTTTAAACCATTATGCAAATTGTCAATATAAGTGACATAAACTAATTTAACGGCCTTATGTAATGTTCTAGAATCTATTCATTAACCCCCAATTCTGCATAAAACTTCTTTCTCTGATCATCTTGCCAATGTATGAAAAGCAGTATTTGCTGAGTGATTTGAGTTCATAATTATTTATTCCCCAGCTTTTTCCTAGATACGAACAGTCTAAAATGGATTCTCTTAACATAGAATAAGGAAGCCGACCTAAGGGTCATAGATTCAGCCTCCGGAGACATCTTGTATGCTTGCACATGAAGAGTCTTGAACTAGTGGGGGAACATCTGTTCAGTTTTTTTCAGTGGTCCTCCATCTATAATCGATTTTTCGTGGACGTTTCACACAAATGAATAAATCCCTTCAAAATATCAATTTAATCCTGCATTTGTTCTGAGTTATTTGGAGCTGACGAGAAGCCAAAAGAAATATCAGCTCAGCTTACTAAGCTGGCCTTGTTATTCTTGCTCAGATAACCAATTATATGTAGGTAGTAAGAAGAGAGGCACTTCAAGTGAACAACCTCAAAGGATATGTAAAACCTAACTTTACAAAAGTGATCGTTTAATTGCACATATGTATTTGAAACATTATTCGTGTAATACTGTTACAGGAATGTAGAACTGGGAATAGTTCTATCGAAATGCTAATCTCAGACCATCATAATGGTCTTTGCCTACTGTATTTACTCAGCTACCATCTTTTTCATGTAATTATGGACTAACAGTCATGACCATAGTATTTTTTCTATATCTTCAAGAATGGTAAAAAGGAAACACTATTTATGAATATTACAGTTAAAGGAGAGGCAATGTCAGAGATACTCAGAATTCGATTGCGCAAGCCAATTCATAAGCCTTTTTTTCTGCTCAAATTTGGATTGTTTTCCTCAGCCAACAAGTGGTTCGACGGTATGTGAATGATAAAATTACCATTTTGTCCACTTACATATGTATTCACTAATTTACCTGTTCCAGTGGAACTAATTAAATAAGTGGCACAAAGCATTTTCTATCTCAGCGTAATACTGAATACTTTTCTGAATGACTATGTTAAGGAAAGTGAAGATCAATCAGGCGGTCGATTCTTGAACATGTAGTTAACTCTGATCGCTCTCTTGTACTAGAATCTTTCTTCAAACTCATGAGTGAAGTGAAGCCAGATATTTCGAAGGGAGTGCAGTTACACCACCTTAACAAAGCGTAAGCCTTGATAACTCATCGGTACTAACCTGATCTCTGCGTTCAGAAGAGATAAGTTCAATCTCAAATTTTTCCTTGCTCATGGCTCTCCTGAGACATCTTATTTACTTAGTTTTTATTTATTTATTTGTTGTAATCCTGTAAACAGTTTATTGATGACGTTGTGTTGATCCATCGGTTATTAATGATCACATACTTTGTTGCAACTACAATTTTGATTGTTCAGCTTTTGAAAAGAATTCATCGAAAAGAAAATTTTCTTTGCTGCATTGTTTTTTGCCACCACGGAAATTTACTTTTAATTTCATAATCATGTAAACTTCATTCTCAGCAGAACCAAAACTGTTCCATTTAGGTCTTTTTAAAATACAGCTGAAAACATTGCATTACTAAAGGGGTTTAATACCATTGCAGTTTGCTTTTTTTTATCTGGTTCGAGGATCCTCTAAATCTGTTGCTGATAACGGCTGTTTGTCGCATAATATTCCCCACCATTTTAGGTTACCTACAAAAGTTATCGAGAGAAACTAAGTTTCATAGATAGACTAACTCATCACTTTTTGTAGATATCTTCTGCTTCTTCAAAGTTCAATGGACCGGAAATAGAGATGACACTCAGAGGTGTCTTCGAACATATTCAACGTGAAAAGGAAGCTGAGAATGTGTGAGATGATGCTCATTCATCTCTGTTTTGGATAAATTTATGACCCGACCACCTGTCTCTTAATTCATATACTTTTGAACCGCAAATTATATACTTCATTCTTGAAGGTAGACCTTCGTGAGTTCTTTTGTAGAGGCTATCCTACAACAGTGACTGTTCTTCAACTTTCCAAAAGATGCATTTTTTTCCTGGAATATTGATCATGTTTGCTTTGAAGCAAAAATACACATAAAGGATGACGTTTTGTCCGGTGTGGTCGCTTGACATTTAATTCACATATAGTTTGTTCTGTGTTCTGTGACCTAAAAGTGTATTTGCTGTCAAGTTTGACATTTGAATTGTAAGTACCTGATATCTGACTCCAAAGCAAAGTAAATTCATATTCTTTTGCTCTAAGTATTGATTTATTTTCATATTAAAGGAGATGGTTGGTATTCCTCTGACACATGGGTTGTTCGATGCCAGTAAAGTTTGATGTCGTCGATGGTTGTCAGTTCCAGGAAAATAACACTATTTCCATATCTGCAAAACTACTAAAACAGATTTCTTACGGGGATTATAGTTCACCAGCTTCTTCTTTACTGGTACAGGTATCTCCACACATCATTTCACGACTGAGCGATATAGAAAGTTTATAGTGTCTATAACTGAACGAACTGCAGGAACTGCATGAATTGTCTGATGCAGAACCTTTAAGTATTGCGAAGTCCAGAGATTTGTTTTTTTCTAGTCCTCTGGACTCGTAATGTAATGTGACCGTCATCCAATGTCACCAGTTGACATCCAGCTAACCTCCAACTTGAATGACAGCAGAGGTCATAGCTTCTCGTTAGAACTTCAGGATATCCGTCTGAAAGCATATCAGTAATTAGGACTAAAGAGTAACTTGACTTGAAGCTTATCAGTCAATGTTTTAGGTCATCAAAAATGCTGAGCAAATGTCGACTGAAAATTGACTATATCATTCAAAATAATGACACATTGTTGTTGTGAACTGAAACCATAATAACTGTGTATTCTGCTTTATTATATTTCTGTAGCTAACTATTTTTGAGTCTGGCTTTAAATTACAGTATTTTTAATGCAACAAAATATTTCTGAAAATAGACTTTTTAACACTTTCCAGGGTGCAATGATCTATGCTGTATTATATTGAAATTTCCGTTCATTTTATTCTCATGACAATGTTACTTTAAGGAACAGTGAATATTTGATGAAAATTTAAATACCAATGGTATTATTTATTCTAAATGTATAGATTAAGAACAATAGACTTTAAATATTTCATTTATAGAAAGCTCAAGTTACAGTGTCTACATATTCCTATTATCTAGATGGAATAGGAAGAAAACATATGTTGTATCACAAAGCTGTAAGTAAATGTAATGATTTGGAAGATAATTTAAAAGTTATGGAATGTATAAACTAAACTTCAGCTTCAAATACAATATTAACGCTTGGCGTGGTGAACGCGGTTAGACAAAGGTGGTCTGTCTAACAGAGAGAATTAACAATGAATTCTAAACTAACTAATAAGTTTCAAATGTATAACTGGTAATTTCATTTGTTTCAAACTATGTTTTAGATGATAATGCAGATTTTCAAAAGATATCAGTTGTTAGACTTTACAAAAATATTCTCTTAGAAGCAGAAGATCATGTTACCTCTGAATGACTATTTTATTTACTTAATATGTTCTCTAAACGTTAGTAAATTTTCAGACAAATGTTAGTTGGATGGCCATGATCAGCAGGAATCCCTGTTTCATGTTTGTTGGCACTTGTCACCGGAAAATATCTATAATCTCGAAAGGACTGATATCCTGTTTGAGATTCGAACTTGCGTTACTTAGTGCTGAAGTGAGAAACTCTATTTAAGCTGTGACTGAATTAGGTGCATTGATTGGTCACTGGACTTGGAACTAGACAATATGAAGTTAATTACTGTTCAGCCACCAGTCAATATATCCAATCTGGTCATACATGGGGTTGGTCGTGGCTAGAATAGCTCAGTGGTGACGGGCTTTCGAATCTCAGGCAGGACATCAGCTCGGCTGAGATTGCAGATACGCTTTATTGACAGGTGTCGAAAAGAGTTTAATCTAGTTTTATGGCTTCATACCGATTATATCCATCAAACTAACATCTATTCCAAGGCACTGCGATCATGAGTCTTCTATCTTGGCGACTACACTACAAGATGATGAATAGAATTCGACTAGCACATAAGACTAGACAATATGAAGTTGATTATCTTTCAGTACTCGATCAATGTACAACTATCCGTATTTAAAAAGACAAGAGACTAAGAAGTGCATGCTACCGCTTATTATCTTTGTGTTGCCTGTGCAAGTAAAGCTAATAGAATTTATCTGTTGTGAATGCTATTTCAGTTAATTGAACCAGCATATTATTTAAATACCACCGTACTATTTAAAGAGCCGGGCATTAAGATGTAATATTATTGCACAGTTCATATTTAAAGAAATGGGATACAACCGAACCGACAAAATCTCCATGAAACCTCCATTAGATCTAGTTTTTGGTCGCATCTTGGTGATAACTCCCGAAAACGGGGTTTTAAAAGAAATTCTACCTGAACATTATCTACATTGAAAATACGAGCAGGACTTTTTTCTAATCTAAGATGCGAAACGTTCTATTGATCATTATGTTGGATGATTCATTTATTTTCGCCACTGAGGAGTCAAAATCCCATATTCCACTTCCTGGACGTGAAGTAAAGATGAGAAAAGATGTCTCATCTCAGAAGTCTGCTAATGATAAACCAACCTGCCATAGTCACCTCACTAACTTTGGCAATTAGGAACTTCTACATAGAAAAAGAAGCTTCATTCATTATCTGTATTACAGAGTTATAGGTATTTGCTCAAAGGAAACAGTTGATTATAAAAGTGAGGTCCCCATGAAAACATAGTGAAATAGTGGATAAGGTAGAGAAAGTATGAGTAGCAAACTAAAGAACTGGAATACGCCTGACCAAAACAGTGTCAAAGAAAGCTTTCACCATAAATCTAAAATTCCAAAAGGATTAATTGGTTGAAACATCGCAGAATCGCCTGCTGAAACATGTGAAATAGGTTTCAGATTATGCTAGCTTCTATTCAGTATTCATAAGTTGTGGATCAATTCGAGAACTTGGGAAATATAATCTTAAGAAACCTGGATTTTTATTCTGGGTAGTCATGTTAGAACAATACACGGGACTCTGTTGAATTAATAAAAAACTTACTCTTTCAGAACTGATATACCTAGATCACTAAACATGCATTACTAGAACATCTAACCCGTGATAAGAAATAGATTTTAAAACTGATTTTTCTGTTTAAGCCGCGTTCATCTTCAAAGTAATTTAATCTCACCTGACTTCTCAATTTTATCGAATTTTGCGGTCATTATTGTTTCATGCTTTCCTGAGGGTATTCGACTTTCAATTTACTCCTTGAAATGAATATCTGTTTTCACATCAAGCTTTTTGTAATTTATCTATCTGAAGCAACCAAGCTTCCATAGCCATCACCTTTGTCGGAAGTATATTGACTGCAGAGTTTCAGTACACCTTACTGATTACTTAGGAATATGAATTTCGCTCCATAGAGTGACAATGAAGCCATTTAATGATACTCGTAATTCCCTGTCAAATTGCTCAACCTCTGTTGTCGAATGGGTTCCTATGTGGATGCCTTGATACTTCCTAGGTATTCATTATGTTGTAGTTTACTTGTCTGTTGCAGTGGAATCCAGGACGCGCATCTCATCTAATTTGGGACTCTTGATCTGGATGTGTCTGCATCTCAGTGGATGATGTTGTTCTTCCTGGGACTCATACCCAGTATCAATCGCTTAAAACATCAAAGCGTTAATCACCAGTGTCTCACATTTGCACAACACTTAGTTTTCAACTCATTTTCAATCTCCATGAAAACCTAAATTGTTTCAAAATTTCACATAATGTATATGATTTTGTTACTCACTGTTAGTAAACAAGACCTAATTTAGAATATCTATTATATAAAACATTGAATATATCGATACGACCGAATGTCTCAAGCATATGCCATTGAAGAATACAAAATTCTAAGCATTTCTATGATGTATCCATCAGTGTACTTGCGAGAATGGGCTGTGATATTTTTCGAGTGGAACATGGGGTTGTATTCAAAAATCCTCAGTGCAGGTATGAGAATGTACGTCTCGTTCTTTTTTTATGTCGTGAAACAATCTCATGAATGTGGTACAAATGAAGTACAAAATATAATGTTGCTACGGGACCATACATGAAATTATGCAGTGTCGGTGGTGCACATTTTTGCATTGAACAGTGACTGAAAATCCGGACTGTTGATTACTAGAATACTGACTTCCTTAAATCTAATCAGCAGGACTCCTTCAATATAAGGATTTTTTATTGAATGAATGGTAACCCCATATTGTCGCTTTTATCTATTTTTACTTAATTACTGCATATATAATGATCGCCTTTAGGTGACAAACGATAAATTTATTTTCCTAATATTTGGTAAGTTGAAAATTTTAAAGTAGGTATTTATCATTGACTAACATCAGCTGGAGAAACATCGGAAGCCTGGAAGCGTTGGAAAGCTGTTTCGTACTATTCAGGGACTCCTCAGGAGTGCACACCATTGACCCCGCTCCGCCACGTATCGAACTCAGGACCTCCAGGTTTCATGGCCACCACGTTACCATGGAGCCACTGCGTAGGAATCCAGTGGTCCGTATTCCCAACTTCTGTCATTTCTAGTGCTTACTGGTGACAAACTTCGAGAGGTGATTCCAGAAGTCCTAATGGGAAGTCACGACCGGTGGGGAAAGCCTGGTGGACATGTGGAAAAACACTTAACATTGAAATCGGGTGGTGATGGCACTATGTCGTGAAGTGACATAAATTGGAAATATGAACCAATGGATTGTGACGCAGCGAATGAATGGCAACGTGGTGATCACGGAATCTGTAGTTCCTGTGTTTGATCCGTAACACAGCGTGGTCGTGAGTGTACACAGCTAAGGACAAGACAGCTGTTCAGTGTTCTCAAGTTTTCAATGTTTCCCCAACTGATACCATTCTATGCTGAATATCGATTTGAAACTAATAAATCCTCACACATCCTGAAATTAATTAGTTGCAAGGTGTTTGTCACATTCAATAGATTGTACGATAATTAACTGTTGAACTGTGTGAGGAAGGCAAATTCTATATCATTAGGGTAGAATACAGAAGTAGGTGATATCGATTGATAATGGTTGAATTGCTTATATCGTATCACATGTGATCATCTTCTTTGTAAATTAGATGTTGTTACTATTATGGGGAGTTATAGTTCTGATGTTTAAAGACAATGCACAGTTTGTAGATCATTTTTACTGTGTATACAGATTAATCACTTTATGCAGAAACTGTACTAACCATATCCTAGATCATGAAGTGCACCTAAAATAAAGAATGAAATGAAGCCTTTGAATATTTTATACTTGATTCATATGCATAAATATATGCGGGTGCAAACGTTGACTAATATTTGAATACTCCTGATATATTAGTCAAATATATACGAAAACTGCAATTATACAGAGAAACGTATAGTTTGACAGTTTTACTTTTTCTATATTGTGACGCATTTAAACTCATCTTCTTTAACTCTGTTGATAGCAGTCAGAATGTCACTTTTGATTTAATGAATAATGAATGACAAATAGTGTGCTTCACTTTTGACATTTTCTTCACCTACATACAAATCTGAAAATTGACAAGAAGAATGAGAACAGTAGTTAACTTGGAACAACAAGGAGCATAGCATACATACACTATGAATGCTTTAACAATTTTATTGCATAAAATGATTTATACCAGCTAAGATCTTCTTGAGCTTCTCGAAAACTCATATAGACATCGTGACTGGTATTAGCTGTTAAAAGTCGACAAACAAGAAGCTTCAATATGTGCATTCACAAAAAAAAATAACGATATTTTAGAAATCATTATTTCTTTTACTTTGTGTGAGAGAATTTTTAAACTGTTTAACATAATAACTTGTGAAATGGCTTATTTCAGGCTAGTATCGATTACAGACTGACATCAGTTGGAGAAATGTTGGAAACCTGGGAGAACTGGACAGATGTTTCGTCCTGGTGTGGGACTCCGCAGTAGTTCTTGTCCCTGACCTGTCCAAGGATTCAACCTAGAACCTTCAGGTTTTGGAGCCAGTTTGTCCCCATTGAGCCACTAGGTCGGAATTGGAGTTCCATACCAGAAAGAATCAGCTGTCGAAAGCTCCCGGGTTCCCAATATTTCTTCAACTGATGTTCGGCCTTCATGAATACCATACGTGAAATCAGTAAATCTCCAGTAACCTCCAGATTGAAATAGCTCGTTGTTAAAAGCTAACAAACTGAGTAATGCCTATAGGATACCAGCCTCTTGAGAAAATCATATTCTGAGGTAGTACTCGTCATAAATTGACATCAGTTGGAGAAACAGTCAGCCATGATGAGTAATACCTTGAAACCAATAGATCCCTATTAACATCAGAACTAGAATCACATTCCTTTTTCACTAAATCAATTCTTGTGGATCACGCGATGGTCATGGATAATCTTCGAGTATTACGGCGTTCATAAGATCAGCAATGTTTCAGCATGGATGAAACAGGTGATTTCAATAATTTAAAAGCTTTTAGGTATTCTATGTCTCTGAATTAGTTATTATTTTATCAACTTGAGGAGTACGATCAAGATGGTAGGAAACACCTAAACAGTAATTAAATACATGAGTTTACTTTGCTTAGTTAGAATCTAATCAGTCGATTAACATCCTAAAAATCCTAATTTTAGCTTATATGAGCTAATAGATATTTAGCCATCCAACGTGTAGACCCGATGGGAAAGAAGCTTTATAAATGTAAGTTATTACTATTTTGTGTCCCTTGGGTTCGTAGTGGGACATATGCCATCAGTAGCACGTCTCCATCTCACACTCTTCTCTGCAGTCTTCAAAACATCGATCCATCACCACCCACCAGCTTTCATTTCTTCCTCACATCATCTCCAACATGTCAGCACTGTTTCAACTACAGGCGGTGGTGGCACAGACGAGGACGTCAAAGCCAGCCAGGATTGGAAATGTAAAACAGGCGTTCATCAACCTGAAACCAGTGTGGAGATCTAATCCACTCAACATGAAGCGTGAACAACATCCAGATTTTCAACAGCAACGTGAAGTCAGTGCTGCTATATGATGGTTCAGAGACTTGGTGCGTTACGAAAGGCACTCTCGACAAACTACACACATTCATCAAGAACTGTCTACCTTGGCTCGATACTGAAGCTCAGATGGCCAGAATAGAAAGAATAAGCAACAAAGAACTCTGGCTGGCAACGAACCAACCAAGAGGCTATCGCTCACCAAGTATGCACTGGAAGGTAGTGGAGACGTATTGGACATACACTGAAAATGCTGACTAGGGACATCACGCGCCAGGCCAGGCCGTGAAGTGGAGTGGAATCCCGATGGGAAACGAAGAGTTGGGCGTCCGAGGTGGGGGTAACATGGAGGAGATTGTCCGAGGAGGAAATGAGAGCTTCTGGCCGGTCTTGGAGCCAAGTTCAAAAGATTACAGAGAACAGAGAGCATTGAAGACGTGCTACTGAATCCCTATGTTCCACTAAGAACTCAAGGGACAAGTAATAATAATAAACATATAGCACATAGCTGTTGAATGAGGTTGATGAATGTTTGTGGTAATGACACTGTAGTGTTGAAGCAGCTACCTGTCAAATCACTTCTCGGTCGACACTGTCGAAGGCACTATCAAAATTGATGAATTTGGGGAAGAGTTCCAAGTGACTGATATCCTTCACTCTGTTCTATGATGATGTGTAGCGTAGCCCTATGATCGGCACATGACTTGTACTTCCTGTAGCCAGCCAACCAGCCTGTTGTGGCCGTAATTTTGAATGCGGAAGATGTTTTAGTCTTTCCAGTATGATGTGGCATAATATTTTGCTTGGTGTGTACAGGAGCAGGGTTCTTCACCAGTTCTTGCAGAGACTAAAGTCTCCCTTCTTCGTGAGTTTGACAAGGTATCCCTTCTTCCAATTATTGGGCAACTACCTTTCCTTCCTTCCTTGCAAACTATCTACAATAGTGGTGTGAGGATGTTCGCTGTAGTCTTCGTGTCTGTTTCCAGTGGTTCTGGCGAAATTCCATCTGGTCTTGCTGCTCTCCTGGCTTTCGCTTTTATGGCTTTCAGGACTTCACTTCTTCTTGTGTCGGAGGGATTGTATTCACTGGTGGTTCAGTTCCTTGTCCACTGGTTGTATTTCCGGACGAGTTGTGTAGTGGTGGTGGTGGTGGTCGATTGATAGGATTTTTGAAGTGGTCAGCCCATCCTCTCCTTTGTTTCTCCTCTCTCTTTGGTACACAGCTTTACTTCACTACATTTCATTGGTTTCGTCTGAGTTCATCTCTTCCGAGACGGTAACCTGGTTATTTGATATAATTAGTGTTGTCAAGTCTCACCTACCAGCAGCCTGTCATGCTTCACTTGCCAATGTGTCGTTGGAGTATCTCTTGTGTTTGCACGCACACTTCCACACTTCTTTCTCAAGTGTTGTCTTTCTTCATACGTTGTACTCACTTCCTCTTCTCATTGTGCATCCTAACAATGCTTCATCTTCTGCCTCACCATCTTCCCCCTCCTCCTCAATCAGCTTCAGTGTGTCCCTCGAGATCCATTCCTTGTCTTCTTTACTCTCCCTTCCTAATACGCTTATACAGGTTCCTTTACACACAGCTTTCAAAAGGTTCCAGCATTCTTCCACACAGGTTCCCTCACAGATGTCGCTCAATATCTCCCATTTCGTCCTCATAACTAAGTGACGTGAAGATATCCTTTGTAGTTTCGTCCATTCACTTATTTATTGTTCTGGGTGTGTAACGTCATCTGTAGTCTATCACCAGTTCCGTTGGAGGCTTTCAACGCGATTTTGAAGGCAGATTCCTTGCACTGGATAGTCAGTCGTGTGAACCACACACACTTACTCCCATTCTTCATCTGATCTGATCTTGTGTCAAGGAGGCTGGCTGCATCACCACTTTCTTCACATTCACGTGAAGTCGATCTGATGTTTGGTGTAGTGTGTCTGATGTCTGGTGAAATCGAATCCATATCACTGACTCATGAATACCCTTGTGTTTGTACACACCGCCTCGCCTCGCCTCGTCTCGCCTCACCTCACATCCAATCACCAAATCGTTGAATCCACAGAAGTCTGCAGACACTTCTCCATTCTCGTTCACTTCACCGAGTCCATCTCTACCCGTGATGGATGAGTGAGGTCTCATCCTGTGTTGTCCCCTCCCAGTTTCGCATTCATGTCACACCACCCATCAGAATTTTGATGTTGTCAACTGGGGTTAGTTCTTGTCCAGTACTGCTGGCAGTTGTTTGTACAATTCCTCCTTCTTCTCTTCACCTGCAATATTTTAGGTGTGTAGTGTAGGATTGCATGATTGTGACTGTTTTTCATTTCGATTTGAATCCATCTTGGTGTCATGATGCTGATGCATCAGGAGGAGATTGGTTCCCAGTGCATGGGAGAGAGAGAGAGTGAGAGAGAGAGCCTTCGATGCTGTTTGCGACATCAGCATAGCCAGTCGAAAACTCAGTGTGCTCGTGCTCATGGTCGTGTTCGTGTTCGTTGTCGTCTGCGTGACAATATCGGAGTAGATTATTGACTCGTCTCCAGTTGACAGTTTGCAGAGTCCACTTCCATTGCATCTGCCGATTTCTCTCAAATTCCAAGCACTTCTATGCTATATCTTCTCATCTCTTTGGTAGTCTAGACAGCCTTTCTATGTTCGTACATGTTGCGGACATTCATTCCATTTCCTTATTCTTACTTTTGCTTTTATGGAGAGAAGAGGAGACACATCGGTGAATTTGCTTCGTGAATTCTTTCACCAACTGGCATCATTTCGTCTCTCCGATTCCAGCGAGAAATAAGTTTGTTTTTACTTTTTATATTTTGTTTGTGCTTTGAACTTTTTTGTGATTGGATTAATTTTACGTGGTAGGGTCGCTAACCGCATGCTCAGTTTTCCCTTTTAATTCGGTCCTAGGACCGCCTAGTAACTATCGAACTAGTTAACCAGGCGAGATTTTACTTTTGTTGGGTTATCTCTTTTTTTCTGATTTTTAATTTAGGTTCATAATGCATATTTGTGTTCATTGTCGTCGCTCTCTCCTCACTAGACTTCATTGCTATTATTGTCGTCTCTGAATACTTTAATCGATAAGAACACAAAGACTATATATTCCTCTCAGCGAAGACTTTGAGAAAATGTAGAGTTTTTGACCCTTTCAGTGATAGTCTGAGAATGCTTGAAAAATGTCTTTCCATTATTGAGTGTAAAATGTTTATTTGAAACTAATATGCTTTAATATCTCCTAAATTAGGAAGCGAAATGACTGAAAGACTCAATTTATTCCCTTAATTGGTAAGTCATATCAGTCACAATGGGTCACTGACCAGTCAAATCTCAGCTAGGGTACAAAATAATCCTTTAGTATTTCCAGCTGACACTCTCCTTTTTAGTGGTGTGATAACTGACCTCCTATTATAGTGTGAGTCCCCTACACAGTTATTCAATCTGCACCATTCCTTAGCTGTTAATCGTAGGACTTCAAAAATTTCCAGGTGTCTCTCCATTATTGACTTAGAAGCATTCTTTGCGTCTTACAGCCACTCCAATATTAGTGCAGTAGTTGTACGCAGTCTTTTAGTTAAGGCAGACTAATAAGTCATTGAAATCTCAACGAGTGAGGTCGCTGTAACAATTCACCATCGAATTTGAAGTGTGACGCTAGCCAAAATCAGAGTAAGTTGAAAATTGTTTGAGTTGGTCAGGCTAAAATTGATATCAGTCTATGAATTCCGTAACCATTCGTATGAGTTGAGTACGGAAATGTAGATAATGTGTTTGAAATACATGTAATAGCCGAAGTCAATTTCTGGAAATTCCTGGTGATAGGGTTGTGAATCGGTTGCGGTGGTGTAGATGCATAGATACGTGTTCTTCATCGAGATTGTGATAGCCTAACTTCAACTTCTTTTTGTAAGGATGCCTCCATCTTAAGGTCGCATTACTTCTATCTCTATATTTTATCTTATTGCCTGGTATTCTGATGTACTGCTTAGAGCTGTTGCAAGTCAGACTGCCACGCAGAGTGGCTAATTACTATGTTGGTATATTTTGACAGAACTTAGATCTGGATTGCTACATCAGATTCTGTTCATTTACTTGAAGGCTGATTTCAGATATTCCCTCTCCAGGT
Source organism: Heterobilharzia americana (assembly GCA_944470555.2). Taxonomy (NCBI): domain Eukaryota; kingdom Metazoa; phylum Platyhelminthes; class Trematoda; order Strigeidida; family Schistosomatidae; genus Heterobilharzia; species Heterobilharzia americana. The sequence continues at coordinate 47,958,024 of OX104128.1, forward strand.
TACTGAATAAGGCGGAGAAGAACTCAGAAATTAGATATATACAATTAATCAAATTAAATGAAATGTAGTCCAAAGCCGTTACCTACTGAACAAAAGTATATATTTTTAACTTTTGTTTTGAGAGAATACTCACTTTATATTCACATGAATCTGGTTAGGTAGTCCCTGGATTTGGTCAGCTATTTTAAGGTACCATTCAAATATTTTAGTTTTAGAATCTACTTATGACTATGTTACATACTTATGTGCTAGTTTTTTTTCTTTATTTGATAGAAAACTATTTTGTTGAACAGCACTATTTATAAAATTACGTTGCTGATTGCTAAGATAACTTTTTTCTCAGAAATGAAGTACCTTGTTGACCACCCTTACTAACTTCTTAGGGAAACAGTGCGAAACATACCTGATGATTAGTTTATATATCCTGAAGTCTGGTGCTACCTGATAAAACCTTTATGGATATTACATCAACAGTATGTCACTGAAAAACAAGCTGCTGTCAAGTAAGGAAGCAAAACAAAAAGGAATAAACCACGCTTATTCTATGTCTAGCCCAATCTAATATGACAGTGATATATACTTTTAGCTTTAACTCATAGTGAATGTACTTTTATGTGTATATTAAACTCATATTTGACATTCGACAAATTTGTGCTGATTCCCACCACATGTTGGTAATAGTGAAATTGTCCAGACATAGTTTAGCAAAAAGACACCATTTTCCAAAATATGATTGGAACTCTAAAGAAGTAGGAAACTGAATGATATTTAGTAAACAAGTTTGGTATATTCTTGCTTGTATTATCCCGTCGCTGATTAGACTGAATTGATTTGGACGCGTCGATGTTGTCCGTTTCAGTTTTATATTAATGAAAGATAGTGCTTAGAAGTGTAACCTAGGATGTTTGTTTCGTTCTGTTTGGGACTCGTCAGCCGAACGTGCCTGCATCTCAGTGAATGATGTAGTTCCCACCGGGAATCGAACTCACGATGATCCACCCCAAACTCCAGAGCGTTATCAAAAATCGATAGTCGTCGCGTGAGAAATGGCTACCTAAACTTGGTGGCCTAGTGAATGACTCTATAGTGTTTGGAGAGATCGGTACTAAGTCCGAGTCTTAGTAGGAACAACGCCGCTCACTGGAAGACAGGTACAACCAGCTGACATTTCCTGAGTACGACGAAATGAGCGTCCTGGATTCTACTGCTAGCCACTGTCTGGCATTATTGTCAAAATCAGTATGGTTGAAGAAGTGATGTTTTATATCTAGCCTACTTGAACTACAAGTAATCAGCCGAAATCCGCTTATTTTTGCACAGTTTGATGACCTTTCTAAAGTATACTTCATCTTCATCTATTGCACAATAAATTGAAATATTCACGCATTCTGATGATATTACCTTTAAAAAACCCTCAGCAAGTGAAAAGAAGAGGAAGCTTTTTCTCTCATCTGTTTACCCAAAGAAGAGTATTAGGCTGCAAGATACTGTGGAGAATAAAACATGCTCCACATTCAAAATTATAACCGGAACATGCTGACTGGCTGACTCGCTGCCTTCAGCAAGAACACACCATGTACCGATTAAGTCGCAGAGCTACGCTACCTAATACATCATTATAGAACAGAGTATAAAATAACAGTCAAATGGATCTCTATCTAAAATTCATCACTTTTCAAACGGCCGTCAACAGCGTCGACCAACATGTGATTTGGCAGGTAGCTGCTCCAACACTACACTGTCATTACCACAAACCCTAATCAACCTCATTCGACAGCTGTGTGGTATATGAAGATGCCAGATGCCAAGTGATTCAGAAAGGAGAGCTCAGTGACACTTTTGAAGTGAAGAGAGGAGTGAGACGATGCTGCCACCTACTATCACCAATGTTCTTCCTGATTGTGGTCGACTGGAATGGGCTCAACTCGACTGAACTGGACTGGGCTCGACTAGACTAGACTGGACTGAACTGAACTTGACTGCATCATGCAAGAGACAAGTATGATGAACTGTGAGAAGATGGGCATACGCTGTCTGATCGATGGAAATAACCCAGAAGAGAAGATTTGAATTTCGCCACCGATGATGATTTATGTCTAATGTCGAACGAGCCTGAAGATCAGCAGGCAAAAAGGCAACAAGTTGGCAGAAGAGGCGAGTCAGCTTGGGAATACGGGACTTCTTTCAGGTGAACGTAGAGAAGACAGATGTGATGAAGATACTCAACCAACTGCAACTGCAACAGCAACGCATCAACGATAACAAGCACCAATCACCATCGATAGGAGGAATCTAAAGGGAGTAGTCTTTTTCACCTACCTACCTGCCTACCACCCCACACCTACCTACCTACACACCTACCTACCTACCTACCCACCTAGGCAGCATCGTTTCGACTACTGATGTAGGCACAAATGAGGACTTCAAAGACAGGATCGGAAAGACAGCAAGACACGCCTCCCTCCATCAATCTGAAACCAATCAGTGTGGAGATCTACTACACCCTACTGCACTCAGCATAAAGCATGAACAACATCCGAATCTTCAACACTACTTCAGTCAAGTAAGTCAGTGCTTCCATGTGATGGTTGAGAGACTTGGCGTGTCACGAAAAGCATTTCCAACAAACTGTAGACATTTGTCATCACTTTCTGTCTGTGCTCCCTCGATAGTGCAAATCAGATGAGATCAGATGATATCAGATGGCCAGAATGATAAAAATGAGCAACAAGAAACTCACTCTTGTTGGCAACGAACCAACCAAGAACCCATTGCCCAACAAATATGCAGGATAAGTGGAGATGGATTTGACTGAACGCAAACTGAGAAGACCATTCGGAGAGATCACATGCCGGGTCAGGCCGTCGAGTGGAACCCGCATGAGAAACGACGAGTTGTGTGTCCCCCAGATGAGGGTGACATGTTGGAGATGATGTGGGGAAGAAATGAAAGCTGGTGGGTGGTGATGGATCGATGTTTTGAAGACTGCAGAGAAGAGTGTGAGATGGAGACGTGCTACTGATGGCATATGTCCCACTACGAACCCAAGGGACACAAAATAGTAATAACTTACATTTATAAAGCTTCTTTCCCATCGGGTCTACACGTTGGATGGCTAAATATCTATTAGCTCATATAAGCTAAAATTAGGATTTTTAGGATGTTAATCGACTGATTAGATTCTAACTAAGCAAAGTAAACTCATGTATTTAATTACTGTTTAGGTGTTTCCTACCATCTTGATCGTACTCCTCAAGTTGATAAAATAATAACTAATTCAGAGACATAGAATACCTAAAAGCTTTTAAATTATTGAAATCACCTGTTTCATCCATGCTGAAACATTGCTGATCTTATGAACGCCGTAATACTCGAAGATTATCCATGACCATCGCGTGATCCACAAGAATTGATTTAGTGAAAAAGGAATGTGATTCTAGTTCTGATGTTAATAGGGATCTATTGGTTTCAAGGTATTACTCATCATGGCTGACTGTTTCTCCAACTGATGTCAATTTATGACGAGTACTACCTCAGAATATGATTTTCTCAAGAGGCTGGTATCCTATAGGCATTACTCAGTTTGTTAGCTTTTAACAACGAGCTATTTCAATCTGGAGGTTACTGGAGATTTACTGATTTCACGTATGGTATTCATGAAGGCCGAACATCAGTTGAAGAAATATTGGGAACCCGGGAGCTTTCGACAGCTGATTCTTTCTGGTATGGAACTCCAATTCCGACCTAGTGGCTCAATGGGGACAAACTGGCTCCAAAACCTGAAGGTTCTAGGTTGAATCCTTGGACAGGTCAGGGACAAGAACTACTGCGGAGTCCCACACCAGGACGAAACATCTGTCCAGTTCTCCCAGGTTTCCAACATTTCTCCAACTGATGTCAGTCTGTAATCGATACTAGCCTGAAATAAGCCATTTCACAAGTTATTATGTTAAACAGTTTAAAAATTCTCTCACACAAAGTAAAAGAAATAATGATTTCTAAAATATCGTTATTTTTTTTTGTGAATGCACATATTGAAGCTTCTTGTTTGTCGACTTTTAACAGCTAATACCAGTCACGATGTCTATATGAGTTTTCGAGAAGCTCAAGAAGATCTTAGCTGGTATAAATCATTTTATGCAATAAAATTGTTAAAGCATTCATAGTGTATGTATGCTATGCTCCTTGTTGTTCCAAGTTAACTACTGTTCTCATTCTTCTTGTCAATTTTCAGATTTGTATGTAGGTGAAGAAAATGTCAAAAGTGAAGCACACTATTTGTCATTCATTATTCATTAAATCAAAAGTGACATTCTGACTGCTATCAACAGAGTTAAAGAAGATGAGTTTAAATGCGTCACAATATAGAAAAAGTAAAACTGTCAAACTATACGTTTCTCTGTATAATTGCAGTTTTCGTATATATTTGACTAATATATCAGGAGTATTCAAATATTAGTCAACGTTTGCACCCGCATATATTTATGCATATGAATCAAGTATAAAATATTCAAAGGCTTCATTTCATTCTTTATTTTAGGTGCACTTCATGATCTAGGATATGGTTAGTACAGTTTCTGCATAAAGTGATTAATCTGTATACACAGTAAAAATGATCTACAAACTGTGCATTGTCTTTAAACATCAGAACTATAACTCCCCATAATAGTAACAACATCTAATTTACAAAGAAGATGATCACATGTGATACGATATAAGCAATTCAACCATTATCAATCGATATCACCTACTTCTGTATTCTACCCTAATGATATAGAATTTGCCTTCCTCACACAGTTCAACAGTTAATTATCGTACAATCTATTGAATGTGACAAACACCTTGCAACTAATTAATTTCAGGATGTGTGAGGATTTATTAGTTTCAAATCGATATTCAGCATAGAATGGTATCAGTTGGGGAAACATTGAAAACTTGAGAACACTGAACAGCTGTCTTGTCCTTAGCTGTGTACACTCACGACCACGCTGTGTTACGGATCAAACACAGGAACTACAGATTCCGTGATCACCACGTTGCCATTCATTCGCTGCGTCACAATCCATTGGTTCATATTTCCAATTTATGTCACTTCACGACATAGTGCCATCACCACCCGATTTCAATGTTAAGTGTTTTTCCACATGTCCACCAGGCTTTCCCCACCGGTCGTGACTTCCCATTAGGACTTCTGGAATCACCTCTCGAAGTTTGTCACCAGTAAGCACTAGAAATGACAGAAGTTGGGAATACGGACCACTGGATTCCTACGCAGTGGCTCCATGGTAACGTGGTGGCCATGAAACCTGGAGGTCCTGAGTTCGATACGTGGCGGAGCGGGGTCAATGGTGTGCACTCCTGAGGAGTCCCTGAATAGTACGAAACAGCTTTCCAACGCTTCCAGGCTTCCGATGTTTCTCCAGCTGATGTTAGTCAATGATAAATACCTACTTTAAAATTTTCAACTTACCAAATATTAGGAAAATAAATTTATCGTTTGTCACCTAAAGGCGATCATTATATATGCAGTAATTAAGTAAAAATAGATAAAAGCGACAATATGGGGTTACCATTCATTCAATAAAAAATCCTTATATTGAAGGAGTCCTGCTGATTAGATTTAAGGAAGTCAGTATTCTAGTAATCAACAGTCCGGATTTTCAGTCACTGTTCAATGCAAAAATGTGCACCACCGACACTGCATAATTTCATGTATGGTCCCGTAGCAACATTATATTTTGTACTTCATTTGTACCACATTCATGAGATTGTTTCACGACATAAAAAAAGAACGAGACGTACATTCTCATACCTGCACTGAGGATTTTTGAATACAACCCCATGTTCCACTCGAAAAATATCACAGCCCATTCTCGCAAGTACACTGATGGATACATTATAGAAATGCTTAGAATTTTGTATTCTTCAATGGCATATGCTTGAGACATTCGGTCGTATCGATATATTCAATGTTTTATATAATAGATATTCTAAATTAGGTCTTGTTTACTAACAGTGAGTAACAAAATCATATACATTATGTGAAATTTTGAAACAATTTAGGTTTTCATGGAGATTGAAAATGAGTTGAAAACTAAGTGTTGTGCAAATGTGAGACACTGGTGATTAACGCTTTGATGTTTTAAGCGATTGATACTGGGTATGAGTCCCAGGAAGAACAACATCATCCACTGAGATGCAGACACATCCAGATCAAGAGTCCCAAATTAGATGAGATGCGCGTCCTGGATTCCACTGCAACAGACAAGTAAACTACAACATAATGAATACCTAGGAAGTATCAAGGCATCCACATAGGAACCCATTCGACAACAGAGGTTGAGCAATTTGACAGGGAATTACGAGTATCATTAAATGGCTTCATTGTCACTCTATGGAGCGAAATTCATATTCTTAACTAATCAGTGAGATTTCCTAAAACTGGCCTGTATTCTTTAAGGTCAAACATTAAAACTGCTGTTGAACCCAGAATCTGAGAAATTGTTATGGTGAGACTGATTTCTCTACTGAAAATGCAAGACGATTTCTCCCTTTTTTTGAAGGCACAGAAAATCGGTAGGTGAGACCACTCAAATATTGGGATGTAAGCGTACCATACTCCGGACAATCTCAAAATTAATCTAAATAGTAATCCTAAAATGCAATCCTGAAACACTTGTGCTGTCAATGTATTATGGCTCTTACTGATTTTGAAATCAACCGAATTGCAATTCTTTTGAATTTGCCAGGAGCTGAAGACTTTATGGGCCTTTTAGACTGCGATGGAATAAGAAACAGATGAGGAGTGAGTGCATAGACGTAGCTTGGAATGTTACTTGATGATTTCTGGTCATATATCAACTGGTCTTCACTTTCCAGGAAGCCATGGACCTTAGTTTTATGCTTTTTGGTACTCGTCACTAAGGTGCATCCGAGATTCAAACCAATGTCACTCATTGTGGCAGTCAGTGACGTTACCATTGAACTGTTCCATCCACCAGTGACCTCCTGCAAGACTAGGTCAGATAAACTGATTGGCCACTTGAGGGTAATCAGTCAATTTAATTTTGAGTTCTGTTCGATTTATTGATTTTAGGTTGATATTCATCACAGACATCATTTGACAAATAATTGGAAACCTGAGAGCTCGCAACAGCTGTTTCATCCTAATATGGGAATCTGCAGTGTGCACTTATGACCCTACCCCGCCAAGGATTGGACCCAGCATGTTACCATTGAGTCACTGGGTCGGAATCCAATGGTCCTTATTTCCTACTGCGTCACATCATGAACTGACAGAACCATCTGATTCCGAAGCTGTGCCTGAATGGTAACGTGCTGGCCATGAAACCTGAAGGCCCTGGGTTCGATTCCCGGTGGGCCGGGGTTGTGGGTGTGCGCTGCTGAAAAGTCCTTCACTGAGATAAAACAGCTGTCCAGTGCTTTCAGATTTTCAATGTTTCTCTAGCTGACGTTAATCCTTGATGAATATCAGCCAGTATCAACAAAATTTTCTGAAATTAAACTAACGACAGGAGTTTCAATCAAAAATAGAGGAACTTAACGTTATATGGTTACGTAAGTCATGCGAAAAATAAGTTAATAAATAAAACATGCAAATTGTTGTGAGTTGAGCTCACTTACTTAAAAACATTCTATATGAACAAAAGGTTATTCAACGAAATAACGGTAGAGGAATAAACATTTAATTTGCCAACAAATGATGTAATTTAATAACAACTAAGAAAGTTTCAACCTTAATAACGATGATAAATTTGATACTTGCTGATTTTGATAGAATCTACACTTTCAAGGTTATTTACATACTTTTGAAAAAGTATACTGAAAACAGAATTTCATTGTAATGAACTAAATGCAATGAAGTATTCTATCAGTAGTTAATATTCAATAAAACAAAATTAACTCCTACATAATACAATAAATAATCTAGCGAATTCTGTTTTATTTTCTTCAATCCCATGTTAACTTACATCAGTGTAGCTTAAAAAGTAAAATTTATTGCCAAGTTGTTGCAAAGTAGAAATGTATCATCGGTTCATAAAATGTTTATTCTCATACCACAAAAGAAAACTAGTTAAAGTAGGAAGTGTATAAATCACTTCACTTCTAAAAATGCCAGTTCATTTTGTGAATCTTAGCAATGCAGTAAGATATATCTACCTGAATAATCGAATTTATTTTCGCAGCAAATTTTAAGTAATCTGATCAACTACGTACTTGTTATAATAATTTAAATATTAGCTGATATAGTATTAAGCTATAAAAAGTAAACAGAACTAGAAAAGAAAGATAAAAGTGAGGATCCTATGACATGAGCACCAATAGAGATTTGAAGTCTAGTCAGAGATAACACTTAAGTGCTATAACGTTTTGTCTGTAGACAGTGGAAAGTGACACAGGGATAAATCACTGCGGTTTTAATTTGTTAACTTCTGCAAGTTTTAGAAACTTTGGAGCCAAATATTTTTCATATATAAGTCAAATAATCATTCAATTCTATTGAGATTAAAGGGACTTTATTTGCTTTATTAGGTCGATTTGGAACTGAGATATTTCAGATTGAACCATCGTATACAGCTTCTGTATCATCTGGACACCTTCCATAGCCAAAAGAAGTTAATTAAGGTTTATTATCGTAATCGTTCCGCTGATAAAAAATACATACATCTGATCAAATCAGATCTGAAGGACTTTCATTTATAACGACACTGAACAGATGGGAATGTAAGCTTACACAACTATTTAGTCTTTCCAATTAAAAAGTTCAAAGGCTGAGTGGGATCTTAATAGACATATTAACACGTAGAATATTAATTTCTTGAGTCAATGAACATAAATGACTTAAATAATTAGTTTCAATTTAAATGTTAATGCAACCAGTTAGACGTTTCGGTGATTTGCGTAAATCATGCTTACTAAGAGACGAAAATCTTACTAGCCCTATAGTGAGCCTTTATATCCCTGATCTATGCAGTAATATGATAGGATCTGAAGGACGTTTCGTTCAATACACACTGAATAGATAATAAGGAAGAAGGCTTTAGTCAATAAAATTTTTCTACTTCGATAATATTTAAACAAAAGCATTTGACGAGATTAGGTGGAGAATAATATTTGTAATACTGACGCAACTTCTGAAATACTTTTCTTTTCAAAACAGGAGGATGTTTTCCACCTTAGGTTACTTTCATTCATTGTCTTACGATATTAAACTTTGCAAAGCTTAAGAATGACAAAAATAGCACTTATTCTGGGTAACGATTAAAGGTGAAATGAAAATTTGTACCGCGACAGGATTCAGGCCAGCGACCATCGTCTTTTCGGCCCGATGCTCTACCAACTGAGCTATGAGGTCGGACTGCTGACCAGATTTTTGTTCCACTTCAGTTATCAAGGGTTTTGTCTGGCTACCGAGTGAATTCATGATGTGTTTCTACCGCTAGTTCGCATTCACACCGTCTGCCTAGTCAGGACTTCTCATTCCAATCCAAATCTAAGTGAATTAGAGGGAGAGGGGGTCACCAATTACTATTATCATTAACAAATGATGATAAAAATAGTACTGTACACTTGTTGTTCTATGACTTTCAAGTGGTAGTGGTATTTACAAACCGAATTATCTAACCTTGTTTGCTTATTGAGAGGGAGATAATAACATAAATAAACGAATTTCAATGGATTTATAAGTGATAAGTTCAATAAAACATACGATACTTCAAGCGAAACACACCAGTCTATTGACCACCATACACCTTGGAAACGTAGGATATTTATAAATCTGACTAACCTTCAGATAAGTATATGTTTAGTTAAGCACATCGAAGATTCAGCTAACGCTGCAACAAATCAAATTCCGAAATATAAAAAGCACCCGTAAGAGAGTTCAGTCAAGGGATTTTTTCTTCAGATAGTATCATTTCTAAAACTGTGTGAACTTATTCATCCTTTGGAATGAAAAAAACATCCACTGAGATCACATCATCTAGTAACTTTCTGGAAGAAGATACCATGCCTTCCGGGAATTCTTGAAGAGCTTCTTGGTATAAGAGACTGAAAAGTTTGAGGCGAATATACAACTATTTAAGGTTTCAGAAATATAAATCATACGAATATGTAGATATATGTGTATAGCTGTAAGTAAAAATCAACAAATGAAGCGAAAATATGGAAAATGTCTTTGCGAATGTGATATAGGAAGATAATGAAGAGATGAACAGATTTGAAATCCAACCTTTGAATATAAAAACAACACTTAAGTCAGTAGATTGCTGAGAGTGTTTGATAATGATAAGTTGGAAATTTTTCCCTTTATCAAGTTGTTCGATTTAAGTTCATGTTAGACTTCAAATATATTATTGATTGTGGATCATTGAAACTGAAATAACTAGAAGTTTGACGCCTCAACTGATAATTGAATTGTACTTTTCTGTGGGCAGTCATACAAGATAAACTGTACTTCTCAGAAGCGAATATCCATTCAAAGCTTATATACTGAGATTTGTAGGAGCAGGCATATGAGAAAATACATCAAAATGGAATCTCTTAGTAACAGTTCGTTATTCACATACCAAAGTATCAGTTAATGTTTGAAGAATAAAACTCAGATTTTACTGGAAAGTTTCTTGAATCCCTTTACCTTCTGCCTTTCTGAAGTACTTTGACTATGAACAACTTGTTTTATGTGTGAGACTAATCTTTGATTTCTGCATACCAAAAACCTTCACCCTAAGTAGCTACTTTTCAGTGAATTTACTAAATATGGTGCTGAACTTATACAATAAACTGATTTGGACTTAAGTTTGGTAAATAGTTGTGTACTCACAAATTCAGGGAAAGTGATGAACAAGACTGATCACGGATTGTAAAAACACTATAATCAAAATTCGGGCATCTTCAACAATGCTCATTGGCCTGTTGAAATCCACAAGCACTTTAAATGCATTACTGAAAACTTAGTATTTATTCTGATAGATGTTAGTTGGATGGAGGCAATTGGCAGGAAGCTCTGAATCTAGGTTTCATATTTGTTGACACTCATCAGCAAGGCGTATCTGCAACCCAGACAGAACTGTTGTCTTGCCTCAGGTTTGAACCCACGTCACCCAGTGTTGTAATTAGAGATGCTACCACTGAGCTATTCTGTCCGTGACTGACCTCCTGTAAGACAGAATTGGATACATTGATTAGTCGCTGTAAGGCAACAGAATTCACGTTGTCTAGTATAGTGGCCACATTGCAAAATAATCAATAGAATTCGGTCAGTAGATAAGACTAGACTAGACCTTCCAGTGACCGATCAATGTCAGTATTCATTTGTCAAACGAAACTGAAATCGAAAAAAAGATTTATTGATCATTAACCAATGGGTGTTTCCGCTCATTCTAGCCAACAGATTGAAAAAGTTCAGTATCCAGCTTACTTCCCATTATATTGATTTTATATCTCGAAGCACCACGATTGACTTTGTTTAACTGAACAATAAATAAACTTCGAAAATGCGACTCTGTAGTAGTTTTCGAATAGGTGATTTAAAAATTGTTTATTGTAATTATAAATCAAGAATTCAATTTATAATTTTGAAACTAAAATTTTAACCGTATTCATTCAACAATTTTGATTATCTTGTATTGTTCGCCGTGGCATTTTCGCTTCATCTGAATTTTATTAACAAAAATATTGCTCACTACTTAATTTGAAAATAATCCGAAAAATTCTTCTTTTTAAGCTTTTTTTCTCACATGACTTGAACGAAACATTAAAGTTTCAGTATGAAAACTCATTTTGATCACTTTTCTAAAACTTGTTATAAAAAATACACTTGGAATTGTTTTTACTTCAATCTCAAGAAAAAGGCTTACATTTTTTTACGATTTTAGTCACCTCTGTACCCTATAAATGTATAAATGATTTTTGATGAATAATAATTTATAAAAAGGACTTCCAGAAAAGTTCTATACTGAAGTCAGTCAACTACTATACATAATAACTACTAGCTGGATAGCGGCATTAATCTTCCAGGATTGATATCTCAATTTAGTAGACTTGGTTTTGTGAGTAGATTGACAATGAAAGGGGAATTCGCTACTGCGACGATCCTTACTGTCAAAGTTAATCAAGAGTGGATTAACATTCATTTTATTTCTTGTCACTGTTGTAAAGAATTACGGATTATAATTATTTTGAAGTCATATACTAGCTAGTATTCAGTCAAAAGTTTTACATTTTAAATCTCCTATGTAAATACATGCTCAACAGAAGTGCGTATGTCGTAAATTATTCTTCAGTATATCTTTAATTTTCACTTTTAGCTAAGGAAATTTTTACTTAAAGTCAAATAACCATAGTGTCGGGAAGTCGAGTTATACTACAAATGGAATGAATGTCACTATGAGATAAACAGTGGACCATAGCAACTCTAGGGACCATATATACTGAAAAGCTAGTATCAACAAATTACTTTCTAAGCATACTACATATCCATGGATGTGTTTAAAAGGAAATGCTTTTGGTTTTTTATTTATTCTTGTCATGATTCAGATTAAAATCTAGGCACTCTGTGATAAATTGGGATATACAGATACATCATCTCATAATAAACATTTCAGCTACAGATTTATAACAATGAAAAAAAGGTAAAATGTTCACTTAGACCATTGTAACAATGACATTCTTAGAGAATTAGTCATTAGCAAAACAATTAGTTACCAGACAGTCGTAAATAGCTTAGGTCGGCACATCTCTTTTAGTAGTTGTGGTGGATTAGTGAATCTGTAACAAAACTAGACTAATCCTGTATAACAGCATACAACAAGATAAATCTTACTGTATTTGATTATGAACTTCAGATTGAAGCCTAGGCAATTTTGACATACAGGTAGGGCTGAGCATACTTCTTAAATTTCACTTCTGTTCACTGTCAACAGTAGAACAGTGTAATAATGAAACCGTTTATTTTACTCCAGGCAAATTATTCACACATGAAGGAAGTAAGTAGCATAATAACAGTGATAAATGACGACGATATTTTTGAAAACAGAATATATGATCCATAATTTTATATAGTCAACTGTGTGAAGAATAGATAGGCCTATATTTCTTATTATAGTTCTACAAAATTTTGTACATTTTACTGAAGAGAAGAAAATTCCGATACAAGTTTATGAATAGGAAATCTCAGACCGGTTATAATTATTATTAATTATCCCTAGGGTTTCCAATGAAGATAGGACTTCAGTAGCACGTCTCCATTGCACACTCTTCTCTGCAATCTTTTGAACTTGTCTCCAAGACAGGTCAGAAGTTCTCATTTCCTCCTTGCACGATCTCCTCCATGTCACCCTCACCTCAGACACCCAACTCGTCGTTTCCCATCGGGATTCCACTCCACTTCACGGCATGGCCTGGCGCATCTGGAGCTTCAGTATCGAGCCAAGGTAGACAGTTCTTGATGAATGTGTGTAGTTTATTGGAAATGCCTTTCGTAACGCACCAAGTCTCTGAACCATCACATAGCAGCACTGACTTGACATTGGTGTTGAAAATCCGGATGTTGTTTACGCTTCATGTTGAGTGGATTAGATCTCCACACTGGTTTCAGGTTAATGAAAGTCTGTTTTGTCTTTCCGATCCTGGCTGGCTTTGACGTCCTCGTCTGTGCCACCACCGCCTGTAGTTGAAACAGTGCTGCCTACATAGGTGAAAGAGGCTACTTTCTTCAGGTTTCTTCCGTTGATGGTGATTGGAGCTTGTTGTATTTGTTGGTTGGGTATCTTCATCACCTCTGTCTTCTCTAGGTTCACTTGAAGTCCTGTCTTCGCTGCGTCACCTCTTCTGTCAACTTGTCAATTTTCGCTTGTAGATCTTCAAGTTTGTGCGACATCAGACACAAGTCGTCGGCGAAATCCAAATCTTCTAGCATCTCCTCCCCGGTCCAGCCAGCGTATCATCCTCTTCTCGCTCCTCACTGTTTGTTGCATGATCCAGTCCACTACAATCAGGAATACCATAAGTGTTAGTGGACAGCCTTGTTTTACTCCTGTCTTCACTTCAAAAGCATCACTGAGCTTCCCATTGTGAAGTACTTTGCATGTGGCATCTTCATATAGTTGTTGAATGAGATTGATAAAGGTTTGTGGCACTTGAGCCGTATTGTTGAAGCAGCTGCCAAATTACTTGTTGGTCGACGCTGTCGAAGGCCTTTTCAAAATCGATGAAGTTGAGGTTGAGGTAGAGAGTTGACTACCATCTTATACTCCGTTCTGTGGTGAAGCGTTGCGTTGCAATTTCATGTGCGCATGATTTGTAATTCTTGTAGCCAGCCAGCTTGTTCCGGTTGTAGCTTTGATTCCAGTTCATCCTTTGGTCTCTCCAGGATGATTTGGCTTAATATTTTGCTTGCTTCAGGTGGACAGGAGCGTGGTTCCGCGCCAGTTCTTGCAAAGACTTAGGTCGCCTTTCTTCGGGAGTTTGACAAGGTAACCCTTCTTCCAATCTGCTGGTACCTTTCCTTCCTTGCAGACCTTCTGCAACAGTGATGTGAGCATGTCCGCTGTTGTCCCTGCGTCTACTCTCAGTGCTTCTGGCGGGATTCCATTTTGTCCAGCTACCTTTTGCATTTCAGTAGCTTTATGGAGCTCAGGACTTTGACTTCCGTCAGAGGGCTTGTGTTCAGTTGTAGTTCTGTGGCTGCAGGTGGTGGTCTATTCATGAGTTTTTTGAAGTGGCCGGTTCATTGTTTCCTTTATTTCCCTTCTTTGGTGATTAGATTTCCTTCGTCATTTCTTATTGGTTTCATCTGTGTTGATCTCTTCCCAGATAGTAGGATATTAATATAAGTTATTAGCCAAATGCGAGATTGTCTGTCGTCAAGTAGCAGTCAGTTTTCATCGATTCGTTCTTATACAGAGAAGTAATGAAATTACTTATCAGTTAAGTTGATGAATACACTCAGTTAACCATGAAGTGTTCAGCATTCAGTAAAACAATAGCTTGAATATTGCGCATCTGAGCTGTCTCGAAAAAGTTACGTTTTTAAAGTAAACGATACTAATACTTTCTTCACACTGTTTCATTTAAGAGATATTAACTTCAAGCTATGTCTGACTAATCGTTATAAGCAATTTGACCACTAGATGACTGAAAATCTGTTTTACAAAGTATACCTAGTGTTTGACTTGTTTGAAAAATGTCCTCCGCATACCGGGGGATGATATATACCTAATTAAACCTACATAAAATGTCTTATACTTTTAAAAAACAAAATAACAATGCCTATTGACACCGCTGATAATATACAGGAAAACGGAGTGTACATTACAAACTATCTAAAATTACTTTGAAGTTGACTAAAGTTTAATATCTAGAATGTAATTTGAATATCACCCACATTCTCATAAGATAATTTAAAACAATTCAACTTTTATCTAGAACAATGACATATTTCCGGCATTGTTTTGTTTTTAGATACTTGAACAGAAACAAAGAGATGATACCGCCTATTATATGCTCCTTTCCGGAGTATAATTAAAGGTTGAGGATGAAACATTTCTTAAAGGACACTGAATTAACCCCAGAGTCGCCCATTTTAAGACACACGTTAGGTACAGGCGGTAGGTACAAATCAAAAGACAATATTTCTCGTAAAAAAGTGACCTATCAACTAAACCAAGCACAAAGTACTCAGGTATCGATTATATTCTAGCAAAATCGGAATACGTAATGAATAGAGTATTAGTTTTATGTCTTCTGTTAGCTAACATATGCAGTCAGTCCACTGACAGCCAAAAATATTTAGCTGATCAACTGGTTGGCTGTTCACCACTGGCACCAGATCAGACTTACATCATATTTCAGTGACAATACTGGAAACTAAACCGACTTTGTGGTTACATCATTTGCGTTTTGGCGACTGGTTAAAATATTTGGAACTTTTGTTTCCTATTAAGATTTTTATTGTTAACTGAATAGTTCTGTTATAAAGCAGCTGCTAGTGATGATCAATTTAGGGGAACTTATCCGTGCAGCTGTGGCTGCCATCATTTTGTCTAACAGTCTAATAGCATGTCCATCAGCGATTCACCACCTAGAAGGATAATCATTTCTGAGGAAATCACTGAATTAAGGTACAGCAACGAACACTAATACGGCTTTATGCACGGACTTTCAAGTGTCATAAATTCAGATATAAATAAAATATGTAAACAAACTAGAAAGTCAACTAGTAAATTGAAATTGGTGTAATGAAATCTATTCATTCTCTAAACAATAACTTAGTGGTTAACTGATCACATTTTTTGGAACATCATTTACACCGATGAAGTGAACCAGAAGCACCAAATTTGTCATGAGCTGCCTTGAGAGTATGAATGACTTACTGTTGTACTGGTAAACGTTTTACTATCCTATACATTTATGAGGGTGTTTTCCTCACCCTTAATCACTAGCAACATGAAAGTTTACTCTTAACTTCCATCACTACAATAACTAAACATTTGCAGGTTTGTTATATTTTGCATGAGATGTGTATAGAGTGCACTTGCAAGACACGTTACACATTTACAAAACTGAAAACTTTACTAAGTACAAAATGTTTCTCGATCGTAATCCTAACGTCAAAAAAGATTTTTTACATGAGGAATCCTGTACAAGCGATTCACAAAATGTTAACTGTTGTAGATATTAATTTGACTATCTAGGATAACCGTGGTTTGGTGGACTTGTACTAATAATGTATGATTAAAGAAAGCTATTAACACTTCAAGAACCGGCACGGAGCCATGCTCCTGTCCACACCAAGCAAAAAATTAGGCCACATCATACTGGAGAGAATAATACATGATCCGTATTCAAAACTGCAACCGAAACAGGATGGCTGGCTGCCTTTTGGAAGTACAAATCATGTGACGATCAAATCGATACGCTGCACATCATCACAGAACAGAGTATAAAATAACAGTCAAATGGATCTCTTCCCCAACTTCGTCAATTCTGAAAGGGAATTCAGCAGCGACGAACAACAAGTAATTTGCAAGGTGGCTGCTCCAACACTACAGTGTCAGTACCATAAACCTTCAACAACTATGTGCTTTATAATGCTACATGCCAAAGGCTACACAACAGAAAGCTCAGTGACACTTTTGAAGTAAAGAGAGGGGTGAGACGAGGCTGCTACCTACTATCACTAATGACCTTCCTGATTGTGGTCGACACGACTGGACTCGACTTGACTGAACTGAACTAGACTCGACTAGATCATGCAAGAGACAAGTGTGATGAGCTGTGCGAAGATGGGCATACGCTGTCTGATCGATGGAAAGAACCCAGAAGAGAAGATTTGGATTTCGCCACCGATGATGATTTATGTCTAATGTCGAACGGGCCTGAAGATCAACAGGCAAAAGCCAACAAGTTGGCAGAAGAGGCGAGTCAGCTTGGGAATATGGGACTTCTTTCAGGTGAACGTAGAGAAGACGGATGTAATGAAGATACCCAACCAACTGCTACCGCAACAGCAACGCATCAACGATAACAAGCACCAATCACCATCAACGGGAGAAACCTTAAGCAAGTGGTCTCTTTCACCCACATACCTACTTACTTACCTACCTACCTACCAACCTAGACAGCATCGTTTCGACTACTGGTGGAGGCACAAATGAGGACTTCAAAGACAGGATCGGAAAGACAGCAAGACATGCCTCCCTCCATCAATCTGAAACCAATCAGTGTGGAGATCTACTGCACCCTACTGCACTCAGCATAAAGCATGAACAACATCCAATTTTTCAACACTACTTCAGTCAAGTAATTCAGTGCTTCCATGTGATGGTTGAGAGACTTGGCGTGTGACGAAAAGCATTTCCAACAAACTGCAGACATTCGTCATCACTTTCTGTCTGCGCTCACTCGATATTGCAGATGAGATGATATCAGATGGCCAGAATGATAAAATGAGCAACAAGGAACTCACTCTTGTTGGCAACGAACCAACCAAGAACCCATTGCCCAACAAATATGCAGGATAAGGTGGAGATGGATTTGACTGACGTTAACTGAGAAGACCATTCGGAGAGATCACGCACCAGGTCAGGCCGTCGAGTGGAACCCGTATGGGAAACGACGAGTTGGGTGTCCCAGATGAGTGTGACATGGTGGAGATGATGCGAGGAAGAAATGAAAGCTGGTGGGTGGTGATGGATCGATGTTTTGAAGACTGCAGAGAAGAGAGTGAGATGGAGACGTGCAGCTGAAGGTGTATATTCCACTGGGAACTCAAGGTTCAAATAAATATCAATATTAGTAATAATAATGAAGGTGAGATGATAATCTGGGCCACTGAAGCACTGGGACCAGTCCGGTTACCAGGCTGGTGTTTTACAATTAGTCTACAAGATGCTGATCCTGACTATAGCCTTATAATTGATACTTTAACCAGCGTACTGGATAGGTAAAAACGAGAAATCAAACCATTTATAAATCATTCATCCGAGATGAAAAGTGGTCTATAGTTTGAATGTTAGTCCAGAATAAGTGCTGATTGACATGACATATTCAGAGAGTTTTTGTGTAATTTATTTTTGCTTATTCATAGTCATAAATTTCACGTAAAGGCATTTGTCAACGTGAAGCGAAAGATCATTAATAGATTATAGAAATAAAATTATTACCTTTGTTTTTTTCTTTGAAAACATACATGACTGATTAATGCAAATACGAGAATGTCATCACGATAGTTACATGACATGTTAAATCCAGTGTAAAAAGTAAACTTCGAAAGTTCTGAAAGGAATAGCGGTCACAAACATAATTCCCTGTAGATATTTTCTCTAATGAGCTTGAGAAGAGCGATGACAGCAAACTGAGCTGAATAATGTGATATAATTTCTCTTCGTCATGTTCCAGTCAACCGCGCATAAACCACAGAATACTAACATGAGGTTGCAATAAAACGTAAACGTACTTCACTTTGAAACGTTTAGTTTTTTTGATAAATTTGCATAATGTAATAAGAAGACGGAGGTAATCTAGGAGATGAGGTGTGTTTTTGCGATAGATTTCGAACACTTTGGTCACACATTTACTTGTCAAAACACTTTTTATGAAAGGTGAGAATAAAGCGGAGTAAGACAAATAAGTAAGATTGCTCGAAATGTATTACGCAAATGCATCGCATTTCTCGGATAACCTCCGTCCTCCTATTACCTTCTGTGAATACTTCAGTTTATGGACAAGAATTCAGTCCTTGTATATTTTCAATATGTAAGAGGACAGATAATATAACTGAAAATAACACGAGTGCAAGTGGAGGTGGCAAGGTTTGGCAATATTTCACATATATGTGTTATTAATCAGCACATTCTAGTCAAGTGGAAATGCACAGAGGTGGGAAGAAGAATAAGTAAGATTTAGAATGGAGATTATCCAGTTAAATTCAGCAACTATGTGATTTATTAATAATTGAGAAAAGTAGTATGGGGATTTGATTTCATGGGAATAGAAGTGTAGCTTATTTTAAATTAAATTTTTTACTGCTAACAGTAATATTAGGAAACATGCTGTGTTGTATTTTGACCCAGCGGCTCAAAGATGGCATCCTGGCCGCTGTACTTGAAGGTCCATGTTTCGATTGCTGCTGTAGTCGTGGGTGTTCGCTGCTAAACATTCTCACACCATGGACAAAACAGCTGTCTAGCGCTGTCAGGTTCCCAGTGTTTCTCCAGCTGATGTCAGTCCATGATAAATACTAACCTGAAACCATTTGGATTTCTGTAATCAATAAATCCCTGGCATTTATACTCCTTAGACTAATGGATCTTTTTAATTGTAGTCCTTCTAGAACGTGCTCAAAATTCCGAGATAGGATCTTCTTTCCGTTCTGATGACTAATCGCTTTCGGTGAAAGAAATATTAAATCCTACTACTAACTTGCGCTTACGGTTATCTGCTTAGCTGTGGCTAGCAGAAGAATCCTGGACTCTCGTTTCATCTAGCTTGGAACTCGTCAGCTGAATGAGCCTGCACTCCAGTGAGTGAAGTTTTTGCCATTGGGGCTCGAACTTTGCACTCATCGCTTCAAACACCAAGACGGTGTCTACTATGCCACTGAGAAACGATACCCATTTCTTGTCCAGTGGGTATTGGTTTGGCGTTAAAGCGATGGGTATGAGGTTTGAGTCTTAGTGGTAACAACACTCACTGAGGTGCAGGTACATCCAGCTGACGAGTCTCAAATAGGACCCGCGTCCTAGATTTTTCTGCTAGCCACAAAGAAACAAACTGCCCATATGCCTATAGAGGTAGAACAATTCGATCGGATAAAACAGCGAAGAATTACAAGTCAATAGATCGTAATTTGTGCTTACATAAGCAAGTTACTTATTGATTTCTAACTTCATCAACGGAAAAGCTATCCGGAAAGTTAGGTTTACCTACCCACGCAGCTACGTCCTTGTCAGTACACCTTTTAGTCCTGTTGGTCGTTTATGCGATGTCAAGGCGGAGTTCATCAGAGACCGACGTCAATTAAAGAACCACTGGAAACCTGCAAGCACTGAATAATTGTTTCCTTCTTGTGAGATACTCCTCAGTATTGCACACCAATGATCTCACCAAGGATCGGAACCGAGATCTTCGGATTCCGCTGTCATGATGTTACCACTGAGGCAGTGGGCTCAAGTTCAATATTTCATACTTTCCTATTTCTGTAAGTTCGCTATTTAGCATAACCTTCATCCATTGCTACTTCTGAAATATATGATAAACATTAAAATCAAACTTGGTAGAGATTGGCTTTTGCTACAATATTCTCCTTTGTTTGCCTTCAGTTTTATCATATTTTTAAATGAGTTTCTGTAGACAGACATTCTACTTCAAACATTTCTTGAGTACTTATAGCTCATCTTCATTTGTACATATTTATTTTGCTGGAAAGAAAATTGAAGCGACTGGTATTCTCGTACAGCTTACTGAAAATTTACTGAAATTCAAATAGAACCAACGGCATATATCCTCTCTGTGAATCGATCTTTGTCGAGCACCATTTTTTTCAAGTTCAAAATTATTCAGTCATCTATTTAATGAATTTACTTAGGTAATCTCCTTTAAATATCCTATTTATTCTTGCTGCCATTCCTGTCCATTTCAAGTTAGCTAGAATGTTATGATTGATAACGTACAAATTTGAAATATTGTCATGCCTTATCGCCTTTACTTCCATCCGTGTCACTTTCAATTTTATCATGCCCTTACACATTGGAAATAGTAATCAACTGACTTCTGTTAATAAACTGTGTGTTAAATTTCTGTTGAAATCTCATTTTAAAATTCTATGGTTTGTGTGTAGTTGGCAGGAGCATGATGAAACAAAATGATGTCACCTAATTCTGCCAAATATTTTGTTCCTACCTTTTCGACATACATAATTCATTCCAATTCACTTACCACCTACCATACTTTCAGTTATTTGTAAGCAACCAAAGGAACAAAATTTTAAGGATGATAAGCAACTGGATCTATACTAGTAATATGTTACAGTCAAACATATTACTTATAGTTATCTTTGTTTCAAACAGAGTGGTTTTATTGTGCTGTTGGCATATACAGGGTTTCCTTATACGTCTTGGTTTCTCTTTATGTGCGCATTAAAGTTTTCTTCAGTGTATGGAAGTTTGTGTGCTTAAAACGTAAATGAGGTATGTCATGAAATCTA
The DNA here is from genome assembly GCA_944470555.2 of Heterobilharzia americana. Classification (NCBI taxonomy): domain Eukaryota; kingdom Metazoa; phylum Platyhelminthes; class Trematoda; order Strigeidida; family Schistosomatidae; genus Heterobilharzia; species Heterobilharzia americana. The sequence continues at coordinate 47,979,751 of OX104128.1, forward strand.
ATTAGTTAATGCACTTTGTATGCAGCTTGAAGTTAGACGACGAGAAGTAAATATGTACTGAGTTTTATGAAGAAAACACTGCTATGTTTAATCCGTACACCATCCACAGCGCAGTGCGATGCAGTTTTAAATCTCTAGCGAGTGAGTATAAGCCTTTTTAAAGCTGTATGTAAGCCTTCATGTATGTGACAAAATGAATATACAGTTAAATAAGTTTGCATTGACTTTCTCAAAGCCCAAGTGAAAGTAACGGGTACTTATTCTTCAAGATATACAAAGTAGAATATGTGAACTGGGAAAAAAGGTAGTTATAAGCGCTCCGGAATTTTTAATTTCTTCTTATTTGCCGTTTGTTACTCTGTAGTATGCAGATTGGTTGAATGATTTCTGCTGTATAATAATACTCTGAGGTCAACAGGTCATATTTCCGGATGAAAATTACCCCCTAATCACTGGATATAGAGCACTGAGTCCATTTCATCCTAGCATCCAAGATGCTCAGCTTGCAGATAACAGACATTGTAAGGGAATTTTAGGTATATATAGTTACCAAAAAGAGACTGATATGAATAAACACACTATATACACAGTTTGTCACTGTTATGTAACTGGTTCTTGACTGCCCAATCCTAATTAACTGAAATTTATTCTAAAGCTTTCTAATTTATTCATCTGCCCTAAAACAGTATTCTACGCATTATCACCATCATTACTTAACCTTATATTGTCCATCCCTTCCTTTTCTTCATGATTACGGAATCTTTAGTCATACTGAGCAAATAAACTTCGGTTTTCATTATTCTACAGTCAATAGGTTCTTTTTTAGAAAGGTATTTCACGTTTTTAAACATGAGAATATTTTAGTTATTTACTTGGGATCAAAAGTTATTTCTAAAAAAATGTCATTTTTAATTAATAGGGAGCCTTGAAATAAAATGAATTATTTGATCTCGTATTCAAAATAGAATAGTATGAGTTGTGTTGTTAATAATATTTATTTATAGCCAGTAATGAGTCTTGAATGCAAGCTACAACTCGCCCAAACATGAAGGAACTGGATATAGTCGATGCAGAAACCCCAGAATAAAATAAAATCATTTCATCTAACAGCTTCTTCTAGGAGGTAGATGGTGTCTACAATGGATATTGAGATAATTAAGATTAGAAGAAGGAATAGATGTCATCTTTTCACAAATATGAGCAAAACTAGGTAGTCTATCAGATAAGAGTTACAAAAACAAATTAAACTTATTAGTAGTAATTTCAGCTCAAGATGAAGGCGAACACGGAGCCAATAAAATCCACGAGGACCTCCAAATAGAATTCTTGTCTAGTCCTCATTAGTGACCAGTTTCGATGTGAAATTTACTAAAGTTCTAATGGGAAAAGGTGACCGGTGGGGCAAACCAAGTTGAACGTGAGAACAATTGGATGAAAGCCGTGCTACATCATGAACCGACAGAAGTAGGAAAATTTAGAACAGTGGATTCTGACCTGCTGGTTTAATAGTACCGGGCTCTTAGAGAAACCAGAACATCCTGGGGTTGGTCAGTGTTGGTGTCATAGGTCCGCACTGTTGAGGGATCCCATACTAGAAAGGAATAGATGTCCAGGATTCCCAGCTTTCCAATGTTTATCCAACTAATGTCACTGCACGATGAATACCAACCTTGAAACAACTAATAAATTTCCACAAACCTCCAAATTAAATAAAAATGCTTTTATTTTTGAACGTTTTGCAAGAGTTATCTTTAAATGAAATATATAATGACTACTTAAACCTTAAGTCTTAGCCTCACAATATCAAAGTGCATAAGTAAAGTAACATAGCTAGATGCTGACAGTATACATGGGTTTATGCTGATAAAGTTCTTTTTAGTGGATAATAAGTTGTTGCTTGTATTTTCCTGTCACTGATTGCATCGAACTGATCGGTCTCTGCTGGCAAATGGGCTTCTGCAAGAATGTCTCTATATGGTCAGTCATTTCAGTATTGTGGTAATGATGGATAGTAGCTAGAAGGGGATCCATGACACACTTTTCATCTCTTCTGGGACTCGTCAGCTTGATGTACCTGCATCACAGTGAACGATATTGTCCCCAATGGGACTCGAACTTGATATCGATAGTTTCAAACAACAATGCACCATCCACTAGACTACCAAGTCATGACGAGTATAGCCTTTCTGATCCTGCTTGTATTATCAAGTCGTTGGTTGGACCGAAATAATCGGTTCAGGGTTTCAGTCTCATCTGGAACAACATCATTCACTGGTGGGTAGGTACATCTTTCTGATGAATACCGAATGGGGTGAAACATGCGTTCTGGACTCTACTGTCAGCCACCGTCCATCATTATCATGAAATGAATTATATTTAAGTAGAAAAGAGGGAAATCGTCTGTGAATGAATATAAGAATGTTCAGTAATATATTCTGAGAAAAAGTTCGATGAAGATGGAGTGAACTTTTGGAAAATATATAAAAAACAGCTTTATACGGAATAGCAAGTAATTTTGCAATATTACTAGATTTCAGAAAACCATATATCATTCAATAAAATATGTTCCATGTGAAATTTATTCGACTTGATTTCACTATTCATATATCCTAACACAAATTTAAATTGCTTACTTACCTCATACATCAAATAGACATTTAATAGATTATAAAAAGAAAATATTATATCAGCCAAAAACAAGTATCATTAAGCCATGAGGATGATAACAATAACCATAGATAACTGTTCTACAACAGATGTGAAAAAAAGAAAAGGTGGTTGAATGGAACTGTACCATCCATTATTCACGACCTTGATACATTTCAGGGATACAATAATATGTCTGTGAATGCACAGGTAATAGATCATAGTAATGTTTATAGCAAAACTAGGAATCCAACAAGTAAGTGCATGTTTACTATATAAAATAAACGGAGCTGATTATAATTTGGATTTGGTTACACTATATTGACATTGTATAGAGTCTAAAAGGTGTTCTTCCCTAAATTAATTTAAACACCAGCAACCACTTACCATCAATAACAATAACTAACAAATTTGTTAGTCTAGTATTTGTTTGGACCTACTGGAAAATGTGTACTTGAACTAAGGTAATAAGGGGGTTGATGAAAGCCACAAAAATAATATCAGAAAAACCACACATCAAACTAATCAAGAGCTTTAGGAATAGCTAAACTTCAGTTGTTAGCCCGACTTTTCACGAGACTTCGTTTATCAAGATAACTTGTGTGAGTCATTGCAGTAATCAGACGAACACTTATGTGTTATCATCCGAGTCCTATTATAAACGTGTCATAGCGTGTGACTGACTCCTAAGAATCGCTTTTCTTCCTGTCACCAAATTTTATGACTGGTTTATATGTTAAGAGAAAATTTCCAATTACACACCATACTATACCGTAGAAACTGTTTTGTTAGGTTTCGATATGCGTGTCCAAAAAGTTATGAACTGGCTGGTGTCAGATATTTTACACTTATAAACTCAAGTAGGTGAGGACTAGAAAGTGCATACCTGGATCCTTTTATGAAGAATCCTGTTGCAACCTAGATTTTTACCTTCCATAAAACAAAAAGTTGGATTTTAAAGCATGGCTATAAATTTATTTCATATGTTTAAAATTAGGTTGACTGCATAATTTTTTGTATATATTAGATTGTTTACGTCTATGATATGACGAAATATCATTCATTTTATATCACTAATCGAATTCACAATGGGATTAACTCAAACACTGATTATCAGAGCCTGCTACATGGAGTACAGTAAACGTTAGCAAAGTAAAATGTAATGATTTACCTTCAAATTAGGCTTTCTATTTTAGACCTGTTTACATCCTGTTACATGGATTACACAATTTATAATCGCACCAGATGTAAACGTCCTCCAATGTAACTTAAATGGCTGTGGCTAGCATAAGAATCCAGAAAGCACGGTTCATTCTATTTGGAATTTGTCAGTTGAATGTACCTGCACCTCAGCGAGTGATACTGTTCCCACTGAAACTCGAACCTGATACTAATCGCCTAAAACATCAAAGCGTTATCCACTATGCCTCTGAGGCACGACAGCCACCTTCTGTAAAACAGGTATAAGTTATTACTATTTGTTGATATATACACTCACTGGGGTGCAGAAACATCCAGCTAACTTGTCATGGACTGGACGAAACGCGCGTCCTAGGTTCCTCTGCTGTCCAATACCAATTAAATTATAGTGATAAATATTCAGACAAATAAGAGGCATCCGCATAGGAGCCTGTGTGCCAACAGAGGTTGATCAATTCGATCCAGTATAACAACGGATAATTACAAGTATAACAACAAATTTTTCACTACGATCTAATACTTTACTAAAAGCGCAATATTATAAAAAGTGGTTTATACGAAAATCAACGTTTCAGGTAGCTTCAGATGTCGATGTTTAGTGTTCTGCACTCAGGATGAATCTAACTGGACAATTTTGCGCTTCATTCAGTCAATCAGAATGCTATTTTAATTTTGACCTAGGGTATTTGTGTTGATGGAAACTGTATGTGTAATTTTGCCAAATAAAGTCGTCCACAAAGTCGGAAGCTTGTAATTGTCTTTCAATATTTTCGTGGCTTTGAATTTGGTAGTTACCTTAGTCAGTCCAAGTGTCTTATACTGTTCAGTACCGTTACCGCATAAGTGTCTTACGATATTTAGTTGTTTCATAGTTTAGCATAAAGAGCCTCAATATTTCAAGTGACTTTGAAGGCCACCCTAGTAACAACAGAAATAGCTAGAAGGATAGATTTTCATAAGCTGAAAAGGTTTGGTCAATCTCGGCTTTTGTTAGTGTAGTTATCAAAGTCCCTCGGCATTTCTTACTTCAGCCCAGTTACTTTTTGCTTGATATCCATGGAACACTTGACTAGTTCACGACAAAGACTGTTATTAGAATGATGTTTAGATCTTCAAAAGTGAATGAAAACTCTTCCACTGTTACTTACACGTTGATGAAAATCATCCCAAATATTAGGTGGTATTTCAGCCATTATGTCAAGAAAAATAAAATGATCGCGAAACCTGGAGAGTATCATTCAATATTTATTTATTAAAACTTAAAATATTTTGCTAAATCAGGCCGAATCAGTCGACCTCTACTGATATATAAGGTCGCATAAGGATGCCTTAATTTTTGCCTGAGGATTCATAATGCTATAATTATCTTAGTAGTGGGTCATATTGGAGTCCACGACAAACATTTTGTCGTATTCATCAACTAAAAAAGGCAAAAGAAGTTCATTTAGAGTTCAATGTTTGAATAAACTCAGACTCATAAAATAATTCTGTTTTATTAGTTTTACTTAGAAGTAAATTAATTCGAATATTTACAACGAACTGTGAATACTGGAACACGAAGAACTTTTGGCTTATACCACAGAACAGTACTTTTACATAATTCGAAGTAAATATAAAACTGTGTAAACAAAGACATATAATAGGTCGAATCCAATATAAGAGTCACTTCTTGGCTTTAGCTCCACATCTAACCAAACTATATCTTGAAACTCTTACAGTGCACAAAAACAGCACATAACACTGGGGGGAAAATATGAAATTGAGAAATGTTTGAACAGACATTAAAGTAGATGAAGTTGGAAGCAGATTGTTAACAAGACTTTCGAGTCACTTATGAGTTCAAAAAGTTAATAAGAAGGCTAGACGTAATCATAATTTTACCTTAAATACATTGGTCTGTTTTTAAGAATACTTGGTGCAATATAACAATCATGACGGAGGTTGTGATCGTATTAAACAAGCCAGGATATGTCGTTTCCTTTCAGTTGAACCAGAATGAACAATCATCTTCATTTGGTTAATCTTTGAGATAGTTTCATATTTGAATAGAAGTGGGAAATATACACCGATATGAAAGTTGGACAAAAATTTCATTTGGCTTAAACGACGCTACAACAATGAAACAAAAGTCTAACTCCACTTAAAAATATTAGGAAAATAAAAACTGATTTAAAAGCTGGTAAATGGATTGGTAAAGAAACTGAATCTAGAACTAAAGAAGAGATGGAAGCTTCAGCATGAAGAGTATGTTAACTTAGAGCGGTATATGCAGTAGCTTGGGTGCAGAAATATTTTAGGATATAGACAGATATGATTAGTGAAAAGAAAATTTAATATCCACCTGCATCATAAGCAGCATAGGTGTAAAATCTATTCCAGATTGCAGAAACATTTATACAAGGAAAAATCAAATAAATTTTTCCCCTTTTTATTCTCTGCATTTTATATCCAACTAAATGAAATGATAAATATCTACTGTATTGTGAATACTTTATTGCATTTGTTTGACTTTAAGCTTAACGCTTTGTTTATATGTGTTGTTTGTTTACATGTACGTATAAAAGATTTGAAATTAACGAAGTGTAATTATAAGTAATGACTACGCTACTCGTATTGCTCATTTTTAAAAGCCGACAAAATGTCTCTGATCTACTGTTTTTGTTAAACAAGGATACTTCTTTGTTTTTGCAGCATTTCGTTGTTGGTTACCGCCTTTTTTCCTTACTAATGGGTTGTTTTCATCATAGTGTCATTTACGAATAGCGAAAACTTTCATGTATATTTCTAGTATATTCGCACGATTATCCTTTGAATAGATAAGTGCATTATATGATTATTTATGTTTATCCATTATATTAAACGTTTTACATAGGTAGTATAATATCCTGTAAAAACAAGAGAATATCATGAAAAATTATTCATTGTAACACCTTTCATCTACCACTTTAGGCAGGCAGTTGATAAAAATCAAACTAAGTTGCATACCGATAAGTACAATGTTAGTGGATATTTCAAGTGTTTGAACGTACTTTGGGAAACATTTAACTCAAATATAGTTGGAACTTTAGGAACATGTTTCGTGACATTATTGTTAACATTGCTGATTTTGGTAATAATTTTAACAGTGAGACTCCACAGTTTCCTCTCATATATTCAATCAATGGCTGGGATATTCATCAGCTTTTGCCGACCGCGTACACCGAGAAATACGCAACATAAACACTTTTCGTTAAACCTATCCGATTGTAAAAATCTGTTGTTATTTTCATGATTGGATGAAGTCCATTCATTGAATTGTCGACATGACTCAGGATCCTAGCAATCCGAACTATCTTAAGTGGTGATATTTCACTTTATTTGGTTGCCATTCTTCGCCAGGACAAACTGTGTTTGTGTTTATCAGAGGAAAATATGAAAACAATTTGAAATAAGTCATACTGGTGGACTCATTCAGGTATATTGTACTTTTCAGATCCGGTTATTTCTTCTGAAACCTGCGACCTTTGAAATCACTACTGGCCTTCATAATCTTTGCAATTTCATTTCTAGTCAATTTTTTCTCATCAGATGCAATCACTTTTTTTTTATCATATCCTCATTTAGTAATAGCAGTAATAATAATAATCGTTTTATCCCAATTAATACTTGTGATATATTATGGAATTTTCAGTGGGTAATATTTCAACAGATATCCTCCCCATATAATATTTTCAAAATAAATAATTATTGTACCTGAGTACTGTTAATAATAACGGAGTTAAAGACAATAATGTGAATTGGGTTGCTGGTGATAAATTAGCTTTGCGTCTGAACTTTGGAATGAATACAAAATCGAGCATAATTATAATGGCGGAGGTAGTTCATTCAGCCAGTACAAAAGTTTGAAATTCGATGCAGGTATACTAGGAATAGTACTGTGCTGTATTTCTGAGAATTTATGTGTGAATTTCTGTCCGTCGTAATGGTTTTTCTTTGGCCATTTTTAGCTTCAGAAACTACAGCTTGAAAGCATTTTAAAAGGTGGAGGGCTACATGGTCAAGTTAGAAGACATGTTTAAAGGGTTGAAACAAACAGAGAGGGGGGGAAAATTTGATGAAATGTAGTCAGTGGAAATCATTTTGGTAGCACGACGTTTAAGCAAGCCGCCGATTTCAGTAACAGCATTTTTATCTCTAAACTTCTGGTGAAAAATAAATTTAATAATTTCCATTGCAAAATCAGGAACAAGATACTCAGCGAAGAGACTCTTTTAACAAATTTATTTTCAAGCCGTACATTCATATATACATATGATATTTGAAAAATTATATCCTGTGAGGAAAACCCAACATTACATGCTGACAACAATAATAGTAAAATGGACGATGACAAGTATTTGTGATTAGGATAACAGTTGGAGGATGAATGATAACAAAGCATATTATGTAATAAATGGAATGGTTCATTAATATTAGTCTCTTGGGTTCCTAATGGAACATAGGGCTTCAGTAGCACGTCCCCAGTGAACTCTGTTCGCCGAAATCTTTGGAACCTGGTTCCACGACAGCCCACAAACTCTCACTTCCTCCTCGCACGATCTCCTCCATGTCACCCTCACCTCGGACATCCAACTCGTCGCTTCCCAAGGGGATTCCACTCGAGGGTCTGGCCTGATGCGTGATGTCCCCAGTCGGCCTTCTCAGTGTATGCCCAATCCATCTCCACTACCTTCCAATACATACTTGTTGAGCGATAGCCTCTTGGTTGGTTCGTTGCCAGTCACAGTGAGTTCCTTGTTGCTTATTCTTTCTATTCTGGCCATCTGCGCCTCAGTATCGAGCCAGCGTAGATAGTTGTTGATGAATGTGTGTAGTTTGTTGGAAATCCCTTTCGTAACGCACCAAGTCTCTGAGCCATACAGAAGCACTGACTTGACTGGTATTGGTGTTGAAAATCCGGATGTTGTTCCACATGCTGAGTGCAGTGTAGAAGATCTCCACACTGGTTTCAGGTTAATGAACGCCTGTCTTGCTTTTCCAATCCTGGCTGACTCTGACATCCTCATCTGTGCCACCTGTAGTTGAAACAGTGCTTTCTAGATGCGTGAAGGAGGTTACTTCCTTTAAGTGTCTCCCGTTGATGGTGATTGGAGCTTGTTGTTGTTGTTGCCTGGGTATCTTCATCACTTCTGTCTTCTATATATTCACTTGAAGTCCAGTCTTCGCTGCCCCTTCTGCCAACTTGTTAGTTTTCGCCTGTAGGTCTTCAAGTTTGTGTGAAATCGGGCACAAGTCATCGGGAATGGTTCATAGAAGATACATAACTCAGAAAGGTGTGAACAGTTGATGGAAGTGATGAATCAATCAAGTATTGTGTAATGAGATCAGGCAAATTGGTTAGGATAAAAACAGTGTTTTTTGAAATAAGATACTTAAGTGAACTAACAATTGAAACTTATCAAAGTGAAGGTAATTATAGTAACAATAATGCTGATAAGGGAAGGATATGAAAGTTAAATTAACGAAGGGGAAGGAGAAATAATAAATTTATCATTTGACTTTCTCAGATAGCCGTGGTTTGATAGACTAGTATTTACACTGGGTGATGGTTGAAGGTGAGATTCGAACCAGCGACCAACGGTTTTTCTGCCCGATGCTCTACCAGCTGAGCAGTGAGGTCTAATTCAGACTGCGGCCGGATATATATATATATATATATATATATATATATATATATATATATATGATATTTAAAGACTGCAACCCATGAGAAAGATTTAATTCAAATAATCGGGAGTTGAAATAAAAATAATGGTGGTTATAATAATGATATTGCTAGTTGATGACGTAAAGGTTGAATGACATAAAAAAGGATTAAGTAAGATTTTTAATTCGTCTCATTCACATTACTGCACCCTTCGATTGTTAACTCTACGACGTTTTCACCTCCTTTTAATCTATACGCCCCTCATAAACGTTTTAAAAGTCTTACATAACCCCTTTTTGTTATCATTCAACCTTTACATCATCAACGAGCTACATTATCATTATAACCACCATTATTGTTATTTCAACTTCCCATTATTTAAGTTAAGGAATTACTAAGTAAGAAATGTGTCTGTTTAGAAAACATGTAACTACCTTTAGAGCTTTTTTTCCGAGGAAACGGCTTCTGTGAGATAGCAAAGCGTCAGGAAGTTTCCTACCACATTGAGAAATATTTCCTCTGTGAACTATTTACCCAACGGTCAACTTATTCACTCCCATCGTGTTGAAGTTAGACCCTAAGTTTTACAAAATGTTATGAAATTTATAATAACACACAACAGTACTAAAAGCTTTGAACCAGGACAGTGATCGTTCTCGAGCTCTATGATTGTGATATGTCATAGTAGTTAAGCGAAATAGGCAAAAAAGTGCACATTTGATCATTTACGCAAATAGATTTCTTTTAATCCGATTAACAGTAAGCACAGAAAAAAAATTTACGCAATGCCTTTTGAAATCATCCTACTATCAGCTTAACTTCATTTTCAGTACATTTCAACAATAGTCATGACCCACCACTAAGTTTTGCCTTAAATATTATGTCTTCAAAGTTCGTAAATGCCGAATGTCGCTATAATGCAGGTAAATAGTCCATATACGCTTAAAATGAAGCTTGAAAATTACCTTACTTGGTTGAACTCATTTCTTATTCTTGTGAAAATCTAACTGATGAAGCCTTATGTGAAACTCACTAAAATGCATTTTGAAGAAAGTTATACATTTTATCTAAGACTATTAATTTCACTTTGTGCTGGATAGAAATAAGTTCGCTTGTCAATCTTCAGTTTAAGAGTCTTATTGCTGAAAAACTGTGACGCAAGTTATGCGAAAACCTATCAATAAGATATAACTTATGGGCTGCTAATTATCGTATTCAATGGGTTGATAAACTAGGCGACAAATGAGATGTATTTTAACTGTCCTGACGAAAGGTATACAGTTTCGCGATTTCACATTTCAAATTTTGACATTTTTTACAGTGTCTATTAATGAGTGTGGTGAAGTTGATTGTTTTCCTGCTTTAGCACTTATAAGAAAGTGATTTATTAACATTTTTCTGCAATCCTACAAGAAATCGTTAGTCGAATCAATTCTATAAAGAGTTAATTAACAATAGTTACTCATCATGCTACACAAAAGATGAATTTAAGTCGTAATTTATTAGTTAGCGCAATTTCGACTGCCTCTTATTAACTTTTGTTTCATAAAGACTTTCTAAAATGTGTTTTCATCATTTTGCAAAGGAATAGGAAGCATGAAACCTTGGTTCTTGTCTTGATAACAGATACTCCATGTTGCTAACTATAGTAGCAGGTGATAATTCTGCTAATAAGTTTGAATCAGCAAACGATTCCATTATTGTGTCATGAGCAGTAAACCATTGACAGATATTACATTAACAGACAGTATGCCTCTGGAAACTACATTTTTCATTTAAAAACTATTTTGATTAAAGACTATATGTAATTATTCTTTCGATATTTAGATTGTGTAGCTTCGGTAACTATTCAAACAATTTATATTGCATGAGAGTGATTCCTTTTGTTGCTGATATTGGGGATGAGAATAATAGACTGGTGGGATAGTACTTTCCTTTACTTAAAGTTAAAGAAGAATGATTTCTGCACTGAACATCTCTCATTACAGTTTTGTTGATTTCTAGAATTTGATAGTATCTGTATTGTTCCTTTCTTTGTGAAATCTTGGCATAAAGTATTCTTACAACTTTCAGCAGTACTGACTAACTTTTGCGTTTTTGCTAAGCAGACACAAGGATAAAATAGAACCGACTGATGCATCCAGCGCAGATGATGTAAGTACTTAAATGAGAGTGCTGATTCGGCGAACAAATTCTGTGTTTATTATAAGGGAAACCGTGGTATTTTGATGAATTTACTGAACGGCAGAGTGCGAATAACTCCTGAACCCAATCATACAAAGGTTCACTTTGTAATTTAACCAGGTAATATAACCATGAAGATAGGACGTCAAATTTTTGAAAGACACTTGCACTGATTTTTAAGTATTCCATTCAACAAATATGGATATGCTTGAGAGAAGGCAACATTTTCAGCTAAAACTATCCGTGTGTCTTACCAACCTGCGAAAAATGATTACCTCTTATGAACTGCTCTAGTTGGATAGAAGTTTACAGTAGTAGTAGAAGAAACAAATTTTCACGAAATTAAATTGTCCAACGCTGTTTTGTGTTAATTATCATAACTAAAGCCAGAAAAAGTTAATGGTCGCTTACATTGATATCTGTTACCTAGTAATTCTGCACTTGGTTTAATTGGTTTTGTAATCAAGTCTAGCCTGTTTATCATAATTCTTAGCCTAAAAGCTGGTTAAAGCCAAAGATTCCTCTATCAAACGTATGCTTCCTTATTTTCAAGTTGAGTCCGATAAAGAATGTCTTCGAAAGGTACAGTTATTCATTTTATTTATGCGTAAGTCAGCGTTAACACGTCTGTGTCTATCTTTCAATTATTAACTATTGTTCAGCCGAAAAATTAAGGACACCTTACCTAATTTGAGTTCACTATGTTGCATATACCAATTCAACTGTACCTGTGGAACAAGCTATATAGGTCGCACTATTATATGTCGCACAAACTTGAAGACCTACAGGCGAAAACTAACAGGACTTCAAGTGAATATATAGAAGACAGAAGTGATGAAGATACCCAGGCAACAACAACAACAAGCTCCAATCACCATCAACGGGAGACACTTAAAGGAAGTAACCTCCTTCACGCATCTAGAAAGCACTGTTTCAACTACAGGTGGCACAGATGAGGATGTCAGAGTCAGCCAGGATTGGAAAAGCAAGACAGGCGTTCATTAACCTGAAACCAGTGTGGAGATCTTCTACACTGCACTCAGCATGTGGAACAACATCCGGATTTTCAACACCAATACCAGTCAAGTCAGTGCTTCTGTATGGCTCAGAGACTTGGTGCGTTACGAAAGGGATTTCCAACAAACTACACACATTCATCAACAACTATCTACGCTGGCTCGATACTGAGGCGCAGATGGCCAGAATAGAAAGAATAAGCAACAAGGAACTCACTGTGACTGGCAACGAACCAACCAAGAGGCTATCGCTCAACAAGTATGTATTGGAAGGTAGTGGAGATGGATTGGGCATACACTGAGAAGGCCGACTGGGGACATCACGCATCAGGCCAGACCCTCGAGTGGAATCCCCTTGGGAAGCGACGAGTTGGATGTCCGAGGTGAGGGTGACATGGAGGAGATCGTGCGAGGAGGAAGTGAGAGTTTGTGGGCTGTCGTGGAACCAGGTTCCAAAGATTTCGGCGAACAGAGTTCACTGGGGACGTGCTACTGAAGCCCTATGTTCCATTAGGAACCCAAGGGACAAATCATAATGTACTATTAGAGGGGTCCATCTCAGTATACAAGAACATCTACCGGCATGATTTACAAAGCGTGATGTCAAATCCATTAGAAGTTTTATACTAGCAAATCTAATAAATACAGGACACCAAAAAGGTGCCGGTACAGATTTTACTGTGATACGTCGTGTTCCGAAGACTCTACCATTTCCCATTCTTTTGTGCGTTCTCTAGATACTGGAATCGGTATTCGAAAGGTCAACTGAGCCTAAAAGTTGTATTCAGAAAGAACACGACCAAGTGCTACTCCTCTCTAAACCTTCCATTGGTTCATTGGGTATTCCCACAACTTTTTTGTTTCTTTCTTAATATTTTTTCGCCTCTGCCTTCGTTTTCGTTCTCTTTTTTCTTCTCTTCTTAAGAAACAAAATTATTGTTATTGCTATTATTTTTAACCAAAATTTCCGACGCCTTATAATGATAAACGATTAAAATTCCCCAGAAATGTTTCCACATTATTAATACGCTTATTATCTAAGTCGTTTCATATATTGAACACCTTATGATGGTATATACACTACATTTATGCCCTCATAAAAAGTTCATGTCATTGACTGTACCAGTCACTCACTCGACACAATACAACCGTTAAATGTACTAATAATTTTCCTTCCCCGTACATCTCATCATAAAGATATCGGTAAAGTTTCTACTCGACTTGCTACCACATTTGACATGTACCACCATACAAAAACCTAAACAGTCTAATTTTGATTACAATTCCATACCCATTAGAAAATAAAGTCATCGCAAATTTGGGTGAATAAAACGTTGTTGAAATTAGTTTTATAACTGAAGAACCTGATAAAAAGATATTAAAAGGAGTAACCATTATCCATATTTCACATTTAAAGTATGAAAAGGGGATTTTTGAATCCCTAAAATCGTACATGATTTGTACTGAAAATTTAAAAACAAAAGTTCATGAAATTCATTAAAATAAAATCAGTAACCTCCACCTGTCATAAATGAAAATATTAAAAGTGTAAAAAAGATTCTTAAGCAGTTAAGAACATTATTAGAAATAAGAAATGACGACGTTGACGGAAGCCTTCACGAAGCCAATTGACCAACGTGTCTCCTCTTCTCTCCAGAAAAGCAAAAGTAAGAATAAGGAAATGGAATGAATGTCCGCAACATGCATGAACACAGAAAGACTGACCAGACTACCAAAGAGATGAGAAGATATAGCATAGAAGTGCTTGGAATTTGAGAGAAATCGGCAGATGCAATGGAAGTGGACTCTGCAAACTGTCAACTGGAGACGAGTCAATAATCTACTCCGATATTGTCACCCAGACCACCACGAACACGAACACGACAACGACCATGAGCACGAGCACACTGAGTTTTCGACTGGCTATGCTGATGTCGCAAACAGCATCGAAGGCTCTCTCACTCTCTCACTCTCTCTCTCCCATGCACTGGGAACCAATCTCCTCCTGATGCATCAGCATCATGACACCAAGATGGATTCAAATCGAAATGAAGGAAAGTCACAATCATACAATCCTACACTACACACCTAAAATATTGCAGGTGAAGAGAAGAAGGAGGAATTGTACAAACAACTGCCAGCAGCACTGGACAAGAACCAACCCCAGTTGATGACATCAAAATTCTGATGGGTGGTGTGACATGAATGCGAAACTGGGAGGGGACAACATAGGATGAGACCTCACTCATCCATCACGGGTAGAGATGGACTCGGTGAAGTGAACGAGAATGGAGAAGTGTCTGCAGACTTCTGTGGATTCAACGATTTGGTGATTGGATGTGAGGCGAGACGAGGCGAGGCGAAGCAGTGTGTACAAACACAAGGGTATTCATGAGTCAGTGATATGGATTCGATTTCACCAGACATCAGACACACTACACCAAACATCAGATCGACTTCACGTGAATGTGAAGAAAGTGGTGATGCAGCCAGCCTCCTGGACACAAGATCAGATCAGATGAAGAATGGGAGTAAATGTGAGTGGTTCACACAACTGACTATCCAGTGCAAGGAATCTGCCTTCAAAATCGTGTTGAAAACCTCCAACGAAACTGGTGATAGACTACAGATGACATTACACACCCAGAACAATAAATAAGTGAATGGACGAAACTACAAAGGATATCTTCACGTCACTTAGTTATGAGGAAGAAATGGGAGATATTGAGCGACATCTGTGAGGGAACGTGTGTGGAAGAATGCTGGAACCTTTTGAAAGCTGTGTGCAAAGGAACCTGTATAAGCGTATTAGGAAGGGAGAGTAAAGAAGACAAGGAATGGATCTCGACGGACACACTGAAGCTGATTGAGGAGGAGGGGGAGGATGGTGAGGCAGAAGATGAAGCATTGTTAGGATGCACAATGAGAAGAGGAAGTGAGTACAACGTATGAAGAGAGACTACACTTGAGAAAGAAGTGTAGAAGAGTGCGTGCAAACACAAAAGATACTCCAACGACACATTGGCAAGTGAAGCATAACAGGCTGCTGGTAGGTGAGACTTGACAACACCAACTATATCAAATAACCAGGTTACCGTCTCGGAAGAGATGAACTCAGACGAAACCAATGAAATGTAGTGAAGTAAAGCTGTGTACCAAAGAGAGAGGAGAAACAAAGGAAAGGATGGGCTGACCACTTCAAAAATCCTATCAATCGACCACAACCATCACCACACACACAGGCAACTCGTCCAGAAATACAACCAGTGGACAAGGAACAGAACAACCAGTGAACACAATCCCTCCGACACAAGAAGAAGTGAAGTCCTGAACTGCATAAAGTTGCTAAAATCCAGCTGTTCCAACACTGCACTGTCATTACCACAAACCCTCATCAACCTCATTCGACAGCTGTGTGGTATATGAAGATGCCAGATGCCAAGTGATTCAGAAAGGAGAGCTCAGTGATACTTTTGAAGTGAAGAGAGGAGTGAGACGATGCTGCCACCTACTATCACCAATGTTCTTCCTGATTGTGGTCGACTGGAATGGGCTCAACTCGACTGAACTGGACTGGGCTCGACTAGACTAGACTGGACTGGTCTAGACTCGACTAGATCATGTAGGAGACAAGTGTGATGAGCTGTGTGAAGATGGGCATGCAATGTATGACATATGGAAATAACCCAGAAGAGAAGATTTGGATTTCGTCACCGATGATGATTTATGTCTAATGTTGAACGAGCCTGAAGAACAGCAGGAAAAAGCCAACAAGTTGGCGGAAGAGGCGAGGCAGCTACGGAATACCGGACTTCGGTCATGTGAATGCAGAGAAGACAGATGTGATGAAGATGCCAAACCAACAGCAGCATCAACAAAAACAACAATCACCAATCACCATGAACGGGAGAAACCTAAAGGAAGCAGTCTCTAGCTAATCACCTAGCTAGTCAGGGTAGCATCGTTTCAACTACAGCTAGCACAGACGAGGATGTCAAATCCAGGATCGGAAAGATAGCAAGACAGGCCTACCTTCATCAATCTGAAACCAATCAGTTGAGAGATCTACTGCACTCAGC
The DNA here is from genome assembly GCA_944470555.2 of Heterobilharzia americana. Taxonomy (NCBI): domain Eukaryota; kingdom Metazoa; phylum Platyhelminthes; class Trematoda; order Strigeidida; family Schistosomatidae; genus Heterobilharzia; species Heterobilharzia americana. The sequence continues at coordinate 47,996,562 of OX104128.1, forward strand.
ACAAAGAACAAGATCCGGATTTCCGACATTAATGTCAAGTCAGTGCTGCTATATGGTTCAGAAACTTGGCGTGTCACGAAAAGCACTTCAAATAAACTACAAGCATCATTCATGAACAGTTGTCTCCACTCGATACTGAAGATCAGATGACCAGAATGATAAAAATGAGCAACAAGAAACTCACTCTGGTTGGCAACGAACCAACCAAGAACCTATCACCAAACAAATGTGCAGGCGAAAGCTGAGATGGAGTGGAATGGACACATACTGAGAAGACCGTTTGGAGACATCACGCACCAGGTCAGGCCGTCGAGTGAAACGCGTATGGGGAACGATGAGTTGGGTGTTCCAGCTGAGTGTGACATGGATGAGATGATGTGAGGAAGAAATGAAATCTCGTGTGCAGTTGTGGATTGGGGTTTTGAAGACTTCAGATAATAGAATGAAATGGAGACGTGCTACGTAAGGGGTATGTTCCTCTTCTAACCCAAGGGTCAAATAATAATAATAATTAATCACGTTCAATCGTATTATATTACTTATGGATGTAGTGAGCTTATCATCGCTGTTTAATAAGGTAAACGTTTTATCTACCTTGATTTTACTTTAAACGATTTATCATTGAAACGAAATATTTCGTTATTCCCACGTTCTCTGCTGCAGCAAAAATGTAAAACAAAGGAGCAAAAAAATAACACGAATAAAACTGACATTTTCCAATGTCGTTTACCAAGTTTGAACACGAATATGCGGTAAATGAAAGGTACTATAATGAAGATGTCTAAAGTGAATAATGATATCTATTTTTAAACCTGCATCTTTAGATTTTTCTGAATTGTTATTTGTATGCTGTCTCATTTACAGCAACCATTATTGAAAACATACACTGCTGAGTGTGTAAGGAACAAGTGAAGTGTCAAGTAGTTGAATGAAATCTATACTTTCATCATCATTATTATCTAATAATAGGTTTCAGTTGAATATGAGTAGCGTTCAACGCAAAATATAGGAAGTAAGAGGAATAAGCCTGCAGCCGGTAGTAGGTGAAAGATGAAAACTGTCAAAATATGCAAAATCAAATCTGAACAGATAAACTTAACTATCTTGTGTATGACAAGATGTTTCTGTCATCTTTCGATGGCTTGGTAAATAACACATGAATGTTTGAACCAATAAGTACTGGTTTCGAGTCTCATTTGGGACAATATGACTCAGTAAGGTACAGGTACTTCTACGTGATGAGTCCTAAGGGGGACGAAACCTGCGTCATGGTTTCCACTGCTAGCCATCAAAACTGCCATACTAACTATTCAAGGGATAGCGACACCACAGGAAACTCTATCTGCCAACAAATATGAAGGAATTTATTCTAGTACAGCAACAGGAAATTACAAGAATCAATAAACAGCATTGAACATTGTCGGTTAAATTAATATATCTTCATTACCATATGTATATTTTCAACCTAATTAACTTCCGTTGAACCTCAAGATGATATGGGGTATGTAATGTGTGCTAACTAAAAGCAAGACTTGTGATGAACTCTACTTCAGGAAAATATTTTGGACAACACATCATGTATGATGTCATAAAAAGGTTAGTGCTAGTAAATTTTTATAAATTTGATCTTTCGATAAAAAAATATTTATTTCACGCTGATGAAATTAAACTTCAGCTTATGTTTTAATTACCGAGTATGAAAAACTGGAACCACTTACTCTTTTGGTATATGGTATATTTTGAATTTGTGAAAATACATCTCTATGCACCATTGAGCCTTACACCTAATCTCAAGGTTTATTGAGAATTATTCATGGCTATCTAACATAATCTAAGAAACAAGTTTGTTAAGGAATAGATCAGTGACAAAGACGAATCCTTACTGATGTGAAAAGTAGTCTTCAGCAAGTATCTGTATACCTTACCATAACTTGCTTAGTATTTCAACATTCTATAAATAAAGTTCCAATCCACTTTCAAATTTTTCATACAATGGTACTTGAAAATAGAATCACACTGCTTACTAACTGATATGTAAAGATTAGAAAAATGAAATCTGAGGCCAGTAATTTCTTGTGGATATGTGAAATAGGAATGTCAAGCTTATTTAGCAATGAAGCTTAAAATGATGTAATCATTGAAAACAGGATTTTTTTCAGAATAAAACGTGTCATTAGTATGGGAATAATTATGCTATCATTATCAAAATTAATAATCAACTGGAGTTCGTATACATGAATGACTTCGACATATTGTCTCAATGTTATCCGTCATGTTAGACAATGAAAACTTGAAAACAAATTACGCAAGAGGGGAATATAGTATGTATGGTGTGGATGCAAAAATGTACGCACTTACAGGGGAGCAATTTTTAATCATTCTAGCATACAATCAATCATCAAATATAACTATTTTAGATATACATTATGTAATTCACTTGAAGTTAAAGCTCTATTGTAAAAACCATATAATGAAGTTCTTAATAATAAAATATTCAGTTAGATTCCGTTGATTTACGGAACAGAAAATCAACAAAATTATCGAACAAAACCAAGCTTCATTATTCTGACCAGGGTTTGTTCAATGGATCTTTGAAAATCAAGACAACTTTATAGTATGAAGTAGCTTAAAAAATAACCCATTACCACGGACCGCATTTTTGAACTACAGCAGACTAAGTAAGGACTTATTATAAGTTAGTAAATTTTTACCACTGTTTTATCTGTTAATTGAAAGAGAGGAGAAATTCTAATTTATACCGCTCATACAAAACTTTTATAGCTGGAATTCACCATTATTCATAAAAACTTACCTTTTAAGACTAGTATGTCAAGGGTCTTTATGTTTTATGAAAAGGCTGGCCTTATGAATATAGATTATCATTTGTGTGAGTGGTTCTGTTTTAATTGCCGTCATAAAATAACATAATAACTTTTAATTAGCGGTGTGGTTTTGACATTTTAAGCTTAGTAGAATGGCGATAAACATGATTAAACGTATATGATGCCGCATCACAAAATATTAACACTAGGTCATACTAAATTATGGCTTCATTTCCGCCTGTTTGGCGTGTTTCCTATTTATCATCAATAAAATTTAGTTTTTGTGGCTAACTGGCATAAACAGCATACACAACTGATACTTTGAAGGCTTCCACAAAGTAAACCATTATTCACTGAACCACAACAGACCAGAAGATTCATTAAACATCTTTTGCCAACTAAAATCCTGATAAGATTTCGTAAAAGCACTACTACTTCTTGGTCTACATGTAATTCTCAGATGTTTCATTCGATCGAATTGTTCGACCTCGATATTGCCTAAATGTTGATTATGGCAATTTGTTTGGTTTTAGCTAGCAGACGCTGGTCCTGTCCTATTTAAGACTCGTCAGCTGGATGTACCTGCAACACAGTGAGTGTTGTTGTTTTCACTGGGACTCGAACCAAATACCATCTTTCAAATCTCCTGGGTGTTATCCACTATGCAACGAAGGAACGAAACCACATCTTATACATCTATACACTAGCACGCCTCCTTTTCATTCTATTATCTGAAGTCTTCAAAACCCCAATCCACAACTGCACACGAGATTTCATTTCTTCCTCACATCATCTCATCCATGTCACACTCAGCTGGAACACCCAACTCATCGTTCCCCATACGCGTTTCACTCGACGGCCTGACCTGGTGCGTGATGTCTCCAAACGGTCTTCTCAGTATGTGTCCATTCCACTCCATCTCAGCTTTCGCCTGCACATTTGTTTGGTGATAGGTTCTTGGTTGGTTCGTTGCCAACCAGAGTGAGTTTCTTGTTGCTCATTTTTATCATTCTGGTCATCTGATCTTCAGTATCGAGTGGAGACAACTGTTCATGAATGATGCTTGTAGTTTATTTGAAGTGCTTTTCGTGACACGCCAAGTTTCTGAACCATATAGCAGCACTGACTTGACATTAATGTCGGAAATCCGGATCTTGTTCTTTGTGCTGAGTGCAGTAGATCTCTCAACTGATTGGTTTCAGATTGATGAAGGTAGGCCTGTCTTGCTATCTTTCCGATCCTGGATTTGACATCCTCGTCTGTGCTAGCTGTAGTTGAAACGATGCTACCCTGACTAGCTAGGTGATTAGCTAGAGACTGCTTCCTTTAGGTTTCTCCCGTTCATGGTGATTGGTGATTGTTGTTTTTGTTGATGCTGCTGTTGGTTTGGCATCTTCATCACATCTGTCTTCTCTGCATTCACATGACCGAAGTCCGGTATTCCGTAGCTGCCTCGCCTCTTCCGCCAACTTGTTGGCTTTTTCCTGCTGTTCTTCAGGCTCGTTCAACATTAGACATAAATCATCATCGGTGACGAAATCCAAATCTTCTCTTCTGGGTTATTTCCATATGTCATACATTGCATGCCCATCTTCACACAGCTCATCACACTTGTCTCCTACATGATCTAGTCGAGTCTAGACCAGTCCAGTCTAGTCTAGTCGAGCCCAGTCCAGTTCAGTCGAGTTGAGCCCATTCCAGTCGACCACAATCAGGAAGAACATTGGTGATAGTAGGTGGCAGCATCGTCTCACTCCTCTCTTCACTTCAAAAGTATCACTGAGCTCTCCTTTCTGAATCACTTGGCATCTGGCATCTTCATATACCACACAGCTGTCGAATGAGGTTGATGAGGGTTTGTGGTAATGACAGTGTAGTGTTGGAGCAGCTACCTGCCAAATTACATGTTGGTCGACGCTGTTGACGGCCGTTTCAAAAGTGATGAATTTTAGGTAGAGATCCAGTTGACTGTCATTCTATACTCTGTTCTATGATGATGTGTAGCGTAGCGTTGTGATTTGATCGGCACATGACTTGTACTTCCTGTAGCCAGCCAGCCAGCCAGCCAGCCAGCCAGCCAGCCAGCCAGCCAGCCAGCCAGCCAGCCAGCCAGCCAGCCAGCCAGCCAGCCAGCCAGCCAACCAGCCAACCAGCTAACCTGTTGTGGGAGTATTTTTCAATCCAGAGCATTGTTTTGTCTCACCAGGATGATGCGGCATAATATTTTGCTTGTTGTGGACGGGAGCATGGCTCTGCGCCATTTCTTGCATAGACTTAGATCTCCCTTCTTCGTCAGTTTGACTAGGTATCCCTTCTTCCAATCAATGGGGACGTACTTTTCCTTCCTTCCTTGCAAACCTTCTGCAATATTGGTGTGAGGATGTCAGCTGTTGTCTCGGTGTCTGTTCTCATTGGTTCTGGTGGAATTCCATCTTGTCGTGCAAGTTTGCTGGATTTTAGCAAATTTATGCAGTTCAGGACTTCACTTCTTCTTGTGTCGGAGGGATTGTGTTCACTGGTGGTTCTGTTCCTTGTCCACTGGTTGTATTTCCGAATGAGTTGTGTGTGTATGGTGGTGGTGGTGGTCGATTGATAGGATTTTTGAAGTGGTCAGCCCATCCTTTCCTTTGTTTCTCCTCTCTCTTTGGTACACAGCTTTACTTCACTACATTTCATTGGTTTCGTCTGAGTTCATCTCTTCCGAGACGGTAACCTGGTTATTTGATATAGTTGGTGTTGTCAAGTCTCACCTACCAGCAGCCTGTTATGCTTCACTTGCCAATGTGTCGTTGGAGTATCTTTTGTGTTTGCACGCACTCTTCTACACTTCTTTCTCAAGTGTAGTCTCTCTTCATACGTTGTACTCACTTCCTCTTCTCATTGTGCATCCTAACAATGCTTCATCTTCTGCCTCACCATCCTCCCCCTCCTCCTCAATCAGCTTCAGTGTGTCCGTCGAGATCCATTCCTTGTCTTCTTTACTCTCCCTTCCTAATACGCTTATACAGGTTCCTTTGCACACAGCTTTCAAAAGGTTCCAGCATTCTTCCACACACGTTCCCTCACAGATGTCGCTCAATATCTCCCACTTCGTCCTTATAACTAAGTGACGTGAAGATATCCTTTGTAGTTTCGTCAATTCACTTATTTATTGTTCTGGGTGTGTAAAGTCATCTGTAGTCTATCACCAGTTTCGTTGGAGGTTTCAACACGATTTTGAAGGCAGATTCCTTGCACTGGATAGTCAGTTGTGTGAACCACTCACATTTACTCCCATTCTTCATCTGATCTGATCTTGTGTCCAGGAGGCTGGCTGCATCACCACTTTCTTCACATTCACGTGAAGTCGATCTGATGTTTGGTGTAGTGTGTCTGATGTCTGGTGAAATCGAATCCATATCACTGACTCATGAATACCCTTGTGTTTGTACACACTGCTTCGCCTCGCCTCGTCTCGCCTCACATCCAATCACCAAATCGTTGAATCCACAGAAGTCTGCAGACACTTCTCCATTCTCGTTCACTTCACCGAGTCCATCTCTACCCGTGATGGATGAGTGAGGTCTCATCCTGTGTTGTCCCCTCCCAGTTTCGCATTCATGTCACACCACCCATCAGAATTTTGATGTCATCAACTGGGGTTGGTTCTTGTCCAGTGCTGCTGGCAGTTGTTTGTACAATTCCTCCTTCTTCTCTTCACCTGCAATATTTTAGGTGTGTAGTGTAGGATTGTATGATTGTGACTTTCCTTCATTTCGATTTGAATCCATCTTGGTGTCATGATGCTGATGCATCAGGAGGAGATTGGTTCCCAGTGCATGGGAGAGAGAGAGTGAGAGAGTGAGAGAGCCTTCGATGCTGTTTGCGACATCAGCATAGCCAGTCGAAAACTCAGTGTGCTCGTGCTCATGGTCGTTGTCGTGTTCGTGTTCGTGGTGGTCTGGGTGACAATATCGGAGTAGATTATTGACTCGTCTCCAGTTGACAGTTTGCAGAGTCCACTTCCATTGCATCTGCCGATTTCTCTCAAATTCCAAGCACTTCTATGCTATATCTTCTCATCTCTTTGGTAGTCTGGTCAGTCTTTCTATGTTCATGCATGTTGCGGACATTCATTCCATTTCCTTATTCTCACTTGTGCTTTTCTGGAGAGAAGAGGAGACACGTCGGTCAATTGGCTTTGTGAAGGCTTTCACCAACCGTCATTTTTTTGTCTGTCCGATTTCAGTGAGGAATGAGTTTGTTGTTATTGTTTATATTATGTTTGTGCTCTGAAGTTTGTTCAGCTATTGGATTGGTTTTTTTGATGGTAGGGTTGCTGGCCGTATGGCTTACCTTCCCTCTTCATCCGTTACTATGATCTCCTGGTATCCATCGAACTAGTTTTCCTGGCGATGGTATAAGGGTTATTAGTCATTACTATTTGTTGTTTTACTTGTAATTCTGCGTCGTTCCATTGGATCTTATTTGTTTGCATCTATTGGGAACTGTCTTCCTGGATTCTTCTGCTGGCCATATCTACTTTAATAACCATAACTTGGTAAAATCATTGACCAGCTGAAAGAACATGTGTTATAGACAAATAACTTTTTAAAAGGAGAAAATGCGTACTGTGCATTTCATTAGGAAATTGAACTGCGCATATTCTCATCAGTACTATGAATTAAATCTTTACAACTTCCATTGGTCATATGAGTTTTTTCCTAGTCACTAGCACTCATCACATACTGCAAGCAGCGACACATCTTGGATGCTATCCAATTTCCATATCACCAAGTTTCATGATTATGTAAACACCTTATTGATACTGATATAAAATTTACTCCAAAGACACTATCAAAGTGGTATACAAACTTCACACGAAAGTATTTCTGGCTACACTTATACAACTAGCCATCTTACACAAACTCCTCATTTACGACGTCGTCTAATGGTTTAGACCACGAGATGTGATACTCTGTAAGCACTGAACATATATATATATATATATATATATATATATATATATAAGTGAGGTCTGAAGCTCCTGGATAGGTTCTACATGAATTTCATTATTCATGCCGCTCAGTAGCTATAGACTAAAACAAGATATCTCATGATTACCTTTTTTCTTTAACAGAGATTTCATGACTTACGTCAGTTTACCCACAAATCTATGTTCAAGCCAATCTGTAAAAAACTATAGATAAACTTTTTCCAAGAATGTTCATCATAGCTAATTTATTACTTTCATTTTCTGAATTACTAGCATTATTCCAACAATGTTCAAGACAAAAGTGAGGTTAAAATATTTTCATCCTGTTTACTAGCTGTCAGAAGCTTGTGATTATACGGAAAATAAAGATGGTCTTTCAAAGAGACATAAAGTCTTTGAAATAAATTCACGTATACACCAAAATTAACTCTGATTCATTTTTGAAGAGAGAGACAGAGAGAATGTGGATTTTTGTGACAGAAGGAAATTGGAACGACAGCTGTTATGTTACATATTGCACACAAGGAAATAGAAAAAAATTCAAACAAAACTTGTTAAATCAATGAATATTTCCATTTTACAGCACATATTTTATTGGAACAAACTCAGAACAAAATTTTCGGCATTTCTTGTAGTGACGGTTCTGTTTTCAATTCTGTCTTTGCCTACCAATTTACTTCTGAGATTGATTTACTTTCAATAGTTACATTCTCTTCATAATGCTATCATACCTTGTAAGCGTTTTGTATTGTTGACGAAAAGTTATATAAACAAATGCTTGGAGTATTTTTCTTTATTCTTTCTATTGTTTAAGAAAAAAACACTAAAGCATGAAGACGGACAAATTAATAGACACATACTTAACTTTCAGAAGTCTGGTTTCATAAAGGAAAGCAAATAGTCCACAGAAATCTTATTTAAATTGTTTCAATGACAGATTAGTATCATTGATCCATGTTGGAAAAGATGAGCTTGGTAAGTGAAACATTTTTAAGGAAAAAAGATTACTGCCTGTAGCGTAATTTACTTAACAGATAACAGTGAAATTTAGGACACGCGTTTCCTCCTATAAGGGACTAACTAGCTTGACGTGCCTGCAATTCGAACCAGTATAGCAACAGGAAATAACAGGTATCAATAAAAAACAGCTGATAGTCGTTGTGCAAGTGGTGGCTTTCCTGTCTCAGTGGTCTAGTGGATAAGGCTTTGGCAGTCAAAGCAATGAGTACTGGGTTTGAGTCTCAGTGGGAACAGCCTCACTAACAGGGATGCAAGTACATACAGTTAACGAGTTCGAACTAGAAGAAAACGTGAGTCGCAGACACTACTGTTAGCCATTACCAAGTAAATTATGACAACGAATATTCAGGTAATATTAAGGCATCCCTATGACTTGTCTGTCAACAGAGTTTAAGGGATTTGACCTAGTAGACAACGGAGAATTACAGTCAGTAAATATCAAGTGCTTATATATCTGACCAGAAGTCAGGTGTGATTTGTAGCTTATTATTGTAGTACAGAGTTGTAATGAAAAATATCGGTAAGGTTGTTTAGAATTAGTCGCTGGATGACTCTTATTCAGACATTTTAATCAACTGCGCACAAATTTGTAGCATGCAAACAATATTCACTCGTCAGCAGCATTTAGGTTGCAGGAAACAAGTGATTTTGAACACCGATAAAAGATTCGCTTCGACGGTTTCCATTCAAGGAATAAAAATTTACGTACATGTTTCGACAGAGGTTATGGTATTTTGTTTACTTTGATACACATCTGTATACATAATGATTACTTTTCATCAGATCAGGCAGAATCGAATCAACATAGTATTTCAACGCTTTGCTTTAGCCGTTGGCAGCTCAGGACATATGGAACCAATAAACTAGAAATATATACGCTTCTTGATAAGTGCAACATGAATGCTGCTTGGATTTTATGAAGCAAGAAAATGATGTGTGATAATATCGCAACTTTAAATGACACCAGAATAAAAGACAATTTGTGAATGATTCAGATGATTCCAGAATTCTGATGGTAGTTAAACAACAAACTATGCTCCTTAACTGTTACACAGTAAGAAAACAGATTCTGCTGAAAGTGACCTACTGAAATGTCATTAAACGGCTGTGTTTTTAGGTCAATAAAATGTTGTTGTGATAAGGTCAGGATTATCATGTCCACCTTCTGTAAAGAGAGGTCGAAATGAAGTCAAAGTAAAAAAGAAACAAAACTTTGTTTGATGGGTGGTCGGCACACCTACATAGCATCTAGATTTGATTGGATGAAAACTAGCCACATCCTTGAATAACTGGAAACCGTTCAGTTTAAAGGTTTTCGGAATGAACTCAAAATCGGAAGTTAAAGGTTACCCATTCATTCAGTGCACTTACCTTGACAATTTATCCGCTTTAGATTGAAATATATTGTGAGAATAGCGTTTTACACGGGAACAAATTAAGCTGCTGAATGGGTTCCAGCAGATGCAACTCTAATTTTCCCTAATCTATCCCGAAAAATCTTTTCCTTAGAAAACCGAGGGAATAAAATCTGGCTGTTTCCTAACTTTTTATCTTTTACTTCGTATGCTACTGTCATATTCTATGTTAAAGAGTAGTTTATCCTCGACATAATTTTTTTGCTCAAACACCACGGTGCACCTAACGTGGGGTATTAGTAAATAACGAGAATGTATTAAACACTACCAAAAATGTTCTGAAAATATTGAGAATGTTTAATATTCTAAGATTGTTTGATTACTTTCTACCTGCATGATTTGAATAGATTTTAGTAGGATAAAGAGATTTTAACAGAAATCTTCATTATGTTTAACCTTCAGGCAGAATGCATATAAAGGTTACGAAGCAAGAATGAACCACAATTTCAATGAAAATAACATGATTATATGATTACATTTTTGAACGATAAATTATACGTCGTCAACTTTTGATTTTGAAAGTCCACTAATCTTTACGATAACCTGAATATTATTGAGCGCAAGCTTTTTCCGAGTATCAGTTTGACAAATTTGAAGTACAGCCAGCCTATGGTAGTTTCCCTAATAAATTAAAATAATTAAAAACTGATGTTATACCATCCCAGAAAAAAATATCTTGAATTTTTTTTCAACAGAAAGTAACCTTTAATAGTTGGCTGAAAATGAATTGTGATGTTTAAGTTGTTGGACAACATTAAAATAAGAGGTTCGTTCATTTTAAGAGAAGAATATCACCACTTTTTTAACATATTAAAAGAAACAAAAATCATCATTAAAAACTTTAAAAATATCCATAGTAGTGGACTGACAGACTTCTTCCATTACATTCTAGAGTTGAAGATTAGTCGGCAGTTGTATATCACTTGTTAGGACATCCAGGATACATCTTAGTCTGAATCATGATACCAGTAATAATTCCCTTGTCTCATAAAAATCATTGGATCCATTTGCATCATATCACTTTAAAAACAGTTGATTACAAGAAACTTAATTGTAGTATCACTGTTTTCAATGTTTTCTAGTAATATAAACACTATAATGTGTAGCTATGAAACAAAATCTATTAATCGATAATGAAATAACAGCTAAGAATTATCATTTGTAGACATTTCACTATAATCTTTGGAAATTGCACAAAAAAATGAGTGAAAACACTGAAACATGTCAATGTTAAGCATGTCTGTACAAACTAGATAATGTAAAAATATTGACTTTAATAGAGGTGAATTTAGTTCAACACTAAATTTCATAAGCATGTGACTAATATAGATGAAAGCTATAAAAATGAGACACTGTTTACTTCAAAGCGAATTCTAGTTTTTTAACATTTTCACAAGTGCCTTAACGTCTACACTATAACAAACTGGATATTATAACAGTGTATAGTAAAAATGTCATGAATAAAGCTTAGGAAATTAGGTTAGATTTCGAAGTGACTACTGAACATGTAGATTACACTAGCCAGAGGCTACCTGCTGGATACCATGATGATAAATAGTGACATTATTTAAAAATCTTTGCTATCACCCTTCCTGTTTTTCTCTTTTCAGATATGCACTGATAATTGCGGCTGTTTATCACAGAATTCATAGAGAGTGGTATACTTTTCTGTTTAATTCTGTATAGTGCTAAAGTAACATGGTAAATAGCTCTTCTATGCAAACTTGCTAAAAGTGTGAAAAACCTCCTGCATATCTTGAATGAGATTTCAAATTGTCCAGTAACCATTAAATTCTCAACAGATGTAATTTGGTTTTTTTTAACACATACATCTATGCCTTTGAAGAATTGTAAGACGGTATGGTTAGGTTAAGTTGAAGTTTAACCTGTGAAAACTGTGGTCGACAAGATCTTAGCATATGTATTAAACTCTTCTAAAGCATCTGTCAATCGAAATCTTACTTATATACTTGAGTGTCCATAAGTTACAAGCGTACATTAGCGTAATTAAAGCTTCCTTGCTTCAGTCTTCTGCTAGATGTAAGTTCTACGAAAATTACAGATATCTGACCATTTAAGTGTGCATTGAAAACAACAAAAGAGCAATACTGAAGTTAGATAAAAGTTCTAAACCTGTAAGTTTAATTTGTCGGTAAGATTATAAATCTGAATCTCCTGTTACATATCGCGTATCTGCAACTACTTTTAATCATATATGCAATTTTAGCTAGAGTGAGTGCATTGGTTCGATCAAACTCAGATTGAGACTCCGTCAAAGATCTACAACTTACTGCTTGTGGAATTAAATCTAATCGAAACTAAGGGACTTTCCTTGGGATTTAAGTTTCTTGTGTCCAGTAAAGCTACAAGAATGATTTGTGCAGAAGCTCAGTTTGATTATTTATAAAGCTAAGCGGAAGATTTACATCTGATGGATTACGACGAAAAGAACTGGTTCAAGTCTAAGTTGCTTGATATAACAAACCAGTATTTTATTACATGAAACCCACAGTCACAAAGTTTATCCAAAAAAAATCAAACAGTATCAAGAAAACGTCAAGAAAAATGACAGCATAGTGATGCTACGACCAGATAGAGATCAGGTGCTCTGTTGATGAACAAAGAAGATTATATCTTCAAGATAAAGTAAATTCTCAACAGCCTTTTGAGACTCAGGCAGGAAAACCGCAGAAAAGAAAATGTTGATTCAACCGGAAAGCAAATCACAAGTAGTCTTAGAGATCTGTTAGAAGAAGAAACTGGTTGATAACTCTACATACAATGAACTGAATTCCCAAGGGTCTCGTATGCTTTATATGTATGGTCTGTTGAACACACATAACCAAAAATTCCATCTTGGCCTTTTCTATCTACGATCAAATAGCCTCATCACTAAGCCCTTCGTTGGCTTGCAGAAACATTTGAAACCATCCGTCAGCAACTGGCTGGACGTACTCTGAAAAACTCATCTCATTTCGTTAAAGATGCAAATGAAAATAACATTTCTAATAAGTTCATAGTATCATTTCATGTAGTTCCTTTGTTCATAAAGATTTATATGCATGAGACTGTTGAAATTATTCGTCAGTATTCCGAAGTCTTTCTTCTGCTGATTTTGGAATTCAGACGTTTGCTGTTAATGTGTACCTAAGATATTTGGTTTCAGTTGGATAACACTCTATACCGCCAAATTAGTGGGGTGGTAATGGGTATTCCATTGTGTCCAGTGTTGACAGACATCTTTATGAATAACCTTGAGAAGATAAAACTTTTGCTAGCAATTAAAGAAATGATGTATTATTCCAGATACATCACTCATAAGTTTATCGTTTGCAACGACCTATATCATGCATTCCACTTGCTGTAACGCTTCAGTGACGCTTATCAAAATATCGAGTTCACCACCGAACAATAGAGCAACGATAAGTTCAGTTTTTTAAATATCCCATTGTAACAATGTGATAATTGCACTTACCTAGGGTTTATTCGTCAAAAAATAGTACATGGAATGGATTATATTAGATTTCAACATCTTCCATCCAACCCTTTTTACACGAGCATCGATCAACAACCTTTTATAGACCAAGAAGGATATGTCCGTGATAAATTGAAAGAAAATTTGCTGAGTGTTGAAAATACCCTTCAAGACAGTGGTTACTCGTAGAAGCTTATCAGTAAATATAGATCTGAAAACAATAAAATAAAAAAATTACAGCAAGCAAGAAGTCCGTTTTCTCTAAACTCAACTTCCAACTTGATGCGGTCTCTGGGAGAATTAATAAAGGACTGAAAGCCGCACCAAACAGAAAATATCTTCCAGCCAAGTTGTTCCCTTTGTATAGAACAGAATGCTGCTTGAGATAATCTAAAGTCGACAGCTTCACTGCCTGCCTATATTACCTCTAACTGTGTTCAAAAGTTCACATGCATCTACGGTAGCAGTTACACCAAGAGGACAGAGAGAAGTGCATATCTTAAATTTTAGAACATTTTCCAAAAACCTGTATTTTAAATGAACAAGTGTTTTCAGTAGTGCAGAAAGTAGGCATCTTAGCAACTAATGGCATAAAGTAGACACATTGGAATTTTTCAAGGTTATCAACAGAAGATGTAATTCAAACCTTCTTAGTTTCTCTGAGGCAGTAGGAATAAGACAAGTGAAACCAGCATTTTGTGCTGAAAAAGAAGTAGTAATGTCTTTCTTTGCACTGTTAACCTGTGATTTATTATTTCTTCTATTCGATGATATTATCTCTTGACTTCACCTTTTTTCTGTTACCAGGTGATTTTCATCAACGTTCTACCAACTGAGTTGAACTCCTTTTATCATTACATAAGTTGACTGTTCTTTAGCATCAACTAGCCAACTTGTTAACCTTCTGCGCTGTCTTACTATTTGTGATCTTTACTCGAACTGTCTGTTCAGAGATATTTATAACTAAAACTTCACAAAATATCCTAATAACTTTATCTGGATGTTCGAATTCTTTGTTAAACCATGTTGTTCCCTGCTTATTAACTTCATGCAACTGAAAAAGCGTATGTTCCAATTTTTTTGTAATATCAAGTTGATATGCTTTAAGGTTTTGAGCGGCTGATGAGGAACTGGAGAAACAAGACAGAAGCATTTAATTCTGTTCCAGTAGTTGTTCTTTCCCTACTGGAGTTCATAAGGGAGAATATGTGTATGAAACTCAGATAGGCTGAAAGAAAGAATAACATAAATTCTTAAAGACATTCCTTCCTCACCAGGACAGCGAAATGAAGTGAAGAAACCAAGATCAAAGACTTTGGACAGAAACAATTCAATATCTTTGGAATGTATATGACAAAGTTGAGAAACTAATCCTAATATCAAGAACGGGCTGAAAAGTATTTTTACTTCAAGGTTTGACAGACGCATATGCAACTTAAAACCCTGCTTGTATGATCAGTGATTCAAGCTTGCACTTGGTATAACATTACTACAAGAAATGAATGATCAATGCACAAATATATTGAATCAAGACAAAGGAAACTTTCACGCATTCGCATTTATGTTGATTACTCATTTCTGCAATGTTATAAAGGCAGTAAATGAAAACATTATCTTTTTATGATATATATATATATATATATGCAAATTTGAAATTTCTTAATTACAACATAAATAAACTGTACACCAAGAATACTCTTGCGAGATAAACAAACGAAGATGGTTGCATCCGAAAAGAATCGAGACCACAGAGTAATCTGATGTACTTTATATGTACCGTTTTAAGTCCCGCCTGTAGGATATTAATTTCGAGACAATAAATTACGTACATTCTCCTCAAATTAAATAAAATAAATATCAGTTTCAGATCGCAGTCCAGTATGAAGAATTAAAATCAAAAAGACAGATTGCTATGCATGAATATGATTTGAAGGAAATTAAATTGATAAGTTCAAAGGTTTGATTAACCTTAAAGAAATTTCCGCAACACGACGAAAGAATCTGGAGAAAAGATGAAATCTTGATAACGACTGTCTCAACCTAGTTCAAAATGTCTCAGTAGTGCACACACTCACCACCCTACTATGTGTCGAGATCAAGAATGTAAAGTGTTACAGTAGGCATAATGCAGTCCAGCGACAGGTCAAGAGTTCAGTAGTCCATATTTCCATACTATTTTCAATCCGTGATATAGTGCGGCCATCATGCACTATCATGTATTAAGACCCATCCATAGATCTGTATCTGTTCACGCAGCGGATCGCTCCTGGAAATCCATATGGGAGCAAGTTAATGAAATGAACTGGATAATAATTTACTTTGCAAAAAGAATGATTAACCTCGCCTAGGTAATTAGTTCAATAGTTACTAGGCGGTCCTAAGACCGGATTAAGAGGTAAGGTTGGCCATACGACCAGCAACCCTACCATCAAAACAACCAATCCAATAGCTGAATAAACTTGAAAGCACAAACAAACTCATTCCTGACTGAAATCGGACAGACAAAATGATGCCAGTTGGTGAAAGAATTCACGGAACCAATTGACCAATGTGTCTCCTCTTCTCTCCATAAAAGCACAAGTGAGAATAAGGAAATGGAATGAATGTCCGCAACATGCATGAACATAGAAAGGCTGTCCAGACTACCTAAGAGATGAGAAGATATAGCATAGAAGTGCTTGGAATTTGCAAGAAATCGGCAGATGCAATGGAAGTGGACTCTGCAAACTGTCAACTGGAGACGAGTCAATAATCTACTCCAATATTGTCACGCAGACGACAACGAACACGAACACGACAACGACCATGAGCACGAGCACACTGAGTTTTCGACTGGCTATGCTGATGTCGCAAACAGCATCGAAGGCTCTCTCACTCTCTCTCTCTCCCATGCACTGGGAACCAATCTCCTCCTGATGCATCAGCATCATGACACCAAGATGGATTCAAATCGAAATGAAGCAAAGTCACAATCATACAATCCTACACCACACACCTAAAATATTGCAGGTGAAGAGAGGAAGGAGGAATTGTACAAACAACTGCCAGCAGCACTGGACAAGAACCAACCCCAGTTGATGACATCAAAATTCTGATGGGTGGTGTGACATGGATGAGAAACTGGGAGGGGACAACACAGGATGAGACCTCACTCATCGATCACGGGTAGAGATGGACTCGGTGAAGTGAACGAGAATGGAGAAGTGTCTGCAGACTTCTGTGGATTCAACGATTTGGTGATTGGATGTGAGGTGAGGTGAGGTGAGGTGAGGCGGTGTGTACAAACACAAGGGTATTCATGAGTCAGTGATATGGATTCGATTTCACAAGACATCAGACACACTACACCAAACATCAGATCGACTTCATGTGAATGTGAAGAAAGTGGTGATGCAGCCAGCCTCCTGAACACAAGATCAGATCAGATGAAGAATGGGAGTAAATGTGAGTGGTTCACACGACTGACTATCCAGTGCAAGGAATCTGCCTTCAAAATCGTGTTGAAAGCCTCCAACGAAACTGGTGATAGACTACAGATGACGTTACACACCCAGAACAATAAATAAGTGAATGGACGAAACTACAAAGGATATCTGACCTTCAGATGACTAAACGTATCATCTCTGAAACTGAATGCAGGTTCCGATAGCCGTCACTTCTAAGTATAACTGACCAACGAGTTAATAAGCATTTTCTGGCTGAAGTACACAAGTATCGAAATGATTCTAAATCTGAAGTTTTTACAGATAAAACTTCTTAAATATTTCAAAATTTTCATTGGAAAAACAGTCGCTGACTTAACTTGGCTTTCTTTAATCGTTTCGAATGTGTATATTTTTTAAACATCGGCAAGTATCTTAGAAATGACCAATTTTTTGAAGACCGAAAATATCCGGAAAATCTTTGAGTCAGTAACCAGCTACTCCATCTTTCTTTCATCACTGAGATCTAATCGAACCTTCCTTGAGCACAAGGGCATTCTGCAATATAAGTCACCCAGCCACAGCACATAGTTTGGGTCACAAGTAAGTTAGGAAGAAAGCAACAATAATCCAGCTGAAATATGAATAATATATCCGCTTTCAGTGCACTATTTTGGTACAAAAATGCATCTATAAATTATGAACTGCAGCATGTTATGACATGCATTAATTCTGATTGCTTTGAATAATTAGTTACTTCAGGCTGTTGAACAACAAACATCGTATACAACCAGCGCACTGACAGGAAGTAAAGTGATCACATTTTAAAACTATATAACAGGATCTGATAAATACAAAAGAACAAAAAATATACCAGCAAAGAAATATTTCTTTTCAACGACTTCATTATCAAGTCGTACAGTCATATTTATACTCGGCAAAGTGACAGATAATTAAACTAAAAAGTTGATGAGCTGCTAAGATGTTTCAGTGATTATCACCCGTCCATTAAATTCACTGTAGAGGAAGAGTTAGATTCAACGTTCCACTTTCTAGACGTAATAATAAACAGAAGGGATGATGGTTCAGTTAAAAGGTCAGTCTATCGAAAGCCAACTTGGACCGGGCAGTTCATTAACTTTAATAGTTTCGTACCTCTTAGTTGTAAAAGAAATCTCATTTACTCTCTGTGTTCCAGAATCTATAAAATATGTTCAGAAGACACGGCGGAGATTGAATTCGAAACTCTTAGAAAAACACTATCTAATAATGGACACCCTAAAAAATTTATTGGTAAAAATCTGAAGAAGCGAACCACTCCCATCCCATTACAGTCCCTAAGAAAATTTTCATCATGAATCTAGAATTCAAAGGAGACACCACACCCGAAGTGTTGGGAAATCGCCTGTCAAGATGTATTAATAGTAGCTTCTAAGCTGCTAGACTGAGACTGATATTCTGCAGTCGCCATCTGATTCGTCAGCGCGTGAAGGACAGGTTTCCACTTATGTCCACATTTATGTGTATCTATGAGTTCACATGCTCCTGTGGAACTGATTATATTGGAGGTTACAAGCAGGCCTTCCAAAAAGACGTAGCTGAACATTACCCGGTTTGGCTTACCAAAGGCGAGCACGGGAAAATGACTTTATCCATATGTGAACACCTTATTGAATTAGGTCATTCAGCAGATCAAGATTCATCCTTTAAAGTAATTTACAAAGTTAAGTTGAACTACTCCAAAGGTTTACATTTCCACCACTTATGCATAGCTGAAGCATTAGGTATATATGAACAAAAGGCGAAACTTCGCATTCAAAAACGTTTTGTGAAACCACTTTTTCTACCTTGGCCTTAACAATTCCTTGTTGCTTACTGTTGTCAATTTCACTTCACTTCACTTTGTCATACTTCTGTTTTATTATCGTCATTATCACCGATTTTCACTTCATTGGCATTTGACCCATATTTCACTATTTCATATCAATTCATTCCTTGTTCATTAACCTATTTTGCATCTTTCAGCTAAATTATTACTGTTTTACAATCCTTTGACAGCACGTGTCTCTTATCTCACCACTTGTTATCATTTCGTTCCTTATTCAATGACCCATTTTCCATTTCTTCCACTTGAACAAATATCACCACCTACACCTATTGTATATTAAGCATGTTGATTGAGCAAATTTTAATGTAATTATCTGTCACTTTACCGACTGTACAGGTTGATAATGAAATCGTTGAAAAGAAATATTTCTTCGCTGATACATGCTTTGTTGCTATTCCTGAATAAATGGATGTATTTCGTCAATACAAAAGACTGAAAAAAAGGTATTGATCACTCTGGAATAGGACGTTGGTGTACCTTAACTATTTCAAAAATATAGATAGCTGCAAGTTATAGGACTCTAGTGGTAATATCTCTAACTACAGCGCTAATTGACATAGTTGTTCCCAACACAGTATGACATGCTTTAAAACAGAAAATGATTTGAAGAAAGATGATGCTTTTATTCAGTTTGACATGTATTTAAAAATCTGTCTCCAACTTTGTCTATCCATCTGTCAGTTAAAAGCCCTTCTCATGATTTTTTGGCTAAAGATTCTGAGAGACGATAATATGCAAGGCAAGAAAGTAAATCAAATATGCTAATTATTTTGTTAGTCACAAACAATACTGGAAGGAGTGAGATTGGAAATGGTAGGAAAGACGTAAAATTCAGAGTAAAAGGGAACCTTGGCTTTATTGTATAAATACACCATCTTCATTTTTATATTATTTATGCATTTCGTTGAATTAACCGCAAGCATATTTTTTACAGTAAAGTATATTTTCTACGGGTTTTTCAAATGATTTTTGTCAACTTCTTTCTACACCTACACACTATAGCCTTTAATGGCAATCTTTCTTATTTGGTTTCAGTTTTCTATTACTGACAATAATAAAACAGTGATTCCCCTATGTACTATTTTTGCTGTGCTTTTTCCATCCACCCTCCTCCTCGTCATAATCTTATCCTGACGTTTGCTCTAGTATGCATCCAGTCAGATTTAAGAATTTATTTCGCACATCTACGGCGCCATGTGAATAAAAGTGACGTATAAATAGAAATGTCTTTGTGGAATGCTTTTGAGGAAAACCATAAACTCTACTATCATTATTATTACTGTATTACTAATACTGCCAATATGAAGGATATTACCATTACTGCTACCCAACCTTCTCGTAAAATATTTTTCATTGTTTAAAGCTATAAAGCCCTTTCAAATAGTAGGAAAAAATGCTGGGACAAAAAACCCACAATAAAAATAAAGGACAAGTAAATTCTGGTCCTTTCTGCACGCACGCACATACACAGGCAGGTTAAGCTTTTTTAAAAATGGAATAAAGTGGGGTGAGTGTAAAGGAGTATTTGGGGATGGTGAAGTGAAACGGAATAAAATACATAGAAAACAATAACTGTGATTTCAACTAACTGGCGCCTAAAATTTATTTTGATGAATAGTGTATTCTGTATATAAGATATGGAAAACGTCATATAAATGATTTATCAGAATGATGAAGGCTTATTTTGAATAGATATCTCCCATGAGTTTGTGAACTAACACGCAAATACTACTTTCTCTTTTGGTCATTTGTATTACAATAAAAACGTTTTTAAACAATCAATTTTGTCACTAATAGTATTACTCTCAATAGTATTAGTTTATAACTTTTGAAGTAAATGAAGTCTGTTGAATAAGGCTTAACTTTTTAAATTGTCAATTACTTTTGTTTTATTACTGTTTTTTACCTAGATAAGGTGGTTGGCCTTAAAATGTTGCACCTTTCATATTGTTTTTACAGCTGTAGATAACGTGTACGAAAGCCTTGGTATCCATATTTAAAGCTATTCCTAGAGATATATTGATTGGTAAATTTGAAAAATATGACTATGGGTGATTTATCCGTCAGTCAACTCCCTCATTAGATAGCGACAATGAAATATTACTAACAAATATATCGGTGTGTATATTCTTTATAATGAATACAGTCCACTAGGGTATATGAAAGTGTCTTTACAAAGAATTCCTTTTCTTGCTTAAAACTTTTAATCAAAATAAGCAGCCTCATTAATGAGTGAAACTATATTATCCAAACCAAACAGATAAACATTCACATTTTATTCTTGTGCTTAGTTCCAAAACCATCTGTTATTATTTTTTTCCAGTATATCTGTAAGCCAAGTTTCACATTCAAAGGAAAGAAGTATTCAAACTCTTTATCAAAACTCTCCAGTCTTTCAAACATATCTCTGCCAACCATATAGCATCTTTTTATGGAAATGATTGGCTCATAGGAACAAACACGATAGTTGAGCGAAACGTTGAAAAAGTTATATTTAGGTTAATTCTACTGTTCAATTTCATGTTGTGAGGAATTCCATCAAAATGTATCCATTGAACAAGTAAACTTCCCTATACAATAAACTTCATATTTTTACTCTTTTTCCAGTTGAATTATAAAGTTTTAGCCAGCGAAAGCAAAACTTGTTGATAACTCAGGTGGCTTCATCTTATTCCCTTATGTGACCAGCCATTGGCAGTGTTACATAATTTTCGTAATCTTTTTCATTATGGATTACCATTACATCTTTCATCTGTTACTTAATTTTTTCAGGAAGTTAGAGGGTGATAAAAAGTCAGTCTGTCATAGAAAAGCTTTCAGTTTAAATTTCGCTACCCACAGAGTCCACAAAAAAATTTTTAGCCATGATTTTTCCAGATAAAAAACACCGTTTAACTGGAGGATATTTCGATATCGAACTTGTTCACCTAATATTGGACTATTTTTATTTACTGTACATATTTGATTAAACTACTGAGACATTATCAGTACAATGATGTAGCAGTTTTTATTATACTGCAACTCATAATGCTCATAATTTCCGACTGATATGCCTTACAAATGTAATACTAATTATCTGCTCTGACTCACAACTGATAAATAAACATCTGAAAGCTTTTAGTTGATTAGTATTGGTCTCAGCTGGTGAAAATATTCAAATTGCCACTCTTAAATTCATATATAGCTAGGTTAACTACGGACACTTGAATAATAATTGTCAGGTTATACCGTTGATGACTGCTCAGTTACTTGGAAATATGAAAAGGTGGTAGGATCGAGGTGTATTGCAACTTCAAAGCAAATAAAAACAGTGGTTTATATATTTATTTCTATATATTCACAATGACCTTGGCTATCTCCAGTCTTTTATAGAAAGTTTCCATAGTGTAGTAAGATTTATTATTATTATTATTCCCTTGGGTTCCTAATTGAGCATAGGGCTTCAGTAGTATGCCTCTTTTGAACTCTATTCTCTGCAGTCTTTACAACCTGTCACCATGATTACACACAAGCTTTCATTCCTTCCATACACGATTTCCTCCACGTCACCCTCGGATGTTCAATTCTTCATTTCCCCTTTGAATTCCACTCGAGGGCCTGGCGCGTGATATCTGCAGTCGGCCTTCTCAGTGTATGTCCAATCAGTGTAATAAGAAGACAGGGGTTATCTGAGAAATGTGATGTGTTCGCCCAATGCATTCCGAAAAGCCTGATCACATTAACTTGTCAAGGTATTTTATATGAAGGATAAGAATACGGTGGGTTAAAACAAATAAATTAAGATTACACAAGACTTGGAAAATATGAGGATAATAAGGATAATACATTTTCACACCTCACTTCGTATTAAAATGACATAAAGATTATCAAGGTAAAGGTAAAGGCAATCTCTTTTTGGATACATAAAGGAGATTTCAACTTTCGAATAGCTAAGGCTTCAATGAATCTAATTATACTGTCGTGAAAGCCCCTATACAATTGTTTAAAGGTTGTTTTAGAGTCAATCTTGTGACCTGTTTCTATAATGTGTTTCCCTGTCGACTATGTAATTGTTTTTCTATCCGTTCAAAGATATGCTCCAGCACCCTCGACTTCATAGTTCAATTATTCCTCCCAATGTAAGTGTCACTGCACACACAAGCAAACTGGTATGCGCAGCGGGATGTGACGAAATCCCTTACGGAGTGATTGGGTTCATTCTGAAGCTTAGGTTTCGTTTTCTTTGTAGTAGTGAGCTTGGCTGCATAGTATGTCGTTTTAGTAACTGAATTAAGTCTTCGTTTCAAAATCATTTTGTTTGATTCCCCTTATACAGTAGCGCGATGTAAACATCCCTCTTCGAGACAGAATACTGATTAGTTCGAACCGTTGTGACGTTTTTATAATGACTGATGAACTTTTACAGAAAGGCTTACTTTATTCATTTTGTCTCTTTAGTTAATCTGGAATTTACATGTGTTTGAAATTTCAAAGCAAAACAATAGTTGTGAAGGCCTTCAAAGATTCGAGGCTTTTTACGAGAAGCGAGGGAGTCTTATTGTAAACCAAACCACATTCTACTAACCAGTGATAAATTAAGCATTTTGATATCACTGCCGGTATCCAGCATTTTCTCATGTTAGCTTTGTGTAGTATGACCGAAGTTGGTAGTCATTATTCCAAACTGCGTGAAAGGAACAATTCTGAGAGTAATTTAAGTCAATTTCTTCATTTACTGTGATATTCTGGATTTAGAGTGCCACATTAGGCTTACATAGCACCATACAGGATACTGCCAGTGCTTTTCTATATGTTATCCCAGTCTGTTTGCTTATAACAAAGTAAAAAATATTCTAAATGTGAGATTGTTCGTCTCTTAAACTAAGGCCTAACAAGATTTTATTCAAACTATTTGTTCAAAATATTTTCTACAAATGAGAAAGGCTAACAAACGTACAGGTAAGTGTATTGGAGAAACCAATATACGTCTTTATTACAAATGACATTCAGAATTTAGAACTTTCATGTCTTATCCTCTGTCGTTTCAAATGTGACTGTAATTTGATAGAATTAAATTAATGTCATTTATAAAAAGAAACCAGAGGAATAGTTTTTACCAATTTTTTTTATTTTAAAAAGATCTTAGGAAGCAAAACATAAAGAATTATATTCAAATAACTACTTGTCAGTGGTTGGTCAACATTGTCAACATGTGCTATAAAATAACCAAACCTCATTTCGTTACATACATTAGTTATAGATAGATCATTATCAAAAAAGTTTAAATGTCGACCTGAAACATACTACCTCAAAAATGTCTACAAATAATAAAGCAGTCAGATACAAAAGGAGGCATTACACTAGGTTACACATCCAACCTACATGATAAGGAACGACATCAATACAACAGTTAATGACTTCTCAACCACTTATTCATCATGTGAAGAATACAGGAGTAAAGCCGATGAAAGAAATCTGCATTATTTATTTCTAAAACGTTTAAAAGATCCATGATGGAGGCGATTCGATACTGATAATAAGAATGATAAGCGTTTGGTGCTCTTTGAGCTTTCTTGTTTGTATATTTAGTTCCGTAGATAAATTTGAACATGGCAAGAACGAAACCATTTGAAGAATAAAATTGGTATAATTTCTCTCTGCTATTTATTATACAGCTTAGAATCACAGAGGTTAACACAAAAAGAATTTTTTTTTAATGCTTCATTTTTTCCAGTCAAAGTTCAAAATTCACAGTATACCGACAGATAACGGAGATACAGATAGAAAATACCAGCAGAACAATCAGAGCGAGAGTTTATGTATATATACTACTACCAATAATAATAATAATATAATAAATGATACTGGAGTCAGGAACAAAGGAAAGATTTGCGCAACAGTCTTGTATATTAAAAATGAATATCAGTCTGAATGAATATAAGCCTGTGTGTGGGAATCTTAAGCAAAATGCAAATAAATTGAATGGAGTTTATGAAGCAAAGTATAGTTACCAAGGTAATGCAAAACTAGTCACGTTATCTTTTGATAAAAAGAAGTCAAGTTGAAGTTGTCTTAATGCAACTGATTTTGCCAAAGAAAACAGATTAGTAGTTCCATGTATACTGATTATTTTGTAGGCATAACTGAACCCAACTGTATGTCCTGTATCCTTTAGTTATCTGATGACTGTGTTTATAAAAACTTTATTTTGTATCGAGGTTTGAGCATCCAGAAGCATTTTCGAAAAATCTGGAGGCGCATCCCGCTCAATCTTTCTTAAATACTTTCTCCATGCGCGTATGAAAATTTATAAATGCAGCGGGAGAAGATATGGGTAAGGGACAAAGTTACTGTGGATTGACTTAATGAACGGCTTATGCCCTTCAATGAGACAAATTAGCTGCAGAGAAGGTTTCCTTTCAATGCTCCATTTAGTCATATTCTCCATTTCTCCCGACAATCAGTAACCTCTGAATCCAAAGTTGATTGAAAGTGGCCTCCTTACAGTAACTCCTAGTTTACATTTTACTGTCCCAGGTTTTCCGAATTCCATGTTAAACGTCCTCAAATACTTACTTTCTCTAAGTTTCTTTTCAGTGACCGTGTATTCTTCCGTCTCGGTGGAGAAAGTTTCATGACCGGTGTAAGTGATATCAGTACCTAATTTATAAAAAGGTTCATCTCAAAACTTCTGTTTGTATGTAAACACTGAAATAGTGATAACAACATCTGCTTTTTCAACACCTGTTTCAAAGACAAAACTAATTAAAACCGTCACCTAGTCACATTTGGGATCGTTTAAGTTCAGAAGTTCATTGAATTCTATTATATGGTTTTTGGCATCCAGATTTAACTTATGGTCTAACAATTGTGATATTAGATTGACTGGTTATAGTAGGGTAACCAATTTCATGCAGGCTAGGTCTAACTGCTGGTCGAGTTCCATCGATTATTTTGCAAAGTGGCCACCAGACTAGAAGACTCACCATCGTAATGCACTTTGATAGGTGTTAGTTGGGTGAAGGCAATCAACAGAAAGCCCTGGGCCTAAGCTATCCTCAGGCAACCGATCACCGTACCCAACCCAGTCTTTCAGCAGGTCAATCACACCCTGAATAGCTGAACGGTGACATCTCTAACTGCAACATTGTGTAATGCAGGTTCAAATTTCAAGTGGGACATCACTTCCATCGAGGTCACACATACGTCTTACTGCCGAGTGTCAAAAAGCTCGAAACCTAAGTCTAAAGCTTTCTGCATATTGCCTCCATCTAACAAATTCTAAAATTGTTCAGTGAATGTAAACTGTCTCTCTTTAGTGACTGTTTGTTAACAATTTATGGCTTCTAAGATGTAGTTCGACAGACCACGTGCTCAAGTATTCCTAGTGGTGTTTACCTGGTAGTAATCTTTCATTCTGAATAGCAGTGCAAAAGGCACTCATTTGGGTATTCACTTGCTTTTGCTGGCCATTCAATCAGTAGACGACTCCATCTTATTTTGTTTGTGAATTATTTAACCTGGCACCTGTTTTAGTGTTCATGTCGTACGAAGATCAGATAAACAGGTATTTAACAATCGCAGTAGATATTTTCATTAAAATATGCACCTTTTTGTTGGATGCTGCATTTATAATTACGTGAGTTTTTCAGCTTCGTAGAATATCTATTTGTCAGGCGTCATAGTTAAGGAAACATGAGACTGAAACGTTGATTACAGACTTTTTTGATTACGGAAGTGAATATACATATCAGTAAACATTTCTCATGGCTCCTTATTGGACTCCACTTACACATGAATAAAGGCGTATATATGCTTATTTAAAAAATGTTAATATCTTGCAGTCGCCTTGTGTTGTCCGTCATAAGTTTGCGCTGTCAATCTTAAGTCAGGCGACGGTTTACTACTTCTATTATTGCATATGTACTTAGCGTCAAACAATGTTGATGCGACCAGTATTGAAAAGTTTTCATCTTTAGGCAACAATTAGAAGAATAATTGAAAGACTAAATATATACATAAGATACTTTCCTCCTATTCATAGTATATTACCTAAATTCAGTTGAAGAACGTGAAGTTGTAACTTGAAGGCTTTCTAAAGTTCTTTTATATGCGTGGATGAATTTCTGACAAAGCATGAAGGTTTGAAACTACTGGAATTCCTAACCACCAGTAGCATAGTATCCGATAAGTGAACCTCGTAGCTTAACTTGTCAGATGTTAGCAAGAGCTTTTGGGGTTGTCACTGTACTTTCCTGAAAACCTGTTGTTAATATTCCTAAATATATACGTGCACATTATATACATATGGCTTTTCAAAAGGTGAGATACAAATGAAAATATTTAGTGCAAATTAGTTGTCCACACATTCCTTCAAAGCGATCATGATTTCCTCAGAAATCTGAGTGGTACTTAAAAGACAAAAATATCAGTTAAATATGACCTAAGTAGTTGGGAGGAATGCAGCTTAAATTCTTTTCTATGAAAAACTTGAAGTGGTAAACTGCAGATCGCCAATCGAACATATTGTTTACCTAGTTAAAGGCCTTTATTGCCGATGACAAGTTATTTCACCACAACAGCTAAATAAAACGAACCGGCGAAAAGTGAACAAGCACGGCAATATGTTCATACCTGATTGGATTCAAAGGATAGTGATTCTCAACAAACGAACTACGACTTTTTATACCAGTTCTAACTAGTTTCTCTATTATGTTGGACATTAAGTGTTCCGTGTGCATCTGTAAAGCAACTATTTGTTACTGTTCACCATTTAATTGATGCTCAAGTTTTGTAAACCAATTCCTCAAACCACCTTGTTATGCAATGATTCGTATACCGAGCATAACTTTATTTAGAATTTATCAATCACGATGACAAAAAGACTCAGTGAATCGTAAAATTGTAAGTTTGTTGGTACGTGGCTTAGAGGTCACTAGCTCATAAGATAGTTTAATTCCGCCAGAGCATTTTTAACTTAACTCACAGTTTTATGCAAAACCCAGCATACTGTTGATGAAAAAAATGACTGAACTCCTTTTCGTCAAGGAGTGTCAGCTTTTACGTACAACAGGACATTCATATTTATTTAGTCACACCGATTTTTCTTTCACTAGTCCATCATAGTTTCGCTTTCGTGCATACACACATGATGTTAGTGGTAAACTATCAAAAGCATGGGGCAAAATTGCGATGACTTTTCTTTTACTGACCTTACTGAACGCTTATGCGTTACTATTGTTGGCTTTGTGGACAGCACAGTAGAAATTGTAACAGTCAACCTTGGGATACAGTTCAGTGTTTTCTCCTTGTGTTGTTTTGAGTCACTATTAGTTTTTCTGAGGTTCTATAGTCAGTGTGTGTCAGTGAACTATCATGACTTTAATCATACATAAATATGGATGATTATGAAAATCTTATCCTGATGCTCTGAAACTCATTTCTAACGGTGGAATGACTCATATACTTTTTGCGAGCAGAAAGGATAAATAATTATGTGAGCCTTCCCAAATATTTACCATTTATTTTCCATCTCTTATTAAACTTTAAAACCAACCATTGTGTTCTTCCCAAACATGCTTTAATAGTGCTTGGCTCGCATGTTTCTCACACACTACATTTGCATTTAGAAGGGAAAGAATCTTGATCATGTGTTTCACACTTCTATAAGCTCATTTAGTTTCTGCTTTGTGAGTATTTCAGTGATATCCATGATTGTAGTGCTTCTAATCATTCTTCACAAAACGACACCAAAGGCATTCATCCTTGGTAATACTTTTGTTTACGTGGCGAATGTAAATGCGTTCGCGAATGTGAACGATATCTTATTTTTCATACCTTGACGAAAACATCACTGGCGTTCTCAAGTGTTCTAGAAAGGAAATTTAAAATACTACAAGTTTACATTATTAACTTTCATTGTTCCAAACCATAACCCTCTTCAATATTCATCTTAACGATAATGCAAAGTCAAATGCTTAACTGATTGTTTTTGTTCCACTGGCATTGAAAGCAGTTGAAATATCTCTGTCAGTAAAGTGTGTTTATGCATCTTTCCGTGAGGTTACTGATATTTTAATTATGATAAGTCTTCAAGACTCCAGAGTAATCTAACATACACATCTATTTATGATGTCAGCACAAGCCTAATTTAGCCTTTAGTATACTATTTATATGGTTTTATGCTGTAAAGACACATCTTTCTTCTCGACATAATCTGGCGCCGTCTATGAGTACGTCAATCATTACGAAGAAAAATCCTAAAGGGGGTAAATGATACACATAAAATCTAGGGAAGTATACGTATTGAGTAAATGGTTATTGATACGTACAAGATATGAAAATCCAAGCGCTTCGTTTCTTCCCTACTTGCTCCCTCATATGCAACGACTGTTTTCATTCTCTAACCTTTCTTCAATTCTCCTCTATTTATTTGTATCTGGGATACATTTGAGAAGAGAGTAACAGAGTATACCACTAACGAAACAAAATTTTGTTCTCCTGTAAAATCATCAGCCTTCATAAATCCACATATATTTCTTCCCCCGGCATTTAAAGCTAAACGTTAACATAGAAAATATTCAAAAGGAACAATAAGTGCTGACTTTCTGCATAGAATAACATATAGACATGCACACGTGAAATCAAAAGTATTAAATTTCATAACGGCCACTACAATAATATTTCTGAACCCTAAAGGTTCGAGTTATATGTTTACTGCATCTGAAAAATTAAAACTACCTGCATTTTAGCGCACTTTTTGAACTTCATACATTTTCAAGAAGCACGGTTTGAGGACCACCTAACCTCAGCTTTTGGCTAATATTTTGAGTAGAGGAATACGCTCATTTACCTATAGGAAAACACAAAAAGGGGGTGGTAAAGAAAGGGACATTCATTACTCCAACTAAATCATCTTTCAAGCTGTACATTTGTGAATATATGTTACAGTGAGTAGAACACTCCAAAATCACTTCAAATAAAGAGGTTAAAATGTGTTCAATGACGAAAAGAAAGTTAACTGATACAAATAAGAGTGTAGAATATGAAAATCAACAAGGTGTTATGATAATAAAAAGTATAACCAAGTAATACAGGATAAATCTATGACAGTCAAGGCTTTATGATGGACACTTTTTTTAACATATCACTAGCTTGAACTTCCGAATGGCTAGTGCTCCAGCCACGCTCATAAGCTAAAATGATCTTTGTGACTAACATAGGAATCCAAGATGAGCGTTTCATCCTATTTGGGACTTGTCAGCTGGACTAAGTTTCCGACATAATCAATTATCTATAGTCATATCAAGAAAACCACAGACATTCCTTACATAGTTCTAATTTCCTCGCCTTCTTTGTGATATGGGCAGTAAAATTTCTTATATATTAAGAACATGTTGATTCAATAAACGAAGTTTCAGTTTCTAATCTCCCTTCACCATGTTATGTAAGTTTTAAGGATTTTCACTCCTTTCTATCCTGTTGCTTGGTTGTGTGTAATCGCATGCATAGCTACGGCTGAGCTTTTTTCTAAATTCTTTACCTTACTGGATCTACCAATTTTGATCTAACTAGGCTTTTGCGCTCAATTAGCCTAATTGACATTGGTCGACTAAACTGACCTATGTATTCAACTCACAATCGCCGCAAGAGATGTGATAAGCCAAGTTATTCTGCTTAATTGGATCAGTAAGATCTTTTAACCTACAAAGCCTATGTCTAAGTGAGTTTGTATTTTTAAATGCCATTCTGATCCCAGCCAGCGTTACTGAGAATCCTGTGTAGTGTTTCTAAGGTGCCTTCTTTGTATAGTAATACTGTAAAAGTTTTGAATTCTGTCTTCACATTATTGGCACTACTGTTATTAATATTATTATTACTACTATTAACACCTGTGTTACTAATATTTTTCTCGTGATTCTTAAAGAACTTATCAATTAATTTGGGAAGGCAACTGTTAATGAGAATTAGGTATCTTTATTGTTTATGGTTTCTTGTCTCAGATCATCTGTTTTACTGGTAAGCTTTTTGGCCCCGTTACTTAGAAACTTTATTGAGCTAACTTCAAATGACATAGGGTGAGATTATTTGAAGTTTAAGTAACGATTTAAATGTAAAGGTTTTCTACGGACACTAGTGTCTAACTCCCACATTTGTTTACGTTTTGTTCTGCAATCCAACATCGCTGACTCTCCCTCACTGTTTTCTAAACTAAGACTAAATAAATGATGTCTCACAGTTGTGTAGTTATCTTGATATGACTATGGACAATAAATTATGTCCGAAACATAATCTAGTAAACAATACTGATCCTTTTTGTGGTAAATCCAATAAATCAATAAGAATGGAATTGCATTCTACCACAGTGCACAAGTTTTACGCTCATATTCATCATATCTGTAGGATTATTCACAGAAAATGTAAGTTTGCACGTTATCTGCAAGTGGTATTAATCTTAGTCAAAGTCACTCTACCAGAGAACTTATTTTCAGTTCACTGTGATGATAATATTAATGCCAAAGGTATTCCAGCACTTCTAGTAAGCCCGAAGCTATATAGCTCTTTATTCATGAAACGTGCTGGGATGCTATCAATGCGAAGACAGAGTTCCTTTGGAACTCGCTTCCGATTGTCAAGGTTACGGAAAATGGAAAGAAAATGAGTACGGATTTGTTTATATTTCATTTCATAGGTATACACTTTACATATCACCTTAACTGTCTGACCTCAAAGCAATATTTACTGACAATCAACTTTCTCTATTACTCTTACTGAAGTTAAAATCCGCGAGTGTAGTGCTATCAACATCTGACGATTACTATAAGCAGGTAGGTGAAAGCATCTGGTTAATGGAAGTCTACATCATGCAAACATGCAAACATGATTACAGGTGAAATGTTTGAGAAGGCTGTCGTTGAAATACCCTTTCGGAGTCAGAAGAAAAGCTTCCAGTTACTTTTCGAACTTTCGGTTTGATAGTTACCATATAGGCGGGATTACTGTGATGAATAAATGTCTAAAAAGCTAAGTTTAAATATAATTTCCTATAAGTCCTTCTTTAATGTTTCCACAGTAGTCAGTTCATTTATTCAGGACTAGACAACTGGTTTATATTTTCCTAGAAAATAATATTGGTTAATTTTACAGTCAGGTCAACAATGCTGATTCAAACATTGTTTTCTTTGTTTCCATTCCAACTGTTTTTCTTCTCGAACATTATTCACATTAAAAGTTAACATATAACCTTTTTTTAGTAAAAAAATATTACCAGAATATTAACTGTGCTTTAAAGCATAGTTCCTTGAAACTTTCAATGCCTGTTAATCAAAAATTCACACCTCAAAATGAATTCAAACAGAAGAATACAGAACTACTTGTAGTATGCTTTATTTCGACAACCGTGAGATCTCAATAAATCACTATCCATTAACTGGAGACTTATACGCGTGCGTGAATGTCTCTATATATGGATAGCTATTTATATTATGCACAAAGTTATTAGATTAATGATAGTAAACAGAAGGTATTTGCTCATGACTAACTGCATTGAAAAGTTGTTTTATGTCCAGTAATCGTATGTGAAATTCAAAAAATATTGGTGTTTAGTATAACAAGACTGCATTAATTATGACGAACATTATATTTCCTGAAGTCATAGCTGACAGTTCCACAGGATTAACAACAAATCAACCGTCATATTTGTTTGTTTTTTAGTGCATACGGTTAAGTTCCACTTTAAAATTTATTATACTGATGCTCATGGCATTCTTCTAGATATTTATGAATGTTTAAATATTACTTAAAAGAATACATGAAGAAAACTTTCACCGAATCCTCAGCAATACTCTCGATCGTCAGATATTTAGCATTCATATTTCTTCTGTAAACTACTCAAGTTTATTCGTGTACAACCAAATAAAAGAGTCAGTTGACTTTAATAGTCTAAAAAATTATCCCTTACGGAATACATTGAAACCCACTGTTATAGTTGAGCTTTATGGAAAATGTCAAGGCATTTGATTGGTTGGTTATGACTGGTAGGAAATTAACTTGTGGATTTTTTACTGTATCTAGTTAGCTGGCTATCAAAACGGAAACAGTATCTAAGATGTGGCATACGGTTTTGCACCTTCTCTTTAGAATAGATCAAAATAACACAAACGTTTTAGGACTTAAATGTGTTATGTATATTATTATATATTATTTATCCCTTGGGTTCCTAATGGAACATAGGGCTTCAGTAGCACATGTCCAGTTATTGACAAATTTGTTGAATAGTATAATAATTTTTTTTGAAAATCTGTTGGAATTCAAGTGTTCATTTGCCTTCAGACTTTTTATTAACTCAATTAAATCATTTATTGAAAGATTAGAAGCAACATACTCAAAAAATCACTTCTTAGGAGGGATAAATTAAACTGAGATGAAATTCGCTACCAATATCTTTGTTTTATTCCAAAATTATCATCATATTGCGACATACCATATAAAAATACAGACAACAAGTTTTATGTTTACGTTTAGTAGTGATGCATGATGTAAAGAAGAACCGATAACTGAATAATTTCTTCCAGCTTTCAGCATTGGAAACCACTGTTCAATAGCTATCTCATAAGAAAATAAAATGAAATCAGCACAATCACGACAAAATGTTTTTCCATTCGAATGTCTTATCAAAATGATCTTGATTAGTAATGAACGTATTGCGAGATATTGAATTGATTGTAAACCCATTCAATGTTCAGTGTTTGAAACTGCAAACTCAACTAAGTTGAATAATATATGCTAGCCATATTTATTCTCTTTATTGTCGGAAAAATCTGCGTACACGCATTAAACGTCCAGGGAACATGGAATTTCATTTTCTGACTGTTAATTCTAAATATATACTTTTCTGTTAATGCAGTAAAAGCTACCGTCTCTAATAGATCTAGTCGAAATAATTCAAGGACAGTTTGAATTACAGATTGACATCAGCTGCTGAACGTTTATACAGTAAATAACTGAATGGCTGTTTTATCTAATCGTCAAAGTTCTCAAAAGCAGCAACATTTATTAAAGGACCTAGCTCAAAGTTTAGTGCAACGTGGCTATTACTAAGTGATTTAGTCACTGATTCTTTTTTAAAACTTTTTAAATCCACTATGTAATGCAGGGTTCATTTATATCATCACTGCATAATCATCCACATTCCAGACCAGGTTAAATTTACAGTCTATGGTCTCCGATTAATAATCTAAAAATAAAGTGGAGGTTTACGAGAATACTTCATTTTTGCTAATTCTTGTAGTGGCTTCATTTGACACTTGAGTTGTTTGCAGTTATTACCTATTTCCAAACTATTTATGAAGACTTTTACTAGTGTAAACAGTTTTTCATTCACAGACACAAAACCCACAGTCACAGTGACGAAAAGTGCAGGAAAAAATTTTAGAATGGAGTAGCATGCGTGTAGTGAGTTGTACTTATACAATTACTAAATCATCTATGTTCAGTAACTTTCATCTGTGTATGTGAAGTCAGCAACCAGACGTCAGGTAGGTGAATTGTATTCATTATGAAAAGCGTCAGTTCACTACTTCATAACTTAAATTACCCATATTTTAAAGTGATTATTTTATAGCGTTTCTCTTTTAACACGGTTGGTATTGATGCAAAGAAGTGTTCCTTCATAATGCAAAAGTTTGCAGTTTCTTTCCATGTGACATTTTGCATTAAACTTGTATTTTCTTACTAAACAGACATTTTATTCAATCAGTCAATAGTTGAAGCTATTCTCAAAAATTTTCTAGATAATACTGCGCCAAGAAACTATAGATTTAATTTATTCTACTTATATGATACTTGAGAAAAGCGCAGACAACTATAGAATTAGGATAAATCGGACCTGTCCTACTTCCTTGGTATCTTGAATACCTTTCCTCGAATATGCTGTTATGATTAACCTTTATTATGTAGCTGTTTCTGCTCATCTTAACCATTGGCGATATTCTGTTTTGTTTAGAGGAGTTAAAGTTGTAAGAAGTTGAAAGAATGCCACTAAAATAAAATGGATCCCTTTTACCTTGTTTTGACTGTTAACCTTGTCCTTTTCAATGTCAAAAGAGGAATTCGCACATGTAACTAGTGCCAACTCTAACATGCTTTTATGCTAAATCAATTCTATTTTGACTGTCTAAGGGAACAGTGAATGGATTACAGTGATGATGGACTATCTTAGTTTCATTGTTGACTGCTTTTGATTTTCGAACATTCTAGAAAGAGTTCAAATCAATTAGATGTCCTCATTCCACAAGAAGTGATATAATGTTTAGGATTCCTGAGCGATGTGATTTCCACGTGTTCAATCATCTTTACAAAAAAGCACAAATTTTCTATGGAAGGAAAAGAATTTTCCAAATTCATATATGCTATCCATAAAAAAGCATGTGACTCACTCATCTAAAGTTTCGTACTCTCATTTTAATCCAAAGATGGTAAACAAAGAAGTCAATAAACCCACTGTTAATTCAGACAGATGTTATATCACCTGAAATACACTTGTGTAAAATGAACTGTATTGAAGAGTGAAATGCATACAAAAGCGCACCTCCAGGGTTTATTGCCTTGGCTGGACGATTTCTCATATTATTAGCTCAAACTTGTAGGTACATACATATAGGATAATCATTCAGAAACATAATGTAATTGTCTATATATACTGATAAAACCTCTTGAAAATTTTGAAGAACCTGAGAAAGATTACACAGAACAGGAAAGCTGGCATGTTTTCACTGAATACCAGCTATGACCGACAGCAGATGGCCCAGTTTTTGTTATATCCTGAAGGGAATAGTCAGAAAGACATTCTCTTCTCAAACTAGACAGAACTTACAAAATGAGCGTTTGATATACTTGTTATATTTTTATAAACAAATGCTCACTTATTTACTAAAGCCTAGAAATTACCGTTGGCTGCCTGGTCCCCTCCATCAAGGATTATTGTACTGACTTCTATGGGACGTTAGTAGCGCTTTGTTTATGCATCTGTGACTAAATATTCGTAAAATACAAGTCTCTGTTAATACTGATAAGATAACTACAGCTTAGTTACACATAGATTCTATCATAATCACTCCTTTCTACACAGGTTCGAACAAACTTATTTATTTTCTGGGTAATTATGATAACAATATTGTGATTTGAAAGGGTGAAATTCTTTCTATCTATAAACCAATCACTGTATGAACAAACTGATTATTTCATCACACTAAATAACGCAAATATTACATAAGATGAATGAGAATGTTGTTGGAACAAAGTTTGTTGTTTTAGCCTTGCCAAAAAGGAGATTGTTTGATGTTATCTGCTTGGTAGCCAACAGTGAAATCCAGGACCAGCATTTCATCTTACTTGGAGCTTCTAATCTGGATGTATCTGCACCAGGTGAGTCATGTTGCGCCCACTGAAACTCAAGCGCAGTAGCCATCACTTAAAACACCAAAGCATGATTATTTGTTTCACAGTTAATCTGTTCGATTAATGTTATCTAGAAGTTAAGATGAGTACAAATGCTGCCACAGGAGGCCGATTACTAACTTTGTAGCAGGACGTTTTTACAGCATTTCGTTTAAGACAAACATAACACTGTTTTCCGCATTTATGAAATCAGAATAACCTGAAGTGAGATGTAATAAAGGACATTACATACAGAACAACTTATGAAGTGGTTAAAAGATATCATTCAAACAAAATGTCAAACTTACTGAAAGGTTCTTGCCTTAGACAGCTTCGAAAGGATTGATAATCTCATCCTAAAATATAACATGATTAATGACTTTAAACCTGTCCCAGTAGGATAACGTTCATTGTTTCAAGTCTTTTGTGATATATTTCAACATAGACTATTCCAGGGGGAATTACTTATGTTATTAAGGTGAATATTTATCAACTCGTACAGAAATTGAAACCAACTGTTTAAACGCATCGTGAAAAAATTATGAACCATCGATTGGTCAGAAACGGTACGTATACTTTCATTCGTTTTTTTCCATTAACCGTGTATCAAATAAATTCTTATGCCTAACGATAACCAAAGCAGCACATTGTACCTTCAGTTAAATGAAGACACTATCAAATCTTTACTATTCAAATGAGATCTACACTTCTTTCCAAATAGTTGCGTAAAACCAAGAGTTCAGTCTGAAGGTACTTATCGTTGACTAAACTTGAAGTTAGGCAAAAGTAAGGGGATACATTTATGATTTTGTTTGTTTATTTTACATTGGGTAATTTTTCAGAATAATCTAAGTTGTCTGTTTACCTGCTGAATCACATCAAGTAAATGGAATGAAGACATTATCTACCTGTTGAAGTTTGACGAAAACCAATCAGGACACAGTTTTACCATATCTTAGTTCATGAAAACACTAATCAGATGCTTTGTCTTACGACCAAATGTTATTCACTTGTGTCTAAGAAATTTAACATACTGATGACGATGATGACCGAGTTAATGCACAGATAAACATCCCACAAAATCTATAGGAAACATTTAATTGTTTTCGCTTAAACCTTCTACAATTACTTGTCTTTATTTCGATGTCCACAAGAAACAGATTGTCAAGTGACTATTTGTATATTAAAAATGAAACTGGACATCAGTACCTCTGATTGTGATGATTTGCATGTTCATCCATGCTTTATCGGTAAGATAAACTGCATAGTTTCAGTGATGGCGCCACTAATCGTTCACGCTTATCAATATCAATATTTTTTCAGTTGTCAAAACATATATTCCATCATTTACTACTGGTGTACATAAAAAGTGAAGGAAAGGCAAAAAGATACCATTTATGAGACGCTAATTGCTTCAAATAGCACTACTGAGTTTTGTAATATAAAGAATAAACAGGTTTTTAAACAAGTTTTCTGCTTTAGACTAAACCACTGAAACATCATCTGTTTTAATCAAATCGGTCCAGACTGCAGTTGGGCACTTCAATCCATTCCGGCCATTCAGAAGTTATCCACTTGTTACACACACCCAATAAATTACATTACTTCACCATCAACATCAGTTAGATGCTTCTGCAGAAGTTTTCCTACTACTTGGTCTCTAACAGGCGTACATTAAATGTCCAATTGTCCATTAGTGTAACAATAAATTTACCAAAACTGATCTAAATGCCTGATGACAAAAGTATTCCACTAATTCTTTGGAGTATACAGCAAGACAATGACCGTGCAAAAATATCTGAGTCTTCCACTGTCAATACTTATACCCAGAGAAAAAAATATCATCTGAATTTAATGAAATGATTTGTTAAAGCATTAAGAACATTCTAATGTATTTCGCTCTTAAGACTTAACATACTCGTACACATTATGCTGGAAGATTATTTCTATTTATCATGTTTTAACAAAAACTAAATTTCAATTTACATCAGAGGAAAGTTGTTTTGTAGAATTTATAGGTTGAAAAAATCTCATGAGGTATTTTTCTGCGATTACCGCATGATAAGATTACGATAAAATTCCAGAAATTAGTCAGCATTTAATAGCGTTCATAATAACGCTGTTCTATTCGATACTGTGAAAAGTGAAGTAGTTCATTGTTATTAATTCCAGGCCCAGTAAATTGACTGTTAATAAAGCTATGTCTAAATCCTTCTAATAGCCATCAACTAATTCTTTCTCTGGGTGAAATAAATCCTGTTTGAATATCCTAGTGTTCAAGGATATACCTTGACTACCATATGAAATCAAACGGATTAAAGGAAAACTTCACCAATATAACTTTTTTACAAATGTTAGTGAATAGGAATCATGAGTTTAATCAACTAAAATACATTTTTTAAAAACGTTAAGACTTCTCAGTACACGGTCCATGGCTGCAATTTCATATACGTGTTATCCTGAGCTCAATCTTCAGCAAAGAAATGCGGTTTCACCTATAAAAGGGTATCGAATACAGAAAGGAAATGTACGGTTAATCTTTTCTTTCAATGAATGTCCACAGTGGTATTTAGCTTTTATGTCAGTTGGATTTAAACTCATTACTCTTGATCTAGTCTGGGTTTTGTATATTTTTAGCTACTTGATAATTATGATAATTTGGTTTGTTGTGGCTAGCAGAAGAACCCAGGACTCGCGTTTCGTTCTATTTGGGACTTGTCAGCTGGATGTGCCCGCACCCCAGTGGTGTTGTTCCCACTGAGACTCGAACCCCGTACCCGTCGCCCATATGCCAACAGAGGTCAAACAGTTCAATCCAACAAAACAAAGAAGAATAACATGTCAATAAATAGGAATACTTGATGGTTGTTTAATCACAGGATTCTATTGGTTTACTATACCGAATGTATACCTTTCCGCTCCAAAGTAAACATGATATACGATGCTATTCCCAAAGGTGATAACCTGATCGCTTCATAAAATCTCAATATACACTTATTAGCGTATAATCTATTTGATGCTTGGTTTATAAATCTATGTTTAGCGTATGGGCTCCTGAATAAATCCATCGAAATTGCCTGTATTTTCAAGATTGATATTATTAACGGATAATGGCTAGCAGTAGAATCCAAGATGTACTAGTCTCTCAGTGATTGACGTTGTTCTCACCAAGACTAGAGCCTGGAACCAGTCACCTCAAAACGCAGGGCTTTATCCGCTAGGAAGCTGAGTCATGATGGTCGCTTCTTTTACGACATCCATAGTATAGTTTTGACGTTATAGCTTTTACATCTCTTTATTTGAAATTTTATTATACTCCCAGTAGTTCAATAATTACTAAAAGATGAAAACTATTGAGTGGTTGCCTAAATGACAAATAATTTTAAAATCATGACAAATGTAAGATATATTATTCCTTTTTGATAATTACCAACCAGAATAACTGAGACGACCATGGTTTGGCAAACTACGGTCATTATTAATTACATTAATTGGCTTTCACTATTATTACTACTGTTATTATTATTAGCCATGGTTATCAATTTAGAAGCGGCAGATAGCAGCTGAGGTTACATGTAATGCACCTATGTTACACATAACATTTTTAATAAATAATTTAACTGTACATTAAAGTGACAAGGATAATTAAGAGTCTGAAGACGTAAATATCCTTCAGTTCAAGTTTATTCCTTCATCAAAAAAAATGCTTTGTTATTTTCAAATATTCTATTACTATTGTTCATTTCCAACTAGTTGTAACTTACACCAGTCCTAATATTCTTATGTTGTTGCTAGTCGATACTCATCTTTACTAATATCCTAGATTTCTAGCTAACAGGAAAGTTGATTTGCTTTGTGTTGCTACTCAAATCTATTTTAACTTCTTTTTCTACCTTATTATGCAACTACAAATTAATCTAATTCTTATAGAAAATATTTTAAAAATTCTTTCATTGGTTGCCTGATTATCAGATTCTATAATGCAAGAATGTGGAAAGAGTTTTTGCATGACTTTTTGTAAGGAAAAACCGAATTTATTATTAATTTACGTCCCTATTGTTGAATTAAAACTTCAAGTTTTCTATCTATAAGAAAAATTTTAAAAATCATAAAGTGATACGGATCTTCTTTTTAAAATCTGGTTAGCGTGAGCCAAATAGCGAAAAAAGAAGAAGGAGCAGTGAAAAATATTAAGTTCTTCAATTATGGCGCCTGGATTTTTTTATTGACTACTGCGTTTCAGTGTAAAGAAAGAAATACTTCAGAGGAAATGACATCCATAGTAAATTATTAAGATAATGTAGAATTATTTTGTTAATCTCCTTGTTGAAGTACCAACACGCAAGTACTGAAAATATAAGTAGTGAATTAAATATCTTGAAAAAGTAGTTAGCATTGTTTTTATTTGACGATGATAGGCAAGGTATCTCTTTCATTAATATTTGACTTTACTTTCCGTAAGGAAAACTGTCATATTTAGCATGCCTGATCTTCGTTACTTTCATTACAGACACTTAAAAGTATGTCCATTCATTTGTCGGAAGTAACATGGTTGTATTCAGCGAATCAGTTTTAAGGGTCAGTAATAAGGAAGCATATGTGAAATATAGGTTTCAACTGATTTATACTTAAACAGCTTTTTATCAGAAGCGTTACCAACCTAAATGTAAACAAACAGTGTTAATGGTCCATGTGTCATTTGCCAATTTTCTTGAGTATATGAAATAATCATGAAATAACTAAACTTTCGAAAAACTTTGATCAAAAATCCATCGTTCAATAGTTTTAGATGATTAATATCCCTGTCAGGATTGTACAACCCGTTTGTCTCAAACACCAGACTTCAGATTTGTGGTGATTATATTAAAATCTCTTGTTGATAATTTCCGAAGCTATTTAAAAACCTACTTGTATTCTAGAACTTTTCATTTTAATCTGTTTATTAGAAATGTCACACAGTGAAGCGGTATTATTTACTGGATAACGTTTCGCGCATAATTTATTATTCATATTCCTATCACGTGTTCCAGTTTCAATTCATTTACCACAACTTTGAAGTTAAGGCCTTCAATTCCCACCTTTAATCCTGCTAAGCATAGCGCTGAAGTTGAGAGATTGATATCCCAGTATGGCTTGTCGATCAGTGGTGATGTGCTGTTGTCAATCTCATTATTGTTGACTGTATACTTTTCTTTAATGAGCTTCTTAATTTGAGGATTCATGGATGATTTCTTGAAGGCACGTTGTCCTAATTTATTCCGATTTTCCATCAGAAGTTTATAGTCTTTTTCATTTACTATTTTTATTGGATTAGACTACAGTGCTTCGATACAGTTCTTGATGATGTGTAACGTTTTGTCTATTCTGTGACAGAGTTTTAAAACCCTTTCTATAACCGCTGTAACTTTATCGGTTGGAAATGATGCCCATAGACATACTTGTTTAAGAGTTATTTGATTTCTAAGACACTGAATAGTGAATATACATTGATTTGTATCTGTCCTCTCTCTGTGAAATAAAACAACCTTCATGTACTCACAGCAAGAATGAAACGCAGTAAACATCACATTGAAACAACTACCAAAAAAAATAAACGGGGTATGGGAGTCAAATCAGTTTCACCTAGACAATATATCGCTTTATGCACTTGTTTTCATTTCAACTAAGAGAGCCATGTTTTCGTAGACTAGTATTGGTAGTCGGGGGTGATTGAAGGTGAAATGAAAACGGAACCATCATCCACCGAGTAATCAAATTTATACACTTAAACCGGGAAAACCAATAAGGGTTTAAGAGACTTTAAGGGCTTTTATTATAAAAGATGCTAGTGAGAGCCTAAAGAATATAAAGCAATTCAGCGAAGAAAATTTTATTTTCGGCTAGTCATTTCCAGCAGCTGTACGGTAGTATTTATGGTAATAACGAACAAACGGATCAGTCTACCATTGGCTTACATATCGGCATATGTCATCAAAACGGTACGTTCTACGGTGAAATAGTGATTAGGTTAAAGGGTTAGAAACGGACTTTGTAATCAAGGGTTTAAGAGGAAAATAAGTAGTAAATTAGCGTGATGACTAATAGGTTCAAAAATAAACATGTTAAAAATATTGGTAATAATTATGACCAATAATCAGAGTAAAATATTATGAGAATTTTAACGGGAGATTGGAGCTAACAGGTTAGGATGTAAGAAAGCAAACCACAAAGAAGAAATGATGAAGTTAATGAGAATCAGTCGGTCAGAGTAAGATGAGTACTGAAGCAACCAAAATACTGAAGGAAGGATTATAACCACAGCAAAGTAAGAGAAGTAACATATCTCTTTTGCACGCACAGCTCAGGCTTTAACTGTTGGACTGTCAACCCCACTCCCATAAGTAAGTAATAAATCTGCGCTCCCTTTTAGCTGATCGGCTTGACTGTTGGAATGTGAAATGATCAGGTCTGACCAAATGGCCCAAGATGGAGCATTCACTTGACTTTCATTCTCCTCTGGGCAGCCAAGCAAGATGCTGCTTGGAAACACCTTTTTAAAGATTGCACCCTGTACTGCCAAGTGTGTACCCAGCTCCACAGGAATAGGTAAACTAACAGACACATATGGATGCAGCTGAAAGTGAAAGTTTATCTTTCACATTACATGGAACCAATCGCCGGCTGGAGAAGACCATTTGCATTTCGGTGGAATCGAATCTTTTCTTGAATGCTTTAGAAAGATTATTCTTCTGGTTTTCTCCTGAGTTTTCCCCCATGAGTTCAATATTCACTAGTAGTCTTCTCAAAACCAGTAAGAATTTGTTCTTGTCGTTGTTCTGGTTTCATGTTTTCTTGAATGAACCTTAAGAGGAAGTCATTCCGAAGAAGTACTTCCTGAAGGTATTCCAGTTCATCGTTGATAGTGTCAGTTTCGCATTTTCTTCCGATGAATAAGGTTCCCTTTCTGACTCAATCGCAGCTAACTTTGGAAATGGTTGTATTGTCTCTTCCCATTCCAGTGCCTATATACTGAACTTTTAGGGAGCTATCAGGCTTT
Source organism: Heterobilharzia americana (assembly GCA_944470555.2). NCBI lineage: Eukaryota > Metazoa > Platyhelminthes > Trematoda > Strigeidida > Schistosomatidae > Heterobilharzia > Heterobilharzia americana. Next base: position 48,040,030 of record OX104128.1, read on the forward strand.
CTCTTCAATTAGGTATCAAGAAAATGAAATTCTGTTCTGTTCTCAACTACCATCATGAAACTGATACAGGGATGACCCCCACTGAGCTGAAGCAGAGTGGCATCAATATCAATGTTCCCATCACAGATGACAGAAGTATCATGCACATATCTTCTACATAGATGGGATATTATTATATATACATATTCATTTTTAGCCTGTATACTTATTTCCCTCATAATAACTGAGTACCAGAAAGTTACTTGTAAAGACAACTGAGATCAACCTAAAAATCTAATATATTTAGGATAAAATGCTTTGAAATACAAGTTTTCAGGAGATAATTCAGTTGTTAAGTTTGCCTACTCTAGAATTCGAACAAGACCATATTTCTAATGAATGATAAGTAAAGTTAGTGGTTATAGTACTCCCAAGCAGTGGTAAAGTGTCCTGTTTTCTTAATGAAACACTGAAATAGGCATAAAGAGTCGTTGAAATTTCATTGTCGACATCTGACAGTTGAAGGTTGAGCTGAACATTTCTAAACGCCGTGGTGTATTCATCAGTCCCCTGTAGAACTTCCTGATTGGAACTTTAGCTATAATATATTTTATTATAGCTAAACTTTTATTATATATATATATATATATTAGCCAGCTCAGGCTTTCGTTCTATCCGCTCTACTAAATATGTGATTCCTTTATATTAGATGGCGCCATATTTCAATACGTCAATCATTCAAATAAAATTTTGAAAAGGCGGAAACCATCATGGGTTTACAAACTGATGGCAATCCACTACAAACATATAGTTATTTGTATGCATGGAATATGAATGATAATTGAAAAAATATATGACATTTCACCTGTTTCCTTCCTTTTCTTTACCCTTCTGTCACTCTCTTTCATTCCGTTATATATAGCCACCAAATTTGCTACTAATTCATGCCTAATTTACTTTATTTCTATACATCTTTATAAAATTGTTTTAAGGGAGGGGGAGTGATTTGAAAAATAGCAGGATGTTTTGTTAAATTTTGATGAACATTAACAATTCATTTTAATAAATATTCATTATAAATATTTATATTTAAACTGATGAGTAGTAGTTGTTTCCGTGCACAGAGTATATAGAAAGCCAAAAGAAGGTAGAAACGGTAATCTTAATAAACCGAAATACCTTCTGTGTACCTGTCAATACTGATTCAAATATGCATTTCTACACAGAATAGAATGGGTGAGCGATCAAATAAACGCGTTTTATAAGTTCTTTTCAAGTACTATGTTTGTTGGCCTTACTGACGGCCAAACATTTCACTCATACTTGTGATACCAAACTGAGTAATTAGTAGGTCAAAAACTTACATTTAATAAGTGAATTACTGAACGACTGTAAAACAGAGTATATTACATGTAGTTTGAAAAATATTGTATCCTGGACAACAATGATAAAAACTCTAAAGCTCAATATTCCCCTTCGCATGCAAACCATAGTCATCTCAGTTCCCTTGTTCGACAGACGTAAACGTAATAAAAATAGAGATAAACAATTTTAGTAAGTACACGAGTTTGTACGAGAAGTTACGAATGCGTAAAAAAAGTATTTATCATCATTTTACTATCTTAGAAAATAAATTTCGGACTTAACTGTTTGGGATACTTGAAGCTATGAAGTTTTTTCCCGGATACTTCATCGCAAGGCTGAATGAATTCGATAACACTTTATGTCATGAGAAAGTAAAGGACTTTCAAATTAGATAATTGTTTATGTAAGATACTTGTCAACCTTGAGAGTCATTGAATTAAGAGTAAGGATGGGTTATTTTTCCATTCTTTTTCTTACCAGTAGTTGACCTTTATAACTGGTGTGATTGTTTAACTTACGCTACTGATCAAATTACAGTTTAGTGATTTGTGTGATTTATTACCAGATCGGTGGTATTTTCTCAGAAGTCGGTATATTGAGTCAATTTCCATGTACCTAATGACTTCTGTTTGATTGAAATATCATTCTTTCCAGAATTACCCTTCAGTTCTTGATATAGTGCATTTTGGTATTTTTCCATTGTTTCAGCTGTAACCATGGTTGTGTTCAGTCACTCACATACGTGGATATCATTTTTAACATAAGTTGTTGTTTGGCTACTAGCTGACGTTCATAAACCTTCTGCATCATTCAGCCGTCGTACTGGCTAACTTAGTGATATTGGTAACCTTTACAACCAGTTTTGTAGATTACTATCATTATGTCGTCTTTGAGCAATGGGTCTTCCAGCTTGCATACGATGTTTTGCAGGGATTTAGTTAATTTGTTTGCCATACTGATACCGTACGCATGACAATTTTGACTAAAAGTTCCTAAAACACCTTTGATATGCAGTAAAATGTTTAATTTTGTGAGTCGGTGTAAATGTTCTGACTTCTCAACTACTGACAGGCACTAATTAATGAACTTGAACAGTTCTTCAAAGTGGTTTTTCTGGTAGCTGCTGAGTATTGTGATGTTTCTTCGCAAGTAATAATAGCACATGTTCTTAATTTCTTTAAACAAGAACTGATTTGTAACTATTGTAGCTTAAAATCTGATCCGTGTATATCACCCTCCTGTAAACCTGAGCTTATAAAATTTCAACATTTCCAACTTATACCAGAAATCTAATAATTAGGTTCTTTATTTTCACGTTCTATTGCTTTTAGGAATTAAATACCTTTAAAATCTTGTCTACAAGAGTGAATAGGTTTATCAATTCACTTGCTGTAAAACTGATAATAAAAATGGCATTTTTAAGCCTTTCCTAAATGAGAAGTTTGTATGTTAATAGTTCTGTATTGACTGTGCTCAGAAAGTCACCCTATCCAAAGATGAATCACTGTTTACTGAAATGTCAACCCTACAAAGATGTTAAGAAATGTTCACTTCATCCTATATCATAAATATTTTTTTCTGATTCTAGTCATTTCGGTGATTATGACCAGTTTACAAGTTTACACTTTCCTAGAGGTAAGCAAACCTCTCACAACAGCAAGGTCACTAACTTTACTATATGTAACTGCGCTGAAAGGATGAAAATCAAAATTAAGTGACAATCAGCCTCTACGGAAGTCTTTTCTCTCCATTTTTTCAAAATATCCTGTATTATAAATGTTAGTTTTGCTTTATAAATAAATAATGTATCTACAATTATGCTATGTAAACTTGTGCTTTTACATTGCCGCAACATCGTCTGCATCTGAGGATCATTCAGTACTCAGGTCTGTATGACAACGAGGTGTAAAACCTCTAGAATGCTTCTCATTTTGATTGCATATAATTTATAAAGTAGTATTGATCACAGACTGACATTATTTTGAAAACTTTTGGAACTATGAAGTACTGGACAGATATTTCGTCTTGGTATGGGCAACTCAGCAGTAGGCACCCACGACCCCATCGAGGATCGAAATCAAAGCCTTCAGGTTTCACGGTAAACTTGGCAAACATTCAACGACTGGATCAAAGTTAAGTGGTCCACACTCCTACTCCTGTCAATTCGTAATAAAAAGCGACTATCATCCAATACTTTCGGTCTTTATCCGCTTCACTTCTAACTAATTGACCCTAAAGGTTATGTCTCCTCACGGAGCTTCGAGATTTCCATCCTTATCAATCCTAATTTTTATGTTAATCCGCCAAAAAGATTGGTCAAGATATGATGAAAAATAATTTAAGGAATAAAGGCTCTTTAAATAATTTTTGGTATCATATTACTCCAACGTACTCAATAAAGAATAGCAGTTACCATTCCTACCTTAGTAAAGTGAATTTATGCGTAAATAGCTGGTAAGAAAACTAACATATCTTTAGATTCAAAATAATGGTCACATAATTCGTCAGAAAACAAGTCAATGATCATTTCTAGTAAATTTTTTGTATCGAGAACTAGGCAGACAATATTTTTATAAATTCAGTGCACACAACCAGGTATATAATGGTGAGTTGTGTTTGGTACCGGTGACTTCAACGGCTTTTAACTCTTTCCAATTATTGATGGCACCTCTGTTACAGGCTTATCGAAAAAATGGGAATAAATTGCTTTTTGCCTAACCTTTTAGACTTCATGTGTTAAATGTGATAAAATCATCATTGTTCCTCGATAAGAATAAATAAAGTATATTGAGGGTTTAGAAGAAGCCGAAATACTTTATAGAACACTCATGAAGTACAGTTATGTGTACTTTTTCGATGAACCTGTTTATTATATTAGTGATATAACTTTCTAGTGAGTTCCATTTAGACTGGTTAAATGGTAATCGGTTGAATCCTACATAAATAGTAGTCTTTTTATCTACTCTTATCATGTATAACTCTCTGCCGGTAAATATGAAAACATTTACAAACATAAGAAACTACTAGGTATGGTGTTACACACACTCATAGTAATCCGCAAAATAAAATATGTGACCTAAGATTACTGCTGCTCTTTGTTAATCTATCGTCATTTTCAAAAACACCAACTAAACATCTTTTAGGACAAAACCTTCACGAAGTATAACCAACAATACAAATGCATGCAGTAACTATGCTTTTACTTTGATGAAATCTCAAATGCCCACCATTTAGGTCACTAAATGACCAGTCAATATGCAGTGACTGATCACGGGAGAGCAACCAATTTGATGATGTCCAGTCCTCAGTGTATATCGAATCCTGTCGACCATATTTGCAATATGACCACTAAGCTAGGAGACGCAGCACCACGGTGCACATTGGCAGATGTCAGTTGGTTTGAGGCAATTGGCAGAAAGCTCTGGATCTAGGTTCCGTGCTTGTTGGCACTCATCAGCAAGGTGTATCTGCAACCTCGACGGAACTGATGTCTCACCTGAGATTGGAACTTGTGTCACCCAGTGTCGTGGTGCCAAATGCACAAAACCTAGGTCCAGGGCTTCCTGCCAATTGCCTCAAACCAACTTACGTCGACCAATAAATATTTTCGGTCTATGCTTCAACCGGCTACGAACAGAAAAAGCTGGATAAGAAGATAGCTCTATGGTAATGACATTTTTATTTCATGGGTTATCAACTCATTATTCAGTATAACTGATCCTTTACCAGGTTGAGGACAATGCAGAAAAACTCAATGTGGTTTTGATTTGAAGCTTACTCTAAAAGTGCTCAGTAGTTTGGAAATTAACTAATGATTGCTAAGGAACCTGGCATAGAAAACATAAGGTAACCGAAATTGTTGAATTACTGAAAATACTCATTTTGAACCTGTCAACTTAATACATCGGGCTAAATAGCGTTCACTGATGAAAATTAGAATTTTTCATCACACCACTGATATGTAGTCAATCCAGTATTGTTATCATCTGATTGCATAGATATATGATATGAAATAGAGATTAGTGTTGAACATTCGCTTGCGTGTCTTAAGACACTTGTTAATGAAATATTTAAATAATACACTGGAAGTACATTTGACTGAGTTACAACAGCAACAAAACTAGTCAGTCGAAATATATCGTAATTTCATCTGTTGCACAATGTACTAAAGGTTCGCATGGTAATTAGATTTATAATTGCGGTATGTCCTTGAACATTTTTTTAGAATGGTGGATTAATTCAGCTTTTTACCTCCTTGATGGGAATAAATGTAAAGATACCCAAGGTTATTTTTCTTTTTGTAGAACCATCCAACGTGAGAATTTTTATTTGCATGTGGCTTGAAAGAATATATTTATTATATGCAAATTAGATAAGCAGAATTTACTAACCCCCAAATCTGCAGAGTGATAAATATTCTCTCCTCAATCATACGACCTGTATAGGCCAGATGAAAATTAGTCCACAAACAAAATCACTTTCGATTCAGCAATTTATAAGAAATTAGAAATGTTCCACTTAGGAGTAGACTTTTTTCCGCATTCTGAATAAATATGCAATAGATCCGTTTTTTCATATTGTTTCCACGCAGTTCTATATGTCTTAAATTATAGTTCACATATAGTGCAGTACTGATGCTAATCCAAAGTTTATTTACTGTAAGAACATGTGAATCTTATAGGATTTCGTTACAGACATAATTTTGTTTCCATACTAGTGCATGGGTTTTCTTCAAACCATATTTAAACTTCAATGTTTATGAATTCAACAGAAAAAAACTGAAGCTTTACAGTTCTAAATGCTTGTAATACTTGACTACCTTTCATAACTTTTAAAGTTGATTTTGATTTGATTATGTCTCATTAATAAACAACCAGACAATTGATAGAATCAGACTTGGTAATCAACTAAAGTGGTGAATTACTGTAGATAGTTTACAGCTATCCCTTATGTTTTCTGGTAGAGGTTTCCAGTAACTTGAACAAAACTGCAAAAATGATTTATTATTCCTCATAGCTCAGTTGGTAGAACATTGAGCTGGTCACTGATTGGAACCCCACCGCGGTTCAAATTTTCATTTCACCTTCAATCATAAATCAGTATCAATATTTTCGTTTTGTTTTATTTCAGAACATATTTTGCAAATATACTTTTCAAAAGCTATCCTTTACTGTTCAAATTAATTTCAGTTACTCATGACTGAGTATTTTAAGGAATTGTCCTACAACACTACACTTCGGTTACACATGATTCACAAATTTTCTGTATCTTCAACATTATTATAAAAAAGCTAATTTAATCGCAATCTAACAGCTAAAATTTATGTCTGATTTATCTTCATAGTGTTGTGCATTCTTTATAGTTTGTTTTGAATGTGTCAGTTCCCTAAGAACTTTTCAGTCCTTGTTGTCACATCAGTTTACAATATAAGGTCCGGTTAATTTTCTGTTAAAAACAAATAGACATAAAAACCATAGCGTTTATTTACTAATACATTCTAGATACTTTAATCGAATTTCCTATTCAGTTTGTACAAATTTAGCATTCATTGTAGACTAAAATCAGTTTCGAGACTACTTAAAACCTGACAGCGCTGCAGATCTGTTTCATCCTAGTCCAGAAATTCTCAGCTGCGTATGCCCACAAGGAAGTTGAGGACTTCAGTTAAAAGTCATCAGGCCAAATATTACTGAATGCTTTCGGGGTGCGAATCGTTTTCATTTCATCATGAGTTTGTGCAGACGGATGAAAACGTATCACTGCAAAATATTAAGTACGGTATTATTACAAAATTCGATTTTCATTTTCAGTCTTATGTAAGATAAATGATTTTTTTTGCTACCATTATTGTAAATCTTTAATAATTTACGACTTTTACTCTTTGTTCGTATAAGTTTCTTCCAAAATGTCAAGTTTTGTTTAACAGCGACTTCACTAAAGTTCATGAGTTGATGTCTTTCAGGATATTTGTTAACCAGCAGTATTACAATAATCCTAAATTTAAATTTAGCAGCTTCAATCACATACTAATACGGTAAATGTATCTTCTGTATACTACTTTCCAAAGATTTTACTCAAAAAGTGATATTGCAGTAAGCTTGTCATTTGTATATGTAGTCAATTTGTATGGTCATATTTACCTAATGAAATCTCTGTGATGGCCTTCCAATGTTGTTCACTTTTGAGATAAACTTTTAAACGGGAAGAATTATAGTCCAGTCACTGTTTACATGTATTCGTATTGCTTATCCTTAACACATGATTTTCTATTTTGAGGGTTTAAGTGTAGCAATGAGTTGACTATAATATTATAACCTCGTAACACCAGGTCTATTTTGTTTTGAAACTTAGTAATGGTGTCAAATGTCTAACAACAGAAGTTGGCATTGACCGATTGTCACAAAGACCTACTTATCGGCAGTTAATACATCCTTCTATTCCAAAAAAGTATATATCCTGTGGTTATTAGTTAAGCTCCTACAATCTAATTGGTGTCTGGAGTAACTGGTTGGACTTCCCATCCAAGGTAAATTGATTTGTTTTTTTTCCATCACTATAAAATAAAATATATTTCTAAACTGAGGACTTGAACAGATCTAAACACTAAAGTATTATGGTATTGATAAAGAAATAGCGTTCTTGAAACCTTCACCCATAACAATCAGACATTGATTAAATGCAAAATCGAACATACCATACGTATATAGATAACCAACTGGTCTCATAGTTTTAAAAATATCAACAAAAAAATTATCATTCTTCTGAATATGTAGAATATCATTTGAAGTCAAGTATATTTCCACGTGATACCTAAAAAATTCAACAACTATAAACGGGGTAGTCAGAAGCTAAAAATACAGTAACGCAATGTCTCGCCAAGTATTAAAAAATAACCTACCAATAATGTCCTTTGAAGTCTTTCATTGATCAAAGTCTGAAATAAACGACAACTAAAATGGAACTGTAAGAATTAACCAACTGAAAATGTCAAGGTAGAAGCAAAGGTCAAAATAAGTTTTTCTTAGCAAGAAGTAATCAAATGTCATTTTATATTTACAGTTTGTACTCCTGCCATCAGAATTTTATGATTTGACTTATCAACTAAATATATTGTTGTTTTATGCGGATTAAAATTCACCGATTATACGGCTACATTGTTAGAGTAATTGAGAAAACATTATCACGGCAAGATTAACTAAAGTTTTCAAGTTTTGTGATATCATCTTTTATTGGTTGTACTTTAAGAATGTACTTGATTTGTAAGTATTATCACTGAGTGCAAGTGTGCCAGTTGAGTACTAAAGAAACGTTCTTTTCTGTTATCTGGCATGATGGTTTTCTGATAGTTCACTTTTTTATTCGGTTCTTCACGAATGGCACTGCTTTAATGAATATTAAGTTGAACAGTTATGAAGATAACTTGGATCAGAATTGTGTCAAGAAGATAAAAATTGCTTTGCTACTTGGTCATGTGCATTCGAGTTCCATTAGTGAATAAAAATGAACTAAACTATAAGAAGAAAATTTCATCAAGTTACCTTCTGACTGAATAAGAAGATGCAAATGCATAAGGATGCATAATTGCTTCGAATTCTTCTTCTTTCTGTTAACTCATTGGTCAGCTAGTTGAAGACCTAAAAGTTGGGTCTGTACATGTTGAAAGCTTCGGGTGATCGGATGATTTTTTGATGTATGGGATAATAATTAAAATGACACGAAATACCTCCTAAAATTCCTAAGCTAGGTAATCTGATTGTATAAGTAACATCTAAGCTCTGAGCTGCACCAGAAAAGGGTTTAGTAACCATAAAGTTTTACATTATACCAATTGTTTTTAAGTTCATTGGAAATTACATACCTTGGTACAACTTTTTGGGAAAGACAACACCTTGCCACTGAACGATCGTATTCTACTTCTGGACCTATGCAGCTACTTTCATCTGGAGAGTGTGCCTTTGAAGAATGTAGGAAGTGTTTGTCGATGCCGAATTGAAGCTATGATTAAAAAGGCAATTGGACTGAATATAATTCAATATTATGATTACCTAAATCGGCGGCAAGCTACTGCTTTAAGGTGACAGTAAATGATTTTATAAACTGATCACTTCCTTATATTGAGCTCTTATTTTACAATTTAGCCAGTAGATGCCTTTTTAACAGATATGCATACAACTTACATAAGTCAAATGAAGGACAAGTTTCATCTAAAAGTTATAATGCATTACTATAATCCACTTCGAATAACCTAATCAACCGTTTACCAAAGAAAGTGAAAAAAAATGCAGATTTATAACTAAAAGGATGCTGAGAGCTATTATTATGTATTCATTTCAATCTCAGTACTATTATGAGACAAAGATAGTCATGATAGTTTAGGTGTAGAAATGAATTTCTTCCGGACACACAAAAAGAGTTCCTGAAGTTAGTTACCGTCGAATGACCATTCACTGTATCTCATTCAGTCCTATAGTAGACCAGTCGCCACCCGAATAGCTCAGCGATCATGTCGCTGACTACATCACTAAGTGTCATGGGTTTGAATCTCAGGTGAAACATCAGTTCCGTCGGGGTTGCAGATACGCCTTGCTGACGAGCGTCAACAAGCATGAAACCTAAATCCAGAGCTTCCTGCCAATTACCTGTATTCAGCTAATATCTATCAAAGTGCATCACGATGATGAGTTGCCTAGTCTTGTGGCTACTTTGCAAAATGATGAATAGAATTCGGTCAGCACACAGAAATAGACAACATGAAGTTGGTTACCCCTCAGTGACCAATCAATATTGAGCTGCTGAATTTTATGCATAACTAGTTTGTCAGAAAATATAACTATATATCCCTGAGTACCTTTGTCACTTCTCATGTATACAGCCGGATAGATGTAGACTTGTAAATTCAGTAGGGTATGCTATGATCATCATCAAGATGGCGTTGGTGTTTTTATTGAAGCTCCTTGTCATTTTTCCAACAAATGTTAAGCTTAATTCCATAATGTTCTGCTTATGAAAGATTTAAATCTTGATGTTAAAGCTTTGCAATTTGACAATTACTTGTATAGAAATCTGATATGATCACCTTGTTTTTTGGGAGCTGATCATAGAGTATATTTTGACACTATTTGAATACAGTCCATTTTGGAAAACGTAGACCATTTTACCATATATATTTTCATGTTTGATAAAAGTTCGAATACTTTGCTGAAGAGTCTGCGACATACACAGCAAAACGCTCAGAAAATTCTTGTTTTGATTTTCTATACAGGCCGAAGTTATATGAAGATATGCTTATTTAAAACAGCTAGATGGACTCAACTATTTTCAAGATAGTGAAGGAAAGCTAGTTACCGGCAAGGAGGAGAAACAAAGGAAACAATGAGCTGACCACTTCAAAAAACTTTTTAATCGACCACCACCTGCAACTCTTCCAGAAATACCAGCTGCATCCACAGAAATACCAGTGAACACAGGCCTTCCGACAAAAGAAGTCCTAAATGATATAAAACTGCTGAAATCCAAGAAAGTAGCAGGACCAGATGGAATCCCGCTAGAAGCATTGAGAACAGACGCAGAAACAACAGCAGACAAGCTCACACCACTCTTGCACAAGGTTTAGAAAGAAGGAAGGAAGAAAAGGTGCTTGCAGGATGGAAGGGCCACCTTGTCAAACCCTAAAGAAGAACGACATAAGACCTTGCAAGAACCTGTGAAGAATCATACTCCTGTCCAATTCAAGCAAAATATTAAGTCGCATCATCCTGGAGAGACTAAACAATGCTCTAGATTCAAAATTACAACCGAAACAGGCCGGCTAACTGGCTGGCTACAGGAAGTACAAATCATGTGCGGATAAAATCATATCGACTCTGGAAAGGCCTTTGACAGAGTCGACTGAGAAGTATTTTGAAAATTATTTCAAAACTACAGAATACCACAAACCCTTATCAACCTCACTCAACAACTGTGTGCTACATGAAGACGCCACATGCCAAGTGATTCACAATGAGAAGCTCAGTGACAGCTTCGATGTGAAGACAGAAACGAGTGAGCCAAGGCTGCCGCCTACTATCACCGACCATCTTCCTGATTGTGGTCAACTGGATCATGCAGCAAACAGTGAGCAGCGAGAAGGGAGGCAAACACTGACTTGGCCGATGAAGAGATCTTAAAAAATTTGAATTTCGCTGATTCCACAAATATAGCTTAACTAAGGCAAACGCACTTAAGTATCAAGAGACTTGTAGCATAAAATGTGCTGATTACCATAAGACAGTAATATATGTAAGTAGAACTCAACAGCATTATGAGTCTCAGTAGTTGACAGAACATGTTTTCAGTCACAAAGATTCATATCTCCACACAATATTATGGCAAAGGGTATTTTAAGGCTTTCATAGAAATTTGAAAATATAGGTAGCTTTAATACTGAAGTCGAAGTCAGTGCATCTGGGATGAGATTCATGAACGATGGTGTAGATATATCATTTCAAAGCTATCAAACATGAAATAGACCTTCACTGAAGAAATCAGATTTTGGAAGCTATTTACGTGACAAAGAAAACTAACAAAAGACAGTTCACTGCAGAAAATTATTTTTCCAACGAATGATTTTGAAAAGCAACACAAGAGTAATTCTTCTATTTATATTACCAACAAAATGTTTACTCACCATTGGTTAAAGAGTCAATACCAAATCATCAGAGAGGGTCAATAAAGTTACAAGGTAATAACCGCTGGACGTTAACTCAAGATCTTCAAAAATTCATTTTCAGCACCACAACATATCAACAAATAACGGAAAAACAAATGATAAGAGCTGAATATGCGATAAGTACACATGAATAAGTCACCAATATGTAACATAAATAGCTATCCAGTCCTTGATGTTTAGGACTGACCAGGATGTTAGGGTCCAATTTATGATTTGACCACTAAACACTGAGGCCTACTTTCTTCTGACGTCATACGTTAATCAGTAAGCAAGACACCTTAGACTCGATGCTTTTCAAACCAGGTTTATTAGAAACAATGAACAGTGATCAGACACACCGCAAGGTACTAAAGACAACGAAAGTTAAAGATGCAAAGCATAAAAGTTACAACAGATTGTACGTTCCCATGTTAATTAATTATTAAATTAGCGGTGATTATATCGGTAACTAATTATATTCTGGCTAAATTCAGGGTAATGTAACAGTATTTTAAAATGTAAGTAGTTGGCAACGAAGTTAACCATTTTTCAAGTTACAGACTTTCGTGAATATTCTTGATACTATCCGTCTAAATTATATACCTGTAAAAGGGGATAGCTTTCTTGTGGAATACGCTTTGATAGTGAATTAATTTCTAAGGTACAGACATATAGAGAAGCCTATTAATTGCTCTGCTTCGGTTGTGACGTATAGTACGTGCATCCAAGCTGATCAGGCGTATACACTGACATCTGCAAATGCAACTAAAAGAATGATCATTTCTAGAACAATTTTATAAATATATACATTCATATATGTGACCCTTATTGCATATCATTGGTAAATTACACTTTTATGTACACTAGTGACAGCTAATTCAACATCATCTATGTCAAAAAATGTTCTGATTAAATTACATTTTATCATTTACATATCTTGATTTGTCAGCAAGATAATTTCGTCTCTGTAGTCTGCTGAAACTGCATCACCATATGTTATAAATAATGCATGTAATTAGTACTATTTTGCAGCGAAATATATATTATCTGTCATATCTGTCATACTGCCTAACTAAACAAATATAATGAACGAAAATGAAACTCAGTATACTGTAAATGCATTAACATAGGCAAGTGAATTTAGAGATGATGCTGTCCTTAGTATATAAATGTTTGTGGAACACCGGAAAATCGACAGACATTGAATCACACTATTCAAATATGGTACTAAGGGCTAATAAATACTTGAGATACCTCAGTGTAAAAAGAGCCTGAAGTGCAAAACGAATAAATCTTTCGGGTAATTTTAATTTGTAGATAAAGCAAAGACAACTAAAATCCGTTTCTAACTGATTTTAATGAAAGTTGATATTGATTTAAGACGCAGAGAACAGTTATGAACCCAGTGTGCGCCAGTAGACGAAAAAGTGAAGCTTAAGCGATGTTAATATGATTGGATATACTTAAAGTAGTGGGTGGTATATTTAGAAATCTATTAGGAAAAACCAGTCAACTCTAAAAATTATTTTCACCTTCTGTTTGTCAAAATACTTGAAAATGAAATGCTTACATCCTCCGGCAGAAAATTACCAGTTAACAATACAACTGAAAATCATAAAATATGTATAAAGTTTCACTCACTAGCAAGCTGTACCTTGAAATAGATAAATAGATGATATAAAGCCGTAACAAGTAGTATTTTATGTTAGTCCTGATACGTCCGGATTAACATCTAATTGACCTACAGCAGATGAATTCATATATATATGAATGTTAAAAATCCTTTATTGATAGCCTTCAGGTTATTCAGCCGAGAAGGAAAGGGAATATAAATATCTCTTTAACTTTTCATTCAAGTAGTCAAGATGGCATCAATGCAAAAAATCATATGCTTTTCAATAATGGATTTCAGTCATTTAGTGACAAAGTTCTTTGACACCAAATGATAGCTACAAATTGACAGAGGCTGCCTAAGCTATGATTCTTTTTTCCCTGTAACGCTGCACAAGTTAATCGACATTTTGAGAGGTTAATGTTAAATACAACATTTTGATTTGTTTTATTCAAGTAATTCAGACGCACTACTCTCCATTTGATTTATAACCATAATACTAATAATCAACAAGACAGTGAATTCATTCTTGTGTATCATGTTTAATATGGCTGCCACATATGAGAACAACAGTTTATAACGAAACACAGTAACAAGTAACATTAGAATGCCTTGATTATTAGCCACATTTATATGATCAAGAATACAGAATCAAAAATTATTTCACTAACACAGCCTTCCCTTTATTTCTACTCCCTTCTTAGATCTCAGACTGATGCAAAAATAAACATTAGAAGAAAAAGATGTATATTTCTTTTTTTTCACGTTGTTTAAAAACTCGTGTTAAGAATAATTAATAGATTACTTTCCTTCGTCAACATATTCTGTTCATGTGCGTGGTTTGTTTACGCATGCGCGTTGTTTATGGTGAAACTTGTTGTATGGCATAAAAATACACTTAAAAAAGGAAAAGAAAGGGGAAAAAACAATTTTGTATAGAAAAGGGCGACGAACAACAAAAAGTAGTCATGAATTTTACTTCAAGTTTGGATAAGAAAGGATGATTCCATGAAAATAAATAAACAAACAAACAGATTTTTTTGAAACGATCAAGTACACTTCTGTACAAACCTACAGCATAATATAAAGATTTACAGGATAGCAAAGGTCTTAGAGAGGAAAGTACATGAAGTGATGGGAAGCCAAAAGCATGGAAACATTAGACAACGTCGTCGCTGCTAATATTTGAAATTTATGTTTAAGCTGAACAACAGACGGTAAACTGACAACTATTCAACTTACCAATGCAGACGCCAGTGAAAATAAATCTCCGATGGTTTAACTATAATTTAGCTTACAACTTAAACAAAGTGATTCAATTTAACACTGAAATCTACATATAAGAGCAAGTTTCATTACAGTAAAATATATTTAGTTCAAACCGAATTCATTTTAAAAAATAAAAAGTAATTTAGTATAATTTTAAAAGGGTATTCATGCTCAAAGATCCATCGTGTTATGGTAAAAAGAATGCCTAACATAATGTGTAAACCATCAAGTCATTAACCGTAAGTGCAATACAGCATGAAAAAAGCAAATAAACATGTACAGTCAATACTTAGTTCTGCGCTATGGAAGTGGTTTTACACATAGTTTAAAAATATTCACTACTTTCCTGATTTAGAAATTCGCATAGTTGCTAAAGAAACGTTTTATCTACTACTAGAGATACCTCATTGTGTACACTTCAAGCAAAATATATCAAAAATTTCTGCTTAGACTGATTTTTTATATCAATAAGCCTAGCAATTATGTTAACTATTTTAGTTGGTTGATGACATGAATTGGAAAGTATTCTTTTAAATGTTTATCGAATATAATTAAAATGCACACCGTCTCACAGAAAACTCTATGTAAATTATTTTTCATCACGTAAGCCAATACGTGATCCTCAAAAATTACTATGGTATTTGGTCAACTTTAGTTAAAATAACTAGTTTGTTGGATATCCACCTGAGAGTATACTTGGCCTCATGTTTACACAGAATTCAATATAAACTGAAGATATAAAAGTTTCATTTCAAGAAGTGTTAATAAATCATCTGTAACTGAATATGTTGAGGAGCAACAGGAGTTTACTCAATTTCTTTGCGTATTCCAGGATAAAATGTTAAGACACTTATTTTATAAACACGTTTGAATTATAATTGAATCACTGAAGATCTACTTCTTCTGGTGGTCTATTCACTGTATGTAGGTCTCCATAGAGATGAGTCTTGTAAACCGAACAAAGGTTTATGAAACATATTTGACTGCAATTAAATAAGCATTGCAATACACAACCTGAGTGTGATACTCTTTCACTTTACGTAGTGCATTGCTACACTGCGGTATATCGAAAAAATAATGTTAGTGGTGGCGGTACAAAAGTATAACTTCTTAGTGAAAAGTAAATAGTCTACACATCAAAATAGTCAGTTAAAACTTAGTGATCGTAAAACCTGAAGTAACTTCTATAAAATAGTTCAGTGTTAAAAAACATCCTAGAGAAAAAGTTAAACAAGCTTCGAAAATTATGAGTGACCATATATTTTGTTCGCAACATATCCTCGTTAATTAAGAAAAATGCCATACATAATCTGTGCTAACGGTTCAGTATCTGCAAGTACACAAGATCCCATATTTTCTTCCTCTTCAATGTACGTCGTTTCACGTTTCCACAGTAACAACGTTTTCTAAGAACATAATCTTTTAATAGACCATATTATGGAATGTAGTTACAAAATTCCCAAGTTTTTTTCAGTTCCAAATAATAGGTAGTTTTGAAACAGATTGAATAAAAACTTATTTATTTGATAAACATTTACCAAATTTTTTATATTTCATTACAGGTTATCATGATTCCAGTGGTAAATGATATAGTTTAGTAGCATCTAATTTGCTGGCAGTCTGATAATAAAATTATTAATAAGGTGATCAACTGGCAACAAACGCTTTGTAAACTACCTTCATTTAATCAAAATGGAATGTTATGGAAGAGAATAATGAGTCGTTTATAGAATTAGAAAAACGTTATATAATCACAGGGTTTATAAGGAAAATATGTAGCCAACTCCAATGATGAATAATCATAATTTTAAGGCAATTATACCAAATATGATCAATAATCGGACCAAAATATTCTTAAAGTTTTATTTGGGAATCAAAACGAACATGTAAAGACGTAGGAAAGTAAGCCATAAGGTAGAAGAAATAACAGTAATCAGTCAATAAGAGGACCTTTACTCATGAATACTTTAAAGACGTTTTTGTTTGAAATAGACAAGACCAAAATATTTCTCACTTTGTAAAAAGTGACAGTAACCTGTTCACATTTGCTTTTTCTATAACACATATCAATTGCTGTGTAATGGAATTCTCAAAGTTCTAGTAAAAACCGTGACCCATGAGGCCCACTATGTCCACTTTGAGTACAAATACTCCTGATGGCACTGAATGATGTTTGCACTATATCACGAAATGACAGAGCATATAAAACATGGGCCATTTGGTTCTACCACAGTCTGAAGTCTTATTTCTCAAAACGTTGTGAGTGCGCATAGTTGTAGAGTTTGATACTAAGATGAAGTAGCTGTCCAATGTTCCCCGGCTTTCATTAATTCTTTAGTTATTATTGCTCCGTTGTGAAAATCACATTTGGAATCAATTAGTCCCCCATAAATTTCAGATTGAATAATTAAAAGTTATTCATGAAGCTAACAATTAGCGAAACAAAGACGCGAACTGACGAATGATGTAATTACACATACTGTTACTCCACCAACTGTGTAGTAATTGACAAGAAAGTTGAAAGATTTATAAAAAAGTCACTTATTGACATCGAAAATAATAACTCAGTTGTAAGGAGACAATGAACTGAATAGGGGTAGGAAATATCGATTAACAATTTTGGTTAATTAGGTGAAAAAATGAAGCATAAGGTTAATTTACCCTGAGGGTTAAAAAAAAGACAGAGATTGACCAATATTTTCGGTCACAAAAATTTGGTTTGCAGAGATCCGTAGTAATGGCTTCTACAGTTTTCACCTATGAATACAACGCAATCTGTGGGAAAGTATAGTAAAGTTAAAATTAAGAGGGTAATAAGTTGACTTTTGATAAAAATCTTTATCCCATTTTCAGCACACCATGGAATATTAGCGATGCATATTTGTGTTCTGAGCTCTCAACTGATGCTGTGTATTTCAGTAGACAATAAACTGAGTTATTTCATTCTAATAGAATATACTGCCTTCCGTTGCCAGTTAGAATACTATCTTTGACAACAGAATGGATAACACATTTTAGCTGTGTACTTAATTTACGAACGAAATCATCAACTCTGACAAATAATTTAACTAAATAAAAATTAGCGAAACAGGTTTGATTGGGACACTTCCGCAGCAAATTTATCAGCTTTCTTGTTTACTTTGACGATATCTCTCTCTTGAAAAATTAAAGTTTCTTTATAACCGAAGTATCCCAGAATATTCTCACAAGTGATAACTGTATTAACTCACTTGGAATTCGAAGATCACACAAGTTTAATTAATGCCTGAAATTTGCTCTCTAATATTTTTACGCCATCAAAAATTTTGTAAATTAACTGACAGTTTTGTTGAAAACAAAACAGTCACTTTTGGGGAATATTTGTAGCTCAGGGTGTAAATGTTTTTTTGGGGAGAAATTCTCTGAGTCAGAGTTTTAGTTACCACGCTGAAGATCATCATCAGTGCATTGAAGCTTCACAAGGAAGTAAAACAGAGAAAACTAATCACTCTGAATAAAAGCGGTCACTTGAAATGCAGAATTATAATCCAGTGCTTAGAACTTCAGTTAGACTACTGCCTGCTTTCAATTTTAAGTTAAAAATTTCAAGCAGTTGTGGAAACCTCAATTCAAGAATAAATTTAGACGATGACTCAAATGTATGCTTGTTTAACTAGAGTTATTGTCTCTCAGTTAAAATTAAAACGCGTCAGCTCAGATATGTCACAAGAAAGTCTGATATCATCTAAATGTTTTTGTTTTAATCTTTTAAAGAATATATAACAAACACTACTAACGGAAGAAATGACGAAAATCTCTTTCAAATTCAATACTTGTTTCAATTCATGGTGATAATTGTAGCAAAAATATAAGATTATATTTTTGAGATGGATTGGAATTTTAATTTAGAGGCTATTATTTTGGTCCGCCGCCGGGTCGTTGGTGTGTACTGTTGAGGAGTCCCGTACTGGGACGAAACCTCTGCCCAGTGCTGCCAGATCTTCAATGGTTCCCCAACTGATGTCAGTCCCCAATGAATATTACCTCTATATAAAATTATATTCCTAAAAGATCCTGTTCTGTGTCGCTTATCTAAGCAATAATTCATTTTTTTTGCAGTAATTATGAACCTAAAAATATTAAACTTATCTAATACCAGAGGTTCGTCAAACAGGTTGAATATCTATGTGTACAAGTTGCTACATCTCTGTATAGCATGCACTTTTTTCGAAACATGTTCCTTAAATCCCAGTTTGTTAGCTGACCAGTCATCATGACCTCAAGCGCTTTTTTTATATACAATTAAATAAAAAGTGACTTAGACATATATAAGCAGATCATGATGTGCAGATTATCATAAAATATCATAGAGATACGGGAAGTAGCAACTAAACAGAACACTTGTATTTCTTCTTTCACCCTTAATCGTCATCACCAGTGTCGTTAAATGATATGAATGACTTCGTAAATGTAGGTATGCACTTAGTATTAACCCAGACGCTCAGACAATTGACAGTCAGCATTAGTGGACAAAAATGCATTCCATGTTTGCCAAACAAAAATGAGGATGAATCAAATAAGGATAGACAGGTAACTTGGTTTGATTAGACACAAATAGATGAATAAGTTTAAAGATTGTTCCTTTACTCTCACACACAAACAATTCCATAGACAGACTTACATAAACAGTGACAAAAACTTTTAGTTCATCACTGTATTTTTCTATTTTCTATCTAACGATATTTTGCATTTTTTGACAACGGACAGCGTGTCAGTAGAACAGAGTAGATAATGACAAATTTTCTAGCTAATTACTCATATACATAAAAGCTAAGTACCTGTAGGTAAATATGAGTAGTGGTATAAGGAACACAAGTCTGTAGACAAGATCAACAAATATTCATATTACATTAGGGAATTAAAGTGAAAAATTAAGCACAGCATCACCTCTAAATAACACAATTCGTAAATTCCGCTCTTCCTAGTAAATCAGAAGTTTATTGGCGCAAGGAAGGCTCGATTAAAAGCATTTTAAACTGCCATCGCTACCACCGAAAATAAATACGAACTAAAAACTGACGAATCCTGGACACAAAACAGTAAAAAGACCGTCTCATCCGCAACTGTTCATGTATTGCTGAAACAAATCTGTAAAAAATATCATTTAGTCTGAACGAAAACAGGAAATGCAACCCGGTCTCTTGATGGCAACATGATGCAATCAGCACAGAATAATGAGCGAGTAGGAATGATAATCCAACACAACAAAAATGAATATTTAGATAATAGGAATAAAACTAAGAAAGATGAAAATAAACAGGAAGAGTGACAGAGTTGATCCTAATCTTGGTAAGAAAATAAAGTCTACTAAATTAGGTGTAGTGTAAGGACAAACGCACATAAGGGTGGTGGTGACTTCAGTTTGTGCATGGTTTTCGCTTCCGCAAATCTCGGTCTGCGTACTTGATTAATTCCATCTAAAACTTGGAAATTTGTTTGAACATTGATTTTCCGACGCGTTTCTACATGAAGAGGCTTCTCTGCCACCAGTACTTACTAAAGTTTCACACTCCACCTGTCTTTGAAGTCATTTACCTACATGTTCTCCAACCCTCAACTGAATTACTCGATTGCACCACCCTATGTATGTACTTTCATACACACATATAAACTGGTGAGCACAATGAGGCTTGCCGTATTCATTTATCCGGTACTGAGGTTTGTGATTAATTAAGTGTTTTTTTTCTTTTCTGCAGTGATGAGCTTTGCTGCATAATACGTTTCGCTAATGGCTGATGTTGGCCTTCGTTTCAGACTCATACTCTTCAACACCTCTCTGTATGGAAGAGTGATATGAGCAGTTATCTTAAGAACTGTTTATACAGTGGACTTTGTTTCAACTTGATTTGCACAACGGTTTGCAAGCTTCAACGGATATCCGTTTTCCAAAAGTGTTTTGGTCAATAATCTGATATTTTCATCCAATGCATCTGACGTATAGATACGATAGATCTTATTAAGCAGGCATTGTGTTAAACCTCGATTGTATTGGGTAAGACAAACACTGGTTGGGCAGCTAGTGTGATTACGATGGATGAAAAGTTTCGTACCATGAATTCACATGGCAAAAGGGTAAAACCAAAAGATGAACCTCATCAGAGGCAGGGTTTCATAGCTCACTTACTGGGACACCACATCGGTAACCTGTGAGCTGCATAAGCCACTACCAACCATTACTAACATACCATAGTCACTGGTAGAAATGAACCCAAAAGGTTACAGGTTCGATCACAGCGAACAGAAGGCAATAAAACGGAGCTAAAAGAAAACATTACATTTATAATCATATCTGAAGTCTAGTTCAGAACAATGATTATCAAGAGTAAATCAGAAGAGATCAAAATAAAACTACACTTAAAGGATGATGAATCTATCCGTCATAAATCTGAAACAAATCAGACTAATGGATGGATAACAAAGCCAACCAGTAGAAAAGAAACTACATGGCGAACAGGTGGTCGATAAAACAGATTAAAAGGAAAAAGATTACCAGGTATATGAATGGAAACCTTTTATAAAATCATTGAGGAAACAGCCTAGTGACCAGTTGAAAGAGTCCTGATAATACTCCAGGACAACGAAAAACATGAACTGGTGCTTTGAAAGTTGCTGTCTCAGACAAAATAAAAACCTAAGAAAGACTGCTTAAACAACTATGCTAAGGCCTAATAAGGTAACTCAGTCGATGACACCACCATTTCACCAGGAGGAAACTAATCAAGCTGAGACAATAAATAAGCAAGACAACTTTTAGATGAAGGTCAATGTTCATGCCTTTTGATCCTCCTTCATCTTCTTATAACAACAACAAGATGTAACTTGGTCACAAAGATATACAGTCAAAGAAGAATTAGTTTCTCAACTGTGAAAACCGTCAAAAATCTCAAATTAATACAATAATCATAGGTGTGCAAAACAGTTGAGAGAAATTAAATGAATATGTAACACATCTACTACTCAGCCCATGCGAATACTCATTAAGAATATGGTGAATTCACCTTATGAGCAGTACTGACGATGGAGAATACAATGAAAATGTAGTTGAGTCTAGAAGAATGACAGACGGGTAAAAACAGAAACGTCTAAATATATTCAGTTGTACTGAAATTGTCTTCACCCTGCATCAGATTCGAAGTGGTGAAATATCTCAGTTCAACACGGACAATACTCCGAATAAATGATAAACAAGGGAAGCATAACATATTTGAAAATAAGAGAAGTATCAGCTAAAGAAATGAATGAAGTGGAATGTAATCAGGCATGATTTAAAATAATGTACATTCATTTCTGGGCATCGTTTGTATCACATCACAATTCTTTCCAATCAGTTTCATAACGGACGAGGATAGGGTTTATTATTGCCAAAAAAATTGCCTGTGAAAGTATTTTCAAATAAAATAGTAAGTTCAAAGGTAACCTTAGAACTTAAATTTAGTCACTAACCATCATAAAGCTGAACGAACAAGCACCAAAAGAAGTCACCACACTCAAAAGTGAACACTGTTCTTCATGATAACTTTTTTATACATATGCTTGACATATTTTTTGGGTCTTTAAATTGTTTCCTGATTGCATTAATACCGACGGAAATCCCTGAACTTAGCCAAAGTTCACATGCACGCTTTACGATGACATTGAATGATGGTTATGTTAAACAGCCGGATAATAGAAGTTAGGAAAACAAAGGTCACTGGATTCTGATGTCATTTGCTCTCTTTGTATCCTAATTCTAATGAATCCAATGTGAAGTGATTTTGGTTTCGGTGGTTCATAAAATGATTTTCAGAACCAAATTATTTACTGTAAACAGTGAGATTCCATGAACAAGAAATACTTCATTGTTCCGAACTAGCAGCTAAGGTAGTTGTACCAACTAAATGGAAAGTGGTTAATAGCTGCGTTAAAAATACATCAGTAAAGCTAAACTGGTGGTGAGAAAACAACCAAGAAGCCTATTTTATCCTCCTGAAAGTTCACTATCCTGCAATTAACTGAAAAACAAGTGGGTAAAAATCATAAATAACTCAATTGTCAGGTGACACGATATATCTACGACTAACAACTGACACTAGATTTCTAGTGCCTAAAGTCTTTATCACATAATTTATTCTGAAAACTACAGTAATCTCTCTATCTGTTCCCAGGGCATCCTTGAAAGTGGAACCATTTTGTGACGACAAGTTAAGAGCGGTAAACATGATTCTCTAAAGTGTTTATTACGAAGAATGGAAAAGACAGACTGAAATAACAAAGCAACCAACTGTTGTAAAGAAGTTTTCCACTCGTCTTACATTGAAGGTAAGCTCCATGGTAGAGAAAGTAGGTAGGAAGAATAAAGGAGCACCGAAAGAAGTTTCCTTGCAGCCAAAATGTTATCAGAATATGACGCGATATACTCACTTAACTGGTTCAAAGTAGACGAAGATTCTGCTCACATCCCATCCAACTGCGTTTTTGAATTCACATGCAACGGTGAAAGCAGGTATATTGCAGGAGTTGACAGAAATTTATTTATCCAAGTAGTTCTCACAGAACACTTCAAAGAATGGTTCCATAGTAAAGGGTAAGATTCTGACCAGTGTAACTAGCAAACTTTTCGTACATTTAGGTCATTGATCCGACGTTCCTATTGTTTTTAAAGCATTGCTCATGAGAAATTGCTTTGACTGCTAATCTATAAACTGTTTCTAGTCAAAGTTATGTGTAGAAAAAAGAGTATAAACAATTTTTTACTCCTCTAAAAATGGTGTATTAATCTTGTTTCATCTTAATCTCATGATAGGTGGACAAATAACCTCCTGTCAGTGTTAAGCTCTGAGGATTAGATAGTCACATAGGTTACCCACCGGTGACCTATCGATATACACACCTATTAGCTTAGTGCTGTATTTTCCGACTTCAGCACCAGTTTCTTCATGTTTGCAGATACACTGTACTGCTGAGTGCTGATTAGCATGAAACTTAGGTTCAGTGCTTCCTACACACACATCAGACCAACGTTCAATATAACTCACTGTGGTACCAATTAGCTTAGGGACCATACTGGTGGGCTGATCCAAAGACCTCAGTTAATGAGGAGCACTGAGAACTACGTGACTGCACGGGTTATCCACTGGTAACCAAATGAAATGCACGATTCTTTATTTTATTCACCCACTTCGAAACCATCCAGCTGATTTCACACTTACAGGAAGCCAACTTGAAGCAGATGACAATACTTAAACCTTGTGAACTAAATAAACTTATGCTATTCAAGAAAATTAACAGTAGAATGATATATAAAGCAATAAATACAAATGTTTTCGGCTAACAGAGGCTAAACATCACATTTTTAAGGAAGTTTTCTTCCTGATATGTTCTATGTAATATATTTCCTTAAGTTATCAGTACTCAATGGGTAATGGAACGATCAGTTTTTCATTACACATTCGTCTGTATCCTATTTATTAGTTCATCATTTGATACTTCAAGGGAATTGAAGCCCTGGAAACTATATTATAAAAATGCATAGTATCATTGGCTGAAATTAAGCGTTTCTATTCAATTATAACCAGCTACAAGTAAAGTTAAATAGATTGATGATCCGTGTGCCTAGTTTACCCCAACCTTCTTTATCTGACTCAAGTGATAGACCAATAAAGTATTAGGATGGTTTTTTAATAATTGGCAGCATCACTGATGGTAAAAGTAGATGTAGTATTAGTTGGAATGAGGGCAGTAATATTCGTTGAACCAAGATAACTGAAAAATAAAATGTCGCTTAATTTACCCAGGGTTAGCCTGCCCCACTGAACATTTTAAAAAAGTGACTTCTCTGTTTTAATTCATGTCGAATCCAATCTTTTACTTATTTCTAATAACAGTATTTACTGCAAACGGTTCACAGAGTAAAAAAATATTCATAAATAGAAAAAATAATATAATCAAAACACTGGATAAAATAAGATCAGTATTAAAAAAGAATAAAAATTTTTCCAAAATTATATTTTAGATGTTTGCTGACATGACAGTAGTCGTTAGACAACAAACTGTTAAGCCTTACTTTAGAGTGAAAAACTTCATCCAGTGAATTTTCGTTTACAACATCTGGAAAGTGATGGTGCCTGATTTTCTCAACATGTACACTTTATAAATAATTAATAAAAGGGTCGACTTCAAGATACTACTGCCTGAGGCATACCGTCACTTGTCAACATTTCAGTCCATTATCTTGACGTTGTCAGTAAGCTATGAGTATTTTTTCCTTCTACTTATCTGTGAAGGGGGCGCACTAATAACTCCTTAAAATATTTAGCCGACAAACAGTTATATCAGTAAGATATCGGTGAAGAGTGTATTTTTTGGCATTAAAATTCATCACTTGCCTCTGAAACTTTAAAATTTTGATGTTACGAGCTAAAGGTCGATACTATTTATAGGGCTTCTCAGGTCCTTAATTTTTCTTCTTCTTTTTTTCTTGGGTTTTGAGTGGAACACACGGCTTCAGTAACACGTCTCCATTACACTCTATTCTCTGCAGTATTTACAACCTATCGCCACGACCACTCACAACCTTTCATTCATTCCTCACATCATCTCCTCCATATCACCCTCACCTCGAACACTCAACTCATCGTTTCACCTTTGGATCCCACTCGACGGCCTGACCTGGTGTGTGATGTCCCCCATCGGCCTTCTCAGTCTATGCCCAATCCCATCCATCTCCACTTGTCTCTGCATATTTGTTGGGCGGTGGGTTCTTGCTTAGTTGGTTCGTTGACAGCCAGTCAGAGTGAGTTCCTTGTTGCTTATTCTTATTATTCTCGCCATCCATCTGATCTTCACTATCGAGTGAGTGAGTGAGTGAGTGAGTGAGTGAGCGAGCGAGCGGGCGTAGGCTGCAGCTGTTGATGTGATGAATGTCTGTAGTTTGTTGGAAGTGCGTTTCGTGACACGCCAAGTTTCTGAACTACCAGATAGAAGCACTGACTTGACATTGGTGTTGGAAATCCAGATCTTATCCACGCTTTGTGCTGAGTGCAGTGCAGTAGGTCTCCAAGCTGGTTTTAGATTATTAAAAGCCTGTCTCGCTTCTTCGATCCTGGTTTTCGCCAGGTCCTTAATTACTAAATTTTAATTCGGTATTATTGCAAAAGCAAATAAATTATCTAAATTTGGAATGAATATGAACATAGAAATGCAAGTAAACTAAGAGGGGACTCGTTAGTGAAAAAATGATCTACCCGTGTTTTTCAATTCTGGTAATAAATTGTGACTGCATTTAGTGTCAAACGAACGACGATCAATCGTTGAATACAGAAAAAGCCTAAGACAGTTCAAAACCGCGCATATGTACATGCCAAAAACCATCTAAATTAGATAAAAATATATTAAGAGTAGGGTTCATTGTTAATCATAAAATATTTCATTTGAAGTGATAACAGCAACCTATGACGATAGCTGAGATTAAAAATAAACCTATGTCTCACCAAAACCTTGAACCACAGAAATGAAAACCTAACCAGCAGTTAAGTCTCGTAGCCTAGTCAACAAACAGTCAGCTAAGTAATTCGAAGGCCCTTGATTCAAATTCTGTAATCAACCAGGTTGTCAAGCTAGGCTACAGAAGATAGCTGAAGCTACGGAAATAATAATTAATAACATTGTAGAGGCAGTCTTTAATACGCATGCAATCATGCAGAGAGTTAACCAAAAGTCTTATAGTTATCTGGACCAGTAGGAAATAAAAAAATTTAGAATGGAACTATTTCAAAAGTCAGGAATGAAAAAATGAGACGCGAATGTGGTAGGATAAGATTTTGTCTACCGAAATTTAAGGTAGAGTGTCGCCTGAATATAATTCATTTCAATGAGCGATTCTAACACACTTGATTCTACTCCTTGAGCCTTAGCTATATGAAAATAAAACAGGTATATACTACGTGATGGTGTCTTTGTAACAAAATGCTTCAGGGAAAAGATCACATGACAATCTACGCACTGTATTTTTGAGATGAATGAGAATTTTAATTTAGAGGTAGTATTCATTAGAAACTGACGTCAATTGGGGAACCGTTGAAAATCTAGCCGCACTGAACAGCTGTTTTGTCTTAGTATGGGATTCCTCAGCAATATGCACCCACAATCCGTCTTCGGATCAAAATCAGGACCTTGAAGTTCCACGGCAAACGGGTTAACCATTCAGTCACTGGGTCGGAACCCAATGACTTACACTTCCAAACTTCTGTCAGTTGGCGATATAAAGAGACTAGCAACCACGGTCTTCAGATGGCATCCGCTTCCTTTCCGACTGGTTGCCCCCACAGGTCACGTTTTGTCATTAGAACTACGGGATATTCATCTGGAAACATGTCACTAATGAGCACTATACAGTACAGTAGTGTTTTTTTGAGATAGATGAAGATTTTAATTTAGAGGTAGTATTCATCATGGACTGACGTCAGTTTGGAAACCATTGAAAACCTAGGAGGAGTGTAAAACAACGAAATCCTACCCAGTGTCTGAATGGTTAACGCGTTTGTCGTCAAACCTGAAGGTCCTATGTACGATTTGTAGCCGGGTCGTGGGCGCATACTGTTGAGGAGTGCCAGACTAAGATAAAACAGCTGTCCGGTGCTGCCAGATTTTAAATGGTTCCCGAATGATATCTACGTACTATCAAATCTATAAATGAGCACCCCTCATGACTGAGATTTTATACTTGTTGAATCGGGTTAGTCAGCGTTTTCGTACGCAAGAACAAACCTTCCTATATGGTCTTATGTCATCTAATAAAGCACTTCCAGCAAATCAATGAATTCAAACAATGATACAACAGTAGGTACCATGTGTATCCTGTAAAAAACAACCCGCAAATGCATGGATGAGAACCGACTAAGTATACCCTGGCGAGCACTATTTTCTAGTGTTTTTACTCAACTACACTAGTATCAACGTTTTCAACCTAAGCAGTAACACATAGGGAAATCTATGTTCACCCCAAATTGTATTTATATAAAAAGTTGATTGATTTCGTCGTTTGTGAACTAAAGTGATTGTTTAACGAGAATGCATCGAAAATACTATAGACAGACAAATCAATGTAGAACCTCGCATATAGGTGAATCGGTCAAATTTGTCACACTTAACAGCATCATGAAAAGAAAAAGTGGGTAGACAGATATCAAGACAGACAAAAGGAATGGGAAAAAAGAAAAATCTTTTCAAAATGCAATTACTGACGATGTTTAAACTAATGAAGATGTCAGAGAGTGAATGCACGTACACCACTATGGTCGATTCTCAGACATGCCGCCAACAGACACCCGCCACTGTTTTTTATTGTTTCTAGGGACCTAGTCAGGTAGTCTAAACCTCCTTATAGGGCTCTGATCAAAAGTTAAAACTTCATCAACTGGCGCACTGTCCTGTTTTGATCAATCTTAGTCTTCTTTCAACTAAATCCTACCTTGACTAATGTTGCTTTACACGGTAGGTGATGGTAGGGTATTAGCAACACATGTTCAAGTTTTACAACGGCACTGATTGATTTACCCTTCTACTTTGAACACCACCTGGTACACTCACGTAGTGATTCCACGATACGCAATCAATGCAGTAGAAACACCGGTGTTCGAAAACATGTAATCTTAATACTTACCTGCATGAGTTATGTATCACAGCCGTGTAATAGGACAGAGTGAACTGCAACATAGTATACTCTTCCTTTAATAGATATTCTGGTGTCACCGACACTTTAGACGGTTAAAGTTAACAAATGGCAAATAAACCACTTGAGTTCAGGCTAAGATTTCAGCATTCAAAACATTTGGGTTTAGATAGCTCCGTTAGTCGGCAAAATGGTCAATGCATTCAACCACTTCGTCTGAGCAAAGTTTATTCAAATCTCTAGAGGGACATCAGTCCTTTTGATAATGCAGATATCCCTTATGATGACTGCCTACAAACGTGAAACCTACGCTGGTCAAATAGACCTCCCGATTGCATTCAACTAAGTGGCATTCAGTAAGTCAGTAATATTTGGTTCCTTGTAAATAGATTATAATTTTCACTTTGCTTAACGATTGAGCTACTTGACATAATCAGATAAATTTTGATAAGATGAACTGTAGTCAAAGCTGACTGGACCCTTTTGTGATTGGAATTATCTTTCGGTGCCTGGCACCAATTCTGTCATTTCATTTAATTTAGGCATTAATCAATCATTCCCTCTTCCCCGTAATTCTGGTATATTTTAGCTGGGATGGGAATAAGTGAATTAGTTACTAGCGTGAACAAAAATGGGTGGCTTCTTATCTTCCATTCACACAGAACTCAGGAAAAACATAAATGAGGTCAAGTCTGTATTTAGACATGCAGTAGATGATACAGCTTTTAACTAATAAACTGAAGTTGCTCATTCGGATTATACGACAATCTAGCCTTTTATGATGGATCGTTTAGCACTTTTATTGAAGTAACTATTTGACAGAAAAACTTTTCATCATCAGTTTGATTGGTAACATGACTTAAAACGCCCTTTGGGGAAACGAACATGATGGCTATTCTGATATACCCTGGAATATGAAGAAATGAATGTCACTAGAAGAAAAAAATTGTAATGCGATGTGATAAAGTGAGGTTAACTGTATCCTCATTTTTTGATAAATGTGATAGTTATGTGTTTTAACTAAAAAAGCTTCCTACAGTGTCAGATTTCCATGAGGTTTGTCTCTTTTTACTCTCAAAGTGTACAGACTGAACTTATGTCATTTACATGATGGTTTATAGTATTAAATGTATGCAACATAAGATACCTAGACTGTGGATGGTTGTCATTATGCAGAAAAATGCCGAAAATAGTTGTAACCAAAAGACTGAGTCAGTTAGTCTAACTGAAACATAAATACCAGGATATGTATCACTGTTTTTTCACATCAAACAAAGCCTACTTTTCTTCAATAATAATTGAAAACATATTCAATCTATACTTAATACAACTGTCTTTTTTCCCCCAGAAATAGTTACTTTTATTTACATTTAGGTGAGGTTCACTGTCAAAAGTCATGGGTTTTGCTAAATAGGCACTTTACATTACACCAATGAAAAGATATGTAACTGAGTAAAATGCTGTATACAAAGCTAAATATTTCCTCACCTATGTTCATCATTTGGTAGGTAGCTAATTCTACATATATTCTGTAAGCCGAGTATGAATCAAACGGAAGGAGAATGCTTTTAGTCTAATAACAGAGCCTGCCAATATATTATGATAAGCTGAGCAAGCATTTCCGTGAAATATTTCAATAAAGGGAACGCATTAAAGCCTATGCAGTGCCCTATATCATTCAGGCCATCAGGATACCTTAAAATAAATTTCCGTTAAATTTGGTATCATTTTAGAAGTGACTAGTCTTCTCTACTCCACAGAAAGAGAATGGCGCATACATACAAAATATTTTGAACTGTTTTTCGCCCCAAGCATCCAAAGACTTTAGAGTAGAAATAAAGGAAAGAAAAATATTGGTTGTATGTGTAACAAATTAACCTGCATAAGCTTTCTCATCTGCAAACGAAGCATATCTGTTGCCAGGTTACCAGTTAGGTTCCTCTTGAATCCAAAAGCTTCTATCTAATGGGTAATTCTGTGAACAGGTGATTCATTTTATACTTTCCCGTCTCAGTAATAACCACTATGACAACCGCATGTCACTTTGGCTGGGAAAAAAAGATACTTTATGATTTTCATTTTCATCTGCTTCACTACCTACATAAAATGTTTCTCATTGACAAATGTCTTCAAAGTGGTCGGATCTCTAGAATATATCTAGTTAAAACTATTTATTGATATAAATGACATGCGTACAAATGGCTATTGTAATCTGTTTAATTTAAAGTACATCTTCAAACAAAGTATTTCCTTTTTAAAATAGAATTTATGCTTGTCTTTGCAGAGAAATTATTATACATTAGTTAGCATTAGTCAACTAGGAATAAAGCCACTTACCCACTTTTATAGGTTAAAAGAAAAATTTCTTTGAGGAACGGAATTATCAGTCATTAGTTATTTTTCCACTAATCAGTTCACCATATCACCTAATGTACATAAAAATAAAACTACGGTATTGCATACCATAAAAACATGGCCTGGCATTTACTACAAAATATGATAATACTTAAAAAACAATGACTACATTAACGCATTGCACAATTAATTCTTTTAAGTAATTGAAAGCCTTCAATCTAGGCTTTGTGTTTGCTGATACTCGTACAAAAGAGTTAAAAGCCTGCACTACCCAGTGCTATAGTCATAGACCTTATTGCTGAGTGACTTAGGCCACGATATACCTCTAGCAGGACCGCATTACACACTAATTCGCCACATCAGAGTAACCGGTTCCATGTCATTTAGTCCAGCTTAATGCTTCTAACTAATCACCATCAATCAAAAGTGCAATGCAATGGTGAATAAACTAACTTAGTGGTCAATGGAATTAAGTTTACACTAACAAGTAAATAAAATAAAAATTGGTTATTCTCCAGTAACCAGTCACTGTACTAATACTCCTAATTACGAAATCTACAGCACAACGACTACTGATACGAAATGCTTAGTTCACTTAACTACTGAGATTGAAACATGAAACTGGAACATAAACTTATGATAAAACGCAACGAAAATTTAGTCAGTGACTTCCACTCAAGTGAAACTGTAAGTTTTTAGAGTATCGTAAACTTGTGGAAACCGCTTCTCTAAAGAAACTGATGACAACCGACAATTCACGCATGAAACTCGAGGAACATGCTAATAAAGTGCGAAATTCAACAGTTTTCCAGCTATTATTTCAAATCATTCATGTCAAACATCTCTTATTTGACATTTGACACTCAGTGACACTGCTCACCATTATCTTCATGATAAAACATACTTCACCATGTCTACAATAAGTGCGCCTTTTTATACTAAGTAGTCCTTCATGTGTCAAAAAATGAAATACTTTGGTACTCAAACAAAACAAAGCTGCAATATACATACATATATACAGCATCTATAGTAAGTTAGACATTTAGATGAATTTCAACACACTGTTTCAACTATATATTTTAGCTTGATTTTCACATACAGAGTTATTTTTCTGCATTTTGATAATGGTCTATGTGACGCTTCAGTCTTACTTATATTGACAGCTATTTTTATCACGCATATAGACTGACTGTGACAATCTCCGAACTCAGTTGTCTATATCTGAATGAGTAAATTAGTAAACCTGGAAATTTAAGTATACTATATTGGCTTAAATGGGCTGATGTAAAACATCAGTACCATTTTTTACAAATACAAAACGTCCAAAATAGCTTAGCTGTACAAATAAACGAGTAAACCTAAGTTATATTCATCTAGCGCTGAAGAAAGGCTTGTTAGGTTTAACTAGATAATGTGTAAATGATAATGTTTAATGTACAATAAGTAAATTCCTAATGAAAAGTTTACATATAGTGGTGTTTTTATTTTGGTAATATTTCAAGCAAAATTACCGTCCGTGATCACACCAACAGCTAAAATTTCTAACAATATTTATTTCAAAATTAAAACTTATCATTGCGTGTAAACTTTTTGTTAGAAGTTTGCTTATAGTGCACTAATTCCTTCCACAATGCACAAACTTTTCATTGATGTGTATAATATAATGTCATCAAACTTATTCATCTGAAAAAGAGAAAATTCATGGAGGAAATTTCCGCTTTGGACATTATAATAAACATTAGGTATATTTCATGGATTTCAAGGTAAATGAGGAAAAATATTACATGCAGTAGTTAACAGAGAGTGATTGATTTCTTGTTGTCCAGTAGTAACTACTGATTATATTCTCTTGATTATTTTCCAATTTGGTAATCGGGTTAAAAAATCCACTGTCAAAGCGCTTTCTCACTAAATTTAGGTGTATTCTATCAGTCATCAGGTAGTCGTGGATTCAATCTCCTGGTTCTTAGTACACCCCAGCAAATCATATCTGCAACCTTAAAGTGAATGGTATACCTTGAACACTGACACTTAAATAAACAAAATGAAAAGAGCATGATTTGCTGCCATAAAGTCAAAAATTGAAGGGGATGGTTTCGCAAACATATTTAAGCTTTGGACTGGTGAATTAATAACCTTTCTACTGTGTAGTCTGTATAGATCCCAACTTCTCGATAACCAATAATCCCGACTGTATAGTTGATAACAATAATAATAATAGATTGTGTGCAGCTGAGAGAGATAAGATGTTCAAGTTTCTCAATAAGACCCGTGGTGCTGCCAATATGACACATTTCACAAAAGTAAGTCCAATAACAACCATACACTGAAATTACATCAAATAACCACCAAAACTTTATAGTATTGATTGGTAACGGTTAGCGGTGGACGTGCGTTTCGTCCTATTTGGAATTTATCAGCCTTCCAGTGGATGACGTTGTCCCCACTAGGAATCGAACCCGGGACCGATCACTTAAAACGCCTGGGCGTTATACACTAGTTCACAGAATGATGACAAGTACTTCTAATGCGACGGATACGGTTTCTATGTTTTTGCTTGTATTACCACATCGCTGATTGGATCAAAATGATCAGTGTTTACTGACATATGTGCTCTAACATTACTAAAAAACTGAAATGGCTGGCAATATTGAGGCATCCACATGGGAGCCTATATGTTAGTAGAAATCGATTGATTTGCCCCGACCAGCGGTGGAATAATACAGGCAAAACACAAAAACTGCATCTGTCGCACAAGACGTGGCTACCATAAGTCCCTGCCCTAGTGGATGGCTCCATGGCGTTTGAAATGATCGACTCCCTATTCAAGTCTTAGTGTGAACAACATCACCCACTGGGAGGCAGGTTCATGCAGTCGACTAGTCCCAAATAGGACAAAATGCACGTCCTGGATTTCGCTGCTAAACACTAACCAGCTTTACTGTAGAAGTGAAACGCGAACAATATTGAGGCATCTGCGCGTGAGCCTATATGCCAGTAGAGACCGATCAATTCGGTCAAGTCAACAATGTAATAATACAAAGAATGACACAATCACCATAACGTTTTAAGCGTCAACCCAGATTTCAAAGGAAAATAATACGTCAGCCACCAATATGAAGATCTCATTCACAGGCATACTTGGTGTAGGACAGACAACAACGTTTCCTCCCAGTTCTTCGTTTCAGTTCTGTATTCTTCACTGCTGGTAGTCAAAGCCCTGAAAACTAATCATAAACTTCAATTACTCTGTTTCTATTAATTTTTAACCACGATAAATGAATAAGTTTTGGATAGTAGCTAAATAATTCCTCTATTTAGTAATTTCCACGTATTCCATTCCATATGAATTTCATGTGTTTGTATAAAAAATTTCCCTCTAAATAGAAAGTGAAAATCTCAAAGGAAGGTTATGTCTGAATTTTTCTCAGCGTAAGCCAACTAGAAAACCAGCCTTACATTTTGGTTGAAACATACCGACATATGGTTACATTCCCAAGTTAGTCACATATCAATCATTAAAGCATAAAAAATAATTCAACGGTGTTACTTGTGAATAAACCTTTGTATGAGACAATGACCTTGAGCACTTTGAACTATACATGGTCAACAAATTAAATATCACAATGAAGAGAAGACGAAGTTACTAATATCAAGTAACTTGGTGCAAAGAGCAAGAAATACATACTAGAAGCTATGTCATCATTTCGCTCTGTAATTTAGATATCGTTACCATCATTTACTTGGTTGTGGCTAGCAGAAGAGTCCAAAACGTGCATTTCGTCCTATTTGGGACTCGTCAGCTGGATGCACTTGAACACCACTGAGTGATGTAGTTCCTGCTGAGACTCTAGCCTCATGCCCCTTGCTTCAAACTCCAAAACACTATCCACTAGACTACTGACGTGTCCCAAATAGGACGAAACGCGCTTCCTAGATTTTTTTGCTAGCCACAACTAAGTAGATTACTGTAATAAAAAGTCAGGTAATATCGAGCCATCCTCATAGAAGACTATATATCAACAGAGGTTGAACAATTCGATGCAGTAAAACAATACAGAATTACAAATACATCAACAAAACTCAAAATTTTAACCATTACTGATGTGACATTATAGGAAAAGATAAACGGCGAAATTCAATTTTTCAAGGTCAAGATTATGGCTGAAAAGTATCTTAAGAGCATTTGTTTTAAATGCTTAAAGCCAAATGATTTTAAACTCACATTTTACTACCTATTCTACTCTACATATTCTATGAAATATTCAAAAGTTAATAGTTTAAACTGACATTTTTTTATCCATAGTCAGTGTTAATGCAATAAAAAGGGTTAATTTTAATCGACTTACATTTGTTAATTATAAGTCAGACATCAAATATTCATTTGATATGTAATTAGGACTCTATCCTTCAGAATATTCATAACAGTACTAATCAGAATATTGTGTCGCGTTTATTTCATATAGACGTAAAACAATAGACTGAAAATATTGGTCTGTTTTTCTACATAACTACTACTGTCTACAGATATCTCCGTTGACACATGAGTAATACTTTGAGTACACTAGTTCACTTGTAGTAATATTATTGTTTTTAATATAAAAATAATTAATTAAAGAGACAAAAATATATTGGGAAAATATCCCCTTCATCTCAAATATTCAAGAGTAATCACTTGCACAAAATGTAGTACAAATTCCCAATGAGAACTTTACATACAAAAATGTCAAGAATAGTAATTACTGTTATGTGCACAATGATAATTAGTTTACAAGATAATGAAATATTCATGGTTTTCTGAGCTCAAGTAATTCATAAAATTGAAGCAGTTCTCATTTTAGGTTAGAAGAGGATGCTGACTATCATGTAATAACGAACTGAACAAAATTTCATTGGTAAACTTCAATTGTTTTGAAATAAAATTTTAGATATTTTGCTTAACAATCATTTGCCCAGCATGTAGACAAAAAGTTTAAGACCTGACTATTTACCCTCAAGTGGAAAACTGTTAAAATAGTTAAATCCAAGATGCAAAGCTTCTTTGTTGATAACATACAGCTGAATAGATGACAGATAAAGTACATATTTATATGAAGTGATCGGAAAAGGGTTTATATGCAAGTCATCCGAAAGAGATTTCAATAAATTTATCATCAGATTCTCTTTCGGTGACAAAACTGCAAAAGTTTATGAATTTAATGTAATATATGAGTGAGATCTCTGACAACAAAGACGATCCATGAACAAGAAATTCCACTAATTTGTTCAACTTTTCATTGCAATTATGCACATGAAATTTAGCCTACCTTATAGGGTTTGAAATATTAGGTTGCATTTTACTAGAAAACAATGATTTATGTAACTGTCCGCTAAACGCATAATTCGAAATACAAGAGCTTTAGAATTTCCCTTTCATCTACTCAAACGTATTTTTACACCATAGGTTAACAAGTTCATCTAACCTCTTAATAGTGTGCGGTGGGAGTCTTTTCTCAAGAATTTGAAACAATAAGTGCCTTTGATGAATTTGCATAATGTAATAAGAAGACGCAGGTTATCTGAGAAATGTGATGTATTTTCGTATTACATTTCGAAGAATATGGTCAAGCATTCACTCATCAAGGCATTTTATATGAAGGGTGAAAATAGGGTTAGGTAATGTAAAGAAATAAAGGTAAGACAAGATTTGAAAAATACAGAGGTAATAAGGCGGAATAAAACATTTTCACACCTCTCTTGGGATTAAAATCAGACAAAGATTACGAGAGAAGGTTTACGGTAGGGACAGCTTCTGAAAAGGGGTTTGAGCTTTCCTAAAGCTCAGGATTCAATAAACGTAAGCAAACGGTTTTAGCTGCTACATAATGGTCTAAAGGTTGTTTCGGGGTCAGTTGAGTGACCTGTTTCTATAATGTGTTTATCTATAGACGATGACGTCTCTGCTGCTCATATTCATGGGATTTAGATAGCATAATTAGAAGCAGAAGTTTATATGAGCGATGTGGAGTATATAAGCGATGCACTTTGAACAGTGTGATTCCACTTGTAGTCTGTTTGATGACTAGCAGTGGAATCCAGGACACACACCTCGTCCTATTTAGGACATGTCAGCTGGATGTACCTGAACCCCAGTGAGTGGTTTTGTTACCATTGAGACTCGAACCTCATACCCATCGCTTCAAACGCCAACGCATTATCCACTCGGCCACTGAGGCACGAGATGCGCCAATTGTTATTTTTTGATCCTTGTAATTGGCGGCTGTCGTGCCCAAGAGGCCTAGTGGACATCGCTTTGGTGTTTGAAACGATCGGTACTGGGTTTGAGTCCCAGTGGGCGCATCACTCACTGGGGTGCAAGTATATTCAGCCGAGGAGTTCGAAACAAGACGAAACGAGTTGGATTCCACTGGCAGTCATTAAATAAACTGCAAGTGTAATCAGATGCCTCGTAATCACCTATGTAGCGATCAGGTTTATTTTGAATTATGGGTTTCGTTTTCTCCATAATACCGAGCTTTGATGTATAGTGTGGTTTTTAAATGATTGAAATAAGCCTTCGTCTTAAGAGCATACTGTTTGATTCCTTTTTGAACAGTAGTGTGATGTAAACGTCCTTCTTCATGACAGAATGCTGATCAGTTCGCACCGCTGAGACGTTTTTGTAACGACTGATTAACTGCAGAGGATATGCGTTTTTCATCGGTATCTTTGTTAAGAATTTGATTTCTATAAAACAAACACATGGGATCCTTTTGAATAAGCATTTTATTAAACTTCGTGTTTACCATATTGGACAGGAACTGTGAAAGTTTAGGTACTGTCCGGTCCAATTCGGTTTTCCGTAACGTAATCCTTTAGTCGACCCATCTTTGCTTCTAGTTAGTAATATGTCAAGAAAAGTAAGCTGATTATTATTTTCTGTTTCGCGCGATAAACTGATATGGCTTTATATGGTGTTAAGTCTATCTAGAGGACTTTTCGCATCCTCATGTTTCTTTACCTATAACTAAGATAACATCAGTGTATCTCCCGTACAGAGCGATATTGCTGATTAAATCATCAGTCAAAAGTGACATTAACATACGCCAGACTGACTAGATAATGGCTAGATAACGTGGCCTTAATCTAACCAAAACACTACTGGTTTTTCAACTTTCTCTCTACTTCTAAGTGTCGGACATTTCTAAATCTTCTACGCAATCATTCTTCTTCCACTAGTTAATAACTTCTTTTAGTTCAATTTAGTAACTGTTCACTTAGGCTATCACTGGTTATCTGTTCTTTTGAAAACTTACATTTTTAAGTGCTGAACTTTTATTTAGGACTTAGCATCATCCTATATGTTCTAAGCAATACACTTTCCAAATATGGTCTCTATTTTAAACCCAATCCCATTATTCTGGATCTGGTACTGTGAAAAAAGAAATCAAGTTTAACAACCTATCTTGCTGTGCAAAGGCATAAGTGGTTAACTTGTTAGAGGCGTATCGTTCTAATGAAACTGAAATTCCAAAGGAAGTTTTTTTAAATGCTCAGGTGTTTCTGTATTTATGCGAAAAAAAATGCGTTAATTGAAAAAAAACTTGGTTAGAACTTGTTACTGGATATCTTTAGAGCAACCAATTTGATTGTTTAACGAAATAAACATAGATAATCTAATAACAACTGTCTTCAGTTCATTGTTTGTTAAACACCTTACTAATTCAAACCGAGTTTTGAAAAGACAAAAAGGCGTTAGAAGTTTTATCCTTGGAAATTTGATTGTTTCTACCTATCCAGTTGACCCCGATGATAATTTTTAGATTGTTTATCGAATTCCTTCATATTTTTCAGATTTCCTCCGTTTTCAAATTCTTAAGATAGCAGAGATCTCAGCTATTCACGAACTGAAATCTGGCCTTTGTATGGGCAAAAGTATCGGCAGTCTTTGTCTTTATCTTGGCATCGAATTGGTTTCCTTTCTTCTCTCTTCCGACCTTTTACTCCTTCAGATTAGTCATTGAATCCTCTTATCATTATTATTATTATTATTATTATTATCTTTATACTTAATATTTTTCAGTGTATTTCAGTGAATCCTTTATTGGATAACTTCAAGCCTTGAGATAGTTGGAATTTCTAGTCTAGGATAAGGATAGTGACTGTTTGGCGTTCTCCGAGATTCAAGGTTCAATGTGAAGTAAATACTGGTGAAACCTTCACACCTGGTGAAGAAACGGCCAAGAACATCCAGGCGGAACACGAAATAATTATCATCACAATGTTTGACAAAATCACATTCAGTTCTTCTCAGTTAACTAGTTTAAATCATATGACTCGGTTCTTTGGTTTGTTTATTAGCTATATCATGTTCTTGCCCCTTTATAAGCCATGTGCACTATATGAACGATCAAAAAATTTCAAATGGCCTTTTTCTGTTGACATTTTAATCTGCTTCTTTGAATGACATTATTATTATAATTATGGTCATCGTTATTGTAGTTTCGAACATTCATTATTGTAGCTCAGCTCAAGAATAAGTTTCTTGATGTGTAGTCTTCTATGAATTTCTTTGTTTTGATGTCACAATGGGAACTATGAATTTATTTGCTTTATATTCACTAATTCGTTTTAGTCTGATTTTACTATCGGCCTATGAGTTAAAAATGCTTTTGACGTCACAATAATAACTAAACAGTTGAGCATGCAAGTGACTATAGGAAAATGTATGCAACCTTTCCTATGCAGCGCAAATATCAATCAAAACTACGTATTATTCCAATGGCAAGGTAAAATACTGTAATTTCTTGGCAACATATGTCCAATTTCTATGAAAGTATATTACGTATTGCAAAACATTATCTAAACTGAGTGATGTGAAATTTATCATTAACACACACCGACTCAAAAAAATTAGGATGTATTCTTAGTTTGAGGTTTGTAGAGTTTTATTTATTTTGACGACAGTATTCATCACGGACTAATATCAGCTTGAGAATCATTAACACTCTGTTCTGTTCTAGTTTTGGCTTCTTCAGTAGTATGCCTTCAAGTCGTGGCCAGGGATTAAACTAAAGACATACAGGTCTTGCAGCGAGCGCGCTAGCCACTGAACCACTGAGTCGGAGTTCAGTCATCAACAGTTTCCTAACTCCGTTGATCCAAGATACAGAGTGACTATCCGTCAAGATAATCAGTTGACATTTACTTCAATTTCTGTTTGGTTGATCCCGCAAATCAGAGCTTCTCATTAGGATTTCAAGATAACCACCTGGAAGTGGTAGAAGTAGGAAACTGTAGATCACTGAACTTCCACTCAGTGGTCCAATGGTTAACCCACTCTCTCTGAGACCTGCAAGTCTTCAGTTCTATCCTGGGTGGCTTCGTAGGAGAACACTGCTGAGGAGTCCAATACTGGGACAAAACAGATGTCTGGTGTTCTTAGAGTATATATGGTTCTCTAACTAATGTCAGTCCATGATGAACACTACCTTTAAATTTACTTTTAATCCTTAAAATAAAAACTTAGAACTGCTAATAAAAATAAGTTGGTTGCGTAAACGAATTTGAATACGATCAGGAAATCTTGGCGAATGTTTCATTTTCAATTCACTTTCCTCTGTAAAATTCATTCCCTACATGTATTCAAACAGAACCAATCACTAAGATATTTCTACTTTCCCACTGTATAACATTCAAGGCTAAGATATCATCATGCTTTGAAGAATGACGAAATCGGATATGGAAATGTCTGAGCATCATGAAGTCACCATTTTGATTGACTTTCAGCCGACAAAAGATTTATCGTAATTAAATAGTCAACTTCCGTAAACTATATTTGGGATTTTGCATAAAAAACAAACTCAGCTTCTTGCCATATACATGAAACTTAATTGTCTACGCCGTTATCATATACTACATTAAGTTAGTGACCATTAGGCACTTTTAAAACCTGTTAAAATAAATTTCACTGTGTTAAATGGTAAAGATCACAGCGACATAATCAAACAGTTTCGTTTTAAACGCATTGAGTGCACGCAATAAACACTATGTAACTCAAAATTAGCTCATTCATGACTTTTCTATTCAGTAAATATGAAAAAGATTGAAGATTTAATTTCTTTTCATCCTGAATAACGGATGTATTGAATACCTCAGTATTAGGTATGTTCTGAGACTAATTTAGTCTAGTCCAACTATTGAACTAATGCAAGTATATTTAAAGGAATGCTTTATTCTAAAAAATAATTCTACTTAAAAAGGTGGTTCATCACTTGTCTCATTGTCCAATCGGATTTCTGTCTAACGATAGTTTAGATCGATTCATCCCCTGATGATACTCCATGTAGACTGTAATTTTCTCTACAGACTGTACCACATGTATGTTATATGTTCAGAAATCCAATTATACTATCTTATTTTGGGAATTGATATGAAAGAAGGAATTTTCTAGGCACCTGATTCATAATATTTCAACTGTTGTTATGCAGGGATTCATTGGTCTCAGAGTGATTTGTATCACAGATGGTGGTCAGCTTAAAAGCTATTCAAAAATTAGGAGGCACTAAACAGCTGTCTTGTCCTAGCGAGGTTTCGAGCCCAAGACTATCAGATCTCATGACATCTGTGTTGCCGTTTAGCCAATGGGATGTGATCCAACGGTCTACTAACTCCTTCTGTCAACTTATAATGTAGTGTGACCACCATTCAATGTCATCGGTGGGCATGCACTTCAAAATTTGGTCTACACATCAGAAGCAGATATGTTATAGCACAAGAGAATTAATAGTTTCGCCAGCAGTTTTGACTAAAAGTTTAGTTATTTTAATAAATAGCTTTCGACATGCTTCAGTGAAGCAGAAAATTATTGACCAGTAATCATTTAAAGTGATTATCTAAGAATCAACTACATTGGTAAAATTGTGGTGTGATTGTATTTTATTCACTAAGCAGCAGGAATAACTTGAAAAACAGCATATTACTTAAATTATTCAGGACAAAAAGTCATAATGACAATAAAAATTTAACTCATTGTGTTACATTGAAAGCTGTACATTATGAGAGATATACTTTGTTATCAATGGTTAGGAAGAGCAGTTCTGAATACACCTGAACTAAATGTTGGCCTATTTATTCAATTAGAAGCTTTTCATTTATTAAGCTAAATGTTTGTGAATA
This sequence comes from Heterobilharzia americana, assembly GCA_944470555.2. Taxonomy (NCBI): domain Eukaryota; kingdom Metazoa; phylum Platyhelminthes; class Trematoda; order Strigeidida; family Schistosomatidae; genus Heterobilharzia; species Heterobilharzia americana. The sequence continues at coordinate 48,082,141 of OX104128.1, forward strand.
GGTTCCAGGTTATCAGTGATTCCTTATCATTTTGATAACAACTACTCATGTATTTATTACTATGTATTTATGTACTTGTATTTCTCCTCTGTTTTATTGCATTGAATTGTTCGACCTGTATTGGCAAATGGGCTCCTATGCGGATGCTTCGTTACAGCTTGAATATTAATTATAGTAATTTGTTTGGATTCTTCTCCTAGCCACAACCAAACACAGGATTCGAACTAGCAACCTACAAGATCCAGCTGCTGATAAGATCTTTATTTTATTTCAACAAAACCGGCTAGGTCGCGTGGTTTAGTTGGTAGAGCACCGGGCCGGTAGCCTGGGGGTTGCTGGTTCGAATCCTGTGGTGGTTTTGTCTTCGTTTAATCTTAAATCATCATCTAATATTGATAGAACTCTACCAAACGACGGCTATCTTAGAAAGCTAGACTGATTTCTCGCTTCGATATATTATATTTCTTGAAAATGGAAATTATAATTCTTTCAAAAAATTGACTCGTACTGCCCATATTTTGCTAAGGGATGAATTGTTTTCCCTATGAGGATTTCTTATCCGTTTCAGCACTCGACTGTTTAATAAGTTAATAAGTCCAGGTTTTTAATTTCTGTATCACGTGGATTTCAGTCTAAGTTTTTGCTGTCATTTACAAACTACTTTCCTGAGGTTAGATAAAGAAATTCATCCACTTACACGTCTTCTCTTGCCGACAGTTTGATAAGTTAAGGTATTATACGGTAGAAAACAAATATTCAGTTAAGTATTTATGTACTTGATGAAGATTTAGGCAATTTTTTGAAAACGTTTCACCTTATAGAGTTTAATGAATAGGCTTAATGCAAAATAATTCAATCTGGAGGTTTGTTGAGATTTGATGTCAGGTTGGCTTCTATCACAAACTGATATCAGTTGGGAAACTACTGGACACTGAATAGTTATTTCATCCTAGTATAGGACTCCCCAGTAGTAAGCACCCACGATTTCGCCATAAATCGAGCCAAGGACCCTCAATTTCCATGGTTAGGACGTTACGTTTGAGCCACTAGGCTGTCATCCAATGGTCTACATTTTCCTACGTTTTTCAGTTCGCGATATAGCGCGACCTCCATTTACTGTCATAGTGAAGTAACTGTCCTCATGTTCAACTTGGTTGGCCTCACCGGTCACGACTTATTACTAGAAATTCTGGAAATCTCATTCTTAAGCATATCATTAATGATAACTGGATAGTAATTTGATTAAATTGGAAGCTTGCGAGGATTTCATCCATAACAGGTTAGTAAGAAAATGTTGACCACCGGACTTCTACCTAGGACTGAGCAAATTTCCAGCGCTACCATGCTTCCGATAGTTCTACAATTGGTGTCAGCCTATGATGAATAATAACTTGGAAGCCAAATTAGTTTACTTATTTGGTTTCATTACCTCTTTATTTAATGATGAAGATTGTACAGTTTTGATGGACAAACACTGTTCCTGATTTCCTGGTACTAAACATGTTAAAACAGACCTAGACTGGCAGAAACAGTCTACAATCTGAAGAAATACCATCCGGTGAGAATAACGTACTTTTATTTCGTTTCTTAGAAGAGTGTGCCGTTAAAATCAATTGTCAAGTCCTTCTGTTATCTGTATCCCTAACTGAATTATATAATAAACAAACTGTCTGTCCCTTGAGTAAAACGCTACGCATCTTGGTAAACTAAAAGTTTACCATCTTGCTGTTGCACAAAGCGTATGTCACTTTCCCATTTCAGATGGAGAAATGGTCCTATTTATTCTGATTTTTCAAAATTTGTACACCATTTTTTGGGACTGAAGATGAACATCACAGAAAGGGTGTCCGATGATGTGCTCTGTGAGTAACAATTGGTCTTCTTTTCTTATATCTTACCAATAAATGACAGAGAAAGCTATATTTCAGAGGACGAATAGGTATAAAGGCGTCTTCATCCCTATAAGTGAGAACTGTATTGATGAGCAGTTTAGAAAATAATTATGAAATGACTAGACAAGATAATAACAACAACAAATCGAGGAATAAAATATAAAGACTTTTAACATCCTCTAATAAACATCAAATATGCCACAGCCTGCATCTGATCAACACTTCTTGTATATTAGTCAACAGTAAAACTACTGTAAAAAAAGTAGAAAGGGCAAAATGGGTTAATTTTATTTTGGTGGTATCCTGTAAGCTGTGTCAGCCTAGAATACCAAAAATATGCCGTTTTACTGAAAAGGTAAAGTACCTTAATTCATTTTCTCTAGATTCTCATTTGTTCTTGGCTCCAACTAAACTATGCTGTTGTCGTTTTGATAATAACTGACCTTTCCTTACCGTCTCCAAGTCTCATCTTGCTTATTAAATTATACGTCAAAAGATGATAAACACTTCTGTTCATAGACAAATGAATCGATTTATCAATTAGCAAAACTTTTAACTATCTTAATTAGCAGTAATTTAAGACAAGTACTTAGAATTTGGTAATCATTAGTGTCTGACAAAGGTTAAGTGATACGATGAACTGGTATATAGGCTGACTTACCATCACACTGAATATAGTCATTTAGATACTTTATATGCCTTTGTAAGAGATTTGATAAACCGCTGCATAAGTTTTTTCCACCTGCAGTTGTTTGTTTCATCAGTTTCATCACTTTTAGAGCTTAGATGGATAAACTTTGTAGCACAAATAAACTACTTCATTATTGTCTTTGATTGTATTTGTGTAAAATTTTCTGCAATTATCAATTAATCTTTTACATTTTTATCCTTCATACTTCTTCTGTGAGTTAAGTTTTTGTGCTTACTTTATAAAAGTACATTCAACCCCGTTTTATCGCTAACTAAACAAAAACTGTTGAAACTAATGCAGATTCCAGTATACGTTTGCTTCCGGTAAAAAGACCTTAAATCTAAAAGGTGGATCAAATGACTCATCGGACAATTTTAGGTTTAGTCAACTGAAACCGACTAAAGTTTATCACAGGTAACGCTTATATCATCAGATGATCCATTAATGTACATCAGCTAAGATCGCGTTCTAACATAACAACTTCAATCCGGAAGTAGAGTACATCTTCCTGCTAAATTAATATGTTGTTTGCTTATACAATTAGAGGGTATTCCAAGTCTACTTCTGTTAAAAACAATAATGTCAAATTTCCACAGTTTCTCGTAATATTAGTTGTGTTGGTGGTATTTTAGACTACTTCCCTTGAAAGACTTTGCTGTGAGGATTGTAGCTTTGTAATCTAATAATAACTAAATCTTTAAAAAAGCATCCATAAGTACTAACATTACTGCCTCAGAAGTTAGTCATCAGAGCCTGATTTCAGTTCACTTATACCACTTGGAATTTATAGAATCTCATGAGTGTAATAATCTGTTGCCGCGAAAGAAACAGAAAATATTCAATGCTTTGGAACACGGTCCTCCTCTCCCGTTACACCACTACCTATATGAACTAAATCTCATGCACCTGTCAAACACATACACTTACCTAATAGATAACTTAGTCTTCAGACCGAAGAATTTTTAAAATCAAACATTTATATCCTCTTGGTAGTAAAAGGGATTGAGCCCAACCCTATGAACATAACGTTTGGTGGCAAGCATGTTAACTTCCAGCCACTTTGTCGGAATCCATCGATTCACTAACTCCTACCTTTTTCATTTCACAATATGCCATGACCATCATCTAATGGCATTGGCAGGCATTTGTTGTCCCATCCAAATTGGTTGACATCACAGATCGCAGCTTCCCGTCAGAACTCCAGGAAATTTATCTAAAAACGTGTTACTTGTGAACACTGGACACCATTTCATTAGGTGGTTTATGGGATTGATTGGTTTGAATGAAATGCTTAGCTAACAATTAAGTCTTTCACCTCTCATCAGGCAGAATACTAATGACTAATGACGAATACGAATAATAGCGACAAAACGAGTAGAAATAAGTTCAAACCCCCTATTGTGTTACCATATAAGGAAGCAACATCAAAATTATTACATGGGATTTTCAAGGATGCTTGGAATACGGTGGCATTTAAACCTAAACGTGACCCGATAGATCCAACTAAGCAAAATAACTTAATCCACCGAATCCCAGGCAATGGCTGTGAGATCGAGTACAAAGGTCAAACTATCCAATCGAGGTCAGCTCCACTAGTGGAACATAGAAATTTTGCTAAACTTATAAAGACAGACCCCGATAAGATCAATAATCTAGAAAAGAACTCGGCTAATGCATTCCGCGCACTGACATAACCACACAATATGGTGGGATAAAACCACTGCACTTAAGTTCACTATAATTGGGTGGAGAGAGAGAGAGAGACAGAGATAGAATCGCTGGATCTTTATTCATCGAATCATCACCCAACACATGTAACGGAAATGACGCAACACCTATAGGAGAGATACAGAAAAGTTTCACTACCAGTAAAAACAAAGAATATAAGGTAGCTAGATTAAAAAAACCAGGTATCGGAAGTTGTGTGATTGTACTGGTACGATTATGTGCAACAATTTATGCTGGAAACGTTAAGCTATTGATATTGCATTCTAATAACCTTCTTAAGTTTTCAAGCTGAACAACTGTATCACACCTGATGCATAGAAGAATGATATGTCAAAATGGTTAACTTCAATATTGTTTTACTTCACTGAAGGTACCATTCCACGTTGAATAGGAAAAGTCTAGCCCTTTGACATAATGAGAAAATTATTGGAGGCAATAAAAACGAGGAAAACCATCCAGTATTACATCAATATAGATATAAACTCTAAGATTATATACATAAAACCATTGTATTTTTACTGAGAAAGGAATATTTTAGGTTCTTATCTTACATAAAATACATGACGTTTTGTTTCTATGTCTCACTATGATAATATCGAAAACTGATGTTGAGTTTAAACAACTTGTAACCGGTGTACTGTAAACAATGAATAGATGTACAAAATATGAGCTTAAGATGTATTTTTTACTACTTCTCTATAATACTCACAGCAGCTTAAGTTTACAAGATAATTTATGGATAATACCATTCTTAATACAATATTCAACTAGATGAAATAAATAAAATAAATGTAAGTTATTGTGACGCCAACAAGCTAATAAAATTATTTGGTACACTTTTACATACACATTTAATGGTTATGAGTTTGACCAAACAACTGCATTGTTTATGACCTCTAGATGTATCATAAACATTGTCTAAATTCTAGTTAGGCATTATCAATAGGCTTAGATTGCCTTCGGTATCAATCAAAACAAATCAAAATATGTTTCTGTGATTGGTTCCACTATGAAATTAAGAACAAGTCATATTGATGAGAAAATGTTTCTACTGTATACTAACCAAACTATGGTTCTCAAATTTTAACTCCAGAGTTATTTACAGAAACTTCTTAATTGGTTAAAGCATATGGTCTGGTTAGCTGCATGCTCAAACTTTCATTGAAGGTTTCTCGATGGACGCGTTAACCATCCAGCCACTGGGCCGGAATTGAGAGGTCAACAGTTTCCTGCTTCTGTGACCTGGCGATACAGTGGAACTATCCAACAAGCTGTTTAGTTGGCATTCGCTTCATTCCCGAATGGTCATGACCGAGTACTATTGAAAAGTTCTAGACTAGGATAAAAGAGCTGCCCAGAGTTCACGGATTTCAAATTTTTCCGTAACTGGTGTTAGCCCGTGATAAACACAACCATAGAAGCAAAACCCTCATAAACTTCAAACTACATTACTATATAACGAATTACTGAGATTTTTATTAGGACCTTTTGACAGATGACAGTTTGGTCATGAGATTTCAAATTTCCCAACTGAAATATGCTAATTCTTGTTACGTAGGCAATTAAACCAATTAGTTCACTTAATACTTTAACTAATCTGGTATGGCAGTTATGTTTTAAACACTTTTCCAAAGGCTTAATTATACGAGACTACAATGAAAATTGAATCCCAGGTTGGTATTCATAATACGCTAACGTCATTTGGAGGGACAGTAAAAACCTAGAAACACTTAGAAGCCGTTTCAATCTAGTATAAAACTCCTTGGGAATGAACACCTATGACCCCACCGGCGACAGAACTCAGGACCTCTGGGTTCTGCGGTCAGCCACTAGGTTGGAACCCAGTGATCCATATTTCCTACTTCTAATAGTTCAGGATATAGTGCAACCTCCATTCAATGCCTTTGTCGAGTAACTGCCTTCATGAATCCAACCAATCCCTTGACTCTTCAATAAAAATACGCATGTTAAACAAACAATTAGATGCAAATATCACCAGGTGAATAACACCATTTCGCAACAATAGCTGCAGTTTATCTGCTGGTTTAAGTTTTGTTGAAAATCAGCATTTAAAATGATAGGTGAATAAACATCGTATAACCATCATTTTTCTCATCAACACGTAGCAAAAATAGTATCACACGTACCTAACCACCTCTAACTGAAGATATTAGACATTCGTAACTACTAAAAATACGCTGATATGATTGCTGGGTTTGATTGCTGAAATTCAGTTGACTGGTAATGCATTACGAGAAAAATGTATAGAAATTCATTTAGCTAAATATAACTGATCATCAAAATTGATTCTGACAATATTTTGTTTTACTGAACATTTCTCGTCAGTGTATCAAAGGAGGTACACTAACCAAGTCACTTTCTCTTGTTTGGGGCCAAGGTAAATCAATAAATATTTTAATAGGATTCAAAACTAGTCTTTTCCATTTTTACTGAGCTATTAAATAGAATACTTTGAAAAAATCTAATATCGAAAGTCTTTTAAGCATGTGATCGTTTCCGAAGAGCTAGCGTGTAAGTACACGTCAAGATGTGTTTAGATTTAATGGGACTTCCTAAGTTTTAACACAACTTAAATAATCTGTTGGTTGACTTGTGCTTTCCTCTGGACAGTCAAGTAAGATAATGTTCAAAGATGTGTCTGGAAAGACTGCGCTTAGTGTGGCCTACATGACCAGCTCCACAAGAGCAGATAATCTAACAAACAAACATATGGACAAACTACTGCTTTGGGCCATAGTCTTTCCAAACGGATCTCCGAGCATTATTCTGCTTGGCTGTCCAGAGGAGACCGCAAACCAAGTAGCAGTTCCATCGTGGACCATTTGGTCAACTCTTATGATTTTACTTCCCCAAAGTCTTCTTACTAGGTCCTGTAGAAAAAACTGAAACAGTTAACTTCATCATAAATGAATAAGATACAGAAATCAGACAGTTGTCAGTGCGCGATTCTTTCTAATGTCAGCGATAGACATCTTGGCTTGTAAACAATCTCATCTTTAGTGACTAGTTTTCAACTTCTTCCTGATAAAAATGTAAGATATAGATGGAATAACTCTTAGCATTTTATATGATAATAACATGGAATAATAAAGCTTCCCTTGAGTAGTTCGTATAAAAATGAGTAACCTCAGGACAGTTTTCCTCACAGATTAACATCAGCTAAGGAAGTGCCATAAACTAGAAAACAAGAAACACCTGTTCCCTCCCAGCTTAAGACTCTCCATTTGCTTGCGCTTATAACTTCATGCAACATAGATCCAGGGTCAATAAGACCTGAATCACACGTAACCTGACATGGATTCATCACACCACATCAAGAACGTCCGGTAATCCTTGAGGTTGGTATAGAGCTGGTTTGATTAGATATTTCAGCCTAGAGCTATTTTCTTTCAGATTAAATAAATAATTCACACAAAATTTCTAATTTATTCTTGTTCATACCTTGTGTACTATAGGTTCATTCATCATTACATCTAAAAAATTTGTTATTTTCATATGATATCCCACAATGATCAGGTGAAAAAAAGAAAAATTACCAAGTGACATTGGTAAATTTGTTGTTGTCTGGAAACTGAAAAACATGTTTACACATGAATGTGAAATCAAAGTGAGAAAATGGTGAAAAAGCACAATGGGTACCAATTTTAAAGTGATGCACAATGAATATAGACATGCATAAATTTTAATGAAACAAACTTCACTACAGAGCAATGTTGCACTTTCCAGTACTTTCCAATATATAAGTTTCAGACTAAGCAATTTTCACTCGTCAAATTATAAATGTTTGGGAGATAACGCTCCTTGGTTAAAGAAGAGAAGAAAGCAAAAAGAAAGAAAATAGATGAAAGATAACTTCAGACTGTATCGAACTTTATAAAGTTACGACCGTAGATACTACAATATTCTTAATTCCTGTTGGCGCTTGACTCTGCCCTGGGGCCGCTCTTATTAAATAGGCATACCATCTCACCTACTGAGTCGTTGATCACAAACCGACTGCATTCTTCTATTGTTTATCGGGGAAGAAGCAGTATACTGTTCAGAAGGTGGAGGGCTGCAGTTCAGTACTTGTTGAACTCGGTGTTCCTGGGTGAAGGACTTTTAACTCTTCAGTTATTTTTATGTTTGCACGGCTTACCTTATTCTGGTAATACCAGTTTTGTCAAGTATGCGGATGATCTGACAATTTCCGTAGCCACTTGTTTCTCAATTAGGTTGTTCATAAGAGAAACGTTTTTTGTCTGGAAGTGACTAGTGGTCCTTGTCATATAGTCTTAAGCTAAATGTCACGCTGTTGATTTTAGTCACAGGTCTAAAAGTCACTTGTAAGGGCTGTTTCGATCTCATGAATGTTGTGGTATTGACGCTATTACTGTAGAAAAAAAATAAAATGTTATTTAACCTGGGCCAGGTTTTCTTACTGTTCGTTTTTGGTCGTCTCACTGCAACAAAATTTACTACTCATAATTATTTCAAACATCATCTAGTCGGTAATATTGCATTATTGTGTACTATATTAAAAGAAACAGTTAATATGGAATTACACTTTACTACAGTGTTTAAATTTTACGTCTATTTGCATATTATGTTGGTTCAACATATTGAAAGATACATTTACTAGCTGGCAGATTGGGCTTTAATATCTTGTTTATTCGATATCAGTTTGACTAGTTACACATATACGGATCTTAAGGTGTATCTGAAGACTGGCATGAAAAGCTGGACGATTTCAACTGACAAACTTTTGAATAAACGCCATCAATTTTTGATAGTAGTTATAGGTTATTCCCGAAAGTAATACGTCGATACTTTTGAACAAACCAACTTGACCTTGAAAGATGGAGTCTTATTTGCACTTTCTAACTGTTCGCTACTTCAGCAGTTAGCAGGTATCGTTACTTTATGAAAAACAATATTTAGAAAATGCCTAGAATTTCAATATTTCCAACCCGGAAGATGTTGGTAAACAACTTAGGTTTAAGCTTGAACTTCTATAATTACTAGACTAATATCTTTGCTTAAAGCATATGAAATGCTAATCCTATCATCATTCCACACATCTCCCTGACTTCTTTGCAGGCATATCAAAAGGTGGGTAAGTCAACTGAGTTTTATACTCCTTACAATCATACAAATATGATCATAAGTAAACTAAAGAACGTTAAAAAAACGTTATTCTTGCAACTGTTTTCATTTCTAATGATTACTGACGTTAGTCACTTTTCGTAATGTTTAAGGTATACATATGGACAACTATGAATCATACCACACCACTCACACACATACACACATACACACACGTAAAGAATGAATATTGAGCCATGTCAATTAAAATGATAAAATTGCTAAATTTATATAATATTCAATTCAAACAAACAACTGTTTACTGAATATACTTCCACAGTTGCTGTGGTTGTTATTTTAATGATTGTCATAAAGCATTTTGATAAACTCTCGTCATTCTTTAATTATTTGGCGCGTCTGGAATTGTTCTGTGGTTTACAATATTGGTAACTAAGTTTAGGGTGAATAAATACGCCATTACAATGCAGTTGTACAAGCACATGTTTAGATTACCATAATATGTATTCAATTCCCTTCCCTATATATTTCGTCCCATTGTGAAGTAAACAAATAGATAAGAGATGACCATGGCAACTCCTGAGACAGGATGTAATAAACATCTACTTAAAACAAAGGCGAAGAACTTCAGACACAATAAATATTAACTTCCTTTACAAACACAAAAAGTAAACGAATAGAATTTGTCGACTTTTTACCCTTGGGCCAGAATAAAAATAATTCAACAAACTTGTGGTAATAGTACAGACTATACATTTATTATTTTGCACTTTTTCTTGTTTCTGTTCAAACAGATTTAAAGATTATACTGATAACAACAGTTATAATAACAATAACAGGACTAGAGAGCTGACCAAATAAAGTCAGAAACGATAAAGAATTGTAATTTACCAGAATTGTTGTGTTTTACTCACTTGAATAAGTCAGCTGAAAGCTTAATTGGTACAGAATAGGATAACGGAAACTGAAATAAGGCGAATAAAACCTACTAACCAATTTTTTGATTTGCACGTATGTAGGTGTGTGTATATATATTTATATGTGTGTGTGTGTGATAGAGATTAAAGAATAAGTTAGTGTGTAAATGATTGTGAATATGCGTGTTCAACCGAAACAATGTAACAACCACCTATCCAATCTACTAAGTGAGATAATAACTTTTCTTTTAAATGTTGAATAGCCAAAATAAAAATAATCGTAATAAAAATTATGAATTTTCTATCATGAAAAATAAAGATCAAAAGTAAGCCGATATCCAATTATATTTCAAAAGGCTATCATGATAATGAGTGCAACTATGAACTATAAAACATGAAAAATGTTGATTATGGAGGTGAGAAGGTTTGCTTACTAAAATACCATCTTGACATATATGGGTACTATTCATCATGAAACATTCAGAATAAATCAATTCAAGAGGTTAATTGGTATATTTTGCAGATATAAACATTGCACTACAAGGTCTAGTAACTTCTGACCAATATTCAGGTCACTGTATGCATCATTTAGACGGAAAGTGTAAAGCTCACATTCTTTCAAATTATAGCTAAAAAATTTTATTTCAAGTCAGATGATTGGAAATTTTCAGGACTAGGCATCTTTTCATCTTAGCAATAATCACCAGTGTACCTAGTACTGCTTTCAAGACTGTTGCTTATGTCCTCCAGGACCTCGATCAAAGTCGTTACCTATGATCAGTATATACAGACATCTTGTCGGGGTAATTGTGCGTACTGTAAAATTGTCAATTAGCTGATTTATCCCTCTCCCATTTTTCTACAATATATCATGAATTGTATATACGATAAAGTCATTTGGCTTATTTTAATGTTTTTTCCCCTATGACGTATAAACTGTTCACAACACAATGCAGCCTGTCTGAGCGATGTACATTCCAATCTCCAAGGATTCCCAAAATGTCGTGGTTATAAGTGCGAGTGAACGAAAGCCTAGGTATAAAGGAGTATCTTGACGACCAAAAGCTAATATGCTATATATCAATTTTTCAGTTTGCTTTATTATCCTAATAAAACTTAGAGTTTAATCATCTCTTAACTATAAAGACATTAAGCGATGCAAGTAGGGAAATTAGATAAACTAAGAAACACAGAATGTCTTTTACAGCTGATGGACTGTTTCTCACCCATTGGAAGCATTGTCTAGTTTATGCATTAGGCTGCTTGTTCCTTCTCTGTCATGACAGTAAAAAAAGAAATTCAAATCATTGCTCACTTCAAGTAACCTTTGAGAAGCTCACCAATAATTTGTTTCTTTACCTTCTTCTGTAACTTCACTGAACTGTATTCCACTAGGATCAATGCTTCTGAAGTTATAACCGATCACCTAGGCAGTTGTTTGTAAGCCATGAGAATCCAAATTCTTGTCTATTAGGTTTCAAACGAACACATATAACGTCAATTTTAAGTTTATTGGAATACAGGCCTTATTATTTGTCACCTAGGCGTTATTGCAAATTCACGGAAATTTATAATCCCTAATAAACTTGAGTTGCAGTGGTTTAGCACAAAAATCAATAATTTTACTCCTTGACTGTTTGTAATGCTAGTATACAGACTAAAATATATTGATTAGTTCTTAAAGTCAGTGTCTAGGGTTCTTTTTTGAAAGACTGCGAATAACTAACACAAGATACAACTTATTAATTCGTCCAGTCGGTTTAAATTGATGGGTTGAATACATTTGCTACGGTGTTTTGACTTACAGGAGAAAGTTATGACAAGATTCCTTTGTTAATGACGAAAAGTAGGACAAGCTATGAAAGCTTATGAAATCTAAACTATTACTGTATTCAATCAGCCATTGTTGATAGTTTGAAGTTTATATTGATATGAAACATGATGGTTAATATCCTACAAATTTCTACCTTACTATTTGTAACTGAATAGAAAAACTCAAACAATATGTTAGTGAATTCATTCAGACTCATCACAAAAGGATTCCTCATCGCCTAAGAAAGTACAGTGAATATAAACAAATAAAAAAGTAAAATGACCATAGTGACAGCTGATTATTTATTCTTATTGGTTATTTTGTTTCAAAAAGAAATATCCTAAACAACATTAAAAAGTCACCATATCATATCAGATGAAAAAAATACACTGAATAATAGAAATAAATAAAGAATGAAGACAGTTTTCCAATTAAAGTTGTTAGGAAATAAGAAGGAAGGAAAATTAAAATAGTACAATCACATGACTACTAATAGTTTATATCTGACATAATCATTACCACAGTGAATAATATTACTGGACAAGAATGAAACTAATAACAACCACAACAATACAAAGTTTATACACAAAGGTTAGAACTCGAGAAATTTATGAATATAACTATGAATATATATAGGGAAAGAAGTGGAACTTAGATAGTACCAAACTATATATACAATATGAATGATATTGTTACAGGAAAATACATGAAAATGAAAAATGTTACCTAATTACAGTTGATAACAGGTAAACATCAACTGATCCGTTACATTTATGTACATCAGAAGCATTTATACAGCAAATTATAAGAAGAAAGAAAGAATTATTCTATAAAATTAAATTAACTTCAAAATAGAAATAAGAGTAAAACAACAGTGTACAGAATCTACAGATTTCAAGTTCTATTTACAAGAGTTGATGATTCATTTGTACAGGTTTCCCTTAGATTTCCAGCAATAGACTGACACTTTCCACTTTCAGTATTCACAGCAACATCAGTATAAATTGATGATTTATTCACTAGACTGTCTATTAACTCATAGATACGTTGTATGCGCTTCTTAATGCGTAGTGCTGATAAACGGGAATCTGGATCATCTGACCAACACTCTGGTAATAACAGTGCGAATTGACTGGCGACCAAATATTGTAACTTCATAATTCTTAATTGGATATGATTATTTGATTGTTTACTGTCTCCGTCTAGATTAGTATGGTTACTTTGTAAAGATGATGCGCCAGAAGAAGAACACTCACGACAAACTGTAGGTGCTGTAGTAAAAAATATTACAAGTTTCCAAATTAGTTATGACGAAGGACTAAATAAAGAATATGTTGATAGTGATATGAAAAACATTCTTAGAAGACAGACAGGTAAAATCAAAGTAGAACTTACCAGACAGGTGCACCCCTTCAAGTTCCCACAGTTCACAGTAGTATTCAAAGAACAAATGGGTAGGCAAATAGTGATATCAAAGTAGATAAAGTAGTGTGAAAGAACAAACGACTTGAAAATTAGTGCAAATATTAAAGTTTTAGGAGGTGGCAACTGATGAGAACGTCTGTGTCATTGTGACCAGTTTCCAGTCATGTCACCAAGAGTCCTCAACCACTTATTCCTTTCGTCTAGGGGACTCCAATCAGGCATTCTTCATCTCCTCCTTTCACGTCTTGGTCTGAACCCTCTTCCAACCTAACGCAACTTCGCCTAGCATTACACGCTGAGGTAGGCGGTGGCTTGGCAAGCACAGTAAATGTTCAAGCCACCTCAGTCGACTAAGGTTCACAACCTCATCAATCAACTCACTTGTCTTTCCTCTTACCCCCCAACCCTATCTAAATGCAAAACAAAGTTCCAAACATTTGTGTTTGCGCACTACTCGTTACTGATGGAAATCAATATTTCATGGGTAATTATAATCTGGAAACAAACTTTTTGCAGACGTCCATTATATCCATTTGAAATCACTCATATAAGAACCTTAATATATTATTTTTGTGCTACTACACTGATAATAGCAATCCGATATAAAGTGGAACATCCAGTTATCTGATGCACTGATGAACTCGACAAAGAAACCGATGAAACAGAAATGATAATGTTGTAGTCTTCTTAAAATGCTACCGAACACAACAAAAAGAAATCGAAAATGCTAACTCTCCTTTTTTCTATTGAGATAAAATTTTTATGACAGACATCACAAAAGAATAATGTAAAACCTAGACAGTATTCAGCGATAAAAACGACAGTGTAACCTCTCGATTCTTAGATAGAAATCTACGAAATTAACATGTCATGCTCTGTGTATCATCCGAATTTCAATTCAAGGGTAGCTTCTTCTTACCTATGATAACCTCTACCTACTGATTAGGATTTCGATTAAGACTTTTGTCAGAAAATCTTTAAGAAAATCGTTTCTAGTAGAATATCAACCGAAAGAAACCTCTGTCCGAGTTGCTGGATGTACAAGCTCTTCTGACACAGAATAAAAAATTACTTCTTGAATAGAGAAAGAACAATAATTGGAACAGAATAATATGGATTCATTTCATTTTGTCACTTACTCATCAGTCGCTTACAACCTGAAATATATGAATATTATATAAGAGGAGTACTTGAACACACTTTATACAGTCAACAGAAGTCAATTAGGAAAAAGTGAAATGGTGCAATAAGTAATGTAAGTACATGAAAAAACTTACAAGGCACACTACGAAATTTTTACCATATATCCTATTCAACGGGAAATTAGATCAAAGTAATATCAATATTATTATACATGATTAAAATTTCTTACTGTGCCTTGTTAATTTATTTCGGGTACTTACATTCCTCATTGCACCATTTCGCTTCTTCTTAACTAACTTCAGTTGACTGCATTACGTATGTTCAAATACCCCTCTTATATAATATTCGTATGTTTTAGGCTGTAAGCAGCTGATGAATCTATGTTATTTTGCTCCAATGACTGTCTTTCCTCTCTTCAAGCTAAGAAAAAGGGATAAGAGGGTGAAATCACTTTTTCTGCTGATGAAAACTTACTCTTGACAAAACAACGAAGGTTGTTTGACAGAACTTGAATGCCATAAATTTTTGGATTCTAATAAGGTGGCTTCAGTAATTGTTCACAGGATCCACTTTCAATGTCAGTTTTGATTAGGTATTCTATTCCTAAGGTAACACAGATACAATAATATGCTTATTATGTCCCCATTCACAGTAAGCATTTTTGTGCTTAGATGAAAAGCAATACTAATGTGGACGACAACTTTGAAACCCTTTGTCTTGATAAAAGCTATTATGCTGTTATACTTGATAGGCATCTAAACACTCTCCAATCATCAGACATGAAAATCTGGCTTTTATTGTCCCTCTTACTAACTTCATCCCTAAATTTCGCACTACATTTAATTATGGCACATTCTCATGTGAATAATTAGCTGTAAAATACTTACACATTAGAAATGGCATTGTGAAGACCACCTAGTACCACAATCACTATTGGTGACAAACAATTTCGGGTTGGCATTCACCATGGTCTGACATGAGTCAGAGAACCGTGGGAAACCTGGGAGCACTGGACAGCCACTTCGTCCTATTATGGGGCTCCTCAATAGTATGTACCCATAATTTCTTGAGGGATAAAACCCAGGACCTTTAGATTCCGTGACCAACAGGTTACCACTGAGCCACTGGGTCGAAATCCAGCATCCGTTCAGTCCACCACACTGCTGAGGAGTCCTATGCTAGGACGAAACGGCTTTCCAGTGCTCCTTGGTTTCCAATGTCCCGCCAACTGATGTCAGTCCAGTCCGAATAAACTCTCCTAACTTTGGATAGGTAATTACTTAATTTGGTGTTATCCTACAGTTTTAAATTTTTGAAGCTTTCTAAATAGACATGAGTTAAGCTTATTCATAAGCTTACTTATGTTTTGTTTATCGTCACTAAAACGGAACACATTCTCAAATAACAAGTAAATAGTGAACTATGTTTATGCACGGAATGTTATACAGAAAAGAAAAACGACTTGATGGTCGCTTATTCAGATCCCATAGAAAGAAATATGAAACAATTAACGAATAGGGAAAAAGTCAAATTTTTTCGAACAAACCTAGATAAAAGACTTCAAACAATATGCACAAAGGCTGATAAATATGAACTGGACAGGTATAAAAATGGAAAATACAAAAAAGGCATGACGGGGACATAACAAAAATGGGAAAACAGATACCTGTATAAAGAATACACGATAACACACTGAAAATTAACCATTTACATGTAATCATGTTAAATATTCATTTTTCAAAGAAACAACATTCTTGGTTATAGTGCAGACAACCAGAAATATGTAAATAAATCTTATAATCATGTAGCTGAAATAAATCGAACATTAAACACACACGATGATAGAGAGAGAGAGAGACTAAGGAACCACTAGCTAACCACAAGACGAAACAAATAACCTGATTAAAATGAAAAGAGTAAATCAACTTGATAAGCCTGCACATATCTATATATTCAGCCGGGAACTGTATGTAAGGGTTATCTTACAGAACAGAATGACTAATAAGTCCTAAATGAGTTTCAGTTCATGATCTATGGTCTGATGTTTGAATCGCTAAAAACAACTGAGCTAAATTTCTTTTATTAACATGCCTATCGACTTGTTAATGAACAACCTCTGTCATGAATAAACTCTTCTTTCTTACAATTTTAGAAAATTCATAATGTTATATTTATACTACTGTATTGAGCCATATTTTCTAAATATTGAACTATTGCACTTGCATCTATATAAGGTAAACTACCATTCCCAGTTTATTTATTTTATGTCAGATTTTCAGATCAAACGTAAATCTACACAGTGAGCGGAAATTGATGCCCGAAGATTCTGGGTCAATTTCACACATATTGATACAAATTATCACACTTATCAAGTCTACTAAATTATCCCAGATCTTAATTACACTCTGACCTTATCTTCATACATAATGGTCATTCACATCTGTAAAAGTTACCAGATGAAATCGATGTGACGGTCAAAATTTATGATATTATAACGAAACATCAGTTATAGCATCTACGTTGCCATCATATTTCAGACAAAATGAATCTAATGGACCGTTCATGACAAAATACGTCACAGATTCCAGGTATAAGTTACAGTATTTTAATTTTTCATTTACCCCAATGTAGCTTGTAGATACTTTCTTCGGGCAGTTTAATCAGTTCTTGAACCAATCAGCGTTAACCACATAGCTACTCACTATCACTTCCACTA
Organism: Heterobilharzia americana; assembly: GCA_944470555.2. Taxonomy (NCBI): domain Eukaryota; kingdom Metazoa; phylum Platyhelminthes; class Trematoda; order Strigeidida; family Schistosomatidae; genus Heterobilharzia; species Heterobilharzia americana. Next base: position 48,099,569 of record OX104128.1, read on the forward strand.
AACTCACAACTACATATTGTTACACGCCAATTATTGTCTTGATATTCTAATAACTTAATGAAATAAGGTATTGGAAAAGCACTCGTTATCCGCAAGTAGATGATTTTTTCTTAATGGACATAACCTTAGGTACGTTTGACTTCACAAGAATTATTCTACTCCCTAGAGAGCTTATGGTTGACCTGAAGTACACAGATGACACTGTCCTGCCAGGTGAAAACGCTGACGCATTACAGGGTCTTTTAAATGTGTTGAGCAGAAATCTGAGTATGTTTAACATGAATCTCGCACACACCCCCCCCCAAGTATAAGATGATGCTCCAGGACTGGTCTTCTGCAAATACTTCCAGTTTAATGATAGGGCGCTAAGTGGTGGAATGTCTCAAACACTTCACTTACTTAGAGTGGCATCATTTCGGACAAAGTGATTCCTTATGAAATCTCAGGTTGGATACAAAAGGTGGGTTTGGCATTGCCAACTTGCACCATCTCTGGCGCTAACTGACGAGATATCCGACTACTTATTCAAGGACAAGTATAATGCGCAGCATTTCGTTCTATCCCATCATACTGCTGTGAGACATGACCATTAACAGATGAAGGTATGAAGCAATTATGGGCTTTCGATCACAGGTATCTTCTCAACATTATTCATATATGATGGCACCACCATGTGAGCGATAGCGAGAATGCTAGGCAATAAGGCCAAGTCAGTTGATGAGATTGTGAACCTCTATCGACTGAGTTGTTTCGGACATGTGTTGCGCATGCCCAACCACTACCTAACTCGAGGTCGAATGGTAAGTGAAGTCAGATTAGGTTGGAAGAGGATTAAGGATAGCCAGATCGAGACATGGCATCAATCCATGAAGACTCTGACTCTTGGTCTGAAGCGTAAAGAGAGGTACAGTCCGCCTGCTAGGGGGTCCTAAAGATGATAGAAATCAGTGGTTACAGACCTTCGGTTACAGCTTGAAATTGGTCAGAATGCCTCAGATGTATTCCCTCTTCAATATCTTCTAAAGCCTGAAAATGTTTCCTTACTTTTTTTCAAAATCCTTATTTTTCTATGCATCTTTGTCTACTTTGATATCAATCTTCTTCTATCAACTTGTTGTTTGCCTGTTACCAAAAAGTATGACAACTTAAAGCGACGCACTTGTGTGCAAGGTTTTACATTGACTTGGTTAGGTATAACTAAACAACCTAATGGCCTAAAAATGTCATTTCGCGACAAAAAGATGACCGCAGGATGGCATATTATTATGAAACTTTCTTCAGCTTCGACACATTTGAATATAAGAATAAATACAAGGCAGCAGTGATGACGTTTGTAAACACAGACAGACAAAAGAACTTTCAAAAGATGTACTTACAAAAAACCGCCAGAAATGAAATATTCATTTTTGTAATAATAGATGGTTAAAATGATATGTTAAAAGAATGTGGTTAAGTTTCAAGATGACGTTCATCGGTGAGTATTTCATGTGAAAAACCAGTACAAACCAGTACCTTCTGACGATCATTGGTCGTGAATCGTTTATAAAAAAATAAACTTTATTAAATGTCCATAGAATTCGAATACTAAAATCCGTCTTTATTTAGATTCACACACTGCCATGAAATTTACTGTCTGAATAGGTCAAATACCATCTTTGGTTTAGGCAATAAATATCTATTAGATGCAGGCAAGTGAATACCTTTTTTCCATGACCTGCATGAAAGAAAGCTATAGTCAATATGTGCTCATCAAGACCTGAAAACTGCCTAACTCTTCAAAGTTTATCGTTTGTAGACCCTAGTTAGGCGTCGAATAATTATGGAGTGATTCAAGGATGTTATTTCGTTCAAGGAGATCCTCTTGTATCTACTGCCAAAGTGTTTCTACTCTTTCCTACAAACTGAGATAACAAGAAATCATAACCAACCTGATTAAATGATCCCTATACTCCAACCAGTACTAGTGAAGTGAATGCTACTGTTCTGAATGCATATGAGTAGCATATGCGGAGAGGTCAGAAGTCACAGACAATTACGAGCGATAGATAAATATTGTGTCCAAAGAAGCGCAAAAGATCATTTGGCCGTATTAATAGCAAGATGAGATAGAAGATGAACTTAAATATATTGTGCGAATTTATATTTCAATGGAAGGTTATAATATTTTATCAGTTATGTACGAATTGTCATAATAAACACTTTTTTCTGCGATTAATCCTTCACCCTTTTCCTTGATTAATAATTTCTAACTGGTAACCTTGAAGTCTTTTGCAGATATGGCACTTTCTGCCACTCTACGGCTTCCCAGGATTTTGCAGACTTCTCAACCTCGATAATAGTTGATCGCCTGATTTTTAGATTCTATTCATTTTGTAGACCTTGACCAGGAAGCCTACATTTCCCTTAACAGTTAAGATTCACCATCAGAGAGTTTATGAAATAATGTCACATTTTTGTGCGATTATCTCCAGTTTTCTTCAAAAATAATCTTAATACAACCAAAAAATTAAATAAAGTCATGTAAGCTTTTAGAATGATAGTTAGTTCGTGTCCTGATAAGTGTGTTCCCACTAATACACAAAGACCCAGACTCATGGACTGTGATGTATTTGGAAGTATAAGTTGGTCTTTAGTGATGACGTGAATAATATCTTCTTGGGAATATAAAGGGAGCTAATCAACTGTTGAATGATACTGGTAGGCTATCAAACAAAGTAAAATCCACGAAAGTTTATTGAAACAGATTATGATTCGCTGGTATTGGCAGTATCCATAGTACATGACTACTGGAAAAATACAGCAAATCTAAGAAGGCTACAAACGTATTGCCACACAAGTGCTATAAGAATCTCACACTTCAACCCAACTTAAAGTTTAATAAACTATAATATCTGCTCCTAGAAGATGAATTAGATCTAACCATAACTATTCATACTGGGACTTTCCAAACAACGAAAGCGAGTAACAACTCTAAACTAGTGATAAAAGCCCTAGTTTATGTCTAGTCACCATGTATCTCGTGGCGAGATTTTAGTTGAAGCAGGTATAAGCTGGAAAGTGGTTAGCGGCAGCCAAACTAATATATGTCATCAGTCCATGAAATATCTGACTTTTAGTCTCAGCCATGTAGAAAAATGTGGACTTCCCAGTTGGGGTCAGAAAGATAACAGAAACCGGTGGCTAGAGACTTTAAGTGATGAGGCTAAAAATCAGTTTCAGGGATGCAACTCCCTCCAAGCATTACCTTCATTTTAATCGTCATCCTGATTTTAGTATATTCATATTCCACCCTTCTTCTCTTTTACTGCTTCTAAATAATTCCCTTCTACCTCTTATTTTGTCACTTTATTGCTTAGTTCGCTGATATCAAGTGTGGAAAATTGAAGCACTGTGCAGTAATCCCTAATCGTATATTGATGCTGATGACGAGGTTATAACAGAGATAACACAATCAACTAGTATCCCAATCAGCAATATGTGTAATCTAGACAATTCCAAAAGCATAAGAAAAAAGTATGTTAACTTTAGACAAAACAATATTAGTAATGTAAACGAAAGATATAGTTTATCATTTACATTAAAACCGTCAAAGATAAACACTACCTATAATGCAAAATGCATCATATGGAACTTTTGATTGAGTCAAAGTTTGCTTTGACCAATTAAGTATAAACAATCCATGAATACGTACATAAAGCAAATTATATGCACTGAAAGTGCACATAGAAATAAGAAGAAATGGGGATACACTCAGATTGGTATACAAACCACAAAATAATAGTGATGTAACTCATCAGGAACAGAAGGTGTAGCGGTACTAATAACCTTTAATTATCACTGTGCTTTGTCAGGTAACAGATGTTATCACAATAACACTTATCACTGGTTAAAACATTATGAGACTGGCAGAATAATTTGGTAAAAAAGCGTCAAGTAAACAAGATTTCGTAGATTTTTCCAATTCGAATTCCTGATGACCAATGAAATTCTCTATTTCAAATGTTCAAACTCTAAGGGTAGTCATGCTAACTGGAACAAATAACTTCCTCTTTAGCCCATGCATAACAAATATACTGACTGATATACATTAACCAACCGAAAAAAAAGTATGCGATGGAGAATCAAAGCAAGCAATGAATAACTGACTGATAGGAAAAAAGAAGTAAATCAATAAGCTTTACTTACCTAATTCATCATTGGCACGAATTACATCCACGGTACTATCATTGTGTAACTGTACAACGTGTGTCATCATATTGTGACAAAATGACTGAGTATGTTGAGAGTAATACTCAACAGTTTTTACTGCATCATTTATATTCACTGGAAATGATAATGATGGTAAATGAGGTCTAATTTGCTGTTCACACACTAAATGATACATCGTTTTCAGATCTGGTTCATTATTCTGAAACAGACAAAAGTAGAAAAGAAGAAGGATTCATGAAAAAAAAAGAAATATTTTTTAGCAAATTCAATGAATGACCATTTGCTAATAAAAACACTTGATCTACCTAAAATCAAATATATTCAAATTTCATCATATAGAAACAAACACAAGAATATATACATATATATATATATATATATATATATATATATATATATATATATATATATATATATCATCTCACGTAGTGAATGCAAGTTTCATTAGCATGTGATTGAATTCACATGTTGAGCTAAGAATTCACTTTGAAATGAAAACAATATTCATAAAATCTTCAAACTGGTTAATTATATATCAGGTTCGTGAATCAACTGGAAGGTTATTTAGATGATACTCATGTTTAGTAATTTTTCAGACCAAATAAGAATGAAATCTATTTGAAAGTATGACACCTACAGCACCATTTCAGTTGAAGGTGTAAATTTATAACTTTGTGAATGCACTATTTCTAGTGGTATAATATTTCCTGTCTCATTACGGATGATGTTATACTACTATTCATAAACATGTAAATACTATGAATAAATAAGATTTATTATATACAAGGACTTTAATCAGAATACTCAGATAGCTAGAATAATTCAAAAATCGTGAACGTGGGCATAGATCCAGATTTTTAAAGTATTTTGACTTCTTTTGATGGACAAACACTCTGATATGTAAGTATGAAATGAAGAATTAAGAAGAAATATGAAATAACTTCATTAACCTAGCCTGACTAACAATTTCACTAGCTACTAGCCAGTTCTAAGCATGGATAAAGAGGTAAGGTTGGGCACAGGGGTAGCAACCCTACCCTGCAAGACCAATCCAACCGCCAAAGGAACTTCAAACTATAAAATTAAACTTCTTCCTCACTAAAATCGGGTAGATGAAATGACGCCGGGTGGTGAAAGCCTTCGACAAGCCCATTGGCCGATGTTTCTCCTCTTCTCTCCATCAAAGCGAAAGTAAACATGGGGACATGAAATGTCCACATCATGTATCAACCTAGCAAGCCTGACCACATTGCAAACGAGGTAAGAAGGTATAGCATAGAAGTGCTTGTAATCTACGAAAGCAGATGCAATGGAAGTAGACTCTCCAAACTGTCAACTGGAGACAAGTCAATAATCCACTGCGATATTGTCACCCAGACGACAACCACGAGCACACTGAATTTTAGAGTGGCTATCATGATCTCTCCAATAGCATTAAAGGCTCTCTCTCTCTCTCTCTCATGCAGTGGGAACCAATCTCCTCCACAATCAGCTTCATGACACCAAGATCCAACCTCAAAAGGAGGGAAAGTCACAATCATACAATACCACGCCATGCACCTACAAATAATCCAGATCAAGAGAAGAAGGAGGAATTCTACAGACAACTGCAATCAGTACTAGACAAAACTCCAGTTGGTGACATCAAAATTCTAATGCGTGGAGTGACATGAATGCCAAACTCGGCGAGGACAACACACAAAGAGAATCAACTATGGATCAACAAGCGCTCGGTGAAATGATGAGTCGGAATGGAGGAATGTTTGCAGATCTCCGCGCATTCAACGATTTGATGACTGGACGCAGTGTGTACAAACACAAGGATATTCACAAGGCAGCGACATGGATTTGATTTCACCAGACACACTACACTAAAAATCACATCAACTTCACCTCAATGTGAAGAAAGTGGAGACCCAACCAGCCTCCTGGATACATGATCAGAACAAGAAGGAGAGCACATGTAGGTTCACACCACTCACTATCTACTGCAAGGAACCTGCCTTCAAAATCAAGTTGAAAGCCTTCAACCATACTGGTGGTAGACCACAGTTCAAGTTCAACACCAACAACAACAACTGAAGGGCGAAACTACAAAGGACGTCTTCACGTCAGTCAGTCATCAGAACAAAATAGGAGACATTGAGCGACATCCGTGAGGAAACCTGTGTAGAAAAACACTGGAACTCTTTGAAAACTATGTGGAGAGAAACCTGCATAACTGTATTAGGAAGGAAGAAGAAAGAAGACAATGAATAGATCTCGACGGACACATGGAAGCTGATAGGAGAGGGAGAGGAAGATGGTGAAGCAGAAGATGAAGCACTGCAGTGCACGGATGAACAACGAAAAGAGGAACTGAACTCAACCTATAAAACACTACACTGGACAAAGAAGTGAAGAAGAGTGAGCACAAAGACTAAAGACACTTCTACAACACATTGGAAAGTGAATCAAAACGGGCTGCAGGTTGGAGAGACCTGAAAACACTATATCAAATAACCAGGTTACTATCTGACAGGGAAGAGATCAACTCAGACGAAACCAGTGGAAGATATTGAAGAAAACCTAGTTACCAAACAGGAGATATAAAGGAAATGGTGAACTTATCACTTCAAAACCTCTGGCATTCCTCCAGAAATACCACCAGAAACCTCAGAACTACCAATGAACACAAGCCCTACGACAGGAGCAGAAGTGGAATCTTGAAAGCTATAAAGTTCTTGAAAGCTAGGAAAGCAGCAGGACTAGATGGAATTCCTCCATAAGCACTGAAAACAGGCTCCGGGAAAAAAGCAGCGGACACGCTCACAGCATAATTGCAGAAGGTTTGGAAGGATGGCAGTGCATCTTCCGATTAAAAGAAGGTCTACATCTTCAAACTTCCATAGAAGAGAAAGCTGAGACTTTGCAAGACCTGGCACGGCATCATGCTCCACACCTGTCCACACCAAGCAAAATATTAAGCCGCATCATACTCAAGAGACTAAACAGTGCTCTGGGTTCAAAACTACAACCCGAAAAGGCTGGCTGACTGGCTGGCTGGCTACAGGAAGTACAAATCATGTGCGGATCAAATTCCAACGCTACGCCACGTCACGCCACGCATCATCATACAACAGAGAGTAGAATGACAGTAAACTCACCTCTACCTCAACCTCATCCACTCTGAAAATGCCTTTGACAGAGTCGACTGAGAAGTATCTTGAAAACTATTTCAAAACTACAGAATACCTCACTCAACAACTGTGTGCTACATGAACACGCCACATGCCAAGTGGTTCACAATCGGAAGCTCAGTGGCACCTTCGAAGTGAAGACAGAAACGAGTGAGCCAAAGCTTACGCCTACTATCACCGATCATCTTCCTGACTGTGGTCAACTGGATCATGCAGCAAACAGCGAGCAGCGAGAAGAAAGGCAAACACTAACATGACCAATGAAGAGATGTTCGAAGATTTGAATTTCGCCGATGACTTATGCATAATGTCACACAAACTCGAAGATCTACTGGCAAAAACTAACAAGTTGATAGAAGAGGCAGCGAAAACGGGACTCCAAGTTAATGTAGAGAAGACAGAGGTGATGAAGATACCCAACCAACAACAGCATCAACAACAACAAACACCAATCACCATGAATGGGAGAAACCTAAAGGGAGTAGTCTCTTTCACCTACCTAGGCAAGGAGCATCGTTTCAACTACAGGTGGCACAGGCACACATGACGATTTCAAAGCCAGCATCGGGAAAGCGAGACAGGTCTTCATCAACCTGAAACCAGTGTGGAGACCTACTGCACTGCACTCAGCACAAAGCGTGGATAAGATCCGGATTTCCAACACCAATGTCAAGTCAGTGCTTCTATCTGGTAGTTCAGAAACTTGGCGTGTCACGAAACGCACTTCCAACAAACTACAGACATTCATCACATCAACAGCTGCAGCCTACGCCCGCTCGCTCGCTCACTCACTCACTCACTCACTCACTCGATAGTGAAGATCAGATGGATGGCGAGAATAATAAGAATAAGCAACAAGGAACTCACTCTGACTGGCTGTCAACGAACCAACTAAGCAAGAACCCACCGCCCAACAAATATGCAGAGACAAGTGGAGATGGATGGGATTGGGCATAGACTGAGAAGGCCGATGGGGGACATCACACACCAGGTCAGGCCGTCGAGTGGGATCCAAAGGTGAAACGATGAGTTGAGTGTTCGAGGTGAGGGTGATATGGAGGAGATGATGTGAGGAATGAATGAAAGGTTGTGAGTGGTCGTGGTGATAGGTTGTAAATACTGCAGAGAATAGAGTGTAATGGAGACGTGTTACTGAAGCCGTGTGTTCCACTAGGAACCTTATGGATAAATAATATTCATATCTTTATTGAGTAGTCTATATCTGGTGCTAATATTACTGGCTATTAGTCGTGTGTACACAACAACACGTACAAATGTATGTAAATCATTCAAAGTTGTGCACTTGCTGAGTCGTCAGCTTGCATTTCACTCTTTATCTTCTCCATTCAAGATAATCGTGGTCACCACTAACCTCACACTACTCTATGAGCCTTATTTCAATAACGTAGCTACCAATAGGCTAGATGAAGACTCATTAACAAGTGGTCGTTAAAAATCGACTATAAATGACCAACAAAATCCAGTTAGAAGTTAAAATCAAGCTTAAAACCTAAATCTTTGGCATTCCTCTGATTACCTCAAACCACCTAGTGTTAAGCAAAGTGGAAATCAACTATGAGTATCTCAGCTTCAAAAAATGGTTCAAACTTGACTGGTTAGCTGATTTAATCTACTATCACAGGAAGCCAATGGTGATCAGAATAGCTAAATGGAAAATTTTTCTACCGCAGCACAAAGTGGCTTCAATTTGAACTTCTGAAGGAGCATCATCTCCCGAGGTTTGAAAGTACGAACTGTTGATTAAATCATAATTCAAAGCTTTCCACTGATTGCCTTCAACCAACTAATAACCAAAAACTTTGTTGCTTTAAAAGTAAGGTAAGTAAGTAAAAGGTAATATCATTGAGGACACAAACGAATAATCTACAGTTAAGGCGAGAGTTACGGAAGAAAGTTGACAGAATGTTAGCACTCTCAATAAAAAGCATGTAAACAAGCCTCATTTCACGAATTAAAACTATTAAGCTTACTTTCAGTTGTTCATCCACAAGAATCTTATTCGCTAAATATCGTGATGTATTTGTTTTATACATATATCCAGACCTATTTAAAATGTCATCAGAACAATAACAAGAATGTATCATTGGACAATTTAGTAAATCCGAAGATGATTTTACAATCTCATACCCATCATTGAAATTCATGGTACATTTTAACAATTTCAACCATTCATTTTGATAAACTGGTGAATAAACTGACGAATATCCATTAGTATTTAATTTAGACACAAGTGATGAATTTGAATTGGTTAAGCTCATTGAATCAACGGATGATTGTCTTCTAGATGATGCACAATCAGGTATGTGAGATACATTGGAGAAATGTTGATCTGACCAGATAGATTTAGGCAAAGCCCAACTGACAACTTCCCATAAAATCAATGATAATGCATATATGTCAGATTTCTGATAGGATTCAAAGCAAAATGGATTGATTGATTTGGCTAGTAGCTGAAATTAGGTTATTGAAAGGCAAGCAAATTAAATCTGTGTAAATATGAATGAAATGAATAAATGAATAGTAATGGAACAAAGCATAGGAAGTGTTTTTCACTTAAAAATTAAACACAAAATAAACGTAAGCATTTTGAAATTTACAGTTACGGACAGACTGATCAACCGAGAACTCAGAACAAAATTCAACCAGTAAAAGTCTCCATACACAAGTGAACAAATAAAATAAACAAGAGTATTACAATAATTATTTTTCCCTTGGGTTCCTAGTGGAACATACGGCTTCAGTAACACGTCTCCATTACACTCTATTCTCTGCAGTATTTACAACCTATCACCACGACCACTCACAACCTTTCATTCATTCCTCACATCATCTCCTCCATATCACCCTCACCTCGAACACTCAACTCATCGTTTCACCTTTGGATCCCACTCGACGGCCTGACCTGGTGTGTGATGTCCCCCATCGGCCTTCTCAGTCTATGCCCAATCCATCCATCTCCACTTGTCTCTGCATATTTGTTGGGCGGTGGGTTCTTGCTTAGTTGGTTCGTTGACAGCCAGTCAGAGTGAGTTCCTTGTTGCTTATTCTTATTATTCTCGCCATCCATCTGATCTTCACTATCGAGTGAGTGAGTGAGTGAGTGAGCGAGCGAGCGGGCGTAGGCTGCAGCTGTTGATGTGATGAATGTCTGTAGTTTGTTGGAAGTGCGTTTCGTGACACGCCAAGTTTCTGAACTACCAGATAGAAGCACTGACTTGACATTGGTGTTGGAAATCCGGATCTTATCCACGCTTTGTGCTGAGTGCAGTGCAGTAGGTCTCCACACTGGTTTCAGGTTGATGAAGACCTGTCTCGCTTTCCCGATGCTGGCTTTGAAATCGTCATGTGTGCCTGTGCCACCTGTAGTTGAAACGATGCTCCTTGCCTAGGTAGGTGAAAGAGACTACTCCCTTTAGGTTTCTCCCATTCATGGTGATTGGTGTTTGTTGTTGTTGATGCTGTTGTTGGTTGGGTATCTTCATCACCTCTGTCTTCTCTACATTAACTTGGAGTCCCGTTTTCGCTGCCTCTTCTATCAACTTGTTAGTTTTTGCCAGTAGATCTTCGAGTTTATGCGACATCAAACATAAACCAAGATAAGACTATGTGATCTTGAAATTCGACGCAATTTATCCTCATGATTTTTCCAGAGTCTACATATACGAAAACACAATAACCATTCCAGTTATACCTTCTTAAGATTGAAATGAAGAGAAACTAGCAGTGGTAAAAGTGAAAACTATGCACAGATTACTTGCAGTTCATCAGTGGCTCTTTGTGCACCTTCCAAACCCATTAGCTTTTGTGTTGAATAAAGATTTTTGTAGTTAAATTACAACTTCCCAGCTTAATGCTGCAGATTTTTGTTGGGAACAGCTGCATTCTGCATCACTTCCAAGTCTATGCTTGACTTTGTAATATGTATATCATAATGCAAAAAGATATTACGCTCTGAAAAGCTTTCAAACTAATCTGTAACATATGTGTTTTCAGTTAAAAAGAATATACCCCAGAAGATATAATATCATTTTCCAAAAACTGAGTGTGAACATGTCACAAACTTGAATTTTTCTCTCACTATTATGAAAATTTTCAAACATCTACTAAAATCCGACTTTTTTTCTTGAGGTTCATACCTTCAGTGGTCCGTTACCAAAGTCAAGTCGGTAAAAATCATGAACACGCAGACATTCCTACCTATTTTCTTTATAAGATGTTGACAAAATATATAGTCTTTTTAACTCCTTAATCACAAATCTGAGTATTTTTGGTGTACGTTTTACACATGGTAAATTTTAGATAATGCTTCAGGAATGGTTTGCAGATGGACAGAAATTGAAAAAATCAACATAGAACCTCGTATATAAGTGCATTGGTTCAAGTTGCCTCACTTTACAAAGAAAACGTCAATAGAAAAGACGGATATTAAAGTAGACAAAGGAGTATGGGAAGAGAGAGAATTTTAAAATTAAGGTTTTCACTGACTTCTAGTTCAATGATAGATAGTAAAGTGGTGAAAGCTTTACTAACTTGGAAACTTTCGTGAGCCCAAGTGGGTTGTTTACTGATGAAATCTCAGTTAAGATTAAAAAGGTGTGTTATGCATGCTCCATTACTGGTGCCAGGGAGACAACTGACTAACTATTAAACGACGAGCATATTGCCTGGAAGTCCGTTCCCTTTGTTGTACACCTTGTGAGACATGGCTGATTGGCAATCTGAACTGAGGTCACCTACGTTGTACCCCAAAAACCGGTAGTTAATATAGTATTAAAAAGAAATACTTTGATGCACCAACATACTGATGCAAAACTACATCCATCGAATTTCCCTCAAACGATTTGGATCACTGACTTGCTCGATATGAATGCTATGCTCCAAAAATTTTGAGCATGGTTAGTGAATAAAACAATATATAATATGAAACAAGAAATCAATGAGTGGAAAATGATACAATCGAAAAAGCTTACCTCTGGTGCTAGATAACGAGGTGTTCCAATTTGAATACCTCCTATTGGCCACCAGTTCAAAAGTTCTAATCTGTCAAAACGAGATTTATCTACAGGATCCTCTAGAATATAGTCCCATTTATTGCAGGTTCCTGTATTCTGGTTGCAAGAATCATATGATCTATCCATGTGATTAGATACCATCAGAGGTTCTTTCTGTGTCGTATGAACTGAATTATGTTCGAATGGGAAATCACTCCCTAACCGTTCCGAAGTAGGGATTTCGGAGCACTGATTGCTAAAATGTGAGTATTTTGTAGAATAATCTGCATAATGTTTATAAAGCGTGTACAATCGATCCATGGAAACTGGAAATGGACACGGTGGCGATCGAACAGCTAATCCAATATCACCAATACAACATGACCAATCCGACCGGATATATATGTTAGACGGTTTCAAATCTCGATGAGCAAGAGCTGGTTTTCCTCGTGTACCAGCAAATTCTTTTTGAAAAAGGAAGAAAGAAAAACGAAAAATATGCAAATTAGAAAGCGAAGTTTACAGCTGATTAGTTACATTTACAGCTCAATGAGAATGACAGAAACGGTAGATGTAACAGTTATAACATTCTTCGTGGTACAGTTTCTTCGTAAAACCCAGTCTACAATCACACATAAAATTCTTGAAGGAAAAATACAGCTGGTTCACTGAGTGTATTCAGCAAAAAGTCAATACTTAACCGAACCTCAATACTATTATAACATCAATAATAAATGAGCGACCATCACTTGTAGTTCATGACCTTATCCAACCTTCTATCTCACTGAACACATATCAGAAGTGAAATTTATTAGCAGTTAGTTGATCATCCACTGACTTTATTTATTATACTATTTCCCTTGAAATAAATTTACGTTAGTGATGAAACCTTGCAGCACTATCCTCAGCAGTGATACTGGTGTCTGGGTTGAGACCTCAATCTGGATACACTTCAAACCTCTACATACCCCACTTTTACCATCCAAAAGCTGAAAGTTGATGCCTGTTTATAATGTCACGTTTACAACTGCATTAATTACAGATTATAGATAAAATCCTGAAGACATAACATCAAAGGAGTAAGCAATCAAGACGCAAAAACTTGCTATAAAGAGATTCACCAAGCAATTTCTTGACTTCATTCAGAATAAATAAAGCAAAGTTTGTTGGAAAACGCCAATGAACAACGTCAGTGAACAATGAAGTATACAATAAAAACCAATACTGTAACAGTAAAACTAGAACATCTTAGTAGAGTGTAAGTCAGTGTTAGATTTGTTGATTTGGTATAGTAAACAATGATTAAATATAATATCATAGTAACGTTTTGAGCACAAATTTTCCCGATATCTATCTGTGATCATTTAATACTCTAAGAATAAAAAAATATGAAAACTTTCAACAGCTCTTCCAACAAGACCGGCATTCTATTTTGAATACAAACTTCCAAGAATAACTTAGTATGAATCGTCAAACAGAAGGTAACAGACAGACCGATGACCAAATCGAAAAACTTGAATTTATAGAGTGAATACTGTCCTAATGAAATTAGAGAGAGAGAGAGAGAGAGAGAGAGAGAGAGAGGGAAACAGTCAATCACAGTCATAATTTTGCACACCTATGTACATATATACATTAAGAAAAGAGACTGTAAGATCGATAATGCTTGCACAATACACTAATTTAAGACTGTTAAAAAACAAAATTTTTGAAATATCCATACTGCCTAAGGAATATTTAATCTAGATGCATGGTATTTCATCTAGTTTTATCAAAGTGTAGATGAATTTAAAATGAAAAAAACTGATTCTGGTACATTATATTGATCGACATGTACTTCGTTTATAAGAACATTACATCACAGTCCACCAGAGGAATGTTTAAACTTAGACCGATACACACATACAGATACATATAGGAAAAGACCGAATCAATCCTTAAATGGAAGGGAAAATGAATACAAACTTGAAGAACGTACGAAAAGCAACCTGAGCCAGGTGGTACGAATTTTTGTCCCATCCTGTAAGGGTTTCCGTGAATAATGTAAGGTGAAAAGACTTTTATGTATACTTAAAGCAAGAACTTGATGCATATATATATATATATATATATATATATATATATATATATATATTCAGGTTTTGTTTCCCAAGACTATTCAGTAATACATGTTCAGTTATTGATTAAAAACACAAGCTTGGGACATTCGTATCGTTTGGAAATAAATTGTCTTTTAATGTATTAATCCATAATCAGGCGTAGTAACTATCTCATTTGGTGTGTGTAAAAAGGCTTTTTGCCTTGTAGAGTGTATTGAGTAATGTTTGACGTTTAGCTCACAGTGGTACCACTTGGGGACTTTTCCTGAACATTTAGTATGGGGCTTGGTTCTAGGAAGGTTTGATAGCACTGAACACGTTTCATCATATTGCAGACTCACGTCAAGTATTTCATGATTTCCATTACCATGATCTGATCGAACGTGTGGATCGTTTATTATCTCCTGATGAGTGATGAAGGCGTGACTATCATCCTCATCCATCACTGTAACATGATTTATACTATCAGGCTTCTTCGTTATATCCATCACTGAAGAATTTACAGATAATCATTTTCAAAATCTGCGGACTTATGATTGTAGATAGTGGCGGGATGCCATCCCACAGTAGGTTGAACTTCTCAATAATTCTCAACGCTACTGCTTCCATTCTTTCTTCACAGCGCTGAAAAATGCTTGAAATTCTTCAAATGTTGTCGCTTGTTATACCCTTGTTGCGACCACTTGGTTTAACCTTGGTAATAACCTTCAGATTGCATTCCTCGATGGTCACTCAGTTTTTCGGTTGTTGGAAAAGGCGTTAATATAACAGAAGGCGAATTTTAACGTCAAAATATAGACAAAATACGAGAGCTTATACATATTTACAATGGCCTTGTCTATTTCCAGGTCTTTCTACATAAGAATATACTATTGATTTTTGTGTCTTCAATCAATCTGATATTAACACGTTAGTTCGCATGCTTTTTCTCGAAACTTCGGAACTAAACAATCGACTGTAACAGGTTTCAGGGATATAAAACTTCTGAAGAAGGTCAAATCTAATTCCATGTTATAACAGTATAGCATAGGCACCAAGAAGCATGTCACCTAAAATGATAGGATATTTAACATTAAAAAGGCAAAAGCAGAGGTAAAGAATAAAAGGATATCCATTGAAGTCGGAAGTAGACGACAAAAAAATCTGTGTTATGATTATCGCTGGTTAAGATTTTTCTTTGTATCGAACAAAATTTTAAGCCTTTGAGTTGCATGATGGCTTAGACCTCATCCAAGAGTTGTTAGCGTGTTACGGCACTGTTGTGAACTTTCAGTGCATCAATATCTTTACTCAATAAAGCTAAATCATAAAAGACCTGAAAGTCAAATTTTCGTTAAAGGGGATGACATAACCAAGTGTAAAACAAAGTTTAAGTGAATAACTCATTAAAATTTACAATTACACCTTAATATCCTAAGTGTCATCAACTTAGCCTTCAGATTTAATAAGTCCTTAACACATCTTCGACAAAATATTGCGCTATATGCACCATTATGAAAAAGTATGGGTAGACAAAAGTTATGATTATTGTTCTTTTTTCCCTTGGGTTCCTAGTGGAACATACGGCTTCAGTAACACGTCTCCATTACACTCTATTCTCTGCAGTATTTACAACCTATCGCCACGACCACTCACAACCTTTCATTCATTCCTCACATCATCTCCTCCATATCACCCTCACCTCGAACACTCAACTCATCGTTTCACCTTTGGATCCCACTCGACGGCCTGACCTGGTGTGTGATGTCCCCCATCGGCCTTCTCAGTCTATGCCCAATCCCATCCATCTCCACTTGTCTCTGCATATTTGTTGGGCGGTGGGTTCTTGCTTAGTTGGTTCGTTGACAGCCAGTCAGAGTGAGTTCCTTGTTGCTTATTCTTATTATTCTCGCCATCCATCTGATCTTCACTATCGAGTGAGTGAGTGAGTGAGTGAGTGAGCGAGCGAGCGGGCGTAGGCTGCAGCTGTTGATGTGATGAATGTCTGTAGTTTGTTGGAAGTGCGTTTCGTGACACGCCAAGTTTCTGAACTACCAGATAGAAGCACTGACTTGACATTGGTGTTGGAAATCCGGATCTTATCCACGCTTTGTGCTGAGTGCAGTGCAGTAGGTCTCCACACTGGTTTCAGGTTGATGAAGACCTGTCTCGCTTTCCCGATGCTGGCTTTGAAATCGTCATGTGTGCCTGTGCCACCTGTAGTTGAAACGATGCTCCTTGCCTAGGTAGGTGAAAGAGACTACTCCCTTTAGGTTTCTCCCATTCATGGTGATTGGTGTTTGTTGTTGTTGATGCTGTTGTTGGTTGGGTATCTTCATCACCTCTGTCTTCTCTACATTAACTTGGAGTCCCTTTTTCGCTGCCTCTTCTGTCAACTTGCTGGGTTTTGCCAGTAGATCTTCGAGTTTGTGCGACATTGTGCATAATTCATCCACGAAATTCAAATCTTGCTATATTCAATTCACTTATGATTCATGCATTACAATAACAAGAATGGTATCGCTAAATTTTTGAACAATAAAAGCAACATTTCAGTCATCAACTACTCTTCTCAAGGCATTGAAAGCTGGCATAAATCCTCCCTAGATATAATGGGGAAGTGTATTTCATGCGATTTATTCATCATAATACTGATATGATGAAAACTAGTGCACTGTCAACAAAAACCGACATTAAGTGAACACTTTTAATAATAATTTTCCACATATATTATGAAGTGGCTAACAGAAGAAATCAATACTCATCGCTTATGTGAACATGTTGAATAGAGTCCAGGAAAAGTATACCTTCTTAACGGTGATCACACTCATCACTTGCCTATTGTTTAAATTATAACTATTATTATGTATCACTCTATAATATTCAATGTGGGTAACTTCTGCAATCATACATCTGTCAATACTATTTTAGAATATACAACGATGTGTGCAAATATGTGTACGCAATTAGGCAGCTGTGAAGACAAAAACATAATTCAATGATCAATAATCAATGAAATAAGCAGCTATATAGGAATTTTCACTAGTTATTATTTGTTTCACTGATGTTGTTTGCTCGTGTTTGTTTTTTTTGAATTAACACACAAAATATAACTGAAACTACACAACAGCTGTATAAGATACTTGAAATATGTCATTTTTGCATGTCTGTACAAACTGGGCGTAGAAGAAGAACTACCAAATACGGTAGTGCATTCAGTGAAATTGGGTATTATATTTATATCTGTATAATTTGACCAGAAATTAATACGAAAATATCTCTGCATGTGACTAAAACGAATGTATGAAAACCTTGGGACTGAATCAAATGTTGATTATATAGCAAAGTGGAATAAAAATTTCAACTGAAAAAAACTATTTCCCAGGTGGTCTAAATTCCAGATAATAAACGAATTGGTATCAGTTGTGCGTGTGTGTGTGCATGCGCGCATCTCTTTTACTAACCTTATTAACTAATACCTCAGCACAAAAGTCGATACAGTTAAAAATGAATATTACTAAACATAATTGGTAATCTTGATTTGGGTTGATCACAAAACGTCTGAAAATGATTTACTAACACCATCCTATTCTGTGGAATAAGCTTTTCACCTACTGACAGTACTTGCAGCATAATCATCAACACTTTACAAAGCTATTTCACTCTAAAAACTCTAATTTGATATAACAGTTAACAAGCTAAATAGGCACTAAAATAACTCACTAGAACTAGTGTAATTTAGGTCTTCATGTACCAGCCTATAAGCCACACTTCTTGTGTTAAGATTTATAGTGTTCTCCACTTGCTCATATTGACGAAATCAACATACAACTTTCTACACAAACGAATTAGTTCAAGTCACCTCATTTAACAGAAGCCTTTAAAGGAGTGGCTAGAAATAGGATGATATTAAAGTTAATATAATCATAATACAACCCAACCTATTACAGATCTAAATTTGTTCAGCTACAGGATGTGATACTATCTGGTCATCTATGTCAAAGTAGGTGAAGCGAGGTTCAATGCAGAAACCCATAGCTGAAAAGTCGAAAGCATAAACAAAGCAACTACATCTGCACGATTATACTAAAGCAAACAAAAATTTGCAGCAGGAGGAGGGCATAAATAAATAAGAGTCGGTGATAATGTTCGAAACTAAGGATATCACAAAGAGTGTACACATATGTACCATTGTAACCAGTTTTGAGCCGTATTATCAAAAGTCTCCAAACACTGATTCTTACCATTTCAAGGACCTAAGCCAGATAGCCTGCATTTCCCTACTTCACTCGAACAACCAGTCAAAAACTTCGTTGACTGATGTCACTTCTTGATCTGAGCACCTATAATTTCCCTTCAACCTAATGCTATCTCATCTCTCCTTGTGCATCAAGTTGTTCGGCAGGTGAAGCACGTTCTGGAACAGTTTTGTTCGCTGAAAGTTCACAACCTCATTGATTGACTTGCCGTTTTGATTCTTAACTCTTACCTTAACATCGGCATTTCTCATTTAGTAGTGTCAATACATGTGAGTAATTCTGTGGAAGGCTATATGGTCGAAAGCTGTGGCCTTCTGTCGACTTTTGCTCTCAACAATCATGTCTCACATCTGTATGATAGTATACAGCAGACTGCAGCATAGCACGCTCACCTGCTGATGGTTATTTGGATGTCTAACAGGCACTAGAAATGGCATAAGTTGGCAAATAACAAACATCTTTTTTTTATCCAAATTTAGATTGCGTCAGCAACGGACCAGTTAGGATTGGTCTAACTTGGCAAATAAGTCGAATGATCTTGCACCTCACTACCTATTCATTCTTGAAAAATTACCACACATTCAATGACAGACAAACAAGAAAAGTCAACGTAGGACCTCGCACACAAGTGCATCACTTCAAGTTGTCGCACTTCAAAGCAGTATGCAAAAAACTTATATCAAAACAGACAAAGGTGTATGGGAGGAGAAGGAATTTGAAAATTAGGGCTGGTCACAACATTCAAGCTTTCGGAGGCAAAAACAACTGAACACATCTGTGCCATTGTGACTGATTTCTGGCCAGGTCACCAAAGTTTTTCAACCACTCATTCCTATCCTCTCGGTGACCCCACTCAAATAGCCTTCATCTCGCCAAATAGCTCAGACCAAGAGTCAGAGACTTCATTGACTGCTGTCACCTCTTGGTCTCTCAACCCCGGACCCTCTTCCAACCTAGTCTAACATCACCTAACATAGCATGTCGAGAAAGGCGGTGGCTCGGCATGTGCAGAACGTGTTCAAGACACCTCAGTCGATGAAGTTTCACAATCTCATTGACTGACTCCCCCCCTTGTTGAGTACTCTATGCCTAACGTCGACATTCCCCACACAGTGTCTGCACCACACACCAGCAATGTTGCGAAGACACCTGTGATCAAAAACCTATAACCAGTCTATATCTTTTACTTCTAACGATCGTCTTTCAACCCTGTTAGAGAAGAGAATAAACTGCAGCGCGATATATTAGTCCTTTGATAGGTAAGCATATATCTCGCCGGTTGGCATTAATTGGCAAATGCCAAATGAGCTTGCTGTATCTAACTTGAGATTTCATCAGCAAGCAACCCATTCGGAATGTTGCAAATCCCCAAGTAAAAGAAGTCGTCGACATATTCCACCATTTTACTCCTTATCATTAAACTAGGAGTACTTGTAGCAGACCAGTCCTGGAGCATCACCTTACATTTGAAAGGTGCCAACGAAACGCATTCCAAACATACTCAGATTTCTGCTCGAAGCATTTAAAAGACCCTGAAATGCTTCAGTGTCTTCACCTAACAGGAAAATATTATCTCCATGCTCCAAATCAACTAAATGACTTCCAGGGAGTAGATCAATCCTTGTGAAGTTAGGCGTCCATTAGTGCATCTATAACAAAGTCAAACAGGAACGGCGACATTGGACATCCCTGACAGACATCACTAGTTGTCGTCAATTCACATGACTAATCTCCAAAATCTCAAGAATTCTCACTGTCAAAATCAGAAGACATATAAGCGAACAATATTGTTTTCAAGTAGCCCTCATCAGGCTTTAGGCTAAGATACATAAATGTTTTCATACATAAAGCATTAAACTAATCATGGTGGATTATTTAGCCTGTGGTAACTAGGACGTGAAACATGCAGATAGCAGATATCTAGACAATAATAATAACAGTAGTGATTATCTGAATGATAATTAGAATGACGGGAACAGCATGGTACTGTAATTATTTAGACAAACAATGTCTATCAAAACCTATAAAGATAAAAGTTACGTAATACTAAAGGACGAAATGTGTAGATAATCAAAGTCTAAACAAATAAACACTTGTGAAAATGGTGAAGAAGGGGGAAGAGGATGAAAACTGAATTCACCTTTGAAGTCATTTATTAGGTTTTTCTCTGGCCAAGTCAGAAATAAAGGCTGCACAATCTTTTTCTGCACACAAAGACTAGGTTTGTTGTTTTCTCTAATTCCCATAGTTATGTGTAAAATGCGAGTGCAAATTCTATTCGTAAGACTTTTTGGAATGCGACATATGATTTTGAACGCTTTGGTCTTGTCTATTACATGACCGCTGTCGACCAAATGTGACAGAATTGAACTTCGTATTGACTTCACTTGTCTCTTTTCTAACCATGACAGTAGGCGCTCAGCAACACGTTTGTTAAGCTACCTAGCTGTACGCCCAATATAGCTTTCTCCACAGGAGAAGCTGGATTGATAAATGCACACAAAAGTAACAAAACTGGCCAGCTTGTCTTTTATTTGAGCAACAATTATCGACCGACTAGAAAATGATAAGCAGAAGTTGGCAGTATAGAAAGTTCTTGTAATGACTGTGGGACAGAACTTCACCAGGTGCGTCCCCTGTAAATTGGAGCTTCATGAATATTGATTTCTTTTAAACAGTCTTTTGGTCAGATTTCCTACTCATTTTGTTTATGTTTCTCATGACAACACTGTAGGGGTAACCCATTTCCAGCAGCATTTTATGAATACATTCTGTTTGTGTTTGCAAGGCATTTACTTAGACTTTTTTCATATCGAATAGACACAAAGCCAAGGAAATGTATTTACTGACCCACAGATGTTATCTTTCTGTACACCCTTCTACTGAGTGACCCAATCCTCTCTTCTAATCAACATATTTTCTTGTTCTTCGTCACAAGTGAAAGTGATAGAAGGATGCACGCTACTGAATTTTCCTAACAGTTCGCTTTTGTCAACGTTTTGTTCAAGGACAATGAAAGTGTCATCAATATAACTTTCATACATATGCAGATTATCGATGACATCTTTCAGTGGTCAATTTTCAAGTTTAGCATAGAAAAATCAGCGTAATGGTGAACCCATGTCAATTCCATCAACTTGCCAGTAATATGTTTCATTAAAGAGAAAATGAATATTCACCGTATATTGCGGAAGTAATTGTTTGAAACTGTCTTCCGGAAGTTCAACATTAATCTGTATTTCCGATATCTGCTGATAAATGAATTCTACTGTTTCGAGAAGTAGTACATTGATGAATGAAGAAGAAGTATCTAAAGATACTGTATGTTTCCCCGTTAATACTCAATTTTTTTTAATTGGAGAGGAAGTCGTATACATCTTTGACATTATTCTTAACAAATTGTTTGTGCAGTGGTTGCGGTATTCCGATTAGCCGCTTTGCAATTTTATGATAAGGGGAATTGGACATATCCAAAATAGGACGAAAAGGAAGTTGTGGTTTGTGGACTTTAGGCCAGTCATACAATCACAGTGTGCAACACGCTGTGGGTTTAATTGCCTCTTACGAAGTTGTAGAAATTATATCCTTTTGTCTTATAGTTCTAAAAGGAAGTTTGTAACTGACTCTCCGTTTTACCGTTTAAATCCGTACCGTCACAAAGTTTTTGATACTTTGTTTCGTTGTCCAAAAGCGAGTTCATTTTGTCAATGTATTCGATGTTATCCATTAACACTATGCCTGCACCTTTATCTGGTTTACTTATAATCAGGCTTTCATATTTCTTTAGTGTTCTCCCCGCTTCTATATGCTGTTTAGTCAACAAACCTTTAGCAGAATAAATACTATTTATGTATTGCTGACAGCTATGAACCTGTGTTGTTTTGAATCTAGCTACTTCATCTTCAGATGATGGAACTAAGTCATTTGTTTGTGAAATGAAGTTCTCAAACTGCACATTTGTATCAAGTTGATTAATATGATCTCTGAAATCACAAAATTTAAGACCGAGCGACAAAATTTCTCATTGAAACCATGATTAATTTAATGTTTTATATATATGAGAAACCTTACGTATACAAACGTAAAGCTCTCTAACTGCCCTTACACGGCTAAATGAGTTCCAGCAGAAAGCTTTGATTAGAGTTATTTACTTTCTCGGTACTTCCTTCACAGCCAGACAGTGCAACAACACCTCACGGTAGGCAGAGCAAAATTCCGCCTGCAAGTCAAGAAGTGTCGGCTACCGGCACGTATGCCTGTGTTCTATAACGACTCGAAGGGTGAAAATATGATACGTTCACCCTCCTACAGCTCGATCTGAAACCTGCCTGGTTTTCTCCAGTTTTCGGTTCTCCGGCTTCAGTTAGGCCTTGGATAACTATGAATTCTAGGATCTTGGATACAATATTAGTCAAACCGATCCCCCTATGGTTGTCTATCTTCTTGTAAACTGGGATGATCAGAGAAGTAGACCAGTCCGATGCCACTACCTACGGTTCACATACATTACCCAGTACGCACGTCACTTAAATTAGCAACTTTCTACCTCCATCCTCTAAAATTTCAGGCGGTAAACTATCAAATCCTACTAATTTGCGTGGTTTCAGCTTTGATGCAGCCTTTTCAACTTCTACGTGCCATTAAAGTTCAGAATGGGTGTTGGGCAACTGAAGCGTTGGTATGAGCCGGTTGAACTGTGCCTCAGAGTGTTCTGCTAAACGTTCTAGCCACTTGTTGTGGGAGGTTATCAACGTCCCATCCATTTCCTTGATGGTTTCACTCACCATCATCTTCTTCTTGCCAGTATCCTTAATAAGCCTAAATAGTCGCCGCGTGTTATCCCCCACTGATGTCTTCTTCATCCTTCTAGCTTTCATCACCCATCACTCCTTGCGGTCAACGCGAAGACTCCAAGTCAATTTGCGCTTAAGTTGCTTTCACCATTCGTTTTGGTCAAAGGCAGCTGAAATCAGTCTTCTCGCACCCATCATTTTGGCCGACGTCGCTGAAATCCAGTGACATCTGCTAACCTTCAGGCGTAGGTTACCAGTTGTCTTTACCACTGTTTCCACAGTAGACAGTGCAGCAGAGCATTGCCGTCACGTCCAGACAAACACTTAGCTATCTCCCCCTAAATCTGGACTTGATTTCCTCATCTTTCAGTCAACCATAGACAGGCTTTACTTTCCCCTGTTTCCTGTGATCAGTAAGGTGTAGACATAAACCAGCGCGTGCTAACGCTTGATCGGAGTCCAAACTAGTGCTTCAGAAACAGCAGCAATCCTCTCCAGATCTTATCCAAGTACGCCTTACAGATGTATGATCGATCTGTGTTCATTGTAGGTTTAAAGTAGGCGGACGCCATGTGAGACAGTGTCTCTTCTTATGATTAAAATTAGTGTTGGCCAGAAACGAGTGATTGTCGGAACAAAACTATCATAAAGGATCACCCATCTTTTGCTCGCTGGCATGAAATTCCATAAATATCCCAAAGATGCCTTTCCAATTGGTTCAACTTTCCTACTTGAGCGCTAGAGTCATCTGCCATTCTGACTACATCTGGACGTTTTGTTTTCTGTAGCAAAGTTGACAGCTTCTCATAGAACTCATCGCTTGGATCATTCAAATTAAAGTTGGTTAGTGTGTAGGCAGAGATTACAAACAGGCATCGTCTAGTCTTATTTTCTTCTCAGTCTTTACAGATCCTTTCAGTCAAAGAGCACATAGACGGCTGTTTACTAGCATCTAGTCGAGAAGTGGTATTTCTACTCTAAAACCTAATGATATGTCTGCATCAGCGGGTCCACAAGAATTAGGCACTGGAGCTGTACAAGGTGAGTTTCGAAGATTCACAACTGCGACCAAGTGAGGCCAATTTAATGACCACACTCCTGTCCTGCATATGTATCTCAGGGACACAACATACATCCATTGCTTCAGATTTCGGAGTTCTAGCTACTGATGCTTGCTGTCCGACTTGGAATAGGGCTAGGATGTTGAAGGCTCCAATGTGAAATGGATAGTGGGGTCTAAGGAGACCAGAAATGAGGTTTTGATGACTTTGATCGTTCCACAAGTAGGTCAGCCAAGCCAGGTATAAAGGCGCTTAGGTGGCACTTTCGGAATCTCAGCCGAAAGAACAGATGACAGCAGTCACCTGCTACAAATGTTCTCAGACAACCACCCGTTTTGGGCCAGCATGGAATCCGGGCATAATGAGATCTTGGCTGACGTGGCGTCCATCTACCTCAACACAGTGGTAAACAAAAAGAAACCATAGTGCAATCAGTTATTGCTAGAGCGGGTAAGAGAATGCTGCTGTTTCTGGATCACACGTTTGGGTAGTAACCACCCACTGATTAGAGAGCAGGTATGTCTACGCCTAAATTAAAGTAGAAAAACTAAAGCTGAAGACCATGTTGAGGGCTGCTTTCAACAAGGAACTAGCTAGAAGGTCAGCGGAACAAAACGGTGTCACTCATTTTCGCAAAGCCTGCTGCAATTTCAAGTCTGCTGCAGGAGCAGTGTTAAAGACTGTAACTGACTGTCATATCAAGGTTTGAAAGTTTCACTAGATCTCAATAACTTCTACCAAATTACCAAATGCATGTGAATGCAATCCTGCAGACTCCGAAGGCAACTCAAACATGGACTGACAAAGATTCTACATTATAATCGTGCGCAGTGGTAGGGAGGAAAATGTAAAGAGATGGAAAAAGCATTGGTGACAGGTAACAGTAGATAGTGAATTAGACTGACCTAGTAAACTGGAATAAAAAGTCGGTCGTTAATGATATCGTAGAGGAGCATGGGAAAGACAACTGCAACAGGGGTGAAATACGTACAAAAACAGTCTAACTGGTATCAACTCAGTCTTCTGCTACGTGCTATCTAGTCAGATCTGAAATTCAGCACTGAGATAGGCCCTTCCACACTGTCAGAAGTTGATAATTGAGTGACTTGAAATAAGGAAAGATAACAGGCTTCGATGGGGGTAGCGCAAGAAGCACTTCAGAATACTGTTCAAGGACTACTGGTTTAATTGTATTCTTTCATAGATTCCTACGGATTAAATTGAAGAGGATGTAGATAAGCTGTAGACCATATCAAAGCACGAATACATTCGTGCTGACAGCTGATTACCCTACCCATTATTTAAATCTCCTAATTACGTATCGGGGTACATTACCATCAAACTCTGGGTACGATAGAACTTCAACTTCAAACTGAGCTTAAATCACAGAATGCTATTTATTCACACAGGTATTATTTTGATAACTCCCTAGGCTCTAAAGTTTGCCCAAACATTCTGTAAGACTTTTACTATCTACTCATACACAGCACAAGAAATGCATTATTCACTTAACAAAAGACA
Organism: Heterobilharzia americana; assembly: GCA_944470555.2. Classification (NCBI taxonomy): domain Eukaryota; kingdom Metazoa; phylum Platyhelminthes; class Trematoda; order Strigeidida; family Schistosomatidae; genus Heterobilharzia; species Heterobilharzia americana. The sequence goes on from OX104128.1 coordinate 48,125,681, forward strand.
ATTTTTGATGATATACACAACTCATACCTAACCAAATTCTATCTGGTTAAGTTATTGAGACCCAGCTGCCATTACACATTTCACAGTCACAACAATAAAATAATCATATCTAGTGCAAAGTTTACCGAAACTTTTCAAAAATTGAAGACAACACACTACACTAAACGAAAATAACACCGAAAGTATAGAGTTTAAAACTAACCTGAGTGAAGAAAGCATAACCCTTGCACCAGACTGTTTGCAACTTCTAGCAGCATGCGCAGACGCACACCACCTGGATTATGCATAATGGAAAACCAGTCATTGGTAGTCGACGTCGTACAACAATAATTAGGGTCTGCACTATCCTGTGGTTGGCTAAATGAGTTTAGAATGCGATCACCATGCGAAAACAAATCCTTTAATGTGCCATATACACATATCTCCCCGACAAGTAAAGCACATGGTGATGTAACCTTTGGAAGAGAATCAGAAAAGTATCTTTTAAGCTTGGAGAGATGGGCTTCTGTAGGATAATCCAACCAATCGACAGCCATCAAACCATGCACTCCTTGATGTCGAAGTAACATTGAACGGTGTAACAAAACAACACGGTGCCATATATTCCTGGTCAATCTGTCATTTGTTCTAAACACTTTTGCAACAACTCGTTCTCCCTTCCAGTTCCCTGTTAAAAGAAATGTCAGATACAGCTTTAACCGACAGTCTCAAAATAATTGCAATGATATCAAGCTGGTGAAAGGAAAATCTATCATTCCTTTGATCGAAAATACTGCTGATCCGTTAAGTTGGTAGTCTTCAGGACTGCTACATGATAAAGTTCTTCCAAAACACAACTATGATTGTACGAACATTAAAGTTACTGAATGATAATTTGGATGTGTTTTTCAGTTTTAAGTACACAGCATCGAAGAATACAAGTAGCAGTATATAAAACCCGAGACACTTCGATAAAATATCTAGCTAGCTTATAAACAGTATTCTCATAAATTTTCGAAAGTGTAAGCCCAGTAGTACACCAAAAGAAGTTTTCTTAACGACTGCCAAATTTGGTAACTTTCATATCGGTAAACATAAACTTTATCAAGTGTAACCAGACTAATTCTGTTATAAAAATGATAAAGAAATCCATTACTGACATATACCACTCTACATTTTAATAATCTTTGGTCCTCTTAGGTGGTAACAAAGGGTTTGAGATAGCTTTTCCACTCAGATGGCATTTGTCATAACTAACACTACTATTGCAATCACTATTTCATATACCACACAATAATTTGGTGCATCTACAGTCACTATTCATGTCAAAGGTAAGTCGAAAAATATGACTATTCACGTTAGTCCATTGCAAATATATAAACGACTACAGTGGTTAACTTTTGAAAGCGACCATACAAACATTTATCATCCGCAAGAAGAATTGCAATTCTTCTTTCATGATATATATGCATACAAAAGAACTCCATGAAGTAAGTGCTGATGAAGTCTTCTAGCCTGATGACTTGAATTCCAACAACACACCTCAAACAATCATCATAGAGAAAAACATTACATGGGGAATACTGCAAAGACCCTTTAGTTCAAGCTGAAATAGAACTCAGACAACGAAAGATAACAGACACAAGAAGATGCCACAGTATTATTTTCGGCTGGTAAATAAGACGGTGGAATATAATTACTTTTCAGTATAATAGGTCAGTATGGACCTCCTAAAAAGACACTTGTTCTGATCAAATGACTCATGAACATAAATGATACTGACTAAAGTGACATAGTAGACTATCAGTAAGTAGGAATGATCGCTAACTATGCATCCATTCGACTACCTGCATTGAACCACTATATCTGATGTCCACTTTTCTCGAGCAAACGCAAGAAAAATATACAGAATTTTTATGACAGAAATCTGTGTAGCTTTGTTGGTACATTTTGAAAAATACATCGAATTTAGAGTTTGATGCAGTGTTATGTGAGAAAGGCAAGTAGGCCAACAAAGTAATAAATTTGCATCAACTGAGTTGGTTTGAATGTGTTACGTATGCAGAACCATTTTCTTCCAGAGGCAAATTATAGCCGGAGTGAGATTAGGTTGGAGGAAAGTTAATTATGGTTTGCAAAAAGAAATGACATCAGACTAGTAGTATTTTGACTGCTTATGCGACCGGTCTTAGAAAGTGGAGGTTACACGGTTAGGATTCTCAATAGACCAGATTTAAATGTGTCCAAAGTCTCCTTGATGTGTGTTAAAACCGACCCCAATGACGTGGATGGATTAACTCACTGTTATTTTCAAAATGACGAAAAATTTCATCCACCTATCTCTAATTGTTATCTCTCTCATTTCTTGCTCTAATATCCTATCTTTCCATTTCCCCCTCTCTGTTTTTTAGGAAATGTGGCACTCTGAACTGATTCACTTGGATGGAAGACTACATGCTAACTTATGCTTCTGTACAATTGTGACTCATTTGTAATGTACTCGTTTATCAAATCTATTTGTATTTTAACTAAGGTAATAATAGTTCTTTTTTCTGAATATACCCTTTGTAATTCAGAGATGCTCCTTAAATATTTAAGAAAGTTACTGATCCCATCCCAAAGTAATATAACAAAGGTTCCATTTTGATTCACTATACGATAAAGTACTTGTAATTTACAGAAACTTAAGTTACTCCTTACCAATTTCGTTTAATTAAGTAGCCACCCTCTAATAATACCATTATAGGCCAGTCGGTTAGCAACTTTTTGTAATATCAATTGTCAGTCTGCATAAACACCTCATCCCCCGTCAGTTGCAAAATAAATTAGAAACTAGATCAACACAACAAGAAAAGTCACCGGACTCATCCAAAGCTCGGGAGCCGAATAAAACTAATGCCGCTTTTTGTATGTGATCAATAAAGTAGAACGAGCGTATGAGTCTTTTGCAATTATTTGCGAGTGGGTTCCACGAAACTGTAGAAGTTTTCGTCTTGACAACATGCTTGGAACCAATATTCGACACACTGTTCAAGCATTAGATCTCAAAGGGTTTCAAATATCTACGCTTTTTTAACGCATAGTCTGTGTATCAGTCAAAAATCAAAACTGCAGTACTTCGTGTGAAATATTATACATTTCAAGGAGACCTTTAAAGGACTGAATGAGAGCAGCATACCAATGCTTAACGCAGTTGATGCACCCATTATTCTATGTCCTACTCTCTCTAATAGTCGATCAATACCTACGACCTGTTGTCTTCATTCCAGTCACATGGGAAACCGCTGACAAGATAATTGAATATGTATTACGACTAGGATAATGAGAAGTAGCACTATCAAATATTAGTTACCGATTTTCTTACAGAATCGATACTCGGTTTTTTGCAGAAAATGCAAAGCAAAGTTTTTCATCTTCCAGTGAAAAACTGAATAGGAAGTTATGCTCCATTTTTAGGTGGTCATTTAACTAGTAAAACGCTCAACTTCAAAACCGGAGACCAGAATTAAGATATGTAAACAAAGTTAGTATCCTAAAATATGAAGCACTACTGGTCAAGCTCTGAGCTGTATACTAAAGATTGGAACTCATCACATCTGATCATCTGAATATGTTGGAGAATCACATTTATTTCCATAAAAAGTCAGTGAGTTCACATAACAGAGATAAGTGAAGGTAAAACTCGGAACTCAGAAATTTCACACCTAAAATTGCTCGAAGGGCATGCAATTATAATATGGTATTTGATACATAATGAACCAAATAAACAAATGTTTACAGCAATCTTAAAATCACGTGCTAAACACCTGTTACTTTGGGGAAAAACCTCTCTCTCTCTCCCTATATATATACTCAAAGTCAGAGCACTTATCATAAATTTTTGATAATAAACTTGAAAGAAATCACATGGAATTTCACCAGTGAACATTGTTGAAACGGTAAAACTGCTTTCTTTACATCTACAAAGTACACTGACAGTTTTAGACATTTCCATTTTCACAGTATGTTCTCAGTTCAAAACATCATAGAGTTATAAATAACACAGCTATATGCTTATCATATTTACCAGACTTTAAGTCAGTATAACGCGAAAAATCAGCGGGTTGACTGAAAAAATAACATTGCTAAGGAGAAATGCCACTCAAATTGAGTCTTACAAAAAGAACAAGAGGTACGGAGCTGCAAGGGTATCCAGATTTATATGAGTGTAAGACGTGGCTGCATTTCCTCTTTTGTAACCTACTTGTACTCACATGATTTAGAGTCTCAGGTTATCTGTTTTAGCTACCTCATAACCTTCAGTCGGGAGGAAAACAGTTTTCTATACAGATGAAACCAACAGCAGGAGTTCGCAGACGAGCATCATGTTCTCATTTGGAAAATCTATGACTTTTAAGATCTTGCTTCTACTTGTTGTGATAATTTGGGAATAAGCATGCGTAACATATTTCTCAATTACCTCAAATAAAATTTCACAACCTTACCGAGTAGTTTTCTTATTTCATATTGTATCACCTTCACACCGATCACACTGACTTCATATGTGATGCTGCGATAACTGTGGCCATAAAACATGCGGTTTTTGTCCTCGTCATATTTCAAATACACGTAAAAGAGCGTCAAAGAACTTCAGATTTGCATACGATGACCAACTAACCTAGTGAAAGTCTAAAGAATTTTCCACCACTACCAAAATTAGAAACTTAAATTTAATGTACTAAATCAGAGATGTGAAGTTATTTGCAGTCCTTAAAGTATTTCACCCCTCGCTGTTAGTCCCAAACATCAACCCGATATTCACTAGAGCATTCTTTGAAACACTTTGTATAGGTTTCTATAAAACTAATGAATTACCTACTCATCTAAAAGGTGGCTTTCAGTAGGTATGTGAAAAGTAGCTAGTGAATTATGAGGTCTACATAGTGTCGCTAATCGGTCTCAACACATCCGACAAAAATTAGACTTAAATACAATGGAAGTAAACCACATAATCTTGTAAGCGCATAGAAAGAATCCATAAACGGAATAATCTACAAGATCAAATTACCACATAACCCTAAGACAAAATATTTGACAAGTATCTTCATACTGCTATGATAAGAACCAAAAGGATGCATATCATAGGCTTGAAATAAAAATCTTGTAACCTACCTGTCCAAACATCTGAAAAACGTCCAACACCTAAAAGACTGTCCAAAGTTATTTGTCTAGCGACTGTTTGAGGAATCAGATGCAATAATCCGCTTCTCGATAATGGATCTGTTGAATAGTGGGATTTTTCAATTATGCTGCTGCCGAAGTTGTGCGTTAAATCCGTCATCAGCGTGTGTGGACTGGAACCATCTTTTACTTTACTCGACCTGTCAAATTTCGCAGGAACAGGATAAGTTGTTTTAAAGCATTTATTATGTGGCAATCTGTTCATGAACTTGGCGTCGCAGACTACTGCTGCCCCTGAAAGCCTAAATACAGAACTTTCGGTGTTTGACACAGATAAATTAAGCTTCCTTTTTTGTGCGCGACGCTTATACACACAGCAAACAGATGCAAGGACAAGAAATAGCACAACGAAAACCAAACTGAAAGTAACAATCAGAACGACATGAAAAAGATACTGGGCTCTGTTTTCAGGAGTCAGTTGTTGTCCCCACAAATAATTTTTTCTCAGCTTATCATAAGCCAAGCTTCCACGCGCAGAACCACCGATCAACATATCCGGCCCGACATTCATGTGTGGCTTTAAACGCAGGTTCCCATTCGCAGCACTCTCCCTACCCAGGATATTACTTTTTTCCAGATGTTCGAAGGCGGTCTTGAGGGCATCCATGTCCGTATTATGGTGCAAAAATTTTGGAAAAAGATTTGTATTGCACATATTACTGGAATTACAGCATTCAATGGCCTGAGGGACAGCGTGTTTAGTAAGATGACTGTTGCAAGCCAGTATCGTTTTGTCGTGTGAATCTAGACAGCCGTATACAACATGGATAAACCTATTTAGCTTGGTTGGATTAACGTTCATCGTGAGTGAATCAGCTTCAGAGTTCACTTTGGACCGAAGATACCTTCCTAAGGCGTCAATATTGATCGCCCGTGCAGTGTAACAATGTCCATCAGAATTAACTTTGCAGCTACCCATGATGCTACGCTTTTTATTTGATCTAAAATGTGATTCTGATACACAGTGGGTATTGTCATTACAAGAACATACTAAATCCCTAGACTGCGACCCGTCAGTGTGTTTGCTCATATGTCCTGAGAAAATGCGGTCATGAATATATTAAGTTAGTTGCTTTGCAACGATATATGCTTCCCAGTATTGCAGTAGAACATCAGTGTATGACGAAATGAATAAACGCGATTAACTAAGAAAATATCAGATCTAGCGCTTTATCGCAAGGGTGTTTCGTCAAGTTTTTCGTACCATCTAAACACTTTCAAGGCCATAAAGCCGAATACCAATCTCTGACTAAATTATTGTGGCTATAATCTTTCATAGATGAGTTATCAATGAAAAATGCACTATTCGGAGTGATTTTGTGACTGAATGTCTATCTCACTGCTTCCATTTCTAACAAAGTTTGTGAGCAGTAAATCTCACCTGTTTCCTTGTAAAAGTAATTTTCCCCAGTGAAAAAACTGGAAAAATCTTGCCCAAGACAGCTTGAGCATACTTTATAAGCTCTCCAGATTCTACATTGTGACATTGAAGCTATCATTCAATAACCTCAGTTTCCCTATTATTTCATTATGCCACATCTAATGTCATATCAAACAGCCGTTCTAAAACTCATTAGACCTACGAGACTCTGAGGCATGCAGTTAACTCTGAAGATCCTCATTTTCGCCCAGGGTGCTCTGAATGTGCATTCATGAACATATCCATATATCTGTGGAGTGGGTATTTTAACAGCATGAGCTGACTGTCATCACTGCAGCTAGGTTGAATGGGTTCGCTTAGACTGTAAAAAAGACAGACGTTTCTTTCTACCTAGCGTATCTTTGACTCCTAGACTAAGAACCGCTTGTGCTCTTGGCTAAAGTTATACTCGGAAATGTGCTTAAACCACTAACCATTAGTTTCGGGTCGCTTTTTGGGGAATTTTTAAAAACCAGATCTGGTTCAACATGCCTTCTAATAGGTTGAAGTACTTTTCAGTGTAAATCAACCGATTTTATACCACCTAAAAGTTCATAAGAGCAGTGTGGACAGCGAAACGGTTATCGACTGCCTTAATGCATTTCAAAGCTACCACTCTATTACTGTATGAGATACTTATACAGCACCACAGAGGACCACTTACAACTAGGTTCTCCATTCCCTTGTAGATCCAGATGGTTAGTTAAAACATCGCATAGAAAGAAGAGCGAATTCTGGGAATTTCACGATGGTGCATTCAAACTTTCAACTCCGTGAAATGTCAGGTAGCAGAAATACCCCAAGTTATATAAAAATGTGTATCCTTTGCTGTGCTACGATATCTACCATACCATGCTTCTCTATGCTTGGGAAAGTAAATCACCATCTCAAAAAAGGTTCATAGGACAGCTACGCAGAAAATGATCGTACTGTGACAAAGACTTTGGCCGGAACGCCCAGTTGCTCTTGAGATGTATCCGGTACAATATAGAATGATCAGTGGGGTATGATCAGGGCATGGTTTATTATCCATAGTCTTCATCCTAGCCGACCGCTTCCAGGCCTTGGTCGGAAGCCCCACCTTATAAATTATCCCTTGAGAATAAAATATGAGAGGGCGTTAAGGCGATCTGCGCCAGCTCATTTGCGGTTCGAGTAAATAGGCTATAGAACCGCCCTTTAAAAACGCAGTCACGACCCCCTTTTACCCGCGCCTTCGAAACGAAATTAGATGCATACCTAGAGCCCTGTGGTATATGTGGGCGGCACTCAAGAAGCCACTCATCTTCTTACTAGCCATGGGTTGCAGCACGACTCACAGCAAGCTGAAGAATTATTGAAATGACTGTTTCCATCCTCTCAGGATTTTGGAACTGAAGAAGGAAGTAACCATTCAAACAAAGAACATATTTCATCAAATAGATGTAGCGCCTAAAAGACTATTTTTCTGCACGTCTACAGTACGAAGTTTGAGACCTGAAAGGAAGATTAAACGTCAGCCATTACACCATTCTGAAGTAATTTTCATCAAGGATTGAACGATCCCACAGGTTATGATATCCCACCAGAACTTAGAGAAGCCCGACTCGGAGTAAGCTACTAACCGGTTTTTGATCTTAATTCTGATCTCGGTTTGTAGGCAATCACTGAATTAAAGGCTTTGTAGCGCTAGTTTGGTTCCTCAAAATTCTGCGACTGCACAGCCCTGAAAGATCCCAAAGCACTTTCTATTGCTCGTAGGTTTCCACTGGTTTTCCAACAGATTCCAGTACATAATCAAAATAAATTTCAAACCGATAAGTTCATGCATGGAAAAACCTGAAGATTTTGGTGAGACGGTAGTCGGATGAGTTTCATTAACCAATGTTAGGAAGAGTCCAAGCACGGCATGACAGCATGAACCCTCTGTTTTGTCGCCTACAGAATGGGTACCCGATAGATACAAATAGAGGATGAGATGGACACTTGAGGTGCTTGCATATATGCGACAAAGAGCTAATATGTAGGTTTGCAAAGGTGAGCCTGACACGACTGATATGTAGTGGGTCTGTCATCTATGGCCTACTATCGATACTGGGATTATCCACACCGGAGTCAATAATTACTCCATGTGGTTCAAAATACCCGTAACTATTTGACTGGTTATAATTCTGTTGACCAAGCCAGAGAGTGGAAGTTGTGAAACTGGTTGCGACTTGGCAACCTGAAAAGCCACAGGATTCAGCTAACTTAAGTTGTAAAGTGAGTGCCTATCAGTTGTGGTTTGTATCACAGTTATTCCAATCACAATATTCAGCACAGTCACCTTGAGTATACCTGTCTTCAACCTAATCTGGAGTGATAAGAGGCTTCAGACTCACGAGAATTTCACGAGGAAAAAGTGTAAGGTTTATATTGATCACCTAACTCACTTGGTAACAGCCATAACTTCTGCTAGAATACGATTTCATACGGTTCTTCTGTGGTAGATCAGGATTTAGGAAGATTTCAGACAGCTGAATGGTAAATGTTCGATGTGACTATAGGGTGTTGGAGAAATAAGGCTTTTCATACTTCTAGACAAGGAATCAGCAACCTGATGGCATGGCAGAGGTTCCAAAAGTTAGGTACGCAATGAAAAGACATCCGTGTTCTCCACTTCCCTGTAGTCCATCAATAATTGTCTGTGATTACAACTCGCTTGGTTCATTTTACAGGCCAAGGTATTGGAAACCACACACACACACACACACCCCCATAGTCTCAGGTAGTCTTTTAACGACGGGCGAGAGGCATATTTTGTTCCCCATGACTTTCTTCAAGTTGCGCAGTAGTCTGAACTGAAGTTCTTTTGAGGGTTGAATGTTCTGCATTCCCAGTTATCAAGGCTCACCAAATTTTGCATTGCCCAACCACGATTTCATCCGCTTCCGTTAAACGCTTCCCAGCCAAGGCCATCAAGTGAGATTTTTGGACCAACTAACCACGTCAGCAAATGGGTGAGTCACTGATTATTGGCTGAATTGGCTGGAATGCATCGCTGATGAGCTCCCTCACAAGTCAGAGAACCAGGCACCTGTTCCGTGGATCATTACGATCTTGGGAGAATAGCCCTCAGATCAAAATGAATATTCCCTCTGAATTCAGGTTTCTGAGCATTCCCTTACCCGGTCGTTTCCCTACACAACCAAATAAGTCTAAGGCAGTCCTAGCGCGTAAGGACTCGGCAAAATTACCGGTGAGATTTCTGGCCGGTTTTGGATTTTAAAACTTCATTTTTAATACAGACGCTCATACATATAAGACAATCCTCCAGGAAGTAATTAGCTAATTGAGGGACACCTCACAGCTGTAATACCCGGCAAGGATCCCTTGGGCTTAGAAACCACCTTTCATCGAGAAAAACCGCAGTTCTTCTGGCGCACGAGCGAGATAAGCATGCTTTTCTATTAAATGGACAGTATGAAATATAGAAGGCTATGTTTTTCCCTCACCATCGTTTCATTCTAAAACTGGGCGTAGTTGCTGCTTCCTGTCCAGTTTCACTGAGTCTTACAACGGAAACTATACATGCCAAAGTAGGGTAAAGTACTCAAGAAATGAATTGATTCGTCACACTGTTCGTGCCGGTTACAATCTGGTCTTCCATAATCTTGAGATAAGGACTCTCCATACTCACTATTGTTTTGCTGAGAGTGGAATCCTGATGAGAACAAAAGATACTCTTGGATGCGGGCAACCATTGCTACTGTTTTATCATCAATTTTGTGCCAAAAGGTGGAATTGAAAGGTAACTTCAGCAACAGCACCAAAATATAGTTTGCCACCAATCCAAGTCTTCGCATTACTTGATTATTTATTGAACGCAGACAAGATTTAATTACGTCTGGGCCGTTTAAGGTTCCTATGATTTCACAAAGCTCTAACTCTACATAACTTGACTTCTCAGTAGCTCGAGTGTCACGTTGGTTTGACTTTGTCCCTGCCACGTGGCAGCAGTTGTGCTGGAATCCCTCAGTCTGTGAGTTAGTTACCCTATAGTTAGTTTGCCAATCCACGAAACTGTTATGGCTTTGCGCAAATAGATACCACTTTTCCTTCCCGTCAGTCAATACATTGGCCCAGAATTCACCTCAAACATCCTAAACAGATGTTTCTGACAGTTCATTGTGTCACATCTGATTTGTACGGTACAGCTGTTCATTCATCTTTTTAAAGACTATAAGTTGTATCCATCTTGACCGTTGACGCTGTACCTGCTTATGAGTGCTTGAATTTAGCTAGGACAAGCAAAATGCCTAGTCTTTGCGTTGGGAAATTGGGGGAGCGATCCTTTAAATAGTTTGAAGAGCTGCGTGCCTCAACAGTCCCCACACGGAATTCGACTGAGTCGCCGGAATTAGACCAGAAAGAAATCCCGAGACTTCATCTGACCTTTCCAAAGATAGTTTTCTAACGGTTAACGGCTGGATGCCGTTCAGGAATAGGTGGCTGAGACATTGAAATATTGATGATATCAGGCAAGTGATTACTTCTTCGAAGAGCCTCATGGACATTGAAGTCGGGCGTGTTTATAATCCCGACAGAACTAACTGAATTGAGTCTGTATGCATTACCGTCAGGTCCCCGTGAGTGCACTGTGAGACCCGTTTGGTCGGATAGTGTTCCTATGTTAACTCAAGGGAATCCTGTGAGAAGAATTTGTTAACTGTTGGCAGCGAAAATCTGAGGCAGGTTATGATCACCCGTGATGATAACCTGAATGGTGTTGAAATCCAAGGCCACTCCGATGCACTGTACCAAACCTTATAACATCTTTATGGGGGTGCAGCACTACAACCAGGCAGATGACTCAGCAACATTGCGCGATACGATGTGGAACATTTTTATCGCTGATTCTGGGGGAGGAAACCTCATAGGCTTCCAGTGATGCACAGGTGTGGAGATTAGCGACTACTCTCGATCCCATTGATATATCCTACCGGATTGAGTGAATGCTTTCCAGATGAACTACATCATCTCCTGTGTCTTTGTGTGGAAGTTCTCGCAGAGTGTCGCTACGCCTGGACGCTTTTGTCCAACCACTGATCTCAATTCGAATAGCAGCCACACACATTGTTATGAACACAGTGAATAAGAGGGAAAGGTCCTAGTGTCTGCAGTAGATTCAGCCAGTGAGAATGCACTGTCAGACATTGATGAACCGGCTTATTCAAATGTTTTGAGGGCCGAAATAATCAACCAAGACCCTCGAAATCCTCGAAACCGCACGCCTGAAAGCGAACATGAGATTTTCGGTTCCACGATATATTTAAGAACAGCTACCACTCACCAATTTCCAACCGTTCGATCAATAAGTGCACGTTGATTCGAGATGAGAGTTTGAGGCTCGGTTCCGTTTGATTTTGCCCACTGGGCTTACACTCGCCCACCACGATATCCCCACAGAATCCACCCAGCTAATCATACCATATCTCTGGGGTTGTTTTGACCATGTACAGATTACAACGGTATATCGAAGTAACCTAGGAGTACGGACGCCTAAGGAATGCACAGGTGCTGCAAGGCCATTAGGCTTTTCGGTCCTCAAACCAGTGGCTGGAAATTTAGCTGCTTAACGTTCGCACCCTTAAGTTATGGATATAACCAGAAGTTTCAGCACCGTCAATATATCCGGGAATGCTGTGTATGAATTCTGAGTAGAGAAGGTATCTGGTATGGATGTTCTTGTTACTGTGTAGTAATTCCTTGAACAACCAGGGACCATTGGACCTAACGTCTGGTAGTTTTGGTCCTACTACTCGCTTCGACTAAGAAGCGTTTTCCAAGAGGACGCTCAAAGATCCACAGGACTCAGGAGCGTCCAAAACAGACTTGGTAGGGGAGAAATTCCAATGTGCTGAGATACTTCAATTCAGAAGACTGTGTTGGGCTTCTATAGGCTTACGCGCAACTTTCCACCGGCTAAAATCTCATATGTGATCAGATACAGCCAATAATACACACGCAGAGGTTTCTCAATCTGAAAAGAAAAGTTTGCAATGAAGTGGTTCAGCTTCAGATGTGCGTCATAGACGGTTCCCTGGGTACTGACGTGTTTCGCCTCGTCCACATTTTCCTCGGAAATAGCCAAGCGCACGCCGACCTAATGGGACATTCCATCTCTGAAACTGACAATTTGCATGTTGCCTGCTGATGTAAAAATCCCAAGTCGGTCAATACCGCCATTCTCCAAACGGACAACTGTGTGGTAGGTCTAGCTGCCTCGATCAACTACTATAACCTAGGGTGCTCCATATGCAGCTTTATTCATCTCAGTCGGTCTTACATCCTGAACTTGTGAGAAGCTTTTGCCATTCTTCTGAGTCGTACAACTAGGCAGTCGGAGGTATGGCTGACGACTTACTTTAATCATCACAGTTTTTCTACTCTTTACTTCGCCTGGGAAATTCTATCCTGCTTCTTCCCCCAGTTGCTCACAGAAATGAGTATCGTTAGTGTTTTGGCCAAATCTGGCCTAAAAAACATCTCAAACCAGGCCCCATCTCAGTTGATGGCCTCATCTTCCCCGGCAGTAACTAGAGCTGGGGATAAGTGGCGTAAAACCACCACAAAGGATCACTGGTTGACCTAAGGAGAACAGTCATGAGTACCAATTCCCAAAAAATTGAATTCCTGTCCCACAAAACCCTTGTAGCCTATTCCCATTCGTTTATCGAAGAGCATGCCTGCCTGGCACGTCTACCCTGCCCGTAAAAGCTACCACGGATAGACGGCTTTGAAAGGAGGGAAAGTTCCTGACAAAACTCTTTGGCCAGAATGACGATTGCCGCACTTGTGGTCTCAGCGTGGCTAAGGGAGGGGGGCATTCAGGTGTAACATCTGCAACAGATGAGAACACTGCCAATGTGGTAAGGATGCATCAGAACAACAACACGCCTTCATGGCGCGAATACCATGCATGTGGTTCCGGTTTCTCTATTCACAGTGGTACATATGGCCACTCCCACCTACAGGCCGGCTTATGGAGGTTATAAAAGGCACCCCAGTGGCTGCGGGTAGAAACCCCCCACAGCAAGTGAAAGTCTAACATCAGAAGTGTCAGTGCCTTTCCACGAACACTCACACCCATGAATTGCCTAAACTTGGCCAAACGACGACCAGCCGTAAGACCAACCACGTTAACCTCAAGCCCTGGAGTTGCTCTGACTGCTACCCCAGCTGCACTTGACGCAAAATGGGTTATCATGAAAAGGAAGGTGCACCCTTTGTGTGAAACCCCGCACGCAGTACACGATGACGGGGGTGCGGATGACAGGTCGAATTCCATCATTTTATTTAACGCTCCCGTATCTTATGTCTATCTCTTTGAGAAAACGGAGTGGCTTGACAGACAGCAATGGGCAACGGTATGCACGACGGTAGGGATAGTTAACCTAGGACCAAAGGTATGCTTGGTCGACATAGCAACTATTCAACTCAGGGAGATCCCGCACCGGTGTAGGGGACCCTGACCCTGGCCAAAGTGGTTGAAAGATTTGTGTTGTTCTCACACACATAACGGCAGCCAACCTGTCATCCGTCATTCTTGCCATAAATAGACTCTCGGAAACTTACAATTAGATTGAAACTGCATCATTTCATCGGCGCTTTTCCTAAATACTGCTGCCCCAGCCTCCAGGCGACTTCTCTACAATCGGGCAACTTGTGATGAACGCCCCAACTAATGGTATCAAGTGAAGATTTTACCAGAAAGCTTCCTGATAGTAAGCGGGAATCACAATTGGTTTCTGTTCAACTTTTTCTTTCATTGTTACGTAGAATCATTCATTTACTGCAATGTTTTACTTCCAAACGGTTGCCTGATGCCACGACGTCCGTTACGGCTCTAAACGGCATTTAGAAATGTAGAAAAATACCTACAACATTACCTAAAGGTGCCGAATCACTGAGTCAACCTGAAAATTGAAAGGAATTTGACTACTGTTCACTGGGCGACCTGGTGCGATGCACAGCTTTATTGCGTTCGTGGTGGATATGTGTTCAACTTGGCATGAATAAAAAACGTGGAACGTTTTGCCGTGGAGGCGTTATTTAAATTATCATTATTATATGCTGTTGTCTATATAGCATATCCTGGCGTCTCAACGAATCTGGAGATGCATATCTTTCTAATAGTACATGGAATCTGCCTTCGTACTTGCCTCCCCTAACATGATCTTTCCGATGAAAATCCTTGAGTAATTGACCCAGCATCACTTCCTCATGAGTGGACTAGTTAAGTTACATCTCTTCTTTCTTTGTACGCCTCTTTCACGTATTCATCAAACTGATTTTCATTTTCATTTCCGTCAGAAATGATTATACTTGCTAATGAACATTCGTGTAATTAAGCGCGCATTTATTGTTTGTGATCTAGATTTTTTTGGCCTTGGGACTCTCAGGTCCTCAGAGGAATAAAAATATCATCAAAGATTTCCACCACTAAATTTGACAACCATATCTGCAAACTTGATATGCACCTGTAAACCTAAGACAAAGTATTACTATTATTGTTAGAACCAGGCGAGACTGGCCATGGTCGAGGGGAAAAATATCTCGGGAAACACCCCGCATGCTGAAACTAACAACCATGGTTGCCCACCGCATTCCGGAACTGGCCGCTGGTGTACCAGTTTAGAATTATACTCAAGATGTTTAAAAATGGTTTTGGTTCTCAGAAACGGTGGGATGAGGCAGGAAAGCGTCAGTAGCGGACAAGAAAGGCTTTCAACACTTCAAATAGCTGTCTGCAGTCCACCATCATTAAGACAGTCCATATTTCTGGAAGTACCACGATGAGGCTCGGACGCAAGATGGGGGAACTATGATCTCTCTGTTTCCGCCTTGCCCCAAACATTATAGTCCTGTTAGGAACTTGGTTATTTCCGGATATAGCTGATATCGAAGCCAGCGTATTTGGTATGCGTCCGTTCAGGAGGTACAGGGAACGCAAGGTACAGGCGGAGTGGAAACGTTCACAAGTGACCATCTAAAAGGCCTACGAGGCAGTGAGCGTCTGCTATCAGGGCCCCCAAACTCCACCCGTTACCACTTTGCGTTTGGAAACAAATTGCATGTTAGGGGGGTAAAGAACCCTCGCTAGCAGCATGGAAAAGAATCGGCAACTGCTGCTATCAGTGTTCTAAGTGGTAACCTTTGAGCGTGACTGCATCGTCATAGCGATGGGTGTAAACGTTCAGATTCTCAACTTTTGGTGGGGCAGGGCAACCTCCCACCAGACCTTCGGTAGGAACGCCGTCGAAAAGGCAGGTCCACATGAAAAACATGGCGATGAAACCCTTGGGGTCAGGCAGAAGAGTGTCCAGATTGGACTACCATCTCACTAGCGACCATATGTTAGCAGAAACCTTACAGGTTCAGACCCCACTCAGCTGAGCGATCACGGTGTGGGAGTGGTTGACCTGGTATCCAGCGAACAACTATCATGGGAGGTATTTCTTCCCTGTCGCCGCCGCACCAATGAAAACTACATGGAGGTGAACCAGTATACGTCAACAGTACCATGGCACCAGGGGTGTAGTATCTTATCGACTGACTAACGATAGGAACTAGAGAGGGACATCATTTAGAAGGCCATCCCTGTAAACGTCCCAGTAATCACAACAATGCGAATGAAGCGAGCTTCGCGACTGAAATGAGGCAGTGGACGCTGGCCGAAAGCTAAGAACGAATCGTGGCATAAACGGGAAATCTCCGGAAAAACGTCACACCCTGACACGCATATGGCTCCAAGAAATCGACGCGACATTAAGGTAAGGGGGTGCGGGAGATTGTTTCAGCCTAACCTTGCACCAAAGCTTGAGGCGAACCCCAAGGACATATGTGGATTCATGACGAAGAGGAAGTCTATCACCCAGGGGGGTTGCGTTACGAAAGGTCTGAAGGGAAGGCACCTTTCTACACTAGAGACTGCCCAAAAGTTCTGCGCCTACCTCAGTACACAATTGAGTATCCCATCACCAGACCAAAATTACCGACTTCCTGAACAATCTCCAGCACTACTTAGTGCAGAAGAGTTGCGGGGAATAGAGGTGACCTCTGCTATGGTCCTCGAGAGCTGTCAAGGCTCCGCGCAGGAAAATCACCTTAGTCCGAAACGATGTGTGGGTCTCTTATGCAGTCCACTCCGTGGCCTGCTTCATCACTTTCTTGACAAACGGGTGCTTTCACGACAGTGTAAACGTGGTATCCTCTTCACCATCTTCAAAGGAGGAGACAGGTACAGCCTGAAGCGCCATCGACCCGAAGCACTTCCTCCAGTGCTGTCGAAAGTATTGAACAGCCTGGCAGACAACTATGTCAGCGAGTATTAGGACAAGGGAGCAGCGCAAAGTGATGCTCAACACGGCTTCCGAAAGGGTGTTTTGCCCATCAAACCTTCTGGCAGCCAGTGACGACAGGATGGCATGCTGGGACCTCCAAGTCCCCTTTCGTGTGAACTTCCTGGACTTTGCCGAGGCATTTGACACGATCTCGCACACTATTCTCATCCGCAGAATATCAAGGCTGTGGTATCAGTGGCCAAGTACCTTCCTGGCTTCAGGATTATTTAGATGGCAGACAAGTCCCTAAAAAAGTTAACAGGGCTTGTCCTACTTGGATGACACCATTGTCTGGTGTATCAAAAGGAACAATTCTGGTTTCACTGCTATTTCTTCCTTTCGTGAATGACCTTCCATAGAACCTCGGCTCCTCGCTTTTACTTTATGCTGATAATGGTAACTTATGGAGAGCGATGGCATCCGAAACGGAATCAGGTGGATTGCGAAGTGAACTCGGATTGTTCCGAGTGTGGGTAGATAATAACGGGCTGGCGTTTAACCTGGATAAATGCCCAGTCATGTTTCTCCATACCTCTGACTCTCAAAAGTATCCCACTCCCTATAGAAAGCGAAGTTCTCACATCACCATGGAGAAGGATCCCGAACTAATACTACCTGACAAACTAGACACTAGCTCCAACAAGACCCATATATATGACCGTACTTAGAGGTCCACAACGTCATTGCACTACCATGTCTAAAGATAGATGTGAAATTCCTGGGGAAAGTTCGGACGCGAGCAACAAAGAGTGCTGTGGGGATGTGGTAAAAGCTCTTTGAGAATAAGCTGAACTGCATAGGGCTTTACCCTTTTAGTCGCCATGACTTATATAGTGATTCAATAACTGCTTGAAAAAGGCCAAGTAATCCAGCTATCCGAAAGGCGGGATCCCACCAAATGGCCACTGCGATGGTACTCGTGGTAACCCGAGGAGAATGACCTGCCAATGGACAAATCCCGTTTGGCGCCACAGTTTTTGTCTCTGACTTGTAGACTATTGGAACACATTCCCTGCCGAGATCGCTGATGCTTTGTCTGTCGACAGCTTCAAGAAGAGTTTGGACAGCTACGCAGTGACGCGTGACCTGCGCTCATCCAGCTGGGATACTGGCTGGGTTGTTACAACCTACCAACTCCGTACAACCCAGCACAGTCGACCATATGCAGAATCTTTTGCACCACCATTATCATCGTGACGACGACTCTACCTTATACTTCCATGATTCATATCTCGCCTAGTTACCATCAACTAACAGCATTACTATTCCTATTACCGAAATCCGTCCTATAACCTTACTCGCTTCTTTTCTCCTCTCTGACTCTATGATTTCACACTATTTATTTAGGTTCTGTCTCTTATTTATCTCCTATCAATCTGCCCCAGTTTCTCCTTCCTTTCCGTCCGGCTTTCTTTCACCTTGTTTTTTCTTTTCACTCCCTGTTCCTTGATTTTGCTGGAAATCTTCTTCTTCTTTCTGGAAACAGTCTGAAAAACTATCTGACAGCACGACACTTGAGAAACCCCTCTGCACCACAGTTCCCTAAAAATTTAGTCAATACCGAAGTACTCGTTGGGTCAATCAGAGATACAGTGGGCATTGGAATCTACTAAAGACCTGGAACCGATCCGCAAAACCCAGAAGCTAGCCTGAAGAAATCATTTGATTTACACTAGTTCGTAAACATATTAGATATTGGATATTGGAAACAAATTTGGCTCCTTCATGATAGACCAATCAACGTAAGGTCGTATGCTCACACGCTTGGAGGCGGCCAGTATAAGTATTTCTGTCTTGAAGAAGACCACTGCATATGGTTGGGGCTTTCCCAGTCTTTAAGTTAGGCGCGTTAGCTATCAAACAAATTGGAAAGCCCCTCGCAAACTACTTGAAACGAAAAGCCAAGACGAACACGTTTTTCCGACACTATGTGTGCCTACCACCAGCACAATGTAAGTTCTATAAAATCGCAGTATATTTTTCGTAGTATATCACTTATGGGAAACCCGGTTAAAACTAAAATTGTTGGGTCTTCAAAAACCAAAAGAAGTGAACAAGTTGAGTGAGGATGCTGCTGTTGATCTTGGTGCAGAGGTGCTGGGAGAAATCATTATTTTCTTTGTGGGGGCCACGTGCCTACTACTAGAATATCGCCGACAAGCCAGAAAAGAGAATACTAAGGAGGATTACATACAAAAGACACTGGATCAGCTTACTAGTCAGGTTAACGAGTTAATGACTTTAGTCGACATTCAAGAGGCTAAATTGAGAGAGCTCACAAAGGCAGTTGCCATTTCTAGTCCGGAACACGATCATTAAGATATTTTAATTGATAGAAAAACGATGTGATTTAGAAGTCATTTTCAAATATAGATTCGGCTTTTTATTTTTTGCTTTTGACTTGTGTTATTGAAATTGGTTTGCAGCAAATGGTCTCGAGATTCATATTGGGTGTTGATTTCGGAAGTACTCATGCGTGCGCGAGGGTTTACACCATGGATCTTAGAGTCATTGGACGTAGCAGCAGTAAAGTGAGTCAGTGTATTGTACATAACTTGGCACCAACCCAAATTTATTGTCAATTCGTTTAATCTTAATTTGATATGAAACTCATATAGTCCTAGATTTTGTTACTGGTTACTAGTGAAACAGCAAGCTTCAGCTTAACTTGAGAATGCAACAACATTTTAATGTAACAGTTCAGTTGTAGGCCAACTGTGAAGATTTGGTGGATTTTGAAGCATTTCTTAATACGTGACGACTCAACCTCAGGTTGTTCATACTGCTTTGTGATCCGTAAAAGTTGGTGCTTGTACGTCTGGGTTAGTTACATATAGTTGAGACGTTCTTTAACTTTAAATTTTGTTGGAAAAGCAAGTGGAGTAAATCTGGTTTGGACTCCTTTTGATTCCTTAGAAGATGGTGTAACCGAATAAAGTTAACTTATTTATTGTTCATGCGGGAATTGAGGTTTAAATGTTTCAAATGACTAACAATTATTTAAGCTGATGTAGAAATATACTGTTGCATCAACGTACTGGCGTGTATTCGGACAAAATTTCCACCTATTTTACCATTTAGTTTGGTAAACAGAACTGCCACACCCTTATACCAGGTAATTCGTTACTCTGTCTACCTAACATTGTGGAACATCTACCTTTCTCCATATGCGGATTTAGAATATGGCTAATGACCGCATGCCGTCAAGGTTGCGAACTTGTCTTTGCTTTGATGGACTATTGGTCCTAGCGCTTTTTTACGACCTAATTTTGGATTTCGAATCCGTTCATCTGAAGTATGTCTCAGATTAAAGTTGAACAATCTTTTTTGCGTAGACATTTCCATGACTTATGTTAGGTGTATGGGAACGCTTCTACCTTATTCAGTGTTAGGTTGTCTCTAAGCTGGATAGCAGCACACAAACCTGCATTGTCTGCCAGTGCACTTCGTAGCTCTATGGGTATTTAGTGAAGTTGACCCAGACTCATGTTGTAACATTATCCATGTCCAGCTGTTGTCAAAATATCAGTATAAAAGTAGAGTTTGTTGCATGCGAAACAATCGTTTGGTATTTGTTCATGCAACAGGTTATCTTAGCAGTCAATAATATCTACTGTTGACTTCGATGTTGTCAGGACTTATGACTGATTCTAACGTGCTATAGTCCCTGTTTTCACATAGTTCTCCGATTTTTAGCACACCTAGTAGGTATGTTGGGCCCTTGTTCTGTGTGCATTCGTTCTATGTGAGTAATCTTGGACATTACAGGTAGAGTATAACTAAATACTAGATTGCTTGATATAACAGTGATATATTATTAACTTTTTGAGCTGAATTTATTGCTGATCATCACATCATATGTTCTGTTTGTCCTTTGACCTATGTGACCTGTAGGTATAATCTAACGAGTTAAATGAAGGAAAGTCCAGCTTTGTTCTGTTGTTTCTGAAACATGATGTTACAGATAATTCTGTCTTCTAGGTATCTCGGACTGAAGGGCCTGATGGTGCCTGCGAGCTGGACCCTGAAGCTGTATGGGAATGCTTATGCAAGCTACTGGATAATGTTATACAAGGTAATACTAATGACTTTATCAACAGTGATGTAGATGCCAATATTTCTCGTGATCAAATCAAATGTATGGGTATCTCCGTCCAGCGAAATAGTTTACTACTTTGGGATAGGTAAGATTTCATTTATTGATGAGTACTTGCACAGGAAAACATCAAAACCACGAACTCGCATTATCACATGGCAAGATACACGGGCTTTAGATCTTGCTAAAAAGTGGAACAATTCGTTTATACTGCGCGTAAGTTTGCTATTAATTTTCAACCTTTTTACTTTCATACAAACGCTGCAAGTAATTGTTAATGATTTAATGGTTCTCTCATTTGAAGTACTCATTCTGTAACTGCAAAGGTCGCTTTATATGAGTTAGGTAAACGAGTATTGCAATCCCCTGCATATTCTTCGGCACGGACGTATCAAGGTGAACTGAATCTTATAGGTAGTTTATGGCTTTCTCAAGCATTGTAGGTAGTCATAAACAGGTTTTTTACGATATAAATACTTGGTTGTATTGTGTTCTGTGAGCTGAGTGTTTTAATCGATTAAACAACCCAACTCAGGTAACACAATACAACCAAGACCATCCACCTGAGCTACAAATATTCTCCATTATTTCACGATATAAATACTTACGTTCTGGACGTCTTATTTTCGTTTGTGAAAATAAAACATTCAGCGGATCCAAAATTACCCGTCTTATATTCTGATTACCTAAATTGTGGATGATATCAATCGCAGGTCAAAGCCTCAGACCACTAAGTTTTTTATTTATATTAATCTGGTTTTATTTACTGAAGTGGCACAGGATGATATTATAAAACTTAATAATGAAGAATTGTTACATTGTGAATAAAACAATGATATCGCTGGATATAACATCTCCATTTGCCACTGTTTCTCTTGTGGGTACGGTCAACTATGCATGTGAACAGTCGAAACTAACTTTATAAATGTTGGAATCCCGGTAGATGTCTTCAAGGAACTGTTGCTCTATTGCACCACAGATGCTGACTTTGAATGTAGTGGTGAACAATACAAACAAGTGAATGGAGTTGCAATGGAGTCGCCTCTGCGTCCCATAGCGAACTTTTTATATATCTAAACTAGAGAGTGGTTTACTTGGGCAGTCTATCAGAGAATTTTCGTTTTACTGTTAATATCTGAATGATACGTTCACCTTGTGCGAAAACAATATAGACAAGTCAAAAATAGCAGATTCAGTCCAGTATACCTAGTGATGAGATATGCATGTGAAAGTCAGAAGGCAAAATAGTTTTTCTTTATTTTCTCTCAAAACGAACGGGTCGATCAAGAAGAAGCTGTCTAGAAAAAGTACGTGGACGGGACGATACACATT
This sequence comes from Heterobilharzia americana, assembly GCA_944470555.2. NCBI lineage: Eukaryota > Metazoa > Platyhelminthes > Trematoda > Strigeidida > Schistosomatidae > Heterobilharzia > Heterobilharzia americana. The sequence continues at coordinate 48,148,092 of OX104128.1, forward strand.
TATTTAGCTTGACCCCTCTTCATTTTTAACGAAATTTGATAAAGATTAAGTTATAGAATGAATGCTATATGTTGGGTAGATACAATTGAGGAAGTGACAACTTTACACAACACACTAACCGGAAATGGTTATCCTGATAAAATTTTAAAGAAACATTATTACCAAAATAGCAAGAAAAGACATTCTAACGACCAACAGACAACCCCCGTACATTTGGGTGAGATTTAGAGGTGATATGCCTAGCGAGATATTAATTCATGGACCGCATAGATAATTTCAAAGAACTTTCAATGTTGGCAAATTACAAGTTACGTTTCCCATACGCCCAGTGATGACACCGAGATTGTTGAATGAATTGCCTAAACCGACCACTTCCTGCTGTTTTTATCAGTCGTCGTATGCTGCTCTAAGAATTTAGTTTTCTGCCCTTGCAAATATCTCCTAGTTTGGTTAAACGAAGGTGTGATAAAGACCATTAACAGTTCTATATTAGCCCACTAAGCCCAAATGGGCAGATATGAATAAGTCATTTTCCATTATTCACCGGGTTTCCACCAACTCGCTAAAAGACACCCGGCTCCGAATCCTTCAAACTGAAGGAGCGGTGAGAATCAGATTTATGTGTTCAGTAAAAGCAGGTGTTGTCGCTACAAAAACCTTGACCTCGTTTTGGATTCTCAAATTCTGAAGCTTTCTACCCCACCCCCCGTGTAATCTAATTTGCAACTTCCACACTGTGGATATCTCTGTAGTCTGAAATAATTCTATCACACTCTTAACCGATTTTGTTCCCTAACATGAGCAACATCTTACTAAGCTATTATTTCCAAAATCACCTTTATTTGTTGCACCTTGCTTCGATGCACATCCTGCACTTGTTTTATGGAACTGTCACCTTATAGTATTACATAAGCCCTGCAATCGTTTATGTAGTCAATTATTTTGGATTGAATTCCAATAATAACTGGTCCTATCATCAACGTTCACAAAATTTTTTCCGAAGTGAATTCCCGAGCTGCATGCTACTATTAACAAACTATTCAACATAATTTCAATGTTGTTGACGCAAAATTCCACAATATGGACACGTAACTTTAGGACATAAAGAAGTTATGGAAAAGAATATTCTATATCCATTCAAATGGCTTTTAAGTTATAATGAAAGTTTTTAAGGAGGTGAGATGGCTTTTAGCAGAATAGTCTTTGCTTAGTGTTAGGCTCTGGTTCCTCATTTTAAAAATTCATCTTAACACCTTTTTGGGCATGAGGTAGAAAGCTAAGGATGGTCAGGCTTATCCGTAGCAATAATCTATGAAGTCTGTGACTTGGTCTAAACCGTGTAAAGAGGATGCTTTGTTAGGGCTTTTGAGACTATATAATTTAAATTGGGCAAGCCAGATGTATACACTCTCTGTCATCTTCGAAATTAATTAATTTCCTCTCTCGTACTCTTCTACTTCTCCAGTATCATTCCTCCTCTGTATACTTTATATGATACTGCAAACTATGTCAACTGAAACCGATGCACTCCTGTCCCGAATCTCACTTTGATCTGCCTGCTTGAGATAATCGTTTTACAGTGCCTTGAAACAAATTGGTAGTGACGTCTCTCATGAACCTTAAGTTGACCAGATTTTACATACATATAAGGATAAATGCTTGAAAACAAGAGTATTCACTATGTTGGGTGTGGAAACCAGGTTGTCAGGAAAGAAATTTTGCTGTAAAGTAAAAACACTACTGTTATCTTTAGTCTAAGTATACACTAGATGTATTGTATTCAAACGATTTTGGTGAATTGGATAAGAATAAAGTAGTTATTGTGTTCGCTGTTTCACTTTCATCACTAGTTGTTTGTTTTTTCGTGACCTGATTATCACCAAAACCTTAATGTGAATACCGAAGAGCATAAATGGAATTCGGCGTTCTTTTGATTATGAAATTTTCCATGGCAGGTTTTTAACTTTCTACTCCTTCAGGTGAGATAATATTTGGAAAAAGCAACAGTCTTTTGGGTCAAATGACTAGAGCTGAAATTAAGCGTAATCTTTAATGAAGCACGTTGGGTTTTTGTAGCCCAAAGACTACATGCAGGTTGTGTATTAGGAAATAAACCATGCCAGTTATGTGTAGGTTAGTGATGCTTTCTGACTGATCAAACCTTGGTAGGTGGGGCGCAGTCCGAAAGCGTAACTGATTGAAAGTCAAGAGCCTAGTTTAAAAAGTAACAACACAAGTGTGGCAGGCACTTTGCCAGTAACCAGTTTTTATTGATATTTGTATGTATTAAAGCCTCAGCCGAATGCAGTAAGTTACTGAGGCTGCGACAATACACCGTGATCTCCAAAAAATTTCATGCAGCTGCACATATTTTTCCATGTCACCTGAGAGAGTTACTGTTATATTGTACGCTTGCAACTTCTGTTAGTCAGTATCAATCGGATAATGTTTCATCAAGATATACCAGGGATACTGCAAGCCATCCTTTCTCCGAAGATATCACAAAACTGACAGGTGTAGACTAACATCCGCGTACAACTTTGCACAGAAGTGTATCTGTTCAACTTACCACGATTTCACAGCGGCGTACTAAGGGCAAGTCAATACAATAAAATGATGTCAAGGTACACAAGAGTGTGTAACGAAAGACAAATTAGTAAATAAATGTTGCATAACTAATGATCATAGGTCAACCTATCGTGGTCTTAGAATAAATTTATCATTCTAAAGGTTGAACTACTCTTTACTACAAGCTAAGAATATTGTACCATAGCAAATTTAATGTTAACCTTTAACATGAAGTCCGACCAAATAAAACAATAACGTAACACCGTGCATTCTAAAAAATGCATTCAGAGCCCACTAGTTAGTGCCACAACGAGTAATCTTGGGCGAAATATTTAACCATAGTAATGTAGGACCGGACAAAAGCTGTTAGTTTACCATAAGATACCGAATAGAGGGACGAACAAATCACCGTGAAACCTAATATAGAAGTACACCAATTCAAGTTGATACGATTCACAGCAGTACGTAGGCAGTAAATAGAAGACGATATTAATGAGATATTTTTTAAAAATACGGTTCTGTTACGTTTTGTTTGCATATTATTCTTTTTCTACTAATTTCATTCCTTTACAGAGTATGAAGGCTGGTGGTCATCTTTTATACTGGATTACTCATCGCTCAAGGTTCAAAGCATTGGCATCATACCATTTCAAGACAGCATTAGCTTGTGTACGTCTTAAATACTTACTAAATGAAAGACCAAAGGTATGTTTATTGGTTTATATATTTAGTTTTGGTACTACTGAGATCTGTCCAACCACGAAATCCCATACACATTCCTCCGCATTCATAATCTATGTAGTCGGGCTTATATATCGTAGTGACCTGATGAGCTATACTAACTAAGACGATTGTTCCGAGTTGTCATACCATCTGAGTATGGCTTGTTGGTTAGTAGTTAAACAAAAAGTAGCTGTCCTCATAGCATGAATTACTTACTCTGTGGTGAGGGTTAACGAGCAAAGTCATAGTGCTGGTTGCGTGGAGTAAACTAGCAGTAGGATATTTTCTGGAAATAATCATTCCAAGACTGCTTCCTTTCCACTTTGAGAGGAAAGTTTACAAGGTGTTGGGCCTAAAAGTAGTAAATTCACCCCTCTCCACATGGATTCTTGACGTCGCTGGTAAAGTTTTTCAAAATATAAACCAAACACAAGTTTGATTAAAGAACCTCGTACAAGGTCACATTTAACCGACCTCAAGCGACTGTCTCTTGTGCTCTGTAGGTTGGTAAGACGACATTTACTGATTCGCCTTTTCTCCAAGTACTCCAGAAGTAGGTAACCTTCTGTGTTATGGGGAGCAGGAAAGTGTCAATCACCCTTATACCTATTCTTTCTTTCTGATTACTGTCTCCCTTCCACATATTTGCCTTAATCTTCCTTCACAATTCTCTATTAATAATTCTGCGTAGTCTTTACTTTTTGTTAGCTCAGTAGTCTATGATAGTGAAACGACATATCTTATCTTTATGAACTACACCGGGTCATGGACATATGTTGCGTCTGCGTGACACATGATCCAAGTGAGGGGATTCACTTGACCCCACTCGACAGTCGGAACGATTCTTCGAAATTCCCTCGAGCTTCTTAATATTTGTAGGTTAGTCCTCAATGTTTTGTTTATGTACGTATAGCACTAAATCCTGAACCAAAAAGCATACTGATTAAATGAGTCCCAATCTACAGTCTCCTGTTCACTGCTTAACTGGATAGTACACAGAAACTAAAATAGACAGAGGCATATGTCGTTACTGTTTTTTAACCTGTGCTACCTCATTTAGTGACTGTAGTTTAGGTGAAAACTGTTGAAGTCCAAATGTTCACATTTGATTGTCATAGCGAGTGATTTCACTTGACTATCGGGAATGTGAAGTAAGGTGAAAATGCTCTTAGGGATTTTCGCTAGGTGAACAGATAGTAGTAGTCATCTGCTACAACTAAACTAAAGCAATCATCTATTCCTGGCCAGCATGAATTCCAGGCAATGACGTCATGCCCACCAACCTAGACCCGGCGGCAGACATGTCGTATTGTTATCAGTTGCCACTGCAGAGGGTCGATTTACGGGTGCCACTCTTGGTTCATATGTTTGGCTACTGACTAACCATTGCCTCGACTAGGCGTATGTTTGTACTCAAATGAACGCAAAAAGCTACAATTCAAAACCATTTTTAGGTCAGCTGAACAGTAAGAATAAGAAGGTTGCTGGCAAAAAGAAAATGGCTAAATAATTATCAGAAAGTGACAGTGTTACTCATTTTGCAGAAGTCTGGTGCCATTCCCAGTTTGCTGTAAGAATAGCAGTTAAAACTGACCTTGAAAAAGAAAGAAAAAATTGGTACATTTTAGAAGCCCTGAAGTTAGTAGGTGCCTGTGAACGCATTCCTGCAGGCTCCGACAAAAATGAGAAGCAAAAAAAGTTCAAGTGTGAACTGACTGTTCATGGAGCACTGAGACACGGTCGTCAGCTCTTCCAAAAGTCGAGGGATTTGTAAGCAATCTGAAATAAGGAATGTCAGTAGACCCTGATGGGCTTACACCAAAGATATTTAAAGACTGTGACCAAGGATTATTGTTTGAACTGTTTGAAGCATTAGGTGGCATATTACGATGAGATATGATCTCTTCCGACTAGTCTACATTTCTGATTGTCTGAGTCTTCAAGAAAAGAGGAGTATCGTCTTGTGATCACTACAGAAAAGCCAGTCATGATCATAATTTCTGAGATTGCGGGTTTTGTGGTTATCAGATGTCTAACTAAAAAGTCGAAAACACCAAACAGGTTTCTTACCTAGTTGTTTTATCCACCAGATGTTTATGCTCCAGCGCATCTTAGACTACCGATACAATTATTGGCCCTAACACTAGCTGTAATCGTTGACCTAAAGATGGCATCCACTTGCGTAGTTTGAGAATTGGGCTGTGACTGGTTAGTCTAGACAATAGATTTCCAACCAGTTAGTCTTGGGTTCAAACTCTGTTCCAACTGCCGAGGTTCGAATAGTGAAGTGGGAGAGAAAATCCTCACAAAATGTGGTTAGTTCATTGCCTACTGCATATACATGCGCATGGTTACTGAGTTACATTTTGATCATTTCAATTTTCGTGTCGATCAAGAAGTCTTATGATAGTGTCCTTTACTTGAAGTAAGTCGACCTCCTAGAGACCTAATGTTCGAACACCTTTAGTCGTTTTATGGTCTACGTTAGGCTTTTGGGTGAGTTGTGTATGCTGTGTGGTGTCTGTTAAGGACCCCCACTCTTATCATGTTTAGGAGCTTATGACGATCACTCTCCTATACTCACCGTCATCAATAGTAGATCTACTGGTTAACGCAGACCATGCAGCCAGCATAATGCAGCTCGATGAAGATTTAGTTTTCTGAACACATTGGATATTAGCATAAGAATATTTGCGTGATGTGTCACTTAAATGTGGATTATTACTTGAGGACTGGTTGGCACTGATACGCGTCTGACAATATAGAATAAAATAGTGAAAGCTTTAACCAGTTCGCTCTGAAAGTGAGATTATCTTTGGTATTTCGATGGCGATCGAAATCTCGTCAGAGATACGAAAGGTTCAGTCGGTTTATGCTACTTATTTTGTTTGGGAGATATCTGGTAGAAGTTGCCCCCCCCCCTATTATATTACTGTGAAAAGTAATCAAGTTCTGGATTGGAGATGTTTATCCACAGATATTAAAAATGCAGCACTCAGAATATGACGAGTGAGGAACTAAACAGCTTCTAAAACGGAGATATAATCTACAGTGTCGACACAACAAACAGCTCGAGGACAGTAGGAAACAGCAGTGGGCAAAAATAAAAATGTATTATAACAGGCCCATGCCTTTAAAAAATAGCGACATGTAATGCGAAAAAATACAAATTACCCTAGTTCAGATTGAGTTATTCTGTATGGTCACATAAATGGTTTCATGTGTTCATCTCCATATCACAGCTTCAATGCTGTATAATATCTCTCCTGTATAGGTCACTGTCCCAGTGGCGGCGAGAAAATCAGGGTAGGCTCTTCCATCTCTTCGAATTTCATACTCTTATTGCCGGTGAAGAATTTAGCAGAAACAGAGACACTGAAAAATATACTTGTTCTACCTGGCTGTAGTGGACTGTTAGAACATTTTCAGGTCGTTTTAGGTGCCGTATTACAATAGTGACATGTGAACGTTTGTAAACTAGGAAAAAGCCTGTTAGATTGCGACAATGACTCGACTGGCCGATACAACCATACATAATCTATGGCAAGGGATATATGAAACCGTTTACTGACGTTCACCTGTCACTATTGTAATATGGCACCAAAAACAATCTGAAAATGTTCTAACAGTCCACTACAACCAGGTGGAACCAGCATATTTTTCAGTGCAACTGTTTCTGCCAAATGCCTCATCGGCAGCAAGAGTATGAAATTCTCCCAGAAAGTGGACGAGCCTATCCTGATCTTCACATCAGCACTGGGACAGTGACCTTTTCAGGAGAAAGATATTATACAGCATTGAAATCGTAGTGCACATATCTTGATAACTGATGTACTTTATTTTCTGTTTTATGTTCTAGGTGCTAAACAACTGAACACTCTGGACTGTTTATGTGACCATGTAGAAACCAATCTCAATAAGTGTAATTTAATTAGTCTTTCAAGAGAAATTTTGTTATTTAAAATAGAGCGAGGGTACTAAGTGATTTAGAGCTTAGGGTGTTTTTCACCGTCACCTCAGTTTTTTCTCATAACTGCCATTATTTATTTTCGCTGTTAATAAGTTACATATTCAGTATCATTCTCGTCAGTTGCATATGTGCATGTGTGTAGAATTCACGGAATGTTGTTGTACGTGCTAGCTTTAATGTCCTGTTTTTTAGCTATGTAGTCCACTTCTCATTATTGTCTGTCTGTCGTTCGTTTCGATTATTATTACTATTATGTACGTTGTTTCGAGTTCTAAAACTTCCGTCTAGTGGTCGAAAGTGAATTCTATTTTGTTGAGGTATTATCGCCAGTGGTTCGCTACCTAGCAGTACTTCGTTACCGTAATGTTAGACAGATAAAGCTATACTAAGTCTCACAACAAGTGTATTCGCTCAAGGCGTCGCACTTTGTAGCAGCGCAGAAAAAGTAAGTCAAATCCAAAAGGTAGTCGTAAAATGAATTGAGGAAATGAATGAATGGATAATAATCAGATAGGTGTGGAGTATTATGTTCATAATTTAAGAAAGGTGAGTAAACGCATCTGCTTCATTTTGATTAGTTTCGATCTCTACTACATAAACTCTGAACCACTTATTTTTTACCGTCATTCGATCTTACACTTTCCAAAATAGCTCAGATCAACAGTTTGTCATTTTCTGTATTTTTCTCATCTTGGTTTTGCAACTACAGAATTTACTTGTCAATCAGGACTTGTAATCAATTAGGGAAGAATTCGACTGTTTTTGCGTAGTTTATTAGTAGCTATTTTCGTTTCAGTTTTAGTAATCTTGTACATACTATCGTTTCGTTTGTATTGAAAATTGAAAACTAATGCGGTTCATGTGCTGCTTCATTCCACCTGTCTATTTGCTTTAGCTGTTAGATGAATGTCGCAGAGGTCTACTCTGTTATGGTTGTTTGGAGACATGGTTACTATGGAAGCTAACGGGTGGTGAAACATTTGCTACAGATATTAGTTGTGCAAGTGTCACTGGCATGTATGATCCATTCTCTGTAAGTTTTTATGCATCACTATTAACAGTATCCTCTTCCAATAAAAAGGGAGTTAGGAGTTTAAACTTCCTTCTAAATGAATGTATATTGTCATACTGGAAGTTGATACATAATCTCCCTGGACTGATGAAACAACGGTCAAAATGGAGAACAAAAGCAGTTTGTGAAGTCCATGATCTAATATAAATTATTTCGGAACAGAGTCAGCATGAATCTCATATCAGTGCACGACTTGTCCAAGATGTAATTCGAACATAATTCAAAACTAAAATTGTCACCATTTAGTAATCGAACTGTTTAAATTTTCAAATACCTCTGTTGTCTCTCATTGGTTTGGGCGCTTGATTTTCACCTGATAGGTCGCGGGTTTAAGTGCTACTTTACTTACCGAGGTCTCGATAACCATTATCCGTCATATAATAGGTATGGTTTATTGCCTACCCCACGAGTGTACATGTAGTTACCTAGTGCATTCCATTCCAACTATTTATATCTTCAAAGATTCAATTCATGTTTTATCCATCTATTATCCAAACATTTTGTATCTTCCTAATCTTCAATGTAATGATGTGGGATTGTGTTGTATTGTACTACAACATACCACTTTTCAGAAACTGTTCTGGATAGTTCAAATAATCTTACGCACATGTATTCTTGTCGACCAGGCTGGTTACTAAAAAAAATCTTGTTAGGAATTTCACCTATGTTGTCCCGCAGAGATCTCCCACGGTTAGTTGTACATCATAGCGCTCCAATTTAATTGTGATACTCGATTAGTCATCTCTAGCCTTTTGAAGCAACTATCTGGTGAAATCACTGAATCACCAATATGAAAACATGGTCTTTCCCACTAGGTGAGATGTGTAATGTTTGAAACAACTTAACTGACTCATATCATAACTAGCTAGATTATTTCATCATTCTTATAATTGTGCGTCAGATTTAGAGGAAATGTATAGGGGATGCAAATGTTTAAAGACTTCGGATGAGTGAATTCTTGCAGTCTACTAAGTGTACCATCATCATCATCAATATCAACATAGGACCAGGCATTACTGCATAACGGTCCGAGTTGCCACAGCGCATATCTGTACATCAAGTAGAAAGGCAGTGAGACTCAAGTTGGAGATAAGAAAATTCAATCAAAAGAAATATGAAGTACGAAAAGAGAGCAAGGAAGAATGAGAAAATGGTGAGATTCGGGATAGCGTCGTTAAGATGCGGATAATGTATGTATACATCTGCGCCACTGACATCGGTTCTGAGCCATATCACCTAGTCTCCAACCACTGGTTGCTGTTGTCCCTCGGACCCCAACCGGCTAGTCTGCTTTGCCCCACATGGTTCAAACCAACAGTCAAAGACTTCATACATTGGTGCCATGTTTTATTCTGGCCATTTCGGGCCTTTTTCCAGCCTGGACCTACTTCGGCCACCAAGATTTAATGATGCAAACAAGCATAGTGAGCACTTTACTTTAAAGTCATTCAGCTGAAGGTAAAGGAATAATACATCTACACTAATGCCATTGATTTGATCCACGTTATTTAACCTGTGTACTGATTTCTACCACTGTGCAAACCGCAGCAAACTAGTCTGCTGCTTCTCAAATAAGTGCAAACCAACAGTCAATGGATTAACAAACTGACGTCATTTGCAACCCTGATTGTTTTAAAGCTACTTTACACCTATTTCTTAGCATATCATTGACACAGACATGTACAATGCAAATCTCAGTCTAAAGCAGTGAATTTCAAATACTCACCAAATATTTTTCTTATATTACATAAATCTGTACTCCAGAACTCAATGAAATGCAGATATCTTAACATAAAACCTGATACATCAATGGATCGGTTCAATTTGTCACACGAACAAGTCGATAGAAAAAATGGTACTGAGGTAGATTGAAGTGTTGAAAGTTGAGAGAATAAATGAATAAAGGTTAGTGAAACCATACAAAACTTCGAAACTGAAAAAGAGTCTATACGTCTGCACCGTCGTAATCGATGTAGAACCATATCACCAGCAGTCTCTAAATATTGTTTCTTATTATCTCTAGGGCTTCAGCCAGGAATTCTACACCTCCCTACGTGGCTCACACCAGTGGTTAAAAACTTAATAGACTAGTACCACATCTTAACGTGATCTCCTTAACCTTTTCCCAACCCAGTATTACAAAGTTTTACAAACCATCAAGTCTCAACTCGGCTCTCCTAGCTGTGTAATAGAACAGAGCGGACCGTTTTGCAGCATACTTTTCCTTAAACAGAAATAGGGATATCTCATCGGAGTCAGAGATGATGAAGGTGGGGAATACCGAACGGACTTTGTATATCCGAAACTTAACGTTTGATGAATGTATCATTTTTATACCTGTAGAAGTAGCTACGAGATCCTTGTCTCACAGTATATATATATATATATATATATATATATATATATATATATATATATATATATATATACAGAGAAAGAGAGAGAGTAGAGCCTATGGGATGCGTTGTATGTTGCGTGGCAATATTGTGGGGACTTATTTTGAGTACGATAAATATCATTATTGTATAAATTATCATCTGTGAATACCAGTTTCTGTGATTTGGGAACATGAAATGCAAACCGTATGAAAAATATCAAAATCAAGTTTCTTTGCTCGCGCTAGAACTGGTATTGCAGCAAACAGAAACATTCAGCTTATGAAGTAATATCGTCAAGTAAGGGATTGTTCTTCTAATTTGGAGTTTGTTGACACATATCAGCCTCCTCAGTGGGTCCTGAAAGTGACATAATTCGAAATATCAGCCAATAATCCTCAAATAGTTTCCTTTCGTTTTCTGCATAATCATGAAAAAAAATTAAAGGGAATTGAATTCCTCTTTGTCTCATCCAGTCGTTTTCATTTATTATGATTATTATTTGACATTTTATCGGGTGTTTGCGTTGCAGTGGTAACATGTTCGCTCTCATTATTTTGTAGCGTAAATGGAGCCATCCAATTTTGACCAGTTTAGGAATACCTCTCAATATTCTTCCCGACGTCTTTCCCTCCAGGTGAGCATTTTGTGAAGTTGCTTTAATTTTTATGATAAAGATTGGGCGTGGATTATTTTCACATGACAAGTTAGAGAGCATCATATATTTATGAGTGAGTGTCGGGCAGTTGTGTTTTAGTGTATTTTTTAAATTTTATTTGTCCCTTGGGTTCCTAGTGGAACATAGGGCCTCAGTAGCATGCCTCCATTGCACTCTGTTCTCTGCAGTCTTTACAACCTGTCGCCACGACCGCCCACAACCTTTCATTTATTCCTCACATCATCTCGTCCATGTCACCCCCACCTCGAACACTCAACTCATCGTTTCACCTTTGGATCCCACTCGACGGCCTGACCTGGTGTGTGATGTCCCCAATCGACCTTCTCAGTGTATGCCCAATCCCATCCATCTCCACTTGCCTCTGCATATTTGTTGGGCGGTGGGTTCTTGCTTAGTTGGTTCGTTGACAGCCAGTCAGAGTGAGTTCATTGTTCCATATTAGATTTGTTTATTTGATATAAAGCGCACAGTGATACAGTATTATTTACTTGATTACGTTTCGAGCATAAATTATTGCTCATAATCATATCAATGTGAGTTCCTTGTTGTTTATTCTTATTATTCTGGCCATCCATCTGATCTTCACTATCGAGTGAGTGAGTGAGCGAGCGTAGGCTGCAGCTGTTGATGTGATGAATGTCTGTAGTTTGTTGGAAGTGCGTTTCGTGACACACCAAGTTTCTGAACTACCAGATAGAAGCACTGACTTGACATTGGTGTTGGAAATCCGGATCTTATCCACGCTTTGTGCTGAGTGCAGTGCAGTAGGTCTCCACACTGGTTTCAGGTTGATGAAGACCTGTCTCGCTTTCCCGATGCTGGCTTTGAAATCGTCATGTGTGCCTGTGCCACCTGCAGTTGAAACAATGCTCCTTGCCTAGGTAGGTGAAAGAGACTACTCCCTTTAGGTTTCTCCCATTCATGGTGATTGGTGCTTGTTGTTGTTGATGCTGTTGTTGGTTGGGTATCTTCATCACCTCTGTCTTCTCCACATTCACTTGGAGTCCCGTTTTCGCTGCCTCTTCTGTCAACTTGTTAGTTTTTGCCTGTAGATCTTCGAGTTTGTGCGACAAGATATTAGACATAAATCATGATTGGCGAAATTCAAATCTTCGAACATCTCTTCATTGGTCAAGTCAGTGTTTGCCTCTCTTCTCGCTGCTCACTGTTTGCTGTATGATCCAGTTGACCACAGTCAGGAAGATGATCGGTGATAGTAGGCGTCAGCCTTGGCTCACTCGTTTCTGTCTTCACTTCGAAGGTGTCACTGAGCTTCCCATTGTGAATCACTTGGCATGTGGTGTGTTCATGTAGCACACAGTTGTTGAGTGAGGTTGATAAGAGTTTGTGGTATTCTGTAGTTTTGAAATAGTTTTCAAAATACTTCTTAGTCGACTCTGTCAAAGGCATTTTCAGAGTGGATGAGGTTGAGGTGGAGGTAAGTTGACTGTCATTCTACTCTCTGTTGTATGATGATGCGTGGCGTGACGTGGCGTAGCGTTGGAATTTGATCCGCACATGATTTGTACTTCCTGTAGCCAGCCAGCCAGCCAGCCTGTTCCGGTTGTAGTTTTAATCCAGCGCATTGGTTAGTCTCTTGAGGATGATGCGGCTTAATATTTTGCTTGGTGTGGACAGGTGTGGAGCATGATTCCACTCCAGTTCTGACAAAGACTTATGTCTCCCTTGTTTGGGAGTTTGTCAAGGTAGCCATTCTTCCAGTCAACGGGCAGGTACCTTTCCTTCCTTGCGTGTCCGCTGTTGTCTCTGCGTCTGTTCTCAGTGCTTCTGGATTAAATTCCATCTGATCCTACTGCTTTCCCGCCTTTAAAGCAGCTTTATGGTGTTCAGGACTTTGACTTTCGTCAGAGGGCTTGTGTTCACTGATAGTTCTGCGACTGGACTGCTGGTAGTATTTCTGGACGAAGTGCAGTTGGTGGTCGATCCCATAGTTTTTTGAAGTGGTCCATCTATTGTTTCCTTTGTTTCTCCTCTTTGGTAAATAAGTTTCCTTCACTATCTTTCATGAGTTGTCATCTGCGTTGATCTCTTCCCTGCCAGATAGTAACCTGATTATTTGATACAATGTTGTCAGGTCTCTGTCTCTCCTACCAGCAGTCTGCAGTCTGTTCTGCTTCACTTTCCAGTGTGTTGTAGAAGTGTCTTTAGTCTTTGTGCGCAGTCTTCTTCACTTCTTTGTCCAGTGTAGTGTTTTATAGGTTGAGTTCAGTTCCTCTTTTCGTTGTTCATCCGTGCACTGCACTGCCTCATCTTGTGCTTCACCATCCTCTTCTCCCTCTTCTATCAGCTTCCATGTGTCCGTCGAGATCTATTCATTGTCTTCTTTCTTCTTCCTTCCTAATACAGTTATGCAGGTTTCTCTCCACATAGCTTTCAAAGAGTTCCAGTGTTTTTCTACACAGGTTTCCTCACGGATGTCGCTCAATGTCTCCCATTTTGTTCTGATGACTGACTGACGTGAAGACGTCCTTTGTAATTTCGCTCTTCAGTTATTGTTGTTGGTGTTGAACTTGAACTGTGGTCTACCACCAGTATGGTTGAAGGCTTTCAACTTGATTTTGAAGGCAGGTTCCTTGCAGTAGATAGTGAGTGGTGTGAACCTACATGTGCTCTCCTTCTTGTTCTGATCATGTATCCAGAAGGCTGGCTGCGTCTCCACTTTCTTCACATTGAGATGAAGTTGATGTGATTTTTAGTGTAGTGTGTCTGGTGAAATCAAATCCATGTCGCTGCCTTGTGAATATCCTTGTGTTTGTACACACTGCATCCAATCACCAAATCGTTGAATGCGCGGAGATCTGCAAACAGTTCTCCATTCCGACTCATCATTTCACCGAGCGCTTGTTGATCCATAGTTGATTCTCTTTGTGTGTTGTCCTCGCCGAGTTTGGCATTCATGTCACTCCACGCATTAGAATTTTGATGTCGCCAACTGACGTCTTGTCCAGTGTTGATTGCAGTTTTCTGTAGAATCCCTCCTTCTTCTCTTGATCTGGATTATTTGTAGGTGCATGGCGTGGTATTGTATGATTGTGACTTTCCCTTCTTTTGAGTTGGATCTTGGTGTCATGAAGCTGATTGTGGAGGAGATTGGTTCCCACTGCATGAGAGAGAGAGAGAGAGAGCCTTTAATGCTATTGGAGAGATCATGATAGCCACTCTAAAATTCAGTGTGCTCGTGGTTGTCGTCTGGGTGACAATATCGCAGTGGATTATTGACTTGTCTCCAGTTGACAGTTTGGAGAGTCTACTTCCATTGCATCTGCTTTCGCAGATTCCAAGCACTTCTATGCTATACCTTCTTACCTCGTTTGCAATGTGGTCAGGCTTGCTAGGTTGATACATGATGTGGACATTTCATGTCCCCATGTTTACTTTCGCTTTGATGGAGAGAAGAGGAGACACATCGGTCAATGGGCTTGTCGAAGGCTTTCACCACCCGGCGTCATTTCATCTCCCCGATTCCAGTGAGGAATAAGTTTGTTTATACTTTTTATATTTTGTCTGTGCTTTGAAGTTTGTTTAGCGATTGGATTGATTTTCTGGGTTAGGGTTGCTAGCCGTATGCCCAATTTCCCCTGTTTATGCGGGCTTGGTACCGGTTAGTAACTTGTGAACTAGTTACCTAGGCGAGGTTGTCGTTGTTTGTACCCTATTTATATACCACTTAAGGAGCATAAAATTTGATGAAGTGATAAATTAACAACTGAAGCAACAGATAACATTTAGGAAACGAAATTCGCATGCTAAATTTTACAAGAACTCGTTAAGCATACAGTCATGTCGCCTTCTAAAAGAAAGAGCTTCCAGCTTACTGTCAGGTCGATAGTATCATCGCAAACATGCTAATCACTACTCAGTTATTTACTTGTGTGTATGTATCCTGTCCATTTGTTTGTCATAATCTAATCACACTTAAGATTTTTTGAAAATTCTGCTGTCGTAGTAAATTTGCATATCTGTTTTGAGTAATAACGTAGAAGTGTTGTACTAGACACTATAAGATCGAAAGATTTCTCTAGATTTGATCTTTTAAATAGTGATCGTAAATGACTTTTTGTCTCATTTGGCACGATGGAATGAAACATAGTTGTACTCGGTTGACATATTTGTATCTGAAGACTGCTTTATCGGGATTCGAAAGGGGTCATATCAGATATGGCTTGGAGTCGAAACCAGCGGTGATCATTTTGTGGTTTACTTGTATCTTTTATATGTGAGAAGTGACACGAATGCGATTGAAGCTTTCTGTAAACGTATCTTATCGAGTTACTGGCCTGTTCATTCTCTTTTTTCCTCTCTTACCTATTGACTTGTATCACGTTATGTGACACATTTCATGGTATCAAGCTTGTGTTCGAAATATAAAAATTATTTCTATTACAAATAGACCCAAAGTGATTTAATTTTATCATACGTGAAACAACTAACAGAATGTCAAACAGTCTTACTCTCGAAGGTAATATCAATTGACCACATGATATCATCATAAACGTTTGTATACTTGTTTGAATATTCATGTTGGAACTGTGATTCACTGATCTAGGCTTTTGATTTTCACACTATATGCCGAGTTCTAACTTCAGTCCACCCACTGAGGTTTAGGTTGTCAGGCAGTATCACAGCCCTCAGATAATAGATGATGTAGCTCACTGCTTAGTGCATATACCTCCACACCGTTGCTAAGTTACATTCCTCAGAGAGGATAGATATACTTAGTTGTCACCTGATACATTTGTCCAAATTTCCCAGATTTCAGTTATTCAATTTAATTTGTTCAGACATGCATAATACGGTCTTTTATTTTCATTATAACAGATAACTAGACTGAAATTCATCCAATGTTTGTGTCAGGCTTATGAGTTAATAATTGTTGGACTCTTGATATTTTCAAGTTATTTAAGTGTGATAGAGCTGGTTGTACTGGGAGTAAGATTAGGTAATCAACCAAATAAACAACTAACTATAGGCATATCATGTCAGTTTTAATCTACTTATGAAAACTAGGTAATTGATAAAAGCTTTTACAGTCACTGGTTGCATTTCATCCAATTTGTTCTGTTTTAAAAAATCTATTGCTTATAATAATAGAAGCCAAGTCATATTGTCGGAAAGAAATTTTTTTTTCCAGCTCTTTTCATTATTTTGATCATCCATTTAACCAATGCATGATAGTTAAACAAAGTGCCTGTGAAAATGAACCGATCACAGGTTTAAGCCGTCTGTGTTCTATCAGCCGTTTTGTTTCGAAATTTTTAACTTTGCCACAGTCGTTGATGAGTACAAAAGTAAGGAAATTTGTTGGTTTCAGGTTGACATTCCTCATGTACTGACACCAGTTGGAGGACTGGACAGCTACTTTGTTTTAATATGGGACTCCTCAGCAGTGCGCATCCACGATCCTGCCAGGAATCGATCCCAGTACCTTCAGGTTTCTCGGCCAGCACGTTGCTATTGAGGCATTGGATCGGAATCCAATGGTCCATATTTTCCTACTTCTGTCAGTTCACGATATAATGCGACCTCCATCCAGTGTCGTCGCTAAATAACTGTTCTCATGTCCGACTTGGTTAACGTCACTAGTTACAGCTTCTCATTAAAACTTCCGGAATTTCATCTTGAAGCAAGTCGCTAATGAACACTAGAGTAATTTCCTGGTGGGGTCAGGGGTACCCACTTCTGAGGAGCCCAATATTAGGGTAAAACAGCTCTCTAGTGCCCCAGACTTCCATTGGTTCTCCAACTGATGTCAGTTAATGACGAATATCAACGAAAAATCAATCAATAAATTCCCACAAACCTTCAGATTGAAGTAGATTTGTTGCAGTTTAGACCGTTTCGCTTTTGAGTTGGCTTCTACGTTTTTCTGTCTGTTTGGTGGGATAATTTTGGTAATCTAGCTTTGTATGTACTGAAGACAGCATTACATAAAGTGACTTAATAGAATAACAGTCGTTAATAATCATCATTATATGATTGTCATATTCCGTTAATCACTAAGATATTAGATGGTCATATTATTAATCCACTATCTATGGTAATTTGTTTGGTTGTGGCTAGCAGAAGAATCCAGGACGCGCATTCCGTCATATTTGGGACTCGTCAGCTGGATGTACCTACACGATGTTGTTCCCACTAAAACTCCGAACCTCGTACCCATCGCTTTAAACGCCAAGGTGTTACCCACTATGC
This sequence comes from Heterobilharzia americana, assembly GCA_944470555.2. Classification (NCBI taxonomy): domain Eukaryota; kingdom Metazoa; phylum Platyhelminthes; class Trematoda; order Strigeidida; family Schistosomatidae; genus Heterobilharzia; species Heterobilharzia americana. The sequence goes on from OX104128.1 coordinate 48,165,692, forward strand.
CAAGGAGGCGCGATATCTACGTCTTGTAAAACGAGTGTTAGTTATTACTATTTTTTGGTATACTTGTAATTCTCCGTTGTTTTATTGGATCGAGTTGTTCGACCTCTATTGGCATATGGGCTCCTATGCGGATGCCTCGATATAGCCTGAATGTTAATTATGGTAATTTGTTTGGTTGTGGCTAGCAGAAGAATCCAGGACGTTCATTTTTTCTGCTAGCCACAACCAAACAAATTACTATGATTAACATTTAGGCTATATCGAGGCATCCGCATAGGGGCCCATATGAGAATAGAGGTCGAACAATTCGACCCAATAAAACAACGGAGAATTACAAGTATACCCATAAATAGTAATCCACTAGTTGTTGTTGTTTTCAAATATGATCCTGTTGAACAGAATTTCCAGGTGAGTAGAGATTCTGTTAGAAATTATATATTACGTTGCCCTTTCACCTCGGCTTTTATAATTCTTACTATAGCAGTTAGATGTCATTGTTTACTTTTTAAGATACCTAAGACGCATAGTAGTAGTATGATGGTTGGTAATGGAGTATCCAAACACATAATTGCGTTATTGATGTGAACCCACTTCATCTACTTCTGTCTGAGTAACCCAGGTATAGTATTTCTTTATGCAAGTATGATTAATAGCCTTATACACAATTTTTTACAGCATAACTACAGTGTTTTTTTGGCGTGCATCAACTATAAAACTCAGTTTTCTCTGTCATTCAATTCCTATCGTCATCTCACCTAATTGTTATTTTTTTGCAATGTAACCCTAATGATTTTGTTTTTGTTTATTTTTAGTTATTATTATGGTACTATCCGATATGGCCCACTTGGAAATTCATCAAATCCGACATTGTCTATTCCAGTCACCGGTATAATTGGTGATGCTCAGGCGGCTACCTTAACTGAGAATTGTTTAACTCCTTGTCAAGCTAAGCTTACTATGGGGACTGGGAGCTTTTTGAACTTAAATTGTGGCTCTAAAGCTCTAGCTATGATTAATGGTAAGTACAATACTATTTCAATAGAATATCTGAGCCATTATTTTAAAATAATCTGGTGCAGACTTTATTTAGCTTACTAGGGATGTCAGTCACTTTCTCTTGTGTGCATGACGATTAGGGTTATTCTTCAGCTACACTACTAATGAGGTAGTAGGCAAAGTGATGTTGAAACTACCAACTCTGTAACACTACAAATAAAATAAAATAAACTGACGAAAAGTCTGCGCAACGATCGTGAACAGTGGTGGGCAGCAAAGGCTAAAGAGATGGAAAAGGCAGCGGCGATCGGTAACAGTAGACAGTTATTTAGACTTATTAAGGAGACTGGGGGGAAATGGTCAACAACAGTTAGTGAGGTTATAGCGGAGAAGGACGGATCGGCGATTCACTCGCAGGGAAGGCGACTGGGACGATGGGCAGAACACTTTGAGGAACAGTTTAACTGGCCTCCAGCCACCATTGCGCTGCCCGCTATCCAGTCGGACCCTGAATGGGACATAGAGACAGGTCCCCCAACACTAGAAGAAGTCGAGAAAGCGGTAGGTAGCCTGAAACGGGGAAGGGCAGCAGGACCAGACGGACTACCTGCTGAGGTATACAAGAATGGTGGTAGAGTTCTCTTAGTCAGGCTAACGGAAGTGTTAGCCAGTATATGGGAATCAAATACGATCCCCTCCGACTGGTCTAAGTCACTGATCATCCCAGTCTTCAAGAAAGGCGAGAAGTCCTCTTGTGATAACCACAGAGGAATCAGCCTGACAAACATAGTGTCTAAGATCCTAAGTTCTATAATTCTCCGACGCCTGAGTGGAGCTCGGGAACAGCAAGCCCGAGAAAACCAGGCAGGCTTTAGACCTGGCCGTGGATGTATCGACCAAATATTCACACTGCGCCAGGTCCTGGAACATAGGCATGCTTACAGACGCCCGACAATAGCTGTATTTCTCGACCTGAAGGCGGCATTTGACTCCGTTGATCGAGAAGTCTTATGGCAGTGTCTGTCACTGAAAGGCGTGCCTAGTAAGTACATCACCTTATTGAAAGCTCTCTACTCGAACACTTGTGGGCATGTTAGAGCCTATGGTGAGTTGTCCAGGGAGCTATACTCATCAAGTGGTGTCCGTCAAGGATGCCCACTATCCCCATTCTTATTTAATTTTATCATAGATATTCTTATGGAGGTTTCCCTCTCGTCACCTAATTACAAAGACGTTGACCGGACCACAGGTGAATTTTCCTTAGATCTAGAATATGCAGATGACATAGTCCTGTTAGGTGAAGACGCTGACAAGATGCAGAGTCTTCTGAACACTTTGAGTGGGAATTTGAGAATGTTTGGGATGCGATTTTCACCACCCAAATGCAAATTTTTGCTCCAGGACTGGTCTTCAGCGGTACCGCGGTTAACAATAGAGAGTGAAGTGGTTGAGTGTGTTGACCACTTCACTTACCTGGGAAGTAGGATCAACTCCGGTGGGTTAGTTGCCGATGAGATTTCTGCACGGATACAAAAGGCTCGATTGGCTTTTGCCAATTTGCGCCACCTATGGCGCCGCCGTGATATTCGTTTGTCTATTAAGGGTCGCGTGTACTGCACAGCAGTCCGCTCTGTTCTACTGTATGGCTGTGAAACATGGCCATTGAAAGTGGAAGACATGAGAAGGTTACAGGTATTTGACCACCGTTGCCTTCGTAGTATAGGACGTATTCCGTGGTGTCACCATGTGAGTAATGCAGAAGTTAGGTGTAGAGTTTTAGGGAGAAGAGGTAAGTCAGTCGACGAGGTTGTGAACCTTCATCGACTGAGATGGTTGGGACACGTACTACGTATGCCTAGTCACCGATTGCCTCGTCACACAATGTTGGCTGAGGTGGGTTCAGGCTGGAAAAAGGCCCGAGGTGGCCAGACTAAAACATGGCACCAATGTATGAAGTCTCTGACTGTTGGTTTAAGCCATGTAGGACGATGCAGACTAGGTGGTTGGGGTCCACGGGACAAGAGGAACCAGTGGTTGGAGACCCTAGGTGATATGGCTCAGAACCGAAGTCAGTGGCGCAGATGTATACACACATTATCCTCATCTTAACAACGCTATACCGAATCTCACTATTTTGTCACTCCTCTTTCCTTTCTTCTCGTACTTTATATTTCTTTTGACTGCATTCACTTATCTTCATCCTTCACCTCACTACCTTTTTACTTGATGTGCTGATATGAGGTGTGGCAACTCGGACCGTTACGCAGTAATGCCTGGTCCTATGTTGATAGTGATGTGATGATGAACCGGTTGTTTATTCATGGTATTATTGCTAATATGTTTTTAATCTAGATAAACTAGTCAGTACTACAATATGATTAATTCTAAGGACAAAAAGTGTATATCAATGCTGATAATCTCGTATGTGTTCAATAAACATCATAGAGAATTAGTCTTGTATTGCTGTCGAAGTAATGTTTTCTTACAGAGACCTTTTTCTTGTCGTTTTAGGTAATAAGAAAATAGTCTTCAATTATAGAGAATCTTTTCATTTACTAAACCAGGAGCAAGAGTATTTCGCTAGCGGTAAATAGCTCATAGTAATATGTCTTCTTGGATGATTAAACATTAATGCTACCTATCCGATATTACCTTCACATTGTCGAAGTTCAGCGCGAAAACATGGACTTTAAGTGATTTTAAAGCCTACTCCCACGACGATTCCGTATGCAACAATAAAAATCAGACAAATAACCGTGGTAATCTTTAACGTCCTATATGTTCAGTAAGTCTCGATCCCGTTGACAGTCCTTATCTATTCTCAGCACTTAATTTGGATGACGAAAGAATAGAATGAATGTCCACTTAGCTGAACTTTATAAATGTGGAATCTTGCTAAGTGTCAACTGCTCTGAAACTTCCGTCAACTCTCAAATCCTTTCTCGTTACCACCAATCTTCGACATTATCACCTGCCAATCTTTCTTCACATTTCTCTCTTAATACTTCTACGTAGTCCTTAATTTCTTCCAGCTCTCCAGAGCATGGTAGCTGATGTAGTTTTCGAAACAGCATATCTTGTCTACAGAAACTGCGCTTCCGATTATAGATCAGAACATTCAATGTCTGGACCATTCTGATAATTGGGATGATGAGCAGAACACCTCGACGAATAATTCAACTGGCCTCTAGCTACTATTTAGTTATCCACTCTGAATGGGACATTAAGATATGGACTCCAAATTTTGCGAAAGTTGGCAAGATTTTAAGCAATCCGAAATGAGGAGTGGCAGTGCGCTCCTGTGGGCTTGTACCGGAGATATTGAAGGATCGAGGCTGAAGATTTTTCTCTGAACTACTTAGAGTGTTATCTGGCGTTACGACACCACATATCAGCGTATCAAGCGAGAATGCACCAAGACGGAAGATAGAGAAATAAGGAATTAAGTAAGTGATAGGGAGGAGAATAGTAAGGAATGAAACAATTATGAAATTCGTTATGGCAATTCATATAATGTATAAATGCATCTTCGCCAGTGATATCAGTTTTGAATTATGTCACTTAGTCTCCGATTGGCGATTTTTGTTGTCACATAGACTCTAACCGGGAAGTCTTCATTTCCCTACACAGCTTATATCAACAGTCAAAGACTTCATGGAATTATGTCATGTTTTAATCTGACCACCTCTAACATTTTTCCATCCCGAACCCACTTTGACCAACATTGTACTATGAGAAAAACAGTGACTAGGCATACTCAGCACATGCTACAGCCACCTGAGTTGTTGAAGGTTCACAACTTCACCAACTGACTTTCCTCTTCTATCCGAGACTCTACGCCTGACTTTTACCTTACTAACGTTATGATACCACATCACAGTCTATTTTACAAAAGCAACGGTGGCCAAACACCTGGAACATTCTCATATTCTCTATATTCAGTGGACATGTTCTGCAGCCGTGTAGTAAAACAGAGCGAACGACGCAGTAAACTTGGCAATAGGATATTACCCTGGCGATATATATTGCATAAAAGTGAGCAAAAGCCAAGAGAGTCCTTAATGTCTGTCTATAGATTTCGTCTGTTACTGACGCTTCAGGACTGGTCCTATTTTTCAAGCAAGTATTCTCAATTCGCTACTCAATATAGCGTCTTGTCAGCATCTTCACTTAGGATCTACTAAGAAATCACTTGTGACAAGACCAACTTCTGTAAAGTTGGGCGACGAGGGGGAAACCTCCATGGATGGATATCTGGTAACGTTGAATAAGAATGGATAGAGTGAACTTCCCTGACGGACACCACTTGACGTACATAACCCACTTGGTAACTCACCATACACTGTAACACACCATTCAACGGAGTAATGTACCCACCTCGTATCATCTTCGACCAGAGACGCTTCAATAAGACCTCTTGGTCAACGGAGTCGAATGCCGCCTTGAGGTCAAAAGATACAGCTAGTGTCAGGCGTCAGTAAGTGCACCTGTGTTTCAGAAGCTAGTGCAAAGGCTAATATCTAGTCGACACACCCACAACTAGGTGTGAAACCTGCCTTGTTTTCCTAGGTTTGTTGTTCACGAGCTCCACACCAGAATCTTAGACACTATGTTTGTCAGGTTTATTCTCTTTCCTATGGTTATCACAAGAGGATTTTCCTCATTTTCTAAAGATTGGGACAATAAATGATTGAAACCAGTCATAGAGGCACATCTCTGATTCCCATGCGCTAGCTAACGCTTCAGTTTACCTGACTAATAATCCTCGGACACCACTCTTAGATACTTCCGGTACTGGCCCGTCTCACGTTGCTCCTCTTTTCCTTTTCAGGATACCTACAGCCTTCTCAAGACGTGAAGGGCATATCTCAGCACTTCATTTAGAATCCGACTGGGTAGCTGGAGACCAGTTGAACTGTCTCTCGAAGTGTTCCAACCGTCGTGACTGTCTTATTTCATGCGAACAAGTCGCGAACCTGTTCTTTTCTGTTATGGTTTCACTAACCATTCACCTTTTCATCTCAGTTCCCTTGCTAAGTCTTAACCAACTGTCTGCTGTTACTCATGACCAGTCCCTTTTCCATTTCCTAAGCCTACGTTACCCACCACTGCTTGCGTGGACTTCCTGTCAGTTTACATTTGAGTTGCTTTCACTCCTCATTGTGCTTAGAGCCTGCAGGATTGCATTCACGCACATCCATTAATTCTGAAGAAGCTGGTGACATAAACTGTCACTTCCTAACCACTTTCTCACAGTCAACTACGGTCTTTAACGCTATTTTTACAACAGATCCTAGCCTTCTATATGAATGATGTTGTCCTGTTACAGCAACTGTCTTGCTACTTCGTCACCGACAGCTATCTTAATATCCTCATCCTCAAGCAGCATTTACAGTGGTTATGCCGCTATGATTTTCCCATTATCATTAGGAACAAGCAAACACCTGCTCGAACCAACCCATGACTACTGTCGAACCATGTGGTCTAGGAACCATGGTAGTCTTCTACTAAATGTTCCCAGCGATGACTGTATTCAGCGTTGAGTTGAGATCGGTGGACACCACGTCAGACGGTGTCTGTATGTCTAAAGTTGGTGCTGACTGGAAATGGTTGGTTTTCTGAGCACAGTTGTACCAGCTGATTGATACTATTCTGCTGCTTTACTGATGTTCCCAAACTGCCTTTCTGCTTGACACACCCTATCCAAATGTGCGTCGAAATCACTTGTTACACTAACAACGTCTGAATGTTTGGCTTTCAGTAGGCGACTAGACATTTTCTGGCAGAACACATCTTTCACCCATTCCTAGCTGCAATCATTAGGTCCTTAAGCAGAGGTGATGAGAAGAAAATGGTGAGTTTGACTATGGGGCTGTTTTATTTATCTAAACACTTGGCTTCCGACCAATAGGTCACGCGTTCGAACGCAACTCCACCTACCCAGGTTTAGACAGCCGAATACTGCCACTCTCCCTCACATAACGGGTGTGGCTCATGGTGATTTGGTGTTCTCTGAGCTTTGATATTTTATTGTGAACGTTTCATCATCAGGCTTAGTGACGTCTTCAGCACTAACTTCATAAAGAAGTGAAGCATAATCGAATATTACCCGAATTTTTAGATAGTGTCTTTATTGACTTTGGATGTTGTCCATTCGTAAGTTGGGAAAGAAATTTTTTATTAACACACTCTGACCTCTTTGACCTTAAGTTTCCTTCAGTTACGTCATTGGATATTCTTTGTGGGAATAATATTGTGCTGTCTTTGTTGTCACACTGTGCATCATTATTGTTTTGTCCGGTCAATTTACCCTAAATGACTGTTTTCTTCCAAAGTAGGTTGTAGATTGGGTTTGTATCCACAAGTCTGTTGATTGACATTTCGTTTGAATAGCACGGTTCTAGAAATTCTCTTGCAGCTTCGGAACCTGCTCTTTGGAGGATTTTCACATTCTCCCAGTCGAGTTTGTGATCGTGATTGTCTGTATGCATTGAAACCAAGGAGGCCGCGTCATGTTGCTTTATTGCCAGTTGGTGTTCATGAATTCTTTGAACAATCCGACGGCTAGGCTGGCCAACTTAATGCTGTGAACAACTCTTGCAATTGATTTGGTAGATTATATTTGTCCTGTCTTCTTTTGGCAATGGATCCTTTAGTTTGCACAACATACTGTGTAGTGATTTCATTGGTTTTTATGCTACTCTGATTCCGAAAGAACGAAGAAATCAGTTGACTGTTTCTGTGATATCTTTGATGTAGAGTAGTGTAATGTGCCTATTGATTTGAGGCAGTTGTCCTGTCTTCTGTCCTGGTGATAAATACTTTTTGATAAAGTTGGATGGACAGTCATTTGCTTTGAACACTTTATACAGGGATTTTTCTTCGGCTTTTTGTAGTGCTTTAGTGCTGTTGTATATTTTGGCTTTTGAGAATAATGCTTATACACAACACTTCTTATGGATTGTAGGATGAATTGCTGTTGTAGTTCAACATTTGATTTGTGTGTGTGGCTTTCCTGTAAAATCGAGTTTGTAAAGCCCCATTGTGTGTTCTGTTAATGAGGACATCTAAGGATGGAATTTTTTCATTGGATTCCTCCTCCTTTGTGAAGTGAAATCCTTCAAATGTTTGGTTGATTAGTTTGAAGGGTTAATCATTCAGATTCACCTCATTGGCCAAGTGGGGTCAAGTGGAAAGCTGCACTTGCGTTTCTCGCAAACACACTACGCTCTTGGCCCAAGATGCTAGAGCTTGTTGAACAAGTTGACGAAGATTGTGGATATTGAGAGCTCCAATGTGTAATTTGAGACGCAGCTTCAGGACACCAGGGATGCTGTTCCTTAGACTTGATTCGTTATTAAAAGCTGCAGAGCCTCAAAAAAATTAAAGATGGCTTAAAATTATCAACTGAGAGAGGCGAAACAAAATTAGAAGGCGCGAATGTAGAGGGTTGATAGTGATTTGAGAAAACTTGGATGTTGGAATTATGGGGGCAGTTGACACATTCAGACTGCCTACACCATGGAAGGCGTACTTCGGAAAGAAATTGTATTAGTTATAGTAGTACACAACCACAGAGCCCAAGTGACATCTGCGTAAGGACGGGCATACAAGGCCCTTCTGGAAGTGTGAGATGTAAGTTTGCCTTTTTGTTTCCAGTCCAACTCATATCTCTGGCATAGGAAGACTCCAGGACAAAGAGTTTGTTATCTTTCGAAGCGATATTTTTGATGCCTCCTTCCCACAGAGAAGGCATCATTAGCATGATACTGATAGTCATCCATAGGAAACACATTGGTGTCACACTCATGTCCAGCCAACAGTACGACTTCTCCCTCAGACCCCATCATAACGTAGTTATTTACACTATGGCGGTAATTGCTTTTTATTTCACCATTATCGAACTGAGTTTTCCGAAACGTTGGAACCTCGAGGCAACAGGCGTTCCACGAGCATGAGTCATTATGGTGTGCGAACCCGACCATCATGTCAAGATAGTAGGTATCGATCGGGTCAGTGGACAATGTCGCCAAAGAAACTTCACTAACTGAGACACTACATTATCTGACTATGAATGTACGTTCTGTTTTGAAACTTGCTTACACAATAAGAATATACAAATTCACTCAGCTTCATTTGTTTAATGTGATGAATCTATCCGTGTTTGAACGCACGCATTTGAAATGTTTGACTGTGTTCACTCACTACGCTTGTCGTGCCAGAGTAATGTGTGAATGCTTATTTAAAGTTAATTGCTCTGCTAATTGGTACGCACTGTATCGCTATATGGTTGTATAGTGGTTCGTATATACACTACCTGTATATATTCACCGTCTGCATCAGCACTTGCTCCTAATTGAAGTAGAATGAAAGAAATTTCAGGATAATCAAATGGAAGCATGTTACCGGTCCATCAACTCAATGACTGTTGGTTTAGCGTTCGTAATTAACTGTAAGCCTTTTGGTTAGAGTTCTCAAGCCGACTGGTACTCAACATCATCTCCGTTTGTGTAGAAGGACACTGGTTGGTGTTCACATACTTATACTACTTGTAGCTTGAATAAAATTCCACTTTACTTATTACTGTCTGAGTTTAAAGTACTGCAGCTGTTACCTTCATGTACTAACTTCAAATGTGATAACTTGAACTGCTACACAATAATGTTGCGTCTTATTTTGATCTTGGTGTGCGTAAAAGTTTGTATAGAAGGATTTTTTTTATCTTCATAAAGAAAATCTTTCGCTATATTCAACTTCTGTGTCACTACAAGTAGGAGATGGTTTGGTGGTTATGTTTTTGGTTTCCATTCATTCGATATGTTAACTGGTAAATAGTTATAAGTTTGTATTCCACTTCTTTCCATTGTTAGATAGATAACCCACATTATAGCCCATGTACACTAAAAAGTATTCTATTCGTACATATTCGCGACAGAGAATGTGCATTTTATCGTAGTTTATCTGCTTTTCAAACCTAGAGTTACATACGGAAAATATTTTACATCAGTATTGGTGTTGCCCTTATTTACACCTACACTTATCTGGGAGGAAGTTATGCATAAAGTGTTACCTGTATTTCACCAACCGGTGTATAATACTTTACTATTTTACTCTGGTATTTTCTTCTTCACACGGTGTTGTGTTTCACTTCTTTATTTTTTAGGCTTTTATCCTGTGATTGGATGGGCATCTGGTGATGCATACCTCGATGATTTTTCTCATTGTGAAATAAGTTCCACTAAGAGTTCCCCCTCAATGTCGTTATCATCCCTACCATCTACATCAAAAGCTATCCAAATGAATAACTTGACTTATTTAATTGAAAGTTTTCACCCACACACTGGTACTCTTGTTGAGTGGTTGCGGTCTCAAGGTGGGTAGGTGTTGTTGTTAGTTTTCATTTTTTTATACGACTATATAGTTATACTCTAAAGTACTTGACAAGAAAGAGAAAATGGAATGGAGCGTGTCAGATACGATTTAATTGGGGTTTCTAAACAAGAGTGAACGACCAAAAAGAGTAAGGGATATGATAACATTGTTAAAAGGGTTAGAGGATTACAGAAGAAGAGAAGTTAGGAGTGAAAATCGTTAGGTAATAAAGTGTTTTTTTTTCATTTTTGGGAAGCAACTGTAACACTGCAAAGGATTTCGATTTGTATCTCCTAAATTTATACCATCAGAGTTTTTAGTTATTTTTTGAAATTCACCTAGGAATTCTGAAGTGTCTAGTCAAACCAACAAACAATGACTTCATAGATTTGTACCATTGTGTCATCAATCTCCCGTTTGATTTCGTCCATTCATCCATATGCAATACACTGGTAGTTCTTGCAGTATTGCTTCGATAGGAAGTTTTTTCAAATAACTGGAACTATTGAAGGGTGGTCTATTTTTGTACAGTTGGTGATAATCAGCTGGTAGTCCAAAATCTGTTTTCAATACATTTCGGTTGTATAACATAGAGGAAATGAACCGTTTCTCAGTAGTTCAGACTAGTATCGGTTAGGAGCTTTACCGTTGAGCTATTCGGTTCCAAGTAAAAATGATAACTATCTCTCAGGTTCCCTTCAGCTGTCTTACATCAAATACAGCTTGGTGTATTGTGTGGTAACTGCATTGTAAAAGAATGTGTTAGTTACCATCCGATCGTCAATCTGCATATTAACTTCATTTTTCGCCATTCTAATTCCTACCGCTTTGGAACTTATTTTCGATGCATAAATAAGTAGTCTTACTTCTCATTGCATGACTTGCTTTTTTTCAGATGTATTTCTGAAGTATTCTGAGTTAGAAGAAATGCTTTATGAAGGCGATCAACTTGGTAAGCTGCATTTTTGATCATTGTTGTCTTTAAACGTTAACTCACGGTTAATTTATTGTAGATACGTTTACTGTCCTCACATACAGCTGTGACACTTTTTGCTCTAGAATATAAGTGGGTTCAGGTTGTCAACTATTTTTATATGATACGTAATACATTACGTTTCGTATATTAGTGTATATTCTTCTTTCGCTTTTCAACACCGTGAAGATATATGACGTTCTAGATCTCAACGTCTTGCTTTAGTGTATTTGTTAAGTCTCCGTTATCCATTTCTTATAGCTATAAAGATAAGGTGTAGATGTTTTATTTGTTCTCAGCACATTATTGTTTCGTTTTCATTGGGTATACCTAGTTCCTCATTTTTATTTGACCCTCTTCTTAGATATTCTGTTTTAGCATAGATGTTTCGACTCTGGACTTGCATGAGATAGATTGCCAAACTGATGGCTTTTTAAGTGACATGATATGCTTGAATCCTGTTTGTTTATTTTTATTATTTCAGGGTCTAAAATTGTTCCTATTTTTCTGAAATCAACTAGTGAAAGCTTGAGAATAGTGCTTTGATTGCACTCAGTGTAAATTGATTAGCCGGGACTGTTCTAAGTAATGAAGCGAAGCAGTTAAATGAATATACTACTTCATCTGCTGTAGCAACGTCATTGAACCTAGTCGGTATAGATAAGAGAATGTTAAAGTATGCTTCGAGCTGATAGAGGAAAGAGGAGATAATTCAGCGAAGAAAATTTTCTTTACGACGATATCATTTTCTAGAGCTGTAAAATCGTATTCATGTCTATCACAAACATATAACAGTCTATTATTATTATTATTATTGTTATTATTATGATTATGATTATTATTGTTTGACCCTTATGTTCCTAGTGGAACATAGGGCTTCAGTAGCACGTCTCCATTCTACTCTGTTCTCTGCAATCTTTTGAACCTGGCTTCACGATAGCCCAGAAGCTCTCATTTATTCCTCACATGTTCTCCTCCATGTCAGTCTCGGCTCAGACGCCCAACTCGTCGTTTCCCCCTTTCGATTCTACTCGAGTGCCTATTGCGTGATGTCCCCGAACGGTCTTCTCACTGTATGCCCAACCCATCTCCACTTTCTTCTGCATATTTGTTGGACGATAAGTTGTTGATTGGTTCGTTGCCACCCAGAGTTTCTTGTTGCTTGTTCTTATCATTCTGGCTATCTCATCTTCAGTATCGAGCGTAGGCGGCAGCTGTTGATGTGATGAATGTCTGTAGTTTGTTGGAAGTGCGTTTCGTGACACGCCAAGTTTCTGAACTACCAGATAGAAGCACTGACTTGACATTGGTGTTGGAAATCCAGATCTTGTTCACGCTTTATGCTGAGTGGAGTAGATCTCCACACTGATTTCTGATTAATGAAGACCTGTCTTGCTTTCCCGATGCTGGCTTTGAAATCGTCATGTGTGCCTGTGCCACCTGTAGTTGAAACGATGCTGCCTTGCCTAGATAGGTGAAAGAGACTACTCCCTTTAGGTTTCTCCCATTCATGGTGATTGGTGCTTGTTGTTGTTGATGCTGTTGTTGGTTGAGTATCTTCATCACCTCTGTCTTCTCCACATTCACTTGGAGTCCCGTCTTCGCTGCCTCTTCTATCAACTTATTATTTTTTGCCAGTAGATCTTCGAGTTTGTGCGACAAGTCATTAGACATAAATCATGATTGGCGAAATTCAAATCTTCTAAGATCTCTTCATTGGTCAAGTCAGTGTTTGCCTCTCTTCTCGCTGGTCACTGTTTGCTGTATGATCCAGTTGACCGCAGTCAGGAAGATGATCGGTGATAGTAGGCGTCAGCCTTGGCTCACTCGTTTCTGTCTTCACTTCGAAGGTGTCACTGAGCTTCCCATTGTGAACCACTTGGCATGTGGCGTGTTCATGTAGCACACAGTTGTTGAGTGAGGTTGATAAGGGTTTGTGGTATTCTGTAGTTTTGAAATAGTTTTCAAAATACTTCTTAGTCGACTCTGTCAAAGGCATTTTCAGAGTCGATGGGTTGAGGTGGAGGTGAGTTGACTGTCATTCTACTCTCTGTTGTATGATGATGCGAGGCGTGGCGTGGCGTAGCGTTGGAATTTGATCCTCACATGATTTGTACTTCCTGTAGCCAGCCAGTCAGCCAGCCGGCCTTTTCGGTTGTAGTTTTGAACCCAGAGCACTGTTTAGTCTCTTGAGGATGATGCGGCTTAATATTTTGCTTGGTGTGGACAGGTGTGGAGCATGATTCCACTCCAGTTCTGACAAAGACTTATATCTCCCTTATTTGGGAGTTTGTCAAGGTAGCCATTCTTCCAGTCAATGGGCAGGTACCTTTCCTTCCCTGCATGTCCGTTGTTGTCTCTGCGTCTGTTCTCAGTGCTTCTGGATTAAATTCCACCTGATCCTACTGCTTTCCCGCCTTTAAAGCAGCTTTATGGTGTTCAGGACTTTGACTTTCGTCAGAGGGCTTGTGTTCACTGATAGTTCTGCGACTGGACTGCTGGTAGTATTTCTGGACGAAGTGCAGTTGGTGATCGATCCCATAGTTTTTTGAAGTGGTCCATCTATTGTTTCCTTTGTTTCTCCTCTTTGGTAAATAAGTTTCCTTCACTATCTTACATGAGTTTCATCTGCGTTGATCTCTTCCCTGCCAGATAGTAACCTGATTATTTGATACAATGTTGTCAGGTCTCTGTCTCTCCTACCAGCAGTCTGCAGTCTGTTCTGCTTCACTTTCCAGTGTGTTGTAGAAGTGTCTTTTGTCTTTGTGCGCAGTCTTCTTCACTTCTTTGTCCAGTGTAGTGTTTTATAGGTTGAGTTCAGTTCCTCTTTTCGTTGTTCATCCGTGCACTGCAGTGCTTCATCTTCTGCTTCACCATCTTCCTCTCCCTCTCCTATCAGCTTCCATGTGTCCGTCGAGATCTATTCATTGTCTTCTTTCTTCTTCCTTCCTAATACAGTTATGCAGGTTTCTCTCCACATAGCTTTCAAAGAGTTCCAGTGTTTTTCTACACAGGTTTCCTCACGGATGTCGCTCAATGTCTCCCATTTTGTTCTGATGACTGACTGACGTGAAGACGTCCTTTGTAATTTCGCTCTTCAGTTATTGTTGTTGGTGTTGAACTTGAACTGTGGTCTACCACCAGTATGGTTGAAGGCTTTCAACTTGATTTTGAAGGCAGGTTCCTTGCAGTAGATAGTGAGTGGTGTGAACCTACATGTGCTCTCCTTCTTGATCTGATCATGTATCCAGGAGGCTGGCTGCGTCTCCACTTTCTTCACATTGAGGTGAAGTTGATGTGATTTTTAGCGTAGTGTGTCTGGTGAAATCAAATCCATGTCGCTGCCTTGTGAATATCCTTGTGTTTGTACACACTGCGTCCTATTACCAAATCGTTGAGTGCGCGGGAATCTGCAAACAGTTCTCCATTCCGACTCATCATTTCACCGAGCGCTTGTTGATCCATAGTTGATTCTCTTTGTGTGTTGTCCACGCCGAGTTTGGCATTCATGTCACTCCACCCATTAGAATTTTGATGTCGCCAACTGGAGTTTTGTCTAGTACTGATTGCAGTTGTCTGTAGAATTCCTCCTTCTTCTCTTGATCTGGATTATTTGTAGGTGCACGGCGTGGTATTGTATGATTGTGACTTTCCCTCGTTTTGAGTTGGATCTTGGTGTCATGAAGCTGATTGTGGAGGAGATTGGTTCCCACTGCATGAGAGAGAGAGAGAGCCTTTAATGCTATTGGAGAGATCATGATAGCCGCTCTAAAATTCAGTGTGCTCGTGGTTGTCGTCTGGGTGACAATATCGCAGTGGATTATTGACTTGTCTCCAGTTGACAGTTTGGAGAGTCTACTTCCATTGCATCTGCTCTCGCAGATTCCAAGCACTTCTATGCTATACCTTCTTACCTCGTTTGCAATGTGGTCAGGCTTGCTAGGTTGATACATGATGTGGACATTTCATGTCCCCATGTTTACTTTCGCTTTGATGGAGAGAAGAGGAGACACATCGGTCAGTGGGCTTGTCGAAGGCTTTCACCACCCGGCGTCATTTCATCTCCCCGATTCCAGTGAGGAATAAGTTTGTTTATACTTTTTATATTTTGTCTGTGCTTTGAAGTTTGTTTAGCGATTGGATTGGTTTTCTGGGTTAGGGTTGCTAGCCGTATGCCCAATTTCCCCTGTTTATGCTGGCTTAGGAGTGGTTAGTAGCTAGTAGTGAACTAGTTAACCAGGCGAGTTTTTTGTAGCAGTCTATTATTAAAGCATATGTTATTGCATCATTAGGCTAGTGCTAAAAAAGCCGAAATCAAGTATAGGAAGAGGTTGCGTAATGGTCTTTTAGACACTAGAAATAAGGAGAAAGGCCAGGAGTTTGACAAGGTGAACATTTTCGGTAGATGAGAAATGCTCATATTGAGTGTCCTCTTGATGTGTAAATAGATATAAAAAAAGGTGACGGGGTCATAATGAAAGTTATAATAATAGACTAATTATAATGAAATCAAAAATTGTGAGTGTTAAGACCATGGTAAGACTAGAGATTGAACATACCTTGTTTGCTCGCAGATATCAGGCTTGAATTGGGGAATTGCCAGTGCTTCTGCTGTTTACAACTGTCGAAGGCGTACTCCTTTTGAACTACTCCATTTGACTCTATAAATGACACTGTAGGAGGATTCTAGTGGAGTTATATGTCCAGAGTTGACCAAATGTTCAAAATTTTAACTGTTAATTGATTTACATTCTCCCCTCGATAACCATACAGGATAGTGCTCAGAGATAAGTTTGGAAATTGCACACTGCGCGGCGTCACATAAGTTTATAGTTTCTAGATATTGATATACAGGATAATTACGGTTAATGGACGATGAACAATTCAAGTAGGGGAGATACATTTGTTTGTATCAGCTGTAGGTAAGAAACACTATTAAATTTTTAAACAGTTGCAATGTCGTTATGTACACCACTGAAGTAGTTAGTTTGGTTAGAAATATATTTAACAAGTCTTAAACTGTTGTCAAATAACAGTCTGACAAGTAGACCTGCACATGAAATCAAATATCTAACAATTTGAAAATGACATTAAAAGAGCTGATCTGTATCATAGTTTAGTTTACCGTTTGAGTTATACCATTTAAGATAGCCGCTAAGCTTTATTCTTGCTAAACAAACAACTGGGGTAATACCTACCAGTGAAACATATATCCAGGTAATTTTAGTCAAATCTCACTACTGCGTCATAAGTTCATTAAAAGAACAGTTAAAAAACTTATCTCCGTAACTACTTCGCCTTTGTATCTATAAAAATATTGTCGAACACTGTGTTCAGTATATAGATATCCAAACCAAGTCGGAATTTGATGGTTTGGAAAAAGTTGGGCATTGGGTTAAATGGTATTCATTATTTTTGTGTCTGTATTTCCCAATCAATGTAAGACAAAATAAATGTATTTCTACTGATGTCTCGCTATCTAATGCCATTAGCTTTAGCAAAGTTAGAGTACACTGGAATTTACAGTATCCAAGCTTATATATGATAACTTGACAAGTCTTCTTCTACATGAATGATTCGGTGTTGTCACAATTGTAGAATTATGATGATATCCATGTGTAGTGTGTTGTGTGTAAAGAGTATGTGAATTACAGATTGAGATTTGTATGTACATAGGTGTTGATAGTTTTTATCGTATGTATGTTGGTTATGTCAATATGTGGAGGTGGGTTGAGACCAGGTGAAATTACGTTTTACTTCCTCATTCTTATTTCAATAATTTTGATTCCACTTAATGTGAAGAGATTTTGCTATGAAAAATTTAAGGAATTAAAAGATGCTAACAAGATGTTTAAAACCTCGCCTGGTTTACTAGTTCACTAGTGGGAACTAATCTCCTCCAGCATAAGGATCATGACAGCAAGGTTCAACTCAAAAGGAAGGAAGAAAGGTCACAATCATACAATGCTATGCACCTACAAATAATGCAGAGCAAGAGAAAAAGGAGGAATTCTACAGACAACTGCAATCAACACTGGACAAGACGTCAGTTGGCGATATCAAAATTCTCATGGGTGGAGTGACATGAATGCCAAACTGGGAGGGGACAACACAGGAAGAGAACCAACCATGGGTCGAGAAGCGCTCGGTGAGGTGATGAACGAGAATGGAGAACTGTTTGCAGAATTCTGTGCATTCAACGATCTGGTGATTGGACGCAGTGTGTACAAACACAAGGATATTCATAAAGCGATATAGAGTTGATTTCACCAGACACCAGATGCACTAAAAATCAGATCAACTTCATCTCAATCTCAAGAAAATGGAGACGCAGCCAGCCTACTTTACACAGGTTCAAGAAGAGGAGCAGATGTTGGTTCAGACCACTATCCAGTGCAAGGAGCCTTCCGAATCAATTTAAAAGCTTTCAAGGAAGCTGGTTACAGACCACAGTCCAAGTACAACACCCAGGACAATAACTGAAGGACGAAACTACAAAGAAAATCTTCACATCAACCACCAAGACAAAATGGGAGATATCGAGGAACATCCCTGAAGAAACCTGTGTGGAAGAACACTTGAAGTCTTTGAAAGAGATGTGGAAAGAAACCTGCACAGCCGTATTAGGAAGGAAGAAGAAAGAAGACAAGGAATGGATCTCGACGGATACCTGGAAGCTGATAGAGCAGGGAGAGGAGGATGGTGAAGCAGAAGATAAACCAGTGCATGGATGCTCAACGACAAGAGGAACTGAGCACAATGTATAAAACACTCACTGGACAAAGAAGTGAAGAAGAGTGCACACAAAGACAAAAGACACTTCTACAACACACTGGAAAGTGAAGCAGAACAGGCTGCAGACTGCTGGTAGGAGAGACAGAGACCTGACAACATTGTATCAAATAATCAGGTTACTATCTGGCAGGGAAGAGATCAACGCAGATGAAACTCATGTAAGATAGTGAAGGAAATTTAATTACGAAAGAAGAGAAAGAAAGGAAACAAAGGGTCGACCACTTGAAGAAGCTCTTGAATCGACAACCACCTGCACTCCGTGCAGAAATACCACCTACAGCCGGTGAACTACAAGTGAACATAAATCCTCCAACAAAGTGGAAGTCCTGAGCGCCATAAAAAGTGCGGGAAAGCAGCAGGACCAGATGGGATCCCATCAGAAGCACTGAGAACAGACGTGGAGACAACAGCCGACATGCTCTCACCACTATTGCAGAAGGTGTGGAAGGAAGAGAAGGTACCTGCTGGTTGATTGGAAGAAGGGTTACCTTGTCAAACTGCCGAAGAAGGGAGACCTCAGTGTTTGCAAGAACTGGCGCGGAATCACTCTCCTGTCTAACCAAAGCAAGCAGAATATTAAACCACATCATCCTGGAGAGGCTAAAGGATGCGCTGGATTCAAAACTACAACCGGAACAGGCAGGCTGGCTGGATTCAGGAAGTACAAATCATGTGCGGACCAAATTGCAACGCTACACTACGCATCATCATAGAACAGAGCATAGAATGGCAATCAGCTCTCAATCTCAACCTCATCGACCTTGAGAAGACCTTTGCCAGCGTCAACTGAGAGGTAAATTGGCAGTTGCTTCAATACTACGGAATACCGCAAACCTCTATCAGCCTCATTGAACAACTGTATGAAGACGTAACATGCCAAGTAATTCACAATGGGATGCTCAGCTCAGTGATGCTTTTGAAGTGTAA
Source organism: Heterobilharzia americana (assembly GCA_944470555.2). Taxonomy (NCBI): domain Eukaryota; kingdom Metazoa; phylum Platyhelminthes; class Trematoda; order Strigeidida; family Schistosomatidae; genus Heterobilharzia; species Heterobilharzia americana. The sequence goes on from OX104128.1 coordinate 48,184,755, forward strand.
GACAGGAGTGAAACAAGGTTGCCTACTATGCCCCATGATATTCCTGATTGTAGTGGACTGGATCATGCAGCAAACAGTGGGGAGCTGTGAGAAGAGGGGGATAGGCTGGCTGGACTGCGGAAAAGAACCTAGATCTGGATTTCGCCGGTGACTTGTGTCTAATGTCTTGTAGCACAAACTTGAACATCTACAGGCGAAAACTAACAAGTTAACAGAAGAGGCATGGCAAGGCAGCGAAGACGGGACTTCAGGTGAATATAGAGAAGACAGAAGTGATGAAGATACCGCACCAACAACTCCAACAACAACAACAACAAACTCCAATCACCATGAACGGGAGAAACTTAAAGGAAGTAACCTCCTTCACCTATCTAGGAAGCACTGTTTCAACTACAGGTGGCACAGACGAGTATATCGATGTCAGAATCGGAAAAGCAAGAGAGGCGTTCATCAGCCTGAAACCAGTGTGGAGATCTTCTGCACTCATCATGCGGAACAAGATCCGGATTTTCAACACCAACCTCAGTCAAGTCAGTGCTTCTATATGGTTCAGAGACTTGTCGAGTTACGAAAGGGATTTCCAATAAACTACAGATATTCATCAACAACTGCTTACGCTCACTCGCTACTGAAGATCAGATGGCCAGAAAGAATAAGCAACAAGGAGCTCTGGGAACGAACCAACCAAGAACGTATCACGCAACAAATATGCAGGAGGAAGTGGAGATGGATTGGGCATACACTGATAAAGCCGACTGGGGACATCACGCGTCAGGCCAGCCCCTCGAGTGGAACCTCGATGGAAAGCGACGAATTGGGCGTCCGAGGTGAGGGTGACATGGAGGAGATCGTGCGAGGAGGAAATGAGGGCTTGTGGGCTGTCGTGGAGCCAGTTTCAAAAGATTTCAGAGAACAGAGTGAACTGGAGACGTGCTACTGAAGCCCTATGTTCCATTAGGAAGCCAAGGGACCAATAATAATAATAATAATAACAAGATGCTTAAAATGAATATTTTCCCGGTAAAATTAATTCACAAAATAGAGAATAACATTAAATTAAATCGTAGAACTACTCCAAAATCATGGACCTCAATAATACTTATCCATTACACATCACACATCCGATGAAATTAGGAGAGTGCTCAACAAACAATTTCTGTGTTCTACACAATATCAAACACATTGCAGAGGACCTTAGCTCATTTGAAAGACAAAAACCCTCCAGATTCACAACCTAATTGTGTTTATAGAATGGAACTCCTAGATTGCAATGCACCATACATAGGGAAAGCCACGTCAAATCAGAGTTAGAACAAATGAATACCGAAGAGCTTCCAACCAACCCCTAGAAAACACATCAAGCATAGCTCTACATGTTATAATTTCAGGTCACAAGGTCGATTTTGACAACATCGAAATTATTCAGAAAGTCTTTCGAATGTTTTGTAAAGAATATCTCTTAGCAGAATCTCTACACATTAGGTGGAATCAAAATTGTTGAAATAAGAATGAGGAAGTAAAACGTAATTTCACCTGGTCTCAACCCACCTCCACATATTGACATAACCAACATACATACGATAAAAACTATCAACACCTATGTACATACAAATCTCAATCTGTAATTCACATACTCTTTACACACAACACACTACACATGGATATCATCATAATTCTACAATTGTGACAACACCGAATCATTCATGTAGAAGAAGACTTGTCAAGTTATCATATATAAGCTTGGATACTGTAAATTCCAGTGTACTCTAACTTTGCTAAAGCTAATGGCATTAGATAGCGAGACATCAGTAGAAATACATTTATTTTGTCTTACATTGATTAGGAAATACAAATACCAAAATAATGGACTATGCTCAGTATTTAATAAAGAACGAAGTATAATCTAAACTGCTACTCTCCTGAGAAAAATATGCATACCTCTTTATCAAATGTTCATATAAAAAGTCGATTTACTCTTTGTTAATATTTTGTTAAAACATTTTCAAAGGTTTAGATGAAAGAGCAACTCTTGAAAATGTATATTATATCCCGCTGCCTACTGATTCGCTTAAACAACAACAAAGCATATCCTTAAACCGACAATTCAAATCAAATAAGCTGTCAGTTAACGGACCAGATGGCATGATAATTGGTTTGGATACTTCAAAGTCTATTGACAAACGACTTGTCGCACGTGTTGTGCTTGAGTCAATCGCTTTCACGACAAGATTTATGTTAGAAAATTGTCGCAAACAAACAGGTAAATAAAAGTCTATAACATTTATGTCATGAGTGATGCTGAAAAGACCTAGCTTTACATAACCAATCCAGAATATCATTGACAATTTGCATCACCCAATGCATGGTTTCACATTGTTTGTCCCCCAACTTTTGTTAAACATCAGAATACTGAGTGCTCCATTATTGTATAAAATACGTTCACCAAACTACCTCCCTTGTGGTTATAAACCAGGCTTATCAGAAGTACACACCAGTTATAATCAATCTTACCTGATGCACGTTCTGTGGCTAATGTCTCAATCAGTCTAAACAGTTATTCTCACCGATCATCTTTAAGTATACCATCGAAATGTTCATTTTCTAGACAAGCCAAGTAATTTTTCTTGTTTCAATCTTTCTGCATTCGTTTAAGCTTAAGTACACGTGCGTTTGAAGTGGTACGCGAATTCTAAGCACATACTTCAAAAGCAACGCCAACGTTCTACCGATATTCTCTAATGGTTACTAATATAAACATGAATAATCTGTCTTCATTTTGGGTTGACGTCAGTGACTACCAGGTTACGCAGTTTCACATTTTCACTAGAGGTTGATAAGAAATACTGATTCCTAAAGCACATTTGTATTAAGCAGCCAATGCTGTCAATTTAATAGTTTGGAATGCCGACTGTACAACCTATCCTATTGGTTTATTTTCGTCACTTATCTGTCTTAGTCACTCACTACGTCAACCATATGCGTATATTTAACCTTCTTGTGGAAATTGTTTTCCAGTTCCGAAATGTATTCACTGGGTTCGTGAACGGAGATTTTTAAAAATACAAACACATCATGATCCTCTGAAGTTTTCATAGCGTTATTCAATAGAACGGTTTACAGGCATTTGAAGACAGATCCAGTCAAGAAGCAACATCTCTTTTCCTTTGTTCGTTTTCTTCAACACATGCTACCCTCCTGTGTATTGTTAACAGTCTACGGAGAAGATTTTCGTCATTCCCTTACATTTATCTAAATTGTTCACTGATAGACTGTGGTACTACTCGACATGGGTTCGAATCTTTCATGATCGAAGCTGTGAATGTAACTTTCTAACTACCACCTACAAGTACAAAACTTAGCCTCATACCTCTTGTTCTTATCTACTCAACATCCGGTTAATCTTTTTCAAGTTATCTTTTGTGAATAATTTTTCATATTTTACTTCTTTCTATTGTTTCCTCCGGTGTGGGCGACAACTGACTATTTATTAGATTCTGTATCAATCCATACATCCAAACTTATATTGGGGTAATTGTAAAGTTCATAATATCTTCATAAGTTTTAATTCCAGTCGATAATTTGTATTGTATGCAATATTTAGTAAGATTATACTAACCTATTCATTATAAAAATGCTAAAATTTTTGGCGTCGTTATCTCGATACAGACATTTCGTTATTAGTGGAATTTATCTCAAAATTGTTACAAAAGCAGAATACTTATTTCCCATTGAATATGTCTTAAATAATATGATCGATTTTTGTAGGGATAAATAAAACTAGAAAGTTTTTCCTGAACTAAAGCACTTGGTTAGAGGATCAAATTGAAGAGGAAAAGAGAGGAGAGGTAAACAAACTAATGACCTAAATCGATCAAGGGATAGGGAGAAAATATGAAGAAAAAAACATGAAATAACTCTTTCATAACTTTCTACTAATTGAACAATCAGCTTCTTTTTAAACTAGGAGTGAATTTCATATTTAGTTTTCTGTTCTCTCACTTTATGACTAAAGTACCGAATTTCAAACATATTGAGGGTAACTATTTATTGCAAACCAGCTATTCACTCACTTTCTAATATTGACTAGGACTTAACTATTTTTGATATATTTTTAATCATGCTAATTAAACTGCTACGTTGCACTGGATGTGGCCAAAGAACTACAAGAACTGTGTTTCTTTAAATTAGGTAGATGAAAGCTTACCATTTTATATGATCCCTTTTATCTCTGTATAACTTTTTCTGTGATTGATAATTGAGGAAAGCAAATTGACCAACTTATATTTGTGTGAATTTTATCATTAGTACTGTTGATTATGATCCCTGATATGATGGTTGGGTTTGAACATCACAGTGGCCTATGCTGGTGGAACGCCTGTTGTCTCGAGGTTCCAATATTTTGGAAAAGTGTGACACCAATAAGGTGTTTCCCATGGATAACTAGCAGTACCATGGTAATGCTGTCTTTCCTGTGGAAGGTGGGTTTAAAAAGGTTGGCTTGAAAATGGCAAATTCATCACTGCCCCTAACGTTTTCCAATTCCAGCGATATGATTTTGCAGTTAGATTCGAAACAAACAAGCAGGTTTACGCTTCAAACTTCCAGAAAAGTATCATGATTGACCTCAAGCTGATATCGCTTGGGCTGCATGGGTCGTGCACTACTATAACTAATATAACTTCTTTCCCAAGTATACATCAGGAAGGTGTAACCTTGCGTGATGTGTGCAGTTTGGAAATGTTAGTCTCTCTCACAATTCTATCAACATTCAGGTTCCCTCAAATTGATTATGTCATCAGCAAACTAAATAATTACTTGGCATTTCTCAACTGGATTCAGGTTCTCTGTGAAGAAATCAGTTTACAAGATTACAGCTATTTACTGCTGAGAAGTCCTACATGGGAAGAAATACCATACTATAGACTTCAGTAATACCTACTGAGTACATTGCTGGCATTAATAATGAGCGCATGGAAGAAAGTTTTGCATTATATCGATTGACCGATTCCACTCTATGAATGACTTTAGCACTGTTAGCGCTACTGGTGGTGACTCATACTGATTTCTCTTGTTTTAGCAGTTGACCGGATGCGTGATGCCTCCCTTTTAGATGAGCAAAGAAACTGGGAATCACCGAATACATTTAAGTGATCAGATTTAGTTTAAAATGTTCAGATGGTCATGAATATATATATGTAAATGCGTATATAAATAAATCGACGAAATAAGTGGTTTTGAATTTTCACGATCACTGGTAGACTTATAAACGCTAGTGTTATACATATTATAAACCTTTCGGTAAACTTCCTTTCATTCTTCTCCTTTTTCCTACTATAGCATGTGGTATTAAAAGTTATTGTACAAGCCCTCAATATATATATATATATATATATATATATATATATATATATATATATATATATCACACGAAGTCTAAAATTCATATATTGAGTGTTATGAGTCAGGAATGAAGTAAGATTTGCATCGCAGTTCATCACCTAAGCTATCACCAAATAGTGTCATGATTTTTGATACTCAATTGCTTTAAGTAATGAACGTATCGATTTGATTCCTTCACCTATTTCTCTTTTCTTTGCAGGTCTCTCGCCAACTATCCTCTATGTTAATGGGAATGTCGCACGTTCAAATTGGTTGTTGCAACGATTGTCAAATTTAATCGGGATTCCTGTTGAACGTAGTGGTGTTGAAGAGTCTAGTTGTGTAGGTGCAGCGATTGCTGCAGGTGTTGGTGCAGGTAAGCGCAGTGACGAATATGTATATATACTATATGGGTTTATGACTCATTAGTCCAGCCACTTGAATTCAATCCAGCAAGCTATAGGTTCGGATTCTGCTCTACCCTTTAAGGTGCAGAGATTCATTTAGTCTTCAAAAATGCAGGTTTTTATTCGGTTACATTCTTTCTCATCTTTATCAACTTACTTGTAAGTTAGTGGGAGAAACCGATGAATATTATAACCCCAGATAAGAGAGAACACTTGACCAATGAGATCCAAAGTAATCGACACAATTTCACAACCTCTTCTCTAAAAAATATTAATTTCACTTATATAAAGCTACGAAGGTGATAATCCATACGGCACTAAATGTCTAACTACTGCATTTTGTAACAGTACACTAAAATTGTATCTCGCAAATGTTTTTCGTGTTATCTGTGAATCGATGATTAAGTGAAAATTTTAATCTCACTAAATGGGTAAGACGTTCTAAAAAAGTGTTAAAATTTCTTGTAGTGATACTTATAATTCCCGGTTGCTATACATGGCTGAATTGCTCGACCTGGCTATCGTGCCCCAAGTGGCTTAATAGATAACGCTTTGCCGTTTGAAGCGAAGGGTACTGGTCTGAAGCCTCAGTGGAAGTGGAGTGCAGGTACATCCAGTTGACGAGTCCCGAATAGGACAAAACGCGCTTTTTGGGTTCCTCTACCAGTCACCAAGATCAATATAATATTAAAATTCTACTTGTTCGAAAAAATGATTAATTCTCGAAAGTTGTGCTCAGAATTATCAAAAAATCAATTATTCACAATTGCATCGTTGTTGTATTAAAACCTTTAAGCACACACATCATCTGTCCGAGTGCGAAACACGGAAGTATTTAGTTTTCTCTTCTAGTTTGTTCTTATTTGCTATTAGTTGCATTAGAAAGTAGAAAACACGCATTCAGAGATAATTCACATCGTTGGTCATCATTTATTTCTGAATTGTATCGCTTTAACTTAATTTTGGATCAGATCATTTCATTTATTTCGCTACATATATAACATGTTTGCATTATTTTTCACTTGTGTTAACGGAAAGCAGTTGGTCATCTGATTTTTGTTCATGAACTGCAAATTTTTTTGATTTATTATGAAATTTAAAGAGTAAAAAGAAAAACAAGCACATGACAAGTAGTATTTTTGATTTCGCTGTAATAAAATATTTTGGAATGAAAATATCCTTGAAAAGCCTACATATAAGGAATCAAAAATAATGTACGTAAAACAAAGAATTCTGATTTGTTTACGGAAAGTGAATAAGTTGGACATCTTCAATAGTTGCATATACCTGAGTAGTCAAATCAACACCGCGAGTTGATTGTCAATTAGTTCATGTCTATGGATAATCATTTATATTAATAGTGGATTTAAATCTCGACAGTATTTCAACCAGCGGCTTACAGCGCTCTGTTAAAATCCTACTGTTATTATTAACTTCAAACGAATTCTCATCTGTGATATGAAAAGTATTGGTTGACACTGAGTAACCTAGTTATTACAAGATTCTCTCGTGAGTGAGTGGAATGAGTACTGTCCGAAATGTCAGTAATGGGAATACATTTCATGCAATCTTGCATAGTTATTACTGTTTTCTTGTTTCTCTCCTACCGTTTTACCACTGTCACCATAGCTGGTTGGTCAATAGAGATACAAAAAATATATCTTCACTATCTTAGTTGATAAAGATTTCTCACTATTATTCTACGTGACGGTTTTCATTTAGGCTGAACATTCCTTGGTTAGTAGACTGAGATAGGCAAGTCGATTGATAAAGTTGTAGACCGTAGTCGACCAAAATGGCTTGGACATGTACTGTGCATCCCAAGACACCGCCTGCCTCGTCGTGCCATGCTAGGGAAAGTTAGATTAGGTTGGAACAGGATTCAGGATGACATGACTCCAGCCGATGAAGTCTCTGTGTGTTGGTCTTGGTCGTGTGGAGAAGATGTAGGCTGTCTGGCTGAGGTCCCCGAGACAAAAGGAATTAGTGGTTGAGAACTCTTAGTGAACTGGTTGGAAATTGGTCATAATGGCGCAGATTTATTTGCTCTTTTATGTCTTCTAAAGATAGGATATCTCCACTAACAGATATCTTTAGATTGTTTATTCTCTCACACAACTTTGCCTTGATGTCACTCATTTTCTATCTACCTGTTCTTTGTGTACTACTGTGAAGTGTGGCAACTGGAAGCAATACACTTGTCTGGAAGGTTCTACGTTGGTTTTGTCCATCTGTTTGTCAGACTGAGCGAGGTTGATTGAATTACTTATCCTTTGCATTCATATCTAATTGTCCAGTTACTCGTATAACTTTCTCTGCGATCGACTCATATCTTCTATAACAGTAACTTTAAGGGCCATCATAAAAACTAGTAAAATGACTGATTACCTTAATTTCGTTAGGAAAGATAGTTTTTCCATGAAACAATAAAATCAAATTGGTTATATTATTATTTGCTTGAGTGACTTGAAGAGTCAGTCCACTATAATGACATCGTTGGTTAGGCGTGCAAATTTCTTGAAAGCTGTACACCATTTCTTTTGTCATGGTATAATTCTATGCACCTCAACCAAAAACCATTCAGTTTTCGCTCAAAATGAGATGAAAGTGTTAGAAGTTAGTACACGTTCCGGTTAAAAAAAAAAAGCGTCGATTAGTACGTTAAAATCTACTCATTGTATTCACCCACGGAGAGTGAGCTCAATAATCAGAATATCAAGTTCACTTCCATTCCATAAAGTCACTGATGCCTTCACCACACGAATATTCTTTTAATGGCGAATCCTAATTTCTGTATAAAACGTAACCGCTTTCTCCTACTTGATGGTATATGCTGCATTTTTTCAGGTTAGAGGTGTAGTACTGTTTCTGTACGATCCCATATATACTTCAGGGTTCTCAAAAATCGTCTAAAATAAAAGAATGCTTTTTGATGGATTTATATACTATTTAGTTCTTCAAGTTATTATCCAGACACCTAACAAATATCTGTATAAACATGGACTAGTAGACTTCTAACACTCAATATCCCATAGTAATTTTAATTCAAACATCCTTATCACAGTATAAGCCAGTGAACAGTATGTGCTTTGATCCTATTAACAAGCATTATCACTTAAAACATATCCATGTATAATGGTTGCCATGTTAGCATAATTGAAGACTGGTGCTTATTTACTTCCCCTTTTTATAAGCTCATATCACTTTAAACGGACAGTTAATAGATATCTACTTATATCAACATACTTTTGAAATACGTTGGAAAATTTTGATTCATTTTTCAATATAATAAACATTTCTTAATTCCACGTTGGTATTCATCATGGACATTGAAGTACAAACCTGAAACTAATGAATAAATCCCTACAAACCTCCAAATTGAACTAATACAGTGCACATTAGTGACTAACTTTTAGAGGTGATTCTCTAAGTTCCAATGAGAATTCGAAACCGGTGGGGCCGACCAAGTCGAACATGATGATAGTTACTCAACGATGGCATTGGATGGAGTTCGTGCTATATCGTGAACTGACAGAAGTAGGAAAATATGGATCATTGGATTTGGACTCAATAGTTATATGCTGGCTGTGGAACCTGGATTCGACCCTTGGTGGCGTCATTGGTACCCACTGCGGAGGAATTCCATACTAGGATGAAACAGTTGTCTAGTCCCTCTGGGTTTCCAAAGTTTCTCCAACTGATGTCAGTCCATGATAAATATCAACCCGAAATCATTAAATAAATCCCCACAAACCTCCAAATTAAATTTCTTCATTCATGACTACTACCCTTTCCAATTCAATCAAACTGATTTGTTATGGCATTTACAGTTGTTCTATGGATAATTAGATGTATTCAAAAGTTCAACTGGTAATTTCAGTTATCGTTATTTCGATTACACTCATGATTCTCGGCCACTGGTGTTGATGCTTGAAAATGTCAGTCAGTAAAAGTAAACTTACTGACTGTGGGAGTAATATTCAGATAATAGAACTTTATATTTTTTGAATCGATCCACTGGAAGGTCATAACTCTGTACCACTGAGGTTTATTATTTGTCCCTTGGGTTCCTAGTAGAACATTGGGCTTCAGTAGCACATCGTTACTTCACTCTTTTCTCTACAGTCTTTTCAACCTGGCTCCACAACTTCCCACAAGCTTTCATTTCTTCCTCACATGATCTCCTCGTCACCCTCAGCTGGGACTCTCACCTTGTCGTTTCCGATCTGGGTTCCACTAAAGTGCCTGTCGCGTGATGTCCCCGAATGGTTTCCTCAGTGTATACCCAATCCAATCCATCTCCACTTTCTTCTGCATATTTGTTGGGCGGTGTTCTCGCCTCGTTGCCAGCTAGCCAGAGTTCCTTATTGCTTATTCTTTCTGACCATATGATCTTGATTATCGAGTGAGCGTAGGTGGCAGCTGTTGATGAATGTCTGTAGTTTGTTGGAAATGTTTTTCGTGACGCGCCAAGTCTCTGAACCATCACATAGAAACACTGACTTACTTGACTGAATTAATGTTGAGAATCGGGATCTTGTTCACGCTTTCTGCTGAGTGCAGTAGATCTTTACATTGATTTCAGATTAATGAAGACCTGTCATGCTTTTCCGATCCTGGCTTTGACGTCCTCATCTGTGCCGCCGCCTGTAGTTGAGACGATGCTACCTAGGTAGGTAGGTGAGAGAGACAACTTCCCTTAGATTCCTCCCGTTGATGGTGATTGGTGCTTGTTGTTGTTGATTGGGTATCTTCAGCACTTTGCTACTGAGGTTTGATTGAGTGGTATTAAACAGCTGACAGCTATATCTTATTCTGAAATGGTTATGTCGACTAATATCGACTTTTAATTAAAACCGCGGCGCAAATTTTAGTTCATCATCTCTTGTTTATTTCCTTTATTCACACAATCTTATTTTTAAGGTGTATGGTCAAGTTTTTCTGCAGCAACTAAACAATTACACAATCGTCTTCGACTAGAGTCAAATATCTCCCCGTCTGTTAGTACCAATCATGCACAAAGTGATGACATTGGTGACAATCTGAAAATAAATCATTCCAATTTACGTAGATGCTTCATGCCACAATCCTTCGAAATATGTAAGTTCATAAACCGACGTTATCAGATTTGGTCGCATATACGTGCTTCATTTCCACACAGACTACGTTCTATCAGCAGTGCATAAAGAACAAATGATGTTAGAAATAAAAACTGACTTCGTGTCACTGTTTTCTTTACTTCTTCATTTTCTACCTGTAAATGTTTTTCATATTTTTATATTCAAATATATAATCGTCCTTCTAACCAACTTGCCACCTGCTTGTTATCATTGTTATTACCATCGTATGCACTTAGATTTTTCATCCATTCTGCTCACTTAGTTTAATCTTTTCAATGTGATGCTCATCGTGTATGTGTGAAAGGAATTTATACATCTGAAGGTCAACGTGTTATTGTTACTTGATGACTCTATTCATGATCTCTCATTTTTTTATGTGAATGCACAAAGTAGCCAATGAAAATTAACGTTTGGCGTTTCGGTGTTCATCAAATTCATCTCTTCTTAATTTGTGACTATTGCCATCACTTTCTGTTACGAAAGTCTTCATCAACTAAGAAAGGAGAATAGTCAAACAGGATAGGATGGATAAATCAGTAAAAGAACTTGATTAATCGCTTCAAATGATACTTTTCATTTTTAGAAAGTTGAAGGTAAAAAAAAACGTCACCTACACCGTTTATTTGACTTTTCAGTATGTGTGTGTGTGAGTATTTCCTCCACACTTTTGTATTACCTTCAGTTTTCTTATTTACACTTCTGTGTTGAAATTTCTATTTTTTATTTGATCAAATGTATGTATATAAAAGCATTATATATATATATATATATATATATATATAAAAGCCCCTTTTCTGAACTGAATTATTTTGTATTTCTTGGAATTATTGCTCACTAGCAACTTCACTTTATTCGGTGTGTCTTGTGCAATTCTGATTTATATCTATTGGTGTTTCTTTTATGTATTTTTAAAATGTCACTTCTTACTATTTTTTTCTGTTGTTTGTTTTTGTTAATCTCTAATTATATATATAATACCACTTTTTGAAGTATATTTTTTCACTCATTAGAGAAAGATAGAGCATATCTCTGTCAATTTATCTGAATTTATGGGTAGGTAGGAACGCACTTCAATAAAGTCGGAGCAAAATTAGATGGGGAGCTACCTAAATGTAAAACGAAAGTGAGTATGTAATGATCGTGATGAGTATGCTTAGTGGTAGCCGAAGATATAGCAATCACTGAAACCTAGTCGAAAGACTACCGCGAAAATACTAGTAGTGAGACTACATGCTAATAGGATGGATTGGCGACCCATTCATTGAAAGGCTGACTGGAATTGTAGGCGGAACACAGAAAAACATTTTAATTACGTCTATGTTAACGTAAGTAAGACAGTGACGTTGGGTCCTCAAATCTTGCAAGAACTATGAAGAGAGTAGGTAAGCTGTGAGTAGACAGAGCAGCCAGTTTTAATGGGCTAGCATCAGATGTACTCAAGGGAGTTGGTTCAGGATTATTGGTGTCAAAAAGCATATCCTAGCAGTTCGACATAATGCTATGTAAATCGCCTCAGTCAGTAGTTGCCCAAGTTTTCAATGAACAAGAGGGAAATCCTTTCGATTTCATGTTCTATGTTCTCTCATACCTTGCTGGAGTTCAGAAGTGTCAAAACCTAGGGTGGTTGGCACAAATGTTATACATGCTGACACATACTCTGCATCAGTGGGCACTCACACTTGCTTCACTCAAATCACATTTCAATATTCCCTTTAAATTCACTTAACTTTTTATTATGAATACTATAGTTTTATCTTTCTTTTTGTTGACTTTCGCGTCGTCTTGATGTGAGATGTTGCTATCTGTACCCTTATTCAGTAATGCTAACTGCTGTACTATCACATTGAGTTAGTTTGTTTATGAATTTCTTGTGTTTCGTAAATAATCAGTGATAACCTTCGTTAGCTTCATTTCACTCGCTTGACATATATTACAATATTGTTTGTGTCTTCTGTATTTATTCAGTCCGGCACGTAGTGTAGTGATTTACGAATAGTAGATTGAGAGATGTATTCTAGTTAGAAAAACGTTGATCTTAGGGATATAGATGGGTCCGTCTTTTGTGTATATGGGAACCTTCAACACTTCAGGCTTATCATAATAATAATCTCCTTTATTCCAAACATGTGTGATACAGCATGGAATATTTCAACAAATTCGACTCCCGTACAATATTTTTAAAAGAAATAATTATTATGTCTGCATAGTGTTAATAAGAACAGTAATTGAAGGCATAAGTGTGAAACAGACATCTAATGTGAAATAAGCATCTGGTCTCGATTAGGAAATCAACCCAAAATCGAGTGTAGTTTCGATAGTGGCAGTTCAGTCAGCCAGCTTAGGAATTCACAATCCCATGCAGGTATCCTACGAATGTTATTATGGTGTATTTTCGGACATTTCCAACCGGCGGAAAGTTTTTCCTTTGCTTTATTCTTAGCTTGAGAAACGAAAGTTCGAAAACACTTTAAAGACGTGCCAGAGTACATGATGCGTTCAGAAGACACTTAAAAGATTAAAGCAAACTGAAAGGCAAGAATTTGATAGAATGTAATCGGTGGAAAGTTTTTTGGTAGCCTAAGATTTAAGTAGGTTGCCGCCATTATTAAACTCGTCTCCCATTTATTAATCGAGTACTTGTTATGCTTTCTGTTTGCCTTATTCACTTTCTTCTCTCGCTCGCTGTACGGCTTCCAAATGATATAGTGTATTCCTCAACATCCTGGTTAGCTTGTGGGTAAACTCAAAACCTTTTCACTAGTTAGTCAATACTAAACTGCATGTTGGAGTTGTTCAAGTTTATATTCTACTGAGGGTTATCCAGTACTCATTGGGTCTTTGCAGCGTAAGAAGTAACCAACTTTCATCACTTCTTTACTTTTACCCGTTGCAGAAGAAGTGGTTGTCGTCACTCGGTGGCCTAGTGGATAACGCTATGGCGTTTGATGCAGTCGGTCCTGGGTTCGAGTCTTAGTGGGAATAACATCGCTCACTGGGGTGCGAGTATGTTTGGCTGACGAGTCCCAAGTAAGACGAAACGCACATCGTGGATTCCACTACCCATCAATAATTTCATCACTTCTGTTTCTACCTTTTTCGCCTATTGAATAGTTGTGTGGAATTACATTAATCGAATAACAATAGATCATATTCTTTTATTTGAATGAATACTGTTAGTTCTTTCAGCTTTACACAGAAATTCCCAGTTTCTCTTCAAACCGGGATCTTTAGTAACTTCAATTCATAAAACGTATACTATAGTGAACAATACTCTGAAATCTGGTGGTCATCATTGTTAACTTCAGCTTTGCTATCAATTACTAATCTTTAAAATAATAACCAAAACTGGATGTGAACTGGAACATTTGTTACTGAGCCAGCTAGATAACATTTTGACAACAATGATATAGATCACTGGAGGAATAATTATGTTTCATTTCAAAGTACTTGTGGTAGTTCTCGTATTCTTTTTGTTCAGTGTCATGAATTTCTAGGCGATATCGTATGATTATTCTAACATCGTAAGGTTTCAAGATCGCTGTGCCTTTACTATCACATGACTCTTGTTAATGTCAATATCATTCTTTTTATTGTTGTTTGTGTACACAGAGTTGATCAATCGATCATGGATCAATTTAAGCGTGTATTTCTTTTAATGGTGATACATGGTTTTATACTGTGTAAACTGAACAGTGTTTTTACTCACACTGACCAATCGTCATTATTTTATGCATTGGTAAGTCAGTTGCTTAACAAGATTGTGTGCGTCTGCTTTTGAAGTGAAACTCGCTTAGTATCGAACTTCATGTTGGAACGATGTTAGATAAAAGGTTTGTAAACATTCATCTTGGTTTTCGTTTATCTACAAAAGCTTGGAGTTTCGTCTATATTGATCTAGTGGTTAATGCATTTAATGATTTCATATACTTTCAGTTGAGTAGCTCAATTACTAGGCTTTCATTGGCTTATAGACGGCGACCCTAATGGAAATACTCGAAGAACCAAGCTTTTACTATTTGAGCACATGCGAGACTAGCATTTGCTAAACTGAAAACTGTTTTTTTTTCAGCAGCTTGGAACGATAAATGTTTTAGGTAAAGTGGTTGTCTTCTTCACCTTAGACTATCTGAAAAACGATGAGTTCATGAACGAGTAAGTCCGTTATCTTTCATATCAATGCGTATTATTAACTTTTAACGTGAATTCTGTTGTAAGAATCTGACAGACAGTCATCAGATTCGTACTCCTTTGGTTATTTGGGAATTTTACGCTAAAAATGTTTGCATACTACCGGAAGCTTACCAACCTTCATCTCCGGCAACTGTAAGCAGTGTTATCCTCTTCTTTTAGTGACCGTTTCGATCTAAATAACTTCTCACACGAATACGTCATCATCCGCATTCGGATATAATCTTTTCTTTCAGAGTCTATGAAACTTCATCTACTTCATACAAGTGTATCTCATTTGAATTTTTAATGTCTTGCTTTCCGTAAAAAGCATATTCTTTAACCTCAAAAGATGAGCTGATATCTTTAGATTTGATGTGTAAAGTGAATTGAATTTTTGATAATGGCTAGTTGATGTTTAAATTGACTAAAAGAGCTTCATGTATTCAATGAATTTAATGGCGGAATGTAGTGACTATTTCACTCAGCGGTTTTTACCATTTTCCATGGATTGATAACTGTCCTAATGAATATATAAAAATCCGGTTATCAGAGATATTGTACATATTATTGTGGAATGCTAATTTGTTCCTTTCAGTTCTGTATAGCTATAATGATTTTTCTTTTGTTGGTCTTCTCCCTCTTCACTTCTGAGGGATAAAGCAATTTCAGCCTATCCATCACCGTGTAATACTCTCTTTTTCTACTTGTTCGCTTGCATACGAAGTACAAACACAATCATCATTAACACATTAGAGGATTAAAATTAAGAAAGATGAGAACAAATAAGAAGTGACATAAATATAATAATACAAGCAATAACACTAAAGGAAGTGACATAGTTTATTCTAATCTTAGTAAGAAAACAAAGTTTACCAAGGTAGGTGTGGTGAAAGAACAAATTGTTTTCGTACACATAAAGGTGGTTTGGATTTGTGTATGGCTATGGCTTCCGCAAATCTCAGTTTACGTCCCTGACTGTTTCTATATAAAACTTTGAAAGCCGTTTGAACACTAACTTTGTGACCTGTTTCTAAGATATGATTCAGATAGAAAAGCTGGAGCTTTGTATGCAAAAAAGACTTGTTCAACCCTTGCTTCTTTCATGGTCTTAATCTTCAGCGTTTCTTAACATCCCCCTCTACCTTCCTCTTAATTCTTTCTTTCTGTTCATACAATCAACTACTCCTTGTTTCTATATCCACCCTGATTAAAACCCATTGATTTATATCCTATCATATCACTCAACTCTTTATTCAAACCTCATCATCTTTACTTAATTTCTAAAACATTCTTGAATCATAATAACCTAAATTGGCAACCCTGCATTTTATGGAATGACTCTAAAGTCCACCCCAACAACTGCTGAAATAAAAAACCAGTTATTGATGTTTCGGTTGGGGTACCAATTTTTCATAAAATAGAGAACCGTAATTGGTTATCTCAGAAATTGTTAGGGTAGCCTCTAAAGTCAACCGAACGCTATCAGTGTCCAGCATAAGTCGTTTAATATATTTCTGCAGTAAAATCAACACTAAATACATCTGTCACATCTAAACATCAATACACATATATGGGAACAGGGATGGATGTCAAAATCCACTACCTAATCAACAAATACAGGGGAAAAGTAACAACAAATCTCAGTGAATTTAAAGACCACCCTAATCCAACAACTGGAATTAACATTTAGACCTCTGCATTTTATGAAAATTTACCTATCCGGACGAAATGAAGAGAACTAACTGGTAATTTCGATCGTTGCTAAGTTCACCATTAAAGTCACTCCATTTTATGTAATGACAATTTAACGTTGTTTTAATACAAGAGTAAAATTTGTGCACTATGGTAGAATGTAATTCCATTTTTATTGATTTATTAAATTTATCACATAATGTAATAGTATTATTTACTGGATTACGTTTCGGACATAATTTATTGTCCATAGTCATATCAAGATAACTACACAACTTTGAAATTTCCTTACCTTGCCTCCTTTGTGATATTGATAGTAGGATTTCCCATATATCAAGAACAGGTGTTGTGTGATTTTTGCTGCATTTATTAGGTGTTGCTTGGATCAACAGAGAATGGGTTATCAATTTCTCCCTACACCACAATAGGTTAGATTTTAGGATTTTCTTTCCCTCCCATCCTTTAGTGTCTTAGTAGGTTTAAACCAACACACACACACACACTTTAAAATAGATTAAAACTTCCTGTTGATCCATTTAGATAGAATAATTTAACTTACCAAATCACTTGCAACGAATGCGAGGTCAAATAAGTGGGTCATAGTAGTCGACCAGGGTCAATAGGTTATGTGAGCACAGAAATCTAGTTAGATCAAAGTTGGTAGATCCTACTAAGATGAAGAATTTATGAAAGTGTTCAGCCATACCTATGAATGCAACTGCAACAGCAACAATAATAGTACTAATAGTGTTGATAATAATGTTAATAATAGTAGCGGGAATACTGTGAATAGAGAATTCAAAACCTCCACAGTACTACCATACAAAGAAGGCACCTCAGAAACACTACGTAGAATTCTCAATAAGGCTGGGATTAGGGTGGCATTTAAACCTAAAAACTCACTTCGAAATAAGCTTTGTAGGTTAAAAGATCCTATTGACCGAATTAGGCAGAATAACTTAGTTTACCAAACCCCTTGCAACGATTGTGAGGTCAAATACATAGGTTAAAGTAGTCGACCAGGATCAATTAGTCTATCGGAACACAAAAGCTTAGCTAGGTCAAAAACCGCAGATCCTAGTAAGGTAAGGAATTTAGAAAAAGGCTGAGCTATAACTATGCATGTGATCACACACAAACACACAATAGCATGTCACAGGGTGAAAATTCTTAAAACTGAGATAACAGGGTGAAGGGTGAGATTGATAACTGAATCTTTGTTTATCGAATCAACACCTAATACATGCAACAAGAATGACTCAGCGCCTGTTCCGGATACATGGAAAATCTTACTACCCACCTCACGAAGAGACGAGGAAATTGGGACTATATAAAGGATATCTCAAAGTTGTGTAGTTATCTTGATATGACTATGGACAATAAATTATGTCTGAAACGTAATCTAGTAAACAATACTGTTACATTGTGTAATAGATTTAATAAATCAATAAAAATGGAATTAACTTTGCTTGTTACTATACCTTTTGATTACTTTTCAATATTTATATACATTTTGATTATTTTAGGATGTGAATTATATTTCCATTTCATATGTCGCCTTACTACCACACCTAAGAAACCCCTTTCACACATTAAACAAACTGTAAATTCTCACCGAAAATAATTTTATGTAAATGCGATTGTACAGCTAAGTGAATGAATTTGCCAAGGAAAGCCTCTTTGTTGAAGCAACTATGTACACAAATGTAACTGCGGACAAAACTAACTGACTTCTTATAATTCAGCTGATTTTTTTTCTTTGAGGGATGTAACACTCCTGTCGAATATTTGAAAGTCTTCAACTCGCTCGGAATATTCTAATTTCTTTCTGAATTTCTACTTGACAGAACTACTTTATCTGCACAGTTCAAGTTGTCTGTAGGATCTTTTAAAGAGTAATGTTAATAAAGCTACCTACTCATATTTCAGACTAACTAGAGTGGAAGTAAACAAGTTCTCAATACAAATGAGGACAGAGGAAACTGATATCCCTTAACCAAGACTCAACATAATTATTGTATAACAAACATAATACTAGGAACACTCCGAAGAAATAAAATAATTTTGTATTGAACAATAAAAAGGTTTGTCATGACAACTCATAATCACATCATTTGCTGACCGTGGTTTTGAGTATAACTGTATGCAAGTTCATGTGTTTCATTGTAAACACAAATGACTTTTTACACAATAATATTACGTAATATAAAGGGAGAACAGGTTATTTAGACGGATTAGAAACAGTTTTTTATGTTGCACATTTATAATTATAATGGTGGTTAATTATGTCGTTACTTACATTATCTCGCTGTTGATTGGACCGAGTTGTTCGCTCTCGAGTCTTGGTGGGAACAACATAGCCCGATGGGAGGTAGGGGCATTCAGCTGACGAGTTCGACATTGAACGAAACTTGCATCCTGGACTCCACTATTAGCCACTACCTACCATTAGTATTAAGTAGTGGTTAGTGTTGTATCTGTACATTGTTTGTCCTGAGCTATTTTCTACGTCTGCTGACTTGTTCCTGATGAACATGTATTACCGTGTGACAGACAACAATCCACTCTAACAACTCTTCCTAATCATGCTGTCTTAAAATTTTATTGATCCAATTGTGTTATTATAACAGCAAAGATGATCAAAATATTAACAAAAAACCGATGATATGGCAGGTAAACTTACATCTTACCAAAAATCTAAAGACAATTTTCCACTACTGAACTAAGTGAAATATGATCAAGGCAGGTGTTTCGCTGGTGTCATCAGCAGTTCTAGCAATATTAGTCTTCTTTTTTGAAGAGTAATTAGGACAAGGTCAAAGCAATTCAATTCACCCAGTGAAATATGCCCTGTTGTTACGTTCCATTTCTCCTGAATGTCGTTTTTAGACCCAGAAGAAAGCCCGACTAAATTACTTCTCAGTCTGAATAAATTAGGTTGTATTTATTTAGTTACTAGAAAAACCGCTCACTCCAGTCTCGCTTTCAGGCAGTTTAGGAATAAATCACCTCATCTACGTTATGCAATTTGGAAGTAAGAAGTATTCACACATTCTAAGCGGTTCAGGAATGCCTCATTCGATTTTTATGCTTGGATTAGAAGAATATAGCGATCATCAAAATGATCAGTCTAGATCATGCCAACTATCTATGAAGTAACTCACTACTGATCTGAGTCATCTTTAAAAAATGCCAGCTTACTACCTGGTTAGTGTAAGCCAGTCATTCGAAGCGTAAGAAGATATGACTGGAAACTGATATCACTGACATAAGTATATGCAATTCTCAACTTCGTCTAAAAGGCGAACATCTGTTTATTGTAAAAATATTTACTTCTTATCTCTTCCCGCACTTTATTCACCAACAACAAATAATTGTCTTTTTTAATGTTTATACAGCAACGTTTCATAGTGTTCTTAATATATCCTGCAAATCAGACTTCTGTAGTGTTGTGGCGGAATACAAGACCAATCGATAGCTGCTACCTTGATGGAGTGGTCGGATTTGCATATAATAATGACAAAACGATATATACTGATGTAATGCTTGTTCCCTCGTCGTCCCATTAGACCACAAATGTTTGTTGGATAGTGGTAAGACAATAAAACAGTTACCGTTATAGTTTAAATGGCTGTTTTTTACTATGTCAAGATGGGTTTAGAAAAATTTTGCACAACATACCGGTCCCGGTTCCGCTCATGGTTCGAACAGAAACTTACAAACTAAAACCTCGAACTTATAAAAAGGCAACATGTAGTCGGCTTCAACCATATGCCTCTTGAACTCTGTGGCCCCGCACCAATATTATTATTATTATTAAAAGGCGAAAGTGGATCTCAACAGTTCCTTCTGAAGTAACGGATGCACATGAATATCTTCTTGGAGACTCTGAGAACAACGAGGGGTAAAAGTAACTAAAATGTAGATTGCCGAAGAGTCTGTGCAATAACCGGAATCAGTAGTGGGTAGCGTAAGCTAAAGAGATGGAGAAGGCAGTGGCCATAGATAACAATAAAAAGATAATGGGTTAGTACCAAGTAAACAGTGGTGAAAAGGTCAATGGTTAGTGAGACTAAAGCCGAGATTAGTCATACTATTTGTCCACGTTAGAGACGACAAGTCAGAATGACGCAGCGGTCTGTGTTAGTGAAATGATTGTTCCCTCGGGGTTCTACCATGCCGAAAGGTCTGCTGGATAGTGGAAAGACGAAAAGCTACTACCGTTAAAGTGTAAACTACCACAGTATGGTGGGGGTCCGAGGAAGAAGTAGTACTGCCGGCTGGGTGGGGAATAACACTAGTGAGATGTTTCACTTAGTTGACCAGTAGTGCCTTCTCAAAAGAAAGAGGGGTTAGAAAAGGTCAGCCAGAAAAATACCACAATCCTCCCTGCCCCACGGTCTTCCGGTGCCGGGGGTATGGGTTTTCTGTACCTCAAACCAAATCCCACAAAGTGTCACAGGCTTCAAGCAGATGTCCAATGGGCTCTGTGATTACACAAATCTTTTTCTCTTTCAGGTACCTTAAGAAGAAAATAGCGTTTCACGATGTAGGTAGCCGGGAAGTGTCAACCACCTGCACGCCTCCATTGGTACACAAGACCCAATCAACCACAGCCTATCCTCCTCAACTATGTCTCTTCCTTTGCCTTCACCTCTTGGTACTAATAATAAGCCTCTTACCCCTTGCCCAACCTCTCGTTCTGCGACAATTGTCAATAATTAGAACCATCAGAACCTCGTTTCCAGTTTCCTATGACCCCTCCACCGACTTCACGTAAGAGTTCTAAACGTCCGAACCCTATGCCAAATCGGACAACAAGCATCACTCGCCAAAACTTTGTAATTTCTTTTCATAGATGTATGCTTTATCTCTGAAGCACGTATACAGAAAACGAACGTGGCTGTTGAACTGGCCTCACCTGGCCATAGTAGTGAGTCTTCAGAATTCACCTTACGAGTTTCCAGAAAGACATTGGGAAACTCTCGTGGACTGTCTGGTGTAGGTGTAGCGTTGAGCTGTAGAGCAGAAAGTGTGCTTCTCGACTGGATACCAGTAAACAGCCGTCTACGTGCTGTTTTACTGAATTAATCTGTAAGAACTAAAACTAGGCGATGCCAATTCATAATCTCCGCCTACGCACCCGCCGACTGTAGTTCAGATGACACAAAAGATGAATTCTACGAAAAACTGTTAATCCTGCTGCAGAAAGAAAAACGTCAAGACGTAGTCACGATGGCAGGTAACTTTAATACTCATGTAGGTAAGCTGAACCGATCATGAACGCACTTTGGGTGTATTTATGGAATCCTATGCCCACCGGCTGACAACTGTGATCATTTGTTGTAATTTTGTCCCTACAACTACTTGTTTCTGTCCAGCAATAATGCTGAGCACACACAGGGACACTGTCTCACATGGGGTCCACCGACTTCATACTTACCATAGACACAGACAGATCATATTGCTATAAGCCGTCGTTGGAGAAGATCTGGGGAGGATTGCTGCTCTTCCCGGAGTACCAGTTTGGATCAGACGTTGGCACTGGTTCGGGTATGTCTACACCTTGCTGATCACAGGAAACAGGCGATAGTGAAGCCTGACTATGGTCGATTAGAATATAAGGACGTTAAATACGTATTTGGGGAGGAGTTAGCTAAACATTTATCTGAGCGTGACAGCAATGCTCATCTTGAGGAAACCTTATGTGCTAATAATTCAGACGTAGAAACAGAGGTAAGGACAGTTGGTAACCTACACCTGAAAGTAAGCAAGCGTCAGTGGATTTCCTTGACTTCACCTGAAACAACGGGTGCAAGAAGACTGATTTCAGCTAGCCCCGACCACGATGAAGACTGAAAGCAACTTAGACGTAAGTTGACTAAGAGTCCGCAATGATCGCGAACATTGGTAAGTGACAAGAGCAAGCGAAATAGAGAAGGCAGAAGTGGCGGCTAACACATCGCAAATATTTAGGCTTATAATGGATACTGGCAAGGGGAGATGATGGTGAGTGAAATCATCACGGAAATGAATGGGACGCTAACAGGCAGGTAGAACGTTGAGCAGAACATTTTGAAACACAACTCAACTGGCCCACAGCAACGCTTCAGTTGCTCAACATCTAGCCTGAAGTTGAATGGGACGTAGATATAGGTCCTCCAACTCCTTTTCAAGTTGAAAAGGCTGTATCAAAGCTGAAACCATGCAAATTAGTAGGATCTGATGGTTTTCTGTCCGGATTTTTCAAGGATCGAGGTAAAAAGTTGCTAATTAAAGTGACGGAGGTACTTGGTAATATGTTTGGAAATCAGAGGTAGTCCCGTTACACTAGTCTAGTTCACTGATCTATAAGAAAGGAGAGAAGTCTTCCTGTGACAACCGTTGGGGAATCGGTTTGGTTAATATTGTGTCGAAGATCCTACCCTTCATAGTTATCCGACACCCAACTGGAGCTCGAGCACAGGAAACTCGAGAACATGAGATAGGTCTCAGATGGAGCTGGAGAAGGGTGCATCGATCATATTTTCACGCTTCAGCTCGTCATGGAACACAGACATACTTACCGGCAGCCGACACTTGTCATACTTCTTGACTTGGAGGCGGAATTCCACTCTGTCTCTCGTGAGGTGTTGTTACAGTGTCTGACTGCGAAGGAAGTACCCAGAAAGTAAATAACTCTAATCAAAGTTTTCTACTCGAACTCATTTAGGCGTATAAGGGCCTATGGAGGGCTGTTATGTCAACTGACGACAACTAGTGGTGTCCACCAGGGATGTCCACTGTCACCGCTCGTATTCAACTTCGTCATAGATGTACTAGTGGACACAACCTTGGGGACGTGGGTTGGAGTATGAAGATGATACTGTCCTACCAAGTGAAGACACTGACAAAATATAGGATCTTCTGGACATGGTCAGCAGAAATCTGAGTATGTTTGGCTTTCGTTTTGCTGGCACCTGTCGAATGTAAAATAATGCTCTAGAACTGGTCTGCTGGAAGTATTCTCAGTTAAATGATAGGGAGTGAAGTGGTGGAAAGCGTCGACCACTTGAGTGGCAGTTTGAGAATGTTCATAACATGCTTCTCACCACATAAATTCTGGTTGTTTCTACAACAACTGGTCTTCACCAATCCCTTGCTTAGCCGTAGGAAGTCAGATGATTGGGATTTCCGACCACTTCAACTACTAGGGAAGTCACATCAGTCCTGGTGTGTTAGATAAAGCCGAAATCTCAATATGATTACAGAAGGCTATTTTGACTTTCACCAACTGCGGCCGAGACATATGATTGTCCATTATAGGTCAAGTATACTGTGTAGCAACTCACTGTGTTCCATTATATGGTTATGAAACACAGACATTATAGGTAGAAGATACGAGAAGGCCTCACGTGAGTTAAGCATATCTAGTCACCGTATGTCTCGTCGCACAACATTAGCTGAAGTTTGTTCAGAGTGGAAAAAGATCAGAGGTGGCTAGGCTAAAACATAGAATCCCACTCTGAATTCTTCAACTGTTGACCTGGAGTGCTTAAAGAAACTCAAATCTCTTGGTTGAGGTACGCGTGAAAACAGAATCCAGTGGTTCGAGACCCTATGTGACATGTCTCAGAATTGATTTTAATGCCACAAATTTATTCACATATTGCCTCATTCAGTATTCTCTCATTCCACTTTGCTCTCTTTTGATGAATTTCTATCACTTTTGAATGTTTTCTTCTTTATTTCTATATCTTTCCTCTAGGTGCATTCTCGCTCTATGTGCTGTGTTTGAAAACGTGGACCACTACTAAGTGATACCTGATCCCATGTTGACACTGTCTTACTATCCAACTATCAGTCGTTCCCGACAACAATCCGATTCCTCGACGAAAACATACGTTAACAACCATGGAGAAAGTACTAGTCTTTCATTGCTAACCCAACCATTTTCTGTCACAGTTCAAATATACAAAACTGTAGTCTAAACAGCCTAGACGGAAGAAATTCCTTAACATAGGCTCGATAGTCATGACCATTTAGGACAATATTTATAAAAATCATAAACAAAATTGTTTTTTACCATTACATAAGTCACTTCGGTCTGAACTTGTGATAAATTCGCTAAACAATGAGCAAAATAAACATTTGTTTTTGTCAATTTTTCATTTGATGTGAAAAGTGAGTTGCTTTGTTTCAACTTACATATTCTTATGGGATGATGATATTTGTTTTTCGCACTCGTGTATACCAAAATCTCTACAACTATGACCTCAATAATATGGTGTGATGTCTGGTGATACTACAAGGATTTATACTGATGCACTGACACATATACGCAAAATTAATCATCCTATCACAAAGTGTGTAGTAAATACAAGTGGAAGCTCTTCGGTATTCATTTTTTCTAACTCCGATTTGATGTGGCTTTCCATATGTATGGTGCATTGCAATCTAGGAGTTTCATTCTATAAACACAATTAGGTTATGAATCTAGAGGGTTTTTGTCTTTCAAATGAGCTAAGGTCCTCTGCAATGTGTTTGATATTGTGTAGAACACAGAAATTGTTTGTTGAGCACTCTCCTAATTTCATCGGATGTGTGATGTGTAATGGATAAGTATTATTGAGGTCTATGATTTCGGAGTAGTTATACAATTTAATTTAATGTTATTTTCTATTTTACCGGGGAATTATTCATTTTAAGTATCTTGTTCACATTATTTTAATTCCCTAACTCTTCCATTTTCATACGTTACTGGAGTGTGTTCTCTCCTTAAGAGATTGGAGGCAACAGAAAGTTTTACATTAATTGAATGTGATGAGTTGAAATCTAAATATGTGTTCGAATACGTTGCTTTCTTGAAAATGGTTTTACCTAAATGTTCATTTTCTTTTCGCTTAATAGGACAATCAAGGAAAGATAGTTCCCCCTTATATGTTTCTTTTTCTAAGCTGAACTTAATACTGAGAGATTTAGAGTTCAGCTAATCTAAGAATGCCTGGTATAAGTCACGTTTTAAAATTAAGAATATGTCATCGACATATCTCGACCAAACATTTGGTTTTAGTAAGTGAGCGAAGTCGCTTTCTTCGAATTCATTCATGAATAGGTTAGCTACTATGGGTGAAATTGGTGAAGCCATAGCAACACCGTCAGTTTGCCCATATAATTTTCCTCTAAATAAAAATTAAGTAGTCTCTAAGCAGAATTTTAGGGCCTTGATGATTTCAATGATATTTAGTGGACATCTTACTACCAATATTGTATCTGAGTCTAATAAGTTAGAATCAGTATCAAGGGTATCATTAATTGGAGTACTAGTATATAAAAAATTGATGCCATAGCCTGTCACAATTTCATCTTCCTCAATTTTAAGTGAAGAAATTTTCTGTTCAAAATCAAATGAGTCCTTCATTGTGTATTCCTAGTGCTTTTGTTTGAGTTTAAGTATTGAAGCCAGATATTTAGAGAGGTTGTATGTTGGTGTGTTGGTGAAGTCCACAACTAGTCTCATTGGAATGGAAGGTTTGTGAATCTTGGGTAGACCGTAGAATCTGGAAGGTATGTATGACTTAAGTTTGAGCTTGAACTAAATTGACCTTCCGATTTCGGGTTTCAGTTCTTGAAGTAGTCTATTCGTGTTCAGTTTCATTTTGTCCACTTCAGTGGATTTTTTCTTTTCATCAATGTACGGTCTTTCAGATGAGTGTTCACTTTCTTTCTCTTCATAATCTGTTCTGTTCATAATGATTGTTATATTTCCTTTATCTGCTTTTGTGGTTATAATGTTCTTATCTTCCCTTGTATTTCCCCTTCTTTACAAACAACACACTACACATGGATATCATCATAATTCTACAATTGTGAAAACACAGAATCATTCATGTAGAAGAAGACTTGTCAAGTTATCATATATAAGCTTGGATACTGTAAATTCCAGTGTACTCTAACTTTGCTAAAGCTAATGGCATTAAATAGCGAAACATCAGTAGAAATACATTTATTTTGTCTTACATTGATTAGGAAATACAAATACCAAAATAATGAATATCATTTACCTAATGCCCAAGATTTTTAAACCATCAAATCTCAACTTCTTTTAGATATTTATAAATTGACTATAAACATGTTTATGTTGACTAATGTGTGAATTCCAAATGAAAGAATCGAGTTCATTTGAGGACCTAAGAATACTACCATTCATTAGTTTATCTCTGTCGTTGATTAACACTGGGTCAAATAGGTTCATCTTTGTCAATATATCGATTTCTTGTACAGACATCTTGATATCACTTCTGGCTGTGAACTGATAGCAGTTTAGTGATTCTGCCTAGTCATAAAAACCAAGCTCTTTGTTTTGTTTCAGTTGTCACTTCTCAACTGGATATACCTCAATTCTAACTGTAAATGATATTCTCACTTAAAACGCAAAATAAAGTCTACAGTGGTAAGTATAACGGCTTTTTTAGTTAACCTGGTGATTCAAAATATAGATATCTATTGTTCTATTGGTTTCATTTACCAGGGGGTTTAACTTTATCTGACTATTAAGTTAAAACCTTACTTTAAGGTTCCATTCATCGTGAAACAATACCATCTATAGAACCATTAAAGATCTGATTTCACTGAACAGCTATTTTGTCCCAGTACGGGAATCCCCAGCAGTGCATATCCATGACCCCGCCAGGGATCGAACCCAGGACCTTGAGTTTGCGTGGCCATCACGTCACTAATAAGCCATTGGGCTGGAATCGAATGATGCACACTTTCCTACTTCTGTCAGTTCACGATATAGCGTGACCTCCATCCAGTGCCGTTGTTGAGTAACTGTCTTTATGTTTGACTTGGTCGCACTGGCCTTGATTTAAAAGTACTTAACAGGTATTAGATGAAATGAAATAACTAGTTCAAGTATATGAAAAAATAATATTGTACTTAATCCCTGAAGAGAATATCTAGAATGCTCATGAAAAAATCGTAGTTACACCATCTTGTGCAGAGAAAATTCAGCAATCAGTAAGAAAAATATCTAAGCTGCAAAAAGTAATATGATTAATTTTTTAAATGTTCACTTTGATCTATTTAAATTGAAGTTAACCGCTTTTATCCAAATGTTTATGAGAAATATTTAACACTTGGAGGTTAAAAGTTGAATAAAGATGATAGTAGAACTTTTCTAAGAGATTAGCTTTCACAAGAAGTAAAACCTGCATACACTTGTATAAATGAAGATTTAAACTTCAAAGTCTTAAGATACAATCTGAAATATTTACACAAATAATTTACTAAATTTTCATCCAATTAGCTTCAATCGACTATCTTTTTAAGGAAATTATGGAGTTATAATACATTTTTATAAAAGTAAAATATGTGCAGTGTAGTAGAATGTAATTACATTTCAACTGATTTATTAAATCTATTACACAATGTAACAGTATTGTTTACTAGATTACGTTTCAGACATAATTTATTGTCCATAGTCATATCAAGATAACTACACAACTTTGAGATATCCTTTATATAGTCCCAATTTCCTCGTCTCTTCGTGAGGTGGGTAGTAAGATTTTCCATGTATCCGGAACAGGCGCTGAGTCATTCTTGTTGCATGTATTAGGTGTTGATTCGATAAACAAAGATTCAGTTATCAATCTCACCCTTCACCCTGTTATCTCAGTTTTAAGAATTTTCACCCTGTGACATGCTATTGTGTGTTTGTGTGTGATCACATGCATAGTTATAGCTCAGCCTTTTTCTAAATTCCTTACCTTACTAGGATCTGCGGTTTTTGACCTAGCTAAGCTTTTGTGTTCCGATAGACTAATTGGTCCTGGTCGACTACTTTGACCTATGTATTTGACCTCACAATCGTTGCAAGGGATTTGGTAAACTACGTTATTCTGCCTAATTCGGTCAATAGGATCTTTTAACCTACAAAGCTTATTTCGAAGTGAGTTTTTAGGTTTGAATGCCACTCTAATCCCAGCCTTATTGAGAATTCTACGTAGTGTTTCTGAGGTGCCTTCTTTGTATGGTAGTACTGTGGAGGTTTTGAATTCTCTATTCACAGTATTCCCGCTACTATTATTAACATTATTATCAACACTATTAGTACTATTATTGTTGCTGTTGCAGTTGCATTCATAGGTATGGCTGAACACTTTCATAAATTCTTCATCTTAGTAGGATCTACCAACTTTGATCTAACTAGATTTCTGTGCTCACATAACCTATTGACCCTGGTCGACTACTATGACCCACTTATTTGACCTCGCATTCGTTGCAAGTGATTTGGTAAGTTAAATTATTCTATCTAAATGGATCAACAGGAAGTTTTAATCTATTTTTAAGTGTGTGTGTGTAGGTTTAAACCTACTAAGACACTAAAGGATGGGAGGGAAAGAAAATCCTAAAATCTAACCTATTGTGGTGTAGGGAGAAATTGATAACCCATTCTCTGTTGATCCAATCAACACCTAATAAATCCAGCAAAAATCACTCAACACCTGTTCTTGATATATGGGAAATCCTACCATCAATGTCACAAAGAAGGCAAGGTAAGGAAATCTCAAAGTTGTGTAGTTATCTTGATATGACTATGGACAATAAATTATATCCGAAACGTAATCCAGTAAATAATACTGTTACATTGTGTGATGCATCTAGTAAATCCACTAAAATGTGACACATTTGGTTTTTAGGAGATTCGTTATTTAAATATGAATTAAAAGCCGATGGATCCATTCAGATACAAACATTATCAGCTTAGAAGTACAAGTTGTACATCTGAATAAAAATCTCGATGAATTACTACTTAGTAATTATTGTCTAAAACCTGCTATAAAGTTTTTTAAGACTTTTTAGATTTTCACCTCACCAGAGATAACTATCGCAGTGGACATTGCTTCACATACATTATCATATGATAAGGTAGAAATGAGGCGAAATACCACACACTTAGATAATCGGATAGAGGGTGAGAGTGGTCACAGATGGTTTGTTCACTGAATCGCCATACAACAGGAATGCTACAGCACCGATTTCGTATTTATAGAAAATTCTACCAAGAAAGAATGAACTGTAGAACGATAAAATGCCAATTATAAGAAATTTTCAATGCACTCCAAGCGTTTTCAATATATCAAGAAAAGACTTTTCCTGATGTTTCTCTGAAGAAACAGCAGCTTCTTCAAGTTTCATAAGGAAACCGAAAATGCAGTCGAATAATACAGAATTCAATACTGAATTCAAGTGTTGTTTACACAGTTTCAGATCATGTTCACCTGATGCAATTTCATTCATGGTATGTTAAGGGAAGAGCTTCCTCTTGAAGCTGTGCTGATGCATCTAAAGGTTCATTTAATGCAATGAAATTTATCGAATTGACTGTACAAGGTGTACGCCTTCCCATATATATATATATATATATATATATATATATATATATATATATATATATATATATATATATCACTGAACATGATTTTGCACGGCTATCAACATCTGGTCAACTAAGGTAAGGCAACTCCACTGAAAATGTTTCATCATCCCTAGCTGTCAAATCAATAGGTCGTCTTTTCTTTTAAAATTTTTCCTGCATTGCTTTATCTAGTTTCCATAGTTATGCGATAAACTATTCTATTTCACGAATGATGCTAATGGTTGGTAAATAGGCGGGAGAATAGTTCACTAACTAACCACTTTCTTATGCACATAGAGTTGTGGATTACTGACCTAATTACTTGACTATTGAATACTGACTCACACTTTTTAACCCTGACTCACCTAAAATAAACTATAGGCAACCATCAAACAACAGCTTGCTTGGACCTTGAGTTAACAAATTTATCCACCGAACATTTTTCCTCGAATTCTTTCTTTTCAATTTGTTTTAATTATTTAAATATGTCCTCTGAACGTATCATGTACTGTCGCACGTTTTTAAACTGTTTTCAATTCTCCGTTTCTCGAGTCAATAACAAAGCCGAGGAAAAATGTTACGTTATATGAAAATGAACTTTTCAATGCACAAAAGTACATCATATTTTTTTATCCGTCAGGTGTTTAGCTTGAGTTGCAGATTTTTGTACCGTTTGAATGAACCACTACCAGAATTATGCTTACATTTCTGTTGATTCTTCATTATGGACCGGACACCCATGCAGAACCAGCTGGCTATTTCACATTATTGCCTTGAGTACTGTTATTATTAACATCATGTAGATGCAATGAATTTGTTTGAAAATTACATGCTCAGAATTCCATAATGTCATACACATTGTTTGGAAGAAAGTGATTATTATTAGCATTGTTATTACTATAATTATCGGTTAGCCTCACATAATAACCAGAGAGACTACAAAGCCCATCCTAGCATTGACTAAAATAGCCTATTTGGGTGCTTTGTTTCAGCTGGAAAGATAGACTTTCATATGATAAATAAATCTAATTGATTATTTCACTTGTTGCTAGGATCACCTTTGAAAATACTCAGTAATCATGCTTCATATTCCAGTAATTGAGTTTCATTCTCAAAAAGAAAACGGTCATAAGTCATTAATAAGTAAAGAATACTACTTTTTATTTAGAATGAATTAATTTAAACAAAATAGAAACAGTAACATTTTTTAAATTTAGCAGCTCCTATCTAACTAGAAAGCAGGATGTAAAATAAAAAAAGTGTGGTATACATAAAATTACTTTTTTCTGCATTTTCAAAGTCCAATTTAGCCTTAAAGCCTTTTAGTTTGATTAAAGTGTTGAAAACTAAGTAGTACAAAACAGTTAACAAATTTTCAAAAATCAGTATAAACTTATTTGGTCAAGGATAAGAAGAGTGAAGATAATTTTAGTGAACAGAAGTGTTTCTCTCCATCGAACTCATCCTCTCAATTGTACCTTCCCGAACATACAATCGAAAGGAAAGAACATTGCATAATAATTTCAGGTCAGGAGCTAAAATATATTGAGTAATATAAATGGGAAGTATGTATGTATTATAGACAGGTATTTAGGATAGTAAACTAAACAAAGGAATCATGTAGAAGGATCAGCTTTTCAGGATGTTCATAGTAAAGAAAGAAGTTTCACTTACTCCTCTTAAACTCATAGAAACAGTTTCAGTCATGCTTGAAAATCACATTTTTGTTACTTTCAGATGGCTTGGTTAGACTTTTTAAAAAATTATGAAAACACTTTTCATAAAACGTCAAGTATACAGAGTTTACTAAACATCCCGTTACTGCCCTAAAGACAAACTTCTGCTATTCCTTTGTTAGCCAAATCATAAAGTACTCACGATTGCATTTCGTAAGTGGGCGCATAATTTGGCCAGTGTACTCAGCTAAATAGGGGCAAGTAAACTTCCCTTTTAAAAAGAACCCCTTAACAGTAGAACGCCACAAAACTTTTTCAGTACAAATAGGTAAGTTGAAAAGCTATCATTGATAATTTCCGACGAAAAGATAGACTCAAATGAAATTGTAATGATACAGTTACAGTTGCTTGGAAAAGAAATTCCCTACAGTTCATCATCACTTTAAGTAATGAAACATTTAGTAATATTCAACAGCTTTTCATGTATATACTTCTGAAAGGCATGCTGATTTCACTGACTACATTAAAGTGATCTGAAAACCAGACTACCATTCTGCTTATGTTAAATTGAGCCTAGTTTACCAAAACAAATTCAGCCCAAACAGTTGCATTGCTCACGTCGATAAAATCTAGCTAGTTGATTTGGACTAACCAATACCCCCACAAATTTGATGCTTAGTTTGAAAATTATTTATATATTTCACAGTTCATATTAAGATTTCTCATAACTGAGCGGCTTCACCACTGCCTGACTAGTGTAAACAGAGTTACCATTAGTAACTACCAAAATGAAATCAAAACAGATTATCTCCAGTACAAAAGTTTCATGAACTAATAAAGTATGCTACCAACAAGGTATATAAACAACTTTTTTGGTTATAATCAATTCATGCATAAATGAATCAGGGCAACGGAAAGCGAAATCGCAGAAATCCTCTCGCATATCTTACTAAAGATGACGTTAAGTGTGGTACGAGATTTTTCATACGAAACATACATCAACTTATCTGTCAACAACTTTTAAGCAGTTCTCGTGTTTATGATTAAATTTGTGCTTTTTTTCCCCCTTTTTTTATACAGCATTCATTAACGATGATATATTCTTATTCCACACATTTATTTTATCAAATGACCCTAAAGGCCAACTTGCTAACTACTGAAATAGCTAAAAACAGTTTATTTTATGAAAACTCTACTTTCTTAGCTAAAATAAAGAAACCTAATTAGTTATTTCAGTAGTTGCTGAGGTGACAATTATAATCATTCATTTCATTTAATGTATATAATACCTACCAAAATAGTTTTGTGAGTTCATTCTATGTGTATTTCTTAAATATTTTAAAGATAGTTTAAACATATCTTCCACTGGATATTCACAAAAGTCGGAGTGATTAATTTATCATAGGACTCTCAAACTTTATCAACCCCAATTTTTACTTCTGATTACATTTAACTGAAGTCATAAAGAAAATAGGATAAATCATTATGGTGGATGTCTAAATTTCCTCAAAACGTAAAACCTGGGTGAGGTGTAACTGAAGTCCACCGACTTGAATTGGAAGACTCAGTCCATACCAACAAGGGACCTGGGAATACTGCACAGCGGTCCGAGTTGCAATACCTCATATCGAAACACCAAGTTAGAACGTATTGAGATGAAAGACAAAGATATGAGGAATATAATACGCCGAAGTCCTAGTAAGTCGTTAAAAGGGGAAATAAAAGGAATCAAACAATAATGGTTGAGTAGATCCGCCCCACTCTGGCCGATTCTCAGTCATATTATCCGCAATCACCGATTGCGCTTATCATGCTGACCCCAACCAGGAATTCTACGTTTGCCTTAACAGTCCAAACCAACGGTCAGTAAGTTGATGAGCTAACGCCACATATTAATTTGGCTGTCAACACCCCTATTTTCTGGCCTAATTCTACAGTTAACATTTCACGACGAGGCAGATTGACTAGACATGCGTAACACATGTCCTAATCATATGAGTCTCTAAAAGTTCACAACCTCACCAACTGACTTACCTCTCCTGCTAAAATCCCTACATCTGATTTCTCCATTACTGACGTAGTTTCTCCAAGACCGCTAGCTACCACTTTCTCTTATCAGTCGGGTTCGTCTATTACAATAACCCAATGAGCTATGCTGGTAGAATGGTTGTTTGGTTGGGGCTTTACTATACCAGAAAGGTCTGTTGAATAGTGGTAAAACAAAATGAACAGTCATCCCTATAGTCTGAATAGCTACGGTATGATGCAGTTCGAGGGCGAAGTAGTACTGCTGGTTAAGTGGGAATGTGATAGCATTAATGTGTTCGAGGTGAATGCCCAGTAGTCCCATGCGAATGCTGCCTTCCGTATGTGACGGGGTTGAGTCAGAAAAGGTTGGGCCCAGAATTAGCACACTCTTTCATACGACGGCCTCTTTCTATGAAGTTGGTGTAGGTTTTCTAGCTACATGCAAATTGATCGAAGCTAATCTTGAAACTTCCAAACGGCTGTGTGTGACGGATTTCAAGCAGATGTCCCTTGGGTTGTGAGGTCACGCAATAATACTGCTAATACAATTTCTTTTTTAAGTATCTCATGAAAAAGTAATCTCCCACGGTACAAGCAGCCAGGACGTATCGCCCACACCCACAACTTTGTCAGCACTCAAGCTGATAGACTGCCAGCTCAGACGACACTAGTGCCATAGTGACTCATGCATGTTTCTTCAGCTGAAGTCAACATTAACATTTAAACAAGAAATACAGCATATATTGGTAAATCTGTCTTACACATAATCCTTATTCACTTGAAAGTTATTTCAAGGTTACTTGCATATGTGCAGAGTTTTATCTGGTATTTCAGACTGATCAGTTCAAATGACCTTGAACTCACTACTCCGCCAAATCCAACGTTAGCGGGTTGATCGTACAGTTGTCATTCACTCAATAATAGCAGTCAGGCATATCTTTCTTAAAGAAATGTTGAAAATATGCTTCTGTATAACCTTCTTTTAAAGTGTAATCGCAGGTCAATACGAAGGTTTTTTCGTGACTCAACGACAACATTAAACACTCTTTCCAGGAAACACCAACTAGTAATGAAAGATAGGTAAATTAGTATTTAGTTTTTTGTAGCTACAGTTAGCAGACAACGCTATGACCATGTTCACCAATTAATCAAACTAAACAAGGGAATCTTGAAGCACTGGACAGCTGTTTCGTCCTAGTGTGAAATTCCTCAGCAGTGCACACCCATGAGGACTAAACACCTTCCCACTGTCTCCAGGTCTCCACTGTTCCACCAACTGATGTCAATCCATGATGAAAACCAACTAGAAAAATCACTTAATCCCCATAAACACCCAAATCCAGTTAAACAAAGAAATTCGAAGCTAGAGCACAACTACTGTCTTCAAATACATGTAATATCCTTGGAAAATTGAACAGTCAATAATATAATAAATCCTAACTTCGACCAGCAGGGAAGTGTCAATATCTGAAAGGGTATAGTTAGTAGGTTAGAGTTTTTCCCTAAGATTTTTGACAATCTCCAGTCAGTAAGTATAGTTAGTTAATAGGCCATTCTGTACTCAGCAAACCAAACCAGAAGCACTACCACAAACTATCTGGAATTTCTTCTCCGCCAACATTTTCTCTCGAGTTCCCTCACTATGAGCACAGGAATAAAACTCACTTTATGCAGTATACTGCATAATTTCTGTTATTCAGTGACCAATCAAATCATGAACAATCGTAACTGTTCATTTCAGAGCGACTAATGTAGTGAAATAGTATCAACTAAAAAGTGACTGTCAGTTTTCCATGAGACACAATCCTGCTTACATGTAGGTGTACTATATAAGAAGTCTTTAGGCGTTTCGTAACCGTTGCCTTCGTGGAGCAGGCCTTGTATCATAGAACCACCATATCGGTGTTGCAGAAGTAAGGCGTGAAGATCTTGTCAGGAGAGGTAAGTCAGTCGGTGAGGTTGTGAACTTTCGGAAGCTCAGATGACTAGCACACGTGTTACACATGTCTAGTTGCCGTCTACCTCTTCGTGAAATGTTAACTGGGGCGAATTTAGGCTGGAAAAAGGGAGCGGAGGGGGTCAAACTAATCCGTGGCATCAGTTTGTCAAGTCTCTAATTGCTGATGTTAGCCAGGTGCAGAAATGTCTGCATGATGATCAAAAAACCGGTGATTGAAAATTGTGGGTGTTATGGCCCAGAATCGATCTCAGTGGGGTGGATACACACGCATATTATCTTCATCTCAACAGTCATCTGTATTTGACCGTTGTTCCACTCCTTCTTGTTCATTCTCTTCTCTCTACTTTTTACCACTTTTGAGTAATTTCTTTCGTATATCCCTATTCTTAACAGATCTTGTTTGAGGTTTCGAAGTGACGTGTGGCAACTCGGACGCAGTAATGCCAGATCCCATATAGATACTGATCGGATGATATAGAATTAAGCAGGATAGGTTCAAATTCTTGTGAAGCAGGACTGAGGATGGCATCTTAGCTGATACTGGGAGCTTCGTTTATGAAAATTTAAGTACGGATAGCGACAAAACTAGCGAAAATCCAACTGTCCTTCAAGATCTCTTCAAACAGTGGCACGACGTGATGAAGAAGCAACATACTGTATTGTGAATAATCAATAACGTTTTACTGGGTTGTTAAATCAGACGAACAGTGAGCAGTGCATCAAAGGCTAGTTAACTTAAGGTTCATGGATGTAAGCGGACTGGGAATTGAGAAACACTTTTTCCTGTTGATATCCTGCAGACGTCAAACAAATTTTTGGATCATTGAGTCAATAACACTAAAAAAAGACCAAAGTATCCGCTGAAACACAAACGGTAAAATCTAATTTGTCAGAGTCTTTGATGGTATAGCTTGTACATCTCCGTCGTCGACTGAACCGAATTGATAAGCCACTAGCATATGGGCTCCTGCGCAGATACGTTGATATTGCCGGTATTTTTAACTTTGATGTTATTAATGAATAGTGGCTAGCATGAGCGTCTCCTCCTATTTGGGACTCGTCAGATGAAGATATTTCTCCCACTAAGATTCGAATCCAGGACAGATCGCTTCAAACGCCAGTGTTATCCACTAAGCTTCTGAGTCAAGATAGCCACTCCCTGTACAATGGGTGTAGTATAGTCTTTGTTGGCATAGATTGTGCATCTCCATCGTTAACTGGATCGCACTGATTGGCCACAATCGGTAGATGAGCTCCTGTGAGTCATGGATACCACTGCTGGTCACTATTCATGAATGTCTGATTTATCAGAGATTGGTCAATGGTAGGACATTTTCCTGAAATGCATAAATTATAAGTGGAATTCTTCCAAATCCAAGCAATGAAGAATAATTTTACCCAGTAAACAAATTTCATAGTATCATAATCAAACATAGTGTGACTAGTTATAAGACATTTGAAGTGTAAAGAAAGCTTCCCGAACTCATTTGCATTCAGTGAACATTGGTGAAAACCTTACTCGAGGTTGGCTTATTAGTAAGAAAATTTAGACACATTTCAAACATCAGCTCTTTGGCATCTTTCAACTCAGCCTTAATCATCATACAAAAAAGTGTGACTACTGCGTTTATTCACAGGATTAAACGTCATTAAAACAATGCCATAAATAATATACTGTGAATAATCAATATGTTCTATCTAATAACTTTTTTCTGATTATCTCGCAGCTCAAATCAATACTATCCGTTTATTAAGAGAAATTTGAATGTCAGATAGACAGATTGAGATAAAGTGATGATTAAGACAATGAATGACAAAGATTCAAATCGAAAAAAATCGATAGTGATCGGTCTACTACTTCAAGCTGAAGGAGATTTTTTGAAGAAAGGAATACAGAAGATGCAGACAATCAGAATAAATGTCACAAACATCAAATGATTTCTACAAAAGTATGCCAACATTCACATTTGAATCATATACACGTGAATTTTCTTACAGCTGTGGAATATTTTCAAATTGAAACTCAAAGTTCTAGGTTACGGAACATCGAAGCAGAGAATTATGACTGAATGTCAAAGAAAATCCAGTTCTTTGCACGATTTGAATGAAAGACCTCGGGATGTCTAAGTAATTCGAAGTTTAAGTGAAACATCATTCATCAAAGGATAATATAACCTTGTCAACTAGTGAAAGATAAGGAGGAATAGACAACTGTTTCCACATATTTAGAAATTGTTCATAGTAAGACTGATCACAACTGAATGCGAATCAGCTAACTTCAATACTCCTGGGCTAAAATACAATAATCCCAACCTTCAACTTACTAGGTTTGATTCCAGCAGTGAATGATCTCCAAAACAAAGTCAGAAAAAAGGCACAAATTTCAACACTAATGAAAAGAGTTAAGGAGAGGAAAAGAGTTACGAAAAAATTATAAAGCTGTTAGAAAAATTCTCCCCAATGATCACTGCGGCTTTTTGTAACCACTTGTTTTCGATAAGAATAACAAAATAGGGTAAATTGTCAGTTCGCTTATGAGTTGTATGTATCGAGCTGCAGTGGAAATGAATAGCTTAACTCTTTTTTTCATTGGATAGTTTAATTGTAGAGTTTCCATTTTTAATACTAATATCATGAGGAGAAGCATATGGAAGTAATGAGTCTCATGATTTCTCCTTCGGTAATGCAGCCAAGTCTTTTGAGAACTTGAAGTTTAGTTAGTTTTCCTAAAAATTCAATACGAATTGTTTTGGTTTTGTATCCTTTCTGACTACTTCTAGTGTTTGAGGAGTGAATTCACTTTGCTTTCTCCTTTAAGCCCCAGCTCACTTTCTTATTGAGGTATCATCAACTAGCCTAAGTACACAGTCTTTAGTAATCCTGTGACCCTTCAGAACTTCTTCAATCTCAAATATTCATATTTCTCTTCGAGGATATATTTTTGAACTTTTCATCAATCTATGGCACTACTGTAAGCAAAGAGGAGAAAGTGAACCATATTATTAAAAACAGTTTTATTAGTAAGCTAAACAGACTACTATGGACTTCATACGCAAACTTCTGTCATTTCCGGTAAGAGTTTTGATTCTTTACAGTATGAAATAGAATATTTTTTGGGTTTCTAGCAGTTGAAATAATCCTGAAATTCATTTTCTTTGACGTTACAATCTGACCACTCAATTCAGTATGAAAAACAGCCTAAAGTTTCGAGGAACATAAGGATTCGTATACTAATGTTTTCAAAATTGAAGCTCTAGAGGAAGAAAAAACGGAGTATCGATTTCTATTCATAACTGCATGCAAAACATTGAAGGTGGAACAATCAATCTTGAAAGCACCGGGTTTTCTTTTGGAAATCAAAGATTCACAGTAAATACAGATTTTTAACGATGCTTAGGAACTTTACTCTGTTTTTGACTGCAAGCTAAATATTTTTATCGAAGTGGCTATGTTTAAATAACCCACCTGAATTGTAACATATATGAAATAAGCCTTCAAGTGATTTTTTATTCGCTTGGAATTATCTGTAAGAACCTCTGTGGAAATATTCAGTGGCAGCGCTAATTGGAATCAAACGGTAGAGTTTAGAGAGTTAAAATAAAAGTTGTGATTAGGTTTATAGGATTGTAACCTAATCGTAAAGCTGAATCCAGCGGGAAATTCGAGTCCGTAATTGTCCGAAATTCAGTCACATGGAAAATTCCTCAAGATTTGTGTATTATGTAATATGATAATATGGAAAACAATTCTCTTCGATCCAGTTGAAGTTATCATCAAAAATTGTGCACAAGCCAATCTACAATAGGTGACATTCTTCCAATAGTTCCTAGCTTCCAAGAGCAATCGCTCAGTCTCCTTCAAATTGTTTGGGCATTTCTAGATCCTTCGGCAGTTGCTCAAGAACGGGAAAACTATACTTTATCAGATTAAGTAAACTGATCACAATGAAACCAACTGGTCCAAAATATTCAGATCGATAAAAAAGAATCATTGAATTATGGTTATAGTTATTGGAGACAGGTATAAATAGTTGCTGTAAAGTGGATTCGATCTTGTTTGCTCTTACTATTGTGAAATATTTGGCATTATTGGTTCAATATCTCATTTTCACCTCATACCTGGTAACAAGACTTCAAAAGGCACTGTCTTCGTCAGAAATGAACTCCTGTTCTTATTTAATTACAAAGAAGAGCGTGACGTTGCGTAGTTATGCGTAAGACATTTCCCAGGTGCCTAAGTCGCCCGAAGCTTACAACCTCTCCAACTCATTTCTCACGAAATCCCTACCCCTGACTTCTTTGCTACTAATGTGGTGATACCATGATACATGACCTGTGCTAAGAAAGCAACAATTATGAGACAACTGAAGCCTTCTCATCTACTCCACCCGTAATAGCCACATTTCAGAGCAAACTACAGAGTAATACACTCAGCCCCTAGTGGGTGGTCGGATATCACGCGGGTGACATAAATGGCGTAAGCTGACAAAAGCCAATCTAACCTTTTGTATCTGTGTAGAGATATGCTTCATCACTGAACCATCATATAAGTGAAGTGGTCAGAGATCTCAACCAGTTCACTCCCTATTGTTAGACGAGGCACCAACACAGAGTGGTCCTGGGGTAACAATTTACATATGAGTGATGTATTCTGAACATTCTCAAATCGCCACTCAAGGTGTCCAGTAAACTCCGCTTCTTGTCACTGTGTCACCTAAGCGGACTATGCAACGTGGATACTCTAGTTCTACCAAAGAGTTGCCTGCAAAGTCAGACGAAGAGGGCGAGACCTCCGTAAGTATCGTTTAGACCAACTTTAAAATATACTTAAATGGTATTTTAAAGGTCGAAAACTGTTATGATCCCTTTACTGCTAAATCAGTGGATTTTCTATAAACATTTTCTCACATATAACAAGATTTTCACATCTTTCACTGAAGGTCAAAAAGTCTAACTAATTGAAGCATAAATCAGGGAACTTGTGAAATCACTGAACTTTATGAATAACACAACAGTGTAAAATTTAAATGTCTAGTTAATTTGTATTCTTCACGTTATATGACTTCACTCACATTCGTCTATGAAAAACCAAGAATATCTGCGATATGAAATATGTTAGGAATAAATCTATGGTCATTCTATTTGGTAATCGGATAAAAGCTGAAAGTTCTTTTGGTGGAGAAGCGACAATTCGCTCCCCTGTAAACGAAGTAATTTTAGCTGTTTGTATACTATTTTGATTATCATTTTTGGAATCTAAGTAACGAATACAGTTGACTCGATACTGTCAGAAATGTCAAAACTGAGAATGCTGCCAATGAAAATTCAAAATGTAACCTAAGAAATACCATGGACTATTGATTACAAGCCTCACTTTGTGAACTAGTGTGTGAGTTATAAGTTATCATATGAAATACTTATACTATAGATATATTTACATGGGTCAGTACTAATACTGCTTCCTGTAAGTTTTTGTAGCTGTAAAGTGGTACCTGGAGAGTTAATATAGGTCAAAATATATGCTTTTAAGTCATCTATCTTCGAATAGCCTGATCTTCATCAAAAACCGACGCCTGACTTTAGTAGAGTAATTCATGAAAGCTCTTTTAGTCCTCTTTGGTCAAAGACCACATTTGTAACATGATGAATTGGTAAAAACAATCTGTAAAAGTTCTACGGCCATATTTTATCGATAGTGTACTTACTGAGTCGTCGGCTCACCTTTTTCCTTCAAGACTCTCGTGGCCACCATTAAAATCACACTGCTCTACGCGACCTCTACAACAACGTAACTACCTACAGGCTAGACAAAAACGTATCAATAGCTGGTCATTACAACGGAATCTAAAGCGACCATGAACTAGTGGAAATCGTTGCACATCAAGTTATTGTTCAGTAGTTTTTCTCAATATATTTGTATACCATACTTCTGACTGCCATAACTGTTTGTTTTCTTCAAATTCATTAATTTAAAAACGAAGCGGGTGAACCGAAACATTGACATTTTATTCAATCTGTCATTCCTGTTCACTAGAATTGTATCACAACCGTTGCCAAGTTCAGATAATATTATGCAACTTATTCAATGCTTGATCTATCATCTCTATACTTAAAAAAAATTAACACGAACACTTCATTCACAGTTTGTCTGAGTGGAATTCTCGGTTATTATATTACCAGGGTATGAGGTTAATTCTCCATTGCATTTAATCTACAATGTGTGAGAATGAAGATGTGGGAAATAAAGGTAAACTGATTCATTGGAAGACATTAGTTATTCCAAGCAAACACCCACACACATTTTGCCTATCTTATGTATCCGTTGTCAATAATAACAACCATGAACTTGTAATGACTAATCTTAATTACTCAGGTTGGAGAGGAAAATCATCCAACCAATGACCCACGTTTAGTAAGTATATTTGATGTATCATTTGACTATATATTTTGATGCTAATAAAAAATCCGCTGAAGAAGCTGTGGCTTACACAGCGAAACGTTCAGAAATATCTTGTTTTGATTTTCTAAACACGCTGGGATTATATCAAAACATAATCCTATAATAAACCTTCAATGTCTTACAGACAGACGTGAAAAGAACTTCAGCTACTACCATTTAAATCTACATTCCACACTAATCTGATGATAACGAAAGAATAAACTATAAAATTCATGTCCTTATTTCTAATAACGTGTAACAGTAGACTTTGAGATGACACCAGCCAAAGTTCATTCTGAAAACCATTTAAAGGATAGTTTCAAAAGACAATTTAAGGAAGTCAAAATTATATACCTCAACAAGAAGATACAGTGTCTTACTAAAGATATTTCATTTACGCTGTAAACATGAATTGTTGCTTACTATTGATGACTTTGTCATAGAAAGAAATATGAGGATTTAGATTACTATACTGTGTAGGAATCAATAATTCAAGGGTAGACAATGTATTGAGTTTTGAGCACATATCAAAATAAATCGATTATACTACTGAGATAAGTATTCGTTTGAAATCAATAAATTTCAGTGCAAATAATGTCCAATACATGCAGTCCTTGTTAGAAGCAGGAAGTCCAGTAAATATTTCAGTTTCAGTACCAATCGGTTGAGTTCTGCTTCTCTTTCAAGTTCACATTAAGCCACACAGCTGGTAGACGAGTATCTGAGTTAGTGCAGAATGTATACGTTCCACTTTGCTATTGTTTATTTCTTTTCTTCTAAATCCTATATTCCATAACTTCTGACCATCACTTTTCGACTATTTCGCCTCATATATGAGCTGACTATCATTGATTCTATACTCTAACGTCTTGATTCTACTTCCTTTCGGCTTTGCCTAGTGTCTTTGTCCTGTGCTTCTAGTACTGTTTATATAATCACTGAACTAGGCAGTCAATTGACTTGTAGTCCGTTTAACAGTAAAATGGAGATTATATTTTCCAATTCCTCGCATGAATCCATTTTCCTAATAGGCACCAATAGAACAGGCAACTTGAATCATAGTTAAGCTATCTTTTGTTACCTAGCTAGAGGCAAATATCTTTGAGATTGTGCCCGTCAACTTGACTGTTTTTATGGGCACATTTACACAGATAAAGAGAGCCATGAGGTGGTTGCTTTTATATTCACGGAACGTGGTAACATTTATTACAAGCTAACTGAACGAAAATTTTCACTCAACAATTTCAAGTAATGCCTGACCAGAGTATGATAACAGAAATTATCCATGATAAATGATTCTTGCTAGATAAGCCAATAGCTATGACTTACAGCTCCATTGACTCAGGAACCACAGTTATACGGTTCGAGAACAATTTATAGGCTTGAACTCAATCGGTTTGTTCATAAACAAAAGAAGGCGTAACAAATACTTTCTTATTTGTTAAGAAATTAACAGTTCGTTTATATACAGAAAATGAAACAAAATTGTTATTTACATCGCACTACTTAATATCAGTAAGTAGTACTAGTCAAAAAATAGATAAATAGCTGGCTTTCCTAACTATGGCTTGCTAGAACATTATCCAAATATACCATATTTGTTTTAATTTCTTTAAATCCAACCGAATTACCACATACTTTACAAGTGACAGGATGATACTCTTTCAAAGTAGTTCTGTTCGATTCCGAATCAGTTTCTGCGTTAGATTTGCTCTTTCTGTGGGGCTTCGACATGGTTCGAGAAATGACTTGTGTTTCATCCGCAAAGCAATTGATAGGATATTCCGTGTAGTATCGTGTTTTAAA
The DNA here is from genome assembly GCA_944470555.2 of Heterobilharzia americana. Classification (NCBI taxonomy): domain Eukaryota; kingdom Metazoa; phylum Platyhelminthes; class Trematoda; order Strigeidida; family Schistosomatidae; genus Heterobilharzia; species Heterobilharzia americana. The sequence continues at coordinate 48,228,833 of OX104128.1, forward strand.
ATTTGGATGCCTGAAACCAAGATAAATGAACGCCGATCAGGTTCTATTCATTTGCGTGTAGAAAACTGGGTGTAAAAGAGTAAACGATGGGTGCTGGATTCAAGCCCCAGTGAGAACGCTACCACTCACGGGAATGCAGGTACATTCAGTTCATGCGTACCATATAAAACGAAATGTGTGTTCTGAACTCCACTGTCAGCTGCCAACAAGCAAGCTATATAAAGAAAATACCACGTTATAATTTCAAAGTAATAAGAATATATTTGACCATTGTCGTTGACACACTGAGCACAGCTCATTCACTATTTATATGCTGGAGAAAGCGTGGTCCTTTGAACAGAAATACTCCCTGCTGACTGCCATCTCTCCCAGAGAAAAAACAGACATTACTTTACTATACTAAGCTACACCTGAGAACATGTTACAATCACCTTTGGAGTACTCCATTTTCAATAACCGTAATATAGAAATACCAAATAAGAATGTCATCCCAGGAGTCACCACTACACCATAATCATTCGACAATATGAGCCTGAAAACGGGGTGTTATATTACTACGATGACGATCTGAGAAAGAAACTGTACTGCTGACTGAAGATGGTTGTGAAAATAACAAGCTTTTCTTTTTAGACTACGCACTCTTAGCTCTTTTGCATTCCCTCTTCGAAAAGGATAAGTTAGACATTAACCTTGAAAAATATACATTCCACCCAGTTCTATGAGCTTTGATCGCAAGAGATAGGCTTCTTCAACGGACACATGAAACTCTTCAAACAACTACATCCCCAAAAACACCATGTGCGACTGACCTCAAGCAGATACCTCTAGGAGAACAATCTACTTTCCCTCCAGAAATATATCAATCTTCATGATGGCGACAAGCTTACAAGCAGCGATTACCAGCACAGTTCCAATCGGTACACAAACCCATCGTACAAGACTTAAAACAACAGCTATTCAACTAACTTCGCCTGACCAACGAGAAAAATATGTAAAATGTAATCTTCGCGTTGTTAGAGGATTTAACGGTCAGATCCTGCTCATTCACATCAGCTGGAACAGCACTAGGAATAGAGGGTTAATTTCTTCATTAAGTCATAGTTTAGTTGTAAGGTTACTCACGAGCTACGAAAATGCTGGTTATCTTTAAGAAACATATTATTGCTGTTAATCAATGGAAGAGCCAGCAGTAGTTAGTCAGACAGCATCAAAGTGGGACCTTGCATTACTGCGAAATGGTTCAACGTTGTCACATTTCATATCAGAACATTAAGATAGTAAACACAGGTGAAATATGAAGTAATAAGGGAGAGATTAATCATCAGTGGTAGGAATTCGCATAAAGTGAACAAGAAAGGCTGAACAATAATGAACTTCGGTCTCATAAATACCATGGAGACAGTCTGCGTGTGTGTGCAGCAGCACTTTTCTGACTCCATACCTTACATGATTGCATTTCTGTTGTAAGATGCTCGGAGATCTTAACAGCTTGCAGGTTTGCATTACGCTTTTATAAAAACCACGGGAGTCATAAATGGTAGCAGATAGAGAAGCATAAAAAATAAGCTAAATCATTACAGCAAATACAAACGATCTTTAGTCTTATCGTAGGTTCAGGAAATCTGATTAGTAAAGTAGAGCGTTTACGCTCGAAAGAGAACGATAATGGAAAAGATAACGCAAACAATTTGGTCAAAACCTGACTATGGATCCTTTGGAAATTACAGCATCATAACACTATTGTCAGTCATGACACTTAAAATCCCAGTAATAGTTTCAAAAAATAAATGCTGCTTTGTCAATACAGACTTTTGAAATGTCAACTTCCTTTACGATTGTAAACTAAATTCGGACACTCTTGATCATACTTTCAAACGGTCAGCAGAATGCACGCTGCTACCACTTAAAATGTTCAAACAAAATAATATCAAAGATTATATCAAAGATTACTACAGGCTGCTTGTTAGCAAAGAAGGTTTATGCATACGAAGATGGAAAGCATAGAAAACTAACCTTTGATTCAACAGAAAATTATTTATTCGACACTGTATCACAGTGTGTTATATTAAATAAACAATCTAATGTGGAAGTATACTCTACCATAGTGTCCATGTTTTACATTAAACCAACTTTTGGTCTGAGCGGTTTACGTTGCACATGTTAACTGAGTAATTTTCTGAAGATACTAGCAAAAACTATGTCATTTTTTCAAGTCCTATTACAATGACTTAAAGGTAATCGCCTTACCGAGACCGATAGCAGCTACCTTGACGTAGTGGTCGCGCCTGTATATCATGATGAAACAACGATCTATGCTGGTGGAAAGCTTGGTCTCTTGAGGTCCTACTGTACCAGAAAGGTCTGTTGGATAGTGGTTAGATAAAAAGAAGTTACCTTTACCATTAACATGTTCTTCAACAAAGAGACGATGCATTATGGTAGCTTAGATCAGTCATCGATGGTGATCCAAAACCACAAGAAGTATGTCCAACTACGTCATCCATACTACAGGCCAGTTGTCGTAGGCATCAAGAAGGTCGTACTTGACCGGCCTCAAGCAGATATCACCAGGGCTCTGCAGTCACGTACTAACTCTTTTTTTAGGTAACTCAAGAAGATCTAGCCTTCCACGACGTAGGCAGCCTGGAAGTGTCAACCGCCCTCACAACTCTGTTTGGGTTCATGATGAATCACTTTATTCTGTTTGATATCTCAATCATATTAGTCTTCAGTAATTTGTTTCACTTCTACTCCATCTGCTGTTGCGAAGTGTGGAAAACTTGAATTAATGGATTTTTGTTGTCGCCTGCTTTGATGGCAGCAATATAAAGGTCTTTAAGTGAACTCAAAGAAGCCGTTAGCTTAACAGTGGACTAAAACTTTAGCGCTTGTAGTTTCTAGAAATTTAAAATTTTAATGCTTCTTATTTACCAATTAGTTTGATTATCAATGTTAACAAGAAGCGTACGACTACACTACACCAGTTAATAAAAATGCAGCACTGTGAATAAAAAGAAACGCATTCAATCCACCAAGTTCTACAACCCTTTTGCTACAAAAGGTTTACAGTGAAAATCTAATATCTCTTGACAGTTGAATAATAGCTCTCCTTTGACGCCCCTAATACCGAAACGTACTTCAAATTCATAAAGTATAAACAGTACATATTTACTAAATATTCACAATTTTTGTACCATCTTTGCTTTCATTTCTTTTTATCGTAATTTGTATGAGTAGTGTGGTACTATTGGGGAGCATGAATTGAAAGAGGAAACGACTTGCAGCTTCATATGACTCTTAACTGTAGGACTCCAAAACATATATGATCCTAGATTCCAACCTCAAGGTCTTCTGTTTAAAAGTAATATTAGGTAACGCGACTGAAACTGGCACAAATATATTTGCTGGGTTATGAGCCATAGTGGTGTGGCCCACTGGTTGGAACAATTGGTTCCCAACCAATAGGTCCTGGGTCCGAGTCCCGCTCCTTCTATATCGACCTGGGGACCTAAGTAGTACCATATGCCCTCACACAATAGGTGTGTTTCATGGCCCCCGTATATAAGCATATACCGAGTTTTTTTATTATTATTATTGTTTTGTTATGAGCCACACAGTGCAAGGGCTTATGATACTACTCACTCGCCGGAACCGAAGTAAATAGAGATCTGAGCCCTGGATAAATTACCTTACCACAGAATGAATGGTAGAGAAAAGCATTTTTGTGTCAGCTGCAATGGTTTTTACCCTGTAGCATAAAAAAGGTATAATCCAACCTGATAAAGAATCATAACAAAAAATGAAAGGTGATTAGTTTAGAAAAACTATGAAAATTACCTATAACAGTTCAATGATAACACAGATATACATCCAGGACAATTAAGGATAGCATCTGATTTTTTACAGTGGCCACCAGGAAGATTTTCTTGCACCCATTTTGAATTAGCTTCATCTTCATCATAATCACAGAGAGGATCTTTATCTACAGGAAAATTATCTTAAGTAAAAAAGTAAATGCTTGTTGAAAGGACATACCTTCATCATTAGCATAATCATCCTCTTCCTTTAGAAACCGTACCCTAAGATTTTTCTTTAGTTTATTCCCAGTTTCAAAATCCGGCTGGTTGTGATGAATTTGTTTGACTACTGCATTAAGTTCTTTGTTCATTAACTCATCAAATTCTATAGCCTTGGCTTTAGAGCTTTCGATAATACTGGCATAACCAACTTCATTATGCGTATCGCTTCAGGGAAGGGAAATGTCGCAAATTATGAATAGCAATAAGTTACCTTGATGAACTACTGTCAGAATCGCAACCATCGTAGCTTGACGCAAACATCTAACTACAAAAAAGAATGAAAAAATGATGTGAACCATTTAGGCATACGGTTATTGGCACTTAAAGTTCGAATAATCTTCATCATATAACCCTGTGTAGAAGTAGGAAGAATAATGGAACAAGATCGTCTTAAACGAAATGTGAAATTCAAGTCAGCCTGTTACAGGTTTTTATGTACCAGGATGTCAATCAAACTTGTTGTGTGAGGGTGAAGTAATTGGAGTAGAATATGAGTCCGAAAGCCATTGGGTGAAAGTTGAATGCTGTACCCCCACAGCTACGACCACATGATGACCGATAGCTGCTACCTTGACGTGGCGGTCGGACTTGCATATCACAATGACCCAACGAGCTATGCTGGTGGAACGCTCATTCCCTCGAGGTCCTACTATACCAGAAAGGTCTGTTGGGTAGTGGTAAGACGGAAAGCAGTTACCGTTGTGGCGAAAATTGCTACACTATGATGGGGGTCTGAGAGCGAAGTCGTACTGCTGCTAGCTGGATGGGGTGTGACAGCAGTAAGGTGTTTCCCTTGGATGACCAGCAGTGCCATGTTGATGCTGCCTTCTCAGTGGAAGGGGCGGGGGGTTAGAAAAGGTCGGCCCCAAAAAAATAACACTCCACTATGCCCCATGGTCTACCGGGCCGGTGGTGTTGATTCATTTGTCGTTTCCTTTCGACATGATGAACTTTGTCGTTTACTATGTTATATTTGCTTAGATATTTCCATTTTGTTTCTTAAACGGATAATGTTAAGGATATCTATATCCCTTATATTCTATACATACAGTTTGTATCTATGTGAACTGGTTTATTCGAGCTCTTTTCTTGTGCACGGGTCATATGAAGTATGACCTGCTATTGTTCTGATTACCTCCTGCCTTTTTAGATTTACTAATTATTCCTTGTCTTTCAAGGTTACTATAAACTGTATACATAAAGTTCATTTTCACTCATAAACGTTTTTAGTCCGAGATACTACAAATTCATCTGGTTTCCAGTCTTTTGATTTCTCTTTGAGAATCACTCGGGTTGCATCGCATCAACTCTCGACTACCAATTGTTAAGTATTTCCGTTTGTTCTCATCATAACAGATAATGCTTGGTTAATATATATTCCAAATCTCTTTCCTAGTTATAATGATGTTACTAGCAGTAAACGCACTTATTTCAAGGAATGATTACTTGAATTTCAAAAGTCCTATCATTGCAGATCAAAGCTGTTAGGGAGGCTAGATAATCGATTTCTCGTGATCGTAAACCACTGAAATTAAATTCTCAGACCCAAGCAACCTTATACAATAACTAAAATATAAACAGAAAGGATTTTGCAAAATAATCTGGGATAGTCAGCTTATCTGCATGGGTGAGCTGAATAGATACGGCAAACAGGCTATTCCCCCTCCCCACGAAGTCTCTAGGGTGTGTTGTAAAGAAGAAGGAAAGAAAAAATCTGTTTCTATGCGTATATAAAAAGAACTCAAGTGACTTATTCAGTATGTTAGCCCAAAATTAGTTCTTCACATAGCATAGACCGAAATGCAGAATTCCTTATCAATATGATGGATCGCACATACCTGTTTTCCATTTCCTAATTTTTATCAACATTATAGTTAATCTAACTTTGCTTAGTTCGATTGTCTTACACATTTGAATGTGCTAACGTTTATATCTTAAACTTCCTCGAATTCTCACTTCATAGTATGTTGATGTCAGCTTTCTCAGGCATCAAACTAAATTCAGTAGATCATTATATTTATTATTTATTTATTCGTCCCTTGGGTTCCTGATGGAACATAGGGCTTCAGTAGCACGTCTCCAGTTCACTCTGTTCTCCGAAATCTTTTGAACCTGGCTCCACGACAGCCCACAAGCCCTCATTTCCTCCTCGCACGATCTCCTCCATGTCACCCTCACCTCGGACGCCCAATTCGTCGCTTTCCATCGAGGTTCCACTCGAGGGGCTGGCCAGAAGCGTGATGTCCTCAGTCGGCCTCCTCAGTGTATGCCCAATCCATCTCCACTTCCTCCTGCATATTTGTTGCGTGATAGGTTCTTGGTTGGTTTGTTTCCAGAGCACCTTGTTGCTTATTCTTTCTGGCCATCTGATCTTCAGTAGCGAGCGTAAGCAGTTGTTGATGAATGTCTGTAGTTTATTGGAAATCCCTTTCGTAACGCGCCAAGTCTCTGAACCATATAGAAGCACTGACTTGACGTTGGTGTTGAAAATCCGGATCTTGTTCCGCATGCTGAGTGCAGAAGATCTCCACACTGGTTTCAGGCTGATGAACGCCTCTCTTGCTTTTCCGATTCTGACTTTGATATCCTCGTCTGTGCCACCTGTAGTTGAAACAGTGCTTCCTAGATAGGTGAAGGAGGTTACTTCCTTTAAGTTTCTCCCGTTCATGGTGATTGGAGTTTGTTGTTGTTGGTGGTGCGGTATTTTCATCACTTCTGTCTTCTCTGTATTCACCTGAAGGAAGTCCCGTCTTCGCTGCCTCGCCTCTTCTGTTAACTTGTTAATTTTCGCCTGTAGATCATCAAGTTTATGTGATATCAGACACAAGTCATCGTTGGCGAAATCCAGATCTTCTAGGTTCTTTTTCCCGATCCAGTGTATCCCCCTCTTCTCACAGCTCCCCACTGTTTGCTGCATGACCCAGTCGACCACAATCAGGAATATCATGGGGCATAGTAGGCAACCTTGTTTCACTCCTGTCTTCACTTCAAAAGCATCACTGAGCTGAGCTTCCCATTGTGAATTACTTGGCATGTGGCGTCTTCATACAGTTGTTGAATGAGGCTGATAAAGGTTTGCGGTACTCAGAAGTAATGAAGCAGTTTCCAAATTACCTCTCGGTCGACGCTGTCAAAGGCCTTCTCAAAGTCGATGAAGTTGAGGTAGAGGGTTGACTGCCATTCTATACTCTGTTCTAGGATGATGCGTGGGGTAGCGTTGCAATTTGGTCCGCACATGATTTATACTTCCTCAATCCAGCCTGTTCCGGTCGAAGTTTCGAATCCAGCTAGCTCCGGTCGTAGTTTTGAATCCAGCGCATCCCTTAGTCTCCCCGGGATGATGTGGCTGAATATTTTGCTAGCTTCGGGTGGACAGGAGAGTGATTCCGCGCCAGTTCTTGCAAACACTGAGGTCTCCCTTCTTCGGCAGTTTGACAAGGTAACCCTTCTTCCAATCAACCAGCAGGTACCTTCTCTTCCTTCCACACCTTCTGCAATAGTGGTGTGGTGTGAGCATGTCCGCTGTTGTCTCTGCGTCTGCTCTCAGTGCTTCTGGCGGGATCCCATCTGGTCCTGCTACTTTCCCACATTTCAGTAGCTTTATGGCGTTCAGGAATTCCACTTCTGTTGGAGGATTTATGTTCACTTGTAGTTCAGCGGCTGCAGGTGGTATTTCTAGACGAAATGCAGGTGGTGGTCGATTCAAGAGCTTCTTGAAGTGGTCGACCCATCGTTTTCTTTGTACCTCCTCTTTGGTGAATAAGTTTCCTTCATCATCTTTTATTGGTTTCATCTGCGTTGATCTCTTCCCAGATAGCAACCTGGTTATTTGATACAATGTTATCAGGTCTCTCCTACCTGCAGCCTGTTTTGCTTCACTTGCCAGTGTGTCGTGGAAGTATCTTTTGTCTTTGCGCGCACTCTTTTTCACTTCTCTACCCAGTGTAGTGTTTTATACATTGTACTCAGTTCCTCTTGTCGTTGAGCATCCATGCACTGGTTTATCTTCTGCTTCACCATCCTCCTCTCCTCTATAAGCTTCCAGGTATCCGTCGAGATCCATTCTTTGTCTTCTTTCTTCTTCCTTCCTAATACGGCTGTGCAGGTTTCTTTCCACATCTCTTCCAAAGACTTCCAGTGTTCTTCCACACAGGTTTCTTCAGGGATGTTCCTCGATATCTCCCATTTTGTCTTGATGGTTGATGTGAGGATTTTCTTCGCAGTTTTATCCTTCAGTTATTGTTCTGGGTGTTGCACTTGAACTGTGGTCTATCACCAGCTTCCTTGAAGGCTTTTAACTTGATTTGGAAGATTCCTTGCACTAGATACTGGTGTGAGTGGTCTGAACCTACATCTGCTCCTCTTCTTGACCTTGTGTCAAGTAGGCTGCGTCTCCACTTTCTTGAGATTGAGATAAAGTCGGTTTGATTTTTAGTGTGTCCATCTGGTGAAATCCATGTCGATTTGTGGATATCCTTGTGCTTAAACACACTACCTGACCCCAATCACCAAATCGTTGAATGCACAGAATTCTGCAAACAATTCCCCATTCTCGTTCATCACCTCACCGAGCGCTTCCCGACCCATGGTTAGTTCTCTTCCTGTGTTGTCCGTTCCCAGTTTGGCATTCATGTCACCCCACCCATGAGAATTTTGATATCGCCAACTGACGTCTTGTCCAGTGTTGATTGCAGTTGTCTGCAGAATCCCTCCTTTTTCTCTTGATCTGCATTATTTGTAGGTGCATAGCATTGTATGATTGTGACCTTCCTTCCTTTTGAGTTGAACCTTGCTGTCATGATCCTTATGCTGGAGGAGATTGGTTCCCACTGCATGAGAGAGAGAGAGAGAGAGCCTTCGATGCTGTTGGGGACATCATGATAGCCACTCCCTCAGTGTGCTCGTGGTTGTCGTCTGGGTGACAATATCGGAGTAGATTACTGATTCTCCAGTTGACAGTTTGGAGAGTCCACTTGCATCCCATCTGCAGATTCCTCGCAGATTCCAAGCACTTCTATGCTATACCTTCTCATCTCGTTTGCAATCTGGGTTGCCTGCTGGGTTCAAACATGATGCGGACATTCCATGTCTCCACGTTTACTTTCGCTTTCATGGAGAAAAGCGAGGACACATCGGCCAATTGGCTTCCCGAAGGCTTTCACCAACCGGCGTCATTTCGGCTCTCCGATTCCAGCGAGGAATAAGTTTGTTTTTATTTTTTATATTTTGTTTGTGCTTTAAAGTTTCTTTAGCGGTTAGATTTGTTTTACGGGGTAGGGTTGCTAGCCCTATGCCCAACCTTCTCTCTTTACCCGGGCTTAGGACCGGCTAGTAACTAGTGAACTAGTTAACCAAGCGAGTTTAGTTCATTATATCATGTCAAACACTGAGTATACTGTGAAACTGCAGCGACCCCAGTGGTTGAAAACTTTGCAAGGGGTTGTGGGCTAACAACGATAATAAGTAATACAAGTCCGGTATGCATATTTGTATGGCGCAATGAGCAACATCAATTAGGAGAGTTTACGATATTCACTGACTCCCCAAGCTTCAGTAGGTTGACCGAGGTTTGAATTCACGACTCATCGACTGAAAGTCAAATGTTTAAACTAAAAACCATTATCATGAAAATGCAGGTTGTCTATAGTAAATGCATTTATTTATTCACTCCTTATCATCTAAATTTCAGTCTATATTGATTTTATTTATTTTTTCTCTTCTAGTCTAAGTCTCACTTTTCCACTGTGTAACAACGACAGCCAACATACTTCTATTTAGGGTTCTACGCTATCTCTCAACCTGACTATAATGTAACCAATCACAAGTTTTATTTTCACTAGAAACTGCAAATCAATGTTAAAACAGGTCTTGACTAAATCGACATCAGACTGGGATGCGTTAGCAACTGTACAAAGGGTTGAAACCAATAGAAAAAAGAAAGTAATGTGTCAAAAATGCATGTGTTCACCCAGTATAATATAAACCGAGAAACTGTTTGCCGGACACAGAATTGAATGCCTTTCTGTTATCGTTAACAGATGAACAAAACTGGATATCAAAGTATTTGTTACTGCACGTAAAAGCGTTTCTAAATATCATTGCCATCACGTTATTATTCGGAACACAGAGTAGCGCACATCTACCAAGAAATGTCCCATACAAAATACTGCAGCGACATCATACATAAAATTATGCAAACGGAAAGTGAAGACAGAAGTAAACAGCGAACAAATTGTTAGAGAAGCAATCAGGAGGATACAATGGATTGAGCATTGAATACTTTAGTTCTACTTGAAGATAATGGTAGAAGCAGACAGACAAACGAAATCAACGCAGAATCTCGCACACATTCGCATAGGTTCAAGCTGCCAAACTTTATAAAGAACAAGTGGACAGAATAAGAGTGATATCAAAGTAGACAAAGTTGTGTGAGAGAATAAACAATCTGAAGATAGAGGTTAGTGCAAATATTCAGACTTAAGACGTCCAAGAGTGAATACATTTAAGCCATTGTGACCGATTATCAGCCATGTCACCAAGAGTATTCAACCACAGGTTCCCATTATCTCATGGACCCCAGGCAGACAGTCTACATCTTACCACACAGTTCACACCAACAGTAAGGTACTTTATGGACTGGTGCCACATCTTAGTGTGGCTACTCAGCCTTCTTCGAATTCAACCCCATTTCAACTAGAATTGTACATCGAGGTAGGTGGTGGATCGACATTCATAACACACATCTAAACCACCTCAGCACGAAGGTTCACAACCTCATCAATCGACCTGGCTATCTTGCCCAGTATCCTTCTCCTGACCTCAACATAGTTCGCACGATAATTCCATCACGCGCAAGCAATACTAAGAAGAGATTCGTGATCAAAACCGCCCAATGCCTATATGCCTTATATTTGTAACGGTCAGGTCTTTCAGTCAAAGTGCAGCACGGCATACTCGTCAATTGATAGATGGTCGGATACCTCATAAGTTGGCGCAATAAGTGAGGCAAAGTGACAAGTGCCAAACGGGCTCTCTGTATCCTACTTGCGATTTCGGCAGCGAATAGCCCGTTTGGACTGATACAACTCCTCAAGTGAAGTGGTCGATATATTCCACTACTTTGCCACCTACCATCAAAATGGGAGTATTTTCGTCAGACCAATCCTGGAGTATTTCCATATTAGATTTGTTTATTTGATATAAAGCGCACAGTGATACAGTATTATTTAATTGATTACGTTTCGAGCATAAATTATTGCTCATAATCATATCAATGTAATCACACTTCTTTCGACATCTGATTTTATAGTCCTGTCACCTGATCTCTCTTTGTTTTTTTGTTTTTTGATTGGTAGTAAAGTTTTCCATATCTCTGGTATAGGTGTTGCGTCATTCCTATTACATGTGTTGGGTGTGGATTCGATGAACAAAGATTCAGTAATTAATCTCTCTCTCCACCTAGCTATATTAGACTTAAGTACAGTGGTTTTGTCCCATCCTATTGTGTGGTTGTGTGTTAATGAATGTAATGCAATGGCTGAGTGTTTTTCTAGGTTATTGATCTTATTGGGGTCTGCCGTTCTATGTTTAGTTAAATTCCTATGTTCTGTTAATCTAACTGCCCCCGACCGGCTAGTTTGACCTATGTATTTGACTTCACAGTCATTACATGGAATTTGGTAGATTATATTATTTTGCTTAATTGGTTCTATCGGATCTTTTAGCCGACAAAGCTTACCTCTAAGTGAGTTTGTTGGTTTAAATGCCACCCTAATTCCAACCTTGTTGAGAATCCTACGTATGGTTTCTGAAATCAACACCTCTATTGTGATACCATACAAGGAAGGAACATCAGAATATATCGTCTGCACACTCTAAATAAACCACATGACCTCCAGGGAGTAGATCGATCCCGAGAAGTCGGACGTACCTTTAATACGTCTACAACGAAGTTGAATAGAAACGGAGACAGCAGGCATCCCTGGCGTCACTGCGGGAGGCAAATCCCCATAAGCCCTTGGACGGCTGTGTGAGTTCGAGTACAGAGCTTTGATAAGCATTATATACTTGTTCGGTACTGCTTTCACAGTCAGAGTAAAAAAGCCGTTCACGTCAGAGTGAATACAGTACCACCTTCAGGCCAAGACTAAGGGGAATGTTGGCGTCTGGCGAAGATAAATGTGCTTTAGGACCTGTTTCAGGGTGAGAACATGATTGAAGAAACCTCATCGAGGAATAAAACCTAATGGTTTACTCGAGTTTGGCGCGTGAAGAATACTCCATGGATAACACTGCTTAGCTTCATGGGACAACATAATAAAGTGAAAAGTCCATGTTCTAATGATTAAAGTCTGAGTTTTGCTTAGATGTGAAATCTAATGGTAATACTATCAGGTTTAGAAGTCTGACAACGCAGAGCTACATGCAGCTGCAGCTATGCCAGACTTTATCTCCCCTAAAAGAACGGGGAGAATAAAAATCCAGAGCATCCAAAAGTACCGGTCAGATAAATACCGACTTGGAAAAACAGTACTAGCTTCAAAGCTTCGTCATTCCACTTAGATTTAATGGAAAACGCGAAGCCGTTTTCCGAAAGTAGGTGAAGCTGTCACCTACTTTAAGTTTCGTCAAGAAAATTTAAGTACGGAAGCACTACGATCCGGCTTAATGAGGTGGCTGTTAGTAATATCAAACTAAATTCTGAGGAAAATCAACTTACCACCCGCAGTGTAGCGCCGATGTTGAACAGTTTGCTTTCAAACTTCAAACTTCGTGTTGTAGAATTAGTGGACGATGATTCCTTGGGCTCTATGTCTGTCTTATTGGAGTACATTCTGGGTTTAGAATCGTCACAATTATCTTCCTGGTTCCGAAAAACCTGAAAGGATAGAAATAATCGATTATTAATTAATCTGGTCTGAAGGCAGTATTACTGCACCTGATCTGCAGATGACGGAAAGCTTCTCGAGTGCAGCCCATCGGTACCACAAGACTCCTCCTTTTGAAAGTATGAGGATATGGGGCTGTAACAACTGCTGAAGGAGAGGGGACCGTAGCTACAAACGAGTTAGCGCAGATTTTTCTACATACTGTCTCATACTCTATTCTTAACGGGTGATCCCTCAGGTGGCGCTTCCAATCAAGGCCTAGAATTGGTCTGTTAGGATGAAGGGGATTATGGGCGATGTGGTACATCATGATCCTATCCCCTCTGATCCCCTGGTATTGTGCTAGATGCAGCTTAAGAGCAACAGAGTGGTATAGGTAGGGTTTGTACCGTAACTTATCCGCTTTCCTTCCGCCTCTTCTCTGTGCCCGTTCTAGGATGTTTATGTCCTTCTTCAAGTATGGGGACATCGGAAGCGAATTTTTATCTAGATGGGGGGGAATGTACAGAGCATACAATGTAGTGAAAACAGAAGGAGTTAAACTCCATAAAGTTCACGAAATAGACCTTAAGACTCTATAGGCCTTGTTGGTTGCAAGGCGACAGTGGACTGAAGCTCCTAGTGTGTCGCTCATTGTAACTGCTAGGTCTCGTTCACGTTAAAGTGACAGATATTTATTTCACCCAGAGAGTAAGAATTGCGACTACTTTAGTATTTATATACTGCCGTTATCCCGCACTTCTTTGAGTTGAGGGGAAGCACGTTTTCTGCGGTCCAATCAAGGATTTTCATAAAGTCCTTCTAAAAGACCAAAATATACGTTGGCACCCGTAATTCCCTCCTAGTCTTTGTATCAATGACATATAATAGTGGATGAGAATTGAGGGATCCTGGTAGGTCATTGGTAAAATCAGGAAACAGTAGTGGGTTCAGAATTGAACCTTGAGGCACACTACTAAGCATCGGGAACTAATTATGTAGAGAGAAGCCAACTCCAACTGACTGCAACCTGGTGTGAAGGTAATCTTTAGGTCAAATTAGTAATTTTCCCTGTACACCCGTAAACTGAAGTTTCTTACATAGGATATCATGAAATACCCTGTCAACAGCCTTAGAAAAGTCAAGTAAACCAATGTGAATGGGCTTTTCTGCCCGACAGGGAGAGTTCAGCTATTCCAAGCTATCAGTAAGTTGGTGTCTAATGACCTTCCAGGTTTAGCAACCTTCAAGTTCATTATAGGTTGTTATTTGCAACTCTCAGTTGTCACACTGGATGGAAGTGATTGACCTCCATTGGCAAACGGACTCCAATGCGGATGCCCCAATACTGTCGACTAACCACAACAAAGTTCATCGCCCAACATCAATAGTGTGAGAGCAGGGGACGGAAGGTTTATGATCCAACATTTGTAGTGCGATCGTAGAAAACCGGTAGTGTTCGACCTCTCACGTCTCGCTCTTGGGGCCTGGTTCGTATTGGCTGATTCGCTCCTGCGGTGGACAAGGAAATCTCTTCAGCCACTGCGAAATGGTTCCGTTTGTGGGTTGGCAATTGTAAGCAGAGTGAGATGGTTAGAGGGCGGCTGGCTACTGTGAAGTTTTGGAGCCTTTCATGACCTCTGTCTTTGTATGCGCAAGGATCGGAATAGCTAGATGGTGGGAAAAGCGGTATGGAACTCACACGAAGGGTAAAAGTAGTCGGAGTGGGTTAGTTAGTAGATAGTGCAGGAATATCAAAAAGAGAAAGGTAGCGTGTGGTAAATGAGAAGGGAGTAGTGGTGAGCTAGTAAGGTCAGTGTTTCCCTTAGTAAGGTACTCCGCGGAGTACATGCTTTTAGGCAGAATAAGTTTGACCTGTGACTGGTGTTAGTTTTCTGATTTGCTATCCGATTGGCGTTTCCCCGTGATGACAGCCGTGTTTCAGGCAAAGCCGGTTTTTTTTGATTGATCTGCCTGATGGGTGATTTTATGGGCCATAATGAGGTCAACTCTCTTTCTGCAAAACTCCAAAGTGACCGAGTATGGATGTGCCTGGGTGTCAGGGTGTGCCTTTCCTCCTTAGTTCCACAACGGATTTCATCCCCGACCTCTGTATTTTTTCGAGGAGGTTGAAGTCTCCTTCGAGTGTTTAGGGTGTATACATCCGCAGGATTTGAAAACTGAAAAGTGGCCCAGGGCTGAGAGAGACAAGCTGTCTTCGAAGAAAGTGCTGAGTGGCGTTTGCTCAGACCGCCCTTTCTTCTGGTCTGGGGCTGGTTTCAGGATGTCTGAGGAGCTGAGCCCCAAATATCTTTCCGCCGGTACCTTTGTGATGGCACAGTTGTTAAACTTGTATTGGGATTCGGCTGTCAGTCCCTCGTGGGTCTCAGTGCGTACTACTTTTCGTTCCTTCAGGTTAAGGCTGAAGCCGTTTTCCGATGACCAGAGCTTCAGTGGCTGCAGATCATTTTGAGGTGCAGTCAGCCTCTTCGTTTACTACCGTCACATTTCAGTGTGGCCGATGGAAGAGAGGGTGGGTGGGCAAATGTTTTGTGGCAGAAAGTTGACCAACTGGAGGGGCGATAGTGGTTTCAGTATTGCTCCTTGGAAATTCCCTGACGCCAATGGTTTTCTTTACAACCATATTCTGCCTACCTCTAGGTACAGTTTATACCAATAGAGTACAGGTTCACCTTAGCTGGGTCGAAAAAATAACACGTACTTGGATTTCTGCTATTTCGGCTATAATTTCGGTCATTCCAGGCAGCCAGCAAGTCGTTGGTGTATGAACGACCACTCCGACAGCCATGCCGCAGAAATCCTAGATCTCAATAATGATAATGGTAATATTTATTCCCAAATATACAGGTGCACGCCATTTTTACAGGTGTGGATAGGTTAACATGTAAGTTACATACCTCGTTATGGCAGACAATCTCAACCCCCACCTATTGCCACCAGAAGATATAAGTTCTGCATGTTTAAATGCGAAGCATCCCAGCAGAACGAGTGTACGAAAATTTACGAGTTGGACGAGTGTAAGTGTTGGCCTCGCATTAACAGGGAAACCAGGGTTCGTATCAGGCTATCGGGCCTTCTGACGCCTTGGACAGCACAGAGAGTAGGGTGATCGGTCCGTAGCCGCCGCACCCTTATCCTTCTCCTCCCTTAAGGATGGGCCGCGAGACCACGTACTTCCATTTGACAAAACCAGTAGCGGAGTCCAGGTGTGATGTTCACGAATTTTCGACGACGGCGTGTCAAAGGGGAGCCATTTGCAGCACGAACCTGAACAAGGTCACTTGCCCCTCATTTACTGAGATAATTACCCCGGCGATTTCCGTGGTATTCATTAGGAAGCATATCCAAGAACAAAAGCAAGCCACGTAAGGGAAACGACAAGCAAGGTAATAAACATTGACATTGACTAATATCATCTGTAGACTTTCCATCAAAGGAGCACGGCCGACCACAACTTTTGACATCGGTGCCCTTCTCCCTGTCGTGTCCACACAATGTACGTTATGACTGGGTGAATTAAAACTGTCATCATTTTGTTCCTGACGAAAATGTATCGTCTGATCAAAAAAGATGGTCATGGTGTAGCTGGTGTTTGTGTAACTGTTTTGGTAAGCTCCGCCACTTTTCAAGCTGGCACTCATCACGGGCTGACGTCAGCTAGAGGAACGTTGGAAGCCTAGGGGTACTGAACAGCCGTTTCGTCCCAGTGCGGGACTGTCCAGCAGTGAGCACCCGCGAGTGTTACCATTAAGCTACTGGGTCGGAATTCGACCGTCCGATGGTTCCAATAATAAATCGCTACCAGTGGGGCAAATCTGGCGGCCGTGGGGGTAAATACTCAACGATGACATTGGACGGTGGTTGCTCTTTGTCGTGAACTGAAAGAAGTTGGAAGTATGGGCTATCGGATTTCGACCCAGTGGCTCAATGGTAACGTGCTGGCCACGGAACCTGAAGGTCGTGGGTTTGATTCTTGACGGGTCGTGAGTGTTCATCGCTGAACAGTCCCATACTGGGACAAAACAGCTGTCCGATGCTCCCAGGTTTATGATGTTCCTCCAAATGGCGTCAGTTCATGATAGATACTAACTTGAAAAATCTCTAAATCCCCACGAACCCCTAAATTCAGACTTCATTGTTCTTCCTTGCGTCAGGTTTGTCAATTATTACTTTGAGGTTTGCGGAGATTCCAGCGGTAGTTCGACTGTGTGCATTTGTGTTCGGTCACACGGGGAAGCTGCCTTCACCGCAGAACTTGGTTGCTATCTAATAATATGTACTGTCCCATCTGCTTCCCCACTTAATTCAAGTGTGGCGGGATTGTGGAAAGAAGCCAATCATTAGGCGTAAACGGAACCATACTGATCCTCATCAGTTGCAAAACGCTAGTTGTGTTGGTACTACCCAGCACTACCGTTCCTGTATCAATCTATATGTGCTGATATCAGGCGAACCAGCACTCTATCCACCTGCGAAAGGTGTGGGCGAAAGACAAAGAACACTTCAGACTGCTGAAAAAGCACAAACGAGCGATGTCTTCATGGGTGTGGGGTTGAATATTATTTTTTGGGGCAGGTTATAACCCACTTGACAATAATGGTTGGACTGTTGTCAGTATGGGTAGCAGATCTGCGGCATAGGTAAGACGTTCGATTGTAAGAAGAATTTATGGTCTACATTCTTTCCCTGACACTCCCAGCACAATTTAGTGTTGTGAGCCTCGGTGTCAAGACTAGATGGCGCGCTTGTTTAGGGAGGGCAGGGATCTTCGTGTGAGCTAGCGCTACTAGACATTGGCACTAAAATGACCGTGTTGGAATTGGCAGTGTCTAGTGCTCTACCGGCTGCTTCGGTCATATCGATCGATTGAGAGTGAAGAACAGGTGCCAAGGTTCCTTTGGTCGTCTGTGGCAATCTCTGCAACCACGGCTTTTGGAGAAAAACACCATCATTTTCGAGGTCCGAAACCAGCTGCTTCATCTGCTGAAGCATTTTGGCTGGCTTATGATCATGGAGATTCATACCCTCTAAAAGATTTTGCACCTTCTGCCAGTCAGTAAGAGACTTCCAGCGCGTGAAATCCATCCTTCCAAATCATCTTCCGTTGCTAGATGTCAGCTTTTATGATGCTGAATTCCGGCTGAAATGGTAGGACTAGCTGGAATTTTAAATCTCCTCTCATTTGATGTCAACTTACGACGAATAAGACAGGTTTTTGTACAACCGAAATGGACTTGGAATTTATACCACATCATTGTTCTCAAGGAATTCAGTCCCCTTATAGCTCTGAAATGTTGGCGCGGAATGATGGCGAATTAATTATGCCTACAAAAAAGTTTTGAACTGTGGAGAGAATAAAGTTTATTTAAATACATTTGTAACGAACGTATACGATGATGTTATCTAATTTCGGTCATACTTTCAGTGAAATTCAATAAAAGTAAGTTTATTACAAATATATCTATAACCAATTGCTTATTGCCACACTCTAATGCTTTCTGGCAACGATACCTGAATTCTTAGCTAATTGATAAGAATTAATCCCGATGAAGGCCCACTGCCTACCCAGGCATACATTCTTCAGCGGTTCTTGCTATCAAGAACTGTAGACTTAACCTCAAGTTCATCTCAGCTATATACTTAGGAAAAGTGGTTTGGGTCTTCGGAAAGATCATCGACATTTGCGGAACTAATCTGTGCCACAGTTCTTGAAAAAACCACGCACTCCCCAAAAATTTATCCAACACCAACCGCCCATCGAGCTAACCCAAGCTACAGCAGGCGAGTAAGTAGACCTACCACGTCGAAACGCATTGAGAGCCTGGAACCATTCCGTAAAATTCAGAAGCTACTGAGAAGAAATCAATTGATTTTCGCCAGCTAGTAGAAAGTTATTGGATATTGGAATTATCAGTCCAGGTGCTCTTTTCAATATATGCGCTACGTCATCGACGTGGAAACTGGTAAGTTTTAATATATATTAATGGACTATAACGTCGGGTTTCGGGCTTAAAACTAGGCTTTTCATAAATAATAGTTCAACAGAATTGTTTTTGTATGCTGTATTCACCCTCCTTTAGCAATCAAAGCGAAGCCCTAGCAAACACTATATTGTACACAAATAAATGGGCGGATCATTTCCGGTTACAGCAACGTTAAAGTCTTTGTTATAATTTCTATGCAAACCCATCTCATTATTTGCCTTTAAAAATACTGAATGCAGTTGACTCGTTAGGTTAAACACTAAACCCCACCGGTACAGAATTAGACAATTTTTTAAGAATGATGTAACCCTGGAGAGAATTAATGTGAAAGTCTTAAAGAAATACAAAAGTTAGCCCATACTCTACGAAGGTTTCAGGTGATTTTCCATAACTCTAGTGTCCGTCCCACTGCTCAATGTTTCTCTTAAATTAGAGTACGCAAAATCATGTATATTACCCCCATATACTGAAGGTATGAGGTCGACAGTGTCGGGGGGAAAAGCGGAAGTAAAGGAATAACAAAATAAGTATCTTCATGGTCTGCACATTTCGCCTCATTTTTTCCATTTTTTGATATACGTAACATGTGTGCCAGAGCATTTTTACTTCCCGCTTTATTTGCCGACTAACTGCTATGCAGCCGGCTGAAAAGTATCGTGTAATGCTGGCTCCCGGCTCGGGTTTTCTTAATTTTCCTCTGAACAAGAAGACCCGAGGTTTTAGAATAGGCTATTCTTGATATCTTTCATAAGAAAACCTTTGTGGGTGCGGCTTATTGATGTAAACTCTTCACTGGCAAACGATGTGAACCAGGTTGAAACCCTGCTTCACCCACTTCATCCAGGGAAGCACATTAAAGCACAAGGTTTTATCCCAGTTTTGTGTAACTCTACCTTCAATATTACAACCAAGCAGCCAGTCCTTGCTTCATAGATTACAAGGCTCTGAACTGGATTCAAAGAGTCGAAACTACGTAGATTCCAGATCTAACTAACCTGTTCCTTGAGGGTCGTTTGGAGCGACAGTATCAGTTATCATTACTTCACCTCAGTTGTTGGATTGACCTAATATTCACATTCCGAACTCAAGTGGTGACATTGAGATTTATATCTTATTCTTCCTCTCCCTCAAAAATGTTTCCGAGACTACCCAAGAAACTTCAGAAACCACGAGTAAATCGATTTGACTTAAGCCCAAGCTCCCCGCAGAGTACTCAAGCACTGTGACTCCTCGCCGAAGCAGTCGCTATCAGCTCCTTTAGTGGACGCCTTCACAGTCACCAAGTGTTGGAGAGCTGTACTGCAAGGATTGACATGGAACAAACTAGTGTTGTCATTATTATTGAAGACCAAGTCCTAGCACTGCTCTTAAAATAATCTACTCTATTTGAAATTTGAGTGGGAACAGCACAACACTTTTATTTACGTATTACAGACGATAACCTCGCCTGGTTAACTAGTTCACTAGTTACTAGCCGGTCCTAAGCCCGGGTAAAGAGAGAAGGTTGGGCATAGGGCTAGCAACCCTACCCCGTAAAACAAATCTAACCGCTAAAGAAACTTTAAAGCAAAAACGAAATATAAAAAATAAAAACAAACTTATTCCTCGCTGGAATCGGAGAGCCGAAATGACGCCGGTTGGTGAAAGCCTTCGGGAAGCCAATTGGCCGATGTGTCCTCGCTTTTCTCCATGAAAGCGAAAGTAAACGTGGAGACATGGAATGTCCGCATCATGTTTGAACCCAGCAGGCAACCCAGATTGCAAACGAGATGAGAAGGTATAGCATAGAAGTGCTTGGAATCTGCGAGGAATCTGCAGATGGGATGCAAGTGGACTCTCCAAACTGTCAACTGGAGAATCAGTAATCTACTCCGATATTGTCACCCAGACGACAACCACGAGCACACTGAGGGAGTGGCTATCATGATGTCCCCAACAGCATCGAAGGCTCTCTCTCTCTCTCTCATGCAGTGGGAACCAATCTCCTCCAGCATAAGGATCATGACAGCAAGGTTCAACTCAAAAGGAAGGAAGGTCACAATCATACAATGCTATGCACCTACAAATAATGCAGATCAAGAGAAAAAGGAGGGATTCTGCAGACAACTGCAATCAACACTGGACAAGACGTCAGTTGGCGATATCAAAATTCTCATGGGTGGGGTGACATGAATGCCAAACTGGGAACGGACAACACAGGAAGAGAACTAACCATGGGTCGGGAAGCGCTCGGTGAGGTGATGAACGAGAATGGAGAATTGTTTGCAGAATTCTGTGCATTCAACGATTTGGTGATTGGGGTCAGGTAGTGTGTTCAAGCACAAGGATATCCACAAATCGACATGGATTTCACCAGATGGACACACTAAAAATCAAACCGACTTTATCTCAATCTCAAGAAAGTGGAGACGCAGCCTACTTGACACAAGGTCAAGAAGAGGAGCAGATGTAGGTTCAGACCACTCACACCAGTATCTAGTGCAAGGAATCTTCCAAATCAAGTTAAAAGCCTTCAAGGAAGCTGGTGATAGACCACAGTTCAAGTGCAACACCCAGAACAATAACTGAAGGATAAAACTGCGAAGAAAATCCTCACATCAACCATCAAGACAAAATGGGAGATATCGAGGAACATCCCTGAAGAAACCTGTGTGGAAGAACACTGGAAGTCTTTGGAAGAGATGTGGAAAGAAACCTGCACAGCCGTATTAGGAAGGAAGAAGAAAGAAGACAAAGAATGGATCTCGACGGATACCTGGAAGCTTATAGAGGAGAGGAGGATGGTGAAGCAGAAGATAAACCAGTGCATGGATGCTCAACGACAAGAGGAACTGAGTACAATGTATAAAACACTACACTGGGTAGAGAAGTGAAAAAGAGTGCGCGCAAAGACAAAAGATACTTCCACGACACACTGGCAAGTGAAGCAAAACAGGCTGCAGGTAGGAGAGACCTGATAACATTGTATCAAATAACCAGGTTGCTATCTGGGAAGAGATCAACGCAGATGAAACCAATAAAAGATGATGAAGGAAACTTATTCACCAAAGAGGAGGTACAAAGAAAACGATGGGTCGACCACTTCAAGAAGCTCTTGAATCGACCACCACCTGCATTTCGTCTAGAAATACCACCTGCAGCCGCTGAACTACAAGTGAACATAAATCCTCCAACAGAAGTGGAATTCCTGAACGCCATAAAGCTACTGAAATGTGGGAAAGTAGCAGGACCAGATGGGATCCCGCCAGAAGCACTGAGAGCAGACGCAGAGACAACAGCGGACATGCTCACACCACACCACTATTGCAGAAGGTGTGGAAGGAAGAGAAGGTACCTGCTGGTTGATTGGAAGAAGGGTTACCTTGTCAAACTGCCGAAGAAGGGAGACCTCAGTGTTTGCAAGAACTGGCGCGGAATCACTCTCCTGTCCACCCGAAGCTAGCAAAATATTCAGCCACATCATCCCGGGGAGACTAAGGGATGCGCTGGATTCAAAACTACGACCGGAGCTAGCTGGATTCGAAACTTCGACCGGAACAGGCTGGATTGAGGAAGTATAAATCATGTGCGGACCAAATTGCAACGCTACCCCACGCATCATCCTAGAACAGAGTATAGAATGGCAGTCAACCCTCTACCTCAACTTCATCGACTTTGAGAAGGCCTTTGACAGCGTCGACCGAGAGGTAATTTGGAAACTGCTTCATTACTTCTGAGTACCGCAAACCTTTATCAGCCTCATTCAACAACTGTATGAAGACGCCACATGCCAAGTAATTCACAATGGGAAGCTCAGCTCAGTGATGCTTTTGAAGTGAAGACAGGAGTGAAACAAGGTTGCCTACTATGCCCCATGATATTCCTGATTGTGGTCGACTGGGTCATGCAGCAAACAGTGGGGAGCTGTGAGAAGAGGGGGATACACTGGATCGGGAAAAAGAACCTAGAAGATCTGGATTTCGCCAACGATGACTTGTGTCTGATATCACATAAACTTGATGATCTACAGGCGAAAATTAACAAGTTAACAGAAGAGGCGAGGCAGCGAAGACGGGACTTCCTTCAGGTGAATACAGAGAAGACAGAAGTGATGAAAATACCGCACCACCAACAACAACAAACTCCAATCACCATGAACGGGAGAAACTTAAAGGAAGTAACCTCCTTCACCTATCTAGGAAGCACTGTTTCAACTACAGGTGGCACAGACGAGGATATCAAAGTCAGAATCGGAAAAGCAAGAGAGGCGTTCATCAGCCTGAAACCAGTGTGGAGATCTTCTGCACTCAGCATGCGGAACAAGATCCGGATTTTCAACACCAACGTCAAGTCAGTGCTTCTATATGGTTCAGAGACTTGGCGCGTTATGAAAGGGATTTCCAATAAACTACAGACATTCATCAACAACTGCTTACGCTCGCTACTGAAGATCAGATGGCCAGAAAGAATAAGCAACAAGGTGCTCTGGAAACAAACCAACCAAGAACCTATCACGCAACAAATATGCAGGAGGAAGTGGAGATGGATTGGGCATACACTGAGGAGGCCGACTGAGGACATCACGCTTCTGACCAGCCCCTCGAGTGGAACCTCGATGGAAAGCGACGAATTGGGCGTCCGAGGTGAGGGTGACATGGAGGAGATCGTGCGAGGAGGAAATGAGGGCTTGTGGGCTGTCGTGGAGCCAGGTTCAAAAGATTTCGGAGAACAGAGTGAACTGGAGACGTGCTACTGAAGCCCTATGTTCCATTAGGAAGCCGAGGGACTAATAATAATAATAATAATAATAATAATAATAATAATAATAATAATAATAATGTTGTAGGTTAGATGGACTGACTAGTTAGCCTAACGAAATAATACTTCAGTATCAGTCGTTCGTTATGTCTTGAGTTCCAAGTTGATAGTGATACCTTTGCAGCCTCTCAAAAGCCAAGTTTGAGATAAGGACACATAGAATAGCTGAGTAAAGAGCCCTCAATAATAATGTCCATGAATTCTAGACATCGTTGGGTACAAATAGTCAGAGCTTATGGATTTTCATAGTTGAGTTTATTCAACAGCAGACTGCCTTTGTTTTTAATTTTTACAGAACCTATTAGTGACATGCCTGGGGTGTAGCTGACCGGTCTATTAGTATGTTTACCTGCTTAGGAGACGTCATTGGAGTCCAAACTACACTCATTAGTTACGGTAGTCGGCTTCCAACCAGTGAGTTACGGGTTCTAGCTCCGATCCACTCACCGACGTTTAGGTATTCAGGTAGTATTACTGGTTCTTATAACAAGTGTGGCTCATCGCCTACTGCACATTCGTGCAGTATATATTGCGCTGATATTTATCATATTCTGTCAACTTAGTTTATCAATCACTCAACTATATTTGTTCATTAGAGAATCTATTCATCACGTGTGTACCTAGTAAACCGGTATGTTCTCGTGTTTGCAGGCTCTTGTAAATTCAGTAAAACACGAAACAGTGATTACAGTAATCTGCATTTAAAAAATCGCCGACGACAACCTGTTGTTGTGGACGAATAGTGTAAGTACCTGAGCTTTAGAAGTAATTTTTTAACGAAGAGCACTCACAGCTACCTTTTAAAAGTCTACTAGAGCGAGACTAATGCTTTCAAGGTGGCGCAACTACTGTATCTAAATTAATATGGTTTGGAAGTCAGAGATTACAAGATTATCTATGCTCTCCGTCAGCCTGTACGTCAACGTAGCCTACTTGGCTTTTATCCTCAAAATGTGAAAAACCAGACGATACATACCATTGGTTATATGGCTACAAACCGACCATATTCCGAATGTACTCCCTACCATCGAAATTCTAAACGTTGTATCGACTATTATCTACTTAGCCTTTCGTATCAGTTTTATTTGGGATTCTAGTGTTATTCTGTTTCTGCTGACTTTTTGTTGTGTTACTAATTGTCTTGATGTGAACTGATGAGTTTTTGTGCCAAGTTCTACGTCAACCTGTTGATCTGGACACTTACGTAAAAAACGGTTTGCTATGCACCTAAAGGTGTTTTGGATTGCAGTTTTATCTCCATCCCGGCATTTCGATTAGGCGATTTAAACTAATGCATTGAAAATTCCTGATTGACCGAAGAAATGTATTCCTTTCCATTAAGGTATTCGTCTTTGTCTCTACACTAATATATAAGTTTACAATTCAATCAAACATTAATCGAATTTGAGAAATCAATATGCAAATGATCAATAGAATAGTTATACGGGATTGAAAATGGTAATTAAAATAATGTGAAACAGGTTATTCTTAAACAAATTGTACGGTAACTGTTAGAGTAAGTGCACTTTGCCTGAGAATAACCTGTTTCACATAACTATAATTACTATTTTTAATCCCGTATAACTATTGTGTTGATTATTTGCATATTGGTTTCTAAAACTTATCATCTTCATGACTTAAAATCTGTAATTATTTATCATTCCCCACTACTTAATCGGTGTATTGATTGAATTGTAAACATATATTAGTGTACAGCCAAAGACAAAGGCCTAATGGAAAAGAAATATATCTCTTCGCCCAGTTTTTTTTCTAAATTTGGATTAAATCGGTATATGTCTTCCAAGCGATTTATTGAAGATATTTTAAGCAAGGTTTACTGTAATTGTAACTTGTGTGTATCTAGAGGTTGCAGAAATGAAATGATGTCTAGTTAACTACACACTGGACTATCTGATAGGCATGCTATTATAACTGACGACTTGATTACAATTCACTATAATCGAACGTTGAATATCCGTATGATATATATATATATATATATATATATATATATATATATATATATATATATATATATATATATATATATATATATATATATAAGGAATTGTATCACCATTAGCGTAGAAGCATGATGTGAAAGAATTATAAAAACGGAGAATTGTCTGTTGTTTCATTCCCTTAGTGGGATTATGTGCAATAAATTGCACTCGAAGCATCATTTAGCTAGTAGTGTTATTTCACTGTTTTGTATCAAATGAGCACGATATAGTTGTTTAGCAATCGAAAAACTTAATCCCCTCTTGCACGAGTTGCAGTCTGTTAAAGCTCTTACAGAAGTGATGAAGAAGTATTCATATTTTTCTGAAATCCAGTCGGACGGTGTATGAAAGATGGAAGTGGAAATAATGGATAAGTCAATTAATGTAGCTTTGTATTTAGCACAAGAAGAAAAATAGCATGTTCGGACGCTGATGTCAATGCGTCCCCAAACAAACCCACTTAAAATGTACTTTCTGAAATAGTGGATGAAGGATGTATCCGAAGCACTTCATTGTGCTTTTGCTTGCAATTCTGTGGGAAACAAATACATCAGTAGCGAGTCCTTCCAAAGCCTTATCTGAACCTGTTTGTGCTTTAATTTGTATCATGATGCTAATTCCGAAAATGCGAGACTTGAGGACAGGTAAAGTTTCAGGATGGCTGGTTATCGAACTAGGTACTATTTTTGTGCAAGCAGCCGTTAAGTGACAGTAAACCACACTGACAGACGAAAATTCAAATACTGTGGAATAGCCAAAGAAAAAATAGTAAGTTTAAGACACCAAAGCTTATCTCTCAATGCTGCAACGAAATAGATAATTAAGTGGAGCCTGTATGCAATACTTGTGATCTGTCGTCAAAATGCTACCGAAATTTTCACTGTAAAGTGGGGTCCCATGGTTTCTGTGAGTTGAAAAATGTTTTTTGCGCCCAGACTTATGCAGGTAGTTGTCTTAGACTACTCTTCAAAATTTTAACTTCTCAGATCCGCAGCGCATTAAATGAGTGTCAAATATCATATTCTCATCGTTGCCGACATTCAGGATACACTGTTTCCTTTAGGACTCTGCGGCTAATGTTCGTAAGTTTCAACAGCTACTCTGAAGGAGCCTTCAACTAAATATAAACTTTAAACATCATGTGGTTTTTCAAAGGATCATTCGCTGTGAGACTTGCGTGTACGTTGGATATGACTGAAAAGTTATTTATATTTTACATTATATTCATCCGTGCAGTGAACAGTATTGGTATCTCATCACTCATTTGGTTTTCAACTTGAAATTAGCAGTGCCAGTAGTTTGACTACGTAGAGTTTGTTGTAAGAATTTCTCAGCTTCCATAAGATGCATCTAGTGCACCAATGAATGTAACGTTAGTCGCTTGGCAACCAGATCACATATTTGCGGAGATTCTCAATTTGCGTAAAAGCGGTAGTCTTTTCAGGAATGCATTTTCAAAGTAAAACATCTTAGTAAGAATGAAGGGAGCTCTCTTTAAGGTATTCGGTGAAACTCTTTACCAAAGTGTTTTGTAAACAGACAGATGGCATATATCCACAGTGTTGTTAACACTAGTTCTCGCAACTTAGCGACTTTATCTGATGGTTCACTAAATTATTACGTATATACATGTTTATACAAAATTCTTCATATAGCATAGGACATTTCTGTGCTTGGAAAAGTTGAATTCATGGTGTGATATTGTATCCAGAGTTTTTTACCGGTGCTAAATGTACACCATGAGAAGACTGGGTAATCAGCCTTTTTTGTTCAGTAAACCGGTCTGTGCAGCTGACATTCAGTTATTGAAATGATGGTTAGTACGTCACCCATCAAGGTTTTGGCAACTAAATAGTGCCACTAGACCTCAAACAATAGGTGTAGTAATTGATTTAGTACACATACCTGCACGTGGCTGCTTAGCTACACCTTTCGTCCTTCATTTGAATCCCTTTAATTTATTAGTAGTCTGTTCAAAGCTCAATACATATGTTTCCAAGGACTTAGAACAAGCAGTAGTTTCTCGTTGGAATTTAAATTAAGAGATTTTGTCCTGTTTATATGGAAACCATAAACTATTAGATTTCATAAAAGGTCGACTATTCAACTTTCAGCAGGCTTTCTAGATGATAATAATAATCTACTGCAACCCTGACCATCATCAACCTTCAGCACAATCATCAGTGTACGATTGGACACTATCTTCACCTTTTAAGTTTCTTGTCTATATAGTATCAGGTGGTGGTTCCACTTATGTAGAATTTATTTAGTACAAAAGTAAAACTTGTGCACTATGTCAGAATGTAATTCCACTTTAGTTGACTTATTAGATTTATCACACAGTGGAATAGTATTGTTCACTGGATCACGTTTCGGACATAATTTATTATCCATAGTCATAAAAAGATGCTTACTATGACTATGGACAGTGAATTATGTCCGAAATATAATCCATTAAATAACACTGTTCCATTGCGTGATAGATCTAGTAAATCAATTAAAATAAAATTTATTTAGATTCTATCAGCCAGATAAACAGATCAGCGTAGAACTGTGGACAGAAGTGGATAAACTCACTTCTTATTCTATGGTAGTATCTTAAAAAGAATTGAATAAAAATTCACTGACAATAAATTTGACAAAAAGAGCATGAGAAAAAAAAGGGATAATCTAATGAAGGTTAGTGGAAATATTCGAAATTTCGAAGGTGATGAAAATGGATTTACCTGTAGCATTATGATCGGTTTTTATTCCGGATGCTAAGAGTTCCTAAGCATCGATTCCCAACTTCCTGAAGACTACAGTCAAGCAACCGTTATACCATAGCATATATGAGACCTATTATATGAATAACATTGCAGTATGTACACCAAGTTTTTCTTTTTGCAAATTTTCGTCTTTCTAATTTTTAGTTTCAACACTATGGCTAATGATCAAATATGCTATACGCTAGTAAGTTTATCGTCTGAAGCCAAAGGATACACTGAGCAAAAACTCAAAGAAGATTTGCAAAATAATGATGATAATGTT
Source organism: Heterobilharzia americana (assembly GCA_944470555.2). Lineage (NCBI taxonomy): Eukaryota > Metazoa > Platyhelminthes > Trematoda > Strigeidida > Schistosomatidae > Heterobilharzia > Heterobilharzia americana. The sequence continues at coordinate 48,257,614 of OX104128.1, forward strand.
AAACGAGAAGCACTAAAGGAACTTATTCGATTAATTATTAGTGGTGAAAAGTTTCCCAATCTGCTGATGACTGTCATTCGTTTTGTTATGCCATCTAAAGACCATATGATCAAGAAACTGTTACTTCTATTCTGGGAAGTTGTCCCTAAGTATGGTTCAGATGGGAAGCTTCTGCATGAAATGATACTTGTTTGTGATGCTTATCGAAAAGATTTACAACATCCTAACGAATTCATCCGTGGGTCAACATTACGATTTTTGTGTAAATTGAAGGAACCTGAATTACTGGAGCCTATAATCCCATCTATTCAACAGTGTCTAGAGCATCGACATGCTTATGTTCGACGGAATGCAGTGTTGGCAATCTTTACGATCTACAAAAGCTTTGACTCACTTATTCCTGATGCTCCAGAGAAGATTCTGCGATTCCTTGAACAAGAGCAAGATCCTTCTTGCAAAGAAATGCTTTCATGATGTTACTTCATGTTAGACAGAGTACCGCGCTTGATTATCTAACCACTTGTTTGGATGAAGTTCAGAATTTCGGTGACATTCTACAACTTGTAGTTGTGGAATTAATCTACAAAGTAAGTCCTAGTGTGTATACTTCTCTTATCTGTTCAGGTATGTCTTGCTAAACCGTCTGAAAGACTTCGGTTTATTCGATGCATTTACAGTCTATTACAATCTAGTAGTGCTGCTGTACGCTATGAAGCTGCTGGAACCTTGGCAACACTTAGTTCTGCACCAAGTGCGATTAAAGCAGCTGCAAGTTGCTACATCAACTTAATCTTGAAAGAAAGTGACAACAACGTAAAATTAATCGTTTTATCACGCCTCACTGACCTACGTCAATATCATGAACGCGTTTTACAAGACCTTGTTATGGATATAGTACAAATTATAAGTAAGTTTATCTGTTTTACTAATTAACCCTTCTTGTCGTTATTAGATGCTTCTGATATGGAAGTTCGTCAAAAGGCACTTGATTTAACGATGGATCTAGTGACTGCTCGTACAGCTGAGGAACTAATTAAAATATTCCGTAAAGAACTTATCAAAGCCTGCAGTACAAATACACGACCCGCAGCTCCAACTGGTGATGGAGGCAAGTCGTCTGGAGACGATGATCAAAATTCTGATGAATCTGTTTATCGTTACTCACTAGTCCATACTGTATATGATATTGCCTTACGGTTTCCAGAAATATTGCCGACTATTGTACCAACTATTTGTGATGTGAGTATTCTTTTCAGTAAACAGGCATTCTATATTTTTTTTCCGATTCATTTTCAGTCCAGTTATTTACATTGCTAAATCTTCTCTCTTCACATTGATTTTTTCAGAGAACTGGGGATTTCAATTAGTAAACTTCTTAATTCCTAGTTAGACTTATCATGTGAAACTCCTTTTTTTAGGTACAGTGCTGAAGACACCTCGTTTCATGTTGAAACGTTTGTTACTAACACTGTAGCTCACAGTGACGAAGCTTGAATGTATATATTAAGACTTGTTCTACAATCAATTAGAGTTTCACCTACAACTTAATCTATTGATGATACCACTTCGTACGAATACGTAAGAAGCGAAATAATAACAGTGCTAAAAATACGAATAATATTGACATGAGTAGAAAGGAGTTTAGAGCCTCTATTATGTTACCATGTAAAGGAGAAACATGAGGAACTTTACGTAGGATCCTTAGCAAGGCTGGACTTAGGGTGAAATTTAAACCTACAAACTTAGAGATATATTTTGTCCACCTAAGGATTTGATAGATCCAATTAAGCGAAATAATTTAACCCACTAAGTCCTATGCAGTGACTGTGAGGTCAAGCACGTAAGTCACACTAACCGATGGGGGGCAGTTAGATGATTGGAATATAAAATGAAGGATCCCAATAGGATCTATAAAAAAAAACTTGGCTATTGCATTGCATGCATTAACACACAACCATACAATGCTGTGAGATAAAACTGCTGTACTTAAGTCCAATGTAATTAGGTAGGGAAAATTATTAATCATCGAAACTTTGTTTATTGAATCAACATCCAACACATGTAACAGGAATGATGCAACACCTACACCCGAAATATGGAAAACGTTACTGCCAATAAAAACAAAGAATATTAGGTGACACGACTATAAAAGTCAGAAATCGAAAGCAGTGTGATTACATTGATATGGTTATGATAAATAATTTATGCTCGAAATGTCATACTGTGCTGCTGTACGCTACGTACCAAATAAACAAATCTTATAAGGAATTACATTCTACCACAGTGCCCAAGTTTTACATGTATATTAACCATCATTTTCTTTTGACAAACATTTCCCTTCAGAAGCCCAATACCTTTACAATCTATGCACAATGTCTGTATATTTCCAGTTCTTAACTGTCACAAACACTTCATCATTTAATGTGAATATGCACATTGAGTAATTTAATTAAAATCGCTCAAGTTACTCACTAGTAGTATGTAGCATAACTAGTATACCTATCCAATGAGTTGGGCTTAATTGTTTGGATCACCTTCATTGCGCTGAATTTGATCTTAGGAAACTGTTACATGAAACGGCGGGACTTTAACAAGAATGAATAGGTCCTTTATTCGTTCTGTACTCATTTTTGATTTATTTTGTTATCGGATCACTTTCAGACTGCACAGACATACTGTATCTAACAATATGTTGTTGAAAGTGCATAAATATGGGTTGAGGAAGTATGTAGCGACAACTTGGCGTATGTCAAACTCTAATACAAATATACATTCACTATATCTACAGCCTTCTCATTAACAAAGAGCCTCCGATTGTGTACAACTGGGGGCTGGGTTGCTATTTTTTGTCCGTTAAACATGTTGAATAATTCCTTTGACCCAAAATAATGCTTGTGAATGTAAATTTAAAGGCAAGGTAATGTAACAGTTGCTTAGAGCCCGGCATTAAGGTTTTTTAGTGGACAGGATCCCATGTTTTAAAAGATACTAAGATTGCTGTCTTCACATTGAATGTGTCGGGAAAAAATCACTTCGGTTTTATGCATTATGCTCAATATTCTAAATATGATGAACTAGATTTGAGCTTGTTGTTTATTATATGGCTGGAAATTATTTACTCTCCTGAATACTGAATGTTTACTTTTTAATTCGAAAGATCCTAACCTATGAGGAAGTCGATGATACACGAGCTGCTAACGAAGCCTGTAGATTTTTACGTGAAGCATTGGAGCGATTTCCTGAAAGAAAAGCTGAAATTCTAGAAAAATTAATGCAGATTTTCCCATCTGTTGTTGGACGGGAAACTCTTCGTCATTTATTATGGATCTTTGGTGAATACTGTACAACTTATGAAGAAATTAATGCTTTTATAACTCTTGTTCGTCAAGTAAGTTTCAATTACATGTTATACTAAAATTTTGTGTATGATATGACATCAATTAGTATCACTATTCGTCATTACTTTTGATATCTCCTTGGCACGATGAAGACATTTAACAAAATAATATTACATATAGTGATATGACATTGTGAAAGTACGACGGGTGAAAAAGACAAACAACAACGAAAATAGCTAGAAAGAGACAAGTAATCACTCAGCATATACTCAGGGTAGCTATTACTTACAAGTAGGTGACTCCACTAACTTCACTTTTGAACTGTTTCGTTATTTCTTGAGCCACTAAGTCATATGATTTCTAGGATTCTATGAAAAAGAATCATCAATGAGTATCAGCGAGAAAAGCAACACGCATATCCTTTGTGTTATAGCAAAGTAGAACCGTGCACTGAATTATATCAGTTCACATTATCACACTACACAACAGTACAAAAATGCCAACAAACAAAAATAGAATGGTATAAAAACAAAAGAGAAGAATATGACAGTACTTCTAAATAATGTGGCTGGTTTCGTGTTATGTAACTGGAACCCTCGAGCCATTAACTTCCGACATCTCGAGGTTCCTAACCCGAAGGCTTACAATTTCCCATATGGCCTAGACTAACAATCAGAAACTTAGTAGCTCAATCATCTCTTGATCTGACTACGCTTAGCTTTCTTCCAATTTAATCCTACTTCAATTCGCACTACATATCAAAGTGGTCAGTCGCCCAATATACCTTGGATTTCTTTGCCATCTTAGCTGGACATCTTGTCCTACTACTATCTGATGTCACATCCTAGCGATACTATGAAGATATCTGTAACCTCCTCGTATTTCCTGAATACAAAAAGTGACTGCTTCACTACTATCCAGAACAAACTTCTGTGCAGTACGCTCATCGTTTGATAAATATTCGGATGTTCATTTTTCAAGCTATCTAAACGTGGTTCGATTGTTTATATACTACAAAAAATTTGAGGTCCAAGGTCAAAGTCATACTACCTCTGATGTGGTATGATATATATGTAATAATATGCTAAGAGTGGTATAATGTATTGTTACTAGGATTCCCGTTGGTGATATTTTTTTTCGAATTTACAAATTCAATACTATTAATTGTGAATCAGAAAAATTTAATAAAAACTGTGTATAGGGATCTAGAGCAACTATCCCTTGGACTTTGTGGTCATATTTTACATAGTCGCCTTCTAGATCTTCTTCGCATGCATCTGCTAATAACTCCATCCAGAACTTCTTCCCGGTTCACAGCTTACAACAACGATTTTGCTTCACAAAACACCTTGTCTATTGAGACCATATTTCAAGCTGTATATCAAGGTATCTAAACTTCATGTCGAATCAGACATAAACTTTTGTCTACTTCAGTATCATTCCTTTTTCCGTGTACTTCCGACTGTAAAGTATCTGTTGTTTTTGCATAAATACAGAGTTCAGGAAGGATCTGTTTTCTACAAAAACTCTCACCCTTGTTGTTTTTCAAAGACCTAAATATTCTCATTGAGTCATCAAGTACTCTTCGACGGTGAAGGAACTGAATGGTTCCTGCGTTACTTCATTAAACCCGCTTTAGCGAAAAATGAAATTTCTTTTCTGTAAAGCTGTGCTAAATATTAAAAATACGCTAAACATTACTGCGAACTGCTTCATCGCAGAATCAAGAACCGTAAGACGTTATACAATGAGTTATATCGATGAAATTTGATCTCTTGTTCCTGAACAAAATGAAAACAGTGCCAAGATCACGTTCATTGTACAATATTTTAGATGACGAGCTGCAAAAGTTCAAGAATTTTACGAATTCAGTTATTGACTGTAGATGTGGAAATTCTAACAGCAGGCTTCAGTAAAGTCTAAAGTCGACTGACGTTACAGATATTTTTGTAGCATCACCGACGATAACGTTTTCAATTACTCTCTGAGTAAGACTATCACTGGTTCAAATCAAAATTCCATCACTTGATCGTTAATACACCTGTAAATGGAAACCAAAGAAACTCTATAGTCATGTCAAGTTTAAGAATCGTATTTTTCAGACGGATGATCGAACTGCTTCATCTATAAAACATCTTCAAACACTTCAAATTCATATTACTTGATTGTTTTCACTAATTTTCAAGTATAATGAAAACAGTTTAGTCATCTGGCTAACAATCATTAACTAGCTGAAAGAATTTAAGTGTAATGACGAAAAGAGTAGATCAAAGACAATTGATTGTCAGCTGACTGATATTCTAAAAATGGATGAAAAATGAACCAACCATCAATCTTGAGCTATATGAAAGAATACAACTTTCTGGATCAATTATTGATCATCTATACAGAGAGTACCAAAAACCCTTAAGTCTGTCCTGCCGTTATGTCCAATTATGGATACACATGACTCACTTTATCATTCAGTCATTCAAAAGACAAGTTCCTAACTATTATTTACGTGATACATCCGAGTATTTAATATCAGTATACCGACAAGATACTTGAAGGCACTACTCCTAAGATGTACGTTTGATATGCAGTCCAGCGTCCATAACACCAACCACCAGTAAAGGTCCCCTATTAGCAGCTATCTTTTTGTCCAAACTGCGAAAATTATCCTGTTTATCAAACAGTCTAATTCCTACAAAAGATGTGTTGATGATACATTCATCGTTTGCGCTGAGAATTTCGATTTTCAGGAAGTACTGCAGTTGTTCAATAAGTGAAGTCATACTATTTTGACATATTGTTAGCAAGAAGAGAGGATAGGATACTTAAAAGATCCACTTATCAAAAATCTACGGGGAATAGGAAAATGACAAACTTTCACAGCTGGGTTTCCCATCAGTTAAAAGGAAAAATTTATCCATTTCTTTTCCGAAGGATTATTAGACGAAATTCGACTTCTGAGATCGACTTCCCTCGAAAATGGATTTCTAGGGATATTTATAAATAGAAACCTGTATTAGGATGCTACTCACCTGTCAGTCTCCTATTAGTATGAAGAAGCAGTTGTTTTTGAATTCAAAATTCAATGGAGATGCAACAAGTGAAATGCTGAAGTTCAAGTTAATGAAAGTTGTCAAAAGGACATTCTCTGCAGCCACCTTGCAAATCACATTTACTAGTTATTCAGTCACTTCTTTGTGCATATATCAGTTCACCTGCTCTTGTGAAGCTGGATATACAGGCCGTTTGTAGAGACACTGACCAACGCTGACATCAGCACTTTTCAGCATGGCTCAGTAAAGGTCGACCAATAGCTCCATATCCCAACATTTAGTTGGCAGTGGGCACTGTTCTGAAAAATTCGTCTGCAATAGTCTGCAAAATACAATCTAGTCTTTCAGAGGATTACAGGAGAGGTTTAATTTGTATTACCGAAGCTCCGGCAACTCACTCCTTAACTTTTAAACCTTGAAGTTGTTAAGTTAGAATAACCCTGTTTTGATTTTCATGTTGTCATCACTCAAGCGTTTTTACTTCAGTTAATAATTTCTCACTTCTTTTCACACTAATAGCTACTTACCCTCTTCGTAAAGTATTCTTCAATTTTTGATTTCAACTCACAACTACCGATCCACTTTGTCAAATGTTTTCATGTTGTTTACGTAACTTTTATTTTTCTGACCACAATCTACTCAGAAAGTTTAGAATGCATAAAATAATTCTGTTTCACGACATAAGCGAATTGCAGTGTTGTGAAGTCTCTGAGTGAAAATGCGAGTTGTCAGAAATTGAGAAATGTGGACTACTGAATTCCCACTCATTAGCTGAGTGATAACCTGCTTGCTTCAAGCTCTGATGGTCGTCGGCTTGGTTTATCTCTAAGTCATCACTGTATGTATTAAAGAGCCTGTTACAATCCACAGAATATGTAATCATACAATACTCCGACGCAATACGATTAACGATAGAACAATGACTTCTCAACTCGATATTCACCTGACACCAGAAGAAGACGTTGGGATTGCATTTATATCTACTTCAACCGAATAACAATAGCTGAAAACTCAGTCGTTTATGTATCCTTAGATGACCTTGGCCAGAGAAAACAATAGCATATTCAAAGTGTAAAATGGGCCAATCGGCGTTTAGTATCCTAAACTGCGGTAAAAATAAGTAACACAGCATGGCGCAAAAAGGGCGCGGAAATAAGGCTCAAATTTCACAATGATAATATAAACGTACTTTAAGTTAATTTTTTAGGGATTAGGCATCCCTAACAGAGTCCAAAGCTAGAATAAATTACTTTTACAATGTTCTCGAGTTTTCAATAGTTATTTCTTTACTGCTTATCTGCGCAGAAAACCACTTCGTAGAATGTAAAAATGTTTAAAATTTATTTCTTCGCCGCCATTAACAACACGAGTGATATATATATATATATATATATATATATATATATATATATATATATATATATATATATATATAATCAGTGCTTCGCAGACAGTAAAGGACAGTAGTTCAATACAGTCGCTTCATTAAGATGGAGGTCTGTTCAAGCCTGTCGATTTTTAGCTGGTGAAATCTTAACTGGTGTTTGCCAAGTTATTTTATCTGCGATGTAGATGAGATTTTCGATTATCTATTGAAGACCGAATGTACTGTTTAGGAATTCTCTTTTTTTATGATACTGTTATTTGAGTAAACTAGTAGAGTTAGATGATTCTTGAAGGTAATAGGTACTCACCTATCTTGGACTTCATAGGGTCCCCCACCTTATTATTTCTCTTTATTTATCACTTATACTGTTCACGAATTTTTTGCATAATATTTTGATAAGGTCATCGGTGAACTGCCCCTTGTTGATGAAGAATTACGCAGGCAAGCTGGTCAGATGAATTCTACCGATCCATCTGGCGAGAACCGAAACCAGCTATCTGTGCTTATCTCAGGTGACGTAAATTTGGGTGTCAATCCAGCTCAACGTGTTACTGCAGATGGAACATACGCAACCCAATCGGCTCTTACACTCCGTATGTTTCTTGTTACGAGATATGATAACATCTTTTCTTACCGAAAATAGTTGTCATAAAACGTATGTGTTATTACTTAATTGGTCATTAGCATTCGTTGCAACCAATACAATTCAAACAACCGAAAACATCTTACAATATGCATTGGTTCGGGGCTAACGCATATGAGAGATATATAGGAGATAATGTAGAATAATAAGCGAAGCTAAACTGGCTAACGTGAAGTGGCTAAGGCTTCGTTCGGTAATACCTGAGCTTGAGTGCCCACTTTCTCATATTGCATAAAAGGTAAACAAAATTGACTGATGGGCAAATAATAGCAGAATTATAGTGTCTTCAGTTTTCACAGCTAGAGGTGATGCATTTTGCACAGCTGTAATCGACTTCGAGCGATTGTATGTAACTTCCATATTAGATTTACCGATTCGATATAGAGCATACAATGATACAATATTATTTACTGGATAACATTTCAAGCAAAACTCCCAACACTTAGTTTTCTATAATCCTATCCGTAGGTATTCTTTGGTTTAAATGTTAATAAGATTCTCTGTGTATCTGGTATGCGTGTCGCATCATTTCTACTGTACGTATTATTCTTTCTTCTCAAGTGGTCTTTTCTTCCTACTCGTAGTCCACTCAATTTTACCTATCGAGGTGTATACAGAGTAGGCGTATACCACACGTTTCGACCATCTTATTCAGTGTCGGGTTATAACTTTATCAATTAATTTACTTTTATCTCCTAAAACACTGTTTAAAATCCTTTTTTTTCTATCGGCAGTTCCATCGGAAGCAAATGCGACTTTTAAGGCACCTCAAATAAGATACTTACAAATTCAACCATTGCAACTTTTCAGAGTCATTTTAGAAGAGAGAACACTTCCACTGTACATAAAACCTTTAGTAAACATAAGAACTCGATAAACACTTACGGGTTCGTATATTAGACTGTGAATCATACATGTTATATATATATATATATATATATATATATATATATATATATATATATATATATATATATATATATATATATATATATATATATATATATATATATATATAATTAGTTTACTAAATCTGAATAACGGAGTCGGCGTTTGAATATATGACCCGATGGACTATAGTCAACTGCCTAAATCAGTAAGCTCTCAATGAACATGCAGATACTTTGTTGGCATCCTCGTTGGTGTTAATTAGAACTTAAAATTCTTGAGATTTTGTTAACAATTAATCTATCAGCACTTGTTCAAGCACCCACATTGATGAAGCCACTTGTAGACTCAAACTACTCCCTTCTGAATATTCTCATTAGATGTGATCGCTGTTTAATTCCTAAGTGGATGTATCAAATGGTTATAAAGCTTTGAGAAAAAGATCTACACTACAGTCGTGACTAATCAAAGGGTTTACGTAAATACCTGTCTGAGATATATCTTTGATAATATATATTCAGGTAATGAAATAGCTCCAGGTTTGTATCCATAATATTCCTTCATTTTTCTTGAAGCTGGAGGGATTTGTTTTTTTATCTACATTTGCCATTCGAGTTCATTTTATTGTTTCCTGTCTTTCAACGGCGATATATTGACCATGAGACCCACAGGTTTTACAGTCGACAGTATAAACCACTGAGGGGTCACAGATGAAAACATTTCCTTATGCTTCTTAGTTTCGAAAGCTTTTTTCCCTATATGTTTTCAGCTTGTGAAAAAGCCTATTTCTTGTTGATTTTCTCTACCACTTCTATTTTTAGCGCGGTAAGTCAAACAAATGCCCTGGTAGAGTAGGTTCCACATTACCATTATTAACTAAGTGACTCAGTGATCATCATCATTATCAACATAGGACCAGGCATTACAGCGTAACGGTCCGAGTTGCCACACCTCACGTCAGTTCATCAAGTAAAAAGGTAGTGAGGTGAAGGATGAAGATAAGTGAATGTAGTCAAAAGAAATATAAAGTACGAGAAGAAAGGAAAGAGGAGTGACAAAATGGTGAGATTCGGTATAGCGCTGTTAAGATGAGGATAATGTGTGTATACATCTGCGCCACTGACTTCGGTTCTGAGCCATATCACCTAGGGTCTCCAACCACTGGTTCCTCTTGTCCCATGGACCCCAACCACCTAGTCTGCATCGTCCTACATGGCTTAAACCAACAGTCAGAGACTTCATACATTGGTGCCATGTTTTAGTCTGGCCACCTCGGGCCTTTTTCCAGCCTGGACCCACCTCAGCCAACATTGTGTGACAAGGCAATCGGTGACTGAGCATACGTAGTACATGTCCCAACCATCTCAGTCGATGAAGGTTCACAACCTCGTCAACTGACTTACCTCTTCTCCCCAAAACTCTACACCTAACTTCTGCATTACTCACATGGTGACACCACGGAATACGTCCTATACTACGAAGGCAACGGTGGTCAAACACCTGAAGCCTTTTTGTGTCCTCCACTTTCAATGGCCATGTTTCACAGCCATACAGTAGAACAGAGCGGAGATCTCATCGGCAACTAACGCACCAGGGTTGATCCTACTTCCCAGGTAAGTGAAGTGGTCAACACATTCAACCACTTCACTCTCTATTGTTAGCCGCGGTACCGCTGAAGACCAGTCCTGGAGCAAAAATTTGCATTTGGGTGGTGAAAATCGCATCCCAAACATTCTCAAATTCCCACTCAAAGTGTTCAGAAGACTCTGCATCTTGTCAGCATCACCTAACAGGACTATGTCATCTGCATATTCTAGATCTAAAGAAAACTCACCTGTGATCGGGTCAACGTCTGTGTAATTAGGTGACGAGAGGGAAACCTCCATAAGAATATCTATGATAAAATTAAATAAGAATGGGGATAGTGGGCATCCTTGACGGACACCACTTGATGAGTATAGCTCCCTGGACAACTCGCCATAGGCTCTAACACACCCACAAGTGTTCGAGTAGAGAGCTTTCAATAAGGTGATGTACTTACTGGGCACGCCTTTGAGTGACAGACATTGCCATAAGACTTCTCGATCAACGGAGTGGAATGCCGCCTTCAGGTCGAGAAATACAGCTATTGTCGTGATGCAGTAGAGGTTAGTCTAGTTGTGGGATCTTGTTTTTAAAAATCCTTATTCATCAGAATTTCATTGGATTATTTAATTCTATGTTCTATCAATAGTTATTGCAATGCAGACAAGTGTGCTATTGTGTAATCTATTCCTAACTGCTTCTTATATCTTGTGAAAACAACAGAGTGATTTTTGACCCGATAATTCACTGTAAAGGCTGTTGGCTTCAATCCTTTATTCACAAATGATGTTTGCCTGTTCCTACTAACTTATCAATTCAAAATATTCTTTGGGTAAATGTGATTCCAAATTAAAGTAAATAACTGATTGATTCTAACTTCTTAAATTTGTATTCAAGGTTCAAATAAAGATGCATCTGGTTCAACAAATGGTATCAAGCGACCTGTCCTACAAGCGGCTTTGTTTGAATCACACTATATGCCTGGAGTTGTACTATCTGTTTGTTTAGTCAAATTATTTTATCGTTATTCATTAATTCTCAATCAAGAACAAAAAAAGGTCAGTAAAGATGAAACGATGAAAACTAAACTCAATTCAAAAGAAAATTCATTTGCTGCTGAGTGTATGCTTATTATTGCTAGTATGATACATTTAGCTACAAGTCAATTGCTTCCACATCAGGTTAACCCTGACCATCTTGATCGTATGTGGATTTGTTTAAAAGTAAGTTCGTTTTCATCAATATTGTGTAGGTTAATGTTGCAAACCTGTCTTTTTATATCAATTCACTTTAGCTATATGTATTGAGCTCTGAATATTGATATCTGTGATTAGCTGTGGAATCTATGACCCTCTTTCTGTGGTACTCAGTACTTCATATTTGATTATATACCTGCCACATGGTCACTGGGGCACATCCTTCACAAAATGTAACAGTATTATAAAAATATAACGGAAGAGAGAGAGAAAGAAACAATGAACAAATGATCAAGAAACTAAAAGTAGCCACATTGTTTTGATTATTAATTAAACTTAGGTGATGAATGAAGGTGAAATGAAAATTTAGCCGCGGTACAAATATCAATACTAGTCTGCCAAACCACGGGTATCTCAGACAGTCAAAATGATATTGACTAAGCACTGAAAATGCAAGAAAACTGTGTGGTCGCTGTTGGTTTCGTTTCTGAGGAATATCTGACGTTATTTCCAACTACAATTATATGATCTTTAGAACCCATTCAGGGATGAACCAGTGGATGCGAACTATGATGATTAGACATACGTGTCCAACAGGCTAGATAGGACATCTTGTCTAGAGACCAAATGTAGTTCACGTATTGTACCTGTATGTATGGACTCTCACTAATTATCTCTACTATGTGCTACGATGGTTGATATCAGTGTCCCATTTTGCTCTCACTATGCTACTGTAAAAACACGCTCTCATTATTGTATGATTTAGGTTGGTTGAATTGTTTGAGACTTTCTGAGATTACTTGCCTATGAGAATATACAGATTACAATTCTAGTTCTTCATGCTTGCGACATGAGAATTCTAGTACTATGTATCGTAAAACTGCGTAATTCTATATTACAAAAGCAGCACACAAAATCAACTCAGTTGTCACGTAAACCAATAGGTGTTGTTATCAATCAACCACCTTGGCTCTTCTTTGAACCTGTTTTGATGAACAATGGTCGGTATGAAATGTGCTAATCTTATTTCCATAAATGTATCATTAACTATCAAAATACTTAGTTACTGCAGCTGCGACTCGTTCAATGGATTTCTAGTTGTTATTGCAACCGGTGGTTATTTCATTGTTGATCAGCTGGATGAGACAAGGCCAACTCCAACTCATCCATCTACTGCACAACACTGACATCTACAGTAGTAGTTGATAAGTTTGTTTCGAATTGTGAACATGGTAAACAGTACTTTCAAGAGTTTCCCGTTTTCCGATTTACTTAATCCTTGTAGATGACGTTCCTTCGCATGAAAAATTTATGTCCAACTTGTACATTCTTCTTTATGGTTGTTCTGAACGTATATCTTGGTTTTTAGTCTCAGGTGTTCGTTTCTTACACTTCGTCTTCAGTTCATGAGTTTAAAAATATTTACCAAAGTTCAATTTGTGGGTCTGTGGGGATTTATTGACTTCAAGTTGGTATTCATCATGGACTGAAGGAACATTGGGAACCTGGGGAGCACTGGAAAGTTGTCTCGTCCTAATATGGGACTACTCCTCCTCCCCAGTGACTCAGTGGTAACGTGCTGGCCACGGAACCTAAAGGTCCTGGGCCCGACCTCTTGGGGGCCATGGGTGCACACTGCTGAGGAGTCCCGTACCAGGACGAAACGGTTGTCCAGTGCTCCCAGGTTTCCAATGTCCCTCCAACTGATGTTACTCCATGATGAACACCAACTTGAAATTTACCAGTGTCAACGTTTCCTTATACGAGTCACATATTTGCGTTTTTTGAGTATTAATGCATTCGAAAACAGACTTTTATCTATGTAGAAACTCGAAAGCATGACTACCGCCAAATTATATTCATCAAAACCTTTTATTCATTCGCATTTCTAACATTAGTGTCATACAACCACACCCTACAAAATCGATAGGTAGATGGGAGGAATGAGTCATGCTTCTGGAGAAATTTGTTTATAAAGATAAAGGACTCTATAATGCGTCTTGAAGTTTTCATTTTACTATGCTAAATGCATTGTCATGCTTAAAGATGGATTAAGGCTGTCTTGCCTTTTGAAGTATGTTTGTGTAGAGCCACAAATTCATTGCATGTCATAGAAATTCATATTCATTGCCTTCGCGTGGTACGAACGTTTTCATAAGAGTAAAAGAGTGAAAGTAAATATCCATTGTTTATAAACAGGTCAGTAAATACAACAGATCCAATTAGGGATATTGAAAGGCTTGATTCTAAGTCAATCCATAGATGCGCTTCAGGATTTGGGATAAATTGATAACTCACAAACCTACCTTGATAACCAGAAATTGTGGGAATATATTACGTGTCCCATTTCTGCCGCTTTGTGTATTTGTTGAAGTATCAAGGAGTGATCCTCTAAGGCAACTGCTTACTGTGGTCTAATTGTTTGGACAAACATAAGACCTGGTTTTAGTATGTAACGATCCAAATTTCCACAAATCTCATCAATACGTAGGCTACAAGGGGGGTAGATAAAGATTTTAAAATGCTGTTACCAAAAGTCATCCGACAGAATGAAAAAGCGATAAAAAGGGCTGAGAAGTACGCCAATGAATAGAACGAAGGTAAGGCATGGATGTACTTACACCAATACCAAGTTGGTAGAACCAACTAGACAAAGCGTGCATTCACGGGGTTTAACCACATATTTAACACACATTTTGTCAAAATTGCTATTTAGGAAGATACGTTAACCAATAGATGCAGTAACCGTGTGATCCGAGTACTCATACCATATTCTATTTTTGGGTCCTCTTTATATGTAAGTAACATTGTAGTTTAGTTTTTCCTATCAAACATTCGCTACAGCTATGCGCAGACAGCTTTTTTAAGTTTAATAAGTCATCATATGGTATTATCTTCGTAGACTGACTATTCAAAAATCCACGGTGTATTTTGCTAAGTATGCAAACATGGTAAGCACTAAGTAATATTTCTGCATATCTCAGTCGTATAGCACGACTTTATAAATTTTTCTTTTTACCTCACATGATATTTGAAGATTCTTATTGGATGAAGTTACCCTCATTTCCTGGGAATATCAGTTTAGTAACGTTGAGGTTCAACGTTTCCATTTAGATTGACGATAATAGCCGTACATATATGGCTTGGATATTTATTTGTGTCACCTAGGTACATCAATTGTATACGGGATCTCTTTTACTGACTGTGGAACTGATTGAAAAAGTAAAGTAGTCATTCTGTACTATGTTCGCAGTGAATCAACAATGAGTATGTTGAAATTAAATCTGCACGACCCATCGCAATTTGGAAAATGAAATCCAGATGAACACAAGACTTAATAGACAGAGAAACAGAAAAATCCAAAGCCCTACACAAAAGTGTAGTGGTTCAAGTTAATACACTTCGTGACAACACTCAAATAGGAAATGAGCAGAATTAGGATGATTTTAGACAAAGGATATAAGATCAGTTAATACAACAAGAAAAGAAGTAATAGATTGTTCAGAATTTCAGAAATGATAACTTTATTAGTTACATCTGTGTCACGGTACCCTGTTTCCAGTCAAATCAGGGAGTTTGCGGTCGTTAGTTCTCAACCTCTCCAGGACTAGAGAGTATGTACTCTTCCCTTCATGGTTCAAATCGGAAACCTATGAATTAATGCATGACGTCATCCCTAACCTTTTTCCAACCCGGTTACTCGAACTAGAATGAGCTGACAATAATGTTGGATGCACTTTTAGGTTATAACTAGCGGCATTAATGTGTTAAAAAGCCACTTTGAATCGAAAGGAATCAACTACGACTTTAGTGTTCGCTTATATTATCTCTTCTCATCTATTAACCATAGATTGTTTGCACTAACCCTCCCTTTTCCAATGTCTCTTGTGTTCTCATAGCATCTTGAATTTATCGAGTCTTATATAAATAGTATTTACCAGCTGTATTGTATTTCCGTCTTCTTTTTTGGCAGGGGATTTTATGCAGCTAATCTGTTATTGATTGACTCTTTTCATTTGTACAGATTTTAGCTGATCGTCGCCCTGAAGTTTTGGAAGCTTTTGAACGTACTTCTCGTGCCTGTCTTTCTGAAATGCTCACTTGTCAAGAATCGGAACGCAAAAATAACGCTAAAGCTCGTAATCAAGGTTTAATTGAACATCAAAAACAACTGGCTGAGTTGAATCGTGCAGATGCACCAATCAAATTTTCTTTACTCACTGGTCAGACAGAATTCGGTGATACAGTGGATCGATTTGATCTAACACTTAGTCAAGCATTGGGAGGAACTGGTAAAGGCAATTCTGGTGATGCATATGCTACATCCAAGTTGAATAAAGTAAGTATAAATATCTATGATATGAAAATGATTATATGCCTTTAACTTCTGATAACTAGATGTTGAATTTAAACATCTTAAAAAATAAACCGGAAGATTGTCTCATTCATAAATCCTGTGAAAATTTACCGAAGTCAAATCATAACTGTTTTGTTGTTGTATTTTTTTTCTAATTACACGCGTGTTCTCTTATGAGGCAGTGAATGACACCTTTATTTTAGGGACTTCCCATCACAGCCCAACTAGTTTCAACTTCACCTATTAAGCGGAGAACTTGAGCATTGAACTCAGGGCTGAGTGAATGCAACACTTAACCACAGCTCATATTAATGTAATGTCTCACTTGAATCTAGTTAATTTCGAAAAGTGAAACAAAATTTTAAATACAGACATTGGTATGTTTGATCCTGTTCGTTACTTAGTTATTTTCCTCTTTTTCACTTGACTTTCAGGTTCATCAGCTAACTGGTTTCTCTGATCCTGTATATGCAGAAGCTTATGTGCATGTCAATCAATTTGATATTCTATTAGATGTTCTTGTTGTTAATCAGACTAGAGATACCCTACAGAATTTAACACTGGAATTGTCTACATTAGGTGACTTACGTCTAGTTGAAAAACCAAGTCCGCTAACAATTGCACCACAAGATTTCGCGAATATCAAAGCAAATATTAAGGTCAGTTTTTGTCCTTGAACTTTTTCGTGTTTTGTCGGGATGATGAAAAATTCCTTAGCATTATCGAAATGGGAAAATTACTAGCGTGAATCTTCTTTAACTGTTCTTTAGATTCTAGAATTTTCCAAAGTGTTTTGGTAATTCTGTGCACAGGACTTGCATTAGGCAAGTGTTTAACTTAGAAGCGGGAATTTCAAATGAATCGTGGATTTGGTTTTAGACACTGTAACAAGAGTTTAGTAGTCGCGACATCCTTGTGTCGTTTGGTTCTTAGGGGATTGAATAGAGGCCATACACCGTGAAATAAGGTACTGACGCACTTGTAGGCACTTGTCTCGTAGGCTATTCATGGAGAAACATCTACGTTATTTTTCGCGGTCGTTTAAAAAAAAAGATAGCATAAATTCGTATGTATTTTATTCTACTAAAATTGAGCAACTGTTTGACTGCAGTTTCCGTGCAAGATGTGATGTCTAAAGAGTTTGAAAGTTGGCGTTTACTTATTTGAATGTGGTAAATAGTAAGTATTGTAGTGATCATGCTCGCAATCATCTGACTATGGCTTTAATCCAGTCTACGTTTTTAGTTTTCAAGCATTTGAATTGTTCTTATATCCATCCACTTTGATTGTAATATGGATAATTGAATTGACAGTTGATTTCATTGAAAAGTGAATTTGTAGTTCATTGGTTTAGAAAGTTAACTTTCAAACTGTGGGTCACGGGTTCAAAAACCTCTCCATCTACTGAAGTTTAGACAGCCAGCCCTCACATACTAGGTGTAATTGATTGCCTACCGCACAAATGTCCACAAGGGTGGACTTTGACTTCGACTTCACTGGGTAACATTTAAACAAGTTCGAATATTTTGCATTGACATGCCAGTCAGTGATTGGTTAATGGAGAGACCAGCTGTTAGATGCAATCTGTCGGCAGTTTGCGTAAAAAAACATCTCCAGTTCTGGATATAATGATCAAAACTGTTAAAAAAGAAACTGAGGAAGAAAAACACCGAACTTGGAAATCTATCTATTACTTATGTAGCGGAAATAGCCTTCGAAAACAGCTAAATCATTGTGTTACTGTATGTGCACATTCATAGGTTTTCTATATGCAATAATTATTGTTATTCGTTTTACTGTTTCGAAGTGATGATCATATAAATGAGAAATATACTACTTATTTCCCTCAGAGAGATGATTGTTATCAATATAAGCATGTATGTTTTGCTCCCAATTTCTCCTTAATATGTGGTCGGCGTGAAACACATTTATTGTAGGTTTTCTACATTCAAGGACCTTCTAGTCTCCATTCTGTCATCAGCGTTATATTGATTGGTATTATTCATGATTCGTTTTTGCTAGTACTCAGTAATGACAAGATTACTGTGCCACGGGGGTGGAAAGTTTCGGAATATTCGAAATAACACTAAACAAATGCATGAAATCAATAACTATTGGGTGTAAGCCTGATCGCTGTGAGTTTCAGTAAGGTGTGTGTTGATTGGATAGCTTCCACTGTTCACCCTCTGAATTGATCTACTCAGTGCAAGTGCTGTGATAGTCGATTCTATTATCCGGTATTTGTTTATTCTTTTTGTCTTTCGAATGTTTACTAATTGTTGTAATTAGCGAAAACGAAATGCACTCAACAAACTTGTGCACGTGCACTACGCAATGAACCATGCCTATTGTATAAAGCCTTATGATTATACCTGACTGCTCAAACCTCGGTAGGCAAAGCGGTGTTTGTTGAGGATGTTATATCCCCGAAAATGAACGGTTGATACTTAATTTTTATAAAATTGTCTTACGAAAAATTTGAATTATCCTTTTCGTGCCTTTTCCCGCCCCAAGTGTATCGCTCATTTTTACCATTTTTACGAACGCCGTTTACCTACTGGTTAGTCCTTTTGTTTCTTCGCACCAAGGGTGGATAGATACATTGTATATAAATATCAAAATTGTGACACTGGGTTGTAATCTTCATAGTTTCCTTTGGAGTAAACTTGCTTCAGTCCAACATTGTCTTCATATTGTGTCAGCTGAGCCAGTTTTCAAGTATCGTGTCCTTCATTCAGTAACTAGATTACGCATCCCCAATTAATCCTATTGGAGAGCCTCAACAATGTTTTAACTGGTGACCCACTGGCTGAAAGTCAGCTAAAGCAATGAACTACGATTCCATAATTACGGTAAGGCAGTATAGCAACTGCATGCAGACTTACGTATCAGACTGTAAGTTGCCTGGTATTCGAAAGTTTGTTGTACTGCCTACTATGCTGGGAATAGATCCGAATAAGTCACTCATTGACTAAAGGTTAAAGGCATCACAGCTCTTGGACAATATTTCTTTCAATGCTTTACTATGCTACATGTTTTCCTAAGCTGTCTAATATTAAATTGGTTGAAGTGTCAAATAGTTTGTGTTAATTATTCACTTTTCTAGGTTTCTTCTACTGAAAATGGTATCATCTTTGGAAATATATCTTACGATGTTCGAGGTTCGTCTGGCGAAACAACGTGTATTGTTTTAAATGATATTCATATTGATATTATGGAGTATATTATGCCAGCCACTTGTACACCAAGTGAATTTCGTCAAATGTGGTCTGAATTTGAATGGGAAAATAAGGTAAGTATCAGTTCAATTGTTCATAACTTTCATCTTTTACTAATATGAACCTGTTGGTATGTTACTCACTATCTTAAGCATTCTCAGAGGCAGCAGTACCTTCACTAAATGATAAGATGCACCAAAGAATATGTCGACGCTATTACAATGTAGTGGGGAAGGTGAATAGGGCATAATGTCAGTCATGTAAAAGGGACACAGTGGAGGACTGACGAAGTTGTTTGTGGGGAAATTACATTGAGTCCCGGTAAAATATGGGAACCTTACACGAAACACAATTCATGCAAATAGTTTCTGGATTCTACTTTGGAGATAGCTTGTCCTTCACTTTCTATCGCTCCATCGCTTGTCTTTCGCATTTCCTCATTGAGAACATCTACCGACTAAATGATAGCTGTACGTGCTGTTCTGAGGGACACCGTGCTCTATATACCACTTACATGCGTTCATATGAGTAGCACACAACACAATCACCGATAGTTAAAATGATCTCTTTTCTACAAATCTATTGGGATTGTCCTTAGATTTTTATCTTTTAGTGACCACTCTATTAGCTAATAACAGGCGGATGTTTTGCCTTATACCTTAGTATGCTGATTTCTTCGCAGCATGACCACCTTCCCTTATCTTTATATATTGAAAGCATTATTACGATAAGTCAGCAATGATCACTTCCTTCCATTGTGATGGAACTTGATGTATAGTGGGCCTTAACAGTCACTAACTATTAAATTATCCATATTATGAGACACGTTGTGTTACAAAAATACTGTTGAGACGCGTTGGTTATCCTAAGTAGAACCATAACACAATGACTGAAAGTTAACTGCATTGGTAAACCGTTATAAAACTGCATTATGTAGTGAATTTGCTTCGTTTCGAATTTTTTTTGAGTATGCTCACTTATTCTTTCTTTCACATTATCGCAGGTCACTGTGAATACACAAATCAAAGATCTTTTCACCTATTTATCACAAATTACAAGTCATACGAATTTGCGATGTCTTACGCCTACTGAGGCTCTTCTTGGGGAATGTGATTATCTTTGCGTAACACTTTATGCAAAGACAATATTTGGTGAACATGTCTTGGCTAACTTGTGTTTGGAAAAGTCAGAAGCAGATCAACCTGTAACGGGTCATGTTAGAATTCGAGCTAAAACGCAGGGTATGGCTGTTACAATGGGTGAAAGGGTAAGTTCTTATGGATCTCACTCATTTACTCTCCGCTTTCGTAGAACATATTTTGTACTGCATTAAAGGAAAATACACACTGCTAGTATACCGATGCATACCTGAAACCTAGGATGCAAACATTACATTGGCGGTCATGATCTCTGAATATGATACACCCACTAGGCGTTTTAATACCAACCTGTAAGATGTATCCAACGCACTTCCACAGAGATTTTTATACATTTTCACATATTTGTCAATATTACTCTGTTATTCATACGGCATAATTTATGCTCTCACATACACATAATCTATGGGCACATGCACGTTCTCACTGACGCTACGATGCAGACTACCCGGTCGGGGTCCGCGGGACAAGAGAAACCTGTAGTTGGAGACTCTAGGTGATATGGCTCAGAACCGATCCCAGTGATCCAAACGTATACACATATTATCCTCATCTTAACCGCTATACTTAACCTCATCACCTCCTCATTCCTTCTCCTTATCTTTTACTACTTTCTACTTCCTTTGAACGAGTTTTCTTTCCTTCATTTTCCATTTTATTGGCTTGTTACCTGATGTGCTGATATGAGATGTGGCAAATTGATCCATCACGCAGTAATACCTGGTCCTATGCTGATCTTGATGATGATAACAATGAGTTTAGATAGCCAGCTTTTGATCAACATATCTCAGATTCGAACTTCGTCTCACTTACCAATATATGAGCCGCTAAGTATTATTAGTAGTCAACACGCAGTAACATAGTTGCACCGCACGGAATTCGATTGGCAACTGCATAATTCTGTCTACTTTGAACTAACTAAAGTATTATGTAATCATAGAGATAAAAAATAACGATTCAAAGAAGAAAATCAAACAGAAAAAAAGTTTACTCAAATTCTCAAGCAAATAAAGAATGAATTGGTAATTAGCTGCGAATTGCTTGAATAACAACGAGGATCCGATTCGTTAGTCCTTTGACCATATGGCTTTCACAAGTGCACTAAGACAACGCTTCACTCCTTCCAATTTTAGACGGGAATAACACCACACCATACTACCAACAAATAGCTCACTGATAACCTAAAACCAGTCAAAGATCATCTAAATATTCAACGTAGAGCTGTGACTTAAGGAGATGCTTATCAACCATTAGGTCACGGGTTCGAGCCCTGCTTCCCTATGACTAGCCCTCACACAATAGGTGTGGCTCATTGCCTACTGAACTGATGTGCACACGGTGACTGAGTTCCTTTCGTTCGTCGTCGTGTCCAATTCACTTGACTTTCTTAATTCAATCAATGATGTCGGTATATTAAATAAATAAATAGTTCTTTTGGATGTTACCCCACTACCTACTGAAGTTCCACTCACTTGAACCATTCGTTTCTGATGTAACTGCATTGAAGGCAATATTTTCTGCGTTTTTGTTCCAAAGAAATATCTAAAAGAACTACTGCTGAGATACATTCTCAACGTATTGTTCTACAGACAAAAAAATGAAGTGGCAATGGGGTCTCCACTTGGTTCCGATTATCAGATTGCTTTTCGGCAAACTTGAAAAATATTGTGTTACACCTGAAGACTGAAAGCATCCATTCATATAAGAGATATTTGGATGTCATTCGCATCATGTGTGACAAAGGTATAGATATTTAAGCCATAGAATCCGGAGCTAACTCAAAATTTAATTTTTTTTGGAATGTTTTGCTGAAAAGTAAACTCAACGAGTCATTTCAGACATCGGCCTATAAAAAGCCAATATGGAATGATCAGTACATTCATTTCCAAAGCTGGACTCCACTAAACAAAATTAAAAATGTAATCTATTAGACGTTAGCTGGATGGAAGCAATCGTCAGGATCTGGGTTTGGTGCTTGCTGGCACTCGTCAGCTAGGCATATCTGAAACCTCGACAGAGGTGATGTCTCACCTGAGACCCGGACCTGCGTCACGCAGTGTTCAAGTCATCGTCGTTACCACTGAACTATTCAGGTCGCGACTGACCTTCTGTAGGACTGGATTAGATACATTAATCGGTCACTGGAGGGTAACCAACTTCATGTTGTCTAGTCCTAGGTGCTGGTCGAATTCTACAGTCGCTGACTACAACACTGAGTGACTCAGGTTCTAATCTCAGGTGGGACATCAGATCCGTCGAGGTTGCAGATACACCTTTCTAACAAGTACTAACAGGCACGAAACCTAGGCCAAAGGTTTCCTGACTACCGCCTCCATCCAACTAACATCTATCAAAGTGTATCGCGATGCTGAACTGCCTAGTCTGGTGGCCACATTGTAAAATGGTCGATAGAATTCGACCACCACTAGACAACATAAAGTTGGTTACCTTTACAGTGACTAATCAATGTAAAAAATGTAGTCCGTCCGAGTTCATCGAGAATCAGAAAAGTCTTCACAGATGTAATTAAAGATAAACTGTAACAACATTGACAAATACTCTTCCAAAATGGATGTCTGTCCAAGTTCATCGACAATCTCAATCCCAAGCAACGTACTGAGAAAATTACCTCAGTATTGAAGAAAGCTTTGTTTATGAACATCGATTTTAGAGTTGATAGTGCGTTAAAGATGGTGCAAAACCACCTAGGCGGACCGCTAAGGAAGAAATTCTTTCCTGCTGAACTTTAACTCATCTCTAGTCACTGATTGGTTCGTGGACATTTTAAGGACAACTAACTACTTTAAGTTAAATCTATATTTGTCTACAAGTTTGTTTGCTTTCATGGAGTTAGTTATATAGACCGAATAACGCAATCACTCTCCAAATGAGTTTCTGAACACTGTCCCACATGGCTATCAAAACGTCAGCATAAATCTGTCGACAGTTCAACCAATACTTTGATGCCCTGTCAATTCAGGTCACTTAGCTCCATCGGAATCTCCTCCTAAAATTATCTATGGAGTGAAACCGAAACATTCAAAAGGACTAAAATTTTGTAACTTATTTGGGATAGAAGCGTTGGCAATCAACCAATTCAACCCCAAACCCCTTGTGCAGAAGAAGTATGTTTACTCTATACTTCTACCATGGTCTTAATTTTCCTCTTCTCCTTCTATGATCTTGTAATTAGTTCACAACTGGCACTTTCATTAAGATCCTTGCTTCTTTCTTTAACCCGTTTTCATCCTTCAAATGAGACACTTAGTCATTTCACATCTAGAAACAACTTCACTTTTCTTATTACTTCTACTACATGGTGTATTAACATGTAGTTTTTTAAGGGCTTATATTAGTGATATAATCCTCCTTGACTGATTGGTAATGGACTATTATTTTATATTGATCTTGGTGACTACCAGAAGAATCCAGGACGCTTCGTCGTATTTGGGACTCGTCAGTCGGACGCACCTACCCCCCAATGAGTGATGTTGTTCCCACCAAGACTCAAACCAAGTACCCTTCGCTTCAAACGTCCACTAAGCCACGATAGCCATATCTTATGCAACGGGTATCAGTTTTTGTAATGATGCTTGTGATCCCCTGTTGCTATACAGGGCCGAATGACTTGACCTATGTTGGCAGATGCATCCGCATGAGATCCCATAACTATTAGACTCATTGCAATAGAAAAGTTATTATTAGCTAAAATTATGTCAAGCTTTTGGTTTTCTTGATTCAGTAATCAATTGGCCAAAATTAGGCACACAAAAGCAGTCGTTGGTGTACCTTTCTATTTTGTAAACGCACTTACTATTCAAAGAATGACGCGTATGTGTTGCTTGAGATGTTTAGGGAATAATGGACGACGCTAGTATATCATCCTTGTAAAGAAGATGTACTCATAACTCAGTCACTTCCCAGGGTTGTTTTTAATGGTATAACTTATACTCTTGTGCGGATGCCTCTATAAAGTCGGTTTTTTTCAAATTCAATATTATTGTTGGATATTGGCTAGCAGTGGAATTCAGGAGGCGCGTTTCCGCCTATTTGGGACTAGTTAGCTGGATGTACCAATAGTGGCAGATCAGTTCGGTCCAGTAGACGACGGAGATGCACAAGCTATTCCATCAGAGACTATACTATACTCGTCGTACAGGGAGTGGGTATCGTGACTCCGTGGCCTGGTGGATAACGCTCTAGCGTTTGGAGCGACTGGTTCGGGGTTCGAGTCTTAGTGGGAACAACACCTACTAGGAGGCAGGTACATACAGCTGAAGAGTTACAAATAGGACGAAGCGCGTGTCCTGAATTTCACTCCTGACCACTACCCACCAATAACTTCGTAGGTTTCATCTCATTTGAATTCAACTAGTTTTTATTTGATAATAGATTCTTTTTTGTTGTTTTAATTGAATAAAAACAGGTGAAGTATACTAGTATGTTGTATAATCCTTCGAACCTTTCATACCTTTGAAGCAGGGAAAAAGCTTATAAATTCTAAGGGATAAAGTGCTGGATCACACTATTACGTGGTTGTAGAATCTGTTCCTCATGAGCAGATAATGCCACACTGGTGATGTCAATCGTGTTCAACGGCTAGTGACTTCATTATATGTATCATGGTTTTTGTTCTCTCGCATGAGATTAATGTTACTAACTAATTTTTTTGACCATTTCTCCCCAATTCTGTTTTTGCAGGTCAGTACTTGTCAGAAAAACTGGCCGATTAATAATTCACGACATGTGAATGGTAACAGTATGAAACATCAAGTAGATGAAAATTCCGATACAAATGTGGTCCATTCTCCTTTACAAGCTAATGCAATGGTGAATAGTCACTGATTGACTTGTTTTCTGCGTTAATTTTTTTCTCTTATAATCTGGTAGTCGGCTTATTTCTCCTCTTCTTCCCTTTTTTTGAACTGATATGAATAGGACAATTCGTTATTCCACTTTACTCTCAAATGCACTTATGCGTACACACACATGCACATATGCTGCTTCTGCGTGATCGTAACTGTATTTCATCCTTGTGTGTGTATGTGTTTTTTTTTGTATCTTGGTCTAATATAGTGTTTCTTTTGTTTTTATCAACTTTTTGCAAAGCTTTGACGTAGAACTGCAATTAGATTGAGTGACATCCATTCATCTGTCAGATTCCCCACCACCGATTATACTTATTCATCTAACTGAACTGTTATGAAATTTCACTATCCGAATTAGTCATTGGGTACTAACCAATGGAGCTATCAAATCTTAGGGGATATCCAGATTCTCTTAGTCAAGTCGCTAAGCTCAGTGACATGATATACTGTATTGCATTTTTTTCTCCGTGCGATGTTTAGAGTCAGTTAACCAGAAGGCTGGAATCTGGATTTCATCTGCTAATTAGATGAAACCTTGGGCTGAATAATTTTACAAGTGAATTTCTCAATGGAATCAGATTCAAATCGTCAAGAGCATGGGATTTTTCCAATGGTATTTAATCGATACCCTCCCGATAGCTGCTACTTTGATGTGGTGGTCAGGCTTGCATCTCACAATGATCCAACGAGCTATGCTGATGGTACGCTTGTTTTCTCAAGGTCCTACCATGCCAGAAAGGTCTGATAAGACGAAAAGCAGTTACCCTTGTTGCGTAAATTACTACACTATCATGGGGATCTGAGGGCGAAGTGGTACTACTGCTAGCTGGATGGGATGCGACAGCAGTAAGGTGTTTTCCTTGGATGACCAGCAGTGCCTCAGTGATGCTGCCTTCTCATCCAAAAGGTGGGGGTTAGAAAAGGTCGGCTGCAATAATAACACACCACCATGCCCCACAGTCCCCCGGCGTTGGTGGTATTGGTTCTTTTTACCTCAAAACAACTTACAAAAAACTGTATAAAAGATGTCTCAAGCAGGTGTCCCGTGGGCTCTGTGGTCACAAATCTTTTCCTCTTTTAGGCACCTTAAGAAGAAAAAGCCATCGATGGTGTGGGCGGCCGGAAAGTGTCAACTGCCCACCCGCACACTTCCAGTAGTATCCTCTTCTATCCTCTTCATCTCAATCTTCTCCTTTGCCTTCATCTCCTCATACTAATATTAGGCCTCTTACACCCGCCCAACCTCTCACTCAACGACAACCAGAGCCATCAAAACCTCATTCCTAATTTCTTAAGACCCTGCCACTGATTTTATGTGGGAGCTTTCAACATTCGAGCCCTCTGCCAAATCGAACAGCAAGTATCGTCCGCTAGAATTTTGGAATCTGTTGCCATGGATGTATGGTGTATCTCCTGAGATACGAATGCAGGACGCTACTGTGGCCATTAAATTGACCTCACCTGACCACAGTTGTGAATCTTCAACATTCACCTTGGGAGTATACGGAGACCCAGTGGTGGACTTGCTGGTGTAGGCATAGCATTAAGCTGCAAAACAGAAATAGCACTTCTAGACTGGATACCAGTCAACAGTTGTCTATGTGCTGTTCGACTAAATGGATCTATAATAATTAAGACTAGGAGATGCCTATTCGTAATCTCCGTCTACACACCCACCAACTGTAGTTTGGATGATGCAAAGGATGAATTCTATGAGAAGCTGTCAACTTTGCCACAGAAAGCAAAAAGTCCAGATGTAGTCACAATGGCTGATGACTTTAGTGCTCGAGTAGAGCCAGAATCTTGTGTCAACAAACCGACAAAAATGACCGTTTATGGCAGTTTCGTTTTGAAAATCACTTGTTTCTGGCCAACACTGTCTTCAGACATAAGAAGAGACGCTGTCTCACATGACGTCTGCCAACTTCAAACCTGCACAGGAAGATCATATTACTATAAGCCATCGTTGGAGATCTGGGATGGATTGCCGCTCTTCCTGAAATACCAGTTTGGACTCCGACCAGGCGTTAGCACTGGCTCGTTTATGTCTACACCTCACTGAACACAGGAAACAGGCGATAGTAAAGCCTGTCCACGGTCGATTGGGAGATGAGAACATCAAGTCTGAATTTCAGAACGAGATAGCTGACCATTTATCTGATCGTGACAGTAATGCTCATCTGGAGGATACCTTATGTGCTGTTAATTCGTCCGTAGAAACAGAGGTAAAGACAATTGGTAACCTACACCTGAAGGTTAACAAACGTCAATGGATTTTCGTGACGTCATCCTATCCGATTGATATTAGAAGAAATTCCAGCTGGCTCTGATCACGATGAAAAGCGGAAAACACTAAAATTAAGAGTTTTCGCGTCGATCGGGAGCAGTCATGGATGGCGAGAGATGGAGTAGGCATCAGAGTTGGGTAACACGTGGTAACTATTTAGACTTATTAAATATGCTGGCAAAAGGAAGACGCCAGTGAGTAAAACCGTTACCGAAAAAGAAGGGGTGCTAATAGCCTCCCACGACAGGTGGCTAGAATATTGAGTAGAACACTTTGAAACACAATTCAACTGGCCCACAGAAACGCTTCAGTCGCCCAACATCCTGCCTGAACCTGAATGGGGCGTAGATGTCGGTCGTCAAACCCTCTCGAAAGTTGAGAAAGCGGTGTCGAACCTGAAAAGATGGAAAGCATCAGGATGTGACAGTTTACCAGCTACAGCTTTCAAGGATGGAGGTAGAAAATTGCCAATTAAAATGACGGAAGTACTTGGTAGTGTGTTTGAGAATCAGAGGTAGTCCCGTCACACTGGTCTACTTCTCTGACCATCTCAGTCTATAAGAAGGGAGATAAATCTTTCTGTGATAACCGTGAGGAAGCTAGCTTGACTAATATTATGTCCGAGATCCTACCCTTCATAGTTATCCGACGCCTAAGTGGAGCTGGAGAATAGAAAACCAGGGAGGTTTCAGATAGCTGGACGAGAGTGAGTCGATCATATTTCCATCATTCGAGTGGTCGTGGAACATAAATGTACCTACCGGTGGCTGACACTTGCCATATTTGTTGACCTGAGGACTGCATTTAATTCTGTCGACCGTGGGATGTTGTGGCAGTGTCTGACTGTGAAGGGAGTACTGAGCAAGTATGTAATGCCTATCAAAGCTCTCTACTCGAACTCATGAAGCCGTGTAAGGTCTTGTGGAGAGTTGTCATGTGAATTGACAACTAGTGATGTCTGTCAGGGATGCCCACTGTCACCGTTCGTATTCAACTTCATCATAGTTGTACTAATGGACATAACCTTAGGCACGTCTAACTTAGAGGTCATATGTTTGGGTTGGAGTATGTGGACGATATTGTCCTGCCAGGTGAGGACGGGTGTGAGACATGGCTATTAAAAGTGGAAGACATGAAGCGATTACAGGGTTTTGAGCATAGGCGTCTTCGTAGTACTGCTCACTTTTGGTGAAATCACCGTGTGAGCAGTGTTGAGGTCAGGTGAAGGATACTAGGTAAGGCAGGCAAGTCGTTTGATGAAGTTGTGAAGGTTAGTCGACAGAAATGGCTTGGACATTTACTGCACATGACAAGTCACCGCCTACCTCGATGTCCCATGCTTAGGGAAATTGGATTAGATTGGAAGAGGGCTCAGGGTGCTCAGATCAAGACCTGGCAAAAGTCGATGAAATCTATGACTGTTGGATAGAGCCCTGTGGGGCGATGTAGACTGATTTGTTGGGGTCCTTTGGGTTCCTAGTGGAACATAGAGCTTCAATAGTATTTCGCCACTTCAGTTTCTTCTCCGCAGTCTTATGAAGCTGGCTTCACGACTGCCCAGAAACTTTTATTTCTTCTTCACACGATCTCTATGTCATCCTCGGACGCCCATTCGTCGTTTGCCATTTGGCTTCCACTCCATGGCCTGGCGTGGCGTGTGATATCCTCAAATGGTCTTCTCAGTGTATGCATATTTGTTAGGCGATAGGTTCTTGATTGGTTCGTTGGCAGGCCAGAGTTCCTTGTTGCTTATTCTTGTTATTCTGGCCATCTGATCTTCAGTATCGAGTGAGCGTAGGCGGCAGCTGTTGATGTATGTCTGTAGTTTGTTGGAAATTCTTTTCGTAACGCGCCAAGTCTCCCAACTATATAGAAGCGCTGAATTAATGTTGGAAATCCTGATCTTGTTCTTGATGCTGAGTGCAGTAGATTTCCACACAGATTTCAGGTTAATGAAGGCCTATCTTGCTTTTCCGATCACACGATGATTACTGATTATTTACGTTGGCTAGAAATACTTGAAGTAATCTTACTGTTCACAGCTCATGGTTGGAATGACCAATCTGAGTGGACCACCATTTTCCAAACTGGGATATCATTCCTTTTTCAAGATAACATGTTAAATATTAGTTGCAGATTATAGCTCATAGTGATAAACTATCATTTCATCTATGTCCAAATATGATGCACGCATTAATACTAACAATAATTAAAAATTTGAAATAGCCAATCACATTATCAGTTGATATCCTTCGAACATCGCGTGAAAAACTTAGAACTGGTGCATAGCTGTTTGATTTCTCCTTCGGTTCCACATAAATTATACATTGAAACTCTCTGTCGAGAGACCTAACATATTAGCTTTGGGATACATGGTGAACAGTTTTACACTTTACTTTGGATGGGGTCAAGATGTTCCTACGGTTTTGAAAAGTGTAATGTAATTTGCGTCCCGATAGAACCGATTGAGCAAAATAATCTAATCTATCAAACCCCGTGTAATGACTACGAGGTCAAGTACATAGGTCAAACTAGCCGATCGAGGTCAGTTAGAATAGCGGAATATAGCTAAATATAAAATGACAGTTTCTAAAAAGATCAATAATCTAGAAAATAACTCGGCTGTTGCAGTGCATGCATTAACATACAACCACACAGTAAGATGGGTGGGATAAAACCGCCGTACTTAAGTCGAATATGATTAGGTGGATCAAGAAATTGGTTACTGAATTTGTTCATCAAATCTACACGCAACACATGTAATAGAAATGACGCAACACCTGTATCAGAGATATGGAATATTTTACTACCAATAAAAACAAAGAATATTAGGTGACAGGACTATAAAAATCAGATATTAAAAGTAGTGTGATTACACTGATATGATTATAAGGAATGATTTATGTTCGGAACATCATCAAGTAAATAATATCACCGTGTGTTATAAATCAAATATGGAATTACATCCTACCACAGTGCCCAAGTTTTACACTTATATTAATTTCTGCTCTTCGTTTTGCACTACACTTACTAGATCTAATATCTGTGGGCTGAAGATACTTCATGACTGTCTACTTTTTACCATTATTACTCTTATATAGAGTCCTTTCTATCTGGGAACATCGGCATGTAGATGACTTTTGTCAGAATTTATTATACGGTAAGCAAAATCATCCTGAAATATCGACTTCATTAAAGTAGTTGGTTTTTCCTGACGCCATTGTAGAGTCTTTTACTGTTTGCTGGTACTGGTTGGAATGATCGGGTAGATGACAAGTTTGTAACTAGGCACTGTGGGGTTAAGGATAGTTGCATTGGTTTACTAACTGGTCATACATCACTTCGCTTTGTATAGAGTTGTAGTGATGCCATAAGTTGGCAGCCGGTGGTTTCATCGGAAATCGATCAGGGTTGATTCCAGGAGTGTGTGCTGTAGAACCATTGTCTTCTGTTTCCAGATAGTTTTGTAAAAGTAACATAAGTCTGTGAAATGCTTTTTATCTTCGTTTCACTTTTTCTAATCATCATTTCAAAAAATTCGTTTCTTCACAATGGATTAAAGTTATTTCATGTGGACACTTATAAACGTACATGTACCAGATGTTTTCTAAAATAAATTTGAAAAGCAAACAGTTTCTCCGCAATCACCTACACAAGAGGTGGTGAGGATGTTGTATCAAAGAGCAGAGAGATTGTGCTCTCAAGAAAGACTCTAAGAACAACTTGTACACAAGACTGGTTATCCCATGAATTTCTTGAAGAAATATCACAAAAGTTATATGAATAAAAGAGGAGTATAACTTTGCTGAAAAGAAGTCGATGTTTCTTACTTTAACTTTCAAAGGGGATGATATTGTGGCAAGAATCAACAGACAAATTAGAAGTGCAGTGTCGCGAACTTTATCAAACCGCCGAACCTGTCTCACTGTATCAAGCAGTGTGTGCATTCGCACAATCCAAGTTACACAAATTTACGACTTTTGTTAACTTAACTCGTATTTAACAATTCCCATGTACTTTATGAAGCCAGTAGATAAGGAAGACAACGATGTGGTCTTTTACTAGGATTGCCAAGCATACGCCGAAGAGTCTATGTCTGGGAGGTTCACTTCGTTCAGCGGTGCAAAAGCTCGTCACCTAGTTGTTGCGGGACATCAAGTAGATGGACTAAAGTCCTTCATGGCTACTAACAGACAAAAGACTTCATGATAAATTTGAATTGTTTAATCCATCACTATCCAACGGGTTCATGGCTAAGTGTGTGTTCAGAAAGAAACCGTTACCAATTTATTGTTCCCTTGCAGTTAGTAACTTTTCATGTTTACCAAAAAATTCTAATACCTTTCATCCCTCATTCATATTCTAACTGATTGCCGTTTCATTATTACTGTATTTGTAATTGTAATAATAATTTATCTCACCTAATTATCACGTTTAGATAACATTTCCACATGGTTACGTAACCGCTTCTTATCTCACTTATCCGTTAACATTCCTCAGCTTACCTAATATGCCATATAGCTACTTAGACTGGATTTATAACCCAAATCTCCTTCATGTTCTGAATTGTAGTGTTTTGCTGATGTTCAAAACGTTAAAGGGTATTATGAAACTCTGTATATGAGGCGTGTTAATACCATGTATAGCGATTGTTTACTTATGTATTCACGTCGTATGCTTGTGACAAAATCCTGCGAAACAAAATGACGTCATCTTCTTCTGCAAATAGTGTTCTTACATTGTTGTTTAAGTCCATTCAGAGAACTAAACGTATAGAATACCATTCAACTGGTTTTGCAAATCAATCGTACAGGAAAAAATGTTTGTTACATTAGCGAAGTAATAAGTTAAAAAATCTAGGCTATAAAACCCACGAGAATGTCAATACTAAGTGCTTCAATAATCATGTTTTTAGGGTAACTAATCCATCCTGCAATCATTCTTTCTAGATTCCTAAAATGTTTATTCGTTTGGCTAAGATACTTATCTTATTAGGTTTTTTTAACTCAAAGAAAATGTCCACAAAGCCAGTCATTTTGAAAACTCTGCTAACACGGATTTTTCTTATCACTTCACACTTATGTCAGTAGATAGTCAAGATTAAATTTTGTCAATAATTAATTGAATATCTAAAGAATTTTTCGAGTATTCGAAATAAATACAAATAGACTAGTCTCCGAAGCAATTATCAAGACATAACTAGGAGGGATTTAAAAAACCTGTGGTAAGAACGACTTGTGGAATTAATCTCAGACGGCAATTTAGCGGTGAGTTATTGATGCTATATCTGAATACTATAAAATATATGAATCACCAGCTGGTTATGAAGCTTAGACCGATGGGTATATTCATAGATGGATGCCGATGAATATATATATATATATATATATATATATATATACATTTATATAGGGAGATGACTAATATACTGCCCCTATAACCTGATACATAAAATTTGTATAGACGGTGGCACAGTGGTCTGGTTTTCTTTTCACGCAGCCCGACTGTTGCACTATAGTCAATCAGATTCAGTGAATTGTTTTTTTAATCACAACATGCCAAGAAATACTATTTATAGAACCACTCACTTTCTTCCCTTCTAGGTGTTTCCTCTTATCACGTGCAGCTTTTGAAAATGGTATCGCCAGAAACATTTGTTACTTGAAGTCTTTCTTAGGCGGCCCAGTGAGGATTTCTGTTATAAAATTGAGCTACTTTTATTTAACTTAGTAGTATAATTAAGCTGCAAATTTTTGTATGCAAAGAAAATTTGTTCCAGATATATGTGGTAAGCTGGTATTCCTTTGAAATTATTAGATCCCGGAGATTATCATTCTTTTTAGTACCTTCTCTGAGGGTTATAGTGTTTTACCTTCTGAAAACTGCGATTTAAATAAGTTAACGAACCCAGTGATACTTTGTCATATGTCAGATGAATTACAGTAAGTTAACAGTACGGAAAAAGTAATGATACAATCGAACTTTAAGTTAAAATATGACAAGAGATGACAAACCTCCACATTTTATGGGAACCATATGAATTTTTTTCTTTGGAAATAGGATATTATTCACATTATCAACGTATTCCAGCAGAATTGATATATTTTATTATTGGTTTTCTTTTAAAGTTATTCACTTCACGAATATGAAAGTACTCCACTGAAATGAAACATAACTATGGATTGTATCAGTTCGAAAATTAATCCAGAAAAGAAACTAGTTTAGTCTGTGTGTGTCTCATTATGCCGCTTGTCTTGATGTACAGAGCTTTCCTTCATGTGGTCTAGTGTTAAATGACATAATCTAGCTGATCCAGTTTGGAAAACGATTCAGTCCATGTAGATGAATACATTGGAAAAATGGATAGTAATTCCATTTTCTCTTTTCGTTTGGTCATTAGTATTATAATGCTAATGCGCGACTCTTCCAGCACTCATGGTGTCGACTGAAGCCCTCTACTTTTGTTTGCATATATGTATTCCGTGAAATGGCTTTCTTTTGAGATGTATCTATGCAACATTGAAGTACTTAGTATTATATTATCGATGTAATTTTCAACGTTTCGTTGAATGGTGTTCAAGTAATATGTAAACAGAAAATGCTTTTTTTATCTGATAAAATTGATGGACAGATAAACAAATCAATATAAAACGTTTCACACAAGTAAATCAATTCAAGTTAGCACACTGGATAGTCTCAAACATCGAGAAAGCGGATATAAAAAGAATGATATTGAAGTAGACAAAAGCGTACTAAGACAGAGGAGAGATAAATGATGATTTAAAAAAGTTCACAGTTTCAGAGATGACAAAGTGTATATACATCTGTAGCACTAGAGCTGGCCTCAAACCATGCCACAAACCATTTTTAATCGTTGAATCCTAGCATTTCAGGGACTCCCTTTCGATAGTTCATATCCCTCTACACTAGTTAGACTACCAGCCAATACCGTCACCGATTACTGCCATGTTACGGCTTCCACGCTATGAGCTTCCTTCTAAAGTAATCCCACTTTACCGAACATTGCTCGTTAAGGGAGCTGATGGCAGATTTTACCGAGCTAAAACAAATAGGCATACTAGAATGTAGTGAATATCCTTATTTTACCTACTATCAGAAAGTTTTTGAAGGGAAACCCATAAACCTGTTAACATTTATGATCTAAGAAAGAGAAACAAGCCAAAATAAAATTTTTAGTTGATCAGTCAGTAATCAACACTAATGTATTAGATACTTAGGGTGAAGTAACCTTATTTATCACCTTCATTTCTTACTACTTTTACTTCACATTTTGTTCAGTGGAATTCATCGTATGCGAAACACATTTGTCAGTAACACACAAAACAGTTCGAATCCAACGTCACTAGCTGGAGTAACTCAACCAAATCAGTAACAACATGGGGATTGGCGCTGCAGCGTAGCGGTGCAAGTTTCCTGATGTCATATCAGCTCACCAAGACAGAAAATATCAGGATGAAAATAACAAGGAAGAAAGCAGTTAAAAGTGGTAGAGACTTGTGAAAAGGGAGAAAGAAGTCTGACAATAAAAGTGAAGAAGATATGTGGATCCATCCACACCACTGCATTCGATTCCGGCGTGTATCATTTATATTCTCCAACCAGTTTAGCCAGCTTTATATGACGAAGCGGACGGCTACTAAGCATGCATAACGCACATTCCAGACGTCTGGATAGATGGACGTTCATAACCTCAACAACTGAATCCATACTACTGACCAAAACTCTACGCCTGACTTCTATGTTACTGACGTAGTGACACCACGACACACGTCAGATATTACGAAGGCAATGGTGGTCGAACACGTGAAGGCTTCTTTTGTCTTTCAACTCCATTGGCCATGGTCCACAACCAGATGGTAGAGGACAGAGAAATGACTGGCAATACATCTGGCGATAAAAGGAGAGTTTTCTCTGTCTTTCATTAACTTTTCGTGGCCCAAAGAGACTATTTCGATAAATAATCGGCAGTCATATATATATATATATATATATATATATATATATATATATATATATATATATATATCACGGTGACGCAGGTTGTCGGAAGCGGGAGTGCTTGTAGAGATACCATCGGTGACCGACTCATCGGGGCTGATCTGATTTGCCAAGTAAGTGAAGTGGTCGATACGCTCATCGTATTACTAAAGAACGCCCCAATAAATTCAAGCCCTAAAGCAACTGTCTGCACCATCGACAAGGATTTTACTTGGATAAAATCTCAGAAAAAACAGTTAGAACACTGGGGGGTGGGTCTTTGAAATACAGTTCAGCCGGTCCACAGAAACGCTTCAGTCGCCCAACATCCTGCCTGAACCTGAATGGGGCGTAGATGTCGGTCATCCAACCCTCTCTGAAGTTGGGAAAGCGGTGTCGAACCTGAAAAGATGGAAAGCATCAGGATATGACAGTTTACCAGCTACAGCTTTCAAGGATGGAGGTAGAAAGTTGCCAATTAAAATGACGGAAGTACTTGGTAGTGTGTTTGAGAATCAGAGGTAGTCCCGTCACACTGGTCTACTTCTCTGACCATCTCAGTCTATAAGAAGGGAGATAAATCTTTCTGTGATAACCGTGAGGAAGCTAGGTTGACTAATATTATGTCCGAGATCCTACCCTTCATAGTTACCCGAGACCAACCTGAAGCTGGAGAACAGCGAACTCGAGAAAGCCGGATGATTTTCACACAGCTGGAGGAGGGTGCATCGATCATATTTTCACCCTTCAACTGGTTATGGAACACATGCATACCTACAAGCAACTGACCCTTTCGATAGTTGTTCACCTGAAGGCTGCATTTGATTGTTGAACGTGAGGCATCCCGCAGGGATGTCAGCTGTCACTCTTCGTTACAGACGTATTTATGAACATGAAATTAGGTACGTCTGACTTCACAAAGATTGATCTGCTCTCTTGAGAACGTGCGGTTGATTTGGAGTCCGCAGATGACAGCTGAACTTCTTCAGCAGAAATCTGAGTATGTTTGGTATGCGTTACGCACCCGTCAAACGTAAGATGATGCTCAAGGACTGGTCTGTATGTGTTTTATCTAATGATAGGAAGTGAATCGGTAGGATGCGCTGACCACTCCATATACTAGGGTGTTGCATCGGCCGGGACGTGCTGGTCGCTGACGAAATCTCATATCGGATACGGAGTATTAGTATTTACCTACTTGAGTCATCTGTGAAGCCGAAGGGTGAGATGTCAGTCTACCTGTTAAAGGATTAGGGTGCTGTGATTTAGTCTGTTCTATTCTGTTATACGGATTAGAGACATAGTCACTGAAAGTATATTTGGAAGAATGATAAGTTTCCAAACAAATGTTTTCTTACTATTGCTCGCGTATGACGCAATCACCGTGTTAGCAGTGTCAAATTTCGGAGAGGGGTGATGGCTAAGAGAGACAAGTCCGTAGATGAGATTTTGAACCCTTACGCAGTTAGGTGTCTTAGCATGCGCAACACATCCCAAAGCCATCGCCTACCTCGACGTTCAATGTTAAAAGTTGGATTAGGTTGGAAGAAGGCACAGAGTAAGAACAATGCATTAAGTCACTGACTGTTGACCTCAGTTTGTAGGGAGACGTGAGCTGCCTGGTTAGGTTTCTAGAGACGTTAGAAGTCAATGATTGGAAAATCGTGGAGACATGGTTGAAAATCAGTCACGGTGGTACAAATATATTCACTCTTCAACGTTTTCTAAAGTTTGGACATTTTCACTAACCTTCATTTTTCTTAATAATCTTCTTTCTCCCCTCACACGCTTTTGTCTGTTTCGATATCTCTCTTTTGCTGTTCACTTGTTCCTTGTTTGATGCTGTGAAATGTGGTTGCATGAACCGATGTGCTTCTGTTCGAGATTCACGTTGATTTTATGCGTTTATCTTCTTGAAGACAGAGACAATCATTTACTGAAACCGGTCAGAGTGGACTATATCTGATTTCCGTAGGCTGGCTAAAACTCCAGTTGATTTTCCTAATAATTCTTAACCAATATCCCTTAATACCTCCAGTGTCAATCTGTCTGGTCATCTGACTTAGCAATTTAAACACTTTCGAATATTATATGAGTTATACGATGTTCATTCCGCAATGAAAGTATGCCCTATTCCTGTGCATAAGAAATTATTTGGCGGTTAAGTCTAAAACGTAGATATTGTGGTAGAATATAATTCCAGATTAGATTTCTTTATTTGATATAGAACATAATGAATATCATATGATTATGAGCAATAAGTTATTCCCGAAACGTCATCAAGTGAATAATATTACATCACTGTGTGTTATGTGAAACCAACAAATCAAATATGGAGTTATCAAACGTAGTTGTGTCATTCTATCGGCAGTTTGTAACAATATGGCATCAGACAAACTAAACTATGATTTTGAGCATTTCGAATAATGATCAATACTCTCGATGATGGACCTGTATAAGTTATTGTTTTTTTAAATTATCACAAAGTTAACTGATGTGTCATATCTGTGCAAGATGATTTAATCTAACCAACTGAATAATTTAAAGTGAAAATCAACTTCCTAGCACTTATCGAATAGCATGTCTGCAGGCTAACACAATAAAATATATCCTTTCAAACAATCAAAACTGTATTGTTCAGCTTTTCATCAAAGGGAATGAGCGTTAATTACTCAGATGCTATTTTAGCACAGTTTATGATTTGCAAAAACAAATTATATAAGTTACTTTTTTGAAAACAGTCAGTACTGGAGCCGTAAACGTAATACTAAATTCCACCCGCTGCCAAACTCATGCATATAATCTTGTTCAAACTGGCAAGTTTATGGCTTAATTAGGGTATATAAAAGCAAAGTATAGAAACTTAGATGAAGTATGAATTTCTTCAACAACTGAGATACATTTTCTTGAATTTGTAACTCAGGTTCAAGTAATACCTTCATTTACATCCAGAGATGAATCTTGTTTGATTATCTATAACCAATTCACATAATATAATTAACCCTCCTTATTGATTCCTTGACAAATTTACTCATGTATACAAATTGGATGTTAAAATTAATTAAACTGCATTTTTTTATAGTTTATTACAACTTCATTTATGTTTGTTATTGAATAATAAATTCATAAACCAAGGAAATGAAAACATAATTTAAGTAAACGGGTGACTGCATGATTTCAGGTCAAAGATTTTAGTCACAAATGTAACCAGATCAATAATCAACCATAAATGTGAACTAATTAATTATCATTTTGACTATGTGAGATAGCCGTGGTTTCATAGACTAGTATTGATACTGGGGTGATGATTGAAGGTGAAATGAAAATTTGGACTGTGGCCGGATTTGAACCATTGGACAGGGGGTTGCTGGCCCAGTGCCCAACCAACTGAGCTATGAAGTTCAACTGCTGACCACATTTTTATGTCACTTCAATCACCAAGAGATTTCCCGAATACCATGTGAATTCATGACGCATTACTATCGCTTGATCATACAAACCCTGGCTATCTAGTCAGGACGTCTCATTTCAATCCAAATCTAACTGAATTAAAGAGGTGGGGAGCATCATATTGATCATCATTTTGACTATCTGAGATAGTCGTGGTTTGGCAGACTAGTATTGATACTGTGTAGTGACTGAAGGTGAAATAAAAATTTGGACAGCGCCCAAACCACGACTATCTCAGATAGTCAAAATGATGATCAATATGATGCTCCCCACCTCTTTAATTCAGTTAGATTTGGATTGAAATGAGACGTCCTGACTAGATAGCCAGGGTTTGTATGATCAAGCGATAGTAATGCGTCATGAATTCACATGGTATTCGGGAAATCTCTTGGTGATTGAAGTGACATAAAAATGTGGTCAGCAGTTGAACTTCATAGCTCAGTTGGTTGGGCACTGGGTCGGAAGGCCGGTGGTTGCTGGTCCGAATCCGGCCACGGTTTAAACTAGTTACTTGTTAGATATTTACGCGAAAATCAGAAAGTAGACAGCAAAAATTTCCAGAACATTCAGTAAAGATATAGACTATATCACGTGCTCTGTGACTTAAATAGAAGTTATTCGGTAGGCTGAAGCAGAACAGATTCAGCCTCCACACACATTTCAAGTGGCTGGAATCCTATGACAGAAAGTTAGTAGATTTTTAAAGATCGTTTATTCATTAGTGAAAGTTCACATATTTGCTAAGTCATTTTTACCGGGGTACTTATATTTCAGCTGGTTTATCATAGTCAAACTTCATTTGCGAAGTGATAGGCATAGTAACTCACTTCATAATTTCTACATAGACCTAGCAAAAATAAGTTTTTTTGTGGGTATATTTTACTGAAAATTTTTATTTCGGTATTTACCATTGTTCTTAACTCCCCATGTAACTTTACTCGAATTTTTCTGTAAATATTTTACATACCAACATTGTATTCCTATTTCAACTGATGTCTACTTCTATTGGATATCAACCAATATAACCAAACCGTTATTATCCTAAGTGTTATCTTTGTCTGCTGACCGGGATAGTCAGAGACAGAAGGCATATACCTTCTAGGTCAAGCCAACTTCTTTTCGGTTGATATACCCACATTCAGGTTAAAAGTTATCAGGGATATAAACTGCTGCGCATAACGAATCG
Organism: Heterobilharzia americana; assembly: GCA_944470555.2. Lineage (NCBI taxonomy): Eukaryota > Metazoa > Platyhelminthes > Trematoda > Strigeidida > Schistosomatidae > Heterobilharzia > Heterobilharzia americana. The sequence goes on from OX104128.1 coordinate 48,298,215, forward strand.
CGAAAATTACCTTTCTTTTCTCCACTGTAATGAGAGCATTCTCTGCTAATCTAATAGATGATAATATTATATTCTGATATCATTGACTCAAAACTTCTTTCCGTGGTATACTTCTGTCATTCATTCACAGTCTCAAGTTGGATATCCTAGGAATTATAATTTAAAGGTTGTTTTGTTCATTGGTAAGTTTCATATTGGGATGCATTCGTTGTGATTATAATCGCCATGATACAAAATGTATGTATCTTTCTCAGCCTGACTCATTTTCAGTCATATCACCGAGAATCTGAATATACAACGTAAAAACCACATACAGGTTCATGAATGAGCCTATTCCCTACACCTATTGTGTGAAGCCTAAAGTTACTACCTAAATGCCAAGACGTGTGGGCGTGGATTGGTGTTTGAACCCGATACTAGCTGGTTGAGAGTCAAGTGCCTGCACCAGTGAGAAAGAGGACATAACTGACGGGTATAAGTGAACGCAAACAACTCATCTGACAGCTCAATATAAGCTGTAATACCACCATGGATGTTCGAGTATAAAGTTTTCAGTAGAGTAGCATACTCAATAGGCAGCCCTTTCAGTAGAGGATGCTGTCAAACTCTGTCTTCAAGATAAAATAATGTAGCAGCTGGTTTTGGGTACCAGCTAGAATGACTCTATTCCAGGATCCAACTCAGGGTCTGAATCTAAAAGATATAGCCGCAGAAAAGTCTTAAACCTACCTGATTTCAGATATACTGTTTCACAGAGTCACTTAGGGATTAGATTATTAAGGGATCTAAACTTTAAAACGTTGTTTACACCAGGCTGATTCTTCGTCGGACATCGCGAGAGAATTCCTATCCTTCCCTTAAAAATAACGCAACCAGCATTGGAGGCCATTCATAGAAGATCATATCTGGTTCTTCTATGCCAGCTAATACATCAGTCAGCTTAACCAATAATCCTAGGTCCCTATGTATAACGACAAGAGTACCAGTTTTCTTCTTAATGGGTAAAATTTCCATGTCAGGACAACTGTTAGGGAGAAACCATTCTCAGGACAGTCTTGGAATTCTCATTAATGAGCCGAGTTTGGAGTAGCCTTTCATATGCAGTTTTAATGCATCCATTCGGATGAAGTCAGTGGACGCCATTTCAAACGATATCTCTGAAACTTGTGCAAGCTAGGAACAGCTAACTGCCGGACCACAGCTGCAGTAAATGATACAGTTTATATGTTCAATAACCCCTCTGTTTGGCTTACTTTTCATATTCGTTCACTGCAGTCACCATCTAAGAAGACTAAATCTAAAAATTTGGCTTTCAGTGGGAAGCTAGATAGGATCAAACTCGTCTTTGATTTCACCTAATTTGTAGTCAATGTGTGCAACAGTAAAGATGGCTAAAAAAGAATGGCTTGTATTCCCATCTCTCCAATTATTCAAACAGCATAAAGTTGATTGTCAACGGAGATCCAGTTATGCACTACGCTTCCCGCCCCACAAATTATTTTTGTAGCTACATCTGCGAAGCCGTGAGAACCAACCCAGGAACCTGTAGGAACTCCAATGGTGAATTTCAAAAAGTCATCACATTGGTAAAATGAGTTTAAGGAAATAACCGTATTTAGTTCTTGTATCGATGTCTTAGAAGCAGCCAGAGTTTTAACCAACTGGGAGTATTTTACAGATTGGTAAAGGTTACCTCAACATGTAGTTTGAAGCATGACTTCAGGAGGCAGCGGATTCAGGGAACTCAAATGCTTATCAAGAACTACGGAGCTGAAATAGATTGGAAATGCAGGACTGCTAACACAGAAATAAGGCAACAAAAGAAAGGATTGAAATTGTTTAGATAGGATTTGAATGCCTAAAGAGGTGTGATGAGGAGTGATAGTTTGCAGTGGGAAGTCACTCGTTTCTGTAAGTGAAAAAGAAAAAGGAAAACCAAATACTGTCTTATCTATCTTGTGTGGGATCTCAGTGACCTAGGTAAGTCTGCTTCAAACCAGTTATATCCAGCCTATCTGAAGGACTTGAGTTTAGATTTGACTGAAAACAGAGTTCAAAAATCTGGTATCTTAAGTCGGTTCACTTCTAATTTTGTTTACAGCTATTTCTCCACATTATGCACTGAAGAGTATCAACGCAATGACTCAGACCATTAAACTCCAACTTAATTTATAACTTATAAATTGCAAACAAAAACGAGTGGAAGACTTTGACAGACATAATATCGGCCTGCGACTTCGCATTACAGCGTAACGGCTAAAGTTGCCACGCCTAATATAAACACATCAAGGAAAGATGAATCGGAATTAAAAATAAAATGAGTGACATAAAATCGTGAAATATAGCAAGGAGAAGTGAAAGAATTCTGGAATTTAGTTTGGTGAATAAGATGAAAGTAATTTATGGATTCTTTTAAGCTATTTCGCCTAGAGTCTTCAGCTACCGATTTTTGTCTTCACATGGACTCCAACCGGGAAGTTTAAATTTCCACATATGGCTCAGACCAACAGTCACAAACTTCATGAGCTGATACTTTGTACCAATCCGGCCTCCTATTACTTGTTTTTCCTGCTTTAGGTCACTTCAGTTAGCATTACACGACGACGCAGACAGTGACTAGGTACAGATTTTGTCAATCACTGAGATGCCAAGTGGACAACGCCTCAGTGAAAACAAGTCTTTGACCAATAATTTACATTTGATTGATAATAAAGGCATTCCAAACATTCAGAATTCATCACTAAAGGTATCCAGAAGAATCTGTATCTTGTCAGTGCTTTCAACGTATGACGAATTTGTACAAGCACTGATGTATAGGCCTTTAAAGTAGCATATTTAATAATTTACTTATACCTATTTTGTCACAAAATATGCCTTTGAGGTGTAACTGATTTTGCGCAGATTGAACACCTGCAAAATACGCCTTCGTAAATGTCTTTTGATAGTCAGCAATAACTGAATAAGGATTTGAGCTTAATCAGTCAAAAAAGCAGTAGAATTCCTAAGACCTGTCCGCACATTCAAATCAATTTCTCTTCTTTCCGTAAAACTATCATCCATAGTTAGTGTTGATGTTTTGGTTGCGGCTTTGTTCCACATCCTAAAGACCTATCCATTAAGTGAAGAGATCTCATAATCACTAGGTTACCCGATTAACCTGTTCTCCTTATTCAAGCTTTTCTTATTCCTCGTAATAAACTAGGTAATATTAACAATAATACCAACAATTTCCATCATCAATTAAAACAAAGAATATACAGTTTAAAACAGAACAGTTCCGAAAGTGTCTAGAGGCAACTAATGCACAATAAAGTAAATGAATTCCAATAAAATTGAAGATACTATTATTAGATCAGTTAAGCAATAAAAGTAATGTATGAAACGAAACTTTTATACTTTTCAGAGATAAAAATAGAAAGTATAACTGAGATTTATTAACACCCTAATTAAATGCCTAATACTTTAAATGAAATACTGAAGTGTGTACATTTTATTTTTCTCGAAAATCACAAATGCATAAAAAGTTGTTAACATGATATTAGAACAGGATATGTCTATGCTTTATCTAGAAGACAGAACCATTGGTTATATAATTATACTTCTTTTACTAAAAGATGTCGCCTTCAATTGTTCCTTCGGTAAGCATTTAAATGATTGCGAAAATTTCCATATACATGTTTAGTAAAACAAACGATGTGATTCAAGAAATATTTCTTTTCAATTAGTTCAATGGCTCTACACTAATATATAGCATTTTCAAAACATAAAATTACATCCCAATCTAATGGTGAGAGTTGTTTAACAAAAGCTTATCAATCTCAAAGTATCAAGAAGGTGACAACTGATCGGGTAATTAAGATCAGGAGTTGAAACACCAACGTCAAGTCAGTGCTTTTGTATGGTTCAGAGACTTGGCGCGTTACGAAAGGCATTTCCATCAAACTACAGACATTCATCAACAACTGCCTACGCTGGCTCGTTACTGAAGATCAGATGGATTGCCAGAAAGAATAAGCAACAGGGAACTCTAGCCGACTGGCAGCGAACCAACCAAGAACCTATCGCTCAACAAATATGCAAACGGAAGTGGAGATGGATTGGGCATAGGCTGAGAAGACCATTCGGGGACATCACGTGCCAGGCCAGATACTCGAGTGGAACCCAGATGGGAAGCGACGAGTTGGGCATCGGTGAGTGACATGGAGGAAATAGTATGAGGAGGAAATGAGAGCTTGTGGACAGTCGTGGAGCCAGATTCAAAAGATTTCAGAGAAAAGAGTGCATTGGAGACGTGCTACTGAAGCCCTGTGTTCCATTAGGAACCCAAGGGACAAATAATAATAATATAATAATTAAGACAATTAACTGAAGCATAGGTTAATTATAGTAGAAAGATTTTGTGAAATTTTAAACAGGTTTTTACATCACTGATGTTTTGTATAATGGTTACTAGAGAGCAAAAATGAATTGTTACATAAAGTGGTGAGTTGTTGACGGTAATTAGAGTCAGTAGGCGGAGAACAAGATAATCAAAACTGTAATAATAATACAGTTATTAAAATATTTGCTATAATCATTTGTGTGGTGAATGAAATGAGGGGTCTTGTTGCAATAAATAAGCTATACAGATGATTAAGGCAAAGAAAGAAGCTGTACAAATTTCTTCTGAACACACAGACCTGGCTTTTTCAAGTGGATTCCCATGGCTTCTGCTGTATGTAAAAGACAAACTCGTTGAACATAGGTCAGGTTAGAAGGAATGTGATAAATTACTTAAAAGGCATCATAAATATTAACTCGGTGGCCATTGTTAATCAGGTGCGAGAGTATTGAGCTTCGTATCGATCTGGTTTACCGCTTACTTAGCCGTGAAGGATGATGCTCGGTGATTCGACGACGGACTTACCTAACTGTACATCCAATGTAACTAGCTCCACAGGAGCTGTTGAACTAGTAAATGCACATAGAAGAGGAGAAGTGAGGTAGTGTATCATCATCGGCCGACTGTTGAATACACAGAATAACTTTGCGGCATTAAATGATCTTCGTATGGCATTGCTTAGGCGCTGCATCACAATTTTGCTGATAACAATGGTTTCTTGGAGACTGTTGGTATTCTGGTTTTCATACTAGATGTGTCCATATTTTTAGCCAGAAACGTTTCTGGATATCCGTTATTAGTGAGTAGATCACGGATAATTTGAAGCTCTTCTTCAAAAGTATCATCTAAACAGATCAGTCTAGCCCGATGGACCAAACATTTGAGTGGATTTCGTTTATATTGCAAAGGGACGAAACTCAAGAAGTGGGTGTATTGACCTGTTGACTTTGGTTTCCGGTATACACTCCTTTTTACAGTTCCATCTGCCTTCCTTGTCAGTCGGACATCTAAGAAGGTGATGCTGTCGTAACTTTCTGTCTGAATGGTGAAAGTTATCACTGGATAGACGCTTTCGAGTTTATCCAGTATAATCCTTGCATCGTTCTCGTTATTCACAATCAAGAATGTATCATCTACATAATGGCAGTAAAATTCTAACCCGCTTATAATACTTTCCAGAGGGCCTTTTTCTACTTTAACAAACAAAATATGAGCTGTTATTGATAAGCTTTCATTGAACAAGTCTCACCATTAGATTGGAATGTAATTTTATGTTTTGAAAATGCTATATATATAAGTGTAGAGCCACTGAACTAATTGAAAAGAAATATTTCTACACTTATATGGTTTGATTAAGATGAATAACAAATGAAATGTACAATGTGGAGGTAGATTTCTTCACAGGCCTATATCCTCTTGAAATCTTTTTGAATGAACAGAGTACTGAATCCTATAAAAACATTAAATAATTATTCACTTGGAAGACAGTACTGATTGCATATAGTGTCTATGGTGAATAGGTTGATAATTAGACCATTAGATTACTAGATAAAGTTCATGACTTCAGACAGCTTATGATAAAGTCTAATTGATTCTTCTGTAAATGTCCAAGAATTCCTAATATCAGTATACTGGACAGTAAATCCCATTTGTAATGCTTTCCAGTAAGTAATATTATTTTACTATATGACATCTCTCATACATAAACTGATATTCAGCCTAAAAAATTCATAGCTCCACAAGTATGACGAGGTTTGTATAAGAAAGTATAGGTTTGTAGAGTATTAAACAAACCTCGAATGTTATGTGGTAGCAATCAGTTGTTCCTTTAAGTAGCTATCATTACTGATGTTACTTGGTAACGGGCAGACGCGAAATTTGAACGGTAAGTTCTGTTTTTCTTGATGCTTTCCAACTGTAGGTGCCTGATACCTAATGAGTGTTCGTAATTTCCACAAGCAGAAAATGACATTTGCATCCCATGAATATGCAGCTCAGTTTCGTTACAAGATGTTTCTCTTCTACGGGAAGTTCTGGTTGAAAACGGTCAGAAGAAGATAAACTCCAAAAGTCAAAAAGACACTTTCTTCTGTATTGAAAAATATGTTTTACATGAGCGTAAACTTTAAAGGTGATTCATTGACTGACAGTGCAGAGAAAAGGATATCAAAGACTCTTAGAAGGACATTCTCTGCATCAAAGTTGAAATTAGCAATTATATGACACCCATTATTTCCTAACAATTTGAAGGATAAACCATTATAACTGACCACTTCTAGGTACGTATATAAGTTCATCTGCTTTTAAAGAGTGAAATAAATAAGCCTTCCGATGAGACTGTAATTCAAAAGAGTTCAGAAACGCTCTTCTTCGTGGTTGAAAAATGTCGTAGTAGATCTATTAGAACATATTACCAAGGCTTTCATTCTATTTTAAGTGACTTGTCTTTGAAACTTGTTTGTAAAGTAGAAAGAAATCATACGAGGACCCTTATAGCTTCTGCATGGTTGAAGTTCTAGCCATCCATTTGAAAAATCCTTAGGTATGTATACAAACGAAACTTGTTCTTTCCCTTCTTCTCTAATCGCGTCAATCCAAAGTCAGATTTTTCATTTTGGTTGTCTGACTACCTTGAAATGACTCATTTTTTCATTCTATCCACTTCTTACTTGATTTCAGCTCATTTCTGTTTCTGTACCCTTTTCAACGAACTCTGATATCTTGTCATGCTGTGCGACACCTAATCCAAATCTCATAATCTTTGTGCAGTTTCTTTTAATTAATTCGCACCAACCATAACATTTTCGTTTCTGTAACTTGGTTTGTTATTATATCCAATGAATTACTGTAACTATCTAAAACATTAAAAATGCTCACCAAAATGTGCATATATTTTGTGATTATATAGCCTTATGAATGAAGTAACCAAAAGGAGTATCTTCTGTGATGTTTTTATTTTCGCTTAGGTAGGTGTCATACAGTCATCATTTCAGACACTTATTTCATGACTAATCAATCTACAGAACTACAAAAATTATGTCTTGGTCAACATGTTCCATTTTTTGTTAGAACAGAACAACTTTTCCACTCTAAGAAACTACTGACAGGAATAAAGTACTACAAAAATTAAACAAAAAACAGCAATCTATTTAAACAACCCACATATTAAATAAGGTTGATCAATTCGTCAATATTGATCAAAGTTATAAATATCATTAAATTCACTGTATTGTAGCAATCCGTATCGATTCAGTAGTCGTTTTAAATTTTGTTCATATTGGATGAATTCATTACATAAGGCCTAGACAACAACTTAAAAGATAATGACTCGTATATTTATCAACTTAATTAAATAATCTGATTATTTTGAAAGGATTGAAACTGTTGTGCTGAATTGTGCTGGATTACTTGGTTTGACAAATGAAAATAAAAAGACATCAAAGAAAAAATCTGTTAGTAATGATGGATGGCCGCTAGCAGTGGAATTCAGCACGCGCGTTTCGTCCTATTTGGGATATATCTGGCTGCATCTAAGTCTCAAACCCAGAACTGACTGCTCCAAACACTAGAGTATCATCCATCAGGCTACAGAGCCAAAACTTCGTAAGTCTCGGGTCTATTTCTTACATTAAATTACATACATGTAGCCTAATTTAAGAGAGATTAAAATCTTTGACAATTTGGATCTTAAAGTCTAAGTTGAAATGAAGAATACATAACAAAGCAGATAAAAATTGTTAGTGAAAAGAAGGATCAGAAAATATTGACTAATTTAAAACGGGTTGAATAATGAATGGATAATCTGTTTCTGGACACAACTGTTTTCATTTTGCCTATCTGAGACAGCTGTGGTTTGGTAGACTAGTATTGATACTTGGTGATGATTGAAGGTGAAATGAAAATTCGGGCCGCGGTGGGATTTGAATCAGAGACCACTGAAGGTCTACCCAACTGCTGGCCAGATTTTTGTTTCAGTCGGGAGAAACCCTTGGGTCTTGTAGTTCAGCAGGTTGAAGACCTGACCGGAAACCTAGTGGTCACTGGTTCGAACCCTGCAGTGGCCCGAAGTTTTATTACATCTTCAGTTATCGCCCACTAACAATTTTCATAAAATAAGTGAGGTTTGGTAATATGATCTAAAAGGTAGTCGTATTTCGGAGCATTTTTCAACCGTTAAGTTATTTACTCATTGGTTGATGGTTTGAATTTAACTTACTACAAGAAATGTTTCTGAAAGAAAATTACCAGCAACCATGTTGATGAAAAAACAAAGAATAATTAATCGAGCACAAAATCTGAACTAACCTTGAATATCAAACAACAAGATTACACTGTTTTTATATTTTCATCATTGAAACGTGATTCAGAAAGTTCCAGATATAATGCTTCATAAAAATGACTAGACCAGACAACGTCGAAAACTATGACTCACAATCCAAAATGACACAAAATCAGTTGTGTATAAATATTATTTATTAAAATAAACAAAGAAATGTGAAAATCACCTCACAAGTCTCAGAAAGGAATTCATACTAGCTCAGCTTGAGTAGAATGTATTGATTAAATATACTGAACAACGTCTTTTACTAATAGTCAGACAGATGATGTTCTTTTGTTTTCCAAGTCGTAAGTAAACTCGTATGACTTTCTAGGGTCCTCATTGCTCAAAAACGAGTAGATTCTTTGTAAAATTTACTGGCTGAACTAAGAGAAATCAAAAACTGTGCATAAAACCAACTGTAAAATCTGATATTTTCTCTACATGGAACAGACATGACAATGCACAGTCCCTCACATCAATTCACATATATACAACAATGTTCTTAAATTCGTTGGAAAGTAGATAAACGTTTGACACTAAAATAGGCCAAATACGAGAAGGAGAAGACTAGTGATAAGCGTAACCAGTATGAGCAGAAAGATTAGTCAGATTTTGAAGCTGCCTAAGAAAACGAACGATATTACCTACTTAAGGAGACCTCGGTAGTTGGAACTGGGTTTGAACCCGTGACCAATTCGTCAGCCTATGTAATCCCCAAACATTTTGTTTGGAAGTACATTATTAATAACAGTACTAATAACAGACACCAAGACGAATAACATCGCATAGAATGCATGAAGTCTTCTTTTGCTGAGATAAATTCGTTAGAACTGAGTGTAGACATTCTGCAAATATTCTTGATAACATATGATTAGATTAGATTGCTGAAAGGCTCTATGTGAGCATTCAAAAATAAGAGCTACATCTACTAAGTGGAAAATTATTCAATAGGAGGATTGATCATTCAAAACATGTCCTAGTTTGTCATCTTCACTGCACATCCTTTCTCCTTTAAATAAGTGAACAAATTGAGGGAATACACTTTAGAGGTAATGTTGATTCGAACCACACATAGGCCAAGGGACTGTAGATTTTTGTTAAATGAGTAGGCAATTTTCATTAGGAAATAACATGATTCAGAGAATCCAGCAAAATGTAGCACTAAAAAAGGTGTTTTTCCACAATTCAGATGATTAATACACAAGATCCTGTTTTTAGGTGAATGAAGTACATACAAGCGACAAATCAGTAATGTCTTCTAAGAAGTTATTTGAAAAGACTGACTATCATGACATATGGTCACAACTGTCGATGTTTTTGTTTATTGCACATGGATATTAGAGTAACAGGATAATATTTGACATTGAACTACATGTTTAGACAGCTATATTGGGTCAAAAATTAATCGGTACATTTCTGACTCACTGACTGTTATTTCTGGTTCATCTCGGAGGTTCGCGGATATTTATGAACCTATTTTAGGTTGAAACTCATCACTGACTAATATCAGCTGGAAGAAGATCAGAAACCGGGGAGCATTGGATAACTGTTTCGCCTCAGTATGGGACTCCTTAGCAATATCCACCCACTCCCCAGCTAGGAGTCTGACTCAAGACCTTCAAGTTCCTCAGCTAGCACGTTACCAGGGTCAGGAAATATGCATGGATAATCAGTCCCATTAGAGAGAAGTTTATATTAACAATAAGGAAATAAATATGTTGTGAAATAAATTTTTAGGGAATACTCCTAAAAGTCACTGGCTAATTAATTACTACAAAGTCCTTTCAGTTTCACAGTTGGCTTTTTTTATGACCCGTTTTACATGGCTTTTTTTCATATTCATGGATCAAACTAGTAACCTTCACATTGCTTAACGAATAAATTTACCTTTGAATTAAGTTGTGTAGTCAAACATGAAGTTCAACGTCAGAATAGTGCATCAGGGATTGTTGACAAGTTTGGAAGTTAGGTCTTAAAACCAAGACTCCGATATTCAAAGGTTCAGAGATGTTTCTTTTCAAAACAAAACATGATCAATCAACAGTAGGCCAAGTTGGAACAATTTAACAGAATTTTTATGTTGTTACTTGTTGTTGCTAGCCTTTATCCAGCATTTATATAAAATTGAAACTATAGGTGAAAGATGTATACTCTCAGGAGACCACATGTCAAAGGAGACCGACCAATTCGGTCGAATCAGTGACGGGATGGTAAAAGTAACAATATAAAAAGTAAACTCACCGCACAAGAAGTGGTTATCGTGACTCGGTGGCTTAGTAGACAACACTCTGACGTTTCGAGTGATTGGTCCCTGGTTCGAGTCTCAGTTGGAACAATACTCCTCACTAGGAGGTCGGCACATTTAGCTGAAGAGTACCAAGTACGGTGATAAATGCATCCTTAATTTCACTTCTATCCACTACGCATTGTTACTACAAATTTAACAAGATACTTAAGTTATCACTGCTTTATAATGCAGAGCAAAAGCATTCTAATGGAATACTTAGAATGTAGGTTAGAAATAACACTTAGTCCAAACCTTTGTTCATTACTTTACCCTTTACTATGTTGATACATATCAACGTTAGGTCTGAAACAACCTTTTCGGTGAATAAATTGATTAATAGTAAAATTTACAGTACTGAAAACGCTGCCTCCTATTTGTTAGGTTAAAATTAAACGGCGCCCTGCTTGTACTTTAGGCTACCTCATTTTACAACGGAATAAATTTCATCAAATTTCTCCTTTCTAGATTGTTTTAATCATTTAGTTATGTTATCTGGTGGAATAATATACTCTAGCCCATTTTTAAAATCGTTACAACCTATTGCTCTACAAGTTGATATGCAAATTGAAAAAAAGCATTACGGTGGATGGTAACGTGCTGTCAAGTCTATGACTATAAATTAATTGACTATTCCGTAAATTACAGAACTCACAAATCAACTCCGCAACAGTAAATAACCTCTGGCTAATAATTTAACTAATAACTCTTAGCTTTTATATTTATGAAAAAGTTTCCTCATAACTAATGTTCTTCACACAAATTGTTATATGAACACTATTAGAAATAGTATTATTGTTTGTGTTATCCCGGCGTTGATTGCACCGAATTGATCGGTCTCTATTGGCATATGGGCACCTGTGCAGTTGCCTCGATATTACCTGTGTTCTAATTATAGTAATGATGGATAGTGGCTAGCATCCTGGATTCCACCGTTAGCCACTATCCATCATTACTATAATTAGAACACAGGTAATATCGAGGCAACTGCACAGGTGCCCATATGCCAATAGAGACCGATCAATTCGGTGCAATCAACGCCGGGATAATACAAGCAATAACACTAAAACTATAACCGTCTCACAGGAAGTGGATATCGTGGTTTGGTGGTCTAGTGGATAACCCTCTGGCATTTCAAGCGGTCGGTCCCGAGCTCAAACCCTGTCGGGAACAACACTACTCACTGGGAGGCAGGTATATCCAGGTGACGAGTCCCAGATAGGATGAAATGCGCATCCTGGATTCCACTGCTAGCCACGATTAGAAATGTTCTAAAGAATTGAATATATGTATATTTTTTGTTGTCACAATCCATCATGCTGAAAACTCCAAATAATACCAAAAGATTGTTGGAAATCAAGTTATTTTCATCACTGGCTGATATCAGTTGGGTAACCACTGAAAACTCAGGAGTACTGGTTGGACTTGGAAACTGTGCACCACTGAACTCCACCCCAGTGGCTGAATGGTTAACGCATTCACCCTGAAACATGAAGATCCTGAGTCCAATTCCTACCCGGGTCGTGGGTGCGTACTGGTGAGGAGTCCCATGCTGGGATGAAACAGGTGTCCAGTACCCCCGGGTTCTCAGTGGTTCCCTAAGTGATGTCAGTCCATGATGAATCCTACCTTAAAATTAAAAATCACCATTCATCTCAAAAATACATTAAAGTGGTTATTGTTATTATTATCATTATTATTAAAAGATTTATCTTTTTATTCTTTGAAGATTAGTAACACTTGATTTGCATTAGCTCATCTAAATTTCATCACCACTTCCCGCCAATGCATTCTTGCGATTTTTAAATTCATCTTTGTACCCTTCACTAACCATTCCAACCTATAAAGCAGCAAATTTGATCTTTCAAGAAAGTGATGCAAACTGTATGTTGAAACAGTAAAAAATTATTACCGTATGTAGAGTAAAATAACAGGCTTCACTAGCCAAAACTCAAGCATGTCATACTGTGGATGCAAACTGTACATCTGAGGCATACATTCAGGACGCAGGATAGTTTGAATGTATTTTAGTGGAATTCATTTGAAATTACTGAAGTAAAAGTGTTGTCGTGAAGATGCTCAGTGCACATACACAGTCAAGCAGACATACTTGCAAACAAGATTAGATAGTGTCATTGACAAACGTGAAGTACAATGCTCAGTGGAATGAATAAAGCACCAAGTTTAAATTGAGCTTACAGCGGAGTTGAATCACAAAGTAATAAAAGTAATATTGAAAACAAATTTTCCTGGTACAAATTTAAAACAAGCAACGAACGTGAAAAAAACAGGATCTATTGAATTCATAAATTTCAGTAGTACTCATCATACTCTATATACTTGAATATATATACTGTTAAATAATCCAAAAGAACATACGTACATGCATACCATATACGACGTCGATTGAGACAGATTTAGGTGTAGGAATATAGAAATAAACAGGAGCCCATATGCCAATACAAACCGATCAATTCGGTCCAATCAACGACGGTATCATGTAAAAACCCTTATACTTAAAACTATAACTGTCGCATGTATGTTCTTCTACATTCTTTAACAGTATATACAATCGAGGATGTAGAGTATTCAGCTGATGAGTACTACTGAAATTAATGAATTCATAGATTCTTTATTTTTACATTTGCTGCCTGTTTTGAATAGTAATATTATCTATAAAACAATAAAAGTAGAGATGTACGAAAAAGACAGAAACAGTTGAGCGTAATTCGAACTCTAATTTGAGGTCATATCCATTATCAAAATTAACATATTTCAAGACTAGAAGAAAAAGACTAAGAAAGGAAGCAGTGGTTTACAAAATTCTGTCTTTTTCAAAATCTGTTACTAAATTATTGAAATGTATCCATTTATTAAATAAAAATGATACTGCTGAACGTGACAATTACAAGAACAAGACTATGAATATACATTTTTACCTTCATAGATGTTAGTTGGATAGAGGCAATCAGAAGGAGGCTCTTTTCGACCTAGATTTCATGCTTGTTGGCACTCATCAGGAAGGCGTATCTACAATATCTAGGGGACTGATATCCCCTGTGAGATTGCAACACACATCACCCAGTGGTACAGTCAGAGACGCTACTACTGAGTTATTTGAACTGCGACTGACTTTCGTGCAGGACTGGGTTGGCTACATTGATTAATCAGTCATATCAGCTACCTTAGTCCTAATTCGCCAACACTACCGTCCTAAATCTCTTGAAAAATGTCAAATATTATCATATCTTAGAGTACAATACTCATGACTCTATTGTCAACATTGATAGTTCAAAACACCATCCCTTATCAATAAAATGCATCTGAAACCCACGTCTGCACGCTTAAACGAAAAGTTAATATTACGGTTGTGATTTCATTTGAGCTCTTACAGATCTTCAGTACCACATGCAAACATTTTATAGTGATCTTTCAACGTATTATTCATCGGCAATTAAATAAACAATCTGCTATTAGTTGAAATGGTTGTTTTCAATTTACCAGATGTTATAATTTGAAAAATAAAACGCTATGCATTGAAAAGTTCTGACAGTCAAGCCTAAATGTACTTCGTTACTCCCAATAGATCTGCATTTATCGGAAAAATTAAGTAAATTCCGTTTGAAGCCTAAAAACCAAAGAGAATACCTGACGGTCACAGTTTATGTTGTGTTTCACGTCCTTACTGATTGCTACAAGGTGCATCACAAAAACTTGGAATGATAAGTAAGATTAATAAGTAGCATGCATTAGTTGATGCCTTTTCGCCAACGCCCTAGTCGTACTGTGATAAGTTCATGACATGACCTGTTTATTTTACGGATTCAGACAATACACAGAAATTATAAGTAACTGCCAAAGTGCCAGTAAGAAATATGATATCGTCTTATTTGTTGAATGATATGTAAACACGCCACGCAAAAAGTAGTGTTACTTTCTTAACCTCCAACCTGTTTTGTAACCCATTAGCCAGTGGATGGGAATGCCATTGTGGCTTCCGAAATGACTGTCCAGTCCATCGAGGGAGATGTTGGGTTTGTCTTCCATACATCTAGTCTAAGTGGTGTGTCAGCCTGGCGTGAAGATAATTACAGCATTATCAGTTTGACCAAGGAGATCAAAATGTCGGATGCAGCATACATCATCCATGTGAAAGAATTACAAGTCTGGAACTGATTGAACATGCCAATGGTCATATCAGGTTGCTGCCCCAACGTGCTGTATAAGAGCTAAGGAAATTGATTGTTCAGTTAACCTATAATCAAACTAATTACATGGTGCTTCTTTTGTTGGGCTGTTCCAGTCAACTAGTAGTGCATTGAAGTCGCCTATAACTAGGCATCTGGATTCATCTATTTAGAGAGTCAGCTCATGCAAGAGAAAATCTTCTACCTCATTCTGGGCTGCGATATACTACTACCAGGTTAGTATCTCGTCTCTTGCATTTCTGTCGTCAGTAAAACATTTCACATGTCTCATGTTCTTGTGCGACCGTTTTCATGGATCATACGGCTAAGATGTTATTCAAGCAAAGGATGAAACTATCACCTTTTGCGTGCTAATCTATTACTTCAAAAAGGGATGAATTCTTGTGGAAGTGATTCACTATGACTTATCTCAGAAGATAACCCTGTTTCTGAAAACGCAATTACGTCAGAGATTTATGGTACTTATTGCTTCACTAAACTCGGTCCATTTTTTCGGGGGAATATGTGTATTTGTATGCAAGACGATAAAAATACTTAGGTGAGTCTTCGTCCTATCTATGAAGTATTCGGTAGCATATATTTCCGAAACCACACTACATGAGGACCCATAATCTTTAGATCTTTCTTTCCCGCTGCTAATCTAGATTACGGTTCTTCCTCTGATACCCCTTTATGGTTTCATCTCCAAGAAACAAATCCTTACACTCGAACATTCCAGTTCCTTAAAGTTTATGAGCTTTCTTCAAAATAAGACCTCCATCTTCTGCTGACCTGAACATGACTTTAAGTAACTGAAATCTGTTTCTGACAGGGGCTGTCTCTTTTTGCCTACTCTACATATCTTGAGTTAGGTGACTTATAGTATATATACCGCTAATAGTTTTTATTAAATTGTGAACCTTTCTAACGTTATGTTCCAAACACTCAGGTGGTTCTGGGTTCCTATTTTTTCTAACTCTGTGGATGGTCATAGACTTTTCACAGAGTTCTATTTTATGCTTGCTGTTTCGATTGATGAAAGTTGGATTTGGAAGGTTAACTTCAATAACCTTGACACTGGCAGCCTCAGAATAAAGTTTGATCTCATTTAGTGAACTTGTCGTGAATAATTCGGTCTCCGAACTGGATGGGACCTGCGATTTGCATAGTCCCTTAGTTGTCACTGATAATCCTCTACCCCATCCCTTTCGTTTGAACCTGACCTGTCCATGTGATCAGTAGTTTCCAGATCAGGTCTACTAGCTTCATGGCTGCCAGGACCTGGAGTTACTTACTTCACCTTGCTTTGTGTATATGTTTCTAAGTCATGATGGCATTCAAAAGTGATTTTGCTTCTTCAGCCAACTCCAGAATGTGTGAGCAGTGAGTTAGACAAAGCCAAACACTCCCTGCATTACCAAAGACTTTGTATACTGTAGGCATAAAGCTTGTGCAGTTGTCGTGATACCATTTTTTGCATTCGTTACACAGCATACCATAAGCCACTGTTAACTGACAACGCTACCCAACACAAGCATTTTCATGACACTTTTGGTGGATCGACTCGCATAAGTTATGGTCACACCTGATAAAAACAAGTAACATATCAGTGGGATAACGAAAAACTATGCCTCTTGGATGAAAAACGGAACAAAACCTTTTTTAAGAAAAGGCAGCTCAGTAAAAATGTATAAAAAAAACTGTTTACACTAAAGAAACGGGTACTTTAAATCAGTAGGTGAGTAATTATAAGAAATTCATCAAAGATGTCCCTGTCGAAGATCATTTTGATCATTGTGAAAACATAACAGGCTTTGATGTGTAAAAATATTCAACTATAAGCGGAAAAGTCAACCACCTTTTCAAAGCGCACGTGTGGTGAATGACTATTTCATTTACTGAATTATGTTAAAATGTTCATTTCTAGGTTGTTTAATCATGATTAAACAGCCCAGCTCAGAGAACACAATACAACCAAGATCATCCATCTGAGCTACAAATATTCTCCATTATTTGTTCATTGCTATTTGCTTCTATTTATGACATCTACATTAATACAAGTAACTCAGTTGATTACGAAGTATTAAGTTTCTCTTTGGCAGAATATTTCAAGTCACGAGAATTTCGTCATTGCTAACTAGAATACATTTGTCTTTTACAATGTATATACATATATATCATAAATACATGTTTCCGGCCACGCCACATCGAAGCGACTTTTCTGACGAGCAAACGTCCTAAAAAGAACAAGGATTTCGAACACATCTGAACTATTAAAGTTTCTTGCTTTGTAATCAAACAAATCAGAATGCTTGAACATCATTTAACAAATGATAATCATGAAAGCTAGGCTCATCTTCTGCACCTCTAAAGTTGATAACGTAGCCTTAAGAAAGAAATAAAGAGAGGTTACATCTCATGTCACACAAAGTTCATTTGACGAATAGGGTTTAAACATGAAATTGGTCTTCATCACGAAGTGGCATCAGTTAGTGAACCAGTGAAAACCTGGGGTCACTGAACAGCTATTCCATAATAGTATGGAACCCACCAATATTATGCAGCCATCACTTTAACATATATCGAAAGTAGGATCTTCCTTCAGGTTTAACGGCAAGTACGTTACCCTTGAGCTACTGGGCCTGAATCCAATGGCTAACACAATCTTACTTCTGTCAGCTGATGACAGCACTATTTCATCGAATGCCATAGTTGGATATCTGTCCTCATGTTCAACTTGGCTTGTCCTACCAATTTCAACTGCTCATTAGTGATTTGTTTCGAGATAAGACTTCCTGAAGTTCCAATGAGAAATCTTGACTGGTGGGGCAAACCACATCAGGCGTGAAAACAGATACTCAACAATGGCATTCGATGAATGTTGGGCTGTCTCAAATTGACAAAATTAGGAAAATATGGACCATTCGATTCCGACACAATGGTACGGCAGTAAGTTGCTCTCCACGAAAGTTGAAGGTAGTGGGTTCAATCTCTATCAAGATGATGGATACACACTACTGAGGAGTCCCACACTATGACAAAATAACTGTTCAGTGTTCCCAGTTTACGAATGGTTCTCCAAATGACGTCGGTCGATGATGAACACCAACACGAAATCAACAAATCCTTACAAACCTCTAAATTGAGTTTTCGATATTAAGGAAAAGAATTTGATTTTCTGAAGTATACGAAAACATACACTTTTGTAGCAGGTATGACCCGACTATTAACACAAATGATTGATATTTATTCACTTTAAAATATAATTGTGGAAATTTTAGTCAACAAGACAACGTATAAATCAATATATAAATGAATCAGTTTGAATCATAAATTGTTTGTTTATGCATAACTAGTTACAGAAAATACTAGTAATTATGTTGTAGACAGATACCTATTTTTGTTTAAAATTGCATTACCTAAGGAACATACAAATATGTTTATGCCATCCATTCAAAATTACAATTAAGATTCACGTGATTCGACACCTTAAACATTCACCTTCACTCAAAAAACACATTTATCATCCTCATAATCAGTTTGATCGCGAAATGACATACTGTCATGCAGTCAGTTCTCAGTTCACTCAATCCTACTAATCACGAAGTATTGCCTGCCTTCTTCCCTGTCGTTCACACAACATCTGATCATACAAAACCTTCACACATTTCACTATGTCGATTCTGAGCAATGAGTGTCAAATCATATGGTGCAGATTGCTAACATGTGGTCAACTGATCTACGCACCTCAGCTCCGCAAACAGCCGTTGACAGAGTGAATATCCCAATGACGTCTTCTGACCTCAGTGCTGAGTGACACCAGTTCAAACTACCTGTAATATCACAACTTAGCTCACAATTGCCTAAAATAACTCCGATAGATATCTCACTCAGTCAAGTATGTGACTACTATGTGACATCAGACTCAGTATTCGAAAACCACTTCGATAACTGAATTGGGTTTCATGCACTTTGGCCCAACATTTGCATTTGACAGATGAATGGAAAATGTTCGAATGTTGAATTTAACATGATGAAAATGCACTATTTACAAAGAATGGTACAGAAAATCAAAATTCATAGAGCAGTGTTGTTGTCTATGTGAAACGCAACGATTGCTACACTTCATGAAGACAAATGACGCTTGATTAGGCTGTCGAAACAAATCAGGATTTGTATTTCTCACTATGTGTCTAAGTCAAGTGATTCCAATAACAGACTTGTCACTAAGTAGCAACTCATTAAACTGCAATGCTCAGCGCTCTTTGAAACCTACAGATGACGAAACTTACAGTAAAAATAAACAGCGAGAAAAGTAGGACTCAAGTGGTGCTTTCTCTTCGTTCACTGATGATTTATATCACAAACGTAATATGATGTAGCCTGAAAATGTTTCTGAACTAGTAAGCTAGTCATGTGACAGTGGTAACCCGATATAGCCCAAATAAAGTAGTTTTAAATTTAACAGTTACGCTACCATATGCTTAAAATTTCAACCTCCAAAGGAGTTGAGTGTCCTGACTACATTTTATAGGATGAGTAAACTGTACTTCAGTACTCTCTGTCTTATTATGTGATCGACAAGGCTTGTGAACATAGTAGATACGAAAAGAGAGGAGGTTTTTACTAGAGATATCTTCGTAGCATTGCTTGTACATTGTGCAGCGAAGATGTGAGAAATGCAGCGATTAAGTGTAGTATAATAGGCATGAAAGGCTATTCAGTCGATGAGGTTGTGAAAATTTATTGAGTCAGGTGAATTCAACTTGCGTTGTGCATTCTGAACCACCGCCTAATCGACTAGCAATATATTAGTTGAAATAGAATTGGATTGGGAGAAGGTTTATGGTGACTAGAATAAGAGATAATACACACCCTTGAAATCTTTGACTATTGGTCTAAGCTGTATAGGAAGGTGCAGACTATTTGTCTAAGATCCTAAATCAGTGTTAAGTGACCGTTGGTGATATAATTAAAAACTGGTCACAATGTCGCAGATATATTCACTCTTTAGCATATTCGAGAATTTGAACATTCTCATTTTTGAAATTTTTTGTCCTTCACCAAACGTTTTTCTACATTCACATCACTTTTTATACTAACCTGTTCTTCATATTATCCCATGAAATGCGACAGCGTGGACCAATGCACCTCTGTGCTAGTTTCTAAAGTCTACAAATATTCTCTACTTGGTAATTCTTTAAAGACGCAAAGTTCAAGTTCAGAGGTAACGACCGGTCGCCCTTAAATGTCTTGCATTGAATTACAACTTAGTTAAATAGTTCGGCAGTTCAGAGTTTTTCTTAGGATATTGAAAAAATACTTTCGAACGATTCAGCAACTTTAACCATTGAAAGTAATCCATGACAAAACAACCGGTTGATATGCATCACATTTCAAGAGTGAGAATCATGCTTCAATCCAAACAAGTGTTAAACATTACAGATCTAGCAATAAGCACATCATAAACAGACGGGTAGATGCAAATTATGAAATAACATATCAAACTATCTTGAAATTATGTATCACGTTTAACATTCAGTCGTTTGTGAGGTCAAGGTCAATGCTTCTGTTCTGAAGTATTACATATCTAATCAATTAACATTATGTCCAGAGCTGACATATAACCCAACTTTGTATTATAAACTGGTAGATCTTACGGCATTAAAGCCAGTTTGAATGTATACATACAAGCTTAATATTACCCTATTTCATTTGTGCAGAAAGAACAGGATAGCTATAGGTTAACAAAAGATTGAAAACTTGATTATAACGATCAGCAAAAATGCAAAGGAAACTCAGGATACAGTAAATGAATTCAAGTGATTTTCTAAACTGCTACTTATCATGGACTGACGTAAGTTAGAGGAACATTAGAAACCTAGAAGCACTGGACAGCTGTTTCGTCTTAGTATGGCAATCTTCAGAGGGGATTCCTGAAGTTCCAGTTAAAAGTCGTGACCGGTGGGGCAAACCTAGTGGTTGTGAGGACAAATACTCAAGGATGACACTGAGTGATAGTCGCAAACTGACATAAGTTGGAAATATAGACCACTGGATCCTGAGTGATAACGTGCTAGCCAAGGAACCTGAAGGCCCTGGGTTCGGTCCCCGAAGGGATCATGGGTGCGCACTGTTGAGGAATCCCATACTGGGACAAAACAGATGTCCAGGGCTCCCAGGTTTCCAATGTTCCTTCAATTGACGTCAGTCTATGATGAGTACCAACTTGAAAAATCACGAAATCCTCGCAAACCCCCGAATGCAAGTGAATGTATATTTGGGAAAACATGATTTGAATGAAGCAAGAAGAATAATAGCAGCAAAATTACCATGCATGCATTTTGTGGATTCTCTTTAGGTGATTTTCAACACATGGAATACGCTTTTTTTGATGAATGATATGTTATACAAATGACTGTCATAAATTTACACGAATGTTCCGATTGGGATGGAAGGTAACAAAGGTGTAGGTCGACAGAGGTTGATAAAATTTGATGTTGTTAAGTTGACTCTTTATACAATGATCGAATGGACATTCCAGAGAAGATTGCGAAGGGAGTCGGTCCAAGACATGCCTTTCGTTCTATTTGAGACTCGTCAGCTTAGTGTGCTTACGCCCCAGTGAGTGATGTTGTCCCCAATGAGACCGGAACCCGATGCTTAGCGCTTTAAACGCCACGGAGCTATCCACTAAACTACTGGGGTACGATAGCAACTTCTTGTGCAACGGGCTGAGTTGCTTGACCTATGTTAGCAGATGGGCTCTTATGCGGAAATCATAAGTATCACAAGAGGTGTCTATCGTATCCTAGTGGCTTAGTGAATAACTCTCTGGTGTTTGAAGAGATGGGTACCTGGTTTAATCCTCAATGGGAACAACACCACTCACTGGAGTGCAGATAAATCCGGATGATGAGTCTCAAATGGGACGAAACGCACATCCTGGATTCCTCTGCTGGTCGTTAAGGTCAGTATAACATCTTGAATATTCAGCAGTATCGAGGCATTCGAATAGGAGCCCATCTGCCAGCAGAGGTCGGGAGATTCGACCCTGTATAGCAACGGGAAATTACAAGTATCATAACAACAATTATTATTATTATTATTTCTTCCTTGGGTTGCTAGTGGAACATAGGGCTTCAGTAGAACATCTCCATTGCACTCTGTCGTCTGCAGTCTTTTGAACCTCGCTCAGCCTTTACCCAGAAGCTTTCATTTCTTCCTCACATGATCTCCTCCATGTCACCCTCGGACGCCCAACTCGTCGTTTCCCTTTTGGATTCCACTCGATGGCCTGGCGCGCGATGTCCCCAGTCGGCCTTTTCAGTGTGTGCCCAGTCCATCTCCACTTCCTTCTGCATATTTGTTGAGTGATAGGTTTTTGGTTGGTTCGTTCTCAGAGTAGTAAAAGAAAATTGGGAGAGTTGTACATAGTGATGTTCTCAAATTGGTAAAAGCGACACCAAGATTACGCAAGCGTAATAAAATGTTCCCAGGTCTTCATTATATTCAGTGATAGGATGAAGATAGCTCAGAAAGTGGAAATAGGTTTTGAAAGAGATTGAAAGACATAATGGATAAACCGAATATGCTGCTGGAAGAAACACTGGATATCATATGCCAGTATCAAGAACAACTTCCATTTATAAATTATTGACTGAGACTCCCTCTTCTAGTGCGGACAAAAATCTTCGATTTCAATCCAATAACGTCATATACCATAGAATCGACGATATGATCAAGAGTAGGCCTTTAACCCCTTTCTTCTCTGATATCTTTATGTCAAGCCTTGAACAGAAAAAAACCGAAATAAACAATAAATCAAACACCAATTATATTTACCTTATGCAACAATGATGAACATGACTTTCATTTACTGAATCTCTGTTATAAAATGTTCCTTGATGTACCATTCAAAATGGAAACTGAACATGACAACAAATTTCACTTCCTAGACCTCAGGATACAGTTTCATATGTATGGAAAGATTCATAGATAAATTTGCAGGAGCGACAGTTAGAGTGGGCCTCATTCAGACTTCAAAAGTTATGGTTCAATCAGTTGCAAAAATGTCCGGTAAGAACATTTTTCAACCGCATGCATAAGCTGTGTTTTGGAGAGAGAACTCAGGAAGAATTGACGTTTGTCGTACAGTGCCCTTGCTAAAATGGTCACCTATATACGGTTTGACAGACAAGAAAAGAATTAAGTGCAAAACAGCTGACAAGACCCCTATACTTCTACACCTTGGTTTCAAAAGTAACAGAATAGCCAAATGAATAAACTATGAACTGAGTCCTGGAGTGAAAAAGATGAAAATAATCTGTCTGTATCAAAGTAAGTGCTTACTGAGACAATCCAGAGTGTATAAGTTCCCAACTCTTTTCACCTTCAACTGTATTTACCATTCATTTGTACAGGTCAAAGCAGAATTATTGGAAGAAGAGACAGAAGGAGTTTTATTCACACTTCTGAACGTATCCCGAAGAATTTGAGTATGAAAGGTCCACAGGATTATTGTTAGCACAATCGCTTGGCATTTGCTTCATCATGATGCCAATGTTTACCAATTCTAAAATAACAATGTGTACAACCTCGTCTCAATTTCCGTTTGGTATCTTCTCTAGAATGTTCATTAGATCATTGTATAAATACCTAATCTTTGAGTAGTATTAGCAAGTTCAGTAAATTTCATCAATCTCTGTCAGCCTACATCTTTGTCGTCTACCATCTCAATCAAAAATATTCCCGTTGATTTATCAAAGCATACTATATAGGATTCTTTTTACAATGAAAATTATATTCTGCGCGTTGTAAAGGAACTGAGGAGATTCCACAGAATACAAGCATGGTAGTTCTGCTACTATTATTCTTCTTGGTTTATTCAGATCCATGAAAAGGAAGACTTTTTGAAAGTGATAGTATTTGACTTTATATATATATATATATATATATATATATATATATATATATATACATATACATATATATACATATATATATACATATATATATATATATATATATATATATATATATGACTAAGGTTACATCAAGACATTACAGGAATATAATAAATTGTGGGAACTTTAATGGCCACCCAAGCAAAGGTTTAAACAACCAATTAGGTTTCTCCATTTAAACTGGAAAGGCAGATTTACGTAAAGTAGAGAAGTCTAATTGGTTATTTCAGTTGCTGCTAGGTTGGCCTTTAAAGTCACTCATAAATGAAGACTTGACTACAAAATATCAATAACCTTCAGATTCCAGAGTGGCCTTGAGGGCAACTCTAGTAATTGATGGGATGATCAACAGGCACCTATATTTCGCCTGGAAAAGTACTTTTTCATAAAATAAAGGAATGAAATTGACTGCCATATCAGTTACTAAGATGACCTTTAAAGTCACCCTGGTTCCATCGCCTTGACGTTCACTCTTTTTCTCAACAAATGGAAAAGGCGGTAATATAATAGAAGGTATATTGCAACGTCGAAAATACATGGGTACATACATGTATTCAAAATGACCTTGGTTGCCAAGCCTTTTTAGATTTGAATGTCGTGTTAATTTTCCTCCCTTCAACTACCCTGACATTTACATTCAGTACACAGCCGGTATCCGACATGTTGCTGTGTAAGCTGTATGGAGTGTGACTAAAGTTAGTGGTTATAAATCCGTCTATACATTGGTTAATGTGCTTTCTTTTGAAACTTCGCTGAAACATGACTGGTTATAGAAAGCTTCAGGGATTTCGGGTTTTTTATTATAATTATGACGACCTTACTCAACACTGTAACATTACCATACTACCGATCACTTAATTGTGCAAATCAAAACAAAAGAGAGCACTTTCATACTAAATGCATCATCTTACTACAATTATGTTTTAACATAGGAAAGTTAAATAGTGCTAAATTCTGTTAGGACAAAATTTAACACTAATGGAGTTTTAATGACTGTCCACAGTTGAAAAAGTAAGTTTGTTTTGATTTGTCTGATAGTGGCTGGAAGCAGAACTCACAACGTGCTTTCGGTCTCATCTGCGACTCGTCAGCCTGATTAACTTGGATCTAAGTGCGTTATGACCTTTCCATTCAAACTTGAATGTAGCACCCATCAAACTCCAGAGCGTTCTGAATTCCAATGTTAATCATCATTATGCATATCAGATTACAGAGAATCTTCGGGCAACATTCTGGCATCTATAGGGGAACCAGTGTCAACAGAGATCGATTAATTCTATCCAGTATATAAAAGGGAAACAACAGCTATCAATAAATAAGAAGCAAGTTCGATTACTTAGAAGTTGGCTTTATACCTCGCTTGTCAGTTAAGAGATTATTTGTCTATATAGCCAGCTGAAAAATTAATCAACCCCAACCTCAAACGTAAATTAAAAGCAGGAACTCCAAAAGAAACTCTATAAAAATTACCAATCAGTAATTTCCTTCCATTTTGAAGTACAACAGGAACCTAATTCCAGCCTACCTAAGTCCACTAACAGCTTGCTTCATCATTAGCAAAACCGTATCATCAATCTGTTATTTGAAAATCACCGTTTCTTTGCAAACAAACACCTACGCAATTGGTGAACGAACCAAGCTATTGGACTACCAAGATGACACAGACTGGCTGTTTTTAACCAGTAAAATTAGTTAATGAGAAAATTACTCTTAAGGTCTCCTTACAACAAGTAAAATAACCAATTATACTTCTTAATTTTATGAAAATTCATCTCTTCAGCCATAGTCGCTAAAACTAATTGGTGATTTCAGTCGTTGTTAAGATGACCTTTACAGTCACTCTTAATGGAATTAGAATCAAATTAAAAAAGACAGTTTAGGTGTACTTAAACATTAAGTTGACCGGTAAAATTACTGTAGGTTGAATGTAAGTCGTTCAGTGTTGGTTTATTTAACCGTTGTTATTATTGAATAAATGTGGACTTATAACAAAAGGGGATTTTCAAATTAAATGTGAACTTTTCGTAGTTGTATTGCTATTTAGCGTGGATTAGGAATTATGTAGTGTGTTTTGACCAATTCTTGATGTTTTTTGATAACTTATGGGAAGCTAATATGCACTATAAGCTTTCATGCTACTGTTTACTTAACAAATGCTTTGAGATCCAAAAAAAACTAATCTGGTGTCTTTCACAAGCATGTCGACTATTCCTTTAAATTATCATTTTCATTATCTAAGATAGCCGTGCTTCAGCAGACTAGTATTGATACTGAGTGATGACTGAAGGTAAAATGAAAATTTGGACCACGCATGGATTCGAACCAGCGACTACCAGGCAAAATACTTGGTGACTGAAGTAAGATAAAAGTGCGGTCAGTAGTTGGAACTCGTATTCCTTTATACTCAACGCAGCAGATCGATAAGAATGTGTAAAAGATTGTTTTCATTATAATTTTCCGACATAATCATTTACTTTACTCTGACAGCGTTCAATGACATGCTGTAAACGAAATCTAGCTGCATCCTATTTAGTGGACACCCGAATCCTAAAGGATGAGGAGGTTACAAAATAACCCTTAAATGGTTTTCTCTGCATTTCAGTGGATTACACCTTAAGAAACTGGCAACTTGTCTAAAATTTGGAACAAAACTGATGAATTACACCTCTAAAACAATTACTAACCATGGCAGTA
Organism: Heterobilharzia americana; assembly: GCA_944470555.2. NCBI lineage: Eukaryota > Metazoa > Platyhelminthes > Trematoda > Strigeidida > Schistosomatidae > Heterobilharzia > Heterobilharzia americana. The sequence continues at coordinate 48,325,048 of OX104128.1, forward strand.
ATAATCCGTTCTTCATTTAAACAGAATGCCTCAAATCCAATTGATAAAATATCTGGAACTAACTATATGGGCGTTTCTGAATAGAGATTTGTTTTCCTTGGATCAGAACTCCACGATTACGTTATCATTCAAGCTATTTACAGGTTATCCAGACACACAAAAATTACTATCACCTCGGGAATTCATCGAATAAATAAAACAGTTTAGTTTGCAATGCAGCAATCGCATTACTCAGACTATAGCAACGTCCCTAGAGCATCACTGAACGAAATTTATTTCAACCCATAAGTAAACATGAGTTTGCAGGTTCCAGAGACAATTTGATATAGCTTATCATTCTATCGTCTCTAGAAATCTTAAATCGATCAGGTTTTATGACTATAGTAACCATAATAATAATAATAATAATAATAATAATAATAATAATAATAATAATAATAATAATAATAATAATAATGTATTTTGGCGGTGAGTGGGGATTTTAATTTAGAGGTAGTATTAATCACCGACCGACATCAGCTGGTGAAATAGTGAAAACTTGGGAGCACTGGAAAGCTGTTTCTTTCTAGTATGGGACTCCTCAGCAGGACGCCCACAAACCGGCTAGGGACCAAACTCAGGACCTTCAGGTTTCACGGTGAACGCTATATATCGTGAATTGACAGGATTTGGAAGCTGTAAACCATTGAACTTGGACCATGTGGGTGAATGGTTAGTGCATTCACCGTGAAACCTGAGGACTCTGAGTTCGATCCTTAATCGAGTGGGGGGGGTGCGTACTGCTGAAGAGTCCCATACTGGGACGAAACAGATTTCCAGTACTCCCAGGTTTCCAATGATTTTCCAACTGATATCAGTTCATGATGGATACTACTCCTAAATAATGGTCACAATATAGTTATTATTATTATGAGTGTTGAAACTATGCAGCAGACACATACATCTATGAACAATTAAATACAATTTTATCTAAAGTTTAACTAAAAGTGATGCTTCTTAGAAGTTCATATATCCAGTATCATGGGAACTTGGTAATTAAACATAGACTGACGGAACTGTCTGATGAAAAGATATAATGCATGTCTCACCTGGTACCGCAATGCAGTGAAAGGTTAGTAGTAAGAAACAAGAAGGTACTTGATACAACTAGGACAATGAGTGTGTGATCTACTTGAATGTTATTTATTGATTTTGAATTACATCATGTGATGTTAAGATTCCTGCAGTCTTGCCAGTAAGAGAAATCATCTGTCAAGAATGGATTGAACTGTGTAACTCATATCATTGATCACTGGTTTCATGAATCCATTTCGTATGTTTATTCTAGCCACTATAGGACATTTTAATTGTACACTCACTGTAAGTAGTAGTATGATCGGAATAGACTGAGTTTCAGCACATGAGATCCATATTGAAACCATTCAGGTTAACATAAGATTCATAAATATACTGAAGGTCCCAAACTAAATAAACCTCAATGAGACAGTTTAGTCTTAAAGTCTCAAATATTATCTGTCTCAAATATGTACACATCACGAGTTCCGAGGGCACCATTGATATTGATTCCAGCGTTGTCTATCCAAGTTTATCAGATACATTTTGATTTGATATTAGTTAAGCTATCACAACCATTACCATTATCACAGCTGTCCAGTCGAAAATTTTAGACTGAGCGCTATTCCGTTGACTTTTTGAAAGATTCTGTTGGATAGAGTTCAGTAAATAGTATAACTTAGGTTTACTTTAATGTGACCATTGTAGTGTTATTTAATGTAAGCATGATGATTTTCACTTCCTTATAAAGCAAAAGTATTGATGATATTGATAATGTAACCATTAAAACATTTGATATTGCTAAAACAATGTGACATATTATCCACTAGACCATAATTCCCCGCTAAAAATGTACTCATCCTCTGACCAAAAAAGGATTCGTCTAAAATAGTAGGTCTTCTTATGAGTAGAGATTATTCGAAGAAAGAAATAATGAAATACAGTATTTAGCCCACTAGTGTTTCGTCACATATTCTGGAACTCATCAATAGCAAGCAGTCAAGAGCCTTTCAATACTAGAATTAACCCGGTGGTATATATGGAAAGTTTTACGGTACTCTTGGTACCAATCGACATGACTTTAAAAATGTAATTTATACGCGTAGTTTCGGAACTAGTTATCAAAATATATGTGATTTCTTATCAAGGAAATCTGTCCGATACAGTGATTCATGTCCTAATTCCTGTGCTCATCAAGATGCAGATGGTTAACTGGGAATGGATTAACATCCATACCTCAGAGTTATAATGGTCTTGTAGTGCACATTCTTGGCACCAAAATAAGATTATGTTTAAAATAAATAAACAAACTCTTAAAATAGCTAAACAATCTTTTACGACACCGACGAGTGACCTTATTTGTTTGTTTGTTTTAGCATATAGACATACGTCCGTTGACATTACCCGTTTTTGTATCTTCTTTGCGCTAGTCGTTAGCAAGTAGCTCAGAGTCCTTAGCTTAATTATTAATAAACAGGTAAGTCAATATTCTTTCCCAAAATAACTTCTTTGTCCCTGACTAACAAAATATACTGTTAGTCTGAGTTATTTTTACCAAATGAGGTGTTTTTCTACTTTATCTTTCGTTATAACTACATACATATAGGTAAGATACCGATTAGTTGCGTACTGGCGCACGTTAGTTTACTCATGGCTGGTGATGTTAGGCAGTAGTAACAGGACTGGAACACCCTTACAGTCTGAAACCTGACCCAGGTTTACTGGTAATGATATTAGTTTGAAGGTTGGCAGTCCAGGGACTATACATAATCGGGATCACGAATTATTATTATTATTATTATTATTATTATTATTATTACTGCCCATGGGGCCTAAGAATAAAATTGTCTAAACAGGAATTAGGGAATAAAGCAAAACTTGAAATAACTTCAACTCCCTCCCCCTCGCCCCTGCCCGATTTACCAACGTAACCAATACACATGCAGTAAGAACTATAAGTATATGAATACATAAAACCTCAGTCTGCAATTAACACTCACCACACGTAACACAACATATGACGGTCATTAGTGTAAGAGTAAAACTTAGGCACTGTGTTAGAGCATAATACCATATTAGATTATCTCTTTGGTATAGCCAGCACACAGTGATACAGTATTATTTACTGGATGACCTTTCGAACAGAATTTATTACCCACATTTACATCACAGCAATCGTACAACTTTGAAACTACTTTTATATAGTTCAACGGTTTTTCGTTCTTTTATCTTGAAGGTAGTAAAATTTTCTGCAATAGACGATAAGTCATTCCTGTTACATATGTTAGGTGTTGAGTCACTGAACAAAGATTCCGTGATTACTCTCCCCCTATCTAGTTATATTGGATTTTAGAATTATCAGTCTATCCCACCCTAAATTGTGATCATGGGTCAGTGTTTGTAGAGCGATAGCCAAGTTTTTCTTGAAATTAGTTATCTTAATACGGTCTACTATTGTTTATTTCGCTAAATTTTTGTGCTCCGCTATTCCGACTGATCCCGATCGGCTGTTTTGATAGATATCTATTTCGACAAACTGACAATGTAGAAACATCCATACAGGAAGAAAACAAATTCGAATCGTCATCATATATAAGCTTGTGTATTGTAAATTCCAGCTTACCGTAAGTGATAAAACTACTAACCTTAAGTAGCGAAGTGTCAATTAAAATAAATCAGTTTTACACTTAGTGTTGAATACATATATCAAAGTAATGGATAATCAAGTTAATTTTAGTAGTATTTTTTTGATACATCAACTTACATGTGATATCAATGCAAATGTTATAATTTAGCATAGGTGGTTTTACTGTCATTTTATTTAAACTTCACATAATAATCAATACAGAAAGACACTCGTTCTCTAACGATTATAGTGACCACCATATCACCTACAGTGAAACATAAGATTTGTATCCAAGATTTATTTTGTAATGTGAATGAGCATTCATCACTTATCATATTTCTAAAAACTATATATGCAAATTTGTAACCATGACTGTTGTATTGACGACAGTGATGAAGTAGTGTGTGACTTCATCTTAAGCCTATGTTTATCAATTTTTGTAGCTGCTAAAAAGGGAAACTAACCAATGTAGAGGAGTTAGTGATTCTTGCAGATATTTCCCACTACTTGAAGTATTCAGCAATCATTCATGTGATCCATGTATTAAGATAATTTAGAAATACTATATGTGTGCTTTTAGGTATGACAGACTGTGATAACTGTTCTTCACTTAATTATTTGTAATGAACTATATCAGTTGTATACAAACTCTACATAAGCATAGTTCCCATTTCTTTCAATATATACCGACTCTTCTTATCTAACTGACTCTTGCCTAACTGTAGTAAATTCACGAGAATCTAGTCTATAAATTCATTAAGTAAACGTGATAGAAAAGTGTAAGAGATTCATGCTACCTATATGACTTCATCAGTGAATTCGAAAGATATTATTCAACTTGGATGGAGGCAACTGTCAGGAAACCTTGGATCTAGGTTCCATGTTTTCTCGGCACTCGTCAGCGAAATGTGTCCACAGACTTGACGACATTCAGAAGTGATATTTAGCTCCATGAGTAATTTTATCATTATTACAGTTAACCTCATTAAAGACTGCATCACATATTTTTACGTCCTTGTGAGGAGAAGCATCAAGACTTATGAGATGTTTTGAGCATAATCTGATTTCGTTTAACTTAGTAGTTATATAAAGGAAATTATTTCATACAAGAGAAGAACTTCGTCATCCTTGTGGAGTGTAGTTCAAAGTTTGTTTTCTGACTAGATGTATAAAATGTAAGCAGCATTGTTTGGCAGATAGCATTTCGGACATAATCTAGTCACATCAGAGTGGTGATACAACTTTAAGACGTGCTTTATTTTGTTTTATCTCTTCCTCTTCCTTTTTGATACTGGCAATCGAACTTTCTAGACGTTTGAAACAGAGTGATGCACTCCTTTTAAATATTTGCTTGTTTGTTGCTTTGACAAGTAAAATACTAGTGGTGTATCCCTTCTTTCCTCTATAGAGTTTAGTCTTTATGACTGTTACTGTGTCTTGTCCTGTTGTTTGATTGCGTGAATACATATGATGACCTTTGTTCTAAATCCCTCTTTTTGGTGTTGTCATTATTTTGTATAATACTGACAGGATTCGTATTACCTTCACTGGTCAAATTTTGACCACAATTCCTTACTGAATTGTAAAAAGATTTCGGTGGGTATCCTTCCTTTAGGCTGTAAGATATCTTTAATCTATCCGACTTTTGGTACCAGATTTTCTGTTTCACTTGTCATTCGTATTTTCCTCTCAAATGGGGCTTTGACAAACCTACTTTGACTGAAATACGGTTGGACTATACGAGACCTAAGTGTTTATTTGAGTCTGAAGGCGTTTGGTCAGTGTTAGTGTCTAAACTTTCATCCAACGTTCATTTTATTCTTCCTTTGCCCCCTAATTCATAAAAAGACCGCACCACTGTCACAGTGAAACTGTATGTTTTAAACATCTATTAAATGCTTTGATTTCAACTTTAAACATGCAAAAAGTTATCGGGCACGGCTAACTGTTCATCCACTAACGACTATCCATAATTATGTGTACAAAGAGCGAAGATTTTGTCGATCCTATTTTTTGAGGTATCTAGGGGTTTATTTATTGATTTCAGGTTGGTATTTATCACGGACCGACATCGGTCGCAAAAATATTAGAAACCTGAGAGCACTGGACATCTGTTTCGTCTCAGTATGGGGCTCCTCAGCAGTGCCTGACTCCGCTAGGATCCGAACCCACGACCTCCAAGTTCCGTGGTCAGAACATTAACACTGCGCACGTGAATTGACTGAAGTAGGAAATACGGACCATTGGGTTCCAACTAGGTGGCTCAAGAGCAACGTGCTGGTCATAGACCATGAAGGTACCTAGTTCTACCCCTGACAGGGTTATCGGTGCGCACTGCTGAAGTGTCTCATACTAGGATGAAACAGCTGTCTAGCGTTCCCACCTTTCCACTGTTTATATAACTAATGTCAATCCACCATGAATACCAACTTTAGATTCTATTTTTAATTGTTTGCACACTTTATCTTGAAAAACAAATACTAATAATGTTATTAATATAAGAGTAAAACTTGGGCACTGTGGTCAACTAAAGTGGAACTGTACTATTGGAATGATCTCCTTAGTTCCAAACGTTATCCCACTTTAACACTAAGTTCATTTCTAACTACTTCCTGAGGTTTACTATCTACCTTTTCAGTGTAGAGGCTAACTGCGGCTAAAATGACCATTTTAACCATCTAATTGTGTATTACCTAATCAGTGTTTCAGTTCGTGAATAGAGGTAAGTCCATATTTTGAACCCTTTTTAACGGAACTCAGCATTATCAGCGAATATTTGAACAACAAACAAGTTATAATATTGCTTAAAAAAGGCTATGAGTTTGATAGGATAACTAACATTGTCTCCGTGTGATATATTTAGTAAACAAACTGAAATAAAACTACTTCCTTTTTAATTGTCATTTGGCCCCCGTACCTGTTATCTTCTTTCCTAAGGTCAGTAAAACAGACAAGTATTAATATTTAGAGATTTTAGGTGATACTGTATGTCTACTCTTTTTCTTCAGCTAGATCTGATGCGCTACATCTGTTTTATGTTCATTATTTTATTCATCCAGTTGGTTTTCGTGCTTCAAGTTATTAAATAATGTAGCAACATGAAATGAGCAGACGTTGTGTCATAATCAACAGTGTTTAATATGACGAGATCAAATTTTGGACACAGTTCCAAGCTTACTTGAATAAATAATGGGCAGACAAATACTGAAATCATGGTTCATGTTCCGTATAATTAAACGAAGTAAGAACAAAGTTCAGTTTTTTTAGTTGGATCTTCTCACAAAGCTCAAGAGTACTAAACTACAATCATCCTCAGCCTTAGCTATAAATCTTCTCCATTAATATTGTATTCTTACATTCAACCAAATCTGAATCTAGTAAATCAATGCTTGTGATAAACCGTTTAGAAGTTGTGGTTGGAGATATATCATACAAAAAATCTGACTGTAAGTACTTCTCGAAAAAGCGTTGACAATTCACAGGTGTTCATATTTGAATAAACCTTCATGTTATAGCAGTCATAAAAGATATAGCTAAACTATTTTGCTCAGAACCGATTCTCGACAGAATGACAATTTATAAACCAGTTAACTCTCTAATGTTGAACTATTGTACTGTATAGATCTGTTGCTCTAAACTGAACGTTTATCCTGCTAACCTCATCATAACTTCATTTTGCTGTATTTGTCAACTGAATCGTCAGTAACTTTCTAAGGTCGTGTCATACCCATTCAGCATATAATACTCGTACAAAAATTTCTTAGATAATCCAGAACATATTTTTGTGTTCCTTAGGTAATGCAATTTTAAACGAAAATAGGTATCTTCAATGAAGCGTCTTAACACGAAACATGTTCAGTGGACGAGCTGTTAAGACGCTTCGATGATTGTCACTCGTCCAATAAATTCACTGTAGAAGAAGAGTTAAACTCATCGTTCCACTTTCTAGACGCAGTGTTAAAGAGAAGGGATGATGGCTCGATTCAAGGGTCAGTTTGTCGAAAACCAACTTGGACCGGTCAGTTCACTAACTTTTATAGTTGGGTACCTCTTGGTTGCGAGAGAAATCTCATTCATTCACTGTGTTCCAGAATCTACAGAATATGTCCAGAAGATACGGTGGATGCTGAAATCGAAACTCTGAATAATACTATCTAGTAACGGATACCCTAAGAGATTTTTTGATAAGAATCTAAAGAAACGAACCACTCCCCATCCCATTACAGTCCCTAAGAAAATTTTAGCCATGAGTCTAGAATTCAAAGGAGACACCACAGCCGAAGTGGTGAAAAACCGTCTGTCAAGATGTATCAATAGTAGCTTCTATGCTGCTAGACTGAGATTGATATTCTCCAGCCGCCGTTTGATTCGTCAATGCCTGAAGCATAAGCTTCCACTTATGTCCACATCTATGTGTATCTACAAGCTCACATGCTCCTGTGGAGCTGACTATTTTGGACGTTGAAAATAGGTATCTGTCGTTAAAATAATTACTAGTATTTTCTATAACTACTTATGCAAAATAATAAATGTTGCTTCATATGACGTACTTGATGATTTCATAAGTAAACACTACAAAACGTAATAGACTGCATATGGTTTAATTGCAATAAATTTAATAGACAAATTAGTTCTAACGGAATTATGATTACGTAACTACCAGTTGTTTTACATCGTCATTCATGCATTTTAAGAGGATATTCGGCATACATTTTTACCCGATTCACAGGTACTAAGTATGAATTACGTTACTTTAGCGATATTTTTTTGCAGGCAGAATAAATTTTTGTTTGCTTTACCAGTTTATAAATAAAAACGCTGAGGGTTTATAAATAACTGCTTATTTGGCACGATATACCTAAAAATATCGTTTTATTTAATCGATACGCTTGTATAAAGATGAGAAACGTCTGCATATGATGATAAGTAAAACTTCTACTCATGAAATCGTATACATTCCAAGGTCTTTGGTTCCATCCCTGTAGGGCTCATGGGTGCACACTGTTGATGAGTCCCACAGTAGGGTGGAACAGTTACCCAGTGTTCCCAGGTTTCGAATGTCAGTCCATGATGATTAACAACTGGAAATATCAAAAGTTTACTACCAATTTAGTTCATTAAATTAACCATGAGAACACTACACATATTCACTATCATTAACACAGTGACCTATAGAACAATCTTTTAAAATTTATTTCTTCAGTACTCTCACCTTTTATCGATAACATAAGCAGGTGCTCGGATAAGGGTGTTCTTTTCTTCCAAGTTTCAATACAAAGCTCAAAACACTTTTTTTCGTCTCATTGCTACCCGCATCACCATAAAGTAATCCTTACAAAAGGATAATCAGGGCGATAAATTTTCTCTACTGGGGATTTTCATTCGGAAGAAATTTCTGAATAGTCAGACAGATTCTGGATTGTAAAAGATAACTTATACCTAGATTAGTTAGGTAGCTACATGTTAAACCATTTATCCTGAAAGTCAAGTGTACTTAAAAGTTGAATTTGTAGTTAATCAATATTGGTCAGTTTGAAGTTTTGTTGTAACCAAGAGTGAGATTATTTAAAGCACCGAATAAAGTTAAGAAGTTCAGAAAAGATATCTCATTATATTTCAAAGCTCTTCAGCTAGTCAAAGTCTCCATTATTTTCAGAATCTTACACAGGATTTCCAAGCTTCGTGGCAGCCATATCACTGACAGACTACTGGGTCAGAGTCAGCACTTGTTTTCACAACTTATTGGCCTACTATTTCTGATTCCTTGACTGTTTTACTTTAGTCATAAGTAGATCTCGCCATTATAATCACTTACTTGAATAATAACCTACCTTTAATCCGTAGTTTGTTTTTATAGATTTCAGTTTTTTCAGTAAATCAAGCCTGCACTAAGATCATGCAGTTTCCTACATTAGGACTTTACTCAAAATGAAAGATCCTGCTAAGTTATAAACTTATCTGTTCCGTTCTCTTTAAATATAGAAAAATTGTTTAATTTATTCACGGAAGGGATTGAAAGAACTCATCATTCATGACTTCCATACTGAAGTGGAGCCTGTCCGCAAGCTGCTTATGTCAAAAATATCTTAAAATCCTGAAATTGGATAATTTATTTGCAAAACTTTTGATATATCTTATTCTACAGCATATTTCGCACCTCGTAGATACAGTCTCAACCCTTTGGTCAGGTGATTACTACCTAGTAAATTTGGGATTGACTTCCAAGGTCACCAAAGTAACGACTAAATTAGCTAATTAGAATTCTTTATTTCAGCTGGAAAGACAGATTTCTATACAATATAGAAGTCTAATTGGTTTTTACAGGCTTCACGGTGGATGCATCAATTATATCGCCATTTTGTTTATGTTCTTAAAAAAAATGTGCAGTCACAACCAGCTTAAGCGAGTTTGATTTGATGACTCAGTCGGTATACCACGATATTTAGAACTTTCACAGTTAGGGGCTATCAGTGACCTCATTAATTTCTTCTCCCTTCTAATCTGATAATAGTTGGTACCTTGTTTTCAATCTTCATTTTACCATCTCCCCAAGGACATATTAGTGGGTAGAGTTGTGTACTGTTCATCATGGATGTAGACTGAGAAAGACAGTATACATTCTGGCATAACTGTAGCCTGAGTAGTCACTTAGGCTTTCTATTACTTGCAATAATAACTTGAGCGTTTGCTACCACGAAGCGTCAAACAACTTTCTCACGACTACTACTATAACAGAAAGACCTAACTCTTCACAAAGGCTTACATTTGCTTCATGAGTTACTAGCATAGGATGCTTGAAATGAGAAAAAAACATTTTCACAGATAATAAGTCACCTATTTAACAAGTGGAAATTCTTTGGTTAATAGGCTATCAAAACTTGGCTCCATAGGTTCCAACATCACTCTGTTCATTCTGATCACGGTAACAAGGTGGTCTGATCATCTTCTAAGAAAAAGATGTAACTGTGAAATAGTTACATCAAGTTCAGCAATATAGCTTGCACTGACAAGATACTTTCAGAGAACGATTAGTATCGACATTTTGGTAGATACCTAAAATGAAATGTGATAAAGATTTTTACATATAGCTTTCTACTAATTTCACAAAAAGACAAAATTTGACTCAACAGATTAATACTAACTTTTCAATGGAATCGATTAAATGCAGGATTATTTATTAATAGCATCTCTGAAATTTCTACGTTTATACTTTAGTCTCTTTAAAAGTGAACTCATTTGATAAAATGTGCTCACCATTACAGTTAAAATTATACAGTTTGAAATCAATATATTTTCAGGTGATCATTGAGGAAAGTATATGACACCTAAAACTAATGAATTTAAATAATAAAACAAGTATAAGACAACTAATGTCGCTGGTCCGAATCCCGCCGCGGTTCAAATTTTCATTTCACCTTCAATCATCACCGAGTATAAAAATAATTCAGCTATAACCCGAAAGGTTTGTTTTACTGTTGGACTCCGATTACACTGTAAACCATTAGGAGTAAATTTAACCATGGGTTCATTTCATGGCCGTAGACTATGGACTTTCCGCTTATTTAAAGCCAGATACATATTCCTAAACTAAGATCTGTCTAATCAGATTTCCCATCTTCGGTAACTAGGATGATAGTAACAATAATATCAATATAATACATTACTTCAATTAGTTGGTGTATTTATCATATGTTATGATAACTCAAGTTCCGATTATAACTCAGCGTTGCGTAAACTTGGGAAGAATTTCGCGATAGAGCAAAAAAAGGATGTTGCTTTTCGAATTCCTTTAAGTAGGCAACAAAAGCCCACTTTAACAAATTCAAATATTAGGTGTTTCTGAACTGTCGATTCAATTCTCTGACATTCATCGTCCTAAATTTCAGAAGTGTTTAAAGTAGAGTACTCTCAAGTGTTTCATATATCTGTTCAACAAATTACCTTTCTTTAAAACTTAAAGGTATATAAAGGTTTTCGGTTTGAATTATTGATTATTTGTTGATTACCCCTTTTGGGTTATCTCGTCTGGTTAGCTGATGACGTTTTTAGTTTGGGAAATTTCCTAAAAGTATTGCATTCAAATTAGCAGACATTTGACAGTTGTGTAGACTGACACCCAATCAATGGAACTACGAAGAATAAGCCTATGAAAAACCTGTTTACTAAATCGCTCAAAATGAAACCGGAAACTTGCAATTTAAGACTGCGGATATTTGAAGTAATACGCATCGCCAACCCACAGTGAAATTTATACCACAGAATTTATAATTCGGCAAAAATGATAGACGAAATTAAACTAGAGACAGTTCCATCTGGAGGAGTGGTTACCTGAACTGCAACCGAAATCAACTAAGAACATTATTTGCATTTTGATATGACCACAGTGATCACTGCCCTAAGAATCTTACTGACAGCTTGAAATTTAGATGAGCATAGTGAACAAACGCACCAAGTAATCACTGTCCTTAATACAATAATCACTCTTACTACCCTTGTAGTATGGTATTCATATGTGACAAATGAAAAATCTCATTCGGATTACACCATTGTTCTGAGCTGTAGGTCTCTTGCATCATTTCAAGCAAAATATCGATCACTAGATGTGCATATTTACAACTGCAACCGTTAAGAGAGAGATAGAGAGGAGAATAATGGCATATGCGTATATCAGACAACGAATGAAATAGTTAGTAGTTCATGTTTTGTTCACAGTAGGAAATCGTATTATTCAGGGCACATGAATGATTTTTTCAAGTAACTGCTTATTGTATAGTGATTAGCAAAAGTGGTGATTTGGTTGATGAGTTCACTTCAGATTACTACATGCATACAAATCAGATAAAAAGATTTACTTTAAGGATTAGTTAAGAACTGATTAATTTTAAACCGATTTTCGAAAAGAGTTTGATATTTTTCAACTAACTAGTCAATGTTTGTAGCAGGAGTAAGTTGAACTAGAAAAAAATTTTTGGTTATTTTCCATGCTGAATAGATGTTAGTGAGTTCAAGATTATCTAGTCTGCCATTTTGCACAACCTGGTACTAACCGAAACTTGAGACTGATAACTATGGAGCTCCCCTTAGGCCTTATTCGTACGAAATACCTCCGTATTATTCATTAAGCCCAGGATAATAGAGTGACTTTAAAGGCAGTCCTAGGCAAATGCTGAAATAACCAATCGCGTTTTCATATTTTGACTGCAAATGCAATTTTTCATGAAATAAAGAGCCATAGTTGGTCATTGTAGTACTTGCTAGGGTGATCTTTAGAGTCAATCAGATAATCCATGTTGTGAGACGTGCCTTGTATATTCATTTAACGTTAGTTGCAATTACCGAGTGGTAGTATTTATATTTAATCAATCGTTTAGGAAGGTCAAGAGCAAATAAGGTCATATTTTGATGAACCTAGATTTGCTTCAGTTCGCACTCACCAACAGGATGTATCTATGAAAAGTATAAATCCTGGGGTGTATTTAGTTAGTTACATTGATCCCAAATGTCGTGAGTGGTCAACCAAGTGTGATCTCTGCTGTCTAGTCAGTGGTACTATTGTTTGTCGTATTTCTTGTTGAGTGTCCTCATTTAATCTTGATGATTTAAGTGGCAGCAAGGAATCCCGGTTTTCAGGCATCCCTCGTGTTGTAACTTACTCTCTTCTGAGGATTCACCTCTTCCATTTTTGTCAGTTGTTGTTTTGATAAGCTGGAAATACAGTCCTTCGTTTCTTTCATTCGGGTACTTCTGAAATTTTCGTTACCTTTCTTTTGAGAATTTTTTTTCGTTGCTCCTTGCATTGCCTTACTGATCTTCCAACTACTGTGGTTAACTCTGTCATATGTTGTATCGCAAGTATGCTTCTTCTTCAGAAAGGCCTGAGGTGCAATACAAGGGATGCCTTGAAATCGGAATTTTTTGGTGTATGAGAAGCACCACTTAGAACTTCAGAATTAAATGAGGACACTCAATAAGAAATAAGGCCATTAATCGTGTCACTAATAAGACAGAAGGGAGATTAAACTCAGTCAACCAATCATAGACAAAAAGCTTTGAAAGAATTAAAAAAATAGGGAAGACATGGTTATACTCGCGGTAGACAAATAGCACACCCCTATATTCATTGGCAAGGAAGACTATGTCAAGACACTAGTGGATTTACTCAAGGATGAGACTATATATCAGGCACTTGATACTAACCCTATCCGAAAGTTTGACAGCCAGATCACCTTGACAAAGCAGGAAAAATATCCAAGCAAGACAAATGGGGAAGGAAATAGAATAAAACTGTTCTTTCTTGGTTTTGTGGAAGACCAAACTATACGAACCACTTCAACCACAACTGGCTAAAAGTATTATGTCTCTCCTCCTCTCTGACATTATAAGGCTTTTGAAATGCACAGAACATCAGTGTTCAAGTTTAGTGGAACTCACTGATTTTTGTTTGACAACATACTACCAGTTTAATGGTAAGATATACAGACAGTTGAATGGAACTCAAATGGGATTACTGATATCTGGATTAATTGCAAAAGCAGTGATGCAGAGACTGGAAGCCACCACTTTACTCATGATCAAGGTGAATGTTTAGATTGGCTTTTTGGATGATACATTTATTATCCTTAGAAAGGGTAAAGTTTTCAGTGACATCAGCTTCACAATTGTGAAGGAATTGAACAACCAACTGTCATTTCTGGATGTTTTACTCAGAAGAACCAATGCCGGAAAATTGAAATCTCAAGTGAAAGGGAAGTCAACAGATATTCACCGAATCCTCAACTACAGTAAGCACAACCCAACAACGCACAAAAGTAGTTGTATATAGACTCTATTCAAAAGAGCAAGAACATACGTCAGTACAGCGACTTCACGGGGAAACAAAGAAAACTATTTTGTTTCAGTCCTTACGAAGACTGGTTACCTACGAAACTTCATCAGAAGATGCTTATCCCATTTATCACAAACTGCAAAATCATCCACAGAAATCAGTAAACCGATCACCTTGTTGTACATGAAAAGCATACCAGAAATCACAAGATTACTCAGACCACTTGGAATTAGTGTGGCTCATGAATCTACAAATTCCCTTCAAACCGTATTATGCAAACCAAAGGATGCAACGGACCAGGAAAACAAACCAAATACTATTTACAAGATCAATTTCACCAATTACGATCGGTAATACATTGGATAAAGTGGTCTCCCTCTTCGCCTTCGTTTACATGAACATCACTTGGCTACTAAGCGTCACAATATTTCCTCATTCATATCAATGCACATGGATAACTATGGATATGAATTCAACTTTGAAAATGTAGAAACCTCGAACAGGGGAAACACAAAGAATGTCAGAGAATTCCTAGAAGCTTGGCATTCAGGTCAGTCAGCAGTCAGTAGATGTGCAGACATAGACCCAGTCGATCAACCACTAAGAAAAATGATAAACAACCGCTTGGTAAGAGGTCAAACAGGGAAACAACCAACACGAAAGTCTATACATTTAATGATACAGCAGTAAAAGGAAACAGGCGATCACAACTCACTCTGTCAAGAAAAGCTACTGAATCACTCATGCAGAAATACTGATAGCTCACTTCATATTGATGTTAGTGGTGATGATCTTGTCTAGGAAGACAATGAAGGCTTTATGAATGAATCACTAAGCTCAGTGAACGTAACACAATTAAATCATCCACCTGAACTATAAATATTCTTCACCATTTAGAATTCAATGAAACCGTTCCTATGAAGTCATAAAATTGAACTAACTTTCACTCAGTTCATATATATATATATAAAAGAATACTACTAACTTACTGGAAGTCATTAGTTGGAAAATTATTTTTATACTTCCAATTAAAAAGTAATAAGAACAAGCTTTCACAGAGTAATAACCAAGTTTCCAATCCTGTTACTATATATCTGAGACAATTTTGTTGTTACTAACAAAGGCTCGATTAGGTGAAAAGCGTGGGGTACTTTTTTGATAATTCAAGTTTAGTGTTTATCCAAAAGGATGAAGGGGTAGTGGTCATGATAATAATAATATCACTTTATCCCGAGCAATGTTTCGGTACAATTAGGAATTTTCAGCATGTTATATGAAGAATATTTATAACAGGGAAAATTTTACATCGTTAATTGAAATATTGAAAAGCGACTATTTATTTTGAGGTTAATGGGAATTTCCTGTTTAAGGTAGCAACTGATGTCAGTCCATGATGAATGCTACCTTAGATTATTTATTGTTGCAAAGTCGATAAATGAGTTCAGTTCTAACATCTTTTTCCTCACATAATGTACGTGCTAAGTAGAGCATAGTCAAATTGTTATATTTTACTGTATAACGTTTTATGTTATTTCTTCTTATTCTCTCTGAGGAGATACAAAAAGCGAGTTTTGGATAAGGTGAATGCTGAGGGTTAGTTAAAATTACTGCAGCTAGTTACCTGCTGGAATTTAAATGTTTGTCAACTACAGCGTTGACCAGCTGAGCGAGAGTCACAGCACTCACCCTACTGACTGTTTTCATAGGCCTACGCATCGTCACAAAATACTTTCTTGTAAACCAGGTAAGATCAACAGGGAATAAGAGAGAAGGATATGTAAAATTCAGGAATTAATAAATTATAGGATTAGAGGCTTTTTTGCCGTAAAGTCTCAGTTTCTTTATGTAATACGTTAAACGAAATATTTTCTTGGAAGTCAACAAGATATGAGACGACCAACAAAGATCGGAAATAAAACTCAATCCAAGATAGTTAACACTCGGTTTACTTTCTACAGAAGTCCTGCCAATGCTACAGGAGTCACAGAACTTAGCCAGCTCTCAGGCTCTAATTAACAGTCTGACACTTTGAAGGGTTTAGCTTGAGACCATCTGAGAGAGACCACTGGTGAGTTTCAGACAAGAAACTATTTAATTCAGAGCAATCTAAGTGAGATTTACCTGGCGTAGAAACCGTCAGGTTCTCAGCATGCTTGGTGAAGTTAGTTTCAGCAGGATAAGGTAAACCATGCAAAAAGAACGAAAACAGTAGCAATAACGGAAAACAGATAGCTGATCTCGGGGAACACCTTGAATTTCTTTATTGGTAAATAAATTTTAGAAACGCACGTTTCTGACTTCAATCAGAAAAGTGAGCGAAAAGTTTTACACTGTTGAATGGTTGAATGTTTTTATCCAGCAAATCGGAAACTATGTTTTTAAGTACTTATTAGCGATCACAAGTAAGGCCGGAGTTCAGACTCCAGTATTTTGATGCTGAGGAGTCACGCAAATCATTTTAGAACTGTCAGAACTGCTAGTGAAACCTTAAAGAATTGGAATCCGGGTTTATCATTATCTGACTGTCATCATTCAACATAATACTGTGTACTTCGAAACAGATGATCATTTGGTATGCTGGTCACATTTCAAAAGCTAACTAACAGGTTTTTATGGATTCGGCACTAGTGACCAATTCTTATAGTTTGTACTGTTTTATGTCACACTTAGTAAAAATATTGATTTCTGACATCCTAAAAATGTCTGCAAATGCTTTACTGAGTCTTTTACAGCGTTACGAAAAAGTGTTTTTTTTTGTTCAGATTAATTTTTTGTTGCATACAATGGTACTAGAGTTAAGAGACAGTCTGACCTTTTCCACTCTTCATTAACAGGTCGAGTTAGTTTACTTTTAGTATGTCATCTTATCTCTGTGTATATGCATATGCCAGT
This sequence comes from Heterobilharzia americana, assembly GCA_944470555.2. Lineage (NCBI taxonomy): Eukaryota > Metazoa > Platyhelminthes > Trematoda > Strigeidida > Schistosomatidae > Heterobilharzia > Heterobilharzia americana. The sequence goes on from OX104128.1 coordinate 48,342,444, forward strand.
TAAGAGTTTTATCTGACTGATAGAATAAAAATGAATCTTTTCTTTTTCTATGAATACATTTCAGTGACTTCTGTCTCATCTCTGTTTGTATACAAAAGGACTTTGTATAAGTGTGATTGATACCAGCCAAGTCAAAGGAAATTGAAAAGTATGCCTCATCTAAGCAAAATTATATGCCTACTTATAGATGGATTAACATTTATCTACCTATCAGATTTGATTACATTTCATCTATTCAGCACAACATTGATTACTTCGATTCAGTTGATTTTAAATTTACCGAAATGGGGTATCTTTAGTTATCTATTTAAAAAATGGTTTATATTTCGTTGCCTACTGTTTGGTTGGAGAAGGTATAATGTTTATAAACGTCTAAATAAAAAGAAAGATAGTTTATTTGACAAACACGGACGACTACACAATAAATTTCAAGGTCTTCATAATATGGATAGTCAGTCTAAAAAACAGGATGTCAACAGCAGTAATGAAATGATTTCATTCAGCTTAAGTCAGTTACGTGAGAAGTTGGACAATAAAAGTCTGACATCAATTGATCTACTGGATGCATATCAAATTCGCGCACTAGAAATATGTCGTTCAAGAACCAACTGTATCACTGAAATTGTTTATGAAGCCGATGTCTATGCTATATTAGCTGATTCTGAACGGGATTCCGAGGATGGAGAGGTCAGTTTAATCCATGGAATACCAATAGCAATTGAAGAAATATTTCCTATTCATGGTTACGATCATACAATGGGTTATACAATATGCACTAATCATGTAGCAGAAGACGACTGTATCCTCGTGAAGGCATTACGCGATTGTGGTGCTATTCCAGTGATTTTAACGAATGTAAAGCAAAAACTTTTAAGCCTTTCAGCAAACAATCCAATAACTGGTTTAACAAGTCATCCTACTCACCCTGGTAGAGCATGTGTCAGTGGTACAGGATCTTTATTAGTTCATAATGGTTGCCCACTTGCTGTTGGTTTTGATATATTGGGTGAAGCTCGTCTTTCTGCTGCATTCTGTGGGATAACAGCGTTTAAGCCAACACCAGGCAGAATCAGTAATAAGGATTTAAAATTACCCATTGAATTACCTGATTATTTATCCCCGATTCCATCTCCTATGGGTCATAGAGTCGAGGATCTAGTGGACGTCCTTCGTAGTCTTTGGACTAAAAACATGTTTTCGTATGATTGCACACTATCCCCAATGTTATTCAACAATGAAAAGTATTTATCCACCGCAAAATTGGATAAAAAATTAAAAATAGGTTTTTACACAGATTTTGATGATCTAGTCAACGCTTCACCATCAGTACGACGTGTCATGTGGAAAGTTCGTGATGAACTTGAGAGGCAAGGATACGAGGTGGTCGATTTTTCCATACCAGCACCACGTACAGCATACCAGCTAACTATAAGCTTACTGGCCAGTTATATGGAACCAGAACTATTGAAATTAATATACATTCGTGGAAATGGAGATATTTTAGTTGATCAGAAACAACGTCTTTTGCATTTATTCTACGCATTGCCAAATTTTATGCGATTCAGAATCGCTGAATGGCGTGCAAAAAGTGTTGCAGTTGATTATCCAGCCACAGCCTCAGTTCTACGTGGTTTAGGCTGTAACCAAAGTCCTAAAACGCTCATCACACAGATTAATGACTATAGACAACAGCTGTTTTCCCAATGGAATGAAGCAGAAATTGATGTATTAATATGTCCGACATCTCCAATACCTGCGCCTTGGGACAACAGTACCTCGTATGTAACCAACTGTGTCCTTCCTTTTACCTGCCTTTATAATTTACTCGGTTGTCCAGCCGGTAGTGTATCTGTAGGACGTGTTGAAAAGTGTGATTTACAAGCATGTGACGATATTCTCAATAGTAGCATGAAAATCTCTCCATTGAACACAATGTTCTCTGAACAGCACAAACGGTCAGAAGGTCTGCCGATTGGTGTACAAGTTGTCGCAAAACCATGGAATGATGAAGCAGCTCTTGGACTACTTGTTGTATTGCAATCTTTGTTCAGCTCATAACATCAATCTTCCATCAAGTAAACGATCGTCAAGATGACTTTAAAATAGATTTCTCCTGTATAAATGAAAACATTGTAAATGCTACTTTACTGTTTGATTGTAGAGCGTAAACAATCATGTTTTCGAAATTTTATTGTTTTTTCCTCACACATTCCGTTTTTACTTTAAAATAACTGTTTTTCTGTGATTTGATTACCTAGGACTTTGTTATTTCTCCATCGTATTCATTGCATCAAACCTATGAAATGTGATATTGCTGTATTGAATGAAAAAGCGTTTAGTTTTAAAAACTATACTTTTGTAGTTCTGTCCCATATTATGACAGTTTATTGTATATATATACGTATATTTCAACGAAATATGTCGTAAATCTTTATGTTTACATTGTTGGTAGGAAAAACATTCGGAGTTTATGTGTCCCAGTATTTTTTTTAATTTTTGTCTCATATTTTAATCCTAGAAAATGTACTGTCTTTGATATAAATAATATTTATCTTTAACAATGCAGATTATTTACTGAGTTTCTTATTTTCTGACTATCATTAACTACTAATCATCATAAAACTTGATTTCGTTTGAATAAGAGCTGAGAAATGATTGTGCAAATAAGAGACATCTTATACCTGACCTGAGTATCTGCTGGTGTTTTCCTCGTAGCTTTTCTCAGAAAAGACGCTAAACTCCTAAGTCTAAATGACAAGAATAACAACAAGAATGCGAGCTTTACTGAAGTGAAACTATCCTCTGTTTAACTCAAATACAATTTTGAACTGTCTCCTAAGTGTTCTTGAAACAAAATCATGGTTATTATTAGTTGTTGATACTTAAAATTATCATTTTAACTCTCTGAGGTAGCCGCGGTTTGGCAGACTAGTAATGATACTAGGTGATGATTGAGGGTGAAGTGAAAATTTGTACCATGGTCGGATTCGAACCAGCAACCACCGAGTTTCCTGACGCGGTTTGGCCACGGTCCAAGTTTTCATTTCACCTTCAATCATCACCCAGTATAAATACTAGTCTGCCAAACCACGACTATCTCAGATAGTCAAAATGATGATCAGTATGATGCTCCCCCACCACCTCTTTAATTCAGTTAGATTTTCGATTGGGATGAGAAATCCTGACTGGGTAGCCAGTGTGAGTACAGTCAAGCGGTAGTAACGCGTCACGAATTCAAGTGGTAGTTGGGCAAAACCTCTGGTGACTGGGGTGAAATAAAATGTGATCAGCAGTCGAACGTCGTAGCTCAGCTGGTAAAATATCGAGCCGGAAACCCAGTGGCCGCTGGCTCGAATCCAAACGTGGTCCAAATTTTCATTTCTTCATTCATCAGCTGATATCTATGCTTGTCATTCCCCGTTGTTATTGGGGAGAGAACTGATGAACCTCTGTTGGTATATGGGCTTTTACGTGGATGTCTTGAAGTCGCCTGGAGTGGTTACCATGCCTCAGTGGCTTAGAAGATAACGCTTTTACATTTGAAGCGATTGGTAAGGGGTTTGAGTCTATTTAAGAATACCATCACTCACTTAGATGCAGGTAAACTCAGCTGACGAGTCACAAATCAGACGACACACTCGTCTTAAATCCCACTGATAGCCATAGAGAAGTTGATTATAACAGTAAACATTTATAACTAAGTAACAGATCTCAGTTTTCACTGAGAATGAATCGTGTTACTTCAATGAATAAGCAGGTTTCCTTTCCAAATAATTTGTCGTAATTTCACCATCCAGTCCTTATGGTGTTCTTATTTACTTTTTATTCTCCCTCCCCAGGCTCATATGTATGCTTGATATGCTAGATAGTGTTAAGAGGAAAACTATACTACTGTTCTGCTTTGTGCGGTTGGAAAAAAATGATTGGAATTACTGATGTATGTGGTTTACCCTTGATGTTATGTAGTCGAGCTAAAAGTTAGAAATAATAATAGGCTATAGTTTTGAGCACAGTTGACATTCATCTTTGGAACATATTTTGACAATCTTCCAACCCATAAAAACTAGGTAGACGACAGAACTTTGAGATTAGTTCAGAATCTGTTCAACTATTCTATGAAAGAGCTTAGAAGTTATTTTACTATAGTGTAACGAATATATACATTTCATGACTTTAGTAGCTAACCACAGTGAATATATGGATAACTTTGCTTTTTGTTTATCAGTAGTTGTTTAAATTTTATAATACCTCAACTAAAAAATTCTTCGGTGTCTGTGAAGCGTAAAATGATACCTACTTCATCAATTGACTCCAACGAAATCTTTTTGAATTCAAAAGAATAGTCAATTTTATTTCCTAGAGCATTGAGATTTGAATTTATTTCAATTTCCAGACTGGCAAGAATTCTCAAGGGATTGGTAGAGTACCCTAGAATTTTACACTGCTCTTCTTGGCTAACACAAGTAGAATGAGATTCTGAAATGTTTTGAACTTCAAGGGAATCATGAGGATCTACGGGAATGAAAACATGTGAAAATATAAGAGACTCGGTGATCTTGAAATAGCCAGAAAAGACCTTCTTCATGCGATGAAGGATGATCATTTGCGAACTTCACATGAAAAAAGCAAATAAAGGCCTTCACTTACGTGATTTGAACATAGTGGGGTGAAAAGACTTATTTTATCGAACTTAACACCCAAGTTTGTATTCAAGTCAATTGTTCGGCGAAGTTTGCCTTTTTCTATAGTTTTTCGCAGAACTCAGATCACCTGATGATCCTTTTAGTCCAGAGAAGTACTGAGCAACTTTTATCTACCTTCTTTTTCCGTAAACCCTATACAGGCTTACAGATTTTATTTAATGACAGCTGAAACTTAAGTTTTGCTGCTGAGCATGTTGCTCATGAACGGCAGGCGTAATATTTGAAAGCAGAAACAACGTTCTAAAAATACGTCAGTCTACACTCGCATGTTTTTATCAGACAGATAGTTGAAGGTAGTTAGCAAGAAGCCTCTAGGTTTCTTGCTTATTGAACTAAACAGCATGAAACCTCTTAGACTTCAATGTAAAATTAGCACTATCTGAAACATTGTAGACTTGAATCTATACTAAACAATTACAATCTAGTTACACAGCTATAAGCCCAAATCTTATTCTAAAGTAAAGAAAATGCGATGAATTTTATTGACGATGCTAATCGAACAAATATTTTAACCTTTTTCAAACACTTTTTATGACACTGAATGACATAAGCAGCCCTAAGAGACTCCTTCATCTCCGTTTCATTGTTACCAATATATGCCTCTGTGGGACATTTCTGACCTGACGAGAACTAATGATTCTTGTTAGATTCTTATGCGTTTGGTTCACTGTTACTGCGATGAATCGACAGTGACGTATCATGGACTTACATAACAGCTAAGTGAGACTCTCGATGATTGAAGTGAAATTTAGACCAGGTCACTGACTAGGTCTCATGGCTTAGACAGTAGCGCATCAAGCAGGTAAGCTGGATGCCGCTGCTTTGCATCATGCAACGATCCAGGTTTTTATTTCGCCTTCAGTCATTACCTAATATAAAGGATTCTAATTCACCCACTTTTATGTCAATATCCATGTAGAACAGCTATCTCTCATAAATCAGTTAATCGATAATCGATAATGTAATTTTCTACTGTACTTTGCTAGTAGAAATAAGTTTATCTAGCTATCTAGTGTGATTGCGTGATTGGATAATATAAAAAATCACGTTTGATGATGAACGCAAATAAATATAACTGATAACACTGCTAAAAGCTAATCATTGGAAAATGATGTTTGTGAAAACTTCAGTTCTGTAAATAGTTGACAGCGGTATGAAAAGCTTAGGTTTTTCTTGCAGAAGGAATTGAATCTAGGCAGCTTTTTAAGTTTAAATGTAAACATGGAGGCATATGCCTAGCCTAACTTTAGAAATGTCTGGAAACACTCTATATCTTCAATGAGTAAATCAAGTGATGCCTAATGAGTTCAAAAGGTTGTCTATGTAGTCTTCAGTATGTCACCATAGCATAACTTTGGATCTCTTGTAGTGCATTGTAAATTTAAATTTGCTAAGATGGTAGTTTACGTGACTGTCGAAACGATATCAGCCGATTAGTAAATGTAAGATAGCAATTCTACAAAATTCACTGTACACACTACGTTTTAAACTGTGATATTCGATGGACAGAATTAGTTACATTTTACATTAACTTGACATAGAACACCATGAATGTTGTCAGCTCACCAAGGTTCACACAGAAAGATGTTTCTACCAACCATTTATTTGATAATATATTAAATAGGTCACTGTTTAATTGAATCCTTCACATCCACTCACTAGGTGTTTTGAAGAAATCTATAACAGCAATCTGCAAAGTGCATTCATTTACAGATTATGTAGATTCAAGATGATGACGATGTTGATGCTTATCGGCAAATTCTGGCACGCTCAAGACTGTCATAGATATATGTCTACCCAACTGTTGACTCATTTGTGTTTAATAATTAATTTACAACTTATTTAAGACAAGTACTACTATCTGTATTACAGTTGCGGTTCTTATCGATGAAGACAATGACTTTAGTGTCAAACATTGACAGGCTGTCAATACAGTTTGGAAACTCCGCACAGTTTTTCCTTGACACAGACGCCACAGACGTCCACCATTGAGTTTAAACAGCTTAAATACACTATGACATCTTTTGTAGTTAAGTTTATCAGATATTCTTAACCCACTGGCTTATCGTTTATGCACATCGAAACTCAAAAAAGAGAACTCAATCTAGTCTCGATGACACACTATCAAATTAGGCAATCATATAAAGAAAATGGAAGAAGATGAGATTTTTCTGATGTTCAAGAGGAGAAGAGAATTCATTACACCAGGCTTCTGTTTTGAATATTCACAGAACATTCTGAAACAAATTGATTAAAAATATAATGATTTACGTTTTCTCTACTGTCAAGTGATCTTGCAGTGAAGCAATTTCACCAGGTTTTGCAAACTTTTTGAAGGACTAGACCACTACCCCGAAAAGTAAAATAAGTAGATGCCTTGATGACCTTGATTACAATAGGTTGTTCTCATAACCTTGTCATAACTGTTATAATTCACTTGATGGTGGCTGGTGGTGAATATCACTCCAAAGGCGTTGATATAATGAGACTCTTCCTTCTATGACGACAGTGAGAAGTGATGACTTATAAAATACAATAAACACTGAGGTCTGCTGCCAGCGAATCATCAATAAATCTCATTGTTGTGTTCTGGAAGTAATCATGCAACACACCGTCTCCTCTTTTATCTCAGATTGCTTCATGTCCATTGTTCTACAAACACATAGGTGGACAAGAAGCTACATTACGCCAATGCACATTCTGCCAGTGTTCGTGTATACTACTGATAAGTAACCAATGTAGCTCTCAAGTTCTTAATGCTCAGCACTAATCGAAGTCTATCGATCAAGTTTACAATGCAACTACTAAGCTAAGTGGAATGACACGGTAATGCAGTTTATTTTTGTGGTACAATTTACGGGCATGAATCTTAGATGGTACATGAATTTCCTCAAGATTACAAATACACCTTGCTACTAAAATCTAACACTAATATGAGAATAGTGTGTACAACTATCAACATAGCTATAAAAATCTACAGGTTTTGTTACACTGGCTCTGAATGAAAGAACTCTAATGAAGTGAACATCATAACTCGGATCACTTTAATTTTACATGCATCTGCAAATATTATTTTCACGGTATCACGTGATAGTAACTTCTCAACGTTTCGTCGACAAAGATAAGTTTTATTTTCGCATAAACGGAATACTTTGAGAGAATATATTCAACTCATTAGCACATTAGTTGCTTTGATTTACAGCTGATGCACTTACAAACCAATGACAAGTTAATCACACACTAAAACATCAACATCAGTGGAGAATATTCATTTCAAATAAGTATCTCCATATCCTACACTTTCTAAATTAAGTTAGTCATTCCAATAACAGTCAAGCTACTGGCAAAATCATTTTCCTTTCAAAGTAGTATGTGTGAGTTGGTGAATGTAAGCTGATCAGTTTCAACTGCATATCGAATGTAATGGTGATCAGATGGTGACAAACGATGAGTATTAATCATATGAATGATAGTGAATCCCCAGTGATCTGCACAGTGGCCCCTTTACTAATAGCGATCTATCAGTCTAATCCCGTATAACTGGGAGACATTAAAAGTATCAATAGATAAAGATGATTAATGGGAGGGCTGATCAATAACATTGTTTAAGGTAACAGTTCATGTTCCAAAGGCAATTATTTAACATAGTAAGTTGTGTAAATGATGGGGAGACGAAAACACTGTGATACTCTGCTTGTCATAATCTAGGAAACGACAAGATTATGACGCAGGAAGGGATGTTTATTATTGATATCTTGTACAATAGTCATTAAATATTGTACACTTTCCACTAAAAGTCATTTACATAATGTACTTCATTTTCTCTTCTGCTTCCATCTCGTTTTGCTCTTAATACGCTCACATTGTCTCTCGCATTTCTCTGGGCAGAATTTTTACCCATTGCTGGCAATTGTCTATAATTTCTGTCACCCTCTCAACATATAAGGTTTATGTTCATTCTGATCACCAGCGTTCACTACAATAGAATGATCGATTTATTAAATGGTTGAGATCATGTTACCTTAAGGATCATGTTGATGCAAACATTTTTAATAATAGTGAATAGGCAAGCGTTAGGGTTAGTCTCTGTAGAGGATTTTACTATGGTAACGACAATAAGAAAATAAAGAATTTAGTCAAGTTATCAGAATTAGGTTGGAACAGAAGAATCTCAAGGATAAAATTATGCCAGAAGAGAGAAATGAAGAGAAACGCAGGAGTGATGCGAATATTATATCGTCATAAAAAACCTAAGGGAGGAGAAATGCCTGAAAACATTCCTTTTAAATGCAGATTTCTGATTTGTTTTGTCTTATCACCAGAGAATCAGATATGTGAAGAAGACGGAAGCAAGTTGCACTTTGTAGTGATTTAAGAACACAGTGTATGACAGCAAAGATCATATAACCATCCATGTGATGTTCTGCGTCTACTATTTGTCCCAATATGGAACGTCTTGTTGACTGGACTTCACCATTTCCAAACAGCCAATTATCCTCATTACTTGAGATGGATCTGTTTTTTCGTATGCTGTGTGTAATCCGTTTCAGAGGAACAGCCAAAAGGATATGACCAAAATAATGAGCTGAGATTAAGTAAAATGTCCCTAGGCCACAAAATGAACACTGGAAAATTATTAAAATGTATGTGAAGGCGTCCATACTGGTACGTTTTACTTACTGATCTAGTTAGTTGCTGTATGAGGATACCTTTAGGAGCATGTTTGCTGATTGCCTGTAGGACATATACTGCGATCTTGAACAATGTTGTTGATCAGCCCTCCCATTAATCATCTTTATCTATTGATACTTTTAATGTCTCCCAGTTATACGGGATTAGACTGATAGATCGCTATTAGTAAAGGGGCCACTGTGCAGATCACTGGGGATTCACTATCATTCATATGATTAATACTCATCGTTTGTCACCATCTGATCACCATTACATTCGATATGCAGTTGAAACTGATCAGCTTACATTCACCAACTCACACATACTACTTTGAAAGGAAAATGATTTTGCCAGTAGCTTGACTGTTATTGGAATGACTAACTTAATTTAGAAAGTGTAGGATATGGAGATACTTATTTGAAATGAATATTCTCCACTGATATTGACTTTTAACACACAATAATTTGCGTAATACTTTGTTTCTCAATTAAATGGTCATTACTTTCAAACATTCGAAATGGAATTTTTAAGTGTAGCTAGGAGAAAGTACCATCAAATAACTAGTTTATTGGATATCCTTAAAGATGAAATTTCATTCACTGTGCAGAGGCTATATTTTTCGCCCATAAGTATTCACAAGATGTGAACAAGATCATTTACAAGGGGACGGTTTATCAATTTTAGCTGTACTCTGGTTATGATGGATGATAAGTTTCTTTAAACTTGCCCAAGTAATCAGCAATGTCACGCTTTTCTCAGTTGTTAAGCTGTATGATAGAAATTTGAACTTTTTCGAAGTATATTCTCGATTATCTGCAGCCAAAAGAACGTATAAACTGTTTTTATCAACAAGACTATTCATTAGGAAAAAATAATAAACGTGTACAAATCTAGGGAACCTCTGGGTATGATAAGCAAAGTAATAACTGTCTAGTGTTGGATGTACACAATATTTGGTTAGAAGCCTTATCAGTAGGTTTCCCAGCTGCTAGTACTCATCAAAGTGAGAAGTTTGTTAGTAAACCACTGATCTGTTAATTCTAGTTTGCAGTCCTTATGATATTCAGGTACGGTTGAATGAACGCCCTGCTAACAAGTGGGGTTTACCAGCTATTTCAAGATTTAAGCGGTTGTAAAATCTACTCTCTTTACTATGGTGGATGGATACGATGGTGTGAAAACACAATTGTGATACATAACAGTCCTCTTTTTAAAATCTGAACTCGTATTCTTCTAGTGATAAATCTCACAATCCGGTGTTATATACCCCTAATTTTACATAGCTTAACCTGCTGTTTTGCCCATGACCTTAAAATAACCTACATAGCTCTTTTCACATTGTTGCTAGTTTCTCTTCTCTCTCTTCTCAAGGCTGAACTCTCATCAACTGTTATCCATTTTAACCTACGTGTGGATTTAGTGTTGTCAAAGTAATTTAGAAATGTATATATTCAGCATCGTTGTCAACGGTTTTGACTGTTGTTGAGATAGTAAAAAGCTCTCTGTTAACGGTGTCTTTTCTTCTTGTCTCAGCTTGTTAGTAGTATTGTTGCTGTGGTGGTTGACATTCTGATTTGCGTTAGAGTCGATTCGCTGCGCGTTAGATCTCTATCGTTCGTAGTCTACTAGGCTCGTGTCGCTGTTAGATCGTACTACCGGTCAATGCATCCAGGTTTCTATAAATAATAACAAAGTCTCTATGTTGCCTTTTTTCACCGTGATTGCTACTACGCTTCAGTTACACTACTTAAATTTTCGCCGTTTGCTGTGAAAGTACGGAGGAACAGGCTTTCTGCCTTTTACTTCTCTTCGTAATACTGAACACTACTCAAAAACCATGAAACTAAAATATTCACTTTAATTTGATGACTACCAATGTATACATAAAGTGATTCTTGGATGAAATTATCTTCAAAACCAATGTCTGCAGTATGTCAGTATAACTCTTCATACCTTTGTTATTGATAGTTGCAGTCATTTAATACTCATCATTTTTACCTACCAAAATTATACTATAGAAGTTATTATGATCAGTTTTAGTTTTGCAATAACTGGGGGACTTATGAAAGGGCCTAAGTCAGAATTTTAGGCCAATGATGCTTCCAAATTCACTCACTATTATATCTTAAAAACTTACATAAAACCACTGAAAAAACTGGAGAATGGTAGTTTTTTAGAAAATTACGTAAAACCTTTATATTTCAGTTATGTTTTTATACACCTATGCAGTGTCTATCGTTACCCCTTTGTAACATAAAGAAGTAGCCGAGTATCGTAACTGATTTGAATTACACTCGGAAAATAATGATGGCCGTAAAGACTCTCCTGACTTTGGGTTCCATATTCGAAATAAATGCATGAAGTAACATTGTCACCTACTTGATCATAGATACATAGGAAACAATCATGACGACTTTCATGAAGGTGAAAGTTAAACCTAGGCACTCAAGACAAATATACTGATTGATTTTAAGAACCACGCTAGGAACTGCTGAAATAACCAGTCAGGTTCCAGTATTTCGGCTGGAAAAGTAATTATTTATTAAACAGAGAAATAATATTGGCTATCCCAGTAGTTGATATGAAAACTTAAGAAATGAGTCAATGAAGTTAATAGGAAACATAGGAATAGGAAGGGCAGAGAAAAAAAAACCTTAATCACGTTACTCTTGGTATGAAAATTAAAATCAGTACTGCCAAGGTAGGTTCAACGTGAGTACAAATTGTTTTTGTATACATAAAGGTGGTTTGAATTTACGGATGGCAAGACCTGCGATAAATTTAAGCCCTCGGCTCTGACCACTTTTATGTAGTGCTTTAAAAGCTGTTTTCGTGAATATCTCATTTTCTAGTATGTTTAATGATAGACGAAGACGGCTTTTTGCCACCTGCACTTAACGCATCTCTTAAGGTCATTTGTTTTTGAAGCCACTTAGCTACATGTTCAACCTTCCTTAACTGCATATCACTACTACTCATCCCGACGTAAGTGTCCACATATACGTGTAAATTGATAAACACAGTGGGATGTTATGTAATCGTTTATATGTTGTTTTGGTGTGTGCTGTAAAATGACCTTGGCTGTTTTACAGACGACCGATCTAAGTCTTGTCCTTACAACAAAGCTATGCGAATCACTTCTAAATGGCAATGAGATGTAAACATTTGTCTTAGCAACGGAACACTGTGTACTTTTCAATGGTACATAACTTTTGCACCTGTAGATAAATTTCAACGGGTAGCCATTCTGTATCAATGTTGTCGTCAGTAGGTTTCCTTCTCCCTGGTATCATCTGTGCAAGTGCAGTTTATCCTCTTCAATAAGTATCTAACTAAACCACATTTATATTAGACTGAAAAATAGGTATGGGAATTAAGATATTGCTCTGTCCTTGTAGGTTTCCTATGGATCGATCTCCTGATCGAGCCCTTCTCCCGTTGACTGAGCGATATGTCTAGGAACGGTAGCTGGTCGTTCGTCTCTTGTTCACAAGTCAGGCTAATGTGATTTTGAGCCATGTTCATCTTCTCTAACATTCACATCGCATCAACAGGCTTTTCATATATAATGGCTATATCATCGACATATCTCTTATAAAGTGAAACCCTTCCGATGAGATCGTCAGCCATATTTTCAATATGCGACGTGTATACACTGGCTAGCATCGGTCTTAATGGACTACCCATCGCGATGTCATCAATCTGGTGGAAGTGTTCACCCTCAAATGTGAATTCAACGTTTTCAGTACATTGTAATCATAAATCTTTTAAAAAATTAAGAGGGATAGGGAATGTAAAACTGTTAGAAGAAATATAGTCACATAAAATATCAATTATTTTTACCAGAGGTACAGTAGTAAATAAAGAATTTAGATCGAAAGAGTACATAGTCTTATCCTTGATATTAATATCATTTAAATAGCCAATAAAGTCAAATGTATCTTTCAATGAGGACTTACATCAATGGTTTCTGACAAGAATCAAGAGCTTTGCCAATCATTTAGCTAGATTATGTGTGGGTGGTTGACACAGACAATATTTGACGCAGCGGATTGTCAGGTTTATGAGTTTTAGGTAACCCTTATAGATGTAGATTTTCATAACCCATGGGTTTTAGATAATGAAATTCATCTTTATGGATTAAATTAATGCTGAGCATTTCACAAGTTTCGAATTTACTCTGCCTTCCAATTTATCTATTCTTTCAGAGGGGACATCTGACGTAAATTTGCTTTCATCACTGAGAATGGATAACATCTTACCTTTATCATCAGACGTGTTCATAACTACCACACCCGATTCTTTATCGGGTTTTAGTATGACAATATCAGAGTTATTTCGTAATCCTTTCAGTGCTTCGAAATGCTCACGCGTCAGGATGCTTTTCTGTCTTAGACCATCGCCAATATATCAAATGTTTCAGATAATCTTCGTCTTCTCATTACGTTGTTTAAACTAATCAAAGAGACCAGGTGCTTTATATCTCAGTAAATGTTAGGATGACCTTTAAAGTCAGTCAGTATTTTAATTGCCATCTAAGCCTTTTCTCTGAAGTCAATAGAAAGGAAGCCATGTTTCATCTAAGTTTCTCATCTATGGGGACTCAACAGTAAGATGCGTTTGTAATCTTTGAGGAAGTTATGTCTGGTCACCAATTCAAACACATGTGACTCACTCCTGAAATAAGAAAATTCACCATAACTAACGCTTTGATCAGCTTCGAGGATTCAGCGGCTACCTTATTTATCATCTGGTAACCAATTAGTACATATTATAGTTAATCAAAAAAGGGCGATTTAAAATCGTTCAAATGTATTTTGGCTTATCACTGAACTCGTTTATGAAGAAAACGTTTTATAATACCGCCTTGTAGTCATTTTCAAAAGCTTTCTAAGGACCTATTGCTAATTATTATTTGATCCCATTTCAAGGAAAAGAAACAGTCAATCAACAGTAAATTTTGTTCCTTATTTTATGACGTAGACGGCTTTGTTATTCACCCCTGACTGACTGTGTATTTGGGGTATGTTTTTCAACTGCATAAAAACGTAGTCTGAGGAAGCCTTTAGTTAAAAGATTGTGGATATCTTCTCATGTGTTGAATTCACACTGTAGGGATAAGAAGTTCATAAGCTTAGGAAAGCAGGCTAATGGAGTTTTGTTCAGGTAGTCAGGTGAATGAAAAGATATCGTCACTTGAAAGTGGTAAAATAATGTTCCCAGTTATAAGTTCAAGCATCTGAAACAATCAAAATAGTCTCAAATATGAACAATTTACTTCTAAATACGGTCATTTGGCTTACAAATTTTTCTAGTAACCCTGATTCAAATCAAAACTCGTTACTATAATATGAATTTATGCTACTGAAGAATCTAACAGGAATTTAAAGCATACTAATTACAGCATTTTGTGTTCCTTATGAATTTAACCAAGCGGATGGTAGGCAGAAAGTATAAAATACCTCTGACGAAGTTGCTTTGTGTATTTCTCTTATTATCTTCCATGACATTTTTGCTCATCAGTATATCATCATCATGAATTCAGAACAAGTTTGACAGAACAGCTTTTTTCAAAAACCAACATTTCAAATGAATCAAAATCTGGCATGATTAGTTTGAGTTCTGTTATCATCAGTTTAACAGAAATGATGGCCTTGTTTACTTTCATTCTAAATTACTGTCATAATAGCACATCAAATTTAAGAGTAAGAAAGTTATTCGTTTAGAATAATTTGTTGTCACAAATATATGACAGCCGCATACAATCCTGTTATTAGTGTGAATAATTCATTTACAAGATTGCATAACCTGTCAATGGAAAATATGAATCTTTTCTCAATCCTGAAGTATTTGTTGATGAACAACCAGTTAGTCTAAAAGTATATAAGGATGACAAAAGCTGTTCCAGTCGGTGCTAATTCAATCTCTTACTCTAAGGAATTCAGATTAATTCACTTAAGCGTTTGTAAGATTCTTAGTGTTAAGTGAGAATGGTACAAGTTTGACCCACCTGTGATATTCCACCATGATCTCATACAGAAACCAAAATGCTTCGATCAAGAATTGTGATCTGCTCAACATCAAGAATGAAATGAATGAAGTAAACAGGAGAACTAGACAGTATCTGATACTGATTAACGTCAGTAGTCATAAACCCCTCTGACCAATCGGAAGCGCTTGCTAACCAGATAAAGCTAAGCCAACTACCGAGTAACTATTCTGCTGGTCTGTGACCAGGCTCATTATTGGTGTTCTTGAAGAGATTCAAACCACATACCAGAATCTTTGAAAGCCGCTTATTTCATCTCAATCTAGTAGTTGATCAGAGCGTTTTCGATAACTTATGACAATAATGTGGTATTTGTTGTGTGATATTGAAATCATCATATAGAACATTAAAAATCGGTTCAATTTATACCTCTAAATGAAGTAAGGTATACAAATTTCAGTGAACTGTGAACTAGTAAGCAGGATTTTTGTACATTTGACTGACTTTAAAGTAGTCACCGTCGCTGACCGAAAACAGTTGAAGAATATCAGTAGACCATAATACACTAGAATCCACGTCTTTCTAACCTAAGTTTCATTGGCAGTATGAACCTTGACTTCATTCAGAAAGCAACCCACAGAATTAAGATATCTGGACAAGTGTGTTTCAGAACCCACTAGGCAACGACTTGGAGTTTTAACCTTCTGAAAACGATTACTTGAGTGACAACGTGACATTTGTTTGTTCAGATGGGGAGATTCCTAAAATGATGGTTGAAATCTGCTAACAGTTTGTCTAATCAGTTGAGAATTAAGGAGAAACACTTACTGGTGACATTCAATGGTATTTCCACTACAGTATGAATTATTTGGATCTAAAAATCATTTTCCGGTGGTAGTTCGGTGTCTATCTGGCAAGGTGCCCACTATAAGTTCTGGAGGCTTATGGTCTAATACAACAAGGAGATCCAAACAAAGAAGATATAGCTGTCAAGTGAAGTAGTCTTCAGTCGTGCTTCGTATGGCGTCACTGTGTGATGAATATAGTTTCTAGATCACGATATTATGTTATGGAATGGTCTGAAAGACTTTCTTTTAGTGTTTCATGCTTTTCATCACTACTTAGCGTGACTATTGTTCAAATCGACAATCATAACGAAAAAAAACCCTCACCTTACAACTAAATGCTTGGAATCGCTTAACAGGCCACCGCATACTGAAGTGTTACACTTATCAGCATAATGTGTGTGAACAATAGAGGAAATTCTTGGTCCTCGAGATAGGAATAATGTTTTTCTGGGTCGAAAGGTCATAACGCCTACCACCAAGCCCTTCGCCCTATTGTTCGCTTGGTGTAGTTATGATACACAACCAACTGTATCTGTCAGACAACATAAATGGGAGATCTTCGCAGAAATTCTGTTTAAATTTAGCAGAATGTTTCTTTAATTCAAAAACATTGACCAGGAAATTGCAGTGGAACTTATCCAGTATTAAAACAAATTATTGTTTTGACTGGTATGTTATACCGATTAGTTGGAAGGACATTCACCACTCAATGGCCGATAAACAAACAACTGCAACTGAAGGGTCTTTGAAATTCCCTCTGCAAACTATTCAGCATTTCTTTCAAATCTAAAAATGTAGTCAATAATATAATAATAATAATAATAATAATAATAATAATAATAATAATAATAATAATAATAATAAAAGAACGCACCTACTAGTTAGTGCAAATAACTTGCTAAAGTTCGAAGTCAAACACTATGTAGCTAAGTTATTCATATGATGACTGACTCATCTAACCATCAACCGAGGACATGTCGTGTAGAGTTCTCCAGATGACATTTATACACAAACTAGTAGACAGAATTTGATCATCTCTGAGGATCAGATTAATAGAGTAAGTGATTCCTATTTCAATTCTTTATTTGATATAGCACTCAAGGAGTAATACAGTAGTATCCACTCGATGACATTTCGAGCATAAATTATTCCTCATAATCATATCATCGCAATCACACTAATTACGGCATCTGCTTTTTATAGTCCTGTCACCTCATTTTCTTTGCTCTCAGTGGTACTAAAATATTCCACATCTCTAGTATAGATGATGTGTCATTCCTGTTACATGTTTTGGGTGTTGATTCTATGAACGAAGATTCCGTAATCAATCTCTACCCCCACCTAATTATGTTGGGTTTAAGCACTGTGGTTGTATCCCACATAACTGGGTGGTTGTATGTTAATGCATGGATTGCAATAGTAAACATCTTTTCTAGATCTTTGAACTTATTTGGATCTGTGTTCCTTTATTTGGCTAAACTCCTATAGTTCTCTAACCTAACTGATCCGGACCGGTTAGTTTGACCTTTGTACTTGACATAACAGCCACTGCATGGGATTTAGTGGATTAGATTATTTTGCTCAATGGGACCTATCGAATACTTAAACGAGCAAACTTCATCTCTGAGTGAGTTTGTAGGTTCAAATATCACCTCAATTCGAGTTTTGTTGAGAATCCTTCGTTAAATTTCTGATGTTCCTTCCTTTTAAGGCAACAGAATAAAGGTAGAATATTTATGAAACACAGTGGTCGCTGGTTCAAACCCCGCTGTGGTCCAAGTTTTCATTTCACCCTCAATCACCGCCCAGTATATGAAAACATTAAAATGCCTACCGAAGTAATTTATATTCAACACTATAATAGTAGTAGTAGTGAGTAGTTTGCTGATAAATTTTCTTTTCTAACGTTATAAGTTCGCTCTGCCCAAATAATTCATGATGTTATCACATCCATTTACTGAACATTAGTTATTCTCTGGTTACTGTCATTTCAGCATTTACGCTTATAATTTACTTCGGACTAAATGATCAGTTTGTCACAATGGTTTCATCATAATGTTATTGTTTTCCTATTTCAATAGCTAGCTATATTCTACTTACTTCTTTATACCAATCAATGGAGCATTTGCTTACAGCCATAAGAAAATCATGAAGAAACAAGTTTTATATGCATGTTTTGCATGCTTTAAAATAATTTGTGTTATTTTCTTCTTTTACATCAGCGAAATCTAGTCATATGTGCATTGTTTTCTTAATAAACAAGATGGTTGTATTTCATTGTCATGTTATGAGGCCAAAATTCATCCTACAAGTTAATCGATGATTCTTTGCACTCTAACCATTCTGCGCTGTCTAGCTACTGGATACTAACCAATATAATGTTGTTTAATAACCCTTCATTTTCAGCCATAAGCATCTTGGTGGTAATATTTCCAACTGCAGTGCTGATTATTAAAGAGGTTTATTGTAATTTGACTGATGTTGGTTAGCAGCAGAATCCAGGACGCATGCTTCTTCCCATTTGGGACTCACCAGATGAACTTACCTGTATCCTAGTAAGTAATAGCGCTCCCATTGATTCTTTAACCTGGGACCCATCGCTTCAGACTCTAGAGCTCTACCCACTAGACTCCTAAGTAACGAAAGTCACCTCTTGTTCAATAGGTATCACATGTTATATATTGACATTTGTCATATGTTGTTAATTTTTATGCTGAACCCAACCGATTAGTATATATTGGGAAATTATACCAAGATGAAACTTGAGTCAATATTGAGGCATCCTCTCAAAGAACTCATTTGGCTAGAAAGACTGATCATCGGTAAATGGATAACCTCAATAGATTAGAAACTTCTATCTTTAAGTTAGTAGTAGTTCCTTACATGTTACAAAAACACGTTTCTGATGAACAGCAACAAGTCTGGATCAGGCAGGACATTTTTGTCAATCACCTCGAGAACTGTAAAAGCATATCACCCATATAACATAAACAAGGTGACGGCGACAGATATGAAGTTAGCATTAAGTGTAAGCTACTCACATAGTGAACGTGACCAGCCAATGAATCCATCTATACTGTGCATGTTTGAATCACTATTCAACACAAAATCATATATGAGAAGACACATTACACAAGCAAAAAAGTTTATTAACAATCTACATGCAGACAAATATAAGTAATATAGTAAGTAGAGTGAGTAGTCAACCAACATTAGTCCCCGAAAGCGTTCGGAACCTGTTCTCTTGCAAATTCACCATGTCTTTACTGCACTGGTATTGGATAAACCGATTCAAGAGGGGAAATAAGAAAACAGTTACATCCATTGAAGCAGAAATGGTAGTTATTTTATTCAGATAGTGGTGATAATTAAAAATGAACCGAAGTTATAGTTAAATATCAATATGAAGTTTGTCAGTAAAAGACAAAACATAATAGTTCTCGGTACCGAGCACAGCCTCGATGAACACGATTTTTATATAATGATGAAGATAAGCAAAAAAAGAGAGATTCAGTGGAAATCAATCATGAAAATTTATTTGGATCAATCATGCAATGAACAAAAAATCCTTTTTATTACGTTTGTTTTACTGACTGAAGAAGTAAAATCACTAATCACAGATAAACATGACCAGCCGTAGTATTCTATTTATTTTAAAAGGTATTTTACTTATGACTTACTTTATAACAACACTGCGTAACTTGGTTCACGAACCATTTATTGACCTCTAGATTGTTCCCGTAAGACTCATGGTTCTTTAATAAGTTCATGTTGAGGAAAATTACTGTGTGTATTCTCATTTTCTGTGCATGAAAATAGTTGTTCCAGGTTTATAAACTATGGTGCATCTTTAACAAAAAATTCGGTTGTACGCGGATGGATGACTCAGACTCCTATGGTATGAGGGTGGTAAGTATCAGCGTTGTGCTACATTATGCTAGTTTAAGAGGAACAAACTGTGTGACTCATCGGGCGGGTAAACTTTACACATGAAACGTCGCAAATATATACAGGATAAAGGCTGTACAATAGCACAGTTGGGACTGAATTACCAAAATCATAAAACTACTACTACTAGTAGTGAACTACTGGTCAATTTAACGCAGAAAATGAGTGTCGTTATGGTAACGACTAAACAGCCCAACTGAGATAACACAATGCAATCGATGATGGATAGTGACAAGCAGTGGAATCCAAGACGCTGATTTCGTCCTATTTGGGACTCTTCAAGACACGTCCCAAATAGGACGAAATCAGCGTTCTGGATTCCACTGCTAGACATTATGCTTCATTACTATGATTGGAACACAAGTAATATCGAGGCATCCGCACAGGAGCCCATTTGCCGATAGAGACCGACCAATTCGGTCCAATCAACAAGCAATTATTCTAAGTGTTACTGTATGAAACATTGTCACAGCCAATTTCACAAGAAATGAAGCTTCAATATCTCACTACAAGTGGCACAAGAGTGCGTTTTAACATCTCCGAGTGTGACTAGTTATTCTGGTTATTTAGATGGTTAGTTTTTATTTCTCTGCGCGGTCGTTTATTGCTCAAATATATCAGCATCTGGTAATGCATCTTGCTTCATTTCTTGAATTTCGGCTATCTCTTTTCTGACATTTATTCATACTCAAAATAGTCTCTTACTTAGTGCTAGACGGTAGAAATCTATTAGTTGGATGTTTTAGGTCTGTGTTTTTTGTACTTGCTGCTATTGATTGTCTGAACTAGCGACACTATAGATCCAATAAAGTATTGAATCGTCTAGATCAGTGGTCATAATGAAGAAATCATTGACTACTACCAGTCAATACTAAGAAGCATGTATAATAATAAGTTAACTCAATATTGGCTTCGATACGGCTACCATTTCAAATAATCTTACAGTTTTTCGCATGCAAGGATTTTGCTCCTTAATTTACGTCTTGTTAACATCGCGATATATTTCCCACGCATAACGTTGTACCATTTCACAAGATGTACCTATCAAATCAATAAGTTTTATTTATATATTCTCTTCATTTTGTAAAACCGATTTTCATTCACTGAGCCGTACAGTCACATTTATATACAATTTTGGTGGGGATATACAATTCTGTTCATATGTGAAAGCCTCTCAAGCAGAAAAGCCAGAGACTTGTTCAACCCTTGCTACTTTCCCGATCTTAATTTTTAGCGTTTTAAAACACTCCAGCATGTTATCGACTGATCTAACAGCGGATTAACAACAATACGTTGTTATAAAAAGTTCTGCAGAGCGGTTGGGCGCTAAAAATTTTCAATAGCTTTATAATATTTTTGTCTGTAAAGTGTGCGACTTTGTCGCCGATCGATAGCTGCTACCTAGATGAGGTGATCGGACTTGTATATAGCAATGAATCAACTAACTACACTGACCTCTATGTCCTTCGGGGTTCTAACATGCCAGTAAGATCTGTTGGATAGTGGTAAGACGAAAGGCAGTTACCGTTGTTGTGTAAATTACTGCACTATGATGAGAGTCTGAGAGTGAAGTCGCACTACAGCTAGCTGGATGGGGTATGACAGTATTAAGGTGTTCCCCTTGGATGACCAGCAATGCCACGCTGATGCTACCTTCCTTGCGGGTAAAGAGGGGTTAGAAAAGGTTGACCCTTAAAAAAGTACACTACTCCTAACCTCATGGTCTTCCGGTGGCGGTGGTATGAGTTTTCTTTATCCGGTGTCAGAACAACTAAATATCAAAACAATAATCCGCAAAAGCCTGTATGTGACAGGCCTCAAGCAGATGTCCCATGGGCTTTGCGGTAACATCAATATTTTTGTCTTTCAGGCACCTTTGAAGAAACAGCTTTCCACGGCGTGAGTAACCGGGAAGTGTCAACCATCCGCACGTTTTTAGTATCACACCCTGCTACTTTTTCTTCGAAGTCAGTCAGTCAGTGGATGGGTGCAACTTAATGGTAATATCTATGATTGAAACTGTAAATGATATGGTTTCGAATGTGTAGAGAAGCACCAGCTATCTCAAGGGTGCAGATAAATCTTACTGAGAGGTGGTAGTAATTATGAAGACTATATGTAGGGCTTCCCGTTATCTGCCTGGAAACATTAAAATTAATTTTTTATCTTTATGGTCCAATTTTCCTACTATGTGTGACTGCATCTATCTCCTATATTAAACATCCAGCCTATAAAATTTATCTTCAGATAACCATTCTTCTGAATGAAAACATAACTGAAAAATATCATACTACACTATCTTATCTTCAACAATATATATTTTCCTTTCACACAACAGCTTGAAAAATCCCTTTACGTCAGTCTGTATGAACTTATGCGCGTCATCTCAGTGTAGGCGAGTAATCAGGTAATCATAATTTCAAAATGAATAGTCGTGTACATCGGCTGGTCACTAGAGATTACTACATTTCATATTGATCAAATCTTAATGGTCCCCGAATTCTATAGATCATTTTCAAATTGGTTCCATCCATTCAAATCAACACAGAAGCGGGCATTACTGCGTACCGGCCAAAGTTGCTCCGACTCATATCAACATATCAAGTAAAAGGAAGGTGAAGTGGAAGATGAAGAAAACAAAATTCAGTCAAAAGAAATATAAACTAATAAAAGAGGAAAAGAATGAGAAAATGGTGAGATTCGGTATAGCGTCATTAAGATGAGGATAATGTATGCATGCATCAGCGCCACTGACATCGAATCTCAGCCATATCAACTAGTCTCCAATCATTGGTTTCTCTTGTCACGCGGACCCCAACCACCTAGTCTGAATCGCCATACATGGCTTAAACCAACAGTCAAGACTTGATGCATTGATGACATGTTTTAGTCTGGTCACCTCGAGCCTTTTTCCAGCTTGAACCTACTTCGACTAACATTGTGTGACGACGCAATCAACAACTAGGCATACGCAACACGTCTCCCAACCAGCAATGTTCACAACATCATCAACTGACTTACCTCTTCTCCCTATAACTCTACACCTGACTTCTGCGTTACTCACATAGTGACACCACGGAATACTGCCTATACTGCGAAGGCAACAGTGGTCAAACACCTCAAGCCTTATCATGTCTCCCACCTTCATCGGCCATGCTTCACAGTCATACAGTAGAACAGAGTGCACTCCTGTACAGTACACTCAACTCCTAACAGACAATCGGATATCACGGCGGAGCCACAAGTGGCGTAAGCTGGCAAACGCCAACTAGGCCTTTTGTATCCGTGCAGAGATTTCATCGGCCACTGAGCCAACAGGACAGGCCTGATCCCACTTCCCAGATAAGTCAAGTGGTCGACACATTCAACCACTACACTCTCTATTGTTAGCCAAGGCACCGTAGAAAACCAATCACGGAGCAACACTCTGCATTTAGGTGGTGAGAAACGCATTCCAAACATTCTCAAATTCCCACTCAAAGTGTTCACAAGAATCTGAATCTCATCAGTTAGCATCTTCACCTAACAGGACTATGTCATCTGCGTACTCTAGGTTCAACGAAAATTCTCCTGTGATTAGATCGACCTCTGTGTAGTCAGACGATGAGAGGGAGACCTCTATAAGAATATCCATGATAAAATCGAATAAGAATGGAGACAATCGGCACCCTTGGCGGACACCACTCGATGAACACAGCTCCCCGGACATCTCACCATAGGCTCTAACACGCTGCAAGCGTTCGAGTAGACAGCCTTCAACAGGGTGATGTGCATACTCGCCATACCCTTCAGTGAGAGACACTGCCATAAGACCTCTCGACCAACGGAGTCGAATGCTGCCTTTAGGTCGAGAAATATAGTTGTCGGGCGTCGGTAAGCGCGTTTGTGTTCCAGAACCTGGCTCAGTGTGAATATTTGGTCGATACACCCGCTGCCGGGTCTAACGCCTGCCTGGTTTTCTCGGGCTTGCTGTTCCGGAGCCCCACTCAGGCGTCGAAGAATTATAGGGCCTAGAATTTTAGATACTGTATTAGTCAGGCTGATTCCTCTGTGATTATCACCTCGCCTTTTTTGAAGACTGGAACTATCAACGATTTGGCCCAGTCAGAAGGGACTGTATTTGATTCCCATATACTGATTAACACTTCCGTTAACCTGACTAAGAGCACTCTACCAGCATCCTTATATACCTCAAAAGTTAGTCCGTCTGGCCCTGCTGCCCTTCTTCGTTTCAAGTTACCTACAGTTTTATTGACTTCTGCAAGTATTGTAAGAGCCTCTCTCAGTGTTCCATTCATGATCCGACTGGATAGAGGGGAACTCATTGGTGGCTGGAGGCCAGTTAAACTGTTCCTCGAAGTGTTCTGCCCATCGTTCCAGTCGTATCCCCTGGGAGTGAATGGCAGACCAGTCTTTCTCCGCTATGGTCTCACTAACCGTTGTTGACCTTTTCCCCGCAGTATTCTGTAATAAGTCTAAATAACTGTCTACTGTTACCAATCACCGCTGCCTAGGAAAAAATATGTTACGAGAATGCGATAAGATCATTTCAGATTGTAGGGATGAAGATTTATCTATAGTATGTAATTTGAACGGATCCAAAGTAGTTGTAGCAGTAACACCTGCTTTTTCTGAACACATAACTCAGGTTAGTCCTGATTAGCACCGTGTCAGCAGTTTTCAGGTTTCTGATTCAGGTACCTTTTGACAAGTTGATGGGAACCCAGTAAATAACGGAAAGTGACTCATTCATATCCACAGTATAGTTCATTAGAACTTCATGCGCTAATATCGAGGTGTTAATGGTCTTTTTCATATTCTAGCTTAGCCACGCTGGGAGGTGTTCTTGAGAACGGAATATTGAATTCGTGAAGAGGCAGCTAACGTCACTGGTTACACAGGAGCAGTCAAACTGGTAAACACAACGGCAATCGATTCTCTGTAAGAATTTATTCTGACATTAACGTTCACATGAAGCTCTTCTGAAAAATATCCTCCGACTGTTTAGTATTATTAACGAACTGTTAAATGAAATTTAAGTATAGTTGACGCAAGATTACACAACTTGGGTACATAGCTATAGAACCTGAAGAAAAAGTTATTGAAAAGAATATTCCTTGTTTATTCAAATGGCTTTAAATTACAATTGGAGTTTTTAAGAAGCTGAAATATTTTTCAACCCAAAAGAAAAAAATATTTTATTGATATTACTTCATTTTACGTGGAAGCCACTTTTAGTAAGAATTACCCGACCTAAAGTCTTTTTACTTTTGTGTTGCCTATATCTTCCCGAAGAAATCAGTGATATCGTTTCTTCGAGACTCATATTGAATGCTTGTTCATTGAAAGACAGTCGTACTGCGTAGTGAGTACTGCAAACAGTGTTATACCATTCCGTAAGTCATTTCAGCCAAAAAAGACCTGTTCAAGACGTTCTCTCAGAACTTAATGTTCTTCGAAATTCTAATTTTAATTTTAATTTTTAATTGCATATGAAGTTACACATTGTCATTTTGACGTCTATCAGTTTCTTTACACAAGAATTAAGATTTTTAAAAACGTAATGATTCAGTATTAGAAATGTCTGTGATATGCAGCGCACAGTGATACACTATTATTTACTCGATGACATTATGAGCATAAATTATTTCTCATAATTATCAAAACATGCAAGTTCTTCTATTCCTAACAAGCATTCACCTGGAAACGAAGCTAACCGAAAGTGACCTGGTATGACGTGCCGACCTTGAAGTCTTATTGAATGGTTTGATGGTGAAACCTCTTATATTCTTCACTGTAATATGATAGCAGCAGCTGGATAGAATTGCATTCCTGGCTTTATTTATTCAATTGACTCTGTTTACAACATTACAGACCTAAACAATTGCTATACTCTGCATGACATCATACAATACCAGACCCTAATTTTTCCGACACCGTCCATCCTAGTATTTAACTCTAGACTCACTTGCCATCTGTAGTCAGTACAAACTTACTGAATACTGACATATCTTCAAATTCATTTGTTATAAAACATTCGATATGCAATATACTCTTACAGATTACATGACTCACTATTGTGAGGATACTTCTCATGCTGAAAGATTATACCCTCATTAATTTTCACCACTGCTGTTTAACGATGTCGCTTTTATCCAATATTCCTGACCAGCAATGTCTAAACAATTGTTTGCCCGAGAAGACTTTGTATGACACGATGATTTGTTTCTTTCTCAACTTTTACAGCTTCAATCAGTAAATAACATTTAGATATTGCCTGCAAAAATGGCATGTGTTCGCATAGTTCATTATTCGAAATATATTATTATTATTATTATTGTTATAGCAATTGACCTCTGCATTTTATAGTCCTGTCACCTCATTTTCTTTGCTCTCAGTGGTACTAAAATATTCCACATCTCTAGTATAGGTGTTGTGTCATTCCTGTTACATGTTTTGGGTGTTGATTCTATGAACGAAGATTCCGTAATCAATCTCTACCCCCACCTAATTATGTTGGGTTTAAGCACTGTGGTTGTATCCCACATAACTGGGTGGTTGTATGTTAATGCATGGATTGCAACAGCCGACAACTTTTCTAGCTTATTGATCTTATTGGGATCCGTACTCCTATATTTATCATTTGACTGAGATAGCTGTAGTTTGGCGGACTAGTATTTGTACTGGGTGATGACTCAAAATGAGATGAAAATCTATATATTTGGCTATATATATATATATATATATATATATATATATATATATATTTGGCTATATATATATATATATATATATATATATTCTATATTTGGCTAAGCTCCTAGGTTCTGATCATTTCAATTACCCCGACCGGCTTGTTTGACCTATGTATTTGACCTCACAATCATTATATGGGATTTGGTAGACTGGATTATTTTGCTTAATAGGACCTTCATCGTAGACTGACATCAGTTAGAGGAACAAAGGAAACCTAGGAGCACTGGACAGCTGTTTCGTCGTAGTATGGGACTCCTCAGCAGTGCTCACCCACGATCCCACACCAGCAGGGATCGAACCCGCTACCTTCAGGTTCCGCGGCCAGCGCATTACCATTGAGCCACTGGGTCAGAATCCAATGCTCCATATTTCCAACTTCTGTTAGCTCACGATATAGCGCAACCGCCACCCAATGTCATCGTTGGGTATCTGTCCTCATAGCCATCAGGCTTTGACTCCACCGCTCATTGGTGACTAGCTTCGAGAGGTATTCCCGAAGTTCCAATGAGAAGTCGTGACCAGTGGAGTCAAAGCCTGATCGCCATGAGGACAGATACTCAACGATGACATTTAATAGGATCTATCGAATCCCTAAGTGGGCAAAGTTTATCTCTGAGTGAGTTTTTAGGTTTAAATATCACCTTAACCTAAGTTCTGTTGAGAATCCTACATAAAATTTCTTATGTTCCTTCCCGTTAAATTTTGCCTATTTTGTGTTGCCATGTAAGGAATAACAAAAACTTTATGAAGGATTCTCAACAAGACTCGAATTGAGGTGATATTTGAACCTGCAAACTCACTCAGAGATAAACTTTGCCCACTTAAGAATTCGACAGATCCAATTAAGCAAAATATTCTAATTCCATTTTTATTGATTTATCAGATTGTTCACGCACTGTAACAGTATAATTTACTGGATTACGTTTCGGACATAATTTATTGTCTATAGTCATATCAAGATAACTATACAACTTTTGAGATATCCTTTATAATAGTCCTAATTTCCTCGTCTCCTTGTGAGGTGGGTAGTAAGATTTTCCATATATCCGGAACAGGTGCTGAGTCATTCTTGTTGCATGTATTAGGTGTTGATTCGATAAACAAAGATTCAGTTGTCAATCTCACCCTTCACCCTATTATCTTAGTTTTAAGAATTTTCACCCTGTGACATGCTATTGTGTGTTTGTGTGTAATCACATGCATGGCTATGGATGAGCTTTTTTCCAAATTCCTTACGAATTTTGACCTAGCTAAGTTTTTGTGTTGCGATAGACTAATTGATCCTGGTCGACTACTTTGACCTATGTATTTGACCTCACAATCGTTGCAAGGGATTTGGTAAACTAAGTTATTCTGCTTAATCGGGTCAATAGGATCTTTCAACCTACAAAGCTTATTTCGAAGTGAGTTTTTAGGTTTAAATGCCACTTATTGAGGATTCTACGTAGTGTTTCTGAGGTGCCTTCTTTGTATGGTAGTACTGTGGAGGTTTTGAATTCTCTATTCACAGTATTGCCGCTACTATTATTAACATCATTATCAACATTATTATTACTGTTATTGTTGCTGTTATTACCTCTTCCACAGTATTACCATACAAAGAAGGCACCTCAGAAACACTACGTAGAATCCTCAATAAGTGGCATTTAAACCTAAAAACTCACTTCGAAATAAGCTTTGTAGGTTGAAAGATCCTATTGACCCGATTAAGCAGAATAACTTAGTTTACCAAATCCCTTGCAACGATTGTGAGGTCAAATACATAGGTCAAAGTAGTCGACCAGGATCAATTAGTCTATCGCAACACAAAAACTTAGCTAGGTCAAAATTCGTAAGGAATTTGGAAAAACGCTCATCCATAGCCATGCATGTGACTACGAACAACCACCCAGTTATGTGGGATACAACCACAGTGCTTAAACCCAACATAATTAGGTGGGGGTAGAGATTGATTACGGAATCTTCGTTCATAGAATCAACACCCAAAACATGTAACAGGAATGACACATCATCTATACTAGAGATGTGGAATATTTTAGTACCACCGAGAGCAAAGAAAATGAGGTGACAGGACTATAAAAAGCAGATGCCGTAATTAGTGTGATTGCGCTGATATGATAATGAGGAATAATTTATGCTCGGAATGTCATCGAGTAAATAATAATGTACCCTGTGCCCATTAACAAATCTAATATTAAATTCCATTCTGCCTCAGTGCCCGAGTTTTATGCTCATTTCACTAGTCCTTTTATCATGCATTTTGTATCACACATTTAAAGCATACATATTAGTTGCATTGTAAACTGTCTTAAAAATGCAATTTGAAGAATTGATGAAGATATTCAACTATACTGTATGTTGTCGTAATCCAAGTAGGTTTTTGTGACCTGTGAAGAGGAAGAAGTTGTTCACACTTGATCATATTTTGTAATGGTTGGCGGATTATTGATATCCTATTTTAATTGTACTAACTTTCCAGTTTGCGTGATTATTTGATGAAAAATAGCCACCGTTGAAATGCTCGCCAACAAAATGTTTAGAGATTATTTTGGGATGACGAATTTGTAAATGATTAACATATTGTATGATCCACACTGAAATTTCTCACAGCTGAGTGGTTTTTCAACTGCCCAACTATGGTGTCAACAAGGTTTCCGCTGGTAACCATCAAGCAGCTGAGATCACAAGGTGTGATCTTCGACACAAGAGTCATTAACTAGCGAAATATACTAATACTGAACAACTTGAGTAGTTACAAATCCCTCAGGCTTATCCGTGGCTGAGCTCATCAGCTCATCTGATTTGGCTGGCAAAAAGTAATACAGATCAACTCAATTTGTTCAAAGGTTGTATCTTTCACTAGTTCATAAATATGATTTAGCCACTATCTATAGAGTTAGAGGTTCTATAAAGATAGAGGGGTAATTTATGACGAATCCATGGTATGCATAATCTATAATGAGTATCCTTTAGAATCATCCAAGTAAGCCAAGAATTCACTTCTCAGTAACATCTAAAGGTTGTGGTACTGAATGCTAACTTAAATAGCGAATCTCCAAGTACTGGAATTCAAAACAACATGACATTGTTTATCTGAATCTTTTATGTTTACAGGTTTCTTTTTCTAATTAGTCGTTGTATATATTACTCAGTGTCATTAATTAATTACTAAAGGCTAAAATTTCAGTACATCTTATGAATTCCTAGAACTTTGAACAAAAATGTAAGACAAAAATGTATGACAACAGTTTCACCTCTCAATGTGCGTCTAGACCTTTTGCTTGCTTTTATTTACAACCTAAAAGGTTGGATAGTAAAGGAAGAGATTCTGATCATTAGTATACTGTTAACTATTTAGAAAAAACCTAGATGGTGACGGAGTCTGACACACCTAATCATCTATTTCATTGATACTTTTTCTGGTATGCTTTATTTAAAGTAAAGGTTTTGTTGTGATCTTTGTTTTTATGCCGTGAAGAAAAACTCTAACCAACTTTAAATATTATATCAGATGTTTGGTGACAATGCATGGTGTATGTGTATATGTTTGTCACAAAACTGAAAATTCAAGCTTATTGATCATTCATTAGCACAGTAGATATGAAAACTGAGCAAGATTTGTGCCTCTTCAAGAGTTTATTCAGTGCTGCTATCTGAAATATTTTTAAGCAATGAGTCATAGTAGGAGCTTTTTGTTGCTAGTGTCATCTTCTCCAGGTAATGAGATTGCATTGTGAAGCTTTCATACTCGTCCTGTATATCATCGGTAATAATCTTGAAAGAAGTGATATTCAATTTGGTTTGCTTTAATACCATAATCTAACGTACTTAAGTGTGATTATTTCTTCTGGTGAGTTTTGTAGTCATCTGACTAAATGTTTACGTTAACTACTTAGATTACTTAACATCTATCACTTACTGGAGTAGAATTACATTCAGCTGACGAGTTCCAAATAGGAAGAAGTGCGCATTCTTGATTCCTCTGATAGCCACAACCAAGTAAATTATCTGTCTTACTTTTTTTATGCTGTTTTATTGGATCGTAGATGGTATGGCGTTTTTCTGATACATTCATTGATCACTGATTGCTGTGAATACTGAGCTTTTACAAATCTTCTGGTGTCAATACAATGTTACCGGTTGAGGATTTCTACAGGTTTTTATACCTAGTTCATATTCTTCGTTGTCCACGTATGTGAGGGATGACGAGTATCGTCGTTAAACTGTTTAGTAGTGTTTATGTAGTAGTAATTGAATGAAATGACAATGTAATTTAGCGTAGTCACGTTCGCAGTTTCTTCGTTGTAAAAAACTTTTTCATTCTGCCTGAAAGTGTGCATTGCATGACATAATGAGCTTTTACTGGTAATACGAAACCTGATAGCTAAAGCCTAAATGTCACAGGCAATGAATACTTAGCTCGGATTTCAGTGTGAAGAATAACATGAATTAGGATATATCTAGTAGATATATCTTTGATTTGACAAGATCTCGGTTACAAATCCCACTGCTAACCAAAGAAAAGCACTACCATTCAGATTGAATCTGAACTGAAGTAAAAAACTCATAACCATGACGAAAATCAGCCAATAGACACAGAATATATCTTAAAAACAGCATCTAAGGTAATATTCTAAAATCACGTGTATTTATAATGCCTCTGGAGAAAGGCACTTATTTTTCTTTAGAGGTGTATTGAAAATTCAGTAGGATATCTGTATGATTAAGGACATTAACTTATGGATGGACAGTAGCCAAACATTCTTTTTCTTACCAACTGTGATTGGATAAATTTAAGTAAGGTCGTTGTATAACCTTGTCTCTGATTTGACTTACGAACTAGCCAATAAACGCTCTTATTTCTGCATTGCCAGATTAAAAGGTAGACGATTAACATAAATTACACTTACTCCTGGAATCGGGAATATATTACCGAGGTAATCAGTCAATATTCTATTGTTTTGTTAGTATTTCTAAAAGCATGTATTCGTAACATTGGTTTTACTTTACCCTTTGAACTAAGTTGAGCTTACCAATAAGGACAATTCTACTCACAGTGCCAGGTGAAAACTATTAACTCCATTTTGCATCGTGTTGAAGAATACGAGAAGACAGAGACGAACGAAGGAATGATTATTATTAACATGTGGCACAGTAGTCGTTAAATATGGTGCACCTTGCACTAAGACAGTCATTTGCAAAATGTGCTTCATTTTCTCTTCTGCTTCTCTCTTGATTTGCTCTTTATACGCTCACATTGTCTCTTGTGTTTCTCTGAGCAGGATCATTACCCACTGCTGGTAATTCCCTACGATTTCTGCCGCCCTCTCAACATATACTACTTATATCCATTCTTATCAACAACGCCCACCACAGTATGTTCAAGATGAATACATCAGCTTGCAGGTCGCCCATCACGGTAACTTATGCTTACCAATGGATTAATTTACTACCAAAACATACATCACCACAGTAGTCGTCAGTAGGTCACACCACCAATTAAAAAAGCAGTACACTTAGTAAAACTGAAGCAGAGAGATAACAATACTTAGAGAACTTATAACGTTTAAGCTTGTTCTGTGGAACAGATGGGTATGGATTTTAATCTATTGTCATGCTTAGTCAGATGTTTGTTGACACATTTTGATCCTAAAGTATTATCAGTTTATTAGACAAGATTATTAGTTATAATGACTCTAATACGGGGACGTTGGACATATTATCCTATATGCTGCTTTAAAATGTATAATTTTCTCTTTAGGGAGTTGTTCACTTCGTTTTACTGTTTCCTAGATGTCTAATTGTTTATACCTGGGGTTGTATTCCCATCTGAAACTGTTTTATATGTCCCTTATGGTTCCACCGCTATATCCCTGTCTCTCCTGACCTTCAAAAATGGGTAATACGCTTACCGGCAAAACTAGAGAACGGTCCACTGAACGAAACTATTAGCCGTTTAGAGTTATATTGTCGTTACATGGATATTACCTTTATAGTTCTCAAAAGTGAGACTGATAAGAATGTTGTTCTTAATAAGTTCCACGGTGTTCACCCGGCAATCCACTTCACAATGGAAAAGGAGAAAAGTGACAGTATCCTATTTCTTGATATTCTGTTGGTAAGATGGTTAGATGGAACTCTGAAACGAAGTGTATATAGAAAGCGAACATCAGTAGGTCAATACACCCACTTCTTTAGTGCCTTACCCTTCCAATACAAAAGGAACCTGGTGAAATGCCCAGCGAACTGTGCCACAGCTATTTGTTTAGATGATGCTATAGAGGAAGAGTTCGCCACCATCCGTGATCTGCTTAATAGGAATGGCTACCCAGACAAGTTGTAACTAAGCATATGAATATTACGAGGGTTAAGACAAGAACATCAACAATTCCTAAGAAGCAAATCTTCTTGAAGTTGAAATTCAAGAGTGACATTGTCATCACACAACGCATAAAGCATTCCTAGCCGCTAAATTATGTCCCATCTTCTACAGCCGCGTGATACTAGATGCAAGAAATGAAGACAAACTGCCTGATTCTGCCACTTTCATGTCCATTTATCAATTCAACTACTTCTGTGGAGCCAGTTACATTGGGCGTACAATGAGGCAGGCCCATCATATAATTTTTGAGCACCACACATCATGGTTGAGCAAAGGACAAATAAGAACAATGAAGAGCTCCATACTTGCACACCTAATTAACGCGGGACATCAGGTGGATACTAGCAAAGCTTTCAAAATCATCCATCGGATTCCAACTAACCCCATAGATTACGCACTTGCTTACTTCACAGAGCAGAGATGATTCCAATCCACCTTTGCAAACCTAGCCTTTGTATTCAAAAGAAGTTTGTTCGACCACTTTCATTACCATGGCGGTCAACATAATGCAACTTCTAGGATTACTTTGTACACCTCTTCCCCTTCTTGTTTTTATCAATATTCTTATTATTATGTAGTCGCTTATTGTGAATGAGTGGAGACTCATCAAAAATCACTCGACTTACCTAAGGATAGCCTGCTTCATATTTCCAATTTTAGTAACTTTATTGTTTACTTACATCTTTATTTCTAAAACATCACTGCGTGGTTGGTAATTTGATTAAATTGTAAAACTATATATTAGTGTAGACCCCAAGATGAAGACCTAATTGAAAAGGAATATAAATTCTTCGCTCAATCAGTCTTTTTCGTGTTTATTTAACTGATTGAAATGCAGGTTATCGAGCGTGATGAAACAACATATCAACCTGACCTACCTGTACAACTTTACGTTTCACAAGTGTCTCTGAAATCTACCTAACGGAATAGATTGTAGTGATAGACTGAAAAAGAGTAACCTGATAGTATGCGGCTATTTCATCAAAGCTGCATATGGTGTAGATTTTCAGGGGCAAATCGAGCCTTATGTTTTCATGTCAAATTGTTTTCAGCATTCAGTCATCCAGTAAAAGTGTGACTATCGAGACGGGTGTATATCACTCATCTAGATCAGATGTCTTGATTTATTCGTTAAACAACGAATTTATGTACATTATTCGAGAACAGTACCTTTCTTTTTACAAGTCCTAAACATTTATAAGTTACTGCAAAAGGTTTTTATCAAACTACATTTTCCAGGTGTTTCTGACGACAGGGAAACACTATGTACTTTAAAATGGCTGAAGGAATTTGGTTGAGAAATAGGAACAGATGAAGACTCTTGTAAGACTCGGGACATATCTAATTCTCTCAAGTTCGCTATTTGTGAGCAAAACATAGAAGTTGAACTGTTATATGCCGTAGGATTTTAGAAACAATGTCTGTGCGAATTATATCTCTCTAGCTGTTACCATCAATTTGTTAGGGCGAACTGAGCCCGACTACCATTTCCTTAGGAGCCTTAAAGATGTTTGAAGACTAAACATCAGAATGTGCTAGACTGCTAAATCGTTAAGTTTTCAACCCTTACAGCTACAGTTTAAGTTAGGCAGAGCACTGCAGTTTGTTCACTTGAGTTGTGCTTAAAGGTCAGAGTTGCACTTAAACTAAGTGTCATTCATTGATATAGCTATCTGTTCTTAGATTCAACCTATCGATTATAGAAAGTTTACCACTTAGCATAGCCCTTCTTCCATCAGTTGCCTAATTAAGTGTAAACAGTTACCCATACAAACTTTACAGTCACATTGATATAATTATTTGGTTATCTTTTGCTAAACAACACGTTTTCAATCAACTATATGAACTATTTTCCAATCAGTTTTATTTCAATCTCTTCTCTTACTGTTTATCTGTTTATGCAAAAGAACTGATAACATGCTTGTTTCATGAGTTTGTATAATTTGTTAACAGTTTGCCAAGTTGTCTATTCATTCCTAGAAAGTATGATTTTCACTTAATTGATTTTATCTTGACATGATATGACTAAGAGAGTTGTTTTTCAGCCACTGCTACTATTACCATTACCACTACCATTACTATTATTACTTCACATTTGACGTCGATTGGTACTGAATATTTTCAGTTTGTAGATTTTTATAGTACCGTATTTTGCAAAGACTTTTCAGTCATCTAAAATCAATGTATTTTACTTTGCTTTTTAATCAAGAGAACTCCATAAACATATACATATGTCAACTCTTTTAATCTCTTCATTTGAGAAACAACTATCACGTTGATGAGCTCTAGATAGTGAGAAAGATGTTTGGAGCATATGATTACTACTTTCCTGTGAATGCTATTAACAGACTCCTTTTATTTGAAGCTGTTTTTGTCGTTACTTATATACCAGGACTGATAAATGATTATGTGTAAAAGTCAAATATATTACAGTTAAATATGTTTATTTTGGGGCACGTTTGTAATACCTTAAAGGTAAATTTTTTCCTGAAGAACCAGAAGATATGTTTCGCTCAAGATTTTTAGTCTGATATTAAATGGCTGCCATATACCCCTGATTCTATCTGATTAAACTATGTGATCGAATTCGTATTTTTGGAAGATGACAGTTATTAGAGAATGGAAATGAACTCACTCACATCTTAAGCAATAATTAATGTCGGCGGAAACCCAATGCATTCTGAATTACGACTGGAAGTAGGAACCACCAATACATTACATTTTGCATAAAATTGAAGTTAAACAAGGTGAAGATGAATAAAAGGGCAGAGGATTATAGACACCCATTATTTTGGTATGTGTATTTTTCAATGAATGTAAAACAAAAATTTGTTTCAACTAACGTTTCACTATTTAGTGCTAATAGTATTATCAAGGTTACAGTACACCGGGATTTACAATATCCAAGCTTATATATGATAACTTGACAAGTGTTCTTCTACATGAATGATTCTGTGTTGTCACAATTGTAGAATTATGATTATATCCATGTGTAGTGTGTTGTGTGTAAAAAGTATGTGAATTACAGATTGAGATTTGTATGTACATAGATGCTGATAGTTCTTGTCACGTGTATGTTGGTTATGTCAGTATGTGGAGGTGGGTTGAGACCAGGTGAAACTACTTTCTACTCCCTCATTCTTATTTCGACAATTATGATTCCAATTTATGTGGAGAGATTCTGCTATGAGATATTCTTTATAATTTTAAGGCCTTTCTGAATAATTTCGGTATTGCCAAAATCGACCTTGTGATCTGAAACTGTAGAGCGTAGAGCTATGACTGGCGTTTCCAAGTTTTTTCAGTTCGATTGGATTTCTAGGGGTTCATTGGTGTCCTTTTTTTCTAATTTTGATTTCCTGGGGACGAAAGCGAACGAAGAAACGCACTCAACCACCTTGTGCACGTTCGTAAAGTAGAGAATGAGACACACCTACTGTGTGAGGCCTAGTGACCCTCATAGCTGCCTCAACCTCAGTAGGTGGAGGAGGTTCCACCCATTGACCCACTGGTTGGTAGTCATCTCCCTAAACTACAGAGCCACAGCCTCATGCATTTCGCAGGAAGTCTGTCCTAGGTATACTGTATCGGAGTCTGAGCATTTTAGTTTACGAACGCAATTAGATTGTGAATCCGAGAGGATCTCACCCTTCAAATCCACGAAGGTGCTCTGAAATGCGTTTAATGTTCTGTAGAACACTCTGATGGTATTGCAATTGCTGAGTACACTCTTCATATCACCCGATGTGTGTGATCTGTTCAGGATGAGTATTGCTGAATCCTACGATTTAGGAGTAGTTTTACGACCTAATTTAACATTATTTTCTATTTTGCGAATGACTCTAGCAATAGTAGTAGCTCTGCAACTACTGTTTACTTTTTTGTGCTCTATATATTATCAGAATGAGATAAAACTACTTTTTCACCACGTCCTCTGGTGTAATGATCGAAGTCGAAAGTAAACCGATCCATCCAGTTAGTTTCAATTCAATCAGGTTACAAGTATACTATAATTAAGAACACTTTGTGATAGGATTGATAAAAAGGATTTTGGAAATTATTCTAAAAATAGTCCAGTAGTAAGGTCATAAAATGAAATAATTCGATAACATGAATGTAGAAATATTGCCTGAGTTTTGTGCACAGTTGGATGAATGTGAATTTATTGCTTTACTTTTCTAAAACTGCAGTTCTATACTGGCAATGGAATTATTTCCCCCTTGAATGTAAACAAGGTATTTATCAGCGTCTGGGAACATCAGTCATCTAGCTGATTTATTTAGATGGTAATAAATAATCAAATAGAACATAATTAACATAGTCAGTCAGGTTCGTGTAATTTGTGACTGCAAGAGGCAATATCCAGCAACTCAGATCAGAGGTAACGAACAGAAATTCAGTTATGTAACTGAGTGTTTAAAGGGCTGGTTTTTGTTTTCGTAAGTCATAGCTTCATACAATATTGATAGTTAGGCTTTTTCGTGTGGATCCTAAACGTTGGATATCCTCTATGCTACTTATTCATTTTTCTTAACTGTCTCCTTTTTAGAGAGTGCATTATGGAACACAAAGATGTGGAGAACTTTGTTTACTTAATCCCATCAGTTTTGACATGGATAGTGAATATTATATTACGTTTGATAATGTTACCATTTGGAATATTATTTCTTATCGGATATATTGGAAGATATTGCTTCAAAAAGTCAGAACTACGTGAAAAATTATCTAAAAAACAACAACTGTTAATGGAACGAATGGATAATTTGAGACAACGTCTTTCAACACTGAAAACTAACTCTAATATCGATCTGCTGTCAGTTACAAACAATGATTTGGATACAATTCAGGAGCAGTTGATCGAAGGCAAATTTACACCAGTTGACTTATTACATGCTTATCAAATGAAAGCTTTAAAATTATATGACATAGGAAATTCAGGTGTATGCGAATTTATAGATGAAGCAGAGAATTTAGCTATTGATCTTGTTGAATCAAATCATTTGCCTAAAAGTAAACAAACGTTAGTCGGGATTCCTGTCAGCATAAAAGAATTGTGTTTAACTAAGGGGTATGATACAACCTTTGGTTTAATAAAGCGATGTAATCAACCTTCAAAGGAAGATTGTTGCATCGTGAAAGTACTCAAACATGAAGGAGCTATACCATTCGTTCTGACAGCTACATCTCAGACGGCTTTATCTCTGAGTGGAATAAATCCTGTATTCGGTGATTTGTCCAATCCTTTCTCATCAAAACATGAAACAGGTGGCAGTTCTAGTGGTGAAGGCGTTCTGTTAGCTCTTCAGGGTTCACCAGTTGGAATTGGAACGGATTTGGGTGGGAGTATCCGTATTCCCTCAGTATTCTGTGGACTTGCAGGGCTAAAACCAACATCAAATCGTATTAGCGGTCAAGGTTTAGCTACACTGGGATATAAAAAGTCAGTTTCAATGCGAGTCTCTGTGGGTCCGATGAGTAAGCGAGTAGATGATTTAGCTAAAGTTATGCGGACACTTTTAACGTCAAAAATGTTCCAGTTGGATCCCTCGGTACCACCCTTGCTTTTTGATGATATCGTTTATGAGGGCAAAGACAAACCAAAATTGTCCATAGGATATTATGAAACTTTAAATGACCCACTTATTATAACTCCTGTTCCAAGTATCCGTAGAGCAGTACGTGAATCAGTTAACATTTTAAAGCAGTGTGGTCACCGACTAGTACCTTTTAGTCCACCAAAACCAAAATGGGCTTATAAATTAGCCATGAAAGCGATTTCAATCGATGGAAAGTATCATCTCCAAAATGAGTTATTTGGTGAACCACTGAACGAACATACTAAACTACTTAGTTGGATGTCACTAATACCCCACTGTATAAAAATTTTAGCAGATAAGCTCATGAAAATTCTTATTGGTGAGCCAGCAGCAGTTGCAAGTTTCAGTGATGGACCTCGAGGTGAAGCGGCTGTGTTAAACTTAATTTCAGATATCGAACTATACCGAAATGAATTTCAAAAGGCTATGGAGGAAGCTGGTGATTTAGATGTGATAATCTGTCCAGTGTTACCATTTCCAGCTTTTCCTAAATCAGCTAAATCTCTTTTCGTTACACCGGGCATTGCTTACACAGTTTTATATAACTTGTTGGATTATCCCGCTGGTACAGTTTCCACGGATATCGTAAATAAGCAAGATGTGGAAGAATCAAAAGTTATGGCTGAACAGTATAAGAGGTCTGGTGATCGTTATCATAACCAGGTACTTAGCCATCAAGAAGAAAGCGAAGGATTACCAATTGGTGTTCAGGTTGTAGCTAAACCTTGGAAAGAAGAACTCGTCCTCCGTGTTATGAAAGAACTGGAAACACACCGCATACATAGTGTATAATCAAAACAAGAACACTTCAAAATTGTTTTCATTTAATCATATTAAATACCCGAAAATTGTTTCTTACTATTGAGACTACTTGTAAGACATATATTATCAGTTCAAATTTGTAAACTCTTAAAGAAATTTTTTGGCTAGATGAAAAAATGATCTTTTTAACCTTAAAGTACAGCAATATTTCCACTCAGCTTTTCGTGATCTATTGGAAATATTCAATTTAAGATGTTCGACTGTTCATTTCAGTTTGAATTTCTATTAATCACTGAAAAATTAATGGAGCTACTTTTCTTTATCTGATTGGAGGGAAAGTAATTTGGCATCTTTCAGTATTCAAGACCCTGTAATAGTGACTATGCAGATAGCTGTCAGTCACTCATAAGGATATGATAGAATCTAGCACAAGAGTACATCCATTCTGGTTAGCAGCCTTACAGATAGCAAAAGGAAATAAAGGCAGTAAAAAGAAACTTAAAGAAGATAATGGCTACGGAAAAATAGGGTTTTGTAGGTTGACCTACGGGTTTGAAAACTGTCTGTTGTCTTTGTACTCTGTGTTAACATTTCTCATAGATCAGTTTTCGAGTGCACTTGTAACTTTTCAGCTGCAAACAAGTGAAGTAATCTTTATGTATTTAAATCACTTTGTTTTTACTTGTATAACCTGATTTTAAAATATTTACGGTGTCGAAATATACCACTAAGTAGCATAAGATTTTTAGAAAATAAGAGTAAAAGAGACTTGGTATTCTCAGTAAGTTTTAAGATATAGAAATTGTCACGAATATTGGCAGCTCACGGTGCAGATGCTCAGCTCAGAGGACAACTCACTCTGAACAAATCTCAAGTTATCTCAGCCACCAGTTTATACCACTTTACAAACTTTACTAAACTCAGTAGTATCATGACTAAATGGGATGTCTGAAAATGTTACGCACGTTTTTTTATGTCGTCACTATCTTAGATCAAAGAAAGTACATTAGTTAGACATCTCAGTGTATTGTTAGGCTAAAAATCTTGTTTATTGGTTAATCGCGTTTGTTGGAACCACTGCAGCTGAATTCAGTCTTCTGAAGGCAACACGGGTCAAATCCATATCTCTATACTATTTAAATGAGCATAGCAAACATATGCACTGTAGTATACGCAAGCGTTCACAGTCAAATTTATCTTATCAGAACCATCATACAGGGTAAAGTGG
Source organism: Heterobilharzia americana (assembly GCA_944470555.2). NCBI lineage: Eukaryota > Metazoa > Platyhelminthes > Trematoda > Strigeidida > Schistosomatidae > Heterobilharzia > Heterobilharzia americana. The sequence goes on from OX104128.1 coordinate 48,383,328, forward strand.
TATTCGACAACTGGAACCTCTTCATGTAGCAGCAGCTTACTAGAGCAGGTAAAAAACAATTAAATCCCTTTTCAATTCAGGTGGACTGTATCTCTTAAAAGGATAGACAGCAATTGTAGCTCATGTGGACTGTTTTAGTGGTGTTGCCGGACGATCTCATCGTAACTGCATCTCTTAACATCATCAATGCATATATGAGTAAACTGACGGTTTTCCAGATACAGCAGCAATCATTGCATAGTCATAGGTTGAAAAGCCTACCGTCCTCACTTAGTGCATAGCGAATTTCAATGCAACTGAAGAAAAAGGATATTCTCAAGAGATATTATCTCTGAAATTCATTGAACATTCTAATTAATAGTCCAAAAAAGAAAATACTTTATGAAAAGTAGGTAACTATGGATGTCAATTTCTGAAAGCTAAAACACAACCCTAAGTAACCTAACAACACCTTCTGGGACTGAATGGAGTATCTCACCTTTACACTGTTCGCATAAGGACATTAAGTTTTGCGGTTGTGAAGACATTCGTTTCGAAATTTTTTTTAGAACTAAATGGAAGTATTTATTTTTGTCAGTTATCTTAAATCTCATATTGCTTTTCCAATTCTTAAGTTTGGGGAACGACCCATTTGCTTCCGCTCTATCAACTAAATTTACACCAAAAATTCAAGGGTTGGTCAAAACTGGGAAATAAGCGTTACTTAGTGCTGCAAACGAGCATAACACTTCTATACTAATCGTAACTTCAATTTTTTGAGTTTCATAGCATTTAATAGTAATCATTCACGAACAACTCCAGTCAAAGTCTGTATTTTTGTGACTTTTCATAGATTCGTATAACATCAACATGACGTTTCACGCTACTGTCCAATGCCAACCTAATGAGTTACTCAAGTAACCGCTAACCGTTTGGTGGCTCTGACTACTGGATTAGTAGTCTACATGGCTCAACTGTATCAATCCCCGGGTTGACCACATGGAGTTACTAATCATGCGCGATAAATTAGCGTGGTTACTAACTAGTGGGTAGCTGAAGGGTAACTTTATGTTTGATGAGCTTCTGGAAGCATTCAGTTCAGCGTCCTAGCTTTTTTTATTACAGTCTTTCAAGTGGTATTCTGATGGAACATCCCCTTTTAAAGCACTCCATCCAGTAAGACTAAAAGGCTTTCAAATGTGATTTAAAACTGCTACATTCTCCTTTTCTTTCATTTTTTCTAACAATCAGTTCATTTGAACCGGAAATTTTCGGTAAATTTGAATTTCGGTTCTTGTATCTAATTATGTACAGTAGAATTCGGAATAAATTTTCATGAACAGACTTGTTCAGGTAATCCTTGAAAGATTCTCTGGTATCCATCAACTTTAAATGTAGGTAATTGGTCCCTTTATCTCGACTGTAGTGGGCACTTAGTGACACAGGGATGGGAGTCACTGTGGATTCAACGTTCTTGTATTCAAACAGCGAATAGAGTCGCTCTACTTGTGGCTTTGTGTTTCATTAGCGTAATGTCGAAATCCAGGTAGATGCTCCAATAAGTAAAATACAGTCAAACATCTCATTTGAAGGCTGGTTAGTAGCAATATAACTTCTTCATTGTTAAGTTGAAGTAAGCAGCCACAAAGTGATAACAATAAAAACAATAATCACTTTATTCCAGACAACGGTTTCTGATACAGTAAGAAAATCTCAGTATGATATTTCAGCAGATTTACTCTTTGTACAGTATTTTCAAATTAAATAACCATCGCAGTTAAATAATGTTAATAATGACAGTATGATAAGCAATAATACACAACGACCCGTTGTTTTTAGGCTGCCGTCTAGTTTGTGGGCACGTTGTTATACAGGGGGAAGAAGAGAATAGCGCCTGTAGGTTTGTTGGTGGAGGATCATTCAGCCAGCATAAAAATTAACAGTTGATGGTAATTATGCCAGTAATAGTAGTGTGATGAACTGCTGTGCGCCCAAGAGTCCACTGACATCTACACTGGTATTTTTTTGTAATTCTGTTGCTAACTTGTACGGCGATAAGTTGGAGACATTTTAAGAATGGACAAGAGTACTATTTACGATTTACTGACATTTGAATAGTAAAAACAAGTACAAAAAGAGTAATTTGATGTAGTACATAGAGTGGAAACATTTTAGTTGCCCAAAATTTTAATCAGGCAGCCAGAGACCCCTTTCACATACCGTTAGCAAAAGTCAGTGAGTACATAGATTAAACCAAAAAATAGGCATCAAACTAATGAAAATCAAATCGTAACCAATCAATCGGGCTGTCTTAGCACTTTGTCCAATTCTTACTATACAGGTTATGTAATTGAGATTGCCACATTAAAACGTTCAGCTTGTATTGGCAAGACTTTTATACACGGAGGAAATAAGATGACACAAAATTTGGTCAAAAAATGCTACAACGGTGAAGTTGTACTGTTCAGTGTAGTGAGGTATGGCGTCAGTAAAGTGTTTTGAAGGATAGTCAGTATGTACCGCTGTTATCTTGTAGTTATCAAAAGAGGTTAGGAAATCTCGAAAATAAGACGCCTCTTGATTCAAAACGTCTGTTGTTGGAGTCAAGGTTTCAGAAGTACGGGACCAAACCCATAAAATAAAAATCGAATCTTCTAGAAAAAACTGCACATCACCGACCTCCAGTAGGTATTTTCCATATTAGAAACCAATATCTCAGGTCAGCAAGACCACGAACACTAAACTTTTTTCTTTTAGGATAGTTTTGAGGAGGAGGATGTATTAGTAATCAAACTGATTCTGATTATCATAAATTTTCTGCCTCATAACTTCCTTATTTGCTTTCTCCTTTATTTGGTACTGATCTCACCTCATTTTAAAAATCTTGCACTTCTGTAACCAGTACTAGAAAATCGAAGTCACAAGATAACAGTCTTAGTTACCTGAAACCTGGCTCTAAACTTCATGTCACAGCATTCAATCTTAAAAAATCTAACAGCCAAAACTATTTTATCAAAAGTCACAAATGTATGCCTTCTTTCTCAGATTTATGTTAAAAATATCTGAGCATGTTTACTCACCTGACATGGTTGATCTGTACAACTCATCCTACGTGTATTTCACTGTCTAGCAATAATTCCTAGGGCAAAAAATGCCCTTTCCAAATTAATCATACTTCACAGTCGCCTGTAAACTGTTTGACTGAATTTCAGAGCAACAGTCTGACCTGTTTTTAAAGCGTTTTCATACCTTTTAGTATTCTCTACCTGCTCGATGTGTGACTGAGAGTTTTACGGAGTTAGGAATGAATCCTATGGAAGACCGCATAGATAAAAGTGCAAACTTGGACACTGTAGTAGGATGTAATTCCATATGAGATTTGTTTATTTGAAGAATACATAGACTCAGACAGAAACCTGAATGCACTCGAGTAAATATCCTGGCGGGTGATTTAAATGCTCAAATGCGCTTACTGGACCAGATAGAAGGATACTTGCATAATACATTCGAAATCATGGTGCAGTCAGGTAATCATAGTGACCACTTGTTACAACTGTGCTATGTCAACTACTTATTTCGAACGAACTTCAACTATAGATATAAAAGGAGACACTGCTTAATGTGGTGACTACCAACTTTAAAACAACGTTAGCGTAATTAGACAGTATCTTTATTCATTACGTTCGGTGGTGGTTAGATGAGAATTGGCACCTTTTGATGCACCTACTCAGTATTGCAGTCTTCCCTAGTGCGTATTTCTTTTAACTGGCCTTAAAAGTGGAGGATTTGACAATATTCGACCTATATTTCTTTTGTAGAATTGCTTAAATACAGTGAAACCACTATATATGCAATGTAGAGGTTAAGCTTAGAGATGAGTGTGCTAGTCTTTCAAGGTCACTGTCCTCCCCAATACATCACATTAAGTGGAGTAAAACTAGGTTGAAACGAGGTGTATAGTAACAAAACTAATACACAACACCAACAAACTTATTGCCTGGTTGCTAGTTTGAGCCTTAAGGGGATGGGGAGTGTTGTTTCTCTGTTTGGGGTCTTTAACAAAATAAAAATAGATGACTAGAGACCGTTTGTGGGATAGAATCAATCACATTGGCCCAAATGCTTAATCCCTATTGTGATCTTCGAAATTCCAATGCCAAACATCTGTAATCTCTTTACTATCTTTTCATTCCTACTTAGAGTTTTCTCCGACAGTGGACATTATCATTATATTAACTCTTGTGTTGCTTTCTTAGATGAATTCTCTTTCAATTTGTTGAAAGGAAGAATGATAACCTCGATTGGTGCATGGTTGTGCCAAGTCTTACGTTATTTATATTTATTCTGCAGTAGCATCTGTAACTTCACAAGAACTAACCATTAAATCCTAGGACAGGTGTAAAGGTGAGTTAAGAACTTAAACTCACAATTCTATTCGAATTTTATTTTAAATTATTGATATTTCGTTAATAAGTAGTTAAGATGAGACTTCAGTTTTACCTTTTGTTAATCCATATTGAATCCGATAATTACGTATCATCATTGTAAATTTCTAGGTCAATTTGCATATCTACCTCATAATTAAGGTGATATAGTTTGAACCATCCAACTATTAGTTATATACAGCGTGAAGAATAGGCACTCATTGTTTAAAAGAGTACTAAGCACATCACATGTATTGATTGAAAAAAAAACATTTAAATGATGATGTTTCTGAATGTCAAACAATTTCAACAAAAGAAAGTAGCAAACTTGTAACATAGGCTAGTAAACATACACTTAGTATGAAATTCTTTATGCTTTGTTTCACTCTAATAAATTCAAAGACAATTTAAAAATGATAAGATTATTTAATTGATGTGCAACAAAATTTTACAGTATCAGTTAGTGAGTAAGGATACACTCAATCCATAAGTCCATCCTTACTCACTAACCTATATTGTAAAATTTCACTTCATAAAAAGTCAATCACTAGAATGAAGCATATATCCATTAAATAAATGAATTATTTTACTAGATCTGATGAAATATAATTAGTTACCAGACTGTAAAAAGAATGAAGCTCAAGTCTTTAATGCTGACTTGAGTGTATCAACCAAAGAGAGTAACACCATTCACAGAAAGAAAATGAAAGGTTCTTAACCTTCCTTTCATGCTCATATATGCCTACCCGTAAGCCTCATTTTGAAACTTCGATGCTACTCAGTTTATTAAAACCTCGAACTCTTGTTCTTAGATGCTAAACTCAAGACGTACCCGGAGAAATCTTCAGTTTCAAGTTGGAATTCATCATGCCCTAACACCAGTTGGAGAACCATTAAAAAATCTTGGAGTACTGGACAGCTGTTCCGTCCTAGTATCGAACTCCTCAGCAGTGCGCACCCCTGACCTCAACAGAGATCGAACCCAGGGCCTCCAAGCTCCGCAACAAGGAAGTAGTCATTAAACCACCGGATCGGGATCCAGTAGTCAACATTTTAATACTTCTGTCAGTTCGCGACATGGTAGAACCTCCACTCAATGTTGTCTTTGAGTATCTGTCCTCAAGTCCGACTTGGTTTGCCCCACCGGTTGCGACTTCTCACTAGAATTTCAAGAAGCCTCATCTCGAAACATGTCACCAATGAACACCACACGGTAGTTCAATTTGGAAACTTGTGGGGGTTTATTGATTTCAGGTTGTTATTCATCAAGGAATGAAAACCGTTGGAGAACCATTGAAAACCTAGGAGCATTAGACAGCTGTTTCGTTCTAGTGTGGAACGCATCAGCTGAAGACTTTCGGCTAATTCAATCTTTTGAAACAGACGTGATTAAAACATACTTACTACAAAGTGTGGCGGATATTCTTTAAACAGGAGATTTCAAGTGTGTATCTTTTTAGTTTTTTAAGACGTTTCCTTCCAAGCTTCACAACAATTTGATAGGCTATTGAAGTACTGAACCTTTTATAATTTTAGCTAACACCTGCTCTGATTTGAGTAATTCTCTTAAAATCAACTATGAGTATTTAAATTATCATTTTGACCATCTGAGATAGCCGTGGTTTGGCAGACTAGTATTGATATTGTGTGATGACTGAAAGGGGAATGAAAATCTGGACAGCAGCCGGACTCGAACCAGACACCCCTGAGTTTCCCACTCAATGCCCTACCAGCGGAGCTATGAGCTCCGACTGCTCAGTTGGTAGAGCACCGAGCCGAAAACCCGGCGGTCGCTGGTTTGAATCCGGCCGACGTCCAAATTTTCATTTCACTTTTAGTCATCACCGAGTATAAATATTTAGACATAACCTTGTATAATTTGTTTTTAACAAAGTTATTTCAATTGAATCTCACCAGTAAATGAAACCAATCGTGAAATTAATTATTTTAGTCTAAGCAAGAAATCAGTGGTACTCCTCGTATACTGCTACAGAAAGCACAGAACAACAACAAGGAATCCAGCAAAGAGATCTCTCCTCTGTATAACTAGTCCTACATACAGCTCTCATTTCTGTTTATAGAGTAGACCAATAACCAACCACAAACCTCAGAGGTTGTTGACATGCTTTTTCTTGAATCATCAGCATCCCACAGTAGTTTTAGATCAAACCGAGTATTACTATCCGATATGTCCTCAAAACCATCTAACGTTTAGCAGATAGCACTACCGAAAGTTATGGGTTATGGGAATATAATTTCCCAACCAGAATTAAAAATGAATTCGCCGATTTAAAACCTTGTTTACAGTCTGAAAGCGATAATTATTTTTCTAAGTGTTTAAACACCCATAGCTTCTACACTGTATGCAAACATGCAACTGAGAAAATTATTTAATTTTATCTGTCAAAAAATATAGCTGTTCCTAAACCTTTAAAACTCCTCTTTTAAACAGCCCGCACTACTAAGTAAATAGATAAGTTAGATGGAAGTCATGGGAACTAGTTTCCACTAAAATAGTTATGACTGAACTGCTGAAAACAAGAATTTATTCTGTAGTTCCTGAGAAGTCGTTCTATGATATATAGTCAATGTTTCTAACTTATGAAGAAGCTTACATCCAAACTCTTTAGTGTTGTCGGCCAGTAATAGCCACATAAATCTTGGATTTTTACAATTTGGCAGACAAAAACACTCAGCATAACGGTAGGGTTTTAAGACTGATCCGCATGAAGGACATCTACATCTAAAAATACCTAAAAACTAGGAAAAAGCTTAGTAGTTTCAACAGGAAATCATCTACGGAATAAAATTGAATGCATAGAATGCTATCAAGAAATCGACAAGAAATTATGGGGAAGCAGAGAGTTTGTAGAACTGGGTCTGTATTCAAATATAAAAACACATATTCAAAGGTAATCTGTTGTTTGGGTTTCTAAATAGAAAACAAAAAATTAAGTTTAGCAGTATCACTAGTAAATTTTATGTTACTGACAAGAATACATTTAAGTAGTATGTAGTATAGCATCATTAGTGAAAGTCACAACAGCAGACGGTCGGTCAACTGACAGATATTCTGATGAGAGGAAAAGAGTGGAGTCATAACCAGGATAAAAGTTAAGTGAAGTGAGAGAAGTCGAAAAAAGAAATGTACTTTGAAGTAGGACATAAAAAATCTATGCAAAAACAGCATTCATAATCGGGCTATAGTATTTAATCAATACTGAATATAAATCGCTTTATAAACAATCCTTTACTGTGTAGATCATTGGTGTAATCACTGATAACTCCGACTGTAAGCCATATTCATCAATGTCTTCATCTGACAAAATACGCAAATTTTTATATTCTCTAGACAGAAAATACACTCTAGTGAATCCTACGTAGTGTAGCTGCAAAATTTCTGCATTTTTGATGAGTCTGTTAATCCACAAACAGAGTTTGCTATACAGTATTACGAAATGGTATAAGTAATATGTTGATACCAGGATACTAAAACACTGATCAAATGACGTCTTTAGTCAGATGAACCCCGACGGACCATATGATGTCAGCAGAAGAGATGACCAAACAAAAAGGAGTTATCACGAGCGGATAACGGAAGAGGATCACGAAAGCACTGCCCAGTATGAAGTAAAAACCAACAATATGGTTAATGCTAGAATACACAATCCATAGCTGCTCTTTACGTAAGCTGATTCAATCAACTACAAGGCTTCTTCAATAATTCTACAACGACACAAAAACCTCTCATTAGAAAATACCAACGGTGGTTGTAGCCAGATTTTGACTTAACCTCGCACAAGCACCGTGCAGCTAACTATCCTCAAATAAGTACTAATGGTCAGTGAATTCTAACTAATTGAATGAGACTCAACCAACCTTTATAGCCAAGCATTTTAAAATGATGTCATGTGGCTACTACAGTTCGAAAAACCTACTTCTTTCCGAGACATCTCTAAACCTCTATCCATGATAACTACAGAACAACGAAAAAACCAAGAAACCCCGACTAACCATAGTAAAAAGTTGTTTCAAAAAACCCACACGTATTAACTTTAACTGAAAGACTGATTTTGACAGACATTTAAATATACCTGAGTGGCAACTGAAGCTTACAGGAAAATTTCGATTGCAACAGTAGCTTTATGCCGAGCAAATACTCAGCTACAGTCAAGCTATATACCAACAGCCTTTACGAAGTAGCTACTTTCCACATTTCTTATTTCAAATCCTGTTGTTCTTTTCCAATTTACCAAGAGAACTAAATATAGGAAAAGTAGATTTTATTTGCCATTGCCTGTATTTAATGGGTCATTTATTCTTTCTCCTTCCTTTGGAAATACTACATATGCTGAATTTCTCACCAAATGTAGTGGTTTAAGTTGTAAGATTTTAAGGAGAAATCGTAAAGTGAATTCAGTACAGGTCACGAGTAGATTTTGTATTCAGATCCACTGGAAGCATATACTACTGTTAACGCAATGTTTCCCAACCAGTAGCTATGGAATACGAATATTCTCATTCTGAAACAATAATGAATGAATAACCACGGTTAAGGTGACCAAGTGCATCAGAATGGAACAACACTGGGAATATGGTAATTTTAAACAAACGAATTTCTCTCTCTTTCCAACACTACTTCATACTCAACTGAGCCGTGGAACCCCTAGAAGATGAAGCCTGGTCTGTGATTGAAAAAAGATGAAGTTGAGTTCTGAGATTTGAAAAGTTGACCAAGTTGATTTTCAAATTTTGAAGTCTAAAAAGTTCCTTATCCTAATAAGGGCCCATTCTCAGCAGGTTTTTAAGCGCGAATTACCAAAGAACCTGAAAGTTGGGGAATTTTCAGGTACTTTTCAAAAGGTATGAAGGATCGCGTGGATGGTACTGAATTCACACAGTACTTATAATTACTCAGTTGTTTGACAATCGAACTATGCAGTGTTTCTCATCCATCTCAGAATAATCAGGGAAAAGGTGAGTTAAAAGCCCACAATGATATGGTCATGAGTCGTAACTTCCTTTCGATCCAATTTATGTAGCAGATTTTGCAAAGCTACATAAGAAACACTACTGGTTTATTTCAGTGGGATTGTTATCAAGCCCGGTGCTAAAATGAAACACTTTATTTGTTATAATAGTAACTACAGATGGTTCAGTGCATTTTGGCATAAAATGAGAACCGGAATAAGTCCGTAATGGTGAAACTAGTGCATAATAATAACAATGTGTGAAAAGGAAATCAAAGTTCACAGGCATTTCTTATATAGATCAACAGGAGTGTTGTGGAACTGGTGAAAATGGCTCAATCATTTATTGACGGAAGTTAAAAGCTGTGAACCATTGAACTCCGAGTCAGTTTGTCATTTGATTCCTTTTCAATTGTGAATTCGATATCGTCGAAAATATCATTAAGTTGCAAGCGTTTTTCCAACTCGCTTCTTTTAATGATGACAAACGAATCATCCACGTAACGGATCCATAGTTTCGGCTTGATCAATTCCAATACGACAGTTTCTAATCTCTGCACTACTGCTGCTGCAATTAGTCCTCATGTAGATGATTCCACTGATGTCCCATTTTTCTGTTTGTAGAGTTTGCCGTTGAATTGAAAATTTGTAAGCCATAAATCAATTAATTCCGGACAGAATCAAATAACAAACTGGCATTTCTAAATGTTTTGATCACTAGAATAGATTTGGGGGACTTGGAAACTGAAGTAAGTATAAAGAAAACTAACTCACACGGGTCAAATCCTCAACTACAATAGTAACAACCCAACAACACACAAAATCAGTTGCATAAAAACATTGTTCAGAAGAGCGAAAACAACTGTAGTACATCAACCCTGCGGAGCAAAGAAGAAAACTATTTGATAATTGTCTTTCAGAAGAACGGTTATTCACTCAACTTCATCAAAATATATTTACATAACTCGTCATCGAACAAGAAGTCATCCTCAAAAACTAACAAACGGATAATTACCCCCTCATGAAGAACGTCTCAGAGATCACAACTGGATTATTAAAGCCTCTTGGAATCGCTGTATCTCACAAGCCCACAAAATCTCGTCAGTCTCTGTTATGCAGGTCAAAGATACAATAGAAAAAGAAAGTCAAACCAAACATTATCTACAAAATAAACTGTAGAAACTCTGAGAAACATTACATTGAACAGAGTGGTCGCCCTCTTCGCATACGTCTACATGAACATCCACTAGAAGTGAGGCATCATGACATATCTTCGCTCATTTCAATGGATACAGACAACTTTGAGCATGAATGTGACTGGCAGAATGTGAAAATTGTGGATAGAGGAAATACAAAGAAACCAGGGAATCTTTAGAAGCTTGGTATTCAGGTTAGTCAGCAATCAACATACATACTGACACCGACCTAATCTATCAGTCAATAAGAAACAACAAGAAAGTCAAATTTCAGGTCATCAGGAAAAGCAGCCGAAATAAATATGAAGGCAATGGCAAGACTCTGACGGAAACAACCAGTCACACACAAGGTCATCAGGACAAGCTACTAAGCCACTTGTGGAGAAAACCACACAGTTCACTTCTTTCTGAAGTTTGTGCTGATGTTGTCTAGAGTGACAATGAAAGCTTCACGACTAAGCCATCCAGCTCAGAGAACACAACACTATCACCCTCCTGAGCTACAAATATCCTCCAGTATAGTAAAATCATTTGCTGCTTTCTTGAGTAGTATCAAGTAAACATTCTATTTATTTTTTAAATGGAAGAATAAAAACAAAAACTTTCTACAGCGTAATAGCTACGCCAATGGCTATATTACGTATAATTGCTGCACTGTATTGGTTTCAAAATTAGTAGTAAAATTGATATACATGAAGGTAACTTATGTGAAAATAACTGGGGAAAATCGACGTGCTGCATAGCTATTCCACTGTGTTCCGGAATCATACAAAAGCGTTCACCCATCAATTTTTCAAAAATCGCAGCGGTTTTTGGAGTACTCGATCTGATTATAGTGCCGGACATTTCCCGACCCTAATCACCTCATGAAATGGTGAGTTTCATAAACAGGTGTTATAATTGCTGTCTTATTTCAGAATAATCATTTATCTTAACTGTTCATAAGAGACTACATATTAAAATCTAAGCCCACCTCTCTTTAAAAGGAAAGGATTACAGTAAGCCGTTTACTAGTATTCGAGTTATAGTTACTCTTCGCATTATAGTGTTTCTACTATTGTCCTTTCCTCTGATGCTATGAGGTTGTAAAGTGTTGAAGCACTATTCGTTTGAACTCCTTGGCAAATAACCAACTTAACTCTTCAAAACTAGAGGCTCGGATAACTGAAGAATTAGGTTTTTAATTTGTCGAAGTTCTCCACTTTTTGTAGTGATAGGTCTGTAGTATAGTGTTGCCAATCCCTACTCGCCCTCTTCTCAATCATCCGCCTTCATCTTACTATGTTAACCAATGTTTCAGTAAGCAAACAAATGTCTTAATAACAAAAATGTTGTAGGTTGTAGAAAGCAGGCGGCTGAGGTGCTTAAACAGATAGGCATATTTCAGCAATCTTAAAGTTGGTTTTGTAATGAGTTGTGAAGGCCGACAACAATAAGTATTTCTGAATTCGAAATCCACGCATGAAATACAGAGTTCTACAAATATAAACCAATTAAATTATTTCGTAAAATCTTAGTCAGTAGAACAATTAGATAGGATTTTAAAAGTTCAGAAATAAGATGACTTTTTCGATGAAGCCATCGAATATATATTAAAAACATTCCAAAATTCTTAACACAAAACATGATATGAATAAAACTATATAAAAAGTGTATTATGAAAGTGTTTTTGAGATTATTAAAATTCTTGATAGAAAAGAATGAACAAAAGAAGCCATAGTTTATATCGATTATCACAATACAACTTTGTCAACATGTTCTTCTAGTTCACGCATCACTCGGAGAACGATTTCTTCATGATATGGTTTACCGACAACTTGAACAGCAAGTGGGAGACCTTCAGCACCTTCCAATAAACTGAACACTTTTGATGCATATTTGTTACCCTCAAAAGAGAATGACTGTGCCATTTTTAGCGATTCTTGAATATCAATCTTAGTAACACTACCTACAGGTACTGTCCCTGCAGGACAATCCAACAGATTATATAAAATGGTGTATGCAATCGAAGGAGTGACATAGACTGATGATACATCTTTTGGAGGGGCAGGATATGGAGTAGCAGGGCAGATAAGGGCATCTAACGGACCAGCATCAGACCAAGCTTTGAAGAACCCATATCGGTAAGTGTTTATTTCAGTGATTAGATCAATGGCCTCTCGACCAGTTTTCAATTTCTGTGTAGCATGCGCAATCGCCGATGGTTTTCCATATGCTAGCCTGGAAACGATGTCCGCTAGAGGCCTCAGAAAGTTCGGAAAGCGGAGTAGAAGATTAAGGAAATATAAATGAGGTCCAACAGGCTCACCATAAAGTTGTTTTCGAATTGTTTCCCCACCATCTGCAAATAAAGCACGTAGTCCCAAAATATAAGCTTGGTAGGGATGAGGAACAGTAAACTCTACGACTCGGTGACCTATTTTCTTTAAAGCTGTAACTGCTTTTTTGACAGCCATTTGATTCACTTTCAAAACTGGAATGATATTTGGATCAGTTAGACTAGTATAATAGCCAATGACTAAATTGTGTTTGCAGGTTCCTGAATACATTTCCTCATCAAATGACATAGGTATTACATACGAGTCTAAGTTAAACATTGCAGGAGACAACAATGTACGCATCACACGGACTAGATCTTCTACTTTTCTGCCCATTGGTCCAACACATGATCTCAAAAAAATTACAGACGAACTCGGCACTATGCCTGAAATGCTCAATCTAACTGTTGAGGGTTTCAAGCCAGCTAAGCCACAGAAGGCAGCAGGTATTCTGATACTTCCAGCAAGATCTGTCCCTATACCAATGGGAGAACCATGAAGAGCCAGTAGTACACCCTCCCCAGAAGAACTTCCTCCAGGAAGGCGAGATTTAACAAATGGATGACTCACTTCACCATATACAGGGTTAAAACCATCTAGAGAACTACAAAGCTGAGAAGTTACGGTTGTCACAAAAGGAACCGCACCAGCCTTCTTCAAAGCTTTGACTATAACGGAATTCCTTCGGCAAGCTTGATTACATAACTTTATTACACCAGCTGTACAGTCATATCCAGAAACAGAACATGTCTCCTTTATGCTGACTGGAATCCCGTGTAGTGGCGATCTTAGTTTCTTATTCTCTAACTTCTCGAGGCTAATGGCATGTTCTTCTGCTTCTCCAATAAAATCAGCAATACCTGAATTTCCGTCATCAAATAATTCCAAGGCTTTTGCTTGAAATGCGTGCAACAGCTCAACCGGAGTTACATTGTCCTTTTGAATTTCTTCGCATATTTCTGATAAGTCTTTGTCCACAGTATCCACTTGTTTTGGTAAATTTGCTAAATGCTGTCTAATCTTTTCTACATTTGTTGAGATGCGTGTTTTCTTCCTATTGAGTTGTGTTCTTCTGAGATATAGGCTCAGAGCCTTAGTTAACACACTCCAAAAAATAAATCCCACACTGGATACAACTAGAAAATATTTGCATGAGCTTCTAACAGAATGGGGTGTGTTTGTGATAAAGATCTGAAGTGATTGCATAACTTTCATTTAACATCCATAATTCTAAAAAAGAAAACTAAGGATTTATTACATGAAATATAAACCAAATTATGAAAATTATACACAAATGAACAACAAACATGTAAAGGGAGACGATAACGCTAGGTGGTTAAAAATGAAGTAGATTCGAATAAGTAACTGAATGTTCCAAAGCCAGATGGTCAGAACATTATTACGTGATGGTAATAACACTCATTGTAGCCTTCAAAAACCGTCCATAATATCGATTTCTTCCAAAACTTGTCCACTAGTGATTCCGATTCATTAATTACTATATGACCAATCAGTTAAAAATGAAAACAGATTTCTGGATAAAACCGGTAGAAAAGGACTGAAAAACTGAAATTAGAAATGCAGTAGGAAGCCAAAGTACGAAGAGGAAAGGAGATAGGGCAAACAATGGAATGAGATATAATGGCTGAACTGTTTACAAAACGTAGCATACTTTTAGCGACTACAAGCAACATCGCCTACGCTCTCCAAACGCTAATCATTCCAATCAAAAAGCCTCCAGCCAGAAAGTTCACATTTTCCCACATATCTCAGATTGAGTCAGACAGTTCATAGCTTCATGCTACGCTTTGGTTTAGTTGACTTTAACACACTGATCTAACTCCACTACGCCTAGCATCACACATTTGAGTAGACGGTGATTAGCCATGTGTAACAAATTTTATGCTGCTGCGTCGACCAAGACTAACAACCTCATCAGCCGACTCGTTTTTTTAGGAAAGACCCCACGCCTAAGCTCTATATTGAGATCATGGTGGTTGCACGACAAACGGCCAACGCCACGAAAGCTACGGTGGTTGAGTACCTGAAGGGTTCTCACCTTTAATGATTATATTTTTACAGCTACATGTTAAACCAGTCTCTCAGTTCCTACTCAATTTTATCACTACGTGCTTTCGAAGGTGTCCCTCTCGTCGTCTGAATTCGCAGGGATTTGTCCCATCAAAGGAGAATACATAGTGGATCCGGAGGACGTAGTCCTGTTAGGTGAAGAGACTGACAAACTACAGAGCCTTCTGGATCCATTAAATGGCCGTTTGAGATACGTTTTTTACCACCCGAATCCAAATCACAGCTCCAAAACTGGTCTTTGCTGGCACCTTGTTTAACATTAAGAAGTGCAATGTCTGAGCATGTTGACCACTGCTTACCTGGAAAGTCGGATCAGCTTTTGTAGGTCAGTGATAGACAAAACCTCTGCACCCATAGAAAAGGCTTGTTTGGTTCTTGTCAACTTATGCCATTAATGGGAGCCGTGGAGATATACAATTGTATATTAAGGGTCGAGTGTACCATGCTGCAGTTAGGTCTGCTCTACCATATGACTGTTAAACATAGCCATCGTGGTGTCATCATGTCAAGTTTAAAGATTTTGTGTAGAAAAAAAATTCAGTTGATGAGGCTTTGGGTCCTTACAGACTGAAGTGACTGAGACAAGTATTACACATTACAATTTCAGTTGAAGTAACCTTAGGCTGGATAAGAGGGTGGAGGTGGTCAGAATTATACACGAAACCAGTCCATGGAACCTTCGGTTCAATCTGGAGGTTTTAGGGGATTAATTGGTTTCAGATTGGTATTCGTCACGCACTGGCATAAGTTTAAGAACCAATGAAAACCTGAGAGCACTACATAGCTGCTTCATCCAAGTAAGTAGTGCGCATCCATGATCCCAACATGGTAACAGCCTAGGACCTTCAGGTTTTGTGGCAAGTAGGTTACCACTGACCCACTAAGTCGGAACCCAATGGTCTGCATTCTTCTATATCTGTATATTTGCAATATAGCGCTACTTTGATCCAATGCCATCGTTGATTATTTGTCCTAACGTTCGATTTCATTTGCCCTACAGGTCACTTCTTATTAGGAATTCAGAAAATCTCACCACGAAGCAAGCCACTAATGGGTGCTCTAGAGTAATTCGGTTTGTAAATTTGTGAGGACTTATTGTATTCAAGTTGGACTCCAACCCAATGGATCAATGGTCACGTGCTCACTACGAAATCTGAAGTTCCTCGGTTTGACCTCTGTCGAGATCGCGGTTGCCAATTGCTTAAGAGTCCCATGCTGGAACAAAACAGCTGTTCGGTGCTCCCAGGTCTCCAATACTTCTCCGACTGATGTCAGTTTGTGAAGGACACTGACCAGAAGTCTTTGATTTTAAGTCTGAGTAGAAGAGGAAAACGTAGATTTTGCGGTTGAAGTTCACGTGACAACAGAAATCGGTGGTTGGAGACTCCAGGTAATATGATTCAAAGTTGATCGCAACAGCGCAGATGTCTCCACACATTACCCTCATTTTACTTATCATGCTGAATTTTAGCACTGTTTAGTTTCTCACTACTCTGTTCTCACGATTTCCTACCGCTTTTGATTGATTTTTTATTTTCCATTTTAGTGCATTCTTGATATGCTGCTACGAGGTGTGGGAACACTAGACCCCTATGCAGTAATGACGGGTTTCATGTTCACTTGATACTTATCTCTATATTATATCCTAACAAAGCGAACTGATGTGCTGTGCAGTCGAAATTTAGTAGGTACACGAGCCCCTCATATGCGTGTCGACATTTTATCAGCGACTAACCTACCACAAATGATTTGACTTCCCAAATAAGTGAAGTGGTCAGTGCGCTCAGCCATTCTATGTTTTGTTATTCAGTGATGTATTAATGTAAGCCTCTTCTGAAAAAAACAATCTGCATTTATGACGTTAGAAACGCATCCCATTTTCAAATAGACACTTAATATCCAGAAGACCTCATATCTTGTCAGGGTCTTCATCCAATCGGACTATGTCGACTTTACTCTAAAATCTATCAAGGAGTATGCGATGACAATGGTGGTTCATTTAAAGACAGACGAAGGGAGACTAACATCGGCGTCTATGATACAGTTAAATAAGAACGGAAAAGTGGACACTACTTGATGTAGATAACTCACGTGATACCTCACTACGTGCTGTAACACAACCACACGTTCCATTACAACGCTTTTACTACAGTGATCAGTGACAGAAACTGCCATAAGATATCATCATAAATGCAGTCGAATGTCGTTATCAGACCAGCAAATACAGCTTATGTCGGGTGCCTCCAGTGAAGCTGTGGCTCATTGGTCTAAACAACACTTGACTTCTAGGTTACAAGTTCAAATCAACTCCACCTACCAAAGCCATGGCAAATAGGTGGCATCATCAGCCCTTACACAATAAGTATGGCTCATTGGTTAATGCATATAAGTACGTGTAATTGATGTGTTTATTTCGAGCTTTTTCGGGTGCCTGTATATCTGTTTGATAAAGGCTGAACGTCTGGTTGAGACACCTGCCTTCGATTTTAGTTTCTGTTTCTGAGTTTCACTTAGACTTGTCACTAAAAAACCAAGAAACTTAGATAATGTTCATCAGACTTATTAGTCTGTAGTTGTAACAGGAGGATTCTTCGCCTTTAGTTATAATAGTCATCGATGGAGACCAGTCAAGGGAGATCAGATAGGATTCCCACACACCAGATAACATCTTGGTCAGTTTAACCAGTAATCATAAATTACCGCTCTTGAATACCTCTGTTACTCTTCCTCGTTTGAATTTCATTACAGCTTTCTTAACTTTGGTAACAGGTGGACAGTAGTGGTTAAACAAAAGCAGTCACCCTTAACATATTCTTAAAGGGATGATGTATTATGGTGGCTTAAATCAGTTATCGGTGGTTAGTGGTGATCCAAAACCACAGGACGCATATTCGACTATATCTTCCATGATACAAGCCATGTCGTGGCATCAAAAGGCCATACGTGACTGGTCTGTAGCAAATCTCCCCTGGGCTCTACCAAGTCACTGTCTGCTTCGTCGCACAATGTTGGTCTAAGTAGGGTCAGGCTGGGAAAAAGCCCGAGGTAGCTAGACTTAAATACGGCATCAATGCATTAAGTCGTTGACTGTTCGTTTGAGCCATGTAGGGCGATTCAGGATAGCCGGTTGGTGTCTGCAGGACAAGAGAAACCAGTGGTTGGGGACTCTGGATGATCACATAGCTCCGAACTGATGTCAGTGGCGCAGGTACACATACACATTAACCACTATACTTAGTCTCATTATCCTCTCATTCTTCCTTCCTCCTCCTTACTAATTTTTACTCCTTTTCACCGGTTTTTGTTTCCTTCTTGATCTTCCATTTTATTGCCTTGTTACTTGATGTGCTGATATGAGATGAAGTAACTTGGAATATCAGGCAGTAATGCTTGATCCTATGTCTATCTTGACGATGATGCTTCCGCTCTTCGTTGTGCAGAGTTTGCAGGACTGCATTCGCATGCATCCATTAATTAAGAAACAATTGCTGAGATCCGCTGGCTCTTCTTATCTGCTCTCTGAGTCAGCTACAGTCATAAACGTTGCTTGTAAAACAAACTGGAGATGGCTCCAGGTGTGTTCCCCCGATAAGAGATGTTGTTCAGTTCTGATATCTATCTAGTCAGTTTCTGAATGTAAGCAGCCTTAGGGTTTTTACTGTTAATCTGCACTCGTAATGGTTTTGTTGCTACAGTTTTTCTACGTCCATTTATATGCGGACATACACATGCTGGGAACCACGCGTGGTTACCGCTCAAATATGTGCTCCAAAAGGAGCGGTAATTTTCACTGACTCTCCAACGATAACTGTTAGCAATATGGTCGACCTATGTCCACCGAAGAGTTGAAGTCGGTGGATACCACATCAAACAATATCTCTCTTTATGTCTCCAGTTCGTGCTGGCCAAAAAAATGGTTGTCTTAGAACAGTTGTAAGAGGTAGCCATAATCAACTGTTCGTCCAGCTGAAATTCCGAGTGTCATTTCAGTGCATTTCTGCTTAACTTAGCCTGCTCAGTTGTGTGTTAAAATCATCTGCAACGAAAACTATGTCTAAAAGTTTGGCTGTAAGTAGGAGGCTAGAAAGCTTACGCTGTAACTCATCCTTCATTTTTTTCGGAAACATACAGTTTTGGGGAGAAAAACTGTACTGCAGTTTCCTTCGGAAAAAAGAATTTAGTCCTACCTATCTTTACAAGTGATTTCGTATTTATTTCTTGACTCATTTCCTGATATTATTGTCAAGGACTAACAGACATATGAACGGATGTCGTGTTAGTATGAATTAAAAAATTCAGTACGATAACTGTGTATGGAATGTCAAACAAATACCAATAACATTCAACCTCGAACTAGATCAATTCACAACGAAAAAGAAGACGGGTCTTGATTCAGATTTTTGGGAATATACATATCAAAGGGTGAAATGAACTAAAAGGATGCTGATACTGAGTGCGCACTTTAGTTACCAAAGAAAATAAGTTCGTAAACACGACTCTTTGCATCATAATGCTAAAAAGTCAATTTTTTCACCACTACATTTCCCTTTGTGTATTATTAGTTCTTAACTGCTGTCAGTCCAGAAAGTAGTCAAAATATTGATATAAATCTGTATAGATTACACGGGAAATAATTTTTCCCGGAATGTTACTATCATTTTCCCTCTACATTTGAATAATTCTTAACCCGTATGCATTGCCTTTCTAAGTACGTCGAGATGGTGTCGTTAAGCGACCCGACTACTGCTATCAGCCTAATATCGTCCATAATGAAAAACACTCACGTCTTTGATGCAGTATGTATATACACCTCAGTCGGCAAATACTTCGACCGGGTAAAAAACGGCACTAAAGAATTTGGGAAAACTGCCGACAATGCATCATCGCGCCCGAATGTCAAACATTTCGCCCAAAAATTCCAAATTTATTAAAGTGCGCCCAACCTTCTTCCTCGAAAACGTCAAGAGTTCCAAAGTGCACCCAAACTTTTTCACTGAAAAACCCCAAAGTTCTTGAGTGAATCCTAAATTTTGACTTCAAACACTCAAAGTACGACTTCAACAGTTCTGAAACAAACAAACAAGTACGTCAATGCAGTCTCTAACCATGCAAACTACGTACATGTTGGTGTTACATATGTACTAAACAGGACTGTCAACAATAAGGTACATGGCAATCAGGTTGTACATGAAGTTATTTATTTACTAAAGTAACTTCATAAATTCGTATTGTACGATGTTACGTATCAAAATTGCATGAAAGGGACTTTTTAAACAAGACCACGCAAGAGACTGTTAGGACAAACACATATCCAACTCAAATATTAACATTAAGACCGTCTGTGCAGCGAAAAATATCGAAAATGTTTATCTGAATCTCAGTCCACGATCAAACATAACTTCGAAACTTTAGGCTTTATGCTATAGATAGCCACTTGGGTAGGTCACGTGACTTCAGAATTTTCATAAGTTTCGAGAGAAAAAGTCCTTGGGATACGGCATAAGACCAGAAATCGACTTGATATGACTATCAACTGCACCCCGTGGTACTTTGAATTAGAGCGAACAGGCACTTTCGCACATCAAATAAAAGAATTTTTATACTTTCTTGGTTTCTAAACCGTGCACCAAAACTTCATCCTAACGTTAATGTATTCAAGATCTAATAGAACATGCAAAAGTTACTTGACAACCAGTAACGTGTAGCTTAAAGTTGTGTTCCAATCCAATATATCCAATATTGACAGTGCGAGCGTAGAAAACTGGTAGTTTTTGATCTCTAGCGTCTAGTTCTTAGGGCTTGGTTCGAGTTGTTCGGTTCACTCCTGCAGTGGACGAGGAAATCCCCTCTGCTTTCTTGCTTTTAGCTTCGGTGAGGTGGATGTTTTGTGGGTTAGTAGGTTGTAATTTGTAGAGTGATTAGGGAGCTACGGGTTGCTGGGAAGTTTAGAGAACTGCCGTGACTCCTGTCTGTGTAGGTACCTGAAAGGGGATAGTAAGGTAGTGGTAAAGGAATGAAGAGAGAAATAAGGGAGAGAAAAAATAATAATAATGTAGGGAAGAGAAAAGGGAAGAAGAAAAGGAGGGGTGAAAAGAGAAATGAGAACGAAAGAAAAGTATTTGGGAATTGCCCGAATGGTCGCGTGGGTTTGGTTCCTACAGAAGAATTAGTAGGTAATGTGGGTGTATTAAGGAGAGAGATAGTGAGTGGTAGTTAGGAGGGAGTTGGGGGTACTGAGGTTGGTGACTACCTGAGTACGTCCGTGGTAGTCCATGCGAGGTGACATAACTGTCTAATCGCCTCTTGAAAGAGTCGATTGAAGGAGCTATAACGATGTGTCGCGGTAAGGCATTCCATAAAGCACATACTCTTAGGGAGAAAAATTTGGACCTGAGTGTGGTGTTGGCTCTCTGGTGTGCTATCTTAATGGGGTTTCCTCGTGAAGATCGTTCAGTTGCAGGCAAAATTGATTTGTTTGCATGGTCTGCCTGATGGGCGATCTTGTATGCCATAATGAGGTCACCCCTTTTCCTGCGATAACCCAAGGTAAATAGGTTGAGGTGTTTAAGTCTTTCAGGATACGTCTTTCCCCTTAGCCCCACAACACATTTTGTTGCAGTTCTTTGTATTCTTTCAAGGAGATTAGAGTCTCTCTTGAGTGTTGGAGGAGCCACCGTATTGAAGACCTCTAGGTGCGGCCGCACGTAGGATTTGAAAATGGTGAGGAAGAGTTCGGGAGTGAGGGCGCCAAGCTGTCTACGCAGAAAGTGTAGAATGGCGTTCGCTCTGGTTGTCATACCTTTGTAGTTGGAGCTGGTGTCCAAGGTGTCGGAGAAGTTGAGCCCCAAATCTTTCTCCATGGACACTCTGGTGATAGCACGGTTGCTCAACATGTACTGGAAGTCGGTCGTACTTGCCTCATTTTTACTGATGTGCATTACTTTGCACTTTTCCAGGTTGAAGCTCAGGCCATTTTCCGACGACCAGAGCTCGAGTTGCTGCAAGTCCTTTTGTAGTGCTGCACAATCAGCTTCTTCGTTTACCACCCTCCAAATTTTTATGTCGTCAGCGAAGAGGAGGATGGGTGAGGATATTTTGTCTGGCAGATCGTTGACAAACAGGAGGAACAGAAGCGGTCCTAGGATTGCTCCTTGGGATACTCCTGACGTCGAGGGTCTCCACTCCGACCTTATTCTGTTCACTTTAGTGCAGAACTGCCTCCCTTCCAGGTACTCCTTGAACCAAGAGAGTAGGGGTCCACTTATACCAGCTGACATGATCTTGTGAAGCAGTACTGTGGGTGGGACACTGTCAAATGCTTTGGCTAGGTCGAGAAATACAACATGTACAGGTTTTCTATTATCCCAGCTTTGTGTCCAGTCGTCCCAGGCGGTTAGTAAGTTGGTGGCACATGAGCGACCACTACGAAAGCCGTGCTGAGCAGTGTGGACAGTGTTTTCTCTATTGAGGAATTCCCAGATGGTGTCAGCTACCAGGCTTTCCAACACTTTCGACACAATAGGGAGTAGGGCAATCGGCCTGTAGCTGCCAGGGCTTTTTCTGTCTCCTCCCTTGAAGATGGGTGACAAGATGGCACTCTTCCATTCTTTAGGGAGTTTGCACGAGTCTATTGAGTGCTCAAAGAGGTTGCGAAGTGGTTTGGTAAGCACCTCGGCGCAGTTTTTCAGAACCACTGGTTTCAGGTTATCGCAGCCAGGGGACTTGCCCGGACGTAGCCTAGATAGCTTCTCGAACACCTTTTTCTCTGTAATAGAGACGTGACAGAGGTATTCGTTATTTGCGACCTGGTCGGTGTCGTAGCGAGTCGGTGTGGATCTTGTGTCAGTGCTGAGTTGGGCTTGGAAGTGTGAGCTCAAAAGCTCGGCAATCTCTAGACTGCTTAGCACACTCCCGTCATGGCCTGTGACAAGATTCACTCCCTTACTGGTCGACTTTCTTCTTGACATGAAGCGGTACAGGTTTTTGGGGTTGCTTTGTAACCTCGCTGCCAAGTTTGTTTGGTAGGAAAATCTGTCGTTACGCACTCTAATGTTACAGAGATTGCGAATCCTTTTGTAGTTCAAGAAGTCAGACTCCCTGCGTGATGTACACCACTTGAACCAAGCCTGCTTCTTGCTCCGGATAAGCCTCTCTGTCCCACGCTTTAACCATGAGGTTCTCATTGATTGTCTGTGTGTTACTTCTGGTACACTGTGACTGATGGCCCCGGTGATTATTTTCTTCACCTCCAACCAGTGTTCATCTATTGTGAGATGAGTCCAGTCCACTGGCCATGATGCATTCATGAGGTAGTCCCTCATGAGCTCATAGTTGGCCTTGCTGTAGCAAGGGAAGGTGTTGGACGTCTCCAGTTGCAGAGCCTCTCTAGTTATCATAAAGAAGGTGATTACAGCGTGTTAGCAATGCAATACACATAAACAAGTCTGCAATACCCAATATCTTTCAAGATTCTGGCGCTGCTTTTGAAAGGAAGTGTGATCTTACCGTGATTTAGCAATTTAGCTTTTGTTGTGTCTAACGCAACGATAGCCCCGGTTTTCAGGAGGAGTATTCTCTCGAGCTTCCAGTTCGATAAGTTTACCCTTCTTTACAGTAATTTTGTTCATATTAGGATAACGAGGCTTTACTTCTGTCCCAGTTTTGGTTTGATCTGATGACGTTTAGGTTACTACTCTTTTTCAAGCTTCTCCAGAATTTATATTTTAAGTTTTTTTTAAATATATACCTTCTTTAAACTTTCAACGAAAAAATGGTGGCCAGACAGATATGCAAGAGGTAGGGCTGTCGTCAACCTGTTCAGGCGGGTATGCAGTGTGACACGTGCGACGGATGGTTCCATAGGGCTTGCACTGACCTGAAGCAAACTGAGTACACCAAACTCAGTAGGCCCGGCCGCAAGTGGCATTGTCACCTGTGTAGAACTGCACTTGATGATGTTCTTGAAAACATCATCAGCATGCTATCAGGATTAAAAAGCAGACTGAAAGTAGATCATAAAAAGGGGAAGCTGGAAAACTCAAAAGCGGTGCCTAAGCAGGAGGGTTATGGAGCTAGAAAATCGTCTGGTGGAAAAGATGCTCAAGTCACTCGACAAGGACAAAGGTCTGGTCTGACGGGGGACATGATGCACCTCAGTAGTGCAATAACATCAACTCTCCTACAGTCCTCCACTCGGATTTTGTCATCGACGGATGAGGCGCAAAATGAAACGGCTGTACCAAACTAGGATGGTCAAGACGGAGAATGGGTAACCATTGTACTAAGTAATAACAGGCGAGTTTCAACTCCAGTCAAACCCATCGGATCTGGGAAGGTGAGAAACCCAGGGAACAAACCCAAGTTGGCCAATCTGGAAATCAGGGAGGCTAAACATGGGTCCTCAGTAAAGTGGAATGGACATCAGACCATACGAGTCACTAACCAGCTTGCCAGACAAGCAAACGTGTTGCCCACGAACGGGGCAAAGCTGGAGAGAAGATGAAAACTCAACAAAAAATTACCTGGCTTCAACAGTTGACAAGACATGCCAATGTCCCTAATGATTCCTTGATCGTCATGAACCTGATAAACAGCCCTGAACTCCCATGTAGCCTTCAGGACAAGAATGATAGGGTTCTTTGAGAGAACGTATGCAGAAAACTCAAGCTGGGCCACATAAAAAAGGCAGCTGCATTTAGGCTGTCTCGCGGTCCCGACCCAATAACTAAGGGCAAACCCCGTCTTTTGGGGCTCATATTCTCCAGCCCAGAGGATGTTGAGGATGTACTCTCGGCATCTCACGTGCTAAAAGCTGTAGCGGAAGTTAGGATACTTCCGGACATCCCGCATTCTGGGAGAAAATCTCTAAAGAATCTGTCGGGTGACAATCGTGACGCCTACTTCAGAGGAAGAAACCTAATAGTGAAGGCATACCAGGGAACCCAGGCACCGAGGATATTCACTACGACTCTCGCGATTGGAAGTTCCTCAAGAATGCTGTGAACCTGAGGGAGGTAATCATCCAAAGCGTCTCACGCATGCCCAAAAGGACGATGACCCCAGACCAAGGCTGATCAAAGCGGTCTTTCCGACCTCTCAAATGGCAGTATCCACACTGGAGGCTTTCCGAGGGAACAGAAATCGCCAGCCATCTGCAGTCTGCATGCAGCCTGATAGGTTTCAGCACGGAAGGCTGCAACAAAAGCAGAAAAAACCGGAACTAGTTGTATCTCTGGAAGACTGTCTAGATGCAAAAGAAGGGGAAGGGGTGGGGCACGCTACACTAGTAGTCAGCACTTAGGCACTTTCCCAGCCCCCCGCCTAAGGAGCCAGCCAGTCATTTGGAAAATAGAGAGGGTGCAGGCACTGCATTCCAGGTACAGAGCATAAACTGCGTCTACACTAATGCACAAAGTTCACTGAACAAACTTGACTAGCTGCGGGACCTAAGTAGGGACACTTTTGCTCGCCTTATCGGCGTTGCTGAGACATGGGCTTCGCCCGACATGTCAAACCAGGAACTGGCAATTGCTAATACCATGCTGTTTCGCAGTGGCAGGAAGGCTGGTAAGGGGGTGGGGTGGTACTTTACGTCAGCTCCTCTCTCTCGGCCCACCAAATCCATATCCAAGAACTGGAATGCCTTGAAGAGTTCGTTTGGTGCACCATAAAGCTGTCCAAGACTACAAAGTCCTTGGTGGGAGTCCTTTGCAGAAAATCGTCTGCTGATTCACAATTTGACAATCAGATGCTGGAGGCAGTCAGCTGCTCCCTTAAATTGTGGCACACGCACTGATTCTAGGAGATTTTAGCCTACCGAAGGTCGACTTTGCAGATCGCACGTTTAACAGGAGCGACGATTCCGTTGAGGCCAGATTCTTCCACTGGATTGAGGGGCTGGAGCTTGTGGAAAACGCGAGAACGGTAACGCGAGTTAGGTGGGCTCAAACCCTATCTCGCTTAGGCTGCGTCTTCACAAATGAACAATTCCTGATAGGCAACTTAGCAATCCCACCTCCTTTGGGCAGTAGTGACCGAATTGTCATCGGCTTCCGATTTGTTTGCGAAACCAATCTAACCAGAACTTTCAATGAACATCGTTGGAACTTCAGACGACTCGGTACTCCGGCTCCTCTAACCGCACCGGAACAAACAGATTGGGAAGTTAGCCATGCGTGGCAAGATACGAACACTTATTGGAAATTCATACTTGGCGAGATCATGCGTGCCATCAGTCAGTCTGTCCCACTTTCGAGGTCGAAGTGCCTCAAGTTACCTAAGGTAATAAGGAACCACAATCGCAAACTACTTAAGTTAAAGAGACATCACTGGGCTGATCACAAAAGGATTGGCACCGAATGTACCTACAGACAATTCAATCAGACAAGAAACATGTGTACGAAAGCTTTGGGAGCCGGTCGGCAGTGGCATCAAGTCAGGCTCACAAACATGTTTGTGTCTAACCCGAGAAGTATCTTCCGCTGCGCTGCTTCATTCCGGCAGGCTAGAGCGGGAGTCACCAGGTGCGAACGGACTGAGTGATGGCGGCAGTGAAGCAGCTGAGCTCCTGGCCAACCAGTATCTGCAAATCTTCCCGTCATCGTCCACCTACTCAGGGGCTTACAAATGTCCCACTAACGAAGTAGGGCTCTCAGTAGTCGACCTAAGCGTTGAGCTAGTACAGCGCGAACTGCTTCTGCCCACCGAAGACACCTCCCCGGGACTAGATAAAACCTGTCCGGCGGTACCGAAAGAGGGAGCCTCAATCTTGTCCGAACCCTTGAGAGTTCTCTGAGCCAGGGGACAGTACCCGATTCTTGGAAGCTAGGCCACATAACGCCAATCCTCAGAGGGGGTCAACGGAGCAATCCAAAGAAGTACAGACCGGTGACACTTCTATCCACTCCTTCCAAAGTAATGGAATCGTTGATATACGGTGGACTGGGGGATTACCTCACAAAGATAAATTTCTTTGCATCCCAACAACATGGATTTCGAAAGGGGTACTCCTGCATTACCAATTTGCTTACCGCAGTAGATAGATGGGCTAGCACTGTTGACCGCCGAGGACAAATTGACGTTGTCTACCTAGACTTTGCAAAGGGTTTGATCGTGTCAATCACAACTGTCTTATCGATAAACTAAAATTAACTGGGATTCGACCTCCGCTCATTGACTGGTAGTCGTCATATCCACGGGGCCGTTCATTTAGAGTTAGGGTGTTTCTCTGTGTCTAAGGAAACAGAATGTCCTAGTGGTGTTCCCCAAGGTTCAGTACTGGGGCCTCTCCCTTTTCTAATATACATAAACGACTTGCCTCAACAGGTCTCTTCCGGAATCTTTCTTTTTGCCGATGAAGTGAAACTCTGGAGGGAAATCAAAAGGAGGAAGACGGTTATTCTCTACAGGATGGCTTAACTTGACTTCACAGTTGGCAGTCAACAATCAGCTTGAATTTACTCCTGAGAAATGCAAGGTAATAGGCCTAAAATATGATGCATCTCGTGTATATGGCCTCTACGCCATGGAACTTGAGGCGCCACTGACGGAAAAGGATTTGGGCGTGTTGATCCCCTAGGACTTGAATTCCTATGTCAACTGTGACAGAAACGCACTTCATGGGAACTTGGCTTTAGTGGCCCTTGGACGAATTTTCGAGCAATTCGATCGTAGATGCTTCCACCAAATTTTCAACAGCTTCATACGGCCTCGCCTGAAGTTTGGGACCATCGTCTTCCCCTCTTATCTCCAGAAGGACAAATTGAGCTTAGAACGCATCCAGAGGCATTCGGCAAAATCTGTTCAGGGACTGGGGTCCAAAACATGCGATAGACAGCTGGTTGCGGTGGGTCTGTATCCTCTGGAAAACAGAAGGCTAAGGGGTAACTTGATAATGACTTACAACATTCTGAGTACGCCTGGCCATCCACTCCGACGCTTATTAAATCTTACCTGCAACGCTAATCTTAGAGTACACGCATAGAAACTAAGCCTGGAATGTAGCAGGCTGGATGTCAGGCACAACTGTCCCCCGAGTTGTTGAACCCTCGAACGCTCTTTCTGAGGATATGGTCCAGGCTACTTTATCTAAATCTTTTAAACGCCGACTGGATACCCACTTGATGTGTGTCCGGGATGTGCCCAGAACTAAGTGAATTTTCACATTTTGATTGCCAATTTTTCACTTTTCTTTACCCGTACAACAGGTTAACAGCCAAAGGAGTATTGATCCATGGACTGTAGACGCGGAAGCCAGTTAAGCGAAAGCTTCTTCTATTCCGTCAACAACCATCTGAACCACCTGAACGAAGTAGATGTACCGTATCTGTATTTTTCCAGATCTGACACCCGCAGAAAATGTCTATGATCTTTTTGTTTGGTTTCACTCTTGGTAGGTTTGAAAGTTTTTTCTGCTTTCCTTTTCTTATCTCACAGTATTTTGCTGCCTGTGGGTAATTTCTCTTTGTGGTTTGTGAACTGGATCAGTGCAGAAGCTGAGCAAGGCTAGCACCCTTGATATTCCTCCTGAAAATCTGTTCGGTACGGGCTTCTAAGGTTGTAGAAGAAAAAAATGTTTGCAGTAAAATCAAATTTGGCTGAAAGTTGAGAGCAAACAATCTGTAAGGAAATAGTTTGCGGAATTTCACGCTGGATTAGCTAGGTCAGGGACCTGTGCCTTCGTTGTCTGTAGGCCATGTGTGACAGTGTGTTAATTTGATGATTCCTTTGAACCGCCTCACTGTGGAGGCCACTGATATTTCTCGACATAGGGCGTCCCATGTGGCATATACCCTTGTTGAAAAGTTGAATCTGATCCCAACGTTAGTCTTCTGATGTGTTACTCTGGCTGAGCACAGACGTGTATATCTATTTTGGGCTTCGGATAGCTGTTTTTTGGGTTGGCTTGAATGATGGAAGGTCGTATACGCTGCTATTAGATAGCCTCGTTCCCATGCGACACTTGGGAGTCGGTCGGTCAAGTTGCCAGAGACGCTGAAAGCAATATGAGCCTCCGAACCCGACTACATACATTTCCCACCCCTTCTGTGTACCTTATACAGAAGGTTTGAGTTTAATTTTCAGATGAAGAGGGTGATGAAGGATATTTTGAGGGCCATGAGAAACGCTCTTTAAACCGCAGCCCCCACCTAACTCCACTATAGAGGTCTATGGAGGTAACTGAAAATTTGAACGTTACCGCTGTAAAATCTAATTGATGCATAGCTCACGAAATTTAGGAGCCCGGCTCCTCAGTTTAAGTCCACATATGAATCCGCAAGTACATTCACGGTTGATTGGTACCGGAACCACTTTCCGGATTTGATCGCAGTGACTAGCCATTTTCTGTTGACAGCTAATGGTGAAGTTAGTTTGGTTGTTTCTGTTGGTGTCGGGCTCTTATCTACTGGCACTTGGTCATCCTAGCGGTCCATAGGTTAAGGAAGCTTCCAGTCATGTCGGAGATAGGCACGTACTTCATCTAACAGTGAATATACGTCCTGGACAATGCTGCATACCTTAATGTGAACAGTATGGAAAACTCATTACCATCGGTCAGCAGTTTTTTTCAAATGTTTATTCCTTTGCACCACAATATCTGATCCTGATGGCGTAAATCTATATTGCTGTGAATGATAACGCTTGAATAGATATTCACCTGGATTACGTGGAAACTTACAGGTTCTCAACATCGTCAGTGTGGGTTCTTCTGGTACCCGAAGCCATAAGCATAAGAATTTATGGTAAAATAGACGTTTATATGGCGTAAGAGAGAGTGTGAAGAGGTATTTTACATCCAGGCTACTTAGTTACGAATGTGGTCAGGATTATGCATCTCGGTATACGTCACTTAATATGAAACCACTCTGTATGAGATGTTTTGAGACTAACCTTGTATTTTTCTTCAAGATTTTGCGTAAAATATCCTTTACAGCTAGCGAGGAAGTTCGTTTCACTTCAGAAGGTTGCTATAGTCTTCACAAACAAGCCTACAGTTTTGAAATGAAATCTTTTAGAACATCCCTCTGAGCTAACTTCTTCCCTATTAAATACTCGAAAATGTGAGACCATCTTCCTGTTGATATCAGAGCTCCGAACCCAACTATCCAGTTCAGTCGTGCGTTAGAAAGATTCCTGTCCTTCGGCAAACTCCACAACATGCAGAGCGAATCATAACGATGTCCCACAAGGCTCAGTGTAATAGGCCCCTTAAATGTATGAGGTGACATACCCTGATCGATAAATCCACACTTCCGTATTACATCGCAGGGGCAATTAGGACTACTTCGTCAATTAAGTTTTTCATCTATACCTCCCACTTATTACCACCACTACTGTTGACATCCTCAGATCTAGCCCCTCGAAAATGGCACTTCCAAAACATGGCGAATAGCATACTTTTAATAAGAATATAAGCGTAGAATCTAGGACTATACATTTAATAGTGGGCGTGACACCGTGTACATAGGTTAAAATTTACATATAATTAACTTCCTTGTGCCTTGGCACCCCGCTCTCTGTTTTCTCTATTCCTATTGTAAATGAAATCTTAGAAACCTGCAATTAGATTGGAATTACGATATTTCATCGGCACTTTTCTTAAATATAACTTTATCCATCTTCGAGCGGCTCCTATGCAATCGTGCGACCTGTTATGAACATCTTATGGCATCACAAGAAGATACTCCCAAGAAGCCTTTTGACATTTATTAACTCACCATTTCATTGACCGGCCTCGTTTTGTCCATCGCAGCCGTAAGCAGCGTACAAAAATGCAGGAAAATACTTGCAACTTCATCTACATAGGCGGATTATTTCAATCGACCTTGAAATCCAAAGGAATGTGGCAAATATTCACCGAGCTCCTAAGCACAATGCGGAGCAACATGGCGGCTACTGTGGACATATGTCCAATTCAGCATGAACAAACAAAGGTAGATCGTTCCCTCAGGAAGGTGATGTATTGTTATCAGTATTTATTGTTGTCTATACAGTATATCTTGACGCTTCAGTGAGCCCGGGAATGCGTGTCCATTGAAAAACACATTGAATCTGCCACGGTACTTCGCTCAATATATATGAACCCTCAAATCAAAGCAATTGAGTAATTTAGCCGGCATCACTTTTTTCGAGCAAGAAGCTACTGGGTTACTTCCTCTCCTCTTTGAGAGTGATGATTTTACACATTCATTAGACGTGACTATCACTTCTGCCAGATAACTTAAAAACAACAAAAATTCTAAATTTGGATTAAAGTGCACCGCACCATGAGTGGTGTGAAGTTTTCTTTTTTCTTGAGATTGAGGATTTCCACAACCTGGAATGATAAGATGGTAAAAAAGCTTACTGTAAAAGAAAACATTGCCGGAGATTTTCCACCACTAATTGTTATAACCGTATCCGTAAAAATGATATGCACCTGTAAATTCAGGAATAAATTACTGTTATTCATGACACCAGAGTTTACAACAATCCAGTAGATATGCGTCAAATATTCAGCGACTTACAGTCAGTTATCTGGAACCTTTAACTTTTTTGCGTGACAGCCATAAGGTCTGCACCATTAAAGGTCATTTCTTTATATGGTGGCTCTGATATTCCACCATTATTAGTTGATAAAGTTTCTCTGTCTTTAGAATCTTTAACATACCTTCATATCCGTGGAAGATCATCTATCCTACCTAGATATAAATCTGGTTCAAAAACACTGGCCAGTAACTAGAGACCAATACTTATTACGCCTGTAGTTTCTAGAGTTATGGAGAAAGCCATTAAGGAAGGCGTTCTTCAGCACATCCTTAGCAGTAAAATCATCGCATGAAGTCAATATGGGTTCCTGAAGTCCAGGTCCTGTATAACTCACCATCGCGACTTCTTTAGCTTTATAAACGCTATGCACGATCGAAACCAGTTAGTCCCCGTACTTTATCTAGACACTTCAAAGGCATTTGACACAGCTGATCACTTATTCTTAATAAGTAAATTAAAGTCTCTTGGAACTGACTGCCCATTACTAGGATGGATTAATTCTTTCTTTGGTAATCGCTTTCAAGTGCTGAAGGTAGACTCCCACACTTCAAAACCCAGGCTAATTACCTCTGGTGCTACGCAGGGTAGTACATTAGGCCACTTTCTCTTCACTTTATATCTTAATGACATTTTAAGCTGTTTTACACGCGATAAACCATTGTTATCTGCTGACATCCTAGAAGTTACGTGCACATTCGCAAGTGACGTTCACTCCCGATTCCAAACATCAGTGCATGGGAAGCTTGATATTATATCCGCGTGGTCTACTGCTTGGAAACTTTAGGTCAGTACAAGCAAATGTGGCCGGGTATGTTTTGGCGCCCCATCGGTAGACATTCAGTTACATCTTCAGTCTGTGAAACTACCTGTTCCCAAAAGTGTACGTGACCTTGGGCTAAGATGTTTAAAGGACCCCACATTTTCCTAACCGGTGGTACCACAGACTTACAAATCTAGGATCTTAACGGGTTGCATAGTCCGTGACTTTCACCTGGAAGACGTCTACTTGCGGCTCTAAAAAACTTGCACACGTCCAATATTACAATGTTGTCCATTTAAATTGAGTGGTATCCGCATTAAAGACGAATTAACAACAGAGGGTGTCCGAAGGCATTTCATGGCTGGATTACGAGGATACGATTGCAAACAGGGCCACAACGGCAGGCGCAGGGCCCTAAGTCTAGAACCGCTTCGGATGAGATGGCTTAAAATTAACGAGACACTTCTCCAGTGTGCCGCACAATTTCACTTTTACTGCCAGTGGTGAGCTTCAGTTCAAACGCAACAGTTGTTACGATCTGCGTAACAATGCCCATAGCGTCACAGTAAAACCGTTCAAATCCTGCCGGCGCGCTAACTTCTTCACCATCAAATCCTCTCAGATGTGGGACAGACTTCCTGCAAAAGCGAAGGCTCCCAAATCAACCCCAGAATTTAGTCGGTTACTAATTTACTTCTTATCATATGGCAACTTGTCCAGAATACCGAGTACACCAACACTATCCCCCATGACATTTCGTATAGTATGCCTTCTTGATGCATAATGAGACATCTATCATGTCTTCACTTGCCCCCCACATAAAGCATTGCGGAAACTTCCATAAGTTATCACCCTAAACTGTTGGCACATTCTGCCCCATTCGTCATAATAATCGAAAATTGAAGTTCTACTCTACACGGTAGCATAAACTTTATGTCCTTTGGCATTCGATATAGAAAACACATGCAGTGAACGCCATAGCAAAGAAAGTCAAGTATAGAGAACATGGAAATAGGAAATACTGTCCCCTTTGGAACCGTTACCTCTTTCTCTGCCTCCTGCTTCGTTTCTGTTTTCTCCTCATTTTGAAAACGTAATTCCGAATGTTGGTTTGGTCGTATCCAAAAATAATTATTTAAAGAACAGACCTTAGTTGAAACTACTCTCAGTAGAGGGTGATCATTGCTACTGCGTTTACAACATCTAACGACAACAAAGAGAAACAGAGAGTGTTTGCCAAAAAGCAACTTCATGATCATCAAAACCTCGGACTTATTGATCACGAAAGCGACCATGGAAGTCGGACACTTACGAACCACGAGGTTGTCACGACCCTTGAAGACGGAGGACTAGACGTCCTGAAAGTCCACTCGACGCATTTAAACAAGTCTGTTGTTCATGGAACCGTGAGTTGAAAAATGCAGATATTCAGCTCTCAGTCGTAACGGCCCGCAGGAATATGAATCTTTAACGTGAAATGGTATTAACACACATATGTTATACATTTTTGGAATCATCAATGAAGCACAGTGAACAAACAACCTGTGCATAAATTCCCGCATAAACGTTTCATCATTGTCCCAAGCAAAGGGTGCAAGGCGTCACAACGGGAGCATTAGCTTCAAGTTTTATTTTTTTCCAGGTAGTACACGTAATATCCGGATACCGACCCTGGTATTTTTATTAATGCCAAAACAAAACTTCCACTTGCCCAACTTGTAAATTTTCGCACACTTATTCTGCTCAGACATTCCATCATATAAACATGAAGCGCTTATATCCTCTAGCGGCAGAATAGTCGGGGATTGAGATTGCGTGTCATGGAGACACATATAATTTATGTAGTAACCTGTTCACACCTGTCAAAGTGGTGCACGCCTGCATGTTAAGGAATTATTATTGGTACCGCCATTATCATATTTCTACTCATTGGACTTCTGCCTTGAATAGTAAGTTCGTCTACTGGCTGAATGAATCACCACCACTCAACATTGGACGCTAATCCATGATGAACCGGCTGCTTCACATTGCCTTTGATACTGTTGTCATAACTGTCATTCAGACTTAATAATCTCTTTGTCCGAAAATATGGCCTTAGGAGTGAATCTGTTTATAGATCGCAAGCTAAGGATCCTAATTATACTGTATGGAACACAGCTTACATTACTGGTTAGTGTCCCATCTGGTTTGTGTCATGCGACTGTTACTAGTGTCCTCGCAGACTGTCCGTTCGTTTATACTGCCGAGTTCCACCAGTTGTGCCGAAGCTGGTGGTTAATGCCACATCAGCTTGCAAGTGCTTGACTTTAGCCAGGATTGGTAAACTTCTTTGTCTTTACTCGGAAACAAGAGCGTACTCCTCATAGTCGTTTGAAAGACTGCTTACTTTGCGAAACTGAGTTGGCAAAATTAAAAGACGTGGAGACCCTAGAACTTTGTCGAGGGTTTCCAAAACCGATGTCCCACATCTGCTAGCTTGCGGCTGTTCATGAACAGACGACCAGGATCTTATCATATTCAGGGGAATGAACAAATTATCAATGCTGCTGTGAGCATCGCGGTTTAAATTCGGAGACAACAACATTCTCGCTGGAGAGAATCCAGATGAGTCTGGATGCATAGCCATCGAATCCCTTTAAGTGTGTGTTGGGACCTGGAAGTAAGAATGCTTCAGACGCGTTTGGGGGTCAGAAGACGATGGTAGCTTTTATCCCTCAGATTTGAGACTTATCTCATGAACGCCTCTGCTGTTTCTCAATGGTCAATTCAAGAATTTTAGAGTTAGCCTAAGGTTGGAGAATTTCATGCGTAGATAGTGAACATCATTGATCTTTAAAACCGGTTTCCTTACCATCACCAAGCAGCTTCTTAGCCAAACAATGCATGTTGGGCCGATCATCCAAAAATCTGGGCTGGACTAGCTCAGAAGTGACGTTATGGTTACTTAATTTAGCGAACACACCTGATGTGTCGCGGCTAGTGATACTACCTGGCCGCTCAGACCTCAGTTGACGTGGAATGCATCGAACGCACAGCGCAAGCTTGGTGGTTAAGTGCCTAGGCCGGTTGGTCACGGTTCATTACATAAATCTTCCCTTTCCTACCGCCATCAATACAAACAGTCTCACTTTCCTATTCAGTAAACGACGAAGAAAGAGTGCGTGACAAAATGTATTAGAAATATTTTTAAGCAGTGAGACAATATATGCACGAGAGGTCAGTAAGTCTGTTAATCTGTGAGGTTACTGAGGTCTACGGTGATAGGCAGCGCTTTACGTAAGCCTCAGGGTATTTTTCTAACTACACTCGTGCTCTTTCTAGGTATTACTAGGAAAAAAGCTGCGCGTTGTACACCATACCCGAAGTTAGTATTCGGATTTTATCCAACGTCTGCGGTCCTAGGGCTGTCTTCAGTTGGTGCGTGATTGCAGTCCCATAACCAACTTAGAGGAACCAGTTTATCGTTTAAGAGGAAACACCGAAATTACGGGGGTGAAATCTGTGCAAATGTGGCATCATGCGTCATAAGCTTCCGGAACCCAGTGTCGGCCACATTCATAATTTATGCTGGTGGTGCATTCCGCTACATTTGTGGCAGAATTCTCGTTTCGTGCTCACCACTGGGCCTTCGAAATGGTGGTCTCATAGACATCAGTAGTTTCTTCGACAATTGGCACTGGTACACAGTTCCAACGGGCTCAACGATTTCGCACCGACTAATCCGGGAGGTGAGCGGGCATCCAGAGAAATTGGATCTGTACTGACCGATATTGCGACCAGAACCAACATACCATTGGTTTTATGGTGGACACAACTTGCCTTCAACTCTTTACGCAACGGTCAGGAATATTGTACCAAACCGTTATTTTTCTCTGATATTAAATGACGAATTTATTGACTTAACAATCCTCATACCGCCTGGGGCCGCTTAATATGTACTTCATACTCCCGTCACTTTCGTAAACAATGGTATCTGTATAGCTCACCTAATTCTTCAGCACGAGGTTTGAAGTTTTAATTCTGGTGCCAGGTCTGATGATGCTGCATTCGGTCTAAAGGATATTTTAATGCTACTTTCCGAGTACCAACTGCCGCACCGATCCGTGTACACAACACAAGAACATAGACAAGTGACTAACAGGTGGCTCCCTTGGTTTTTTGGAGGTAACATCGCGCTGACCATTCAGAACAAAGAAAGTTGGCAATTCACTTCACGCACGCGGACAACTTTCTGCGAAAGTTACAGTGGCTCTGAAAGACATTCCGAATTATGAATTGTTAGGAAGGCAAGACGGCCAACTCATGCTGTTGAATGGGTGAAGAGTTGGCGTAAAATTTTTCAAGCGAAAGTTCCGGTGGTACGCCATGTTTGACCCTACAAGTAGACTTCCTTATACGCTATCTGTGACCATGAAGCTGCAGCATGCAGTGGCATGGTTGTTCAGCCGAGCGTAGTTGACGAAAATGTATTTTCAACTTGTGCCACTTTTAAGTCATAGTGTACACTGAACGATGTTCACGAGGATCATATCTCGTAAGTACTGTGAAACTTTGCCCGACTGGCAAGCACTTACATCCTCACTGGTAACACTTCTATAGGTCATAAGGGTATTCCGATGAAATGTCATTTCATGTGGAATGTTTCGCGCTGCTTTTATATCAATGGACCAGCTGTATTTCGTTTCTTATGCTAGTCATCTATCCATGCTGGATACGTATTTATTAGAAGGATGTTTATGAAAAGGCCCGTTCCAACAGGGTCGCTTTTAATTGCTCAGACGCAAAACAGATGTCCATCCAATGCGCTCATGGTCTATAAGTAGTGCGAATTGAAATATAAAGTTTAGGAAGAAAGTTTGAGTAAACTAGGATGAATTTATGAGGGGGAGTAATGGAAGGCCTCCGAAGGGCTATTGCGAAAGTGTCAGGAGTAGCCCGGATTTCCTTCAGTTTATATGACTCTCAACAACTGCCACGGCATTGCTCATATTTTTACAAAATGTTGCCAGCTCCTAAAAGAATTTTTTATAATTCATCACACGAATCCACGACTTTCACAATCTTAGGTCTACTAACCCTTATGTTTCCCCCTTGAACGGGGACTCTTGAGCCAACTTAGCGAATACTGAAAAACTACTATGTATCACACAGTCCATGCAATTCCTCAGATTTCCTGCCCTGTGCAAATCAAAGTTAGTAAGTCTTCTATGAATACCATGAAAATATATTTAGTTATATCATAGCTATATTATGATTAAGCACGCATAACGATGACGTTGAGGGTACTGTCAATGATAACTGCGAAAAAGAAGCTTGAGTTATTCATATTGATAGTTGAGTCAGTGATATTAACGAACCAAGGCAGCTTCAGGTCCTTTATTTCAAGAGGAATCTGCAAATAAATGAGTTGGTCGAACCACTTCGAGGGAACATTTTTCTTTCTTCCCATCAGCATGTTCGATCTCGTAGCCCCTGTAGATAGCATCCACTAGCTACGTCTAATCCTCAGAGTACCTTTTTCTCCGTTATTTCATCATCCTTTGAGAAACGTTGAGTAATAGGTTTATAAAACTATATCTCACTATCCTTTGAAATGGGCATTCCATCGAAGACGAAGCTCACAGTAGAGTATCCTGAAAAATAGTCACCGATGTTTTTACCACCACTAGCCAGCACCTTGAGTTGAGCGCCACTGTGACACACTACGTGGGGTTTTTCTTAGCCCCATCAAACTGTATTCGAATGGAATTGAATGGTCACTATTTAAAACTTTTTACTTCCTTCTTACAAATAATGGAAGTAGCGTTATGCTGCATGGAATGAAGGTCAAGTATACAGAAAGTCTGTGAAGTGTTGTCGGGGTTTTCACCCCACAAAATTCAGTGAACGGAGACTGTGACATCCGGATCTCCAGTCATTTTGGTGGTTGAAGGCGGAAGACATAAACCTCTTCCCCCTATCATGGATAACTGATATGGTTACGCAGTACACTCCCACTTATCGCGTATGTGAATCTGCCTTTTCGTTTTGAGTGCAGTAGTGGGTGGTACACACAGAGTTCTGTTACAAGGTTAGCCGCCTAGATCCGTCGTAACTTGTCTCCTAATACGTTTTTACAGTGGACAGCTCTACCCTTCTGATCTACAAGAAATCAGTACTCAACAATTCTTTTTGCCTTGTTGCAGAGTGCTTAAATCAGCGCGATACCGATCATGCATGACTGCTGAATGTAATCCAAAAGTTCGAGCAATCCTACGAAGTCCCTGTAATTGAGATCCTACGGAAGTAATTAGAAATTCATGAGTTATAAGTGAAAGGTATATTGACATATGTTCAGTAAGCAATACTTTCGGAGTTGTCAAAAACAAAGGCCATATTTTCCGCGTCTCAAGTCTTCAGGGTGCGACTAGAAAAGTGCGAGACCTAAAAGGGAAAAGACGAGACCAAACAAGTGACATACAGCAGCTCCGGTAAGGTCGAAAGCTGCCAGCGTTATCAGTCACCTTCTATACTTGTTTATATCATTGGACTGTGGCCCACCGGTAGTCAGTCGGTCGTAAGTAATACTCTTCCGGTTTTCAGCACAGACTCAAGTGTCCACCAAAGCCTTTAGCGTCTCCGAATACGTCATGTGGTTATAATGCTGCTGCAGCACATAGTTCAAGCACTTGCCTGCTTGTATGTAGGAGGGGTCGCCTGCATCTCACTACTCTATAGATTTCGGCTGGTATGCGTATCCGAATAACAAACTACATATTACTACTACTACCACGTAGCAGGCTTTTGGCTGAAAATTGAAGGTATGAAAGAAGAGGAGAAACAAACGCGTGAATCCCCTCAGTTGCTTACATAACCGTATCATGTGTTCATGCGGTAGTCGCCACAAGGTGTGTGAAATGCACGTGCCGCTGCTTTCCATGCGATTCACTCGATGCACCTCTCCATTTTCCACGCCGAACGCTTCGTGTCTAGATTGGAATTCGGCCACTGTTGTCCTTATGTTGCCAGATGGGACCAGAGATGACGCAAGTTGCTAAGTACTAAACAGGACTCCTGTATCCGAGGTGATGTCACCTTATCCAGCAGCCTCTTCTACGAGCTGGCGCAGCCCCCGGGTAAGTGAAGTGGTCGACATATTCCACCAATTCGCTTGGCATATATTAACTGGGAGTAGTCACAGACGAGCCCTGGAGCACCACTTTACACTCTACAGGCGGCGATGAAATGCATTTCAAACGTATACAGATTTCTCCTCAATGCGTGCATCCAGATGACCACACACTTTGTCAACGTCCTCACCCACCAAGATAATGTCACCTACATATTCCAAACTAATAGAAACGCTTCACTTGAGGACATACACGTTTTGATGAAAGGCTGCAACCCAAAAATTATGCATCAGTGCAGGGACTGGAACACATAATTTATAGGATGTTGCACGATGGTTCACTGAACCTACTTCCAGCACGCTGCAACAATCAAAACAACCAAAGACAATCAGACTACGGATATACCGGTAGGTTGTGACTCCAGTAATTAACTGTTCACGTAAATTGAAAAAAATTAGAAGATAGGATGCACGGGACAGTAGCAGACCGACGGCAAGACTTTTCATTTTTTAAATGAATAAATATTTTTATTCTGAGGTTATGAATTGAACGTAAGAGAAACCGGTTTGCGGGCACCATCAACTTGATAATTACAGAGAAACCTAGAAGATTTGAGCAGTTCTAAATGATACAGAAGGGAAAACATTGAACTGCATCATAGCATCAAGTGTCTAAAAGTTATGAAAAAAGCAGGAAAATGCCGGTTTACAGTACACACACATCGTTTTGAGTCTAGATCATTCCTAGTCACAGTCTTATTTCACACTTAAGTGGCTTCAAATCGGCTCAATATTCGGTGTTTGCGTTATGAATGGCCGACATGATTGATCTATCCGCAAAATCCAGTGTTTTGTCGGACAAACGTCCATTTTAACAGTTATTCCGGTGTTCGTAGCTTTACTGACCAACAGTAACTTACTTCACTGATTTCGGGAATAAGTAAGTATACATACAACCATTTAGTCCAGGTGAATGTCTAGGTTCAGGCATTTCTCACTCTTCAAGTGTTATGCTTCCCAGCAATTCAAATTGATAATTCTGGAAACATTTGTTGCGGTCTAAGTAATTAAAGACCGGAAGAATAGTCGTTCAGCAGTGGTGAGTGTTACGTACATATAATAATAATAAATATTTTATTGTCACATTAGTGACTTAACATGAGAGGAACCGGTTTACAGGCATCATCACATTGATATATGTTGGAAAATGTACGAGATTTTACGGGACCTCAGTGGTACAGAATTGAGGCAGTTAAATTAGATTAAAAACATCAGAGGATTACACAAGTCATGAAATGAACGGGAAAATACAACTTTTCAGCGTATACACAGTGTTATAGTTCTGATCGTTTTAGTCACACCTTCTTTTTTCACCATTAATGGCACCAACGTCGTGCGAAATTCCAAATTTCCTTTGCAAGCAGTCGACCTGTTTGATTCGTCTTCGCGATGCCCCGTTACGCCATATAAACGTCTATTTTACCATAAATTCTTATGCTTATGGCTTCGGGTACCAGAAGAACCCACACTGACGATGTTGAGAACCTGTAAGTTTCCACGTAATCCAGGTGAATATCTATTCAAGCGTTATCATTCACAGCAATATAGATTTACGCCATCAGGATCAGATATTGTGGTGCAAAGGAATAAACATTTGAAAAAAACTGCTGACCGATGGTAATGAGTTTTCCATACTGTTCACATTAAGGTATGCAGCATTGTCCAGGACGTATATTCACTGTTAGATGAAGTACTAAAGAAGTCAGCTGCATATCATTATTGTGAACATGTTCACTTTAAAGTTAATAGGTGAGTTGATCTCCTGGATTCTACTGTCCGTACAGATTTTCGATGCCATTGTGACCGTCCGGAAATTTAGGCAATTAGAGGAGTGATATATGTTCACATGGTGAGAAAGTCAAATGAGTGAATGGTATTGGTAATTCTCGCTTACTGCGCAGTAATTTTCGTGGGGGCATGGTTTCATTGCTTCGAAAAGAAGCGGAATGTTTAGGATCGGTAACGTACACTCCTCATTCGTGTCCTGTTGTCATCATTGAAGGCGATCTTGATGATGTGGATATTTGAGGACCCGAGTTAAACCCCTCAACCGTTTAGCGTTCAGATTTTCGGATTATTCAGTAAGCTTGCTTCTTAGCCCAGTTTCTTCATAAGCTAATGATATCTTCATGTTGCAACCATCTGAAATTTTGGCAGAAAAACAACGAAAGCAGGTGTGGCCTCTGCACCATTGAGGCTGGAAATTGTTTATGTATTGAGAGTTCCTAAACTGCCTGTAGTTTTAGTAACGGTATTAGTGGTGCTTTTTATGGTGCTGTCCTGTGGTGTAGAGCTAGGCTGTCTTATAAACCCGGTCAAAGTATTTGATTCTTGCACTTTCTTAGGTGGGCCGTTCCATATCTGAGCATATTTTATCACGAAGAAGTTCTTCCTAGTGACTGTTCTGAAATGCTCAGCTGCTAGTGTTGGAGTTACATTTCTTGAGGTATGTGCAGTTTTGTTGATGAACCACATGTCTGTGAATGCGCTATAAGTTAACCTGTTAAGGAGCTTATAAAACAGTATCAGGTTCAGTCTGAGCCTTCGTTTCCACGGCGGTTCAAGTCCTAGGATGTTGCACCTGGTGGCATATTTTACGTCCTTATTCGTGTTTAGTATTCTCATTGTAGAGCATCTCTGCACTCGTTCGACTTTCAGTCTGTCTGTAATCCCTATACTGCTGTATATAAATGAAGAACATTCAAGCAGTGGTCGGACACATGTTTTATGCACGATAGCTCTAGATTCGGTGCTGTAGAAGTTCCGTAATAAGAAACCCATCAGTTTGCGTGATTTCGACACCTGTGCGGATACGTGCTCAGAGAAAGTTAGTTTGTGAGAATATCGGAGCCCTAGGTCTTGTATAAGCTTCAGTTTTGGGAGTGAGTGCCCGGCTATTATTAGGTTTAGTTCGAGTCCATAGCCACCAATGCATATCCAGCCACATTTTCCTGTGATAAATTCTAGTTGCCAGGTGTTTCACCATTCGCTGACATATCTTAGTTCCTCTTGCACAGTGCTAATGGTCGGGGTTAAGCCACTACTAAGGCATATGCATGCTACCTGCGGGTCCTCGGCATATAAGAATGGCTTGCCTTCCTTGAAACACTCACATATGCTATTGATATATGTTATGAAGAGAAGTGGACCGAAGACACTGCCCTGGACAACTCCACTGGTTATTGGTTTAGGCTTTGAGATAATTGAGCCAACTTTGTCATTCGGTAACGGTTACGGAGTAAGGATTTTAACCAACCTAAAAGTGGATTACAGATCCCAAGGGATCTTAGCCCACTGATAAGCAAGTTGTGTGGGACTCTGTTGAAGGATTTAGTGGTGTCGAAGTAAAGTATTATCACTATCTTTTTCTGATCCCTTTCGCTGGTGATCTCGTTAAAAAAGTCAAACAGGTTTGTAGTGCAAGATCTTCTTTCCAGAAAACCATATTGCGACGAGTTGACGTGGTTAAATTCCAGCAGGCAACCAGACATCCGATTTTAATCACCTTTTCCAAAATCCTCGAGGTGACCGGGGTTATATTAATTGGTCTGTAATTGCTAATGCTAGTCTTGGCCCTGACTTATGTTTTGGTAGTATATAAGTAGTTTTCTATCTGTCGGGATATGTCCCAGAATCTAATGAGAGGGTAAACATTTTGAGTAATAAAACTGCCATATCCATGCCAGCCTTTCTGTAAATTATTGACGATATCTCGTCTGTCCAGTAGCTGAAATTTGCCTTTAGGGTTTTAATGGCATCGTTAATGTTACGCTGAATTCTATGCTACCCATCGTTCTGCTACTTGTGCTGATTATCTAGATGTCTGGAGCTAGGGGCATGTTGGTACTATTAAGAAACCACTCACTGGGAAGTTCAAAAACAACCCGTGGATCATGGTAACCCGTACCTTTATGCTCTAGATGATTTGATAAGAAGTCTTTTGTATTTTTTCGCTTTTGCAGGACGCTGCAAAGGTTTTTTGTGTTTTGGACAAATTGTCAAGGGCCCTAAGCTCTTCAGCCGGTGCTTTCATTCGGTGTCTTTCTTGAAGTGAAAGGAATGTTGTATGTATCTGATTCAGTACGTGAAATTCTTCCAAAACAAAGTACTTTTTCTTAGTCTTCTCAGTTTGTGTCGAGTTTCCCTATCTATATATAAAGTTGTTTTCAGGTCGAGCTTAGTGGGTTCAAATGTTTC
The DNA here is from genome assembly GCA_944470555.2 of Heterobilharzia americana. Lineage (NCBI taxonomy): Eukaryota > Metazoa > Platyhelminthes > Trematoda > Strigeidida > Schistosomatidae > Heterobilharzia > Heterobilharzia americana. Next base: position 48,426,958 of record OX104128.1, read on the forward strand.
CCGAGCAGAACTAATAATCTTGTGAAATTCGTCGAGGGTTTCAGACAGATTACCACTAGTGAAGTCTTCCCGATTGGAGCATCTTATAAGTATCTGAAGGGGCTCCCAGTCAGCATTCTTGATGTCCTTGTATAGGTAGTATTTCGATGTTACTTCGTGTGCACCCTCGCGAGCCACTAGAAGTAGTAGAGTGCAAAGCAATATGCTATGAGCGCTGTTTGTAAGTTTTTCTCCTACCTGTACTGACAGTGGTTCAATGTTGTAACAAAGTATCAGGCCAAGGGTGTTATTTTTTCGTATGGGGGAGTGCACGTATTGCAGCCAATGGCTTGTGTCAGTGACTGCTAGGAGTTTGTTATGGTTTGTTGCACCTGTGCATATTGTCCGGTCTACTCCAGGAAGGTTGAGGCCACCGCAGATTATCTTATAATAGAAGTCTAGAGTGGCTGCGAGCTCGAATGTTTCCCAGATGAACTCATCAACTGCTGTAGGGGTAATATAATATAATAATATTTATTCTTGAATATACAGGCACACACCATTCTTACGGGTATGAACAGGTTTATGTACAAATTACATTCATCTTCATGGAAGGTAATCTGAATCCCTACCCGTTGTCACTATGAGATATAAATGCCGCATGTTCATATAATGGAGCATCCCAGCAGAATAAGTGTGCAGAAAGTTTACAAGTTGGACAAGTGGAAGTATTGTCTTCGCGTTAACAAAAAAACCAGGTTTGCATCTAGACAACCCAGGTATTACCTGAAGAAAAATAAAGCTTGAAGCTAACACTTCCATTGTAACAATCTGTACTTTTTGCTTGAGGTAATGATGAAACGTTTATGAATTGTTAGCATATTGTACTTCATTGATGATTCCAGGACTGTATAGTTCATCCACGTTAATACCATTCCACAACAAAGATTCATAATCTTGATGAATATTATGACTGAAAGCCAAATGTCTCCACTTTTCCAACTCCAGCATCCAGAAGCAATAGGCTTGTTTGAATGCACCATATGAACTTCCAGAACATCTTGTCCTTCGTTTTCACGGGCAGTGACAGCTTTGCAGTTGGTAAGTGTTCGACTTAACTGGTCAGTTTTACAATGAGATAATCCTAGATTTTGATAATTATGAAGTTGTAGTCCAGTGAACATTTTTCATTTCTGCTTGTTGTAATTAGGTATTCTCAACTTGGTAAGGCTGGCTACCCCCCATGAAGGGTAGTTTCAGCCATGGTCTGTTCCCTAAGTAAATAGTTCTCGATGGCAACAAAGCCAACGTTCAGAACTGAATTGTTTTTCTACGACGAGAAAAAAACAGACAAGGCAGCAGGCGGAGAAAGCAAGAATTTCAACAAGGAGAGTGTTTTCTATGTTCATGTTTCTCCCTACTTAACTTCCCTTGCTATGGCTTTCACTGCATATCCTTTTTCTATAGAGTGTTTAAAAATACAAGTTTCATGCTGTCATGTGGTGTAGGATTTCTGTCTTTGATTACCATGTTGGATGGGGCAGAATGTGCCGTTAGTTTGAGGTGGTAACTTATGGAAGTCTCCTCAACGCTTCGTATGAAAGTTCAGTGTATATGTAGTGGCTCTCATTATACATTAAGAGAGCCGAGAACACGAAGTGTCGTGAAAGGGACTGTTGGTGTATTCGATAAGCCGTAGAAGTCACCAGATGATAAGAAGTCAGCCACTAACCGACCAACTTCAGAGGTTGATTTGGAGGCCTTCACTTTAGCTGGAAGTCTGTTTCACAACTGAGAGAATTTGACGGCAAAGAAGTTTGCACGCAAGCAGGACTTGAGCGACTTCATTCCGATGCTATGGGCGTGGTTGCGCAGATGGTAACAACTGCTGTGTTCGAACTGAAACTCACCACTGGCTGTGAATGTGTGTTTATGTAACACATTAGAGAATAATGTCAGGTTAATTTTGAGTCGTTTCGTCCAAAGTGTTTCCAGACCCAAAGTCCTGCATCTGGAGCTGTAGTCCTATTTGAAATCGTATCCTAACAATTTGGCTGTGAAATACCTTTGGATACCTTTTATTTTATGTTTGTCTATTATGCGGATACCACTCAGTATAATGGACAGTATTCTAACAGTGGACGCAAGCAAGTTTTGTAGAGTAGCAACTTGACTTCTTTGAACCGGAAGTTACGAACCATGGCACCCATCAGGATCCTAGATTTACCAGCCTGTGATGCCGCCTGTTCAGAAAATGTGAGGTCCCTTGAGTATCTCAGTCCAAGGTCACATACACTTTTGAGAACAGGAAGTTTCGTGGACTGAAGATGTAGTTGGACATTCACTGATAGGGCACTAAAACATATCCAGCCACATTTGCCCGTATTGAACTGAAGTCTCCAAGCAACAGACCATGCGGATATTATATCAGGCTTCTCTTGTATTAGTGCTTGGAAGTGGGATAATTTATCACGGGTGAATGTATATACAACTTTGAGGTCATCAGCAAGCAAGAATGGTTTACTGTATGCAAAGCAGCTGCAGATGTCATTGACGTAGAAACTAAAGAGAAGGGGGCCTAATACACTGCTCTGAACAACACCAGAGGTGATTGGTCTAGGTTTTGAAGTGTGTGAATCTATCTTCACCACTTGAGTGCGATTACTGAGGAAAGACTTAATCCGTCCCAATAGTGGATAGTCAATTCTCATAGTCATCAAGTGATCGACTCTGTCGAATGCCTTTGAAATGCCCAGATAGAGTACAAGGACCATTGGTGTTGGTCGCGCATAGCGGTTACGAAGTTAAGGAAGTCAAGATGGCAAGTTATGCAGGACCTCGGTTTTAGAAACCCATGTTGACTTCATGTGATGACGTTGCCACTAAGCATGTGCTGAAGAATGCGTTCTTTATTAACTTTCTCCATAATCCTAGAAACTACAGGCGTAATATTTATTGGTCTGTAGCTACTGGCTAGTGTTTTCGAACCAGATATATACCTAGGGAGGATAAACGATGTTTTCCATATGTCGGGGTGTGTGAAAGATTCCAAAGAGAGGGAACATATAGCCACACATAGCCACTGGATCATTATAGGCTTTGGTATCATGGATGAGAAGAGGAATTTTATGTCTCGTGCAACTCGATGGCTTCTTAAGGAGTGCTGAGAGAGCACATACTCTAGATGAGCTAGCTAATGCACAACTCTTTCCATTCCTCAAACGCAAATCATGGCTGTGCGAGATAGAGTTAAGAGTACCAAGAATCAACCGAAGTGCATCGATGTGGTGATGTCTGTAGTATCTTGTCGAGAGTTTGCCTAACTTTCTGTGAGCATTGGGAGGCATATATGGCTTATTGTTTAGTGGTATTTTTTTGAAACCTTTCAGCGGAACGGTGGTATCGAGAGAGGTTTCAGAGTTGTAGCAAAACATATCAATGGTTAATTTGAGGTCTGTAGTGGTGAAGAATGATCCCCAGTCAATGCACCTAATCACTGGACGCATCTGGTGCCAGTCCGTTCTACCGTAGTCTCTACATACTATTTGGTGTGCAGTGTAAGTACCAATTGAAGTGTTAGTTGCAGGAAGTGGCAGTGCGCATAGTACCGTATTGTGATCACTTCCTGGGAACTTGGAGCCTACGTCTGTCAAAATAGGATTTACGTTATGACAAAACATTAAGTCCAGTACATTGTCACCCCTTGTAGGAGTTGTAACAATTTGCTCCCATCCAAAAATATACAGTGTATGGAAAACGTCACATCTAACCGGGCCAGTAAGTGAATCTCACTTAAGTTCCGGTAGTTTAAAGTCACCGCACATGATCTTATGATCACATGGGGGAGTGGATGCATATTGCATAGCCGTAATCAGTGAAATCTCATGATTGTTAAAGGCACCAGGTGCTCTGTAAACACACCCCACCAGTGCTGTAGCACTCCTGTAGTGTACTATGACCCATAGAGAGTCACTTACTCCATCGAGAACCATATTTTCCAACCTGAATACGGTGAGAGTGTTCAGGAAGTACACCAGGCAACCTCCTCCTTTCTTATTACTCCGGTCACATTGGAATTGTGTATACATGTCAATACTTATCTCCTCATCCGGCATATTTGCGTGACACCGAGACTCAGTGATAACTGTTACCGGCAGCGTATAAATGAGCGCGATTTCTCTTAATACCGATAGTTTGCTAACGACGGACCTTGCTTTTATGAGAACAGTGTACAAGTAGGGGGAGTATTAGTGTGTAAAGCTTTCTAGTTCGCTAAACGGGCCAAAAGGTATCTCAGTATCACTTGACTGAGTATAGTCTGACGTCGTTGCGTTTCAGAACATCTCTACACCTTGTTCACTTGTAGCTGTAGAGTTACTAGGATATCCTGGTGGTAAATCGACTGCACAGTGACTTGAAATAGTGCCACCTTTATCAGGGGAGAATAGAGCAATGTTTTTACCTGTGTTCAGTGGGCGCATCGTATCCAAATAAACAGAGTTTGACTTCATGCAAGCGTCGCCCCTAGTATCTGTTATACAGAGGGTAGGTAGTTTTACCATTGTGGGTGGTGGGTGTGTAGGCTGGTGATACCACTTACAGGATTCGATAGACCTGTTGTGCTTTTGCATCTGTTGACACCACTTGGGTAGTTGGTGTCTAGGATTTATGTGTATGTTTGACTGTCTTTTCTGTTGCCCCGGGGTGCTGAGATTAGCGGTTCAGGGTGAGGGGTTTCAACATCCCCATCAGTTGTTTGGCCAGAGCTGCAGCTGATAGGGATGTAATGGGTCAAAAATCATCGTGTTTTTGTGGTCCATGTAAACTTCTGTTCTGCCTTGTATTCCTTACCAGTGACTGCCTTCTGGTACAATTCACAACGGACGTAACTGGCGTTATGTTGGATTGGAGGCTGTCTCCTAGCACACTAGTGCCATGCAGCCGACCAAAGCTTTTCCTCACAAAGTACCCCGCTGACATTCCATTATAGGTGGTTTGATGTCGGCTTTTCTCATTAATAAACGATAGGGTTGGGTTGTTGTGACGTCTATTTTTGTTCTCGTTACTAGTGAGACTTAGCTCGGTGCATAGAACCTTCTTGGTAGAGCTAGCGTTCGTGCTTCTGTCAATTCCAGAGGGGGTTGCGGGATCACTTCGGATCATTATATGCTTTCTGCGTCCGTTTCTACGTGTTGGATTCCATGGGAGCATTGGTTTATCTGTCACATAGGCATGCAGTAGACCTCGGCGAGAGTTCTGTCACGCTTGTCGCAACCTTCGGCTCCGTTCTGACCTATAGTTCGCTTTAAATCTGAGCGTGCAAGGGTGTTACAAACAACTGCAGCTAGTCTAATTTTTATGTATTAGTGTCTTCAATAAGCAATCCATTATTCAATAGTTTGTGAAGTTCAGTCACTAAATCATGTGCCATTTCGTTGAAATTAGTGGGCTTCTTAAAAACCCCATACATACCTAAGAACACCCCACTTATACGAGCTTTGGTGGCTCTATCAAGGAATGTCCACAGTTGCTGGCTTGAACTCTTAGCTACGGACAACTCATAGTAGTTCAGTGGTATTTCCACGTCAGTTGTAGGCTGACATTTATCCCGCCCGACTGGACGACGTTGCAAGTCGTGTTTTAAACCTGTGTGGTAATAAACCCCTTGTTCAAGAAATCGCGGTTCACAGTTGCTACTCCCCCTCATCAATCCACGGACACTAGTTGGGACGTTAGGACAAACTCGGTTCACGTAGACCAGCATTCTATCTGCAGCAGAAACACTCATGTTAAGATTGAGCATCATTTCGATGACCATTTGCCGGATACGCTCACGCTCGATGGTTGGTATGGTTGAGATGTCTTTGTGGGCTTCATTAGAGGACATTTCGGGTCCCACAATTGAGCATGGCGCGGCCACATGGTCAGGGGCACACTTTGATGCTTCTTGTACACATTAATTTATGAATAGGATATTTACCAACTGCTGCCGCCCCAGGCGTCAGAGATCCCAATTCAAGCAAGCTAAACTTCGCGCAAATGGAGTCAACTAACCTTTTGCGACGTCGATGAAAGGTTGAACGATGATAGTTTACTGGTACAGGGATTCTACCAGACGACACCCTTCTTTTGTTGACTATTGTCGATAAATTATATGGAACATTGTCATTAGTAACACTAGGTTACTTAAGGATGCATAATCGTCACCAGGGAACAAAACAGCAACCTGCCTCCATGGTGTACGCGCCAAAGTTATGGCGACCATTTTTCTCTCCACGGTTAGACAACGGAGTAATTGTAGTAGGTGGAAACTTATTGTATTCCTACTTATCTTGGACTCATACAAATGAAATTCATAAAAACTTCAAAGAATTAGGTATTTTGCATTTCTTACGTAATGCAGTGAACTGCGCTACAGACATCAACTAATTTATCCCCACTATTTCAGCACTGCCCACCCTATTTCACCACAGCCCGCATTATTTCAGCATTGTGCGCCTTATTTTGGCGTGGCAGTGAAATTTTTTGTCAAAAACTCCTACACCTTACCTGTCGATCGCGATATCCAGTCTGTAGCGTCACACGCTTCCCCAAAATCAATGCGGAAACATGGTTTATTTATGCCGAGGCCGATTTTCGAGAACGGGGCGTCTCAGATCCTCATTCTCGATTTCTTGCTGTCATACGGTCACTACCGCGAGAATTAAACAGGTACGTTACAGCACACATATTTATCCCTGAAGTAGGTGATTTTTATACACTTCTTAAGGCCGCACTCTTGAAGAAAAGCGATCTGACAGATCGCCAGCGCCTAGACGAATTGCTTCGTAATATCGAGCTAGGCAGCCACTCAGCTACTGGAATCCTCGCACGCATGAGAGAAGTTATGGGTTCACGAACATTCGACGATGGCCTTTTACGAGAACTATTTCTCTCAAAACTACCCCAACCGGTGCAAACCGTGCTGGTGACACCGTAGTCAGTCCCACTCAATGACCTGACAGTCCCGGCAGATAAAATATTGGAGATTCCTAGCAGACCCATCTCCAACGTACATTCCGTCTGCGACAAACCAGAGCGCCAGGATTCAAAGGTGACCAAGCTGTGCGACTCTGTTAAACAGTTGCTACGATCTCGAAGTACTAGTTCACGTAGCACTTCACAGAAACGCGTCTTAGTGCATCGCAGCAACTCTCGTGGTAGCCCCAAAACAAAACCTAACAGGGTGGAAAACCCTGAATGGCACTGGTTTCATAATACTTACGGAGACGAAGACAGAAAACGTTAGAAACCATGCCGTTTTGACAAGGACACGAACTCGGGAAACGGTCACGCCGGCACTTGTTCATGGCAACCGTAGCCGGCGAAACGGCCGTTTGCTCTACGTCACCGACATGAAAACGAAAGTTCGCTACCTCGTCAACACCGGCGCAGAAGTTAGCGTTCTTCCGCACCAACAAAGGAGCGTCATCACTACCCATTCTTCAATCCTCAAGCAGCCAACGGCAAGGCAATCGCGATATTCGGGAGACGGTATGCCTACCTAAACTTAGGTTTACGTAAACCTATCCACTGCATTTTCCTCCTTGCTGACGTCTCTAGGCCCATCATTGGCATAGATTTGCTAAACCATTACGATCTACTCGTGGATGCTAGCTGTCAACGACTGATAGATAAAAACACAAAGTTATCTATTAGCGGCACCACCTCCCTAGGTCCAAGTTCAGCCATCGTTAGAACAAAACAGTCAGGCGACGCGTCCTACCAAGCAGTTTTGGAGAAGTATCCAGAGTTGCAGCAACTGAAGCACAGTCTTCCGTTCATAACCAACAATGGTGTGCCTCACGTCACAGCCACAGGCCCACCCGTGGCATCCAAAGCGCGCCGTTTAGCTCCCGATAAGCTCAAAACGGCGAGAAGCGAACTCGACCACATACTCGAACTGGGCATTATCAGACCGTCAAACAGCCCTTGGGCATCGCCATTACACATGGTTCCCAAAAAGGATGGCAGCGACTGGCGTCCAACCGCTGATTACCGAAGGCTTGACACCGAAACAACCCCGAACTGCTACCCGACACCTCACGTTTACGATTTGACTGCAACGTTACGCGGAATGAACATTTTCTCCAAAATCGATCTGGTCAAAGCGCACAACCAGATACCTATGACAGCAGAAGATATCGCGAAAACAGCCATTAGTACTCCTTTTGGCCTATTTAATTTCCTGAGCATGCCATTTGGTCCCCGGAATGCACCACAATCATTCCAACGCTTTATGGATGATGTCTTCCGTGGTTTGAGTTTTGTTCATGTCTACGTCGTTGACTGCCTAATTGCGAGTCCAGATAAGGAAACTCACCTCAAACATTTGGACCTCGCATTCGAAGTGTGAAATGGGAGTTGAATCACTCAGCTTCTTTGGGCATACCATTGACAACAGGGGTATACGCCAATTAGGAGATAAAGTGACGGCTATCACAAACTACCCAGAGCCGGCCACTGTGAAACATCTCAGCACTTTCAATGGCCTGGCAAGTTATTACGGAAGGTTTATCCCCAACTGTGCCTATGTCATGAGACCACTAACAGATTTACTTCGAGGAACTACGAAGTTCGTAACTCTGGACAACGTAGCCAGACTTGCTCTCTCTAAAGTTAAGGAAGCCATTTCGAACGCAACCACGCTCATGCATCACGACCCTAATGCTCCTTTGAGTATTGCTTTTGATGCATCTGATTCAGCAATTGGAGCAGTTTTGCAACAATTGACTGACAAACAGGGGCAACCGTTAACCTTTCTCTCGAGGCGGCTGCAAGACACGGAAACAAGATACAGTACATCTGGTAGGGAACTCCTAGCTATGTACTGTTCTGTACTCCATTTTCGACATTCTGTGGAAGGTCGTGATCTCATTATTTTCACAGACCACAAACCATTAACCTTTTCCCTCAGCTCGGCGTCTGACAAATACTCCCCTCGTGAGTCGCGACAGCTGGATTACATTTCCCAGTCCACGTCAGATATCCGCCACATTTCTGGAGCAAATAACTCCGTAACCGACGCACTATCTCGAATAGCTTCGATAAACTATATCGAGGGCGTTGATCTCGTTGAACTAGCTCGGCGTCAAAAGGAAGACCTTGAGCTGCATCATGAGTTGTCGTCCACAACTCTCAAGCTACAACTGTGTCCAGTAGGTTGCACCCGGTTCAGAACGACAGCCTATCATCCGCAAGCAAGTGGCATGGTAGGGCGCTTCCATCGACAGCTGAAAGCTTCCCTTTCAGCTGCAAACATGCCTCAGTGGACCGAGGCTCTGCCTCTAGTCCTACTAGGTATTTGTAACGCCTTGAAAGTTGATGCTGGATGTACTCCTGCAGAACTCGTCTATGGGACCACTCTTAGCCCACCAGGTGAGTTTGTTTCTCCTCCAACTTTCAAACATCTTTCTGACAGGTCATCGTACGTGACTAGGCTTAAGAACGCAATGCGTTCAGTTAGGCCTTTTCCGGTTAGACCCCAAACGACTGATGCCTTCGTTCACCCCAGTTTACAAAAGACATCACACGTGTTTATTCGCCACGACGCCGTTCGTTGACCACCTGAACCACCCTGCGATGGGCCATTCAAAGTGATTAAGCGACAAGAAAAATTCTATATAATTGAGCGAGATGGACGTGAAGATACTGTCAGTATCGACCGTTTGAAGCCAGCTAATTTCGAGGGCAATCCCATTATAAGTGACGTTTCAGCTTGCTACAGCCGACCGGCGGATAGCTCAATTATCGAAATTCTTGACGATGTGCATGGCAATGCACAATTGCAGCAACCATCTGCGCAACAGAAAACAGGATCAGGTCGAATCGTCAGGTTCCCGGAGTAATTAAAGTCGTATTCAACTTAGCGGTGTGAAATAAAATATGCCAACCGTATTTTTTTTTCGAGGCACTATTTTTATTTACCGGCAACGCTCAAACCATCGTGTACTTGGCCTTTTTATATCAGTTTTTATTGCAATGTAATGAAACATTTTTTAGAAAACGGTGAAGATGGGCGCAAATTTTGATTTTTCTATATGTTTATATATAAATAATTCCCATTTTACGGAACGTTTCCGAGGTATTAAAGACTTTTATTTATATTCCAGGTGCAACGAGCACTGGACGGAACGTCAAAAGAAACTGAAGGCCGCGATCGACGTACAATTAGATTTACTGTATTTTATTATTTAATTGCCACGACACCCTAGAATAAGTTCAGACAGTCAGGGGCCACCTCACGCAGTGAGCCCATCGGAAGAGTTTTACCAGTGGAGAAACCACTGGGTTTTTACTTCCGGCTGGTATCGTCTTATTGTCCTCACGAACCTACTAGGGGGGGGAGTGATCTGTAGCGTCACGCACATCCCTAAAATCAGTAGCCTAGGGTTTGACGACTTTCGACATTGATGCTGACCTTGATAGTCAACTGGACTCGTTAAGCTGAAGGCACCCGGTCAAGCATCCTCGCCATTTTGGCACGCTGTCGTGTTACGTTGCATTGCTCGTATTCGACTCTCTAGCCACTTAGTTGGAACGCATCGGTATTTTGGCACAACCATCCAAATATACTGTTCTATCCGACTACGCTATCGTGTTCTTCCTTGGTCTCGTATTCGTGGGTATATAACAAGTCCGAATAATTAGTGATTGGTCTTTGCGTCTATCAAGTTCGCACCAGGACAAATCCTAAAAGGTTATTCACTAGATTAAAATATCAACTTATAGTTTAAGGTGTAACGTTTGCTGCTGTGGATTTCTACTTCCACAAAATTCGGGATGTTTTGGTTGGTCGTTTTGTGTTGAAACCATTCGTAAACCTACGGTACGTGACCTTGACATTTATTCATCTCATAGCGAACAAAGCCGGCTGATTTTTCCTCTTTAAGTTTTACAGTGAACAACATTCAGCAAAAGCGAGGAGCAGACGGAAGTGGTAGGTTCGCTTGGAAAATTGCAATATTATTTTATAACTTTATCAATTCTGCTATGTTAACCAATAATACTTGTTTGTCGGTAGAGAGTCCATGCCTGGGGAGGAAAAAACGAACTGGACGCAACAATTAGAAGCGATTTTTGTAAGTACTTTCTATAGATATAAGTAAGGGAAGAAGTGTGTCAACTTCAGACCATTCGGTTCTTAATTTTAAGTTATTTTATGTGCTAATAACCAGTGTAATCTTAGACTGCATGCAACTGAAGAATATTCCTGAAATAAAACGATATCATTTTATTCTACAAATCTGCGCCTCCATACTTTGTCCAAATTTAAAGGGATCCAAGTAAGTGAAATGATATAATGATTTTTCCTAAGGTTAAGTTTAAATGTCCAAAACTGCACTTTCCTAATGGCTTTTTGAATCCTGCACAGTTCAATGCCTAGTGAGCAGAAACGTTTGAACATCTTGCTGACATTCCATACGCGTAAGTGGTACTCGAGAACAGCAAGCCCGAGAAAACCAAACAGGCGTTAGACCCGGCAGCGAGTGTATCGACCAAATATTCACACTGAGCCAGGTTCTGGAACACAAACACGCTTACCGACGCCCGACAACTATATTTCTCGACCTAAAGGCAGCATTCGACTCCGTTGGTCGAGAGGTCTTATGGCAGTGTCTCTCACTGAAGGGTATGGCGAGTATGCACATCACCCTGTTGAAGGCTGTCTACTCGAACGCTTGCAGTGTGTTAGAGCCTATGGTGAGATGTCCGGGGAGCTGTGTTCATCGAGTGGTGTCCGCCAAGGGTGCCGATTGTCTCCATTCTTATTCGATTTTATCATAGATATTCTTATAGAGGTCTCCCTCTCATCGTCTGACTACACAGAGGTCGATCTAATCACAGGAGAATTTTCGTTGAACCTAGAGTACGCAGATGACATAGTCCTGCTAGGTGAAGACGCTAACTGATGAGATTCAGATTCTTGTGAACACTTTGAGTGGGAATTTGAGAATGTTTGGAATGCGTTTCTCACCACCTAAATGCAGAGTGTTGCTCCGTGATTGGTTTTCTACGGTGCCTTGGCTAACAATAGAGAGTGTAGTGGTTGAATGTGTCGACCACTTGACTTATCTGGGAAGTGGGATCAGGCCTGCCCTGTTGGCTCAGTGGCCGATGAAATCTCTTCACGGATACAAAAGGCCTGGTTGGCGTTTGCCAGCTTACGCCACTTGTGGCTCCGCCGTGATATTCGATTGTCTATTAGGAGTTGAGTGTACTGTACAGGAGTGCACTCTGTTCTACTGTATGACTGTGAAGCATGGCCAATGAAGGTGGGAGACATGATAAGGCTTGAGGTGTTTGACCACTGTTGCCTTCGCAGTATAGGCAGTATTCCGTGGTGTCACTATGTGAGTAACGCAGAAGTCAGGTGTAGAGTTATAGGGAGAAGAGGTAAGTCAGTTGATGATGTTGTGAACATTGCTGGTTGGGAGACGTGTTGCGTATGCTTAGTTGTTGATTGCGTCGTCACACAATGTTAGTTGAAGTAGGTTCAAGCTGGAAAAAGGCTCGAGGTGACCAGACTAAAACACGTCATCAATGCATCAAGTCTTTGACTGTTGGTTTAAGCCATGTGTGGCGATTCAGACTAGGTGGTTGGGGTCCGCGTGACAAGAGAAACCAATGATTGGAGACTAGGTGATACGGCTGAGATTCGATGTCAGTGGCGCTGATGCATGCACACATTATCCCCATCTTAATGACGCTATACCGAATATCTCTCTTTTCCTCTTTTAGTAGTTTATATTTCTTCTGAGTGAATTTTGTTTTCTTCATCTTCCACTTCACTTTCTTTTTACTTTGATGTACTGATATGAGCTGTTGCAATCCGAACCGTTACGCAGTACTGACTGGTCATATGTTGATTTAGATGGGTGAAAGTTTTTTCCCGAAGAGTTGATTGTCATAACCCTACATTCGTAGAAATATGCCTCAATTATTAAAAGTATCAGGCAATCCTGTGATTGAGTGTCGAAGTTACGTTCAGCGGTGGAAACAAATCTATAAAGGAAGAAGCGAAATATTGGACAATGCAGAAAGCAGTCTAAACAGCTAAAGAAAGCTGGCAAATATGTAGAACACTCAAATTTTTTCGAAAAGGGGAAACTTTTAAGGTAATACACTAAGTTTATATTTCAAGAAAGTGATTGCATTTACCTCCTTTTTAGGGTTTAATTGACACAGAATGTTGTTTCTGAACCTTTTTGTTAAGATCCAGGAATATTTTGTTCTTTGGAGGGTCCCAAAGCAGCTTTATTTCACAAACCAAGCTATGATACAATGTTATTTTCTGTGTAATATATCGAGTAGACAAAGTAATATGGAATACAATTTGTAAGTTGAAACTGACGAGTTGTCACATGTGACTCTCTGGGAATTCAACAAAATAGCAGTTGCGAAAGAGTCATTCCTCATAGTGTTAAGATGTCTGTAAAACATTTGGTCTTACTCACTATCAAATCTAGACGCTATTAGAATATTCAAGCATACTGATCTCATTGAAATTGGAGAATACGGCTGCAGGATCCATTTATGTTACAGAGTAAGCAGCTAATTTTCTAGCACTAACACTACATGAAGCAGCATGATTTCATATAGGTAGACGGTCCCACTCATGAAAATGATGGAAGCCATTTTTTGCATGTATTTCCAGAAAATTATGGTAAAAACATGATAGTGTGAAGTAATTACTAAGTTATATCTACATAAAATCCTGACAAGTTAGATAGTCTATCATGCTTTTCACAGACATAAAAACAAATTTAAATTTTTTTTATTTCGGTATCAGAGAGGATTTGGAAGTGGTAATCCTCATTTTCTGTATTCCTACTTTTACTCCTGTTTAGTGGCACCTTACCTTCTGAATTGATATCATTTCGAAGTCAAGACTGTTATCTTATCTTGTAGTGTAATGAACAAGCTTTGTTTACTGAAGGTGAGAATAAAAGATAATTTAACTGGAAAGTGATGCTTTGTTTCATGTTTCTGAACTCATCTTCAATTTGAATAATGACGATAGTGTTTGTCCGTATCTAAATTTTTAGGATAGGTAATGAAATTGCTATGTGATCTCTGGAGTGAGTTTCGTATTTTCTTTGATTTTCTTCTGCTGACTGGTTATCGGAACAAGTTCCCAAGCCACTCTTTTCTCCAGGATTCTAGACCCCACATGGAACACTTGTTCGAAATCAGGTTTTCAACCTTTTTTGATAAACTTTACTTAATCATCGTCTAGTTTGAAGCGTTTGTCCTCCATTTCCAACTAGAGTTTGAACGTAGCAAGTGTAATCGCTCTTGCTTAGACTAAAAGCTCTCATACTGGCTGTACTTACCACTTTTATAAGTAGTTGCTCGTGTAGACTGATTTTATAATCTGATTTATTTCTCTTTTTAACAGATAATGAATCACCTCGGTAAATATGCTTTAAAAATATCAAAGGAGTTTATTACTTTTCTGACAAAACATCCAACCAGGCATATATTATTGGCAATAAGTTTGGGGTTGGTATCTTGGAGGATATCAACTAGTCTCCGTACATATCACAATCAGAAATTGTTAAAAGTAAAACGGAAGCGTGTTGAAGACAATGTAGAAAAAGTCAGAATGAGTTTGTCAAATCTGCCTGAATCATCGATACCGTATGTAATTTACAACAAGGATTTATCATACTTGTGTGAGCAAGTAAAGAGCGGAACTTTGAACCCGATTGACATATTACATGCTTTTCAGTCCAAAGCATTGGAATTGTATGATAATGGGAATTCAGGTATTGCGGAATTTATTTCAGAAGCAGGAGACTTTACTATTAACATGATAAAATCCCCAGTCAACGTTGATAAAGAATCCGAACTATACGGGATTCCGATTAGTTTGAAAGAAACTTTTTCTCCGTGCGGTTATGACAGCACTATGGGTCTTATAAAACGCTGTAACCAACCAATGTGTGATGATTGTGTTCTCGTCAAAGTACTTAAAAGTCTTGGCGCAATCCCTTTTGTGACGACTGTGACTAGCCAGTTGTGTCGTACGTTAGATAGCTTTCATTGTGTATATTGTGATGCGAAAAATCCGCGTAATAAATCCAGAATGCCCGGTGGTAGTTCCTCTGGCGAAGCTGTTCTGTTGGCTTTGTATGGTTCACCTGTTGGTATTGGTAGTGATATTGGTGGCAGCATCCGAATACCATGTGCATTTTGTGGTTTGACCGGCTTGAAACCGACATCTGGAAGATTGAGTGTATTAGGCATGGCATCAAGTGCTAAGACATCAGTGCTATATATAAAAGGTTGCGCAGGACCTATGGGTAGAAAAGTGGAAGACTTAGCTCGTGTAATGCGTGCATTGTTGTGCCGTACAATGTTTGATTTAGACCCATACGTTGTACCAATGCATTTCAATGACGATTCTTATGAAGGAAAGAACAAAAGTAAATTAGTAATCGGTTACTACTGCAGCTTCGATGATCCTAATCTCATGCCAGTGTTGGATGTGAATCAGCGAGTTGTCGAGAAGGCAGTTAAAGCACTAGAAAATGCTGGTCATAAACTAGTAAAGTTTGCAGTTCCTCATCCTTATGAAGCTTATGTCCTTGGTCTGCGTGCCCTGTTTGCAGATGGTGGTCGTGAACTCTTAAGACAATTACAAGGAGAACCACTCAGTCCGCAGTTAAAGCTTTTAAGTCTTTTATTTGGATTTCCAGAGTTTTTAAAACCGATTATAGGAGCTATATCCCGGCTTTTCGTTAGCAGACCGGTCAGTGTGTCAAGAGAACTTCGAAAACTAAAAGATGGCCAAGCTGCTCTTAATTTAATTAATGAAATTAATGCTTATCGATTTGAATTTAGCCGAGTTTGGAATGAAGTTGGTCCCCTGGATGCGCTAATCTGTCCAGTTTCTCCCTATCCTGCCCCACCGGAAGATGCTTCGCCAATTTATATCTCACCCTCTATTGTGTACACTTTCTTGTATAATATTTTGGACTACCCTGCTGGAGCAGTGCCAGCCGGTTTTGTCAGCAAGGAAGATGTTCAGGATGCACTGGCAAAGTCTGCTTCACTCTCCGCTTCTGGTGATGCTTACATGTCCAAGGTTTACAAACTGTTAGATGGAGGAGAGAATTTGCCACTTTCTATTCAAGTGGTTGGTAAACCGTATCATGAGGAAACGGTTCTTCGAGTTATGCGTGAAGTGGAAAACTGTTTCACACCAAAATCTGGATCATAACATCGAGAAGGTATTTCTGTCATATTATATTTTTCTTCATTCTGTGTATAGTCTGTGCTGTACCTTCAAATGATATTTTTTATGGAGACGACTTACAGTTTACACTTAGCTGGCTTTGACAAAATGGTTTGGATTTCTTAACCTGACTTTTTCAAACTGGATATTTAATCAGCTGTAGTTTAGGACCTTTCTCTATGGTTTCAAACTGTTTGTTTATTTTCTTCGGTTATTTGCCAGGAAAAAAAAATACTTGTTTGAATTAGTTTTGGTCAAAATTTATCATACTCCTTCAAATGGTATGATAGATAATAATAATAACGTTGTAACGTTCAGTTGTTGATTCGTTTTCGTCTAGCCGGTAGGTAGGTACGTTGTTGCAGGGGGTGCGTAGAACGGTGAGAGTTTAGTGGTGACCACGAGAATCTGGAGGTGAAAAGAGGAAGAGAAAAAGATGAGCCGACCACTCAACAAGTACACAAGATGTACCTACATTTAATAATAAAAGATAACTGAGAAGCGGTAGGGCTTGACAATGAAGATGTTAGGCAGTCTAGAAATCGAAACTGGAAGGTGAGTGAGTAAGATTTCGAATGCGTTAAAGTTTTCTCTGATTGTTCTTAGCTGGAATATTTGAGAATAGCGCAATGAGGGTAATACTTTATCAAAAAGAAGTGAATTTACAATAAGACATGGGATTTGATTCATCTAGGCTGCTGTATCAATTTCTCACCTACAGCTTCTTACTATCTCAGTCGTCAAATCAGCGTCTGGCATGACTGGAATTAAAAATCGATGCCAGTATATATTTGTTTCATGTCGTAGTATGATAATCTTGAAGCTTCTTAAGTCCTATTCCAAGTAGTATAAGATATATGAATGGAAAAGAAGGCATTTCAATCCTTGCACACTTAATTTCTAAGTTATCTTAGTTCTTTTTTCATCATCATGTCTAATCACATCATTGGTTGTTCTGGCGTTTTATCATGCATCAATGGAACTTTGCAGGAGTAAGAGGACAAGTAAACAGGGCTTTCTCGTACCATCTGCCGTACAAGAGGATGAAATGTAATCTTTTCTGTAAATCTTTGGAAGGAAGATTGGATATCTTGGTAAAGTTAGATTGTAATCGATTCACTCAAGTACTAGACTTTGATACCGTCGTAGCCACGATTTAAGTCAATGGAGGTTTTACTTTGAAGTTAGAAAGCATAATCAGTGAAGTTGTCACTAAATCTCCAAGTATGCAGAGCACCGTAAAGGATAGTTTACCACTATAATCGTTGTTTGTTAGCAAAGATAAAAGTTGGAGGCAAATAATTAGTCAATTTGCAAAGTTCTGATTTTAGTCGCCAGTTTTTTTACGGCCAAGAAGTTCTTATAAGATGATTACTACGTAATTTCTAAGGCAGCTTCATAAAAGCGTGTATCGTTACTGTAAATAAATGTCAGCCGATTGATAAGAAGCACTAACTATATAACGGACACCATTACCGAAATAGCATCTGTTGTATTTTTGAGCACAATTGTACTACTAACTAGGTTTCCGATTAACCAGTGATATAGCTAAGGAATAGATTTGCAAAACAAAATGATATCATTCATTTCACGAATATTCCTCAGTTACATACAGTCTAAAATTACAATGGTCAATTAAGTACATAAAATAACTGCAACAGTTTCTATCCTGTCAGATATAAACGTGGGTTGGTCAAAACATCACAGCAGATCCAGAAACCTACTTTCTGCAGACAAGTTAAAAAAAGAACTAAGCATTCTTGAGAAGTGTCCTGGAGAGAATGGATATCGTAAAAGGTTTATTGTGAAGTATAGAAAAGAACAGGTCGATAAAAGTAAGCACTCAGTTGTTGAAACGAAAGTTTTTATTCAGCTTGCATTTGTAACGACCAGGTGTTGGTAGGTTTTCGTCTAGCCTGTAGGTACACTGTTGCAGCGGGGTGAGTAGAAGAGTGTGAGCCTCACAGTCGCCACAAGAATCTGGAGGTCGAGGAGAAAAACGTTAGACGTTTACTGAGCAAGCACAAATAATGTACTTACATTTAATAATTAAAGATGTTTGACAAACGGTAATGATTCATGGCGAGAAGATCTAGAAATCGGAACTAGGTTGTGGATGAGTTAAGTTTTATATACGGGACGCATTCAAGGGAGATGTAACATCCGAGAGAATGGACATGAAAATCAACGAAGCACTAGGAGGGAACTTTCCTGGGTCCGATCTTGGATCGGTATACGATAGTACAAACTCACTGAATCAGTTTAAACTGGATAAATATCTTCCTCATTTAACTTCCAACTGCATATATAGATTTACATGTACTTATAGTAGTAAGCACTTCAAAAGAACAGAAGTTAGGGTCCAAATGGTTCCCAGAGCATATTCAGAAGAATTTTGCCTGAAACGAAGCAAGATTCCAACTAGTACAATTATTAGATAACTCATAAACACAGGCTAGTACTTCTAGTGCCATTAATATAATTAGTGTACAGAAAATGCCTGGTTTAATACGCCTTATGAAAGTGATTGCCATGAAATGCTCTCAGTCGGCTACCTGCATACAGGTGAGTGTGGTCAGTCTCTCGCCTCCATGAAGACTGTGATCTGATCTTGTTTCTTGTTGACTAAAATATTTTATTTCACTCACCAGCGGCTTTTTAAACTCACTTATTTGGTTTGTCCTATGGACGTCATTCCTCTGGGTGTTGCGTAACACTAATTATTCCGTTATTTCTTACACCTCTTTACGATTCTCGGACATTCTATTACATATCATATAGACTAACAATGATTTCGGTTTACAACTTCAGATTTTCAACGGAGCAAGAAGAACAATACTAGCAGGATTAGTATGCATGTATTTCGTAGATTCTCCTCAACTGCTTTACAAACTATAGAATATAGTGCTTACGACGTACAGTATGTTATACAACGTACTTTAATAAATCGACAAGATTTTTTTCGAATTGAGGTGGAAGTTAACAGGTTTAGGTTGATCAACATTGACGCAGTTGTTAAAACTACTCAGAGGTTAAACGTATCCTGACCAACAATGAACTGGATGGTTCGCAAAAACTTAGGCACCCAGTTAATATGATTCGTCTTATAAAGTATATTTTACTTGTGTAATCCCAGCATAGTATATTAGAACAAGAGTATGAAAGTGAAAAGGATCTTCCTAGCAAGATCGAAACGTTGAGAAATAATACAAAATATTTGTTTATTTTGTTATTTGTTCTAATGTGCTACGCCGGGATTACACAGGTAAAAATATGCCTTATACAGTGTACTCAAAGGTTAGGCGTTTATACAGTAATAGAATGAACATTCGAGAGAAGTAATTGCAATTAAAAGACGCATACCTGATCTAAGTATTCAGAAAGATACTGTTGTCAATCTTGCATTGCTTTGGTAATTTTAATCTTCTAAATTTGTAAATACAAGTTTTCGTGACCATTAGGTTTTTTCGCACTTTATTTTTGGATCTATTACAAGACCTACTCTCATATTTTTTCTCAGTACAATGAAAACGTCTTGACCTTTTACTACGTTTACATAACCATTACGTCCTTTTTACTGATTCTAGAATAACATTGTGTACAGCCCTCTGTCATTTATATCCATAATATACATAACCTTTCTCCTATCTTCTCTCGAATGTCCATTCTATCTGTACATAAATAGTTAACCTTTCAGTGATATCAACAACTAAGTCAATTTCGGTCAACCTAAATCTTTGTTGCCTTCCATCTGAATTCGAAAAGAGATATTAATTTATTAAAGTAAGTTCTATAACATATATTGTTCATCATAAACATTATATCATGTAAGTTGTGAAACAGCTTAGGAGAATCCACGAGATACATGCGTGCTAATTCTGCTACTGTTGTTCTTCTTGCTCTATTCAAATTCGTGAAAGGGAAGAAGTGTGTCAACTTCAGACCATTCGGTTCTTAATTTTAAGTTATTTTATGTGCTAATAACCAGTGTAATCTTAGACTGCATGCAACTGAAGAATATTCCTGAAATAAAACGATATCATTTTATTCTACAAATCTGCGCCTCCATACTTTGTCCAAATTTAAAGGGATCCAAGTAAGTGAAATGATATAATGATTTTTCCTAAGGTTAAGTTTAAATGTCCAAAACTGCACTTTCCTAATGGCTTTTTGAATCCTGCACAGTTCAATGCCTAGTGAGCAGAAACGTTTGAACATCTTGCTGACATTCCATACGCGTAAGTGGTACTCGAGAACAGCAAGCCCGAGAAAACCAAACAGGCGTTAGACCCGGCAGCGAGTGTATCGACCAAATATTCACACTGAGCCAGGTTCTGGAACACAAACACGCTTACCGACGCCCGACAACTATATTTCTCGACCTAAAGGCAGCATTCGACTCCGTTGGTCGAGAGGTCTTATGGCAGTGTCTCTCACTGAAGGGTATGGCGAGTATGCACATCACCCTGTTGAAGGCTGTCTACTCGAACGCTTGCAGCGTGTTAGAGCCTATGGTGAGATGTCCGGGGAGCTGTGTTCATCGAGTGGTGTCCGCCAAGGGTGCCGATTGTCTCCATTCTTATTCGATTTTATCATAGATATTCTTATAGAGGTCTCCCTCTCATCGTCTGACTACACAGAGGTCGATCTAATCACAGGAGAATTTTCGTTGAACCTAGAGTACGCAGATGACATAGTCCTGCTAGGTGAAGACGCTAACTGATGAGATTCAGATTCTTGTGAACACTTTGAGTGGGAATTTGAGAATGTTTGGAATGCGTTTCTCACCACCTAAATGCAGAGTGTTGCTCCGTGATTGGTTTTCTACGGTGCCTTGGCTAACAATAGAGAGTGTAGTGGTTGAATGTGTCGACCACTTGACTTATCTGGGAAGTGGGATCAGGCCTGCCCTGTTGGCTCAGTGGCCGATGAAATCTCTTCACGGATACAAAAGGCCTGGTTGGCGTTTGCCAGCTTACGCCACTTGTGGCTCCGCCGTGATATTCGATTGTCTATTAGGAGTTGAGTGTACTGTACAGGAGTGCACTCTGTTCTACTGTATGACTGTGAAGCATGGCCAATGAAGGTGGGAGACATGATAAGGCTTGAGGTGTTTGACCACTGTTGCCTTCGCAGTATAGGCAGTATTCCGTGGTGTCACTATGTGAGTAACGCAGAAGTCAGGTGTAGAGTTATAGGGAGAAGAGGTAAGTCAGTTGATGATGTTGTGAACATTGCTGGTTGGGAGACGTGTTGCGTATGCTTAGTTGTTGATTGCGTCGTCACACAATGTTAGTTGAAGTAGGTTCAAGCTGGAAAAAGGCTCGAGGTGACCAGACTAAAACACGTCATCAATGCATCAAGTCTTTGACTGTTGGTTTAAGCCATGTGTGGCGATTCAGACTAGGTGGTTGGGGTCCGCGTGACAAGAGAAACCAATGATTGGAGACTAGGTGATACGGCTGAGATTCGATGTCAGTGGCGCTGATGCATGCACACATTATCCCCATCTTAATGACGCTATACCGAATATCTCTCTTTTCCTCTTTTAGTAGTTTATATTTCTTCTGAGTGAATTTTGTTTTCTTCATCTTCCACTTCACTTTCTTTTTACTTTGATGTACTGATATGAGCTGTTGCAATCCGAACCGTTACGCAGTACTGACTGGTCATATGTTGATTTGGATTAATTACAAGCGAATATTCATAAAGCATCTTCTGAAATCTAGTGTTTTCTCTTCGTTAAAAAAAATAATGAACTATCTATCTCAATCCTTAATAGTCGTTGCAAGGATGATAGGCTCTAGTACAAATAACCCATCCATCTGTAAGAAGCTTAAAAGCTTTGCTCTTTTTAGGCTATACACAGTTGTTCTATTAATCTTCAATGCTTGATATCATTCGTTAAATTGTCTGGTCTGAAAAATAGTGAATGATCAAGAGAAACTCCGCATCACGGAGATATTAGTTATTGTTCCGTAATTTGATACCTAAATATGAGTTCAATGGCTACAATCAGCGTATATTGATATTCATTCAGATAGATGAATAGTTCATACTAAACAACCATTAAGTTGATGAAAAGATTTTAGAAAATATTACGAGTCAACTTCAATGTGCTTGTTAATTGTTAACAAGAAGCATGAATAGCATACGCAGAATTATCTTTACTGATAAGAACAGGGGGTAAATCTAATAGTTTGTAAATTCTCCTCACTCACTAGGCATAAGATAGACGTATAACCTCCCACTCTTTTTCCCTTGTGTACCTAACCCAGAAACAATTAACACGTAAGAATTATGTCTGTTATCTGTAACCATAAACAATAAACAGTAATAGGAATTTAATCGGAAAACCAATAAGCACTGTAAGTATATACCAAAATAGATTCACTTGAATTTAGTGTTACTGGTTGCAATTTATCACAAATTTAGTCTCTACGCCGCGATTTGAAGGGTCGGAGGACGTGACGATGACGAAACTTGGGAGTTCTGCCGTAAACTAGTGTGTCAAAAACAATCTACTAGTACTGGTTTCATGCCGAAGTTGAAACAGAAAGAATTCAGTAGTGGATAGTCACTGTGTTCCCATGCAAGTTACGAAAATTGTATTCTTTAGAAATTGGGTATTACAGATAAATAACCTCTTATTTTTATATATGTTAGACGAAATGTAGATAGATAGGCGAAATCAATGCAGAATGTCGCAGAGAATTACATCGGGTCAAGTTGCCACATTTCACAGTAGTATGAAAGAACAGGTGGATAGGAAAAGACTGATATTAAAGTTTTGTGTTAGGATAAAAAAAAATAAAGGTTATTGCACATATTCAAGCTTTATACGACTTTAAGGAGTAAGTTTATCTACGCCATTGTGACTGATTTCCAGCCACGTCACCAAGAATTGTCCACCACTGATTCCTAACATCTCGGGTACTCCAGCCAGGCAATCTACATCTCTCCACATGACTCAGACCAGCAGTCAAGGACTTCATCAACTGATGCCATGTCTTGGTCTGGTCACCAGCAAAGTGTAAGGAATGACATGAAGAAACATAGTTTTCAACTTAGGGATTTATATTATTATTTATTACTTGTCCCTTGGGTTCCTAGTGGGACATAGGGCTTCAGTAGCACGTCTCCATTTCACTCTGTTCTTTGCAGTCTTTTGAACCTGGCTCCACGACTGCGCACAGGCTTTCATGTCTTCCTCACATGATCTCCATGTCACCCTCGGACCCCTAACTTATCGTATCCCCTACTGGTTCCACTCGAGGGCCTGGCGCGTGATATCCCTAGATGGTTTTCTCAGTGTACGCTCAGTCCATCTCCACTTTCTTCTGCACATTTGTTGTGCGATGGGTTGTTGGTTGGTTCGTTCCCAGAGTTCCTTGTTGCTCATTCTTTCTGGCCATCTGATCTTCAGCAACGACCGTAGACGGCTGTTAATGTGATGTATGTCTGTAGTTTGTTGGAAACGCTTTTCGTAACGCGCCAAGTTTCTGAACCATATAGAAGCACTGACTTGACTGACATTAGTATTGAAAATCCGGATCTTTTTCATGTTGAGTGCAGAAGATCTCCACACTGGTTTCAGGCCAATGAACGCCGTCTTGCTATCTTTCCGATCCTGGCTTTGACATCCTCATCTGTGCCACCTGTAGTTGCAACGATGTTGCCTAGGTAGGTGAAAGAGAGAACTTCCTTTAGGCTTCTCCTGTTAATCGTGATTGGTGCTTGTTGTTGTTGTTATTGGTTGGGTATCTTCATCACCTCTGTCTTCTCTACATTCACTTGAAGTCCCATTTTCCCTGCTTCTTTTGTCAACTTGTTAGTTTTGCCTGTAGATCTTCGAGTTTGTGCGATATTAGACACACATCATCATCCAAATCTTCTAAGATCTTTCCATCGGTCTAGCGTATGCCCCTCTTCTCGCTGCTCAGAGTTTGTTGCATGATCCTGTCGACCACTATCAGGAAGATCATCGGTGGTGGTAGGCAGCTTTGTCTTACTCATGTCTTCACTTCAAAGGCATCACTGAGCTTTCGATTGTGAATTACTTGGCATGTGGTGTCTTCATATAGCTGCTGTTGAATGAGGTTGATAAAGGTCTGTGGTATTCTGTAGTGTTGAAGCAACTGCCAAATATCTTCTCGATCGACGCTGTCGAAAGCCTTCTCAAAATCGATGAAGTTGAGGTAGAGAGCTGACTGCCATTCTCTGCTCTGTTCTATGATGATGCGTAGCATGGCGTTGGAATTTGATTCTCACATGATTTGTACTTCCTGAATCCAGCTAGCCTGCCTGTTCCGGTCGTAGTTTTGAATCCAGAGCATCTTTTAGTCTCTCCAGTATGATGCAGCTTAATATTTTGCTTGGGGTGGACAGGGAGGGAGCATGATTCCTTGCCAGTTCTTGCAAAGACGTAGGTCTCCCTTCTTTGGGAGTTTGACAAGGTAACTCTCCTTCCAAACAATGGCCAGGTACCTTTCCTTCCTTCCTTGAAAAACTTCTGCAGTAATGGTGTGAGTATGTCCGCTGTTGTCTCTGCGTGTTTTCAGTGGTTCTGGCGGAATTCCATTAGGTCCTGCTGCTTTCCCGGATTTTAGCAACCTAATGGCGTTCAGGACTTCGGCATTTGTCGGAGGGTTTGTGTTCACTGATAGTTCTGTGGCTGGGCTTCTGGTGGTATTTCTGGACGAGTTACAGGTGGTGGTGGTGGTCAATTCAAGAGATTTTCGAAGTGGTCAGCCTATTGTTTCTCCTCTTTAGTAACTAGGCTTCATTCAAACTATCTTTCATTGGTTATTTGATATAGTGTCAGATCTCTCCTACTTGGAACCTGTTCTGCTTAACTTGCCATTATGCCGTGGAGGTGTCTTTTGTCTTTTCGCGCACTCCTCTTTACTTTTTTGTCCAGTGTATTGTTTTGTAGGTTGAGTTCAGTTCTTCTTTTCGTTGTTCATCCCCGCACTGTACTGCACTGGTTCGTCTTCTGCTTCACTATCTTCCTCTCCCTCCTCTATCAGCTTCCTTGTGTCCGTCGAGATCCACTGCTTGTATTCTTCCTTCCTAACAGGGTTATGCAGGTTTCCTCCTACGTCTCTTTCAGAGAGTTCCAGTGTTCTTCCACGCCCGATCCTTCAGGGATGTTGTCTAGTGTCTCTCGTTTTGTCCTGATGACTGACTGACGTGAAGACGTCCTTTGTAGTTTCGCCCTTCAGTTATTGTTGTTGGTGTTGAACTTGAACTGTGGTCTATCACCAGTTTCGTTGAAGGCTTTCAACTTGATTTTGAAAGTAGGTTCCTTGTAGTAGATAGTGAGTGGTGTGAACCTACATCTGCTCCTCTTCTTCATCTTGTGTCCAGTAGGCTGCGCCTCCACTTTCTTCACATTGAGATGAAGTCTATCTGATTTTTAGTGTGTCCATCAGGTGAAATCCATATCACTTAATGAAATATCCTTGTGTTTGTACACAGTGCCTCCAGTCACCAAATCGTTGAATGCGCAGAAATCTGCGAACAGTTATCCATTCTCATTCATTTCACTGAGTGCTTCTCTACCCATGGTTAGTTCTCTTCCTGTGTTGTCCACCCCGAGTTTAGCATTCATATCACTCCACCCATTAGAATTTTGATGTTGCCAACTGGAGTCTTGTCTAGTACTGATTACAGTTGTCTGTAGAATTCCTCCTTCTCTTGATCTGGATTATTTGTAGGTGCATGGCGTAGCATTGTATGCTTGTGACTTTTCCTCCTTTTGAGTTGGATCTTGGTGTCATGAAGCTGATTGTGGAGGAGATTGGTTCCCACTGCATGAGAGCCTCCGATGCTCTTAGAGACATCATGATAGCCACTGGAAAACTTAGTGTGCTCGTGGTTGTCGTCTGGGTGACAATATCGCAGTAGATTATTGACTCTCCAGTTAACAGTTTGGAGAGTCCACTTCCATACCATCTGCTTTCGCAGATTCCTAGCATTTCTATGCCATACCTTCTCATCTTTTTGGGAATCTGGACAGCCTTGCTAGGTTCATACATGGGGCGGACATTCCACGTCCTCATGTTTACTTTCGCTTTCATCGAGAGAAGACACATCGGCTAATTGGCTTTGCGAAGGCTTTCACCACCTGGCATCATTTCGTCTCCCCGATTCCAGCGAGGAATAATTTTGTTTTTATTTTTTATTTGTGCTTTGAAGTTTGTTTAGCGGTTGGATTGGTTTTCCGGGGTAGGGTTGGTAGCCCTATGCCCAACCTTCCCTCTTTATCCGGGTTTAGGACCGGCTAGTAACTAGTGAACTAATTAACCAGGCGAGGTTTAGGGACTTATAAGAAAGTATTTATTCAGTCTCTAAAGTTGTCATCATCTCAGTGTAATCGAAAGAGTCTGCCAACTGAAACGATTTTGTACGAACAAATTTTGAAGATTGAAATGAACTGCAAATTGAAGATTTTCGAATATCATCTAAGAGTCGTCTCATATTGCTTCGATTGATATTTCACTGACTTATAAATATCATTCAATATTTCCGCGTTATATAGTAGTTCAATAATAGTTTTTTCTTAAATGTAACATCTAGCGAAACGTATAGAAAAAGGAAGTATTGTGGTATTATACTCTTCCACAGTGTCCCACTTCTGTTCCTATATTAGTTATCCATTAATTTTTTATGAGAGGAATACCGAAAGTTTTCGTCTTGTTACCAGTTAAAATGGCTGTGGAATAAGATATCTAGCTTTCCACTAGTTGTTATTACTTGTCACCTTACTTTTACAAATCTTATAGAACTTTTTATATCTTAGTTTTATCCACCAGTTTCTATCGGCAATATCAAATATTGCGTCTAATAGGCCTCTGTAAAGGAAGCTCGTTTCTGCAGGTCATCTTGTTCATTTGACATACCTTCAAGGGGTGGCAAAAACAAGTGAAGTTGATGAATAAAATAGTTGAAATTGTTTAAGAAATATTGGTGTGAGTTCTGAGAAGAAAATGTAGTACGTACAGACCTCTATCA
Source organism: Heterobilharzia americana (assembly GCA_944470555.2). Lineage (NCBI taxonomy): Eukaryota > Metazoa > Platyhelminthes > Trematoda > Strigeidida > Schistosomatidae > Heterobilharzia > Heterobilharzia americana. Next base: position 48,454,235 of record OX104128.1, read on the forward strand.
GTTAAATTGCGTATAAGTCCTATGGCGGTAAACCGTCTGACTCCAGTGATGTACATATAAACTCAAATCCCTCGTCACCATCTCCTATAGGTCCTAGCATTACTGATCAACCAATACCAGACAGTATTAAACCGAAAGACACAAGCGGAGGTTTTGAGTAGTGTTTACGGTGCATTTGATCTTCAGCGATAAGTTCTCTAAATGTCATCAGTAAGTAGTGGTGTTTCGCTGTATGATACACATGAAAAAATAAATTTGAAATACACAGCACATAGAACTCAGACAAATACTGCACAGTCGAACAGAACTATCCTTACTACTAACGTTAGAATATGAAATGTACTTGGTAAGTATTACTCTCAGTAGACTCATACCAGATATACCATATTAGATTTGTTTATTTGATATAAAGCGCACAGTGATACAGTATTATTTACTTGATTACGTTTCGAGCATAAATTATTGCTCATAATCATATCAACATTGATATGATTATGAGCAATAATTTATGCTCGAAACGTAATCAAGTAAATAATACTGTATCACTGTGCGCTTTATATCAAATAAACAAATCTAATATGGAATTACATTCTATCACAGTGCCCAAGTTTTTCACTCATACCAGATATAGTTGAGAAATATATGTTCAGAAATAACGGTAAAAGAGAAGAAAGCGTATGCGACAATTCTAAAATGTTACCAAAATCTATTCAACGATGCAATACCTGGATTGACTATTTACCAAACTAAACAACAGTGAAAATGATGCTAACAAAAGCTGTCAAACAAATTCGTATACATATTCTGTGTGTTGGCAGGGGCGATGAAACATTTTATGAGTAGTAAAAGATACTGATGGATGTGACTGAAATGACTGGATACTGAGCATGGAAAAGAGAGTTTTTTTAATGGATGGAGTAATAGCTGAACTTCGGCATTATACTTAATGTTAGCGAATAATATACTAGTAGAAGGTATGAATTGTTTCGGTTATTCTATTAAGAATCCAACTCAAAAAGTATTGATATCCCAGGAGTTCTAATTTGATGAAGTGCAGTGAAATTCCAAATCAGTGTAGTTTGACGTTCGAAGGGCCAATAGTACAAGAGGGAAAAGAATTTGTCATATGAGTAATTCTAAAGAATGTTTTCACGTCACTGGAATGGTACTGTAGAACACCAGAGATTTTGTCTACTAAAGTTATTGTGAAGTCAATATAGTCATAATATGGAAAAACAACAAACTAATTCAGAGAAGGCTTTTGTTGTAGTCAGTGGATTTTTCGACCTGGTCTCATCTTTATCCCACCATTTGGTCGCCGTTATGGTGTATGTTCTGTCGAATTCGACTGATCGGAGGCTTGTTCAAATGATGTAGTGATCGGAGTATGGACTTTCAGTTATTGATCGTCATCCAAGAGAGAGGTTTGATTCTGTCAATAGTCATATGATTTCGCTTCCTTAGTTTTTCTTTAACGACAACCTAGTAAATTTCGCTAATTATCTTAAAAGAGCCATTATACGGTGGGGGCGAAAGTCTATGAATACCACCGCATCTAATCGACATACTCTGTTGGAAGGGCGGGGAAGAAGAAGAAAATGTGAGCCGACTACTTACATTAAATAATAAAAATGATCGGCGAACCGTAATATTTCACAGCAAGGAAGGAACCTTTGATTAACTGGCAGAGGATAGAAGGTTATTCCGTCTGCTTACAATCATGAAAAAGGGGAAAAGAGAATAATTACAATTTAATATGTCAGTTTGCACCTACAACAGTCTCGGGACAATATTTAGAGGATTTTAATGTCTAACAACTGTTTTAGGGGAATGTTAGAGCCAACCGACATCCTTGTACTTTCTTTTAGGTCCTGGATTTTCAGAGGATTCTGACGCAACACGTTTAGCCAACTGTAGCAATGATAAATCTGGTAGGAGGTTGGATGTTAGCTAAATTGGTTGGGAGGTAGATGATTAATCCTGCGAATTTGAATTTGATGCGACGCAGGGAATAACTATTCCGATCACTCTACTACATAGATTTACATTGTTATTTGTTGCTATTTATCGCATTTACAGTAATACAAAGAATTCCACTGAGTACTAATTCTTGGCTTCTATCTATTCGGCGGGATAGTTCACTTCCTGATAATTCCATTATTGCCGACAATCACCTGTTACATTTTGGTGACTTTAGGAAGTTGCCTACAAACAGCTCGCCATGGGAAATCTAAAGTCGTCTTGAATGCTTGATGTTCTCTAGAGAACCTATGCGATAAAAAAAATACCTACTTAATTACTGCAACCTGTCAAGGGAAACAGTTTGCCGGGGAGTCTTGAATTCATCAAGAAGTCCACATCTCTATCATATAAAAAAACTTTGAAACCTTCTGACGGATCACTTTTGATTGACTTATTTCAAATCCCCCTAAAAAGCTCAGTTTAATAAACTTGGACGTGCTTCAAATCAAAAGATTCCAGATTTTGTTTTCCAGCGATAAACACAATTGTCAAAGTTTAACTTTGTGACCACTTACCCACTGATTCGTTCGATAACGTTATAGTCGATGCTAATATTCTGAAGCTTGAAAAAGGAGTTGGTTCGGATGTCCTCTTGCACATTTTAAAATGCCAAAGACTTATGTATGACTTACGAAGACGTCAATAATGATTATTCGACTGGATACCCATCAAAGTCGGATATAATACTCTCAAGACGTTACACTGAAGTCGGGAATCATAAGAAGACACTGAGGTCACCTACATTTTATACACTATGTACAGGAAATACTGCATACACTTCTTCAACTACCTCCATACAAGTGGCTGACTTTTAAGGCGAAAATTTCACCTATGTTTCATCAAGTGATACCACTATTATTTCGATGAGTCTGTCTTATCAGGCTGGTTGGGTTACATGTCGATGAATTTCATTTACTACATGGATTTTATTCCTATCATCCGAACTTTTTTAGTCTGGCTCCATAACTAGTACACTGAACGATGGGAAAAATACTATATCTCTCCAGTTGTCATAGATCCACGTTTTATCATCGAAGCAAGAAGCTATGGCAATCAGTATTCGTAGTTTCTAATGTTCTATCCACTATGGTAGATGTCAGGGACGATGAAAAATGTATAGGCAGATTTTAAGGTACAGATAATACTTGTTGCCATCCGAATGCAGTAAACCCTAACGACAAACCATCAATCATAATTGGTAGATCTGTTACTATGAGAAGTGAAAATCTGGATGCAGAAGCAGTCATAGAACTTGAAACCACGGAGAAAATATCGTCTCAAATTCTAACAGAAATACCATTTTAGTTTGTTAATTAGAAATGTCACTCAGTGATACAGTAAAATTTATTGGGTAACGTTTTGGACGTAATTTATTGTCCATATTCATTTGAATATACAGCAGAAGTAGGTATTCTTTTCAGAAACTTGGTAGCTGTAGAGCATGATCATTACGTAATCTTTGTACTGCTGAAGAATTGGAATGATTTTACCTTTGTTGAAACAACCAGAATACTATCACAGATATTTGGAAACCAGTCATCTCTCTTTTGGATTAGATATCAGTGTTTGAACGTTAAAAAATATTCCATAAGCAGTGTGATCATTTTAAGCTTTCATCAATGACAGAAGACCAATTCGTGTTTTATTTCGTCTACAGTCAACGATCTGCAGCTGACCAAACAGTGTCCAAACGTGGCACTCTAAGAAATTACCAATGAGTGTCAGATATCCATGAACTTGAAGCACATCTTATTAATGGTCGGAAGTGAGAGTCATTCAGTGGATACTAAGTCATTTAGAAAGGGTGTATAGCTACTGACCATGTAAGGGGTGATTATGGTAATTTATTATCACCTTCAGTATGTTAGCATCGCGGTGGCTGGCACTTTGTGAAATTTTGCCCGTTTAAGTATCGTCGATGCGTGAAATGTTCTCAACAAGGTCCTAAAGAAGATCATTATAAAGTTAAACGCCGAAATCGACCACACCTATACTCAAAAAAGCATAAGCACAAAATCTCCAAATCAAATGTAGTAATAGCACTACATAGTGGCAGTTCAGCGTCGCAAAGGAAATATATATACATAAAAATCAGTGGGCAGCAAGTTCGATTATATGCTGATACAGCCTCAGATATAACACTTATCGGCAGGCAAACATGGCAGCGAATAGATCGACTGGAATTCACCGATCTCAGGTCACCCAGTGCATTAGGTGATCAGCGCCATATTACAGGTGAGGTTTGTTGTGTATGGTAATGTGACGTCTAATGGAGTAATGTATCTGACACCAATAGATCTTTTTGGGTTAGATTGGATAGAGAAACTGAAAATGTGCGGAGAACCACTAAACCTTATCTGCAACCACACTCAAGTCATGTAGAGACTGAAACCCGTCATGTCATCGAACATTAATCTGAAACTAACAGATACGTTGTGATTGTGACATGCTACAGTATTATCTGATGGCATAGGGGAATCCACAAAATTGAAAGCTGTTCTCGTCCTCCGTCCAGAAGCTGAACCTGTGTTTTTGCCAGAAAGACCAGTACCATATGCAGTTTTATCTATCATAGAGCAAGAACTTGAACATCTTATGTCATTAAATCTGAATAAACCGATGGATTTTTCGCCATGGGCAGCTACAGTTGGTGTTGTGAAAAAAGTAAATGGCACTATACGCCTGTATCCAGACTACTTTACAAGGCTGAATGTCGTTATTGAAAATCATCTATGTCCATTGCCATAACCTAGAGATCTATTTACAAAAACGAATTGTGGTAAGTATTTTGCAAAGTAGGACTTGTCCGAGCATATTTGCAGATTCCGGGAACAGGGGAATGCAAGGAACTTCTGACCACCAATACTTGCAAGAGACTACTGATATATATATATATATATATATATATATATATATATATATCCGTTTCAGTGTGAAAACAGCTCCGGCTATATTGCAACAAGTATTGGATAAGGTACTATATGATACACCTGGTTCAGCAGCTTAGATGATATAATCACAATGAAGAAAAGCAAAGAGGATTAAATACAAAAACTTTTTCTACTTTGGGAGCAGATCATGGAATATGGATTTCCTGTAGGTATTTAATGCTTTGTGACTGTGATTGCGTGAGCTGTCTGGCAGACTGATCCTGTGGTCTGATTTTTCGGACTGCGTCAAACAAACCTACTACAATTAAAATGCTCGTTCTCTTTATGTCATTCTAAAGTACTAGTGATCCCAGATACTTGGTGCAGATTAATTATTCAATTCATAAATCAAATTTGCAATCTGAAACTTTTTTGTTAATGGATGTCAGAGCATAAATTGTAACCTTAAATATGAAGAAAAAGTAGTCGTGATATCATTAATGTCAACAAAGAAGTCATGATTTCTCTATCTTTGATTTAATGAGGCACAGGATCAGTCAATTTAAAGTCAACTAAAATATTTCAGTAATCCTTGCAGATAAAGGATAAAGTAGGGTTTATGAGGAATAACAATATTTTACATGAAGAAGAATGAAATGAACTCATAGAAGCAGGTTTCAACATTTTCATTCGTCAGTAAAAGGTTATCCTTAGAATACAGGAAATATATGCAAGAGTAATCTATTTTTGATGAGTTACCGGAAAGACTTCCTTGGTAGTGGTTATTATCGAATTCAAATGCTTTGAGTATATATATGTACTGTAGTGCGCCTAATACGGTTAAACGAAATATTTGTACTGTTCGGACAGTTTTTTAAACCACTCTTTGATTGTAAATACATGGAAATGACTGGACTGTCTGACAATTGGGAAAAACCCTCTGTTAATTAATACTTGTTGAACAGTCTAATCTCCTAGCTCAGTTGGTAGAAGGCCTTGCCGGTAACTGGTAGCCCCTGGTTCTTATCCTGCTGTAACGTAAGTTTTCTTTCCAGTTTCATTTGTCAGTCTGCAGCATCAAGGTTATTCGTTACAAATCGACTATCTTTTGAATGAAATAAATTTGCTTTGATTGTGTATCCGTGACGTTTCATACTTAATTGACCTGACCAGTCTTATGTACACCTTACCTACTAGTAGGTTCTAACAGCACAAAAAAAAATTCAGAAAACACTTTATACACTGCGACTAGATTTTCTTTACCCTAATAACTCAGTGTCATTTGGGTTAGATCATGTCTTTTTCGCTGTCTATCAAGTTTGATAACAGTTATCTTGATCTATTTGAATTATTTATGTGTCCGTCTAATCAGGAAACGAAACTCCCATTAATAAGTATCGATGCTTACACGACAGTAAATAATTATTGCAGAAGGTGAAGTCAGCTGAAATATTGAATCGTTAATATATATTATTTTTAAGTAGATTAGGATCAAAGTTGACTTAAGTGACATTCTTGCCCTCATAATTATGCATTCGACCATATAACTCCAAATATTCATAAAGTAACTAATTTTTTGCGAATTTAAAAAGAACACATTTTTCAAAAGTTCAAAATAATTGACCATTTATAATGCTATTTGTTTTACTGCTGAGCAGATAAACTAAACTGTACACAATTCTTTCGAATCACAAAATGTACTTTACTCCACATTCGGATTTTATGAGTACTCTGAATAAATTCCTAAACCAACCAACAAATTATGTAATATATTTCTAGGAATACTGTAACAGTAGTCTTCTAAGTGAATGTTGTATTAACCTTGATGACTAGCAGAGGAACCCAGAAAGCTCATTTCGACCTATTTGGGACTCGTAAGCTGGATATACCTGGAGCACAGTGAGTGCTTTTGTCCCCCCCCCTGAGGCTCGAACGCAGTACCCATCCTTCAAACGCAACTGGGGGACGTTAGCAAAAAGAAATTACAAGTATAACTACAATGAATATTCACTTTCAAAAAGACAGATGCAATTTATTTGTGATCTTAATATCGAGAGTTCAACTTCTACAGATAAAATATATATGAAGTAACCCTTGAAATCAAATCGGTTTTCCCAAGTGAATAATTTGTCTTCTGAAACCGTTAGTCGAGTAGTGTAAAGCAATTTCAGTCCCGACTGAGGACAAAAAAATCTTCTAGTCATTTCATGAGAGAAAATATAAGAACAACATCACAAAGAAGTTCAAATTTAGTTGATACAGTTACCGCATATTCAATTTCAGCTACTAAACTGTCATTTTCAGTATAAATAAATAAATAATTAATTAAAGGGATTCCAGTCAGATCGATGATAAGATTGCATACGACTTTAGCAAGTAGGTATATTAGTTCTGATGGAAAAGTGTTGATGAAGAATATTTATGGCTCAGGAGGATGGCTTTTGGTGTTAGAAGTGAATCTGTAGGAAACTCTAGACCTACACTGCGTGCCTTTCGAACTTTAGACTAAATTGTCATCAAGAACAGATTTTAGCACATTAAAATTTCCCGTTTAGACATTTTGGAGAAACAACTGACTAAGTGAAGAAATACTTCTTTCTACTAAGCTCCTTCTGTTTGGGTCCATACGGATACATATGTGTCATAATCCATACGAAAATGTCACTCTAGTGGAAATAGGTCAGCTGACAGTAACTATGAATTATAACTTGCTCCTGAAGTGAAACAGGTTACACAATAATTGACAAGAGAAATGTGGGTATCACCAAGCAGTCATGTAGTAGTAAGTAGTTACATGGGAACAAGCAGACAGAAGGATTATAGTGAGTTGAGGATGCAGCAATGTCATTTGCAGAGGAATCACACAAGTCGATGAAAAGCGATAGGCCAGATTATTTCAATGAAAGCAGTCGCACTAACTTATTCTATATATCAAGATTTAGTCTATACATATGAAAGATACTGGCTGTTGCTGTGTGAAGTAGACAGATACATAAGTCGTACTGCACAGTGAATATTCTCCGATGAATGATTGCTGATGCATTGTTTCCGTCTTAAGGGTGACTATTGTCAAATGAATATAATAGTAATGCAATTTGGGGGTTTCTGTGGGTTAATTGATTTCAGCTTGGTATTCATCACGGAGAACCACTGAAGACCTGTGAGCACTGGAGAGCTGTTTCGTTCTACTATGGGACTTTACAGCAGTGCGCACACATGACCCCACAAAGTGGATTACTATTCAGTGCTGATTAATGACATGCTTTGAAATGAGATTTCCTGAAGTTCTAATGAGAAGTCGTGACTGGTGAGGCCAGCTAAGTTGGACGCGAGGACAGTTACTTAACGACAGTGTTGGATGTAGGTCGCGCTATACTGCGAACTAACAGAAGTAGGAAAATGTAAACCATTCTGTCCTGGCTGGTTAGTTCACTGGTAACGTGCTGACCACTCGACTTGGAAGTCCTGGGTTCGATCCCTGATGGGCTCATGGATATGCACTGTTAAGGAGTCACATACTAAGACGAAACAGCTGTCCAGTGCTCTCAGGTCTTCAGTGGTTCTCCAGCTGATGTCAATGCGTGATGAAGACCAACTTTAAACATGAAAAGTGAAAATCTTCAGTGCTGCTATACACTGAGACATGGCAGATGATGCCGAGAAATCTTAGGATTTTTGTTCCTTTGGGTTCCTAATGGAACATAGGGCTTCAGTAGCACACATCCATTGCACTCTATCCCCTTAAACTCTTCTAAAAAATTGTTACACAGTGACGCTAACAACTTTGTCGATGAATTTAAGTTTCAAGACTAGACGTTCAGAAACTGTAGTGATTTCTGGTTTAACCGTTGGTGTACTTGAATATCTATTCCAATTAAATAGATCTCTGGTAGCGTTTAGCTCTTCAGAACAAATGATATTTGAATGGTAAACCAAATATTTCAACGAGTTTATTTAGCAGATTAATCACAGAGCTCCATTGTACGCAGTAACAAAATAACTTCCTGAGATAGAGACTAACAGCTATGTATGGGTGTTACCAGTTTTATGGTTTTGATTAATCTGTGGTAACACCATCAAAACCTAAGATCAGCCAAAAAGGAATTGAAAGTCAGACAAGCATTTTGTTCTCATTCAAGTACTCCCAAAAGTTTATCTTAAGTTATCTAGACGTATGGAACAAACATGTTTAGATCTTGTGAAGAATAAGTCAAAATTGAGTAAATACCTTAAAACTCAGTTGTCAAACTTTTCCAGTTTTACTTACTAAGTGATAATGGCAGTATTCATAATCGGTAGGTCCTTAAAGTTAAGATTTGGGGAATCCTAACTCAAAAGCGAGTTACTCTAAGTAAGCTAATTATTATAAAGATTATCGATTTAAATAACTTAAACGTAGATTGGATATTACTTCACTGTCATTTGAAAGGTTTGTAGTGTGAACTACTGAGGAAACTAAACAAGTGGATACAACTGTTTTTGGCACATTGACCAGACAGTATTTCCCCGATAGTCACCTGTTATTGGAATACATTTACATACCACTGGTGAAATTACCAATTTGAAAAATTACAATATAATACTTTAAAACATCCTTATCAATACTTCCGATTTGATTGATGTTAAAACTGACTACTTATATTTAGAAAACCCTTGACGGCCGAATGCTTTTTTGCAGTTGAACTAGTCCTATCCAAAGTTGAAGCCCTGCAGATATTGCTATGAGGCGTTTTCATCCTCCAAAGTCTTCATATTTTGCCGTGATCATATGCTTTCCCCTGTCATCTAGAATAAGTGAAGATGACCAAGACGTAACGTTGTCGATGACTTTAACGTGTTACTTTACGATTGCCTATTAAAGATGGTGAGAAGTACTTCTACAGAAGGCTTTGGTAACTGCTCCCGTTCATCACTTCTTCGTTAATCAACCATGTTTCTCCTGATCGCCTGGATTCTGGTAAACTGATAAATTGGGCAAAACATAATAGCGAATTTGCGTTCGTTAAATTCATCTTTAGATTCACGCATACGGCATCAAAATATTCAGCAGACTGTGACATTTCACTCATAGGTTGTGAACTTATCGCTTCCAAAGCAACAATGAATGAAACGGCTGAAGACTGCAAATCAGTATGCCGACAATAACCTTTCTGTTTCTTTTTCAGGAGACTTAATGAAAATGCGACACATTCTTGAGAGAGCTACTTGTTGGTATATGACTGCGAATATTGCTTTCAAGAGAAGTACTCACCAATAATTTATTCAGAAGGTTCCTGAAGTCCGGCATGTAGACCACTACCTAAGGGTATTTTAATATTACCAAATACATGTACACAGCTAAAATTCACTAGGCAGAAGGTACTGCAAACGACGGATAAAATGTTCAACTGGAATAAACGTTGAACAGTTGCAAAAACACGTGTGAATTTCTTACTATTGCCTGAGCTGTAAAACACTGACTTGAACTCCAAAATCATATCACTGTACCTTAAAACTTACCACCTTAAGGATGCTTTTTCATATGAAATAACCACCGCCAAACCTAATCTCTCCGTACTACAATCACTGTGATAATTCATTGATAAGAAACTTCTGAATCTGTTCAAGTAAAGATTTCAACCTACCATCAAGTTAGTCGTAAATATCTTTACAGCTAAAAATGAATGGTGACTTGAGAAAATTTAGAAATTCGTTTAAATTCCTAAAATAACAGCGAAATTCGATTCTCTCACGAAGCAGATCATCATATTGTTCCAGATTCCCCTACATACATGACGATGTAGCTGAAGTTGGACCAATACATTTAGCAGGGGAAAATCAACTTAGAAAGTCAGTAGATTACGCGAATGTGAATCTTAGTGTGCTTGCCACCATTACACACAGATATAACTATCCAAGTAGCGAGGCGTTTCTCTCAACAGCTTACGATAGTTACACGAACTAAAAAATAAGCAAAATGGCGGGAGGCTCTTAGGGATATGGCTAAACATTGGAGCTTTAGATAACGCTATTAGAAGGCGAAGATTATCTGAAAAATGCGATGTATTTGCGCAATACATTCCGAACAATCTGATCACATATTTTTTTGTCCAGTCATGTATGTATGAAAACTAAATGTCAAATATAATGAATATGAAAATGCTGTGACACTAGTCTTGGTAATATAATCAGATAAGGATTATCAAGGTAAATTAAGCAAAACAACAAATTATTATGTACACACAGCTGGGGCTCAAGTTTACGAATGGTTAACGCTTCGGCAAACTTCAGTATATGTCATTGATTATTCCTGTATAATATCTTGAAGGGTTTTCGTATCAACCTTGTGATTCATTTCAATGATATGTCTTGCTATAGATGACGGTGGATGTCTGTCATCTGCACTTGCCAATGTTTGTGTGCTAAATTGTTTTTCAAGCCATTTAGGTATGTGTTCACCCACCCTGGTCTGCATTGAATGATTACTCCTCCTTATGTATGTGCCCGCACATCCATGTAAGTTGGTAAACACAGTGGGATGTGACGAAATCATTCATGCGAGATTAAGGTTTTTGGCGAAGCATGTGCTTTGTTATCTCAACAATAGTAAGCTGAGCTGCGTAGTATGTTTTACTGATAAGAGATTTTAATCTCTGCTGCAATATCATACCACTCGTTTCCCTTCTTACGGTACTCTAAGAAATATATCTTTCTTCGAGACTGAGGAAACTACACGCATCGGGGTCAGATGTTTTCTACAGTGGTTCATAGACTGCAATGAATATCGGTTTCCCATTAGTGTATCTGTCAGAAATTTCTTCTCATCATCCGTCGTATCAGATGTAAAAATACGTTGGCTTCTATTGAACAAGCATCTTACTAAGCCTCTCTTATATTTCATCTGGCAAAAACTGTAGGAACTCAAGTACTTTCTTGTCCATCTTCCCTCCAGCACAAGAGTATATCAAATGTATTGCGGAAATACATCAGATTTTTCACATAATCTTCGTTTTCTAATAGCGTTGTCGTAATTTATTAAAGTGACTAATTGATTTGAACATTGAAGCGTCTGTTTCAGATTTTCCCAAGTGAATAGCTGATGCTTCAGATAAAGGAAACGATTCAAATGGATTGACTAGAGGGCTCAAATTCACAAAAATTGTATATAATCTTTATACTAACAAACATATGAATCTATCAGATTAAATCTCTGCTTTATGAACATTTACTGTAATTAGTGTTTGATAAAATAGGTGTTCATAGTACAAGAACTTTTCAAAAACATGCTTTTTTTTTTAACTCTCAGTTAATTAAGTACCTACAGTTTGTTTAATTTGTAAAAAGAACAAGACATTTTTGTGTTCTATAATCTCTATTTCAAAGTTGAGAGCTACACCGTGAAATAAGTGAATTATTAAACAACTTAAACATAAATTTACCTTAAGATTTACACTGAAAGTGAATAATACGTATGAAAGATTTCACACAATGTGCAACTTTCTACATACAATGTACATTTGATTATCTTTTCAAGTTATCATTTTGATGAACTTGACAAACCTAACTGTTCTACCTATATTATTAACGGAAATTATCGATCTTTCCGGATCGTTTGCTCATACGATAGTTGAAATGATATAGATAGTGGTTAGCAGTGGAATCCACGATTCGGGTTATTTTCCTATTCCGGACTCGTCAGCTATATGTATCTGCCTCTCAGTGACTCAAATCCAGGACCAATCGCTTCAAACGTCAAAGCATTATTCACTAGGTTACTGAGTCACTCCTTGTACGACAGGTATAGTTTTGATGTTATTCCTTACAATTTCCCGTTGTTAATTGGACCGAATTGACCAGTTTCTGTTTACACAAGTCAATAAACTAATGTTTTCCTAGCATTAGATTTACTTGGATTATTTGAAAAATGGTAGTTTTCCAATGGGTCTAAGTGATTGCACATACGTATGTATGGTACTACACTGTAAATAAATTGGGCATTGAATTACTTACTGTTATTTCATAGAACATACTCTGTGGGTTTATAACATTTGGTCAAAAATAATCTAAAATAGTCAGTATTTTTTTAGTGGAAACTTTGTTGAAACTGCAGATGTATAGTTAAAAATGATTCAAGTGAATTATTTCCACAAGAGTTAAGGAGTTTTCAAATTAGTCTAATAAATTATGATATTAAACTCCTTAAATTAATTCTTTATATGAATTTCATATATCGTCTAATTTTACTTATAACTATAATTTGATCCAGGGGATAATGAAGAAGTATGGTAAATTTATTCATTAGGTAAATGTTATACCACTGAAATGCATCCTTCGATTCATGTAACTAATTCCTATAGCGTAAAACAGGTTAATTCTGTTGGTTATACTACCCCATATATAAACAAATAAATGTACGCTTGATCGGTATATATTGTGTCTAAGAAGCAGTGAAACGGGTACATTTCATGATCTCAATAATATGAATTACTAAAGATTTGCTTAACCTTGGAAACGGATGCCGTATTGTTTAGTATAACTGTACTGTCCCAAAAGAAAAACGGTGTATAGTACTTCTAACTAAGCAATAGACAATGGTGTTTTATCGACTCATGAGTTAATCATATACGTAAGTTAGCATACAAACTCATGTATTCATAGTGAAAGAAAGTATTATCGTAGTAACTATCATCAGTTTTTCCATATTAAAGTATTTAGGAAAGAAAGTGACAAAAATTGTTTGATGTAACCCCCATTACACCATTTGGCATCTCAATTTAGGTTGAAGCTACATACGAATACAGAAGTGAGTTTATCTGAAAAGTATGTATGAACAAATAATTTTGAAGTGGTTAAATTATCTCTTAATTTCAATTTAATCAAAATTTTCTGCTTCTACTGAGTTATATTTACTAAACCATACCTTTAATTCATTTGAATGAAAGTTTACTACTGAGATTATTGTCCACGTATGAAGCCAAGTAAAAGACTCATTCATTCCCTGAAGTAACAACCTTAAGATATTGAAATGTTGGAGAATATTTGTAGCTCAGCTGGATAGTCTTGGTTGCATTGTGTTCTCTGAGTTGAGGTGTTTAATCGTGGAGCTTTCGTCGCCTTTCTGGATGACATCATCAGCACTAACTTCAATATGAAGCGAGCTGTCAATATCTCTCCAGGAGTGATTCGGCAGGTTGCCCTGGAGAAGTGGTTTGTGATTGGTTGTATCCTTTGACTGTTGTCATTGGCTGTATAAATTTTCCTGTTGGCTGTTACTCTGCTTAACCTCTGACCTTCCTGCCATTTATCGTTTTTCTTATTGGTTTATAACCTCGCCTGGTTAACTAGTTTACTAGTTACTAGCCGGTCCTAAGCCCGGGTAAAGAGGGAAGGTTGGGCATAGGGCTAGCAACCCTACCCCGTAAAACAAATCTAACCGCTAAAGAAACTTCAAAGCACAAACAAAATATAAAAAATGAAAACAAACTTATTCCCCGCTGGAATCGGAGAGGCGAAATGACGCCAGTTGGTGAAAGCCTTCGGGAAGCCAATTGGCCGATGTGTCTTCTCTCGATGAAAGCGAAAGTAAACGTGGGGACATGGAATGTCCGCACGATGTTTGAACCCAGTAAGGCAGCCCAGATTGCAAGGGAGATGAGAAGGTATAACATCGAAGTGCTTGGGATTTGCGAAAGCAGATGGAATGGGAGTGGACTCTCCAAACTGTCAACTGGAGAATCAATAATCTACTCCGGTCACCCAGACGCCAACCACGAGCACACTGAGGGAGTGGCTATCATGATGTCCTCAAGAGCATCGAAGGCTCTCATGCAGTGGGAACCAATCTCCTCCAGGATCATGACAGCAAGATTCAACTCAAAAGGAAGAAAGGTCACAATCATACAATGTTATGCACCTACAAATAATGCAGAGCAAGAGAAAAAGGAGGATTTCTACAGACAACTTCAATCAACACTGGACAAGACGTCAGTTGGCGATATCAAAATTCTGATGGGCGACATGAATGCCAAACTGGGAGGGGACAACACGGGAAGAGAACTAACCATGGGTCGAGAGGCACTAGGTGAAATGAATGAGAATGGAGAATTGTTTGCAGAATTCTGCGCATTCAACGATTTGGTGATTGGAGGCAGTGTGTTCAGGCACAAAGATATCCACAAAGCGACATGGATTTCACCAGATGGACACACTAAAAATCAAATCGACTTTATCTCAATCTCAAGAAAATGGAGACGCAGTCTACTTAACACAAGGTCAAGAAGAGGAGCAGATGTAGGTTCAGACCACTACCTAGTGCAAGGAACCTTCCAAATCAAGTTAAAAGCCTTCAAGGAAGCTGGTGATAGACCTCAACCCAAGTACAACACTCGGAAACTGAAGGATGAAACTACAAAGGAGATCTTCAAGGCAGCCATCAAGACAAAATGGGAGACATCGAGCAACATCCCTGAAGAAACCTGTGTGGAAGAACATTGGAAGTCTTTGAAAGCTATGTGGAAAGAAACCTGCACAACAGTATTAGGAAGGAAGAAGAAAGAAGACAAGGAATGGATCTCGACGGATACCTGGAAGCTGATAGAGGAGAGGAGGATGGTGAAGCAGAAGATAAACCAGTGCAAGGATGCTCAACGACAAGAGGAACTGAGCACAATGTATAAAACACTGGACAAAGAAGTGAAGAAGAGTGCACGCAACGACAAAAGACACTTCTACGAAACACTGGCAAGTGAAGCAGAACAGGCTGCAGGTAAGAGAGACCTGACGACATTGTATCAAATAACCAGGTTGCTGTCAGGGAAGAGACCAACACAGATGAAACCAATAAAAGATGAAGAAGGAAATTTAATTACAAAAGAAGAGAAACAGAGGAAACGATGGGCCGACCACTTCAAGAAGCTCTTGAATCGACCACCACCTGCACTTCGTCCAGAAATACCACCTGCAGCCGCTGAACTACAAGTGAACATTAATCCCCCAACGAAAATGGAAGTCCTGAACGCCATAAAGCTACTGAAATGTGGGAAAGCAGCAGGACCAGATGGAATACCGCCAGAAGCACTGAAAACAGATGCAGAGACAACAGCGGCCATGCTCACACCACTATTGCAGAAGGTGTGGAAGGAAGAGAAGGTACCTGACGATTGGAAGAAGGGTTACCTTGTCAAACTGCCGAAGAAGGGAGACCTCAGTGCTTGCAAGAACTGGCGCGGAATCACTCTCCTGTCCACCCCAAGTAAAATATTAAGCCGCATCATCCTGGAGAGGCTAAGGGATGCACTGGATTCAAAACTACGACCGGAACAGGCAGGCTTCAGGAAGTACAAATCATGTGCAGACCAAATTGCAACGCTTCGCATCATCATAGAACAGAGCATAGAATGGCAATCACCTCTCCACCTCAACTTCATCGACTTTGAGAAGGCCTTTGACAGCGTCGACCGAGAAGTAATTTGGAAACTGCTTCAATACTACGGAGTGCCGCAAACCTTTATCCGCCTCATTCAACAACTATATGAAGATGCCACATGCCAAGTAATCCACAATGGGAAGCTCAGTGATGCCTTTGAAGTGAAGACAGGAGTGAAACAAGGTTGCCTACTATCCCCCATGATATTCTTGATTGTGGTGGACTGGATCATGCAGCAAACAGTAGGCAGCGAGAAGAGGGGGATACACTGGACGACGGAAAAGAACCTAGAAGACTTGGATTTCGCCGATGACTTATGCCTAATGTCACATAAACTTGAAGATCTGCAGGCAAAAACTAACAAGTTGATAGAAGAGGCAGCGAAGACGGGACTTCAGGTGAATATAGAGAAGACAGAAGTGATGAAGATACCGCACCACCACCATCAACAACAACAACAACAAACTCCAATCACTGTCAACGGGAGAAACTTAAAGGAAGTAACCTCCTTCACTTATCTAGGAAGCACTGTTTCAACTACAGGCGGGACGGACGAGGACGTCAAAGTCAGAATCGGAAAAGCAAGACAGGCATTCATTAGCCTGAAACCAGTGTGGAGATCTTCTGCACTCAGCATGCGGAACAAGATACGGATTTTCAACACCAACGTCAAGTCAGTGCTCTTGTATGGCTCAGAGACCTTTATCCGCCTCATTCAACAACTATATGAAGATGCCACATGCCAAGTAATCCACAATGGGAAGCTCAGTGATGCCTTTGAAGTGAAGACAGGAGTGAAACAAGGTTGCCTACTATCCCCCATGATATTCTTGATTGTGGTGGACTGGATCATGCAGCAAACAGTAGGCAGCGAGAAGAGGGGGATACACTGGACGACGGAAAAGAACCTAGAAGACTTGGATTTCGCCGATGACTTATGCCTAATGTCACATAAACTTGAAGATCTGCAGGCAAAAACTAACAAGTTGATAGAAGAGGCAGCGAAGACGGGACTTCAGGTGAATATAGAGAAGACAGAAGTGATGAAGATACCGCACCACCACCATCAACAACAACAACAACAAACTCCAATCACTGTCAACGGGAGAAACTTAAAGGAAGTAACCTCCTTCACTTATCTAGGAAGCACTGTTTCAACTACAGGCGGGACGGACGAGGACGTCAAAGTCAGAATCGGAAAAGCAAGACAGGCATTCATTAGCCTGAAACCAGTGTGGAGATCTTCTGCACTCAGCATGCGGAACAAGATACGGATTTTCAACACCAACGTCAAGTCAGTGCTCTTGTATGGCTCAGAGACCTTTATCCGCCTCATTCAACAACTATATGAAGATGCCACATGCCAAGTAATCCACAATGGGAAGCTCAGTGATGCCTTTGAAGTGAAGACAGGAGTGAAACAAGGTTGCCTACTATCCCCCATGATATTCTTGATTGTGGTGGACTGGATCATGCAGCAAACAGTAGGCAGCGAGAAGAGGGGGATACACTGGACGACGGAAAAGAACCTAGAAGACTTGGATTTCGCCGATGACTTATGCCTAATGTCACATAAACTTGAAGATCTGCAGGCAAAAACTAACAAGTTGATAGAAGAGGCAGCGAAGACGGGACTTCAGGTGAATATAGAGAAGACAGAAGTGATGAAGATACCGCACCACCACCATCAACAACAACAACAACAAACTCCAATCACTGTCAACGGGAGAAACTTAAAGGAAGTAACCTCCTTCACTTATCTAGGAAGCACTGTTTCAACTACAGGCGGGACGGACGAGGACGTCAAAGTCAGAATCGGAAAAGCAAGACAGGCATTCATTAGCCTGAAACCAGTGTGGAGATCTTCTGCACTCAGCATGCGGAACAAGATACGGATTTTCAACACCAACGTCAAGTCAGTGCTCTTGTATGGCTCAGAGACTTGGCGCGTCACGAAAGGTATTTCCAATAAACTACAGACATTCATCAACAACTGCTTACGCTCGCTGCTGAAGATCAGATGGCCAGAAAAAATAAGCAACAAGGAACTCTGGGAACGAACCAACCAAGAACCTATCACGCAACAAATATGCAGGAAGAAGTGGAGATGGATTGGCCATGCACTGAGAAGGCCGACTGAGGACATCACGCGTCAGGCCCTCGAGTGGAATCCCCATGGGAAGCGACGAGTTGGACGTCCAAGGGTGACATGGAGGAGGTCGTGCGAGCAGGAAATGAGAGCTTCTGGGCTGTCGTGGGACCAGGTTCAAAAGATCTCAGAGAACAGAGGTCACTGGAGGCGTGCTACTGAAGCCCTATGTTCCACTAGGAACCCAAGGGACTAATAATAATAATAATAATTATTGGTTTATAGATTGGGTCTATGTCCATACATCTACCAATCGCTGACTGACCTGAATGCCAAGCTTATAGGAATACTTTGTATTTCCTCTGCCCAAGACTTTTGCATTGTCAAAACTGAATTCATGTCCATAATTATCCATGTGCACTGAAGTGGGTGATGAAATGTCGTAACGTTATCTAAAATGTATAAGTATCATAAATTCCAAAGGATTTCATTAAAAATGAAATTGAAACACAAGAAAACGCCTAACGTTCTTAAGGCTTAAGGGTATATTCATTGAAAGGATGTATGAAACAAAATCAATTTAAATGTCAACAGCTTCTGTTCAATTAACTAAAATTCAGACACCAGTATGAAAATGAAAACTTCCGTCGAAGAAAACTCATACACAATACAAAATATTTGTTTATTTTCTCCCAATATACTACACTGGGATTACATAAGTAGAAATACACCCTATACGATAAATCATACTAAATAGGTGCCCTAGTTTTTTCCAAACCATCCAGTCTATTGTTGGTCAGGATACGTACAAACTCATCATTTTTCAAAGATACCTACATGATAATTGGACAGGAAGTAATTCATAAACCAGAATGCAAAGACTAATGGACAGAAAGAATCAACGTAGAACCTCCCGCACAAATGCATGGGGTTGAAGTTGCCACATTTCACAGTAATATACGAAGAACAGGTGGATAGAAAGATTGGTATCAAAGTTGATAGTGTGAGAGAATAAACAATTTGAAGATAAAGTTTAGTGTAAATATTCGATATTCAGAGGATATCAAAGAGTGAATACATCTGCGCCATTGTGACTGATATCCAGCCATGTCACCAAAAGGCCTTAACTACTGATTCCTATCGTCTTGTGGACCCCGACTAGACAGTCTGCATCCTTTCAAACGGCTCAGATCAATAGTCAGAAACTTCATCAACTGATGCCACGTCCTGCTGTGGCAAACCTGAACCCTCTCTCAACCTCCCCCAGCGTGCTACGTCGAGGTAGGCGGTAGATCTACATGGGCAATGTATGTCCAAGCCACTTTAGTCAATAAAGTTTCACAGTCTCATTGATTGACTTGGCCTCCTTGCTTAGTACTCTTTACCTAACCTCGATAATGCTCAAATGGTGTTTCCATCATGCACGAGCAATGCTATAAAGACACCTGAAATCGAAAACCTGTAACCACTTTATGTTTTCTAATTTCAGCGGCCTTGTCTGACAGCCGCATAGCAGGACAGAACGGACTGCACAGCAGTTTACTTACTCTGTATAAACAGATCCAGCGACTGAAGGACTAAAGCGTATATCTTGACGGTAAATGTAACGAAACTGCTGAGAAATTCAACTATAGACCTAATGCTGCATTAAAACGAACATAAATAACTGATATGACTTTTATAACAATAATAATAATAAATTTAATACAAAATAAGTTATATGAAAACAAACCAGTTAACAGGTTTCATTTTGGTAATGTAAACTGACTGTTATGTACAACTGTATCGAACAAACTGTTTGCTAAGACAAGTGAAAGTAAATAAGCTTCCTTTTTATTTTATATCAAATAACATTCACTAATTTCAGTAAATGAGATAAAAAAAACACATGGATTGGCAGTATAGAAGAAAGAGTCCTCGATTAGATTTCCTACCATTTTCCAACAGATCCGAGACCTACAACGACAACTGTTGGATAGTGAAACCTCTTGTCACGAGTGCAATTTAGAATTCTTGAGATTGTCTCGAATAACTAGTAAGCAGATTAACTTACATTTATTGAGTTTTGCCGAAATGATCGCTAATTCTTCACAAATGTGGTAACTTTTGCTGGTTAGATAACACTACCAACTCTAACTCATTTTCTCTGCATTTCCTGGTCAGCTTTCAGTTACTACTAATCTTATCCTTCAGTAGTTATGAATTCTTACCATTGTAAGAACTTATTCCAAGACGTTTGATTTCTATGAAAATTTCTGTCTACATTCATTGGCATTTTCAAAATATTCATCAATTTGTAAAATAATAAAAAGACAATCTTCCAACGACCGTCTCTACTTTATTACTCAGTTTCTCTGGATTTAGTAACATAGTATTAATATATCTTCCAAGTGCAACCATTTTCTTTTGAACTTATTTTTGACACTAAAATTGCTTTAGATAGACGACAATCCTCTAAGTCAAATGAACTCATATTATCCTGCCTCAACTGTTGTTTCTTTCTTGTCCAAAGATTTATAAAGAGGGGGGGGGAGGTTGATAAGCGATATCGGAAACCTCAATAAGTGAAACGATCACAGGAAATCAAGAGAAATCATGCAGCTGTCGCATCTCATTAATGGTGCAAGAGGTAACTCAGTATAAAGATCGAGATGAGGATAATCATATCCTAAGGTAAATAAGCTCCATTTTCAACAGCAGGTTGCAGTCCGATCACCGATATCTCGTGTTATTTTATCAGACTAGTGAAGTAAAAATTATTTGTAAATGTCAGTATCAAGTATTGTTCTATCATTCCCAAGTTGCTTGATGGTATTAGCTACGGTTTTTCGTAGTGATACATCAATATTTTCTTCGAATCAAGTGACCAGAAGGTATTGAATTGTTAGAATCAACAATTCTGAAAAGACAAATTAACTCGAATTGCGATGAGATAGTGGTAATAACTGACTAATTTTAGAGATTGGTAATGAATGGATTGACTGACTGATAAAATCAACGTAGAACCTTGCACACAGGTGCATCGGCTTATGTTGCCGCAATTCACAGTAGTATACAAAGAACAGGTAGATAGAAAAAGTGATCTGAAGGAAGGTAAAGTGGTGTGAGAGAATAAGCAATCCGAAGATAACGGTTAGTGTGAATATTCAATGAATGAAGTGCTGATTGAAACGCGACACTATTTCACTGCTTCAGTAAGACACTGAGCGAATACTCCCAACTCTAAGAAAACAATGGTGGGACATTGAAAAGCGTGTCAAATCCTAAAAGATATAAACCCCAAGGAAAAAGCACTTTGTTGATAAAGATATTGATACTGGGTGATGATTGAGCGTGAAATGAAAGTTTGGACCGCTGCCAGATTAGAACCAGTGACTCACACGTTTGTGGCCTTGTGCTCTAACAACTGAGCTACGACGTCCAACTGCCGACCAGATTTTTATTTCACTTCAAACACCAAGGGTCTTGCCCGACTACCATGTGAATTCATGAAGCATTACAACCGCTTGGTCGTACTCACTCTGACTGACCAGTCATGACTTCTCATCCCAATCCCAATCTAACTGAATTAAAGAAGTAGGGAGCATCATATTGATCATCATTTTGACTATCTGAGATGGCCCTTGGTTTGGAAGACTTGTATTGATACTGAATGATGATTGAAGGTGAAATGAAAATTTGGGTCGCGGTGGGATTCGATCATCAGTTAGTATCGATAATCTGCCAAACTATGGCAATCTCAGATAGTCAAAATGATAATAAAGATATTTACAAAAAGAAGTTTCTCGTACTTAGAGACACAAACTGTAGCTATTTTCCTACTCACTAGTTGATCACTTCACATATGTAATGTGAGAAATACTTAAAAATACCAGTTTACTGAAACCAGAAATTCGATTAACCATAAAGTGTTTGTCATACGAGTGAGTTACTTCCTATCACGTTCCAATTTATCAGCCTTAGTGTGACACATTAATTGTGAAAGCAGAAAGTTATGAGTTAAACTTCAGAATGGTGTAGTTGGGGATTTATACCTACTGCATGAGCATAACCAAACCTAAGGAGTCATATACATAGCAATATGTGGGTGAAACCTTGAATGCATGGCCTAATTTGGATGATGGACCAATAATTTATAACTCTACATTCGATGACTTATTAACAAATGTGAACTAGAAGTTTTAAAAGTAAGAACACATTTTATGCTCCACAGTAGAGATAAGATTTATTCATAACGTGTAAAATGAATCAGTAAATTAATAAGCGTTATTCATAAATAGTTATAAGGCTGTGAAATGATATTATTGATCAGGAAAGATGAAACTAAGTAAGTCTGGAAAAAAAGGAATAACATCTTAAATGACCAATAATTTCACAAGTTACATTAATTTATCTTGATGAAAACATTTTTCTATTCCATGCAAAACTCGAAGAACCGTTTCCTCAGGGTATGTTTTACCAACCACTTGAATAGAAAGTGGCAAATTCTCTCCTCCATCTAACAGTCTGTAAACTTTGGACATGTAAGCGTCACCAGAAGCGGAAAGTGAAGCAGACTTTGCCAGTGCATCTTGAACATCTTTTTTGCTAACAAAACCAGCTGGTACTTTTCCCGCAGGGTAATCAACAATGTTACACAGATAAGTATAAAGGCTAGAGAGATTGATAAGTGAGGTAGGAGTATTTTCAGGTGGTGCACGTTAGGCAAACACAGGACGAATTAGTGCATCTAGAGGACCTGCTTTTTTCCAAGCTTCTGCAAATTCACGTTGGTATGCATTAATTGCAGTGGTCAGTTTGAGTGCTGACTGACCGTCCTCAAGTTTCCGAAGTGCCAGGATAACTTCAGCTGATTTTCCAACAAGGTATCTAGAGATGAATCCTATCGATGACTTAAGGAAGTTAGGAACACTGAGAAGACGGTCAGCAAGACGCAACTGAGGTCCAATCTCCTCACCCTGTAAATTCCTTCTTAGTTCAGGACCTCCATTTGCAAACAGGGCACGCAGACCAAGGACATAAGCTTCATAAGGATGAGGAACTGCAAACTTTACTAGTTTATGACCAGCATTTTCCAGTGCTTTAACTGCCTTCTCGACAACTCGCCGATTCACATCCAACACTGGCATGAGATTAGGATCATCGAAGCTGCAGTAGTAACCGATTACTAATTTACTTTTGTTCTTTCCTTCATAAGAATCGTCATTGAAATGCATTGGTACAACGTATGGGTCTAAATCAAACATTGTACGGCACAACAATGCACGCATTACACGAGCTAAGTCTTCCACTTTTCTACCCATAGGTCCTGGGCATTGCTGCAAATACAAGACGGAATTTCTACCAGCTGAAGCCAACCCTGATACACTCAATCTTCTAACTGTTGGTTTCAGACTGGTCAAACCACAAAATGCCGAAGGTATGCGAAGGCTGCCGCCAATATCACTACCAATACCGACAGGTGATCCATGCAAAGCTAACAGTACAGCTTCACCAGAAGAACTGCCTCCAGGCATACGGGATTTGGAAAATGGATTATAAGCATTGCTGTACACAGAGTTGAAACTATCTAACGTGCGACACACTTGTGTAGTAACGGTGGTCACAAAAGGGATCGCCCCAATGTTTTTCAAGACTTGAATAATAATACAGTCCTTATTCATAGGTTGGTTACATCGTTTTATAAGACCAAACGTAGCATCGTATCCTGAAACACAACATGAAGTAAATCTACAGGGTTTAAATTTCCGTTTTTAATATCTTCACATAGATCAGAAAGATCTCTTTCCACTTTATGCAACAAGCTATCAGTACCTCCGTGTAAATTATTCAGACACTTTCTGACATTTTCAGTTCCCTCTGAAATACAAGCCTTCTTTTGAATTAACTACCTCTTATAACGACATGAACTCAGGATCGAAGTGATAAAATACCACAAAAATAATCTCAAGCTGGAAGTTAGGACAATAAGTTTGAGTAGAAAGGAAAAAACAATTCTCCAATAACTTGAGAACATTCAGCCACCAAATGACTTAAGACCATAGGTTTAGAAAGCTGAAAAATAAAATGAGGTAAAGTGCTTATTCCGCACTACTTAGAGGTTCATTAGAACAAAACTAGTTGGATAAGTTTGTCGATAAACTACACATTGCTATGAGCTATAGGTTTAACTGGTATGATGGAATACAGTCTCAGTTTATTGTATGCTTATCAAGTTATTGCTGATCAATAAAATAAAACTTACCAACTGAGGAATAAGCATGAATTTTAAGAGGTAGATGTCACCTTGCCCAAAGCAGGAAAAATAGGATAATAAAAAGAGATAAAAGTAGTGAGCATATTTAGTATATATATATATATATATATATATATATATATATATATATATATATATATATATATATATATATATAAGAAGCATTACCTCAAGTTCCTGTGTTCCTTTTCCCACATGTTCATGCTATTGACTTGCTCCAGTCATAAAAAAGTATGACTTAAACTTAGTGCTATAGGTTAAACGTACCCTTAAATTTGCCACCTTTCAATAACACAAAGTTAGTAATTAACGGTTCCTTTCGACAAAAACATCCTTAATCAAATACTGGGCTCTCCAAAGACATCCTTCTGGTCTTTTTGGTTTAACGTATATTTTTCTCCGGTCAGCTATCACGTCCCATGAAACTCATCAGGTGAAACATACTGATCCGAACGGCCGTTGAATTTTAAACAAAAAGTGGGTCTTGGCAGGAGCACAATCAGCGGCCTCCGAGTTTGTAAGAAAACATCAGCTTCACAGAGACAAGATGCCTTAGAAAACGCAAGAAACTCTCAAAAAAAATGCATAAAACGGTGTTATTAGTCTCAAGCAGTTGCTTCTTAGGTTCTGAAGTCGACTTAGTCATTAGCCGTACTGAATATGTAAAGTCTTGTGATTCCATCCACCTCACCTGACCAAAACTGATAAAACGGTAAGTGAATCCGAGACACTTCACTTTTTAATCAAACATGCTCAATCAATAGAGTTCTCAAAATACAATCAAATCATGTAACAGACTATTTTATTTGAAACAAAAATCTGGTAAGACATGAACACCGAGAAACACGATGAAGTTGAAAGAGAGGATAAAGGAAAAAGAAGAGTGAATAGACAGTCAGTTCCATGGGATACATCGACAAAAGCTTTTACTGTATTCCACTTTCCGCAAACAGAGAATACACGAAAAAGGACAGCATAATCACCTTTGTTTTCATTTCTGAGTCACATCAGACATCATTTCAAACCACTGAATGATATGATCTTTCAAGATCCATCCAAGGAGTTATGAAGCAAACACCGAAGCTAACCAAATATATATATCTTTCATCTTACGGCACTACTTTAAACACTGACCACTTCCCCGACTGGTCCAAATGGTCTTATGGATATCATACAGTGAATGATACAGGGGCCGTTAAGACGAGATCGGTAATACGTCTGAGTTACTGAAGCCGGTATTTTAAAATGCTTTCATTCAATGAACGAAGAACGCCATTTAGTGTAAGTAGACATAGATGCAGTCCAAAACTGCTTACGTGGTATTGTCACTGGATACAAGTCACCCTACGTAAACAATGGTGGTCGAACACACAGTCGCCGAACGTTATCCATTGAGAAAGACTAGATTTCACGGATTGAGACCAAAACTGTTCGCATATATGCGTTACAGCATCAAAGGAAACAAAGAATGGTGCCTTTTACTGTTTTTGTCGGTATGCCATAAAAAACCACATCCACCACACATCTACTAGCACTCACAAAACTTAGGTACACATGTTTTTAAACTGCTTCAACGGTTCATCACCAAAGATAGATGAAGGTATACATTTTTAATTTTGTAGATGGACTCTATATTTCAGCAAGGTAAAGCGAATGTCATACTTACGGACATTGATCATGCCGGATTCGAGGAGTCAATATTTCGTGGCACCTCAAGATGACATCGACTCCATACTTAAAATCGAGACGTCTGTTACCCAGTCTACGTGACCATTACCACCACTTTTTTCTTACGAAGTTAGGGAGGAATAGCAGAAATCAAGCAACTCGGACTGATCCCACTTTTAGTTTGGAACAATGAAGACAGACGGTTGTATACGCTCATTCTACCTGAGGTATTTCTATATAGAGTTCTAAAGATTTAAACAAACTTCAGGGACACTTCTTATTAACAGACAATTTCCAAACACAGATGAGCAAATGCGGAATCTGATACGGAAGTGAGTTAGTTCAAGTAACAACACTTCATAAAAGCATGCAAAGAAAGGGATACAAAAAAATTCGGTATAAAAGCAGACAAAGTGTATTGGGATGGAGGGAGAGAAACAATCTAAAAAGTTAACTTCATTGACGATGTTCAAACTTTAGAGGACATCTGCACCATTGTAACTGACTTCCGACCACGTCGACAAGAATCTCCAATCATTGACTCCTAACATCTCAAGAACCTCAGACAGCCAGCCCACATTTCGACACACGGCTCAGATCAACAATTAAAGACCTCATTGGTTGGTGACGTTCCTTGATTTGATGGCCCTCAAACTTCCAACACAATCCTAATTCGGCTAACGTTGTGCGGTTAGGTAGGCGGTGATTTGACTAGCGTAGCACATATCACCTTATCAGTTGACTTATCTTTCTTGTTCAATACTCTACATATAACCTTAGCAATTATACGCCATAAGCGCTACGAAGATACCCGTAATCAAAATCTTTTTAAATAATTTACTTTTCATGTCCATGTCTCATAATCACAGAGTAAAGCGGACAGCCCTGCTAAATGTCCATCCTTTGATGCCATAAATACGTTGATTTGGCAAACACTAAGCAGGCTTTTGGAATTAGGGGTGATATTTCGTCAGAAACTAATCCACTAGAACTGACACGTCTCCAAAACAACTACGGTTTGATATATGGTACGTCATGACAAATTAATGGACTGTGACTAATGTATATTTATTGGTTACACGGCAGGATGAACTTTCTCGAACATCAATTGCTTCCTCGGAACCAATGACATTTTCAACAGCCAACTCCAAGCTATTGAGCATGCTTGCATCTCAAAACACCTGAAACACAAGCAATTATAGATTACATGTACCCATAAATCAACCTGTGAAAAACACCCGGTTATAAAATGGTGGAGAATATTTGTAGCTCAGGTGGATGGTCTTGGTTGTACACAACATCATCAGCACTAACTTCATAATGAAGGCTCCACGATTAAACAACCCGGTTCAGAAAATACATTACAACCAAGACACCTGGTTATAAATTGAGAAAGGAACAAGAATACATGTAAATCCCACATAATAAATTATGTCTAACATTTTGTTGCGGTTTTCAACAATGAAAAATCAACTGGACAATTTATAAAACAGAAGGAAGACATACATAACATAAAATGAAATTAGGCTCGGAAAGTTATTTAGATGATGAAGTAAAAATATTTATCAAAATAATCGACATAATCAATAAACATACAGACAAATTTACACCTGAATAAAAGATTATTAGTTAGCTGTTCCAAACACCAATCATGTGATATGCGAAGTCTTCGATACTATCAGATAACAAATAGAAAGTACGATGTGACTCAACGATGCATAATTATTGTACATACACAGAGTAAAGTTTTGTCGACTGAAAATAAGAATTGCTCATAAAAGCGGAAAATGGATTGGAATGTACAAAATGTATCTAATCCCTCATTCCACATAGTATAAATTAGTACTAGAAGCATAATACATACACGTTGTAACAGAACTCGTTTCAAGAAATTGGTCAAAAGTAAGCAGAAAGACAGTGTCAGTTTCTGTTGTTTGAAGCGATGAAAAGGAAATATTTTTGATTTATACACACTCTCTTACTGTATGTCTATACCATTCTTATGTTACGTAATGAAGCATTAAGATGACTGTTTGAATGGTCGACAGAATGTTGTTTATCGGCATGACTATTATTACTGTGATATGGAATATGACCATTTCCTGCGGATGCAGAATTGACAAATTGAAAATATGGCTTTTCTGTAAATGTCTTCATCAAACAGATATCAGAACACAGGGTATCTTCATCTTCTTTATGGTGATCAATACTACTACTGGTAGTAGTAGTAGTCATGATAGTATTATTCACCACCTGTGGGTTTTGATTACCTGTATGACTTATTTCTTGTTCCTCTTCATCGTCATTACTCAAATCATCGAACTCAGAGTCATACATTAGGCTTGGTCGAACCCAATGTGGCGGCAGGAAAGATTCGATAAATGGTAGTCCAGATACAATACGAGCTAACCGGTTGACCCATTTAGGTAGAGTACCATGACAGAGAAGCTAAGATTTAAATAGTAATGAAAAACAAAACAAGCACAATGATTATAAAGCCAGTACAATAGATAATCAAAATTTCACATCGAATCATCAGCTCAGGTGGACAGTTTTTAAATAACACAAGTAAAGAATTCCACTAATTTATATGTGTAGTAGATATCATATGACGAAATATTAAGACTTGTAGATAACTACAGACGTTGTAATCAATCTTGTCTAAAATTTGTAATATAATGTAGCTCAACTGAGTACAAGGGTTCATATAGTAGGTAATGAAAAACATCTGTTTCATGTAGATTTATAGGACAACAGGGTTGCCAAAGTCGAAGTAGGCTGAACAGCTTTTGTATCAGGTACACATTATTCCAGAGTCAAGTGCTTAAGCCAAAGAGCCCCATCTTCCACACAAGAAAGTGAAAAACTAGCCATTTAAAACCAACAAGAATATCTGGAACCAAACCTTGATGTTCATAAAAAAGTGAATTGACTACCACGATGAAATTTATGTATTTTAGCTGTGCAAACTCAAATTATTCAGCACTGAAATCATGGACTTTGAAATAATATCAGTAAGATACACAGAATGAAATATCACGGAAAAAATTAAGATATTTCTGAGGTTACAGGCTTACTTTAGGAATTCAACTCAGCAAGATGTGCAAATTTGTGAATTAGGCTATATGCCGAGAATTCTACAAGAAGTAGTGATTGAAACTGTTTGTCGAAAGCCCTGGTAGGTGGGACAAAGTTCAAATTTATGACCAACAATAATTCACAGTTACCTTAATGAACACAAAATCAAGATAGATAATTTCTTGCTTATGACAAATAAAAGTACAGTACCAAACATAATGTCCTAAGATATCGCTTCGAGTGATGGTCGTTCAATAGTTTTAGTAGATAGAATATTTTGGGGAGCATAGATCTGCGTAGATCCCCAGTTTACCAGATTGAGTTCAACAGAAATGCATGCAACTGCTCCAAATAGAGAAGCAAGTTGAGATAGTATGGATGAGTATATGGAACAGATGTCCTAACTACCTTATGTGATACAGATTTACGGATTGTACAACAGACTTTTCTCCGTTATCCAAAAATCTAGTGAATAATTTCAACAACCCCACTTGAGATAATGTAACATGCAGCATTCTAGTTCAAATCTAAATACGAGTGAGAAACACACGATCCTTTACGACAAGAGAGGTACGCAGAGAAGCTAATTAATGAAACCCTAAACTAGAAGCCTAAGGTACTATAAACGAAGGAGGGATGGAACAAAAGGATATTAGACGCTTCTACAGATAGAGCAAATATCAACTTTTAAACCATAAGCAAAATATTTACTTTTTCGAAACAAAGTGTAAAAGTGATAATAAGATCCTCTTTATGGTTAAGTCAGCATCATCAGAAGTGGCTGTGGAATAAATGATGCCTATCGAAACACTACTTATTTCATCATGTAAGGCAGAGTGACAAGAAAAGGCGAAGACTGAAATCCGCAAAAGCGCGACACGAGAGCTAATTTATAGAATTAATGAAAAAAAAACGAGGTTGAACAGTTTACAGAAAACCATCAGTAAGCAATTCTGGCAGAGCATAACATTAATAGTAGACATATGTAACCCCCCCCATTGAATATCGGTCACTATGAATTCTAGAGTGATTGGTTTATGAATGTTTCTTCCATATCTAAATGTTGAACAAATTGTCATTCCATACCTTTCTAATCCCGGCTACTGTTTGTCTTGTAGATATCGCTGTACCTGCTCAAGGAATACCAATCAACACTGATTCTATACTGTATCAGACAAACAATAATGCGTAAAACATTACGATGACTATAGAATTTGGTAAAAAAAAAAGTGCCAATTAAGCAAAAATGTCTGTTAATGAACAGAAATACAACTATATGCTTCCAACTGTTAACTGCATAACTTTATATTTGATCAATGCATGGAAACACATACACCTAAGTGTTGAGGAAAACTTTTAAAAACTTTGAAGCACCCTAATTGGTCGTGTATGATTTAACATAACTTCCCGTTCCTTTAAAAAAGTGAAATAATTTGCTATAATACAGCAAACAAAACGGAAATTAAAATTAGTCCGAACTTTTTAGATCAATAATCAATATCTGATGCTCCTGATATAAATTCCAGTTCACATTTACTGCAGACTAGCATTTCACCCTCTGACAGATGATATAGAGAAAATAAACTATTGTAAATTAACTTTACTAATTCGTCTATGATAGCAATGCTGAAACGATTCCACTTGGATAGAAGAAAACAGCATTCAAGACCTTCTTTTAATTGTATAGACTTTCATGTTATACCACACCTCGTGAATCTCCGTCATCGATTAGGTATATGAATCTCTGTCTGGATTCCTCAATACTGGCGGTATTTTCAAACTTGATATTAGTTATAGGAAGTGGCTAACAGTGAAATCCAAGAGGTGCATTTCATCCTATTTAAGGCTCGCCGGCTGGATATACCTGACTCCCAGTGAATGATGTTTTTCGCATCAAGACTGTAACCTAGGACCAAACGTTTCAAACGCCAGAGCGTTATCCACTAGGCCAGTGGGTCATGATAGCTACTCCATTGTACGACGGGTATGGTACATTCTTTGATGTTGTGGCTTGTTAATCACCTTCGTTGATTGGACCGAATCAACCGGCCATTATTGGTATGTGGGACCCTCGATATTGGTGGTATTTTCAAATTTAATATTATTGATAGATAGTAGCTGTCGGTGGATGACGCTTTGGAGTTTACAGCTATCGGTCATGGATTCAAGTATTAGTGGGAACAACATTGCTCACTGAGAAGCAGGTACATCCAGCTGGTGAGTCCCAAACAAGAAGGAACGCGTGTCCTGGATTCCACCCACAGCCACTATCCATCATTAATATCTTCTTTTAATCACCTTTAAACCTTGAAAATTACTTTTTTTGCATTATTCAGCTCACGAAAAAATTCTGGACTTTATTCTTAACCACGATTCAGTTTAATTAGTACTGAGAAAGACAGAATAACTTATTTGTGTTAAACCGACATTGAATGAGAAACAGTCCAACTTGAACTATGTTAAGACTATGGAGAGAAAACAACCAAACCTATTTCAATTATTATTTCATCATATGATATGTGTGAAAGGTTGGGTAAAATGTCATCTAACGCTTCAAACCGTATTATATATATATATATATATATATATATATATATATATATATATATATATTACTGCTATATAATGCAATACACAAACATATCAATAAACTGTGACCGTAGGTCATGTGTAACAGAATGACTGATTAGATAGATTTGACTGCAAATGTTGGACTGATTTCAATGCATTCCAATGAATAAAGAATGAAGAAAAATCAAACTAAATTAAATATATAGCTTATTAACGGTCAGTTTACAGTTTAGAAGTATTTTTATACATATACAGTTTTCATAAGTTAATTAAATAAATTTATCACAAAAGCTTATCAATGTTAGACTAAATACTCTATCTACTTTCATATTCCTCCTTGTTTATTTGAGTACCAGTCTATGAGGTTGCAATAATAATAATAATGATAATATAATTTGACCCGTCAGATACTTATGCACTAGGCTTTGAGTCACACTTGGTGTGTGGGAGCATATGGTATTTTACCTAATTGCCTGGGGATGGGATTCGAACCTGAAAGCCATTGCTCGAGAGTCAAGTTCCTAAGCTAATAAGTAAAGTATTTTAAATGGACGTATTCCCGTGAAAGATTTTAAATTAGTTTGCTGGTTCATCTGAGTTCAGTTCAAGAACAGTAAATCTAATTCATAGAATAGAATATCGGCTGTATCGTAAAAATGATAAACTAATTACTAAATGCATTAGGCTTCATTTATTTTTTTGTGATACAACCGGTATGGTTTCTGCTTTACTATTATTATTTTTCCCTTGGGTTCCTAGTGGGACATGGGGCTTCAGTAGCACGTCTCCATTCCACTCTGTCCTCTGAAGTCTTTTCAACCTGGCTCCACGACTCCCCACAAGCTTTCATTTCTTCCTCACATGATCTCCTCCATGCCACCCTCGGACGCCCAACTCGTCGTTTCCCACGCGGGTTCCGTTCGCGAGCGTGGCGCGTGATATCCCTGAATGCTCTTCTCAGTGTATGCCCAATCCATCTCAACTTTCTTCTGCATATTTGTTGTGCGATAGCTTCTTGGTTGGTTCGTTGCCCGGCTAGAGTTCCTTGGTGCTTATTCTTTCTGGTCATCTATGCTTCAGTATCGAGCGTAGGCAGCTGTCGCTGAATGCCTGTAGTTTGTTGGAAATGCTTTCGTAACGTGCCAAGTTTTTGAACGATATAGAAGCATTGACTTGACTGAATTAGTATTAAAAATCCGGATCTTGTTCTTTATGTTGAGTGGAGTAGATCTCTACACTGATTTCAGGTTAATGAAGGCCTGTCTTGCTTTTCCGACCCTGGCTTTGACAACCTCATCTGTGTCTGTGCCGCCTGTAGTTGAAACGATACTGCCTAGATAGGTGAAACAGATAGCTTCCTTTAGGTTTCTCCCATCCATGGTGATTACTGTTTGTTGTTGGTTGGGTACCTTTATCATTTCTGTCTTCTCTTTTTCTCCTCTCTTCTTTTCACTTGTTACTCCTAATTTGAGCAATACTTCCATCACAGTTTTGCAGTGAGCTAACCCAGAGATCTACTGTCAGCATTCATACAGTATCATATACAATATAGCCGAACATAGTTGAATTCAGCTCTATTTGGGCTACTAAAAGAAGCTCGTCTTAAGATGAGTCGAATATACGACCTATCAATGAAGCACACATCCAAAGGAAGATAACCCATGTAACCATTTCGTTTACAACTGTTGTCCAACTGATATCAAAACTATAGCAAGAGTCTTGAATCCGTGAGAACTACATAATTTGAATTAAATTAACTCAAGTATTTAAGACAAAGATTTCTAATCAATTATTAGAACCTACCTTCGATTAGACTAGAGTCGAAATGGGTATGGCTAGAGCACATTTTACAATCAGATAGTGAAAAAAGTAAATTATTTAGATAAGCTGAAAAAGAAATGGATAAATAAGTAAAGGACAGTAAACTGTTGAGTATGTAACGCTCCTAAACGTTTTCAGTGACTTTCCCTTGTATTTTCAACTAGCTTCAAAATATCCTACTCAGTACATCTTGATATAACAAATATGAAGATTCCATTCCATTCAGGCTCACGGTATTCAGCATAAAAATAAATATGGACTACATATGCCTCAAACAACAAAACAGAAGTAGATTTTTCGCTAAAAAGGTTGTCCGATAAAGATGCTCAGAAAGCAAAAGTGAACAGCAGTTTTCAAACCCCATTTCGCATAGCAGTAAGATAAAAACCTATTTGGAGGTTTGCGGTGATTTATTTATTCATTTCAGGTTGACATTTATCATGGAATGACATCAGTTGGAGAATCATTGAAAATCCAGGACCATTGGATGGCTGTCTCATCCTGGTACGGGCCTCCTCAACAGTGCACATCCATGACCCCACCCACCAGGGATCCAACCCAGGACCTTCAGGATGTTACCAATGGGTTACTGAACCGGTAACCAAAGGTTAGCATTCCCTACTTCTAACAGTTCATAATATAGAGCAACTTCCATCCAATGCTGTTACTGAGCAACTGTCCTCACGTTCGACTCGGTTGGTACCATCGATCATGACTTTTCACTCGAAGTTTGAGAAATCTCATCTTGAAGCAAATTACTAGTGAGCACTAGAGATCTTTCTAGGTTGAGAGATATTATGCAGTAAATAAGAAGAAAGTAGGCAGGATATGATCAAACTTCTAGAATTTATTCGAAATTAAAAGCGATCGATACAAAAACTACTCAAATAAAAAAATTAGCAACATCAACTCATGACCAACATTAATCGTATTTTTATTCAAAAAAAACACAATTAAATTGAAGTAGATAACAAGTAACAAGTACACAGAACAAAAGATGAACATTGTTCTAATTTACAAAAAATGAATCAATATATAAAAAATTAATCGAAAACAATTAAAACATTATTGAAATAGAGTATTTATTTTATAGGTCACGAAGACCTATGATAGTTTTGATTATTTAAAAAAAATTAATTAATAATAAATTTTCAAATCATCTACTTCAAAAATCGATATCAGCTGAATACCTCAATGAAACGCAAGGTAGAAACATAGATCTGATTCGCAATATTGCAAGATAAATTACCTATAAGTGTATCTAACCTATCTTTAAACTGTTCAACTAATGAGAAATCAAATCCAACTTTGGAACGCTCAAATTCAACAACAAGAGTTATAGGTTTTCACTTTCAAATTGAAATAACTAAATATTTTCAGACTATAGTAAAACGCTTAAAACAACATCAAGGGGTGTATCCAGTATACGAGTTAGAGTTAGAAAAGTTATAGGGTATGCTGTAAAAGTCAAAACAACTGAGAAAAAACCGAAACATTTGACGACGACGAATGTACTATTAAAGGTGAAATGAAGTAAGTGCTACATTCTAACTGTTTCATACTAACAACTTTAACCACTCTGTTGATCATTCGCATCTTAATTTCTAAAACTTATCATCTTTGTGACTTATTTAAAACTTATAGTTATTGTTCCTCAACCCCCTAACATTTGACTGGTATACTAGTGTAGAGCCCACGATGAAGACCTAATTGAAAAGGAATATGTTTCTTCGTTCAATCAGTCTTTTCTGTAAATTATTTGATGCCTGTGTGCTAGAGTAATACGAACTTTAAATAACAACTGTAAACTGTGTACTCGTATTCTTTTTGATCACCAATGAAAGCATAACTAGAACTTTGGGATAAAAAACAGTAATATCAGTTAAGTTTTGTCGCTCAATTCCAGCCACGATAAGAGAGAAACAGACTTAAAAGGGCCCTATCAACTGAAATGTCTGGTAGAAATGAGTCACGAATTTTCCAAGATTATATATTATATTATTATTAGTCCCTTAGGTTCCTAGTGGAACACAAGGCTTCAGTAGCACGTCTCCATTCCACCCTGTTCTCTGAAATCTTTTGAACCTGGTTCCATGACAGCCCACAAGCTCTCATTTCCTCCTCGCACAACCTCCTCCATGTCACCCTCGGACGTCCAATTCGTCGCTTCCCATGGGGATTCCACTCGAGGGCCTGACGCGTGATGTCCCCAGCCGGCCTTCTCAGTGCATGCCCAATCCATCTCCATTTCCTTCTGCATATTTAGTGCGTGATAGGTTCTTGGTTGGTTCGTTGTCAGCCACCCAGAGCTCCTTGTTGCTTATTCTTTCTGGCCATCTGATCTTCAGTAGCGAAGGTAAGCAGTTGTTGATGAATGTCTGTAGTTTATTGGAAATCCCTTTCGTAACTCGACAAGTCTCTGAACCATACAGAAGCACTGACTTGAATGATATCGGTGTTGAAAATCCGGATCTTGTTCCACATGCTGAGTGCAGAAGATCTCCACACTGGTTTCAGGCTAATGAACACCTGTCTTGCTTTTCCGATTCTGACTTTGACATTCTCGTCTGCCCCGCCTGTAGTTGAAACAGTGCTGCCTAGATAGGTGAAGGAGATTACTTCCTTTAAGTTTCTCCCGTTCATGGTGATTGGAGTTTGTTGTTGTTGTTGGTGGTGGTGGTGCGGTATCTTCATCACCTCTGTCTTCTCTATATTCACCTGAAGTCCCGTCTTCGCTGCCTCTTCTATCAACTTGTTAGTTTTTGCCTGCAGATCTTCAAGTTTGTGTGACATCAGACACAAGTCATCGGCGAAATCCAAGTCTTCTAGGTTCTTTTCCGTCGTCCAGCGTATCCCCCTCTTCTCACAGCTCCCCACTGTTTGCTGCATGATCCAGTAGACCACAATCAGGAATATCATGGGGGATAGTAGGCAACCTTGTTTCACTACTGTCCTCACTTTAAAAGCATCACTGAGCTTCCCACTGTGAATTACTTGGCATGTGACATCTTCATATAGTTGTTGAATGAGGCTGATAAAGGTTTGTGGTACTCCGTAGTAATGAAGCAGTTTCCAATTTTCCAAGATGCTGTACCAAAAAGCCCATTATTTACGAATGCTTACGGTGAGTTACTAAACGAAGTGGCTGTGTCTGGTGGTGTTTGTCAACGGTATCTATTTGCTACATTTAGTTAACGTCATACTTGTTGTCCCCTATGAAGAAAAATATACTCTACCTGGAAGTTCTTAAGAATTAACATCCCACCTAAAGATCATCTGATTGGTCTGACAAAAAGCGCTTACAAGCTGGTAAAATGCAGTACTCTGGACATGTTGGGAAATGTTCATCACCTCCAAAATTCAAAATGTCACTGCAAAGATAGGTTACAATAATACCATGTAGAACTGGTAGTCTCATTAGCCCTGATTATCTGATAGCTGAAAGGTTTCTACTGGATTATCCAACAGATCTGAATGCCAACTAAAGTCCAAGTATGCTTCAGAACAGTACATTCTTTCCTACTGTGGAAGTGAGACATAACCAAAATTGCTCAGTATTTTCGAAGTGCTGCTCGTAAGTGTTGAAATAATCGAACGAAAACCCTAAAGGTTGATAAAGGGGTGGTAAGTAAGAGAAGTACATCGACTGACAAGGTGTTGAAGATGTGTGCACAGAGTCAAACTCACTTGCTATGTAGTATAAAACCCTATCGTATTCACTACACGTTTAATTGATACCTTTGGTCTTTTGGTCTAGTTTAATGCGACTACCACCATTGGTATCACAGTTTAAATTTTATGACCTTTCCATGCTTTTTTTACCGTCGATATTTTGCCTCAACGCTTAGTCGTAACACTAGATATTGCTTAATTTAGTTTGTCGACTTCCAAGCGATGGGTCCCGGGGTTCAGAACCTACTTTACCCACTTTGGCCTAAGCAACGAGGTATTATATCACTTAGTACTTACTCATCTCATACCAAGTTCATATTTCAAACATGAAATCTAGTTGCTAAAACCTACTAATCTTTGTGAGTTATGTCCTGTTAATCCGGCTCTTAAGTGGTATAGGTTACTTAAATTAAGTTAATGGTTGATGCAACTCAAATCAGTGCATGTTTATGTATTAGGCTATGAGCCTAGCTCATTATGTGAGAGCTTACGATAGTACATCGTTGTTCAGCATAAAGCAGATGAAGCAGGATTTGATCCCGAGATTTCTCTCTTAAAAGTTGAATGCTTAAATCAGTGAGCCACATAGCCATAGTTGATATTAAAATGATGCGCAGAGTAGCGGCTACACTCTGATGAAATTCTCTATTAACTTCACAAGCGGTGAACAATCTGTAAACTACATAACGAATTCTCATCATAACCATTTCCTTCACACTAAAAAGACAGACTACGATAGTCCGAATAGTCTGGAATGAAAGAAATGAATTAAATGATTGATTAACCAAATTGATAGGTATGAAAATGAACCGAAATTACAAAACATGAAAATCAATGGACAGTGCATAAATGTTAAGTGTCAGTTGAAATTCAATTTCACAACCGCCCTCTACACACACCCAAACAAATAAGTTTCATCCATATCACCAAAATACTAAGCGGTAATTCAGTTGTGATTCATATACGAACTGAGAGATCTATATGTAAACTATTTTGCAAGATACAACTAATTCTTATACTAGTTACCATAAGACACTACTATCTAGCAGCATGTGAGTGCAAACAAAAGAAAACCACATGGTATGAACAACCTTTTAGAAATCTTTCATATAATATACATTAAAGAGCACTGTGAAGAACAAAAATCATAGTAATTGACTGATCGATTAGCCATCTACATTGTCTAGCAAATTACAATGAGGAAACCAGTTTACAGGGTTTCGTAAAGGGTCAATTATCATTAACACCCTAACTTGACAAGTACAGAACAGTAGGGAATAGTTTACACTGATATTCAATTAACAGACTATATATATATATATATATATATATATATATATATATATATATATATATATATATATATATATATATATATATATATATATATATATATATATATATATATATGAAAATATTAATGATGGGTAGTGGCTAGCAGTAAAATGCTTGTTTCGTCCTGTTTGGGACTCGTCAAGCCGACGCAACAGCCCTCCCAGTGAGTATTGTTCCCATTACGGCTGGAACTCAAGAATAATCTCTGTGAACGGAAGAGTGCTTTCCACTAGGCCATTGAGTCAGGAAAGCCAATCCTTGTACGATGGGTGTTGTATATAATTTTTACATTAGAGCTTGTAAATCACCATCGAGGCAGATCGATTCGGTCCAATCAATGACGAAGACTTACGAACTATAGCACAAAAATAAGTGGCGTTTCGACTAGAAGAAAGGAAAACCTAGCATTACACTGTATCAATCGAAGTTGAGACGCTTCAAGTAGGATAATCAGTGAAAAAGAGTTATGCATAAACTGTTAGTGCATTCCAGAGCATTCATTATGACTATCATTATTATTCAAGTAAGTTCATTAAATCGTATCCAACATCAATTGGAATTGTGTAATTTTAATAAGATTACGGTTACACGTTCTAACATTCCCTTTGATTGGACGGTACACAGTAAAGACACATATTTTACAAATGAAATGGGCCAGAAACAGCCAAACAGGACTTAGAATTTATCTAATTCACACATCAACTCATCTTCTGTCTGGAATAAGTGAAAATCAAATGATTCAACATTGAATTCGGAGGCATATGAGGATTTTATTTATTGATTTCAGGTTAGTATTCATCATAGACTGACGTAAATTAAAGAAACATTGGAAACCTGGGCGCGCTAGACAGTTGTTTCGTTTTAGTATGGGACTCCTCAGAAATACATGTCCCTGGTACCGCTCGGGATCAAACTCAGGATCTTAAGGTTCCGCAGCCAGCAAGTTACCATTGAGCTACTTGGTCAGAATCCAATGATCCATATTTCCTACTTTTGCCAGTTCATAGCGTGACTTCCATCTAAAACGGTAGTTGAGTAGCTTTCCTCAAGTTTAGCTACGTTGACCGCACCGGTCACGACTTTCATTCGAACTTCGGGAACCATCTCCTGAAGCCAGTCACCAATGAGCACTAGATTAATTCAATCTGGAGGTTTGTGGGGATTTATTTATTGATTTCAGGTTAGTATTCATCATGGATTGACATCAACTAGAGAAAAATTGGAAATTAGGGAGCACCGGACAGCTGTTTCGTCCTTGTGTGGAACTCCTCATGATGAGTTTCACGATACATCGTGAGCTGACGGAAGTAGGAAAAATGGACTATTAGATCCCGACCAAGTGACTTGATGGTAACGTGCTGGTCGCGGAACCTGACGGCCCTGGGTGCGCTTTGCTGAGGAGCCGAATACTAGGACGAAACAGCTCTCCAGTGCTTTCAGGTCTCCAGTGTCAGTCCATGATGAATACCTAGACTCAATATTGAGTCAAATAGATTTTTAGTGTGCCTGTAACAAATGTTTTTACTTTTGTTTACGTACATTACCTATATAAACAATCCGATTAAGATACTGAACACTATCATGCACTAACAGCACATTAGAGTAACAACCGTATGAATAAAGTACCATTTTTCCATTCTCATATCAATCAACTTAGACAGTATGGCACATACACAAATTAGAAAGTCGGTTACCGCTAGATTCTTAAAGTCGGCTTAACTGGTTTAGCTTTGTGGTGAAAGCTATCTTTAACTTTATTTAGCATTTACACAACCACTCAAGATTATATGTGCTTGGTGTGGTATGTAAAAGAGAATAACAAAAAACAACAAAAAAAACTTGTTACGACATTCATTAGATCATGGTAAATATGATTTCGAGTATTTTATCTGAAACAAAGGTATCATAGTGATGTCATGATAAATAAAAGCGTATGTCATATTAACCGTTAGATTTAAAATTAACTATACGACATGATTATATGAGTGTTTATGATATACGTATTCGGTATACAAGCATTTTAGCCACTATCTTCATGTAGAAAACAACACTGATGATACATAATTAGGACCTATGAGAAATGTAATTCAATTAGTAACTATCAAACAATTAGTGCTACACTCAGTTTATTGAACACAGTAGTAACGAACTGCATCAATTTGATAAATTCAATCATTTTCTAAAGTATTATCCTTATTTTTTTCAAGTGAATTAACAAACACTACTTTCGTTTAGTATAGAATAAGGAATGCAGTTGAGATGAAGATGTAGAGACCTATGCAATAAATTTATGTGATAAGGGATTGAAACTAGTCACTAGAATTTCAAAATATATGAGCGTATCAATTATGCCTGCACAGATTAACAGTGTAAAAGCAAATTCAACAACAAATTATGGAACCGCATTTTGAACGTAATTATAGACTGAAGCCTGCATAATGGATATACAATCTCAAGAAAAGGTACACATTTGATGGATGCAGTGCTGAATGATGCAGAGGTAGAAAAAGTGTACTAGATATTGTCAATATATTCTGTTACTAAGCCCTATAAAACATGTCGGGATGCAATTATCAATGCAACCCTCGTGTTTAAAAAGGTACCGTTACTAACGTAAATATTTTACATTCGGAAGAATCACAACAGATAAGTACAGATATCTTCGTAGCATTTGCGCGCGTTTGGTGGAATCACTATATGAGTAATGATGAGGTCAGGTGAAGGTTACTAGGCAAGAAAGCTAAGCAATTCGATGAGGTCGTTAACCTTAGTCGGCTGAGATGGATTGGTGATGTACTGCACATGCCGAATCACCATCTACCTCGACCCGCCAGGCTGTGGGATGCCGGATTATGTTGTAAGAGAGTTCAGGGTGGCCACACCAAGACGTAGCATCAGTCGATGAAGTTTCTGACCTGCTTGACAACACTGATAACTGTAATTGAAAAATCAAGCAGACAATACAAATAACCACGAA
Organism: Heterobilharzia americana; assembly: GCA_944470555.2. Lineage (NCBI taxonomy): Eukaryota > Metazoa > Platyhelminthes > Trematoda > Strigeidida > Schistosomatidae > Heterobilharzia > Heterobilharzia americana. The sequence continues at coordinate 48,495,998 of OX104128.1, forward strand.
CAAACGTCCTCAGGAAAAAGCTGCTCAAAATCTCAGAAGTGCCTTCAACCGATGAAACAAACGACTGTGTTGCCAATTTATCAAAAAAAAAACACTTGCAAAAATGGAAGAACTTCTTCTTCAAAAAGGATTGAATTAGAACACAAGAGATGCTTCGAAACCAGAATTATTTGCGGTATTAGAATCGTCACTTAAAACAACAGGATTAAATGAGGTCACTCAACAAGAAATACGGCAAACAATCGTAATACTAACCAGGTAAAGGAAACATCATGCTCAAATGAACGCTCAAGAACAGAAAACATTAAAAAGGCTGAAAAATAGGAAAGACATCGTTATACTTCCAGCAGACAAAGGACGCACTACAGTAGTCATGGACAAAGAAGACTACATCAGGAAAGCAGAGGAATTACTTAAAGACCAAAGTGCATATCAACCACTTGATACCAACCCTATCCAGAAGTTCGACAACTAAATCAATAAAACCTTGAACAAACTCTTCCAGGCAGAAGAAATAACAAAGCAGGACAAATGGTGTATGAAATCGAATGGACCCGTCCTTCGTCGGTCCTACGACAGACCGAAACTACACAAATCAGATATCCCTCTACGACCAGTTGTCTCACTTCCGGGAACTCCAACATACAACATATCAAGAGAACTCTCAGGAAAACTGAAACACCTCGTTCAATCATGCGGATATTCTATTAAGTCACCAATGGAATTCTTAGAAAAGATCAAAAGCATTAACATAGAAAACGACGAATTAATGGTATCCTTCGATGTCACAGCACTATCTATACACATCAATCGAACCCTAATTGGCCAAGGAGACTATGTCCCTTCTGCTCAATGAAGACATAAACCTTACAGAACGCACAAAACTTAAATGTTCACGTCTGATGGAACTCATCGACCTTTGTCTGACAACATACTTCCAATTCAACGGCAAGACATGTAAACAGACTAGAGGAACTCCAATGGGATCACCGATATCCGAAATAATTGCAGAAGCAGTGATGCACAGACTGGAAGCCATCATCCTACCAGTGATCAAACTGAAAATCTGGATTCGCTATATGGACGACACTTTTGTCATCATTAAAAAAGATGATATAGAAAATACCCATAGTTTGATCAACAACGTTTTCAGTGACATCAAATTCACAATGAAGAAGGAGTCAAACAATCAACTACCATTCCTGGATGTTCTAGTCAGTAGAACAAATGCCGGAAAGCTGGAAATCCAAGTGTACAGGAAGTCAAAACACACTGATCAAATCCTCAACTACAGTAGCAACAACGCACAAAATTAGTTGCGTGCAGACTCTATCCAAAAGAGCGAGAACACACTGCAGTACAACAACATGGAGAAACGAAAAAAATTACTTGATGTCCACCCCAAATAAGAACGGCTACCCACGAAACCTTATGAGAAGATCTCTATCACGTATATCATCAACTACAAAGTCATCGACAGAAATCAACAAACGCATCATTCTACCGTAAATAAGCGATATATCAGAGATCACGACAAAATTACTGAGACCACTTGGAATTGGTGTGGCTCATAAGCCAACAAATTATCTTCAAACACTATTATGCAGAGCAAAGGATGCAACAACCAAAGAAGACAAATCGAACATCATTTACGAAATGAACTGCAATAACTGTAGTCAACACTACATTGGACAAAGTGGTCACCCTCTTCCCCTGCATCATTTGCATGAACACCACTTGGCTAGTACACATCACGACTTCCCACCACTCATTTCAATGCAAGTAGATAATTATGGACATGAATTCAATTTCGACAATGTAGAAATTTTGGACGGAGAGAGGAAACGCAAAGAGTATGAGAGAATTCCTAGAAGCTTGGCATTCAGGTCAGTTAGTCAACAATCAATAGATGCATGGACACAGACCCAATCTACCAACCAATGAGAAAAATGATAAACGACAGAAAGGTCAGAGGTCAAGCAGAGGAACAGCCAATAGAAAAATCTATTCAGTCAATGACACAGCAGTCAAAGGAAACAACCAGTCACAAGCCAGTTCAGTGGGGTAAGCTACCAAATTCCTCACGGAGAGATATTGACAGCTCACTTCATACTGAAGTTAGTGCTGATTATGTCGTCTAGAGTGACGATGAAAGCCTCATGACTAAACAATCTAGCTCAGAGAACACAATACATCGAAGACCATTCATCTGAGGTACAAATATTCTCCACTATTTCAATAATATTCTTTACTTGGTATTTTTAATACAGGTTTCCTTCAGGTCTGATTCCTTCGGAGTTTACTGGTGTCAAGTGTAAACAACTTGAATGCAAATACCATGAAGTACTGCTGTATCATGATGCGATCGACTAGCAGTGTTTCATAAATTTTTAGGTCCAATATTCTTACTGCGAGAATGAATAAATGTGCATTTTTTCAAAGTGAAACAAAGTACACAAAGTCAAAGTATGAGTAAATAGGGTAAGACAATACTTACATCAACAAACTGTGACGTGAAGTGATTGCAGTTGAAATGCAATAGATGATAGGCATCACCACGGAATTCATCAGATAAACTTGCAAGCAGTCGTTCAACTGCTTTCTTCGATAGGTAAGTACGACCCATAAATAATCTTTCTCTGAATAAAAGAAGACGTGGGATGAAAATACAAAATATTTTAGGTTGTATAAAGTAACAGTCAAGTCTACAGTAACAATATGGAAAATATTATACTATGTTGAAATAAGCTAAATATTTCTCTTAGCACTAGTAACCAACCACGGAGACAAAACAAATGGTTTGAATTTGAGCAGTTGCGACTTACAACTCGTATACAATCAAGATAATGTGTATTACCACCTTAAAAGCTATATTTGAAATGTCTACAATCTGTATACTAAAGTTGATGCAAATTAGTAAGGAGTGACAAGCTAACCTACTTACCAGCAGTCCAGCCTCGTAGCTCAGTTGGTAGAACATCGGGCTGGGAACCCAGTGGTTGCCGGTTCGAATCCGGCCGCGGTCCAAATTTTCATTTCACCTTCAATCATCACCCAATATAAACTCTCAAATCATCCATAGCACAACACCAGACATAGACTGTCAGATTTTATGCCAAATATCATTTAATTCATTATATGCTAGAGGTTTTAATTAAAGGTTAATATGGTACTACGCAAATGATAGATCAATAATTTGTCGTCATGTATTACTATCATCACCTTGAGATGTTTTCAATCTAACTACTGCTTACTAACTACTTTGTGACTTAGCTTGCGTATCACATATCCCAGCCAGTTCAAGTGAAGGAATCGCACAATCTGATCGTCTGACTTACTTCATCTGGTTGAAAATAAGACCAACCTGAACAATGTGTACTTGATGCTTGCGTCATATGTTAACGAAAGATGCCTATGATCGAATGCCAGTAAGTAACCACATGAAAAATTACCTTCGAACATTATGCCTTATAGTTAAACAATAAAACAGAAAGGATTGCAGTGTAGTATTTCAACCATGCAAAAATTTCATCATCCAGGACAATGTAATTGAATAAGCAGATGAAGTAGGATAAATACTTAATTGTCTTACACTGAACTCTTAACCATTGTGACAATGTAGAACACTTCTCGGTCATTATCTTTGCAGTACACCCCCAAACGTTTCCACTTAAAGTGTACAATAGATTTAGCATTATGTCAGTATCCTCCACTGACAGATATGTAGTATTCATCAACTTTCAACAAGAGGACTGTCAAACAAGACACCAATTCTACTTGAGTGGAAGATTAGCAAAATCACTACCAATATGTCTGAAGCAAACAGAAAATATTCCTAGCTAACACTACTAGTGTGACCCAGTATAAATGAGATCAATCAATAACCGTGACGTGACTACGTGAAAATTGGAGAAGATTAAGAACAATTATATCAATGCTCAAAATGCTTTTCAAGGCAGTATACTGCCGCAGAGACCTCTTGGACGAGAGCGGCACAATGGCACCAAATTAATTTTCACGTCTACTGAATTGTGAAAGCCAACGGTAGGTGAACAATGACTCAATATTACACTTATTATTATAATCACCTTATTTCAGTACTTACTCAGTTGATGATTTTTTCAACCATTTTTCTTCTCAGTCTCGATATTAAGTCGGTCTAAAAATTACTGAATACCACCTGGCTTAGATGCTTTTTTTTCTTTGCAAAAGCACCAGTGACTTTCATAACAATAACCCTTCGTCGACCTTTATTCCAGTTTGTGCCTCTTCTCACTTTATTTGTAGGTAATAGGAATGAGTCTTGACGCATCTTTTACGTTGTAGAGACGCAATGGTGTTATGTTATACATAATTATCTCAACTCTGCCGTGTTTCTGCAAAGGATTTATCACGACATCAGGATAGGAAAGTAAGTATAGGCTAGAAATAAGATCGAATTTGGCTATACGGGATCAACTTTTTGACTGTATCAATGACACTGAAGGAGGACTCAGGTCAAGCTATATATTCAGAGACGACCAAACGTTCAAGAATTGAAGTGTGAAGTGATTTACATTCTCATCTCGCCAACCATGCGGGATAGGGCTCAGAGACACGTTTGGAAAGTGCGCGCTTTGTGTGGCCCATCCAGATTTATTGAGAACTTGAAATTAAAACAAAACATGGAGCAAGTACTCACAGTTCCAAAGAAGAACTTGTTTATGAACCATGGTTTCAAAAGCGATACGGCACCAGAGATCCTGAAGAAAAGGCTATCCAGATCGCTGAAGGAGATATTCTTGTCTTTGAAGTTACAGATCAGTTTCCCTAGTCAGCAATTCATTCCGGGGTGCGGTTAAGGACAAGCAGCCACTTCGGGGTACCTTAATATGTGTCTACAAATTTACCTGCTCCTGTGGAGCTAGCTTATATGGGCCGCACAAAGTGCGCACTATCCTGCATGGTTGTCGAGGAGAATAAGTAAAGCAATCAACTCTCACCAACCACAATATTCCAATACCGGTCATTACCTAGGTTCTGTTTCATGTCTATACGATTAAACATATCAACCACAAATAATTCATTATATGAGCATTCGAAGATGAAGTAAATATGTGCGAAACTACCGCATTTTCACAATTGCCTGTTTGGATTCTCACGACACTTAAGCGCGTTGAAAGCCCACATTACGCCTTGATGGTCAACAAAATCGACATCCTAGACAGGTCGACAGAAGGCGATTGGTAGTACCCGGCATATAAAATCGAACTAGATTCAAAGTTACCTGTCGATTCAACATGCATGAATGGGCGTTAGTTGCAATCAGATGTTCTGGTGTGTACGCTTATCTGTGACTAGGGAAAACGTCTTGCTCTCAAACACTTTCTTCAAGCTCGTCCCAATATCTTGATTACCTACGAACCATCCCTCTGGATAACGAACGCTAGAGTGCATAACAAGAAGCCTGTCGTTATTGCATCATATGATCTGTGAGATAGGTGGAATGCCAAGAAATGGTGTACTGCCGTTAAGAAAATTTTGAGAAGCTATTTGGTTGGTCGAATGCAATACAGTTCTTGATCTCAACATATTGTGCTTCATGACTGTTCAACACGTACCCAGCTAAAAAGCAAATTTTGAAATGGAACTGTCAATATTAAGCGGCTATAACAAAGAAAGCGACTTCGACACATTACTACTGACTGTAGTTGAAGGCAGACATGAGAATCTTCTTAATGATCTTACTAGATTTCTCAGTAACATGACAAATTAGGAGTGATTCATAACTTCAGAATGAGATTATCATGGTTTCCATCATTAAAAAGTGCATGCGGTTTTCGTGGATGATATCGAGGCACTAGTTTGTTGCCAGCTAAGTCAAAAACGTGGAAAATCCATCACAGACGTGCAAACAGTTAACTAGATTGTGTGCTGAACCTCTGTCCCATTTTTGGACATTTTCGCTTACATACACCGCGACAAAGATTGATTTTTCTGAAATATCCCTTAGATATGACACGTTAATTAGATTTGTTCAAGCTGAGTTTAAGTTTGATAACTTTCTGGAGACCGTATATAGTAATAACTAATGTAGCGTGAGAACACAAAACCAAGTCTCCACATTGCTACAAATCAGTGACGACGTTGGACCATGTAACTCGATTCTGTATTCGTTTCAAAGCTACTGGCACAGCTATCAAAAAAGTAAATAACCATGATGTACATGCTATTAATATATAGGTTGCTGATATTGAGCCTAATTACCAGTTGATCAGTGTTCGTAAGTTTGATATATGCTTTGAATCAACTAAATGGAAAATGCTTTTGCCCGACTGGCAAGAACCTATCTGAACCTATTACTGGCGAATATAGCGAATACGATTTCCTACTTCATAGAAGAGACCACAGAAGCATATTCCACCTTGATTCATGAATAAAGCCTTAATGAAAATCAGTCAGTCCTTGAAAGACTAGCTGTATGACAGTAAAGTGCAGTCAAAAATGCTGTAGACCAATACAACCAGGCATCTCTCAGTTGAGGATGCTCGAGGACTCTGATTTCCATCAGTGCTACCACAAATGTTTGCTCACATCTGGTGGTACCACCTTGTTAGTAAACCTGAGATCCGGAAGCGTAGATAGGCACGCTAAACAACGCTAGTCTGAAATGAAGTCACTAGCTTGAGCAAAAACCATGTCCATACAGCTATAAACTTGTACTTAATATTGATTCGGACTGAAAAACAAGCCAGGCGATGGCACCACAGGATAAAAGATACGTGTACTAGGTTATCACTTCTAAGCCAATCATGATTTCCTGGATGAAACGATGCAACTCACTGGATTTACATTTAATAACCGCTGTATTTTATACGGTTGCTTCTCCTTTTCCGAACACTTAATTATTTCTTACTTCTCTACTTCGTAATGTGTTAATTTTATCATCAAGGCAATTTTTTTGCAGCCCCCCACTTAGTCGCCTATTTTGTACCAAGACAGTACAAACAAGACAATAAATGTGAGTGATGAAAAATGAATAACCGTGCATCAAGTAAGCAATAGAAAAATAATCTTCAGGCTGTTAAAACTAGCGGAAATCAATTTGAACAAAAAGCTAAAAAAGAATCAAAGTTCTTATTTTTAAAATTATACACTCGGAATTCTGGATAACTGTAAACGCATTAGAACCAATTATCAACCACCCATTGGTTAAATGTTAAGTGCTTATATCAATGAGCCACAGCTCAACCTGTGGGTCATTGCCAACTGCACGAATCTGCAGAAGGCTGCTGAGTGGGTCTCCAGTCCTATAAAAAATTTAAGTAAGAACAGAAAGTGTGAACACCTCAGATGAACCCCAATCAATGTACACAACTCATCTGATCTCACCATAGCCTTTAGCACGTTGAGAGTTGTTCGAGTGCAGGGCTTGGTAATTGAGTGATATGCTTGCCCGAAAACCAATTCAGTGAGATACTGCCACTAATTTAATAAATTGATAACACACTCAGACTTTGTGTGTTGCACGATACGAATGGTCAGACAACCATCTGGATTGATCTAAGAACACGAAATGTTAATGCATCCAATACCGTTGTTATCTTTCTTATTGTGAAATCGAGAATAGCTGGACAAATGAATAGTACTAAGGTATTTTATAGTCAGATATACTTAGTTGGAGATAGTTCATATAACAAACTGATGTGGGTTGAAAATAAGTGAAACTAAGTAGATCCATTTTCATATTTTGGAACGCTTAAAAACACCTCAAGAAAATCAGCCTTCAGCTATATATTTAAAACGACGTCAGTAATGGGTACTACCGAAGAGATGTCGATATTCCAACTGTTTTTAAATTTGAGAAGGCTGTGTTTAACCTGAAAGGGTGTAAAGCAGCAGGACCCGACAGTTTTCCACCAATAGTTTTAAGGATGGAGGTAAGAAATTACTAAGTAGAGTAACTGAGGAACTCTATATAGTGTATGGGAATCAAAAGTATTAAATCCATACTGGTATACTTCGCAGATCATCCCATTCCATGAGAAAGGAGCGAAGTCCGTTTGTGACAACCATAAGGAAATCAGTTTGACTAATATTCTGTTCAAGATCCTTGGGTTCATAGCTATCCGACACCTAACAGGGGCTCGTAAACAACAAACTAAGGAAAACCAGGTAAGTCTCAGACCTGGACGAGAGTGTGTCGATCAAATCTTCATCCTTCGACAGATCATGGAACACAGGTATATTTAACCGCAGTCGACACGTCATATTTCTTGACCTGAAGGTAATATTCGACTCGATCAACCATGAAGTGCTGTGGCAGTGTCTGACTGTAAACGAACTACCCAGCAAGTATATAATGTTAATCAAAGCTCCCTACTCGAACTCACGCAGCCATGTTGGGGCTTACGGAGAGTTGTTATATGAAGTTATAACAACTAGTGATGTTTGGCAGGAATTCCCACTGTCACCGTTCTTGTTTAACTTCGTTATAGATGAATTAACAGATATAACGTAATGTATGTCTGACTTCACAGGGATTTGTCTACATCTTGAAGGGGATCTGGAGTATGCAGACGATACTGTTCTGCTAGGCAAAGACACTGACAATATGGGTCTTTTGAATGTGTTAAGTAGAAATATGACTACATCTGGTATGGATTTTGCACCCATCAGATGTAAGGTAATGTTGCAGGACTAGTTTGCAACTAATCTTAGTGAAAGAATAAGGAGTGAAATGGTGGAATGCATCACCTACTTCACTACTTGGAGAGTTGTATCAGCTGAAACGGGTTGGTTGCTGATAAAATCCCAGCTCGGATACAGAAGGCCTATTTGCCACTTGCCAACTTGGGTCATCTGTGGCGCCAAATGGTGAAACATCCAACTGCCTGATAAAATACCAGTATACTGTGATGCAGTTTGCTCTATCCTGTTATATGGCAGTGAGATATGGCCATAAGAGTAGAAAATATGAAGAGACTACAGGTTTTTTTACGCTCGTATCGTCGTAGCATTGCTCACGTTTGTCTGAATCACCATTTGAGCGAAGTAGAGGTAAAAGGAAGTACTAGTATCTGCCAATATGCAAGGTTTTGGCAAATACAATAAAAAGATCACGTTATCTCACTTATGATCTCTAAGAATTTATGTCGCATCAATAGACGAAATATTTAAAACATCAGATGACCTATTATTGTGGTGTAACTTAAGCTATGCTACGATACGAATGAAACTTAATGAGCTAAAACTTTCTGTTGCAGTAGATACATAGATATGCTAATTACATTTCAGAAGCAAAAAGGAGAGTGGTGAATAGAAAACTAAACGAACTCAAAAACTGGTCTTTACTAAGAGTGTATATATGTTTCGAATAATCAGTGAATGACTCACTTGACTACTCCACCTCCTATTGGTAGATGGGACACAAATGTTTATCAGATCTAAAGAAATATTTTGTGATTTGATAGCGAAAAACTCACTGCGAACTGTTAGAATGCAAGCTAGTCCATTAAGAAGAACTTTCAAAGTTGACTTCTACCCTAATTCAGTGCAGGCTATGAAAGCGTTTTTATAATGTATGAATGAGCAATGAATATACCAGTCAAGTTAGAATAACATGAAACTCAGCATAAACTGCATAATGGACCAGTTCGGAGAAAGACGAAAATCAAAGAAGTGTAAATAATGCTATTGAAAGTCACAAAATACCACAAGAAAAAAAATCTGGGTTATAGCCAATAACGAAGTGTAATATAACGGTTAAGGCGAAGATGAGGCGTGACTGCAACTGTGCCGCTTTGATTCGTTTTGGGCGACATAGCCTGAAGTCTGTAGTTGTTATTATATAATACTTCTAATATCCCAACCAAATCACCAACACCTTTTTACACATCGGCACTAACTTCAGTATGAAGTTATACTGAAGTTTGTGCTGATGATATCGTCTAGAAAGACGACGAAAGCTTCACGATTAAACAACCCAGCTCAGAGAACACAATACAATCAAGACCATCCACCTGAGCTACAAATATTCGCCACCTTTTTACACAGCTCAAACCCACAGTAAGCGGTTTCACGGATGGATGTCAATTTTAGGTTTCTTATAAATCAGCTTTATTCCAGGTAGCACAGTGTTCTAGGGCAGATGTCGACTAGACACGCGTAACATATCTGTCATCTAACTAAGTAGATAAAGGGTTGCCACCTGTGTAGTAACCTCGTTTTTACCTAAGATTCTATGAACGGCTGGTGCTAGCAAAGTGGTCCAACACTTAAAGTTTTCTTTTATCCTCTAATTACCATGACTGTTTTACATAGATGACGTAGAATAGGACAAGCGGTTGCACAGTACACTCGACCCTTAGCGGACGATCAATTATACAAAATATCTAGATCAACACAGTGCTTTTACAGAGTGATATATATTTCTTTAGGTTAGATGAACTTACTTGTCTTCTACCTCATCCTTTTGAGTCAAATGTCTTCCTTCACTGATTTCGCAGCAAGGAAACTGTATTGCACCTATCAGGCAAGTTATTCCTGTGAAGTAACTAAAAAACACTACTAGTGGCAGCTATCTACCGTGCTGAATGAGAAAATGAATCATATTACCACCTATATCCCAATCAAATACTCTATCTAAGAATCTTATAAGTCAAACCAACCGATAGAAGCCAGTTAAATAATCAGAGCATGTGAACTTCAATCTCACTAAAATACGGACTGACTAACTAAATCAATGTAGAATATAGGTCCAAGTTGCCGCACTTCACAGTAGTATACAAAGAACAGGTGGATAGAAAAAACGGATATCAAAGTAGACAAAGTTGTGTAGCAGAATAAAGGTTAGTCTGAATATTCACGCCTTAGAAGATATGAATGAGTGAATAAATCTGTGCTATTGTGATCGATTGTCAGCTATGTCACCTAGAATCCTCAACCAATAGTGAGACTTCGTCGACTGGTGTGGCCACCCTGAACCCTTTTCAAACCAAACCCCACCTCGGCTAACAAGGCATGTAGAGATAGGTGGCGACTCGGCATGCGCAAAGTGTTTCCAAGCCATCTTAATCGACTAAGGTTCACAACCTCGTCAGTCGACTTCCCTGTTTTGCCGAATATCCTTCGTCTAACTTCAACATCCCTCACACGGTGGTTCCCCAACAGACGCGAGCAATGCTACGAAGACACTTGTGATTAAAACCCTGTAATCGCTTCATGTCTTCTACTTTTAACGGCCATGTTTCCCAGCCGCATAACAAGACAGAATGAAGTGCAGAGCAGTATACTCGTCGTTTGATGGATAGTCGAATATCTTGCCAGTTGGAGCTACAGACGATGCAAGTTGGCAAATGACAAACGGGTCTTCTGTATTCGACCTGAGATTTCAACAGCAATCAACCCCTTTGGGTTGATGCAACTCACCAAGTAAATGAAATGGTCGACACATTCTGCCACCTCACTTCTTATCGTTAAAGGGGGAGTGGTTGCAGACCAGTCCTGGAGTATCATCATAAATTTGACAGGTGATAGCGAAACACATGTCAAACGTACTCAGATTTCTCCTCAACACCTTCACAAGACCCTGCATTTTGTCAACGCTTTCACTTAGCAGGCCAATATCGTCCTCATACTTCAAGTCAGTCAGATGACCTCCAAGAAGTAGGTCAATCCTTGTGAATTCAGATATACCTACGGTTATGTCCATTAGTACGTCTATAACGAAGTAAAATAGAAATGGTGACAGTGGGTATCCTTCGTGCACGCCACAAGCTGTCATTAGTTCGGATGATAAGCCTACATAAGTCCTTACGCGGAAGCGTGAGTTCAAGTAGAGAGCATTGATTAGCGTTACATACTTTCTCAGTACTCCCTTCACAGACAGATACTGCCACAACACTTCACAGTCGACAGAGTCAGATGCTGCATTCAAGTCAAGAAACACGTCAAGTATCGGCCAGCAGTATGCATGCCTGTGTTCTATAATCTGACTTAGGGTAAAGGTTTGAACGATGAGCTCTCGCCTAGGCCTGAAACCTGGCTGGTCTTCTCGGGTTTGTCTCTTTTAAGCTTCAGTTAGGCATAGGATAATTATGGACCCAAGGATCTTCGACACAATATAAGTCATACTAACTCCCTTATGGTTATCATAGGAAGACTTCTCGCCTTATCGTAGACTTAAATGGTCAGAGAAGTTGACCAGTTTGACGGTGCTGCCTCTGCTCAACAATCTTTTTACCTCCAGGTGGCAAAGCGTGACATCCTGCTGCTTTACATATTTCAGGTTCAGTACAGCTTTCTCAACTTCAAGGAGAGTTGGAGGACCAAAATCTACATAGCATTCAGGTTCAGACTGGATGTTGGACAACTGAAGTGTTGCTGAAGGGTAGTTGAACTGTTCTTCAGTGTTCTGCCCAACGTCCTAGCTGCCTATCCTAGAAGGTTACTAGCGTTCCATACTTTTTGGCGATGCTTTCACTTACCATCGTCTTCTTCTTGCCGGTATCTCTAATAAGCCTAGACAGTTGTCCAGTGTTACCCAACGCTGATTCCTTCTCCATTTTTCTCACTCTCGTCTTCCTCATCGCTTGTGATCATTGCGGAGACTCTTGATCAACTTAGGTTTAAGTTTTTTTCGCTCTTCATCGTGGTTAGAGCCGGCTGGAATTAGTCCTGTAACATCATTCAGTTCGGATGACGTCGCAGAAATTCAATGACATTTGCTAACCTTCGGGTGTAGTTTAGCAATTATCTTTACTGCTGTTTCTACAGCAGACTTAATATCACACCTGATTTCCTCAGGATACGCATTGCTGTCACGCCCAGATAAATGCCCAGCTATCTCTTGCCTGAGTGTAGACTTGACGTTCTCATCTTCCAACCGACCATAGACAGGCCTTAGTATCGCCTGTTTCCTGCAACCAGTAAGGTGCAAACACGCATGACCTCATACTAATGTGTGGTCAGAGTCTGTACTGGTACTCCAGAAAGAGCGCGAATCCTCCAACGATGGCTTATAGCAATATGATCTATCTGTGTATATCGTTGGTTTGATGTCGGCGGATGCCATGTGAGACAGTGTCTCTCTTTATACCTAAAGTTAATGCTGGCCAGAAACAAATGGTTGTCGAAACAAAATTACAACAGACGACCACCGTTGTCAGTTCATTGGTATGGGATTCTGTAAATACCTCCCAGATACCTGTCTTTCCGATTGGTTCAACTTCCCTACTTGAGCATTAAAGTCACCTGCCATTATGACTACATCTGGACGGCTTGCTTTCTGTAACAAGGTTAACAGCTTCTCACATAATTCATCCTATGCATCATCCGAACCGCAGCTGTTGGGTGCATAGGTGCGGATTATGAATAGGCATTGTCTAGTCTTAGTTCCTTCCTAGTTCTTACAGATCCATTCAGTCAAACAGCACATAGACGGCTGTCTAATGGTATCCAGTTGAAAAGTGCTATTTTGATCCTACGACTAAGTGTGCTATGTCTACACGAGCGAGTCCACAAAAGCTAGACATAGCGTCTCCGGATACTCCTAAAGTGAATTTTGAAGATTCACTACTACGGCCAGGTGAGGTCAATTTAGTAACTCCATTAGGGTCCTGTACATATGTCTCTGAGACAGCATACATCCATGGCTAGAGATTCCAGAGTTTTGGCAAGGGATGATTGCTGTCTGATTTGGCATAAAGTTCGGACGATGTAAGCTCCTACAAGAAATCGATGGCGGGGTCTTAGAAGAGTGGGAATGAGGTATCAATGGTTTTGATCAAACCCATGGTTGCAGAGTGAGAGGTTGGCCTTTTGCGGGATGATGTTTCGAGGTTTGGTTGTTTTAACGCTGGACAGGCGACACCCACACTGCCGGCACCGGAAGACCGTGAAACAGATGTTTCTTTTGGGGACCACCTTTTCTAACCCCTCTCCTTCCCATCGGAAAGGCAGCATCAGTGTGGCACTGCTGGGTCATCCAAACGAAGCACCTCACTACTGCTAGAGTCCTAAAAGCTAATGAAGTTAGGTGGAGACATACTGATTGCTGATTCTTTAATAACAACAACACGAGATACATGTAAAAGAACTGACTTTATCCGTTCTAAAGGTATAGAAGACTCAAAAAGAAATAAACCTACTTACCGAATACTTCATTTAATTAAACTTATCACGTCAGATCTATCCTTTGATACTTACAAAAATCATGAACGATGAAACTAGATAACGGTTACATTCATGAAATATTTGTGCATTGTGGAGAGAATCAATCTATTATCAGTGAAGTTTAACAAAATTAAATGACATTGTGTGAATATTCACAACCAATTTATTTACACAAAATAACGACAACTTTCAAATAACATTCATCATATGTAAGAGTTGGAAAATTAATTCCTGTTGGTACTTACTTGAATGAGATTTCTTCACCTAAATTGTCAATATCCATTGGTGTGGTTTGGAAAATACCACTACTGGCAAATGGGTGTCCACCAAAACCAAATTCTACGTGAAAGAACGAACAACGCTGAGAATTATTTACACTACTTACCTCTATCATAAACAACAGTCCCTGTGTGATATGCACCCATTTTTAAACCATTAGGCCAATGCTAGATAAAAAGAGGGTATGATATTTTGAAAAATACACATTACTCACTAAATGATATACATTCACATAAACAGGTTCGCCGAGATTTCTAAAGCTTCTAGTTGATTCATGTTCAATGAAAGAAACTGTTGTTGTCTCAGACACCTCAGGTTTATTGGGAGACATCTAAATTGAAGTACATATATTAGAAACAGTAGTTCAAAACAACCTTCAACAGTTATAAATCAGATATAGTCAATAATTTTCAGTATAAATAGCCTAACGCATAGGCTTTTTGGATACAGCAAGAAGACTTTCGTGTAAATCAAAAAGTTGTCAGCATCTTATTGATTAGATTGGAATACACAGAATAAACAAAACGAAGGCAGTAGCAGTTGTCGACAAATACACAAAAGACTTTTCTAAAAGTTAAAAAAATGAAACAAGAGTGAACTTACTAGTAGACAGACAAAAAAACCAATGATAAAATAGTACCACACGCCAGTCTTTGTGTGTCAGCTAATCACGGCAACAAAGAAATATGATTGACAGTAAACTGGAACATTAATACATAGTGCTCTGTAGAACGTAAACAATTAGGGAAATACAAAGAACGTCAGAGAATTTCTGGAGGCGTGGTAGTCAGGTCAGCCAGCGATCAACAGACATATTGACATTGACCCAATCTATCAATAAATTAGAAACACAGAAAGCAACAAGAAGGACAGAGTTCGTCAGCAGGATAGCCGGTCGAAATACTTATAACAGATTTTAGGAGAGACGACCAATCATACCTGAGGTCATTAAAACGAGCTACTTGACCACTTGTAGAAAAAAACTCATAGCTCACTTTCCTTCCAAAGTTTCTACTGATGATGCTGTTTAGAATGACAGTGAAAACTTTACGGTTAAACAATACAGATCGGAGAACACCAGACCACTAAAAACAATAGGGGAAAGCAGACAGTTTCAGAAGACAATTACAGCAACAGCTTAGTAACTTTACTCCAATACCTCCCGAAATTTGTGTTCATAGAAAGAGAAGTTAGTTTGAAGTGATAACCACTACCATCGACCAGATAATAAAAACAACCTTGGATCGAATTAGTCGAATAAGGCTCTATACGAAACATTAAAAATCCCCAAAAACATGCAGCATTAAAAGAACGTAAATTTTACCAACTGTAGCACAAGTTTGAGCCAAATTTCAACTAATAAGGATTGAGAAACCAAGTAAAACCTTATCATAGACATAGTTTGAGAGTAATATGATTCTAAGAATGAAACGAGATTCGACGGCTGAATTAATACTGATCTACTGTTTGCTTTCCTGCATTGCGATAATATTGGACTATTGCTCATTGATTTAGGCAGCTGAATTCCAACTAGAGAATGATGGGTTCAAACATCGCTAAACCCATCGACGTATCACTAGCCCTAACAATAGGTATGAATCATTATCTACCGAACAAACGTGCACAAGGTTCCTGAGTTCATTTTGTTTGCGTTGCGACAAAATAGGTCTAAGCGTGATTTAGCAGGGTCCAATTAAGAACCTGATACTTTACACTAAATGATGGAAATTCAGTCACCGCTTAGTAGAATTTACTCTGGGTTATTCATTTATTATGAAGTGGTTGACATCTAGTCATATTTTGAACAGATCAAGCCGTATCCTTCCAATGAATATGAGATACGAAGATACTTCGGTTGAGAACAAATCAATTTTCCTGGTGATCGTCCAGTATAAGTTTCGAGAAATCAGTCATTCAGCTATAAAAAAGGTGGGACTTGGCATTACCACGTAACCGTTCAGCTTATGTATCTCACACCAGCAAATTAAGATGCAAGGCACCAAGTTAAAACTTGTAATATGGGTAAAGAATGTAATCAAGTCACAGGAAGTCATAAGAAAAAGAGATGTGGCTCAGTGGTTTTGGGAGATGAGTGTCAACCAGTGGGTCACGAGTTCCAGCCCTGCTCCACCTACCGAGTTTTGGGCAGCCAGGTAGTAACACTCGCCCTCACAGAATAGGTGTAGTTCATTGCCTAGTGCACTGATGTGTGCGAAGTAGCTGAGTGCGTCTTTTTATAAGAATAGAAGAAGGGGTAAAACGACAACGAAATGTGATTTAAATATTGGGATGAAGATAATGTATGGATGCATTTGAGCCAATGAGATTAATTTTCAGCTATATCACCCAGTATCCAACCACCAATTTCAAACGCAGCAAGGACTATAACCAAGTAGTTCACGTTCCCCTAGACGGATAAAATCAGCAGTCAAAAAGTTCATAGACAGATCTTAGGCTTTGGTCTGGCTGCCTCCGACCTTTTTTCAACCTAAGCACATTTCTGCTAACATCGCACATGTGGGTAGACAGCTAAAGATGTATAACATGTTTCAGCCATCTGAGTCAATGACGAATTACAACATCATCGATTGACCTTTGCGACCTAAAACTCTACGCCTAACCTCTACGCTACCAAAATTTGTTCAACATAACCTGGTGAACACTACGAAGAAAACAATGATTGAACAACTGTAGCCTTCTCGCCCCCCAATTCTCACGATTATGTTTCAGTGACATAGTAGAACAAATCGTCAGGCTGATTCCTCTGTGGTTATCACAAGAGGACTTCTCGCCTTTCTTGAAGACTGGGATGATGAGTGACTTAGACCAGTCGGAGGGGATCGTATTTGATTCCCATATACTGGCTAACACTTCCGTTAGCCTGACTAAGAGAACTCTACCACCATTCTTGTATACCTCAGCAGGTAGTCCGTCTGGTCCTGCTGCCCTTCCCCGTTTCAGGCTACCTACCGCTTTCTCAACTTCTTCTAGTGTTGGGGGACCTGTCTCTATGTCCCATTCAGGGTCCGACTGGATAGCGGGCAGCGCAATGGTGGCTGGAGGCCAGTTAAACTGTTCCTCAAAGTGTTCTGCCCATCGTCCCAGTCGCCTTCCCTGCGAGTGAATCGCCGATCCGTCCTTCTCCGCTATAACCTCACTAACTGTTGTTGACCATTTCCCCCCAGTCTCCTTAATAAGTCTAAATAACTGTCTACTGTTACCGATCGCCGCTGCCTTTTCCATCTCTTTAGCCTTTGCTGCCCACCACTGTTCACGATCGTTGCGCAGACTTTTCGTCAGTTTATTTTTAAGTTGCGCTCGCTCTTCATTGTACTCAGAGCCTGCAGGGATGCATTCACGTGCATCCATTAGTTTGGAAGAAGCTGCTGATATCCACTGGCTCTTTTTAGCCATTATCTTGGAGTCGGCTACAGTCTCCAGTGCTGCTTTTACAGTAGACTGAAGATGGCACCAAGCTTCTTCTGGATGAGTGACAGTCTTTTGTTCCGATAACTGCCTAGCCAACTTCTCACTGAACACGGCTTTGGTGTTTTCGTTGTCCAGCAGAACTCGTAGTGGTTTTGTTGCCAAATTTTTTCTACGTCCATTGAGACGCAGGCATATACGTGCTCGGACCAACGCATGATCGCTGTCCAAACACGTACTCCAGAAGGAGCGGCAGTCTTCCACCGATCCTCTCCAGCGATGACTAATAGCAATGTGGTCTATCTGTGTCCATCGCTGAGTCGAGCTCGGTGGACGCCAGGTCAGACAGTGCCTTTCTTTATGTCTGAAATTTGTGCTGGCTAAAAATAGGCGGTTATCTGAGCATAGTTGTAATAGGCGATCACCGTTATCTGTACGTTCAGCTGGGATTCCGAAAGTGCCACCTAAGTGCCTTTCTGCCTCACTCAGTCTACCCACCTGTGCGTTGAGGTCACCTGCAACAACCACTACGTCCGAACGTTTGGCTTTCGAGAGGAGGTTAGACAGTTTATGGTAGAACTCGTCCTTCACTTCATCCGAACTACAGTCAGTGGGTGCGTAAGCAGAGATTACAAAGAGACAACGGCGAGTCTCACTATTCCTTTTAGTTCTCACTGTGCCGTTCAGCCTCATAGCGCAGAGGCGACTATCAACTGGGATCCAGTCTAGTAGTGAGTTTTCTGCCCTGGTGCTTAATGCTATACCTACACCTGCAAGACCACGAGAGCTAGCTATCGAATCTCCAGAAACTCGAAGGGTGAATTTTGCAGATTCACCAGATTGGTCAGGAGAGGTCAGGTGAATAACCACACTTGGGTCCTGTATGCGTGTCTCACAAACACAGCACACATCCATGCCCGAGTTGCTAGAGTCTTTGCCAACGAAGCCTGTTGGCCAATTTGACGGAGGGTGCGGACATTGAAGGCTCCAATATGTAATTTGGAGCGTGGTTTAAGGAGACCAGGGATGCTGTTCTGTGGACTCAGATCGTTGTCGAAGGCTGCAGAGGTAGGAGAAATTGAAGATGATGCAGCATCATTAATTAAGAGACGTGAAGGAAGATTAGAAGGTAATGATGGAGGAGGAGGATAGCAGTCAGAAGAAACTTGGGTGCTGACAGAGTTGTGAGGGCGGTTGACACTTCCCGGCTGCCCACACCGTGGAAGGCTATTTCTTCTTAAGGTACCTGAAAGAGATTTGTGTGACCGCAGAGCCCATCGGACATCTGCTTGAGGCCTGTCACACCCAGCCTTTTGAGTATGATTATTTTGAATTTTTGTATTTTTGGGGCCGGATGGTCGAAAGGAAACGACAAGTGAACCAACACCGCCGGCCCGGCAGACCGTGGGGCGTGGTGGAGTGTGTTATTTTTGGGGCCGACCTTTTCTAACCCCCCCTTCCACTGAGAAGGCAGCATCAGCTTGGCACTGCTGGTCATCCAAGGGAAACACCTTACTGCTGTCACACCCCATCCAGCTAGCAGCAGTACGACTTCGCCCTCAGACCCCCATCATAGTGTAGCAATTTACACTATAACGGTAACTGCTTTTCGTCTAACCACTACCCAACAGACCTTTCTGGTATGGTAGGACCTCGAGGGAACAAGCGTTCCACCAGCATAGCTCGTTGGGTCATTGTGATATGCAAGCCCGACCACCACGTCAAGGTAGCAGCTATCGGTCGGGAGACACCCAGTATCAGGCGCCATGATATGGAAGACGGTGAAGATCTCAGTATCACCGACGGCCATACCTAAACCTAATCTGATTTTCTACCTATAAATTCGATTTGATTGTTTCATGATCACAGAACTTAGCATATTAGAAGCCACGTTTGTCATGCTAGTTCTTTCACAGATACCACAAGAGCATCCTTCTTTCTTGAGCAACGATATCAGCAGCTTCTTCCAAACTAATGGATGCACGTGAATGCATCCCTGCAGGCTCTGAGTACAATGAAGAGCGAGCGCAACTTAAAAATAAACTGACGAAAAGTCTGCGCAACGATCGTGAACAGTGGTGGGCAGCAAAGGCTAAAGAGATGGAAAAGGCAGCGGCGATCGGTAACAGTAGACAGTTATTTAGACTTATTAAGGAGACTGGGGGGAAATGGTCAACAACAGTTAGTGAGGTTATAGCGGAGAAGGACGGATCGGCGATTCACTCGCAGGGAAGGCGACTGGGACGATGGGCAGAACACTTTGAGGAACAGTTTAACTGGCCTCCAGCCACCATTGCGCTGCCCGCTATCCAGTCGGACCCTGAATGGGACATAGAGACAGGTCCCCCAACACTAGAAGAAGTTGAGAAAGCGGTAGGTAGCCTGAAACGGGGAAGGGCAGCAGGACCAGGACTAGACGGACTACCTGCTGAGGTATACAAGAATGGTGGTAGAGTTCTCTTAGTCAGGCTAACGGAAGTGTTAGCCAGTATATGGGAATCAAATACGATCCCCTCCGACTGGTCTAAGTCACTCATCATCCCAGTCTTCAAGAAAGGCGAGAAGTCCTCTTGTGATAACCACAGAGGAATCAGCCTGACAAACATAGTGTCTAAGATCCTAAGTTCTATAATTCTCCGACGCCTGAGTGGAGCTCGGGAACAGCAAGCCCGAGAAAACCAGGCAGGCTTTAGACCTGGCCGTGGATGTATCGACCAAATATTCACACTGCGCCAGGTCCTGGAACATAGGCATGCTTACAGACGCCCGACAATAGCTGTATTTCTCGACCTGAAGGCGGCATTTGACTCCGTTGATCGAGAAGTCTTATGGCAGTGTCTGTCACTGAAAGGCGTGCCTAGTAAGTACATCACCTTATTGAAAGCTCTCTACTCGAACACTTGTGGGCATGTTAGAGCCTATGGTGAGTTGTCCAGGGAGCTATACTCATCAAGTGGTGTCCGTCAAGGATGCCCACTATCCCCATTCTTATTTAATTTTATCATAGATATTCTTATGGAGGTTTCCCTCTCGTCACCTAATTACAAAGACGTTGACCGGATCACAGGTGAATTTTCCTTAGATCTAGAATATGCAGATGACATAGTCCTGTTAGGTGAAGACGCTGACAAGATGCAGAGTCTTCTGAACACTTTGAGTGGGAATTTGAGAATGTTTGGGATGCGATTTTCACCACCCAAATGCAAATTTTTGCTCCAGGACTGGTCTTCAGCGGTACCGCGGTTAACAATAGAGAGTGAAGTGGTTGAGTGTGTTGACCACTTCACTTACCTGGGAAGTAGGATCAACCCGGTGGGTTAGTTGCCGATGAGATTTCTGCACGGATACAAAAGGCTCGATTGGCTTTTGCCAATTTGCGCCACCTATGGCGCCGCCGTGATATTCGTTTGTCTATTAAGGGTCGCGTGTACTGCACAGCAGTCCGCTCTGTTCTACTGTATGGCTGTGAAACATGGCCATTGAAAGTGGAAGATACAAAAAGGTTTCAGGTGTTTGACCACCGTTGCCTTCGTAGTATAGGACGTATTCCGTGGTGTCACCATGTGAGTAATGCAGAAGTTAGGTGTAGAGTTTTGGGGAGAAGAGGTAAGTCAGTCGACGAGGTTGTGAACCTTCATCGACTGAGATGGTTGGGACACGTACTACGTATGCCTAGTCACCGATTGCCTCGTCACACAATGTTGGCTGAGGTGGGTCCAGGCTGGAAAAAGGCCCGAGGTGGCCAGACTAAAACATGGCACCAATGTATGAAGTCTCTGACTGTTGGTTTAAGCCATGTAGGACGATGCAGACTAGGTGGTTGGGGTCCACGGGACAAGAGGAACCAGTGGTTGGAGACCCTAGGTGATATGGCTCAGAACCGAAGTCAGTGGCGCAGATGTATACACACATTATCCTCATCTTAACAACGCTATACCGAATCTCACTATTTTGTCACTCCTCTTTCCTTTCTTCTCGTACTTTATATTTCTTTTGACTGCATTCACTTATCTTCATCCTTCACCTCACTACCTTTTTACTTGATGTGCTGATATGAGGTGTGGCAACTCGGACCGTTACGCAGTAATGCCTGGTCCTATGTTGATAATGATGATGATGATGATGAGCAACGATACAGTCAACGATTGGAATCAGTTAGAAAATACCATATCAGATTTCCGAACGTCAACTAGCACTTTAATTACTGCAGCCAATAATCGGCCGCCGTCCATATTTCTCATGCAAGTCTATATATACCTGCTTTCCTTCGTCTTAGATTACTTACAGCCTGCTCAACTTCTGGGTGAGCTGAAGAGCCTACCTCAATGTTCCATAAGGGATGCGACTGTTTAGTGGGAAAACTGAGTAGCTGAAGGCCTGGTGAACTGTTCCTCGAAGTGTTCCACCAATCGTCCCACTTGTCTGTCTTGCGAAATAACCGCATATATATATTCCTCCTCTATAGTTTCACCAATCATTTTCGTTATTGCTGCCAAATTGCTGCGAAATAAATTTGTACGCCATTTATTCGTTTACATCTCGGAAAACTACGTATGTATGGCGGTATGATAAAATAACAGACCTTACCTATCCCTAGCCATAC
This sequence comes from Heterobilharzia americana, assembly GCA_944470555.2. Lineage (NCBI taxonomy): Eukaryota > Metazoa > Platyhelminthes > Trematoda > Strigeidida > Schistosomatidae > Heterobilharzia > Heterobilharzia americana. The sequence continues at coordinate 48,518,460 of OX104128.1, forward strand.
CACTGTATTTGGCAACAAAGTGAATAGTGAAACTGGCTAGATTTTATGTACTAGACTGAGCTACAGAATAAACAGCTCATTTGTTAGTTAGCTATAAGCTGTTCGCCTGAATAGCTATGAATTAAGTTTGGATAGCCATGAAGGGTTATTATCCATCTTTAGTCTTCACACATGTGTCCATCAACTGTAGTGGAATGAAATGGAGAATGTCCCACCAATGCGATTAGTTTTACTTTAGAAATGATTTCTATGTACTGAGCAGAAAATCTAACATGTGCGCAACACAATCTGAAGGTGTTTTTCGAAAGGCTTACTAGACATCTATATCGTCAACCTTTTCGGCTAACAGAACCAAATATTGAAATCTCAAGAGAATAGTGCGTAAGCGCTTATGACAACAAGAGTACACAATCACCTCTCTTTATCATTCCTAACTAGGGCCTGTGTGAGGTAGAGTAAACCAATTTCACATTCATTTTCAATTTGCCACTGATCATATCTTTTAGGTAGTCCAGAAAATGGTGCATAATGGTTATGTAGTTCTCTCACCACGAGAACCCTAAAACCCTGAACATGCAGGTGACATCGTTTTGGTATGCAATGATATCCAGGTTACTGAAATTGCATTCATTCTGTATCCCTAAGTGTGGTATGTGCTTCAGACCGTTAGCATTCGAAGAACTTTTTAAGTTCACATGTGCTAGTTCTTGAATATAATCTCGGTAGTAGTGTGATACATTTTAAAACCTTGATCTTGTTTTAGATTGCCTTGTCTTCTCGATGTGCATCGTTAGAAACTACTCATTGTCATTTATTAAGAAGTGTAAGTGGTTGTATATATATGTTTAATGAGTTAATCTCTTATTGTTCCGTTTACATGTTCTCAGATTGGTTAAATGAACTGCCACTGACAAACTAACGCACACTATTCTACTCAAGCATTTCACACCTGTCGAATGTAAAATGATGCTTCAATACTGGTATCTAACAGCCCCTAGTTTAAAGAAAAGGGGTGAAGTGGTTGGATACACTGACCACTGCACTTATAGAGAAGCTGAATAAGCTCGAATAGAAAATACCTATTTGGTATTTGCCAACTTACGTCATCTCAGGCAACAGGGAGATATGCGACTACCTAATGAAAGATGAGTGAACAAGGCAGCAATTTGCCTTTTTCTGCTACCCGTGAGAGCTGTTGAAAGTCGAAGACATGAAGACGCTATTTGTTTTTGACAACAAGTGTCTTCGTAGCGCTGTCTACTTATGGTGGAATCACTGTGAGCAATATCAATGTTGAGTATAGAATACTAGATGAGGAAGGCAAGTCGGTTCAATGAGGTGGTGAACTTTCAGTGACTAAGGTGGCTTGGCTATGCGTTGCACATGCAATGTTGGCTGGAATAAGGTTGCGATGGAAAATGCTTAGGGCATTTAAACCAAACGCGTAGGGCGGTAAGACAGTCCGGCTGGGGTTCCTAAGATGACAAAAATCAAAGGTTGGATACTAGATAACAAGGTTGAAAATCGACCATGGTGGTGCAGATGTACAAGCTACTTTTCATTTTTAGAATCTTGAATATTTTATAACTCTCATCTATTTCTCCCCTTTCCTCTCGTACATGTCTTTTTATCACATCACTTTTAGTCCACTTTTTACATGCTCCAACAAATTGTGGGAACTTCGACCGATGCACACATGCCAGGTTCTAGGTTAGTTTCTTGCTATCCAACACTGCAACGAATTACCAACAACCCAGATCAGAACGTATCAACAGCTGTTTGTTACAGCGGACAACTGAAAATCCTTGAGGTATCTTTTAATGATTACGGGCACAGAACAGGTGTTGATTTGAGAATATTTGAAGTGCGAACAGTTCTAGTCAGCGTCAGTATAACACATGTGTATATGTGTTGTTCATATACGGATATCTGTCAAAACCATGATTTTGACGGGTATGTTCAGTGCACTGAACATTTTTATAGGCGTAAAACTTGGGCACTGTGGTTGATTGTAATTCCATTTCAGTCTATTTATTAGAAATGTCACTGGACGTTTTGTATTCGAAAAGGAAGGAATCGCGAGCTTAGAAAATAAATGGATACAAAAGATTCCCAAGTTTTAGTTAACCCAAAAAGACTATGTAGTTATGATAATTTGGACCCAAAAACATTTCAGTTTGAAACCCTAGCCATTCTTTAAATTTTCCGTAAATGTTAGTATGTAGGTTACCTCAAATATAAAAATCAAGCATAAGACAATAGAGTATAATTAGAATTACTTTCACCGTAGGATTATCAAACAAAAACATGACTGAAATATTGGAAAGAAACAATAATCATCTTACAGCGATAGTAAACAGATGTAGCGTTTCTCCATGAATTCCCGCAAAATATTCCAGCACATAAAAACAAAACAAGGAAAAAACAAAAGTGAACCTGCATCATATTTCACACATAGTTTCATGCTTACATATTGTATGAACTGTACCCCCACCTCATTTTAGTCTTCAAACTTTATCGACCAATCACTTTTCCTTTTGGTGTCTGTTTGTCTTTAAGAATGAAATTCTGAGGAAGGAATTATCTCCTTTTCTTTCCTGATCTCAAAGAGATGACTATACTTGCGTATTAGCTGAATATTTTTGATGACGGATACAACAAAGTCCCATTTGAAAAGGCTATGGGAGTCTATGAAAAGATCACGCCGTTTCGAAAGAGATAACTTAGATACACCTCTTAAAAGATGTCTGACAGCCTTCGATCTTACTCTTCTGGGTATAGGTATAAAAAAAATCCATTTTTAACTTTTACTGTTTACAGGAAATATGGCTGGTGCAGGCATATATGTTCTAACGGGTACCGTAATCCGAGACAAATCTGGACCCTCTACATTCTTATCCTACTTGGTTGCTGGGATTACAGCTTTCTTGAATGCTTTGTGTTATGCTGAATTGGGATCACGAATACCTAAGGTAATACTTTTCTTCGACAAACTGATTTTTATGTTAACTGAATTCTTTATGAATTTTACTGTCAGATATACTATGAGCAAATCGAATAATATTTTTTGTATGAAGTCTATTTTACTTTTTTAATCTTAATGTAGTGTGCTTAAACAACTAAAAATGAATATTTTGTATTACGCGCAACTTTCGTTTCTTTTTAGTATACTTCGTTGGGATCATACAAGTAAAAAAACTTTTCGAAACGAATCAAATTAGCTCGCTTCTCAAATTCCTCTAAACAATACAGTTCCCCGTTTACATTACAATTAGTAATTTTATAGTGTATTTTACTTTTCAGTCTGCTAAAGGTATCATGAAAGAATGATAATTTCGTGTTAAAGTTGAGTCTCAATGTTTGAGAACTATTTATTTATTCCTCTAGGTTAATGTATACTAAATAAGCAGTTAGATTGACAACTGCACTATAAGGGATAAAATTTATAAGATGTATCTCCATTTCCTGAACTCAGCATCATTTAGTTGAAGGATGTCCACTTCAATTTAACTGTATGACATATTACTAGTAAGGTGTTAGTATCTTTAACTTTTGTTCCCTGATTAATGTTTTCTTCACAAGTTCCACCAGACGTTTTCTTACCTGGAGATAAGACATATCTCATAACTTCCTTCATATATTCATTCTAGAGAATAATCAAAAGTCTAAAGTTTTTGAATTTTCTCTTATCGATTGGTGACAGGTTATAGAAAATACATTCCCATGACTTTTAGTTATTCACTCCATGGGATACGACAATCATTCCCAAGATAGATTCCTTCACTCTACTTCTACTATCTGTCCATTTTTTATTAAAAAAACAATAGGCAGTATTCTTTATAGATATGATTACTTTCCTGAATAAAAATATTTATTTTATATGAATCAATAGCTGTTTTGATGAGTATCTCATGGCAACTGCGAGTTGTAAGTTAATTGTAGCAGTGAATAATCTAAACAGTAACTAGGACGTCCGATAAAAGTTTTGGTATTCAAATTTTGAATAGAATCCGAACTTTTTAAAGTAGTAAGAGGACATCGCTTTTGTTACAAGTAAGTTTGAGAGTGGTGTAATTCACACTTCTGTTATACGAAGACACGGTTATAGTTCTTCTACTGACCAGATGTAAAATATGTTGACCATGCAATGTTGACTCCGTGATCGAGCTATAACTACTGGTCGCTTACAAACTAAAGAATAGTAGATTTCGAATGTTCACTGCTTTTCTAAACCGTTGAAATAAGGTTGGGTTTCTGAGAATTAAACAAGGAGTAAGTGAAAGTCAACAACAAATTTCATATTTCCACTTGGAAACGTCCCCTTAGGATTGATTGGTTGCTCTCAAAATCTTCTAAGTAATCTAGCCAGGAGCTCTTCTGCAAATCTAAGTTGAGAATATTAGATTGTAAGCCTAAGCAACTGAATTACCTTTATACGGTTTCCAATATTAGGTCAATCCTTGAAATCCAAGACATATTCGCGGAATTGTTTGTCTCTTTCTATGCCCTATAAGAATACTTGTTGATTGAAATAGGATCAAAGACTCCCTACCAGTCATATGTTGTAGCTTAGTGAACAACCCTTATACGAGTGCGGGTGTTTACTAAATATCAATTCACATAGATAAAACAGATTCCGAGTGGAACCATACACCACTAAATTGTTTAAAGTAATTGATGTTTTCTGATATTTTATATTTGAGTGTGAATATTTCAAGACCAGTCTTAGTGACTTCTACTTAATTCATAGTGTGAAGCGAAGAAACAGTTATCATCCTTATGCTGAACTAAAAATCCTTTTTATGATGTTAAATTAATATGTGCTAGTGTTTTGACACTAGGGAGTTTGGAATATTTCCGGACAAATTAGACATAGCACTTCCTAATCCATCGATACGAAGTCAAATCACAGTGTTTTCTTCTATGATCAGCCCTAATTATTGTATTTCCATGATACAGCGTATAGTCTGTGGTTTCTGTGATTTTTATTTACGATCGCAATTTAATTTGTTTGTAAAGTTTCATTTTTTATCTCACTAAAGAGTCATTCAAATTTCACTTGTTATGCATATTTACTAGGCGGAAAATCAAAAGAATTTTACCCTTGTTACTTGCAGTAATCTACTACTTTGCTACATTTTAAATGGAGCAATAAAAACTTTTTTTGTAGGTAGTGGTAGTTTATGTTGATTGCTGGTCGGTGAATACCAGTTTTAGTTAAGTCGTTGGAGATGATCAATCCCTGAAAACTTCTTTAATTACAGCACTGGATGATCCAGGTTTGAATCTTTCAGGAGATATTAGTTGCCTACAAGTCAAAGATACATCTTGCTGTTGAGCGCCAACAAACACGCAACAGAATTTTCTGCCTATTGTCAACCATCTAGAATGAGTCAGAGTGAGTGACGATGTCGAGTGTCTTCTCTTGAATACCATATTACAAAATAATCTGTAGATTTCGGTCACCATTAAGGACTAAACGATGTGAGTCTGGTTATTCTCCAGTTATCACTCAATGAATGTTGATTTTTATCAAAAACTGATATCACTTTCAATTCATTGTAAATTCAGTTCATCATATGAATGTTTCTGTGTAGGATGAGCAGCGTTTTTACTGTATGAATCAAAAAATTAATCACCATATTGGAAATGATAAATGGACATTTGTTCTATTTATTTACCCTAAGTATGACAAACAAATACAAGTTGGAACAACAATGAAGTCAACCAAACGGTTGGTTCATTACTAGCTTCCTCATAACAAGATATAAAACTAATTCACTCAGTTTTTGATATGGTTGAAGTAACTCTTCCACTGAAAAAGTAATTGATTTCATACGTCAGAATTAGCGGAATAAGATTCACAATATGAAATATATTACATTTTGTTCTTTGTCAATTCATCAACTGAACATAAACCTGCATAATATTTGAAAATTTACAGACTATAAAAACATTGGCATAACTTATGGGTTGCTAAGATAAAATTGAGTGATTGTAAAGCTTGAAAAGTGATTTAATCTAAAATTTCAGGATATATAGCCAAAAGAAATTGGGAGGATAGAAATTATCTGGAGAAGATTCAAGAGTATCTTGACAGAATTTTTGTAGAACTTTTGAAAGCATTTCATTGTACAAGCAAATCTACTATATTTTTTTCTGGCAAAAGATGAATATACCTTAATTTGATGCAAGCCTCAATTGCATTTCTTAGTTTTCATGACTGGCATATTGAAGGAACTAGTAAACTAGAGTACGATCCCTGTGTTAACTACACATTAAAGTATCTAGAGCTCATGAGATCACACTTTTTGATTTGTCCAGCAACGTCAACTAGGTTTAATCTTGACATAGTACACTTATAACTATTTTCAAGATGGAAAGCACTTCGATTGTATTACATTCTTATGAGTTTTCTGTGTCAGATGTTTTTTTAGAAGAGTATGCCCAGTACTACCTTGGTAGCTGAATTGATCATTCTTATTCACTCTCTTAATTTGCTTCTGACTCGTTGAAATATGCTTACTTTTTTGTTAATCTCTCACACAATTCACCTTCCACAGCTTCCATTTAACCATAAATATAAAAAGTCTTCGACACAGCTTTAAACATCATCCTTGAAATTACTTCTGAGGGAACAATTTTTTCCATCTTTGTAAGTAGATATACTCTGTTCATACTAATTCAATTATAGCAGCATCAAAACGTAGTACCTTGCTTAAGCGACTCTCTGGATGACCTTGAACTGTTCATCATTCAATCGAACTAATGAATACTTAGCTTATTTTATCCAAGTAAACATTTGTCGAAGTGAGAAACCAAGTTTCATATCATAGTCTTGTGTTTATTATCAAGTTTCTATGATTTTCTACTGATATCAGATTGCCTTAAGTCGAAAAAATCGTGAGTGAAGAGTTAGTAATTTTTATTCTTTATTAGTGAGGTGTCCAGTCTGATGCCACACTCAGACTTTAACTTTATGAACCTAAGTGTTGAAGTTGAAATGGTTTTATTATCTACTATTTAAAACAGCGATTAACTGGAAAGAATGCTATGTTTTAAACACCGGTACTGATAAGACTATATACACAACTTCCTGTTGTTGTATGACTTATTTCTTGATAAGTAAACCTTAAAAGGTAAATCCTATAGGTTTTCTTAAATTCGACTTCTAGACTATGATGACTGGTCTTAGTTTCTTAGACTGTAACTCATAACTTTCGACAATTATAATGATCATAAATTCCTGATAGTTTTTTACTTCAACAACTGTAGATCTTTAGGAAAATTGATTGGCAGTTTCAACAATGGCACGATTTTTCTATCTTACCTTTAATCCCTTTTTCAACTTGAGTAGTAAGCATTATCGTTTTACTGAGCAAACAAAGATTGCAAGTAGTTTTATCAACTGATAACTTTCCGTATATTCTAGTCTGTTGACAGCTGGATAGAAGTAAGGCAATAAGGTAAACCCATGTTCTTTTAAATCTTTTATGTGGCTTACAAATGGGTTTTTCGCATAGATACTTTGATTCTGTTGAATGATAATTGAAATGGAATCAAGGTTATTTGCTGTGTTTTTGTTTTTGCTTGTTAAACAGATGAGCACATGTTTAAGTTATTATGGAAACTGGGACTTAGCTCTTACCTTACCAGACTAGAAAATGGTTTCTTCATTGACACAGAAATCCCTCTAGATGTTTGATATCTGGCTAGTTATTGCATGAGTAAGTACTACAGCCAAACCTTTATATCTCAACATCTTTACGTCACACTTTGTCCTGTTTATGTTAAGGCAGCTGCTGAGACATTCAACACACTGGCAGGTCTTCGGTTAGTGTAATATCTAACACTTCCGTAAAGTTTGTGATATTACCAAAGAATTAGTCCAGTCACGAATTTCTAACTGGAAACCTTAATTATGTCGATATTTCGATTGTTATACGAAATTAACAACAATCTGTAGTCTTAGTTTCCTGATGAAGTTCGTCGGCTCATCCCAGCATTCTAATATCATAGGTACACTGCACTTTGATGTTTCAATAACAATTTATTACCCATGATCAAATCAAGGTGATCTCGCTTGACTCCCGTTGTTCTATTTTAGATAACAGAGTTAATTTTTATAACTTCAATTTTTTATTGTCATCCACGATAGAATGTTATTTTATGCAGTACAATCTAAAAGTATTACCTGAGGAGTAGTTCTCTAAGTAGACTTTTAACAAAGTATTTAGAGATAACTAGCTTCAGTTTCTACTAATTTTTGCTCGATTTTGACGATTTATTTATGCTTAAAACTATGTCCGTTGTTTTAATCCATTCTTCGTGGATCTGTTAGTCATCGGTCTAATCAGGTGATTTCCGACTGCGGGATCATGGGTTCAAAGCCCGCTCCACCTATCGAGTCGTAGGCAGCTAGACAGTATCATAAGCTCCGTATGATAGGTGGGTTTCCCTGCCTACTGCATGAATGTGGATATGGCTGCCTTAAATACTATTTATTTAAGTTAGGTCTGTGTTTAAAATGTTTTCCTTTGTCCTTTCAGTTACACGTAATGTCCTGTCCTTTTAGTATTCGAACAGTGTAGTTATAGAGTACTATGGGAACATCCATGACTCATGATCATTTAAAGTTGTTAGTCAGTTTCAGTTTGTTTATTTTCATATAAATTCACTTAGTCGTTCCAAGGTCAAATTGAATGGTTTGACATTCAAATACGAAATAGATAATATACATGGATGGATATTTTGTCTACAAGTAGTTTCAATTTATTCGTCACTGTATTCTGTCTGGCTTAAAGATTTAACATCAATGAGTCTGGTGCAAAATCGCCATGCTGTTGATTTACTCCTGTACTGCATCAGAACTGCAACTTACTATCCAATGTTTCTTGATTTTCATTTACTATCCAGACTGTCTTCAATTACACATTTTAGTGTATAAAATCCTTTTTTTGAAATCAAAACAATTAACGACACTTGCTTAAAAATTCAGTTATCGTGATTGGAAGTTTTGACTCAGTTTAAAAGACAATAGATTTTAATATCATACAGTTATAAAATGTTGATTTCGTATGTAATAGTCTGTTAGAATTGGTTCAAGTTGGGAGTCAATAAGAATTTTAAATTCTGAAGTGAATTATTTCCACTAGAAGAGTAATGTTTAATGGAAAACCTAAAAAAAAAGAAGAAACATGCTGCTTTGTTAATGTTATCCCCTATGCTCATCCCGTGATACATATAACAATTTGAATTAACGGTTTACTTCATTTCTATTAAGATACTGATATTTGGTGCCATCTGATTGAAGTACATGTGGACCACCTTCAGTAGCATTTAAAATCCATTACCTTCGCCACCTATAGGATATTTATTTTCATACTGCACATGTTAATCGAGTTGTCTAAGTTAGATATATTGGTATTTAGTCACTTGGTTAAGAGCTGATGTCATCTTTTATAACATCATATACATGAATTAGTTTCCTGTTGTTGGCTACTGACTATACTTCAGTCCTCAGTAATATTGAAAGCTTGTTTAATAGGATGACAAATTTGTTTTTGAATGCATTAAAGTGGCGTCAACCTCCTAGTGGCTAATGCTTCAACAAATCTTCAAATATGTCGCCAATAGGTCTTATACATGGGCTTAAATGACACATTCCAAAGTGGTTTCCGAGATAAATAGAGTTGACTTACCCTGCTGATACTTGGAACAAACGTCCTAGCTCCTCGATAGCCAAATACATTATTGAAACGGGGGTTTAAAATTGTTGTACAGACGTCATTTAAGCCCATTTATAAGGCCTATTGAAAACATATTCTGAGGTTTGTTTATCAAAGAATATAGTTTAGAAGGTAAGCTTCATAAATTTGTATAGGAAGAGATGCGGTTAACTTGGTACTTCGTTCAGCATAATGTTTTCCTTAATCTTCGAATAATTATCTTATATCGATGACATAATTACATTACAAGGAATTAGGAATATAGGTTTATTCGTATTATTGGCGTGACAGCAACATATCAAATTCTGATGGGATACTGCATACTTATAACGCATAGAATAAAAGGTCTGCACAGATAACTCACTAATCACACATTTTTATCAGTTTTTTTCTGCTCTCTCCTTTTCGTCGATTTAACTTCTAAACCCAAGTTACACTCGGGTTGACCATTATAAACGTTCATTATAATCAAAGTTTTCAGAATACAAACTAGCACCACATAATGAGATGAAACATTTACTCAGGATTCTCACAAAATACGGATACTGTCAACTGAGTGTCTGCAATCGTCCAGTACTAGAAAATTGTTTCATCCCCCTCAGAGTTTTCCAAACAGTCGACTTTAAGTGGTATCAAATTAAAATTCATCGTATTCCACCGATAATGTAGCTGGACAGCTAGATCTGATGTCAGATACCTTTAACATCAGTAAACTAATACCATCACACAACTAACAGGAAGATTTCTGAATAAAACATTTGAATGCTAATTTTATTATTGTACCTTAAGTAACATATGACACTCAATTTGCTGTTCATCGGAATATTTGAGATAGTCGTCGTATGTTTGACTGAGGGATAACTAAAAGTGAAACGAAAATCCGGATGGTATCAAGACTTTAAACTGCGAGTATCGAGCTCAAATGCTACCATAGAAGCCATCACTTCTCAATATCTGACTGGTTTTATCGGTACTTTTAAGTTAAATTACATGGAAATAAGATGATTTCCTTCCTAACTTCAAACAACATAAGAAAAAATGATTATTTTTGATTTACATACTTGTTGTTTGGTGTACTGAGGTAAAGCGATTCGCTGATATCATAAATTTAACTATATATCAGTCAGTTGGTCGATTATCTGACAAATTTAAGCAAACTCTTCATGTATTCTAGCGATTATTTACTTTCGTATGTGAACAGAAACATGAAGTCTCAGTGAGGAGATTAACGATTTGGAAAATTTCTTATTTTTCTTGTCAGAAAATAATTTACTCAAATATTCGATTTTTGCTGTTATGTGAGTAGAATTTATTTGTTAGTTTTGCTCATATAGTGAATAACGTAAGCAGATAAACTTATGAACCAAATGAGTGGTTGTATACTATTCACCTGTGATCTATCAGAAGGCCTGTGTAATCTAGACATCTGATTGTTTGCATCGCCTGCTTTAAGCACAAGTGGTTATGAGTGAAACGAGGCAGATTCATTTAGACCAAAAAAACTGTTAAAATCCTCTGAAACTGTATTTTACTTTCTGAGGGAGCTGTTATTGCTGTGTACCGATAAAGTTCATTTCATATTTGAAGATGAACACCTTCGATAAGTTGATGGTTTAGCTTTGGGAAGTTCCTGAGGATCATTACGAGCTGATGTTAATGTGTCATAATCGAAAATCTGGCTACTAATCTCATTGCTAAAGTTCGTCTCTACAGGAAATATATCAACGGTATCATAGTGATTTGTAAGAAGCATGAGAATATGGTTTGTTTGCCAAAATGATTAAAGAGAATAATCATCGTCTGCCATTCTTAGATGTACTCTTGAGTCGACGAGAAGATGGTTCAATCGAAAGAAGGAAAAAATTTCAACGGAAACCCTACATTTACTTACCAATATCTGAATTTTCACTGATTTTGTTCTATCCGGTACAAGCGGGGTCTAGTAAAAAGACTGTTTATTGGGACTTATCTTATCTGTACATCAGATACAATGATCGAAAATCTCAAATTACTAACCAAAACACTTACGGGAAATGGGTATCCTTTGGAGTTTGTAAACCATTTTGGATGTCAGGTAACGCCAAAGCCCACTGTATCCTCTCTTCTTAAGAAAAGTATCCGTGTAACTCTACCATGCAGACAGAAGTTGAATAGTATGATTTTCAGACTCAGGCTGACATCTACAATTAATAAAACATATTATGCTACAAATTTTATCATTTCACAAAAGACAAAACACATGCTTTATCACCTGCTTAAACAATGGATAAATGCTGCATCACACTTCATAATACACTGTTTATTTACATAACATGTAGTGACCCAGTAAATAATACTGTATCACTATGTACCATGTCAGATAAACAGTTTAGTTTGGAATATAGCCTAACACAGTGACCAGGATGTACATCACTTCTCACTAAGTTTACCAGTTTACATACGCATGTTTACCTGGACACACGTGCACAGGTCGGAGCAATCAGTTCATGGAGTTGAGGGTGGAAGAACAAGTATCTAAATGTCTTCAAAAACAGCTGGAGTGTCAAACTCTGATAAGTGCAAATGGTAGGAAACCCTCTTCATCTGTAGGTAGATATATAGAAACGAGTCATTTATTCATGTCCAAATAGCTATCGAAGTTTTATCGGGAAACAGTCAAGAACGTATACCGAGATTCATGGAAGCGATGACCATACGCAATTTAAAACCACCTTCATATGTGCAAAACAATAAAAGATTCCCATTTGATACATCATAAGTCAAATATGCACGAAGAATTTTCTTATCAGTAACTTTTCATCAGACTGAATCTATACTGATTTGATTATCATTTGGTTAACGATTAGGCACAGTGAATGCATACAGCATAGAGAAAAAACATTATTAGTAAGGTTCGAGGCATTGCATAGGGTGTGTGAATAACATGATATGAATTTCCTAGAAGTGTAGAAATGAACTTTACCTTTAACTTCCCTTCTCTATGCTATGTATATTCACTCTACATGATCATCAATCGGTTGACATTTAAAGTTGAGTATAAACTCAACATACATACATAAGTGACACACACGAACTTAAAAAGGTTTAGTTGTAATTTACTTGCCTGTGGCCAGCAGGGGAATCTACGATGCGCGTTTCGTCCCATCTGAGGTCCGTCAGCTGGATATACCTGCATCCCAGTGAGTATTGTTCCCACTGAGACTCAAACCTTCTACCTATAACTTCAAACACCAAGGCCTTATCCACAGCGCCACTGGGACACGATAGCCAGCTCTTGTATAAAGGTTATTAGTAATTACTATTTGTTGATATACTTGTAGTTCTCCATTTTTATACTGGATCGGACTGTTCGACCCCTGTTGGCCTATGAGCTTCTGTGTGGGTGCCTCGATACTGCCTGAATATTTATTCTGATAACTACAAGTACATCGACAAATAGTATGAACTAATACCCGTTGTACAAGCGGTGGTACTATGTCTCAATGGCTTAGTGGATAATATTTTGATGTTTGAAGTGATGTATACGGGGTTCGAGTCTCAGTGGGAACAACATCGCTCACTGGGGTGTAGGTACATCCAGCTGAAAAGTCCTAATTAGGGCGAAAGGCGCATCCTAGATTCCTCTGCTATCCACAACCAAGTAAATTAGCATAATAAATATTCAGACAACATCGAGGCATCCACACAGGAGCCTACATGACAACAGAGGTCGAACAATTCGATCCAGTATAACAACGAAGAATTACAAGTATATCAAAAAATATTAATTTGAATTGTAATTATAACTTAATATCTATTCTAAAATGTATTTACGGCATATTCGGTCATTACTATGTTAATGAGTTTATTCTTACGCTACACGTATTTAGGTAAACTTTGCTTAATTCCTAAGATTAGTATCAAATATATCATGCTTTCTTTTTATCTTTCTTAATTTCAGTCTCCTAATGATATACTTCTTTTACCCCCCCCCCATTCTTTGGTTTTATATAAATTTACTTGACATGTATGTGATCAGTTATTCTAAATGTATTGCGCGAAAACACCATACAGTTCAGATAAACTTTGTCTTCTAATTACACTATCCAAATTGATGAAACGGACTAATTTTTCCAAACGTTTTGAAATAGTTCTGATAATCTTAACCTCTAAATGAGTGAAACAAGTTTACGGAATTGATATCAGTTACATTTGACTAGGAGAAGGGTATCTGCTTATATTCTTGAGTAGTATTTAGTTAGTGAAGTGGCCTGTTAATCTAATTGGTTAATGTATTCTAACATTTCCACACAACGGTGACTGTGACCTGGGAAGCTCCATTTTTCACAGAGTTGAGAAACCGTTAGAAAGCTTTCAGCCATTTCGACATATAGCCGTTTTTTCACGTCCATATCACATAATGTTCGTCCAATGACAGACATTTTTTGGCAATATCAAAGCCTTAAAATATTTTACCAATAGTTGTTGAATCCTGTTGAATGTTATAATACTGTCCGACTGTATTTGAAAAAAACGCCAGTTATTCGGTTCCAGTCCGGTATATCGATGGTATTATGTCAAATGTTAAACCTTGAGGCTTTGAGTTTGCATTAGAAAGGTGAAGGTATTTCGCATACTTAATGGTTTTAGATCAATAAAGTTCAGCATTGTTTGCAAGCTATAAGAAAAGTCTGAGGTCATAAAGTATTACGTAGTGTATACAACAAATAGAACCCCAGTTTATATCACCCTTAAGTTAGTTGTTTCATCAATCAGTGGGAAATGATGTGACAATTGAAATACAAATTCGTCTCGGGAGTTTGATGCGTAATTTTACCGCTGTTGGTGCACCATGAATGCTATGATTGTTTACAGTACTGACACCAAATGTTTAATATGGAAGATCAGAGGTAAATCACCTACAAATAAAAGATATTAATCAAACTACTGCATACAGGTAGCATTATGACAGTGAATTACAATCTGAAGTAAATATGGTTCTTCTCAAATTATAGTTAACCGCTAACTAGTTGGTAGATGGTTGAAATTCGACAGTTTTCTTTCCTAAATATCACAAGATATGGTAGATGTTACCTTTAGTCAGAATAAATTCATACGAAAATGACCTGTCTCTAGTAATGTATTTCTGTATATGCTTATGAAATCATAGGCGGGGAGGAACAAGTACTAAATGAAGGGTCAGTATGTTCAGTAGAGTAAATGATTGCAAATATCAGTCCACTTTCATTAAGGTTTCCTGTTATTTGAAGCGATTTTTACGAGGTTCGAGTCTCAGTGGGAACAGCATCACTCACTGGGCTGCAGGTACATCCAGCTGACAAGTCTCAAGCAAGGTGAAACCTATCTCCTGGATCCCACTGTTAGCCACCCCGAATCCAGTTATAGGAAAAAATATTCAGACAGTATCTAAATATCCACTTAGGGGCTCACACGCCAACAAACGTCGATTAATTCCATCCAGTGAAACAGCAGAGAATTACAAGTCTCAACAAAAAGAGTTCGCTGATGTTTCAAGTGATACCAAAGTGATCGTGTCCTCCTGCACCAAATCTGGTTGTTTTCAAAGTAAACCATCTCATAAGAATATGTCCAACGGTTAAGATTTCAACCATTGATAATGATGTTTAATTTTTCATTCCCTTGTTCATAACAGATACGAGAGAGGTTAGATAAGATGGTTAGAGGATGAACTTGTGTACTTTTTGATGTGATTTCCCTACATACACCTTCGCCTACGTTTAGTTACTCACTGTTTCCAATATTCCAGACTAATCAAAAGTCTAAACTATTTGTTTGCTTAGTCAAACAACTAACCTAAATTAAAAGATAAAAAAATGTGTCCTCATAGGTTTAACTGATATTTAAGTCCTTAATAAATAGAGAATTTCCTTCTAAACATGAATTAAAATCCAATATACAATGACAACATGAATGTCGTGTTTAAAGTTATTCTAAGCAGACGATAAACTGGTGTGATGATACCTATATAGTTGAAACGTGACTATTTCAAATCCTTCCTAGAATATGACAGAAATTACTACATGGAGTCAGTCGTAACCAAACTATTTTTGGTAATTTCTTTGGCAATGAGATATAAAAGAGGGTTTTTAAATCTTCAGGAAAGTAATAACCTCTTGTTGAGGTTGAAGATATACTCTAAAAATGATTTTCATCTAAGTTGAAGCCTTGTTTAAATGTCTTCTTTTGATTATTAGCAAGTACCCCACATATACTGAACTGAAGATACACCATGCAGAGGAGATGGTTGATTGCGTCAGTCCTGTAGACATGACTTACGTAACTAAGTAGATTTTCAACATTCGTATTAAGATTTCGTAGCATCCATAAATTCAAGACAGAATCTTTCAACTGTCGTCTGATCTTTACATTCTAAATAAATTAAAATTCGTATTTCTGTTAATTGGATGCAGTCTTTGATTGACTTGGTTCTATTTTCGAGTTGATTTCTTCCAATTAATATACGTGAATAGACGTCCTAGGATTACACTCCATTTGTTCTTTCTTGAGGCAATGGAAATCCTACCATATAATACTATTTTTATTTCAAACTATTTCACACCAACGGTCTAATTTAAAATAATAGACAATTTTGTTTCCTTGGTGCTGTTTCACTTAGCTCAGTTTGGGATATAAGTTGATGCTTGCAAAAGGTAGTACATATTCTTATTCATCAAATCTTGTTTCTTCCCTGTTATCCAGAAATGAAAAAGATAAATATCTCCTGCAGTGTTGACGTCAGTCATTAAGACAAAAGCAATTTGTACATGCATACTTTGTCATTAAGGGATATACAGCTTTCATGCTGTGCTGTTGTTTTCTATTCTGACATTGTTTTGTTTGAGTGCCTGAAGTTGCAATTAAACAAAATGTATCTCTGCTTTTCTGTGTTAACTTTATAAACGCACATTTCATATTTTCATGTTGAAGTGTTCTCTAATCATTTTATTGTCTAAGTATCATAAGTTGAGCAATTTTTAGTTTGGGGATTAGTGGGGATTTAGTGATTTCCCAAGTTGATATTCATCATGGACCGACATAACTTGGAGGAACACTGAAAATCTGGGGACACTGAACAGCTGTTTCGTCTTAGTATGGGACTCCTCAGTAGTGCGCAACCATGACCCCACCAGAGGTCGAAACCAGGACCTACATCTTCCCTTGATGATATTTGCGCTATATCGTGAACTGACAGAAGATGGAAATATGGAGCATTGGATTCTAACCCAGTGGCTCAATGGTAACGTGCTGGCCACGGAACCTGAAGTTTCTGGACTCGGTCGGTGTTAGGATCATGAATGCGCACTGCTGAGAAGTCCCATTCTAAGACGAAACAGCCATCCAGTGCTCCTAGGTTTCCATTGTTCCCCCAGCTGTTATCAGTCCATGATGAATACCAACTTGAACAATTTTTCCCGAAGTTTTGCACTAAAAACACTGTTTTATTAATCCATATCTTTGTGGGTAGATTTGTGTGAGATTGAGTTGAATAACTTCACATTATGATGTTTCTGTTTCCTCTGAAAGCCTATATATATATATATATATATATATATATATATATATATATATATCCACTGAACTAGACGTCTTTAGAAAGACAAAGTAAAATTATTACTGAATTTATTCAACCTAACTTTTACAATCGTAGTTGATTTTACATTAAATTTCCTTACTATGGAATCCTTTGCATGACACGATATATTTTGCATAGTATGTGATTCTGTAAATTATACCTAACATAAATGACTGAAGTTTGAACCTTTCGTTGCACTATTCATCTACTCTTTTTCAACTTTAGAGAAATCAAAATGTTGCCAGAAGATTTTTGATCAAATGTCTTGATCAGATTATTTGGGAAATTGCTGTATCTGCATGAATTTTTCATGTTTTCCTAAACTTTTCTTCTTCATTCGACTTCGTCAGTATATCTATGGGAACTTGAAATCATACTGAAGCTATTCGGATAAGATGAAGTCTCTCAATACATTCTTGCATAAATTGTCATTGTTAGTGTGATGACGACGAATATAAAAGTTTAACTTTATGCATACAAAGTGAATTTCATAGTGTTCTGACAGTACAGTGGGACTGCGTATGCTTTTATGATTTATGTATTATCTTGAATACAGTAGGGATAAATTCATAATCTGTAAGAATTAACTAGCTTAATATATCAAAAATGCAAACATTCGAGTATTAAGAATCTGTATTTAGCTCTAGATTCTTGGAGAAATAAATATATCTTCCACTCTTCATTAGCAGGTCATGTCTGTAACCTTCAAGAAGAGGTGTACTTCTTGAGATGCGCATAATTTATGTCATTCATTGACTCAGTCGACGACCTTGTTGCTGAATGTTGGCTTGCTTATAAAAGTTACTCAAAAGCAGAAATTCTGATATCATCTGTCCCATTTTTATAACTTCTATTATTTTGCAGAATTTTCATTACCTAGCATAACAGTCATAAGTGATTAATCCATCGATAGTCTTAAGTCATCGTTGAAAAATGTAATCACTGACTGCATTGATTGATCACTAAAGAGTTAAATATCTCGTGTTTCCCACTCCTAAGTGCTGAGTGCTTTCGGCCACTTTTTATTGAAGTCACCAAGCTAGGACACTCAGCTTCAAGGTGCCGTTTAATGAATGTAAGACGGTTGAAAGTAGTCGGTAGGAAGCCCTATACCTAGGTTTCGTGCTTGTTGGCTCTAGTCAACAAGGCATATATGTCCCCTGAGAGGCTCGAACCCACATCACTCAGTCCTGTAGTCAAAACCTTTACAATTGGTGTAAAATCCAGTCTTACATGAGGTGAATCCCGGGTTAAAAAGCTCATTGATAGCGTCACTGACAAAAACACTAGGTTGTCTGGGTTTAAATCTCTAAGAGGATACCTGTTTCATTGACGTTGAAGGTGCACATTACTGTGGAGTGCCAACAGGCACAAAACCAAAGTCCAGGACCTCATGTTGATTTCTACTAGCCACCATACAACAGCCATCACTTTCATTTTCATTCCAAAAATAACTTGCGTATGCCATGTAAATAATCCTACTTATACAACGATATTTGCATCGACTGTCAAACTTCAGTTTCAGGCAGATGGTTGTACAGATTAAATACGGATGAATACAAATAATGGCCTCAAGGAGATCGGACTTGAAATAAAATTAAAAATCGGTTAGTTTAGTCTACATCAATGGATCCCGGTTTTTATATGATGATGGCAAATAAGTTGGAATAAAACCTGCATTAACCTACATGAATTTGAAGCTAAGTGACAATCTCAATGATATCAATTCAAATTCACGGTGCTCTTAAGTTCTCAGACTTTCTAGACTGGTAATATGAATGACTTTACAGTCTGAATTCTGTTTACACCATACTTTCTTTTCCGTTTTTCAAAACAAAACACATACCTACTGAATTTATAATAAAGTTCCTTGAGAAATTGTTTTGCTTTAATCTTTTTCATTATCTGACAAGTTTAGCAGTATTTATTGAATTTACATACTGAATTATTTAATTCCCAAAACGCTCTGTCAATGAAAAACAAAATTTTTCAATTAGCAATTCTAACTTCGAGTTAAAAATTGAATCAAATTGGGATTAGATTTTTGAGGTTAGTAGAAACTTTTACTTTTAAAGTAGAATTCATCATGGACTAACATCGATTGGAGAACCATTGAAAATCTCGGAGCAGTGGACAGGTGATTCGTTCTAGTATTGAAATCCTCGGTGGAATACACTCACGACCCTACCGGCGATTGGACTCAGGACCTTCAGGTTTCACGTACAGTCGGTTAACCATTCACCCACTGGGTTGTACTTCAATGGTCCACAGTTTCCCACTTCTGTCGATTCGCCATATAACACGACAATTAACTAAGGTCTTCGGTTGGGTATTCGATTCACCTCCGACTGGTTGACCCTACAGGTCACAGTTTCTCATCAGAACTTCAGGATATCTATCTCGAAGCATAACTAAGAAACAGCATACAGCAATATATCTTTGAGGTTAATTAAGATTTTCATTTTTAAGATAGTATTCATTATTGTGAGTGCTTACTGCTGAGGAATCCCATAGTAGGATGAAACGGCTGTCCAGTGCTCACAGGTTTTCAATGGTTCCCCAACTGATGTCAATTCTTGGTCAATACCGACTTAGATCAATAAAGCCTCACAAACTTGCAAACGATATCAATATAATACTGTTGATTTATGACATATTTATGGCTACCAACTGCCTTTCTCTTTTTCCTCACTTCTTAAAACTTCCATTTTATGACTGTAGTCATTCTAGACTAGTTTCCATATGACCTTGAACTACAAGTAGGCAGACAAAAGAAGTGTTCTACTTTCTTGGTAAATATTCTTATAGCAGATAATGTTTTCCTTCAAATCACAAATGATACAGATTTTTTTACAGTGTTTAGCACTTACTATTGATTAGCAGGCATTGAATGGTAATCTAAAACTTGTTTTATTTATCAATCAGCGCCACACTTAATACATTGTGCAAATTACATGTGATTTTCACTGACCATTTTCTGCAAACGTTTATTTATCGGATTTAAGAAAAGTTATGCTTAGATAATTTGTGTAAGGATGATAGTGTCTGTCCAGAAAATGCTGTTGGACTGATTGTTGCGAGTTAACAGCAATGCATGTGGACATAGGTAAAGTAGGAATTTTGAATAAATTAGTTAAATTTTCATCACTGGCTTCTATCTGTCCCCGAATCACTGGAAAAAATGGCTTTCGATGGATTAGCCATCCTACTTCTCGAACTTTAGAAAATATGCGTCCGTAATTTGATCGTATTAGGAGATTCTGCCATACTGTTTGAAAGTTTTAGTCCGTTAGTTTCCCTTTGTAAAGAACTAATTTGGTTAGGACCGAGGATTCTTAGTATTCTAGATGATGAAATGGAAAATTCATCAACTTCACACTTAGTGGTTTTCCATACTGTCTGATTTTCTGTTTTCTTTAAACAAAGGTAAACGTGATAGAAACAAACTACACATCCATAGGGGTTTTTCAAATCATTAACACCAAATTCAAGTAACTCTTGATATTCAGTCTTATTTCCTGATAATGAATTTCATCTTCAAGAGGATTCATCAAGTGGTTTCATATGTCTATTAGGGCTGTAGTTTAATTCGCTTAGCTTTGATTTCAGAATTGTTGTTTTCTTCCCGTATACAATCCTTGGAATCATTTGATGAGTAACTACGTTGAAAACATCAGTCCTAACTGAATAACTAAATTTATTAACAAACAGGCCCAGTATATGACTTCCAGAACTCAAAATATCACATACGTATATATATATATATATATATATATATATATATATATATATATATATATGCATATCAGTTCAGTGGTGACTGTCAGTGAATCCATGAGGAATAACTCGTCCAATGTGAATTTATCAGAATAATTTATGATAACTAAATGTAAAATAAATGTCTACACACGCTGATTAGTTGATATTTCAACTGTTTATGTGATCATAGTTTGTAATGTTTCTGGAAATATTACTAAAACTCTAAAATCTTATCATTATGTGTTAGAATTCGTTTTAAATTAATTTCCGTATAGTTAACTTATTCCGTAATGCAAAAACTCTTCGTTAATTTACCTGAAGTAGGTACAAGTACTCCAGTGAATGTAAAAATCCTTGTTGAAACTCAAACCCTTGATCTTAAATATCAAGGTGTCAATAGCTAATCTACTGGATTATTATAATTATCTCTTCCATTACTACTTACATTGGTAGCTGTTTTACATGCGATTTTCAACATTAAATGTTTTTATTAGCTATTTAAAGTTGAAACAATGAACTGTGCTATATTCTTAATGCGTCAATTCTTTAACCAGTGTCATTATGATTAAAGAACAGAAAATTCTCATACTTAGTTATTGAACAAAGATGTAACAGTAAAGAAATTTTTCTTTTCGGTCATTACATTCACTAGAGGTGAACAATCTAATTTATAACCATTAGAAGCGAATAACACTGTTCATTATTAATCGATAGGGTCACACATATAGCATAATTTTTAAGAGCAGAATAAAAAAGTTTCTAAGATAGAAGGAAACTACTACTCTGACCATGGTAGACCTGACGAATGCACTTAATATATCATAACAGGAACATCAGGTTTTAAGTTGTGAACTGTCAATGATTCTACTGTGCATAAATGACCTAGTTGAGGTTCTTTAGAATTTCAAAGAGGAGCTCTGAAAATTACTTCGAACGAACTTCTACAAGTTGCTCAAGATTAGAACTGTTGGGATTTTCTCTCCTCTGGTTAGCTTAGCTGGACAATACTTCAAAATACATTTACGTAGTGATGAATTAATTATCTACTGTAGAATATTATCCTCAGGCTAGCTGCGTCAAACGTCTACCTCAAAGATCTTGAGAGATGACTCTTGATGATTTCTGCTACAGTTTTATCATTAAATTCCAGATTCTTATAGAGATTTTTCTTCAAGATGGTCGATAACTCTTGTATTTGTGGCTTTTCTTAGTTAGCAGAGTCAATGAACCTAGGTGGATATTCATTTTCAGGAAGGATTTTACATGGATATTTTACCTCACTATCAACAGTGTCTTCAAAACACATTCTCCGAATCGTTGCGCATAAAGAACATGCAGAATTTTTGCTTACTAACGAGAGGGATAAGTTTGAAAGTTGATTAAACGTCTACTTTTTACATTAACTTTCTGAATAGAATTAGTAGCACATCCTGGAATAGATACACTGGATTTGTTTCCCAGTATTGAAAGTGTTAGGGGAACTTTTGAAATGAAACTCTTAATCACACATAAGAAGAAGGTCATCGACGTACTTTTTGTAAGAGCGTATTTGCCTGATTGGTCGATTAAGGCTTTGATAGAATCAATAAGAAGTTGACCAAGATGAGACTTCACTACGATATCATCTTTCTGTACATTCATTTCTTCGTATGACTCGAAATGAATGTTCGAAGTAACTCTGAGAAGTGGTTGTTCTAATTAGTTGAAAGGTATGGTAATATATAAATGGCTGAATTGGGTTGCATAAGGAGATAGTGTTTACAACGTGAGACACATCAAGAGGAAGCATCTGTTTCTTGAACATATCGAAATTTTCTACCGACTCAGTAATATCTAAGAAGTCCTTGAGGCTATATTTTTTCATATGCTTGTGCATTCTTCATGTTCAAGGACTCGGTAAATGTGTCTCGAAGATACACTAGATAGTGAGTTAAAATCTCAACGTAACTGTTTACTAGAAAAAAATTAATATCTACCTAGAATAATTGACTTTAACGCCAAAGTTATCGACCATTTCAAAGTAAAATCTCTTTCCTTCTATCGTACGTTTATGTACTATGACATTATTAATTCAGTAAATTAGACAACTATTGCTCATATCAGGTTTCTAGAAAAGTTACACTAAAATATAACAAAGCGGAACACAATAAGACACAAAAATCCTGAAATACTACTTTTTACTAATGATAAATACGATCTTTTTTGACTGCAAACAACTTTGAATCAAGAAGTTTATCGGAAACAACAAATCAAGAAATAAAATAGCTAAACTGTCTTCAGAAAAGACGAAGTTCGAACTTCAAAGCAGACCAATGAATCACAAGAATATGGAAACAACAGAGCACCTAAATAATCAAAAGCAAATTATATATATATATATATATATATATATATATATATATATATTTAAGGTTCTGGAGGCAAGAAAAAATGAAGATGGAAAATGGTTGATATTAGTATTGAACTTTCATATAAATGAGTCACTACTCGAACAACTGTATGAATTGGGAAGATTAGGAACGAATTCAAATCAGTGAATGCAAATCGTTGAAGAAATAATCGTCAAAGGCTACATAAAATTTAAAAAAACAGTTATCAAGGCAATACGAGGCTTATCATACCGTCTTTCGTATACAAAGATCAGGGTGTAGTCGTTCGATCGAAATAACTTTTGCAAAACAAACTAAACTGACCGTTATTTGTACACCGATTGTTTTAAAGGACTTACTAGACTTGACTGGATGGATTTCTTCAGTCATGTGAATGATAATCGTGATTTTAAAAATCATCTTACTTTCAAGATGTAAGTTTTTCAGGATGTCCAAAAACCAAGTATTTTTCCCTACTGTTAGTCCTTTGTTTATATGGGATACCGTAATCTAATGTAAATTTATAAATGGCATTGGATATGATATGAGCAAGGTACTTATCTGCTTTGAATTGAGTAGTGACCTGTTTATGGTGTATGTTGGGACCAGTATGGATGCAGGGGAGATCCTTTCCAATGCTTCTTTGACCTTTTTTCCTTGACATTTGTTATTTTAGACAGTATTCTTTAAACAGTGGGCTAAGTCAAATTTGAAGTGAGATTGGATTAGTGGTCAGGCCTTTCCTGAAGGCTTACCCGAAAGAAAGCAGGGGATATGATCTGCCCATTGCTTCCTTAAAACCTGAACCAATACTAAAGTTTTGTTTGAAATTTAAGTCAACATCCGTGTATTAATGACATAAACCGATAATAAGAAATGTAAAACATTGTTTTCGAAATTGGTAATTACGCTGACGCCATGGTCACTAGGCACTCATTCAGGAGGTCGATTGCATAGTTTCAGGAAAGAACCCCAAGTCAGTTCAGGTGGTTGTGAAGCTACTTCATTTGAGATAGATGGGACATGATGGAACAAGGTGGCATCCTTATAAAACTGTGAATAAAATAGAAACGTATTGGGAAAACATAAGCTAAATAGACTAAAAGGCTTCTAAAGTCTTTGACATGCCTGATCATTTTATACGTCTTGAAGAAATCATTATGCCCCATTGCAGACGTTTCCAAGTTATTGAAAATCAGTTGTCAGATGCCCTGGGTTACATCAACTGACGTTGAGAATAGTGCTGCGGAGATGTTGACTCTTTTTTCATTAAAATTTTGAATATCTTTCTATTCTTCATTTATTTGTTTCTCACTAACATGTTCTCTTAGTTTACTATGATGTTTTGTTATTTGGATGGAAGCAAACGGCAAGAATCCATGCACCTAGGTTTCGCCCTTGTTGGCACCCGTTAGTAAGGCGCATCTCTAACCTCGATGGAACTGACATCCCGCCTGGGATTCGAATGTATATCACTCAGTGCTACAGTCACAGATATTACCACTGAGCTATTCGGGCCATGACTGACCTCTCTTAAGATTAGGTGCATTAATTGGCCATCCGACGGTATTCTACTTCATCTTGTCTCACCATAAGTGCTGATCGAATTGGATCTATCACTAGGTGATTTGGGCTCAATTCTTCGAGGAGACATAAATTCCATCGAGGTTGCAGGCACACGCTACCAAATAGAGCCAACAAACACGAAATCTAGGTCCAGGGCTTCTTGATGACTGCCTTCATTCGACCAACATATGTCTCAGTGCATCGCAATGATGAGTTTCTTAGATTAGTGACTATATCGCAGAAATGATCGACAGAATTTGATCAGCACTTGAAACTAAGTGACGTGAAGTTGGTTACCCTTTAGGGACCAATCAGTGTACTTTGATATTTCGCTTGTCATCATTACTAACTTCTAATTTGTGTACTGCTTCAAAATGTACCAATTTTATTTTTGTCTGTACCTGCCTGTATACATGTATAAATATCACAATAATACCAGCTTCCTATACCCAGGAAATAGAATCGTTCTTGAATTAAGTGTTATTTCTTCGTAAATTTTCATTTTATTTCCTTTGCTAATTAGACAATCTTTATCTAACATGTTATTTAGTCAGGATCTGCATACACCTATACATATGTGGCAAGTGGAGAATTCCTTGCGTTTATTGTTGGATGGTCAATGATCTTAGAATATGTTCTGTCTGTATCAAGTGTTGCACGTGGTTGGAGTGGAACAGTTGATGCAATGACGCAACATGCAATAAGTAATGGAACAAAAATACTATTGGAAGGTAATTTTTATGCTTGTATTGTACACCTTTTTATGTTTAATATACTGTTCATCTAAGTGTTGAAGACTTCTCGTAAATTTTCATGTTCTTTCCTAAATTCATTAATATCAACTAGTAACTATCAGAGTATGTATTTGAGGAGCGTTAAAATAATAAATCAGCTGTTTAGTAGGCTACTATTTTGATGGTTTTAGATTGCGTAGCAAGATTCTTTTTCAGCTTACTGGAGATAGTGATTATTATTATTATCAGGCATTAGAAAACAGCTTTCTTTCAGCTGTCCCCAGTACTGTGAGCTGAAATATGCTGAGGCTTGTGGTAAATAGACTATATGAAAAATACTGATTGCAGAATGCACTTTGTGCCAAACAGTTAGTCAAATTCATTCATTCGTAGGTTACCCCGGAAGCATTACTTATCGAAAGGTCTGATAAATGAGGTTTCTGAAAGAAACCCTTTTGTTACAGATGTGTAGGGATAGAACTTTTACCTCTATCAAGTATTTTAGAGAGAAAAGTCTTGACGAAACTTAGTAAGTCTGAGAACTGGTTAAGTGTGTTTATACTGCATCTACCACACCATAGGACAATGGCATTCTTATATTTACTCAAAACTAACTACACTTCAAAATAAGAAATGGGTGGAGCTAGGGTTTGTTAGTCTAGATACTTGACTTTCAACCAATGTGTCGTGATTTGGTTCCTTGTTTCAGCTATCAAGGTCTGCGCAGCTAGACAGTACACGTGGTTGCTGAACTTCCTTTCTGAATTTTTATTTTCTTGATATAAAGCGGAATGCAGCTTTGTGAACGGATGTATTTTTAATGATATCTTCACTAGGAAGTCTATTTCTCAAGTCTAGTACACTTTCGAAGCGTTCAACCACAAGTTTTCACACTTAATTTGTAAGTCATAGTAAACTGGGTCAACCACGATCAGTAATATTCATTGGGATTATCCTATGACCACAATTTTATATATTTACCTATCTGGACAGGAGTAAGTTAATTTTTAGACACATGTTGAAGTGTTCCAAAGTGGCGAATTGTCCTTAACAAACCCCGAAACCATTTGTTGACTAGAGAAGTTGATGTATGGCTTCGCGAGTAAGAACGTCTTCTTCAGCTATTTGGATAGCAGATTCTTCAAGATTTCCGCTGCTAAATCATTTTTGAAACCAACTATCAACCTCTTACTATGGTTTGAACATACAATTCTTCTGATTTCATAATGATTAGTTAGTTTATCATTATCACCTTGATGATGACCCTTGTTTCTTTCTTCAACTTCTGTATATCTATCGTGTGAGCACTCAGTCATCGTATTTCACACTTACCAACAATTTTCACCTTGTAAAACTCCTTGCCTTTCCTGTAACTTGCATTGTTCAAAAGATTACTATACAACTTGTGTCCAGTCTTGACGAAACTGCGCCCTATTGTTCAGTAATAGATTGTTATATGTTTGTAATATGTACAAATAGGATTGAACAGCTTTCGAAAAAAATATCGTCGAACAAGGAAATTTTCTTCTCTGAATTCCATTATTTTATTGTATTTCATCTCTGTTGTAAACGGGATTGGATATTCATAAAATTTTCCGACAAAAATGTAGGAGAAAAATAAAATTTCATCAAAACAAAAGTTAAAAGGAAACTGTTAATAAACTTCTGTGTATAACAGACTTTATTGATTACTTTTCTGTAAGTGTTTATAGCCAAATTGATGGAAATCTAATTAACATTGCACAAGTTTTTAATCTAGATATTCGACAAAAAACTAGGCATAGTTGCAGTTATGTTTTCCCGTTTGTTTGGATTGGTTAATTCACTGAATAGAACAGAGAAATACGTTTAAAAAAGTAGAAAAGGGAAACAATGCATGTAAGGATAGCATTCAGTGACTGCTGTAACAGCAATTAGCAGTTCAATCTACTATTTCCAGTAATAAAAGATGAAGTCAGTAGCCTTGAGATTATTTGCGCTAATCGATGCATAACAGGGTTTTTTTGTAAACTAGATCCGATGATAACTATTTCACTTGTAAGTAGTAATTTTTAGGTGACTCTAAAGGCCATCCCAGCAACAATCGAAATAAACAATTAGGTTTCTTCATTTTGGTTGGAAAGGCAAACTTTCATAAAATAGAGTAGTTTGATTGATTACTTCAGTTGTTGCTAGGATGGCTTTCTGAACCACTAATTTTTCTTTCTTGGTGCACATAAAGGTTTTTTTAGTAATCACTTCTATCTAGTGAAGGTTTGATCCAGCCGGTATGTTTCCAAGGGTGACTTTAAAGGCCACCCTAACTACTGCCAAAATTATCAATCAGACTGCAGTATTTTGGTTGGGAAGACAATTTTTCTCAGGATAGAGAAACGTGATTGGTTGTTTCATCAGTTGCTAGAGTGGTCTTTGAAGTCACTCATGAAAAACGAGCAACTTTAAGGGTGACTTTAAAGGCCACTCTAGCAACAGATGAAATAATCAATCAGACTACTCTATTTTATGAAAATCTGCCTTTCCATACGAAGTGAAGTAACTTGATTGGTTACTTCAATCGTTGCTAGAGTGGCCTTTTAAGTCGCCGTTTTTCATACTTGTTTATAAACCAAGCATTGTCGCCCCATAGGTGTTTTCGACACAGGATTAATAACAATCACGGTAAACAGTTTAACCTTAATCCACTAACTGTGATGCAATCAGCCTTGTAGTTCACCTTAACCACACAGAAAAGATGGATATTACATTACAAAACACACGACCTCTTAATTCTACCATTAGTTGTATTTCTGTCAATATGTTCCATGAAACTTTGACTAAGTAGGTCTTTACAAGCCACTAAATAGTTTATTGATAAAATCATGAAATTTCGTAAAATTATGAAAAGTTAAGTGAAATCTCTTGTGAATGTCAAGATCATAAAGTCAAAATATTTCTATAACTTTTGACTGTAGAATTGAAGTTAATTTGGTTCATACCATATCTCATTTTACAGAAATACCCTATGAAACTCATCTAGACAGCATAACGTATTATGCTCAAAGCGAGTTTGATCAACAAGTTTCACTCATTGCATATTAGTTACTTTATACATTGGCATAATTTGCTACTTGATGTTACTCAATTTCAACTCGTTTACCGATTATTTCCCTTAATTCAGTTTTATATAACGTTAGTTTAAGCCACGACTTCAGTGTAATACCATCTCTCTCTACACTATTCTGTTGGTATGCATTCTGATGCACCTTCCTACTATTTGTTTACAACCATCTGTTTTGGATAAATTCACCGGAATCCAACCTTATACCTAAATGACAAACAGCAGTAAGGTCTATTATTTTTATTATTATTTGTCGTTTGTGTTCCTAGTGGAACATTAGGCTTCAGTAGCACGTCTCCATTGTACTCTATCCTCTGCAGTCTTTTCAACCTCGCTCCACCACTCCCCACAAGCTTTCATTTATTCCTCACACGATCTCCTCCATGTCACCCTCGGACGTCCAACTCGTCGTTTATCATTTGGGCTCCACTCGACGGCCTGGTCCAGCATGGAACGTGACGTCCCCAAACAGTCTTCTCAGTGTATGTCCAATCCAATCCATCTCCACTTTCTTCTGCATACTTGTTGTGTGATAGATTTTTGGTTGGTTTGTTGACAGCCAACTAGAGTTCCTTGTTGCTTATCCTCATTCTTCAGTATCAAGCCAGCGAAGGCGGCAGCTGTTGATGTGATGTGATGTTTGTACATAGCAGTTTGTTGGAAATGCTTTTCGTAAGGCGCCAAGTCTCTCAACCATCACATAGAAGAACTGACTTGACATTGGTGTTGAGAAATCCAGATGTTGTTCACGCTTTATGCTGAGTGCAGTAGATCTCCACACTGATTTCAGATTAATGAAGGTCTGTCTTGCTTTGCCTATCTTGGCTTTGACGTCGTCATCTGTGCCGTCTGTAGTTGACAGGATGCTGTCTAGGTAGGTGAAAGAGACTACTTAGTTTAGGTTGATTGGTGCTTGTTGTTGTTGTTGTTGGTGGTGGTGGTTGAATATCTTCATCACCTCTGTCTTCTTCACATTCACTTGAAGTCCTGTGGTTCAGGAATGATGAATTTAACGCAATAAGAAGTTTCATCTTACAACGCAAGTCATCAGTGAACACAAATTCAGAAGACTCACATTGCGTAGTTTATAGAACTCGGAGGAATCTTTAAAAAAAGGTGCAAGCAAACGTCTATTATGCATTGGTGAGGCTTTAACAATATTCAAGTCAAAGCCAGAATTGTACGTTTCTAAGTACTCTTTCCGTTCACTCTCCTTATTAAAAACATAAATCCTTAAACCTAACCAACACCTCTTATCGTTTACGTTTTAAATAACTGGTTGACAAAGATTGATACTCTTTTATTATTAAATATACACACTAATTTTTAGTTTAAATATGTTTGTACAGCTTATGAAAGTGATATTACAGGAAAATATATGCTCACTGAAGTCTTTCTTTTTTTTATTACTCGTGTGGAATGCTCATATCTTGACATTGTTTGAATCAAGATTGTCCAGAAAAAAGCATGAAAGCATGATAAAACAGTTTACCAGTGTTTCTTCGTTATCAAGTATTACTTTATTAGTAAAGTTATTTTCAATCATTTTTGATACAACTACATATTGTTTCTGTTTATCATTCTCATTCTTGTTCTCAAAGCTTTATTCAGTAGAGTGAGTTAATATAATACCCATTAAGTATTTCACTACTATTTGAAATCAATAAGCTATTCATAGTAGATTGATATTTAGGTTATCAAATTTAATGATCAATAGTTTTGTAGACAGACACGCAACCCCTTAGACTAGGCTGATATATTAATAGATTCGATAACCAATCACTGTTAACCTGGGATTATTGAATGAGGAGATATTTCTGTATGGACATGTGTATCTATTTTCTTGACTGCAAGTGAGACCACTTGATCAAACCCATCCACAAGTCACCTGTAAAACAGTCATTCATTCATATGTCTCTAATAGCATACAACAAGCAGAACGATTAATTTTTACATTCTAAATACAACATACAATAGATGGCCAAAATATACAACTAGATGTATTCAACAGCCAACGAGCTCTCACTATATGTATGTGTTTTTAAACATAAACCAATGCGATTCAAATGATGAACGAATGCAATTAACTGTTTCCATTTGAAATTATCATTCGTGCATTTTTTAGGTTGCATTGGGAAATTACTTGGTTTGCCATTTTCTATCATCCAAATGTCTGGTTAACCCTTCATTTGTATTAGTGAATAAAAAGTTAGTGTCTAAAACATCTTTGCACTATAAACATTTCGTAATTCATCTTGTTATTCCCAGAAACTAGCAACAGCTAAGAGCTATCGTACTCCGCTTCGGTAATATTAAGGAAACTGTTACCGAAAAAGTGTGTAGTAGCTAGCAAGAGAAATGTGTGATACTAAGTTGGAATATTTGTCTACGGTTCACGCTGGAGATAAAAAGCGCTTATTGACGAGTACTTTGGTGCCTTATCTTTTGATAAGACAAGAATCGGATTTAATTTTAGAGTCAAATCAAATGTAATCCTCACACAGTTCTTCCCTTTCATGAATTTGAACAAAGCAATAAGAACAATGGTAGCAGAATTAAGCTAGATGAATTTCGTGGATTCTCCTCAGCCGCTGTAAAACTTATATAATGTTTGCCATAAAAACATGTTTTACAACGTACCTTCATTAATCTGCAAGAATGTTTCGATTGAGATGGAAGGTAACGAGAATTTTGGTTGAGTGAGGTTTGTGAAGCCTTTAAGACTACTCAATGATGGAATAAACATTCTTGAGAAGATAGTAATACATATACACATGGTTACCCACAAAAGTTTATTGATAAGTAGAGGAGGACAGAAGTGAAAGGAATCAAGTGTGATGCAGTTGACAAGACATCCGACTATCTACACTTTGCCTTCAAATGGGATAAAATCACCACACGGTTGAATCGTTGACTGAGTTCTGTACTAAACGTTACGTATTCAGCCATCAAGTTAGTCTGTGTGTACTAGTTCAAACGCTCATTGTGACAATCTAAAGTGGCTAAAGCCCCAACTGTTGTTACTTACAAGTGCATTCACCAATTCGCATGTACGTGGCAAAGCATATAGATTGGAAGGACTGAGAAAAGCATTATTATCCGCATTTCTGAATATATCTGGGAAGATTTAGAGCTTTTGCTGGGCATTAACTTGATACTAGACATAAAGTCGATGTATTAAAGCCGTTTGAAGTGATCAATAAACAAAAGAAAAGCTAACACTTTTGTAGCATGCAGAAGCAGTCCCAATTAAAAGACTCAAATTTGATTGGTGTATTCAGGAAGAAACTATTGTCAATCGTGCTTTGCCTTAGCGAAATTCATGACCTCATGACCCTTTTTCCCTTTTATTTTCAGTCTGTTTTAAAACCTCTCACTTTTTGAGTTGTATTCATCTTATTAGTCACTAAAATGAAGATCTGTTGACCTGTCTTTGTGCTTACTGAACCATGATGTCATTTTCTTCACTTCCTGACTAGCATTGTGCATGACCCCATCCCGTATATATATATATATATATATATATATATATATATATATATATATATATATATATATATATATATATATATAGTCTGCTACCTCCTCTTGAATGTTCATTCCATCATTGAGTAGTCTTAAAAGCTTCACAAATCTCACTCAACCAAAATCCTTGTTACCTTTCATCTTATTCGAAATATTCTTGTAGAATGATGAAAGTACGTTGTAAAACATGTTTTTATGGCAAACATTATAAGTTTTACAGCGGCTGAGGAGGATCCACGAAGCACATGTATGCTAATTCTGCTACCATTGTTCTTCTTGCTTTATTCAACTATAGCTTTCCGGATATGATGAAGAATTTTCCTCCCACTACTTTATTCCATTGAGAGAATTTCAACAGTACTCCAACTACTTGCCTACACTTCATATTTGGCTGAAGCTAACTTGTTACTGCTGTATTTCGGTATGATCCCTTTAAATTTCTTCTTCTGACTAATGGATCATCTGGCGGATCACATCTTGTGTTAGATATAGCATTTTGTGAACTCCAGTCATATATATTTCGTGCTAAGCTTGTCGAATTATGGTCAGTTACACACACAAAATAAGTTTACCATGCTTATCAATAAGTTGTTGGTAATTTTTTATAAGATTTCAGTTACAATTATTAAATGATTGTATCGAATTGATATAAGGACACTGCAATGCTTAAGTATATTATTCATTCTGGTTTTGATTTCTGTTTTTATTCCTATAGTTTTCCTTCCCATGTGGAGTTTCTTGGTGACTATCCGGATTTCATTGGTGCTTTGCTAATCATTGTACTTGGCCTAGTATTATTTCGTGGTCCAAAATTATCAGCCATGTTAAACACTGTGATAACATTGTTAAATTTAGTGGTAATTATTTTAGCCACTTGTGTCATGTTTTCACAACCGAATAAACATGGTTCAAAGTTCGCACCAGCTGATCATGGAGGTCTATTTCCATATGGATTTGGAGGTATGATTGGTGGTGCTGGAACGTGTTTCTATGCATTTATTGGCTTTGATGCTATTACAGTCAGTAGTGAAGAAGCCTTGAATCCGAAAAGATCAATGCCTATTGCCACTGGTGTATCAGTCGGTGTAGTTACACTTTTATTCTTATTGGCCAGCTTAGCTTTAACACTGTTTGTACCCTGGTGGACAGTGGATAGGCAAGCAGCGTTTACAGCTGCTTTTCATGTTCGAAATTATGAATGGGCTACATATATAACAGGAATCGGTTCATTGCTTGGATTGAGTGCAAGTTTATTCACTAGTATGTATGCAATGCCAAGAGTTGTTTACGCTATGGCTAGTGATGGTTTATTGCCTAAATTCCTCGGCTATCTATTACCATCTACACAAGTAAGTTATGAATATCATATTATTTACTATGGACACAAATAGAAATTATTTACTTTCTTCAAACAGATGTTTATATGGTAATTTGCTGGATTATTTTAGTCATTTAAGTTAGGTTGTATGACCTTTTTGTGATTTTCTTATCAACAAAAGGACTTGAGAAATGCTGAATTATTAAACTTAATCAGTATTCAAGCATAATGAACTGAGGAAAACAATTCCTCTTTTGTTTTTAAACAGACTGATTAGGCAAATGACTTGGTTTCTAGTGACATTTTCACTTCAGTTATGTATTTATCTCAAATAATGGAAAATCCCAAAATTTTAAATGGTTTATAGGGTCAAAAATTTACTAAATAAAAAGTCTAACTTAGAGTGATAGTTTTATTATAAGCAAGGTATTCCGTTAATCATTTTTGCAAACGATTAAATCGAAACTACATTTCGCTGTGCGTATTAGATGTATAGAATATGTAGACGATGTTATTTGCTGGATAATATTTCCATCGAAACTTATTGCCCATAGTCCTATCACGATAGCACTATACGTTTTTTGTACTTCTAATATGGTCCGACGAAAGAAACGAACGAAACGCACTCAGCCACCATGTGTACATCCGTTAAGTAGGCGATGAAACACATCTATTGTGTGAAAGATAGTGATACTATCTGGCTGAGCGGGGTTCGAACCCGTGACTCACTACTTGTCGGTCATCTTCCTTAACCAGTGAGCCACAGCTCTACCCAATACGGTTTACTTCTTGTCGTCTGTGTAGTATAATTCTTTCAATGCTGAGTTATTCCTGTTGTCTGTTCTTAAAGATTGTTCCATCAGCAAAGCCCTAATTAGCAATTTTTCCCTCTAATGAAGTGAGATTTTAGGGTATCGCACTGTGCCTATCCTTTTTGTGTTGTTGTGCGAAGTATACGCATAACTGTTGCTGCTTTTTTATAGATTCTTTGTCTTACTTGGGCTCACTACTCTATATTTAGCTAGGCTTCTATGGTTCAATAACTTGCTTATCTCTTTTGGGCTAATTCTATCTTATCCTTTCAAAAAATTCAAAACTCTAAATTATTTTGCTCAATAGTTTCAGTAGGATCTTTCAACCAAAAAGATTTGCTTTCCAATGGGTCTGTGGATTTTAACTCCACTCTAATCGCAGCATTGTTGAGGTTTCCACATAAGGTTTTTGATACTCCTTTCTAATATGGCAGTGCTCTGGCTATATTTAATTACCTCCTAGCAATGTTTCCGATATTTGTGCCCTTAGTATCATTTCACATTGTAATTTTGTATTACTTCTAACGCAATTCTGGATGAACCCACTGGAGTAGTTATGGTCCAGTAACCTTCCTTTCAGACAACTTATTTCTTTACGTATATTTTCTGACAATGGTTAGCAGGACGAGTAAGCTGGCGGTTAAACTAGAAGATTTTGGGAACAACTCCATAATCAGGTGAAAGTTAGTAGTATTCGTAAAAACTAGTTTGGTTGATAACCGAAGCTTTATTCATAGGATCATCTTCAGAAATAGACAATAATAATAATTCAGCGTATATTCCAGATATCTTGAAAACTCTGCCACTATACACAATGAATAAGTTCACGGTATAAGAACTACACAAAATTCAGGTCGCAGAGTTATGGAGTTATCGTGACAACACTAGGGAAAATAAATTTTATCCGAAATATCATCCTGTAAATAAGCTCGTTTTCCTGTATTACGCCGTCTTCAATAAAATGGCTAGAATAAAAATAGTTGTCATCGATTTTTATTGAAACGATGACCATCATAAAGCTATTCAACTCACTAGAGCTCCTAGTTATAGATAGTAGGTAGGTCACTACTCAAGAAGTGTCGAACAAACTTAGCAAATACTATTGATCAAGGTATTAATTTTGGTCAAAAGGTCAAGTAACATCATGCTATAGTACAAATTTATCTAACATTGGGTTTCCAAGGCTACTTGACAGGTATTGTTTTGAATAGTTTTCGAATATATAGCCAACCAGCAGCCTGGAAACTGTAACTTTTATCCGTCTTGTCAAGTTTCCATCTAGCTTCCCCAAGATTTTAATATGCCCAACGTAAACCACTGATTGGCTATTTGAGGGTAACCAACTTGATGTAGTCTAGTCCTAAGTGCTAGTAGAATTCTGTCGATTATTTTGCAATGTGGCCACCAGGCTGAGAGGCTGCCTATCACAATGCAGTGAGACAGATATTAGCTGGATGGGTGTAGTCAGCAGGAAGCCCTGAACCTAGGTTTTGTGCTTTTTGGGAATTCTCACAACGGCATGTCTTCAACCTCTATAGAAATAATGCCTTGCAGCCATTTGATATCATTCTACTCCATTGGTTACTGTTAACCAACTAACCTGTGCTATTTTCGCGTTTGATTTATCTAAGAACAGATTCTGAAGACTCTTTTATTATTCATTATTTGTCTCTTGGGTTAGGAATTCAATTGCACGTCTCCATTGTATTCTCTCCTCTGCAGTCTTTTCGACCTCGCTCCACCACTCCCCACAAGCTTTCATTTATTCCTCACACGATCTCCTCCATGTCACCCTCGGACGCCCAACTCGTCGTTTACCATTTGGGCTCCACTCGACGGCCTGGTCCAGCATGGAACGTGACGTCCCCAAACAGTCTTCTCAGTGTATGTCCAATCCAATCCATCTCCACTTTCTTCTGCATACTTGTTGTGTGATAGATTTTTGGTTGGTTTGTTGACAGCCAACTAGAGTTCCTTGTTGCTTATCCTCATTCTCCAGTATCAAGCCAGCGTAGGCGGCAGCTGTTGATGTGATGTGATGTTTGTACATAGCAGTTTGTTGGAAACGCTTTTCATAAGGCGCCAAGTCTCTCAACCATCACATAGAAGAACTGACTTGACGTGGTGTTGAGAAATCCAGATGTTGTTCACGCTTTATGCTGAGTGCAGTAGATCTCCACACTGATTTCAGATTAATGAAGGTCTGTCTTGCTTTGCCTATCTTGGCTTTGACGTCGTCATCTGTGCCGTCTGTAGTTGACAGGATGCTGTCTAGGTAGGTGAAAGAGACTACTTAGTTTAGGTTGATTGGTACTTGTTGTTGTTGTTGTTGTTGTTGGTGGTGGTGGTGGTGGTGGTGGTGGTTGAATATCTTCATCACCTCTGTCTTCTTTACATTCACTTGAAGTCCTGTCTTTGCTGCCCTGCCTCTACTGTCAACTTGTTGGTTTTTGCCCGTAGATCTTCGAGTTTGTGTGACATTAGACATAAATCATCGTCGTTGGCGAAATCCTTATCTTCTAGGGTCTTTCAGTCGCATCGGTCAAACAGCTTATACCCCTCTTCTCTCTGCTTACAGTTTGTTGCATGATCAAGTGGACCATAATCAAGAAGATCATCGGTAGTAGTAGGCGGCAAACTTGTCTTACTCTTGTCTTCACTTCAAAGGCGTCATTGAACTTTCCATTGTAAATCACTTGGCATGTGGCGTCCAAATAGTTGTTGAATCAGGTTTATAAAGGCTTGTAGCACTAAAACCGTAGTGTTGAAGTAGTTGCCAAATTACTTCTCGGTCGATACTGTCGAAATTCTTTGCAAAGTTGATGAAGTTGAGGTAGAGAGCTGACTGCCATTCTATGCTCTGTTCTATCGTGATGAGTAGCGTAGCGTTGTAATTTGATCCCCACATGATTTGTACTTCATGTAGCCATCCAGCCTGTTCTGGTAGTAATTTTGCATCCAGAGCATACTTTAGTCTCTCCAAGATGATGTGGCTTAATATTTTGCTTCGGGTGAACAAAAGCATGATTCCGACGCAGTTCTTGTAAAGACTTGGGCCGCCCTTCTTTGGAAGTTTGAAAAGATAGTCGTTCTTCCAATCAATAGGCAGGTACCTTTTCTTCCTTTCTTGCAAACCTTCTGCAATAGTGGTGCAAACGCATCCGCTGTTGTCCCTGCGTCGGCTTTCAGTGCCTCTGGAGGAATTCCACCCCGTCCTACTAATTTCTCGGATTTCAGCAACTTTATGGCATTCAGGACCTCGACTTTCGTTGGAATTCTCATGTTAACTGGTAATTCTGCTATCGCTGGTGATATTTATGGATGATGCAGATAGTGGTCAATTCAAGAGTTTATTGAAGTGGTCATTCCATCGTCTCGTTTATTTCACCTCTCTCTTTAGTAACTAGGTTTTCTTCACCATCTTTCATTAGTTTCATCTGCGTTGATCTCTCCCCTGCCAGATAGTAACCTGGCCATTTGATACAATATTGTCAGGTCTATTCAACCTGCAACCTGTTCTGCTTCATTTACTAGTGAGTCGTAGAAGTGTCTTATGTCTTTGCGCGTACTCCTCTTCACTTCTTTGTCCAGTGTGGTGTTTTATAGGTTGTGTTCAATTGCTATTCTCGTTGTTCATACTTGCAGTGATTTATCTTCCATTTCACCTACTTCTCCTCTGTCACCTTCCATGTGTTTGTCGGAATCCATTACTTGTCTTCTTTCTCCTTCCTTCCTAACAAAATTATGCAGATTTCCTTCCACATCTCTTTCAAAGAGTTCCAGTGTTCTTCCATGCAGGTTTCTTCAAACGTGTTGATCGATATCTCCCATTTCGTCTTAATGGCTGACGTGAACATTTCCTTTGTGGTTTCATCCTTCACTTTCTGTTCTGGGTGTTGGACATGAACTGTGGTCTATCTTCACCAGCTTCTTTGAAGGCTTTCAACTTGATTTCGAAGGGTCCTTGCACTGGATATCACGTGGTCTGAAACTACATCTGCTTCCCTTCCCTGATGTTGTGTCCAGTAGGCTGAGTCTCCACTTTCTTCACATTGAGATGAAGTCGATCTGATTTCTAGTGTAGTGTGTCTGGTGTTTGGTGAAATCAAATCCATATCGGTCGCTCTGTGGATATCCTCGTGCTTGAACACAGTGCCTCCAACCACCAAATCGTTGAATGCGCAGAATTCCTGTTCATTTCATCGAGTGCTTCTCTACCCATGATGAGTTCTCTTCCTGTGTTGTCCGCTCCCAGTTTGGCATTCATGTCACTGATTAGAATTTTGATGTCGCCACCTGGGACGGGGTCCCGTCTAGTGTTGATTGCAGTTGTTTGTAGAATGCCTCCTTCTTCTCTTGATCTGCATTATTTGTAGCTGCGTAGCGTAGCATTTTATGACTGTGACTCTCCTTCCTTTTGAGTTGAATCCATCTTGCTGTCATGATCCTGGAGGAGGAGATTGGTTCCCACTGCATGGGAACCTTCGATGCTCTTAGCGACATCATGATAGCCACTCGAAAACTCAGTGGGCTCGTGGTTGTCGTCTGTGTGACGATATCGGAGTAGATTACTGACTCTCCAGTTGACAGTTTGGAGAGTCCACTTCCATTCCATCTGCAGATTCCTAGCACTTCTGTGCCATACCTTCTCATCTGTTTTGCAACCTGACCAAACTTGCTAGGTTCAAACATTGTTCGGACATTTCATGTTCCTGTGTTTACTTTTGCTTTAATCGGGAGAAGAGAAGACACATCGGCCAATTGGCTTTGTGAGGGCTTTCATCAACTGGCGTCATTTCACCTCTCTGATTCCAGTGAGGGATAAGTTTGTTTTTGTGTTTTATATTTTGTCTGTGCTTTGAAGTTTCTGTAGTGGTTGGATTGGTTTTACGGTGTAGGGTTTCTGGCCGTATGCCCAACCTTCCGTGTTTGCCCGGACTTCAGACCGGCTAGTAACTAGTGAACTCGTTAACTAGGAGAGGTTTCTGAAGGCTTTGGTAGAGTATTATTCAATGTTAGTTTTAATATATAATGAATCCAGCAAATAATCCTATTTCACTTTATGATGTGTCGAACATACAAAATAACATGAAATTCTATTGTGGAAACTCGCTGAACAGAAATTTGTCCAGTGTCTATCTTCCGACGCCAGTATTTTATCTTTATTGTATACATCGAGTAAGATTCAGGCAAATGAAAATCAGTATCATAAAACCTAATATTGTTATTAAGTAACAATTAATGTGATTTACTATTTTGCTAGACTAATGTTACCGAAACTAACACAAAGTGAACTAAATTATAATCTTTCTGAACAGGTACCAGTTGTTGCACTCAGTTTGTTTGGAATATTCGCTGCTATACTGACTCTTTTATGTGATATTCATTTATTGGCTGACTTTCTGAGCATTGGAACATTGATTGCTTATACAATTGTCTCTATGAATGTGTGTATACTACGCTATTGTCAACCACAACTTTATTCTGGCCAGTGGAGTGAATTAGAATCAAGTGAAGGGGTAACTTTTATTTTGTATTTGGTTTACTGAAATGGAATTTATTTTTATCCAGTATATACTACTAACCTGAAGAGGTAATGTAAACACTACATACATTGGTTGGACACTGGAGGTGGAATAAACATAAGACAAAGTGTCATTCATTTTTAAAGGAAAAATCCTATAGAATCAAGGAAATTGATTTGAGCCTAAAATGGTTGATAAAATATTCTTTTTATAGGCTATGTAAACACTGTGATGCATCTACACTCATTTTTGATGATGTCAACAGGAAGAAACTTCTATGTGTTCAAGTAATACTGGTTTATGAATTATTATACCATTCTTTTCGTAAACTTCGATTCATCTTCCAATTAA
Organism: Heterobilharzia americana; assembly: GCA_944470555.2. Taxonomy (NCBI): domain Eukaryota; kingdom Metazoa; phylum Platyhelminthes; class Trematoda; order Strigeidida; family Schistosomatidae; genus Heterobilharzia; species Heterobilharzia americana. The sequence goes on from OX104128.1 coordinate 48,558,838, forward strand.
ACATTTGAGTCGTCTTTCAGTATTTTTGCAAGTTCTGGCGAAAAGTTCAGTAGAAATTATTCACATGATGACGCTTTCTCGACTCGAATTGAATGCAATTGATGAAACAATGATAACCACGTAGAAGGGGGTGAAAGTCTAGCTGAAGTTTACATTTTCTCAATAATTCTCACTTTTAGTACAGCTTTTTGACAAACGAGGCATTTAACAATCTACATACTTAGTTTGGATTCATCAGTTAAAATCTTTTTAGTTTTAGTAACTTTTTACATTATTAGTTTGACTGAGATAGCCATGGTTTAGCAGAATTGTATTGTATTGATACTGGCGATTTGAGCAAATCAATATTTTGTTGTCTGAAAAGACTGGCTCAGCTGTCTAGCCTCTCTGAGTTCTACATCATGCAGTCACCAATAGTCACGCTGAAATTCACTCAATCAGTAATGAAAACATGTCAAAATAGTCAATCGGAGCACATAATCCTGAGGCCGTAGCCATGCAGTGGACGGAAAGAAACCAACCCCACTCATAACCATCATGACAGAGTGATTCTCTACTTTTCTAGGTATTGCATAAGTTTGAAGATTCATCCGAAAATGTGATCCAGTATACAGTCAATTAAAGCCTGTTAACTAAACCACCCTCCTCAATTATAAGCAATTCTTTGTTCTACGGAAATTTTGTTCAGTCTTTATGTGACACTTTTACCAATGCTTCATGGTATCCAGTAGCTTTTGTGTGCTTACGGTTAGATAGTATTTTTCTTTCTTGATCATGATATGGATCTAAACTGTTTACTGAAAACACGAAATTTCAAAATTTCGAGTTTTTCTAAAACTCCGCGCCGGAAACATCTGAAATTTATTTTAGCTACTAATAAGTAGTTCAAAATGAGTGGATGAAATATAAGATTTCACGCTGTCCTTAAAAGTACAGTAGCTCTTTTCATCCTGGTCAACATATTGTTATTAAAGTATTTTTAACTTGTACTTATCAAAAAGTTGGACGTACAAATAGGTTAAAAATTTCAGTTTTTGACCGGTGACCACAAGTGAGTTGTACTTCTCAGAGTAAATTAGTGTAACAACGTAGTAGGCAAGTGCATGAATCAACGGGAGTTATTAACTTTCTTTGAAGATTGCTGATCCTGTTTGGCAGCCCAAACCTTAGTGAGTGGAGTAGGGTTCGAGATTGCGATCCGGATTTCTGCATATCTGAACCAGTGGGTCGCATGTTCACATTGTCAGACGTCGCTTATATAACATTTTTTTAACTGAAGAAATTTATATGATCTATTTGGTTCAATAGTGATATCGAAATGTTAAAAATAACTCGTGGAAAAGTGTCATTTATTGAGTAATCACTGGTTGTTAGAATGTGTTAGAACGTTGATGTACAGGCTGCATAAACAATAGACGACCGCGAACACCTGTGGATTGACTTTTCAACTAAGACTATTTTAAACAACCATTTTTGCTAATACCTGTTATGAAAAAGCTGTCTGCACTGCAATAGGTAGATATGGTTTTTGTGTTCATAGGGTTAATATCAGTGACTCACGTGATGAGGTGTTTCGGAATTTCACTACAGCTGAATATCCACTCTTTAATCATACCGATTTCGTAAGTTCTGAATTTCGTATGTCCGTACCTCATCCCTTCCAGGTTCATAACATAATAAAGCCAAGGTCACCTAGTGTTGATAGAAGAGTGAAACCGGTTGACTTTTAGTGGTTGCAGTGAGATTTTTGTGAATTTCCATTCAGAACACTGTACATATTTAAGAGACTTCAGAAAGATTTATATCTTCTGTTTCACACAACTGCAAAGAGACAGTCTCAACAATTGTTTGATATCATTATCGTAGAAGAAACTGATCTTTGGAATTCAATATATGTAAAGTATACTGGTTTAAAAAACAGAATTACCTATGCTAAATGTGCATTTAAACTAAGTCAGTGCTCTGGATTTCCAGCTGTTTACGGGTTCTGTTAATCACGTACCATAAGATTTTTAACTATTCATAGATGTAATATTCTAGCTCATTATTTGTGATAATGTGTTGAAATGTGTACAGTTTCATGGAATGAGTACACGTTGATTCCCTTTTGTTGAGAATCACCTGGAGCAAGACGGCATGTGAATAAACCTGTTCACTACATGTGATAACCTACAAGACAATTACAAGTCTTTTTTCTCCTGGGTATATTTAAGCTAACTGAGGATGCTCAGGGAGCACAATAATCTATTAGTTGTTCGATATGATTACTTTGGTTCACATTTTCAGTCCTCAACAATTCCTTATTTATCTGCCAATGCAATATGTATTATTTCTGTGCCGAAGCTCTCTATGAGTCTGAGAAATCATATATTATCATTTGACTCGGTAGTAACGTGTCCCGAATTCACATGGTAGTCAGGCGAAACCCATGGTGATTGAAGTGAAATAAAAATTTGGTCGGCAGTCGGATCTTGTGGCTTAATTGGTATAGCATCGGCCCAGAAACCCAGTGGCTGCTGATTTGAACCCGGATGCTGTCCAAATTTTCATTTCACCTCCAATCATCACACAGAATTAATCATAAATCCTCATTTAAAATCGAGAAAGCTGTCTACAGTCTAAACACATGAGTTTATTCTGTACTTACTAAATAGGAAAAGACAATAGTAGTATAAGGGTATAGTTGTTACGTAAGTGCGAGTGAAGTAAATAAAAGATGAGGTTGCATGATACGTTAGGACGTTTTTCATTACATGTGATATTTGTTTACAAATCAAATAATGCAATCAATGCAAGCTGTTTAGGTTGTAACAGCATACGCATGGTATCGAAACTGAGATAATTACCATTAAGCCTTGATTTCGTTCTGAAAACAGGCTAAGAATCTGATCTGGGATATCTCAGACTGGAAGAATGAGACAGTTATCTACCTTGGAGTAGTCTGTTGTGGGCAAAATACCTTCGAATTCATTAAGTTACCGAAGAATGGAGGCTTTGACATGTATGATGAAGATTAATAGGTACTTTTCGAAATAAAAAATTTCATTAGGATAGTCAGCTATCTCAAAGTAAAGGTGAAACATTTATCTCTAGTTAACTTCAAAAACTAGCGTACTTCACCTTATTCATGATCATAGAATTTAACTGACAAGGTGCGGTTATTTTTATACTGAGTAAAATTGATATTCTATCTGATTATTTCTATAGTACACAAAACTTCAACAAAAAGTATATGCTGAATAAGTACTCGAAGTTACTCAACGTTATGTATGCCTTGTTTACTTTGAAGTTGAGCTCAGAAATATGAGACCATATTAAGTCTGAATCGCAATAACTAACGTTTTTATGAACCTTAACCATCCTTTAGTAATATATGGGGCACATTCTCTAGAAATCTACTTACCAGTATTACTAGATATAATCGACGTTTTACAGAGGTGATGGTGAAAAGGTTTTCCTGTGAAAACATCTTTGTTTTTAAACAACAGTAATCATAGTAGTTATGATAATAATATTCGCTTCTCAATTATGATATCCTATTTTGTTTAAACAGAATCTTAACCTTTCAAGTGATGAACACTTTAATGATGAAAAAGTGATACATGAAACTAATGAGGCTGAGATAAGTGAATGGCCACATTCAATTGGACGATTAAAATCTGCTTTTCGTCATTTACCAATTCTTCGTGATTCAACACCTGGATATGCACCAATCATTTCACTTTTACTTTATACTATTTGTGCTTTGGGTTTGGCGTGTCTTTTATTACCAGGATCTCAATATATGCAAGAATCACGTTGGTGGGCAATACTGATATTTATTCTATTCTTGGTTGGAGCAATTTTCTTTGTGGTTATCATGTTCTTGCATGAACAAAACAAGTCTTTTGACAGTTTTAAGGTATGATTTCACCTTCAGGAGATTATAATTTTTTTTAAATACTCAAATTGGTTCTAAATTCTTTCACTAACTCTTTACACCACTTCTTAGAAATACTTTGACACTGACACGTATATTTATTTTATTTTTTAAGGCTGAATATATGGATAATATGTAGTGACGATTAGTTGGTGTGGATGTTTTATGTTATGGAAGCCGTGTGCAGTTGATGACACCATTGACATCAAAAATGTATCCTGAATGTAGAACACAGTCTAAAAATCATGGTGTCTAGAAACAAAACGAAATGTAGCTTATGGTCGTTCACTAATGCGTACCATGCTATGTAGAGTATTGTAGTTTGGCATTAACCTCCTTATAAGTCATACCCAAATGCATATTGAATTTTTGGAGTCTTTTTATTATTTGGAGATGTCTCACGATAACAAGCGTTTAAAAAATATGTGGACTTATAGTTTGAAAACACCCCACTCACTATAATTAAATGAACCTAATGTTTACAAAACATAATTCTTTCTGGTAAAGTTAAGAGGTATACTTCTCTGTTAAGTCTGTTTATTCTTGACTAAGTTCTAAACATCGCTCTTAGACCAACCTATTGTGTACGGAAACTGCAACCAACGAACTACAATGGTGGTAAATGGTACTCTTTTTTACATAGTAGAGACTATCTTTTTATGCAGAGAGAGTAAGTGGTTGGAAAGTGTTTTGCATTGCCGAACTATGACATAAAACCGTCCATCTAGTCTGGTTCATTGAACTACTGTCTAAAATGCAATGGACTGAATAAGGAATTCAAAAGTGACCTATCTTCATGAAATAATCGGTATTTACGGAATATATATGCAGTGATGTTCAATACGCTTAAGGTTTTAAAATATATGTAATCGAAGTTTGGTAACCTTCATTGGCTCCTTTTCAGTTTGGATAAAAGCTTACCAATATTTTAGTATTTGTTTTTCCTAATGAATATAAAACAAAATTAATTTATTTCAACTGACATTTCGCTATTAAATGCCATAAGCTTTATGAAAGTTAGAGTACACCAGAATTTCACAATATCCAAGCTCATGATAACTTGACAAGTGTTCTTCTACATGAGTGATTCTGTGTTGTCAAAATTGTAGAATAAACATGATATCTATACATCGTGTGCTGTGTGTGAAGAGTGTGTTGATTACAAATTGAGAGTTGTATGTACACATGTGTTGATAGTTCTTATCGTATTGTTGTTTATGTCAATATGCGGGGTTGGGTTGAGACCAGGTGAAACTATGCTTTACTCCCTCATTCCTATTTAGACAATTTTGGTTGGACTTCGGGTGAAGAGATTCTGCTATGAGACGTTATTTATAATTTCTGAAGCCTTTCTGAATAATTTTTGATACTGTCAAAATCGCCTTTGTGACCTGAAGTTATAGCATGTAGAGCTACGGCTGATGTGTTTTCAAGTTTTCTCGGTTCCACTGGATTTCTGGGGGGTCGTATGGAAGCTCTTCTTCGGTACTCATTTTTTCTCATCTTGATTTGATTTTGGTTCTGATTTTTTAAATTCACACTCCAATTGTGTTTATAAAGTAAAATGCTCAGACTAAGATGCAATATACATAGGACGAACATCCGGTGGGATCAAGATGAGAAAAAATGAGTACCGAAGAAGAGCTTCCATACGACCCCCCAAGAATTCCAGTGGAACCGAGAAAACTTGAAAACACATCAGCCGTAGCTCTACATGCTATAACTTCAGGTCACAAAGGCGATTTTGACAGTATCAAAAATTATTCAGAAAGGCTTCGGAAATTATAAATAACGCCTCATAGCAGAATCTCTTCATCCAAAGTCCAATCAAAATTGTCTAAATAGGAATGAGGGAGTAAAGCATAGTTTCACCTGGTCTCAACCCAACCCCGCATATTGACATAAACAACAATACGATAAGAACTATCAACACATGTATACATACAACTCTCAATTTGTAATCAACACACTCTTCACACACAGCACACGATGTATAGATATCATGTTTATTATTTGTCCCTTGGGTTCCTAGTGGAACATAGGGCTTCAGTAGCACGTCTCCAGTGCACTCTGCTCTCTGCAAACTTTTGAACCTAGATCCAGGACAGCCCACAAGCTCTCATTTCTTCCTCACATGATCTCCATGTCACTCACGGACTCTCAACTCGTCGTTTCCCATCTGGGTTTCACTCGAGGGCCTGACGCTTGATGTCGTTGAATGATCTTCCTTCTACATATTTGTTATGCCATAGGTTGTTGGTTGGTTTGTTGCCTGGCCAGAGTTTCTTGCTACTGATTCTTTCTGGCCATCTGAGCTTCAGTATCGAGCGTAGGCAGTTGTTGATGAATGTTTCTAGTTTGTTGGAAATGCTTCACGTAACACGCCGAGTCTCCCAACCATCACATAGAAGCACTGACTTGACTGAATTAGTGTTGCAAATCTGAATCTTGTTCTTTATGCTCAGTGCTGAAGATCTCCATACTGGTTTCAGGTTAATGAAAGTCTGTCTTGCTTTTCCGATCCTGGCTTTGACGTCCTCGTCTGTGCTGCCTGTAGTTGAAACGGTGCTGCCTAGATAGGTGAAAGAGGCTACTTCCTTTAGGTTTCTTCTGCTGATGAGGATTAGAGCTTGTTGTTGTTGGTGGTGGTGTTGGTTGGATATCTTCATCACCTCTGTTTTCTCTGCCTTCACTTGAAGTTCCGTCTTCGCTGCCTCGCCTCTCCTGTCAACTTCTTGCTTTTGCCTGTAAATCTTCAAGTTTGTGTGACATTAGACACAAGTCAGGCATGTTGCTCGACATCTCCCATTTTGTCTTAATGGATGACGTGAAGATTTCCTTTGTGGTTTCTTCCTTCAGTTGCTGTTCTGGGTGTTGAACATGAACTGTGGTCTATCATCACCAGCTTCTCTGAAGACTTTCAACTTGATTTTGAAGCTTCCTTGCACTGGATATTACGTGGTCCGAAACTACATCTACTTCCCTTCCCTGATGTTGTGTCCAGTAGGCTGAGTCTCCACTTTCTTCACATTGAGATGAAGTCGATCTGATTTCTAGTGTAGTGTGTCTGGTGTTTGGTGAAATCAAATCCATATCGGTCGCTTTGTGGATGTCCTCGTGCTTGAACACAGTGCCTCCAACCACCAAATCGTTGAATGCGCAGAATTCCTGTCAACAATTCCCGTTCATTTCATCGAGTGCTTCTCTACCCATGATGAGTTCTCTTCCTGTGTTGTCCGCTCCCAGTTTGGCATTCATGTCACTGATTAGAATTTTGATGTCGCCACCTGGGACGGGGTCCCGTCTAGTGTTGATTGCAGTTGTTTGTAGAATTCCTCCTTCTTCTCTTGATATGCATTATTTGTAGCTGCGTAGCGTAGCATTTTATGATTGTGACTCTCCTTCCTTTTGAGTTGAATCCATCTTGCTGTCATGATCCTGGAGGAGGAGATTGGTTCCCACTGCATGGGAACCTTCGATGCTCTTAGCGACATCATGATAGCCACTCGAAATTTCAGTGGGCTCGTGGTTGTCGTCTGTGTGACGATATCGGAGTAGATTACTGACTCTCCAGTTGGCAGTTTGGAGAGTCCACTTCCATTCCATCTGCAGATTCCTAGCACTTCTGTGCCATACCTTCTCATCTGTTTTGCAACCTGACCAGACTTGCTAGGTTCAAACATTGTTCGGACATTTCATGTTCCTATGTTTACTTTGCTTTGATCGGGAGAAGAGAAGACACATCGGCCAATTGGCTTTGTGAGTGCTTTCACCAACTGGCGTCATTTCACCTCTCTGATTCCAGTGAGGGATAAGTTTGTTTTTGTGTTTTATATTTTGTCTGTGCTTTGAAGTTTCTGTAGTGGTTGGATTGATTTTACGGTGTAGGGTTTCTGGCCGTATGCCCAACCTTCCGTGTTTGCCCGGACTTAGGACCGGCTAGTAACTAGTGAACTCGTTAACTAGGAGAGGTTTCTGAAGGCTTTGCTAGAGTATTATTCAATGTTAGTTTTAATATATAATAAATCCAACATATAATAATATTTCACTTTATGATGTGTAGTGAATTAGTTAACCAGGCGAGGTCAATATATATATGCTTGGATATTGTTAATTGCGGTGTACTCTAACTTTGGTAAAGCTTATGGCATTAAGTAGCCAAATGTCAGTTGAAATAAATTTATTTTGTTTTACATTCATTAGGAAATGCAAATACGAAAATAATGACTATCACTTACCGAATGCTAAAATCTTTTCAAACCATCAAATCCTAACTTAATTTAACGTCATGCTTTGTTGTCATCTTGCATTCACTTTTCAGACATTTATAGTATGGTCTAATCTGATATAGGCAGAAATACCGTCCATTCTGGTTGTTTTTAAAGCGAAAAAATGAAAACATAGAATCATGCCTCATGTAAAACCTCTAATTTCTTTACAAGGATCACCTGATTACTTTTCATGTAGTAAAAATCAAACACCTGTGAGCAACAATAATGATAAACTATGAATTTAGAATGACCGCAAGCTTTAATATGTTACTTTTGTTCAAACTTGTCTTTGTCGTGCTGCTGCTGAGAACTCGAAACCATACACTCTTATCTCAGTCACCCTACAACCGTTTTATAATATATTACTACGTAATTGACAGAGTTATTTATATTATAGTTATAAAGTTAAATAGTAACGTTGTGAATATAAGTACATGTCATTTTTTGATCCATAGAACATTCTGTATTTCTGATTGACGGTTTGACCGGTGTTACTGGTTGTAACTTCGGTTTGGGTTTCCTGTTGGGTCTATGATCAATGAACTGAGAGCAATGCCAATTACTGGTCGTAACTCGTATTATTCCCAGAGTTACTATGTGCGAGTTGATACTACAGCCACTAATGTCACACCGGTCTATTCAGTGGGAAGACAGTTAGATCATGAGTCCACACAATTACATTGTGTGTAACAAGATATATAGAAAATTTACTAGGCCTTAAAATCGTAGGCAGCCTGATAAGAATGTGAATGAATGAGAAACAAAAACGAACATGTGGACATTCGTGACTAATTTCCTGTTCCAATCATTCTTATGGTTACGTATACGACGGAATAGATAATTAATAATTACTTATTACTCTCTATAGTATTCCACTAGAATTCTGCTTCTATGAGTTATCCTAATGGTGTTGGCTTATAAGTCTAGTAAATTCAAAATAAGTATTAAAAAAATAACATCTGTAACCTTGTTAAACTTTATTCTTTAGAAGCCTTAAGTATAAGTTTGCATAGGAAGCAAGTTTTTATTGCTGTCTGGGGTTCAAATTGACCGATGTTTCCACACTGGGGGATTATATCGATTCTCCAAACCATCAAGCTGTAATTATAGTCAGTCCTTTCTGAATAGCAGATCGCTAGCACAAATCAGTAGCGTGGTGTATGACCTTGTGGTATGGTTTGTGGGTTGGGATCTCAATCAGTATTCATTCATTATAATACTAGCAAATGTATTCAGTGATTCCGAAGCATGATGAAACGCATCCATTGTTAGCAATTACTGGAAAATAATAAAGCATTTACTGTTATTAACAAGTTTTAGTGAATTTCAGTGTCTTTTTTTGTTCTTTTGTTAACAGGTCCCATTTGTTCCTTTGATTCCCTGTTTGTGTGTTTTCCTCAATTTCTGTCTCATGGTAAAGTTGTCACCAATGACATGGGTTCGATTCACTGTCTGGTTGGCTATAGGTAAGATTTTCAATAAATGCAACTTCATTTTATTCATATGTTTATTTTATGAACTTCTTGTTTGAACTTAAACTAATGAAAATAAAATAGTCTGGAGCTATATTCAAATAATTTATTAAAGAATAAACTAACGGTCAGTTAGTGACTTTCAAGACCTGATTACCTTGGAGTAGGTTATTTTATGTCGAACTGACATTAGTTGAATATTCTTTGGAGATGAGGTAGAATTAATCGAACCAAAGATTTTATTCATCGGTTGTTACACAGTTTGCTTACTTCTTCCGTAATGAACGCATAATTTGATATCTCTCCACCGGCGCAACTGTTAAGCTACTGTAAACCAAAATATAAACTCAGTTTTGTTTGGTTTTTTTAGATTTATTTTTCAATATGATGATTATCTCTTTCACCTTACTCACAAATAGGGACTGTGCATTTATCTATGTTTTCTGATTTAATGTTGAGACACAGATTGAGACGAAATATACCCATGAGTTTCATTGATCGAAAACACATCACTTGTAGGTTTTGATATTGGAATTTTTCATTACCAGTGTATAAAAAAGCTTTTCACCTTTGTTTTGTTTCCTGTAATTACTTGAATGGCATCCTTTTGCGGAAAAAACTAGCTTTGATTTATGGAATGGAAATTATATTTTCTTTACTTAAAACACAAACTTGGTAAAAACATGGGTACCAAGGGAGGTCCTATACAAAGCAGCGTTAATAAGACATAGGGAAGTGAAGAGAGATTAAAAACAAATACGCAGGTGGATTATAAAGAAGTGGTTTCAAAGATATGCCTTAAAACGGACTCACCGTTTTCTTTAACTTCTCATCACTAGAAGAAACAGAAAAACTGCAGCATGATTGCCACTAGTTTCGATTCACAAGTATATCTGCTATTTCATCAATCCAGATAAGTTGTATGACCTCTCGGACCGCATCCAAAGAGTCATGAGGTAATTACACATGCTGAATTAACGGGACTTTCCTTCATCTTATGAAGTCACATCAGACACTGATCAAGTCTTCAGTTGTTCTGACCAGAATTAGAGCAAGTTAACGGTGTAGAGACCGATAGGATAGATGTGTAGCGCATGTCCAAGCCACCAAATTCAGTTTTTCAAGATTATCTGACTAAATGAAAGACGATCTCAGCTATGCTCTAACACACGCCACCCTACCTCAGATTTACTTACACAGTGTTTTCACCAAATGCAAGCAATCCTCTAAAGATAACGATAACTGACAACATAGACTTGTCGAATATACTCAGCTTGGAGAGCCCAGGTTTCACAAGTGTAGAGTAGAACTGTCCTCACCAGTGCGTTGAAACCCAGCCGCTCAAGGTGGCCCACGTTAGCACATGCCACACCGGTTTTCAACATACAGTAAGAAATTTCATCAGTCACTTCTTCACTAACACACAACCACCCAAGTCCACAAATTTTTCGACAACTGACAACTGTTCGCCACCAAGGATGAGTGCAGGTATTAACTCCTTTCAACCTCGTAGAAGCATTAAAACGGTGCAAAGCACATAGCATACTTTAAGACGTTGATTACTAACTGATTAGGTGCGATTTGACTAGCTTGTATGTTGTTCCACAGTAAAACGATGTCGCGCAAATATTCTAGTTCAAAAATGGTCCCACCTGATAACTGCTCTACACCACCACATACCTGCATCATGGCTTTCGTAAAAATCTCACTTGTGGAAAAGTAAAAGAAGAATAGTGATATCGGACAACCTTATTCAACTTCAATATTGGTTTGTAACGATGTAGTAAGTTGCTGTGAGCCTTCACTCTACCTTTGAAGTTAAAGTATATGAGTATTCAAACTTTAGCGAGTTTATAGGGATACCCGTACTTTAAAAGATACTTCCAGAGTTCAGCTTTTTCGGACTCTTTGAAAACAGCCCTAAAAGTGAGGAATATAACGACCGCTACCGTGCAAAACTTGTGGCAGTCTTTCAGCATCTGGAGGAGGATGAACATGTGAATAGTCCACCCATGACCTGGCATAATCTTCATGGATGAGATTCTAACTCATTTCTCACAGCTTGCAGGGCATAATATTAGCCAAAACTTTAGACTCTAACAGTGATCATAACAGGCATTACATAGAACCTTTTTAAAAAATGAATACGATGATGGCTTAATTCCAATGTGATGAAAGTCTACTATATCTTCTCAAACAATACAGTCAGTACCTTAACTACAGTCTAATCTTGATCCCTAAAAATACCGGGGAATAGGTCATCTGGACTGGGTGCCTTGTAGCGATTCAGAACCCAGAGTTCCTCACAGACTCACTTTTCGTTGAATGGGTCCATGTTAACCGATCATAGAGATCAAGAAATCGAGGTTGATGTTGCCCGAACAAAAGGCCAATTGAACTGCTTTCCGAAGCACTCTACCCAGCGTTCAAGATGTCCATGAAAGTTGGTGGTCGGCGTACCATGTACTTCATCGACCAGCTCACTGACACGAGGCTTCTTGCTGCTAAGAGTTTGGACGAGCTGAAGCAGCTTCAGATACAGCTGTTGCTTCCATTTCACTCACATTCTTCATGTAAGTCCTGGGTGGTCTATCAGTTAGGGAACGTACGCCCACCACTGTATTCACCACCTGCAGGAATACACTGATGAGCTTCAATAAGTTGCAAGAAGCTTTGATAGGACCAGTGTTATTGGTGGGACGTTTATCAAAACAACAAGCAACTTTACTTACTATTTTCTTGATATTTTGTAAGTGCTCATCTACTTTTTCAAGAGGTTTTGAAGCCAGCACTGAATCGGGCTTAATTTGGTATTTAGTTGTGACAGTAGCTGCAACCAGATTGGTGACGTCGACTCATTTGAAACGATGATTTCGATTAATACCGAGATGCAAGGTGAACTCAGCACACAAAACAACATGAACAGAATCCAGACAATCGGTCCAGAAGGATCGGAAGTCCATAGTACACATGCGCCATCAGTAGCTGATTGCAGTACGATGTGTCCAAGTCCAGGTTTGAGTGGGAAAAAGGGACGCTAGGTAACATAACAATAACAGTTTTGTTGAAAATTGGTGCTGGCTAGATCCATGCAAAGCCACAGAAGACGTTCCCTGTTTTTTGAACCGCAACCTACTAATTCCCGTTAGGCATCTGAATGAGCCTCTTCTTTACCTAAACCCTATACCTGTGTATTTATATCTCTAGCTGGCACTAAAACATCTGTTGAGCGCCCATGGATGAGAAGGTCACTCACTTGGTGGCAGATCGCATCAAGTGAATCTTGGTTGAATTCAGGGCATAAGTTGAGATGGTGAAGAGACTTAGTTTACTTTCGCAGCTACTTCCCACTCCAAGTGAATGTTTCCAGCCTATTGTCACACAGAAGATTGTTGACAGGGATCCAGTGGATTAGTACTGTTTAAGTTGTGACACTCACTGTGACACCAACACCAGCAAGACCGACTGTCGATACCACAGGGTTCCTCGGTTGGCATATCGTAACTATAGTTTTTGAGCAGATAGGTGAGAAACCTATTTGAAAAACTTTGGTGGAATTCTGTGTGCGGGCTTCTGAGACACACCAGACATCAATAGCAAGAATTTTAGGAGTCCTAGCCAGACCCATCTGTTGTTCAATATGCAACAAGTTCCGAAAGTTAATGGTTACTAGCTGAAACGGTGCATGGGATTACAGATTATTTATATCAGATATCGCACTGAATGACAACTTTCTGAAAGTAAATATTTAGAGATTCAAACGATAAAAACAGATAAAAATTTTATTCACTGATGAGCAGCTGAATGAAGCAAAAATGCACATGAAGATAAGTTTCAAAATGATAACAAGTAGACAATGTTGTTTAGATGTTAAAACATCAACAACATAAAGATAATAAGTTGAATAAGGGAGTAACTTGTTCGTCGCAGGAAGATTTGATGAGTCTATTGTGTACTTTATTATTGATACTGATTTATAATTTGCATGTGGGCTGTGACACTCCTCGGATCCCGATGAGGCAGGTGGTTGTCTTAAGGAATCGCTCCTCGAGTATTTGACTTGAACTCCGATCTACAAAGCGACGGAGAAAGGTGAGTTGTTGTATTTCCATGGCTACCGGTGACTAAGGTAGGTTCATATGTCATTCATCCGTTTCGTATCATGGAGCCCACGTACACCAATGGTTCGGAATCAGGGTTTTCCAACTCTTTAGGTGAACCGTCTCTGTACACTAATTCTGTGATGACTTTTATAGAAACAACCTGTACGATGGGAAGGGAGTGAATTGGGATTTCCTGGTGGAGACTGTGAATGCGTGCCTATTTTACAGCATATTGAGAGCATTGCGGGGATCATATCACCATAAGCCATACCAAAAATATTTGAAGAGGCGAAAGGACTTTAGCATATTTTTATTAAGATGTTCTATCTTACACACCATCGGCCGTAAGCTTCTTTTCATTCTGTCTGTGTTATGTAAATATCACTTACATTCGGACTGAGCGGGAATAATTGATAAAGGAAATAGGTGAATTTTTAACGAGAAGAAATTAGTGTAGCAAAACTGTACATTAGGCTTTTTTGCAAAAATGCCTGATATTAAGTCTCGTATTATTGAGTGGTTATCATCAAGGGCTTCAAAGAATGAAATTGTTTAAACGTACGATAATTTGCTTAAGTTTCATTCTTTAAAGAAGCGATTTCTATGAAGTCTCGAAACGGCAGAAATTCATTTCTCTACCTCATTAGGATTGTATAAATCTACTTCATTTATAAATGACCTTGGGTTAATATTTCGTTCCATCAGGAAATAGTACTGGTCGTAGGCATACTTTTACCATGGATACCAGTACCCAACTGATAGTTGTCTAGATTATGAACTGAAAAATATTGGGCATATTTCAGTCATAAATTTGAAACTATAATGGTATTTAAGTAAGTTTCTTACTCTTTTGTTATCTCAGAGTTGACAGATTTAAGATAAATTTTTCAAAGTGTACTATCATTTTGCAGCATAAAAAGTGCTGCCTAAATTTTAAAACTTTCAAATTCTTCGTATGACTCTCTATAGGTTTGATCATATACTTTGGATATGGATGGCGGCATAGTGTTCATGCCAGGGATCCAGAAGAGTCAGGAAAACTAATCAAAATTCCTAAAATGGGCAGCTTTGATGATGTTATTGCAAGTCCAGGTTTCGAGCCATTACCTAAGAGTTATGAACAAAGTGAGGAATAATTTCTGGAAGTCCTTCGATGTTGTCTGAATTTGTTATTTGTTTTCTGCTTGACTGGTTTCGATCAAGTATTTTCTTCAATGATGCATATAAGATTATATCGTCATCTCTACAGATTTATTGTGTAACAAATCAACTAATTTATCATTTAAATATTTAATACGTCGTGATTGTCCCTGCTGAGCATGTTGTGCGTTTTTAAATAAGTGATTTGAGAACTGTGAATATGTCTGTCTTTGTCCTACAAGTCTAAAATAAAAAACAAGTCAGTAAATTACAAAAGAAAACAAAGTGTTTTGGAAAACTTTTGTATGAAGATCTCAGTAACTATGCTTTCCTCCTATAAATATATTATATTTCACTGTCACAGTTAAGTTTAGTGATAATAAGACAGGTGTCTATTGTTATGGAAACATTTGCCAAATAGTCAAGTGAAACATTAGCGTTCACATTAATTGGTTTTTCAGGAGTTGATACAGTTTTTTCTACGCCAATCTAATACAAGTTCTACTCAAACATAACTTAAGTCATCCATTAAGTTAACACTTTCGTTATAATTGACTCAAATCTCTTGGAATCTTGTGTTTTAAAATCGAATTGTGAATTGATTGAATGGCTCTAAAGGCCACCTTAACAACTACTGAAATAACCAAAGAGGTATCTGTATTTCATGAAAAACTGCTTGGAGTGACTTAGTGGCTAACAATAACTATACGAACGGGAATAACGCGATGAAACACTTGAACTAAATATAAATGGCTACTGTTCTCCCTCCTAACCTTATACCTCAATGAGCCGAGAAAATCAGAAGATAAAGACCGGCCTATGACTGTAAAGAAGGCACTTTATTCGACAAAAAGACATCATTTATATATAGTTCTCATGAACATATGGAACCACTAGGTCAGACGTTGTATACTCATTTTGATTGGTCAGTTGTAGGACAAACTTGTCCAATAATACTTTTTATGATCACACTGTAACATGAAACCAAAGTTGAAATCTAAAACTTCTACCTTAGTGGCTGATGATTTTATAATAATAATAATAATAATAATAATAATAATAATAATAATAATAATAATGGCTTTATTCTGAACAATATGCATATTGTTCAAACATGTTTGATATATTATAGAATTCTCAGCATGTTATAAAATAAAAAACTCTCAAAACGATATTTTGAAACAAAATGATTTTAGTATCTGAATGATGTTCATAATAACAGCATCAAAGGTAATAATGTTAAGCAGTCGCTTTGTCCTGGATTACCGTCCAATGTTTAGAGGTTCATTCAGCCAGTAGAAGAACGTACTACTCGACACAGATATCCGAAGAAAAGAAATATGATATATTTTTGTGCATTCAGAAGTCCATTTCCTTCTAATATGACATTTTTTCTTCTTTTTGTTATTACTTCGAAAAACAAAAGTTCAGAACATTTTAAAAATCCCCAAGAGTACGTTATATGTTATACGAGCTACTATAAACCAATTGATTTCTTCGTGATCGTTTCTAGATCTTGAGAAACGGTCCCAGGTCTTTAGTAGATTCCGATGCAGTAGGTCTACCCACTTGCCTGCTGTAGCTCTGGCTAGTCCGATGGGCAGTTGGCTGTTGATTAAATTTGTAGTGACTGTGTGGTTTTTCCAAAGCATGTGGTGCAGATGGGCTCCACAAGTATCATGTCACCAGACAGTTAGTCGGACTGGAAGGATAGAAAAGATATTCAGAGGAATCAAAGAAGAGGAAGTGCAAAGAAAAAGAAAAAACGACAAGGTGAAAGGAAGTGAAACGGAATGGAAGGAGAAACCTAGGTAGATTCATAGGAGATAAGTGATAGGGAGAAATTTAATAAATAATGTAGAATGACAGAATCAGAGGGAAGAGAAGGAGTGAGTAAGATTTTAGGACAGGTTATGGGGATAGAGATAGTGATACTATCAGTAGGGTATGACAATTGGAGGAGACGTCCAAAGGGACTCATTAGCTGGATATAGCTGCTTCCCATTGAGGGATCGTGTTCCCACCAAGACTGAAACCCAGGACCAATCGCTTCAAACTCTAGAGCGGTAACCACCAGACAGGAATTAAGAAGCAATAACGTAAAAAAAGAGATGAGTGCAAACAGGAAAGTTTGCAGTGTTAGTGCCTAGAAATGTATGTTTTATGGGAACCAAAAGAAACCAGTCAAAAATCAGGATTACGAATCAGTTATGTATACATAACATGTATTGTGTACGATAAAAGACGGCCGGCTAGAATTAGAAGTCGATTTTGAAGCAGTGGTGTTGTCTGCACGGATGAGGTTTTGATCCTAAATTGATCAAGGTATTCCTGGTGTTTTGTTTTTAAACGCAGCCAGTTTTAGTCAATAAGTTGACAAGTAGCTGTTCCTCATATATGGCCAGATTCTTCCTTGTAAGATCCGACTGCAGAAAAGTAGTCACTCTTACGGTATTTACAAGTCTTTTACCGGCATTAGAGCAAATAAATACCTATTTCCAGGATCTAAAACTCCTTTTAATTTGCTACGAAGGGTATTTGCATTCATTTGTAATTGTTTTAGTCGCAGTAAAGGTTGTATATAAAGACTAGTTAGTGTAGGAACACGGATCGTAAACGCACCATCCATTTAAAGAGTTTGTTGTGTCATGATAAGTTAATGTAGCAAAATTGCTATATTATGATGCACTTGAGGTTTTCTCCCATTGTCGGTCTGATTTTGAAAGTTAATGCAGGCTGTGATATACCCCCCTTGAATACATTCGATTCTATCAGTCAGCTGGTTGTTTGTAAGTAAAATCTTTTATGTTGGTGGTTGCTTGATGGTATATTAGTTGAAACCGAAAAGAAGAGCAGATTCATAAACTGACACAATCCTCGGTTGAAACTGACTACATATGAAACACCAAAATTTGAAATTCTTCATTCTAGGATTAGTGCAAAAGTAATCTGCGCAGCACTATTGTATGCTCTGCAACCGTTTTTGTGTTTGCAGAAATAGCTGATCACTGTAGGAATGTTGGAATTGGTAAGGCAGCAAAGATTTGAACTCGTTAGGAATGTCTTTTAAGTAAATAACCTGATACCCTTGTCCGTGAAATCAAGAACCAGTCCATCTTATCAAATCATAGTAAATTCTTAGGAATGAAAACTCCTGCATTTGGTTTGATGGCCACTTCTCATAAGTGAATATAACAGGGAAATTGTTGTGATAAAATGCCTCAGTTGCTTATATTGACAAAGAATTTATTTGTATCAGTTGAATCAATAGAGAAAACAGGTTAGGTTTTCTTATTTCTATTTCATGCTGATTGTTAATTGATTTGTGTCATCCTACTAGAGTTAATCGATATGGTGTGAATCTGCTTCTTTTTGATATACTGACCAATTTACGTCGGTTTTGTACATTTAGTCAGAAACTATGCTGACGTTTTTCTTTGTGAACTGGACATTCGAAGCAAATTGCTGTATATGATTCACTTGTCTTACTTCTCCAGAAAAATGAATGTCTGAGGAATAAGCCAATATACATCATAATGGTTTTGACTGGTTGAAACACCAAAATCGCAGCCTTGTAAAATATGACTGAAACATTTTAAAGAAAAGTATGTAGCTACTTTTTCTCTCTGTTTGAGGTTGGTTCTTATTTTACACGAGACAGGCTATCATTACGATGGCTTGTTTTTTTGGTCGAAGTAAAATACCTTTGCTTGTTAATTGATAAGAACTAGGATGAAAATCTACGTAAAGGAGCAGCATGACATTGGACTAAGTGATTTCGATATTCTTAAAACCAACAATCCGTCTTCGATAAAGCTGGCGTTTCTATATTTATCTTCATATTTACGTGATAAGTGATGTAAAATGGGTACCCATGAACGGGTGGAGCATATGTAGCAAGCAAATGTTTCGAAAAAACAACGGTTTGCCATCTGGTTGGCGCTTGAGTATATTAAGTTGGTAATCCAAACTTTTAACCGAGTAACTTAATTCTTGGGATAAATATTATACCCTTAAATGTCAAATTATGTTACGAGAAAAATGAACTTATCTGAATTTATATTTGTCTAATTTTTTGACGTATGATCAGAAAACAATCGATAAATTCAGAGAGGAAATTGACTTGAAACCTCCATTGCCTGTGAGGTCTGATTAGTGCCTCAAAATAAACAGCATCTGAAAGACATAAGCAAACCAAAAATCTAAATGTCTTTAAACCAGTTATCTCTTCCTTGTCCTTATCACTAACCACATTTTGATGTTACCTCATAGTAGGCCAATTATAGCGAACACGGCAAAAAGCATGTTCAAAGGGAGTCAGATACTAGTAGACAACCGTTATACTATTGAGAACTGCGCCTTCATTGGGTTGAAGTCAATCATTGTCTTCCTTCACCTTCATGTATATTGAAGGTACCTATGAGTTTATGGACAGATGAGTGGTAACCAGCGTCCAAATTCTAACTTACCAGTGGCTAATTTATTATTTTTGAAGGTGCTGGAGCTTGATGAGAACTATTCTGGTCTTGCACTATTATCCCATGATCAATGGTAAACAATATGTCTTCTGTCTGATGACTGTACTGTACCTCCCTGGTGCCAAAATACAACTAGGATTAAAATAAATGGATTAAATTGAATTAACTAAATATTAACTAAATAAACCTCTAGGTCACCTCCGGATGCTTAAGATATTCTAAGTTTTGTTTTAGCGAGCATGCATCTGAGCAGGCTTCGATGCCACTTTAGGCTCCCTTTGTACTGGTTAACAAGCACATCATCACAGTCCCCAGTTTAGCTATACCAGCCAGGTAAGTTGGATAGAACTTTCCCCTAATAATTACTACCGCATTTATTCTAGTTCGATATATTGCTGCTTTGAATATATTCCTGAATACCAGTCCTTTTCAGTTGTGTTTCGTTATCAGTACTTACACCTTAAGTAAGTCCTGACTAGGCAGTTACTAGAGCACACAGAGTTAAGTAGGGTTAGTTATGCGTTACATAATAGCAACACAGCCAGCATCCCTACAACTTTATCTTCAGATCATATCATATGACTGGAAAAGCATAGTAGGCATATTGTCCGCTTAGTTTTCAGCGCGAACGCTGTAGATGTGATGCTCGACGGTTATTGCCTACATTTTCCAGTAAGTGAATTCGCCAATCAGTCTGTATTATGAAGGACAAACAACGAATCGGAAGCCATTTGAAATAAGCGTATAGTATAGTACGAAAAAATGAGCGATAACTAAAGTTAAAAACCTCAACAGATACCATAATTTGAAAAGGGTAACCGTTCTTAAAATGTATTGGCTCCTAGTTTACTTATAGGGGATCATTTGTGACTCCAATAACCTGGTGGCCAAATTTCTGACTTCAGAGATGCCAAATGAAATTTTGAATCTCTGAAGGAAGACCAATCTTTTTATAGGAGTTGATGACCTAATGATGAGATTCGAGAATCACAAAACGTGAGTCTACGGCTTCTAAACTGATTAACTTTTAAAATTTCTTAAATAAGAGTTCCTTTACCAGTTGAAAATAACTTAATTAGCGTAAAGTAGGCAGATAGTACTGCAACGGCTCAGAAGTTAATTTTAAGAACTGATAAGTTATGTTACTTCTAAATAAACTAACCTAACATTGTAGGATACATCGGAATCCTTTCTGAATGAAATTTATCAAGATATGTACAGGGAACCAATGATGGGACTGCCTTCTAAGCTTACTTCTGTCTTTATACTGTATCAAATACATTAGTTCCAGTAATGTGTTGAGGAATAAAAATGTTGTCTCGTGACAAATTTCAAGAGATTGAAAAAAACTTACAGAAGTTTGTGAATATCAGTTTATAAGGAGCTGAGTAAGACTGTTACCAAGAAGAGTAAACATAATGAAATGAATTCAGAAGAATTTAATCTTTAGATCACCACCTGGTATGCATAGATGACAAAGGAAAGTAACAGACACGAAGCTTCATGAAGGGGATATTACCTATCAATCATCCAGTCAAGCTGAGGAAAAGAAAGTAACCCATCAACGTAGAAAACCAGTTTCAAAAAGTATCTTTAATCGACTACGAAAGTATACAAGTTATGTTTACATTTACGCATTTACTTGAAAATGCGCGAATGTATGAGTTGTACTGATATCACATTTATAGTTCTTCCATCTGTAACTAACATATCAGATAGATGTTGGTACGAAATTTGAAATACGGACTAATTCCATTTGTGAACTGCAAATGAAGTTCGTAGCGAAATCCTTCAAGAATTTGCGAATATGTTTTTGACAGAGACGAAAAAAACCACTTCTTTATTTCACTTCTTTGAAACTCAGGAATGTAAGAGCGAAAAAAGACAATAGGCCAGTTGTCGAATCGAGGTCACACATTTACTGAATCGTGGCAACAAACTAAGGCGACTGGATTTAATTGCTGCGGGACGCTAAACGAGTAATGCAACGCAATGCCACAAAATACCTAATGCACCAACGTTTGACCCCACGCCATCATCTGAGAAAGTTCATCAAAATAACGAAGATCAGACGCAGAGTTGAATATCGTTGGAAAACAAGTTTCTCGTCTAATGAACTTTTCTTACTTTGCTGTTTTCAGAATGATTAGTTCCATTTTTTTGCGTAATTATTACTTGGCTGGTTACACTGTAGGTGCTTAAGGGTTTAAGATTTTGCGGTGACAATTATTTTATGTTTAAGTTGCATCTAGTAGACTTCTCATTCATTGTTATCAACAACAAACTAACAGCTTCATGTGTTTTCCTACCCTAAAAGTCACTCTCATCATATGCTAATTCTAGTCCAACACTGGTGACATTTTTAATCTTGGAAGGCATAAAACATTTGTCCCACTCAAGGGGTTGTAGGTTAAAAGAAACATTTGGATGTGTAATTCCGTCTGTATATGTATTCGAGTAACTGAGATGAAAACGATTTCGAAAACCCTCAAATTACAGATTGTCGTTCATACGAACACTACTTAGTGTTTTGATAATAGTCGAGCATATGTTTCCAGAGTGATAACTTATGATCATACTCATAAAAGTTGCAGGTTATGTACCCTTATAGGATGGTTTTGAAAGGCTACGTGTACAGAGAATAGTAGGTCATCAAAGTAATCCAGTCGTTGGTCAAAGACACCACAGAAACTCACTAACAACATACACTTTGATATTAACTTCAAACTTATGACAGGTGAAGAAAGGTACAGTCATCCTCAACTCTGTAAGTTGAACCGAAGTTTCCACGTAGTGAAACAAACAGTAATCAGCCTAATTTCGCTCTGGATCAGCTTTTTAAGTTAGGTCATCACAAGAACATCTGCATACAACTTTTAGGTCATCGCCAAACAAAGCCGTAAGCCGACTGGAAGCCATTTACGGAGGTCATTTACATAAAAGGTAGGAAGAAGAGTACGGCATACACCGTCCGAAACAACTTCATTAGAAGTAACTGCCATAAGTTGATAAAAGTGAAGCTGAATCTTCACCGTTCGTGAACAGTTGTTCAGGAAAGATAGAGTCCTACCCAATAAGCGGTAGCCAGTTTTAGACTTTTGTCGTTTCGGGTTAAGAATGGTCGAGTGATCAAGTGCTTTGAAAAGATCATAATAAAGAACAAAGAATAACCAACGGTGTTCGTAATGAATGATAATGAACTTAGATAGATTGAGGTAATAAGTCTTTCGTGACCTCAACTTGAAGCATTTCTAAGAGCCAGGAGAAAGATTCCTGGTTCTCATACATACAGAGACAATTCTAATTTTAAACGAAATATCAGAACAAATGGCTTGAAATCTCTGAATTGGAAATGACGTGAATCTATTTCAATGCCAACAACTTTATGTTTTACTCAACATACATCATCTACACATTATGAATTTGGATCCAGATGTTAGCTATTTCGTAAAATTTAGTGCGCGCCTAAAGCATGAGTTGCTTCCAAAGAAAGACAACTAAGACTGAATTGCTATTACATGTAATATTTTCATCTTTACCTCCAAACTATTATGGTTTTTTCTAGGTCATGTCGGTTTCTTATTCTTCATCCGGCTTACCACTTCTTAGTGGTGTAAACCTTTTCAAAATTTTTGCTGCATAACGTGAGAGTTTCAGCGTTCACCTCAGAATTCCTATTTTCTGTTTCCTTTTACGACTGACCTTAAAAATAAATTTTTATGATGTCGGTTCAAGAGTTGAAACTTACAAATGTAAACTTTGACCACATCATGATAACTCACATTTCGTTTTGAGGAGTATCAAACAATGAATACTGAAGCTGGATAGTTATTTAGTGACACACAACTCCAGAGAGTGTCATTTACTGCATACATCTTTTTGGACTAAACTATCTGACAGTTTTCAACTGAACTTTGTACTATCTATTGAAGCGCTGTAGATGTACGCAGTTCCCTTACGTAGCATATTTGACTAAAACCGACGAAATCGTTTAAAGGTTGAAAGTTTTGGCTTTCATAAAACACTTCAATTTAGTTGTTCGGTTTTTACGTTTCTCAATTTTTCATTACGGTGCGGCAGTTTCTCACCAGTTGTTTCAATTTCGTTTCAAAGATGCAATGAATGTATTATGACAGTTATCTAGGGACTTTCCGTCATGATAGGCGCTTTCAGACAGAGTATTATTGATAAATTGAAATGTAGAGTCAGAATAGTTTTTGAACGGTATAAGTTATTATTTCGACTCAACCATGCTTGATACTTTGTTTGCATTACCATTTCTACTGGATTTAGCGAAACCTTGTTGCCAACTCACAGAAAAAAGTACTTTGCATGTCTTAAATTAGTGGTAGATTAGTGTGCCTTCTCTTCAGGTTCAGATAGAAAATGTTCTAGACATTTGTGAATTTTTCTCAACAGAATGTTTAGAACCAATATGCAGCGTCATACACTTCTCTAAAATCTTTAGCTTAGGATTTGACGAGATTCAGTATTGATGCTGACCTTCATAGTTCTGTCGAATTCGCTAAGCTGAAGGCATCCGATCAAGCATCCTCGCTTTTCAGCACGCTGTCGTGGTACGTTGCACTGCTCGTAGTCAACCCTCTAGCCAGTTAGTTGGAAAGTAGCAGTATCTTGGCGTGACCTCGCAAACATACTACTCCACATGACTACGCTATTGTGTTCGTTCTTGGTCTCGCATTTGTGGGTATATAACAAGTTCAAATAATGAGCGATTTGCTTCTGCGTCTGTGAAGTTCGCCTCAGGACAATTCCCAAAAATGTATGGGCATTCAGTGGAATTCAGGATCACTATTTGACGTAATAGACTCGAATAAATTGAGTGTTGGGTAAATAGTATATGAAAGAAACATTTGCAAAATCAAAATGGCCAAGAAAAATAGGTTTCTCACATCTCGTGACTTTGTGGAAATTTCTTCCGCAGGGAACAGAACCTGTAATAGTTATCGCATGCTTAGTTAGCAAATAGTGACAAATCAGAGCATGCCGTTCATACATGATAATAATATGACGATAGATGTTATCGTCATCAGCTTAAGGTTAGGGTGTGAATGGATGTGAATATATTGGATGAGTAATATGTATGTGTACCTACTTTAGTTATGGTTATTTTGCACAATGTGTTGCTTCAAATGTTACTATCCAAGTTGGTCAGACAGTTAGGACTTCCTTTATGTCCAGTGCATTGAGATTCAGTATGACGCGATTACTTTTACAGGTTCTATTCTCTAAAAAAGTGGCTTCCATAAGGTTGGGAAATGTTAGAAATTTACCATTCTACCTCATTGCGATCTCAAAAATACATTTCCCTTGTAGTGCGCCCTCTCGGCAGCGAAATGCGACTCGGGCTAAAGTAAATAGAGTGAATTTAGTTAGCCCGCTAATAACCGAACCAAATTCTGGTCTTGCTTTAAAAAGTAAGCATCCCAGCAGGCTTCGACGCCATTTGTTCTTCCTTTGTGCTAGTTAACGCGCGCATCCTTAAAGTCTCTAGCTCAGCCGTATTAGCCCGATTAGTTTGGTGAACTTCTACCTGAAAATCGTCTTCATCTTTATTCTGTTCAAATATAATGAATGACCTTTTGAGTATGTTCCTAAACAACGGTTCTTTCGACTTGTGTTTCGTTTTCGGTACTTACACGCCAGGTAGGGCACTGAGTAAGCATGTATTACAGAACACTGAGTCAAGCACAGATGGTTAGGCATTGCGCAATGGTAACACATCCAGTCCCCTACATCCTTATGACAACATAGATGGTTCGAAACTATGTAGGAAGTGAAGTAGTCATGTTTTACACGGTTACTAATATATTTGGCGCATAACGTGAGTCGCATAGAGACATATCAGCTTAGCAGGAATGATCGGTTTGCTAATATGGAGTCATGATTAGGCATATGGTGTCAGGTGGAAGAGATCAGTCGATGAGGTTGTGATTCACTATCAATGCAGACGGCTGAGGCATGCGCTATACATGCATAGCCACCATCTGCCCACATGCGCAGTGTTAGTAGAAGCTGGTTTGCGGTCAGAAAAGTCGAAGGAAGACAGACTAAACTGTGTTGTTCATGAAATTTCTGAATGTCGGTTTGGGGCAAATAGGTAAATATAGACCTTCCTACTGTGGTCCGTATGATAATAGAAGTGTAGCGGCAAATAAGTCCCCCAAACCAATTGATTAGGGTGGATAAAAATTACGAATAACTAGTAGTCGGCCTCTGGGTTGGCCGTTTTCTCGCCGGATCAATTCTTAAGAGGCTGGTGTTCCGGTTATCCAAACGACATGGTTCAAAAACCGATCTGTGGCGCAGATCTATCAGCACACTGTTTTACCTCGGTATTAATACTTGATTTCAGAATTGCCTCATTCCTACTATCTCCCTCCGCCCGACTTTCTACTACATTTGACCTCTTCCTTCCTCATTCTTTATTTTCCATCTTGGTGCATTCTGCCTGATGTGCCGATATGAGGTGTGGCAACTTTGACAGTTACTCAGTAATCGCGGGCCTTATGTTGATATTTTCTTTCTGCCTTCCATTTTATGCTGCGCTGCTCTCCAGCCCTCCAGAGAACTACTTTGAGTGTCTCGAATGTTGGCAGGATTAATCAACTAAACAATTTCCACCTGGCTACCCCATTCCGCAGTTTCTTGATCTAACACCCGTGGGTATTCAGCAGGTACAAAGAATTAATGGTTGACGTAAGCGTCCATCAAGATCACTTGTGAGCTGTTTCTAAACTTCTGAGATCCTTTCGTTTTGTATCCGTGCAGTTTTCCCAGATATAACCCTTACTCACTCAAACTACAAGCCAAAATATTCATTTCTTATCAGGCACGCTTAGTTACCAGTACCAAACAGACAACGCACATTCTAGGCATACTAAAGATAATTTTTGGGAACAGAGAGTCACAGATTCCCAGTTTTTTATCCTGCTGTCAAGCAATCACTATCACAAGAATTTAACAGGTTCGTTACAACACGTTTGTTTGCTTGTAACAAACGTGGCTCACAACCACCGCCCAAAACCACAGCTTTGAAAAAACAACCTCACCGATCACTAATGCCAAAACCGATGGACCTATGAAATCCAGATGGGGAAAAACTTGGTGACTGACCTCTTCAAAAGGCTGCTAGAAGCTGCTAGCCACAGAACTTCCAATGTTGGTCCGTTTTGCGAGTCGTCTTTTCCCTATCTACAGCAGCCAGTGTAAGCCATACCGCGTACACCTAGGTTGATTGTGAGTGATGAAATGGTAGTTTCTCACTGGTGAAATATTGGTGATTCCTCTTATACCCTTTTTCAACGTGTCACTCTTCACGATAAACTTGAATGTTTCGACCCTAAAACGAAAGAGCTCTGCAACTCTGATAAGCAACTTCTGCAAACTCGAATTTCTGGGTCACGACAAATGCGTACCAAACTCATCTTTTGTAGTTTCCGCATGCCATTTAGGTCAGCTCGTTATTCCATCAGACTAAGCGCTTCTAATAAGGCTAGGTGGCTGTTGCCTTTCTTGGTTTTGACTGCTTTTCATTTCGCCTCTTTCCCGCTCACGGAAAGATGACTGAGGTCATCAAAGCGGCATCTGTCTGATGAACGTTTGCATTTATTATCACAGAAGTTTAGCCGCTAGATACATCTCTGATGCGTGTACTTTGCTAGATAACTGTTCATTTCGACGGACTGGACTCTCCAGTCACAGGTGGTGCTACTCTTTTATCAGGTTGGGCATCAAAGCTGTTTACTAGGACAGTCTGAAACTAAATGGCATGCAGATTTGGTTTGGATAGTTCCTAAAATCAACAAAGCATACGTCCTCATTATGTTGCGCATTTATCGCCATCCAGACTTCCCATCTGGATACAATATTAAACTGACCGGAACTTTTGACCTTATGACATTCGCAGCTGGTGAGAAGAAAATGATATATGGGGAAATCAGTAAGGCTGATACAATCTAGGACTCGCCACATGCGTCAAAAAGCTACACAGAACTATTGGGCTAATTAGAAATCGGAAAGTGGTTGCAGCAAGTGAAGGAAGTTACCAGGCCTCGTAGAATAACAGACGTCTTTTCCACTTCTAAAGAACTGCACGTGCAGAAATTCATATGGACCTTGAATTTTAGGCAGCGATGACAAAACCACAACTAAATGCTATGCTGTGACTTTAGGTAACTCGCCATCCCAAAACTCTTCGAGAATATTTTCACACAAACTCCTAAAACGTTAACTGAAACGAACCACAATTTTACTTACGGTGCATCAGCCGAGTCGCCTACTTCCTCTCCGCCTTGGTGACGAAGCTAACACGGATGTTACACCACAATCTATGGTTGGAAATAAGTATGTAGCCTCCCCTCTTCATCCCTGAAAACCTTAAATCCCCAAAACCGAGGTCATCTCAGTAGTCACTGGGGAATCCTTGCGTGAGCACATCATGTATGCGATTGTCTTCCGCCTGCCATGGAGGTTCTGGATCTTATAGGCATTTATCTAGTATTCGTGAATAAAGGCTTCATCTTCTGAATGCAAATGAAGCGAAACCACTGGTCAAGCTGATCAAATCTAACATAAACCCATACCGAAAGAGTATCCGTGCGATGCCCATGGATATTGGTTGCCTTTATGATGACCTCGAGACGAATGGTAAACCGCTTGGCGGCCAGCATCCCAGCAGGTTTATATATGAAGATCATCGCAACAACATGTACGTATCAGTATCAGCCGAATGTTTTATCATTAACATCAGCTTCATTCATCAAGATATGGTTTCCTCAAGGATCAAGGCTTAGTATATCAGTGGTCTAGATGGGATCCCTACGGTTCTGAAGAGGAAAGACGGCAGCGATACTCCTTTGTTAATGGTGAAGCTGCATTTCGTATCGCTGTCCATAGCAAACAACAGTGACATCCGAAGAATGCCTTACACAACACTCTGGCGTAATTTTGGCACTTTCTTACTGATAGTTAACCATCGTACCACAAAAGCTGTTCAATTGGCATAGAGTCATGGGAAAGGTAGACTTGAGCAATGTAGCAGACCACTTACCCACAAATGGCCCAGTACCCATATCTAGGGACGGATTTTTGAGAATTCAGTTGTGCAGTAGATATCCCATAGAATATTCGAATGACACGACAAACGTGCTTGATCGGTAAATTTCTGTTGCAACTCCATACTTTGCTTTCAGAACAGCTTTCAGCAGAGTGCCACATAAGCGGCTACTGATAAATTTCAGGCCAAATGGCATTCAAGACCTCTTATTGGCTTATTCATTGTCATTCCTGTGGGGATATTAGAAGGTTGGTAAGTTCAAAAACCGCGATGACTCTTACTGTCCCTCTTGCACAGTAATGATACTTGTAGAGCTCTTTGGTACAATGGGCTCCAGTGAACACCCAACAAGTTATGATGTAGACACCATGAATCTTGAGTCATTACTTTTAAGTATGAATCCTGCTAACCCCCCCCCCGCAACTGCAGTTGCTGGCAATCATCAGTGGCATTCTAAGACGTCAAAGTCTCGGTACCACCAAAGTGGTACTAACTAACAGCTCATCATTGGCTTCATTCGGATGGTACTGCATTTGCTCACTCACAGCGTGCTCGATTTGGACAGTGAATTTCGTTTATATGCGTGCTTGGCTTGCACAACCTAGCGAGTGCAATCAGTGAAACAGAATATGGTCCTCTGGATGTGCCTACTGAAATGAGTTTTGATAGTGATGCGGTTTGTGTTATTGGTGATGAGCCTGTGATTTTTCATGGTATATCCGGTCGTAATCACCTGCCAAACGAAGTCGTTAGAAAAAGATAGTTTTAAGTTGGCCAAATGTAAGTTTCATGGCCTTGGTGAGAATCAAGCCAATTATCTGATATTTGAGAGAGAATTCGAATTTATGTTAGAGGGGAGGATGGACTGAAGAAGGTAGGTTCATGTGCTTACTGAAACCATGCGCCCGTTAGGATCGGAGAGGGATTCAAAGTTCCTGGTGGGAAGTGGCGGTTATAGAAAAGCTAGGCGAATATTGGAATAGAGGTCCCGGAAACCCTTCATGGCATCGGTGTGTGTTTTTTGTGGCCGTCTGAGATGATGACCGGCAAGTTTAAGATGGCTATAACGATCTTATGGAGTTTCGTTTATTTAAGTGACTCGCACAAATGTGGTTATGTCCCTCCATTTGTGCAAAAAGTTTATTTTTCTATTATGCGTAACACTATGGCAAGGTGACTGTGGCCACTACTACGGAAAGAGGGTTAAAGTTAGTATTCTAGTACGGGAATAGAAGACGAGGTTTCGTCCCAGGGAACTCTGGAGATCTTCTAAGATAAAACGGATCAGGTCGCTGGCAGGTGTGCACATGTCCTTGGACCTATTCCACAGACAAAAGAGTGACAAGTCATCGGTAAAATACAGTGGTGTGGACCTTTTGAAAGAATGCCATAGAAGACAATTGTTTGTTGTAAACTGGTTCACAAAGAATAAAAAATTTTCGGACTTCTAAAGTACTTCTGTTCCACGGCGATTCGAGTTTGTAAGACAGACAAGGTTGTGTTCTTATCCATCCAGAGTTGGATTAGCCGGAAGAACTCGTTACTCGGACAAAACTAATGGCAGCAATAATGAGAAAAAAAGGATCCACTCCCCATAGCTATCAGTGAAGTAGATTAGGTTATGGTCAGCCACATGTCAAAGGAGCTTACAGCTCAACGAGGGCAACTGTGTTGGGGGCCTGTTATGATAAAAAGGTAAAAGTCAGCCTAGAACATGTACGCTTTATTCGATGGATAATGTGTCCTACGTCGCATTGACTGCATCTAGTTTCTTCAGTGGTGTGGGCAGGAAGGAATAGAACGTAGGTTGTTGGCCTGATTACTGCCAGACTTTCTGATGCATGGTATGTGAAACTCTCGTTTGATCTGGGTTCTTTGTCAAGAGCATGGACTATAAAAGTTGAAGCAGCCAATGACACAACTTGCTTACCTTGGCAAGCCACCGCTACCTGCCTGCGAAGTGATTATGAGCAAGCCTCACTTACATGGGATTTCAGAATGCAGGAACAAGAGGCCGAATTGCTAATTGGCCATGATTCTACAAAATTCCATGAGGTAGTCAAAGAAAATGGATAGGTAAAGGGGACCAATGCGCGACACTTGGCTGGATAGTGATAGGTCATGTAGCTCACAGCTACCTTTTGTATCTTGTTGAAACGCGTCGGATGTAATCAGAGGCTATGAAAGAGAGGATAAGTTCATGACATTCCACTTCTGCCTCCTTGTCTCCTCTCTCCATCAAAGGTGCCGCTGTGAAGCCAAACTTCTACTTCCAATGCTATAAAAGAGGATAAAAAAGTTGGTCTCGTCTGAGTTCCTGCTCTATTCATTGTCTCATAAAAAAGTTTCAAAGATTCACCTCGATAGGCAGCATCGACAATATTACTATCTTCCTTAGCTTCAAGCGATTTGTGAAGAACTCGATATCTTATACGGTAATAGTATACTGACCAGAGAATGCAAATTGGGAGAACTACCCGGTGATACAACCTTTATCTTTATGATAATTGTGCGTTTTTATTGCATACAGTACTTATTCAATATTCTACAGCTTTATACCCGCTTATGGCTCATACTGTTCCACAGCTAACTTCCCCCTTCAGCAACGCATATGCTTAGGTGAGCATGCCAAACTGCTGAACAAACAAATTCAGGCTATTATAATATTGAAGCATTTTAGGGTGGTTACTTTGTTACCCTCTGAAACAATTAATCTCTGTGATAAATTTCGATAGCGTTATTAGAAGAGAAGATTGTCTGAAAAATGTGATGTATTTGCACAATACATTTTGAACAGTCTGATCACACATCTACTCGTCAAGTCGGTATATATATATATATATATATATATATATATATATATATATATATATATATATATATATATATATATGGCAATGGAAAAAGTCAAAGGCTGGATATATTGCATATGAAAAGTTGTGACATCAGCCTTGGCAACGTACTCACATAAGGATTACGAAGGTGAATTGAGTGAAACAATAAATTATTTTGTACGCACAAAATGTATTGTTCAAATGCATCACAGTTTCCGGATAATCTTCATATTCTAATAACGTTATCGATATGTTTGTACCTCCACCGAAATCTTGCCAGTAAGACTTTCCGAAAAATAAATTTCGCCGCACCTTTTCACCTACATTGATTCGGAAATATTTGAAACTTAGCTGTATTTCGTTTCGCTCCATTGAAATCGACATAATTTTAATTGATAAATAAATATTTTTTCCCAGATTATGAATTTAAGATGAAAGAGGCCGGTTAACAGGCATCATCAAATTGACAACTGCAGAGAAACCTAAAAGTTTTGTGCAGTGTTGAATAGTACAGAAGGAGGACACGAAACTCTATCACGATATCGTGTCCAAAAGTTTTGAAAATAGCAGGAAAATATCACGTTAGAGTACATACACATCGTTCTGAGTCAAGATCATTCCTACTCACAATTCTTTTTCCACACCAAAGTGGCATCAGACGGTGCAATATTTTGTATTTGCCTTATGAGTAGTCTCCATGATTGACCCGTCCGCAAAACCCATTGTTTCACCAGATAAACGTCTGTTTTAACCGCAATTCCTGTGTTCTTAGCTCTGTTGACCGATAATAACTTACTTCAATGATTTCAGGAATAAATAAGTATCCACACAATAATCTAATCCAGGTGAATATCTGAGTTCAAGCATTTTTCACTCTTCAAGTTATATCTCTACCAGCGATTCACAGTGATGATACTGGAAAAATTTGTTGTGGTGCAAGTGCTCAAAGAGTGGAAGAATCGTCGTTCGACAAATATTACAAATATGCAAAATTTCATAGATTTCACATTAAAGTATGCAGCATGACAAGGAGATACATCAGCTGTTAATCGGCTTCTGTTAGATGGATCCATACAAGAGAAAGCACCACAGAAATCTGCTGCATGGAATTACCATGGATATGTCGTCGTTAAGTAAAGTGATCTCTTGGATTTGATTGTTCATCCAGATTTCCGATGCTTTTGCGACGGACCAGAAATCGGAGACCAGTTATCGTTCTTGAGGTTTCGTATTTGGTATTATTCAGGGTACTGGTGGTAAGGTGCGTTGACTGTGGAGCTGCACAAGAAACAGGAAGTCGGGGGCAAGCCAGTTGAATCCGTCTAACATCAGTATCCAATATTGTGTACGAAGTAGGATTTTCAATGGGTTGACAGCTTTTGATCAAATTACTGCTTAGGACTTTCTCACCAGTTTGATACTGAAAAGAGAAGAGAAACGGAAGCGCAAGATTATGAATTTAAGATGAAAGAGGCCGGTTAACAGGCATCATCAAATTGACAACTGCAGAGAAACCTAAAAGTTTTGTGCAGTGTTGAATAGTACAGAAGGAGGACACGAAACTCTATCACGATATCGTGTCCAAAAGTTTTGAAAATAGCAGGAAAATATCACGTTAGAGTACATACACATCGTTCTGAGTCAAGATCATTCCTACTCACAATTCTTTTTCCACACCAAAGTGGCATCAGACGGTGCAATATTTTGTATTTGCCTTATGAGTAGTCTCCATGATTGACCCGTCCGCAAAACCCATTGTTTCACCAGATAAACGTCTGTTTTAACCGCAATTCCTGTGTTCTTAGCTCTGTTGACCGATAATAACTTACTTCAATGATTTCAGGAATAAATAAGTATCCACACAATAATCTAATCCAGGTGAATATCTGAGTTCAAGCATTTTTCACTCTTCAAGTTATATCTCTACCAGCGATTCACAGTGATGATACTGGAAAAATTTGTTGTGGTGCAAGTGCTCAAAGAGTGGAAGAATCGTCGTTCGACAAATATTACAAATATGCAAAATTTCATAGATTTCACATTAAAGTATGCAGCATGACAAGGAGATACATCAGCTGTTAATCGGCTTCTGTTAGATGGATCCATACAAGAGAAAGCACCACAGAAATCTGCTGCATGGAATTACCATGGATATGTCGTCGTTAAGTAAAGTGATCTCTTGGATTTGATTGTTCATCCAGATTTCCGATGCTTTTGCGACGGACCAGAAATCGGAGACCAGTTATCGTTCTTGAGGTTTCGTATTTGGTATTATTCAGGGTACTGGTGGTAAGGTGCGTTGACTGTGGAGCTGCACAAGAAACAGGAAGTCGGGGGCAAGCCAGTTGAATCCGTCTAACATCAGTATCCAATATTGTGTACGAAGTAGGATTTTCAATGGGTTGACAGCTTTTGATCAAATTACTGCTTAGGACTTTCTCACCAGTTTGATACTGAAAAGAGAAGAGAAACGGAAGCGCAAGATTATGAATTTAAGATGAAAGAGGCCGGTTAACAGGCATCATCAAATTGACAACTGCAGAGAAACCTAAAAGTTTTGTGCAGTGTTGAATAGTACAGAAGGAGGACACGAAACTCTATCACGATATCGTGTCCAAAAGTTTTGAAAATAGCAGGAAAATATCACGTTAGAGTACATACACATCGTTCTGAGTCAAGATCATTCCTACTCACAATTCTTTTTCCACACCAAAGTGGCATCAGACGGTGCAATATTTTGTATTTGCCTTATGAGTAGTCTCCATGATTGACCCGTCCGCAAAACCCATTGTTTCACCAGATAAACGTCTGTTTTAACCGCAATTCCTGTGTTCTTAGCTCTGTTGACCGATAATAACTTACTTCAATGATTTCAGGAATAAATAAGTATCCACACAATAATCTAATCCAGGTGAATATCTGAGTTCAAGCATTTTTCACTCTTCAAGTTATATCTCTACCAGCGATTCACAGTGATGATACTGGAAAAATTTGTTGTGGTGCAAGTGCTCAAAGAGTGGAAGAATCGTCGTTCGACAAATATTACAAATATGCAAAATTTCATAGATTTCACATTAAAGTATGCAGCATGACAAGGAGATACATCAGCTGTTAATCGGCTTCTGTTAGATGGATCCATACAAGAGAAAGCACCACAGAAATCTGCTGCATGGAATTACCATGGATATGTCGTCGTTAAGTAAAGTGATCTCTTGGATTTGATTGTTCATCCAGATTTCCGATGCTTTTGCGACGGACCAGAAATCGGAGACCAGTTATCGTTCTTGAGGTTTCGTATTTGGTATTATTCAGGGTACTGGTGGTAAGGTGCGTTGACTGTGGAGCTGCACAAGAAACAGGAAGTCGGGGGCAAGCCAGTTGAATCCGTCTAACATCAGTATCCAATATTGTGTACGAAGTAGGATTTTCAATGGGTTGACAGCTTTTGATCAAATTACTGCTTAGGACTTTCTCACCAGTTTGATACTGAAAAGAGAAGAGAAACGGAAGCGCAAGATTATGAATTTAAGATGAAAGAGGCCGGTTAACAGGCATCATCAAATTGACAACTGCAGAGAAACCTAAAAGTTTTGTGCAGTGTTGAATAGTACAGAAGGAGGACACGAAACTCTATCACGATATCGTGTCCAAAAGTTTTGAAAATAGCAGGAAAATATCACGTTAGAGTACATACACATCGTTCTGAGTCAAGATCATTCCTACTCACAATTCTTTTTCCACACCAAAGTGGCATCAGACGGTGCAATATTTTGTATTTGCCTTATGAGTAGTCTCCATGATTGACCCGTCCGCAAAACCCATTGTTTCACCAGATAAACGTCTGTTTTAACCGCAATTCCTGTGTTCTTAGCTCTGTTGACCGATAATAACTTACTTCAATGATTTCAGGAATAAATAAGTATCCACACAATAATCTAATCCAGGTGAATATCTGAGTTCAAGCATTTTTCACTCTTCAAGTTATATCTCTACCAGCGATTCACAGTGATGATACTGGAAAAATTTGTTGTGGTGCAAGTGCTCAAAGAGTGGAAGAATCGTCGTTCGACAAATATTACAAATATGCAAAATTTCATAGATTTCACATTAAAGTATGCAGCATGACAAGGAGATACATCAGCTGTTAATCGGCTTCTGTTAGATGGATCCATACAAGAGAAAGCACCACAGAAATCTGCTGCATGGAATTACCATGGATATGTCGTCGTTAAGTAAAGTGATCTCTTGGATTTGATTGTTCATCCAGATTTCCGATGCTTTTGCGACGGACCAGAAATCGGAGACCAGTTATCGTTCTTGAGGTTTCGTATTTGGTATTATTCAGGGTACTGGTGGTAAGGTGCGTTGACTGTGGAGCTGCACAAGAAACAGGAAGTCGGGGGCAAGCCAGTTGAATCCGTCTAACATCAGTATCCAATATTGTGTACGAAGTAGGATTTTCAATGGGTTGACAGCTTTTGATCAAATTACTGCTTAGGACTTTCTCACCAGTTTGATACTGAAAAGAGAAGAGAAACGGAAGCGCAAGATTATGAATTTAAGATGAAAGAGGCCGGTTAACAGGCATCATCAAATTGACAACTGCAGAGAAACCTAAAAGTTTTGTGCAGTGTTGAATAGTACAGAAGGAGGACACGAAACTCTATCACGATATCGTGTCCAAAAGTTTTGAAAATAGCAGGAAAATATCACGTTAGAGTACATACACATCGTTCTGAGTCAAGATCATTCCTACTCACAATTCTTTTTCCACACCAAAGTGGCATCAGACGGTGCAATATTTTGTATTTGCCTTATGAGTAGTCTCCATGATTGACCCGTCCGCAAAACCCATTGTTTCACCAGATAAACGTCTGTTTTAACCGCAATTCCTGTGTTCTTAGCTCTGTTGACCGATAATAACTTACTTCAATGATTTCAGGAATAAATAAGTATCCACACAATAATCTAATCCAGGTGAATATCTGAGTTCAAGCATTTTTCACTCTTCAAGTTATATCTCTACCAGCGATTCACAGTGATGATACTGGAAAAATTTGTTGTGGTGCAAGTGCTCAAAGAGTGGAAGAATCGTCGTTCGACAAATATTACAAATATGCAAAATTTCATAGATTTCACATTAAAGTATGCAGCATGACAAGGAGATACATCAGCTGTTAATCGGCTTCTGTTAGATGGATCCATACAAGAGAAAGCACCACAGAAATCTGCTGCATGGAATTACCATGGATATGTCGTCGTTAAGTAAAGTGATCTCTTGGATTTGATTGTTCATCCAGATTTCCGATGCTTTTGCGACGGACCAGAAATCGGAGACCAGTTATCGTTCTTGAGGTTTCGTATTTGGTATTATTCAGGGTACTGGTGGTAAGGTGCGTTGACTGTGGAGCTGCACAAGAAACAGGAAGTCGGGGGCAAGCCAGTTGAATCCGTCTAACATC
The DNA here is from genome assembly GCA_944470555.2 of Heterobilharzia americana. Taxonomy (NCBI): domain Eukaryota; kingdom Metazoa; phylum Platyhelminthes; class Trematoda; order Strigeidida; family Schistosomatidae; genus Heterobilharzia; species Heterobilharzia americana. The sequence continues at coordinate 48,595,596 of OX104128.1, forward strand.
AGTATCCAATATTGTGTACGAAGTAGGATTTTCAATGGGTTGACAGCTTTTGATCAAATTACTGCTTAGGACTTTCTCACCAGTTTGATACTGAAAAGAGAAGAGAAACGGAAGCGCAACGAGAAGCTGGAAAATGGAACACCATGTAAGACAGTGTAGGAGGAGAGAAGTTCTTGTCCTTTAATAGCCATTTTAACCACATGTAAACTTTAATCTATGCATGTAAGAATAATTCCTCCCTTTTTTCTTACGTGAAGTTCACGCGAGATATTAGATAGGCAATCTTCGGCTGATGAACCTAAAGGGAACACTGACTGTGTATTTTGACTGCACGATTCAAGCAGATGGACTTGTAATCAAACACCCTTTATGAGTCCATCGAGGTAAAAAGTTCTTTAGACTTGTGATAGCCCTATTCTATACTTTCAGAGGTTCTAGTATGCTTCCACTGGCCGAGAACGTATATATAGTGCCTAGGCGGGTGATAGACTCATCATCTGTTAGGAGATTATTGGGTGAAGAACGAAAGACACAATGAGCCTGCAGTGCGTATTTCCCCAGGAAGTCTATTCCAGATGTGAGAGAACTTACTCATGAAGTAGTTTCTTCACAATTTGGTCTTACAACACTCGTTTTCCGCTAATAGGTTGTTATTACGTAAACAGTGAGTAGATGTTACAACTATTTTAATTTCCGGGCCACATGAGTGCTTTTGCTTACGATGTAGTTTATGGTTAAATTTAAGATTCATTCTAAGTCGCCTCTTCCAGGGAGGTTCCAGTCCAAGCATGTTGCATCTGGAGATGTAGTCCAGGCTTAAGTCACCTACCACTGTTCTTAGTGTAAGGTGGCACTGTACTCCTTCAATTTTCCCTTGTCACTTGTACGAAGGCCACTTAGGATAAACGGGCAGTCTTCTAAAATTGGACGGACGCCCACTCTGTAAAGTGGGACCCTTGATTCAGTGCTATAAAAGTTACAGACGATGCATCCGAGGAGTTAACGTGACTTGGATGTGATACAAACTGCTTATTCGGAGAATATTGAGCCACTGGAATACCTAAGACCAAGATCTAGCACTAAAGAATATCTAGGTAGCTTTCCCACATGCTTCAAGAGACACATCTAGGTTATCGCTGCCTACGCTAAGCCAACCACATTTATCAATGTTGAACTTGGGATGGGACTCGTCACACCATTTAGCAACTTCATCCGGTTCTTGTTGAGCAGTAGATAGTGTATTACCTTGTCCATGGGTGCGACATGAATATACAACCTTAAGGCCATCAGCGTATAGGAATGTCTCCCCTACAGTGAAGCACTTGCACACACTATTAATATAAGTTATGGACAACAAAGGTCCAAGAGCACTACCCTGTATTACTCCACTGGTTATGAGCCTAGGTGTAGACTGCATAGAGTTTGCCTTAACAGTTTGGCTGCGATCACTAAGAAATGATTTTAGCCAATGAAGTAAAGGGTCATTGATACAAATCGATTGTGGCTTATCAAAGAGAATACTGTGTGGCACCTTGTAAAATGCCTTTGATTTATCAAAGTATAGAACAATGACGATTTTACGTTCCTCGCGGCTACTGGTGATAAAGTTGAAGAAGTCGAAATGACAAGTAACGCGAGACCTGTTTTTAATTAAAGCATGCTGAGACTTTGTGATTAGATTTTCGCTAAGAAGGTGGTCAGACATGCCGCTCTTAATCACTTTTCCATGTTTCGGGAGACGACTGGCGTTATGTTGATAGGTCTATAGTTATTAACATCCGCTTTGTCAACGGACTTATAGCGAGGAATTAAAAAGCTAGTTTTCCACCGGATGGGATACTCCCCATATGCCATTGATGGTGTTAATATCTCGAGCCAGAACAGCAGCATATCATCACCACTGTTTCTGATGACTATTGAGTGAACTCTGCTCTAATACGTGAACTGGCAGTAGCCGGAAAAAACTAGTGGGGTTAAAAGCATTGTGGTCGAAGTTTGCGAACAATTCACTAAACAGTTCACTAATCTTGAGGAGATCGTTGTGTATTATTCCATGACATAGTAAATAGGGTACATCCCTTGATGACCGCAGACGTTCACTTGAAAGAGGTGTCGACCTGTGTATTCCGGAGCCGCTTTTGAGAGCAAACGATCTCTTCGTTTACTGAGTGTTTTGCACGTAGTGCCTTGATAGGTTCGTAAGTCTTATAAGTTGAGTGCAGTGACATGAAGTCTTTCGACGAGTGGTATTGTAATGATAATTTCCTAGGTTTATTGCGGAATATTTTAGGGATATTTGGGTCAGGCTCTTCGTAAACCCTAACCACTTTTATTGGGGTAACAGCATGCAGACATGGCTTTATACTTCTGTGGAAAAGCGAGTGTTTCTGTCAATGTGGTTGTGTCAAAGTAGTCATCCCATGGAGAGCATCTGAGGGGCTCGGTGAATACTTCTCATTCTACATTCTTGTGGCTTCGACGCCGAGCGTAATTTGGAGATTGGCCGTATTTATCATTGGAAAAGAAGAATTGGTGAGCAACAGAACGTCCCCCCTATTGTCACTACTACAGAATTTTCTACTGATGTGGGCATTGATATGGATGATGTCGCAGCAAAAGGCCAGGTTCAGTAAGCTATCTGAAGGCGTGGGTTGTTGAGCGTATTGCTTTTAGCAATAGATATCTATGGCAGCAAGTATTTCGTCGAATCGTTGCAGGCCGCGACCAGCCTCTTAGTTGAATTCAGGGAACTTGAAGTCGCCTGCAACCAGTTTGAAGTCAAGAGTGAGGGATCCAGCCTGCGTAAATGATCTAGCTATCAGTTCATCATTTTCTTTTGTTGAACATGGAGCTCTATACACATAGTCTATGAGGATTTTGTAGTTAGTGCCGTTTATTATGACCCAAAGGAGTCTAGCAGATCAATGAAGATATCATCCTCAATCTTATTTAGGGTAGCGAGGCTGCTACATAAATCAAACAGCCTCTACCACGCTTGTGATCACGATCAGTGCCATATGGAGTATAACCACCTTTACACAGGTCCATGTCTAGGATTGAGTCAGCACACCATGTTTCAGTAACTAGCAATGTTGTGGGTTTGATTAGTAAAACTATTGCTCTCAGGTCAAATATTTGCCTCAGTAACGAGCGGTCACTAACAAGTAGAAGTTTTAAAAGGCTACTGTGGCTTGCAAATTAACTTGTCATGTCCCTTAATCCTCGGTAAGCAAAGGAACTTCCGGTATTTAGTCCGCAGGACGATGCTTTACCTATGTTTCGGACGTGACGGGGCTCAACAATGGGGTGCACTGGTGTGACTGGCGAGTTTCCGTCTTTCGCAAGTATGTGGTTACCTAGTTTTTCACGGCACTTATAGATAGTTAACGTGCACTTCTTTGCTGTTGGCGTTAGGTACGGCTTATGACTGGTGTAAGTCGAGGAAATTGGTTCCATGTCTGTGATATCGGCGGTCGAAAGATTCTTAACACCATGGGTCGAACGTATGGTGCGGAATTCGAAAAATATCTTGTTAGAGTTCGTACGTGGGGAAGTTTCTGACGGAGAGTGTACACCTGTTCTTAAAGTATCGAACAGGACTATTATAATGCACAGCCGAACAGTGGTTAGGTGTTTGTGATAGGTACGACATTTGAGCTTTCGATACTTCACTTGGCAACAAGTCACGACCCCTTTGGTTATAGAAACGTGATCCAAAGGAGTGTCTTGTGCGATACAACCTCTAATTGCCATGGTATTCATTCCTGAAAGGAGTTTGACAGAAAACCCTCCTTCCGGGTTTGTGTATTGGCAGTGTCTTAGCTATGAAATACCCCTCTCCGCAATTAGAAAACATGCGCCCGAAATCATCCTCCTTCAAGGACGTTTTAGCTTTATATGGTGATTGTGCGTTATACACGTTGACCCCATCTGTAGAAATTGCCTGCTCGTTATTCAGAAATGTATTGCTGTAATTAAATGTGGAATGGTGTATCTATTATTTAGTTGGGGTTGCTGTCGCAAATGAAACTTGCTTTCCAAGGTAGTAGCCATTAATTGCACGACCATGCTGTGAGGAATTTAGTATGACCTTGTTTGGAAGACATTAGCCTTCGTAACTTCTAAGTCGCTGGTACTCTAACGGCTGCCATCCGTTGCCACATTTTGAGTAAGTAGATATTGATTCATCCTAAAGTTGTGCCGATTTCGTGGTCATATACGGAAGGTTTGGTAACTGTTGAGATGACCGAATGGTGGGCCGACCTCTGAAACTTCATATTTATTTTGGTATGTCTGTTTTCTCCGTGTCTTGCTTTCCATAGTGGTTCGTCCGCAAAACCCCAGGCCATTTACTGCGGCGACTCCTTATCCCTCTGCTGTTGGAAAGGAGATGGACACTCCTCCCTGCTAGGAGCTTCAACACCGTTCAGACGTTTGGACATTCACGCTTGATCGGCTTCACCAACTTTACTTCATTCGGTCTTTAAGCGGTATTGTTGTAATGATTGCTGTTTCCTCGCACACTCAAGGAGCTAGGGCCAAGTGATTAGAAGCAACGTGAAAGATTCTGGTGACAACATTTAACAGACATAATTTAGCAGTGGAATGTTAAACATCTGGGCAATCTGGCAGGTCTTCACTGGTAAACGCTGGAACCTAGGTCACTGTTTGCTTATCGTAATAGAAGAAATAGTCTGAAAATCCCTTCTGACAACCCTGATTGACAGTGTTGACATTTATTTAAATATTTTCACCCTCGTTGTGGATATTGTGCCTTTGACCCTAGCCGATGAAATGCTGCTTGGTTATTGGACTGTCTTTTTTGACCATGTGCTCATTATTTGTCTTTGTATGATTAAGACTTATCATAAACGCTTCACTTTCCCATTATGTGATGCTGGACTGTTGACGATGTGACGTAGTTTTACTGTGCTCGACGTTTTTGTCTTGGCTCAACCTACGGTTGTGCTGTGATCTGACTGCCTATCTTTTGACTGGTTGCTGTAAAAGCTTATTTGTTGATTTGATTTTGGCAGACAGAGTTTTTGATCCCCCTTTGCCGGGAATATCATTACTGACTCTCGGATACTTAACAGTTGTATTTGTTTAACCGACTTTTTGCTGCACAGAACGTATTTGTGCACGAGAACGTTTGGACTGCATAGTCACCCAACGGCACTGTTGGGGTATTTTTGTAATTGTGATGCAATTTATTGTTGCGTTGACAGTAACACGGATTTTGTTACGAATCTACCACTGATTTGTCACAAACCACGTTTTTGATATTGTTGATCCAACTTTTGACTATGCGCCACCCCTGGAAGTTCGGAAACTATACGGCAGAACGCAGGAATTTGTTAGGTTCTCATAATTTCGGCACCGTTAGTTGTTCCTTACATTTAGGCCAAAATAATTGGATTTTGGCTGTGACAGCACTCAACAAGCCGTCACTGGTGTACCGGGCAAGCGCAAGAACTTGGTCCCTGGGTCAGTTACAGACAGAGGTGAAATGTCGATGTCCACACACAATGCAAGTCCCTCTTGGCGCTATCTCATGTCGTGGCTCTCATGATGGTAAAGTTTTTCGCTGTAGTAGTGCCACCCCTAGTAAAACCTCTGCTGGACTGAAGGCACGATAGCCTGATGAAATGCAAAATTTAGAGTTTCATGAATTCAGGGCTGAAGAGAGACAGGCAAGGCTACTTTGTACAAAGAGTCGATGTGAAAGGAGGTTTGGGTGATTTTTTCTCTTTGGGTGATGATATAAAGTGTCGTAAATCAGTTCGTCCTGGTATTGACCCTCGCAACAGGCTTGCTCCCGAAACGACTGGCCAGATAGGCAGCGCAAAGAGCAAGAAGATTGCCACCGCTATGTCCTATATTAATGTCGGCCACGAGTTGCCAAAGGTAGAATTATGCGGCTTTCATGGGCATCCAGCCAACCACCTGAAGTTTGTGAGGGAGCTTGAGCTTTACGTTGTCGCTAAGGTTGACGGTGATGGGCAAAGGCTGCTATACTTTTTGCATTACCGTAAAGGTAAGGCCAGGGAAGCCATGGAGGAAAGCATTGCGTCATCACTTTCCGCCGGTTACCATAAGGTGCGAGATATACTTGGAGGTTTGTTCGAAAGGACACATGAGGTTAGCCGGGCCTTACTGCAAGATTTGATGGAATGTTCAAACATAGAACAAAATGGTGCTGGGGCGATGTTTAGGTCGGCCATAAAGATGAAAAACTGCTCTTTAGTCCTGTATCGCATGTATAATTGGTGGAGCAAGCCACGCAGTCACAAAATTTGTCACCCTCCCGGAGCCACAGGTGGGTGGGAGACATGTCAAAGGTTACAGAAACTGGTCTTTGTTTTTTCGCCCCATGAGCCCATGGAATGTAAAACTCGTGACGCGCGTGGTCTGGAAGGTTGTACGGCACCTCACCAACATCTGCTACACAGCTTGCCGCAAGCGAACAGCTGGGGAAAAGTATTTTCGGCCGTACCGAGTCTCTCAGAGGAAGTGTGTGTTCGGGCTTATTCCCGGTACGCGTAAGGCACGGTAATAAGGAGGTTCGTGATTATGCCTTTCTATCCGACAAGCTTCCTTGAGCACAAGGAGAGGTTTATGAACTGAAAGTCTCAGTACGATTTATTAATCGACCAGTGGAGGAGAATTAACGGTTATGAGTTCAGTGATTTATGCTTTGGAGATAAGCCGTTGTCGCTCGATGACCAAGCCACAGTGAACATAGTGAAGCAAGATGTTTATTGGGATAATGGACATTTTGTTGCCTCTTTGCCCAGGAAGGTTGGGTCCAAGACAGCGGGTGGCAAGAGCGAAGTAGACAGGCGACGTTTGGAGAGCTTGAATCGTAGACCAGTATCCCTCGAAAGCCTGCTTGAAACCTACACTAGTGCAAAGCATGGAACAGTTAAGCGAGCTGATGTTACGTGGTGGCTTCAAGCTGAAGTATTGGGTGGCTAATCCAGAGGTAGTGCGAGTATTCTTTCTCAGTCGGACCAACACAGAGACCTCGGTTGACTTGCGTGTTCGTCGTAGAGCAACCCACAGGGCCCCGGGTTTAGAATGGGAAACAACGCGTGACGCTTTTAAGTTCCGATTTGAACCCGCCGAGAAATCCTTCACAAAGAGAGGACTATCATCCACCGTCTTGGCTTTTTTTGACCCACTAGCTTGAATTGCCCCAGTTTATCCCCCAGCCTGGCACCTATTGCAGGGTCTTTGCGAATCTCATATTGGTTGAGATACATCCCCGAGTTTCAGTGACCTATCATTGGGGATGGATTGGATGATGATGAGGAAGAACCTCCCAAATAGCGTTGACAAGATCTATTTTTGGACAGATTCTATGGTTGTTCTGTACTATATTAGAAATACAGAGTCGGTAAAGTACGTTCGTGGCCAATATTCACTTGTATTCATACCAAATCAGTAGGGTTACCTTGAATCGGAGGATAGTGCTGCAGATTGAACCTCAAGAGGCGTACGAGGAGAGTGTGATTTGGAGTCTTGGATTCAATGTCCCTCATTTCTGAGAGCCCAAGAGTTTTCAGGTCCCTTAGACTTCTGTTGGAAAGAGCCACCCAAAAATGTAGAATATAAAATGTCGGTCGGAACAGACAGAAATGTTATTGAGCTCGCCGTCGGTCCAATTTTTACATATCATTCGGACTGCGTAAAGCTAAGTAAAGCTGTCGCCTGGCTTAGAAGATGTGCGGTCTATATATCCGATATGTATCCGCGTCACCGGGGTGTGTCACTGAACAGTCGATGAACTGCAAGCTGCTAAACATAAAGTATTGTGTATGGCGCAACAGGAGGTGTATAGAGGGTTAATGAAGAAACACTGGGAAAGGGGTGGTTGTGAGACAGGGGAAGGTGAGTTGCAGGGGTTGTTGTTACATCAACTACACTGGGAGGCACGTGACGAAGATACGAATTTTCGGAGCTCCCAAAACCCAAAGCGTGACCCACCAAATCCAAAACAGTTGGTTGCCAGAAAACAAATGTATATTCAATGGTAAGTGGACCCCACGAAAGCTATTTTTTGCAACAAAATATATGTGCAAAACTTAATTACAAACCTTCAATTTTAACGGCCACTGCAGTTTCTACCCAAAGCGAAATACAATTGTGACACTGATCGAAACAAGTGTTTAAATATGGTTTTACAGGCAAATTGAATAAAATTAAACGAAATGAGTGGTTATTGTTTTTGAATACATTACAATAACAAATCAAAACACGTCCAGCAATTGTCACCCATACTTGTGGGATGATTTATCTGACTATCCACCCACCTTCAAGCACCCGGTTCTCCCCCTCAGACATCACTTCATGACTGAGCTGATCATAGGGCATTATCACTTCGTAGAGGGACATACCGGTACTTCACAAATCGTGATCACTCTACTCAAAAGCTACTGGATAATTAAGGGGATCAGTGCGGCTAAGCATGTGATAAAACGTGCATAGAGCGAAGGCAATTGCAAGCCGCTGTGGGCCAGCAGCTGATGGCCGCCTCGCCATTCTATCGCCTGCAGGAAAGGTGGTTTTACTTCTCGCTAGTTGGAGTTGATTACTCTGACCCACTCACCACGGAAGAAGAGAGGAAAAGAGGTACGGGTGTGCGTTTAGTTGTCTTAGAACAGTAGCCATACATTTAGAAGCGGCTTCCAACCTAGGCACTGACGCTTTCATAGTGGATGCAATGAAGCTTATACGAAGAAAAGAAACCCCTTCGGAGAGACACAGTGATAAAGGTTCTAACTTTGTTGGGGCAATCTCTGAGAGCGGACAACTAGTGGTCGTGTGGGGATAGGCGTCGAATCCGAGATGTCGTGGTGACAAAGGGGATAGGATGGAGTTTTAACCCTCAGCTAGCTAGCCATAGAGGTGGAATATGGGAAAGGATGGCACGTTTTGTACGCAGGTTATTGATGGTTATATCTAAAGAGCAGACCACGCATGATGATACGTCGGTCACTTACTTCGTGCAGATAGAAATAATTTTTAAAGTCATTTTTGTTGTCCCAATGACGGCCAACCCAAAGGACAAGTTGGCTCTCATCCCCAACAGCTAGCTGTTGTTGAGAGATGATAGGGGAGCAGTTGTGGAGGGTACAATTGTCGGCGAGTACATGAGACGCTGGAGACAGGCTAATTACCTTGCTGATGTGTTCCGGCGCCAGTGGATGAAAGAGTATCTGCCATGCTTTCAAGTTTGCCAGAGGTGGTTGAGAAAGGAAAGAAATAATGATGATGATTTATTCCTGAATTTACAGGTGCATATCATTTTTACAGGTACGGTTATAACAATTAGAGGTTGAAAATCTCCGGTAATACTTTTCATAGAAGATTTTTATCATCTTTTCATTCCGGGTAGTGGGAATCCTCAGTCTGAAAGTAAGAAAACTTCACACCACACACCAGTAGTGCACTTTTAATTAAATTTTGAATTTTCACCATGCTTTTGGGTTGCCTGGCAGAAATGAAAGTCATGTCTAATGGATACGTAAAAGGATCACTTAAAAAGAATGGGAAGTAACCCAGCAACTTCTTTCTCGAAAAAAGTAATACTGGCTAAATCACTCAAGTGCTTTAACTTGAAGGATCATTTATATCAAGCGAAGTACTACGGCAGATTCAATGAATTTTCCGGAGGACATGGATCTCCAGGTTCATTGAAACGTCAAGATATGCTTTATGGACAGTAATAAATAATACTGATAACGATACACCACCTTCCTGATGAAACGATCTTTTTTTGTTTGTTCGTGCTTAATTGGACATATGTCCACAGTAGCTGCCATGGTGCTCTGCATTGCGCTTAATAGCTCGGTGAATATTGGCCGAATTCCTTTGAGTTTCGAGGTCAAATAAAATAGTCCGCTTCTGTAGATAAAGTTTTAGGTATATTTCTGCATTTTCGTATGTTGCTTACAGCTGCAGTGAGTGAAATGGCGCCAGTCAATGGGGCAGTGGATTGACAAATGTCAAAAGGCTTCAAGGAAGTGTCATTGTGTGGTGTCATAAGGATGTTCATCGCAGGTTGCATGATTGTGGAGGAGTCTTTTGAAGACAGATGCAGTGATATTTCGGAATAGCCCTGATAAAATGCCGTAATTCCAATCTAATTACAGGCTTCCAAGATTCCAGTTACAACAAGAATAGAGAAAACAGACAGCCGAATACCAAGGCACAAGGAAGTTAATTATATGCAAATTTTAACTTGTGTACACGGTGTCATGCTCACTGTTAAATGCATGGTCCTAGGTTTCTGTTTATATTCTTATTAAAAATATGCTATTCACTGTGTTTTGGAAATGTTGTTATTTTTGAGGGGCTGCATCTGAAAATGTTCCCGTTGGTGGTGGACGAACAACTTAATTACCGAGGTAGTCCCACCAGTCACCGGGATGTAAAAGGGGTGAGTGTGGATTTGCCGATCAAGGTGTCACCTCATACATTTGGGGGGCCTTTTACACTGAGCGCTGTGGGACATAATTGTGTCTCACTCTGCATACCGTGGAGTTCGCCGGAGGATAGGAATCTTTCTAACATGTGACCTAACTGTACAGCTGAGCTCGAAGCTCTGATGTCAACGGGAAGATGGTTCCGTATTTTCAAGTATTTGTTATGGAAGAAGTTAGCTTGGAAGTATGTTCTAAAGGCTCTCGCTTTAACACCGTAGGACTGATTGCGAAGACTGTAGCAACCTTCTGAAGTGAAACGGACTTCCTCAATAGCCGCAAAAGATATTTTACGTAAAATCCTGAAAGGAAATATAAGTTTAGTCTTAAGTCGTCTCATCCAGAGTGGTTGCAGATTAAGGGACGTACACCGAGATGCATAACCCTGGCCACATTTGTAACCAAGTAGCCCGGATGTAAAGTACCTCTGCACACTTTCAATCTTGGGTTTGTCGTCTGTACGGACGCTCCCTAAAATAAACGAACAATGTTCTAACAGGGGTCGATTGCAAGTTTTGTATGGCAATGATTCGGCTTCGTGGTCATGAAAGCTACGAAATATACAGCCAGGTGGTATTCTGGACTTGTGAATTAGCGTCGCAACATGTCCAGAGAAAGTGAGGTCGTTAGAGTAACGGAGCCTCAAGTCAAAGATGCCACGGAGGCCAGGTAGCGTCGCAGTTTGCAGAGATAACTGCAGGCGAATGGGTGATGCTACAAAGCACATCCAATCACGCTTATCTAAGTTGGGTTAGAGGCCACATGTGATGAACCAGGTGGGTGCTAGGTCAAGTTTGCTCCGTGCTAGCCTTTGAGAGTAGAGCAGGCCGTCATATGAGAACATGTATGCAATCTTTAGGTCGTCAGGAAATAAGCACGGTTTACCAGCCGAAAAGCATTTGCAAAGGTCATTAACATAAAAGGTGAAAAGAAGGAGACCGAGCACGCTACTCTGAACTGCTCCAGAAGTAATGGACCTACGTTTAGAAAGCTGAGACTCGATTTTTACAACTTGTGAACGGTTACAAACAAAAGATTTAATCCAGCCTAGTAACGGGTTAACAAGTTTAAGGGCTTGCAGCTTATGGATAAGTAGCGAATGGTCCAAGCGGTCGAATGCCTTGGAAACATCAAAATAAAGGAGAAGGAATAAATTATGAAGCTGTTCCGTCAATACCTGTGCTCCTAGACAGCTTGTGTTTCAGTGGCTCGGTTAATTTAGCAAATGTGAACCTAATAGTTTTGATAGGTCCCAGTGTATGAGGGGACATTTGGTCTCAAATTTTAACGAAGTCCACATTATCAGTGGAGATCGCTGACGGTTAGTAGCCAGCAGTGAACATGTTGTTGAATAAGTCACCTATTTCTTCGGGCTTATTATAGAACTTACCATTGCGGATGAGGAGGGGGTATCATGCTTTGGCCGGTTAGACCGCCTATCTAAAAGTTCCACAAGGGTATAAATTTTGGAGGAGATAGCCAGTGCAGCGGTTTCATCATTCTCTGCTATAGACCCATGATGATTACGAATGGAACTAAGGACATTAAGAGATCTCCAGACTCCAACCATACATTTAGAAGCAGCTTTTAACCTAGACACTGATACCTTCATAGTGGCTGCAATGAGGCTTATGTGAGGAAGAGAAACCCCTGCGGAGAAACACTGTGATAATGGTTCTAACTTTGTTGCAGCAATCTCTGAGCGGAGACAACTAGTGTACGGAAGGGTACAGATGAGTTGTATTTACTCTAAGGAAGTGAAGAGGCGGATGAAAGCTTGAACAGGAACACTCTTGGGCAAGATATCTATTAGAGACGTCGGAAACAGAAGGATGGACCCTGTCGACCTATTCAACTCTTTGGTGTCCTACGGCTCTCTGTTACAGAAGAGGCGAGAATCCGATAAGGTCATGCGGAAGAGATATCAGTCGGAGTGCCACATCTCCCAGCACAATCACGTTGGCTATGTCGTGACAACCGGGCCGTTCGTGTAGAACCATCATCGCTGTAGGTGTTCTCAGGCATCCCTAAACAAGGTGAAGAGGTGTTCTTCCGCCGAAGACCTCCACCCATGGTCAGCACAACCACAGAAGTTCTGGGGCCATCAGTACGGAGGAGAAAATTAATTCATTATGGAGCCACTGGAAGATCTCCGTCATGGTTGTCCAGCAAAGTTAGCAGGAAGACGCGGACAACGGCACTGGGCAGTAGGGGGCACTAGAAACAAAACTGGACTTGACAACCTACCGGCCAGCAGAGTTAAAAGAGCGTCAAGTTCTGATCATCTCCGGAGAAGCCTCACTCCAGGAGAGTTGATCTTAGGTCTGGATTCACATGCAGAGCTTACAGATGCACTCGGGGACTTGTTTGTCGAGAAGAACGAAATAAGTTGCATGGTCAGTTGCCATCGAATAATAATGACAGTGCAGCTGACGACAATTTAGTAATCGCGGGATACTTAAAAACCACGCTGCTTGAATTAGAAAATGAAGGTTGTCATATCAGCAGGTCATTTGTTCAAAAACCCAAGTCAACTTTTTATTTAGAAGAGCCATCCCAAGAAGCCGTAGTCTCCACTTAATACGGCCAGAAGGTCAACCATCAAAGTTTGATTCGGCGCTGAAAATGACAGTCTTCTTTTGGAAAACACAGATGCTTGGCTGCAGCTATCATGACGTAGTAATTCGCTTCGCAATAACTATTAGAAACCTGCAAATGAATGGTTCTGCAGCCATCCTTGGTTGCGGAAGAACAAACTTCGAACAAGTAGACGTGCAGCTAAGGGTTCAACGACCATAATACTTGAGGTCTCTCGTAGATGAGCACTGATGGAAGGCATGATCTCGAAGGCCATCTGCACCACCGTACCAGAGGTGACATGGTACCCCTCGATGAGGACCCAGTGGCTCCTTCGTGAAGCTGATTTGTTGATAAATTAGGCGGTACGTTTGAAATTGTGTTACATCTTAACGTGGTTTCGTAACTGAATCATAACTTTGTTATTAACGTCATCATTAAGCTACCGAATTCTCAAGTGACTAATCGCATATCAGACGTGCAACTAGATATGGCTAATGCATGTAAAAAGGCACGGACGCGACTATCTGTGGAACAGTGTACCAACAATAACCAAATGTTGGTGACACCAAAAGTAGATTCCTATTGCAACAGCATAAGTGAGTCAGCTTGTACTTCAGTTATGCTAAGGAGAAGAAGAACTGCGTTCGATAAGACAGCCAACGTTAATAATAATAGAAATACCTCTCCAAACCCCGACATGTAATAAGACCGCAACACTAAATGTTTCAGAAGGCGTAAAGCTTAATGGAAGCTCTACATCTTTTGTTAGACAAACTAGACTTCGGCCACTGAGTGTGTCGTTATCACTTCTTCCAGAAATCGAAAGCCTGAAGTCCTCCATGGAGGAACTAAGGGCTGAAATACTCAGAGTGAAGGATGACAAACGGAATAATGCACCACAAGAAAGTATATTAAGGGCGTTCGAGGTGTCACTCCAGCTGGATGAAATTAAAGCTCAGATTGGCAACCTTTTGCCACTGAGCATCACGAAGCGTAGTGAGTCCACTAAAGAAGTTGACATCGAAACACCATCCAAGGTAGATCACCCGGCAAACTTTATCACCACTGAAGTAAGTAAGAGACTTGCACTTAAATTAAATGAAATGGTTTATAACATCCCTGACACGATAAAGTTGAAGGCGGTGTGAGAAATTTTGCTTAAAACAGCAAAAATGCATGATGTCCATGTGAAATGTTTCCTACCAAAGAAAAGCCAGCAGGACCACTGCTGTCCGATACGCTTTCAATTTAAATCGCAGATAGAAGCGAAAGCATTCACCAAAGTAGAATCTGTCTTGACAAAAAGCACTGTCCTCACAGGAATAAAGATAGTTCTTGATAAGACGGTGGTGGAGAGGCAGGTATGCAACTGTGCTCATAGACCTGACAATCAAAAGGCTCCAAAGCTGCAGCATACTGAAGCAGTAGGTATCTATCCCAATGTACCCAAGCCCAGGACTTCTCCTTCCACAAACTCTATCAAGTCAAATATACGGAAAAACACACCGACCAACGTGGAGATGGAAGACTGTGAAATGCATGATTTGACTCAACCGCCTGGAACTGTAGATCAAGACATACCCATAGAAAGCCCCAAAGTCGAACCCGACGCAGCACTAAAAGTGATAGAACTCTCGCTGAGGTCTGCTGGAGGCCTAAAGTCTACTAACCACACCAGCCTAGGTCCTAGGATATCAGCCACTCTATATGCAACAGATAAAGCAATGTTCCTATGGAACCCAATACGTAGAGACGGACGCAGGAAGCACATAATGACCCGAAGTGATCCCGTAATCCCCTCTGGAAATGACAGAAGCACGAACACTAGCTCTACCAAGAATGTTCTATGCACTGGGCTAAGTCTCACTGGTAACGAGGGCAAGAAGGGAGGTCACAACAACCCAACCCTATCGTTTACTAATGAGAAAAGCCAACATCAAACCGCCTATAATAGAATGTCAGCAGGGTACTTTGTGAGGGAAAACTTTGGTCAGCTGCAAGACACTAGTTTACTAGGAGACAGCCCCCAATCCAAAATAATGCCAGTTACGTCCGTTGTGAATTGTACCAGAAGGCAGTCACTGGTAAGGAAAACAACGCAGAACAGAAGTTTACATGGACCACAAAAACACGATGATTTTTGACCCATTACATCCCTATCAGCTGCAGCTCTGGCCAAACAACTGATGGAGATGTTGAAACCCCTCACCCTGAAACGCTAATCTTAGCACCCCGGGGCAACAGAAAAGACACAGTCAAACATACACACAAATCCTAGACACCAACTACCCAAGTGGTGTCAACAGATGCAAAAGCACAACAGGTCTTTCGAATCCTGTAAGTGGTATCACCAGCCTACACACCTACCACCTACAACGGTAAAACTACCTACCCTCTGTACAACAGATACTGGAGACGACGCTTGCAGGAGGTCAAACTCTGTTTATTTGGATACAATGTGCCCACTGAACACAAGTAAAAACATTGCTCTATTCTCCCCTGATAAAGGTGATACTATTTCAAGTCACTGTGCGGCCGATTTACCACCAGGATATCCTAGTAACTCTACAGCTACAAGTGAACAAGGTGTAGAGACATTCTGTAACGCAACGACGTCAGACTATACTCAGTCAAGTGACACTGAGATACATTTTGGCCTGTTTGGCGAACTAGAAAGCTTTACATACTATTACTCCTCCTACTTGTAAATCATTCTCATAAACTCAAGGTTCGTCCTTGGCAAACTGTCGGTATTAAGAGGAATCGCGCTCATTCATAAGCTGCCGGCAACAGTTATCACTGAGTCTTGGTGTCACGCAAGTATGCCAGATGAGGAGATAAGTATAGATATGTATACACAATTCCAATGTGACCGGAGTAACAAGAAAGGAGGAGATTGCCTGACGTACTTCCTGAACACTCTCACCGTATTCAGGTTGGAAAATATGGTTCTCGATAGAGTGAGTGACTCTCTATGGGTCACAGTACACTACAGGAATGCTACGGCACTGGTGGGGTGTGTTTGCAGAGCACCTGGTGCCTTTAACAATCATGAGATTCCACTGATTACGGCTCTGCAACACGCATCCACTCCCCCACATGATCATAAGATCATATGTGGTGACTTTAACCTACCTGAAATTAGGTGAGATTCACTTACTGGCCCGGCTAGGTGTGACAACGTTTTCCATACACTGTATATTTTTGGATGGGAGCAAATTGTTACAACTCCTACAAGGGGTGACAATGTATTGGACTCAATGTTTTGTCATAACGTAAATCCTATTTTGACAGACGTAGGCTCCAAGTTCCCAGGAAGTGATCACAATATGGTATTATGCGCACTGCCACTTCCTGCAACTAACACTTCAATTGGTACTTACACTGCACACCAAATAGTATGTAGAGACTGCGGCAGAACGGACTGGCACCGGATGCGTCCAATGATTAGGTGCATTGACTGGGGATCATTCTTCACCACTACAGACCTCAAATTAACCATTGATATGTTTCACTACACCTCTAAAGCCTGTCTCGATACCATCGTTCCACTGGGAGATTTCAAAAAATGCCACTAAACAATAAGCCATATATACCTCCCAATGCTCGTAGAAAGTTACGCAAACTCTCAACAAGGTACTACAGACATCAAGACATAGATGCACTTCGGCTGATTCTTGGTATTCTTAACTTCATCTCTTACACCCATGATTTGCGTTTGAAGAATGTAGAGGGTCGTGCACTAACTAGCTCATCTAGAGTATATGCTCTCTCAGCACTCCTTAAGAAGCCATGGAATTGCACGAGACATAAAATTCCTCTTCTTATCCATGACACTAAAGCTCATAATGATCCAGCGGATATGTGTGAAATATTCAGTGACTTATTCGCAGTTAGTTATCTGGAACCTACAAATTTTTCGTGTGACACATATGCGGTCTGCACTTTTAAAAGCTATTCTTCTCCTCAATTAACGACAATAGATACGGTTGAATTCACATACTCTAATATTCACCAAGCCAATGGGATGCTAAAATGCTCCAGCAGCGCTGGCACAGACGGAGTATCATCACATTTCTTTAAATTCGGTGGGCCTGAAATTCCATTATCATTACTGAGAATATTTTCTCTCTTTTTGGAATCTTTCACACCCTGATGCGTAGAAAACTTCATTTATCCTCCCTAGATATAAATGTGGTTCGAAAACACTAGCCAGTAACTATAGACCAATAAATATTACGCCTGTAGTCTCTAGAATTATGGAGAAAGTTATTAAAGAAAGCATTCTTCAGCACATGCTTAGTGGCAACATCATCACATCAAGTCAGCATGGGTTCCTAAAACCGAGGTCCTGTATAACTTGCCATCTTGACTTCCTTAACTTCGTAACCACTATGCGCGACCAACACCAATTGGTCCTTGTACTCTATCAAGACATTTCAAAGGCATTCGACAGTCGATCACTTGCTGTTGATAAGTAAGTTGATGACTACGGGAATTGACTACCGACTATTAAGATGGATTAAGTCTTTCCTCAGTAATCACACTCAAGTGATGAAGGTAGATTCACACACTTCAAAACCTAGGCCAATCACCTCTGGTGTTGTTCAAGGCAGTGTATTAGGTCCTCTTTTTGCTTTATGTGTCAATGACATCTGCAGCTGCTTTGCATACGGTAAACCATTCTTGCTTGCTGATGACCTAAAAGTTGTATATACATTCACCCGTGATAATTTATCCCACTTCCAAGCACTAATACAGGGGGAGCCCGATATAATATCCGCATGGTCTGTTGCTTGGAGACTTCAGTTCAATACGGGCAAATGTGGCTGGATATGTTTTAGTGCCCCATCAGTGAATGTCCAACTACATCTTCAGTCCACGAAACTTCCTGTTCTCAAAAGTGTATGTGACCTTGGACTGAGATACTCAAGGGACCTCACATTTTCTGAACAGGCGGCATCACAGGCTGGTAAATCTAGGATCCTGATGGGTGCCATGGTTCGTAACTTCCGGTTCAAAGAAGTCAAGTTGCTACTCTACAAAACTTGCTTGCGTCCACTGTTAGAATACTGTCCATTATACTGAGTGGTATCCGCATAATAGACAAACATAAAATAAAAGGTATCCAAAGGTATTTCACAGCTGGATTGTTAGGATACGATTTCAAATAGGACTACAGCTCCAGATGCAGGACTTTAAGTCTAGAAACGCTTTGGATGAGGCAACCCAAAATTAACCTGACACTATTCTTTAGTGTGTTACATAAACACACATTTACAGCCAGTGGTGAGTTTCAGTTCGAATACAACAGTTGTTACCATCTGCGCAACGACGCCCATAGCATCGAAATGAAGTCGTCCAAGTCCTGCTTGAGTACAAACTTCTTTGCCGTCAAATTCTCCCAGTTGTGAAACAGACTTCCAGCTGAAGTGAAGGCCTCCAAATCAACCTCTGAAGCTGGTCAGTTACTGGCTGACTCCTTATCATCTGGTGACTTCTACGGCTTATCGAATACACCAACAGTCTCCTTCACGACACTTCGTGTGCTCGACTCTCTTAATGTATAATGAGAGCCACTACACATACACTGAACTTTTATACGAAGCGTTGAAGAGACTTCCATAAGTTACCACCTCAAACTAACGGCACATTCTGCCCCACCCAACATGGTAATCAAAAACAGAAATCTTACACCACATGACAGCATGAAATTTATATTTTTAAATACCCTATAGAAAAAGAATATACCATGAAAGCCATAGCAAGGGAAGTTAAATAGGGAGAAACATGAACATAGAAAACACTTTCCTTGTTGAAATTCTTGCTTTCTCCGCCTGCTGCCTTGTCTGTTTTTTTCTCGTCGCAGAAAAACAATTCAGTTCTGAACGTTGGCTTTGTTGCCATGAAGAACTATTTACTTAGGGAACAGACCATGGCTGAAACTACCCTTCATGGAGGGTAACCAGCCTTACCAAGTTGAGAATACCTAACTACAACAAGCAGGAATGGAAAATGTTCATTGGACTACAAAATCCAGGATTAACTCATTATAAAAGTGACCAGTAAAGTAGAACACTTGCCAATGCAAGGCTGTCACGACCCGTGAAAACGAAGGACAAGATTTTCTGGAAGTTCATATGGTGCATTCAAACGAGTCTATTGCTTGTGGATGCTAAGGTTGAAAAAGTGAAGACATTTGGCTTTCAGTCATAATATTCATCAAGATTATGAATCTTTGTTGTGGAATGGTACTAACATGCATGAATTATACAGTCCTGGGATCATCAATGAAGTACAATATGTAAACAGTTCATAAACTTTCCATCATTATCTCAAGTAAAAAGCACAAACTGTTACAATGGAAGTGTTAGCTTCAAGCCTTATTTTTCTTCAGGTAATACCTGGATTGTCTAGATGCAAACCTGGTTTTTTTGTTAACGCGAAGACAAAACTTCCACTTGTCCAACTTGTAAACTTTCTGCACACTTATTCTGCTGGGATGTTCCATTATATGAACATGCAGCATTTGTATCTTATAGTGACAACGGGTAGGGATTCAGATCACCTTCCATGAAGATGAATGTAATTTGTACACAAACTTATTCATGCCCGTAAAAGTGGTATGTGCCTGTATATTCAGGAATAAATATTACTATTACAGCGATGAAGAAAGGGTGGCGGCGGTCAGCTAACAAAATGACCGAGCACCTAGCCCTGAAACGGAGTTCATGATCTATGCAGCTGCAGGGTATAAGGCCTCAGTGCAGTAGTATAATGACGATGAAGTGGGACCGAAAACCTCTGTCACCTGATGTAAAAATCGCAGTCAACAAGTTGAGACATCAACCTCATAGCCAGGCCAAATTAGGTTTGTTCTATTAATAAATGATCTATCGTGAGGGTCGCCCCTGCCATCGTGATGCTTACAGGCGACATCCGGATTTGATGGGTAATACATAAAGGTATGTTATCAAAAGGGTTGAAGGACGACGTTTCACAACTTGAATTTCGATCAACAAGAAATGGCTTAGGCTTTGACATGGAGCAGTTCAAATGCCTGACACTAGCAGAGTGAAACACTGTATAAATAATCAAATTATCCCATAAAAAACGAGAAGAAAGATTTAGACAGCATTTTCTCTACCAAATAAGGCACTAATGTGAAATGCATACTTGACCAAAGACTCTTCCGGTCTAAGAAGGAAACTGTCACCATCAAACTATTCTTCACCGTATTCAGGATATCTTTCCCACCACATCTCGAGGTTCTTAACACAGAACGGGCCAAACTAGCTACGTAGCTCATGGTGAAAGTAGGAGTTTCAGGAACACCCAGATACAAGTCTAAACCGACCGAATTCGAAACACTTGTTTCTCAAACAGGGAATGTAATTACAAGTTGTGGAGGAACCCTAAGAAAAACAATTCTTTACAGCAAAATGTATCTACAAAGTATCAGTTACAAACCTTCAGTTTTGCTGCTACTATGGGTTCTGACCAAAGCAAAGTACAGAAGTGGCACCAACTGAAGCAAGAATTCCAACTGGGTCATTCAAACAAACTGAACGAAGTCAAACGAAACCAACGGTAAATAAGATTATAGACATCCAGACCATGATTGTGGCCAATGTCGTGGAGGAAAGCGAGCGTGAAAGTCAACGCGATTATCAGGCAAACATATTCTTACATAATCTCAGGGCACTTAGAAAACCAAGACTAGATGTTTACTGGGAGTTTCACAGCTTCTTCTGTAGATTTTCTGCTACGGAAGCTATGGTTTACACAGCGAGACGTCCAGAGGACGTCTTGCCTATATATTCCTACAAGTAGTAAATGGTTTGAGTGTATCACAATAATATAAACCACAACGTGCGAACACTGTATATAATATTCACAAATCTTTTGGAGAAGGCATAGTGAAAGGCATCGAAATGTGTTGAGAGCTGATTAGTAAAGCCCATTTTGAGTGCTTCTGATAGCTTAACTGTTGCTTAATAAAATTTCGTACAAGTGGACGTGAACTAACCATAGGGTGTACTGTACTGTGAGTTCCAAAAATGTAAGGTTGTCAGACTCGTCCAATGCCCATTGAATATTGTAGAGCGGTGATCTTGACGTTTGCGTTACAACTGTTAAAGTTCATGTAAGGTGCGCCAATCTGGTGGGTTCTCTTCTTTTCGTATTTTTTCTGTATATTAAAGTAATACTAGACATTTTTTAAGAAAATGAGGTAATAATTAGGCAACTCTCGATCAAATGCAGGAGACTAGAAAAGTATACTTCAAGTTGCATTGATTTGGAATATAAAGCTGTAATTAATCACTTAAAGGAAGCTGCTAGTTGTAGTAATTCTACATCTGGGGCATTATGTATGCCTTGGTCGGTTTTAAGGACATTCATGTGCCTTGATAGAGTTTTTCAATTCTTCAGCTCATTAAGAGTACGGTGTCCAGGCAGCTAGTTAATGTCTCGGAAAAGATAAGCTGGTACATAAAATGGGGTTTAAAAGGTTGCGGCTTAACTGATGACAGATCATCCCCTTCCTTGTAAACAGCGATTAGCGGGGCCAAATCTTTTACCCTTAGCATAAGGAGAGAGGACTTGATATCAGCCTTTCGCATTCTGAGTAATGACAGGTATTGATTCATCAAATTTCTTTACTCCTTCTAGTACTAATAACTGTGAAGGAGATCAACAGACACCTAGAATTCGTGGTTGAATCATATTTGGGTGACTTACTGGTTCTCGCATAGAGTGGTCAATGACGAGCTACTTTCCGTTACAAGTGGTATCAGCTTCTTCGTTGATCACATTCGGGGAAAAACTGGACGGTCAGAGAGATGTTGACTGCAAAGATCAACATAGTCTACTTACCTACTATGCTTTTCACCGAAGATAGTAGGTTCTCTCAAGTTTCAGATAGAATATAATGGTGGAGAGACGTTCTGACAGAGAAACTAACATGCTGCAGTCATCTTGTTTGCATATCACTTATACTGGCTTCAAGCGATCTCAATTGATGTTTACCGTGAAGCTAGGTTTAAACGATTCCATTTTACAATGAAGTCAAGCCTGGGCTAACACAAGGTCGACGTTGAGCCAGATGTAAGACTGTGTTTTTCCTCGATGTATGCCCTTGGTACCTACTCTGGAATGGCTTTGGTTTTGCACAAGTCTGACCACATCAGCTTTTTTTAGTCTTTTGAAGGAATGGGGGTGGGTGGTGGACACTTCTGACGTGACCACTTTTTCGAAAACTCTCGGAACGCTTTAGTGTTTGCTGTCATTTTTATCACTAACAATATTTACATTCGCACTTATACAGAACCATACGGTGAGGTCTGTTAGCTCACATATTTTTGATGAAAGCTTCAAAATTTTCACATATGCCTGTGAGTTCAGTATTCTCCAAGTGTATTTCAGCACTAAATTCGTTGAGCCTCGTAAGCACGTCTGGTGACACTAGCGTACAACAGCTAACAGTGAAATATATCGCCCGTGAGTTCTGTTTTTCTCGTCGAATAATCAAACCTTAGATTTCTCTACTGGATAAAAAAGAGGTCACAAGATCGATTGATTTTTTGATGTGTCTAATCATAAAAATGTCAGCGATTGATTGAAGCAAGAACCCATAACCTTCTTCCCTAAAACATCAACAGTAAAACTGTTAACGAACTTCTTAAACTCACTTTAAATGCCTAAAATACTTGATGGAGTATAAATTTCTTATATGGGTTCGTTTGTCTGTACGGAGATGTTCAAAAAGCGTACTTGGAGATGCTATTCAAATGATTACCCAATTTATATTCTCGATAAAACTTCTTTTTAATAGTTTGAACTGAATGATGTGATTTCAACATGGACGGTTCACTGTTTCTCGCATTCCATTGGGTTTATTCCACAGTAAATTATCTTATGTTCGTGGTAATGACGTCACTTACTATCTAGTTTACTCAACTAGTTCCAATCTACACCTCACTTTCAACCTTTCGATCTGTTACGATGAGTCTTTTTTTATTTTCAGGTGATCACTTTATAGGACCTTGTATCTCACTATTAATTATTAGAACATGACACAACAAGGGTGGCTAAGAATGCGCCACACAAAGTAACATTATTCTCAAGACATAAAGCGAAGTGAATGAAAAGGAAAACACAAGAGTAGAATTGTTATAAGGACAGTCTAATAAAATACATTCAAAACGAAACATTCATTACTTTTCAGCAGCATAAGATAGAGAGAAGCTACAGCATGATCGCCATTGGTTTCGATTCTGAGCCGTATCTAATAACGTCTTAAACCAGTGAGTTGCGCAGTCTCTCGGACCCTGCTACTTGCAAATCATTTTCTCACACGTTTTACCAAGTTTGCGAAGTATGATAGCAGTCAATATTTCCGACGTGACTGGTAACAAACTAATACGCTCAAAATTGTCATATACATTACGTAGAGCCTTTTTAAGATGGTCACAATAATGGCCTCATTCCAGAGTAGTGAGAGATTCTTATTCTGCCATACCTCAAACAGTCTAGTCAGTTCCCTGGCTAGAATATTTGATGATTATTTGTCAGCGTACCTACCATCTACCTCACAAACCGTCTCACTGACACCAGGCTTGTTGCTACCAATGGCTTGAATGAGCTGGAACAGCTTCCGACTATTGCCCGATGCAGTTGCTATTTCCATCTCGCGCATTCTGACTACCAAAGCCTCACGGTCCTTGCGTAAGCGTTGTATAGTCTTTCGCGTAAGAGACTTGCGTGAACCAATGTACTGGCTATCCGCTGGAATGGTCTGACGGGTGTCAAGAAGTCTCAAGGAGCTCACAGAGACTCATTACTTATTAGGGGATGTCCCTCCAAGCCGCAAGCGGCTTTACTCGCCATTTTCATGGCGTCTTGCAAGTGCAGCCAATGCTTGTGTACACATTCTGGAGGTTCGGTAGATAACCTTAAATCTAGCTCGGATTGGTAATTAGCTTCAATGTTAGGTGCAACTAATTTGCCCACATAGACCTGTTTAGGAAACCGGTTTTGATGACCGGAACGCAAGGAAAACTTACCATTCAATAAAGCAAAATCAGAACCCAGACAGATACTCCATATGAAGCGGCAGTCCTGCGTGCGCCCACTCCATGGGTAGCTGATTGCAATGTGATATATTTGAGTTCAGGGTCGGGTGGCAGAAGGAGGACGCCAAGTAGCACAACGGCGATGGCTGTGTCAAAAGTTGGTTCTGGTTTGAAGTAGTTTTGTGTCTGGGCAAAGATGCAGAAGATGACCCCTATTGTCCAACCTGTGGTCATCTAGTCCCCATTGGCCACCTAAACGACTCGTTTGAGCCTAGACCCCCAACCTGCTCATTTAAGTCCCCAGCTAGCACTGCGACATCTGTCGAGTGGATTTGGCTGAGGTCACCCTGTTGATGCTAGAATTCATCCTTGGTTGCATTCGGGCTGTAATCTGTTGGGGCGTAGGCAGAGATGACAAAGACATCTTGCCGGTTACTTCTTACTCCAGATGAACCTTCTAACAACATACAGACGAGTAGTGTAGCTTCGGCTCTAGCGCTTAGTGAGGCACAGATTGCCGATGCCACAGGATCCCTAGCTAAGCGCACATGAAACATACTTTTCGCACTGATAGATAAAGAACTTATCGGAAGTACTTCACTGGGATCTTGTATGGGGGTCTCTGAGATGCAGCATACATCAATAGCGAGGCTTTCTAGACTCCTAGCCAAACCTGCCTTTTGTTCGATCTGCATCAAGTTGCGAACCTTAAAGGTGGAAAGCGTAGATGGAACGGGTGGTTTAAGGATACCTGAGTCCGACGTCGCACTGGAGTACAGCTTAAGTGGGACAACTGTTCACTGACTCGAGACGGTACAGACAGACGAGAAGTCTAGGCAATGGAGAGCAACTGAGTGAAGTGAAGACGAAAGCGAAAACGGTAGTAATAAAATACAGTCCATATGTTAAAACAACAAAAACAATATGATAGCAGTAAATTTTACAATCGTTTATGGAGTTCGTAGTGCGAAAGGCCTGAATATTTGCAGGAAATTGGTTAACTGCTTCGAAATCTTCATTTTATATTTTAGATTCATATTTTATGGGATGGCTGGGATACTACCCAAGTGTCTAGACCGAAGCAGCTGGTTATCTTAGGGGACCACTTCCCGAGTCTTTGGCTTAAAGTCTAATCCACAAGGCAGTGTGGCTGCATTCTTATGGTTGCCGATGGCCAAAATAGGTTCATATGTCATTCGTTTCTTCTGGAACCTAGAGCCTTATTGCACCATTGGTTTGGAACCAAGGTTTCCCAACTCCCCTAAGTGGATCCTCAGTATCCACCAATCTGCTGATAACCGTGGGACATTCGCTCTTACCCTTTCACCTTTGTGAAGACACCTCCGCTACGTCAGTGCAGTGAATAGGGCTTCTCTAGCAGAGGCTATGAACGCATACCAGGGGATTTGGAGACTTGTTTCTCTTAGGGAAAGTGTAGCTTTCTATCCGCTGTTTGAAAGACTTTTTCTCCAATCTGTGAAGCTCTGTATTCTGAAGCTAAGTCGTTTAGAAAACTGTATGTACATTTTTACGTATATATATATATATATATATATATATATATATATATATATATATATACTCACTGGCTTGCTTATTACGAAAAGGTTGCCGTCTTCGAAAGAAGTAGCACGATTTCCTTATACACCGATTGATAGCGTCACAAGTCTAGACTGTTTGATGCACTTTTGTCATGAAAGCTTAGTCAATTGTTTGGTTTATTACGCAGATCCTTCAAATAAAGTTGATGAACCTAGTTTTTGCATTCATCATTGGCTCACACGTATAAGTAACTTGGATTTTCATCAAGATCTCAGGGAACAAGCATCCAGTTGGTGAACAAATCCATTCTAATGTCTAAAATATGTACATTGAACTACTTCCTTTTATGTACAGGAGTTATCATAACGTAAGAAAAATTTCCTTAAGTATGATATTTAGCATTCTATTGATAATGCTTACAAAGTCAGACAAGCTTAGCGAGAAACTTTTCCCGCATTCCATGAAATTCAATGGTTCACAGTGCATAACCAAGGTCAGTCATTAAGCTTTTACTTCATGCTTAGAACTTTCATTGAATGTATTTTCTGCTTTAAAGGTAAAAACCAACTTGTCTTTTGAACATTTTCGGTGTAAAAGTACTTTGGTAAACATACTATTACCATAAACGATATAAACGTAAAACCTCGCACAGAGGTACATCTGTTCACAGTGTCGAACACTAGGCTACAGACGATATTGAGAACTAATGACAATACGTCGTTACTCAAATCTAACAGTCAGTGTGGTTGGGACCCTAATTAGAAGCTAAGTACATAGGACTGTTTGACCACATAATTGAAATCAACCGTACTGTGTTGAAATGGAGGTTGATTTTCAACCACTAAACCATGGGGAAAGAATACTTATTCTGTCGGAGCAACTAAATAGTTTTACTTTTCGCAAAATGTGAATACATACGTATTCTATATTTGCGTCGTGTGTTATAAAGCTTGCGTGAATTGTATTCCATATATTCATGAACAAAGATTCGTGTGATCAAATAAACTATCAAGTGTAAAATCTTAGGTGGTTGTAAATATGATAGAATTTTCATTGGGAAGTAGTGAAAATTCTCTAACAAATATATCTTACAGGTTGTAGATATTGAGATAATATTCCACATTACTAAGTGCAACGAATTGATTCACATCTAAGACATGTAGTACTAATTAGTTCCAGTCGTAATTCAGAGATAATAAACTCCGGTTAAACACACTGCATAAAGCACAACAACCGTGAGATTCAGTTAGAAATATTTAGCAGTCAGTAAATTTAAACACACATTAATTTTCATTAGCCTATACACAATGTGACTCAACTCAGTACAGCTTTACCTACTAGACTATAAGCAACACTAGTTGCGTGAAGACTAGTGACACTATATGGTTATTAAGGTTGAAGTAAGCAGACCTGACTTTCAATCCTGGATCCATTGCCTGAAATTTGAGTGCTTAGGTCAGTGTTCCATTTCATCACTTCTGATGCGATGGACACGGATTTAGTCAGTATGTAGTATGGGATCTGTTACTATTACGTAACGGTCCAAGTTGTTACACCATGTCAGGACATCAAGATAGAGGGCACCAAGATGAACGATGGAGACAAGGAAATTAATCAAAATTAGTGGAAAGTCGTAAAAAGAAAGCAAGAAGGAATAAAACAATGGTAATATTTAGCATGAAGATTAAGTCGATGATCATCATCATTATCAACATAGGACCAGGCATTACTGCTTAACGGTCCGAGTTGCCACACCTCATATCAGCACATCAAGTAAAAAGGTAGTGAGGCGAAGGATGAAGATAAGTGAAAGCAGTCAAAAGAAATATAAAGTACGAGAAGAAAGGAAAGAGGAGTGACAAAATGGTGAGATTCGGTATAGCGTTGTTAAGATGAGGATAGTGTGTGTATACATCTGCGCCACTGACTTCGGTTCTGAGCCATATCACCTAGGGTCTCCAACCACTGGTTCCTGTTGTCCCGTGGACCCCGACCACCTAGTCTGCATCGTCCTACATGGCTTAAACCAACAGTCAGAGACTAAGTCGATGATAATATGTATGCACATCTGCGCCACTCAGATTAATTCCAAAACGTGTGGGCAGTTGGTACTTATTGGCTAACCCGACCTTATGAGTTGTTTCTGCACAATTCCTGGAACAGAGAAGGATTTATGTGACCGCGGAGCTTCTGGGACATCTGCTTGAGGTCTGTTACACAGCCTTTTGAGAATTGTTGGTATGAAATTTGATTGTTCTAAAACTGTATACAAAAAACCTATACCGCAGGGCAGAGAGAAGTGGGCTGTTTTTGGTGTTAACCTTTTCTAGCACCTTCCAATGTGGAAAGTAGCATCAGCATGTTACCGCTGGTCATCGACAAGAAACACCTAACTACTGTCACACTCCACCCATCCAGGAGTACGACTCAGAACCGCGCAGCGTCGCGATTTACACTATACGGTAACTGCTTTTCGTTTTATCACAATCCAATATACCTTTGTGACATGGTAGGACTCCAGAGAACAATCTTTCCAGTCGGTGTAGCTCGTTGGGTCATGATATAAAATAGTCAACAATCCTACATCATCTTTAACTTGTTCCAGCCCTGCAGCTCTCGAAAACTATCTGAGTTCATATAGCGACATCTCTGGTCTTCTGAAACCGCACTCTAAATTACGTACGGCAGCTTTCAATATCCGCACTCTTCGTCAAATCGGCCAACAAGCTTCGCTAAACATAACTGTAACAACCCGGGCCATAGGTGTGTGCTGTGTTTGTCAGACGCGCCTTCAGGAACCAAGTGCGGTTGTTAACCTTACCTCACCCGTTCAGTATGGCGAATCCGCAAAATCCACCCTTCGAGTTTCTGGAGATTCGTTGGCCAGTTCTCGTGGTTATACAGGTGTAGGTGTAACATTGAGCACTAAGTCAGAAAGTGCACTATTTGACTGGATTCGAGTTGAAAGTCTCTTATGCGCTATCTGGTTGAATAGCACAGTGAGAACTAAAAGGAACGGTGAAACGCCGTTGTCCCTTAGTAATATCTACTTACGCACCCACTGAATGCATTTCAGATGAAGTGATGGATGATTTTTACTGAAAACTATCTAGCTTTCTAATTAAAACCAAGTGCTCAAATGTGGTCGCTATTGCAGGCGATTTCAGTGCAAAAGTAGGTGGGCTGTCAGACAGGCACTTAGGTAGCACCTTCGGAATCCCAGCCGAATGAACAGATAACGGTGATCGCTTACTACGATTATGCACAGATAACCATTTGCTTCTAGCCAGCACAAACTTCGGACACGAAGAGAGGCATTGTTTGACGTTGGGTCCATCGATCTTAACTCAGCGGTGGACACAGACAGACGACATTGCTGTCACATGTCGAAGAAAGGGTCGGTGGAAAACTGCCGCTCCTTCTGAAGCATGTGTTTAGGTAGCGACCATGCGTTGTTTCGAGCGCGTATATGGTCTGGGTCTCAGTGGGCGTAGAAAACCTCTAGCAACAAGACCATTACGAGTGCAGCTCGACAATGAGAGCACTAAGGCCGCTTTCAGTGGGAAACTGGCTAAGCAGTTATCGGAACTGAACACTGTAACTCATTCCAGTCTACTATTAAGCTAACAATGAAGACCGTAGCTGTCGGAGAGGTTAAAAGGAGCTAGTGAATATCAGCAGCTTATTCTGAATTATTGCATGCACTCAGACGTCTCCCTGCAGGCTCTGAGTACAATAAACAGCGAACGCAACTTAAAAGTAGATTGGAAAAAGTCTATGCAACGACCGCGAACAGTGGTGGGGAATGAAGGCTAAAGAGATGGAAAAGGCAACGGCGATTGGTAACAGTAGACAGTTATTTAGACTTATTAAGGAGACTGGAGGGGGGAAGGTCAACTGCGGTTAGTGAGACTATGGCGGAGAAGGATGGGTCTGCGATTCACTCGCAGAGAAGACGACTGGAACGATGGGGAGAACACTTAGAGGAACAGTTTAACTGGCCTCCAGCCACCACTGCGTTGCCTGCTATCCAGTCGAACCCTGAATGGAACATTGAGATAAGCCTTCCAACACTTGCAGAAGTTGAGAAAGCAGTATATGACTTGAAACGAGGAAGGGCGGCAGGGCCAGACGGACTAACTCCTGAGGTACACAAGGATGGTGGTATAGTGATCTTTGGTTAACGGAAGTGTTAACTAGTATATGGGAATCAAATACGATCCCCTCTGACTGGTTTCAATCACTGATTATTCCAATCTTCAAGAAAGGCGAGAGGTCCTCTTGTGATAACCACAGAGGAATCAGCCTCACGAATATGGTATCTAAAATTCTAGGTTCTATAATTTTTCGACGCTTGAGTGGAGCTTGGGAACAACAAGCCCGAGAAAACCAAGCAGGCTTTAGACCAGGCTGCGGGTGTATCAACCAAATATTCACAGTCAGGTTTTGTAACACAGCGCACTCACCGACGACCAACAATAGCTGTATTTCTCGACCTGGAGGTGACATTAGATTCCGCTGATCCTGGTTGACCTAATTGCGGGAGAATTTTTGTTAGACGTAGAATACGCAGATGACATAGTCCTGTTAGGTGAAGATACTGACAAGATACAGAGTCTTCTGGACACTTTGAGTGGCAATTTGAGAATGTTTGCAATGTGTTTTTAACCACTTAAATGCAAACTGTTGCTCCAGCATGTCTTCTACATTGCCTCTGCTAACAATGGAGAGTGTGTTGGTTAAGTGTGTTGACCACTTGACTTAGCTGGGAAGTGGGATCAGGCCTGCCCTGGTGGCTCAGTGGCCGATGAAATCCTTGCATGAATACAAAAGGCTCTGTTGGCTTTTGCCAACTTACGCCACCTATGGCGCCGTCGTGATAACCGATTGTCTATTAATAGTCGTGTGTACTGCACGGCAGTCCGGTCTGTTCTACTGTATGGCTGTGAAACATGGCCATTGAAGGTGGAATGCACGAGATGGCTTCAAGTGTTTGGCCACCGTTGCCTTCGTAGTATAGGTGGTATTCCGTGGTGTCACCACGGGATTAACACAGATGTCAGGTGTAGAGTTTTAGAGAGAAGAGGTAAGTCAGTTGACGAGGTTGTGAACCTTCATCGACTGAGATGGTTGGGACGTGTTATGTATGCCTAGTCGCTGTCTTACTCGTCACACATTGTTGGCCGAAGTAGATCAAGGCTGGAAAAAGGCCTGAGGTGGCCAGACCAAAACATAACACTAATATATGAAGTCCTTGTTGGTTTGAGCCATGTGGGGCGATGCAGACTAGCCGGTTGGGGTCTGCAGGGAAAGAGAAACCAGTGGTTGGAGACTAGGTGATATGGCTTAGAACCTATGTCAGTGGCGCAGATGTATGCACGCATTATCCCCATCTTGACGATGCTATACCGAATCTCACCATATTCTCATTCTTTTAGTACTTTATATTTCTTTTGACTGAATTTTTTCTTCTTCATCTCTCACATCAATGCCTTTTTACTTGGTGTACTGATGTGAGCTGTGGCAACTCAGACCGCTGCGCAGTAACGCCTGGTCCTATGTTGTTTGGATGCATGGATAGAATGTTTCGGTCCATTTGCCACCAAATACTTTGAGTTAACTCAAAGTCTTCAAGTTTCAAAGCTTATGAATAGCTCAATTGTGGAGTTTTTCTGCATTATCGCCTGTTTGCCACAATTTATAATCATTTTTTGTCAATTTTTTAATAGATGATTTGATAAATATAGCCATGTACCTCCTGATTCTCTGAGTTCGGTTTCTCAATCGAAGAAACTTTACCAGCTTAGAGTATGTAGACCTGCTACGCTTGTTAAGCAAGGGCTCTTACAATAAGCACCATCTAAAAACCTTACACGAAAATCTAAGAATGTTTGGGATACGTTTTGAATCGGTCAAAAAAGTAGTGCACCGAGACTGATCTTTGGCAAAATGCAATCTAAAATTAAAATACTATGGTTAAGTATTTTACGTACTTCACTTTTCGACATTTAATTTAAGTCTATGAGCTGGTGACTGGTAATGTCTTAACAATAATACACAGCAATTGTGAATACTTGTCATTTATTGCTACGAAAAAGCTTTAATGCTTATCACAATACGAGTATACTACTACCCTTCAAGTTACTGTTGGAATGTTACCGTTAGAAGCAGAAAGCTTGAGAGCGTATGAAAATGTGATCTCCCCAGCCTTCACGGAGAGAAATCCTCACATGACAATCACTGAGGAATCAGTCTGATAAACACTATGTTTATCTATCTATGATTATACATGTTTTATTTTTTTAATGTCTAATTACTCGTAAACCCATTGCTGTGATTGAAAACATTGATAATTGCTTGATGTGCATATATTCCAACTAATGCAAATTCATTTGTTGTGATTTAACAGGATGGAAAAGTAACATGTGTAAAAAGTCCATATGGCAGTTCATTTGGTGCGTTTCGTCGTTTCATGATTTTCAAATGTTTATTAATTTTATTGGGGCTATGCAGTTTTACTGTAATTCGTCATAGACAAAAGCGTCTAGACAGAAAGCTTATTCAGAGAGTGAATCTACAAATTGCAGCTGGTGTTTAGTACACTGTGAATGTCATTTAAATACATTTCCTACTGTGATAACCCTTTTTGTTTTCATTGGTTTTTACAGCTTAAAACAGTTGTGATTTTAAATAAAATAATGATACGCTTCTGCAGAATGATGAATCAGAACCTAGTCAGCTTAGTGATACTCCGCCAAGAAATACTTGTTTAATATTTACTAAGTGCAGCAGGTTTACACATTTTCGTTTGGCCATAGTGACTGCTATACAAACTAACTCCACTTCGATCGTATACCGAATATGACTATTTACTTCTTAACTGTTATAAAGCGACTAGAGAAGGGAAAATAAGTAATGTTACAAAGTGTTTCTTAGTGAATTACCTCATGGATGTTGACAGAACTTTACCAAAACAGTTTGTAAATACCCACTTTCATCGATATGCTTTTTATTCGTTAGTCACTATGGTGTTTTGTCATTCACCTATGACAGTTGTGTGAACAAAGATGTTCGTTCTATGATCTAGCCTAATTGACTGATTTGTGGAACTTAACGTTATATGCACAAACTTGTCATTAGTTACTTTAATTATCAGATTTAAAACCATCATTACTCATTGTGCCGTTATGCTTGATTAGAAGCTTATTGGGGGATTTTATGACTCATTCACTGAGCGCAGCTCAGTCCAAAATACCACTACCTTTACTCTTCGATCCACTTGTAGTAGTGAATGCACATCTTGAAAAGAATATTTGTTTGCGGGGATTACCTGCATCTAAATTGGCTGACTTTTAAAGTGCTGCGGCGTTAAATTGCTGTCTGTTAACTCATTGCAACTGACGAATATATGAGATAATTCATCGGACAGTAGTTTCTTCAGCGTCTGAATTGAACGAGAAAAATACCATTCATAAGCTTAATTAACAACTATTCATTTGTGCCCTTGATGTATCTGTCCGATACCTAGTTCCCAATTATGTAAATGGCTGTCTCAGGAAGCGCATGACATATATATATATATATATATATATATATATATATATATATATATGACCGCCCCATAAATGTTTAGCATTATTTCAACTACAGGGTGTAGAGATAAAATCGGCGATAGACATACGACAGTATAACAATTGATACACCAAAGTGCTACAATTTATTTTGCGATATATATGCATACGAATCTTCACTGGGTCAAAAATGATGAACACCACCTAAATTTTAAGTCAGAGCCATTAGAGAACGGCGTTCGGCTAGATCATATTTACAGAAATACAAAGTATGTGTACACAACTCCGAGCAAGTGCCATACGAGCTTTTTTAACTAATCGGCAGTTATGAATTCATTATTTCGACCAAGGGTAGGTGTTCCAATCTGCATCAAAGCGATTGCTATTCGGTTGCTTAAAAGTCCCATCGGGGTTTCTCCTAGATTGAACTGATTGGAGCATTGATTTGTCCAAACGCCAAAGACCACTGTACCGATATTCGTTGCCATCCTGATTCAGTTTATATCTGTAGTGTGAAGTGAAGAACTCCTTGAAAAACGTGAAGTTGCTCCACTTGTTATTGTGCCACTGCTTTAAGTATTTGCGACTTAGGTAATTATTTTTTCCACTTCCAGAAATTGACAAAAGCTAAAAACCAGAAAAGAAATACTGTAATCACCAGGATCAATGGGTAACGTGTAAAATAAGCAGTATAAACCTGATGCGAAATACTAGGTTTTATGCTGAGCTCCGAAACAATTATTACAGAAACAAACGTGAACAGATTTTAAGTTCGGTGGTGCATGAATTGTAAGCTGGTGATTTCGGTATAAGAAGCTCTAGAGTTGAGAACAGGTGAGCAACCATATATTTTGCAATCGAACCCTGATGGTATTGGAAGAAATGAGCTCATTTGATTTATGTGGAGACAACGTTTGAAAAACGTTACGGTATCAGACTTCACATAACAAGTAGAATTCCATACATGCGACTCAACTACACGATTCGTTCCATTGTCTTACTGGACAAACATTTACTATCCAAAAAGGCTGGTGGGATATCCGGTGGTCCTTCATGGTATCTTTCTATTAAGATTAACATTTGAAAACATTTATAAACTAACACTGCTCTGTTTACAAAATAATTCAAACTTGAAGGGACTACCTCTTATATAACAGATCTTATTGTCCACGTAGTAAAATAACTGGCCAACATTTGGTTCTTTATGTATCAGCCGGACAAACATGCAGTTTAATTAATTGATGCATTGTATTTAACTTGATTTGGCTATCTTTCGAA
The DNA here is from genome assembly GCA_944470555.2 of Heterobilharzia americana. Classification (NCBI taxonomy): domain Eukaryota; kingdom Metazoa; phylum Platyhelminthes; class Trematoda; order Strigeidida; family Schistosomatidae; genus Heterobilharzia; species Heterobilharzia americana. The sequence goes on from OX104128.1 coordinate 48,630,129, forward strand.
CTACTGGTAAACCGATTCAAATTATCCTTTTCCTAGGATACGACAGTTCGATTGAAACTTAGGTATAGCACTGATTTAGTGTAGGTGGTTATTGTGTTATTTCTACTACAAATGTTTCGAAATTTGTGCAAACTAACCTTAGGAACGTCAGATTTATTTGCATCGCATATCGATACACTTGTCTGACTGGATTCTGAAGAACCAGATAACTTCGAGTCGACAGCAAGTCCACGATGCCTGAAAAACCTGCCATCTGGAAGTAGCCTACATGTAAGGAGATCGGCTTCAGTAGGTAGGCCATTCACGAAAACAACAGGTTGTATCCTGACGAGGTGTTTCACTTCGTACAATTCTCGATTGACTGATGGGGTGTTCTTGACGATGACCCAGGTATGATTCTATAAGGTCACAAAAATAATTTTACATTACTTTGGTGTCTATCCCAAGACCATACTTCTCAAGGATTGCCCTTTGGTAGTGAATAATTCCCTTGAGAGGTTTTAACCGACACACCATATATAGTAAAGGAGGTTCATTTGCTGAGTTTTGTGGTTTGGCTTCCTGCATCTGAAATAAACGTTTAGCCCAACCCAATGGATTCTTGTAATCGTCAGTTCCAGGAATCGGTTTTGCTTCTTTTGTATATGATTTATTACAGTGCTGTGTGGAAACATGGAGAAATCTGGAATTGCTCTTCAAATTTATCCATAAGTAGGCCAAAGGTCGAATCATCACATGTAAGGTAAAGAACGTGCTGCAATTGTTTGATCCTTTCGACTAATTCGTTGTATCGTCGTTTGAGGTTGCTGAAGAAAATAACCTAAGATATAATTAAGAAATTGCGATAGAACAGAAAATGTTGACTGAAGAATCTCAAAAAACAGCTAAGATGAAAAGCGTGGTCTTATTGTTTGAGTGGATATCAGCTTAAATCAGAAAATCTAAAGAAAGGAAAATCAACATATGTTGCACACTCGTACGAAACGAACTCAGCAACCTTGTGCACGTTTGTGCAGTAGGTAATGAGCTACACTCATTGTGTGAGGGTTGATGTTACTACCTATTTGCTCAAACTTAGGTATATGGAGCAGGGTTTGAACCTGTTGCCCACTGGTTGGAAGTCAACTACATAAACCACTGAGTCAGAGATCCATTGCCAATTCATACGTATTGCTTACTAATATCATCTAGATCGAAACTTATAACGATCAAAAGAAGTAGGGTGGATCCCTTGAACTAGCTTTTTCTCCTATCATTTAATTCAGCAGTTTTTTCTTCAAAACACTCATCGGATTTTAAAATTTAGGGAATAGATAACAGATTCTGTATCCTCAGCTAAAAGTGAAGATATCAATGCAGTTCGTACAAGTAGATTTCTAAACAACGGGACCCACAAACTTGACATACTTCAAGGCTTAGCAGCACTTCTCGATAAGCATTTTGCTTACGAACGTAGAAACCGGCTCACAGGTCTATTGGGTCAAGGTGTCACACTTCACAATAGTACACAAACAACAGGTGGATAGAAAAGACTGATATCAAAGTAGACAAAGTTGTATGAGAGAATAAACAATTGGAGATAATGGTTAATTCAAATAACCCAGCTTTAGAAGACGTTTGTGAGTGAATACATCTGCGCCATTGTGCCTGATTTCCAGCCACGTCACCAAGAGTCCTCAACCACTGATTCCTATCGCCTCGGGGACTCCACAGACTGCTGTCACATCCTGGTTTGGCCACCCTAAGCCCTCTTCCAACTTAATGCAACTTTTCCTAGCACGGTATGTCGAGGTAGGCGATGGATTGGCATACCCTACATATATCTAAGCCACATCAACTGATGAAGGTCCACAAACTCATCAATCGGTTTGCTTAGCACCCTTCGACTGACATCACACAGTGGTTCCACCGAACGCTAGCGATGCTACGAAGATACCTATGACCGAAATCCTGTAATCTCCCCATGTCTTCTACTTTCAACAGCCATATCTCACAACCGTATAACAGGACAGAACGAACTGCAGCTCAGTATTCTAGTCCTCTGATAGGTTATTAGGATATCTCGCCAGTCGGTGCCACAGATGCAAAAATTAGCAAATGCCAAGCGGGCCTTCTGTATCCGAGCTGAGATTTCGTCAAGAATCAACCTATTCAGGCTGATACAACTCAAGTAAGTGAAGTGGTCGACACAGCCAACCACATAACTTCCTATCATTAAACTGGGAGTGGCTGTAGACCAGTCCTGAAGCGTCATCCTACATTTGACACAAGTGGCAGCAAAATACATGTCAAACATGCTCAAACTTCTTCTCAACACATTTTTTCAGCGTTTTCACCCAGCAGGACAATATCGTCTGCATACTTCAAGTCAACCAGATGGCTTGCAGGGAGTAGGTTGCTCCTTGTGAAGTCAAGCGTACCTAAGGTTATGTACATTAGTACATTTATTACGAAGTTAAATAGGAACGGTGACAGTAAGAAACCTTGGTGGACACCACTAGTTGTCGTCAGTTCGCATGACAACTCTCTATAAGCCCTTATATGGCTGCGTGAGTTAAAGTAGAAAGCTTTGATAAGCATTATATGCTTCCTCGGTATTCGCTTTACGGTTTGACACTACCACAACACCTCATGGTCGACTGAGCCGAATGTCAAAGTCAAATCAAGAAATATAGCAAGTGTCGGCTGTCGGTAAGAATTCCTGTGTTCCAGAACCTCTCGTAGGTTAAATATATGATCAATGCACCCTTATCCAGCTCTGCCTAGCTTCCTCGAGTTTCTTGCTCACGAGGGACAGTTAGGTGTCGGATAATTATAGACCTTACGATCTTTGACACACTATTATTATATTATTATTTGTCCCTTGGGTTCCTTGTGCAACATAAGGCTTCAGTAGCACGTCTCCAGTGCACTCTGTTCTCTGCAAACTTTGGATCTGGCTCCACAACAGCCTAGAAGTTCTCATTTCTTCCTCACACGATCTCTTCCATGTCACCCTCGGACGCCCAACTCTTTTCCATCTGCGTTCCACTCGAGTGCCTGACGCATGATGTTCCCAGTCGGTCTTCTCAGTGTATGCCCAATCTATCTCCACTTCCTTCTGCATATTTCTTGAGTGATAGGTTCTTGCCAGAGTTCCTTGTTGCTTATTCTTTCCGGCCATTTGAGCTTCAGCAACGAGCGTAGGCAGTTGTTGGTGAATGTCTGTAGTTTGTTGGAAATAACTTTCGTAACGCGCCAAGTCTCTGAATCATATAGAAGCACTGACTTGACTGAATTAGTGTTGAAAATCCGGATCTTGTTCCATGTGCTCAGTGCGGAAGATCTCCAGACTAGTTTCAGGTTAATGAATGCCTGTCTTGCTATCTTTCCGATCCTGGCTTTGACGTCCTCGCCTGTGCCGCCTGTAATTGGAACAGTAATGCCTAGATAAGTGAAAGAGGCTACTTCCTTTAAGTTTCTCTCGTTGGTGGTGATTGGAGCTTGTTGTTGGTAGTGTTGGTTGGCTATCCTCATCCCCTTTGTCTTCTCTACGTTCATCTGAAGTCCCGCCTTCGCTGCCCTGCCTCTTCTGTCAACTTGTTAGTTTTTGCCTGTTGATCTTCGAGTTTATGTGACATTAGATATAAGTCATCGGCGAAATCTAAATCTTCTAGGTTCTTTTCCGCGGTCCAGCGTTTCCACCTCTTCTCGCTCCTCACTGTTTTTTGCATGATCCAGTCCACTACAATTAGGAATATCATGGGTGATAGTAGACAGCTTTGTTTTACTCCTGTCTTCGCTTCGACACACTATTAGTCAGACTAATTCCCCTATGGTTGTTACAGGAAGACTTCTCTTCCTTCTTACAGACTAGGATGATCAGTAAAGTAGACGATTCTGACAGCACTGCCACCGACTCCCATATACTACCTAGTACTTCCGTCACTTTAGTTAGCAATTTCCTGCCTCCATCCTTGAAAACTTCAGGTGCCAACTGTCAGGTTCAACTTCTTTGCATCGTTTCAGGTTTAATACAGCTTTCTCAATTTTAAAGAGAGTTTGAACCGACATGTACGTTCCATTCAGGTTCGGGCTAGATGTTGGGCAACTGGAATGCTATTATGGGCCAGCTGAACTCTTTCAAAGTGTTTTGCTCAACTTTCTATGCGCCTGTTCTGGGGTTATCACCGTCTCTTCCTTTTCGATGATGGTTTCACTGACCATCGTCTTGCAGGTGTCCTTAATAAGCCTAAATAATTGCCAGGTGTTACCCAACGCTGATGCCTGCTTCATCTCTATCACTTCCGGCACCCACCACTGCTCGTAGTTGTCATGAAGACTCTTGATCAATTTACGTTTAAGTTTTTTTTGCACTTCATTGTGGTCAGAACCAGCTGGAATGAGTTTTCTCGCATCAATCACTTCGGATGACATCGCGGAAATTCAATGACGTTTGCTAACCTTCTTGTGTAGGTTACCAATTGTCTTTACGCTGTTTCCACAGCCGACTTACTATGACGTCAGGTTTCTTCGGGATAAGAATTGATATCATGTTCAGATAAACGCTTTGCTAACTGTCACCTAAATACGTACTTGGCGTCCTTATCCCCCAATGGAGCACAGGTAGGCTTTACTATTGTTCCCTACAACGAGTAAGGCGCAGGCATAAACGAGCCCGTACTAACACGTGATCAGAGTTCAATCAAGTACTTCTGAAAGAGCGGCAATCCTGTCCAACGACAGCTTATGCCAGTATGATGATGTGCCTATCGTTAGTCTGCTGTCGTTAGACGCCATATGAGACAGTGTCTCCTCATGCTGATGGCCTAAAACAAAGGATTGTCGGAGCAAAATTGCAATAAACGACTACCGTTGTCATACCGTCGGTATGGGAATTCGTGAATACCATCAAGATGCCTTCTCAACTGGCTCAGCTTTTCTACTTAAGAGTTGACATCGCCCACTATTGACCATATATGAAATGAACATTTCGCTTTCCGTGGCAAATTTGACAGCTTACAGAATTCATTCTTTCGTTCATCCAAACTGCAGTCGGTGGGCGCGTAGGCGGAGATTAAAAATAGACATCATTTAAGTCTCATGGTCCTTACAGGTCCATTCAGTTGAATAGGACATTTGATTAGGTCTTTTGTACTACTAGAAGGGTGCAGGCAGTTGACACTTCACGGCCTTTACACCGTGGAAGGTTAGTTCTTAAGGCATCTGAAGGAGAAAAAGAACGCAGAGCATATGGGACATCTGCTTCGTCTGTCACATGCAGTGTTTTGCGGGATGTCTTGATATTTGTTTGTTCTAACTCCGGATACAGAAAACACATGCCGCTGTCACCGGAAGACGTTTACTGTTTCTACGTTTTGTAGAATATGATTACATGGATAGACAGGGCTTTAAGTACATTTTACAAGTGAGTTCCATACAAGTCAAAACATAGTTTTTGAATTACATAGTTAATTACTAATTATTACAATACTTTCAACGGTCTACTTCGCCATCACATCAACACTGAGACGAGAAGTTTGGAGAAGGAAACAAAAGTGATACTAACATGTGTAAAGGGAAATGACGATCATCTTCGACATACAATGCTGACTGGGGAAAATGAATTCAGGATAAAAGCAAGGTCATTCACACTCAAAATGTCATCTATTGATTAACTGGCGAAACATCGGCTAAAAATGAAGGCCATTTCGCCCAGTCTTCGATATATCCAGGACAAATGGTCAGAGGACGTCGTAGAACAACGAAAAATCAATCATGGTGGCATAAATGCATGCCACCTCTATCATTATGAAATTCTACACACCTCTCACCAACCTACTTCCTTCTCCTAATTCTTATTTACTTTAACTCCATACACTTCCTCCTTTTGCTCCGCTGTGAAGCGCATAACTTGAACTGATGCACTTTTGCACAGTACATCATGTCTCCTGCCTCACAAACCGTGTGTGCAACGATTGCCATCAGAACACTAAGTGTGTCAAAAGCAACAAGAGATGCCCCTTTCGAAATAATAGAACACTACTCGGGATATTCGCGCACAAATCTAGACTATTGGTCAATAAGCTATCCGGTTGTGAGTTCGATCTAGTCAATCTGAGACGTTTCTCATCAAATTTTAACCTTGATATGTACTTTAAGTCAAGCGTTTTGCTATACTTGGCATCATTTTGGAACAACCAAGTTTGCTTTACATGTGTTTCAGTTAACTTCAGTCATTGGTAATTACCAATAATATATGCAGGTATACCGCTGTCCATCCGCTAGTTATAACACATGGACGTACATTTTGAGCCAATTCCACGGTAATAAAATATACCTTTCAAATGGTTTATAAGATCATACCCTAAAATCTTAGCGGAATGAAATATACAGAGGGCGCATGCCATCGACAGATCCCTAAGGTCTTTGGACATAACATTACTCATATCGAAAGATGGAGGCGTATATATGTCAAACAGGCCCTGAATGTGTCACATGATGCCACCAGTAACTAAATTCATTCTCCCCAATACTGAAGCTACTTCACGTGATAACTAATGTAGATTATTACTTGCCAATGAATGTAAAGGGTGACATGTCAGCACAGAATGTTATGGATATATGACCCCGAGAAGGGACCTGATGCGACAGATGCAGAGGTATGTACATGCTGCAACGCACCAAAGTCTTCAGAAGTGTATCTCTTTGGATTCTGAAGCAAATGTTTTGGTATATTACTATATAAATCCTCGACGCTTCTGTGCTACGTGTTTGTGTACTACAAGTTTGATCAATGCAAACGGCCAACAGAAATATTTGCGAAGTTAACAGGATATACCCAAATTTTGTTAAGTGCGCCCGAAATTGCTTCGGGCTAAAACCAAAAGTGCCAAAGTGCGCCCAAAGTAAATGCTGGCTGGGAACTGGATAGCTATAACTATGCTAATAATTGCAGATGGTCATATGTACCCATGACTGACAGCTCGAAACTAAATTGCCAAATATGCTTAATACATTAGTTTTTTATTTAGAAATATCCCATAATTACATTCACGTGTTGAGTGTTTGTAAACTAACCAGTAAGAACCAAGTAGCACTCTATTTAACTTGCGCTTCATGCTCAATAGATTTCTATCGATACGATTCCAATATACAACGCCAATACTGCTAGCGTTGGAAACTTTCAGTTTTCGATATCTTGCATGTATTTCACGGGGCTTGGTTTTTTCTTTGGCTTTCTCATGCAGTGGGCAGTGAAATCTCCTCTGCTTTCCTGCGTTCAGGTTCGGTGAGTTTAATGTTCTAGTGGGTTGGTAAATGTAATTCGTAGATTGAGATGGTTAGGCGGCTCTGGGTTGCTAGGAATACCAGTGGTCTTTCATGATTCTTCTCTGTGTAAGTGCCTGGATAGGAATAGCAAGATAGTGGGAAAAGTTACATAGGACTTACCCGAAACGTTAAAGTACATAGTATGAGCCTAGTTACTAGAGAAGAGTTAGCAGATAGTGCAGACGAATCAGCGAGAAATTGTAAATGGTAAGCAGGAAGGAAGTAGTGATAGGCTAGATATGTCAGTAATCCCTTCGGCACGTCTGCTGTAAGCCATGCGAAATAACATAACTGTCTAACAGTCTTTTGAATGAGTCTGTTGAGGGAGCCGTGACTGCCCCCCTCTATAGGGCATTCCATGAAGCATATACTCCCAAAGAGAAAAAGCTGGATGTGAGCCTGCTGTCAGCTCTCTGATGTGATAATCTAATGTGCTTCCCTCGTGATGACCTGTGTGTTACAGGCAAGGTTATTTTGTTAGCCTGGCTTTCCTGATGGGTGATCTCGTGGGCAATAATAATGTCACCAATCTTTCTGTAACAGCCCAAAGTGAACAGATGTCGATACTTCAGTCTTTCAGCATGCACTTTTCTTCATAGTCTCAGAACTGAATTAATCGTAGATTTTCGTGTTTTATCAAGGAGATCGGAGTTTCTCTTGAGTATTGGGGATGCCTCCACTTTAAGTACTGCCAGATATGGCCGGACATAAGATTTGAAAACCGTTAGAAACAGTTCAGGGGTGATTTTCGCTCAGGCTACCACTCCTTTGTAGCTATTGCTAGTGTTCGGGGTGTCAGAGAAGTTCAGCTGGAAATCCTCAAAATGTATTGGTAGTCGGCCATCCTCGCTTCGTGGGTACTAATGTGCACTACTCTGCACTTTTCGGGGTTGGAGGCCAGAGTGTGAGTCATTGCGGGTCATTTTGGAGTGCTCTACAGTCAGCTTTTTAGTTTGCCATTATCCGAATTTCTACGCCATGAACGAAAGGGACGATGAGTGCAGATATTTTATGGGGTAGATCGTTGGCGACTACGGGGCACAGAAGTGGTCCCAGTATTGCCACTTTGAATGCCCCGAAACCAATAGTCTTCACTTTGACCATATTCTCTTTACCCTGCAAGGTGCTTTCAAGGTACGCTTTGAACCAAAAGGGTAGAGGTTTGCCGGATGACACTCTTGTGAAGCGGGATTGGGCATGGGACACTGTCAAAGTCTTCGTCTAGGTTGAGAAAAATGGCATGCGCCGGTTTTCTGTTATCCTCACCGAAGGCACTGTCGTCCCATGCGGTGAGGAAGTGGATGGTACATGGACGACCGCTACAGAGGCCATGCTGAGCATTATGAGCGGTAATTTCCTCGTTAAAGGATTTCCGGATCTCGTTGGTCATCAGGCTTCCAAACACTTTGGACAGTACATGAAGTAGGGCGATCGGTCTGAAACTGTCAGGACCCTATCTATCTTCTGCCTTGAAGGTGCGTGTGACAAAATCAAGTACCCCATTCTGTAGGGAGTCTACACGATTCTAGCGAGTGCTTGAGAGGACTGCAGACTGGTTTCCAGACTGCCTGAACACAGTCCCTTATGATTGCGTGTCTTGGGTCATCTCGGCCGGGATACCTTTCCGATACTGTTTTCTGCGTGATGACAGATGTTGCAGGGGCATTCATCACTCATGATCTCATCACTGTCCAATCATACAGCTGCAGATTCGGTGTCAGAAGTACCAAGTGGCACTTCGAAGCGTGAACCCATGGGCCCAACTATCTCTAGGCTGCCTAGTACATCTTGACTGAGACCTGCTGTAACATCGACACCCTCACTAATACAGCACCTCGTCAACATGGAACGGCACGGGTTTCTAGGGCTACTTCATAACCACTTCGTCAGGTTTTTTCGGTGGCTAAATTTGTCACTGTGGTATCTTATGATGCAGTGGCTGCGAATTCCTCTGTAGTTGAAGAGGTTAGAGGCCCTAAATAATGAAGGCCGCTTAAACTGAGTCTGCCCGTTGGTTTCAAGTAGCCTCTCTGTACATGATGAATTCACGAGGCAACCTCTCACGATTTCGAGGACAGACTTGCCCTGGCAAGGCAAGTAGATGGGCATCTTTGCCTTCAGAGCCTCTTTAGTAATCGTGGAGGAAGTTGTTGGTGCATGATTACTGTGACCAATAGACCGTTTGATGCATATATTCTCAGTGAGATCACCGTTCACCAGAAAGTTGTCCATGAGTGATGCATTCCCCTTGAACCCTCACCTCGTGGCACTGCCCACTTTCCCTGAGGGACCAGCAGTCCCAGCCATACCCCCAAGCTTCCAACTGGAGGATCCCGTGTGTCGCTCTTCCGTCTAGAAGAGGGTGGACTAGGTGCTGAGGTCACCCCGTATGATTATAGGTTCGTGATCTGCGGAGAAAGTTGCTGGGTTTATTTTGACGGCCATTTTTCCACGGGGGTAGCCAGTGAGGGAAGGATAAATGGCCCCGAGAAGGTATTTGATACGACAAATGGGGGGTAGGGCCATAAAGATTCCCGGCACTGAATGGTAACCATGTTTCCGGCTACTCTTGCCTTTACGCTGAGGCCTGCGCAGAGAGCCACTTTACCTCCGGCTTTGAGCCCCCTGTTTTTGAGGAAGAGTCCCACGCCGATGACATGTATCTCTGTCACAGATGTCGCGCAGGAGCATGGATACTGCTTCACATATGATGTCATGGTAGGTGCCCGCGGAGCGTTCTCACCTCCGCTACTTTCCACCTTAGTTATACAACTTTCATGCAAATGCTTGTAGGGATGTGCCCGATGGGAGGAAAGGACTGGTTGCAAAGTTTTGTGGGGGGAGTATTTACTTGGTTGGGTGTAGAACTGTCAGTCCCCTTGGGACTGGCAGCGCTCCATTTTCCGGAGCTTCAATTTCAGCCTGGGTGGGGTTTGTAGTGGAAGGAGCTTCAGTACCCGAAGTATTTGACCGACTAACTTGTGACTGCGTGACAACCGCTAACCCCATAGGTCTTAACGGTCGACGTCTTCCTTTGTGTCAGTACGTGAGTCAGGCGGGATGGCAGGCAACCTAGGAATGAGGACGATTTTCTAGTGTTGGTCCCTGTTGCCTGCTGACAATGCTGGCCAGGGGATTGCATCGGCCGACTTCATTTGAAAGCAATTGCCGTTGTTGAATGCAGTGGAGGTACCAATTAAATAAATAAATAAATGTTTTATTCTCACGTTAAAAAGTTTAACATGAGAGAAGCCAGTTTACAGGCTTCATCATGTTGATACATCTCAAAATATCTACAAGACTTAAGCCCTGGGTGGTACTGAAGGAACGTCATTAAACTCAATCAAAAACTGCAGAAGGTCCTGCTAATTATGAAACGAACAAGGAAATATTACTTTACAGCGTACATAGAGTGTTAAAGTTCAGATATTAATAAATATTGTCTTCATTTAACGGGTTTAACATGGGGGATACCAGTTTACAAGCGCCGTCAAATTCATAATTTTTGGAAGCTTACGAACTGGTATCTAGTATTAAATAATTTACATATCAAGTCATTAGTGTGCATAATCTTATTAAAATTTTCTGGAATTCATGAGACAGATATGGATTTTCATCTCCCATCTCACAGACAGGTTCCACTGTCAGCACCAAAAGCGCGCAACGTTCGAAGTTTGCGTTATAACCGACCGGGGCGTTACTTAAAGCTATCCCCTGACTTGTTATGGGTTATCACGCGGGTTTAGGAAAATGCTTGTTTTCTGTTTTCTGTTGGTATTTATTACCTTTTTCTAAACTATGAAACGCAGCTAATCATTTCGTCCTCCTTCTTACGGTGTATTTGCTGGACAACAGCTTGCTGTGCTACACGTCTTTATTTCAGAAATTGGAACTGACGTCTTATTTTATTTGTGAAGGAAGGCGGTCAAAAATGAAAGGATGGTAATTAGGCCTTTAAATTATTATGACGAGGAATTAAGATCGTAATGTTGACCTGAAGTCAACCCGCTTATCACGGTAAACGAAGTCCAGAAGGAAATCAAAGAGCAGCTGTTCTTTCGGCTAAATAGGTAGAATGAATGAGAAAAATTGGCAAATGAATGGAAAATTTCGGCTAGAATGGGGATATTGTTTCTGGAGGGCGTTAAAAGAGGAGCGGAGGGTAAAGGTATATTTTCAGGCCACAATGAGGAATTAAAGCTGACACTTAAGGGGAAATGATGCGGAGATCAGGTGTAGAATCCGGAAAGTAAATATATATATGTTCTCTTCTTCTGCTTTTCACCCCTTGAATGCATTAAAGTTTAAGTTGAAAGCCACTTAAGGTGGGAAAAGCAGACAAAAAAAGGGAAAGAATGTGATAGGGGAAAATCGGTTTCTTCTTCCCACGTATGTCGCTTTATTTTACCACTGAGCTTCCCCCTGTTATCTGTTTATTTCTCCCTTTTTCGTCTGTATGATAGTGGATATTTTTCTGTTTTAAAGCAGGTTGGCTCGTGCAAGACAGATGAAAACTGCTTTGCCAGGTGATTAGGCAGGCGCACTACATTGAAGATCTGGGAGCATCCCGCAAGACGTAGAAGCTGGCACAAGAAACTCTGTTGGCTTCACAAGCTTGAAAAGAGGTTGGGTGTTGTAAAGTGAACGTGAAGTACGCTTCCTTTTATTCTCCAGATTAATACATTAAGTTATACTTAGCAGTAGACGGTTCGTTGCTGGTGTATGTCTGGTTAATAGAGGCAGGTGGATGCAGTCAATGAACCTCTGCTTTTGAAACTCCGTTCAGAAGAAAGTTATGCTGAAACTGTATTTTTGAATGAATTTACGCTAAACATATGCGCATGTTTATTACTTTCTCCCGCTGTGTTATAATGGATGGGGAATTTTCTATTACCGATGGAAACCTAGGGAACTGAAGCCCGAATAAGTCTTCGGGAAGTGATGGGATCCACACAAGACTGCTCTACTATCAAGCATCTTCAGACGCTCGCTTACTGTATGCGGGTTACGCTGTGATTGTAAACGGGTGGATGTCGTCCCAATATATAAAGGTTGAAACAAACTATCTCCCCTAAATACAGACGAATCTGCCTAATATCTTCAGCGGTGTGGATCATGGAGAGAGTAGTAAAGGATTTACTTCTTGATTACTTTTTTAGGGAGTAAATCTTAAAGTGCCGCCAACATGTCTTTCCGCTCAGCAAGTCTTTTAGCTTCTAATAGCTCGAATCTTCCTGTTCATCACAAGACGCCCACTCACATTATTTTACTTCCTGAAAGCTTCCATTACTGTTCCAATAACGTTTCCTACCTTCATCAGTGATCAACCGGGATCTCTCGACTGCCTTTTACCATTCTTCATCTGCGCTAAAACGATCGTATACTGCCACTAATCCTGCCTTTCTACATGAATTATGTGATATGCCCTAAGGTAGACATTCACAGTAATATGCTGATTACGTAGACGTAATTTCATATAACAACAACTGCGGATACATACTCATGCTCACGGCACTCACGCATAATATCATTCACCGATTCCCGCTTACAAGTACCAACCCCTTTGGCATACGCGATGAAATTGAAATGCTAAGTAGACATGAGTAAACGTATATTTGTAAAGAAGATATCATAAAAGGCCCACAGTGGTTCGTATCTAGCCGTATCCTAAATGGATAGGCCTCCGTATTTCACTATGCTTGGAGAAAGGTTTCCATCACTAAACTGCAATAGATGCATTGCATAATCTTTTGCCGGCATAACGTATTGACACCAGTAAACCGGAAAGTTCATCGTCCAAGAATTCGTCTGCAGAACTTGTCGGTCCTTTCTGCTACGTCTGCGGCATATTCACCCCCGAATCTTTGTAGTATGCAACGGATGTCTGACCGCATATTACGCATTTCACGTATGTACCTATCACATGGTGCTGCGATGGAGATTGCCGATGTGCTACGTGAAGTGTTGAAGATATGTGGCCAATTCCAGCGTCGGCAATGCCGTAGCACACGATTAGCTATAAGAATTAAATATGCAATAAGTAAATACGACATACCTGTGAAACTGGGCTCCTTTAAAGGTACCAGAAGCGAGTGCCTACATGGATAACGATAAGTTGTGAACGCTCTGCAGGTGCATTCACACGATAACTGATCTACTTCAACGGTGTGATCGTTGTCGATGATGAACACGCAGTCGCTGCTTTCATATTCGATATGTGTTCCTTCTCCTTCTAAAATCCTGAAGAACCTTGCGGGCTGCATACGGTGTTAGGCAAGGTAGAAGGGGGGCCAGTGCATCCGGGCATCAGATCTCCTGAGGTACTTCTTAAGTCGCCTACGAGAACTTTCAACACGGTTGTTTGTGTTATTCCCCAGAGTCAGAAAACGCCGCACCCCACATACGTTTTCGATGCAGCCAGTATCGGTTGACCTATTCGGCGACGTTGCGGTCTAATCTACCAATGATTCTGTAATACCTGTAGAACCTGAGAAATTAGAGCGACACACTTCTCACCTCCCAGTGTATTCACATGACACCAAACGACACAGGTATGCTTTCACTGTAGAATTCTGGGTCTGTAATTTGTTCTATCGTAATATTTTTTCAAACCTACACTTTTACACAACGCCCGGCATACATGGAACGCACAAGACACTATGTTAGCTTGCCTGTGCACCTCTTGGACGGCGGAGATTTCCGCGCGTGAGCAATCCATAATAAACGCCTACGTCATCCTTGTCTCCTGCATAACTTCTCTAAAACTATCCAGGATCCATATTACATCCCTTTTCAGCTCCTTCGTTGTCCATGCAAACAGCACAGGATGTCCGCGACCGCAGTTATCAGTAGTCACCAACTGTAACAATCGGTATTTATCTAATTATCATCATGTAGGGACTTTGCCCTACCCGGTTGGTGTTATAAGTGGAGTCGATGCCGACTACTTCCGGATATTGGTGATATAGTCGTATTTACTCAGTCGAGACAAAGCACACTCTGGATAACACCTGAGAACTACCGTTTCTCGAACGAAATTTCTTCAAACCTCCTCTCTTACTCAAAGAGTCGAATACCTCCGATTGCTTCCCACTATCTAAACGGAGTTATATTCATAATTGCAAAAGTACCTTTAATGACTTTCAACTTCATGTTTCTTACATCCTTCGCTGTGACTGCCTTGTTCCATTCATCCATAACATGCAAAATGACATCATCTGTAGACGATGACTTCTGTAAAATAGGCCTCAAATTCTCCTTCTCCTCTACTGTTAGACGTCTGCCCCAGGCATCACAAACCATAAATGACGGGGCACAAGGGTGGTTATGAACCATTTTGTAGGATCTAACAGTATACTCATCCATCTTCAAGGCAAAAACAAAACATTGACGGACAGTTTTGAAACTTGGACCTAAGACTGTTCTCATAGACAGGAGAAATTACGGTTTTCTTTATCAAACTCATACCTTGAGGTTTACGTATTACGTTTTAAATGAGGATCTCCAGATACCTTACTTTTCAAGCTCACATAGTGAGTGCAAGTAACCTACGTTCGTTGTAAAGTACAAGTTACATACTCTCTGAACTTCACTGACTGCTTCTTCAACAGCTTTCCAGCTGAAGAATGACTTCGACGACACCATTTCCTGGAATGTTCCAGTTATGTCTACTGAGGCTGCAGCATTTTCAGAAGCTTGGGATGTCCTACTTAGAAATGCAGATCAGTCACTAAATAACGAAATGAAAATCCAGTGGCAAGCTTATTACGGGGGAACTGACAATTCTCAGTGCACAATAATGTTACAAAACCAACTGGTGCCCAGTGAAAGTCAGAAACATACAGCATCAGAGCCATCGGTACGTATCTTGATATATACTTCCTAAAAAAACGAAAAACTTAATCGCTTGTGTCCAAAAGGTAGTTGTTGACAATATAAATCCCTTACAACAAAATATCCCAGTATATGGAGTATATTACATACACTTCAGCCAATTCCATATGGTAAACTACCTGAGCACGACTAGATATGAGAAACCCGCTTCACTTAGGTGGCTCAAGGTAGTTTGGACACAGAAGCCAGCCAAATTCGATTTGGGGATGGCTTATAGTCACACTCAATCAACCGACGTTGTTAGTCCATTCGCATAGTTTGCTAATTAGTAACATGACAGTTTATTACTTAGAATAATCTTCAGTTTTTAGCTTTTTTAACCACAAGGGACCCATTTATATAATATGGAGTATCAATAAGGTATCCTCAGTTAAATAACCAACGTGTATGTCCGCATCAATGCATTTCCAGGTCACCATATTACGTTTAAAGGTAGCATAGATTAATTCTGCTGGGAATACTCGTTGTATTGGACGAAAATAGATGTTGGAGCAGTCAACAGTCCAAGTGGCAGTGCTTATACACAGACTTCGGGTATCTTCTGTATTAGCGTAGGCGGCATCATTCGAGAAGTGTATTTGATGCATAGCAAGTTTCATATGAAAAGGTCTCTTGGTACAGAGTACTAGAAAATGTGTAGTGTGGAGCCATTACAGGTCGGTGACTTCCTGAGCCAATATGTAAATTAGTCTCTGATCTAGTCATCTGTTCAGAATATCTGTGCTACTAATACTGTTGGGAGTGATCAGACGGTTCGTTACAGGAAGAATCATGGGCAGAAGGTGAGTTAATCTTGAAGATGGTCCATAATTCGCGAAGGAGCGGGAACAGTCCGATAATTATTGGCGTCAATGAGCAGGTATTATCCCCATAAAGCAATCATGTTCAGACCGAATTTGAACATCAAATGTCGACTTGCAGCTGTTTCTGCTAGTGGGAAAGAAAGAAGAGTCACGAGCAGATATGGAAAGAGAAATTACTACGCTATCAAACTTGAAGAAGAGAGAAGTGCTCATTCTTCTTTTTTAATTATTCGGACTTTATGTACATTTTCATGTACATATGTGAAGTCAACTACATAGTTCTTCCGTCATAAGGTTCTTAGGCTTTTTGTGGGGGAGGGGGGTGTACCGTGGTGGCTTCGACAGTTAGACAGTATTTTTCAAGCTCATTATACGGAAAGGAGCCAGTATTCACAGTCATGTATGCAACCCTAAAGCCATCTGTATTAAAGGAACTGATGGGCTTTAATAAAACCGATTCTTACATTCAGAGGTCTAAGTACGTTCACAGTGGACGCAATGGCTTGACCACTGTTATGCGCCGGTTGCTCGATTATGCTTTGTATTTGTGGATATAGTATGAGTGTCAAGAAATTTGTACGTATCCTTTAAAAAAAGGGATTCGTTGAGTAGACGTCAAAACTGAAATGCAGGCAAGCAAGGGAGAATAAAATGTGGAAGCTTATTGTATAACTTGCTTTACCGTAACATAAAGGATCGTGACCTAAGTTCAAGACTGTGCCTTTCCACAGGCACAGTGCATTCACGATTTTGCAGACTATATGAAGACATAGGCTTGAATGTAGGAGCGCAACAGGCGTCAGTAATGCCATGCAAAAGGCGGAAAAATAGGTTAAGGTTGAGCTTGAGGCGTCTTAGCCAAAGTGAGTCAATTTCCAGTTCCTTGCACCTTCCCCTATAATCAAGTTCTTCGTGACAGCGCAGTACATAGCGAGTAAACTTCCTCTGAATATTCTCAATTAGTATCCTATCTGAAGCACACATCTTGCCAAAGATGATTGTGCCATATTCAAGTACTGGTTGGATCATTACCTTGAATAAAGGCAGTCTAGCCTCGGTGGTATTTACATGTTTGAGCAAAAGGCCAACTGAGCGTTTACACTTGGACGCAAGTGACTGGGCATATTCCGTAAACGTTAAGTTCCGAGAATACCTAATACCTAAATCACTTACTGAGTTATAAGATTGCAGCACATAATCGCCAAGGTGTAAACTGACGTTTAAACAAGAGTTATTGATACAGAGAATTCTGCATTTAATAGGGTTAAGTGGAAGTTGCCATGTTTCACTCTAAGCGAAGAAATTCGTCACCCCTCTTAAGGAGAACAGACGGGATCCCATAGGGTCCGGCAGAGTATGAGTCGTTTAGTGAAGCAACTGCATCATTTATCTTTTTCTGTGTAAAGGAAACATCACTTGGTGAGTGGTAAGGTGGAATGGGCATCTGTATGTTTGGTACACTATCTTCGTGCGTGAAGCAGCTTGCATAATGTTTATTACACAGCCCACAAATCTTGCCTAGGTCATGATAAAAAATGTCCCCACCAATAATCAGACTGCTGGGAATAACTCTAGACAAGCTTGGACGGGGTTTTAGAGTTCTCACTAATGATTGAACAGTGCCTGTTTGTGCGTTGCAGCTGGCTCCTTGCTTGATTGCTTTCATTAGCTTATTTGATTTGAAGTTCTCACAGTGTAGAAGCTTTAATTTGCGGGCAAAAAGTGTAGCTGTATCGTAGCCAGATTGCCAAAATCCACAAGCACGAGGAAAGCGCAAAAGAAGTAACGCACGATTCTTGACCGAGCGATCAAAAATCAGTCCTTGATTTCCCTATACAATCACAGCGGGAGTTTTGCTTGAACTCCAGACTGCGAATTTTATTTCCCCCCCTCTCAATAACTATAGCTTTTCAGGCTTGGCATGGATTTCGCCGGTGTGTACAAAGTCCGGTTTCGGTAACAGAAGAAGGGTATCTTCAACTCTTTTTGTGGTGCTTAAAAGCGCTCGTATGGTCGGCGGCTGGTCTCGGGGTGCTTGTCTTCATCGAGGAAGGTGATATAATGTCGCGGGGAAAGGAGGGAGTCCCAGACCTGACGACAGTCTGCCCACGTTTAACTCTCAGACCGTGCTTTCTCGACCAATAGTTAACCAGTTGACACATTGAAGGTTAGCGAGGTAATCGAGTTGGTCTTTGCGTTTTTCAAAGGTGACACGACTCATTTTCTACTGAGTTTATCATGCACTTCTTCTGGCTGTTTCCTGGTAGCAGCATATAGACGTTTGTGCTAGCTTTGTCAGACGTCTTGTAAACGGTGTCTTTTTCCATGTGCTTGAAGTTTTGTGGCCAGGAAGGGAGTTTGGAAGTCCAACTTTAAGCGGTCTCTGTGCACCAGGGTATATGCGCAGCTAAAGACCCAGCTTTCTTTTCAGATTCTTTTGTGTTATTCTTCAGCGTTGACCCTGCTTTGTTCGGGGAGGTTAATAGCTTTTGTGTGGTGGAAAACCACTCTTTGAGGCTCTTCTTATGGAGTGCCACGGGCTTCCTCCGTTCTGAACAGATGCACCAGAAACATTCTTAAGGAACGTTTAGTGCTGCGGGGTCACTGCCGCCACAGTGGGAATGTACCCATCAATGGCACAATTTGTATGTGAATGCCTCATCGACCACCAACACGACTTTAATGCAAATATTGCAGTCGTTGGATGTCGTGGTGAAACCGGCTTTCCTTGTGTATGATGCCTAAGTTTGCAATGAACTGCCTAGCGCTACCTTGTTCCTGAGTTTGACGCCCCATTTCCTCGTTTTAAACGTGGTTTGATCACCACCAGGAGCGGAACTAATTTGTGACACAATGGGGCTATTCTGCGCCATCTTTTTAGTAGCCACGGATATTTTAAAAAATGATGACTTTTTAGTAGATTGGAATTTTTCCCTCCTTCTAACTAGCTGTGAATGCCGTTCAGAATGTTGACTTGAGGACCACAGCCCCCTCCAGTATGAGATGGCATTATTCACGCCTGTGCTTCGGATCTGCTTTTTTGGAAAGCATCACAGTACTAAAAATATGTACCTAACACTGGTGAAAAGATCGAAGGTTGAACGCAGCGGATGGACAGAATATATAAGGGAAAACAGTTTATTTCACCTTAAACTCAGATCCCTTCGCATTCCGTCTGCCGTATTTGGTCAACGAGTGTAATTGTGAACCACAGATGTGTGCGCCGTACCAGGGAAGATGTTTCCTGTGGAATGGTCCCCGGAAAGAACCGGAAGCCGAGCAGTTGAAACAACCAGGAACGACTGATAGGAGGTCCGTTGACGGTCCGGAGAATCGACAACACTAATTTTCTGCCTGTTGCCTCTTCTTATTTTTTACTCATATTTGTTTATTGCCCCAAAAATACTAGCAGGTGAATTTTTAACCATTATAAAGATGAAGTAAGTTGCTTAAGTAATAGAGATATTTTGCTGCTTTCAGCCTGTGGGACACAACTAATTAGGCGACTTTTGGTATTGGCGAGTTGTACGATGTGGATGTTTTTACCTCCCTCTGTAGTAAAAGTGAGCTACATTCAATGGCGCACTTAACATTTATCCTACATTCCTTCCTTTGAGTAATATGAACGAAATTAATCCTAGTGAAAAAGTGACATACGTAGAATCACTAATTACCTGTTACCTTACTGTATTCTATACATTCAGTCTACTTACTCAGACCGACCGACGATCTTTAAGCAGTGGAGGTGTATCAGCTAGAATTGCCAAGCTGGTCTGACCCCACAATCACGCCTGTAAACTGGTGTGTACTTGTTTTTGCAAGAAATTATTAGGATCATTATTTTCACGCTCAATAAAGTTGGCGGTTTTAAGTAGTATTTTCGGTCTCACCAAGACTGTATATACGCTATTTATTTCATCATTCTAATGTGTCCACCACAAACCAGGCAACGGTCATGACGACTGTACTTCCAGTCATTCCGCAAACTAGCCTGATTTGTCATGCAAAAATGACTCGTACTACTATAAGATATGAAAATCCCACGCTCCTTGCAAAGTGGAAGGATAGTAGTGGGTAGGATATTTATTTGTTTGGAGAGATAAGAATAATTGTGCAAAACTAACCTAGGAGGGCATTAAGATTAAGGTCAATTACTGGCGTTGTAGACAATAGGACAATGAATGCTCATGGGAAGGTAAGTAATAAAACAAAAGCTGCTTGCCGTATGATAATGTCGGCGTTGACATTTTCGTGCTCCCCGAATTCTTCAGTCTCCTGACTTCTGTTGGCTCGGAGAATTCGGCCACAAAAGATATTTCATCCCCACACACGTGGAATTTTTTTGATTTGGAGAGCAGACACGGGTTCGCGGATCGGCACACTATTTTTATTTGTGTGGGTCGAGTACGCCTACGCAGAATTTTCACTCAGCGTTTCGTGGAACTTGTGCAACTGGGGCTATACATCCTTGGCTTATGGTGTCAAGTGCACTAGAATGTTCACACTAAAGCCACTTCCTACTTTGAATGTGAGGGAGACAAAAATAATATGGGATCATATAGGCGGGGTCCCCAGGTAGTTATGCTACATTATTACGTGCTGGACTCTAGATGTTTGGTAGGACATTAAGCGACATGCTCTACTGTGTTTGGAATACATTAAATACCCCACGTACTCCAAGCTCCCCGATGCAGCCTTTAAAAGTTAATTGAGACTGGGGTTCGGTCTAAAAGCACCGGAAGTCGTGCGGAAGTCTGTTCCAAACGTTAGCTTGGCGAGTCGTGAAAATAAAGATTTGCGCTGCTTCGGTTCACGTGGTAATGCGAGTAAACAGTTTCGGTCCCCAAGACCATGAGGATTTCTGTCAGCAAACTTTCTTCCATCAACATTAGTGGGCAACTTCATGGTGCAGGACTTTAGCGAATATGTTGAGGTTCAACTTTTTTCTTCTTAACGACAAGGGCTCTAACCGATTAATGTGACATTTATCTCTGTATGAGGTACCAAAAGAAATAAGCTGGGTAAAGTACCGTTAAGCTTTCTCCATTTTCAGGCTGTCAGTAGGCCATGAGCGCTAGAGAATGATGGATCAATATTCTGGTAGTGGTCGCACACACATCTTATACAGAATCAGCCTGGTTTCATCGGAGCAAAAATCTCCGTCAATGAGGCAAATGAGACGCGTTGTTCAGAGCACCATGGCGTCACGTGTTCTGCTAGAGACAGGTAACTGGAGTATCTTACTGCAAAGTCGTAAATGCTGCCCAGTTGTTGGAGTGAAAGCTTGCCAAGCCGAAGATTAGCTAGCATACTCTGTTCGCCGAAGGATGTCAAGCCGCGCTTCTGCGTATTCTTTCGTGGCAGTCAGGTGTCACACCATCTATGTAACTTGTCAAAATTATTTTGTATGGCGGCATTGATGCCGCTACACTGGTTTGGGTGAGGAGTGTACACTGCCTTCAAGTCATCTGCGAAAAAGCAGGCCCTCCCTGATTTAAGGCGGGAGCGCACATCACTCACATATACTACAGAGGTAATGAGCCCCAGAACGAAGCTTTGGATCACTACACTGACGATGTTTCCAGAGAGGGAAGAATGTGAGCCTATTTTGACGAACTGGATGCAGTTTAAAATAAATGAGTCGACCTATTGGTGTAGCTTGCCAGTTATTCCAGATGAGTTCAGCCTATAAAGGGGTGGAGGGTGATGCATTTCGTCCAAAGCTTAAGTGGAATCTAAGTGAAGCCAGACAACCACTTCTCCGTTATTTCCACCGTCAACAACAGGTATTCTAAGTGATATGTGGAGCAGGATTTCTTGGGTAGAAATTCATGGTACAAGGATTTCACAAGTTGGATTTCTGAAAGATAGGAGAAGTTCCCACTTTTCGACACTTTCCATAATGTGTGAAAAGACGGATGGTATGTTGATGGGAAGTTACGTTTCCGGGCTGAGTCTGGAACTTTTCTGAAAGCAAAGGGTAATATGACCGGTCTTCCATGGAGTTAGAAGGATACCAGAGTCTAAGGAGAGGATGAAAACTTTTCTGGCAATGTGAGAAACTTCAAGTCGCTATTTTTAGTGGAAATGCCAGATATCCCCTCTACTTCCTCATTGAAAGAGGTTTCCAGCGATTTTATTGCATTACGCATGCTATTTGGAGTAGACTCAACTTTGGAGATTTTAAGTGCGGATGTATCACCTAGTGTCTCGAGGCTGCTATCACAATCGGTGAAGGAAGGGTTAAAAGTTTCACTCAGTGACTAATATGGCTCTGTGGGGTCTGAAACAATCGAGTTCCCCATTTTCGCGATATTCAGTGTCCTACCCGCTAGACAGCTTCTTTTCGGGGAGAGTAGCAAGAAGATCAGTTTAGTTAGCAAGCTTTGCAATTTTATTCCCAGTAAAGGTTTCTGTTTTTCACCTGTGAACTTCCTAGTCGCTGTAAACTGCATAGACAATGAAAATGGCCGGAGAGTCGTGGGCTGCGAAATTCTTCCTCGATTTCCTTGATTTTCGTCTGGGTGTGGTAGGGATATGGTCTCTGATGTTAATACGCAGAGATTTTATTTTCTTTGGGGCTACGGAACCGGAACGAGAGCCTGAAATGGGATAGAAGTTTGAATGATAGTACGAATATACTTGAAAATAAATTAATAAAGTGAAGAGATGGTGATAACTCTAGCCGGGGTGATGGCAGGGACACAACCTTGAACTACTCTTGCCTGCTTGGCGGTATCTTTACGCAACCTACGACCCTCTAACATGACGGTTTCAGCACGCAAAAAACATGACTATATAATAATGGAGGCTAAAAAATAAGTGCAGTAAGAACGCGAGTTCGCCCTTTATGCTACCACGGACCGCTCTGCAACCCATGCCGTCTCCACAACCGTGATATGAGAATATTTAACGGACAACGACAGTGCCATCTCCTCCCCTTGATGATGTACAACGGCTTCACCGTTATGGCAAGAGACAAGAGTTTCATTTGCATGTATAACTGTTTTACTTGTTTACGCCGGATTTCTTTAGACAGAGCAACTCACTCGAACTCTCAATGAACAGCTTCGTAGATATGAAGACAACCAGCCAATGAGCGGGGGTCGAATCCCGATCAATTTCAGCTTGTCAATAAGATGGTGGTGATTAACACGATCAAACGACCCAGCAAATCTGGGTAGATAACGTCAACTAGTCCTTGACGGTCGACAGTGCTAATCCACCCATCTACTGCAGTGAGCAGTTAGGGTCAGGGTGCAAATAAGTTGATCTTTGATGGGTAATCCCTCAACCCATCGTACATTAACGATTTCACTACTTCGAAAGAAATGGACAGAAGTGTCACTGGTCTGTTGTTTCTTTGGATGGCTTCGTTGACCCCCTTTGAATATTGGCGTTATGCGGTCCGGCTTCCAAGAGTCAGGTTCCATCGCATGACTCACAGAACTCCTTAATAGCTTATTTGAGAGTTTGGACAAGATCGAAGCTCCCTCCCACAGTAACGCAGAGTGAATTTCATCCTGTCACGAAGAGGCATCTTTGGTGGGCGGTAGCAGCTTCCGCTGTACCAGCTAAGAGCCTGGGTCGAAGACCGAGGTTCCTGCTTCGGTATTAGAATATTCGAAAGCTCTCGTGCAGATGGACGATGACGAAAAGATTTGCACACACCGGCCAGCTAGGAGCTCAGCTGCTACAGTGTTGCTGTTAGTCCGTCTGTTAGCACCTATTGTTAGAGAGACTACCGCTTCGGACTGTCTGACACCATAGGAGTAGCGTCACATGCTTCTCCAGAATCAATAACCTAGGGTTCGATGAGACTCAACGTTGATGCTGACCTTCATAGTTCTGTCGGATTCGCTAAGCTGAAGGCATCCGATCAAGCATCCTCGCTTTTCAGCACGCTGTCGTGGTACGTTGCACTGCTCGTAGTCGACCCTCTAGCCAGTTAGTTGGAAAGTAGCAGTATCTTGGCGTGACCTCGCAAACATACTACTCCACATGACTACGCTATTGTGTTCGTTCTTGGTCTCGCATTTGTGGGTATATAACAAGTTCAAATAATGAGCGATTTGCTTCTGCGTCTGTGAAGTTCGCCTCAGGACAATTCCCAAAAATATATGGGCATTCAGTGGAATTCAGGATCACTATTTGACGTAATAGACTCGAATAAATTGAGTGTTGGGTAAATAGTGTATGAAAGAAACATTTGCAAAATCAAAATGGCCAAGAAAAATAGGTTTCTCACATCTCGTGACTTTGGGAAATTTCTTCCGCAGGGAACAGAACCTGTAATAGTTATCGCATGCTTAGTTAGCAAATAGTGACAAATCAGAGCATGCCGTTCATACATGATAATAATATGACGATAGATGTTATCGTCATCAGCTTAAGGTTAGGGTGTGAATGGATGTGAATATATTGGATGAGTAATATGTATGTGTACCTACTTTAGTTATGGTTATTTTGCACAATGTGTTGCTTCAAATGTTACTATCCAAGTTGGTCAGACAGTTAGGACTTCCTTTATGTCCAGTGCATTGAGATTCAGTATGACGCGATTACTTTTACAGGTTCTATTCTCTAAAAAAGTGGCTTCCATAAGGTTGGGAAATGTTAGAAATTTACCATTCTACCTCATTGCGATCTCAAAAATACATTTCCCTTGTAGTGCGCCCTCTCGGCAGCGAAATGCGACTCGGGCTAAAGTAAATAGAGTGAATTTAGTTAGCCCGCTAATAACCGAACCAAATTCTGGTCTTGCTTTAAAAAGTAAGCATCCCAGCAGGCTTCGACGCCATTTGTTCTTCCTTTGTGCTAGTTAACGCGCGCATCCTTAAAGTCTCTAGCTCAGCCGTATTAGCCCGATTAGTTTGGTGAACTTCTACCTGAAAATCGTCTTCATCTTTATTCTGTTCAAATATAATGAATGACCTTTTGAGTATGTTCCTAAACAACGGTTCTTTCGACTTGTGTTTCGTTTTCGGTACTTACACGCCAGGTAGGGCACTGAGTAAGCATGTATTACAGAACACTGAGTCAAGCACAGATGGTTAGGCATTGCGCAATGGTAACACATCCAGTCCCCTACATCCTTATGACAACATAGATGGTTCGAAACTATGTAGGAAGTGAAGTAGTCATGTTTTACACGGTTACTAATATATTTGGCGCATAACGTGAGTCGCATAGAGACATATCAGCTTAGCAGGAATGATCGGTTTGCTAATATGGAGTCATGATTAGGCATATGGTGTCAGGTGGAAGAGATCAGTCGATGAGGTTGTGATTCACTATCAATGCAGACGGCTGAGGCATGCGCTATACATGCATAGCCACCATCTGCCCACATGCGCAGTGTTAGTAGAAGCTGGTTTGCGGTCAGAAAAGTCGAAGGAAGACAGACTAAACTGTGTTGTTCATGAAATTTCTGAATGTCGGTTTGGGGCAAATAGGTAAATATAGACCTTCCTACTGTGGTCCGTATGATAATAGAAGTGTAGCGGCAAATAAGTCCCCCAAACCAATTGATTAGGGTGGATAAAAATTACGAATAACTAGTAGTCGGCCTCTGGGTTGGCCGTTTTCTCGCCGGATCAATTCTTAAGAGGCTGGTGTTCCGGTTATCCAAACGACATGGTTCAAAAACCGATCTGTGGCGCAGATCTATCAGCACACTGTTTTACCTCGGTATTAATACTTGATTTCAGAATTGCCTCATTCCTACTATCTCCCTCCGCCCGACTTTCTACTACATTTGACCTCTTCCTTCCTCATTCTTTATTTTCCATCTTGGTGCATTCTGCCTGATGTGCCGATATGAGGTGTGGCAACTTTGACAGTTACTCAGTAATCGCGGGCCTTATGTTGATATTTTCTTTCTGCCTTCCATTTTATGCTGCGCTGCTCTCCAGCCCTCCAGAGAACTACTTTGAGTGTCTCGAATGTTGGCAGGATTAATCAACTAAACAATTTCCACCTGGCTACCCCATTCCGCAGTTTCTTGATCTAACACCCGTGGGTATTCAGCAGGTACAAAGAATTAATGGTTGACGTAAGCGTCCATCAAGATCACTTGTGAGCTGTTTCTAAACTTCTGAGATCCTTTCGTTTTGTATCCGTGCAGTTTTCCCAGATATAACCCTTACTCACTCAAACTACAAGCCAAAATATTCATTTCTTATCAGGCACGCTTAGTTACCAGTACCAAACAGACAACGCACATTCTAGGCATACTAAAGATAATTTTTGGGAACAGAGAGTCACAGATTCCCAGTTTTTTATCCTGCTGTCAAGCAATCACTATCACAAGAATTTAACAGGTTCGTTACAACACGTTTGTTTGCTTGTAACAAACGTGGCTCACAACCACCGCCCAAAACCACAGCTTTGAAAAAACAACCTCACCGATCACTAATGCCAAAACCGATGGACCTATGAAATCCAGATGGGGAAAAACTTGGTGACTGACCTCTTCAAAAGGCTGCTAGAAGCTGCTAGCCACAGAACTTCCAATGTTGGTCCGTTTTGCGAGTCGTCTTTTCCCTATCTACAGCAGCCAGTGTAAGCCATACCGCGTACACCTAGGTTGATTGTGAGTGATGAAATGGTAGTTTCTCACTGGTGAAATATTGGTGATTCCTCTTATACCCTTTTTCAACGTGTCACTCTTCACGATAAACTTGAATGTTTCGACCCTAAAACGAAAGAGCTCTGCAACTCTGATAAGCAACTTCTGCAAACTCGAATTTCTGGGTCACGACAAATGCGTACCAAACTCATCTTTTGTAGTTTCCGCATGCCATTTAGGTCAGCTCGTTATTCCATCAGACTAAGCGCTTCTAATAAGGCTAGGTGGCTGTTGCCTTTCTTGGTTTTGACTGCTTTTCATTTCGCCTCTTTCCCGCTCACGGAAAGATGACTGAGGTCATCAAAGCGGCATCTGTCTGATGAACGTTTGCATTTATTATCACAGAAGTTTAGCCGCTAGATACATCTCTGATGCGTGTACTTTGCTAGATAACTGTTCATTTCGACGGACTGGACTCTCCAGTCACAGGTGGTGCTACTCTTTTATCAGGTTGGGCATCAAAGCTGTTTACTAGGACAGTCTGAAACTAAATGGCATGCAGATTTGGTTTGGATAGTTCCTAAAATCAACAAAGCATACGTCCTCATTATGTTGCGCATTTATCGCCATCCAGACTTCCCATCTGGATACAATATTAAACTGACCGGAACTTTTGACCTTATGACATTCGCAGCTGGTGAGAAGAAAATGATATATGGGGAAATCAGTAAGGCTGATACAATCTAGGACTCGCCACATGCGTCAAAAAGCTACACAGAACTATTGGGCTAATTAGAAATCGGAAAGTGGTTGCAGCAAGTGAAGGAAGTTACCAGGCCTCGTAGAATAACAGACGTCTTTTCCACTTCTAAAGAACTGCACGTGCAGAAATTCATATGGACCTTGAATTTTAGGCAGCGATGACAAAACCACAACTAAATGCTATGCTGTGACTTTAGGTAACTCGCCATCCCAAAACTCTTCGAGAATATTTTCACACAAACTCCTAAAACGTTAACTGAAACGAACCACAATTTTACTTACGGTGCATCAGCCGAGTCATCTACTTCCTCTCCGCCTTGGTGACGAAGCTAACACGGATGTTACACCACAATCTATGGTTGGAAATAAGTATGTAGCCTCCCCTCTTCATCCCTGAAAACCTTAAATCCCCAAAACCGAGGTCATCTCAGTAGTCACTGGGGAATCCTTGCGTGAGCACATCATGTATGCGATTGTCTTCCGCCTGCCATGGAGGTTCTGGATCTTATAGGCATTTATCTAGTATTCGTGAATAAAGGCTTCATCTTCTGAATGCAAATGAAGCGAAACCACTGGTCAAGCTGATCAAATCTAACATAAACCCATACCGAAAGAGTATCCGTGCGATGCCCATGGATATTGGTTGCCTTTATGATGACCTCGAGACGAATGGTAAACCGCTTGGCGGCCAGCATCCCAGCAGGTTTATATATGAAGATCATCGCAACAACATGTACGTATCAGTATCAGCCGAATGTTTTATCATTAACATCAGCTTCATTCATCAAGATATGGTTTCCTCAAGGATCAAGGCTTAGTATATCAGTGGTCTAGATGGGATCCCTACGGTTCTGAAGAGGAAAGACGGCAGCGATACTCCTTTGTTAATGGTGAAGCTGCATTTCGTATCGCTGTCCATAGCAAACAACAGTGACATCCGAAGAATGCCTTACACAACACTCTGGCGTAATTTTGGCACTTTCTTACTGATAGTTAACCA
Source organism: Heterobilharzia americana (assembly GCA_944470555.2). Lineage (NCBI taxonomy): Eukaryota > Metazoa > Platyhelminthes > Trematoda > Strigeidida > Schistosomatidae > Heterobilharzia > Heterobilharzia americana. Next base: position 48,658,468 of record OX104128.1, read on the forward strand.
TCGTACCACAAAAGCTGTTCAATTGGCATAGAGTCATGGGAAAGGTAGACTTGAGCAATGTAGCAGACCACTTACCCACAAATGGCCCAGTACCCATATCTAGGGACGGATTTTTGAGAATTCAGTTGTGCAGTAGATATCCCATAGAATATTCGAATGACACGACAAACGTGCTTGATCGGTAAATTTCTGTTGCAACTCCATACTTTGCTTTCAGAACAGCTTTCAGCAGAGTGCCACATAAGCGGCTACTGATAAATTTCAGGCCAAATGGCATTCAAGACCTCTTATTGGCTTATTCATTGTCATTCCTGTGGGGATATTAGAAGGTTGGTAAGTTCAAAAACCACGATGACTCTTACTGTCCCTCTTGCACAGTAATGATACTTGTAGAGCTCTTTGGTACAATGGGCTCCAGTGAACACCCAACAAGTTATGATGTAGACACCATGAATCTTGAGTCATTACTTTTAAGTATGAATCCTGCTAACCCCCCCCCGCAACTGCAGTTGCTGGCAATCATCAGTGGCATTCTAAGACGTCAAAGTCTCGGTACCACCAAAGTGGTACTAACTAACAGCTCATCATTGGCTTCATTCGGATGGTACTGCATTTGCTCACTCACAGCGTGCTCGATTTGGACAGTGAATTTCGTTTATATGCGTGCTTGGCTTGCACAACCTAGCGAGTGCAATCAGTGAAACAGAATATGGTCCTCTGGATGTGCCTACTGAAATGAGTTTTGATAGTGATGCGGTTTGTGTTATTGGTGATGAGCCTGTGATTTTTCATGGTATATCCGGTCGTAATCACCTGCCAAACGAAGTCGTTAGAAAAAGATAGTTTTAAGTTGGCCAAATGTAAGTTTCATGGCCTTGGTGAGAATCAAGCCAATTATCTGATATTTGAGAGAGAATGGGGAGTGTGCATAGCCTTCGAACACAGACCACCTAATCAGAATATCAACGAATGAGAAAAAAGACACACCTGAAGAAAATTCATAAGTTATTGCTCTCATTCTCTCTAACTGGGAGCACAACAGCAACCGATTGCCAACTTCTTATTCACTGTTGGTAATTTCTGCTTAACTACCTTAAAATCTAATACTCCTGCATTGTAAAACTCGTTTGAGCTGAATAAGGTATATGTACATCCACAATTTTTGAGCAATGATAACGTGACCTTTGATTTAAAGAGATTACGTCACAATGATTCTGAGTGGAAAATATGATGAGATGTCATTAATTTTGTATTTTATTCGTATCGATCGTTTTGCACTGCTCAAGTGAATATTAATCAAACATGAATAAACCACTGTTCGTAGACTGGACACAAGGTATTTAACCCTTGGGAAATAGGGCAGTGATCTGTTTAAATTTTGAAATTATTAGAGTTTTCCACTTAGAATGTCCAGTCAGTAGAATCGAACTTTATCATCGTCTTTTAAAATGATTTAAGGTTAGAATTCATCATGGACTGACATCAGCTGGAGGAACATTGGAAACCTGGGAGCACTGAACAGCTGTTTCCTCCTAGTGCTGAACTCCTCTGCCGTGCGCGCCCATGATTCCGTCAGGGATCGAACCCACAACATTAAGGTCCCGTGGCCAGCACATTCTTATTGAGCCACTGGACCGGAATCCAATGGTCCACATTTCCTACTTCTGTCAGTTCACGATGTGACGCGACCTACATCCAATGTCATCGCTGAGTTCCACTGGGTTGACTCCAATGGTCACGACTTCTCATTGGAACTTCAGGAATCACCTCTCGAAGCTAGTTACCAATGAGCGCTAGAATAATTCTATCTGGAGGTTTTATTGATTGACTTGAGGTTGGAATCGATCATGGACTGACATCAGTTGGAGGAATATTGGGAACCTGGGAGCACCAATTTCTGCTTTGATATTAATGACGGAAAGTGGCTAGCAGTGAAATCCAGGACATGCGTTTCGTCCCACTTGGGAATCGACAGCTGGATGTACCTGCATCTCAATGAACGATGTTGTTCCCACTAAGACAAGATAATTCAAGCAATATCATACAGTATTTCTACTGTCATTAATTTTGGACAGTTATATATTTCTGGATGTACTATATAGCCAATGGAACTGTCCCACGGTCAACTTGATTCTTTGTCCACCGCGAGATTTCAGAATTTCTTGTACAGAGATAACGGCTGTTTGGCGATAGTAATGAACATTAGAATTATTTTATAATTAGCTGTACTTTTTTCAAATGAACCATGAACTGAATGTGAATTTGCTTAAGCCTTTCACGTTAGTCAATAATGGTGAGACTTTATGCAAACTCGATTAAAACAAGTTTTCAACTAGTCAAAGCATCAGTAGATAATTTCTTGGCAAGTTATATATTTCTATTTTGGGAATTTTAAAGTTCACGTTTTCCGACGTTTACACTGTCTTTTTCCCTTTAGTGAACTGAAATAGCATCCAGAGTCGATTAAATGGGCCGTTTGTTGTCTGATTGTGATGGGTTGTAATTATTTTTCTCAGTGCTTTCACTGAAAATGTGTCAAGTGAGAGTATTATAAATGGCTTCACCAGCTTTTGACGTAAATATTCCTCTATTAGTAATCAGCTCCGGTTTTTAGTCCGAATTCTCAGCTGTTAGTCATCCCGTGAATTATAATATTGCTATATTATCATTGTAAAGTTTAAGCCTTATTTTCGTGCCCTTTCTGCTCCACTTTATGTTTCTTATTTTGACCGCAGTTTAGAATGCTAAACTGTGATTGGTCCATTTTACACTTTGAATATGCTATTTTGTTTTCTCTGGCCAAGGCCATCTGAGGATATATAAGCGGCTGAGTTTCCACATATTGAATTCGGTTGGAGTAAATCAATTTCCATTCTCATTGTCTTCTTCTGGTGTCAGCTGAATATCGAGTTGAGAAGTCATTGTTCTATCGTTAATCGTATTCGTCTCGGAGTGCTGCATCGTTATATATGAGACGCCGTAGGATCATAACAGTGGTGACGGTGATGGGATCAAAAATGGACTCTCTGAATTTATACAAATTTCTCGAACAACAGATGAAGATTATCGAGTTATTATCTCAGTCCAGAACTTCTCCATCTGAATCATAGAACCCTATGCTTGCTATATCAGCCCCTACAGTCGATGGAATTACAACCATTATCATACAGTTTAATTACTATCCGTATCCTAATGTAACTTTCAATACTTGGTCTCGAAGATATGAAGACTACTTCAGAGTCGATTTTGCTGGTCAAGATGATTCATGGAAAGTTCATATCCCCTTTCGAAAACTCGGTCCATCCGAACTAGATCAGTATTACAATTTAATATTGCCGCAGAAACCAAGAGACCGTTCCTTCGATGCCACAATACAGACCCCGAGACAACATTTTGGTGAACATTCGTCTCTTTTCAATGCCAGGTGTCGTTGTCCCAAACTGGTCGTGAACGAAAACGATGATTTTCTCACCCATGTCGGTGTTGTTTATCGCGAATGCGAAGAATTCAAGCTTAAGTCCATCACCGATGACCAGTTCAAATCGTTGATAATCATATGCAGCCTTCAGTTGCCCAAGTTCGCAGATATTAGAATGAGACTGCTAAATCGGTTGGAGCAAGAATCAACACTAACGTTGAATGATATTGCTGCTGAATATCAACGATTGGTGAACCTACAACGGGATACAAGTTTAGTCCAATCCGGATGCCAGGGTGATCATGAAGTGCATGCGGTTCGCCAGACATCTAGTTCCTCTACGCCCTTTTCCGGCCAAAAGACCCCTGGTTCTTCGTCTCCGTTTAGTCATCCCAACAGCTCATACCATACCAAAAGAAACACAGAGAAGACCCCTCTGTCTCCCTGCCGGCATCGTGGTGCATGTCATTTCGTCAAATCTTGTCCTTATAAGCAGAATAAATGCAAAGATTGTAATACTGTGGGTCACAAGGACGGATTTTGCAAGCAGTACCCATCACAAGGAACAGGCATGTCACTATCTAGTCACTGTCGAAGATCGAAGTCTTGACCAGTCGACAAATCTCTTAGTCTTGCTGCTGCTTTTCAAGCACATGAACCAGCACGGAGAAAATATATCACTGTCCAGATAAATAACCATTCAGTACGGCTGCGAATCGACACAGTTTCCGATATCAGGATTATTTCCAAGAAGCTATTGTGGAAGATTGGTCGGCCTCCTGTCCTGAAGACTGTACAAACTGCTTTTAGTGCACGCGGTAGCCAATTACCACTAACACATCAGTTATTATGAACTGTATCTTTTCACGATACTTCGACTGCTTTAAAAATCTTGGTCTTTCGGATACGCCTCTACGTGCTGTTTGCAGCCGGATCAAGCATCAGCTGACAATCGCTGATGTAAACCAACGCTTTCCAAATGTATTCAAACGTGGTCTCGGTCACTGCACAGTATCTCAAGCTTTCCTCCACCTTCCAGATGACGCCAAGCCTATCGCAAGCTGACTGTGATGCCATTATTTCTCGGTCTACTGAATGTGAGATCCAAATGTTTAAGATGACTTTTCTTATATGGCCTCGCAATGAGACAGTCATCGGTGTAGACATGGACAACATCTAGACCACTAAAGACGACATCCATAAAGCGTTGGAATGTTTGTGCTGCATTCCAAAGACCAAATGGCATGCGCAGGAATTCAAACAAACCAAAATAAGTAATAATGGCTGTTTTCGCGATATCTTCTGCTACCATAGGTATCTGATTGTACGCTTTGACCAGATCGATTTTGGAGAATATGGCCATCCCGCATAACATCGCAGTCAAGTCTGGTGTTGTTTTGACGTTAAGCTTTCTATGATCACCGGTTGGATGCCAGTCGTTGCTATCCTTTTTTTGGAACCATATCCAATGGTGATGCCCAAGGACTACTTGAAGGTTTGATAATGCCTAGTTCGAGCATGTGGTTGAATTCACTTTTCGCCGTTTTCGGCTTGTCAAGGGCTAGACGGCGTGCTTTGGATGCCACAGGTAGGCCTGTGGTTGTGACGTGATGCGTAGCATTGCTGGTTATGCACGGAAGAATATGCGTCGGTTGTTGTAACTCTGGATATTTTTCTAACACTGCCTGATAGGACACGTCGCCTGATTGTTTAATTTCAACGATGGCTAAACTCGGACCTACCGAGTTGGTGCCACCAATAGATAACTCTGTGTTGTTATCCGTCGGCCGTTGACGACGAGCATCTACGGGTAGATCGCAATGGTTTAGCAAATCTATGCCAATGATGGGCATAGAAGCGTCAGCTAGGAAGAGAATCCAGTGGATAGATTTACGTAAACCTAAGTTGAGGTAGGCATACCGTTTCCCAAATGTTGCGACCGCCTTTTCTTTGGCTGCTTAGGGATTAAAGGACAGGTCACGATGACGCTCCTTTATCGGTGCGGGAAGAACGCTAACGTCTGCGCCGGTGTCAACGAGGTAGCGAACTTTCGTTCTTATATCGGCGACGTAAAGCAAACGGCTGTTTCCGCCGTCTACGGTTGCTGTGAATGCGTGCCGGCGTGGCAGTTTCCCGAGTCTGTGTCCATGTTGAACCGAATAGCTTCCGACATTTTCTGGCATCGTCCCCGTAGGTGTCGTGAAACCAGCACCGCTTAGGGTTTTCCATCCTGTTAGGTGCAGTTTTTAGATAGCCACGCCAATTGCTGCGATGGGATGCGACACGCTTCTGTAATGTGCTACGTGACCTAGGGCTTCGAGTTCGTAGCAGCTGTTTAACAGAGTTGCACAGCTGTCAGGTTTATCTCAGGCCGAATATACGTTGGAGACGGGTCTGCTACAGATCTCCAGTATTTTATCTGCTGAGGCTGCCAGGTCATCGAGTGGAACTGACTGCAGTGTCATTAACACGGTTTGCACCAGTTGTGGTAGTCTCAAGAGAAACAGTTTTGGAAAAGGCCATTATCAAACATTCGTGTGCCCATAACTTCTCGCATGCGTGCGAGGACTTCAGTGGCTGAGTTGCTGTCTAGCTTGATGTTACGAAGCAATTCGTCTAGGCGCTGGTGATCTGTGAGATCACTTTTCTTCAGTAGTGCAGCTCTGAGAAGTGCACTGGGATCACTTACTTCAGGACTAAGCATACGCGCTGTAACATGCCTGCTTAATTACCGCGGTGGTGAACGTCTGATAGCAAGAAATTGAGAATAAGGATTTGCGACCCTTTGTTCTAGAAAATCTGCCTAGGCATACAGAAACCACATTTCTGCATTGTTTGGCCAGTATTGCACGAGTTGGATAGTATTCATCGTCGGCTTAATACGGATAAACTTGGGAGTATGGTCGGGCATGGGAGGGAGTTATGTATGGATATATAAAATTTATCAAAATGCAAACAATATACAAGTAAAAACGCAACGGGCTCACCAACTTAAGATCTGTCCTTGGTCGGGATTTGTTATCACGTCGAGCTCACCAATTCGGGAATTGTCCTGATAGGAACTTCACAGACGCAGAGGCAAATCACTTATTATTCGAACTTGTTATATACCCACAGATACGAGACCAGGAATGAACACAATAGCGTAGTCGTATGGAATAGTATGTTTGCGAGGTTATGCCAAGATACCTATGCGTTCCAACTGACTGGCTAGAGGGTCGATTACAAGCAGTGCAACGTAAGATGACAGCGTGCTATAAAGTGAGGATGCTTGACCGGGTGCCTTCAGTCTAACGAGTCCGGAAAAACTATGAAGGTCAGCATCAATGTTGAATCTCATCGAACCCTAGGTTATTGATTCTGGAGAAGTGTGTGACGCCACACACACGGTGCCTAAATCATGTTGATAGTTAGAGTATGGTAGGCACTAATGCTTAACGACGGGCTGTTGTTTGATTATTCAGATTGAGATTTGCTGTTTGAAGACAAAAGGCTGTGAGCCTATATTAATCCTTTTTCAGCAGATTTATGTGCTTGTTCAATCCTCTTTTGAACGAGTCGATTGACAGTGCGGACAGCATTTACTCTGACATTCGGTGCCAGCAGTTGATTACTCAACGCGAGAACTAGTATTCTGTGGGGACTATGCTGGTGCATTTGTGTATGAGACGATAAAACTGCCTAAATGAGTTCCCATCCTATCCATAGGGGCTTCGGAATCATTTGTTGCTGAAACGTCACTACACAAAAGCCCACTACTTTTGGATCTTACTCTCCCGCTGCTAATCTGGATTTTAGTTTTTCTTCTGCTCCTCGTTTTTTGGTTCGACCAGCAAGAGCAAATTTCTTACGTGTGAACACTCCAGTTCTTTGAGGTCTGTGAGCGTTCTCCAAAACTCGGTCCGTCTCCTCTGTTGATTTGAACGTGACTGTAAGTAGCCGAAACCTGCTTCCGGTGGGGACTGCCTTGTTTTGCCCGGTCCATATGTCTTAAGCAGGGTGACCTATAGTATGTTTTCCAGTAGAAGCTCGTTTATCAAACGTTTTGCCTTGCCAAGGTCATGTTCGAAACGATTACGTTGCTCTGGGTCTCTACCTTATTCCACTCTATGCGAGACTACAGACCTGTCGGGGAGCTCTGTTTTATCTTTGCTCTGTGGAGTGGTGACAATGGATTCGGTGGCCGTTACCGCTCTCTTGTCACGCCGTTTACACTTGATTACCAGACATTCCTCAGAGTGGCGTATGCAAGGCTCACTAAAGTTTAGTTCAGTGACCTTGACTGCCTCAGAATATACTTGGATTCCATTCCCTGTGACTTTCGTCGCTGGACTGGGTAGGACCTGCAGCCTACGTAATTTCGTGGTTGGCGCCAAGAGTGCTTCATCCCATCTATTTTGTTGGAAGTTGACCTTGCCATACGGTCGGTAGTTCTCAGACTGCATTTGCCAGTTCTAGAGATGCGAGAACCTGAAGATACTGGGTCTTGGCGGGATGTTGTTTCTGGAAGAGTGCAAGAGCAGAGGAGAATACGTCAGTTTGGTGGTGGAGGTTTATTCACAAAGCATGAAAACCAGCAGATCGAGCTATCTACTGCAGCACCTGTTACACAATACACTGCTGAGCGCTTTAAGATCCATTTGCATCTACCGTGATGTTTTCTCTGAATTTCAGTCCCACCTTGCAAAGTGATGTTCAAAACATATTATGGTTTGTTGACATACGGATAATTAATGTAAGTTCAGACGCAGCAATCTGATGTACTACATACAGTGAAAACTCTGGTGGCCTGAAATATAGACAGTCACTATAAAGGTAAGAAACCCCGTATTACATTAATGCTTATCTTGGTTCAATAAATCAACACCGAATGTTCCATAACCACTGAAAATTGCACTGGAAGTAGCTGTTTGTGCTGTTATTATCTAAAGCGCAGTCTGCACTGCATTAGTGTGTTACAGCCACCACGACCGGTATTTTACTCAGTATGTAAGTACTGATAATCCGAGAAAATGAGGTGATACGTCTATACTCCGAATTTCTCAGCGTAAATTAGATGATCGTCATAAGGAAACATAAAGAGCTCATCCGAGTGGTTGGGACTCCACACTTGAAGATGCATAACCCAACACATTGAAAGTGCTAATGATACTGAAATATGTGCCCACGCTTACTTGGTAAATGAAACACTAAATTCTGTCAGACATCAAATAAAACTTGGTTGCGGTTAGCAGAGGAATCCAGGAGGCGTGTTTTGCCCCATTTGGGACTCATCAGCTGGATGTGCCTGCACCCCAATGAGTGGTGCTGTTCCCGCTAGGACTCGAACCTCATTTCAAACGCCGAGGCGTTATCCCCTAAGGCACGGTAGCCACCACCAGTACAACGAGTATTACTTATTAGCATGGTTATAACTAATATCAAATCAAACTATTGCTTTATTATCCTTAACAAGTTGAAAATACACTGGAAACAAACAATTATGCAAGTCCGGTATTCAAACGAAAAGGCAATCTTCAGATAAATGAATATGGATAAACTCAACCTATTTAAGCAAAAAACTATCATCCGTCAAGTGGGTAGAAATTGATCGAACAAATAAGCAGCCAAACACAGTGTTAGTAGTAGGTGGTAAAATACCACTCCAAAAAAACCAATTGCCAGCGTGATTTATCAAACTCAAGTTCAGGGTGTGACTGATATTTCATCCCTAACTTACAAGCATCTATCATTCAGGGTCAGTAACCACTGGCCGAAAATTTATGTATCTTTTGAATATACCTAACTGCTTCATGAAGTTCGTGCTGACAGAGCCTTTCTCCAGCCTGGCAATGAAACGCCCATGACAAAGTGATGCATCCCAGAGAAAATGAAAACTTTATCACCTCCATTTTGCTTGGTCGTACCACGTCTGTTGACGATGTTATGATCCTACGGCGTCTCATATATAACGATGCAGCACTCCGAGACGAATACGATTAACGATAGAACAATGACTTCTCAACTCGATATTCAGCTGACACCAGAAGAAGACAATGAGAATGGAAATTGATTTACTCCAACCGAATTCAATATGTGGAAACTCAGCCGCTTATATATCCTCAGATGGCCTTGGCCAGAGAAAACAAAATAGCATATTCAAAGTGTAAAATGGACCAATCACAGTTTAGCATTCTAAACTGCGGTCAAAATAAGAAACATAAAGTGGAGCAGAAAGGGCACGAAAATAAGGCTTAAACTTTACAATGATAATTATCTTTGGGATTGGCCACCCCTAACATCTCCCACTTTATCTAAAAATAGATAAGATTTTTACTTGGGATCCAGCTGTAACCGAGCTGTTCGATTTCTGCGGCGATCTGACCAACGTCAGGGTTGTAGATCTTAGTTCACCGGAGGTTTTGTGGTTTCCGTGAACGTATTCAGTAGGAATTCAAGTTAAGTGCTGTTGGGTTATGTTCCTCAACTAGTTGTGCTCTGTGTCACAGTCGATTTTCGTGTCTCACATAAGTTTCTGTTCCCACTGTGACAGCATATATAACGCAGCTGCGTCTGCCGATAATTAATCCAATCCATTTTTTATGTCCGGGTCTAGTTTCTGGTGAATGCTGGCATTTCTACCTCGGAAATTTTTTTACCTGCTGGTAATTTTTCTGGCCGTTCTTTCGCAATCAAAGCATCATGGGTTTTTTCATAATTTTCTTCCCATCAGTGCTTCTGATGGACTCCGGTGATCTGGGAGTGAGTGGTTTGCTGTTGTCCGGTGCTTAAGTAGGAAGTTTTGAATTATGTTCAGTGATGTGCCTCTCCCCCTGTGCTTTCGGTAGAGCCCTTTTGAACGTATCGATGAAACGCTCCGCCTGTCCATTGGACCGATGGTGGTGATAGCACATGTTGTATGGCACGTCGACGTTAGAAGTCTTTGAATTCCGTAGAGGTTAAATGGGGGCCGTTGGCCCGGACGATAGTTTCTGGAAGGCTGTGGAAACAGAAGATATTGGAAAAGGCTTTTAACATTCTCGTGGTATTCGGCGGATTGAGAAGCGCGATTTCTGGCCATTGTGAGTAGGTGTCTACCAAAATAAGGTAATGGTTTCCATCAATAGGTCCAGCGAAATCAACATGAACTCCAGACCATGGGGGTTCGGGCTCTGGTCAAGGCTTGGGTGATAGTTGTGGGGGATGGTTAGCGGCTTGTTGACATTATGAACACTGGTTGACATAGTCTGTGATTTGGTGACCCATCCACGGCCAATACACGTGGCCGCGAGCGACTGACTTCATGCGTTCGATACCAGGGTGACCCAAATGAATTTGGTCACGAAGAGATGTAGGGAGTATGACCCGGTTTCCAATCGTTGACAATACATAGGGAATTTCGGCGATGATGTAGCTGTTGGAGATCACCTGTGAACGTCTCTCCCCCGGTCATTGGGTGACAACAAAATGGATTGCACGCTGTAGTGTTTTGTCCTTGCGTGTAGCCGTCTGGATATCGTCTGCGGTGACTGAAAGCACTCTGATGACTGCGGTTAAGTCAAAAGCTACGAAATCTGTTGAAACTGCTGCAGTAACCTTTTCTTCGTCGGTCGTAGGATATTCGCTTATTGGACGGGACAAGGCGTCGGCTTGGCCAAACCATGGGTGCATCGGAACTGAATGTCAAAATCATATCCTGAAACGTTGAGGCCCATCGTTGTAGACGATTTGCAGAGTGAATCAGATTTTGAACCAAAAACAACCAGCAGCGGTTTATGATCTGTAAGTAGCGTAAATTTGCGGTCATAGACCAGCTTGTGGAAACTGAGGACGGCGAAAACAATTCCCAGGGCTTCTTTCTCAATCCGACTATATTCCGGCTCTGCAATAGTGTTCGAGAGGAATGCATGATAGCATTCTCCTTTCGATCTGGGAAGATATGTAGGCTTAGAGCTTCAACTCCAATCGGTAGCTGTGGGTCAGCAAAAGGTTGGGTGATAACGTAGACATCAGTGGACGGGAAGCTGTTGCATATTCTTTGGTCCACTACCACGGAACGTCTTTACCCAGGAGGTGGTTTAACGGCATCTTCACAGCATGCGATGGGGTGAGAATGCTGAATAATACGTGATCAGTCCCAAAAATGATCGTAGGGAGAGGATATCAGTTGGTTCTAGCATTTGCTGCAAGGCACGAGTATTTCCGGAGTCTGGTCGGCAACCGGAAGCATCAAAAATAAATCCCAGACATTTGACTGAATGTAGGTTGAATTGACATTTTTGGGGACGAAGACAAAACCCGTTATCTTCTATTCGTTTTAGTACCTGATCCAGTCGGTTTTGTAGCTGTTCTGAGGAGGCCGCAATAATGAGAATATCATCCAGATACTCAGCTACCCCGGGTATGCTAGATAGTATGGTGTCTATTATTTGTTGGAAAATTGCTGGAGCTGTTTTAACTCCAGATGGAAGGTGATTGAACTGGTATAATCCACGATGTGTGTTGATCGTTAGTAATTCTCGGCATTCTGGCGCCACCTCGATTTGTAGATATGCGTCAGCCAGGTCAATTTCAGCGAAGCATGTACCGCCGTTGAGAATTATAAAAACACCCTCCAGTACTGGAAGTGAACAATGATGTTGTTCCAGTGCTGCATTAAGTCCCGTGAAAAAATCTGCACACATGCGAATAGAGCAATTTGGCTTTGTGACAACTATGATAGGAGCCGCCCATGCAGAGTCGGAAACCGGTGTGAGAACACCTTGTTTTTCCAGACGGAGGATTTCTGCGTTGATTTGTGGTAATGATGCATAAGGCACGGGTCTCTTGCGCCGGAAAACAGGCTTGCCGTCATCTGGAAGGTGGAGGAAAGCTTGAGATACTGTGCAGTGACCGAGACCACGTTTGAATACATTTGGAAAGCGTTGGTTTACATCAGCGATTGTCAGCTGATGCTTGATCCGGCTGCAAACAGCACGTAGAGGCGTATCCGAAAGACCAAGATTTTCAAAGCAGTCGAAGTATCGTGAAAAGATACAGTTCATAATAACTGATGTGTTAGTGGTAATTGGCTACCGCGTGCACTAAAAGCAGTTTGTACAGTCTTCAGGACAGGAGGCCGACCAATCTTCCACAATAGCTTCTTGGAAATAATCCTGATATCGGAAACTGTGTCGATTCGCAGCCGTACTGAATGGTTATTTATCTGGACAGTGATATATTTTCTCCGTGCTGGTTCATGTGCTTGAAAAGCAGCAGCAAGACTAAGAGATTTGTCGACTGGTCAAGACTTCGATCTTCGACAGTGACTAGATAGTGACATGCCTGTTCCTTGTGATGGGTACTGCTTGCAAAATCCGTCCTTGTGACCCACAGTATTACAATCTTTGCATTTATTCTGCTTATAAGGACAAGATTTGACGAAATGACATGCACCACGATGCCGGCAGGGAGACAGAGGGGTCTTCTCTGTGTTTCTTTTGGTATGGTATGAGCTGTTGGGATGACTAAACGGAGACGAAGAACCAGGGGTCTTTTGGCCGGAAAAGGGCGTAGAGGAACTAGATGTCTGGCGAACCGCATGCACTTCATGATCACCCTGGCATCCGGATTGGACTAAACTTGTATCCCGTTGTAGGTTCACCAATCGTTGATATTCAGCAGCAATATCATTCAACGTTAGTGTTGATTCTTGCTCCAACCGATTTAGCAGTCTCATTCTAATATCTGCGAACTTGGGCAACTGAAGGCTGCATATGATTATCAACGATTTGAACTGGTCATCGGTGATGGACTTAAGCTTGAATTCTTCGCATTCGCGATAAACAACACCGACATGGGTGAGAAAATCATCGTTTTCGTTCACGACCAGTTTGGGACAACGACACCTGGCATTGAAAAGAGACGAATGTTCACCAAAATGTTGTCTCGGGGTCTGTATTGTGGCATCGAAGGAACGGTCTCTTGGTTTCTGCGGCAATATTAAATTGTAATACTGATCTAGTTCGGATGGACCGAGTTTTCGAAAGGGGATATGAACTTTCCATGAATCATCTTGACCAGCAAAATCGACTCTGAAGTAGTCTTCATATCTTCGAGACCAAGTATTGAAAGTTACATTAGGATACGGATAGTAATTAAACTGTATGATAATGGTTGTAATTCCATCGACTGTAGGGGCTGATATAGCAAGCATAGGGTTCTATGATTCAGATGGAGAAGTTCTGGACTGAGATAATAACTCGATAATCTTCATCTGTTGTTCGAGAAATTTGTATAAATTCAGAGAGTCCATTTTTGATCCCATCACCGTCACCACTGTTATGATCCTACGGCGTCTCATATATAACGATGCAGCACTCCGAGACGAATACGATTAACGATAGAACAATGACTTCTCAACTCGATATTCAGCTGACACCAGAAGAAGACAATGAGAATGGAAATTGATTTACTCCAACCGAATTCAATATGTGGAAACTCAGCCGCTTATATATCCTCAGATGGCCTTGGCCAGAGAAAACAAAATAGCATATTCAAAGTGTAAAATGGACCAATCACAGTTTAGCATTCTAAACTGCGGTCAAAATAAGAAACATAAAGTGGAGCAGAAAGGGCACGAAAATAAGGCTTAAACTTTACAATGATAATATAGCAATATTATAATTCACGGGATGACTAACAGCTGAGAATTCGGACTAAAAACCGGAGCTGATTACTAATAGAGGAATATTTACGTCAAAAGCTGGTGAAGCCATTTATAATACTCTCACTTGACACATTTTCAGTGAAAGCACTGAGAAAAATAATTACAACCCATCACAATCAGACAACAAACGGCCCATTTAATCGACTCTGGATGCTATTTCAGTTCACTAAAGGGAAAAAGACAGTGTAAACGTCGGAAAACGTGAACTTTAAAATTCCCAAAATAGAAATATATAACTTGCCAAGAAATTATCTACTGATGCTTTGACTAGTTGAAAACTTGTTTTAATCGAGTTTGCATAAAGTCTCACCATTATTGACTAACGTGAAAGGCTTAAGCAAATTCACATTCAGTTCATGGTTCATTTGAAAAAAGTACAGCTAATTATAAAATAATTCTAATGTTCATTACTATCGCCAAACAGCCGTTATCTCTGTACAAGAAATTCTGAAATCTCGCGGTGGACAAAGAATCAAGTTGACCGTGGGACAGTTCCATTGGCTATATAGTACATCCAGAAATATATAACTGTCCAAAATTAATGACAGTAGAAATACTGTATGATATTGCTTGAATTATCTTGTCTTAGTGGGAACAACATCGTTCATTGAGATGCAGGTACATCCAGCTGTCGATTCCCAAGTGGGACGAAACGCATGTCCTGGATTTCACTGCTAGCCACTTTCCGTCATTAATATCAAAGCAGAAATTGGTGCTCCCAGGTTCCCAATATTCCTCCAACTGATGTCAGTCCATGATCGATTCCAACCTCAAGTCAATCAATAAAACCTCCAGATAGAATTATTCTAGCGCTCATTGGTAACTAGCTTCGAGAGGTGATTCCTGAAGTTCCAATGAGAAGTCGTGACCATTGGAGTCAACCCAGTGGAACTCAGCGATGACATTGGATGTAGGTCGCGTCACATCGTGAACTGACAGAAGTAGGAAATGTGGACCATTGGATTCCGGTCCAGTGGCTCAATAAGAATGTGCTGGCCACGGGACCTTAATGTTGTGGGTTCGATCCCTGACGGAATCATGGGCGCGCACGGCAGAGGAGTTCAGCACTAGGAGGAAACAGCTGTTCAGTGCTCCCAGGTTTCCAATGTTCCTCCAGCTGATGTCAGTCCATGATGAATTCTAACCTTAAATCATTTTAAAAGACGATGATAAAGTTCGATTCTACTGACTGGACATTCTAAGTGGAAAACTCTAATAATTTCAAAATTTAAACAGATCACTGCCCTATTTCCCAAGGGTTAAATACCTTGTGTCCAGTCTACGAACAGTGGTTTATTCATGTTTGATTAATATTCACTTGAGCAGTGCAAAACGATCGATACGAATAAAATACAAAATTAATGACATCTCATCATATTTTCCACTCAGAATCATTGTGACGTAATCTCTTTAAATCAAAGGTCACGTTATCATTGCTCAAAAATTGTGGATGTACATATACCTTATTCAGCTCAAACGAGTTTTACAATGCAGGAGTATTAGATTTTAAGGTAGTTAAGCAGAAATTACCAACAGTGAATAAGAAGTTGGCAATCGGTTGCTGTTGTGCTCCCAGTTAGAGAGAATGAGAGCAATAACTTATGAATTTTCTTCAGGTGTGTCTTTTTTCTCATTCGTTGATATTCTGATTAGGTGGTCTGTGTTCGAAGGCTATGCACACTCCCCATATATCTTAGTAGATAGAATATAATTGTCCATTGTATGTGCTAGCCATCTAATTTACTTTGTCTGAGTAAGTGCGTGTGACGTTAGTGGTTGTAGATACAAGTCATACATAGTAATGACGAGAATAATGATAGTTGGGACCAGCGTTTGGTGCTTTCTTCAGTTCATTAGTCATAGGACCCAAAAGGAGAGCCGAAATCGAGTTACAGATCAGAATAATCGGCCAAACCACCAACCTATAGATATTACAGTTGCAGCACCAAAAGACTCGTAAATAATTGTGCAGTATGTATAATAACTTATTGTCATTTTGACTGAGTTAGCCGTGGTTTGGCAGACTAGGTGATGATTATAGGTGAAATGAAAATTAGGGCTGCTGCATAGATTTTTGAGTTAGAATAACAGATAGAAATGCGTTGTATGTAATATAGTACAGCTTTAGGAATAATGCAGAGATATTCCAACTAAATTAACATCATGAATTTCATACGGTGAACAGACTGACTGTCAACTATCAAACAATATGATATCAGTGAATCTAAACCTACCACAAAAACATTACTGGAAGAAAATAACCAAAAGTGATTGGTATTCTTTCACAAAGAAAATGAACAGTTCTGTCCAACTCAGTGAAAGTTTACTGGTTAAAAACTTCTAGTTATCTACGAATTTTGTGCTCTAAATTCTTGCACTGATGAAATAATTCTCGACACCTTTTGGCATTTAAGTCATGCACAAACTTAAAGCCCACTTTATCAATTACATTATAGGTTTTCATATCAAAGTGTTGGAGAGTTTTTATTCAACTTACAGCTACGTGTCCTGGATTACATGATAAACAGTTAAATGATGCTGACACAAAGGAGAATCCCCGGGTTTTAGCAACAAACGAAATTTCAAATATTTTAACAATGAAGTTATAACCGGTTGGTTTTACGTAGGATATAAAAATTCAAATGTAAAGCCTTCTAAAATTCTGGCCATACTTTGACTAGACAATAATATTTTCCTACGCAATATATATATAAATATATATATATATATATATATATATATATATATATATATATATATATATATATATCAGAGAGAGAGAGAGAGACAGTATTCACCACGGACTGACATCATTTTGTAAATAACTGAAGACCCGGGAGCACTGGACAGCTGTTTTGTTTATGATTATTGTGCTACATCCTTTTTAACTTGGTATGCGCTCATTCAAAAGTTCACAGCTTGTAAACTGCACAGCTATGAGGAACACCGAGATAAGGTAATGTGTGATTCATTAGTCCACAATTTATACGATAAACTGAAATTTATTTGATAACAGTTTGGAGATTAAGATACTGCTGATACTCGAAGGTGATTGGGTTGAGTTTCCTGGCGGTGAACATTACCGATTGTAGTATAGAGTCCCATTCCCCTAGTCCCTTTACGATCAATAAAACCGACAAAAAGCCGATCATTATTAACAAAGAGGATAGACAGCTAAAAAACCTATGTAACGTCTTCAGTCAGCAAGTCACTAGTTATCAGGAAGAGAAGAGTATGTAAACATTCGATGAAGAAAGTGACCTTACTCATAAATATTAATTAGTACTGAAAAGACACCTAGCATAAACTTCAAACACGAATACCAAAAGGTAACTCTTAAGATAGTAATGATAAATAGTGGCTAGCAGTGGAATCCAGGATGCAGGCTTAATCCCATTTGGGACTTGTCAGCTGGACGAACCTGCCTCCCAGTGAGTGATGCTGTCCCAGCTAAGACTCGAACTCAGGGCCGACCGATTCAAACGCCAAGCGTTATCCACTAAACCACTGAGTCATGATAGCCACTCCCTGTTCGATGGGTATAGCTTTTATGTTGCTGATTGCAATTTCTAACGCTCATTGGACCAAACTGATTAGTCTATAAGCTTTTAAACACTTGAAAAATTAGAAATTTTCAAATCCGTCTTCATAAATTCCAAAACTAGTAAGATTCTTTTTGACCAAGATTTGGGTTGTGATTGAAACGCATACATTTATTACAGTAGGATTCAGACCAATAACTTTATTCATCAACATCATCCTTAACAATCTTCCGGAGAATGAAACTTGTTAAAAAAATTTAGAAAATGAAATTGATTGCTTAGGGGAAAAGACGAAAGTGGGTAGATGAAGTTGTAAACCTTCAACAACTCATATGATGTATATGCAAGCCCAACCACCGTCTGCCCTATCGAACAATGTTAGATGAAGCAGGTTTAGGGTGGAAAACGTTTAGAGGGGACCAGACTAAAAAGTGGACCCATTGAATGAAGTCCCTGACTTCTTTTCCAAGCCATGTAGGATAGTGTAGACTTCCCGGTTGGAATCCGTGTGACCATTGAAACCGGTGGTTAGAGACTCGAAATAGATGTCAGGGGTGCATATATATCAACACATTATCTCCATCCTAAAAGTCATACTGACCTTTAGTATCCTCTGATTCTTCCTTGCTCCTTTTTGATAACTTTCTACCACTTTTGACTGGCTTCTTCTTTATCAGTTCAGGCTGATGAAGTGTGACAACTTGGACCATCACACAGTAATGCCAGGTCTGATGTTGATATCATCTGTCTGTCTGGTTAGTGAAGTAACGTAGATGATGTTGCCGCCACAACCAAAATTCATGAAGTGTTTCGGTAAAAATTCGAACAGTACCAGCCATTACGAAATTACATTTCCTGCACGGAAGTGTTATACAATCAACAAATCTAAATATTAAGATCACATCAAAACCTAGCATAAATCTTTTGTCGCACAAACGGAAGCTGTGAAATTACCTAATATTCCAATAGCAGCCTATTGATTTTAGCGAAAATTATGAATTTACCTCTACTGCGGTACTCTGAACACCCTTAATATGACCGATAAATATGCATGATCAAATAAGAAATATCCTTTTCAATTTTACCGATAAGTTGAAAAAACGACCACCTACTTTTGAAGGAGTAAATGGATAGTTTTATAGTTATGAATACACATAATAAAACAGTTTTTCACGCCTAAAGCTAAAACATATAAGCACTTCTTGAAGCAATGTCGTCTTCTTAGAGCAGGAAACTGGTTGCGAGAATATCACAATATGTTGACAAGGTTCATAGTATACTTCTCCAACAACCGAAACAGAATAGTACACAATGATCGTACGATAATCAAAAGTCAATGAAGATGTAGATCACTGACTTAAGCACTTAACACTTCAAGCAATAGGTTCCAGTTCCAATCCACCAACTTTGGCCTGAATAACCTGATAGTATCATAGACTCTGGCAAAGTAAGCGTGATTCATAGTCCGGTGAAAACACCTGTAACGGGTTGAATTGCATTTCAATTGAAAGATTACAAATTAGAAATTTAACGTGATTGTGGTTTCAATTGTGAGACCTCGCTTCTTGAAACACTTAACACATCTAACAGCAATCCGAACACTAGCCTGAATTTAAGTCATCTAGTCGAATAGAAATCTATTCAGAATCCTTGTGCACATTCATGCAGTAGGCAATGAGCCACATCTGTTATGTGAGGGCAGTGATGCCATCTGTCTGGCTAAACCTCAGTAGGTGGAGCGCGACTCGAACCAGTGACCCACTGGTTAAAAGTCACCTCTATGAAGCAATGAGCCGCAGCTTCACAACAACCTAAAATAGACAGCTTATTCGTAAGGCTTGAGAATCGACTACTATAGAATACGTATGAAGACATTCCTGTGATTCACTGCTTAATATCACCAATTGAAACAATGGGCTGAAATTTTTAAATACTTGCTTCAATTAAGAGACAATCCACTCTTCAAACTTTAGGAAAGATATTATCTTTCAGTGTTACTTAAACTGTCATTGAATATATCTCTACTTCTTTTAAACCGAAGAACTTCTAACAATGTTTTCTTCTACCATGATGTCAACGTACATCTGCTGTTGAGATGATGTAGAATATTTTTAGTTCAGGAGGACAATTTTAATGGCACTATGTTCTTTGAGGAAATATAAAGCATGTCAGAGGATTTTCAGAGGCTTGGCATTTAGGTCAATCAGGAATCAGCAGAGTATTGATCCAATCTGTCGACCAATAAGAAACAACAAGAAGGTCAAAGTTCACGTTGTCGGGACAACCAATCAAACTAAATGTGGAGATATTTACAAGACTGGCAGAAACAACCAATCACACACAGAGCCATCAAGACAAGCTACAAAATAAGTTGTGAGGAAAGCCTTATAACTCACTTCTTTCTGAAGCTTGTGCTCATGATATCGTCTAGAATGACAATGAAAGCCTTACGATTAAATCATCCGGCTTAGAGAACACAACACCATCAAAAAGATCATCTGATGTATACCATCGAGAAAAGGTTGATGATGACTTGTTCTACATCTTCAAAAAATAGAAACACGTTCAGTAGGCATGTTATTAGTATGCGTACATCGAACTTCCCCTTCGAATTCAGCCTATCTAATAATTGTGACAATATATGCAAAATTCACTTCACGACTAAACAAACATGTGATTCAAACTCAAGTTTTGAATATAAAATAATTTACATGAAATATTATCATCTCTCTCATCCAGACAACATACAGAAAGACCGAAAAAAAAGGACAATGTAATAGCTTAAAAAAGCGGAGATCGTCAAATAAATGATTATTCATTACTCTGAAGCACACTATCATTCACTCGACCAACTCATTTATACATTGTGACAAAAAAAGAAAAAAAAATATGAGAAAACAGCTAAAGTTTGTTGCTATTGCTTTTTGTTTCACTTGTACAAAATTAAGGAATCGATTCATTAGGAAAAACACAATTGGCGATGATAGGGATACGACTAACCGTAAGTAGTAACTGTGAACACAAGTTTTAGAAGGAATCGAAGTCATCACAAACAGAATCAATATTTTACATACATGGCAACAGAAAAAAAATTTTAAGCGAAAAAAAATACGTTTTAATGCATATCAATGGAAGACTGGAAAAAAAAATACATACGGGGCAGGAGTGGGAGGAAAGAAAATTGAAATGCTTTGAGAAATAATACAAAAGCGTAAAGTAGATTTTACACAATACATATACATATTTGCGCATATCATCTATCATCAGAAGATCTATTGATATTATTATTATTATTAATAATATTAATTGTAGTAGTACTAGGTATGGTAAAAGAATCCCTGCGTTTAGCAGCACAAACGACTAGATTAGGTGTTTGTGCGATTGCACTTGGACGAATAACAAAATAACGATTTGTTGATAATGTCGACGATGATGATAAGGAGGAGGAAGAGGAGGAGCAGGATGAGGATGATGATGCTATCAAATATGGAGTAGTTTCATTCGTCTGAACTTGAGCACAACTAACTGGATGTGCAAACAATGTCCTAGTTTGTGGTTGATTCAATTGTAAGGTACGTTGAAAGTAGTAATTATTGGGTCTAGAATTGGAATGCAAAGGATGAGCAGAAATACTAGGAGATATTGTAGTTGGACAAGTTTGTAAAGAATTTGGGATATATAGTGTATCTAATGTGCTATCAACAGAACAATCTAACACCTGATTAGAAATTCTTGAGCTAAGAGTAGTTGAAGGAGTTAATGAAGAAGTGGAATAATTAGAAGACAAGCCAACATATGTGCACGGTTCATTTGAAGCTATCAATGACGGTGAATAGACTAGTTGAGGATTCAAAGTGTTTACTGACATATCCATCTTTTCTTGTGATTCAAAGACAGATGAAGAAGACATCTTACAATTTAAAATATCTGTAATAGATGATGTTGACCTTGTTTTATTCACGATAGCTGCTCGTATTGGCGGGATATGCTCAGCAGAACTGACTCTACAACCACCTATAAATCCAGAAATTGGTTGAAACTGACTTTGCTGTTGTGTTTGTTGATTACGCAAGTGTAACAAACTGGTAAGAGTAGGACCTGGATGTTTTTAACAACAATAAAAACACGAAACGTAAAATCATTTTGCCATTATATACAACAGTATAAAAAACAAATCTGGTCAATCAAATATTTTGCGATCTACTAGTAGAACTATAACCCACTATCTTCATCACTGCATAACTATGGTTACAATTACTTGGAAACGTGTGACAGATGCATTTTACAAACCCAAAGTGATTACCTGAGCCTTAAGCACATTGTGATGAAAAACAGTTCTAACGACTCCTGATGCAGTCATGTAAGGATAGTATTCTCAGTTCACTTTAAACATTTAGTTTGTAACCCAAAGTAACAAATTTGGTTAATTCATGAGCTGAAATAAAGCTAGATCAACTCGAGCAGTATACAGAAAGATGAAAAACAAATACATGAGACTAAAGGCCTTAACTCAGTAAAAGATTTTCATCACGTGGAAGAATAGCAAATAAACTATTTTACCTAACCAATGAGTCTTTTGGTTCCATGAATCCCAATAGATAGAGGCAAATACAGTGCATACCTGTTAACACTTAAGTTATGCATTGTTTTAATTTGATATTTTTGAAAAGGCTTCTTTCTTTTTTGCTTTCTACATCACACTTAGAACCAATAATAACTAGGTATCTCTAAAACGTGCCCCGAATATTTCACTCCATGCGAGTTCGTAACCCAATCTGCTAACTATTACTACACCGAAACCGCGCTTCGCTTCAGCGTACGTCACTACCTAATGAATACATACAGGTTTTTGGTGACAATTACCTTTAAAATATTAACCATGTCATAATTCTTTGTCGTACATGTAACAGTATTAATCAAAACCACAACCACACGATAGATACAAAAGACAGAAATTACCATTTGAAAGTAAAACATTTAAGATATAGCACAATTTTGGTAGGAAGATATTCTATGAACTATAAAACACTTACCGAAGTTAACTTTAAGCAGTAAATGAGTGCGATTATCTCATTTATCTGCAGAAAATATAATTTTATGGCCTAATAGTCAACAGTTATAATGCGACTTGACATCTAACCTGTGGATTATGGGTCTAAATTCAGCTTAATCCATCAAACGTTTTAGGTAGTCAGATAGTTCTGTTAGCTCCTTTCTAATATGTGCACCTCATAGCTTGGTTATCTTGAATTTTTCCCCATAATTAATAACCTAATGTCGTGTTTAGTCTAAATACACTATAAATAAACAACATGTGCAATGTGTATTTTCAATAAAATGGATTTCACTGTTACACAGTACTATATGACGTGACAACTCTACAACTTTAACATTTCATCTTCTACAAAAACCTGCGATAAGGATAACCAAAACGATATACACAACGCCTTTAGTTATCGCAACACAGTAGGAAAAAGTGAATGGTATACTACTGTTATACATACCAGCAACCTTCTGTCACTTAGAATAAGGATATAATAGCTCGATAATAAAACTCGAGCCAAAACAGTAGGTCATAAAGGGAAAGAAATTAAACAGTCAACGCAATAAAAGTTTTAAAATCTGTGATAAGACAGGGTACAGATGCATTTGAACTAGATTAATATGATCTAAAACATACAACCAATAAACTGAAATACATTGACTTAGCTTGACTAATTTCACCAATAAATTTTAACTGTTGTGCAAGTAGTGTAGCAGACAGATAAAATCAACGCAGAACTTCACACAGGAGTGCATCGGTTCAAAATTCCATACTTCACAGTAGAATGATTAGAAGTAAGAGAAGAGTAGAAGGAGAAAGAAACTGAAAAAAGGCTGGTGGTAGGTGAAATGTCCCAACTTTCATAGACGTCAAAGAGTGGATACATTTGAACCGTTGTGATCAGTCACCATAAATATAGTTGAAGCTCTTCAACTATTGATTCCTGCTAACTTGAGGACCTCAACCAGACAGTCTACGCTTCCCTACACGGTCATTATCAGCAGTTAAAGACTTCGTCAACTAATACCAAGTCTTAATCTGACCACCCTGAGCCTCAATCCAACCCAATCTTGCTTAAGTTAACATTGTATATTATGGTCGGCGGTGGTGCACAACAGGTGTCCAACCCAATCAATTATCGAATTTTTCCGCAAACTCATCTACAGACTTGTCTTTTTCACTTAACCTCGACATTGCTCAAAATCCGGTTTCATCATATATGGGCGATGCTACAAAGAAACCGGTAGCTTCTTTATATCAGTTTTAAAGCTGAGTGACAAGACAGAAATTACTGTGCACCACGTGCACCTTTTAATGGGTAGTCAGACATTTCGCCGGCGCAAGAAATGCAGTAAGTTAGTAAACGTCAGACAGGTCTTCTATATTCGGGGTGAGATTTCTTCAGTGACTAGGTCATTCAGGCTAATACAACTCTACAAGTAAGTGAAGTGGTCAATACATCCTACAACTTTGCTCCCTATCTTTTAACTAAGAGTAGCTGCAGACCAATGCTAAAGCATCATCTTACATTCGACAGGTGCGAAACGCATGTCAAACATACACATACTTGCCAAAGGCGTTCAGAATACCCGCATTTTGTCAACATATTCACCCGGTAGGACAATTTGGTTTGCTTACTCTGAATGAACCAAGTACCCTTCTGGAAGTAAGTCAATTCCTGAGGAGTCAGAGATCCCCGGGGTTATGTTCATTAGCACGTCTACAACGAGGTTACACAGGAACGGTGAAAGTAGCATAACAACTTGAAGTGACAGATTTTTATACAACATAGTATGCTAATTTATTTTTCTGAGTACCGAACTTCAAAAAATGGTAGATAAGGCGGGAAACTAGCAAAATCAGAGAGAAACAACTTTGAAGGAAGAATGACAAATACGACTGAGGATATACTGAACTGACACGCTGTATTCAATGGACCATTTTGAAGTGTTCAAGGAATTAATCAAACAACGTTGACTCGTTCAACGAGGAAGTCAAAACACTGTGAGAATATTCTAGGAGCAATTCACATGAACACCAAATTGATAATTGAACTACAGCTTACACAAGGCGAATATAATGTTGACAGAATAAGACAATAAAGATTTTCCTCTGTAAATAATCTCAGTAGAAAAATATGGAGCACATCTTCACACAGAAAGATAACACACAATTCATCCGTTTTTAACAAATGATACAACTACTTCTGTCGAATCCTATACAAAGTTACGAACCACAAATCTATGGAGTGAAGCAAGATAACAGGACATAATCCACTAGTCTGGATAAAAAAGATTCAGAAATACAAGGAAAACAAAATTAAACCTATGAAACTAAGGAAACCCCCGGTAGAAAAACAATCAGTCCAAATGATTTAATAGACACCGCAATTTTATACACCGAGTGGAAGGAAAAAAGTTTCGGAAAGGATCACATTCGGATGCAAATTACTGTGGAACGCTGAAATTCGTCAACAACCAGGAGTTTTAATAAAGTATTAGAGAAAATAGGGCAGATGAACATTTGTAATTTGTAGAAAGAAAGCAACACGATTCAAAAACAATTACAATTATCTCTTAATAAGAAATTGTCTAAATTGAAAAAAACCTAATACGTGCGTGATACATTTTAGTTGGGGATAAATACCAGTAGAGACAGACAAAAAAACAACAACATGCAACAGAGCACATCACCGAATCAATTAAAGATGCCACAATACAGTGAAAAATTTAAAGCCACTTGAAAATAGTAAAAGATAAACAAAATTAGTGGTACTAACAATGAAGAAAAGAAAACAAGTAGGAATTGAAGGGGGGGAAGTACATATGAAAAGTCAACTGCATACAATATTACAACCTGAGACGGTTGAATTATAGACTATTTCACTACTAGCCACTATAAATCATTATTATAGTTAAAAACAGGCAATATTAAGGCATCCCCACAGGAATCCATATACCAATAGAGACCGATCAATTCGGTCCAGTCAACGACGGGATAATACAAGCAATACAGGAGAACTATACTCGTCGCACAAGAAGTGGCTACCGTGGCTCGGTGGTCCAGTGGATAACGCTTTCGGGGTTGGAAGCGATCGGTCCACAGTTCGAGTCCCGATGGGAACATCACTCACTGGGAGGCAGGTACACCCAGCTGACGAGTCCCAAGTGAGACAAAACGCGCGTTCTGTACTCCACTGTTAGCCATTATTCATCATTAATATTTCGAGTTGAATTATTTAACCTTTGAATTCCATTATCTGAAGAGCTTTGCCTAGCAATTCTATGCTTACAACAGTCAGATAAGACGATAATTCAACTTATGTGCAATATATGAGTAGTCAGATGCCCTATAGTTTCATAGGCAGAGCGGTCAGACAAGAACACTTGTATTTTGTTTACTTATAAAAACCAACAGTTAAATAACAGCGATTTCATGTCTATAAACGTTAGGACAAAAAAAGCATGTAAGTAATCTGACGTGTTAGTCGAGGGTAGCATTTGTCAGACATCGAGGACGAAATAAAACCCGACCAATAGCTTCTACCCTGACGTGAGGGTTAGGTTTGCATATCTCCATGACGCCACAAGCTTTATTAGTTGGAAAGATTGTTATCTGAAGCCCCACCATGCCAGAAAATTCGTTAGCATAGTGATGAGACGAAAAGCAGCTGTCGTCAAACTGTAGACAGGGTGAACTGTCATGGATCCCGAAGATAAAGTCAGACTGCTGGCTGGGAGAAGCATGGTTGCAGTAAGGTGTTCCCAATTAGACGGCAGTTAAAAAAAAAAAACAGCATACTCCTCCATGCTTAAGTCTCAGACTTTCAAAGAGGTCCTGTGTGATCGACCTCAAACATACGTTTTTGAGCTTTATAGTCATGTACTCATATGACTAGCCTGATTTGTGTTTCAATTACATCAAAAAGTAGCCTTTCACAGAGTAGGAAGTCAGAAATTTTTATTCATCTTCAAATCTCTATCAGTCCTCTCCAGTAGTTTGCAGCTTGGACCGTTACACAGTAATATTAGATCCAGCGTTGTAATTGGCTAACTGGCTGACAAAGTATTTGGTTATTATCTGATTCCAGCACTAGAATCCATGGCTGCATTCACCATTGAATTTATTTTCATTTTACGACAACTGAAAAGCCCAAATTTAATTAACTGTGAAGTTAGCTAACGTTTAAAGATCACCAGTATCTCATTAAAATGTTAGTTTAGGCAAAAAACCTTGAATTACTTTTCTGTTACTGACCTAATAAGGTAACTAAATAAAGAGCATGATACAGACCAACGCACACACACACTGAAAAATTTGTTATATTTCGATACATCTAAACTGTCGTACAATAATATGGTAAACATCACCGTGTCATAACTGAAGATGCTGTATGGACGGACATATTTCGAGAACTAAAAAGATTCCTGATCCAACTGCAGACACTAAAAACATCGATGAGGAAATGAAGTATGTTTCGCATCCAGCTACCGTGGACGACTTGGGTGTTGAAAGTTAGAATAAAACATTATAAATACCCTTTAACAATACATAAAGATGAACTTTAATAAGACAGACAGAAGAATATATCAATCCACAGTTCAATGTCTGTACGAATACCCATTACCTCACAGATTTGATTGGAAAGTACTTACTCCCTAAGCACACAGAACGGAGACAAGATTTATAGCTGAGTAACCATAATAATGAAGGTTAAAGAAGACAAAACCTGTTTCGATAAGGCAGTCGTGCCTCAGTGGATAGTGCTCCAGCATTCGAAGCGATTGGTACTGGGTTCGAGTCTTAGTAGGAAAAACATTCACTGGGGTGCAGGTACATCCAGCTGAGAAGTTCCAAACAGGACAAAATGAGTGTCCTGAATTCCACTGCTAGTCAACAAGACGAATATAATAAGTCAACCAGTTCACAATCAAGGGTGATAAGAGTTTTTGGTTTCTGTCTAAACTGGTGCTAACAAACTCAACCTATACACTCTTATGTAGCACACAAGTTTTGAGATAAGGAAGTCTAGGCCATAAATATATTACATTCGTTTATATATATAGTATGGTCTGTGTCTATCATTACGTAGTTATGTAAGTGTATTGCGATGCACTTCGCAATTACTAAACATCAATTATTTTAATATTGATTTCGGTGGACACATTTCATAATGGCATCTCTGTAACACCATCGTAAATACTTATCTAATAAGTCAGAAATAATATATGCTATCCAGTTGCTCAAGTAGAAGTACACTGAATGAGTCTGGCTGTTATTAGATGACTAAATCACTGAATTATATAACATGTAAGTGACACCACATGAGTTATTTTAATTTCCACAAATCTTTGTAATAGCTTCGAAAACTTGATGAGTAATAGGTAATGTTTCATGCACTTTACACGTACGCCATATGTACAGTACATTAATTACTGGTACAGAAATTTATCTGATCACCTTTCATGACGAAGAATTCATAGAATTCCTCATCAAAAAATCTGATGACGAACCAGCTCACTAGTGTTGGATATTCCTCTTAAACTCGCTGAATTATTCTTCTTAAATAAAAAACATACAAATCATGCAAACTTAATGAACTGTGTAACGGTATCACTTAAGTCCTAGACTACGTTATTAATAACTTGTAATCTTGTCATAACATCCCAGGATCATTTCAAGCACAACAGTCTGACATTTTAAGGAAGAAAAAGATCTGGAATCGCTAAAGTCAGCGGATAGTCTTGTTCTCTCGCAATATTAAGTGATTTTCTATCTCATAATAATTAAAATAATTTGAAAACTCACATCCGAGGTTGTGTAACAGCAAAAATATGTAAGTTATCGTAAACACTAGATAGAAACAAGATGTTGCTTGTACACAGAAGTGGTTATTGTAACTCAATGACCTAGTGGATAACGCTCTGGCTTTTGAAGTGATTGGTCCCGGGTTCCAGCCTGACGAACATAGTGTCTAAGATCCTAAGTTCTATAATTCTCCGACGCCTGAGTGGAGCTCGGGAACAGCAAGCCCGAGAAAACCAGGCAGGCTTTAGACCTGGCCGTGGATGTATCGACCAAATATTCACACTGCGCCAGGTCCTGGAACATAGGCATGCTTACAGACGCCCGACAATAGCTGTATTTCTCGACCTGAAGGCGGCATTTGACTCCGTTGATCGAGAAGTCTTATGGCAGTGTCTGTCACTGAAAGGCGTGCCTAGTAAGTACATCACCTTATTGAAAGCTCTCTACTCGAACACTTGTGGGCATGTTAGAGCCTATGGTGAGTTGTCCAGGGAGCTATACTCATCAAGTGGTGTCCGTCAAGGATGCCCACTATCCCCATTCTTATTTAATTTTATCATAGATATTCTTATGGAGGTTTCCCTCTCGTCACCTAATTACAAAGACGTTGACCCGATCACAGGTGAATTTTCCTTAGATCTAGAATATGCAGATGACATAGTCCTGTTAGGTGAAGACGCTGACAAGATGCAGAGTCTTCTGAACACTTTGAGTGGGAATTTGAGAATGTTTGGGATGCGATTTTCACCACCCAAATGCAAATTTTTGCTCCAGGACTGGTCTTCAGCGGTACCGCGGTTAACAATAGAGAGTGAAGTGGTTGAGTGTGTTGACCACTTCACTTACCTGGGAAGTAGGATCAACCCGGTGGGTTAGTTGCCGATGAGATTTCTGCACGGATACAAAAGGCTCGATTGGCTTTTGCCAATTTGCGCCACCTATGGCGCCGCCGTGATATTCGTTTGTCTATTAAGGGTCGCGTGTACTGCACAGCAGTCCGCTCTGTTCTACTGTATGGCTGTGAAACATGGCCATTGAAAGTGGAAGACATGAGAAGGTTACAGGTGTTTGACCACCGTTGCCTTCGTAGTATAGGACGTATTCCGTGGTGTCACCATGTGAGTAATGCAGAAGTTAGGTGTAGAGTTTTAGGGAGAAGAGGTAAGTCAGTCGACGAGGTTGTGAACCTTCATCGACTGAGATGGTTGGGACACGTACTACGTATGCCTAGTCACCGATTGCCTCGTCACACAATGTTGGCTGAGGTGGGTTCAGGCTGGAAAAAGGCCCGAGGTGGCCAGACTAAAACATGGCACCAATGTATGAAGTCTCTGACTGTTGGTTTAAGCCATGTAGGACGATGCAGACTAGGTGGTTGGGGTCCACGGGACAAGAGGAACCAGTGGTTGGAGACCCTAGGTGATATGGCTCAGAACCGAAGTCAGTGGCGCAGATGTATACACACATTATCCTCATCTTAACAACGCTATACCGAATCTCACTATTTTGTCACTCCTCTTTCCTTTCTTCTCGTACTTTATATTTCTTTTGACTGCATTCACTTATCTTCATCCTTCACCTCACTACCTTTTTACTTGATGTGCTGATATGAGGTGTGGCAACTCGGACCGTTACGCAGTAATGCCTGGTCCTATGTTGATAATGATGATGATGATGATGATCCAGTCTTAGTGGGAAAAACATCGCTCACTTGGAGGCAGATTTATCAGTTGATGAAACCCAAACAGGACGAAATGCGCGTTCAGGATCCCGCTACTGGTCACTATCTATCCCACTAATGGATAGAAACAATTCCAATACAGCTACCGGTTAACTCATTACATCAACCAGTAAGACAACCAAAAATATTCAGGAAACAATAAACAGCCAATCAGAGGAAAGTAGCGAAAACGTATCGAAATATGTTACTTAGGAGCAGTTAGACCAATAACACTGCACTACGCCACAGCTACACAAAGTCACTGATATCTACTTGAGATCTTACGTAAAGTAACATCAGTTTATACACACTGCTAGTCGAATACTTTATGACCTCAACTTAAACGAGCACCTACGAAAGTTTATTCACAGAATAAATTTCCCTTACACTATGAAAACTCATTTATTTTAGTCTGGCAGCTAGTCATCCGCTTTATTACTGTAATGACTACACTTAAAAAGGAAGACAAAAATTAATTTTCAGTAAAGGGGAAATAATTCAAGTCACCATTTTAGTAATAAAGAGTTCTAAGTAAGAGGGGTAAGTTATTTTATGAGGTTGCAAAACCCTCGATGACTCAGATGACTGCGGTATGTATGACACGTGTCCAGTCATTGTCAGCCCCGTCGCACAACGTTAGACGGAGCAGGTGGTTAGACTAAAACATGACATGACAGCTTTTCACTGTTGGTCAGTGAGGTGTAGGTGAATGAAGACTTCTCGGGTGAGGTCTGTGTGACAAACAAAATCGGTGGGGTTGAGACTCCAAATTATATACGCCAGATATATATTCACACAAACTTCAACATGATTGGGTTATTGCATCTCGTTAGTTGTCTTACTTCCTCTTTTCTTGGATTTTCGAAAACGTTTAATAATATTTTTCCAATTTTTCCGTCTTTCATCTTGCCTCCTGGTATCTCAGTGTGCTATTGTGAGCTGTTGCAAATTGAACCCAGTAATACCTGGTTTCATGTCGGTATTGATTAATTGATAATGGAAATAATCGTAGAACATCTTAGTTAACTTTAAACAGACAGACAACAATTTTTTTGAAAATACCTCGTCATTTAACCGCCTTAAGTTTTGTCTACTATGCATATGATGATATGATTTAACAAAATTAGAAAAAGAATCTACCAGGTGTTTTGAAGTAGATAAAAATAAGGAAATTTTAAACTCACCATTTCATAGTTTCACGGCAAATATTTACAATCCAATAATGCAATATACAGGAAAAAGATTACAAACAAGACGAAATCTGTTAATTATAGGTATGCAGTTGGAAAAGCAGAGGAAAAGATTAATTCGAATGCAGCTACTATTTTTATCTATCAACTTGACATGTAAGTTCACTTTACTGTTGTAGTTTGGATAGCATAAAACGTTTAACACTTTGTTCAGATAAATAAAAATAAGTTAAGCACTGAACTTGACTAATTTCAAAATTGATTACGACTAGTTGACTTTGATCTCTGAATCGTTTGGCGATCTGTGACGACGTGAACAAATAACAACACACTGTACTGCAAAATTAACACAATAAGAGTACGGAATTGGGTCTAAAGACTACCATCGCAACTAATAAAATAACCAACAGAGTTCCCTCGTGCTATAGAAAAGTTCACCTTTACAGACGAAATACAGAGCCTTAGAGTTGCTCCAGCATAATGTGAATTTAAAATTATAGTGGAGTATAGTAACTACTGAGGAGCAATTCTGATGCAATAATATGTACTTTATTTGGTAGGATCACCTAGTGTCAAAGGTGTTCCAATAAGCTAGAGTTCCTCCCACATATAACTATATTAAAGAAGATACACAACGTATACAAAACCAACCAACAAAGATTTCAAGTTCTCGACGAAAAAAATCATAAACCCTCGAACATGGTAAATATTCAGTGGTACATTTTTGGTACATCTTATAACTGAACCGCTCCGCCGACCTGACCCTAAGCCACCAGATGATACATAAGCCTTCACACATTGGGTTCGACTCATAGCTCAGTACGTAGATCTGCAGTGAGTAGATGAATAAAGCATAGCAAATTTATCCGTAGTCGTTTACTTTAGTGGAGTGATAGCGATACAAGCCCCATATTACAGAACAGCTTCCATTACAATGCGATAAACAGGTATACACTGGGAACAAGACAAGGAAAAACTGCGTAATCCAAATAGTGATATCAACAGACGTAAATTGCCACAAAATAAAGTGGAATAGGTAGAAATTATACTACTAAGATTTACATAACAATAAGATATGAACGTATTTACACCAATGACACTGATTTCCAGCCATACCGCCTACGGTGTTATGGGCTGGATCCAGGAAATTATTGCTACTATTATTTGAAACAAAAACTGTACAATATGAGCACCCAAAGATATACCATAGCAAATAATAAAGTAACACTAAAAAGACAAAAATGTGAGACAGAAAAGAGAAGGAACAGGAACAAAAACAGAAATATGTTGTTGAAGAAGTAGTCCCAAAGATAGAATAAAAGCGCTCATTACTTTCGTTTTACTTTTCAGTAGTGGGAAAGACAAGAATCTTCAAGCATGATCACCGCCGGTTTCTATTCTGCCATCGTCTCAAACCACCGAGTCACATAACTTCTCCAAACCCATACAGGAATTCGCTAGCCACCAAACGGACACAACTATCCTTCAATCCACTGTGCCATGCACTTACCACACCCCTCCGCTTATTCCAGGTACTCCCGGGGCAAATAAACAGTGAACGATGTGGCAGCTACTGGTAGGACATTGGAAACATATTTTCAAGTAACAGAAACTGATGTTTCAAGATGATCGCACTTAATAAGTGACAATTTTTACGATGTTCGTATGAATACCACCTCACCTAAGAATTATTTACATGGGTTTTCCATTGGATGGAGCAAACCTAAGGAGATAACAGTGGTCGAAGACGTAGAATCGTAGAACGTGCTTAGTTTCGAGGGACCAGCTTCTATTTAAGTACAATAGAACTATTTGCATTGATGGGTTGTTTACCTGACCTTTAGCCCACAGTCTAACGTCCCAGTGAAACCAAAAGTGACCAAGTTGGTTAAAACCAATTTTGCTTTCGAAACACGGTTAGAAATCTCACCAGCCACACCCACGTTGGCCCTCAGATAAACTTCTCAACAATTTACCATAAAAGGTGGGAGTAAGCATAGGATCCTTTTACTCTTGTAGACGCAATTGACTGTGCAAAGTGTATACCATACTTACGGACACTCATCGCTAAGTGATTGCGTAGCTTGATGTTGTAAAACGATACTGTCCACATACTCAAGATCGAAAAGTCTTTCACCGGATAACAGGTCTACACTACTACCAGGCACATCCTTTTGACCTCTCTCGAGACTGTCATCGATGACAGTTAAAGAGGAATTGTGAACTCAGACAGCTTCATATAGGCCCCATCGCTGATTTGGAAGAATGAGGAAAGGTGGCCATATACCATCGTTTAGCTAGCGTTGTAAAAGTGTAGGGCTTTTAGGATGTTAACAAACGCATCAGGAACACTCCCGTCTTCTATATCTCTAACAATCAATTTCAAAGTACAGTTCCGACTAGCCAGTTGAAGGAAGCCCTAATATTAACTGTGTAACGTGGGGTGAACATGTGACCAGTGTATTCACAACCTGAAGAAAACCCCGCCTGCTTTTCGCAGATTAGTTAACTCACAAGCTTCGCGGAGCTTGCAAAGTGTGATGGCAGCCAATACGTTAAATCCTCCTGCTGGCAGACTGATACGCAAATGACTATCACATATACTACGCAGATCATAACCAGGAAAGCAACAGTTTTCTTCATAGCACTGAACAAAGACTTTATAGATCAAAGTGGTGTGGAGATACAACTTCACTGAGATGCAAATACACTCACTATTCAGGAGTATCAACAGTTTTAGTAATACACCATACTTGACAGAGCGATTTCATATTGTTTTGACCCAGTGACTGAATTGCATAACCAACGACACCAATCAATGCACTAATTGTGTTACTGTTTAGCAACACGTATGAGGATGTAAGTCCAATTAACACAAAAAGCAATCATAAATATGCTACAGGAGAATAATTTCACACCTCAACAAGTATATACACGTGACCAAATTCACTAGCTGAAACTTACGGACAAAACGTTTTCAGCAGAAACTAGTCTCAAATAAGATAGACATCAAGAGAGAAGAAACGATGATCTTGAATTCAATTACTAGTAACTACCAGAATACCACTATTAGGTCTAACAGATTGACCAATAACTCATTCATTGTGCAGTATATTTTGAAGTGAGTAGTTTTTGGTGAGTCAGCATTACTGTTTGTCCCAAAAATAAATTGGCGATAAAAACGATAAAAGTCAAAGAGTGCTTGAAAGTCATTCAATCCTTATTTTTGACGCCTCATTTGCATGTAGCAACAATCCCCCACAAGAGTTTGAGTTCAGTATTTTAAGGCTTTTGTTACTGACCAACTTACTGAAATGAAATCAAATGGTCTATAATTTCTAGCTATACTTAGATGGTGGTAAAGTGACCATCTTCGAATACCATCTGTGGACGTCAGGGCTTATTTTCAACGTCATAGATCTCATAAGTTTTTAGTTTGTAATGAAAATTAACTCTAAGCCATTACATTTATGTTCATTAAGTTATTCGTAATCAAAGCAGTTATAACCTAAAGATGATTTGATCAATGACTGATATTCCCTAGAGAACAAGGGAAAACTGGTTGTTCCAAATTAGCTTACAACTGTGACCAAGATTTTCGGATTCCGGAGCGAGTACGCTAAAATTCAGTCACCAGGTCTGCATTCAATCAATCAGAAGGACGTGTAGGTTGAACATTACCAAACTGCGAGGAAAAGACTATTTAATTCTACCTGACTTTTAATGGTTTTCTAGTTGATGGAAGTGACAAAAGTTATTTTCAAACTGCTTAAGTTAACACCAACCACTTTACAAAACACTTAAAGTAAAATATGAGATGAGCTGCACTTCACTCGTTTGGGCACTCAATTTTCAACCAGTGTAACCGAATTTCAAACTTATTACTACTCATAAAGATTTACTTGGATTTACATCAATAAGCAATTAAAAATTAAGTGACATACAAAGACAGCATTGCAACACGAAAATAACAAATCCAAGACTAAACAAACCTTGGATTGTGGAAGAACCTGAAGGTCGATAAGTGGCTCGAGCAGTCTTTCTATTCCTTCCAGTGATGCATTTCTCACGCATATCATTTACAATCACCCGACCCTGGAAGAAAAAAAAGAATGATGTATTTAGTAGGAAAGCATTAACAAATGATACAGAAAAGTACTACGAAAACGTCAGATATTGTTGTCATGCAGCCGATAAAAGTCATGGTAATATTGCTTGAAAGCAATAAAACAATAGTATGCAGTCATTTGACCATACTGTTCACGATCAAGTACAATAATAAAGCAATGAAGTGAAAAGTAGACACTCGGTGGTGAAATCTGTCAGAATAATCATACACTGGAATGCAAACACGACTTGAAATGATCAGATGGGGAACCTAGAAAAAAGAGACTAAGCTTTGTAAAAACGAATAACTGCTAACTGTACTCCATTTATTGAAAACAAAGTTCAGGTGGGATAGTGTCACTGAGATAGTAACACTCTTGAGATGGACATTTAGAAGGTTACCCGGATTTCCCATTAGTCGATTAGTAACGAGTGTTGGAAATAAGAAGAGCTAGTTGAAAGACGAAGACAGTGGTCGAGATCTGGCTAATCGTCCTAAACAGTAGAGTTTTAAGTATTAGTAAAACTCCTAGACTCCACTCTACTTAGCTCGTTCGGGACAAACAATTAGTATCATAACCCTCTATATAATAAGTGTAGCTCACAACCCAGAGCCTAAACCTGTAAAGAGTAAAGCTGTATTATTTCTAATTATGATAGGCGCTCTAAATTTCAGTTTGACAGATTCTGATACTCAGTTGTTTGAATCCAGTGGCAGTTTCCTTGATCACAGTATTAAATGATACGTCCCTGGACACTTTAGGGTGCGTCAACTCCCATGACTTTGCCAAGATGTCTCACTATTAGATGCAAACATGCAAGAAACGTTGTTCCAACCATACAAAACTACATCACGGTACATAGCAAGATTGAATTCCCTAGCTTAATGAATAAGTTTTAAACTTCATCGACATAATCCCATGAATATTTAAGACTAGGCATTAATTACTATCTAATTAATGGTCAACGTATAAAGACATGCCATTTCGATTGTATCGATGAAGATAGCTGTATCAGACTAGGCAA
This sequence comes from Heterobilharzia americana, assembly GCA_944470555.2. Taxonomy (NCBI): domain Eukaryota; kingdom Metazoa; phylum Platyhelminthes; class Trematoda; order Strigeidida; family Schistosomatidae; genus Heterobilharzia; species Heterobilharzia americana. The sequence goes on from OX104128.1 coordinate 48,695,010, forward strand.
ATCCGTCTTCCATATTTGAATAGTTGCCACGATCAAGACTAAAGAGAGATGGACAGATAATATCAACATTAGACCTGGCATTACTGCTTAACGGTCCAAGCTACCACACCTCATATTAGCACGTTAAGTGAAAATGCATCAATAAGAAGAATGAAAAAACAAGAAAGAAGGATGTGAAATAGGGGAAAATGTCGTATATGGAAAAGAAAGTAGGACAAGAGAATAGTAAAATCTAGCATGAAGATTAAAATGAATATAATGTGCGATATACTTATTTCAGAGAGCGATTCCAAATCATATAACATGGTCTTTACTCTATGTCACGTGAGTCGCAACCTGGAAGTTTACATTTCCCTACACCACTTAGACCAACAACCAAAGACTTCTTGCAGTGATGTCTGGCCGCCCCTAACCTTTTTCCAACCTGAACCTACTTCAGCTAACTTTGTGAGACGGGGCAGACGGTGACTAGGCATGCGCAACCTATGTCTCAGCCTTCTTAGTCGATGAAGGTTCACAACCTTATCAAATGACTTTTCTCTTCTAGTGAATATTCTACACCTGAGTTCTACGTTACTGACCTGGTACCACAATATACGGCATATGCTACGAAAGCAACGGTGATCGAACACTTGAGGCCTTTTCATCTCCACTACCTTCAGTGGCAATGTCACACAGTCATACAGTAGAAGAGAGAGCTGTAGATGACTAGTCAGCCCTGATAAGCAATCGGATATCATGACGGCGCCATAGATGGCATGGTTTGGTAAAAGTCAAGCGGAGCTTTTGCATCTGTGCGGATATTTCGTCGGTCAACGACCCAGCACGACTGACCCGACACTCAACTATTTCATCACTTGTTATTACTAAACCTGACATCAGTGAAGATAAGTCCAACAGCAGTTCGTGTTTAGGTGCTTCGAAACATTCCAAACATTCTCAAATTGCTAATTAAGGTGTCTAGAAAATTATCCGTCGTATCAACGTCCTCACCCTAAAGACCTATGTCATCCGCGCACTCTATGTCTGTTAAGGATATGCCTGTGACAAGATCGGTGCGAGTGAGAACTCTGTAAGCACGTCTATGATATAATTAAGCAAGAATGGAGTGGATATTCTTGACGGACACTAGACGACGTGCACAATCCATGTGATAATTCAGCATAGGCTCTAACAAACTACAGAGGATCCAGTATAAAGCCACTAAAAGGGTGATGTATTTATCCGGTATCTATTTCAGTAACAGACACTGCCATATAACTTCTCGATTGACTAAGTGGAATGCCGCCCTTAGGTCAAGGAATGTAGCTAGTGCCAGGCCTCAGGAGGTGTCCCTGTATTCAGTGACCAGGTAGAGAAATAAGAACATATATCCACTTGTATCACGCTGAATTCAGCAGTCGAGTTGATGGAAGATTTTTACGGTTATCCATAACATCACAAATACCCAACCTACTGGTGCAACAATTCAACCTTGACAAGAACATCTGGATTTGCTTAAAGAAACCCCATTTGTGCACACTCAGCGGTATGAACCAGCCACCCACCTCATTTCTTTGATCATTGAGAAAAGTCAAAGTCAGTTTTCTCGAAACTATCACTATATATATATATATATATATATATATATATATATATATATATATATATATATATATATATATATATATATATATATAATATCTTAAAATCAATGATAATAATCATTGCTAACTAATCAAGTACGAATAAACTGGCACTGCATGATGGATGGCAATCTATATGCCGTTGCAGAGCTATGGCGGACGGAGATAATTGAAAACAATACTTTCTCACCTAATTTGTACCTTATGAAATATACAAAAGGAGTAACTTGCACTTTCGATTGATAATGTTGATATTCATAGAGATAATAATAATGACAACTCAGAGGGAATATTACGAAGGTAAAAAGTAGATGTACATAAAACATGATGAGATGCTCATCTACCAAAACTAATTTATGGATAAAACACATTTGGAGCATGTGGAGTTTTGAGTCATCGACTGGTGCTGTCGTACACGGCTTCAAAACATTAGTTCACCTACACATGTCTACACAGATCAGACCGACAGTCACAGACAGAAGTAATGATTTTATTTGTACTACTAATCTGAATTCAATGTTAAGTTATGAATGTAGACAGAAACAACATTCCTGGTTGACTTTCTTATTTGATGAGCGCTTCATAGTTTGCCATTATTGGTCACATTTCTGTTTATACATTTGACAAGATAACTGAATCTCACCCACGAATATGAAAACCTTTCCAAAAATAACTTACAACAAGACAGATAAAGATACTAAGTCCGTAGGAACTATCAAATTATAACTGGCATTTAATGAAATCGTACATAATTGCGTAAGTGTTGTCCCAACAGAAACACTAGATAATACTCAACAGTTGGTAAGATAAGAGATTAAGAGACTACAAAACAACTAGACATCATCACGGAAAATGACTTCTGTGAAATGGTGACTGCAGGAAACAAGACTGAAGACAGAGTAGTCATAGAAATACTGTACTACAAAGTCAGGAAATAAGTGAAGTGATAAAATAGTGGTTCACTTTTACAAGAAACTAGTACTTCAAATGCTGATACTACTACATAAACGAATAAGCGAGTAATATAGCATAGGATCTCTCACGAATCTCCATTAAGCAATAAAAGACCAATTTGGGAACCATAACCTTGGATGAGATAATAGACAGCTGTTTCAGCATATTCCATGACTTGTTGTTATTGTACATTCTCGACCATCCAAAACTTTTCCTTAAAATCTTCATGTATCACAGTGAATCGCTAGAAATTTAATCGTCTGTATTTCAATATTTAAACAACTTATGATAAAGTGTGACTCAATCATTTAATTTCATCGGTAAGTATTTACCTTCATTGAAGATTTAGCTTGCGATTACTATCAATTTCCTTTGAATCGTGAAAGTTCACTGTACCATCAGTCTACGACCTCAGTGGCACAGATGCACGCATCACACAATATCTTTATCTTGATTCTTCTACTTGTTTTTGTTCGTTATTAACCCCTTTCTTCATTTTCCCCTTCGTATAAACGACTATTATTTATGATTACGTCTTTTTCCACTTCTCTGTTTCTCATGCTGCTATGATGTATCTTGGATGTGGTGATGTGAACTGTAGCAATCTGGACCACCGCGCAGTCCGATGATGATATTGACTGACTGGTTGACGATGGGTAGTATGAGTACATAGGTAAATTTCTCAATAACAATCTGCAGAGTTTACCCGTTACAAGTGGCTCGACAGGAGTCAGAGTATGTGAAATATGAATGTACAGAACCACGGTACTTTCATGAACTTATAATTTAAAATAAACTGAGTGAATTTGCCGATTACCTTATTAATTAGTTTAGATAAATGCTATACAGCAGATATGCAGTAGAAAAAAGCATTGAAATGAACCAACTTAGCCATTGAAAAAGACGACATCTAAATGAACCATCTACAACAGTTTTATTGTCATTTCAATAATTGGCTGTTTAGAAGAAAACTGGGAAAAGTAGAATTTTAATTTAAGAAAAAGCAACAAACTAATTTGATTTCAGTCAGTTCCACTTATCATAAATCAAAGTCGAAAACGCACGGCTCAGAAACAGACATAGCAACACATATGAACATCTTTTCTGCTGTCATACTTGAAGTTTTATCGTCAAACTGAATTCGTTTTATGTGGTAGACTTATTTAACCAATGAAACACAACTATTTGCTGAGCATACTTCAGTTATACTTCGAGTAATTAACCGTATGAAAAACATTCGGGATTCTAAATGCTCCAAGAGGATAATGGACTGAATGCTAGAAATTAAGTACATATTTATTACGGTCCTTCTGAAATCGATTATATGTTAAATGATCACTTTTTATCTTTCACTACCTTCTGTTTTCACATAGCCTATGTGAGTTTTGCAACAGCGAAACAACGATTTTATCGACAAGGGCCAAAAACCCTTTATCAGTCGAATGTAGCGCGAATATTTAATTTTGTATTAGGTAAAAAACAATTGAGTTTACCTGACTTTCTTGAAACTTTCGACTGCTGAATGATAATTGTGGGAACAGGGTGGTAGGAACGACTGTGGACGGAGGTAATTGTTCAGCAATAGGGACATGTAGTTTACGAGGAAGGTTGATCTCAAAGGATGGTTCGGCAAAAGCTTCTTCTGATGATAGATCTTCACTGGAAATCAGATCATCTAAGTTAATCGTTGTAGCTGCAGATCCTTCTACAGGATGCCGAGTTAACCGACTGGCCCAAATTTGTGCAGGCTGAGATGAAGATAGGCAAATTCGCTGACTTGAATACTGAGGTTCATTGGTCAATCTAGCATTCGGATAAGATGTTGAATTGCCGGATATCTGTTTATTATTCATATATAAGGGCATGTTAGATGTACTAGATTCAGTAAAGTATTCACTTGTTAGAACTGATTCTGATCCCACTGGGTTAAACGGAAAGTGGTTGACATCAAAGGTCGAGATGGTAGGTGAAGCTTGTGCTGAGCAAGAAGATAAGAATACATCCGTCTGTGGTTTAAAATCAACTGCACATGGTTGTGCAATGACAACTGGTTTGTTTCGCTGATGTAGCCTTGCATTAAATTTGTTTGATATAAATCTCATATCAGCAGGACCGTTTGTATTGACTGTATTATGGAATACTGAACAATGACTTTGAATATCGTGGGAAGGAAATATTGCACTCTGACGCAACAGTTGGGAATGACCTGATATGTGAGGTGTTGAGTGATTAAATGTGCTTGAAGGTTCACAGAGACCTTCATTACCACTGATTTCGTCAGTAAGATTAATAACAGTACTAGGTGGACGGGAAGCCTGCATAATCCACGGGAACTGGTGACAGGAAGCGTTTGGGACTTGTCTGTAAAAGTAGGTTTCACGAAAGATATACACAAAGGTATTATTGCATGAAAATGATTATATATATATGTAGGACTGTTATCCGTAAAATATTGCCATAATGTTATTTGATATTTTACACCTTATTAAAAGTTAAACATAGGAAAAGCTTAAGAATAAATTTTACCCACCTTAGGATTTGTTGTCTTCTCTTTGCTTCACGCATCAGATAACGTAAGTCATGCTGACGTGGCACTCTGAGTTTCTCGTCGATGGTATGCACCTAAATAGGTGAAAAATAGCGTGAGACAAAATAAACCATGCATTTATGTGAAAATGTAGTGAGAAACGGAGAAATTACTATTGAAAATCAATCTTCCGAAGTTAAACACTGACTACTATCATTTAGATCACTTGCTCAGTTAGAAAGTATTTCAGACACCAGGAATTCAATTAATCATTCTCATGTGAACTTCGAATAACTAGAATGCTCCAGAATAAAAGGATAAGAAAGAAGTGGCACGATTTTTTGATGGTAGCAACGGATAAACTGTAAATTCATGAGTGTAACAAACAATCGACATTAAAAGTTGGAAATTTCAAATGATATGACCGAAAATGATTGTAGTGACTAAACCGTATCGTCGTCTCATATGCTATCATATTATGAACATCGTGCCTTAGCATTTTAACCCGCTTAATTTCTTTCCGTATCCTCACTACTTATATTTCTTGTTTTTCACATTGATTCTCCCTTTTTGTGCAAACATGAGATGCGGTAAGTCAGACTGATGCACATGCATTAGGCCATTCATTACTGGTTCCCTGTCACTCTAATAAATGAAATTTGAATAAAGAAGTTTAGCAATTAATCAAACTCTATTCGATCATAATGTTGATGTGTCGAATACATAGCCAGTCTTTTGTTGAATAAATCATTTAGTTGCAGATTTCAAGAAATTTCTTAATTGTATGATGAATCCCAACCAAGCATGTAGAATAACATTTTCTGTATTGAGTAATTTTATATATGCATTGTTCACTTTCCTTCTACCTAACAAAAACAGTAACAGTACATTGATATTGTGCACTCAGGAGTTCCAAAACATGAGGACAATGCATCAGATATTTGTAATATGTTTTAACATTGAATGATCATGTCTCACAGCTTAACAGCAGGACTGAACAAACTACCATACAATCGTACTATGATCCACAGTTAGGTATCTTGTCGGTGTCAAAAATGGCGCGATTCGGTGAATATCCGATGGACCTTTTTTATCCGAGATGAAACTTCACCAACAATCTCATTAGGGTTGACGCAACTTTCTAGATATGTAATTACTGGATCACAAGTAAACAAGTCTAGTTGGTTCTGGTCTCCGTGAATAAGTTCTATGGTCCAATCGATTCTTCTAAAAAGACTAACTGACGAAAGTATATTCATATTTTTCATTTATTTGAAGACTAAATAAATTTTCAAAATATCAAGGTTCTAAGGCAAAAAATTCATTTTTGTAAAATAAATCGGAGAAAAACCTTATGGTAATTTAAGTTCAGTGGATAAAGCTTTGTTCACTTTCATCACTTCTAGCGTTCATCTACACAACTTGCACGATAAATTATGGAGTGATATCTTATGTTATTTATGTCAATAAAACCCGAAAAACATGTAAACAGATAACACCTACTGTTCGGAGAGAAATTTTTAATCTCACTAAGATTTATGTTTACTACGCATGACAGGGTAAGCGCATTGATAGCGGCAATATAACTGTAGGTTTCTTAGTATACAGATTAATAGAAGGCCATTGTAAACATTTCAACAAGGAATAATTGTGAAAACTGTAAAATACAAGGATTTTAATTATATGAATGCAACTCAGTGACTAGATGCAGATTTGTGCACTAGACTAAGAGCCAAACATATTGTATGGGGGCCTATGATATCACCTGGAGCGAAATTGGAATCAGTGACCGACATTTTGAAAGTTGATCACTTACCTGAACCAATTACAGTTCCACAACAATTATAGTTTCGAAAAAATATGTAAGAAAATCCAGTCCAGTGAGTTTCACTATCATTACAAACTGAAGTCTTCATGTTGACCCAATCAAAAGAAAACATCAAGATGTTTACCATCGTACACAACTAAAAGAATTTTAGAAGTACAAGTCTTATATTCCCTTAGTAATTTCTCACTTTTTTCTCCTCATGAAAACTTGAGTAGAACGATATTTTCGCTAACTCTAACATCGATTACGCCGTGAGTTAGGTTTGTATAGGGCTTGACAAACACACAAGGAGGACTTTGAAAATGAAAACTAAGCACAAAAGAAATTTTTTAAAATGGAAGTCGCAGCCAAAAGTGGTAGGTAAGGGAAGTGAAACTATTACATTTGATACCGCTAACATATCTGACAAGACTCACATCTCACAAAACAAACAGGATAGACAAAAACAACGCAAGATCTCACACAGAACTGCATCGGTCTAAGTTTCTACACTTCATGGTATCACGCAAAGAGATATGGGACGATGAAGGTTAGTATCACAAAACAAGTACATAGCAGTACCGGGTAAAATTGAGTCTAAACATAAAAGTTTCAAAAAAAACACCCTGTATTATTTTCATTAACACATGAAACAGTGCAAAATGAGCGAAACAAAATGGTGAGATTAAATAAAGATATAAAAAAGTAATAAAGTGGATAATGTCAAAAGGAAAAACCTTACACTCACGGTGATTCTTATTTCACATCCACATACTGATTTGTAACAGGCTCATCTGTATCTTTGATATTCACACATTAGACACGTTGAGTTACTGCGTTAGGCTACCGTAGTGACATCAAACCAGAAAGTTATACAGTACCTGCAAACGTTAATCGAACGAAACTCGATTCCCACTCAAATCCTGTGTAAAAAACCAACCACGTACATACTTATGTAGAAAGCATTTGTTTAGGGACTGGTCAAACTGCCAAACCTCAGGAGTGAAGCTGTTTACAACCCGTTAGTCACTACTTGAAAGTTTTTTTTATACCAATAAGCCTCAGCATCAGTACAGTTTTGAAAAAACGTCCATTCAGGAACACGTTTGAAAAATGTGTGATATAACTTTAGTTAGTTGTGGGTTAAACATGAAGCTTATTTCACCATGCTTCACTAAATTTGACCAGTGCTACAGCGATAGCAGTGACGGAACTTGGAGTTATCTCGTGAAGTCTCACTGTTGATCCGAGCCGTATACTGAGGTGCACGCTATCTAATTAGGGTACTAGAAACCATAGGAATCAATCGGTGATGTAGCTAAAAATCGGTAAAGTGACGTACATATATACACCCTTCACTACCTTCGAAATCTCGACTGTTTTCAATATCCCTCACACATTTATTCTTTCAACCTCCACATACTTTTGAATACATTAGCATAGCCTTTTCAATCTACTCATTCTTTGAATGCGATTGTAAAGTGTGGCACCATCATTGTCCATTGACCAGGCGTCACTGTGTAACGGTCCGAGTTGCCATAGCTCACATCAGTACATCAAGGTACAAAGATAGTGAAGTGGAAGATGAAGAAGAGAAAATTCAGTCGAAAGAAATACAAGGTACTAAAAGAGAGAAATCAAGAATGAGAAAATGGTGAGATTCGATATAGTGTCGTCAAGATGAGGATAATGCGCCACTGGCATCGGTTGTAAACCACATCACCTAAACTCCAACCACTGGTTTCCTTTTCCCTGAGGACCCCAACCGGCTAGTCAACATCGCTTAAAACAACAGTCAAAGACTTCGAGCATTTTTCCAGTTTGAACCTGCTTCGGCCAACAATGTGTGACGAGTAAGACGGCGACTAGGCATACATAACACGTCCCAACCATCTCAGTCGATGAAGGTTCACAACCTCGTCAACTGACTTACCTCTTCTCTCTAAAACTCTACGCCTGACTTCTGCGTTACTCACATAGTGACACCACGGAATACCACCTATACTACGAAGGCAACGGTTGTCAAACACTTGAAGCCTTCTATTGTCTTCCACCTTCAATGGCCATGTTTCACAGCCATACAGTAGAACAGACCGGACTGCCGTGCAGTACACATGACTCTTAATAGACAATCGGTTATCACGACGGCGCCATAGGTGGCGTAAGTTGGCAAAAGCCAACAGAGCCTTTTGTATTCATGCAGGGATTTCATCGGCCACTGAGCCACCAGGGCAGGCCTGATCCCACTTCCCAGCTGAGTCAAGTGGTCAACACACTTAACCAACACACTCTCCATTGTTAGCCGAGGCACCGTAGAAGACCGATACTGGAGCAACAATTTGCATTTGGGTGGTTAAAAACACATTGCAAACATTCTCAAATTGCCACTCAAAGTGTCCAGAAGACTCTGCATATTGTCAGCATCTTCATCTAACAGAACTATGTCATCGGCGTATTTTAGGTCTGATGAAAATTCTCCCGCGATTAGGTCAACATCTGTGTAGTCAGGTGACGAGAAGGAGACCTGTATAAGAATATCTATGATAAAACCGAATAAGATTGGAGACAGTAGGCAGCCTTGACGGACAACACTCGACTGGCACAGCTCCCCAGATATCTCACCATAGGCTCTAACACGCCCACGAGTGTTGGAGTAGAGAGCCATCAATAAGGTAATGTACTTACTCGGCATGCCTTGCAGTGAGACACATTCCCAGACTTCTAGACCGAGTCGAATGTCGCCTTCAGGTCGAGAAATACAGCTGTTGTCGGGCGTCGGTAAGCGTGCCTATGTTTTAGAACCTCACGCAGTGTAAGTAGTTGATCAATACATCCGCAGCCGGGTCAAACGCCTGCCTGGTTTTCCCGAGTTTGCTGTTCCCGAGCTCCACTCAGGTGTCGAAGAACTATAGAACCTAGGATCTTAGAAACTTTATTCGTCAGGCTAATTCCTCTGTAGCATAATCAATATCAGTCAATTATTCATGCTTTAAAAACAACAAAATGAATGGGTTTCCACACCATGCGATTATGATCCAAATGACGGAGAGAGCGACAGAATGTTTCACATGCTGAATATATATATATATATATATATATATATATATATATATATATATATATATATATATAACCTCGCCTGGCCAACTAGTTCACTAGTTACTAGCCAGTCCTAAACCCGCATAAACAGGGAAAATTGGGCATACGGCTAGCAACCCTAACCCAGAAAACCAATCCAACCACTAAAGAAACTTCAAAGCACAAACAAAATATAAGAAATAAACTTATTCCTCGCTGGGACCGGAGGGACGAAATGATGCCGGTTGGTGAAAGCCTTCGGGAAGCCAACTGGCCGATGTGTCTTCGCCTTCCTCGATGAAAGCGAAAGTAAACATGGGGACATGGAATGTCCGCACCATGTATGAACCTAACAAGGCTGACCACATTGGAAAAGAGATGAGAAGGTATAGCAGAGAAGTGCTTGGAATCTGCGAAAGTAGATGGAATGGAAGTGGACTCTCCAAATTGTCAACTGGAGAGTCAATAATCTACTCCGATATTGTCACGCAGACGACAGCCACGAGCACAGTGAATTTCGAAGTGGCTATCATGATGTCCCCAACAGCATCAAAAGCTATCATGCAGTGAGAACCAGTCTTCTCCTGTAGGATCATGACAGCAAGATGCAACTCAAAAGGAGAGAAAGTCACAATCATGCAATGCTACGAGCCAAAAAATACAGCAGATCAAGAGAAGAAAGAGGAATTCTACAGACAACTGCAATCAGTACTGGATAAGATTCCAGTTGGCGACATCAAAATTCTAATGGACGACATGAATGTCAAACTGAGAGCGGACAGCAAAGGAGGAGAACTTATCATGGGTCGAGAAGCACTCAATGAAATGAATGAGGACGGAGAACTGTTTGCAGATTTCTGCGCATTCAACGATTTGGTGATTGGAGGCAGTGTGTAAGAACATAAGGATATTCACAAAGCGACATGGATTACACCAGGTACCAGGACACACTTAAAATCAGAACGACTTCATCTCAATCTGAAGAAAGTGAAGACGCAGCTTACTGGACACAAGTTCAGATCACGAGGGGGAGCAGATGTAGGTTCACACCACTCACTATCTACTGCAAGGAATCTACCTTCAAAATCAAGTTGAAAGCCTTCAGAGAAATTGATGGTAGATCACAGTTGAAGTTCAACACCCAGAACGGAAAGTGAAGGACCAAACTATAAAGGATGTCTTCAGGTCAGTCAGTGATCAGGAGAAAATGGGAGAAATTAGACATCCCCGAAGATACTTGTACGGAAGAACACTGGAACTCTCTGAAAGCTATGTAGAAAGAAACCTGCATAATCGTGTCAGGAAGGAAGAAGAAAGAAGACAAGGAATGGATCTCGACAGAGACATGGAAGCTGATGGAGGAAGAAAAGGAAGATGGTGAAGCAGAAGACAAACCAATGCAAGGATGAACAAAGAAAAGAGAAACTGAACACAACCTATGAAACACTGGACAAAGAAGTGTAGAAGAGTGCTCGCAAACATGGAAAGACACTTCTACGTCACACTGACAAGTGAAGCAGAACTGGGTGCTGCTAGGAGAGACCTGATAACACTATATCAAATAACCAGGTTACTATCTGGGATGGAAGACATCAATGCAGATGAAATCAATGAAAGATAGTGAAGGAAACCTAGTTACCAAAGAGGAGAAACAAAGGAAACAATGGGGTGACCACTTCAAAAAACTCTTGAATCGACCATCACCACCACCTGCGACTCGTCCAGAAACACCATCAGCAGCCTAACCACAGAATTACCAGTGAACACAAGCCCTCCAACAAAAGCCCAAATCCTGAACGCAATCAATTTGCTGAAATACGGAAAGCAGCAGGACTAAATGAAATTCCTCAGGAGGCACTGAAAACAGACGCAGAGACAACAGCGGAATGCTCATATCACTACTGCAGAATGTTTGGAAGAAAGGAAATGTACCTGCCCATTGCTTGTAAGGAGGGCTACCTTGTCAAACTTCCAAAGAAGGGAGACCTAAGTCTTTGCAAGAACTGGAGCGTAATGACTCTCCCGTCCACCCGAAGCAAGCAAAATATTAATCCGCATCATCCTGGAGAAACTAAAAGATGTGCTGGATTCAAAATTACGACCAGAACAGGCTGGCTGGCTTCATGAAGAACAAATCATGTGCAGATCAAATTGCAACACTACGCATCATCATACAACAGGGTATAGAATGGCAGTCAACTCTCTGCCTCAACTTCATCGATGTTGAAAAGGCCTTCGACAGCGTCGACCGAGAAGATATTTGGCAGCTGCTTCAACACTACGGAATACCGCAAACCTTTATAAACCTCATTAAATAGCTATATGAAGACGCCACATGCCAAGTGACTCATAATAGAAACCTCAGTGACGCCTTTTAAGTGAAGACAGGAGTAGGACAAGGCTGCGTACTATAGCCCACGATCTTCCCGATTGTGGTGGACTGGATCATGCAGCAAGCCGTGAGGAGCGAGAAGACGAGCATACGCTGGACCAAAGAAAAGACCTTAGAAGATTTGGATTTCGTCAATGATGATTTATATCTAATGTCGCAGATCTACAGGCAAAAACCAACAAGAAGAGGCAGAGAAAACGGGACTTCAAGTGAACGTAGATAAAACGGTCGTAATGAAGATACCCAACCAACAATAACAGGCACCAATCATTATCAACGGGAGAAACCTTAAAGAAGTTGCCTCTCTCACCTACCTAGGCAGCATCGTTTCAACTACAGGCAGCAGCACAGATAATGTCAAAGCCAGGACCGGAAAAGCAAGACAGATCTTCATTGTTCTGAAATCAGTGTGGAGATCTACTGGACTCAATTCAGCATTAAGAAAAAGACAAATACTAATTTCAGTCAAGTCAGTGCTTCTATGTGGTGGTTGAGAGATTTGCGCCTTACGAAAAGCATTTCCAACAAACTAGAGATTCATCAACAGCTGCCTACGCTCGATGCTGAAGATCAGATGGCCAGAAAGAATAAGCAGCAAGGAACCCTGGCAACGAAGCAACCAAAAACCTATCACCCAAAAAATATTCAGAAAGTGGAGATGGATTGGGCATACAGTAAGAAGACCATTTGGAGACATCACGTGCCAGGCCCTCGAGTGGCATCCAAAGGGGAAACGAGTTGGACGTCCGAGGGTGACAAGACTGAGGAGATTGTATGAGGAAGAAATGAAAGCTTGTGGGCAGTCATGGAGCCAGGTTGAAAAGACTGCAGAGAATAGAGTGGAACGGAGACGTGCTACTGAAGTCCTATGCTCCACTAGGAACCCAAGAGACAGGTTATATATATATATATATATATATATATATATATATATATATATATATATATATATATATACGCGAAGATCGCTACACACTCAAGTTACCCACCTTTTGTCAGTGGTGTATCCACAGGGTCAACAAATTGAACGAAGCAAGCTACTTAAGGTTCAACTTAAGCTTTAGAAATTCTAAGCACAAAAGACGAAACAGGACACTGCCTATACAACAAGCTTATTGAAATCACTTCTTTAATTTACTCACGCCTAAATTTTGCTATAGATGGTATTTAATGAACTTTAAAACTGATGTCAAAAGTAATATAATCAGCCGACAACTTCACTAATCCAAAAGGCATATAAGACAGTTTATTATATAAGTTGAAAAATCTACAGAGCATCACATCAAAAGTATAGTCTTAAGATTCACCGAAGTAAAAGGGTGTAAAGTGAGAAATCACACGACAAAACAGAAACTTACTGTACATAAAACTGAATTTTTGCACTTAATATCATCCAACTCTAAACATCCGCATTGAGTCATGGGATCAAATGTATCGTCTGAAAAAAGGAAAACATAATCTCTATTTTAAGTAGATATAAATCAAGCTCATAACTAGTGTACTTGATACCGACCAAAAATTTACTACCGTGGTGTGGAAGACGGATTTTTCTATTGCGATGAACTAGCCAGGTTGTGATAACTGAAGTGATTGCTACAATATTGTCAAAAAATCGAGTGAGATCGAAAGACTGATACAGTTTTAGTGTAAATAACTTTAGTGTGAAGGGGATATGAGGGCGAAACAGGGCCATAGACTAAAAATGAATGAAATGGTAGCAAAGCAATTTCGTCAAAAACAGTCTTCTCAGAGATACTGCACTGTATTGTCGAATATAAATCATTGCACTCTGCATTCACCATAAAGCTTTTCCTTGTTCAAAATAATGTTCATCAGGAAATAAATGGGACAGTTTGAAAAATGAACATCTCTAAAATATGTTTGTCATTGATCTGAAGGTGTCTTCCGATTTCCGTAGTGAAGTAGTAATGACTCCTTTTCTCGTCACGGTACTTCAAAACAATGATGTCAACGGTGAGTTTACTTATAAAACAAATCCTCCACACCTCTCATTTTCCTATCTTCATCATTTCCTTTAGTTGTAAAAATTACTGCGTCTACGTTCAAACGAATCGTTACTCTTAAGCCAACGAAATAGTGTACATGGAGTACAGCGAAAAAATGGAGTCGCTTTGCTCAACGTGAAAGATTTAATTAACCATATGCAGATAACTTTGGTCAAAAGACCAAGAATGTCACATTAGCCGATAACTTCAGCCTTAAAACAGTCGGAGTTACGAAAGACATTTTAATGGTGGTCCTGATATCCAACTTGATGAACAGACTATTATCATAGTGCAGGCGATCTCAAGTCAACAACAGCTGTCGACGTAAATTAATTGGCTGTCATAGTTACTGGCACTAACTAACCACTAAGAAAAAATAAACAGAACTGTATGCTATCACTAGGAATTTGAGGAAATTATCAACTTTGTAGTATGTACTTTGATTCCTAACAGGTGCCTGGATATGTTTAATAGACAGCTAAGTAGTAACATGAGTACTTCAAACGCACAGTAACTGACTTATAGATAACCCAAAACCAGCAAAAAGTGGTCATCGATTCTCATTCTGATTTATTTTCGACAAATATACTGATAAACTTATTATCGTGGAACTAATCATACAGGATAATTTCATGACGTGTATGAAAGCCAGTTCGGGTAAATTAGACAAATAATCAAGACAACTAAGTACAAACAATCTATTAGTGCTCTACAAATAAGCACCATATCAAAATCATCTGCATTTTTAGAATCAACATAAGATAAACTGAAAAAGACAAGCTTGCGTAATGGTAGGACATTCGGGACAATAAAACAAAGCGAAAGATTTCGTTTCTCGGTCGTCCAGTATTAAGTACAATTAGTTAGCATCAATGCAAGACATGAATATATTGCATAACGGCGTAGGCTGCCGAACCTAATATCACCACACTAAGGTAGTAGGTGCTAACACCTAACACGGATAAATAATACAGCATCCCTGGACGCCTAAAACAGCGTTCTAAGCTACACATTAAACTTTTCAATCTGTGTATCCTATATCAAATCAGACAACCAGCTTTGTTGATGTTGAATGGCTGTGTTTGTAAAGGGCAGACGCATCCCTGATATGCATTTTAAGCCATATCACAAAGTCTCGAACCATCGATTTCAGTAGTCACGTGAATCCCAACCTGGAAGTCTCCACTTCCTTACAATCGAAGACTTCATGTGTGACTGTGTTATAGGGTAGATGGTGATTAGGCATATGTAATATATTTCAGCCATCTCAGTCGATGAATGTTTACAATTTCACCAACTTTCCTTTCATATACACCTGAGTCCTACGTTACTGACGTGGTGGCAGCAAAACACACGATTTTAGGCGTCCAGGGATGCTGTTTTGTGAACACAAATCGTTATAGTTGGAGACTCTAGGTGACATGACTCAGAATGTATATCATTAGCGCGTCTGCACTCACAAACACAGCCGGTTAACATCAACGACGCGGGTTTTCCCATTTGACATAGGATACGCAGACAAAAAATCAACGTAGGACCTGGGCACAGAAATGAACCGGTTCAAGATGCCGCACTTCACAGTAATGTAGGTGTATGAAAAAAGGGTAGTATCAAAGTAAATAAAGTAGTGTGAGAGAATAAACAGTCTGAAGATAGAGATTAGGGTAAATATCCAAGCTTTAGATGTCAAAAACTGAATACATTTACACCATTGTAACCGATTTCTAGCCATTTCACTGAGAGGCCTCAACTATTGATACATTTTGTCTCAGGGGCCGACCCAGGTAGTCCAGGTTCTCCATATGACTCAGACCAACAGTAGACTTCATCAACTGGTGCCACATCTTAGTTTGACCACTCTGAACACTATTGCAGCCTAACCCAACCTTTCCTAGCATGGCACGTCGAAGTAGGTGGTGAATCGACATGCGCAATACATGTTCAAGCCACCTCAATTGATTGAGGTTCACAACCTCAACAACCGACTTGCCTAGTACTCTTCGCTTGGCCTCAGCATTGCTCACACAATGATTCCACCGAACGCCAGAAATGCTATAAAAATACTTATGATCAAAACCCTTTGAATGCTTTATGTTGTCTACTTTTAACGCTCATTTCTCACAGCCGTACAACAGGACAGAAGACTCAGCGCAGTACACTCGTTTTTTGACAGATAGCCGGATATCCCCCCAGTCGGCACCAGAGATAACGCAAACTGGAAAATGTCAAACGAGCCTACTGCATCCGAGCTGAGATTTCGTTACCAATCACCCCATTAGAGCTGATGCAGCTCACCAAGTAAGCGAAATTATCAAAACATTCCAGAACTTCACTCCAAATCATCAAATTAAAAGTACCTGTGGCAGAACAGTCCTGCAGCATCATCTTGCATTTCACAAGTGCGATCGAAGCCCAAGCCAAACATCCTCAGATTTCCGCTCAACGCATTCAGAAGACCTTGCATTTTTTACAGTGTCTTCGCCAAGTAGAATATGCTCTGCAAACATCAAATCAACCCGATATCTTCCAGGATGTCGACTTATCCCTGTGAATTCGGACGTACCTAACGTTACGTACATCAGTACGTCTATGAAGAAGTTTAATGGGAACAGTGACAGTGGGTTTACCTGACGGACACCACTAGTTGTCGTCACTTAACATGACGACTCTTCATAAGCACTTAGACGGCTGAGTTTGAGTAGAGTTGTGATTAGCGCTATATGCTTGCTCGATACTCCCTTCACAGTCAGACACTGTCACGACACCTCACTGTCGATAGAGTCAAATGCCGTCTTCCAGTCAAGAAATATGACAATTGTGGGCGGCCGGTAAGTTCGCCTGTTCCAGAATCTTTCGGAGTAAAAATTTGATCGATGCACTTTCGCCCAGGTGTGTCTGAAGCCTAACTGGCTTTTCCTAGTTTCCTGTTCTCGTGTTTCAGTTAGGCATCAGATAACTATGGATCCAAGGATCTTGGACACAAAATTATTAAAACTACTTCCGCTATGATTGTCACAGGAAGACTTCTCTTCCTTCTTATAAACTGGAAAGATCATTGAAGTAAACCAGTCTGATGGCACTACCCTACATTAACTAGTACCTAATCAGCGATTTCCTACCTCTATTCTTGAAACGGTCAGGTGGCGAACTGTCATATCCTGTTGCTTTGCATCCTTTCAGCTTCAAAACGGTTTTATCAACAACAATAACAACAACACAAGGTTCAGATTCAGGATAGATGTTGGGCTAGTAAAGCATTTTTGGAGACCAGCTGAACTCGGCTTCGAAGTGTTGTGCCTAACGTTGCAGGATCGCACTCCTTTCGGTGATAATTTGACTAACTACCGTTTTTCTCTTACCGATATTCTCAATGAGGCTAAATAGTTGCCGAGTGTTACAAAACCGTAATGCATTCTCCTTCTCTCACTCTCGCCACTCATCAACGCTAGCGATCGCTGGGAACTGTTGGTCAAATTAAGCATCTACCATGGAAAACGTGGTCTGGATTCGCATACGATAGGTATACTTACCTCAGTTTGGACCATCGATATTATTAGGCGATAATTCTACTGCGGGGAATTTATTGTCAAAGAGGTTTTTTAATTCAAAATATATTCTTTCATTTCCTTTTTGAGGGTCCAACACAATGTTTATTTTTAAATCTTCGGCAGCAAATATGTGCTAAGGGAAACCTATCGATTCCAGTACATACTTCTTTTCATACATCCGTTGAGCACAACAACCAGCTGAAATAACATAATAATCCAACCGAACGTCACCTATAACCTAATGAGCGAATGCTAGGAACGTTTGGTTACTAACCATCCAAAGTTTAGTGAATAAATGCAAGTTTCACAGTCCACGTCAGTCATCACGTTATAAGCAAGTAATATACCCTCAACTTTCTGTGAAATTAATGTCTAACTGACCGCTCTCAAACACTTCCAATAGACGTTTCACGTGGTGTCTTTTGTAATACGAAATAATAGTATCATTAACAAACATTGCGTTAAATGTAAATTCCCTAATTCACGACACTAGACTTATCTATCCCACAGTAGCTCACTCATAGAGCTTAGGTTCACCGGATATAAATGTCTTCAAGTTGAACTACTATCTCAGTTTTTCAGGTGAACCCTTAAGGGACGCTTAATTATAATTCAAAAAACTTGAAAACTTATATCAAGATCATTAAACCGAATGCTTGGCAAGCCACGAAAACTCCACTACCTGAAAGTTCTTCACGAAACTTCTCTTTATCAACGATTTAAGTAAGGGAGACGACGTTGTTCTGTGATTCTCGAAGTGTATCATGTGTACGAAATTGATAGACAGTTTCTGGCGAACGTTGTCGAAACTTCACCGTAACTTTTAATAGGGATGAACAGCCAGTTTTTTATGTGGCTCCATATATGCCCTCTTAGTTCATCGGAACTTTCTACGGCAGGCGGAAACTCCTAGGGTTACCGCCATGTCTTAAGCGTTATTTTAAAAGTTCTACTTTCAACACTTCGTTTCATATCTTGCCATGAGGCAATGCATTCAAGGAATAATTCCGTGATGTCTAACATAACAATCATCTACGCTAATTTTAACAGGATATTCGTTGCAAGCGAAACGTTTAGTTTCGGTGATGTTGGTTCTCTTGGCATCTGTACAGAACAGGAGTAGATATTTTTTTGGAAAAACAGCTCCTTATGGTCAACGTTGTTACCATAGAAATTTCAGAACGAACATTCAGGGTGCCTTGTTTCTTACCAAACGGTCATCCAAAAAGCAACCACGAGCATAAGCACGAGCACCCTCGAACAGGGTATCAAATTGTGATATGTGAAGTACATATAGATTTCGGCCAGTCGCTTGCAGATATTAACGCAGATATTCGCGAAACACACGCCGAAGCAAAATACTAAACATTACATATCAAATACTAAATTTTGTAGCTGGGCACATTTAGATACAGAAATTAACGCAAACATGTGGCACTGATACAACTCGTTGCGTATCATTGATTTCAAGTCCATATTTGTATTTGTGGGAATTGTGTTTGAGGTGGAGACCAGTAGGTGTTAACGCCAGGTAAAGCCAGGCCTATATACAACAAATGTACATGAAGTATCAGCTAGGATGAGAATTTTAGGTGATGAAAGCAAGGTAAAGATAATGCTGTGGGCTTTAGTCGTCATGAAGCTGAGACGCAATGCTAACCCTCTGTATTCGAATCTCTAACAATACCCATAGTTGACAGCTGCAGGTGCCTGACACTATGAGGTTAGATGTCCATTGTCTACAAAGAAGAAAGTAGTGATTTATCTCTTGAAGCGTTAAACTGTTACGCTTTACATAGTTATTCATTGTGGGCGACTCTTAAACTAATGAAGTGTTTGACAAAACGTTTTCCTTTAATTGGTCAAGAGGATGATTTGTGTTTTGCAGCTAGTTAGCAGACGAGGCAGTGGAGTTCAGATGAGATACTGTATCATGAGATTCTTTCTGAAGTGGATAGTGAGAGACGGTGAAGTACACAAACACTCCTATATGCCCAATCAATCGAGAGAGAGACATACAAACCACATATAGCCTCCAAGACCATACACACACCAAAGCACTGACTCCGGAAAATCAGTAAACTTGTCAGCATTTTGGAACGCGGATGCATCCACAAGAACGATATAGGATACCGGCGTCTCGCAGCTGAATTTGTAACACCACCAAGCCAGAAAATTCACTCACTTCCACTTACACGTTCACGAGAACTAGCAAAAAACTAAATAAATTCTATTCCGTCGTATCATAGAAACATCAAAAGCATTACGTAATTTGGAGCGGATATTTCAAGAGTTTCCTGTCCACAGCTTGATGAATACGATCTACAGTGTTTCGTTTATTAAGGTGTGTTATCAAAATCAACAAAGAGAAGATTCGAGAGATTTCAAAATGCAGCTGGAATCGTTATTCCACAAGCCGAAAATGCCAACAGAGACTACAGAGGAGAAATCAGCTTGGGACCCCATGGCTTAAAATCAACAACTACAAAGAAACAACTGGAAGGAAGACGAATGATGGCCAGAGGCTATCGGCGTGCTGCTAGATATATCTCATCAACCGATTATTCCTAGTTTCCCACTTCATGGGAGGAAATATCTTGAAGAAGCGAGGCTGGGTGCACTGTGAGTTCACCCTCAGCATATGTTTCCAACAAACCGTACGAGTTATCTTGTTAAAAGCACTGACTTTTGTCAACTCTGCAGAATGTTTCAAGGAACCTTACAGCCATAAATGGGAAAAGGCAAACTATGGCTTTCAAGACCAACATCTGACCTCACCTATCCAAAGTAATACATTTAAGTGAAACGGCTTTTGGTGTTGTGCTTCCAAGCAAACGAAAGTAAAACCCATCTACCACCATCCAACTCAACATAAGCTCTCTGAAGCTAATTAGGATCCCAAAAGTGTTCAATAGACCCTCCAGATATAGTGAGACTTCGAAAAAGTGTGCCAGTGCCAGTATAACCCATTTGCGTCGGTACGGATAACAAACTTGACAATGAAACAAAACTAGCAGTCATCAGTGAAAAATGAGAGCAGTCTAACGGATCAAATTATTTTTCATACTTCAACTTTGTACCATCAGTTTGAATTCTTCTCAAAGTTCACTTTCAACATGTTATTGGATGCAGGATGGTGAAGAACCCAAAAAAGCCACTCTAACCTTCCCTCGGAATAACCAAACGCAAGAGAGAAGTATCCTTAAATTACTTCTCTCAAACAAACTACATGTTAGAACTTACGAGTTCAACGGTATGTTCACCGATGAGGACTAACACCACGGTTATGGATTTATCTTCAACAACCCATCACCCGTAGTTTCCATAACAAGACCTGACATACTAATCCATAAACAGAACGTCAAGGCACACTTATGGACGCAACTTTAAAGGATGAAGATGCCTTAGTCTTCATACTTTGAGACTCAGGGTAACCATAAGCAGTACCCGAAAATCACAAACACTGACCTGATTGGCTTCCGAAACTGTGCCTTTGATTGATGCGCGTAACAGGAAAGTAATATGATGCCGAGTGTGAAGCTCCGTGCATAAAAGTCACACGGATTTATTTTCAAATACGAGTGCTATCGATAGGATGGAGTTTATCTACTACTTCGGTTCTCATCTGTGCTTTTCTCCACATTTGAATCCCCACTCTAGTTACTCAGCTGGGAAAACATGATGTCATACGAATATTCACAATCTATTGTAACAACTACGTAGGACGTCAAAGTTAAACCACAAGTTGTAGGTACTTGGTGTAAAAAATTTATAATCAACTTTTTGAAGAAAGTACAATAGGTCGGTAATGAGCGCCACCTACCAACTTTCATGAGAATATCACACCTGCGGACAGCGAGTATTACAAAACTCCTCACCGAAAGCCACACTTTAAGGGGACAGACGACAGTATAACTTCCGGAAACAGCCCAGATATACACATTTAAATTAGTGCTTGCAAACTCAAGTTGGCACGGCCCTAGAGGCCAGAAAACTCTTTAGTTGACAGACCAGTGAAATCCAGGTTCCAGTTTATAAATTTTCATCATATGAATTCTGAATTAAACTTGAATAGCATTCCAAAACTATTACAGAAAGTCAATATAGTGGCGTGCAATCAATAAAAGTTCCTAGAACTGTACAAGAGATAAGGAAAAAAAGACTGTGAATAATCACCTACAGGCTAGATTGCAGTACTAATTTCATACGAAAAACTGGTAGTGTGGGACTAACTTCCTAGCTGGAATTGAAAGAGGACCACGTTTTTAAACGACATTCTACCTTCAAACGATGTCACAACATGGCTCACTTAGTTGGGAACCAGTTCGTTTTTAACCTTGAAAATCCTACAAAAGTACCCAAAATAACCGACCAGTTGCACACGTTTAAACAGCATGACTCTAATACTGCCCAATGTCACTTTATCCCGTGACCGGTTTGAAGGTAGGATGCTGAACGGGAGCCATGAGATGCCAGTTAACCCGCGAGAACACAGGCTTGTGAGGCGACAAATAAAGGACGGTTTAAAAAGATAATGTTCAAACACGTTAACAACGTGTAAGTGCATACGAGATTCAAACCGATGGTAGACAGCAATTGTGTCTGGATCGCAAAAACTTCTTCTGAAATGTTTACCTAACACAGGTTCCTGCAAAGTACAAGGAACAAACGATATCTCTGATAATTACTACAGTAAAGAATATAAGCAAGAGTACCCACCTAAATCCTCCAAGAACTCTTGTAATTCATCGGTATCCGTCATGATGCCAGATGGATCAGGCCAGCTAGTCTGTGACGAACCATCACTTAATAGATCTGGTTTACAGGATTTTTCTGGTTGTAGTATGATACTTGGTTGGATGAAACGGTTGGAATCACCAGAAGTGGAAGTATTTCTACCTTCTGAATGTTCTGCCTGGTAATACTGTGGGATGATAGTTGGAGTGAAATGAACACCTTTTATGTATCTAGGGGTTTGATTAAGCAAGATTCTTTGGTTTCTTGAAGGAGTTGATAGGCGTTGAATCGCCATCAAACGTCTGATGTTATCAGATCTACATGTTTCGGACGATGTGGGTCGTTCATCAGTGACCCAACCATGAAAACCATTTCGCCGCATCTCATTCTTAACTGTTTCACAATCCGCCTCTTGATGACTGTTTTTAAGGCTAAACACACTTGCTGCTGTTACACTGTTGAGAGCCATTTCGGGCAATGCTTCTTTAGCAAACATAGCCTGAGAGGAAGTGGAACCGAATATGCGATTGTTTTGGAGACAAACCGTGGGAAGTTTACTTCTAATTTTGCACTTTCCCATTGACCTTATATCTGATAAAGCAAAGGAGCCAATCGTTTTCGCATTATTCACACTGACAACAGTTGTAGGAAGAGTACTGCTAGGATCAGAAATAGGATGCTGTTCGAATAAACCAATCCCGCTGCTGGAACTAGAGTGAGAAGAACGTGAAACTGGGCGATTCGGAACTTCAGGGCGGAACTGACTGAAACCAAGTATCGTATCGTCGGACACATTGGACGGACTTGAGCTTGGAAGGTGTGGAGACAAGGAAGGAGTCGGCGGATATGACGAACAATGAAGAACTGACTGCGTTTGAGAGCCAATGCCCGAATCATTAGAGTGATTAAAACCCGAACCACATTCAAACATATCTTTACTCGAGTGGCGACTTTGCTCGAACTGACTCTTATGAGTGAGTTCACCGTAACTACTCGAACTTGGGTGCTCTTTTGAACAAACAACTGACCAAATAGATCTCTCAGAGATCTTTTTTTCTACAGATACTTTCACCGCTTTCCTCGGTAACTCGTTATCCTGCACGACTCTTCCGTCTGATTTCGCTAGTTTCAGTAGCACTGGTTCTCTGAGTTCTTCATGTTTCTCAACTTTAGTCTTTTCTCTTTCCCGAACACCATCTGATGCACGAGGCTTTCCTACTTTGCTTGAACCAAGAGTGGTATCTACTGTGCTATTTACAGTACGCTTATTATGTTTGATGGGTGCAACCTTAGTGCGCTTAGAAGCACGATCCTTTTTGGAGCCTATTTCAGCTTGACATTCACACCAGGACACAGCTTCATATGGTAATACAGCAGAAATAGATTTTGAGGACTCTGAATGCCGATCACCTAGGATAAAAAAAATATCATATTAAAGGGATGGGGAACAAACCATAATGCATCGAGATACTCTCCGGGAGAAGGATAACGTTACATATTTCACATTTAATAAGGTAGTCGATAGTTGAAAACTGGCTTTTCAGAAAGGGAAAATCTAGATGTTGATTTGAGTCCACCTTCAGAATGGAACTTACCGCTAAGCTTGATACTGTTAAAGCAGTCAGGAGATTCATCTGCAATTAATCACATTAAAAATACTACATTAACTGACTAATATTGTCAACAGATTGATCAAAAATGAAGTCCTCCCACGGATTTTTCACATCTAGATTTTTTTAGTGGATATTTATTTCCTACCCATTATGTATGGCTACATACAGAGACCCTTCAACGAAAATACACATCCATAAACAATGTTGTTATATACAAACATTATTCATCTGTAGAAATACCACTAAATCATCACGAAAAAGATTTCGCCATTCGCTTAGCATGAGGATACTCTTATTTCTCCGTAGGACCCCCTAATTGTGCACAACTGACAAAAAACAGCTGTATGCAAAGCACTCATATGCAACTAGTTTTGTCGAGCGCGCTACAACTGAGCGCTGTCAAACAAAATAATAAAATCACTTCAGAAAATTAGCAGAATACAGTTGGATATGGCAGCAAAATACAATATCTCCTATTGTCTGGCTTAAGAACATGTCAGACTTTTCTATCATAGGCCCCCAAACATTCAGCGGTACAGGAAAACAAACTTGATATGCTCTAAACTATTCCATCTTCAATTGGGTGAGGGCTTTGGCCAAGTTAGCGCCTCTACTAAGTATCCCGAGGAAAATACTGAATGCGACTCGCCATCTTTCATACCAAAATGCACTTGTGGAATTTCACTTCTCGTAACCGCCTGGTGGAGATGGCCATCTTTGTGATAATGGGAGTTCCTCGTTTTACCGGATGAAAGCAATGCCTCATCGTCAGTTTAGCAGGAAAATATACGCTCTAGAAGACATGGGCTACAAAACTGTCCCGATCTGTTGGCTTTCACCCATCAGAAGATTAAGTAGAACAAATAGGTCAATTACTCCCAGCCGTTTTCGGTGTGCATGGAATTGAGACATATTTAGAGGTTTTCTCGGCTGTCAAAACTGTTCTGGTCAGCTTTTGCCTTCTGGCATTTTTGAGGTTTAGCGAGATATCAGGTGTAGGAGGGATTCTTTTGCTCATATGCAACTTTGTTATTCCTTCATGTCGAGGACTTTTACTGACGTCTGATTAATTCTGGCACTACAGACCAATAATGGTGACCTACCGAGCAGTCAGAAAACACATTCAAACTTTGGAAAGCATTTTGCCTCTTCAGCAATAACCAACTTATCGTAGCTTTCAGTCAATTTTCTATTTTATCGACCAACTGTCACGTGGTTGTGTTTCACATGTAGCCGACCGGATGTTCTATCGATGCTACTTTTGCGTAAGTGGAACGACAGCTGATAGTGAAGGATCGTGGAATATGCACAGTTAATGTCAACGTTATCCCTTGTTCATTTCCTGAATGCAATCAGGAGAGAACAGAGACAAAACTTCTCCTGTGTAATTTTCAAACTCTTCCGAATGGGCTCCTGGATATCCCAAACAGCAAGTGACGTAAGGAAACGCCAGTAAGTATAAATCAGCTATGGAAACAAATAAAAGATTCGGGCAATTACATAGCACTGTATACTGTATAGGTGAAGTATGTGTTAGATGATGTCTTGGATGTGGCGGCCCATTTTTGGAGGAGGACTGTTTGTCTCTTGGCCTTAACCATTTCGAGGTCCACCCTGCACTGTCTACACTGCAACTGTCATAACTATTTTCCTAATATTGCATATTTTGGAAATCAAAAGTAACTGCTTAATGGACATCGGGATATAGCATATCAGATTTGTAGCTGTCAAGGCCTCTTCTACCGCAAATGTCATGTGTTATGTTCAGCAAGGCATCATTCGACATCAGCCGTCATTCAGTCAGCGTTTGGATTCTTCTGCACGAAAGGTGGCAACCATTTCTCGGTTTGCAGCTAGAAATATGGAGACCCGCTGCCTGCTCAACATTTCTACTTAACCAAGCGGATGCATTTTTGTTAGTCTAAGACATTTGTGAACACTAAACAGTATTGTCCAATCAAAACGGGCATACTTGAATTTGTGTTAAAGGAATTTTTCGTGCCTGTTCACATGATTTTGACTAAGTGCATGTCTGCTTCGAAACCTCGGGATTCTGTAAGTGGAATGGAAGTACTCCGTTAGTGAATTTTACGTTACTCATGGTCCACGTTGCGAAGCAACTCGAACAGGCTGTCCACTGTACCGCGCCGCCCCGTTGTGTGAATACTCAGCCAATCACTTGAGTTCACTCAACCCACGTGAATTTCTCAAACGAAAAATGTACTGAAGTTGTCAGCACCTAGTCAAGGTAGTGCCATTGTATCTCATGACAACACTGTCCGATAAATTGGATCTACTTGTTAAGTACTATCATCCCTACTTTGTGTGTTGATAGCTCCCGCCCAAACTATTTATTCGTTCGATTAACAAGCATTCTAAACGCTGTCTCACTAACAAATTTCCGTGCCTAGCCACTGCATTCCAACATTCAGTTGGGGTTTATTTTTCATTCGCACGGTGCGTTATTACCTTTGAAGCTTTGCTTTTGTTGTCGAACTAGCGACCGTAGGTTATAAGATGGTGTATAGCACTGAAGCCATCTGCTAACATAATTAGGGCAATTATACGTACGTAGGAATTCAGATGAAGTTATCATATATGCGCTACCATAACCTCGATAGGGTTACTGGCACTAAATAGCGAAATGTCCATTAAAACAAGTTCACTCTATTTTACATTCCATGGGAAATACAAGCACCAAAATAAGGAGTGAGATTCGTTTTACAGCCGAATTCGCTAAGCCGACCCGGGTCAGAGGACTTAAGAAGTCAGAGGACACAAAAATGTCTGCACCGAAGTCATCATACGGTGAGTGATATCCGTTTACTTCCTTACAATACTACTTTTAATAATGGTCATATTGTCTCCAATGCTGTTCCCGACCTTAACGGCACTTCAGTTTAGCTCCGCTTAACTACCCCCCTCCTGTTCTACAAATAGGCACTCCACCTGTCTTGCCCCTTTTTGGGAATCTTTTTGATGCGCAGCAGTATAAGCAATTTTTACGTGATAAATCAGGCCAGGCTATGGCATGGGCGAAGATATGGCCATAACTGCTATATGGCCTGCGGTGCATGCCACTGGCCGATGGAGCCAGTTATATATGCATGGTCTTAGCGAGTTGAGAGCAGGCTGAAAACATGTATTTGACCTGTCGGATCTAGTGGCTTATAGCTAACGCTCGGTGTAATTAGCGTTATACAACTGCAACGTAGCAAATAAGAAGGCAGTGGCAGATCTATAACGTGTTTGTTCCAAGCGCTCTGGCGGGCAAGTCCAGCAGGCAAAATTCAACGATTACATTAAAAGTCATTCTACATTAAATGGCAGTCAATAGTGAATATAAAGTTTGCAACAGACAGAAAACTAAACCAAGTTTACTGGGCACTACGGACCGTCAACTTAACCGAGCGCAGTGCAAATACAGTTAGATAATGAAGTAAACTGATGGGAAGATGCCGGTAACTGACCAGCAGGCATGATGACAGCAAGATAAACTTGAAGCATTCTCGCTTGTGTGACAGTATCTGCGCGTCATCTGAGACTGTCGTAGGTATTATGGTTTCTGAATTCAAAATAAAATAGGATTGACCATAAAGTGACAGTAGATAAAACGGAACTCACTGAGAATTCAAATTCGCCCTGCCTACTACCTCAGCCACCTCTGCAACACCGCTTTGTCTCCCTGTCCCTGATATGGCAACATTCAACAGACAATACCATGGCTGTTCCTGTTTCCATGACCATATGAGGTATGTCTGCCGCCATAGCAAATAGCGAGAGTTTCACCCATAAGTTTATAACTCCATTTTACCCCAGGATGTTACTTTTATGTGCATAAATGCATATTTAGTTCCATACCCCCATTTCTCTCCATTCTTTCGCGAAACCTTTGTCACCAACTAAGTTTTCATCACATCCACGTGTGATTTCATCCTTCTCCTTACAAAATGGTATCTAAACAGTTGGCTTGGAATACTGCATCAGATGGCTTCTTAATGTACCACACCTAATTGACCTAGACATATAATGATTTACATACTTCCACGTGGTAGTCCCACACTTCCGTTTAGCATCTGGCCTGCTGCTCGCCCTTGTTACTAGGTTTTCAGGTCATACTGATCAGTTCTTCGGGTGAGATCCTAGTATTCGTAACTGCAAGCATATATCATGACAAAACGACCTCAGGGAGGATGCATAAGATTCAAAGTCACTGCCGTACCATTCTCTATCGTGAATGATATTTGATGGTTTAAAAAGTGAGAGATCAAGTCCTGACTGTGGACCAAGTTTACCTTGATCTACTGAGCAACGTTGTCACTGTCTAGGTATTTCATTACTGTTTGTCTGCGAAACAAACGCCAAACTGATGGTATCTGTGAACTGGTTTTATTCAGGTGGACTATATCTCACCATATATATACACACACAGGCACTATTATTAGAACTGATGTGGTAAGGACAATAAAAGATGAGGGCAACCCAGCATATAGTCGTTTTATTTATTGTTGGTTGGAGATAACCTCTATATTCATCGTAATCAGGTTCAAATCATTCACCGCGAAAAGTCTGTCAAAGTTGCGAACAGCGTGTTCTAGAAAAATTGCAGCACATGCCGTGTGTTGTTCTGCACACGAAAAGAAGCTGTTGAATGTTTTCCGCGATCTCTTCCTTCCGAAAGTGAGCGTTAATAATGCGTGCATGCTGGCTCTTTCTTTATCATCAGAGAAGATATGTAGCGCATGTACGTTAATTCAATAAGCAGAAGCAACAGCAGAAATAACGATGGGTGGGTTAAGGTCATAACGAGTAGAAGAAGATTCGGTCTTAGCATGGCTTTGATTTCCAAAAAGCGCTGAAAAGCCCTGAAAGTGATCTGAGAGTAGATATATCACTTGGTTCAATCATCAGCAGTATGACAAAAGTATTCTCAGGGTGCAAAGAGGACCAAAATCATGGTTGATGAATTCGGTAAAGTTTACATCATGTAATCAGGATCCATTTCTTTCAAATACTTCCAACAATTGTCCGATGCGCTTGTTTAACTCAAGTGGCGAGGCTTCAACAAAAAGTATGTCACCCAAAAATTCTGATTTTTTGACACATTTAAAAAGATGGTTTTCATTATCTGATGAAAGACCAAAGGGACCATTTGCGCGCCAAATAGCTGTCTGGTGTACTAGAACGATCCACAATGGGTGTTTATGTTTGATAACCCACGGTGGTCTTGCACGACTTCTACGTGTAGGAAAACGCCCGTCATATCACTTTTTAGGAAACAAGCTAAACCGTTTCTATAGTAAAAACTGCTGTGGA
This sequence comes from Heterobilharzia americana, assembly GCA_944470555.2. Classification (NCBI taxonomy): domain Eukaryota; kingdom Metazoa; phylum Platyhelminthes; class Trematoda; order Strigeidida; family Schistosomatidae; genus Heterobilharzia; species Heterobilharzia americana. Next base: position 48,724,613 of record OX104128.1, read on the forward strand.
GGTTGCCAGTGGGGGATAAAACACAGGTATTTACACTCCTCGATGTTCAAGATGGCAGAGTTCGACTTCCAACAAAGGGCATTCGTTGGCGTCCCAACAATTCCAAAAACCCAGCCTCAATAACAGAGTCAATCAAGTTTTCTCGCCGCAATACCACTCACATTCTGCTGGAAAAGCAGAACGCCTAATATACGCGTTACAGAGATCACTTGAGGCTATAGGGGAAGCGACTTCCGCGGAAAACATCCACTAGTTTCGCCCCTTTTTTAGAAGACCACTCTACGAAGCACCGAACGAAAGTCAAACCCTTTCCTAAGAAACCTGAGAGCATCTTGAGATGCCGTGACTTCAAATCCCATCATCAAAGACTGGCAGCTCAGATCGGGAAGACGTTCAAATCCAAAACACTAGTGTTTATTCATGACTGCATTATTACACCACAAACAGATAGCAGGAACTGTGGTCCGCATGTGTGCTTGTATGATATACGACATAGCCGCCGGACGCTACGTATGGATGCGATACAAGATTCAATTCCATCAATAAGCAGCACAGGAATAAAAACCTCTCTGGGATATATTTCCACTAGAAATTTAAGTGGAAACGTTTGAGGTACCCAGTAGGAACAGAACCAGAGGTGATCCAGTTCCAGAAAAGATAAGTCAGGAAAAGAAAACCAGCTCTCCCATGAGGGTTGCAAGACGTATAATTGAAAAAAGCCCAAGTTTTACAAGTTAATCTGACAGAAGATCGGCACAAACGTTTTTGCTTTTTCTCTGCCCCACATATCCCCCATTTTAACCACTCCACGGAACACTATATTCTAATTGGTTAATTTTTCACATTAAGTGTGACAGTATGTTTGTTTATCTCGCAAGTACTCAAGTCGTATGTAAACCAGAGAGTTTCATCCCTAGATGTTAACATTCCAACCAAAGCAAACCATCCCCGATTCAACATTGTGTTCTTCCATAAGTTGGCCGAACAAGTGCTCGTTCGTTCAGTACTGAAAATTATTATTATTATTATTGGTCCCTTGGGTTCCTAATGAAACATAGGGCTTCAGTAGCACATCTCCACTCCACTCTGTTCTCTGAAATCTTTTGAACCTGGCTACACGGCAGCCTAGAAGCTCTCATTCCCTCCTCACACGATCTCCTCCATGTCCCCCTCATCTCGGACGCCAAATTCGTCACTTCCCATGGGGGTTCCACTGGAGGGGCTGACGCGCAGTGTCCTCAGTTGGCCTTCTCAGTGTACGCCCAATCCAGTACTGAAAATACCGGTTGCTAATCAGCCGCTTGCCAAAATTTCAACAAATGGTGTATGCCAGTGCCTGGTAGAAATGGCGAAGAAATTAGATACTTTACACAACGTCGTAAAATTTTCCAACATGCATTGGTTCATCCTAAGATTTATTAGCCTTTTTCTCACTTGACATTCCTTGCCCATTTAACACTAACAGAGACATTCAGACACTTATGCGAGCGGGTGACAAAAGACTAATGACACCTTGCAAAAATTTTGGCTGTAATCCAGCGTTCAGGATAAAATGGACTACTGTTTGTGCGGTTGGTAGTGTGACAATGCCTGTAAAGTGGTTCATTTTCATGTAGCTTGTGTTGTATGAAGTATATATCATTATTATGTTGTTTTTCAATGATCACAATCTCTGCTTGCTATGAAGAGATGGAATTGCTCGACCCCTATTGGCATGTGGCCCGTCGATGTGACTGCATTAATGCAGCCGGATACTCGTGATGTCACACTCATCTTGGTAAATAGCGGTGGAACGCGCTTTCATTCCTATTTGAGAAACGTCACTTGTATGTAGATGCCTCCAGTGAGTGTTGTTACAGCGGAAACCGAACCCAGTACCCATCGTTTCGAACTCCACAATATCATCAACCAGGCCACCAAGGCTCGAGAAACTCCACTTTTATAAGCGACCGATATTCCTAAGTTCTCGTAACTATGCGGGATCAAACTGCTCGACCTCTGTTTGCTGGTGGGCTGTTGGGCGGGTACCCGGATACTAGGAGTGTCTGTCATGACCCATTGATGTAGCGAATAGCGGCTTGGAATTTGAAGCAGTGAGTTCTGGATTAGAGTCCCAGCGTAGACAACATCACTCACTGAGGTGCCGGTGAATGCATTTACCGAGTCCTAAACAAGGCGGAACGAACGCCGTGAATTTTAGTGTTAGCCGCAAAGATGCATACAACATCATAACTGTCTGATAGTGTCGAGCCTTATGCATCGGAGCCTAACCGCCAACAGAAGCCGAACAAGTCGACCCGGCATGGAAACGTGAAATTTTGAATATCGTTCAAAAACTCATACCCGTTGCACAAGAGGTGACATTCATGCTCCAGTGATTAACTATTTGGCGCTTGGAGCAGTGGATACTATGTTAGAGTCTCAGTAGGAACACCATTGACTAGGGTGCAGGAACATCCAGCAGACAAGTCTCGAGTTGGACGTAACTTATGTACTGAATTTCACTGATAGTCTTTAAGATGAATATATCCAATGTGCTAGTTTTCTGAAGAGACCTTAAATATTTACTTGTCGAACAAGGAAATATCATAAACAACTTGAGATTGTTTTCCGTCAAGCATAAGAATTTGTTTGAACACATAAAATTAGTCTCTGTTTCCATAACCTGTCACTGTGGCGCTTTCGTAACCTGACTCATAGATTTTCAGACTGCTTCATCTCCCTATGAAATGCTTCCGTCTGTCGACTTTCTTTCATTATGAATTGTTGGTAACTCCAGTGTGTTTGATTAGTCCTCAAACCATTCTTCATTTCATTTCTCTAATTCTTGTGGTCACTGCAAAAACTACATAATATCTATATGTTATGTAGTTTTTGCACTATATAGTGTAGAATATATTCTACAGTGACGTACGTATAAGTTAGATGAAAACCTAATCATAGCTGGTCGTCAGATTACCAGAAGAAATCAAAATGAACCACCTCAGAAACATTTAAAATAGATAAGAGTATTGTTAATTCTAACTGATGACGTCATGGTATCGGGTTGTTTTCAGAATGACTCTCCAGTCTGATTATCTCCATGTACAGCCTACTCCTATGGAAAAAAAGCATCATTCATAGCTAGAGATTACTGTCTGTGTGTTAACGTGTTCCAACGTGGGAGGAAAATGCATTCCGATTTGTGTTATAAGGTTAATTTGAACTATGAATTTAGGCTTGTGTATCGAATCTGTCCAAGTATCCTGCTGATGCATTACCCCAGTCAACATTTTCGCGGGGCGAAACTCGGGGTCATGTTTCAGATTACCATGAAAACCCGGGATCGTGAAACATTTCCCCGAGTTTTTATTTCTAATGTTTGTAAAATCGTCCCGTGTTCCCCGCAAAAATGTTGACCGGGACCATTGCCTGTGTACGGTCTTTTTCTTTGTCTTGGCGACAAATTCTTTCTATTTTGTCTATATCTATTTACTTTTTGAAAGTAACCACTTCACTCATTGATCACCATTTTTATCATTACTTTGAGGAGTTCCCTATGTTCCGTCACGTAGTTTCCATTATCGTTAGAACCTTACTTACAAAATATTCGTTGCACTTAAGTTGAATTGTCTCATCCACATTAACGACTCAGGACCTTACATAACTCCTTTTTGTCACCATTCAGCCCTTATATTCCTAACTACTAACATTATTATTGTTGCTACCATCGTGCGCTATTCAAGCTTTTTGATGATTAGAGTTTTCATATATATATATATATATATATATATATATATATATATATATATATATATATATATATATATATATATATATAGTGGACGAATCCTTAGGTATATAAAGTGACCAGGTAGAACTTAACTTGGGATTTCTCCCACTTGGACTGCTGATAAATTATTGAGCTACCGTTTTGAACCCATAAGTATTTCGACGCATGACTATGAGGAACCGTTCACTTACCAGCTACAAGGATTTAGGTTAAATGCCATGGTTAGAATTATTTCCCTTATTACATTTTGTCTGTTATGGCAACTTCACAAAATGTAGGATAGCTGTGGGTTGTTGGCAAGCAGCAATTTGTTTCTTTTAAATTCTAGATATCCGACTGTCTTACTGCAACCTTTTTCACTTCTTAATCTGTAAACCAAATTCTAATAAAGAAAACAAAAGTTGCAGGTTTTTCATTTCTCGCTTTTAAAAAACGGAAACAAGCGCTCCCACTTCCTCCCTCCTGGTCTAGGCATATTGACATACGAGAATCATAATGGACTAATCGTAAATACTGAGCTTTATATAGTAGTGCGTATGGCGTACTATGATTATCAACATATAGAACTCCTGAAAGAGCTGTTTTCTCATAGACAGAAGAATTGTAGTTGAAGTATCTTAACTCATAGTTCGATGTGGGACCTACACCAGTAGCTTCATTAATATCTTTATAAAGCCTATTATTGTCAGTAACTTCAGCTCCAAACTCAAGAATTCCACCCGTGGATACCTTAATGATTTGTTGTGGAGTGCTCTCATGATTATTGCTGAAGAGGTGTGACTGGAACTGAGTAAATTTTCCTACCCCTACTTAATACCTCTCACTAAAATCAAATTATTCTAATTTACTGCAAGGACTGTTGCAACAGTATAGTAGTCGAAACATTTATGATTCGCTCTTTAGACCTAGTATTCTCAGTGATATCCTCATTTAAATCCTGATCCACGTCAATTTGCTTCTATAGTGGATTTCTTTGGCGTCCTAAAGTCAACATGGATTTAGTATGAATACGGTTAGTAGTTTACATTCACATACGGCCTAATGTTTTCATTTTAATGAGAATCAGGGGAGTGAGGATAACTAATCGTAGCACTTCAATCTCAGTGAAGCTGTTGCTAATTGGTTTAGACAGTTGACTTTCAACCAGCGAGTTGCAAGTTTGAACCCTCCTTCACCTACCAAGTAGTATCAGTAGCCCTCACACAACGGGAATGACTCAGTGCCTACTGCGCAAACGTGCGTATGATTAGTAAGTGCATTTCGAATTTTTCTTTGACTCCAATCTCAAGGGCATAGTCATATAAGTACAAAATCATGTGATCACGAAAGAAAGTATCAATTGGTAGTACTGAAGAAAGCAACCTCCAACAAAAGCATGTTAGATAAACTCTTAAGCCTCAGAAAACAATTTATAGGTGAGTTGTTTTAAGTAAAAAGGAGTTTAGCTATGCATGACATACTCCCTTCAAAATCCTATTAACATCATAAGATTCTGTTTCTACCAGTTAATCTGACTTCATTGTCTGCCGTATTATCATTACTATCAGTCACATGAAAAATGACAAGCAGAACTACACAGGACTCGCATCTTAAAATAAGCGGCCCGCTTCTACCTCATTACGAATATGGTGACTAGAAAAATGTTTCAAAGACAGAACACTTTTGGAGTATGTCACGACTTGCTCGAACAAAACTTTGTAAGCCCTAAAAATATTGAAATAAACCCTGGATTACACCGACACCGATATGTCTGTCGTGTTGCTACGACGATGCATTTGTTTTTTTCGAGTGTTTAGTTAAGCTTTCTATCGAAAGTAAGAACGCTTGACATCTTGCACGGTATATCGCTAGTACTTACTCCATAGTTTTCGACGATAAGACCAAAGCGTTAATACAACCACTATATGTTTGACAAATACTAACTACTCTGATTTTCGGCAAATGATGTAATTTGAGGAATCCTTCAGTATATGTCCAGAATTTGTTTTTAAGTAAGCGTTAACATTCAGGAAAAGTTATCATGGTCTGAAAACCTCACTGGTACGCTAAATGAAAGTGAATAAAACTATGGAAAAGAATTCATGACAGCTAACAGAATTTACGAAAAGCGGTAGTATAGACAAAAGTTAAAAAGGAACACCAAAAGTATAGTCACGATGCAGTTTTACAGAAAAACGGATTTAGGAAATAGAAGTAGTAGTGGGGGTACGACTGCAGTACAACTTAACAATGGTGCACATATTATTTCATGAGAGGCATTATTAGTGTTAGTTAGCTGTCAGAAATAGGACACAGATATACAATATAATCGGAGACCTAACATAACAACAGACAAATAGTAATTTCGAACAAACTTCGTTTGTAACCAAGAGATACAAATTGAAGGTATGTCATGCAATTTCAAGATAAATAGGAATTATCAGTACAGGATCTGCCACTACTGCAAAGTGATTCAAGTTATGATATCTCACATAAACGTAGATGACAAGGAGGAAGTAAAGATAGTAACATCAGAGGTTATGGACACAAGGAAAGGAGAAGATACTGTGAATAACATACCGCGCTTAAGATATGAGTAAATTATCTGTTTTAGTAGCATGATTCAGTTTTTATCGTTTTCAACTAGAATAGTTCAAAGTATAGCGAAATAATATATAAGCTCATACTATTTTGAAGATGAACTCAAATTACCCCTAGGGATAAATAGCAATACGCAACGGCATGCTATCATTGGTAAGCCCCGCCCCTGAAAGTACATAATGGCGCATTGTACTGAAAGATACCCTCAAGATAAACTAACTAACTTTGAAGTCTCGTAGTCTATTTGAAACCTTTGAATATCGACTGCCGTCTTTTGTGATAACAGTCACACAAGTGAAGTGCAGGTGTAAAACAATTTTGATTCTTTTTTAATACACTTGGAATTTCATGAATGTAGTTGTACAATTTATTTACACTGATAACTATATTACGTGGTGAACATAGCTATTTTAATGCGTAAACTGGAAAACTTTGTTAAAGGTGAATTTATAAACTTTTTCTTTGCATCTGTCTAGCACGAATATTGAAACAAGAGATGGATGTTCGCATCAAATATCCATTTAAACATTTTTTGAAAGAAGGAATCCATACAAAAGTAGGTTGAGTAACTAGATGTTTCATTTCATACATATTCAATAGGAAGAGTTGGAAAACTTAAAGTGAATTCGCAAAAAAATATTAACAAATTGGATCTTAATAACTGATTACCGTTATTTTTACTAGATTTGCAAGTTGCTTAGACACAATATAAAGCATGAGATAAGCAAAGCATCATATGGCTGCTTTGATAAAAAAGGTAGAATACGGTTGGCAATCAGGTGCCAAAGCTAGTGTATAGTTAACAGTTCACATTACTAACCATTAACTAAGGGGTTCGTAATGTAACTGATCATCTCAGCTATATCTTTTTAAACTCATATAGTTCGTGAATATCAATGACAGTTTATAATGCACACTAAAAGAAAACTGTGTCAGGTCTTACGCTGCCTATTACCAACTGGCTGGAATAAAAATAAACTGTTCTTAACTAAACATCTCAGTTGGTTGTACATACGATCTGTCTTACTTGTCATACAACCAGAGAATTATGGGGGCTGGGATTATTTAGAAGACGAGGACCGTTACGCAGTAATGCCTGGTCCTATGTTGATAATGATGATGGAATATGTTTGCATATCCAATGTACAGTATTTAGTTCCTTTGATTTCAGTTGTTTAGCTCTGGTAGAACTACACTGGAGATAAGATTAAGCGGCGAAGAGAAAAATGACGACCATTATGCAATTCATAATTGTCAAAATGATGATAAGGACAGTGAATACATCTACTGTCAATTCTGATACATTCCATCAATTCTCCAACTATTCAGATAACCTAAGGTTCCGAGAAACACGACACTTTCTAAAATTGTTTTGGTCAAAAAATGTATGACTCCCAAAACCAATTTTACTTGTATCTAGGCTTACTTGAATTACGAGCCATTAGCATATTTACTGAAGCCTTATACAACTCAAGCAACAAATTTTCAGTGTTCTCTGTTTTCCCCCAGTACGCAGTACTTCATGCCATTGATTAAAAAAAAAGACACAAGGATCATAAAACTGCATATTATCTCTCATAACTAGAGTGGTACATTATGGGTATTTCATATACGTATAATTATCTAATCACAAGTGCCTGAGCAAAACATAATACGCATGCTCCAGCATATGAATAGTAATAGTGAGGGAGAAATTGTAGTAAATAGCGATAAATTATCTTTTACAGCCTGTGAAGAAGAAAGTGTGTGACGGCAAGGATTTGTCGACGGATATACATGATGTTCTTAAAGAAACCAATTCTAGCAACGACAGCGCTTTGGTAATAACAAGTGATAATCACAGACAATCGAAATATCCGAAACAAATAAGAGTAGCGAGAAGGTGAGTGCTACTTATGATTTAAATGAAGCTTAAACACAACGCTGAATCTTACCAATCCTTCATCATGAATAGAAATCCATTGTTAAGTAAACATCCAGATTCAAATAAACAATCGGTTGAGCAACAATGCTATGGGATACAACCAGGTGAGTTAATTCTTAATTATTATATTATTATTTGTCCCTTGGGTTCCCAATGAAACATAGGGCTTCAGTAGCACATCTCCACTCCACTCTGAAATCTTTTAAACCTGGCTCCACGACTGCCCAGAAGCTCTCATTTCCTCCTCGCACGATCTCCTCCATGTCACCCTCGGCATCGACGCCCAATTCGTCGCTTCCCATGCGGGTTCCACTCGAGGGCCTAACGCGTGATGTCCCCAGTTGGCCTTCTCAGTGTATGCCCAATCCATCTCCACTTCCTTCTGCATATTTTTCAGTGGTAGGTTCTCGGTTGGTTTGTTGCCAGAGTTGCTTATGGTTTCTGGTCATCCGATCGCCATCTTCAGTAACGAGCGTAGGCAGTTGTTGATGAATGTCTATAGTTTGTTGGAAATGCCTTTCGCAACGCGCCAAGTTTCTGAACCATGCAGGAGCACTGACTTGAAGTTGGTGTTGAAAATCCGAATCTTGTTCCACATGCTCAGTGCAGGAGATCTCCACACTGATTTCAGGCTAATGAACGCCTGTCTTGCTATATTTCCGATCTCGGCTTTGACGTCCTCGTCTGTCCCGCCTGTAGTTGGAACAGTGCTTCCTAGATAGGTGAATGAGGCTACTTCCTTTAGGTTTCTCCCTATGATGGTGATTGGAGCTTGTTGTTGTTGGTGGTGGAGTTGGTTGGCTATCTTCATCACCTCTGTCTTCTCTATATTCACTTGAAGTACCGTCTTCGCCAACCTGCCTCTTCTGCCAACTTGTTAGTTTTCGACTGTAGATCTTCAAGTTTATGTGACATCAGGCACAAATCGTCGGTGAAATCCAAGTCTTCTTAAAGGTTTGCGGTACTCCGTAGTAATGAAGCAGTTTCCAAAATACTTCTCGGTCGACGCTGTCAAAGGCCTTCTCAAAGTCGATAAAGTTGAGGTAGAGAGCTGATTGCCACTCTATGCTCTGTTCTATGATGATGCACAGCGTAGCGTTGCAATTTGATACGCACATGATTTGTACTTCCTGAAGCCAGCCAGCCAGCCTCTTCGGGTCGTAGTTTTGAATCCAGTGCATCCTTTAGCCTCTCCAGGATGATGCGGCTTAATATTTTACTTGGGGTGGACAGGGATATGAGAATGATTCCGCGCCATTTCTCGCAAACACTGAGGTCGCCATTCTTCGGCAGTTTGACAAGGTTACCCTTCTTACAATCGCCACGTACCTTCTCTTCCTTCCACACCTTCTGCAATAGTGGTGTGAGCATGTCCGCTGTTGTCTCTGCGTCTGTTCTCAGTGCTTCTGGCGGAATCCCATCTGGTCCTGCTGCTTCCCCGCATTTCAGTAGCTTTATGGCGGTCAGGACTTCCATTTTCGTTGGAGGATTTATGTTCACTTGTAATTCAGCGGCTGCAGTTGGTATTTCTGGACGAAGTGCAGGTGGTGGTCGATTCAAGAGCTTTTTGAAGTGGTCGGCCCATTGTTTCCTCTGTTTCTCTTCTTTCGTAATTAAATTTCCTTATTCATCTTTTATTGGTTTCATCTGTGTTGATCTCTTCCCTCCCAGATATAAACCTGGTTATTTGATACAATGTCGTCAGGTCCCTCTTACCTGCAGCCTGTTCTGCTTCACTTGCCAGTGTTTCGTAGAAGTGTCTTTTGTCTTTCCGTGCACTCTTCTTCACTTCTTTGTCTAGTGTTTTATACATTGTGCTCAGTTCCTCTTGTCGTTGAGCATCCTTGCACTGGTTTATCTTCTGCTTCACCATCCTCCTCTCCTCTATCAGCTTCCATGTGTCCATCGAGATCCATTCCTTGTCTTCTTCCTTCCTAATACGGCTGTGCAGGTTTCTTTTCACATCTCTTTCAAAGACTTCCAGCGTTCTTCCACACAGGTTTCTTAAGGTTGTTTCTCGATATCTCCCATTTTGTCTTGATGGCTGTCGTGAAGATTTCCTTTGTAGTTTCATCCTTCAGTTTCCGAGTGTTGTACTTGAACTGTGGTCTATCACCAGCTTCCTTGAAGGCTTTTAACTTGATTTGGAAGGTTCCTTGCACTAGATAGTGAGTGATGTGAACCTACATCTGCTCCTCTTCTTGACCTTGTGTTAAGTAGACTGCGTCTCCATTTTCTTGAGATTGAGATAAAGTCGATTTGATTTTTAGTGTGTCCATCTGCTGAAGTCGAATCCATGTCGCTTTGTGGATATCTTTGTGCTTGAACACAATGCCTCCAATCACCAAATCGTTGAATGCGCAGAATTCTGCAAACAATTCTCCATTCTCGTTCATCACCCCACCGAGCGCTTCTCGACCCATGGTTAGTTCTCTTCCTGTGTTGTTCCCTCCCAGTTTGGCATTCATGTCACCCCACCCATTAGAATTTTGATATCGCCAACTGACGTCTTGTCCAGTGTTGATTGCAGTTGTCTGTAGAATTCCTCCTTTTTCTCTTGATCTGCATTATTTGTAGGTGCGTAGCATTGTATGATTGTGACCTTCCTTCCTTTTGAGTTGAACGTTGCTATCATGATCCTAGAGGAATTAGTTCTTAAGGTTAGTAATTATTTATACGACCAAGCATTGCATTTCGCCTACATATATACACTCTAAGAAAAAAATATTAACTTCTAAACTACAATAATTGAAACATAGAGGTTCTATGAGGTGCATAGAAGTTTCTACTGAGCACAAATCATGCCTGCGCTTACAAAGCAACTCAATACACTTTGTGTACTGAAATGTGAGCAATATTAGTTAAAGAACTACTGTCAACCGGGCTGCGCTGGAGAGGAACTCCATGCTAGTTCATAACTGCTATAATGACGTAAATGTCTAACTAAATTTGAATAGATACCTGACCACTGAGATAAAGTGGTCTCGCTCGCAAAATCTGGATTTCGTTGAGCCAAACATATACACAGTTGAAACATCCTTAACAAATGCATTTTGGTAAATTGTGGAGTTTATAAGCAATGATGGTCTGGAAGAAATAAATCTGAAAATAATTCACATTATAAAGTTTATCCACTCTTATTCTATTTCTATTCACATTTCTACAGGTTTACCCCAGTCTGAGATAACATCAGAACTAATTCGATATGCACATATGATTAATACAATACAAAAAATAAATCCACAACTTTTCCTGAGAAGAAATCTCCATTGAAGCTATGAATGATTATATAACATGAATTTTGTTACTACTAGATATTACACGTAGAGTTAGTGTGTTCACATCATACTGATAATGAAATAAATTATCAAGAAACGGAAAGAAATTATTCATTAAATACTTTCGGATACAATTTCTTGCATAGGAGCACTTACAATCCAACCATAGATTTATGAGATCCCTTCCAAAAATCTGAAGACATTGAAGGTCATCCTAAATGCGACAGAATAAGTAGTTTCCTCATCTTCATCTTATTGTGTAACCGTCCTCATGTTCATCAACGCAACTAACGATAGCAACAAATAGGTATAATAGGGCTAAGCAACAGGTTAACTAACCAGTTGTCCAGACTGAAGAGATTTTATACCTGCAACCTAATGGTTAATATTTGAGTGTCAAACTTTACCGTATCGCCATATTACCCTTTACATCTAGCTACCATTATCATAGTTTGAACGTAGCAGAGACTAAGTCGCAGATAGTGGAATTTTAAAAAAATACAAACCTGACTTCAAGTGTATGAATTAAAGTGTGAATAGAAAGAGTCTAATTATTTGATTCAAAACAGTTAACAATAACCATACACACTTTAAGTAAAACCTTCGCAATCCAGTAAAAATTTAAATATACTGAATATTCCCATTTAGACATTTAGAAAAAGACTGATTAAGCGGGTGAAGAAATATATTTCTTTTCAATTAGGTCTTCATCTTGGGCTCTACACTAATATATTGGTTTACAATTTAATCAAATTACTAATCGCGTGGTGATGTTTCGGAAATGATGATGTAAATAATCAACAGAGTTACTAAAATTGGAAGTATGAATATTGATAGAAACAAAAAGGGGAAGAGGTGTACAAAGTAAACCTAGAAGTTAGATCATGTTGCGGCCACGGTAGTGAAAGTGGTCGAACAAACTTCTTTTGGATACAAAGGCTAGGTTTGTGAAGGTGGATTGCAATCGACTCTGTTATGTGAAGTAACCGAGTGCGTAATCCATGAGGTGAATAATTAGAATCTGATGGATGATTTTGAAGGCTTTTCCAGTAACCACTTGATGTCCTGTGTGCATGGCTGAACAAGGGACAAATTAGAACTATAAAGAGCTCCGTACTTGCACACTTAGTTGACACAGGACATCAAGTGGTTACTGGAAAAGCCTTCAAAATCATCCATCAGATTCTAATTATTCACCTCATGGATTACGCACTCGGTTACTTCACATAACAGAGTCGATTGCAATCCACCTTCACAAACCTAGCCTTTGTATCCAAAAGAAGTTTGTTCGACCACTTTCACTACCGTGGCCGCAACATGATCTAACTTCTAGGTTTACTTTGTACACCTCTTCCCCTTTTTGTTTCTATCAATATTCATACTTCCAATTTTAGTAACTCTGTTGATTATTTACATCATCATTTCCGAAACATCACCACGCGATTAGTAATTTGATTAAATTGTAAACCAATATATTAGTGTAGAGCCCAAGATGAAGACCTAATTGAAAAGAAATATATTTCTTCACCCGCTTAATCAGTCTTTTTCTAAAAATTTAAATACAACTAAGTAACTAGTGAAATTCACCACAAATGTAATCTTCAAGAAAAAAAGCTTTCGGTAAAAAAAAAGAGTATTTATATTTTATTCACACTTTATTCAAGATCAGTTAATGCTAAGCGAGTTTTAACATTTAGGCAAGCCAATTCATAGGTAAGATATCTGAATGCAGCTGAAACTTGAACAGATTTCAGAGTGCTTTTCTTGTTATCAGACAATGGACCTTCTCTGCTATCACTACTGCACAATCGACAACACCATTGATTTGAATTGGGAATATTCGAAGAAGAATCCTCTGAAGTGATATGATTCGTCATGGTGCTAGTAATATTTCGTACTAAATCAGCATGTATTAAACCACCACACTTCGAGCAAGCAAACATCTTCAATCGAAACAAAGTGGTGAAAAACAAAATAAACTAATAAACTGCTGGGAAAGTAGCAAACAGAGGCTCTAAATACCAAAACATAGCGATTACGAAGCTCCAGTTAATACATGTGAGCATTCAATTTTCCAATTAATGATTCACATATTCAAACCCGCTCTATAAAGTGAGATTTCACAAGGCAGGTATTACTGTGGTGGACACTACTTATAAAAATTTACATCTGTGGTAAATAACGTAACATCAAAAAACAAGGGAAATGACAACAATTGACTAGTGAAGATTGAGGAGAGAAGATGGAATATGGAGTCGAGTCGAAATTTCCTCAGCAACCTAGTGGACATTTATGTAGTAGGCAATGAGCTACACCTATTGTATGACGGTTAGTGATACTACCTGGCTGCCCAAACCTCGGTAGGCGCTCGAACCCGCGACCCACTGGTTGAAAGTCATCTTCGCAAACCAATGAGGCACTGCACCGAATATAGACGGAGAAGACACTGGATACTAGAATCTTGAAACAAGAATGTTTGCTAAAGGGACTTTATTGTAAGGTTCAGTATGTTTATCGTTACTGTTGTCGCAACTTCCCAGCATAAAATCTGTGCTGCTTCATCAAACTCCGCTTCTGTATTAGTTAGCCTTCGCACAACAGTTACAACACTTCTGCTTCATTCAAATGAAATGACATGTCTGTAAATTATTGTAAAGATTAGAATAGGAAGGATAAACTAGTGAATGCTTTGGAGAAGTGCTACGTGCGACTAGTCTTTGTCGTTCACTTCATGGAATGTGTCCTGGTACATCAGTAGGGTTTAGAAAGTCGGCAAATGCTTAGATGATGATATAAGGTAGTCTGTTAGACAGACAGTTGATTGGATTGTGAACTTTTTGGCTATGATTTTTGAGATAGCAAAAACCTGTTGTTGAAGTTTTTATGACGCAAAAAATTATGGCACTAATAAGTAAATATTTACTAGTTATCTCCAAAGAAAAACTGACCGATTTAATCAGCATCATTATCAATTTTCTTTCCTTTAGTTCACAACAAGGTTTTATATCCTTTAACGCCTATCTATTACTGTGTTGGTCTGCTCGACAGTAACTAAAATACATGACATCAGGTTTTGAGGTAAAAAGTGAACTGTTGGTTTCAATAATGCCGAACAGTTAAAATACTTGGTAGAAAAATCAACGATTTTTGGGACTCGTATGAGGTTATCTACAAGATTCTACCAAGCTACAACAGTGGTACACTTCAAAGTTGCAGAGTCAAAACCTGAAATTCTAGTTTCTCCTGATGAATAAACTAATGTGTAGTTGAAACATGCTCATAGATAAGGAAATGGCTTATTAAACTTAGCCATAAGACTATATGCACATAAATGTGTAATCTGATTCCTACCTTAACTTTATCACAGTTAGAATCAACTAAGCGATCCTGTAGACTGAAAACTAAACCATGGGATAGTAAACAATCACGCTCCATTTCACCAAGACGAATACCACCACCAACTTTACGTCCTTTAATTGGTTGTCGGAGTATTGGATCGAAACGACCCTCAGCACGAACCTAAGAAAAGTTAAACACCAAAGGGAACAAATTCACAACACAGTAAATGAATACCGTAACATATGAAATTTAGTTAAAGATGATGATTGAACATTTACAGAAAGTCTAGGCATTATTCAGTTTAGATAACGGCGTACAAAGAGTCTTCTACTCTACTCTTAATTAATAGGATGAGATTTCCTACGGATATTGCGAAATAGTAGAATAAATAGGGTCACACTGATTGTCACCAGACATGCTTATACATATACAAACAGTTTTTAGAATTACATTGAAACAGTTTATGAGACTAGTAAACTAACAGCCTTGAGTATGACTTTACGAAGTTAACCGGTATCCGAGATGAAAACATATCACATTTGCGAGGTAACCATTATAACAACAGAAGTTGTCAAACTGGGTTTCTTAACACTATTCGGTTCACATAGTGAACTTCACAGCAGCCCTTTTACCACTCATTACCAATCCCAATAAAGATTTTTACAGCCAATATACGATAATTGAACAAAAATAACTGTACTTGACCGACCGACTGACAAAATCAGCGTAGAACATCACAAAGAAGTCCATCGGCCCAAGTTGCTACACTTCATAGTAGTACAGGCGCATAGAAAAACAGTGATATCAAAGTGGATAAAGTAGTGTGGGAGAATAAACAATCTGAAGATAAAGGTTCGTGCAAACATTCAAGGTTTTCATGCTCATGAGTGAATATATCTACGCAATTGTGACCGATTTTTAGCCATGTAACAAACAGTCCTCAACCACTGATTGCCTTCGTCTCAGAGACGCCAACCAGACAGTCTACATCTCCCAACAGGTCTCAGACCAACAGTGAGAAACTTCATCGACTGGTGCCGGGTCTTGGTTTGGCCAGCCTGAATACTCTTCCAACCTCCCATAGCATGGCACATCGAAGGTGGTGGCTCGGCATGCTCAGTACATGTCCAAGCCACCTCTATCGACTACGGTTCATAACCTCAACAATCGAACAGCTTATCTTGCTTAGTACCCTTCACCTGACCTCAGCATTGCTCACATGGTAATTCCACCAAACGCAAGCAATGCTACGAAGATATCTATGATCAAACCCTGCAAGCGCTTCACATCGTCTAGTCTTAGCAACCATGTCTCAGTCGTATAACAGGGAACAACGAAATGCCGTGTGGTGTACTCGTCCTTTGACAGATAGTCGGATATCTCGCCAGTCGGCACTAGAGATGACGCAAGTTGGCAAATACCAAATAGGCCTTCTCTATGTGACCTGAGATCACGTTAGCAACTAGCTTGTTCGAGTTGATGCAACTTCCTAAATAAGTAAAGCAGTCGATACACTAGACCACTTCACTCCTTACTACTAAAGTGGGAGTCGTTGGAGACCAGTTCTGGAGTATCATTTTACATTTCACAGGTGCGAGTAAAACCCATGCCAAACATACACAGATATCTGCTTGGTGTCCAGAAGACTCTGCATTTTGTCAGCGTTTACACCCAGCAGGAGAACATCGTCTCCATACTCCAGGTTAACCAGATGTCCTTTAGAAAACAGGAAAATCCCTGAGAAGTCAGACTTACCTAACGTTATGTACATTAGCCCATTAGTTAACCAGGAACGGTGACAGCGGACATTCTTGGCGGACATCACTGGTTGACGTCATTTCACATGATAACTCATCGTAAGCCATTATACGGCTACGTGAGTTCCAATAGAGGGCTCTGATAAGCGTTATATACTTGCTCGCTACTCTCTTTACAGTTAGACACTGCCAAAACAACTCACAGTTGACTGAGTCTAGTGCTATCTTCAGCTCAAGACATAAGGCAAGTTTCGGTCGACGGTAAGTATGCTTGTATTCCAGAACCTGTCGGAGGATGAAAATATGATGTATGCGTAGCCAAACAGTTCTGAAATCTAATTCCGTATTACATTCGTTTATTTGATTTATAACACACAGTGATCTAGTATTATTTACTTCATGACGTTTCAAGCATAAATCATATCAATGTGATGTAATTATGAACAATAATTTATGCTTGAAACTTCATCAAGCAAATAATACTAGATCACTGTGTGTTATAAATCACATGAACAAATGTATTATGGAATTAAATTCTATCACGGTGTCCAAGTTTTATACCTATAGTTCTGAAATCTGCCTCGTTTTCTCGAGCCCCAGTTAGGCGCCGGATAATTATAGACCCTAGGATCTTCGACACGGTATTAGTCAAACGAATTCCCCTATAGTTGTCACGAGAAGACTTCTGCCCCTTCTAATAAACTGGAATGATCCGTGAAGTACACCAGTCTAACGACACTACCTCTAATTTTCATACACTACTTAGTACCTCCGCCACACTAATCAACAATTTCCAACATCCATACTTGGGAACATCAGGTGCCGAACTCTCACGTCCTGCTGCTTTGCTTCCTTTAAGGTTCGACATTACTTTCTCAATTTCAAAGAGAGTCGGGGGATCGACATCTGTGTCCCGTTCAGCTTCAGGCTGGATGTTGGGCAACTAAAGCATTGCTGGGGGTCAGTTGAACTGTTCTCCGAAGTGTTCTATTCAACGTTCCATCCATTGCACCCACCTACATCTTCTTCTTACCAGTATCCTTAATAAGTCTAAATAGTTACCGGGTTTTACCTAACGCTGATGCCTTCTGTATCTCTTGCTTTCGCCATCCACCTATGCACGTGAGGTTTGCGGAAAATCTTGGTCAACTTATACTTAAGTTGGTTTCACTCTTCATTGTGGTCAGAACCAGCTGGAATCAGTCTTCGGATAACGTCCCAGAAATACAATGACGTTTTCTAACCTTCAGGTGTAGGTTACTGATAGTCTTTACCACCTGTTTCTACAGCAGATTTAATACCACGCCAGGTTTCCTCAGTATGAGCATTGCTGTCACGTCCAGATAGATGCTTAGCTCACTCTTGCCTAAATACGCAACTCACGTTCTAATATTCGAACTGACTATAGTCAAACTTTACTGTCGCCTGTTTCCTGCGACCAGTAACACACAAACATACACGACGCCATATTAACGAGTAGTCCGAGTCCAAACTGGTACTCCAGAAACAGCGGGAATCCCCCAATGATGGCTTATAGGAATATAATCTACCTGTGTCCACCATTGATTTGATTTCGGTGGACGCCATGTGAGACAGTTTCTCTCCTTATTCCTAAAGTTATTGCTGGCCAAAAAAACCCAAGTGATCATCAGAGCAAAATCACAACAGACGATCACCGTTGTCGGTTCGCTGGCAGTGGATTCTGTAGATACCTTCAATATGCTTTTTCGATTAGCTCTGTTCGCTTAATTGAGCGTTAAAGTCCCATACCATTATGACTTGGTTGAACTGTTTGCTCTCTGAAGCAAAGTTGACAGCTTCTCATAGAATTCATCCTTTGCATCATTCGAACTACAGTCGGTGGGTGCGTAGGTGGAAATTACGAATGTGCATCGCCTAGTCTCACGATCCTTATTAGTTCTTACAGATCCATTCAGTCAAACAGCACATAAACGACTGTACAGAGTTGAGGGGCGTACTTTCTGGTCTACATCTCTATGTTACGCCTACACTAGCGAGTCTACGAGAGCTAATAATTGGGTCTCCGGATACTCTGAAGGTGGATTTCGAAGATTCACTACTATGACCAGGTGGGGTCAATTTAGTAACAGCACTCAGGTCGTGTATACGTGTCTCAGAGACACAAATCACATCCATGACAAGAGATTTCAGAGTTTTGGCGACTGATGCCTGCTGTCAGATTTGGCATTGAGTTCGCACGTTGAAAGCTCCTACATGAAATCGATGGCTGAGTCATAGGCGATAAGCAATGAAGTTTAGTGACTTTGATTTTTGGTGGTTTCAAAGTAAGAGGTTGGGGAAGGTATAAAAAGTTTAATATCAGTATCAGGAGGTAAAAATGAATAAGGAGATGGAGTTGAGAGGGATAGGTTGTGTTTTATTGGGTCTTGAGTACTAATAGAAGCGTGCGAACGATTGACACTTCTTGGCTGCATACACCACGGAAGGCTATTTCTTCTTAAGGCACCTGAAAGTCAAAAGAATTTGTGTGACCGCAGAGCCCATGGAACATCTGCTTGATGTTTGACACACTTTGTGGTATTTCGTTTTGAGGTTTGGTTGTTCTAACACCGGATAGAGAGAACCTATACCGCTAGCACCGGAAGACAGTAGAGTTGATGGAGAGTGCTAATTTTGGGGTCAACCTTTTCCAATCTCTCATTCGCGTTGAAAACGCAGCATCAACGCGACACTACTGGTCACACAAGGGAAATACCTTTCTGCTGTAACACACCATTCAGCTAGTAGCCGTACGACTTCGTCCTCAGGCCCCCACCATAGTGTAGTAATTTACACTATCACGGCAACTGCTTTTCGTCTTATCACTATCCAACAGACCTTTACCCCATTGTAGGACCTCGAGGGAACAGGCGTTCCAACAGAATAGCTCATTGCGATATGCAAACCCGAGCACCGCGTCAAGGTAGTAACTAACGTCTGGGAACAACTGCATTTGCCGAAATACAAAGAAGTTTGGGCAACCTGATCCAGTAACACCAAATAAGAATGGTTGATTGACAGTCCAAAACTACTTATTTGCTTCCACCTTCCCTCTCAATATGCATAGCTGTTGATCTAGCTTCATGCGGATACAATAGCATTCGTGACTTTTCCTATCGATAAAACCTATGAATATATAAGATCATAATGAGTCGATGATATTCACCACTCGTCTCAGGAAAGATTTTAAGAATTTAGATACATACTGCAAGAGTACGAGAGATATAGATATATCCATTACCAGATTCAACTGTTTTACTTTTAGAGATTTCTTTCACAACTACCTCTAAATGACCAATATACAAAACAAAACATACAGTTTAAATAAACAGAGAGAAGAGTGTAATTAAATTGTTATATTTTACATACCTGGTACTTATCAGCTACCATGTGCCGTAAACGCTGATAATAAACAACTCCAATATATATCTGTGCTTCTAACTGACGTCCAGTAGATCCAGACATCATTGTTTCTGTGCCCCAGTGATTGAATCCACAGTCAGTCAATATACGACAATAATCTTCATATGGTGGAGAATCTTCTGACCATTGGAATGGTGTTGCATCAACTCGCTTTCCTGGATGAACATACAAAGGTATGAAACAAGACAGATGCAACATTGTAAAGGTGCTTCTTTTTCGAATAAAAACAAATATAGGCTTAAAAAATAAAAGGCTAAATTTCATGCAACCAAGAAAAGAAAATCCAGGTGTATTCACTGCGTTGCAAGTCCCACTTGTTGTGTATGAGGGCCAGCGATACTACCTAGTCGCCCAAATGTTGAGCAGTAATCAAAGGTCACTTAAAATAATCAAAAATATATAGATACGCGACCTTAGAAGAATAACGAAATTTTTATACAGTAGTATAATATTCATCACATTCAGAAGCAATCTTATAGGTCAGTTGGACAACTACTTTTGCCACAGTCACGATGACTACAAGCTGTTTTAGTACTACACGCATATATTTTAAACGAAATAATCAAAGCTGATCATCATGAGGTATTTGAATGTACTCCTTTTTTTGAAAGCTTTATAAACATACATTTGTGATCATTTTGAATAGTCTTCGAAATTATTCTTAACTGAAAACAACATCGACTTAAAGTAAAATCCCTGAGGGTATTTTACAGGTTACTGTAAGGTTATATGTATGCTCTTTTGGTGAAAACTTGATAGTACATATTTATCAACATGACTGTTGTATGCAGCAGTTTGAAAAGTGAACATAAACCAATATTATCTGGATGTTGAACAAAAAATATATCGTTTCCTTAATTGTCTAACACAAACAGACACAAGAGAAAAGTGTAAATAATTTTTTCATCAATGAAACGAAGTCCACCAGAGTAGAACATGTGCATCGGAAATCAGCAAAAACATCAATACAAGTATATGTATACACCGACTAATTGTTGAAGAGAAAGCAATTTAATGTTCTCTAGTTCTAAGTGCTAACTGAATTAATATATCGTCCATTATTGCAATGTGGTCATCAAGTTAGGAGACTTAACAACGCGGTGCACTTAGATTGATGCTAGTTGGTTAGAGACAATCAACAGGAAATCATGCACCTGAGTCTTGTCTAACAGTGGGTGTCATGAGTTTACATCTCCCTTGGTATATCAATTGCCTTGAGGATGCAGGTACGCCTTGCTGATGAGCCCCAACAAGCATGAAGCCAATATTCATGGTTTTCTGTTAACCACCTTTGACAAAGTGAAATCCTTATGTGTATACACGCAGCAGATAACTTTTAAAAAAGATGTTTAGTCTCACCTGTCAATGCCGCCGACTTGCCAGCCAGAAATTCAATCATCATACCCATTGTCATTCGAGTTGGGAAACCATGCGGATTAAATATCAAGTCAGGGATAAGACCATTCGTAGTTGACCATGGCATTTCTTCACACTGGATTAACAGACTATTAATACCTTTTTGACCATGACGACTACTATACTTATCTCCAATATCTGGTGGTCTAGGTAATCGAAGAGTAATTGTGACCTAATTATGAAAAGAAAAGTTGTAATTAATTCTGATGATAGATCAGCAAAAAATGTTTAGCTGAACTGAACCGATAGATTAAACACATCAAAGAACAACTTACAGAACTCCAAGATCCATTGAGAGATATGGAGTCAACATAGGCAATCTGTTCACCACTTTCATATTTGACAAGTGTAGTTTTTTGTGTTTCGCCGTGTGTATATGCGTATAACCAACTGACACCAGACTCTAAACGGGTGCCAATAGGTGGAAAACCATCTATATCCAAACCTTTACTAGTTGATTCACCAGCGAAACCTAGTATCAATTAAAAAAAAAAGACAATGGTCATAATAAGATGGTTTTAAAATTAAATGTGAGTGTATAACAAATTATTTCAATTAATGATCAGGTAATCAGAAACTCTGAGTATTATGACCCAAAGTAGGTTGCAGTAAAGTAGATCCTGATCACCTTCGCCTATTGTATATTCCCTTCATTAACGCTTTTCCTCTTCTGATAACTTTTACGATTAACTATTTCATACTTCTTTTTTCGTCGTCCCTCTAGTTGACTTCCAATGTAAATTTGCTGATACTAATTGTGTCAGCCTAAACCATTACGTACAAAATGTCGAATTCCATGCAGTTAATGACGATCTGTTCACTCATGAAATTAATCCAAAAATGATTTATCTATGGAACGATGAATAAACAATCTCTAATCCACAATTAATATTCCATTGCATTACGCCGAACCGTAATCAGTTTTCAATTTTGTACACTAATAAACAACAAAACAAAGTATTAGAACAAGTGATATAGAATACATCATCCAAACAGTAAATAGTCCCCTGATGACTCGAATTCACACAAAGTGAGACCAACTAATAGCAAGAAGTTGATTTACACTAAAGTTTCAACTTGGTAGATCAACACACTTCTTGAGGACAAAAAATGAGCATTCCGCTCCTCTTACTCACAAGTACTATATATATATATATATATATATATATATATATATATATATATATATATATATATATATATATATATATATTACGTGTTATAAAAACATCCATAAACACTGAAAACTGTTATATTACAGATGACATACCAAAATAGTGTTCAGCAGCCAACGATCTTTTCTTCTGAAATGGATTACTTGTAGACGTTGACTTAGAAAGTGATGACAGGTCAATAACTTCTGATTTATAGATACATGCCCCAGCCAATCCACGGTCATATGACGCTTTATTGATCACCATAGCATCTTCCATATCATAACCCTGTGAATAATCAGATCGAAGTGTAAAACATAACTTGTAACTAAGATACAAACATTCGATTCTGTATTAAATTTTAGAAATGTATGATTATGTAATCGGCTAGAAGTGAATTGCTCACATTTAAGCAGAGTGTAGAAAGGAGATATTAACATATACTTTTACGCCAGGAGGTTACTAGTTTGGGTCGTACCACGACCCAGGTTTTCATTTTATCTTCGATCATCGTATCGCTACATGAATACTCCAGACAATTAGATTGTTTTAGTCTTAAATCTTAACTAAATTGGTTTCATGCTCAGATTTGAGTATTCACAAATTGGTTTTCATCAAGTTCGGTGACTGTAGCACTCTTATACATAATATTTCTTGTCATGGAGTTAAAAAGCTGATTAGACAGAAACTCTACATTCAGGTTTGTTAACAACAGAACCTACTGCAACATCTGAACTATACACTTAAGTGTCTTATCATTCCATTGAAATTATAACAAACATCATTGTTACTGGCAGAGGGGATACTGCTACACTGTTTCTGTTCTATAAAATAGGTGTTTAACTGGGATGTCATTTTCGTATAAGAATTGTACTGGAACATAGGGCAAGGAAACAATATCTGAAACAAAATGAACTGTATCATCAAAGACAATGATATGACTGTTGAAAAAGGACTAGTAAAAATACTCACAGTGTATGACATCACAGCGACTATAGCATTGAATCCCAATGGATAATGATCAACATCATATTTAACATACATTTTAGTCCGAACCAAAGGACTTTGTGGTGTAAACAAACGATAGGCTTTAGCATCTGATCGACTACGCCAAGTGTAACTAGAATGACCCATTGTTTGTTTAGCCATTTGACATTGATACATGTTGCGAGGAGACTGAAAGAAAAATGGTCAACAATGATACTGACAAAATTACCTCGAAAAAATGGCAGACACTAATTAGATACCGGCTGCATTGAATTCACAATGTAATGAAAAATAGGTATCAACACATTGAGAATTCTTAAAGTTGTTTTAAGTAGAACTGTCTTAAAATGTACTTGGAAAGTCAATTAACGAAATGGTAACCAAGACTAACAGTATGACAGCGAACAACAGCTAACGGATGCATTGAAATGGACTACATAGAGTACCATATGAATTGGTGGTCTTAAGGTTGAAAGTTGAGTTTTTTTCAGTTCTGTTCGCACAACGCATAGAGATTAGATAAAAATACCTTATTATTTTTCATATACCACTATCATCAACTGAAAAACTCTTCACCGTCTGAGATGGTTAGAAATATGTTGCGCAGGTCTAGCCACTGTCTATCCCGATATACAATGTTAACCGAAGTACGACTATGTTAGAAGAAGGGCAAGAGTGGCCAGATTAAGACAGGGAACCAGTCCCTAGAGTCTGAATATTGGTGTGAGCGGCGTAGGCTATCAAGCTAGAGTCTTCCAATCGATAAGAATCAATGGTTGAAAATTTGGACATGCATAAGCCTTATGTCACCTTCAAAGTCTTGGATATTTTCAACAACTCTCAAATATCATGCTTTTCTAATATCAATCCTGTGACCTTTATCAATGATATGTTTTTCAATGGATGATGATGATGGTTGTGTGTCACCTGCGCTTATCGATGTTTGTGAATCCAGCTGCTTCTGTAGCCATTTTAGTACATGTTCCCCTACCTTCAGGTTCATATCACGATTAGTCCTAGCTATGTGAGTATCATACACTTTTGTTCATCTTTTTGACATCCACTTTTTTTTTCATGCTGTTGTGAAGTGAAGCACTTCTCTGCTAGGTTCTATCGATTTCCCCACAAGTATAGTTTAGCATATCCACTCAAGAATCCTTTAAAATCTACACTAATAATATAATTTGCTCTGGAATTACCTCAAGGAGTTAAAGCATAGTATTTATTACAACAGTACACGTACAACAGATTATAATTTAAAGAATCCTTGCTATTTTACACAATCTATTTAAACAATTTTTAGTGCACCTTTCCCATTAGCTGGAAAAAAAATAATTAAACACGTTATTTAACCTAGGTCGCAAGATGAAGAATTCATCCAACACTAAATATTTTGCATTGATGCTTTAAAGTATCATCGAATACCTTAGAAGTAAGAACCCATACTCCTTTAAGGCGACTGAATTAAATGTCTCTTCTTTTGGATAAATGTTAGTTATAGAATTGGTGGGTTTTATTCAAAAAGTGACATTTTCATCAGTAATTAAACTAATTGTCAAAATCTATCTTCTTACGATATGTACTCTTGACATTTATTGTAAAGAAAAGTATTCTGAATCTTAATGATTCTGAGTTAGATTGTTTCAATTTGTTTTAAAAGTAGACAGAACAGTTTGAAAGTTTATTATTCTTTCTTAACCTCTTTATTTTTGCACTAAATATGACAGTTTTATTTTTCTTGTCGAAAATTGCTCTTCATATTTTTTGGTTTGTTTTAATAAACCAATTTAATTATGATAGAGGGACAGTGGCGTATCACAGCGTTTACACGGTAACCGGGCAAACCTCCTCTATGATCGAAATGAAGTTAAAACTTGGTCAGCAAGTGGATTTCGATGATCAGTCAGTAGAGCCTCGGGTTGGTCATCAGGGAACTCCTTGTCCAAATCGTTCCCCGATTCGTTTTTATTCTACCTGCAATCATCATATCGAGACATTCTAACTAACTAACTATTTACTGCAGAAAGTTTGAAAGTAAACTGAAAGATTCAGAAAAACCACACACGTCTACATATTAATCCGAAAATGTAAAATTTCAGGCGCTTAACTTTCAACAAGTGGATGATGCTTTTAAACTTTGCTGCACCAATTGAAGTCTAGACGGCACGGTATAACCTCTGATCCTCACACAATAGATATGGCTCATTATTGAGAGTGTAGGCTTTAGGAACGCCTACCTGTCCAGCTAACACTGCTGCCTGGTTGCCCGGGTTGCAGTAGGTGGAGTGAATCAGTTCCGATGATCCGCGTATTGGTAGCCGATTGCCTAGTCAACTGAGTACTTCCATCAGCAGACAACATTTTGGTTTTCATGACGAGTAAACTTCCGATCAAGAACCATTATATATAGGCAACTGTTTTGTTTTCTTTGAAAGACCGCTTACCTGTCAAGTAAACCGATTCTTGGGACATGGATATTGAAAATCGCTGTGATATGGAACTATGAATGGTTAGTCATTTTACCGGATACAAGGGTGAAATAGTCGATTTTTATCATCACTTCTATTGGGTTAAAAGAGGATAAATATGCGAATTAAAAACGCTTTGAGAATAACTAATTGCTCATAATCATACCAAAGTAATCATACGACTTTCTCTTCGAAACATCATCCATTAAATGATACTGTATCACTATGTAATATAGCAAATAAACAATTCAATATGAAATTATACTCTAATACGGTACTAAAGTTTTATCATGACACAGAACTAAAAAACAACAAATACCTGATTAAAATCAGGATAGGGGATTAAACCAGCCACAAAACTAAAGATATTTTCCGGCGCCAATTCAATATGCGATTTATCACCAGGTAGGCGTTCAGCTAATTCTTCCTCCTTCACAGATATATCTAAATACACTTGCTCAAAGGTACCAATCCATTCAACAACATCTTTACTGTTTGAGCTGTTTGACTTGTGTAAATTTTTAACTGGCCTCAAGAGTCGTGATCCACCAGCAAAAAGATACAAACCAGGATACTGTGAACCAACATCGGTTGGTGGGACCAATACTATCTCTAGCGTATGCGGAATATTCTTACAGTCAGGACTGACTTTTGAATTTCTTAACTCCAAAGCTAATTGTTTCGCCTCATCTAGAGTTGACAACCAACCAATAAGACGACCATCCAGCAAAACCGGTAAAGCATTTTGCTGTTCAATAACACCGAATAACTGTCTGGATAGTTCAATCGGTCTTAACTTATGAGTAGATAGCCAATTTCCTAAATTATCGAGTACAGACTGTTTTGGAGTGTCACACACAGCCTATCATGAACGAAAACAAAATAAAGCAAAACAGAGATTAGGCGCGTAAGCTTTTTTAAAGGGACCTTCAAAGTTCAAAAACGCTTACTAAATTAAAAAAAATAGAAACAAAAAAACGTCCATTTCTGCAAATAAGCTTATGTACAAGGGCAGTGAAAAAGGACTATATTACACGGAGTCTTTAGATTATAGGAGATAGTGTAAAATCAGACTTGTAGTTTTTAGGCAAATGTTTTAAGCAGTGAAGTATCCTTTTTTAAAACATGTTGCTGAGTTGATGCCTGGTTAAATGCAAACTAAACTTGAGTATAAGTCTTCAAATTGTTCCCAGTTGAGATTCTCGGATATGGTTAATTGGGGACGTGTAATCTAGGTTACTGGATGAACGACACGATACTTGACAACTCGCTCAGCTGACATAAGACGAAGACAATGTCGGACTGAAGCGAGTTTTCTCCAATCTAAAATATAAAGGAAACAACCCAGGAACACAACTTGCGTTTATATACAACTCATGTGGCCTTGGGGGGTGAATAGGCAAAATAGCATATTAAAAGTGAGAGATTAACCAACAGGAAGACAGTGTTATTAAAAGTAGCAAAAAGGCTCGAAAAACAGAAACTTAAAATTTTCCATAAGGTAAATTTATAAAAATTAGGAATAAAGCATTCATTTTCTAGGATATAAAATCTCTACCATTTCAATCATATCATACCAATGATTTCGACTTCGTATTTATAAGCTATTGAGTTGAACAAATACGGGCTCTTCAATAACGAATAATGAATTAAGATCGTGAGTATCAGATTAGATCAATCGTATTTTGCCGACCGACGGAAATACTTTTGCTGTTTCATATAATAAAAGGTAAATATCTACAGTTAACTATGCCTGTTCAACTTGTTTACAACTTTCGTGTCATCTTATGCAATATCGTATAAAAAGGTGAGTTAAGTGCAAGGAAAAGCCAAAAACGACCAAATTGTTTTTATAAAAGATTGAAATTGAAGTGAATTTGACCTAACTGATCCAAAAGAATGTGGTCTAGCTGGTTTCAAACTAATATTTTCAAACCGATAGAACTTCCATTCTTATATATTAAGGGGAATAAAATTTATTTTTTTCAAGGTATTATGCTCATGATCCTTATAACAAAAAGAGGATGATGATTGAAGTTAAAAATGATGAGTCGTGATAAGGTAGAAACGGACGACCTCCAAGTTTACTGGTCTGCCACTCAAACATCTGGACAACAAAGACTAGTTGCTAGTTATGTTTCAATTCCCCTGTATTCACACAGTCCTAAATGGCTGTTCTATGGACGATTGAAAGTTGCCTGTTCAATTTATCATCAGCACAGCAACAACTAAGTAGTTTACCTTACAACTCCTAGTAGAAGTGACCAATTACTGATGATAAAAAGAGTTGTGTATCAAAAACAGATAGATAAATAAACGTGGAAGGTTGTACAGAAATGAATCTGTCTAGGTTGTCACATTTCACAACAGCAAAGAGAGATGGAGGAAATGGATTGCAAAGTCATGATATGACAGAAATAAAAAAAGTGGATGACAGGAAGGAGAAGTAAAAAAATTAATTAATCCATCTGAAATGATGGTCAAGCAAAATTCTATGTAATTCAAGTAATCTGGAATTAATTCCGATAGTTAAGTCAGTACACTATCAGACTAGTGAATTCAGCGAACACTCGTTGAAATCTTACTGCCAATCAGCTTTTTTTCAACTTTAATCATTACCCTCTTAAAATCAGTTTGCCAACCAACGCTAATTGATGTAGTCAGGTTATTGAAGCTCAAAAGCAGCATTATAGACAGATTATGAACACAGAATGCAAAACACTACCAGATATCACTCATTGTTCATTTGTTTTTTTCCCGATAAAAACTATTCTTGTAATAGTTTTCATTACTACGTTAAATCAGCTGACGAACCTGAAGATGTTGGAAGTATGTTCCATCCTAGCTTGGGACCTCTTAGCAGTGGGGACCAACGACTCTCTGACGAATTGAACCTATAACTCGTGGTGGGCGAATTTCCATTCGTAGTCGTGGGTATTCGCCGTTGAGGAGCCTCAAAATAAGATGAAGGTGGTAAATAAATACAAGGGAGACAATTAAAATTTATCAAAATCTATTTTAACTACTTTGGGAACACAGTACAGAAGAGATTAATGGTTTCTCGTTGTCTGAGTGATAGTGAAATATCTCGATGGCGAATCTCATTCTTGATCCATTTTCATCAAGGCTCGTTTATTTTTTGCCTACTCCACTCAGCAGTGCTATCGATTTTTAACCCTTGTGACTTATGCAGTTCTAGAACTTCACCAACTGATTTACCATGTCTACCCCACACCTGAACTGACCCAAATGCGAGTGATACCATGAGGCTATTGGTAATTACATAACCAGAAACTAAAGCCTTCCGACATATTACGAGTAAAAAAGTCATTTCTAGGCAGGAATACGATTTCTGTAGACGACTAAACTACAGACTGCTATTTTACAAGTTATTTACCTAATATAAATTGGTACCCTGAATTACTGACAGATAGCCAGTACAGTTCACACATTTAAAAAAATTAAATACTAACATGAGAAAATCTTTATGGAATCAAACTTACCTCCACAGGTTCAGCTAAATGATTTAAAAGACCACATGGTGTACCATCAGGGGTGTGAACAGGACAAAAAAAACCCCATGCCTCAGGTAGTAAACGACGCACAGAAGTAGTACGCATTTCAGTAAAGAAGGCGCCACGATGAACTGCTCGAAACTGTGCAGCAAAACGTAAGAAATTCACATTATCTGCAGGTACACTTAAACCAGTTGACTGACCATTAAGCTGAGCAGAAAGATTAGACTTGCAAGAAGGTGGAAGATTACCGGTGGAAATCATATATACCATTGCTGTAGTTATATCAGATGCCCGAGATAAGAGAGCTTGATGGAATAAAGCTAGAACATGAACAGAAGATTATGTTTGACTTGTTAACTGATCAAAACACAACGCAAAATATAACAATTATAAATTGATACACAGAAATAAAAACTGTGATCAATTTGCCACAGAATCCCACAAATTTCTGTTGTTGAAATAAGAAGGTTGACCGATCATCCTAGTCCGATAAGTTATGGTAATACTAGCGGTATCCACTTGTCAAAGAAAGTAGTGGGGAGGTCAGCAAACAGTACGCATTCTTACCCAACTAATAATGCGAGGTTAATTGGTCACAGGCAATCGATAGGAAGCTCTGGACGCATGTTTCGTGCTTGTTGACACTCATCAGCAAGGCGTATCTGCAACCTCTAAGGAACTGATATCCCCCGTAGGATTCGAACCCACTTCACCTAGTGATGTTAACAGTGAGCTATTCGACTCGCGACTGACCCCCTGTAGGACTGGATTACAGACATTGACTGATCACTTGATAGCAGCCAATCTCATGTTGTCTAGTTCTGAGTGCTGACTGGATTCTATCGATCATTTTGTATTGCGGCCACGAAGCTAAGAGGCTAACCACTGCAGCGCACTTCGATAGATGTCAGGTGGTTAGAGGCGATCAGTGGGAAGCACTGGATCTAGATTTTGTGCTTTTTGGCGCTCATCACCAAGTTACAGTTTGGTGGGCACATTGCAAAATGATCGATAGAATTCGGTCGGCATTCAGGACTAGTCAACGTCAGATTGGTTACTTTCCAACGACCAATCAATCTATTAATGCTGGACTTTAGCGAAAGGCTTTGAATGATTCTGTAGGAAATTGATAAGCAAACTTAACGATGATCTAAGTAACAACAATAAACAAT
This sequence comes from Heterobilharzia americana, assembly GCA_944470555.2. Taxonomy (NCBI): domain Eukaryota; kingdom Metazoa; phylum Platyhelminthes; class Trematoda; order Strigeidida; family Schistosomatidae; genus Heterobilharzia; species Heterobilharzia americana. The sequence goes on from OX104128.1 coordinate 48,755,422, forward strand.
GATAGGTTTTCAAAGTTAGATATATCAACAACTCATCGGTATTTAAGAAAAGGTGTTTATTACATCGCAATATTGGACTAGCCTACCTAGTAATACCCTCACAACAATGAATAGAACAAAAAGAACAGCTAAATCAGCTTTTAGCAACGGTTTACAAATCAAAAGATCGAAGTGACAAAATAAATAAATAACATTACATCAGTCTACTAGACCTGACAGAACTAATGGAGAGACAGAAGACAGACAATTGGAACGGTAGTCGTTACATATGGTACACCTGGCACTAAATCTGTCATTTGCAAATGTGCTTCGTATCCTCTTCTATTTCTCTCTTGATTTGCTCTTCATACATTCTTATCAGCAGCATCCACTGTAATACGCCTGCGTTATCCCTTGCATTGCTCTAGGCAGAAAGCTTACCCATTGCTGGTAATTTCCTATGATTCCTGCCACCCTCTCAACATATACTACTTATATCCATTGTTATCAGCAACGCCCACTACACTATCAGTGCAAAGGGAAAGTTTGACACATAGACTTTCACATGTTACATTCAACAACAGGATAGGAGATTTCAGCAAATACAGTCTTATTCGACTGTATACGAATGTTAATCATTTAAATACTTAGAGCGATGCTATATACCCCCAATTTTGCACAGCTTTTGTCTGCTGCTTTGCCCATGACCTTAAAATAACATACATGGCTGTTTTTACACCGTTAATAGTTTTTCTTCTCTCTGATCTCAAGGTTGAACTCTCATTGTTTGTTAGCTATTTTCACTTATATGTGGATTCAGTGTTGTCAAGGTCATTTAGAAATGTACATATTCAGCCTCGCTGTCAACTGTACTGACTATTGTTGAGACAGTATGAAGCTCCCTGCCAACGGTCTGTCTTCTCTTCTTGGCTTCGCACGTCGGTGGTTGGCGTTTTGATTTGCGCTGGAATCGATCCGTTTGCGCGTTAGGTTCGTATCATTTGTGGTCTGCTAGGCTTGTGTCGCTCGTAGGCTGTTCGGTCATACTACCGGTCGTAGCAGACGATAGTCTATAGTAAGAATTACCAACGAACCAACCTGACTGTTGTAACTACCGAAACCCAAGTCGATAAGCATTCAAAATCTACGCACGTTTAGATATTGGTAAACATGAAGTTCAGATTATAGATCTTCCTACCGTATTGCTTAAAGAAGTACAAACACAACAAAGTTTCACATGGGTCATATTTCTTCTGTTGACTTAGCGTTCACATGACAGAATTAATATTTTAAACTTAAAACATCAAATGAAACAGTTAAGAGGTTTTCGTAGAATGAAATAAAGGAAGAGTTTTAGAATGTTATATATATATATATATATATATATATATATATATATATATATATATATATATATATATATATATATATATATATATATATATATATATATTTCAACACCCAAAAACGCGTTCAAGCAACTTACACAAGGAAGTACGAACATTTTGTTTGCGAATTTTTAACAATATCTGTTCTTTCACACCGGCTAGGAAATGTGATATTTTTGCCTAAAATGAAAACCAAGTGTAAATATAGGTCAAGAAAGGTGTCAAAAGCAACGGATATGGCTTGTTTTTGCCAAATGGTTCTCAAACCGCACTATATCTAGTTCACCCTAAACAACCACAGAGTATCATAAACCTTCATGTAGAAGAAATGCTTTCATCAACCTTATGTACATGCGTGCAGTAGCCAATGAGCCACACCTATTGTGAGGCCAGATGGTTGCTCAAACCTCGGTAAGTGGAGCGGTGTTCGGACCCTAAACCAATGAGCCACAGAGCCAGATGAACCCTCATACAATAGGTGTAGCTTATAGGCTAGTAAGTATAAACAGAGCGCAGTTGTGTTACACCATTTCAAAAACAAGAAACCATCTAAACGAGCTAATCAGGAATTATAAATAAGTAAGGTTAGGCAAATAACAAGATGAGCGTAAACAGCGTTGAAACCAACACTATACTGCTGTGAGATATGGATCATCAAAGTTGCTAATATCTTGACAGATTGCTGATAAGGAGGATGTTCGAAAAGACCACTTCATCTGGACACCAGGACTTGTAATTCCTCAGATTGACTATTCCTTGACTACGGTAACCAGAAGATTACTGGAGAATTCAGTCAAGATTTATATAGAAAGGACAGAGGAAGGTCTTTAACTGCTGAAATGCTTAGAGTGCATTTTTGGCAATAAAAAAGAAATAAGTATCATAAAAATGCAACTCAGCAATCTATCAAACGATTGTGAATTAGGCTATGGAGCCATGCTTACCGCGGTAACTGATTCAGATTCGAGAATGTACAACATTTCGAGATTAGTTAGTTGAACATTAATACAATGAATCAATCTCTGGATACTTCAATCTGATTTCTAACCTAAGCGCTAAGCAAAGAAGAGCACAACTAAGTGGGAAGAAGCTGAATGCATTTATTCCGACAGAGTGACCTTGAGAATTGACTATTCACTGAACGAACTAGCGGGAACAAGTTTGGTGTTTCATAGACGTTAGAATATTACTACTGGAAGTTGCTGTTAGAAAATCACCAAGTCCAACTAAATTTGGAACGATACCAGTAACAAAAAGTACTTTACAACTGATTGAAATGCTTGGAAAAGGCAGAAACTGTTGCAAATCCAGCCACATACACCCTGAGAAGAGAAACAGTATTATTTCGTGATTCACCATAGTTATAACCATGTTTTAAAGAAGTTATTCACGAGATCCTAAAATGGTTGTTACATTCCATAACAAACTAACTATAGCCTGCTACTAAACATAACAGACACTGGTTCACATATTGAATCAAAGATCAAATCGTTATCACCAATGATTTCAATGTCGCTGAAAAAAACAGCTATAGTTCACAATAATGATGAACTTCGATAACCTTGATTTCATTTAATCAACTCCGATCAAAATCAGTCATTTTATCGAACCATCATGCAGAATATATTATCTAAACAGTTCAGATAAAGATGTCGGGAATTATCATTGCAACTCATAACGTTTATTGAAACACTCAACACAAAACCCGATAAGATGTTCATCACCTTAGGTAATTATTCCCTTATCTTAAAAAACACACAAACACATAAGATATTCACACACAAGATTTGAATGCAACTCAACTGAATCAAGAGAAACTATAGTCAAAAATCCACAATCTATGGAACAAGTCAGAAGGACTAGCAGAAGAAAAGAAACACAGTTAAATTGTAGCAATTCTAGAAAATGAAAGAAATGGTTCAACTAAATAAGTCAACAATTAAATATACCACAAGCCAGGCACAACTTAGATACAACCAAGAAAGATTACATAAAACTCGATAATAAACATAAAATATATAGAATTTTTCATGTACTTTTATGCAGTTTATATCTTTATGAAACTGAATATTTTTAACACGTTCAAAAATCTATTGTTTTAAAATAGTGAAATTAAATTTGAAAAGGCTTTCCCTATTGATACCATGGGTGCTGACATGTTAGTTTATCATATGCACCATTTCATGAGTGATACAAAAAGAAAATTTTAAAAACTCTATTTAATCATCATACTTCTAATTCAAATTTAATTGAAACTAAAATACCCAATCTTTGTAGAAGATTACCAGTTAAAAAAATACTTGCAGACACTTTCTCGATTGGAGTATTCACATCAAAGGTTGATATTAGTTGGAGAACCATTGAAAGTGGTTTTGTTCAAGTATGGGACTTACCAGCAGTACGTACTCACAACTCAGCTAGGGGTCGAACTCAGAACCTTTAGGTTTCACGGTGAAGGTGTTAACCATTCAGTCACAGTTGGGAATTGTGGGAGAGATGTGTTTAGAAAAGATAACTACCATCTAGTGCAGCAAACATATTATGATTTTCTGCGGGGTAAATAAATCACCAAACAGTATAATCCAACTTACACGTAACACCTGCAGATACAAGGTAGAAGGAAGTAAAACCTCTTGGAACATTGGATTATCATTGCTTTCTTCACAGCAAAAACCAGAGACAAACGCATGTAGCTTCTTAATCATAAAGCTATTCAAAGAAAAAAAGTATCAAAAGGGGATAATAAAAGTCAAATCGGTTAGAAAAAAGAGGATCTTAAAGATATCCCTGATATCCGTAATCTACTACTTGGAGATTTAAAAAAACATTTTCTATGTAAATAACCTACGGATGATAAATTCATTGTTATTGTGAGAATCTCAAACATCTGGGTAAAAATTTGGTGCCATGCAATAGCAGTAACAAGAGTAACGCCAACAACTAAGATGTGATATAACACAATTATTAAAACTTAGAAACGCGAATCTTTGACATTATAAAGGCTGTTTATATGGTACAGAGGATCATGAAGGTTCACAATTACTTGTAGATGAAACAGCCTACCCAACATTGATTCGGAAAAACAGACAAAATCACATAACCTGACACAGAGGTGCGCCGGTTCAAGCCACTGTACAACGACGATTTAGTTTCAGATACTAGCCATTTGGTGTAAACGTAAAGCAAATGGATGTGCTATTTACATAACCTATCAACATGATTACGGAGAGAGAAGGAAAACTAATCAAACTACCAAAGCCAAATCAGCAAACTTTGTAAGGGCTTCAGAACTTGGAAATACTATTCTTATCTTCAAGTTCATTCAGGGAAGTAAACGTATGAAATTTTATTAAACATCGGTTACACTATGAAAGCGTTGATAAACAAATTTCAAATCTTTGACGGCACGTAAGTCTCATTTAGGCTCCATAAACACTTAACTGATGCATACCAACAAGCATAAATCTAGGGTTTCTTGTCGATGAACTCCAGATACCTAGAAAAAAAGAGTGAACCAAAATGTTGTATAGCCTAGCGTAGTGACCCTAAAAGTAAACTAGACAGCTAGACATTGATAGGCACTATAAATTTCAGAATCCTCCGCGCTGATCATCCTTACAAATCAATCATCATCATCATCATCATCATCATATACATAGGACCAGGCATTAGTGCCTAACGGTCTGAGGTGCCACACCTCATATCAGCACATGAAATGACAAAGTGATGAAAGATAAAAAAATAAAGAATCAGTCAAAAGCAGTAGAAGGCAGTAAAAGAGAGGAAAGAAGAATAAGACAATATTGAATTCAGCATACGATTAGCATGGAGATGATGTATGATCATATATGCGCCACTGACATTGATTCTGAGTCACATCACCCAAGAGTCTACAAGCACTGGTTTCGCGTAAACTCCAACCAGCAAGTCTGCAGTGACGAGAGGGAAACCTCAACAGAAAGCCTGTGATAAGTGGATGGGAATGGAGAGAGTGAACATTCTTGACGGGAACCAATCGACGTACACAGCTCACCTGATAACTAACCATAGGCTCCAACACACTTATAGATGTTCGAATAAAGAGCCTTCAACGGAGTGATGTACTTATTCGATACCCCTTTCAATAGGAGACACCACCATAAGACAGACCCCTTGATCAACAGAATGGAATGTCGCATTCAGGTCGAGAAATAGAGCCAGTTTCAGAACCTGGTAGAGTGTAAATATCTGGTCGTTACACCCACGACCAGGTTTGAAGACTGCCTGACTTTCTCGGGTTTGCTGCTTCCAAGCTGCACTCAGACGTTTAGTGATTATAAAACTATATTCACTATATTCATCGGACTTTTCGCCTTTCCTGAACACTCAGACAATCAATGAATGAGATAAATCAAAGAGGATCCCATTTGACTCTAACACAACAGTTGGCGCTAGTTAGCTAGACTAAAAATCCTTAACCATCGTCCTTAAATACCTCAAGAACTAGTCAGTTTGATCCTCCTGCTGTTTTTCTTTTCAGGTTACCTGCCGCCTTCTCGATTTATACGAGTGTTGAGCTCCCACCCCGATGTACCGTTCAGGCTCCGACTGGATAATGGGCAGGCAAATAGTAGCTGGAAGTCATTCGAACTGTCCCTCAAAGTGCTTCGCTCATCGTTCCAGTCTTCTTTCCTTTTTAAACGCGAGTGAATCGCAGATTCATCCTTCGCTTCAATCCTCTCACTAACCATTGACCGTTTTCGCTTCGGTTACCCTAATAAGTTTAAATAACTGTCCATTGTTGGCTATCGCCACTGCTTTTTCAATCTCACAAGCCTTCGTTACCCGCACTGTTCACGGTCATCGCATAGACTTTTTTTCAATCTACATTTTAGTCCCATTCGCTTCTCATTGTGTTCGGAGGCTATAGAGATGCGTCCGCATGCATCCATAAATCAGAAGTAAGCTGCTAATATCCGATAGCTCTTTGTAACCACTACAAGAGCCAACTACGGTCTTAACAGCAGACTGGAGATGGTGTCAAGCTTCGTCCGGATGAGTGATACTGTTCAGTTCCGGCAACTGTCGAGCTAGCTTTTCACTGGGAGCAATTTTAGTGCTCTCGTTGTCGAACTGCACTCGCAATTCTCTTGCAGCTAGAGTTTGTCTATGTCCATTGAGACGTAAATATACAAGGGCTTGAACTAACGCGTGATCGCCGTCCAAACACGTGCTCGAGTAAGAACGGCAGTCTTTCATCGACTCTTTCCAGCGGTGACTGATAGCAAGGTGGTCTACCAATGTTCACTGCTGAGTTGAACTCAGTGGACACCATATGTCAGGAAATATCGCCCTTTACGTCTGAAGTTTGTGTTGGCTTGAAACAAATGGTTGTTTGAGCACAGTTGTAGTAGGCGATCACTGTTAAAGAGTATCCGAACCCTTCCAAAATGCCAAACAACCAATATGAGTTTATTCTAACTAACTGTGCTGTCTGTCGTGATAACTTACCGTTATGGCACCTTTTATAGAGTTCATTTTATAAGTTGTCGGCACCAACACTAGTATAGATAAGGAACAAACTACTGTCAGGTTATAATTTACTTATTCTAAATTAGTCTATTGTCAAAAAATGATAGTAGACTATTTAACTTACCAGAGTATATGATACTTATCTGAAAATGATGACAAATGAATTGCAATGTATTCCCTGAAAATTAAAATAGGTGTATGAGGATTAAAATATGAAAATGATATTTGAAAAATTCACGAAAGTTAATTGTTATATTGTAAATTTCAGTCAATAATGACCCGTGTACTCGGTTGAAAAACCATATTGATTTTGTTGGAATTCTTTGAATCTCGAGCCTGACTAATAAAACCAATGCAGAAACTTACACGTCAATAGCCTCAAGTTGCAACACTTTGCCGAAGTACATAAAGAACAGGCGCATAGAAAAACAGTGATATCAAAGTGGATAAAGTAGTGTGGGAGAATAAACAATCTGAAGATAAAGGTTCGTGCAAACATTCAAGGTTTTCATGCTCATGAGTGAATATATCTACGCAATTGTGACCGATTTTTAGCCATGTAACAAACAGTCCTCAACCACTGATTGCCTTCGTCTCAGAGACGCCAACCAGACAGTCTACATCTCCCAACAGGTCTCAGACCAACAGTGAGAAACTTCATCGACTGGTGCCGGGTCTTGGTTTGGCCAGCCTGAATACTCTTCCAACCTCCCATAGCATGGCACATCGAAGGTGGTGGCTCGGCATGCTCAGTACATGTCCAAGCCACCTCTATCGACTACGGTTCATAACCTCAACAATCGAACAGCTTATCTTGCTTAGTACCCTTCACCTGACCTCAGCATTGCTCACATGGTAATTCCACCAAACGCAAGCAATGCTACGAAGATATCTATGATCAAACCCTGCAAGCGCTTCACATCGTCTAGTCTTAGCAACCATGTCTCAGTCGTATAACAGGGAACAACGAAATGCCGTGTGGTGTACTCGTCCTTTGACAGATAGTCGGATATCTCGCCAGTCGGCACTAGAGATGACGCAAGTTGGCAAATACCAAATAGGCCTTCTCTATGTGACCTGAGATCACGTTAGCAACTAGCTTGTTCGAGTTGATGCAACTTCCTAAATAAGTAAAGCAGTCGATACACTAGACCACTTCACTCCTTACTACTAAAGTGGGAGTCGTTGGAGACCAGTTCTGGAGTATCATTTTACATTTCACAGGTGCGAGTAAAACCCATGCCAAACATACACAGATATCTGCTTGGTGTCCAGAAGACTCTGCATTTTGTCAGCGTTTACACCCAGCAGGAGAACATCGTCTCCATACTCCAGGTTAACCAGATGTCCTTTAGAAAACAGGAAAATCCCTGAGAAGTCAGACTTACCTAACGTTATGTACATTAGCCCATTAGTTAACCAGGAACGGTGACAGCGGACATTCTTGGCGGACATCACTGGTTGACGTCATTTCACATGATAACTCATCGTAAGCCATTATACGGCTACGTGAGTTCCAATAGAGGGCTCTGATAAGCGTTATATACTTGCTCGCTACTCTCTTTACAGTTAGACACTGCCAAAACAACTCACAGTTGACTGAGTCTAGTGCTATCTTCAGCTCAAGACATAAGGCAAGTTTCGGTCGACGGTAAGTATGCTTGTATTCCAGAACCTGTCGGAGGATGAAAATATGATGTATGCGTAGCCAAACAGTTCTGAAATCTAATTCCGTATTACATTCGTTTATTCGTTAGTTGCAAATGATTGTGTAAAAAATGTCAAGCCAATAACAGGCACTAAGTTTTGCTTAAGAACTACGAAAAAAATGATTTTCAAACAGCCCATAGGAACTTTTTTACTTAGTATAACAGTTGAATGTGTTTTCGATCCGAAACAAAATGATACAATATTAATTCCAAGGTTCGGAATATACTTTTTAGAATATTACTCAGCTACAAAACAACTCAAATAACACTCTGTATACAAATACAGAATAGAGATATGGTATGCAAGGAAGGTAGTACAAAGGAAAACACTAAAGGATAGTGTTGCATATGAATTTCCCTGGAATCCAATGCAACGACTTATAGGCTGATATCAATGCTTGGGTCACTGAGTATTCTTGTTTTCACTTCAATAAAATTTATGTGCTTATACGTTTCAGCAATCTAAAAATTGACGAATGCTTGTAACTCAAAGCAATACAGTCCAATTATAGGTCTATTCACTAGGCTATTAATCACACAAATTGTGTGAAACTTGTAAAACTCTAGCTGATTGCTTAATCTCCGACGGATCGACTGGCATACGAACTGATGACTAACTGGTCGAATGTCAGATGTATAGTGCAAAAGTAGTAACAAGCTAGTGGAACGCTGATTGTTGTAAATTTCAAGTTTCGAAGCAAACTTTCAATGAAAGTGAAAAGCTGGATAGTACGAGACTGCTACAACAAATCTTACACTATCTATTACCTAGATAGTACATAGTCAAGTTATGTTCCACAGAAACTAACATCGTATCATTATACCAAAGAATAGGTTTCGGGATACCGTTTAGTTCGTGAATACTGGTATCAATCAATAAACAGTAATAATGAACAGATCTTATAATCACCAGGATCAGTTACTGAGTTATTATGAACTAACGACAGATATGTTTTTCATTCAGGAAAAAAGAAATGGATAGTGAGATATACCTGAGGAGAAATTTCCAGCTTCTTCGTCTGACAATCGATCAGGAACATCCATTCGTTTGCGGAATAGCCCACCTAAATAACATAAAGCTCGAGTCGGTGAACTATATTCTTCATCTTTCAGACGCATAAGAATCCGCATAGCATTCCTAGGATGAATTTTTTAAAGATAGTTATTCAAGAGAAATTATCTTGTAATACATTTTTACGATATGATAAAAATCAGCAGAAACGTTCAGGGTGAAATTATGCAAGAAATAAGAAAAGCTTTATGGAATTGCTATTTTACTTGTTCATAAATCTACTTCCAACCAATCAGTATCCATAACTCACTCACAATAGGTGTGGCTCAGCCTACCAAACAAAATATTCCATCAGTAAATATCAAAATGACATCTGGAATTCCTATACGATGGTCAACATTGACGAATCTCACAACAAAGTACAAGAAAATAGAACAAAAGGACAGCATTCGTAAAATAATGTTGTCAAAAGTCGTAGAAAGATGAAAGATTAAAACTAACAATGAAATGCTACCTATCGGTTACGATGAAGGTGTGGTGTGTTATTCATACGAACACATGTAGGTATTATATAGAACCATGTCCTTGGAAAAAGTAAATAGAATTATCATCTGATTGGGAGAGGTTCTGGAGAAGGGAACAAAAAATATAGTGAGGAAATGCAGAAGACAAACTACAAGGTAATAAAGTCCGAGGTTTAATGCATCATGAATGTAGAGTGCAAAGACCATTTGTATGAACTCCGCTGAATTATTTATTTTATTATGCAACCAGTATTCAGTGTAATTTCCCGATAAAGCATTTCATCAGTGCTCTTCTATGTTGTCTTCTAAAAAAGATACAGAATGAGTGCGTCTGCACCACTGCATCTCAAATCATCGGTTTACTTTGTCACGTAGACCTCAACTTGAAGATGTACATTTCCGCATATGCGTCCGTTCAACAGTTAGTAACTTCATGAACTGATACCAAGCCAGCATCAGCATTTTTACTACATAAACCTACCTCAAACAACAGTGTGCTGAGATAGGCGATGACTTGGTTTGTGTAAGAAGTGTCTATCACTTCAATGAACAATGGTTTAAAACGTCGTCAATTGACTCAAGTAAATGAAATGTCCTTGTTGTGTCGATGAGAAGATAAACAAAAAGCTGGAAATATTACCAACAAGATAATGAAACCAGAACTGTGTTCATAAAAAGCTAGTACATCCCTGTGCTCATCTATAGACTCCTATTATCTCGGATTTCACATACAAAGTATCCCAGCGAAATTCATAGGTTTATGTGAACTACTTTTTATCAGCATGATTTTTGTACTTAAATTTTTAAGCATAATTTATTACATCCATAGCTGTTCCTTGTCTTTCACTAATAACCATGGATTGACGTGTGGTTGTGGTTCATTGGTTTAGGGAGTTGACTTTCAACTCGTGGGTCCCCATCCCACCTACTGAGGTTCGGGAAGCAGGGTAGTATCATTAGCCCTCAGATAATAGGTGTGGACCACTGGCTACTGCATGAATGTGCACAGGGTTGGTGAGTACACATCGGTTTCGATTGACGTTTTTATTCTCCACAGATTCATCTCCTGTCTTAACCCGAATTATTGATTTGCACGATAACCCCTTAATACCCAATTACCCAGTTGTAAAATAAAAGAAACCAGTACGCAATTTTAATCCTGAAAATTAACCAAATGTTCACTTAACTATAATTCTTCATATTTATGCAATCATTTGATCTGTGTACACTTCGAATGCAAAAATATTGTATTTAAAGGTTGAACATGATGAAACTTTGATTAAAATACATACATGCTGAAATTTTTTTCTTCTCATCAATTGATTTGCTTGTTTCACTCAAGAATTTATACCGAATCTTTCTGTTTCTCACCACACAATCCAATAGGTGATTTCTTTGAGCAGTATAACTTATTTATACGAGATTGAAGACGAGTGATATGATGTAAACATATTCAAAGTCAAAGCAACAAGAGAGGACTTCGTTTGTTAGCATATGTTTACTTCAGCTTTTCAGTAGACTTTTCAATAGTTAACCAGGTTATACGATTTTTTACAGATACAAGCTACGATGAATAAGCTCTCACCTTACGAAGTATAAAACTTACTTCTAGTCTTAAATATAGGCTAGTAGCAAACCATATTTTATATACTGCGTTATGAGCAATATCAACTATCAGAGGACCGGTAAATTGAGCAAGTTTTAGAGTTTGTAATTATCTGGTTGAAATTTCAGTGTAGACTCTTATGATCTGCACCATTACAGTTTTAGGGAAAGGTACATTGAGAAAAACGTCCTACTAAACAATTAAAATCGACAAACTTAGGAAAATAATTTACAAACATACTCTTCAAGAGAGAGGGACTCTCCACTGCCACGTCGAATATCATCGAAAATTTCGAACTCAGTTTTCTTGACTAAAGCCTGGAGTATATAGGAAATACATAGAGAATGGTTATTACTCCATCAAACACATGTATCAGTTTAAAGCAACTAGTCCCTTTGATAAATTTAAACAGCGTAATGAGAAGACGAAGATTATCTGAAACATGTGATATATTAACGCTACACATTTCGAACAATCTGATCACACATGGACTTGTCGAACTATTTGTGTGAAAATTTAAGTAGATTTCAAAGAACAAAAGCTGCCCATGTAACTCCGATTCATATGATCAACGCAACTTCCAAAAAAAAATTTATAACACAATAGAACATAACAAAACTGAGGTAAATCAATCGATGTGACTATGAATCTGCACCAAAGTATTCAGGTGGGGGGGGGAAGTTAAACATTTTAAAGTGGGGTCTTTCTGCACTTGTTATGTTCAAGGAAGTAGTAGTAGAGTAAATGATGTCATAAAGTGGTCACACCAAAGCACAAATCTAATTCATGTAAGAGCTGAAAATTAATTCACATTGCCTACAGATCTGTAGGTCGCTGCCCTAGAAGCTTTGAAACAGTAATAAGCAGTTATTATGGACAACGGCAGCAAACCCCAAAACCGACTGTGACACATTTACCAATATTTACAATTAAGTTACTACTTATTCATCGTCTTCCAACGTTTGAATTCTGATTAATTCTATTACTCCACTTAGTTGATGAGGATTTTTGCACAATATTGCTTGACATTATGTCAAAGTACATCGACACGTCAGTGAGCAAGTTCTGTACTGATTAAGTAGTTGTGGAGGCAAATTATTGGTGAATTCTTAGGATTATGAATCACCAACAACACTGCTGTAAATAAAGACATTTCTAACCACAAAATCAGAATAGAATAGATATTCGGATCTCGTACTACTATCACAAGTTGCCAGTAGTACAAATGAGTGCGCATAGTGACGATGAAAGCCACGCGGAACAAAAACTAAATATAAATAAATAAACAGCTAAAAGTCTCCATGTAAGACGGTGAAGAATGACAATTATGAATACCAACGGTAATCCCCACTTTGTAAACTTGAAAAAGTGAGTTCCAACCCTCTTATGGTCGACGATTACATGTCTACATTAACTGAGTTAATACATATGAATAAATCACGGTAAAAATGATATGAATACTGAAAGGAAAAAAAGAAAACTCTTGTGGGGTCATCGGTGCGCACAGCTGAGGAGTACCATACTAGGACGAAATAGCTATCCAGCGTTCCTAGGTTTCCAACGTCTCTCCAGTTTATGTCAGTCCATAATGAATACCAACTTGAGAAATAAAGGTAATGCATATACCTACAACTGTCCCACAATGTTGCTGACATGAGCAGAACTAGTAAAAAATGTTATAAATCAAGATAAACTTCAACATTATAAACCCGAGTAAAAGAGTACATCATTTTAAGTTGCCACATTCTACAGTAGCATAACCAGGAGCCACATGAGGAATGGTAGAAAAATATGAACATCAACGGCTAAAAAAGATATAAGACTCAAGGAAAGAGAGGTGAGTACGCATGATAATAAGATTTGTGAGATTTCGATAAAGTGAAGGTGTAGACATAATCGACTTCGATGCATGCTTATTTAAACAATGAACTGTCGATTTCAGTCTTCTTTGAACATTCAAAATATTGTATACACTCCCCTGCATCACTCAGAACAACGGCGAGAAAATTCACATATTAGTTCTATACCTCCGTAAGTCAATCTTGGACTTCTTTTCCAACTAGTCTTACTAACAGCAAGCTTTGGGGTAGATGATGGCTGAGTATACGTTATAAATAGCAACTACCTCAATCAATGGGTATGCTTAATCGAATTGTTTGATTTACTTTTTTACCTAATACTCGCATTGCTCACATGATAGTCTCACTACCTGTAGGAGATATATGACGATTCAGGGTACTCGCATTTTTTAAACATCGGTAAGTCCTCCACATTTGTTCATGTTTTACGATCATGTAGTAAGATAGATGGTACTTCTGTGCATTACAGCTAAGAGAAAGGAAGTGAATATATCAGATATGTCATCTCCCAGCAGATCATAGTAAGTAGTGGAAGCAACATGCAGACACGTACATAAGAATAAACAGAAATTCATCTGAAATGTGTTTAGTTACAGGAAAAAGAGTGACGCTGAAAAAGTAAAACATCACTCAATTATCAATCACAATGAAGTGGATAACACAATCATCAGGAATTAGAGAAATGAGTGTGAAGACACCACTGATTACCTGGTCAAGAAACAAGTATTCCGAGAAATCTGGTGAATTTGGCTTTGTGTTCAAACAAAAGATTCTAAGCTAAGGTGGACTATTTCATTTGTGGAAAACAGATAGACGTGTGATCGACAAATGGTTACCTGGTGTTTATGTAGCTAATTCCAGAAGCAAAACATCTTACGCTCAATAAAGCAGGGGAATTTTTTACTGTTATACAGCGTTACAATTCAAAACAGAAAATCCTACTCTTGCGTAAGAAATGTGTACATCTGAGGTTAAATGAAACAGTATTTTCTCATTTGTGATTTTGATGACGAGTTCCCATCTGATAAGCATTCCACCTTGAAACCAAGTGACATATATAGAGATAGAGAAAGTGAGTATACGAGGAGCAAGTTATACACAACGACGAAGTGTAACATATGTATCTATAACACATTATTGAAGGTATTTGAGCCTTAATTCCTACTACTTGGAAGACACGAGCAAGTTAATAATTTTTTCAGGGCTAAAAAGAATATATATAGATTAATGCATAACCTCTGTTTAGTTACCCTACGGTTTATGAGTTTATTCTTCAATCGTTAAGCACAACACACTGAATCCATTGACTAACAGAAACCCAGATACCGCCACATCTAAAACTAAACGTCTAACCACAATACTGCTTACTCAGTGACTCCATCGAATGCAAGCAATGTATCGCAAACACATAAAATCAGAAAAAACTGAAGGTTGTTCAAGTCACTCAGTATCGAAATTGGATTTGGCGATACTGATTAACAGTTCAAGCTATTGGGAAGTCTACATTTCCTGACGCAACTCAAACCAATAGACATAAACTTAATGTACTGGTGCCTTTTTAGTACTACTGACTATAGTCTTTTTTCAGCCTATTCTTACTTCAGTTAGTATTCCTCTTACGAAAAACACGTTGACTAGGTATGTACAACACATGTCATAACCATCTGAGTCAATGAACTTTCACAACCACATCAACTGGCTTTCCCCTTCTACCTACAGCTCTACGCATGACTCCAATGTTACTGACAGTGATGCTACGGCATATGGCCAGTGCTGCGAAGGCAACAGCGGTTGAACACATGAAGCCTTCACAAGTTCTTCCCCTTTAATGACCATGCTTCATAGGCGAGACATGAAAGGTTGCTCGGTACGCTCGACTCTTAATACGTAATCGGCTATCTCATCAGCGTCACAGACGGTGTAAGTTGTCAAAAGCCAATCAACATTCTGGTATCCGTGCAGTGACCCATCAGGGCTGATAAGACTTCTCGGGTAAGTGAAGCGGTCAACCCTGTTACTCCCTATCATAAGATAAAGTATCAATGCAGACTGACTAGTCTTGCATCTGAAATTAGCACAAGGGTGGTGAGAAAAATACCATTCTGTTACTCAAGGCATCTTGAAAACTGCAGCTGACTAGTGTCTTCAACTAACAAAATTATATCGTCTGCCGACTCTTGGCCATTTGAGTTTTTCGTTGAAGATTCATCTCTGTTAGTCAAACTAGGAAAAGCAGATTTTCATGGAAACGTTTATGAAAAAATCAAATAAAAATAGAGAAGTGGACATTCTTGACATAGAAAACACACCATAGGCTCCAAAAAGCCCACGAGCATTCGAATACGAAGCCCTCAAATAGTGATGCACATTGCCCAATACCCCCCTCCCAGTGAGACACTACATAAAACCTCTCGATCGATGAAGCTGTATATCGTAGTGTTCAGGCAAAGAAATACAGCTAGTTTCTAGTGACAATAAATGTGCCTGTGTTCCAAGATCTAATGAAGAGTGAAGATCTGATCGATGGACCAACGACCAGGTTGGAAACCTGTCTTATTTTCTCAGGTTTACTGCTCACCAGTTTTATTTAGGCGCCTAGTGGTCACAGAAGCTAGGACAATAAACACAATGTTTATCAAACTGATACCTCAGTGATTGTCATGTGAGGATTTCTCTTCGTGAAGACTGGGGAGAGAGTGATCGAGACTAGCCCCCAGAAATCACATTTTCATACGCTCTCAAGCTTTCTGCTTCTAACGGTAACATTCCAACAGTTACTTGAAGGGTAGTGAATTGGTTATCAGTATACTAGTATTGTGATAAGCATTAAAGCTTTTTCATAACAATAAATGACAAGTATTCACAATTGTTGTGTATTATTGTTAAAACATTACCAGTCACCAGCTCATAGACTTAAATGTCGAAAAGTGAAGTACGTAAAATACTTAACCATAGTATTTTAATTTTAAATTGCATTTTGCCAAAGATCAATCTCGGTGCACTACTTTTTTGACCGATTCAAAACGTATCCCAAACATTCTTAGATTTTCGTGTAAGGTTTTTAGATGGTGCTTATTGTAAGAGCCCTTGCTTAACAAGCGTAGCAGGTCTACATACTTTAAGCTGGTAAAGTTTCTTCGATTGAGAAACCGAACTCAGAGAATCAGGAGGTACATGGCTATATTTATCAAATCATCTATTAAAAAATTGACAAAAAATGATTATAAATTATGGCAAACAGGCGATAATGCAGAAAAACTCCTGTGGAAAACTCCACAATTGAGTTATTCATAAGCTTTGAAACTTGAAGACTTTGAGTTAACTCAAAGTATTTGGTGGTAAATGGACCGAAACATTCGATCCATGCATCCAAACAACATAGGACCAGGCGTTACTGCGCAACGGTCTGAGTTGCCACAGCTCACATCAGTACACCAAGTAAAAAGGCATTGAAGTGAGAGATGAAGAAGAAAAAATTCAGTCAAAAGAAATATAAAGTACTAAAATAATGAGAAAATGGTGAGATTCGGCATAGCATCGTCAAGATGGGGATAATGTGTGTATACATCTGCGCCACTGACATCGGTTCTAAGCCATATCACCTAGTCTCCAATCACTGGTTTCTCTTTCCCTGCGGACCCCAACCGGCTAGTCTGCATCGCCCTACATGGCTCAAACCAACAAAGACTTCATATATTGGTGTTATGTTTTGGCCTGGCCACCTCAGGCCTTTCTCCAGCCTTGATCTACTTCGGCCAACATTGTGTGACGAAGCAGACGGCGACCAAGCAGACGTAATACATGTTCCAGCCATCTCAGTCGATGAAGGTTCACAACCGTGTCAATTGATTTATTTCTTCTCCCTAAAACTTTACGCCTGACTTCTGCATTAATCTTGTGGCGACATCACGGAATACGGCCTATACTACAAAGGCAACGGTGGTCAAACACCTGAAGCCTTCTATTGTCTTCCACCTTCAATGGCCATGTTTCACAGCCATCGCCGGGCATTGGAGGTGGTTACTTCGCTGACCGAAACATTACTGAAAATGAAATGAAATCAGGTAGACTTAGTTATTTAGGGACATTTAGAACACTGTGATAGATAAGAGTGATACTGAAACTACTATTTAATATGCCTTGAAAGTAACCCATTACAGAACGTTAAAACAACTAGCATGAAGACTTACTCGGAGTATAATGGAGACAGGGACTAGAAACTGTTCGCGCTCCACTATAAATGCTAAGGCTGGTTCTCCATTCACCAACCAATGAAGCATCAAAATCTAAAATGAAAATTGTTTCGAAATGTATGTACTATAGAAGTTTTAAAAAGAATAGATTAAAATGTTATTTGCATAGATATTTCGATCATTTAAAAAATCAGTTCCATCCACTACCAATTTATATACCAAACTATGGGTCAAACAACCAGCTGCCTAGACTGAAGTAGGTGAGGGCAGGATTTATTGCATTATAGTCGAGTGTTTAAGCCAATGAACAGCAGCTCCATATGTTGGTTATGAGAAGTGAAGGGAAGGACCATTGGAAAAGTACTTTATACCATTAAAGATGACCAGATGTCATGTAAGGAAAAAAACATCTTAAAACCCAATGCATTAAATAAATAATTGTATTACTGGCTCTAACCACTGCAGAGTTGATTCAGCACCCGATGTTGACCAATGATGTTACCAAATAGAAAGTCCTTGATCAATATGTCCAGAGAATCATACAAAAATTCCAAATACATCATAAACGGGTACCAACCTTCAGTCAACTCTTTTACTAAACTCCCAGACAAAACAAAAACTCGGTTACATGAAAATGAGAAAATGCTATCTTTTGTCATAGCAAGTGAAACAGGAAGTACATTAACTGGTCAACCAGAAATCTAATAAGTTGTAGGAAATTACAGAAACGGCATGCTTATATATCCTTATTAGTGTAAGTTGGGATCTCACTTAGTTGGGCACAAAGGTGAAACAACAGATGAACTTTTTGAGCTAAGACGGAGAAACCTTAATATTTACAAAAGCTGTACACATCTTTGTTCACGTATAAAAATCCACCATAACAAAAAGATACAAAAAACGGGGGGAAATAGCCCTTACAAAGTGTTTAAAGCCAAAAAATACCCAACCAATACAATTATGAGGTGGCTGTTAACAGTAAAGACGGAAGGACAATTACTCGAACTCATAAGTGAATTTGAACCTAGCATTTAAACATAATAGATCACCACCAGTTTCAGTAGATGTGGAGAGTGTACCTGAAGTTCTAGTTTTACAGCTAGAATCCACTAAATCGTACGTAGCGTTTATTATGGTATCCGCAAAATACCCAACTTTAATCAAATAGTCTTTATCATTAAGATATCGACCTGTCTCTTTAAGGATGCAGTTTGAATGAAGGTATTGTTGAAATCAAAAACTCTCCAGTACCGGAAATAATGCTAACCATTGGACGATACATTCTCTGAAAGAATCACATTTGTTAAAAGAATAATGACAAGACCGATAGCTGCTCGCTCGATGTAGTGATCGGGTTGGCATATAATCATGACCTAAAGGACTATGCCGTTAGAAATGATTGTTCCTTGAGGTCCTACCGTACCTGAAAGATCCATTGGATGGTGGGGAGACAAAAAGCAGTTGTCACCTAAGTGTAAATAGCTTAAGCCATGATGGGTGTCTGAGGGCGTAGTCGTACTTCAGGTTAAAAGGGGTGTGGTAGTGGTAAGGTGTTTCCCATAGATGACCAACAGTCGATACTAACGATGCCTTCGCTACGAGGAAAGATGATTAGAAAAGTCAGTACCGAAAACATCATACCCCTCCCTGCCATGTGGTCTTCCAGTGGCGGTGTTGTGGCTTTCTTTAGCTTAGCCGTAGCACAATTAAATCCCAGTTCAACTATCATAAAATTGCAGTGTAACCGGCTTCAACTAGGTATTCCATGAATTGTGAGGTCACCCAAAACCATTCCCTTTTCTGAAGGAAACATATTTTTAAAACCCCATAGAGGTAGAAAAATAAATTTCCGACATTTCACGACTTGATGGAAACCGTTTTTATAAAGAATCCTTTTTTCCTTTTACGTACCTCTCACAACTTCCACCGTGTGGGTGACCGAGAAGTATTACTCATCCACACGCTTCCAGGAGTTTACAAAACCCAATCAGCTGCAATCCACATTCCATTATCTTAGCCAACTCCCTTGCTTTCACTTCTCGACACTAATATTAGGGCTCTTATAGCGTCCTCATACTGCGGCCATTGCTTAAGATTAAAGCCAGCCAAACACTATCCCTCATCTCCTACAACTCGCTGTCAATTTTACATTGGAGCATCCAATGTACGAACCCTATACCATATCGGACAATAGGTGTCTCTTGCCAAAAATCTAGAATCTTGGGCTATGGATGTACTATGCGTCTGCGACATGCATACAGGATGCATGTGCGGCCATTCATCTGATCTAATCTGACCAGTGTAGTTAGTGTGTGAAATTCACTTTACGAGTGCCCGTGGACTCGACAGCTTAGGTAAAGCATTAGGCTGTAGGGCATAAAGCACACTCTCTGACTCGGTGTTTGTCGACAGCCATCTGAAATCCATCTGACTGAGTAAATCGGTAAGAACTGGCACGAATCCTGACACTTACCGATGCCTATTCGTAATATTCGCCAACACGCTAACCAACTGCAGTTCGGATGAGTTCCGTTAAAAGCTGTCACTTTCTCTAAGCAAAGCAAAACATTGTTATAACAATATTTCAACGTTCTAGAAAGGAAGCTGAGTCAATCAGAAAGGCATCTTGGAGGAAACTACCATATCCCTTGCCAAAAACAGTAATTTCTTACAGTTTCGTCTTGACGGTCACTTGTTTCTGGCCAGCACTAACTTCAAGTATATACGGACATGATCTTATTTGGCATCCTGTAAGATAGCAAACTAGCAGTGAGAAAAAACAGATCATATTTCTATAAGCCATTAGTGGAGAAGATTGGTGGATAATTGTCGATCCTTCGGGACTCCGATCATGAATCAGTACAGACACGTGTGTATATGCATCTTACTGTGCACAGTGAACTGATAGCAGTAAAATCTCTCACCGCTCGACTAGATGAGAACGTCAAGTATGTATTTACGGAGATAATGAAACACTAACCTGTACATGGTGGGAATTCCATACTTTGTCAGGCCTGATGTAATATCCAGTCTGCTGTAGAAGCAACTATAGACAGTAATCTACACCAAAAACGATCAAATGCCAGTGGATTTCTACAAACTCATTCGAACTGATTAATGCTAGAAGAGACGCTCCAGATGGTTCTCATTAGAGGAACTAAAGCAGTTGGATCATAATCTGACCAAGAGTCACTGTAAAGACAACGAACTGTGGTGGGTGGTAAAAGTAATAGAGAGGGAGAAGACATCGGTATTAGTAATACGCAACAGCTATTTCAGATTATTAGAAAACCAGGCAGGCATCAGACCTGAACGAAGGGGCGCCGACAAGACTTCCACTCTTCGACAGGTTCCAGAACATAGACATACTTAATGACGACCAACATTTGTCATATTTCTTGACCAGGAGGTGAAATTCGAGTCTATCGACCGACAAGCGCTGTGAGTGTCTGACTGTGAAGGGGGTTCCAAAAAATCATAAACGTAAATCAAAGCCCTCTACTCCAAGTAAAACAACCGTGTTAGGGTTTATGGAGGTTTGTCAGTTAAAGTGATGATAAACAGTGGAGTCCACGAAGACTGCTTGTTATCACCGTCCCTGTTTAACTTCTAAACGGATGCACTGAAGGACGTAACCCTAAATGCCTCGGACTTCATAGGGACTGACTGACTCACAGGTAGCCATTTGGCTGAATTGGAGTACGAACACGACATTGTTCTACTCGGAGATGCGAACAAAATGCGAAGTGTTAAAAACCCCTTGAGCAGCAATCTGAGGACTTTTGGTATGCGTTTCGTTCTTGCAAAACGCAGAATTATGTTTAGGAATGATCTGCGGCTACTCTCAGTTTAAGGATAGGGAATGAGGTAGCAGAATGCACTGACCACGACTTACATGGGAAGACCCAATGACCAGCTTTCGTGGATTCGCTGACGTAGGCATAGTATTGAGCTGTAGAGCAGAAAGTGCGCTACTCGACTGGTTTCCAGTAAATATACGATTACGTGCTGTTCGACTGAAGGGATCTGTAAGAACTAATAAGGATCGTGAGACTAGGCGATGCACATTCGTAATTTCCACCTACGCACCCACCGACTGTAGTTCGAATGATGCAAAGGATGAATTCTATGAGAAGCTGTCAACTTTGCTTCAGAGAGCAAACAGTTCAACCAAGTCATAATGGTATGGGACTTTAACGCTCAATTAAGCGAACAGAGCTAATCGAAAAAGCATATTGAAGGTATCTACAGAATCCACTGCCAGCGAACCGACAACGGTGATCGTCTGTTGTGATTTTGCTCTGATGATCACTTGGGTTTTTTTGGCCAGCAATAACTTTAGGAATAAGGAGAGAAACTGTCTCACATGGAGTCCACCGAAATCAAATCAATGGTGGGCACAGGTAGATTATATTCCTATAATCCATCATTGGAGGATTCCCGCTGTTTCTGGAGTACCAGTTTGGACTCGGACTACTCGTTAATATGGCGCCGTGTATGTTTGCGTGTTACTGGTCGCAGGAAACAGGCGACAGTAAAGTTTGACTATAGTCAGTTCGAATATTAGAACGTGAGTTGCGTATTTAGGCAAGAGTGAGCTAAGCATCTATCTGGACGTGACAACAATGCTCATACTGAGGAAACCTGGCGTGATATTAAATCTGCTGTAGAAAAAGGTGGTAATGCTTTAGTTGCCCATCATCCAGCCTGAAGCTGAACGGGACATAGATGTCGATCCCCCAACTCTCTTTGAAATTGAGAAAGCAATGTCGAATCTTAAAGGAAGCAAAGCAGCAGGACGTGAGAGTTCGGCACCTGAGGTTTCCAAGTATGGATGTTGGGAATTGTTGATTAGTGTGGCGGAGGTACTAAGTAGTGTATGAAAATTAGAGGTAGTGTCGTTAGACTGGTGTACTTCACGGATCATTCCAGTTTATTAGAAGGGACAGAAGTCTTCTCGTGACAACTATAGGGGAATTCGTTTGACTAATACCATGTCGAAGATCATAGTGTCTATAATTATCCGGCGCCTAACTGGAGCTCTTGAAGAGCAAACTTGAGAAGACCACGCAGGTTTCGGATGGGGCTGGGCGGGGGTGCAACGATCCCAGTCTTGCCCTCCGACAGGTGCTAACGTTCAAAGGAAGAGCTATGGGATGGTAATATTAAGAAACAGTGAGTTAGGCATATTGACTGATCCAACATCGACTTTAAGTGTATCAGATGACTGAGGAGAGATCGAGTTATTCAAGTGTGTTGTGGTCATGTGGTACTTCGGTAACATACGTCCATTGGGGTCATGGTTCAAGATGCCCTCAGCTTCACTATCAGTGTATGATATAGGTGCTAGCCTGGAGGTTGCAAAGGAGGCATGCCGTTCAAATCGAGGTGGATTTCGTAATCACGTTCAACTCTTGGCTGGAGACCAACTGAATCACCTGACTTGCTAGACGTGCTATTTACTCTTGAAGTCCCCGAAAATTATGTTGCGTGGTTTGTAAGTATTTAATGGGTTCAGGAAATCTTGTTGCATAGCTATGGTGGTTAAATTCAGTGGTAGATTGAGTATCGCGGCCACTTTTACTTACTGTAAGGGGATTCAGAGGAGACATTTGACGATGACCAGGCCCACCAATCGAATGATTGGTTCTCCATACAGACGATTTACGATTCTGTTACCAGGTGCGGTGATGCTGCTTTGGCAAACACTGGCATCATCATAATGGTTATTAAAGGTAGGTTCAGGCGTAAGTTGTGCCAAGACTAAATGATCCTTGTCTCTCGATATAGGATGTTGAGTGAAATGGCCTAATCTGGCAATTAGCTTGAGATTGCCTATTATCTTTAGGATAAGGAGGTTTACTACTCATTGAAATGACTACTGTCAGCACGTAGTGGGAGGTGTGTGTGTGTGTGGGGGGGGGGGAGCAGTTTGATCAGAGTTGTGAGAAATGTAGTTGGTAAATAACGGTGGTGGTCTATGTTGAAGTTCATGCACACACCACTAGAGATGTACTGACGTGTTTATAGTTAGAATATTGGTTGTCCTTGGCTGAAAAATAGCATGACGCGGAGAAACTTTTAGTCGACCTTCTATTTTCATACTGGGTTGCGTGGAAGACAAGCTATTAGCTTTTGAGACGAAAGCATTGTAAGGTGAGTTCATAGGCTCAGTATTGCTTGAGTGAGTCTTAGTGAAGAGACAGTTGTGGATATAGCTTTACGTGGATACAGCTGGATCATTAAATTTAATCTTTATTGTGGCCCTATTTAAGTCAGTGCCAGGATATTTCCTTGGGATGATAACATTTTTTTCTCGCGAAATCAAGATCAACTGAGCCTACTGTCACCTGACTGTTTATCCGTAGGGGATGCTGAAAAGTAGGGGTCGTGGATGAATCAACTAGACCAGTGCCCACTTTTCGATCTGTTGGTTTATAAGTGGGATTAGTAGAAAACGTAATTCCATCTTATTAGGGGAAGTTCCTACTGAAATTTGCGAGTGCGACGTTGAAGAGGTGGTAAATCCTCAGTAACCTTAGCACTCCCATAGAAAGTATGCACTGTAATAGACTTATCAGATTTTAGGAAGGGCTCAGCATGCCTGACACAAGTTAACTTGAAAAGAAGTGAACAAGTGTTATCACTTGAAATTCTTCTTAATCTGACATGATGTTCGACCAATAAAATGTCGCATACCTGTAGGCATAAGTTTTTCAAGTGATGTACTGAGGCATGGTCAGAAAATTTGTACACCAAGCCATTATAAGACGACAATCCTTTTGGTGACTTTTTCTTCTACGAACTGGATCAAATATTCACATTTATCTAAGTCCTCAGAGCTAGCATAAATATTTATATCCCACATACGCTAATGGGGCATATTTAGCTAGATTAGGATCAATATCTGTCACGGTACTCCGCAATGGGATTACGTCATTTTTGATACCAATTATCACTGGGTAGTTCTGGCATTAAGTTTGGCACAACCACCACGTTTCGAAAGTGCTCTAGAATCAATCAACGATTAATGTCTCTTGGCTAACTGTCAGGAGCTAAGCATAAGTCTCCTAACTGCGTATATATGTCTACTAGATTTAACCGTCGTAGTAATTATTTGGAGGAAAACTTCAGAACAACAACAGCAAGATAAAATATGTTCAACAATAAATGTTTGCGAATGAAATGAGACATATAGAAGCCAACAAATTTCATTGATATAGCATACGTACAAAAAAATGTTGACTTATCTCTGCTTTCTTTACATTCAGCAGAAGTCCTTCAATTAAAAAGTTCCAAAAACTATTGTCACTGCAAAAGTTTCTTAATATACATAAGATCAGTCCTAGGTGCGAGTTGAAGGCGAAAGCCGAGGGTGGGTTACACGATGGTAAGATGAGTCAAATAATTTCAGTTAACAACTGAGGATAAACGGCGAAGTTATGAAAAACCAGCTTGTTAAAGTGTTGAGATATCGAGCACTGAACAAAAGAGATGGAAAACGCGTCAACAAACACGTCATATATACATCAGGATTATATTAGGAAAGCTTTATCTTGCGTTTGCCCTTCTATGGTCTATAACTGGTGCAGTAGGAAAGCACCCTAGTTTTTTTAAAAACACTACATGTGGGTTTTGAAACAATCATGAAAAAAATAATTAAATATATATCTACATCCCAATTAGGCAACGGTTAAAAGAAGTCCAGGCTACCAAATTAGAGTTCGACACAAGTAGTACTGATGTGCTAGCTTTATGTGGGTAGAAAACATGAGGTAAATATTGATTGTCACTCATGAAACAATACGGGAACTGAAGAAGCGCAGTGAAAATATGACACAAGCCGGTGAGGAAAATGAGTCAGACAAGGAAGATATTCAGCACCAAAATGCGGGGTTCTAAGAATTAAAACTTACACAGGAGTTTCTGATTATTTAGAAACATTCAGCTACAGATTGTAGGAGGTAAATAACTGACTAACAGTCACAGTAAAATGAAGATCTAACAACGATACTTAAAGGCATAGAAGATACATATATTACACACTGAGCTAACAGGACGATAAATATACAGCAGGAAACAAAGAAGAAAACGAAAAGACAGTTCCAAATGCAAAATACTTACAATACGAAACTATAAAATCGCAGTGCAGGAAAGATAAACCGGTCAGCTCAAACTACTGCAACCGAACGTGTTATGAGACATAAAGCATCAACAGTTATCAAGCATTTGCAAATATGAGAGAGACAAAAACCCATGATCACAATGTTAAAGCTCTGAGAAGAATGAACGGTAACTGAAAAAAGCATCACAGCCCTATTCAACAGAAGGCTTGGTATTGTTGGATTTTAACAGATCTAGTATAGAGAAAAGTGAGCAGTCCACTACTCAAGCATGGAATATGAGGAAATAAGCGTATTCATGTTTAAAAAAAATGAACACTGCCAAGAATCAACTGTAAATGAAAGATAGTAATACTACCACCAACGAAAAAAAAAACACCTTGACTAAAGGGTTGAACTCAATATGTTTTGAACTACTGCTAATGACTAGCCATGACTCGATAAAAACATTGTCATTTTCAAAGAAACTACGCAAGTAAGGAGTAAAAGTAGATAGTCTACTGTGTAAATAATCAACTTAATTCGCAAAGAATGCTAGGAACTAACGTAAAGCAACAATTCCTGCACTTACCGACACTGATTCATCTTCCCTGACACATCTCATCACAATGGCACGCTCAGTGTAGCCATGTCCACGCTTCTTGAAAGTCGGCCTAGAAATAGCCAAGGGCTGTTTTATATAGAAGTGAGAAACGAAAGCTTACATAGTTCCGCCTCGCCATGATAAGAAGTCTTAGGACACGCTCTTTCCCGTGAACAATGAAATAGCCACCTATCTCCCTGATCTCTTCACTATGCAAGTGGAACTGAGAACGTGGCAAAGATGATAAATTGCATGACCGAGACATGACCATAACAGGCAGCACTCCACATGGAACATCCAGAACCCCTAGTGCTGAGCCATTTACAGATATACGAACGCTCAACTTCAAGTCCCCACCGTATGTCAACCCTGATCGCCGACACTGAACAGATATGCACATGAACAATACCATGCACTCACCTCACTTGGGTAGAGAAGAGAAGATTTATTATCAGAGTTGTTGGGGGAAGATACCTCTATAAACTTCGCTATTCATATCTAACAAGTAACGTTACTTTACCTGTACTTTGAGTTCAATATTGTCATTTCCAGATTGGAATTCCAGTGGTTGCAAATGCTAAAGTAAATATGCAAGCCTTTCCAATTTTTACTACCTTAACCAGTCTACTGAGACCTTCTCTCACCAAAAGTCAAACGAGCCTGTGTGAACACGAGATATTTTCTCCATTCCTCTAACACATGCACAGTTTTGAAATACCGCCAAGGTCGCAGTAGCACCAAATGGCTAGTGATGGGACAGAAGTTTTCATAAAACTGGCTTCCACGTCTAGGAGCCGTTGGTAACCCGCTCGTGTGTCCAGTAGCCTAGGTGTGCACAAAGGGATATGTAGTAGATACTAGATACTTTCAAAGGTTATGAATTTGACGGTCCTTGTAAACTGGTATCCCTCATGTTAAGTCTGTTAAATGAAGGCGACATTTACTATTGTCTAAACTTTAATACCCTATGTACGCAGTAAAGTAATATTTCCTCGTTCATCTCATAACTAGCAGGACCTTTAACCCAGCGGGCTTCTTGAGTAGTGACGTGTTTCGCTCGTCTCTCAGCTTTTGGATTTTTCCACAATGAAAAACTCCCACTTGCAATACTCAATCTAAAAACATCGAACGTTTGCAGCACTTCTGTCCGTCCACGCACCTCACCCCTGCGCATTCGTCAGCTCACTCCTCAACAGTTGAAAATTGGCATTATTATTCCTTTGAACCAACCGGTCTACCTCCTGTCAGTGGTTCTTGGGCGTTTCAACTGCCAAACTGCCTTAGCTCTCGGTTCTCCTCGGAGGTCATTCCCCAGGAAATATCTTTCCTGGTTATACATACGCATCTGGAGCTTACGGTTAAACTCGTTGGTCAAGAGCAGAGGATCAAGTGACAAGTGTCTGAAGGTGAGCCAACATAAATTATCTTCCCTTTTCTATTCTGTCCTTTTGCTGCATTCAGTCTTCAACCCTCTTATTGTTGTTAACTACTTGTTTTCCCAAGAAGTTTATATCATAGCGACATGTCTGCCCAAAACGCTAGGTCTGAAGCTTTGACACGGATAACGCGGTCGTGCACAAAACGGCCAGTAACACCCTAAACAACACACTAGTCTGTACTAGAAGACAAACAGAGGTAGGGCAGAACACCGAACTTCTAAAGAAGTGGCCAACCCATGTTTCTAGAATTCCAGTCGCCATCAGACAGGTGACACAGAGTAGCACTAGCCCGTCACAAACTAGTCCTATCTTGAGCAAGGATCATACCATGCCTGAAAATAGAAGACGACGTAAAAGGCTTCAGAACAAGGCAGCCACAAGCAGTTCGCCACAATCCGTAGCACCTTATTCATGGAAGGAAGGCTGTATTACGACACCCGATGGCTGCAGTGTTTGCACCAAAGTTGTTTCGGTAGTCGATGAGGCATTTGCATGCAACCTATGTCAACGATGGGCGCATTGCCACTGCGATACCAAAGTCCCCCGACAATACT
Organism: Heterobilharzia americana; assembly: GCA_944470555.2. Classification (NCBI taxonomy): domain Eukaryota; kingdom Metazoa; phylum Platyhelminthes; class Trematoda; order Strigeidida; family Schistosomatidae; genus Heterobilharzia; species Heterobilharzia americana. The sequence continues at coordinate 48,783,902 of OX104128.1, forward strand.
ATAAGCTGATGAAGAGACAACCATGCAAGTGGTTCTGGTACATCTGTCCAGAGTGCAGGAAAATGCCCGCACTCCGCACAGAAAGCCTGAAGGAGATGCTCTCCGCCACGCAAAAGCTACCAGCATCCTCGAATAAAGTAGGGTTAACACCAAAGGATAACACAGAGAGACCTGGAAACAGACCTAGAGCTCCAGCTGTGGGCACGCCACCTCGCGTGGGGACCATATTAGGTCAAGTCTCCATACCCCTACCCGGCCCCAGGGGACGTCAAGCGCATGGCCAAAGACATCGACCGCCGAAGCCTCTACGAAACCCATTCCGAACACCCCACACACCGTGACTGAGAAACAACCAGTGGAATTACTCAAACCCATTGGGAAGTCGGGCGTGCCACCCACAACGAACCCAGGTCACAGGAGGACCAACTCGATCATTTTGTTCAACGTCGATGTATCGACAGACTCATTGTTGGTCGAGAGGGAACAATTTGACAGCCGAATGTGGACCGACTACTGTCAGATGCTGGGACTCCCTCCCCTCCCTGCAACTTTATGTCGCCTTTCTCGAGGAAGCCATGCACCCCGAGATAAGCCACCCCCTTTACGTGTGTCCCTAAATACCGCCAAAGAGGCTGAAGACACACTCCTTCTCTCGCGACAACCGGACGTTGTTAATGCCTGTAAAATTCGGGCCAGGCCTGACAAGCCATGGTCAATAAGAGAGGAGGAGAGAAAGTCAGCGGTTGGAAATCCCAACAGAAACAACACTATAGTTGTACATGGGATTCCAGAATTGCCAAGTGACAGCTCGGTCAAAGATCGGTACTTTCACGACGTCCAACAATGGCAATGGCTCTCAACCAAAGTTGGTCTCAACAGTATACCGGCCAACAGCGTCAGTAGACTGCCAAGGCCAGCGCACCTGAAGACCATACCCAATCCCAGACTACTTGCCGTCCAGTTCGACTCATATGCCTCCCTCACAGACGTTCTGCACGCATGGTATAATGCGAAAGATCGCATGGGTGGCTCAATACGTATATGTGAAAGTAAGCCTAGACCCACAAGGCAAGAGGAGAGACGGCAACCACCAAGACCTCTGGAGTCAGTGGTCGTCACACAGGCGCTGACCAGTGAGTTAGATACATCAAGTAAAGAAGCCACCACTGCTACAGCCCCCACCCAAGTTAAGAACAAAACACAAAAAACGGAACAATGCCAGTCCTATGAGGACTGGCGAGGCTAAATCAACCACGTAAGCGCTCATCCCTCGAAAATACACATCCAGACCTCCCCTCTCATCAGGCACACTCTAATATGTATGTACAGCAACGTTAGGGGGCTAAGAGGGAAGGTAGCAAAATGAGGACGCTGCGTGAACATCAGCACTACGACATCATATTCATCACCGAATCCTGGCTCTCATCGGACATCTCCGACGAAGAGATGCGTGTTGCTGGCATGGAACTCTTCCGCAGGGACAGGGAACATAGAGCAGGAGGGGGAGTGGCTATCTACGTAAACTCCTGTTTAAAGGCAAGGATGGTTAGCGATACGGCCTTAACCCAGCTCCCAGAGTCTCTATGGTGCTACTTCACTCTCTTCTTTATTCTCTCTTCATTCCTTTACCACTACCTTACTATTCTCTTTCAGGTACCTACACAGACAGGAGTCATGGCAGTTCTCTAAACTTCCCAGCAACCCGTAGCTCCCTAATCACTCTACAAATTACAACCTACTAACCCACAAAACATCCACCTCACCGAAGCTAAAAGCAAGAAAGCAGAGGGGATTTCCTCGTCCACTGCAGGAGTAAACCGAACAACTGGAACCAAGCCCTAAGAACTAGACGCGAGAGATCAAAAACTACCAGTTTTCTACGCTCGCACTATCGATATTGGATATTGGACCTTCGGCAGTTTAAAAAAATTTTTTTATTGAGTTTAATGACATTCCATCAGTACCACTCAGGGCTCAAATCTCGTAGACATTTTGAGATGTATCAACGTGATGAAGCCTGTAAACTGGCTTCTCTCGTGTTAAAATCCTTTTTTAACACGAGAATAAAACATTTATTTATTTAGTATGAACGGGCCGAAATACAAACAGATTGTTCTCTAGACCATCAAAGTCTAGGAACCGTTCCGCAAGACCAAGAAGCCAGCAGGTACAAATCAACTGGTTTACTCAAGCTCGTTGGGCAGACACTGGACATCGAACCCGCGTTATCTAATATTGTCAGTACGGATTTCAGATTTGGTCCCACCGCCTTATCAAAATACTTATCAAAGTCTGCTATTTAAAGTCTGCAACACATCCTGAACTCAACCCGTTTCTGTGACCTCTGCCTCTTATTCACTGTACCTACAGTAATTTACGTGGCCTGAGCTCCAAGGTATCTGAGTTAAGATTATTAGTTGATGAGGATAGCCCTAGCGTAATGGCTTTCTGTAAAACATGGCTCACAGAGGACGTAAAAGACGGGGAAGTTTGCTTAGAGCAGCTCAGCCCTATCCAAAAGGATAGACCAGAGGGCCCGGGAAGTGGCGTTGCTCTTTACACCTGTCCTTCCCTAAAAGTGCGTGAGATTCAATCCCATGGAATTGGCACTAAAGATGTTCTGTGGTGTAGCATTAAGTGCTGTGGAGGTCCGTGTTTAGTTGGAGTCTTATACCGCCCTCCTGAAGCAGATGTGACGTTAAATAAAGTGTTAATACGATCCATCGGAACAGCCTTGGAGCTGAACTTCCTACAGGTCCTCATTATGGAGGTTTTAACTTTCCTCAACTCTACTCTTTACCACAGAAAGTCCATCTACTGCTCTAAAAGGCTTTCGGGAACTGTTACTGGAAAACCCCTTGTCCGAACATTTCTCCCAGTGTACTCGCTGGGAGTTTGACGGTGAGGCATCCCGACTAGATTGTATTTCCACAAATCAGTTCATTGGAGGTAAGCAGCTTGAATGTTTTCAGTCCTTTTGGTCTAAGTGACCGTGCAATTATCTCCCTCAATATATCCCTTTCTAAGCCACTCGTTTCTGACCAGCCACTAATCAGGAATTACTGCAGAACTGATTTTGGGAAGGTCCGGCAGGGTCTAGAAGGTCCCTCTTGGCTAAATTGCCATGACCTACTGGATGTTGATGCCACATGGAATCTGTTGAAGAACATAATCCCCCGGAAGATAAAAGAATACTCCTCTGATTCCAAGATGAACCAACAAATTCTACTCCTCCTGGCTTAAGTCAAGTATGCAGAAACTAATACGGCGTAAACAATCATCTTGGAATCTATGCAGGTATACTAATAGCCCTTTCGACTGGCTAAACTATAAAGACATTCGTAACAGATGTACATTTAGAATCAAAATGACAGTAAAAACCACCAGACAACCTTGTAGAACTCTGGAGGGGAATTATAGGATACTGTACTCGCTGATGAAACAGAAGAGTAACAGTTCACCTAGTTTACAGGACCCCATTAGTCTAAGGATTCACCTTTCTAATTCCGAAGTAGCAAACCTGCTAGTTCATGAATTCCAAAACAACTGTCATCTGGGAGGCAAACCACGCATCTGTCAGACTCCCGTAATATAGAGGGGCTAAACCATATGGAGTCTGAACCCTCTATAATCATGGAGATACTCAAGAAACTGAACCCGAATAAGTCTCCGGGAACTGATGGGATTCACCCAAGAGTACTCAAGACGTGTGCTGGAGTTCTGTGCACTCCACTGGCGAACCTCCAATAATGCTCGTTTCTGGGGGGGGAGGTTACCCTCTGATTGGAAACGGGTGGCTGTCGTCCCAATTTATAAAGGCGGGAAGAGAATACTTGCCCCGCAACTGCAGACTGATCCCCCTTATCTCTTCGGTTACAAAGGTCATGGAGAGAGGCATAAATGGCTCACTTCGTGATCATTTACTTAAGAAATTAATCTCAAATGACTGTTAACATGGCTTTTTGCCAGGAAGGCCATGTAACATCAACTTGATGATAGCTTGGAATAGCTGGACACTCTCTGTCGAAGAGAAAAAGCCTATTCACATTCTTTTACTTGACTTTTCCGAGGCCTTTGATAGGGTGAATCGTAATATCCACCGTAAGAAACTTCAGCTCATTGGTGTACACGGAAACTTATCAATTTGGCCTAGAAATTATCTGTAAATCAGGATGCAGTTGGTTAGAGTTGGCCCCCTCTACCTAACTGGTTTCCTATGCTGAGTGGTGTTCCTCAAGGTTCTATACTTGGCCCGCCATCGTTTTTTGCTTTTGTCAATGACCTACCAAGGGTCCTTAATTCACATTCACCATTATATGCTGATGATCTGAAGATCTGGAGAGAAATACAGGAACCAACGGATATTTCGATCTTCCAGGAGGATCTTAAGATAATCCTTAATTGGATTACAGAAAATCTGCTTCCTGTAAACTCGAAGAAGTGTCGAATTATGATAGTTGACAAACGTAAAGGCAGTCCCAGTTCTTACTCTCTAGGTGAAATAAATATCTGTCACTCTAACTCGGAACAGGATCTGGGAGTTGCACTGAATGATACTCTAGGAGCCTCTGTTCACCGCCGCTTTGTAGCCAACGAGGCCTATGGAGTCTTGGGGTTTTTTTCGCAAACTTTAGGGAGTCTAACTCCTCGTCTCATCATAGTGTATGCTCTGTACATTCGCTCTCATCTAGAAAGAAATTCGCTTGGTATGTCCCCATACTTGTAAAAGAGCACAGCCATCCTAGAATGGGTACAGAGAAGAGCTGCGAAGAAAGTGATTGGGTTGAGGCACAAACCGCACCCAGACCGCTTAGTTGCTCTCCAGCTGCACCTAGTAAAATACCAGAGGATCAGAGGGGATATGATCATGAAGCACCAACTCGCCCATAATCCCCTCCATCCTGACAAATCCCCTCTAAGCCTTAGTTGGAAACGCGACCCGAGGGGTCACCCGGTAAGAATAGAGCACAAGAGAGCACGTTCAGCGGCCCGTGCCAACTCATTTGCGGTTAGAGTCTGTAAACTGTTTAACTCACTCCCTCCAGCAGTTGTAACAGTCCCATCCCCTGATACTTTCAAAAGGAGGTGAGAAGCACACCTCGGGTCCTACGTTAACGATGGGCTGTACTTCGAGAAGCTTTCTCATATCAGATGCAGTGATACTACCTTCAGACCAGATTAATTAATAATCGTATTTCTATCCTTTCAGGTTTTTCGGAACCGGGAAGATAATTGTGGCCATTTCAAACTCAGAAGGTATTCCAATAAGACAGACGCAAAACCCAAGGAATCTACGTTCACCAGTTCTACAACACGAAGTTTGAAGTCTGAAGCTCGTTGCTTGAGGATAGGAGGCTGGGAGCCTATATTAATCCTTTTCGAGTAGATTTCTGTGCTTGTCAAGTGCCCTTTCGAGTCGGTCACCTGATGATGCGGACACCGCTTCTTATGAAAGTCGGTTCCAGGAGTTGGTTACTCGCCACCGAAAACAGTACTCTGTGGAGACTATGTTCGTCCCTGCTTCTGTCGCCACCTACTATGTTCACTGAGATGTCCCTACCTAGTGGGAAGGAAAAGAGAAGGCAGATCAGGTCCAAAGTCATTTCTTAGAATCCTTAATGGCATGATTAGGTCTCCACTGTGTCTGCGATAGGTCGAAATTAAGAGGTTCGGCTCCCTAAGTCAGTCTTCATAGGTGAGGCCAGACATCTCAGGGATCATACGGTCGGCTACCCTAAGAACTCTTTCTAGAAGGTCTGCGTCACCTTTCAGAAAAGGATTGGCCACCTATGTATAGTTTTCTAATTTAGACCTAAGCAAGGACGTGTATAAGATGGTGAACATGTCACCACTTATTTTCGCAAAAGTTCTATGTAATGCCTAGAGAGTCCTAAAACTCCGAGCTGCAGCCGACAGTGAGCCGTGTGACTCCTAAGTCACTGTGGGTCAGGACTGAAGGTAGAGGAGTTTCATCAATATCGTTGGTGTTACTGTGTGTGTGCTCAAGTGCATAACCACACATTTACCAGCACTGATAAACGCCAGCCAATCTCTGACCAGGTAAACAAGCCCTTCGGGTCTACCTGAAGCGCACGAACAGCCTCATCATTCCTGATTTCCCACCAGATTTTTACATCATAGGCGTAGAGAACTATAGAAGATTTCTTGATATCTGGCAGCTCATTTACGTATTAGAGAACCAGCAGGAGGCTCGGGACTGTGCCTTGTGGAACGCCACTCTCTACCGACTTCCAAGTGGATAGTTGAAAACTGATCCTTACTCCTTGTCAAGTGCCAATAACGAACCCACCTGTTCATGGAAGCAAACTTCCAGCGATCTCAAAACTCTTCGGTTTCCCGAGTAACCTGGAATGAGGTACCTTGTCAAACACCTTACTGAAGCCTATGGAAATGACATCTACATCATCTTTAGATTTAAACCAACTTTCTACGACTGTACGAGGCTCGTCAAGCAAGGAAACTTTCTACGAAAACCATTCTACCAACGGGACAATACAGTGTTGCCCTCCAGGTGGACTGTGATGGTTTTCTTGATTACTCTTTATAGGATGTTCACTGCAGTACTAGTCAAACTTATCAGTCTGCAATTTGATAGGAGCTGCCTAGAACCTACCTTGTGGATAGGTGTTACTATGGCATCCTTGCAGTCACAGGTGTGTGTGCCTTCACAGAGGGGAAGTCTAAATATGGTAGTCAGTGGGCCAGCCACATAGAGTGCAAGCTCTCTGAGCAGCCCTGGGTGCAGCTCATCCGATACCGTTGATCTTTCCAAGTCGAGATTACTTAATATCCGAAATAAATCATTGCGATCTCTATCCACAGAGTTTATTCCGTTGGATGTCAATGCTTTTGCTGTTGGATAAGTGTCCACAGAAGATTCCTGTGTGAAGACCTCAGCAAAATATCCAACCGTGGCCTCTGCTTTTTTCCCATCGCCCTCAATCAAACAGTCGGCTTCGGTCCCTTTGACTAGGGTGTGGGAAAATAACATCTTCGGATGTTGCAATGCGGCTTGAGCAAAACGTGTTTCGCAGCAAACTCGAGGCCGGAGGATAGCGGCTGTACATTTATTGTGGGCTTCTTTGTAGCGCTTCACCATTTCGGGTGTACCAAGGTGAGTAGCAAGACTCCAACACCGTTTTCTTCTTTCGTAGGCGTCTGAATGAGGATGGTAAGAGAGAGGAAGAAAAAAAGAAATGTGTGTGGAATTTACCCAGAAGATAGGGGTGGATAGTGCCGGCCTTTTTTCTAAAGAAGAATCAGTGGGCAATGTGGATGTGTTAAGGAGTAGGATGGTGAGTTGTAGGTAGGAGCGAGGTGGAGGTGTGCTAGCGACGTTAGTGGCCTCTTGAGTGCGTCCGTGGAAGACCACACGAAGTGACATAACTGTCTAACCGTCTCTTGAATGAGTCAGCTGAGGGAGCTGTAACGATATGTCACTCTGAGGCATTGCATAAAGCGCATACTCTCAGGGGGGAAACGTTCGACCCTAGAGTTGTATTGGTTCTCTCATGTGCAATCCTAGCGGGGTTTCCTCGTGATAGCGGCTGAGTTGCAGACAGGGTCAGTTTGTTTGTGTGGTTTGCCTGATGGGCAATCTTGCAGGCCCTGACAGGATAATAATGATGACAATATTTGTCCCTGAATATATGGGGACACACCACTTTTGCGGGTATGAATAAGTTTTTAAATGGATTACACGCATTACCAAGGAAGGTAATCTCAATCCCCACCTATTATCACCAGAAGATATAGGTGCCGCATGTTCATATATTGGAACATCCCTGCAGAACAAGTTTGCAAAAATTTACAACTTGGACAAGTGGAAGTATTGTCCTCGCACTAACAAGAAGCACCGGGTTCGTGTCCTGACACTACATGTGTTATCTGCAGAAAGATAAAGCTTGAAGGTCATACTTCCATTCTAACAGTCTGTACTTTTCGCTTGAGATAATGATAAAAAGTTTATGGGGGAATGTATGCACAATTTTTTTACTAAAAGCACGCCATTAATCATTCCAGAACTGTGAGACTCATTTATGTCAGTACCATTCCACATAGGAGATTCATAATCCTAGGGAATATTGCGGCCGAGAACCAAACGTTTTCACCCTTTTCATGCGATAACCCAAGGTGAATAGGTTTCAGTGTATTAGTCTTTCAGGGCGTGTATTCTCCCTTGCCGACACGACTGATCTCGTTGCAAATCGTTGTGGTATTTTCAAAGGGGCTAGGATCTCTCTCGAGTGTTATGGGGCACCACACTAGAAACCCCGAGGTGCGGCCGTGCGTAAGATTTGAAAACGGTGAAGAAGGGTTTGGGGGTGGGGGCACCAAGCTGTCTACGTGGTCGGTGCGAAATTGTGTTCCTTTTAGTCGCCATGTCCTTGCCGTTTGAGCCAGCGTTTAGTATGTCAGAAAAATTGAGCACCAAATCTTCGTCCGTGGACACTATGGTGATGGCTTGGTTCTTCAGCATGTACTGGAAGTCGGCCGTACTCGCTTCACACTTACTGATGTTCATTACTTTGCACTTTTCCGGGTTCGAAGTTCAAACAACTTTCAGACGACCAGGATTTGAGTTGCTGCAGGTCATTTAGAGCCGGCTTCTCCCTCTACTACCCTACAAATTTTAATGTCACCAGCGAAGAGAAGGGTGGATGAGGATATTTTATGTGGTAGATTACTGGCAAACGGCGGGAACAGAAGTGGTCCTAGGATTTCTCTTCGTGGCACTCCTGATATCTATGGTTTCCACTCCGACCATAGTCTATTTACCTTGGTTCAGAACTGCCTCCCTTCTAGGTACTCCTTGAACCAAGAAAGTATGGGTTCACTTATACCGGCTGACATGATCTTTTGAAGCAGATTTGTGGGTGGAGCACTGTCAAGTGCTTTGGCTAGGTCGCGAAAAACAACACTCATAGGTTTTTGCCCCAGCTGCGTCCAGGCGTCTTGGTCGGTTAGCAGGTTGGTCACACAGACGACTCCGAACTCTATGCTGAACGGTATGGACGGTATCTTCTCGGTTGAGGAACACCCGGGTAGATTAAGCCGCCAGGCCTTCTAATACTTTTCACAATGCAGGGAGTAGACCAATCGGCCTGTAGGCGCCAGGATTTCTCCTGTCTCCTCCATTGGAGAGGGGTGATAGGATGGCCACTTCCATTCTCTAGGGAGTTCGCATGACTCTGCTGTGTACCTGAGGAGGTTGCAGATTGGCTTTATAAGCACCTTGGCGCGGTTTTCCGGGTTACCGGTCTTAGGTTATCGCGGCCAGCGGACTTGCCTGGGCGTAACTCAGTCAGTTTCCCGAAACTTTTCTCTTTGATTGAGACGTGGCAGAGGTATTCATCATCCATGGCCTGGTTAGTGTCATAACGAATCGGTATGGCTTTGGTGTTAGTACTAAGTTGGGCTCGGAAGCGTAAGGTCAGAGGCTCAGCAGTCTCTGGCCTGCTTAGTACATTCCCATCAGGGCTCGCGATAAGATTCACTCCTTTTTGGGTCTACGTTTTATCGACCTAAGGCGGTACAGATTTTTGGGATTGCTTTGCAACCTCCTCGCCAGGTTTGGTTGATAGGTAAATCGGGCGCTACGCGTTCCTATGCTGTAGCGGAACCTTTTGTAGTCCGAAATGTCAGACTGCTGGCATGATCAACGCTACTTGACCAAAGACTGCTTCTTGCCCTGAAGTACCCTGTCTATCCTATGCTTTATCCATGGGGTCCTAGCTGATGGTCTGTGTGTTACCTCTGATACACTGTGACTGGTAGCCCCGACGACTATTTTCTCCACCTGTACCCAGCGTTCATCTATTGTGAGATGAGCCCAGCCTGAGGGCCATGATGTATTCATGAGGTAGTCCCTCATGGTCTCGTAGGGGGCCTTGCTGTAGCAAGGGGAGGTGTTGGGCGTCTACCGTCGCAGGACCTCCTTATTAATCGTAGGGAGAGTTAATACCGCGTGGTCACTGAGACCAAGGGATGGTAGGATACACATAACCTCGACGATAAGGTCGTTGTTCGTCAGAACGCAATCAAGGCGCGATGCGTTTCCGTTAGGTCCCTAGCGTGTGGCATCGCCCAATTTCTCTGGAAGACCAATGGCCTTAACTACATTCTTCAGTTTCTGATTGAAGGATGTGACGTGTCTCCTATCTGTCCAAAAGAGGATGGATGTGGTGTTAAAGTCTCCGGCAGTGATTACGGAACCGTAGTCCCCAAAGGTGACCACCAAGATGGCCTAGATGACCATTTCCTTACGTTTAAGGGGGCTAGTGAAGGACCGATATGTGGCTACAAGCTGTAGTTTTAGGTGAACACTGAAAGGTTTTGACGACTGTGATGATGAAGCCTGAACAACTAGGAAGACAGCATCTCCTACCAGAAAGGCCACTGAGTAGTAGGCCTAATCCCAAATATCCTTCGCACTGTGCTCGATTTCTAACCTCCGAATGCTCCAAATTATATGATCGTTACAACTCAGCTTAGGTGAATGACGAACTCGGTGATCCAAAGTATTTAAAATGTTGTACACAATTGTTGCGTCATCTCTGCACCATGCAGATCCCAGGGGATATGGACCAAGTGACTCCGTATGTTCGTTGAGCTGTTTTAACACTATGCCACGTGATGATTTGGTGTGATGCCTTTGCATATGTTCTACAATGTTCTTGAATTTTCGAAGTGCAGGGGGAAAGACTAAGGTTCTATGTTCTATACAAGGAGATATGAGGCTATTAAAGATTTGATAGAAACACCTGTGGCCTAAGTGTCTGAGTATTCTTCGCAAGATTACATGTCGTGGATGGGACAGGCTCCGTTTTGTTACAGTGCAATACTTATGTTAATTAGCCACTAAGATCCCAGTTGTACCAGTTCGCGTTGGTTAAAAGCACCATGCCATCGATATTTAGTCGTAAATGTTTAAGATCTAAGGCTTAGATAATCTTAATCTGCACACTGTTAGAGCTGGGTCAAATCATTTCGCAAGTTAACTCATCTCCTACTTGTCTTCACAGTTTCACATGACCAACAAAGGGAAGAAACTCGGAAGACAACCGAGGAGGTAAGTAATCTATGAAAATTGGGAAGAGTGGGAGCCACAATGTCAAACCCATAAGGACTTCACCAGATTACACCATTTTCTTGAACACAGAACTTATCTAGATCCCAAAGTGGTAGTGGCTAAAGTATGGAGATGGCTAGTAGGTTATTGGGAAGTCAACTCCTATTAACGCCTACCTTTTAGTTTGATGGTTGTAGCTGATGCGGTCATAGGATTTAAAAAGCTCAATGTAAGCTACACCAGGTGATCGGTGACGCCTGTTCGCCTATTTACAAAGGTTAACAAATCGGTTGCAAAAAGATGTCGTTTCCCGAACATATGCCAGCGAGGTGCCAAGCAGTCAGTGGATATCAAGTAGCTGCTTAAGCCATCGTAGGTTAAGGGACCCATCAGTTCAAAGGGCGCAGACGAACAGTTCATAATCCGTAGTTTGCTGGGCTACTTTGTTGACCGATCCTGATGGTAAATCTGGCAAATCCTAACTACAAAAGTTAGGGCAGTACGCTGCGACCAAGAGGGTGTACGAATATTCCGCCTACGGCTACAGCATAAAAAAAGAACAAAAACGGAGCCTGTCCCATCCACGACATGTAATCTTGCGAAGAATACTCAGACACTTAGGCCACAGGTGTTTCTATCAAACCTTTAATAGCCTCATATCTCCTTGTATAGAACATAGAACCTTAGTCTTTCCCCCTGCACTTCGAAAATTCAAGAACATTGTAGAACATATGCAAAGGCATCACACCAAATCATCACGTGGCATAGTGTTAAAACAGCTCAACGAACATACGGAGTCACTTGGTCCATATCCCCTGGGATCTGCATGGTGCAGAGATGACGCAACAATTGTGTACAACATTTTAAATACTTCGGATCACCAAATTCACCATTGGCTTAGGAAAAGCGGCTAAGGTACAACTGCGGAAGGTTTTAAAAGGAGGAAAAGTACCTGCCCATTGACTGGAAGAAGGCCTAACTTGTCAAACTCCCAAAGATGAGAGACCTAAGTCATCCCAACAACTAGCGCAGAATCTAGCTCCTGTCCACATCAAGCACAATATTATACCGCATCATCCTCCACAAACTAAAACAATCTCTGAATGCAGATGGATTACAACCTAATAAAGCTAGTTGGCTTCATGAAGAACAAATCATGTGCAGATTAAATTGCAACCTTACACTACCCATCAACATAGAACAGAGCATAGAATGGCGCTCAACTCAGCTCTACCTCAACTTCATCGACTTTGAGAAGGCCTTCGACAGCGTCGACCAGTAAGTAATTTGGAAACTGCTTCAACACTACGGAATACTACAAACCTTTACCAACCTCATTCAACAGCTATATGACGACACCACATGCTGAGTGGTTCACAATGGAAAGCTCAGTGACGTCTTTCAAGTGAAGACAGGAATGAGTAAGACAAAGACTGCCTACTATCACCGATGATCTTCCCGATTGTGGTGGACTGGATCATGCAACAAACTGTGAGGAGTGAGATGGGCGTACACCAGACAAATGAAAAGACCCCAGAAGAAGAATTGGATTTCGCCGATGGTGATTTATGTCTAATGTCTTGTGGCACAAACTCGAAGATCTACAGACGAAAACCAACAAGTTGATAGAAGAGGCAGGGCAGAGAAGACGGGACTCCCCTTCAGGTGAACGTGGAGGAGGCAGAGGTGATGAAGATACTCAGCCAACAGCAACAACAACAACGACAAGCACCAATCACCACCAACAGGAGCAAACTGAGAGAAGTAGTCTCTCCCACCTATCCACGCAGCACCGTTTCAACTACAGGCGGTGTCGCAGATGATGACATAAGAGCCAGGATCGAAAAGACAGCAAGATAGGTCTTCGTTAATCTGAAACAAGTGTGGAGATCCACTGCACTGCACTCAGCACAAAGAGTGAACAACATCCGGATTTTCTACACTAACTTCAGTCAAGTCAGTGTTTTTATATGGTTTAGAAACTTGGTGCGTCACAAAAAGCATTTCCAATAAACTACAGACATCAACAGCTGCCTACGCTGGCTTGATACTGAAGACCAGGTGGCCAGAACAATAAGAATAAGCAACAAGGAACTTTGGGAATGAACCAACCAAGAACCCATCGCCCAACAAATATGCAGCACAAGAAAGTGAAGATAGGTTGGACATGCACTGAGAAGACCGTTTGGAGACATCACGTGTCAGAGCCTAGAGTGAAAGCCGCATGGAAAACGATGAGTTGGGCGTCCGAGCCTGACATGGAGGAGACCTTATGAGGAAGAAACGAGAGATTCCGAGCAGTCGTGGAGCCAGGTTGAGAAGACTGGAGAGAACGGTGTGAAATGGAGATGTGCTGCTGAAGCCCTATGTTCCACTAGGAACCCAAACGACGAATAATAGAACTAAGTAGCTTAGTATCTGGTTAGCCTTACTAGGATAACACATCGGACGGCCAACACCAGGCCTAGTTCATATATTTTCTCCTTCGGAGCATGTGGTTTATAGAATGTTTCGCGGCGACATTTAGCCTAATTTCCCTTAGTAGACACACTTAAACTAAGGTAAGATGGTTGCTTTATCCCATAAGGCTTCCCAGTGACCTAGTCACGATTTTAATGGCCTTAATAACCCACTACAAGTCTTCTGTTATTTTCCACTAACCATCCTTCTCTTTTTATACACCTTCAGTTTCTACTGACTCTTATTTGGCAACAAGAATCATACTTTGTCTACTTTTATCTTTTCCTACTATCCTGCTATTTTCATTCTGGTGTCGAGCTCTGAAATCTGACTCCAAATTTTATATACGTGTCCAGATACACTATCGCCTATTTATAATTCCCGACACTGCTGATCCACCTGCGTCAGACAGCGTAAATATCAGGAGTTAACGCGAAGTATATATCAGGATGTTGTATTAGTCAACGAGCGAGCAAAAAGTCTTTTTCAGTACAACTAAACAAAAAGTGTTCAATGAGTTGTTACATACATCAACACAATACAGTGAAATAAAATGCTACATAAGTCCCTCCCCAGAATACAGATATAAGAGGGAATATCTGTGTTCGATATAAAATATTATGAGAAAGGTAAATTCATTTTGAAGATATTAAAAACATAGGAGGAATGTTAAGGATATCTATTATCAGGATGAAAACTGATTGGAAGAGTGTTTACATAAAAATGGAGTGTATGACATTCGAAACACTAAAATAACTTTACCAAAGTAATAATATATCCGGAGATAAAAAAATTAACAACCAAAATCGTATTACCTGGAACATTGTTAAGAAATAAGAGATTCGGAAGTCCGTGGTGCCCGGAAAAAAATTTTTGTTTTGTGTATGCGGAAAAGTCTGACAAAATCGTGTGGTCATGTTTTCAACAAGGTAATGAGCAAAAACGATAATAATGTTACTAGGGAATTGGTTTTATGAAATGTAAATTGTCTGAAAGTAACGTCGTGGCCAACGGACTCTTCTTCCGGATCTCGTGGTTCTGCTACCGTCGCTATTATTGGGTGATTCCGATGCCGTTGTTTCTGTTTTGACGGTGGTTTTCGGTGTTTCCGGTTGCTTCACTGCGGGTTCAGACTTGGTATCCGTGACATCTGGTTCCATAAACGCTGGTTTGATTCTATCAATGCTGACCGTTTCTCGTCTACCCGAGCGTTCGACCGTGACAACTTTGTCTGATTTACTAATTACCTTGAAAGGTCCTTCATACGGGGGCTGTAAGGGTTTTCGTACGCCGTCGTGTCGGACGAAAACGTGAGTGCAGTTTGAGATGCACTGAGGTACGTAAACTTGGTTGTCTCGGTATCGTGGGGACTGAGGTCGAAGTGTGCTCATGTGTCGCCGTAGTTGTTGTACATAGTTAGTCAAGTCCGGTGGAACGTCTGTTGCCGGGTTAAAATACTCTCCTGGCAATCTTAAAGTAGTTCCATAAACTAACTCAGCAGTACAGCAGCCAATGTCCTGCTTGACACTCGAACGTATACCAAGGAGTACTAGTGGTAATTTGTCACTCCACTTGTCATCAGTCTTTACTGCCATCAGTGCTGCTTTTAGTTGTCGATGGAACCTTTCGACAATACCATTGGATGCAGGATGGTACGCAGTGGTTCTTATGCGCTTGATCCCGAGAAGTTCAGTTAACTGTTGAAATAGACTACTCTCGAACTGCGCACCTCTATCTGTGGTGATGACACTTGGGACACCAAAGTTAGAAATCCAGTGTTGGATGATATTTCTCGCTACTGTTTCGGCAGATATATCCTGCAGAGGTATTGCCACTGGCCATCTCGTGAATCGGTCTACACATGTTAAAATGTAGCTAAAACCATTTGACGGAGGTAGTGGTCCAACGATGTCAACGTGTATATGGTCAAATCTGCCATCCGGTGGGAAAATCTTCCCGTAGGTGAAAGAATATGTCTTTGCACTTTCGATCGCTGGCACGCTAAACAAGCTCTGGACCACTGTCGAAGATCTCGATTCATCTTTGGCCAGACGTATCGGTCAGTAATTAACTTCACCGTAGCTCGAATACCAGGATGTGAAATGCCATGCATCTTAGAGAAGACTAATCGTCTCATTGATAAGGGCACAAACGGGCGCGGTTTACCCTTGGATACATCACAGGTGATGGATACAGAGTCATCAAGTGTTACTTCTTCAAGACGTAATGAGGTGTTCACATTGTTTTTCAAATGTTTCAAGTCCTCATCCGTGGCCTGCAACTTTGCCATTTCTGCTAGGTCAATACGGTCACGTTCTAAGACGTTTACGTACATACGAGACAAAGCATCAGCTGCCTCATTTTTGCTGCCTTTGATATACCTTATATCTGAAGTGAATTGTGAAATAAATTCTAAATGTCGAATTTCTCGGGGCGAGTAGTTGTCATGCTTTGCATCAATTGCTTTTGTGAGTGGCTTATGGTCGGTGAATACTATAAATGAGTACCCTTCGAGCATATATCTGAAGTGCTTGATAGCCAAGTAAATCGCCAGTAGCTCTCTGCCGAATGTACTGTATCGCGATTGAGAAGCATTAAGTCGTTTCGAGAAGAAAGATAATGGTTCCCACTGACCGTGAACAAACTGTTGTAGTACTGCGCCTACCGCAACATTTGAAGCGTCTGTCATGATGGCTAGTGGTGCTTCTGAATCACGACGAGAGAGAAGAGTTTCAGAACTTAGAGCCAGCTTCAGTTTGTCAAAAGCATCATGGGCCGCTTGGGTCATGTGAAACACTTTGGCTCGTCCTTGCAATAAATCTGTCAGCGGTTGGGCTACTTCAGCACATTTAGGTATGAAACGTCGATAGAAGTTTATTAACCCCAGAAATCTTCGCAGCTTTCGAAACGAGTCTGGAACAGGATATTCTCGAATTGCATCTACTTCTTGCGGAACCGGTTTAACACCGTTGGCATTAACAATGTGACCCAAAAACTGTAGGGATTCCTTGCCAAATTCGCATTTCTGCGGATTGATTGTAATGCCATATTCACGCAGTCGTTCGAAAAGCGTCCTCAGATGTTGCAGGTGCTCTGTTTCAGATGCGCTAGCTACTATTAAGTCATCTATGTATGCACTGACGAAAGGTAAGCCATGGAGTACCTGATCTATAAATCTTTGGAATGTTTGAGCAGCATTTGTCAAACCAAACGGCATACGAATAAATTCGAATAGTCCGAAGGGGTAGTGATGGCCGTCTTAGGAACATCATTGGGTTCCACAGGAATGTGATAGTAAGCTCGCACGAGGTCAATCTTGGAAAAAATATTTACTTTTGTCATAGAGTTCATAAAATCATGTATGTGAGGAATTGGATACTTATCAGGGACCGTACGCTTATTCAACGCTCGATAATCACCGCAAGGCCGTATTTCCCCTGATGCTTTTTTAGGTACCATATGCAGGGGTGATGACCATGGGCTTTGGAAGGGCGTATAACTCCCAACTTTAGAAGTTTATCAAATTCCTGTTTTGCTATCTGCAGCTTTTTAGGGTCTAAGCGTCGAGGTTTTGATGAGACTGGAGGACCTTTTGTAAGAATATGGTGCGTCACCGTATGTTTTGGAGAGGACTTCGTGTAATCCGTTTGAGTGAGCTCGGGAAATTCTCGCAGAAGGATATCGTACTCGGAAGTGTTGTTTATTGGAGCTACGACTAAGTTTATTGTTTTTGTCTCCGTAGCGATACCGGTGATAGAAAATTCACCATTACGGCTGACTAGTCTATGGCGACTAGAGTCGACCAATAGTTCGTAGTGTTGAAGGAAATCCATGCCAATGATAGGCGACGATATGTCAGCTATGACGAATTCCCACTGGAATGGTGTATGAAAGCCAATGTCTAGGATCAAAATTCTGGTCCCATATGTAGTAATAGCAGATCTATTTGCCGCTTGTAGTACCAAAGTTGGGTTGGGATGGCGTTTTTCGGAAGGTGTGGGTGGGATCACGCTCACTTCCGCTCCAGTGTCAACCAGAAACTGAGCTCCAGTCTTCCTATCCGTCACTCGAAACAAACGACTGTGTTGTTGTACGCCGGCGACAGCAGTCGTCACTGATCGCCGGCCTTTCCGTTTCCCGATGAAAAGGTTTTAAAGTCGCATGGTAACAAACAACGACGTGCTTTACTGCCAAACTTCTTGTGATACCAGCACGTTCTACTTTTAGACGCAATTCTACTCGTGGTCCTATCACGACTACGGGATCTGCTTCTACAGAACTTCGGTGACCGTCGGTTTAACTGCAAAGCCGTCAGTTGTCCTGTAAGTATGTCTATCTTCCTCTCTAAAGCGGCCACTCGGTCGTTTTGCGTTGGCTCAGCAATACTTTCAACCGGTTTAGGCATCCTTTCGTACATACGGTCAGCGATGTCAGCCAACCTGTCAATGTCGATGTCCGCATCTCCGACAGCTAATATCTGCTGAATGCATGAAGGAAGTCTCCGCAGCCAGAGCTGGTAGAATAAACGGTTGTCTACTTTCCTATCTTTCAGCAGACTTTGCATATGTCGCTTAAGTTGTGAAGGTGTTCTGTCACCGAGGCATATGCTACTTAGTAGTTGATCGACAGCCTTCTGGTCAGATAACGAAGTAGCTTTCAGCACCTCCTGCTTCAAAACATCATAAGGTGTGTCTGGGTGGGGCTTTAGTAGTGTCTCCCTTACTTGTTCAGCCACTTCTTCCGGCAAAACAGAGCTTGTGTATCCGAACTTTGTGTTTTGTGAAGTTATATGATTGGCCATGAAGAAATGTTCTAGACGGACAAACCACAATTGCGGGTCATTAAACTTAAAACAAGGCATAGGAAGATTAATGGCACCCACGGACCCTAAATTCGAAAAGTCTTGATTATGAGAGTTTAAGGACATCAGTACTGGTACAGCCAAAAAAATATTTAAGAACAAGAGCAGGAAAAATACAATAAACAAGTATGTCAATGCCTACCACAAAGCAGCCAAAGAAATTCTCAGTATATATGTATATCCGTATTGTATACAGTCATTAATGGCCGGTTGCAGTATTCAATTGCGAGAGTTTAATCACGTCGGGCTCACCAGTTTGTCGAGCTCTGAAATCTGACTCCAAATTTTATATACGTGTCCAGATACACTATCGCCTATTTATAATTCCCGACACTGCTGATCCACCTGCGTCAGACAGTGTAAATATCAGGAGTTAACGCGAAGTATATATCAGGATGTTGTATTAGTCAACGAGCGAGCAAAAAGTCTTTTTCAGTACAACTAAACAAAAAGTGTTCAATGAGTTGTTACATACATCAACACAATACAGTGAAATAAAATGCTACACTGGCACCTATACAGACAGGATTCATGAAAAATCCTGAATATCCCCAGTAATATATAGCTTGCTAACCAACTGAACCTACAGAATACAAATACTAGCCCACAAAAACATTTATCTCAGCAGAGCTAAAATCAGGAAAGCAAAATAGGTTTTTTTGCCCACTGCAGGAGCAAACCGAACAACAATAACCGCACCCTTCAAAGTGTACGCGAGACATCAATAGCTATCAGCCTCTTAAGCTTGCATTATCGATGCTGGATATTGGATTTACTCTTACAGATGTTAAAATTCACCAGATTATGTTCATGAGGAATGATGCATGCAAAGTAAGGTTAATAATTCGACCACTATGACTTCAGATATTTGATACCTGTGGTGGTTTCTGCAGCTTAAAACAAGCTTAAAGAGTGACGTATTTTTGAGTGAAATGAAAAAGCAATAAATACATCCACATTTTTAGTTGTTATGACACTTTGTTCTGTCAACGGAAACAAATACTGACTAAATTCATCTACATAATGTTTAACAAGAAGTACAACAGAAATGAAAATAATCTTGATAATCACATGCTTTCAGACTTTTCGATATATATATATATATATATATATATATATATATATATATATATATATATATATATATATATATATATATATATATATATATGACTTTCAGCCATAGTCTGGTACCCGAACTGACTGTTCTGTGTGCTAAAAAATCGTAGTCACCAGTAATCTTTTCACTGTTTTATTTTAAATGTAATCGTATTTGATCACATCCACTCTTTTTGTTTTTTTTTAATTTTGATCTTCAAAAAATAAATAACGATAACGCTCTCCTTATTCCAAACAATTCTGGTGCAAATTGGAATTCTTGAGTAAGTAGTTTTGCAAATAAATGTAATCCTTCGTAACATCTGGAATAGTATTAAATACAGAAATTTTAATTGTGAAATTAGTATCGGTAATAAGGATAGTTATACATGAGTGAATGTAATGTTGAAAGGACTGATTATTTGCTGCTGTGATTTCTGCTTTAAAGCTTTTTACTTCACTAGGATACTTGCTAAATAAGGCACAGTGGAACTCTTTTATTTGGCCATACAATGAAATTCAAGGAGAGAGTTGTGGATAAGGTGAACGTTCAGCATCCAATAAAATGACTGCAGCCAGCTGCTTGTTTGAATTAAAATATCTGTCGACCACAGTGCTAATCAGATCAGTCAAAGGCAAACCATTTACCCTATTGACATGTTTCAGATCTCTACGCAATATAATATATCCTTCATTTTAGTAGACCAGGCCAGGTTAATGGGGAATAATAAAGGAGAATGGTTTAAACATAAGAAGTGGCAAATCGTAGAAGCAGGGGCTGAGTTGTGCTAGAGATTTTCGGATTCTTTACGCAATACGTTAAACGAAACATTTTCATAAAAGTCAACAAGACATGTAACGACAAAGAAAGATTAGA
The DNA here is from genome assembly GCA_944470555.2 of Heterobilharzia americana. Taxonomy (NCBI): domain Eukaryota; kingdom Metazoa; phylum Platyhelminthes; class Trematoda; order Strigeidida; family Schistosomatidae; genus Heterobilharzia; species Heterobilharzia americana. Next base: position 48,804,290 of record OX104128.1, read on the forward strand.
AAGAAAATTCAATCCGAGATAGATTGAACTCCCAATGTAATATCATCAGTATTACTCGAGTCATATAACTATCATTTTCGAAAGACATTAGATTAATCATTTAGCGGTAACATTTACAGATACATGACTGCAAGTTCAGAGAAGTCACTGAAAAAGTATGTTTGCAGCAGTACACTTTATTTTGAATAATCGCACTGAATGTTTCATACTGCCATAGAAGGCACTATAATTATAACGTTGTTTTTGAATACCAGAATGACACACAGAAGTACTTGGAGTTCACCAGCAATTATTTAGCTGCAACGCATTACTACGCTTCATGATAGTATCATGGGAGAGTTAACTGTGCATCGGTGAACTATTGTCAAAAACTTTGAAAATGACTTGTGCACCACTGTAGTAGACTTTCTTGCATGTCAGAAATAGTATCTTACTATTGTTTCGTAACATCTGCAAGTCTACTTCGTCCCACACGATTCAGAACTACTATCAGAGACTTTATGGATTATTAGCAAGCATAACCTTGCTAGTTGTTAACGTTTTGTACTTTCAGTAGACACTTCTGTACAGAAAGAACCAAAACAGCATTCAGCATAGGTTGTATTGAGCAGTAAAAAAATTACTCGACTAGAAGAGTTACTTTTAGGTCTGAAAACAAGTGGTGGTAAAGACAATAATGACCGTTTCTTACGATCAGACGATATGAACATCACTAGATCTTGTGAGGAATATACCTGTATAAATCCAGACATTTTATATTCAAAAGAAAATAGATCATTTCTACCGTAGCCTGATCAATATGGCAGCGGTCCGACTTTTCATAATTTTGCTCCCATAATTCCGAAAACGTTTCCTCAGTGTGAGTGCACTATTAAATTAAATCCGCATAGACGACGATTGTACATACACCAGCTTCATTTTAAGAATAATATTCATGTAGTTGTGATTTTTACTGAGTAAAAGAATAAATATCATCCACAACTTGTGAAAAGTTTTTGAAGATCATTAAGCGCATATCTACTAAAGTATGCAACCGCAGGAGTTGGAGTATCACGCAGGTAGTTTTATTTTGAACGAATGGCAACGAGTACTCATCCTGGCGGTGTTTACAAGTACTATCATTCGCATTTACGTACCTAGTATAATGGCAAAGGTCATCAGTAGGATCATATTTTGGTACAGTACCTAGAGTTTTTATTGCAAATTATTCATCATGTAGCTAAATCCTCCGTCGAAATGCTCTGAACCCCATGGTCTTTGAGGGAAAATCAGTGTGGGAGATTAAGTGTGATGTGGATATATGTTAGACAAAAATAAATCTGGGAGATGAATCAATTAACTTGTGTTCCACCTACTCAAAAGTAGGATCAACTGATACTAAATGCATTATGTTCAGAAAATCCATCTCCTTATTATGAAACGGCTCATCAACAGTTCAATCCTATAACATACAGTCAACAAATTTGGCGGTGATACGGCTTTACTGCAGGACTCGTTAGGATGCTGTGTAGTAAATCAGAAACCACTGACTGCATTCATGTTAAAAATGTGTAGAATCACGACTGGCTATGAAATTCAGAGGTAGTAAAAAGTAGGACACCCACTTGAAGGCAGGCTTTTCCAAATGTACCAGGAGCAAGTACTGACAGGACAGACCATGAATTTCCTGAAAGCAAACTAACAGGAGTGGAAATTTAACTTGGCTGTCTGTTCACTTTCCACCGAGGCAAAACAGAAGCTTCACAGAAGATGAACGTGGCTGCTCCTCTCTCGCAACCTTTACTGGTGTTTCCAATCCCTAAAGATATGATGTAGTCAGGTGGAGTAAGCAGGCGTTCACAGTCATCATAGTTGCAGCGTCTTAACTTCGCTGATTCAGCGTCTAATACTTTTGGAACTAGTTCACAAGTCCCAGATGTATGCCTTTAACATGTATTGGGGCAACGCATCTGGTCTCCGCTGATATCTTTCAGTTTATTTATGAGGACTTAACACGATTTTTCGTGTTATTGCTAAGAGAAAGTACACGGTCACTGATTGCTGGAGAAAATAGATATCTCACGTTCATTCAGCGATGATTGGTATATTGATCAACTTTCCAGCATAGTTTGCCATCCGATCTTCCTCATATCACTCAATCAATATTCCGACAACATCATTAAATTATTCTAGTTCTGTAGCACCTGATAGCTGTTGGAGTTCCCTAAGCAGTAACTCTGACTTCTTAAAATCGCACTCTGAGATACAGATCGGAGCTCACAATGTCCGCATCCTCCATCAGATTTTCCTATAAGCTTCACACTCTAAAACTCTGGCATCTTTGTCATGAAATCGTACTGTGTTAATGAGACAAGCACAAACAAACAGAGTGCTGGTATTCATCTAAATCAACACAGCCAATATGGGGAATTGGCTGGACTCACTCTCCGAGTTTCTAGAGATTCTGTTTCCAATTCCGACGGATTAGCCGATGTCGGCACAGCACTGGTTCATAAAGGCAAAGGTGTACTGTTTGACCTGGAACAAGATGGTAGCTGCTTTTTTACTAATCGAATGGGTGATATCAGATGAAAAGACTAGGGAAGCTTACCGTTGTAGTTTCGTAAAATCTGATAACCTATCCACGAACTTCAGTTTGGATGAAGTGAGACATGATTTGTATCAAAAAATTTCTAGAACCTGACCGAAAGCCAGATGTTTGTTGTAGCTTTCGTAGCAGTCTATTTTAATGAACAAGTGGTCAGGCTATTTGCGGTAGAAATGCATTTACTTGGTGTTTTGAAAATCCTAGCAGAATGGCCGGTTAATGGTGATCACCAGCTAAAACTACACTCATACAACTGCTTATTTTTGACCGGCATGAAATTCAGACTTGAAGAGGAACATCATATGACACGGTTTTAACTAACCTTAACTCAGTGGTGGAGACAAATATGACAGTTCGTCATGAGTTCTTACTGGAGAAAGATTACCCCGCCTCGCGACACAAGTGTTTAGATTGTGACGATCAGGCGTTTCTGTGACATATATATCTGAGTCTGAATAAACCTATACAAGTTTCAAAGTGGTTTTGAGAGCACCTCAATGACTGGGATACCGAAGCTGCTTTTAGAGTATGGTGACTAGACAGTAGTTTGAACTTACCAGCTTCATTCACCGTGACATAACATGCCACCACCTGCAGTCTGTTGTAAAAACAGAGTTAATGATTGTAAATTACCCTCAAATAACACTGGATAAGCCCAGCGGATGTAAACAGCTTCTCAGTACTAGATTAAAGTGAGTGCATTACCGCAGACTCCAAGCGAAATGAGGAGCAGTAGCAACTCAAATGTAGGCTGACGAATTTCCTACGCAATAACTATGAGCAGTGAAGACAAAAGAAATGATAGAGGCACCAAATAAATGTGATAGGAGACAGTTACTCAAAGTGATGAAGAGAACTGGGGTAAACATGACTATTTGTAGTGAGACCATAGTGAAGGCTGACAGGTCTACAATTCACCTGCAGGGAAAACAACTAAATCAATGGGATGAAAGCTTCGAAGAAGGGTTCAACTGAAAGTCGCACATTCTTCGTTTGACCACCATTATGCGATCCTGAAAGCCACCTCGTAGTGGGCCCACCGTTTCTTGCAGCAATTAAGAGGGCTGTAAATTGAAACTACGGAAGTTGATGAAACTAGATGAACTTGGTTAAGGTATATTTAAGGCTGTTGATTGAGGATAGTAATGTGCCTTTCATACAAACACCAGCTACGTAAAAACATGCCATCCGCCCAGATACTATCATTTCTGATTTTTGTAAACTGAAAAATTATTTGACGTTTTAGCCAACCGATCATAGGAAGCCCAGATTAGAGTTAAACAGTTGTCCGGTCTACCCACGTTTCCGACTGACATCACTTTCTGATGAATATCAATTTGAAAACAAAAGTAACTTATCATCGTATTTGTTAAATACATTTAAAATGGTCAATTGCAGGTGCTGCCTATATTTCAGTTTTTCACGAAACCATTACCATAAAGGTTTTGCCATAACTATGGAAAAAGCACAGAACAAAAGAGATGTCAGATATGCTCTCCATTACTTTGGTCACTGCACCATAAGGATGAAGCCCGCGTTTACGGAAAATATATTGTTCGACGTACTAACAAGGGGTACTGGTAGTGCACCAAACATAACACTACCCTTGCGGGAACTATAAGGTGACTTTTCTCAAAGTGTCCTGTTCAAAATTATTTTGACCGATTATCATACTGAGTCTCTGCTAAAGGGAATATCACAGTGTTTCTACAATTATCAGTTAGTTCAAGTAAGGGTAACATAAGGCTTTCGATGTGCATTATATGATTCCGTAGAAGTAACTGTAAAAAGAGAAATATGCGGTTACAAGTGGACATGTAAAAAATTTAGGTCTAAATAACATTGTTACTAGCTGTGAAACCATGATTCTGGGTGTTATCTTATTATCTGAATAACAGCATTCGTATGTCCCGAAAATTCCGGTTCAGCGTTTGTTTGGTCTTGTATCAGTAGCGATGCGTTTCATAGTTCATTAACTTTTAAGAATAGCTAAAAAGTGCAGAGAAATTTACAGCTGATGCATTAGGCAAACCGCAAATTTTGAAGAAAAACATGACCACCAAACGAAATTAAGTGTTAATTTATGGTGAAGTAAAACCTCGCCCAGGAAACTAGTTCACTAGTTACTAGCCGATCTTTAGCCCTACGCCCGGAAAACCATGTTAGAAAAAATCATCTTGATATTGATAATCACGCAAAGGTCAGTCATTCATTTCTGGTTCCATTCTCGCTCAACACTCAATTGTTCTAACCATTACTCAGTTACATTTTATGAGAAAAAGATAATAGGTGTAAACAAGAGGTGTTATTGTTCACATTAAAGCTAGCAGTCTTGAAATGATTGAATTTAGTCAATGAAATGAGTAGGCCGATGTGTCTCCTCTCGATGGAAGCAAAAGTAAGCATTGGGACATGGAATGTCCGCACAATTTATGAACCTACCAAGGCTGCCCAGATTTGAGAAGAGATGAAGAGGCATGGCATGGAAGTGCTTGAAGTCTGCGAAAGTAGATGGTATGGAAGTGAACTGTCCAAACTGTCCATTGGAGAGTCAATAATCTACTCCGATATTGTCACCCAGACGACAACCACGAGCACTCTAAGTTATGAAGTGGCTATCATGATGTCTCCAACAGCATTAAAGGCTCTCTCTCATTCAGTAGGAGCCAATCTTTTCCAGGGTCATAGCAGCAAGGTTCAAATCAAAAGGACGGAAAGTCACAATCATACAATGCCACGCTATACAGCTACAAATAATGCAGATCCAGAAAAGAAGGAGGAATTCTATAGACTACTGCAATCAGTAATAGACAAGACTCCAGGTAGCGACATCCAAATTCCAATGGGTGGGGTGAGATGAATTTCAAACTTGGAGCAGACAACACTGGAAGAGAACTTATCATCCTGGGGAAGCAGTCGGTGAAATCAAATGAGAACGGAGAACTGTTTGCAGATTTCTGCGCATTCAACGATTTGATGATTGGAGGAAGTGTGTAAAAGCACAAGGATATTCACAAGACAGTGACATAGATTTGATTTCACTAGATTGACACACAAAATCAGATCGACTTCATCTTAATCTCAAGAAAGTGGAGACGCAGCATACTGGACACAAGATCAGATCACGAAGGGGAGCAGATATAGGTTCACAGCACTCACTTTCTACCTTCCAAATTAAGTTGAAAGGCTTCAGAGAAGTTGGTGATAGACCACAGTTCAAGTTCAAAACCCAGAAACTGAAGGACAAAACTACAGAGGACATCTTGAGTCACCAGGAAAAAATGGGAGATATTGAGCAACATCCCTGAAGGATCGGGCGTGGAAGAACTCTGGACCTCTTTGAAAGAGATGTGGAAAGAAAGCTGCATAATCGTGTTAGGAAGAAGGAAGACAAGGAATGGATCTTGATGGACACATGGAAGCTGATGGAGTAAGGAGAGGAAGATGGCGAAGCAGAAGATGAACCAGTGCAAGGATGAACAAAGAAAAGAGAAACTGAACACAACCTACAAAACACTGGACAAAGAAGTGGAAAAGAGTGCGCACAAAGACAAAATACACTTCTACGAATCACTGGCAAGTGAAGCAGAACAGGCTGCAGGTAGGAGACCTGACAACACTATACCAAATAACCAGGTTACTATCTAGGAAGAGATCAACGCAGATGAAACCAATGATAGTGGAGGAAACCTAGTAACCAAAGAAGAGAAACAAAGGAAACAATGGACTGACCTCTTCAAAAAACTCTTGAATCGGCCACCACCATCACCTGAAACTCGTCCAGAAATGCCACCTGCAGCCACAGAACTATCAGTGAACACAAACACTCCGACAAAAACAGAAGAAAATTCCTGAACGCAATAAAGTTGCTGAAATCCAGGAAAGCAGTAGGATTAGATGGAATTCCTCCAGAAGAACTGAAAACAGATGCAGAGACAACAGAAAGAATAAGCAACAAAGAAGTCTGGGAATGAACCAACCAAAGACCCATCGTGCAACAAATATGCAGAAGAAAGTGGAGACGAAGTGGGCATACACTGAGAAGGCCGACTGGGAACATTACTCGCCATTCCCTCGAGTGAAATCCAAACGGGAAACGACGAGTTGGGTGTCTGAGGCGAGGTTGACATGGAGGAGATTATGTGAGGAAGAAGTGCAAGCTTGTCGGCAGTCGTGGAGCGACGTTCAAAGGACTGCGGAGAACAGAGTGCAATGGAGGCGTGCTACTCAAGCCCTATGTTCCACTAGCAACCCAAGAGAAAAAAAAAACTCAGATCCGTGACATGGTTTTTACGGCCCTTCAGCAGATGACTTTTGCTTTTTAATGTTAAAGATATTATTAATATTTGGAACTTCAGTGAAGTCATTCAGTTAGTAGTAACGTGCATAAGTGTTACACAACATGTCTCTAGTTTGCACTGATAAGCAGGATTCACGTCATACTTAATTCTCTGCGTTTATAAAGGTACAAAGAACTTGGAGCAGGAGTTAACATTTATAAAGGAAGTTTATAATGCAAATATTTTATTAGTACTTTCAATAAATTATTACAATCTTAGCACCATCCTAGGCTTCTGAGGAGGCTGCAGTCTGCATTCTGTTAGTCACTGTATTGGTAGTTTTCAGTGGCATGCTGCCTCTATGTGTTGTCAGGCCTGGTAGGAAAAGCACACAGGAGCATCCTGTGATTATATTCCAATTTAACTTGCACAAAAGAGAGGTAACTTTTCATCAGAAAACTAGATCAAGGTTATTGTAAACCCTCCTAGAAAGATTTATCTCCTCTACGCAGCACTTTATACTAAGAATTGTCAAAAGGTTATCAGATATGACTTGAAGACTCGCAAAGTTCAATTTTCCACCAGTAAATTAATTTCTGACTGACAACCTAAATCTTCCAAGCAAGTGATGTAGGGCGAATTTATTCATTTCCTCCAACTTCGTTTTCACCATTCTAAGTTCTCACAAGATCTAAACTCAGGAAGTTTGCTGTAATTGAGTGTGAGGAAATATTTCCTAGTTTTCCATTTGTGACTGGTAATTTTCAGCAGTTAGTTGTGATTATCTGTTTTCACTCCATCCTTCAAAACAGTAAAGGTTACATTGGACTTTAGTTTCGATATCCATGCCCTTGTAGGGAGGGGAGTTGTAGGATATTTAGGAATCGCCTGCTAAGTGAAGCAGATAACATACTACAATAAACAGACCATACAATTAACGAAGACTAAAAAGGTTATAAGACTGCGAAAACCAACGAATACTGCACTGCTAGTTATTGACTTCACTGATGAGAACCGCTGATTTATATTCCTCACTTGGCTTCAACATGTAACGTAATAAATTACTCGACCGAGAGGCTTTCCTGTTACACAACAAAATCACATTCCGTTAAAGCTGGTAGGAGGCCATTGGCAGCATGGATAACTCTGTAGACAGTTACTCTGCTTGACCAATGAACTTACTCTCCTTTATCACATTACTCAATGGTTGACAGAAAAGGTCTGTCAATACATCAATTGATAACCGACTGATTGACCTCAACGGCAAGCTTCTAGGAAATCTCTGAAATTCTGTCAATTCGCTTGTCCAAAATTGAGGACTTGATGCTTATGAGTTGACTTTTTGTATACTCCACTTTTCAATTTCTCCAAATTTGTTCTAGTGATCAGAACATCTAAAAATACGGGTTTATCATTTGATTCCTTTTAACTGTGAATTTAATGTGGTCGAAAATGTTTCTGATTGATTTCTAAGCGTCTTCCAGTCCGTTTCTTCTAGTGATATGTGTCATCTTCACATGTGGTCCAACGTTTTGGTTTCATCAATGGTAATGCCACAGGTTTCTGTAATTAGTCCTGGTATAGGTGATCCCATCGATGTTCTTTTAGTCTGTTAATAAAGCTCGCCGTTGAACTGGAAATTTGTTATAAGGTATAAGTTAAGTAATCCTACCAAACTTGGACACTTTGGTTGTGTTTCTGGGTGTGTGTATCATTGATGAGGAGAAGAGTCATCGTATCCTTAGATAATTTCGGTTAAACTGAAGTGTGTAGAGCTATCGTTTCGCTATTGAAAATTTGCAGTGTTAACGTGAAAATTACTGCGGTCACTCTACAAATGGTTACCGTTCTTTTTTAGTTTTGTACAACGTCTACTTCCCTGAGAACTATATGTGGCATACATTTAGTTATGGAGTCACCGTGATGATCACAAGGATGAATAGTTATCATCGTGATAGTAGACTTGAGTGAGTAGTTATAAAATCAGCTACCTCAAGTTTAGTAGATATGAGATCTTCTTGTGGCATAGCTTCATTCCACATAAAACATCTATTTTCTGTCCAAGAAATAGCATTTGATTCTAGTTTAGGCCTTGTTCATGCAAAATCGAATGTTCGATATCCAATTGGTCTCATCTTTTGGTATCCATCAGACTAGGACTTCAGTAGTTGAATCCATGAAGATAACACTGAAGAGAGCGCAGTGTTATATGTAGGCTTTTGGCGTGAATTTTGAACTATTACAGTAGCAACGAGCAAGTGTATTTACTAAATTCGGCATTCTCTTGAACGTAGTCATAAGTTATAAAGTCCTGTTAAGAGTTCCAAATCACTGTATCTACACAAATCCATTTTAGAAGTTCAAACTAAATAAATGAATAAGGATGGCTTTTTTAAGTCAAAGTATTCACGGTAAGCAACGTTGCGACAATAACCATCATTACTTTTTATTATTATGCTTATAGTTCTCCATTGCTTTACTGAATGGAATTGTTTGACCTCGATTGGTTGCTATGCGGATGTCTCAGTATTGCCTGAATATTAATTATGGTAATTTACTTGGTTATGGTTAGCAGAGGAATCCAGAACGCGCGTTTCGTGTTATTTGGGACTCGTCATCTGGATGTACCTGCCATAATGAATATGCAGGCAATATTGAGGCATTCGCATAGGAACCCGTATTTTAATAAAGGTCGAACAATTCGGTCCAACAAAACGACGGAGAATTATAAACATATCAGTTAACAGTAATAACTAATACCCGTTGTGCAAATAGCGGCTATCATGCCTCCATGATCTAGTGGCTAACTCTTTGGCGTTTAAAGCGATGGGTACTGGGTTCGAGTCTCAGTGTAAACAACATTCACTAGAATGGAAGCATATTCAACTGACGAGTATCAAATAGGATGAAACGAATGACCGTCATTAGTTATAGCAGCTGTTTTGTAATATTTACGTGAACCAATAACTGAAATAAATATTCACTCTGGCTGCTAAAAGTCATTCAGTTTTGGGAAAGTTGAAAACAATGCAGTCAACAAGCTTTCTTCGATGCTTTTTGGCATTACAAAATATATAGCGCCGAAAAAGGAAGGCGCCGATGCTCATCTGACAGCTGATTACCGACGTCATTACTCCAAAAAACGTCAGACTGATACACTATGTCAAATATTTACAACTTTGCATTGTCTTCAATACATTCCACAAAATATCCCATCAACGCCTACGAACCACCATCAGGATTATTGCACAATTGTTCTGCCTACCTTAGCGACGTCTAAAGAATGAGCTCGATTAAGCGAAGCATTTCAAAATCTTAGAATAACAGGAAACATGAAAGGCCCCTTATGATCAAATCCTAGGCGCTCATTTCGATCACGTCCACGTAGATTTTGCAATGGCTGCGCCCTATCCATCTACCTGAAACCACTCACGAGATGGACAGCAACAGTGCTTATTAAAGAAATTAATTCTGAAACCATCGCTTTTGTGTTCGTCATAAGATTAATAGGTATTTATACATGCTATATTCCGCTGGAACAAATTATGAGCACCAGTTCAAGTGTGGACTATATGACGCTTGAATTTTATACTACTGTTCCACTTGGTCTAAATGACAGCCTATCATCCAATAACAAATCGTACGAAGAAATGTTAAGATAGATAATGGTTGTATCTGAGGTGGATGATTTAAGCGATGTTGTGTCCTCTGATCTGGATAGTTTAATCGTGAGGCTTCCATTGTCATTCTACTCAAAATCATCAGCACAAACTTCAGTAAGAATTGAGCTTTGTGACTTCCACCAAAAGTGATTCGGTATCTGGTCCTAATAACCTTGATTCCGCGCCCAAGGTCATTGTCTCCATTCTTATTTCCATTGGATGATGAGCTGACGCGAACCTTCTTAGTGTTTCTTACTGGTTGATGAATTATGTCAGTCTCAACACGTTTGTTGGTTGTTGAATGATGTGAGTGTCACGCTTTTAGAAATTCTCTGGCACTCTCTGTATGTCCTCCATCCAGGATTTCCGACATTTGCCCACTCGCATACATGTTCATTTGTCTATATATTTCCTATATGAACGAAGATATATTGTGACGCCTTACAGCTGCTTGATGTTAATGCAGACAAAGACGAGGATGCAGACCAATTTGTCTGCTATACCGATGTTCCCAGATTCTCAAGTTTGTTTTACAGATACAGTTCGGCTTGTCTTCTTTTGTTATTGTATATATCGGCCTGTATAACACCGAGTAAAGAAAGATTATAGGCTTGTGAACTGCACCGAATACTAAAAGCTTCTCTAATATGGTTTTAATCTCGGTCAGATTCCTTACGTAAGGTGACACAATTCGTTTCTGGACTCGAGTGTGTCGATAGCCAACTTGACAACAAATACTTGATGAACTTGCGCGGATAGCTAATATTTTGAAAAACAACCCTTAGATGCCTTTAATTTCTCCATAAACGTAATAAGTTGCAGTTTCTTCGCTCTCTTCAAAAATGTCCTCAAAGAATTGATCTTGCGAGTTGCTGAGTTGTACGTACTGCAGTTAAGGACTTGATGCTTATGAGTTGACTTTTTGTATACTCCACTTTTCAATTTCTCCAAATTTGTTCTAGTGATCAGAACATCTAAAAATACGGGTTTATCATTTGATTCCTTTTTAACTGTGAATTTAATGTGGTCGAAAATGTTTCTGATTGATTTCTAAGCGTCTTCCAGTCCGTTTCTTCTAGTGATATGTGTCATCTTCACATGTGGTCCAACGTTTTGGTTTCATCAATGGTAATGCCACAGGTTTCTGTAATTAGTCCTGGTATAGGTGATCCCATCGATGTTCTTTTAGTCTGTTAATAAAGCTCGCCGTTGAACTGGAAATTTGTTATAAGGTATAAGTTAAGTAATCCTACCAAACTTGGACACTTTGGTTGTGTTTCTGGGTGTGTGTATCATTGATGAGGAGAAGAGTCATCGTATCCTTAGATAATTTCGGTTAAACTGAAGTGTGTAGAGCTATAATGTTGAAAGACACCATCAGTGACAGAACCCATGAAAGTGAGACGGTTTGTCGGAGAGTGATGTTTCATTCGCGTATTTTCAGTCTACCATATAAACGTAGAAGAACGAATCCATTGGATTTCATTCTTTATTAGTCTTGCTTGGTAATTTGTCCTGCATTGACGAGCTTGCTTAAGGTCTTGGTGATGTGACAGGCAAAATTTAGGATAGGGTTTGTCCTAATTAATTGATGCATATTCCGGTCTACAAGCAAGTCTCTGGCCTTCTTGATGCAGTCATTTTTATCTGTGACTACTGTCGCGCGCACTTCGTCAGTTTGAACTATGACCAAGTTCTTTTTATTTTTTTAGTTTCCGAAAGGCTCTCTTCTTTTCATTGGTTTGGTGGGTAGATTTTTGCTTCCATCTGGACAGAAGCACGCTTACCTGTCATGTTTTCTGTTGCATCTGATTGTTTATTCTTGATGTCTTCTGTGATGACTCCAGGGGGATGAGGAGTCTCCTGTATAATGACTTGGGCCTGTCTGAAGGAGTTCTTCGGTTTTGGTCAAAGGTTGTTTGGACAAGTTGACTACGCAGTCAATTGCTCTTTTCCTTCTTGAAGCTTGTGGTTTTGATATTTTAGCTCTCTCAAATGGTGTTTCTTCTCTATTCCTTGTGTCGTTCACTTGATTTTCCGATGGTAGTTGCTTATGTTGTAAAGTGTCCTGTTGTGAGCATCCCCTGAAGCTTTCCGTTTTGACTACCAATAGTCTGTTGGCATTTCTGAGTCCGATAGTGAGCATCGATGATCACCAGTTGTAACACATTTCTTCCACTTCTTTCAAATATTTGTAGTGGACCCAAAGAAATGTCAAGTAAACCAAAAATGTTAAACCACATATAATTTACTGACACAGAAATATGAAAAATGATGCATTATAACACAAAAAATTAGTGTCAGTGTTATGGATAATAATGGGTTACTTGAATTCTATTCCATATTAGACTTGTTTATTTGATTTATAACACCTAGTATTATTTACTTGATGACGTTTCAAGCATAAATTATTGCTCATAATCATATCAATGTAATCACACTACTCGAAACGCCATCAAGTAAATAATACTAGATCACTGGGTGTTATAAATCAAATAAACAAATTTTATATGGAATCAAATTCTACCACATTGCCCAAGTTTTACACCTATATTACTTGAATTCTATCTCTTCGGTACTGTCCACCCCAATTTAGTATACTCCAAAGTTGGTTCAGAAGGCAATTCTTGTTAGCTCTCCACAGTTGACGTTGGTTGACTTAATTGTCGTGATATTTAGAAGTAGGATGAGCGTTACTGTAACACCGAAGGACAAGCAATGAGTATTGACGTTAGACAATATTCAACGGAGGCAGAAGTCGGAGTGGATAGAAGCACGCTATATTTCCACGTTCAAAAGCAGAAGTCAGTAATACCGCCACAACAAAAAGGTGTACAGATAAACAACATTCGTTTTTACAGGTATTAGGAAGAATGCAAAAAATGATGAAAAGAAAACATGATTTTTAATTTAAATGGGTTATACATGATTCCATGCAGTCACCACATATTTTCCACTCCATTAGACAGTCAATAGTCTGTCTACATCTGATAGTAGTTGGTAGAATATACTGACGTAGACACTCATGGAGAAAATATAGTTTTTCTCTTGAAAACACATGCCTCTTGACAAAGTTATTTCATTTCCTAACACTGAGAAGCACTTGACCATCGTGGAATTTTTGGATGATGGAAAATATTGGTAGCCAGGGAGGATGACTTCGTTGGTGTTGTGTTCTCTGAGCTGTTAGTTTAATTCCGAATTTCTTATTGTTATTCATTAGACGAAATCACTTCCTCTAGATCTACTGTGAATCCGGAAGGCGTTGTAAGCATATTCCGTATGCACTTCCACTTAAACGTTTTATGTAGCTAGTCTTTTTTTACTAGATGAGTTCGTTCATGTGTCACACGCTTTCTTGGTGGAACGTCTTACATTAGCCGATGTATAAGTTGAGTACGTTTAGTTAATCCGCCCATGCCTAAGGTCAATTAACTGATGTCTTCGTTCACCACTTTTTGACAGAAAATAACGCATGTTCCTCTCCCTGAAATGCCATTGCTTGACCTCCTGAGTAATTCAAATTCATCAAACAACACAAAACACTTTGTGCAACCTATAGAAATGGAGGTGGGGATACTGATAGTATCAGTTGTTTGAAAAAGCCATACTTTTTTTTTCAGCCTTTGTGGATCAAACTGTGAAAAGGGTCTGTGTTTTAGGAGTCATTATGCCCACACTCTCCATTATTACTGCCATGATTTACAATTTACTGATGTTCTGTTGGTGACAGGTGGTGCGGTAGTGCCTGTCATTCAACAAGTGGTACCCACAAGTCTGTCTTTATGTGCTACATACCACTAGTTTTGCACATTTCTTTCCTGCCGTTCTGGAATGACCTAACATAACTTACATGGGCTCTTAGCTCACCGCTACCTGTTTTTCCTCCTTCTGCTCTCCAGACCGAACACTCACTGGTTGTTAACTATATATGTTATTAGTGTTGTCAAAGTCATTTAGAAGTGTGCAGATTCAGCACCATTGTCGACTGCTGTAGATACAGTTAAAGCTCCTTGTCAATGGTCTCCCTTCAGATCTTGTCTTCACGTGTCGGTGGTATTGTTGTGGTGGTGGTTGATGTTCTGATTTGCAATGGCGGAGAAAATTTGTAGTTCAGGTGGATGGCCTTAATTATTTTGTCTTTTCTGGGCTGGGTTGTTTAATCGTCGAGCTTCCATCGTCACTCTAGACGACATAATCAGCACTAACTTCAGTATGAAGTGAGCTGTCAATATCTCTCCGTGAGGGATTTGGTAGCTTACCCCACTGAACTGGCTTGTGACTGGTTGTTTCTTTTGACTGCTGTGTCATTGACTGAATAGATTTTTCTATTGGCTGTTCCTCTGCTTGACCTTTGACCTTTCTGTCGTTTATCATTTTTCTCATTGGTTGATAGATTAGGTCTGTGTCTATGCATCTATTGATTGCTGACTAACTGACCTGAATGCCAAGCTTCTAGGAATTCTCTCATACTCTTTGTGTTTCCACTGTCTAAAATTTCTACATTGTCAAAATTGAATTCATGTCCATAATTATCTACGTGCATTGAAATGAGTGGTGAGAAGTCGTGACGCGTACTAGCCAATTGGTGTTCATGTAAATGATGCAGGGGAAGAGGGCGACCACTTTGTCCAATGTAGTGTTGACCACAGTTATTGCAGTTGATTTCGTAAATGATGTTCGGTTTGTCTTCTTTGGTTGTTGCATCATTTGCTCTGCATAATAGTGTTTGGAGATAACTTGTTGGTTTATGAGCCACACCAATTCCAAGTGGTCTCAGTAATCTTGTCGTGATTTCTGATATATCGCTTAGTTACGGTAGAATGATGCGTTTGTTGATTTCTGTCGATGACTTTGTAGTCGATGTTGTACGGGATAGGCACCTTCTGATAAAGTTTCGGGGGTAACCGTTCTTCTTTAGAATAGATATCAAGTAATTTTCTTCATTTCTCAGTGAAGTTGTTGTACTGCAGTGTGTTCTCGCTCTTTTGGATAGAGTCTGCACGCAACTAATTTTGTGCGTTGTTGCTACTGTAGTTGAGGATTTGATCAGTGT
This sequence comes from Heterobilharzia americana, assembly GCA_944470555.2. Taxonomy (NCBI): domain Eukaryota; kingdom Metazoa; phylum Platyhelminthes; class Trematoda; order Strigeidida; family Schistosomatidae; genus Heterobilharzia; species Heterobilharzia americana. The sequence goes on from OX104128.1 coordinate 48,819,875, forward strand.
GTTTTGGCTTCTAGTACACTTGGGTTTCCAGCTTTTCGGGATTTTTCCTACTGACCAAAACATTCAGGAATGGTAGTTGGTCATTTGACTCCTTCTTCATTGTGAATTTGATGTCATTGAAAACGTTGTTGATCAGACTGTGAGTGTTTTCTATAACATCCTTTTTAATGGTGACAAAAGTATCGCCTACATACCGAATCCAAACTTTTGGTTTAATCAACTTTAGAATGATGGCTTCCAGTCTCTGCATTACTGCTTTTGCAATTATTTCGGATATCGGTGACCCCATTGGAGTTCCTTTCATCTGTTTGTATATCTTACGATTGAATCAGAAGTATGTTGTCAGGCATAGGTCGATGAGTTCAATCAGCTTTCATGTTTAAACTTTTGTGTTCCGAAGGTCTTACGTCTTCATTGAGCAGGAGGGACATAGTTTCCTGGGCCTATCGGTGTTCGTTGGATGTGTATATTGCTGACATGGAAGGATACCATTTATTCTCCTTTTTCCATATTGTTGCTTTTGATCCTTTCTAAGAATTCTGTTTGGTTATTTGATCGAGTGTTTACATGATTGAACTAGATGCTTCAGTTTTCTGGATATGTTGTACGTTGGAGCCCCCGGAATTGAGACTATTGGTTGTAGAGGGATTTCTGGTTCGTGTAATTTCGGCCTGCCGTAAAATCAAGGAAGACTACGTCCTCGATTTCATTCACTGTTTGTCTTGCTTTATTATTTTTCCTGCTTTGAAATTCAATGAGGGTTGTAGTATCACACACTTCTCCAGAATCAGTTGTCTAGGGTTCAACGAAATTCACCATTGATGCTGACCTTCATGGTTTAAATGAACTGGCAAAGCTAAAGGTACTCGGTCAAGCATGTAGGCCATTTGGTACGATGTTATGTTTTGTTGCGTTACTCGTAACCAACCCTCTAGCCAGTTAGTTGAAACGCATCGTTATCTTGGCACAACCTTGCAAATATACTATTCCATCAGACTACGCTACTGTGTTCTTTCTTGGTCTCGTATTCGTGGGTATATAACAAGTCCGAATAATTAGTGATTGGTCTTTGCATCTGCCAAGTTAGCACCGGGACAATTCCCAAAGGATATGGTCTGTCAGTGTGAGAAGTACCCTGGAAATTGTGAATCATGTAATCTATAAGAGTATATTGCATATCGATTGTGGAGAACAGATGAATCTGAAGATATGTCAGTATTCAATGAATTTGTACTGTCTACAGATGGCAAGTGAATCTAGATTTAAATTCTGAGATGGACGGTGGTGGAAAATCTGGGACTTGTATTGGATAGTGTCATGCAGAGTGCAGTGATTGCTTAGGTCTGTAATGTTGTAAACAGAGTTATTTGAATAAATAAGGCCAGCGATGCTATTCTATCCAGCTGCTGTTGTCATATTACAGTGGAGAATATAAGAAGTTTCATTATCAAACTGCTCAATAAGACTTCAAGGTCGGTGCGTCATACGAGGTCACTTTCGGTTAGCTTCCTTTCCAAGTGAGTGGTTGTCAGGAAAGGAAGAACTTGCATGTTTGAATGCAAACGGCATTCAATATCAACATTTCTAGTTGCTCTCCCACTTGGAGCTATGAATTTAGAAGAGGCTGCAGTCTTGGATGAATTGTCAAGCTCTTCGTGTTTTAACACCTATAGATGGTAAAAGACGATAGTTTTCACGTGTTGAATAAAAGTTCGAAGTATATCTAGGTCCTCAGTGTGTTAGTATGGTCCACCATCATAATCTGAATATCGGGTGAGAAAGAGAAACATAGAGGCATGAGAAGTAAAGTTACTTGTCTTAGAATTTGGGCAAGAAGTATTGAAGACTATAGAATCTAAAGAGGAAACTAGAAACAAGAGGCCACAAAGTTCTATATTCTATTTGTAGAAAACCTTTTAAATTTTATGTAGTACATTTCTCACGTCCTAGTTTAAGCTATATTACAAATACTTAAAGATGTTGATTTTTTTGCATTTGAGTACCAGTAAGTGCTCTGATATGCAAATGCAGGGTCAGGAGAAGATAGTTACCATAATCATAAGGGAAGGGAGGATAAAGGGCGAAATTAGGGATTGATGAACTTAGACAAGCGTGGTTCCCATAAGTCCACACCATCAAACCCACCATCTCATGATGTTAGGCATTAGTAGATTATCTTAGTTCATCACCAATTAACCTGCTTTCTGTTCTTCAGTGATCAAGTATGATGGAACTCATCGACCTATGCCTGACAACATACTTCTGATTCAATCGTAAGATATACAAACAGATGAAAGGAACTCCAATGGGGTCACCGATATCCGAAATAATTGCAAAAGCAGTAATGCAGAGACTGGAAGCCATCATTCTAAAGTTGATTAAACCAAAAGTTTGGATTCGGTATGTAGGCGATACTTTTGTCACCATTAAAAAGGATGTTATAGAAAACACTCACAGTCTGATCAACAACGTTTTCAATGACATCAAATTCACAATGAAGAAGGAGTCAAATGACCAACTACCATTCCTGAATGTTTTGGTCAGTAGGAAAAATCCCGAAAAGCTGGAAACCCAAGTGTACTAGAAGCCAAAACACACTGATCAAATCCTCAACTACAGTAGCAACAACGCACAAAATTAGTTGCGTGCAGACTCTATCCAAAAGAGCGAGAACACACTGCAGTACAACAACTTCACTGAGAAATGAAGAAAATTACTTGATATCTATTCTAAAGAAGAACGGTTACCCCCGAAACTTTATCAGAAGGTGCCTATCCCGTACAACATCGACTACAAAGTCATCGACAGAAATCAACAAACGCATCATTCTACCGTAACTAAGCGATATATCAGAAATCACGACAAGATTACTGAGACCACTTGGAATTGGTGTGGCTCATAAACCAACAAGTTATCTCCAAACACTATTATGCAGAGCAAATGATGCAACAACCAAAGAAGACAAACCGAACATCATTTACGAAATCAACTGCAATAACTGTGGTCAACACTACATTGGACAAAGTGGTCGCCCTCTTCCCCTGCATCATTTACATGAACACCAATTGGCTAGTACGCGTCACGACTTCTCACCACTCATTTCAATGCACGTAGATAATTATGGACATGAATTCAATTTTGACAATGTAGAAATTTTAGACAGTGGAAACACAAAGAGTATGAGAGAATTCCTAGAAGCTTGGCATTCAGGTCAGTTAGTCAGCAATCAATAGATGCATAGACACAGACCTAATCTATCAACCAATGAGAAAAATGATAAACGACAGAAAGGTCAAAGGTCAAGCAGAGGAACAGCCAATAGAAAAATCTATTCAGTCAATGACACAGCAGTCAAAAGAAACAACCAGTCACAAGCCAGTTCAGTGGGGTAAGCTACCAAATCCCTCACGGAGAGATATTGACAGCTCACTTCATACTGAAGTTAGTGCTGATTATGTCGTCTAGAGTGACGATGGAAGCTCGACGATTAAACAACCCAGCCCAGAAAAGACAAAATAATTAAGGCCATCCACCTGAACTACAAATTTTCTCCGCCATTGCAAATCAGAACATCAACCACCACCACAACAATACCACCGACACGTGAAGACAAGATCTGAAGGGAGACCATTGACAAGGAGCTTTAACTGTATCTACAGCAGTCGACAATGGTGCTGAATCTGCACACTTCTAAATGACTTTGACAACACTAATAACATATATAGTTAACAACCAGTGAGTGTTCGGTCTGGAGAGCAGAAGGAGGAAAAACAGGTAGCGGTGAGCTAAGAGCCCATGTAAGTTATGTTAGGTCATTCCAGAACGGCAGGAAAGAAATGTGCAAAACTAGTGGTATGTAGCACATAAAGACAGACTTGTGGGTACCACTTGTTGAATGACAGGCACTACCGCACCACCTGTCACCAACAGAACATCAGTAAATTGTAAATCATGGCAGTAATAATGGAGAGTGTGGGCATAATGACTCCTAAAACACAGACCCTTTTCACAGTTTGATCCACAAAGGCTGAAAAAAAAAGTATGGCTTTTTCAAACAACTGATACTATCAGTATCCCCACCTCCATTTCTATAGGTTGCACAAAGTGTTTTGTGTTGTTTGATGAATTTGAATTACTCAGGAGGTCAAGCAATGGCATTTCAGGGAGAGGAACATGCGTTATTTTCTGTCAAAAAGTGGTGAACGAAGACATCAGTTAATTGACCTTAGGCATGGGCGGATTAACTAAACGTACTCAACTTATACATCGGCTAATGTAAGACGTTCCACCAAGAAAGCGTGTGACACATGAACGAACTCATCTAGTAAAAAAAGACTAGCTACATAAAACGTTTAAGTGGAAGTGCATACGGAATATGCTTACAACGCCTTCCGGATTCACAGTAGATCTAGAGGAAGTGATTTCGTCTAATGAATAACAATAAGAAATTCGGAATTAAACTAACAGCTCAGAGAACACAACACCAACGAAGTCATCCTCCCTGGCTACCAATATTTTCCATCATCCAAAAATTCCACGATGGTCAAGTGCTTCTCAGTGTTAGGAAATGAAATAACTTTGTCAAGAGGCATGTGTTTTCAAGAGAAAAACTATATTTTCTCCATGAGTGTCTACGTCAGTATATTCTACCAACTACTATCAGATGTAGACAGACTATTGACTGTCTAATGGAGTGGAAAATATGTGGTGACTGCATGGAATCATGTATAACCCATTTAAATTAAAAATCATGTTTTCTTTTCATCATTTTTTGCATTCTTCCTAATACCTGTAAAAACGAATGTTGTTTATCTGTACACCTTTTTGTTGTGGCGGTATTACTGACTTCTGCTTTTGAACGTGGAAATATAGCGTGCTTCTATCCACTCCGACTTCTGCCTCCGTTGAATATTGTCTAACGTCAATACTCATTGCTTGTCCTTCGGTGTTACAGTAACGCTCATCCTACTTCTAAATATCACGACAATTAAGTCAACCAACGTCAACTGTGGAGAGCTAACAAGAATTGCCTTCTGAACCAACTTTGGAGTATACTAAATTGGGGTGGACAGTACCGAAGAGATAGAATTCAAGTAATATAGGTGTAAAACTTGGGCAATGTGGTAGAATTTGATTCCATATAAAATTTGTTTATTTGATTTATAACACCCAGTGATCTAGTATTATTTACTTGATGGCGTTTCGAGTAGTGTGATTACATTGATATGATTATGAGCAATAATTTATGCTTGAAACGTCATCAAGTAAATAATACTAGGTGTTATAAATCAAATAAACAAGTCTAATATGGAATAGAATTCAAGTAACCCATTATTATCCATAACACTGACACTAATTTTTTGTGTTATAATGCATCATTTTTCATATTTCTGTGTCAGTAAATTATATGTGGTTTAACATTTTTGGTTTACTTGACATTTCTTTGGGTCCACTACAAATATTTGAAAGAAGTGGAAGAAATGTGTTACAACTGGTGATCATCGATGCTCACTATCGGACTCAGAAATGCCAACAGACTATTGGTAGTCAAAACGGAAAGCTTCAGGGGATGCTCACAACAGGACACTTTACAACATAAGCAACTACCATCGGAAAATCAAGTGAACGACACAAGGAATAGAGAAGAAACACCATTTGAGAGAGCTAAAATATCAAAACCACAAGCTTCAAGAAGGAAAAGAGCAATTGACTGCGTAGTCAACTTGTCCAAACAACCTTTGACCAAAACCGAAGAACTCCTTCAGACAGGCCCAAGTCATTATACAGGAGACTCCTCATCCCCCTGGAGTCATCACAGAAGACATCAAGAATAAACAATCAGATGCAACAGAAAACATGACAGGTAAGCGTGCTTCTGTCCAGATGGAAGCAAAAATCTACCCACCAAACCAATGAAAAGAAGAGAGCCTTTCGGAAACTAAAAAAATAAAAAGAACTTGGTCATAGTTCAAACTGACGAAGTGCGCGCGACAGTAGTCACAGATAAAAATGACTGCATCAAGAAGGCCAGAGACTTGCTTGTAGGCCGGAATATGCATCAATTAATTAGGACAAACCCTATCCTAAATTTTGCCTGTCACATCACCAAGACCTTAAGCAAGCTCGTCAATGCAGGACAAATTACCAAGCAAGACTAATAAAGAATGAAATCCAATGGATTCGTTCTTCTACGTTTATATGGTAGACTGAAAATACGCGAATGAAACATCACTCTCCGACAAACCGTCTCACTTTCATGGGTTCTGTCACTGATGGTGTCTTTCAACATTATAGCTCTACACACTTCAGTTTAACCGAAATTATCTAAGGATACGATGACTCTTCTCCTCATCAATGATACACACACCCAGAAACACAACCAAAGTGTCCAAGTTTGGTAGGATTACTTAACTTATACCTTATAACAAATTTCCAGTTCAACGGCGAGCTTTATTAACAGACTAAAAGAACATCGATGGGATCACCTATACCAGGACTAATTACAGAAACCTGTGGCATTACCATTGATGAAACCAAAACGTTGGACCACATGTGAAGATGACACATATCACTAGAAGAAACGGACTGGAAGACGCTTAGAAATCAATCAGAAACATTTTCGACCACATTAAATTCACAGTTGAAAAGGAATCAAATGATAAACCCGTATTTTTAGATGTTCTGATCACTAGAACAAATTTGGAGAAATTGAAAAGTGGAGTATACAAAAAGTCAACTCATAAGCATCAAGTCCTTAACTGCGGTACGTACAACTCAGCAACTCGCAAGATCAATTCTTTGAGGACATTTTTGAAGAGAGCGAAGAAACTGCAACTTATTACGTTTATGGAGAAATTAAAGGCATCTAAGGGTTGTTTTTCAAAATATTAGCTATCCGCGCAAGTTCATCAAGTATTTGTTGTCAAGTTGGCTATCGACACACTCGAGTCCAGAAACGAATTGTGTCACCTTACGTAAGGAATCTGACCGAGATTAAAACCATATTAGAGAAGCTTTTAGTATTCGGTGCAGTTCACAAGCCTATAATCTTTCTTTACTCGGTGTTATACAGGCCGATATATACAATAACAAAAGAAGACAAGCCGAACTGTATCTGTAAAACAAACTTGAGAATCTGGGAACATCGGTATAGCAGACAAATTGGTCTGCATCCTCGTCTTTGTCTGCATTAACATCAAGCAGCTGTAAGGCGTCACAATATATCTTCGTTCATATAGGAAATATATAGACAAATGAACATGTATGCGAGTGGGCAAATGTCGGAAATCCTGGATGGAGGACATACAGAGAGTGCCAGAGAATTTCTAAAAGCGTGACACTCACATCATTCAACAACCAACAAACGTGTTGAGACTGACATAATTCATCAACCAGTAAGAAACACTAAGAAGGTTCGCGTCAGCTCATCATCCAATGGAAATAAGAATGGAGACAATGACCTTGGGCGCGGAATCAAGGTTATTAGGACCAGATACCGAATCACTTTTGGTGGAAGTCACAAAGCTCAATTCTTACTGAAGTTTGTGCTGATGATTTTGAGTAGAATGACAATGGAAGCCTCACGATTAAACTATCCAGATCAGAGGACACAACATCGCTTAAATCATCCACCTCAGATACAACCATTATCTATCTTAACATTTCTTCGTACGATTTGTTATTGGATGATAGGCTGTCATTTAGACCAAGTGGAACAGTAGTATAAAATTCAAGCGTCATATAGTCCACACTTGAACTGGTGCTCATAATTTGTTCCAGCGGAATATAGCATGTATAAATACCTATTAATCTTATGACGAACACAAAAGCGATGGTTTCAGAATTAATTTCTTTAATAAGCACTGTTGCTGTCCATCTCGTGAGTGGTTTCAGGTAGATGGATAGGGCGCAGCCATTGCAAAATCTACGTGGACGTGATCGAAATGAGCGCCTAGGATTTGATCATAAGGGGCCTTTCATGTTTCCTGTTATTCTAAGATTTTGAAATGCTTCGCTTAATCGAGCTCATTCTTTAGACGTCGCTAAGGTAGGCAGAACAATTGTGCAATAATCCTGATGGTGGTTCGTAGGCGTTGATGGGATATTTTGTGGAATGTATTGAAGACAATGCAAAGTTGTAAATATTTGACATAGTGTATCAGTCTGACGTTTTTTGGAGTAATGACGTCGGTAATCAGCTGTCAGATGAGCATCGGCGCCTTCCTTTTTCGGCGCTATATATTTTGTAATGCCAAAAAGCATCGAAGAAAGCTTGTTGACTGCATTGTTTTCAACTTTCCCAAAACTGAATGACTTTTAGCAGCCAGAGTGAATATTTATTTCAGTTATTGGTTCACGTAAATATTACAAAACAGCTGCTATAACTAATGACGGTCATTCGTTTCATCCTATTTGATACTCGTCAGTTGAATATGCTTCCATTCTAGTGAATGTTGTTTACACTGAGACTCGAACCCAGTACCCATCGCTTTAAACGCCAAAGAGTTAGCCACTAGATCATGGAGGCATGATAGCCGCTATTTGCACAACGGGTATTAGTTATTACTGTTAACTGATATGTTTATAATTCTCCGTCGTTTTGTTGGACCGAATTGTTCGACCTTTATTAAAATACGGGTTCCTATGCGAATGCCTCAATATTGCCTGCATATTCATTATGGCAGGTACATCCAGATGACGAGTCCCAAATAACACGAAACGCGCGTTCTGGATTCCTCTGCTAACCATAACCAAGTAAATTACCATAATTAATATTCAGGCAATACTGAGACATCCGCATAGCAACCAATCGAGGTCAAACAATTCCATTCAGTAAAGCAATGGAGAACTATAAGCATAATAATAAAAAGTAATGATGGTTATTGTCGCAACGTTGCTTACCGTGAATACTTTGACTTAAAAAAGCCATCCTTATTCATTTATTTAGTTTGAACTTCTAAAATGGATTTGTGTAGATACAGTGATTTGGAACTCTTAACAGGACTTTATAACTTATGACTACGTTCAAGAGAATGCCGAATTTAGTAAATACACTTGCTCGTTGCTACTGTAATAGTTCAAAATTCACGCCAAAAGCCTACATATAACACTGCGCTCTCTTCAGTGTTATCTTCATGGATTCAACTACTGAAGTCCTAGTCTGATGGATACCAAAAGATGAGACCAATTGGATATCGAACATTCGATTTTGCATGAACAAGGCCTAAACTAGAATCAAATGCTATTTCTTGGACAGAAAATAGATGTTTTATGTGGAATGAAGCTATGCCACAAGAAGATCTCATATCTACTAAACTTGAGGTAGCTGATTTTATAACTACTCACTCAAGTCTACTATCACGATGATAACTATTCATCCTTGTGATCATCACGGTGACTCCATAACTAAATGTATGCCACATATAGTTCTCAGGGAAGTAGACGTTGTACAAAACTAAAAAAGAACGGTAACCATTTGTAGAGTGACCGCAGTAATTTTCACGTTAACACTGCAAATTTTCAATAGCGAAACGATAGCTCTACACACTTCAGTTTAACCGAAATTATCTAAGGATACGATGACTCTTCTCCTCATCAATGATACACACACCCAGAAACACAACCAAAGTGTCCAAGTTTGGTAGGATTACTTAACTTATACCTTATAACAAATTTCCAGTTCAACGGCGAGCTTTATTAACAGACTAAAAGAACATCGATGGGATCACCTATACCAGGACTAATTACAGAAACCTGTGGCATTACCATTGATGAAACCAAAACGTTGGACCACATGTGAAGATGACACATATCACTAGAAGAAACGGACTGGAAGACGCTTAGAAATCAATCAGAAACATTTTCGACCACATTAAATTCACAGTTAAAAGGAATCAAATGATAAACCCGTATTTTTAGATGTTCTGATCACTAGAACAAATTTGGAGAAATTGAAAAGTGGAGTATACAAAAAGTCAACTCATAAGCATCAAGTCCTCAATTTTGGACAAGCGAATTGACAGAATTTCAGAGATTTCCTAGAAGCTTGCCGTTGAGGTCAATCAGTCGGTTATCAATTGATGTATTGACAGACCTTTTCTGTCAACCATTGAGTAATGTGATAAAGGAGAGTAAGTTCATTGGTCAAGCAGAGGAACTGTCTACAGAGATATCCATGCTGCCAATGGCCTCCTACCAGCTTTAACGGATTGTGATTTTGTTGTGTAACAGGAAAGCCTCTCGGTCGAGTAATTTATTACGTTACATGTTGAAGCCAAATGAGGAATATAAATCAGCGGTTCTCATCAGTGAAGTCAATAACTAGCAGTGCAGTATTCGTTGGTTTTCGCAGTCTTATAACCTTTTTAGTCTTCGTAATTGTATGGTCTGTTTATTGTAGTATGTTATCTGCTTCACTTAGCAGGCGATTCCTAAATATCCTACAACTCCCCTCCCTACAAGGGCATGGATATCGAAACTAAAGTCCAATGTAACCTTTACTGTTTTGAAGGATGGAGCGAAAACAGATAATCACAACTAACTGCTGAAAATTACCAGTCACAAATGGAAAACTAGGAAATATTTCCTCACACTCAATTACAGCAAACTTCCTGAGTTTAGATCTTGTGAGAACTTAGAATGGTGAAAACGAAGTTGGAGGAAATGAATAAATTCGCCCTACATCACTTGCTTGGAAGATTTAGGTTGTCAGTCAGAAATTAATTTACTGGTGGAAAATTGAACTTTGCGAGTCTTCAAGTCATATCTGATAACCTTTTGACAATTCTTAGTATAAAGTGCTGCGTAGAGGAGATAAATCTTTCTAGGAGGGTTTACAATAACCTTGATCTAGTTTTCTGATGAAAAGTTACCTCTCTTTTGTGCAAGTTAAATTGGAATATAATCACAGGATGCTCCTGTGTGCTTTTCCTACCAGGCCTGACAACACATAGAGGCAGCATGCCACTGAAAACTACCAATACAGTGACTAACAGAATGCAGACTGCAGCCTCCTCAGAAGCCTAGGATGGTGCTAAGATTGTAATAATTTATTGAAAGTACTAATAAAATATTTGCATTATAAACTTCCTTTATAAATGTTAACTCCTGCTCCAAGTTCTTTGTACCTTTATAAACGCAGAGAATTAAGTATGACGTGAATCCTGCTTATCAGTGCAAACTAGAGACATGTTGTGTAACACTTATGCACGTTACTACTAACTGAATGACTTCACTGAAGTTCCAAATATTAATAATATCTTTAACATTAAAAAGCAAAAGTCATCTGCTGAAGGCCGTAAAAACCATGTCACGGATCTGAGTTTTTTTTTTCTCTTGGGTTGCTAGTGGAACATAGGGCTTGAGTAGCACGCCTCCATTGCACTCTGTTCTCCGCAAATTTTCAATAGCGAAACGATATCAATTTTCTAGTCTGTTAACACTAGTTGTGACAAACAAAATGTCGCCAAATCGCTAATATTGATGGTGAACTTCTCTCTGTGACTGTGATTTTGACTGATTTACCACAATAATTTTGGGTTGTAGATACATTACTTTTATTAACGTGATGAAACCCGACCGACGGTTGCTACCCTGATGCAGTGGTCAGAATTGTACATCACAATGACCTAACTGGCTACAGTGGCTGGAACGCTTGTTCCTTAAGGTTCTGCTACGTCAGCAGGGGCAGTTGGACGAAAATCAGCTATTATAGTCTAGACGATGAGGGTGCGAGGGCCGTTTCTGACTCCTGACTGAACAGATGTATGACAGCAGTAAGGTTTTCCCCGCAGTATCATGCTACTTTCCCTATTAGAAGGAGGGGTTAAAACATTTGGCCTAAAAAGTAGTACACTCCCTCCTACCTTGGAGCACATCGGTGATGTAGGTATAGATTTTTTCTCAGGTAAGTTATTTCGGACTAAGGATAATAGCAAAAAGAAGATGACGGTTAGTGAAATCATCGCCAAAAAAGCTTGAGAACCTGACAACCTTTCAAGAGACATGGCTAGAAGGTTTCGCGGAACAATGGAGAACTGTTCAACTGGCCCACAGCAACGCCTGTTGCCCAGCATCAAACTTGAACCTGAAGGGGAAGTACATTTTGGTCATCTACCTCTTCCAGAAGTTGAGAAGACGGTTTCAAACATAAATCATGAGATATGCCAATCTATGCAAAGAGGGAAAAGCCTTTTACCAATAGCCATAGAGGGGTCTGTTGAAATAACATGGCGTCAGAGATCCTATGGGCTATAGTTACATGACCTCTAAAATACGAGAATAGAAAACTCAAGGAAAACCAATTAGTCTCAGAACAGCACAAGGGTGCATCAATCATATTTTCAAATTCAGACAGGTTATGGAAGAAAGGTTAACTTACCGGTAGCTGACACTTGCCATATTTCTTGATCTCAAGGCAGAGGTTTGATTCTATCGACCAAGACGAGGTACGGCAATGTCAGACTGTGAAGGGTGTACCGAACAGTTAAATAACGTTAGTCCGAGCTCTTAACTGAAAGTCACACAGTGGTGAAAAGACTTATAGGTAGTCTTCATCTGCAGTGATGATAAAAACAGCAGTGTTCACTATATAAGTCCACCGGCCCTGTCCATGTTCCCACCAAACTTTATTATAGACTCACCAATGGACATGAATCCAACTAACAACAAACTTACAACGATTGACTTATTCTCAAGGAGTTCACCTGGTTCACTTCGAGTACCCAGAAAACATTCTCCCATCAGAAGAAAACGCTAACAAAATCCATGATCTTCTGAACACATCGGCTAGGAATCCCACTGTTTGCCACGTATCAAACATAACATGATGCTACAGTACTAGTCTGCAGCTACTCCCAATTCACGGAAACGGAGTGAAGCACTGAAATGCGTTGACCACCTCACTTGCTTGGAGAGCTGCGTAAACCTGAACGCGTTGGTTACTGACGAAATCTAAGCTCGGACACAAGAGGCACATTTCGCATTCGCTAACTCACATCATCTCTGTTAACAAACAGATATCCAACTAACTATTAAAGGACGAATACACTCCACTCCACACCGCTCTCTACCACTATATCGCTGTGAAAAATGGTCGTTGAAAGTAGAAGATATGAAGAGATTACAGGTCTCACATCACTAGTGTCTCCTTAACATTGCTCACATATCGTGGAACCATCATGTTAGCAATATCGACGCTGGGTAAAGAGTACTCAACAAGGAAGGTAAGTCAGTCAATCAAGTTGTGCACCTTCACCAACTACGTGTTACGCATGCTGAAGCATGGCTCACTCACATCGATGTGAAATGTTACCCGAAAGAGGGTTGGATTGGATTGGATTGGAAGAAGGCACAAAGTGGTGAAACCAGGACATGGTACGAGTCAATGAAGTATCCAAATTTTACTCTGAAGCGTTATAGGGAGGTGTAAACTGTCTGCTGGGTAACCTTGTCCCTGAGACGATAGAAATTAGTGTTTGGAGAACACGTGTTGATATTGCTGAAAATCAGTCACGATTGTGCAGATGTATACACATGTCACCATCTTCAATACCTGGAACGTTTTGTTAAACTTTATCTAATTATTCTGTCTCCGTACACACTTTTGTGTACTTTGATATCACTCCTTTCCTACGCGCTTGTTCCCTGCATGGTTATGTGAATTATGTCAGCTGGAACCAATGTAGCTCTGTATAGGACTCTAGGTAGGTTTCATCTGTCTGTAAAACGACTTCCTTCATTTTAAATTGCTGACACGAGAATACGACTACCATTATTTGTTCCATGTGTAACCTAATTGAAGAACGATCTAGGAGCGGATATTCCATTTCATTATCAAAAGGCATCAATTCTGCGATGTTTATATACAACCATCGATGTGAAATTATGGGTAAAATCTAAACTATGGGAAGATCACTCAACAGACTTTGAAATGTTTGTGTAATTTTGTCGGTTACATATCGACTTTAGAGGGTAACTCTCTAACTTTTATAAAAATGCATGTCTGAGAAAATGTGACTAAACTGTTTGAATTTAGCTCCCTGTTTATAATACGTCTGTCTGCGTTTTAGAAACTGTTAATACACATGCCGATTCTTGTTCTTCCTGTACCACTCGGAATTACATGTTCTAGGTAGTAAAAATTATGGAAATAATTCGTGATTTGACTTCAAAACATGGCTCATTATGTAACACTCCTTCGGTTAATATGCTAAATTCATTGAAAATTCTAAGGAATTTCCATCTGGATGTTTATTAATTGATATCAGGTTGGAATTCATCATGGACTGACATCGGTTAGACGAACATTGGAAACCTGGGAGCACTGAACAGCTGTTCCGTCCTAGTATGGGACCCCTTAGCAGTGCGCACCCATGACCTCGTCAGGGATCGAATCCAGGACCTTCAGGTTCCGTGAGCAGCACATTATTATTGAGCCACTGAGTCGGAATTCAATGGTCTATATTTCCTACTTCTGTCAGTTCATGATGTAGTGCAACCTACATCTAATGTCGCCGTTGAGTAACTGTCCTTATATTCGACTCCACTGGTCATGACTTCTCATTGGAACTTCGGGAATCACCTCTCGAAGCTAGTCATCAAAGAGCACTAGATTAATTCTATCTAGAGTTTTGTGGAAATTTATTAATTAATTTTAAGTTGAATTTCATCATTCCTGGAGAATTTAATGGTAGCTACAGATAAGCTTTCAGAATAAAGACAGATATGCTGTTACATTCGCAATTTACACTAAATAATGCACTACGATTCTTATGACTGAAAAATACCAAATGCTTACTAACGGAAAAGTGAAAAAGCTAACCTGACTTCATCATGAAATCAATACGCATAGTATTTAACTCATTTATGGTCTTGATTATGAAGTGAATATACATCTAGTGGGACAAAATATGTCACAAAATAGTCCCTTTTGTGAACAAAACAAGGACTAACAGGAAGCATGAAAGATTGACTGTAAGGTAATTTAAGAACAAAGAGAGTAAAATAACTTCATTTTCCGCATAAGAACACATGTCTGAAAGCTGTTACGTTACTACAAAATTCAAAAGAGCTTGATTCATCACAAAGGAACAAATGAATGAATAAACATGGTAACCATAGGCA
The DNA here is from genome assembly GCA_944470555.2 of Heterobilharzia americana. NCBI lineage: Eukaryota > Metazoa > Platyhelminthes > Trematoda > Strigeidida > Schistosomatidae > Heterobilharzia > Heterobilharzia americana. The sequence goes on from OX104128.1 coordinate 48,834,998, forward strand.
GTCTCAATAAACTTCGAGGCGAAATGACTCCATTCAGAGATTGAACCGATTCTGTTACGTATAGATGGAATAGAGTGAAACTGTGAGAATATATAGAGTAGATAAAGGCGTTTATTCAATCTCCATCAAATCTTGGTCTTGTAGATTTGATGATGAACTTGTATTATTCATAAGAACGTTACGATGAGTGTAACCTCTATTCACAGTAAGTCGTTGTGGAGATAAAACACCATTTGAAGGACCACTTTCATCTGTTCCCGATGAAGAATCCTCTTGTTCCTCATCATTACTGTTGTTCTCATTGTACAGCAACAAATGACCAGCTTTTCGGCGTACATAAACTAATACATAGGCTGCGCTAGTCTAGAAGGAATGAATGAAAGGATATGAAAATATTCATTTAGTACAAAATCCATCTTTTCAACGGAAAATATATTATACTTGTTGGCTTCAATTACACTCATTAACGCTAACTAATTATACTGACACTTTTCTCAGCAGTGCAGATAGAATGAATTACGTCGATTTAAATATAAATAACTAGCATATAGAAAGTGTATTCATGAGTATTTGTATTAAATAATTTTTGGAAAACCCAAATAATACATTAGGAAATACACTTAACAGTTAACATCTTTTTTTAACAGAACCGCACCGCACCGTGCGCACCCAGCTACCTCGTTCAGCAGGCAATGGGCCACACCTATTATGTGAGGGCCAGTGATACTACCTGGCTGCCCAAACCTCGGACCTGTGGCCCAATGGTTTAGATAATCATCTCCTTCAACCACTGGATCACAGCTTTACTTCTTTTTGAACAGAAAAGACCAAGAGTGAAGTGATTAATTCAAAGTGTTCACTCAACTGCCCTACTCAAATGTTAAATGAACAAGTCTCCACTATATGACAATAAACTGATACGCTAACCACAGTATGATTATGTTTTTTAAATTGCAGTCTTCAAATGAGCGTAAAATAGTTAAGCTAAGGAAAAATCAAAAGCAGTGTGTACCAACTCCTGAAAATGCATTGATGTCAGAAGCTTACATTGCATGCAATAAGATAATGCTTAACTAAAGGATGAACAAAGAAAAGAAGAATTGAACACAACCTACAAAATACTGGACAAAAGAGTAAAGAGGAGTGCGCACAAAGACAAAAGACACTTCTAAGACACACTGGTAAGTGAAGCAGACTATATTATATCAAATAACCGGGTTACTATCCGGGAAGAGATCAACGCAGATGGAACCAATGAGAGATAGTGAAGGAAACCTAGTTACCAAACAGGAGAAACAAAGGAAGCGATGAGCCGACCACTTCAAAAAACTCTTGAATCGACCACCACCAACAACACCTGCAACTAATCCAGAAATACCACCAGTATCCCAGCAACAGAACTATCAGTGAACACAAGCCCACCGTCAAAAGCAGAAGTCCTGAACGCCATAAAGCCGCTGAAAATCGTGAAAGCGGTAGGACCAGATGGAATTCCTCCAGAAGTATTGAAAACAAACGCAGAGACAACAGCGGACATGCTCACACACAACGTTACTGCAGAAGGTTTGGAAGGGAGGAAAAGTACCTGCCGATTGACTGGAAGAAGGCCTAACTTGTCAAACTCCCAAAGATGAGAGACCTAAGTCATCCCAACAACTAGCGCAGAATCTAGCTCCTGTCCACATCAAGCACAATATTATACCGCATCATCCTCCACAAAATAAAACAATCTCTGAATGCAGATGGATTACAACCTAATAAAGCTAGTTGGCTTCATGAAGAACAAATCATGTGCAGATTAAATTGCAACCTTACACTACCCATCAACATAGAACAGAGCATAGAATGGCGCTCAACTCAGCTCTACCTCAACTTCATCGACTTTGAGAAGGCCTTCGACAGCGTCGACCAGTAAGTAATTTGGAAACTGCTTCAACACTACGGAATACTACAAACCTTTACCAACCTCATTCAACAGCTATATGACGACACCACATGCTGAGTGGTTCACAATGGAAAGCTCAGTGATGTCTTTCAAGTGAAGACAGGAATGAGTAAGACAAAGACTGTCTACTATCACCGATGATCTTCCCGATTGTGGTGGACTGGATCATGCAACAAACTGTGAGGAGCGAGATGGGCATACACCGGACAGATGAAAAGACCCCAAAAGAAGAATTGGCTTTCGCCGATGGTGATTTATGTCTAATGTCTTGTGGCACAAACTCGAAGATCTACAGACCAAAATCAACAAGTTGATAGAAGAGGCAGGGCAGCGAAGACGGGACTCCCCTTCAGGTGAACGTGGAGGAGGCAGAGGTGATGAAGATACTCAGCCAACAGCAACAACAACAACGACAAGCACCAATCACCACCAACAGGAGCAAACTGAGAGAAGTAGTCTCTCCCACCTACTCACGCAGCATCGTTTCAACTACAGGCGGTGTCGCAGATGATGACATAAGAGCCAGGATCGAAAAGACAGCAAGATAGGTCTTCGTTAATCTGAAACAAGTGTGGAGATCCACTGCACTGCACTCAGCACAAAGAGTGAACAACATCCGGATTTTCTACACTAACTTCAGTCAAGTCAGTGTTTTTATATGGTTTAGAAACTTGGTGCGTCATAAAAAGCATTTCCAATAAACTACAGACATCAACAGCTGCCTACGCTGGCTTGATACTGAAGATCAGGTGGCCAGAACAATAAGAATAAGCAACAAGGAACTTTGGGAATGAACCACCCAGAACCCATCGCCCAACAAATATGCAGCACAAGAAAGTGAAGATAGATTGGACATGCACTGAGAAGACCGTTTGGAGACATCACGCGTCAGAGCCTAGAGTGGAAGCCGCATGGAAAACGATGAGTTGGGCGTCCGAGCGTGACATGCAGGAGACCTTGTGAGGAAGAAACGAGAGATTCCGAGCAGTCGTGGAGCCAGGTTGAGAAGACTGGAGAGAACAGAGTGAAATGGATACGTGCTGCTGAAGCCTTATGTTCCAGTAGGAACCCAAGGGACAAATAATAATAATAATAATAATAATAATAATAATAATAATATAAAATAAATACTCATACAGTAGTAATGAATATTGAACCTTGGCTTAGTTAAGTAATTAGAAGACTGGAAACGACTACAAATGAAATTGATTTCAGACCCGCGTCATCTGTGGCACCCACTTACGAGACATCCGACTATCTATCAAAAGATGAAAATACTTTTCTGTCCTGTTATACGTCTGAGACATGGCGATTGAAAGTAAACGACATGAAGCGGTTACAGCGTTTTGATCACAGGCGTCTTCGCAGCATTGCTTGCGTTAGGTGCAATCACCGTGTGAGCAAAGTTGAGATCAAGTGAAAGGTACTAGGCAAGGTTGGCAAGTCGGTTGATGAAGTTATGGAGCTTCATCAGCTGAGGTGGGCTGGATATGTGCACTAGGCCGAGCCACCCCCTACCTCGATCTGCCATGCTAAGGGAAGTTGGATGAGGTTAGAAGAGGGGTCAGGGTGACCAGGCAAAACCTGGCACTAGTGAATGATGTCTCTTCCTGTTTGTCGAAGTCGTGTGGGTAAATGTAGGCCATCTGGATGGGGTCCTCGAGATGAAAGGAATCAGTGATTGACAAGTCTTGATGACATGACTGAAAACCGGTAACAATGGTGCAGATATATACACTCTTCGACATCTTCCAAAGCTTCAATATTTCCACCAACCTTTATCTTCGAATTGTTTATTCTCTCACACAACTTTGTCTACAGTGATATCAGTCTTTTTCTATCCACCTATTTTTTGAGTACTACTATAAAGTGTGGCAACTTCAGCCAATGCACTCGTATGCGAGTTTCTACGTTGATTTTGTCAGTGTGACTGCAGAGAATAACAAATTCGGACCAATATACTCTATTAGGTTTTACAAAAGTTCCACGAAGATTACATGCAAACAATAAATAGACGTAAGAAAAATCATTGAACTGATTCCCAGTACTGAATTCATATATTATCAGTAGACAAAGTAACTGAATGTAAAAAGGATGTTTCCGTACACGCAACAAACGTGTACATAAACACAGAAAATTGAAATTGGTAGAAATCACCTATTTACCCTGCAGCACTTTATTGAAAAATTTCAGTAAGTGTAGTGGCTTGCATTCCAAGTAATAAAGTCAAAACCAAATGAAGTTGGATTACATTTTCATAACGTTTCAGTCTGTAGGTGACACATATCAGTCGAATCAGTCTTAATACTTGTACTGTAATCGCGTACCACTGTGCTTCATTTTATTCTGGATGATCTTTTCAACAGGAAAAGGGTGAGCATGGCACAATAGGCAGGTGTAGTCCGCATTACTTCAGTGGGGCCAATTACAGCAATCCAAAGTTTACTTTGAAATGAGTAGTTCGAACAGCTATTATTATTATTATTATTATTATTCGAAAACTGTAGGAACATTATAGTTTAATTAGAAGATGGTTCTTGATTTTCTAAGAAATCCTACTCAAACAATAAGAGTTCAGGTGTTTTAGAAAACCATTTACATTTAACACCCCAGAAAGTTATTTTCCACTTTATTTCTACTCATAATTATGAAACTAGAAGGAATGAAGTTTTGTGAGGCAGAAAGTGATCATCGACATTAATAACCACCTTGGGCTTATATAAATTAGTCACTTAATGATGAACAATGAAGTTCTCGAGTTCAAAATTCTAGCCAAAGCTTACCAATTAAGTTGGCAACACAACCATTTCAGCTAAGTGGCACAACATCAATGCCATAACGCTTTCATTTGGTGTCCCTTGATATTAAAGATGAAGTAGCTTTATCGGCTATGAACAAAGCATAACACAATAAAGTTATCTAGAAAGGTAGTACGTCCAAGTGTCAAAAGGTAAATGACTGCAAAATATCATGACACAATGTGTAAACAACATCGTTTGTAATTCGAGGGAAAAACAACTTACCACAATTTTAGATGGATCTACTTCTCGAGTTGAAGAATCATCGAAAAAGTACCATCGGTTGACATGAGCGTTTAAAGCAAATGCTGTGTAATGACCTCCACCCAAATAACCCATATGATTGCTTACAGCTACTAGGTCATATATGAATTTGTCGTCTTGGTTTTTCTCGAGTACACGTGAAGTCAAATCTAATCCACTATTACCAGTGTTTGTAGGAGTGGTTGTTTTTCCCGAAGAAGAAGAAGAATATTCAAATAAAGTATGAAAATTAGAAATATACCAATTTAAAAAATCAAAAATGAAAACTCAACAACAAAAGCTAAGAAATATGGAGGGATTGTAAAGTCATTGGATTATAAATTTCCGTATGATAATAATAATAGTTGTAAAATAGGAATTGTACGTCATAAATGAATAGTCAATGCTGATGTGAGATAATAACCTTGGCAAGAATACTTCAAAAGCAATGTCTAAGATTCCGAAAAGTAGTGGAGACTCTATATACATGGGAATCAGTTGCAATGCTTCGTCAAAATGACCTCAAAGCATGGTGTCGTATAATCAGAACTTTTAAGTATGTGAGCAGTAGTAATGCTTACGCAGTTACGCAGAAAATGATATGATTCACTGAAACTGACAGAAAGAGGTTAATACGATATATCTGTAGAATGAGAGCGTAAAAAATCTGTGCCAAGTAACTTGGAGATAATAAACCAAGATGGTTTATCACTTAACATGCAAACAAGGTATAGAATATACGCTTCAAAAATACGTCAGAATGATAGTATTACTCTCTTATCTAGTGATGGGTTTGCAGTGCACCTTCTTGGCACCAAAACGCCAATAGGTTTTAAATAAATAAATATTTAAAACATCTAAATAATAGTTAAATAATCTGCCAAGGCATAATCGGATCTCCTTAGTTTGGCAAGTTTTGTTTTAATGTGTAGACATGAGCACCTAGACAACTGCCATTTCGTGGTTCCTTTCAGTGATCAACAACTACATACTTTGAGATCATAGTTAAGACGTTTATAGCCAGGCAGCTTATAAATTCTCCGCCAAGATAACTTTTCGGTTGCAAACTAATAAATACAATGCTGTTTTGAGCCTTTCTACCATCTAAGGTGTATGTGTCTTTTATTATCACTACTTGGCTGTAGGTAAGGTACTGGTGCATATCCTGTTAGGTAACAGCAAAGCAACCAGCCTCTCACATTATCATAGCATAAAATGCAAATCCGATGACTACTGATGGATCTCGTCCAAATATATCATGGGTCAATAATGAAATTAGGATGAGTTGCGGCTTTTTAGTTTAGGGAGATAATTTTCAACCAGTGGGGTCACGAGTTTGAACATCGCTCCACCTACCGAGGTTTCTCCAAACAGGTAGTATTCTCAGCCCTAGAATAATAGGTGCCACTTATTGCCTACTGCACAAATGTGCACATGGTCGCTGAGTCAATTTAGTTTAACATAATCAAGCATAATACCTAGAAAGTGACGAGATGTAAGGGGAATGAAGTTTGCACAGAAAACTGTAATAATTATAGGAAACACGATTTAAGATAAAATGACTACATTCTTCCCTTGAGTGAAAATCAATAAACAGTTACGCGTCAATACATCTTTTTTACACTACTAAATGAGGATAGCTATGGACATCAATTCTGTTCGGAAATATGGATACCAAGATGATATATAGGTAATAAGATACTAGGTTAGGCGGTCAAACTTGGTATTTTACCTCTGGACTTCATTCAGCTGATTCACTATGACTGAGTGGTGACTGTCTCTGACGCCCATTTGTGTGCAGCAAAAAAACCAAACTGTTGATTAACTAAGGGCAGAATTATAAATTCATTCAATACAAAGATAAAAGATCATAAATAAAAAGTAACTTAAGAACAGAGTAAGTGTCTAGGATCCAATTCAATGAAGCAACTTAGTCCGGGACAGATATATACATAGAACGGTCAGTAAAGAAAAGGTGCATTGAAAATAGACAAAATGCGTAGTAACACGACAGAACCATCTATTTCATAGAACGCAAGAACACCAAAAGCACATCGAAATTAGACAAACTGTAGAACTAATTACCTGAAAACAAAATTAAAATCAGGACCAAAACAACTTTCTACCGTATATGATTGCAATAATATACAAGGGCAGGTATCCACAGGACGTAGACAAATTAATGCAGTACAGTTTACTTACGTTAATGGGAATTCTAGCAAAGTATCAATTTTGTCATGAAATCGTAGATGGGATCGGAAACGTTTCAATTGTACTACCAAAACATCTGGAAGCTTCCATAGGTCAAACTTCTTTGTAGCAGGTTTTTCAGCTTTGCAGCGATTACAATACCACAGATCTCTTGAACCTAACTGTTCTACATCAGTAAAGCGTTCAAAACAATCAGTAAGCTTTAAAGTTTGACTGACACGAGTAACAGGATGTTGTTGTATACGACTCCGAATATCATTGAGTTTTCGTCGAATTTCTAAACCTTGACAGTTCATTGTGATACTATAAACATCAGAACCTATTGAGAAGAGAAAACATATTACATAACTACTAGTTTTACGAAAAATTGGCACTTCGGAACAAACACTTTTTGAAACATTTGTAGCGAACAGTGCAAACACCCACAAATTTAAAATAACTAATTAATTAGTGGGCTGCGCTACAATAGAAAGCTGCGAAGACAACGATGGTAGAACACCTGAAGCTTTCTCACGCCTAATATCTTTAATAACCATGTTTCACAAACATACAGTAGAGTAGAGAGAACCGCAGCACAGTACATTTAGTCCTTCATAGGCAATCGGATATCACGGCGGCGCCATAAATGGAGAAAGCTAGGCCAGTTTTTTCCATCCGTGCAGAGATTTAGTAGATCACTGACCCAACATGGCTGGTCCAAGTAAGTAGGGTGGATAGTCAAACCGTGGAACCATTTTACCCGTGTCGTCAGACGGTGCACCAATGCAGAAGCAACAATTTGTATTTGAGTGCTAAAGACCGCATCCCGAACATCCTCAAATTGCCACTTAAGGTGTCCAGCAGACTGCATCTTGTCACTACATTCATCTAACACTATTATATATTCTGCATACTCTGGATCTACTGAGGAATCACTTGTGGTAAGGTTATTCCCCATAAAAGTCAGATGACGAGAGGTCCACCTCTATAAGCACATCTAGGACAAAATTAAATAATGGAAAGACTAAACATCTTTAGCGGACACGACTCGATAGATACAGCCCACCTAACATTTCACTATAGGTGCTAGTGTGTCGATGCGTCTTCCACTAGTCATCAAACAGGGTGATGTACTCACCCGACACCTCTTTCAGTGATAGACACTACCATAAAACCTCTAATTTGACGGAGTCGCCTTCAAGTCAAGAAATAATGACGTCGGTGCCGGAAAGTGTTTGTGTGCCAATACCTAGCTACCTATATGAAAACTAAGTGTGGTCATTCACTTGACCCTACCTAGCCAACGCAGTGAATCTGCAAAACTCACTTTCTGAGTATCCAGAGATTTTATAATCAGCTCTTTTGGATTCGCTAGAGTAGGTACTGCATTAAGTTGAAAGGCGAAAACACACTTCTCGACTAGATGCCAGTTGACATTCTTATGTGCGCTATCCGATTAAATGGATTGGTAAAAGCTGAGAAGGATCGCGACAATGGTCTATGCTCCTACTGAATACAATTCAGATGACCCATAGAATGAGTTCCATCAGCTGTTCATTTCATGATATGGATCAAAATGTTCAGATTAGGGCGTAGTAGTCAATGACTTCAACGCTAAAGTAGGGGAGTGGAGTTAATTGGAAAGAGATCTTAGGGGCATCTACCATGTTTCACGCTAACGAGCCGACAACGGTGATTGTATCGTGCAATTCCGTCACAGTCAGAAATAGCTTCAAACATGAGGGAAGACATTGCCCGGTCTGGTGCTCACCAACATCAAACCAACGGTGGACACAAAGAGATTGTATTACGATCAGCCATCGTTGGAGGATTACGGGTCTTCCTAGAGTAACTTCATAGACTTTAAGCATGTGTTAGTACGAATGCACGCGTACATGAGGAGTTGTGACTCGTTGGTTTAGAGAGTTGACTTTTGACCGTTGTGTCGCGGGTTCGAACACCGCTCCACCTACGGAGGTCTGCGCAGCCAGGTAGTATCACCAGCCCATTCAATAGGTGTGGCTCATTGCCTATTGCATGAATGTACAAAAGGTTACTGAAAGGATTTTGATTTCGAACTGACAAGTGTGCAACATAATTGAAGCAGAAAAATACAGCAGAGAAGCCTCAGGACACTCCCCTGGATGATGAGAATCAAATGTATAGCTCCAGAAAAGATAAATAAGCAACCCTTCTCCTGTTGAAGTTCAGAGTATTATTCACCCTTCTGTACAAACAGTGGTAATCAAAGCTGGCAACAAATATCCAGAGGTGGATTTCTACAACCTCATCCGGACTGACTGATCCAAGAGGACTCATTCCAATTGTCTGTGATCAAAGTAAGAAGCAAAAGCAGATTAAACGTAAACCGATTAGGAGTCTTCACAGTAATCGTCAACATCATTAGGGGGTGAAAGCGAGATGGAGAAGAATTCAGTATTACCTAATGGTCGGCAGTTATCTACATCTTTCAAGGAATTTGGGCAGAAATAACGGTGGTCAGTGAGACTATCGATGAGAAAGATCAGTCCCTGATGACCTCTCAGAACGGTAGACTAGGGAACTTTGAAGAATGGTTCAAATGACACACAGGAACGTTCTAGCTGTCCAAAACCAAGACCAAATCTGAATGGGATGCTGAAGTTTTTTGTCCGAATCTCCTTGAAGTTGAGGAGGCTGTTTCTAACACTGAATGATGCAGAGGAATATGACTTGATGGTGAGCCATAGTAGCTCTATGACAATGTAGGTAGAAAAAAGTTGAGTAACGGAGTGACTATGTAGCGCATTGTAATCACAGGTACTCCCATATAACCGGTCTAAATTGCTGAATCTTACAGTTCGTTTTTATGTTGAGGACTGAGAGAAATTTTTGTGTAACAAACAGATGGGAATCATTTTGACTAACACAGTAGATAAAATGTTGAAGTTAACGGTTACAAGATGTCTAAGCATAGGTCGAAATAACTCAGCAGATTTTACACCTAGATGAGGAAGCGAAGATCAGATCTCCACTCCTCAGGAGGTTCTGGAGCTCAGTCAAACTTACTGGTGACCAACACTGACCACATTTCCTGATCTCAAGGCAGAATTTCACCCTGCCAAAAGAGAGATGTTCTGACAGCGCACGACTACAAATGGAGTGTCGAGCAATTATGTGACGCCCATCGAAGCTCATTACTCGAAGTCACACAGTGGTGAAAAGACTTATAGGTAGTCTTCATCTGCAGTGATGATAAACAAAAGTGTTCACTGTATAAGTCCACTGGCCCTGTCCATGTTCCTATCAAACTTTATTATAGACTAACCAATGGACATGACCCCTAAAATGCGAGAATAGAAAACTCGAGGAAAACCAATTAGTCTCAGAACAGCACAAGGGTGCATCAATCATATTTTCAAATTCAGAGAGGTTATGGAAGAAAGGTTAACTTACCGGTAGCTGACACTTGCCATATTTCTTGATCTCAAGGCAGAGGTTTGATTCTATCGACCAAGACGAGGTACGGCAATGTCAGACTGTGAAGGGTGTACCGAACAGTTAAATAACGTTAGTCCGAGCTCTTAACTGAAAGTCACACAGTGGTGAAAAGACTTATAGGTAGTCTTCATCTGCAGTGATGATAAAAACAGCAGTGTTCACTATATAAGTCCACTGGCCCTGTCCATGTTCCCACCAAACTTTATTATAGACTCACCAATGGACATGAATCCAACTAACAACAAACTTACAACGACTGACTTATTCTCAAGGAGTTCACCTAGTTCACTTCGAGTACCCAGAAACATTCTCCCACCAGAAGAAAACGCTAACGAAATCCATGATCTTCTGAACACATCGGCTAGGAATCCCACTGTTTGCCACGTATCAAACATAACATGATGCTACAGTACTAGTCTGCAGCTACTCCCAATTCACGGAAACGGAGTGAAGCACTGAAATGCGTTGACCACCTCACTTGCTTGGAGAGCTGCGTAAACCTGAACGCGTTGGTTACTGACGAAATCTAAGCTCGGACACAAGAGGCACATTTCGCATTCGCTAACTCACATCATCTCTGTTAACAAACAGATATCCAACTAACTATTAAAGGACGAATACACTCCACTCCACACCGCTCTCTACCACTATATCGCTGTGAAAAATGGTCGTTGAAAGTAGAAGATATGAAGAGATTACAGGTCTCACATCACTAGTGTCTCCTTAACATTGCTCACATATCGTGGAACCATCATGTTAGCAATATCGACGCTGGGTAAAGAGTACTCAACAAGGAAGGTAAGTCAGTCAATCAAGTTGTGCACCTTCACCAACTACGTGTTACGTATGCTGAAGCATGGCTCACTCACATCGATGTGAAATGTTACCCGAAAGAGGGTTGGATTGGATTGGATTGGAAGAAGGCACAAAGTGGTGAAACCAGGACATGGTACGAGTCAATGAAGTATCCAAATTTTACTCTGAAGCGTTATAGGGAGGTGTAAACTGTCTGCTGGGTAACCTTGTCCCTGAGACGATAGAAATTAGTGTTTGGAGAACACGTGTTGATATTGCTGAAAATCAGTCACGATTGTGCAGATGTATACACATGTCACCATCTTCAATACCTGGAACGTTTTGTTAAACTTTATCTACTTATTCTGTCTGTTTATTAACATTTGTCTACTTCGTTATCACCCATGTTTCTATGCACCTCTACGTGAATTGTGTCAACTGGAACCAGTGTAGTTATGTATGAGATTCTGAGTTGATTTAGTCTGGTAACGAAAAGACTTAAGGGAAAATCTGAAATGTAAGAATAGTAAAAGCAGTGGCGAAAAACGATGGACGGAAAGCATACCTAACAAATGAGAAGAAATGCAGAGACATACTGAACTGACCTGTTTTACATTAAAGCATAAAGCTTCACCTTATGAACGGTAGAGGCTTCTATAACATGATTTAGAAAAAGCAGATATATTTCGCCAATATCGACTTAAAATATGATATATGGAATACTTTAACTGTTTGATATCTAACTGGCCGTGAGCAGATTCTATGTATTTATCAGTTGTAGGTTTAAACTGATGCAATAAACGTCAAAACGTTACGTAATAAGAGACCATAGAAGACCAATGATTAGAGAATGTCTCAAAATATCAAGTTAAAATAATCACCTCAAGAAAGGTGATAAAAGTGAAATACTGTACTGAGAGGGGAACTAGCCACATTAGTGAGTCATTCCCGTGAAAAAACTACTGGATTTTGAAAATTGTATTGTTCTTTCAAATAAATTTAGACAAACAGTTAAATGTTTCACAAAGAACTGGAGAACTTGAATCTTTCGGATATGCGAACGAATGAATACTTAGACAACAATTATAAACTTTTAATTAAATGAAATTAGGTTGGACTCAATTTACTTGGTAAGAATATATGGATATATACGAAGAGTTGTATGGTAAGTATGTAGCACACGATGGGGTGAAAATTTAATGAACATTATTGACCTTAAGCCTGTCAATGATGCTAAAATTATACCAAAATTGTAGGGAGAAGTATATGAATAATGATCAGACGCTTGACAGTTGGATGACTTTGGTAGAATTGTAGGGTTTTAATTAGGTTTCGAATAACGTTCTTCCGCATGAAATAGAATAAAGTGATGACAGTTTAAGCTATATATATATATATATATATATATATATATCTTAGTGAGCACTCATTACTTGAAATACCAGAGAATGAATCGTATATGTTTGTTCCAAAGAAGACATATTTTGAACATCGACAGTCACTTAATCAGATGGTCAAAAATGTTTGAGGATTGGCTAAAACGCGTATAAATATGTATGATGTCTTTGTATGACAACTGATCACCAGACTGCGTCTATAGCGTGTAAAGACAAATCAACGTATAGACAAGCATACAGTTCCATCATTTCAAGTTGCTACTATCATAACAGCACACAAAATATGGGGAGTGAAATGACAAAGAATACTACCGAAGTAAACAAACTGTATGAGAAGACAGAGAATAAATTTGTGAAAGTTAGTGAAAATACTCAAAATTTCGAAAATAAATACACTGAATACTTTCTCGTCATGATGATCAACTTTGAAGCATATCACCACGACTCTCCTTGCATATTTTTTCCAGAAATTTCGATGAACTCAACCAATCAACTTTCGCATAGCTCAGATTGAGAGTCAAGGACTTTATGAACTAGGGTTTGCCACTCCTAGTTTTTTTCAGTATAATTCTAATTATTCTCGGTCAACATCACATGGCGAAGTAAACACATTCCATTCACTGATTACCCAGAAAGTTAAAATATAGAATAACATACTTAAACTGATAAAGATTAATTATTAACTGCCCATTAGATAAATTTTTTTATAATCTTTTCCGTAACATTTTTGTAAAAATAAATATTAAGAACAGAACTGTGGACAGTGAAAATAGAATCATGATGATGCTTTTAGCCATGAATCAAGATGAGAAGTCAACTTACACGGAAGGGATATCAAATTATTGTCTGATTCGGCTAACCAATCACGTCCACGACCATCTTTTAAAGATAAACGCCCCTTTAAAGATGAAGACAAAGTATCACCTGTACTCTCGGTAATTAGTTCTAATTGTTGAATGAGATGAAGTGAATCTGTAGATAGTGTATCAAGTTGAGAAATATGCTGAGCATCACTCAGAGAGCCTGAAGCATCAAGTTCTTCAGAATTCTTGTCATCTAACTTTGATGCATCACCAACTGAACATTCAGTCTTTTCACAGTCTACACCGATAGCACGTAGACGATCGACTATACATTTGATGAGTAAATCTTCCGACACAGTAATAGTCATACCCGTAACATTTTCATTTATTGGTAAACTAATGTAAAATGTTAAGTTAATCCCTTGACCGATGCTAAAAGGAAATTGGATAAAAATGATGTATATATGCAGTCGAGAATTAAAATTAAAATACAGTCAAAAGTTGTCGCTCTAGTTAGAGTTTTGGGGTGTCTTAGAAGAATATTCAAGAATACGTTATGTATGCTAAGCTATAGCTTCAGTTCTAATTCAAAACAGATAAATATGAATACACAGATACTTGAGATAATACATTATATCCATTTAAGTATCTACAATGGGAGGTTAAAATCTCTGGTTAATATCGTGAAATAGCACAGAGATTTCTCTAATAAACCAAGTTACACCGACACACCACGAAATCGAATACGTTTCTTAGCGATATAGTTTGTACTGAACATTGTGTAAACAGATATTTACGGTTCATTATATTTTGTATTCAAATGACTGATAGTGATTAAGCAGAAAAAACAACATAACATTAGTACCGTGATGAATTACGATCATCAAATGACTTTAGTTCTAATCTGGTCCCATCATCTCTTTTCACAACTGTTCCTTACATCATCTACTTATTATCTTGATAATTGAATGAAACTCTATCCTTTAATTCGTCAAATAAACCATTCTTATTGGTTACGAAATTATTATTGTTCATATTTGGAAGACATTCTCAGACTATTTTTCGAAAAAGCTCAATCTTTTTTGATAAGTTGACTATGCATATATATTAGAATTATTTACAGATGATGATCATCTTTTATTCAACATGACTTTATTTAAACCGGTCTACCTTGTCATTAGTTTTTCATTCGTGAAAGAAAAGTTACGTTCACCACAGGAACAAAGATATACAACACGATATAATGATAAGTGTAAGCTGTTTTGTTAACCGCTAGTATTTTATTGCTTAATAACATGCAACAAACGGCGAAACATAACTTGTCCACAAGAAGTGGATGGAAAACTTTGCAAAACGGTTCGCCTTCAAAAATAGCCTACATACTGCAGACGGTCCTTGTATTTGTCTCATAATGAAGTTAGCGAAGCTGCTAACGAAATACGTTTGAGAAAATATTAAATCCTACTACTTAAATATCACTTGCTCTGAAGAACAAAGAAACGATGAGTAGCATATTGCTTACCAGTAAAATGATTAGTTAGAATGTATTTCTTCTACATCTGAATCACTAATCGATAGTTGATTCTTTTTAGAAATTCCACCCGAATACAATATGAATATGAAATATAGAACGGTTGGAAACAATTAACATTTTTTACTTTCATAATTCAAAGTTATATAGTTGTAAAATTAAGTCTATAATATTATCGAGTAGAAAACCGTTCAAATGACTGATATCTAAAGTAATTCTAAAAAGATACATCCTGACAAAATCAGACTCTAGAGAACAGATAATACTGGAACTGTAAGCAGTAGAGGAATTTTAATACTAAATCGATGTGCTGAAACCAGAAGTGGATTCAAGAAGTAAGCACTCCAAAAGCAAAAACACACCAACTCACCTGTCACTTATCCATAGTACAGGTATAGGGAAACCATCAGTCAACTCATACGCGAACGGAGGTGCGTATCTTGCACGATCAAGGGATTTATTTGGTATATAATACTGTATAAAGGGGGAAATGAAAGGTAAGGGGAAGAAGTAGTCTAGTAACACTATGAACTAGTTAATAAGAATGATGAAAGTATTCAGATAAGTTATGTTTTTTCCGTTTGAATATTTTCCTCAACATGCTCTAACAAATTTATGACAATGAAAGATTAGAAATACTGACGCAATGCCATTAAAATTACCATCATAAAGCCGACCAGTTTCCGAAAAATGCCTCGTTTTATGAAACAAAAAGGTGGTACGAAATACGGCTACATTTCAAAACTATACTATCCCTAAAACGATAATTCAAAGTTCACTAATACTTGTAATTCCACGTTGCTATGCTGGGTCGAATTGTTCGACCTTTGTTGGTAGATAGGCTTCGATGAGGACGTCTCGATACTATGTGAATATTCATCAGATGTTCATCAGGCCAAGCTACCAAACCCTTCACGGAGAGATACTGACAGCTCATTTCATACTGAAGTTAGTGTTGATGATGTCTTCCAGAAAGACGATGAAAGCCCCACGATTAAACAACCCAGTTCAGAGAACATAATACAACCAAGAATACCTAATGTTTCCCTTAAGACCAGTCAATATAACGACCGAGAAAACTTTGGAATTGATTGAGTTTCAAAAGACTTTATATCCTAAACATTCAGTAGTCAATAGAAAATCTGAGGTGGACTAAAACTAACAGACTACAAATAATGGATCAAAAAAACCATCAGACCGAGAAAACGATCAATGTGCGTGCACGATAGTAGGGTAATAACAAAACTCCTGAGAATGATACACATTTTCAAGTTCCTTACAATAAGTTAACCAATAACACTTAAAAACATTCGAAAGGCTCAGAATTCCTTTTGATGTTGGTGGTTAGGATGGCATGCAGAACGATAAAGAAACTTGAGTAACTAACTCATTCAATTAAATGGATACGGCAACATCAAAAACCATCTGAGCTAATAATCACTCTACCCTCATCATTTTCCAACTGATTAATAAAGGTTTCTGACATGACAACTGATGCTTTACACTTAGTCTGATTAACTATCTTGAAAGATTATTGCTACCTTTTTTGCCTCATATTTTTCACCACCCCACCCAATTTTGTCTCCATTCGAAGGTGGATATCTAGATTCTGTCAACTATACGGTTGGATACAGAGTAACTGAAATAAAACCAGAAGCTGTTACAACTGTTACCTTGAACGGCTTATAAACCGAAGAAGAAAAATCGAAGTGCACACAGTAAGCACCCGTACGTTCATGAAGAAGGTAACGAACCGAAGATCGCAGCAACTTGTTTTTTTGGTGAATTTTTTCATAGAAATGCAGTAATGTAGTCGACTTAAAATCTACTCAGCGATCACGTGCACCTTCATGCAATAGACAATGAGCCACACTTTTTGTTTCAGGTCTAATGATATCACCTAGATGCCCAGATCTCGATAAGTGGATTGGGTCTCAAACCGGTAGCTTATCGGTTGAAAGTCGAATGTCTACATCAATGAGCCATTGGTACTTTTACTTCAGGTCTACGCTTGGATAAGGATTTTGTACTTTTCCTAAAAACAATTAGTCTAAGAAACATATATGCTTACACTGACTTGTCTCTAGTTCTAGTAGCATCTTCCGGGAGAGGCAGTCTTTGCATGAACCTCTACAGCTTCAATTAATGCCGATATGGAATAAGACCACGAATAGATTGATGTCAGTGGCCACAATGTCAAACAATACCCATATTTAAGTCTTGAGTAACAGTTGACAAGTGGTTGTCAGAGTGCGTTTAAGAGTTCGAGGTTTCTAGCTGAGTGCTGGTTTTGTCTGCCTGACTGCATACCGACCACTCGATACGATGACTACGTCAAACACTATGGTACTTGAAATATGGCAAGCTAATAGTAAGAGCGATTTGTTACTGAACAAAAAACAGCAGTTTAATATTTTTTAATTCATATTATAAGTGTATAAAGTTCTCGATGAATTAACGATTCAAAGAAGCCAAACAGTTTTTGGACCTCAAGTATCGTTAACTTGTTAGTTTGATGCCAGTCTAATGGTAGTAAATCTTGTATAATGTAACTCGACCCAGCATAGATTTTGGCATTAGGCACCATGGCGGATTATGGTACTATCTGGTTGCCTAGGCCGAAGTAGGTTGAGCAAGGTATGAACCCAAAATGAAATACTCTGAAGTCGAGTTAATCAGTAGTAAATAAACAATCATAACATGACGGCAGAAAACCTTAAACCCCCACGATAGTGATTAAACGCGATAGCAAATTGTTGAGTGAATGTGACAACTTGAGGCGATGCGGCTGCGTGCGAGGTTATATGTTTATTATGCCAGTCAGTCAGTTACATCCCAGCTAGTGGGGTGATGATTAGTTTCACGGGAAAAAGAAACTTCATGAACGAAATCACACGTGAAGACTAAAAAGTATATCAAATGGTTACAATAAAGGTAACATATAATTTCATGATATTTCTTATCAAATAATTACCTGACAGCCTGGATGAGGTGGCCGTTGCTGTTCTAATGCTTCATTTATATTTTGAGCACAAGGTATATTCGGGACTGTTAACTCTAGTAACAGGAGTTGGCGTTTATTCGATGCCCAAGGCCAAACGTAGACGCGCACAGTGTATTTGCATTTTTCCTGTATAGGCAGAATGAGTGAAGCGAATGGATCAAATGTGACTGACTTCCGTTGACATGTGGGGCAAATAACAGTTGATTTCAACTGTCCATGGAATAGATCAACAATAATGGAATCATTTCGTGACTTGTAGTATTGCCAAGCTTCATTTGCAACCTCCTTAAGTGAATAAAACATGAGATAAAAAGTAAGATACAGAAGTAGACAGACCACAATCATAAAATAATTGGAGAACTCATCTACAATTGGAACACTGAAGTGAGTTTTGATTCCCCAATAGATATTTATGCAACACATATCTTGTATTCTTCAGTAGGTTATCATAAACTAACAGCCTGATAACTTTCTACAGGTATTCCTATGTGTCAACAAGCAAAACTTGAAACAGTAGTTGCTGCGATGAGGTCAGCATTCTACTCCTACACCACAGGCTTCGAAAACAACAACAGTAATGCATGCGAAAAGAATCACCTTCGCTCCTTAAGGCAATAAGAAGATTCAATTTACATCATTCATTAAGAAAATCCTAGACAGTGATAAACTGAATGCCAGGGTGTAGTATGGCGTATAAGTGTGCTTTAGAAAATAACTAGGAGTCATATTGACCACTGGAGTAATCACGAATTTCTTCACTTTTAGCACCACTAAACATTAACGTAAACCAACCGAACTCATTATAATCCAGAAATCAATAATATTACTAAATTTTGGAATCAACTCTAAATGAAGTGAATTGGTATTTTAGTCACGCACCTGAATCCAGTACCAATTTATGAACTTACTTTTGGAAGGCTTACGACACTATTCTGTCGCTAAATCCAAAGTGAGTGAGACGTATTATGAACCTGAGAAAAGGAAGCTCAAATATCAAATGCCCACGCAAACGTACCATATATGTGACCCATACCATAATTTACACTGACAATGTTTACGCTCATATGCAGTAACTTTGTTCTCAATCCTTAATCTCTTCATACAGTGAATTAAGGAAATATGAACGGTGTCGCATTCAAGCTGAAACAACATTCTTACTGAGTTTACTTTCAATTGTGAATCAGAAAAGACATATATACGGGTGAAATCAACACAGAATCCTCAAACATAACTACATTGGTTCAAGTTGACACAACTCACAGCAACATCCAACGAAAAGGTGCGTAGGAAAAGAGTGGTGCCAAAACAGAAAAACGTGTATTAGGAGGTGGAATAAATAGATGAAGGTTAACAGAATGTTCCAGATATTGAAGATGGTGAGATCGGTATACATCTGCACAATCGTGACTGATTTTCAGCAATATCAACACGTGTTCTCCAAACACTAATTTCTATCGTCTCAGGGACAAGGTTACCCAGCAGACAGTTTACACCTCCCTATAACGCTTCAGAGTAAAATTTGGATACTTCATTGACTCGTACCATGTCCTGGTTTCACCACTTTGTGCCTTCTTCCAATCCAATCCAATCCAACCCTCTTTCGGGTAACATTTCACATCGATGTGAGTGAGCCATGCTTCAGCATGCGTAACACGTAGTTGGTGAAGGTGCACAACTTGATTGACTGACTTACCTTCCTTGTTGAGTACTCTTTACCCAGCGTCGATATTGCTAACATGATGGTTCCACGATATGTGAGCAATGTTAAGGAGACACTAGTGATGTGAGACCTGTAATCTCTTCATATCTTCTACTTTCAACGACCATTTTTCACAGAGATATAATAGGAGAGAGCGAGGTGTATTGAAGTATAATCATCTTTTAATAATAAGTGAGATATCTGTTTTGCACCAGAGATGACACAAGTTGGCAATTACGAAACAGGTCTATTTTATCTGAGCAGTTTTCGTAAGCAACCAGCCCGTCTACGTTGATGCAACTGATACAACCAGCATAGTCCGAAAGACAAGAACTGCTGTAATCTGAACCTGCAACGATATGCAGATATCTCGAGGATTCTAAGAAATTTTAAATACTAAGTGTAGCATCAGTCATGTCGAACTGATTAGTTGTTTCGAAAATCCCTCATATTTACAGACACACACTTTTTCACGTCAAGAGCTGTCATAACCTCAAAGATGTACTCTGTATACAAGGGGTACTGAAAACAACCTCTTCAAAAAACACTTTAGTACTCCAATCGTCTCGAGAATAAGGTTAGTGTTGGTGACTGCACTTATGAATATGCTTCCAGCCTACGGCATTGTTATAAAAATGAAATCGATTGAAAAAATTTATGTCGATTGTGTTAGGGATGGGTAATCGCTAAGAAAACTAACTTATAATATGTTTATATTATCATTGTAAAGTTTAAGCCTTATTCTCGCACCCTTTTTCAGCCATGCTGTGTTGCTTATTGTTACCTCAGTTTAGGATACTAAACGCTGATAGGTCCATTTTACACTTTGAATATGCTATTTTGTTTTCTCTGGTCAACGCCATCTAAGGATAACGACTGAGTTTTCACCTATCATGATTTAGTTGGAGTAAATAAACTTTCAATCTCATCGTCTTCTTCTGGTGTCAGCCGAATACCAAGTTGAGAAGTCTCGGAGCTATGTATCGTAACAGTGGCGACGTGGATGGGATCAAAATGGACTCTTCGAAGCTGGACAAATTTCTCAAACAACAAAATGAAGATTATCGAATTATTAACTCAGTTCAGAATTTCCACAGCTGAATCATCGAATCCTAAGCTTGCTATATCAGCCCCTTCAGTCGACGGAATTACAACCAGTATCACACAATCTTATTATGATCCGGATCCTAATGTGACTTTCAATACTTGGTTTCGAAGACATGAAGATCACTTCAGAGTTGATTTTGCTGGTCAAGACGATTCATGGAAAGTTCATATCCTCTTTCGAAAACTTGGTCCATCCAAATTAGATCACTATTACAATATAATACTGCCATAGAACCCAAGAGACCGCTCCTTTGATGCCAAAATACAGACACTGAGACAACACTTTGGTGATTATTCGCTTCTTTTCAATGCCAGATATCACTATCTTAAACTGGTCATGAACGAAAATGACGATTTCCTCACTCATGTTGGTATTGTTAATCGCATATGCGAAAAATTAAAATTGATACTTATATGCAGCCATCAGTCGCCTAAGTTCGCAGATATAAGAATGAAACTGCTAAATCGGTTGGAGCAAGAACTAACACTAACGTTGAATGATATTGCTGCTGAATATCAACGATTGGTGAACCTACAACGCGATACAAGTTTAGTCCAATCCGGATGCCAGGGTGATCATGAAGTGCATGCGGTTCGCCAGACATATAATCCCTCTGCACCCTTTTCTGGCCAAAAGACCCCTGGTTCTTCGTCTCCGTTTCGTCATCCCAACAGCTCATACCATACCAAAAGAAACACAAAGAAGACCCCTCTGTCTCCCTGCCGGCATTGTGGTGCATGTCATTTCGTCAAATCTTGCCCTTATAAGCAGAATAAATACAAAGATTGTAATACTGCGGGTCACAAGGACGGATTTCGCAAGCAGTACCCATCACAAAGAACAGGCACGTCACTATCTAGTCACCGTCGAAGATCGGAGTCTCCACCGGTCGGCAAATCTCTTAATCTTACTGCTGCTTTTCAAGCATATGCACCAGCACGAAGAAAACATATCACTGTTCAGATAAATAACCATTCAGTACGATTATAAATCGACACAGCTTCCGATATTAGGATTATTTCCAAGAAGCTATGGTGGAAGATTGGTCGACCTTCCGTTCAGAAGACTGTACAAACTGCTATTAGCGCACGGGGTAGCCAGTTACCACTAACACGTCAGTTATTATGAACTATCTTTTCATGATACTTCGATAAATAGAACTCGTTATCTATCTGACGCTGATTTATACCTCCTGAGTCTAGGCTGGTTTGAAAATCTTGGTCTTTCGGATATGCCTCTTCGTGCTGTTTGCAGTCGGATCAAGCATCAGCTGACAATCACTGATATAAACCAACGTTTTCCAAATGTACTCAAACCTGGTCTCGGTCACTGCACAGTATCTCAAGCTTTCCTCCACCTTCGAGATGATGCCAAACCTGTTTTCCGGCCCAAGAGACCCGTGCCTTATGCATCATTACCACAAATCAACGCAGAAATCTCCCATCTGGAAAAACAAGGTGTTCTCACACCGGTTTCCGACTCTGCATGGGTGGCTCCTATCATAGTTGTCACAAAGCCAAATGGCTCTATTCGCATGTGTGCAGATTTTTCCACGGGACTTAATGCAGCACTGGAACAACATCATTGTTCACTTCCAGTACTGGAGGGTGTTTTTACAATTCTCAACGGCGATATATGCTTCGCTAAAATTGACCTGGCTGACGCATATCTACAAATCGAGGTGGCACCAGAACGCCGAGAATTACTAACGATTAACACACATCGTGGATTATACCAGTTCAGTCACCTTCCATCTGGAATTAAAACAGCTCCAGCAATTTTCCAACAAATAATAGACACCATATTATCTAGCATACCCGGGGTAGCTGCGTATCTGGATGATATTCTCATTGTTGCGGCCTCCTCAGAACAGCTACAAAACCGACTGGATCAGGTACTAAAACGAATAGAAGATAACGGGTTCTATCTTCGTCCCCAAAAATGTCAATTCAACCTACATTCAGTCAAATATCCGGGATTTATTTTTGATGCTTCCGGTTGCCGACCAGACCCCGAAAATATTCGTGCCTTGCAGCAAATACTAGAACCAACTGACATCCTCTCCCTACAATCATTTTTGGGACTGATCACGTATTATTCAGCATTCTTACCCTCATCGCATGCTGTGAAGATGCCGTTAAACCACCTCCTGGGTAAAGACGTTCCGTGGTAGTGGACCAAAGAATGTGCAACAGCTTCCCGTCCACTGATGTCTATGTTATCATCCAACCTTTTGCTGACCCATAGCTACCGATTGGAGTTGAAGCTCTAAGCCTATATATCTTCCCAGATCGAAAGGAGAATGCTATCATGCATTCCTCTCGAACACTATTGCAGAGTCGGAATACAGTCGGATTGAGAAAGAAGCCCTGGGAATTGTTTTCGCCGTCCGCCGTTTCCATAAGCTGGTCTATGACCGCAAATTTACGCCACTTACAGATCATAAACCGCTGCTGGTTGTTTTTGGTTCAAAATCTGATTCGCTCTGCAAATCGTCTACAACGATGGGCCCCAACGTTTCAGGATATGATTTTGACATTCAGTTCCGATGCACCCAATAGTTTGGCCAAGCCAACACCTTGTCCCGTCCAATAAGCGAATATCCTACGACCGACGAAGAAAAGGTTACTGCAGCAGTTTCAACAGATTTCGTAGCTTTTGACTTAACCGCAGTTATCAGAGTGCTTTCAGTCACCGCAGACGATATCCAGACGGCTACACGCAAGGACAAAACACTACAGCGTGCAATCCATTTTGTTGTCACCCAATGGCTGGGGGAGAAACGTTCATGGGTGATCTCCAACAGCTACATCATCGCCGAAATTCCCTATGTATTGTCAACGATTGCCTCATGTTTGGAAACCGCGTCATACTCCCTACGTCTCTTCGTGACCAAATTCATTTGGGTCACCCTGGTATCGAACGCATGAAGTCAGTCGCTCGCAGCTACGTGTATTGGCCGCGGATGGGTCATCAAATCACAGACTATGTCAACCAGAGTTCAGGATGTCAACAAGCCGCCAAGCATCCTCCACGACTATCATCCATGCCCTGGCAAGATCCTGAACCCAGTCCAATGGACAGGCGGAGCGTTTTGTCGATATGTTCAAAAGGGTTCTCTACTGAAAGCACGGGGTGAGGGGGCAGGTACATCACTGAACATAATTCAAAACTTCCTACTTTTGTACCGAAGAACAGCAACCGACTCACTCCCAGATTACCAGAGTCCATCAGAAGCACTAACGGGGAGAAAATTACGTACGACCCGTGATGCTTTGATTGCGAAAGAACAGCCGAAAAGGTTACCAGTAGGTCAAACGTACTTCCAGATCGAAATGCCAGTATTCGCCAGAAACTATAGACCAAGACATAAAAAATGGAATAAAGGAGTACTTATCGACAGACGCGGCTGCGTGATATATGATGTGGCAGTGGGAACAGAAACTTGACGCGACATGAAAACCAACTACGATACCGAGCATAACCAGTCGAAGAAATAAAACCCAATGGCATCTCACTAGAAATCCTACTGGATACGTTTGCGGTACTACGCACAGGAGATGCCCAGGAAACCACAAAATCTCCGATGAACAAAGAACTACTACCGCGACGTTGGTCAGATCGGTGCAGAAATCGGACAGTTCGGTTCCAGCTAGATCCCAAGTAACAAACCCAATTTTTTCAGGAAAAGGGGGAGATGTTAGGGATGGGTAATCGCTAAGAAAACTAACTTATAATATGTTTATATTATCATTGTAAAGTTTAAGCCTTATTCTCGCACCCTTTTTCAGCCATGCTGTGTTGCTTATTGTTACCTCAGTTTAGGATACTAAACGCTGATAGGTCCATTTTACACTTTGAATATGCTATTTTGTTTTCTCTGGTCAACGCCATCTAAGGATAACGACTGAGTTTTCACCTATCATGATTTAGTTGGAGTAAATAAACTTTCAATCTCATCGTCTTCATCTGGTATCAGCTGAATACCGAAAGGAGAAGTCGTTGCTTTATCGTTAGTCGCATCGTCTCGGAGCGTTGTGCCGTTATCTATAGCGTTGTGTCGTAACAGATTGTTTGAGTGAAATCATTGCATGATATAGCCTTAATGGGCTAGTCGATCGTAGCTTGAGTACAACAGGTTCGTTCACTAATTGCCTGCTTATGTCATTTCTAAGCAAGGTCAGATATCGGAATACTTAACAAAGGACGCAGCTGTTCATTCTGTTGTATGTATGGTAAATAAAGGTAGAAGACAGGAAAGAAACGGCTTTCTGAATATGTGTCACCGTAGCACTGCTCCCCTTTGGTAGGACAACCGACTGGGAAAGCTTGAGGTCAGGAAAAGATCAGCAACTTATGAACTGTAACTGACTGAAGTGGCTTTGGTAGGTGTTGTGAATGCTGAGTCACTGCCTAACTTGACGTGCCAAATAAAGTAAATTAGGATTACGTCTGAAGAAATCTAAAATTGACAAACATGCAAGTTACGATAGTAGTTTATGAGGTCTCTGATTCGCATTCTGAATCTGTGAAAGTTGAGATTGACTGGCCGAGTTCATTGAAATTTTCAGGAGCAATATGGAAGCAGACTCGTGGTGATATGGCTGAAAATCGCCCACAATGGCGGAAAAGCAACCAATTATTGATTTCGAAATTCTGCATATTTTCACTTTCATATATTTACCCTCTGTCCCTTCATACACTTTGTCTACCTCGACACCATCCTTTGTGAATTCAATTCTTTTTTGTGTCCTGTTGTGAAACGAGGTAATTTTGTGTAAGGTTCTACGTTGACTTGATTGTCTCTGTCTCTTATATGATTTGAATTTAAGAGAGGGACACGATTTGATACGTTATACTCAGATAGATACACAAAAGACAAAGTCATGGACACTAATTTGATCCTTAGTCTAGCCACTAGCATGTCAGAACAAGAAAAACCGGGGAGGAAATTAAACGCGTTTACCATCATTCCAAATTGATAGTGATCAGGGCGAAAATTCATATGTATATATAAGTTTTGGTTACGTGAACCGGTGGATTAGCTGTTCAGGGAGTAGGCTGATGGAGCTAGATTATGAATTTTGCGAATGTTCAAATTTCCCAAAATGGTGTCGTTAAAAATATTTAATTTTGTGGCATTTTCGAGTCAAGTTGTTGAAAAGTAGCGACACTTCTAACCATCATCCGTTTTCATGATACAACCAAGTGATAAGCACTTCAAAAAAAGCGAGTATCTAACATCAGAGCTTCCCAAATTAAAACATAAGAAGGCAATAACTAGTCATCAAAGCCTAATATAGAATAAAACAAAACGCTTACTGAGGTACAAAATATACAACATGAGGTAACGATAATTTACACATTACCATTACTAAACTAAAAGTAATGAAAGAGTCATTGGCTGATCAACTGATTAAAAGATAAATTAGGACAATTCCTAACCATATAACAGTTTCAGCGGAGTCCTGACACAACTATGGCCATATTTCACACAAGTAAGGGTATTTAGTGTGACCAGCATATCCAACCAATTTGACGAGTAAATCTAAACCTATCTAGAATAAAGGTTTTCAAATTCCAACTTGTAAAATGCTGGTTAAAAAGGCCGATTTTCTCAATAAGTGACAAATAGATGGCACAGAAGGATATAAGCTAAACCTTCGATGAAGGTGAATAATTTGCATCTACTGCACATTAAAACAGCTGATGAGAATTTCAAGACTTCTTTAAATCTTGTGAGTACATTTAGGTTTGATAAAACAATCAACATTTCTTGGAAAGCGGTCAGTCCGTGAAACATCATTGGATTTTATTCCAGGATTAACATCCAAAATGGGTTACGATAAAGTCATCTATTAAACTGTACGATGGATTCGATTTGACACTTGACAAAATGAAGACAACCACAAGTTACTAGTAAGTCTTGAAAGAAACACATCGTGTTATTTTCATACACATCTCAACTAAATTGAACTCATTTCACAACTAAAGAGATTTATTTCGAACAAGTAAATAACTATCCTTTCATTCTGCTTAACAAGTGCTACCAAAATTGTCAAATAGTCCAGTATAGATATCGGTCACCTACAAGTATCGACTAGTAACGAAAAGGAAAAGGCATCTAATACGACTGTTGGCAGTATTTTACTAATTCACATTTCATAAGCTGTAACCATCATTTTCGAAAAGTAACTTGCACTACTTTGAGCAACCTTGAAGATCGTTCGTAAATACGTAAACTCAGAACCACCTAACCCCGAAAGATGATAGAATGGTAAAAGAAAACAGTTGTTACAGAAAACCGCAAATCTTAACAATAAACCGTAGTAAAATTGGTTGGTATAATGCAGTGCAACTCAACTACAAGCCACACTTAATGTATAACGATTTATGATGCGACCTAGCTTCGAAGACTAAAGTAGAAAGAAGTCCAGACTTGTAACCCAATAGTTGGAGATCAGAAATCCAGACCTTGAGTCAAAGCTCTAGATTACATAGTATAGAGTATACAATGTTTAGTCAGCTGAATATTCACATATTTTGTCCTATATTGTTAATATATCAAGCATGGATGACGAGTGCCCTTAGAAGGGAAGTAGAATAAAGGTAATCTGCCATAACTGAGGCTATTTCATGTCAATAACTCACACAAAATAACTGGAGCTAGTCAGGCCAAAACAAAAATTATAATATGAATACTAAAAAATATCGTAAAAACAGGAAAACACTGAGTGTCAGCTTACTATAAGTGAATAAGATGCAATAATTAACTTACAATATCCGGTCTATCATCGGAATCCTTTACTTCAATGTATGGCTTAGACTGAATTCTGTTCAAATCCTCATGAAGTCCATCCAACAAGAAAACGAGTAATTCGTGAGTATCGTGTTGAGCATACCCCGAGAACTGACGAGCAATACGTGCGATTTCAATCTAAAACATCGATTGATTGATGAAATTAGTTAAACAATAATTATGTTGTATAATAGTACTGTATGTAAATAAATATATTGAGGGATTAAAATGTTGTAACACAACAAAAACTGGAGAAATAAATATAAAACTAGTCTATTTAATGCATAATTTCAAAGTATTTTCTAAGGATATAGGAAACAATATGAAAATCCTATCAAATAAAGCGACGATTATACATGAATATTACTAAACAATACAAGTTTTGTGGATTTATTGTAAGTAGATTAAATCGGTTGGATAACAGAATGCAACAAACAAAAGAGACATTATTACTATTTGTTGATATATTTTTAATTCTCCGTTATTATACTGCATCAAATTGTTCGACCTCTATTGGGATATGGGTTCCCATGCCAACAGAGGTCAAACAAGTCGATCCAGGATTACAACGGGGAATTACAAGTATATAAACAAATATGAATAACTAATACCCGTTGTATGAGAGGTGTTTATCGTGTCTCAGTGGTCTAGTGGATAACGCCTTAACGTCTGAGGCGATGGGTGCGAGGTTTGAATCCTATTGAGAATAACACCCCTCACTGGGGTGCAGGTAAATCCAGTCGACGAGTCCCAAGTAGGATGAAATGCATATCCTGTGTTTCTCTGCTGGCCACAACCAAGTAAAAGAGACATTATTCAGAAACGTAGTAGTATAATGCAAGTGAAGGTATCATTCACGTGATAATAGTAGTAAGAATGAACATCGACAACTAGATGATCATACTGATTTCCCAAGCGCACTGTTTAACGTGCATATATAGTAAGAATGATCTTACCAAAAGAATATGTAAGTGAAACGTGTGTTTTAAATAGGACTACTAAGGAATAATCATCAAACGTCAATGTAAGTTACATCTGAAAAGAAATTAGCATCGACAAACACTTCCTCAGTTAGCTGAACATGAATCTCTTTAATAAAAGTTTGGTTTATTGTAACTACTAAATGTACTGCATTGAAAATGCAACCAAGTACCAAGAATTCCTACGATTTTCATATTTACAATGTACAATAACGGACGACTTTAGTACATGTCCTAACAAAAAGCGAACAAATTCGTTGAAGATATTACTTGTTTACCAACAGGATTTGGAAACTATTATAACCTTACGTAACACAATTTTCCATCCCACTTGTACATAGATGCAGTTAGTATTTCTTTACGCAGTTCAAGAAATTATTCAAGGCTTAAGACTACTCACTGAGCCTCATACATCGTGTCGTATATATAAACTATAAGCAATAGACATAGCTTTTATAACAAGTTTTATCAATACGAAACTTAAAATACTCAAGAAAATAAAAATAGTATCCGAGTGACGGGCAGACACTGAGAATGATGAGTTATATTACCGCTACAAGGTTACGATCAACCGAGAATGAGAGGAGGTTTACTGGATGGATTTCCAGTGCAGAGCTGCGGTTTATTGACTAAGGCATCCATCTGTCAATAAGTGTGTTACAAGTTCAAACTTCTTTGGGTTTATTGAAGCCGAGGTAGTACAGTGGGACTACACACTCTGTATGGTTTACAGCATGGAACACAGAACTTTATAATTACATACTGTGACTGACTGGTTGACAAAACCAACCTCACACACATGTGACCGTTGCCACACTTTACAGTAGTACACAGAGAACAGGTGGATAGAAAAAGACTGATATCAAAGTAGATAAAGTAGTGTGAGAGAATAAACTGTCTGAAGACAAAGGTTAGCGAAAATATTCAAGCTTTAGAATATGTCAAAGAGTGAATACATGTGCGCCATTGTTACCAATTTTTAGACGTCCCTAAGAGTTCTCAAACACTGATTCCCTTCGTCTCGGGGACCCCAATTGGGTTGTCTGCGTCGCTTTACACGACTCAGACCAGTAGTTAGAATTTTCGCCGACTGGTGCCATGTATTGGCTTGGTCACCCTGAACCCTCTTTCAACCCAATCCAACCTTCCCTAGCATGTCACGTAAAGGTAGGCGATGGGTCGGCAGTATACTGTGGAAAAAGGGTATATACCCATGCACTTGTATTTACCTAAGATGTCAGGCCTGCTCATTACAATAGCTGTAGAAAGATATGCAGGTGTAGGATATGGGCATTAATATCGTACACCGAAATATAAAAAGTGGTATCAGTTTCGGTTTCAGGACTTTTACTTTATGATGTGGAGTGAGAAAGATACCGTTTATAAAGAGATTTAGTCGAAAAGTATGCCACATCATGTGGTCTGTCAACCAGCAAAACCCTAATTCTCAGAGAACAGTCGAAAAACTATTGATTAACTCGGTTTTATTTATGACAGTCTCTTTTAAAATAAGATAGTTGGGGAGGGGTTGATGGTTAAAGTAAAATGAAATCCTTGATGTCGTATAAAAGCGCATCAGTTGTTTCAAGATAACTCACTTAAAGACTAAAAAATGGGTCAAAAGAAGTGACTTTACTAAGTAAGTACTTACATGATAGTCGAAGTTAAGGCTACAATTAATAGAACTTTGCTGGCAACTGGGTTTCACAACTCTGGTGAAAAGGACCCTTAGTACAAACTAGAAAGTTTCTAGTGTTCAGTTCTCTTCTCCACTGCAACCTGTTTGTGAAAGTATAAAGACATGCCCGGCGAGTTGTCACTAACGCATTACAGTATGTTACATTTGCAAACAAATAACTTAATTAAACAAACCTTGAATTCACGAGGGACAGCATACGGCCTCGTGCCAGACCATAGTTGTTTAATGAGATCAGCATAAGCAGTAGCGATTCTTCCTTGAGATCCAAGTGGGTTGCGTAAGTTTAGTTCGGATGCCCATTTTCCACTTAGAAAATAACTGGTCAATGCAGGGACATTAGACATACACTGAATGGCACTATTCATGAAACAAGTATTTCCTAAATTATTGAGACCACAGACTCCTGGTATTAACGGTGGAGTTGATCCATGTAAGGATAGTAGTTGAGATTCAGATCGGGACCCTAAATTGTCATTTAGCTTGATACGCGAGCTCTCCATCGGTGGCCTGCAGGTGGAGAAGTAGAGTAACAGAACAAAATAAATGCACATTCAAATATAAATCCAAAGTAGTATACGCAGTACTTGACTTTAAGTATTTGTTGTGGATGGGTTCTTAGTTTCTAAATACACTGAATACTTTTTGATACATTAAATGAGAGAAAAATGAAGATTTTAGATACCAAGCTGCTTAAAAGACCGTACATTATTATTATTATTATTATTTAATTCAGGAAGACAATATATTTCAGATTCAGAATGGCATATTATCAATTTATGCAGACGTAAATAACATTCTGAAGAGAAACATTTGGAGACTTAGGTGTATGAACGATACGCAATACTGATATCACGCTCAATTGACTCGCATTTGTCCAGTTGAAATGTGAGAGAATATAATTTGTTTGAACACAACAGATATCATCTAATAGTCATACAAACGAGTCACTTACAAGATCTTGCAACTATTTTACTAGTGCTGTCAAAATGATTTCACTGACATAAAAAGTTAGCCGAATAAGCTACTTTAAGGCTCAACTTTAGCGACTGACGGTTGAGCAGTCTAAGCAATAAAAACTCACAAACTCTGCAACAATTTCAACTAAGTTGATGGGGAGACGCACGTATATCTTGAAAGTTCTCAATAAAACATGAGACCCACATAACATTAACTTAAACAGAGAACATAACTAACACCAAGGTATCTACCATAACTTTGACTGTGTAGGAAAGTAATGGTCTCCATGTTTGGATCCAGAAGAAAACTGAAACCCACATTTTTAGACTAGACTGTAAGTCACAGAATGGATCATAGCGGTGCAGACACGTTCATCTTCAATCTTAACCGTATTATATCACATTTAGCTCTTTGCTTTAATGGTTTTTCCTTATTTCATCGTTCCTCATTTCCGATTAAACTACTTCATTTTCTGTCCTTGTTACCCTGTAACTTGATGGTCTGATGTAGTGTAACAACTTGGAGCGCCATGCAATAATACCAGACTGTATGCGTGCCGCTGACTCACAAACGAAGAGTAAAACAGAAATGAAATTTATGCGGCTATTCCTGGTAATTAGTATAGTGAGTCCATATTTGAAGGGATAGATAAGGAAATGATTAGTGACAACCATTCGATGAAGCTTGTACAAAAGTTTGTCAGCACTAATTACTGAGACGCCAGTTAAAAAGTATTACGCTGAAATAACCAAGGACAGAAATAAATTGAATGTAGTTTAGCCCAAGTGGGGGACGAGGTCCAAATAGGACGAAAAGTGCATCCCGGATTCCCCTACCAACCATCAAATATGCTACAATCTTATGAATAATCGGGTAGTATCGAGGCAACCAGATAGAAGCCCATCTGCCAACAGAGGATGAGCTATTCGATCCAGTGTAGCAACGGGAAATTGAAAGCATCAATAAACAATTGTAAACATTGTACTTCAGGTTACAGTATATATATATATATATATATATATATATATATATATATATATATATATATATGCAGCAGACATCAGTCACTAGGCTGCTGGGTTGCGACTGTTATTACTTATGCAACGGTGTAGTTTTACAGCAGTTTTTGATGTTTCGTAGTGTGGAAGTTATTTTGGCGAAAAAAAATTCATTTCCTAAATATTTTGCTTTTCGACAATTCATCGAGGATTTTTAAATTATTTTAATAAAGGACTGCTCATTTAATCTCCTCTGCTAGAAAACAGAGAAGTTTAAACGCTAGTCCAGTTATCGATTTCACACACAGCAGCAGCAATTTGGATGGAGTCATCTAAATCTGATTCGAAAAGCTTAGTTTGTAACAATCCATCCCTGACATACAACACTAACTGGTTAATCGATGAATAATCTTCGGACATACTACTTAATATGACTTTATCTCACAATTCCAATAATTTAAAACGCAAATCAAAAAGGGTAATATGTTACTTACTCTGTATGTATTCCATTTCTAGACTCTAACTGGACATAAATAACCTAGGAAAGACAGTAACATAATCATACTTATAGATAAAGTAAAAGTACACAAATAAGATTCGCTCACAAATACATTTTATGGTGGGGATATAACAGCAGTTCTGAAAATTGTAGTTTATTCGGTGCGCAAAAAAAGTTAACTTATACCCATTTGACGAAAAATGCGGTTTCCATATGAATACCAGTAAGGCTATGGCATCAACATATGTAAATAAAAGTAAAAGTTATAGGTGGTCAGATTCTTGAATCCAAAGACATCACATACGACTATGTGCACCAGCTGTTGATAAAAGTCGTGTAGGTCAACGAGTACCTTAATGGGCAAGAATAATATATTATAGTTGCAGAAACGCTTAATGTTCCGTAGGTTGTCTTACTTATTTATTTAGAGGTATGGAGGTATACACCTCTGACCGTTAAAGCTATATCAGAACAAAGACCCGAAAATTTGAAAATAAGAATTTCAAGACCCAAAATTATTGTGGGAATTACTTGGTGAAACTAAGTCGTAAATCAAGGATAACGACTGATCAACTAATACAAAGTGGAAACTGACAATTCCGCAGTTTAAAATTTCTTATTTCGAAACCAGATGAAGAACAGACCAGTAAAATGTTAAGATAAACTGAAAGGATATGAAAAAACGTACAAACAGGTTTAAACTACAAAGAACAGTTAACACTACTCTGCAAACTCCAACAACAAAACCTATGGGTAGGCACACAATTCAGATTAGTTTGCAGCTTCATAATTTGTCGGCGCTTGGGTCTGAAGTTTTCTTCGTCTCGCTTCTAAGCTGACCAGAAGTGAACAGTGGTTAAAACTACGTGACCTATGTCTGAAACATATCCATTTATGCAGATTCACAATCTTACCGAGTTTGTTTACTTGGGTTCATACTACAACAAAAAGACGACTTAGAACAGATATAAGACGCTAGAAATGGGAAGAAATATACGAGTAGGAAATAAAATGGGTGATTTGTTTATCTGTAACTATCGAAAATTACACCTAGTCTATATGCTGTGTATAAAGCTTGTTACGTGGATACAGAACCTACCAAAAATCATGTCGTTTAACCCACTAACTCTTTTACTGAAAACGTAACACAACGCTAGAGAAGGTAGTGATAAATCAAATATAGTGTTTATTCGATAATAATAATAATAATAATAATAATGGGACTGGCTAGCAGTGGAATCCAGGACGCTCGTTTCGTCCTGTTTGAGACTTATCCTAGACTGCGGTATTGTCCTCACTAAGGTTTCAGCCCGAGACCGATCGCTTTAAACGCCAGAGCGTTATCCACTAGACGATCGAATCACGATAGCCATTTCTTATACAACGGGTATAGTGCTAATGTTGTTGCTTGTATTATCCCGTCGTTGGTAAATGGTCTCCGGCGCGGATACCTTGATATTGTCTGTATTTCCAATTTTCATAGTAGTGATGGATACTGACTAGTAGTGGAATCCAGGACGCGCGTTTCGTCCCGTTTGCGACTCGTCAGCTGAACATGTGTGCGCATTACATGACCAGGAGCCCACAAGCCAACACAGAGACCGCTCAATTCAGTCCAATCAACGACGGGATAATACAAGCAACGACATTAAAACTATACCCGTTGCATAAGTGGCCATCGTGACTCGGTGGCCTAGTGGGTAATGCTCTGGCGCTTGAAGCGAGTGGCTCCGGGCTCGAGTCCTGACTGGAACAACACTGCTCACTGGGAAGCAGGTAGACCCAGCTGACGAGTACCAAACGGGACGAAACGCGTACCCTGGATTCCACTGCTAGCTAATATCCATCATAAATATCAAAACTGGAAGTACAGGCAGTATCAGACCATCCTCCCAGGAGCCCGTTTGCCAATAAAGATTGATCTTCTGAATGCCCTGAATATGATTATGAGAAAGTTTCTGTTCACCGTCTTAATAGTGCAAAATGACGTAAAAATGGTCTGTATATGCAACTGTTTTTATAAAAAGTGAGTTGCTTTAGTCACTCAAACCGTCACTTGATAAGAAATCTGTATTTCCCTCGAACAGTCAACCAAGAATCAGATACTACATATCTGGAAACTGGTAACTGATTCAATAATTGATGGCCTTATCAACTGAATCTGTTAAATGTGGCAACTCGAACTGATTCATCTTTGTGAAAGGTTCTATTCGACCTTTGTTTGTCTGTGACTCATCAAAAGCTGAAAAATCCTGGCATCGTACAGCAGAACACCTCAAGTCGGATACTCGCAAATATTTCGTGGCAACTGAGTTTAACGATGAACTTTCAAAACAGCATGGTAAGATGAGCTTCACAACAACAACACAAGAAAATTAGTACATAAACGTTTTAGTTTGACATCGTTTTGCAACTGACATCGAAGTAATAATCATTCAATAAGGTTTTCCAACTAACTCTTTCAATTCACATTACATGTAAATGCAGGAAAATTTTGAAGTCGTTTCGTATAAGACGAAGGTTAAACACTTGAAACCTTTGCGTACGATGTCCACATGGTGGGACAACAACCCAATCTAAACTGATCAGCTGCTGAAAAATGGGGGACAAGAATGGCTATCGGCAGCAGGCTGATTTGAATGAGGTTAAGTAAAACCTTGATTATTTAGTGGCAAGGTTTGAAGGTCTATTACAATACCTTGCTTGCAACCCTCGGTGGATGAAGCAATTATTCACTCTGTGATGATGCTGATAAGTCGAAACCTCATCAGGAATACGTTTTTCATCGACTATAACTATTGTATTTATTTTTACAGTGTCTATCCAACCTGTGAATTTCTGATCAAAAGTGCTGAAATATGGCACCCAAAACAAATAGGATACCATGGTCAAGACTTTCTTAAGATGAAAATAACAAACTTTGCACACTTGTAAGACGTTGAAGAGTATAAAGGGTCAAAACTTAACAAAACCATCTATGCTGAAATTAAAAATTGAAGTGCACACACCAACTGTGTGCACTTTCGTACAGTAGGTAGTAGGCTACACCTCTTGTGTGAAGGCTAAGGATACTTTTCGACTGCCCACAGTGTAGTAGGTGGAGTGTGTTCGAACTCATGACCCACTGGTTGAAAGTCAACTGCATGAATCAGTCAGTCACAGCTCCACTTATACTGTCATCAGACCACCCCTTACTTAGTCATTAAATCAATATCAACATGGTACCTGACAATACTGTAGGACAGTTAAAGTTGTCAAAACTTACGTATCATGGTTCAAAACATTAAGATGGAAGAGAAACATAACATACCTAGTCAAAATAGTAACTGTGAAGAGAGCCGAAGAGCATACAAGGCGAATGACAATTAGGGAGATGCGCAAATGTGCCTGCGCCACTGCGATAGATTCTAAGTCGCATCATCTAGAATCTCTAACAATCGATTCGGGTCATAGCAGTTGTGCATACTTACTTAGAAACAAATGGGTTGAAAAGTGTCCATAATTGAATTACCTTCTACATTCCCACGAAAGATACGGTTTTTACGATGCAAAAAAATGATTTGGTTTCTGGAAGCAACACGCATATTTGATTGTACTAAAAATCAGTACAAAGGATTTCAGGAACTCCACATACTACTAGGTAGAACATTTTGAAAGTTGACACTACTGAAAAAAGCGTCCACGTCAAACACATAAACTATAATCGTTTAGTTAAAAGATGAAATTTTTAAAGTCAGTAACAGTAGGACCAAACTTGGGACTACGCATTGAAATAACCCCGAAGATCAATCGTAATCTCACGCAACTTTAAGAAACACATTATTACGTGTAAAGTCTGTTCACTGGTAGAATGCAATGACATATTAGATTTTTCTATTCAATACAACCAATAGTGACACAGTATTATTTATTTGATGGCGTTTTGATTATAAATAATGATCATAATCACATTAAAGTAACCACACAACTTTCGACATCCTATTTTTACAGTTATCACGTATTTTCAGCGGTAGTAAAACTCTCCATATCTTTGGTACAGGTGTTGCGTCACCCCCGTTCCATGCTTTGGGATTTAATTCGATTAACAGATTCGGAAACCAGTCTCCCGCAAGCAATATTGCATTTGAGTACAGTTGCTTTGTCCTACCCTATTATATGCATGTGTTGCAATAGCCGGGACTTTTCTCGAATGTTGGTCTTAATGGAGTCTGTCGCCTACACCTGGAAAGTTTCCAAGCTCCAATCGGTTGGTTTGACTTGTATATTTCGCCTTACACGCATCACATAGTACTTGGTGGATGAAATTGTCTTGTTTAACTGGGTAAATAAGATCCCTAAACCAATAGTGTATGCCTGACGACCGATAGCTGCTACCTCAACGTGGCGCTCGCGCTTGTATATCACAATGATTCAACGAGCTGTTGTGTTGGGACGTTTGTTTCCTACTATGCTAGAAAGGTCTGTTGGATAGTGGTTAAAGAAAAAGCAGTTGCCACTATAGCGTTAATTGTTACGCTACGATAGGGGTCTGAGGACAAAGTTGTACTGCTGACTGCACAGGGGTGTGTTAGCAGTGAGATGTTTCCTTTGGATGACCAGCAGTGCAAGTATGATGCTTCCCAATTGGAAGGTGGGTTAGATAAGGTAGGCCGCAAAAATAGCGCATTCACCCTTTTGCTGCACCTCGATGCCTTCAACAGGGATTTACAGTCGGATTCGAAAGCAAAAAACCAAAACCAAACTTGCAAGAAGGCTATATGACCGATCTCAAGTAAATGTCCCAAGGGGCTCTGCGGTCACACACGATCCTTCCTTTTTTAAACACCTTAAAAAGGACTAGTCTTCCACGGTGTGGACTACCAGGAAGTGTCAACTGCCCGCACGCTTCCAGCAGTACACAAGACTCAATCAAACCTGACTTATCCTCTTCAACTGTCTCCTCCTTTGCTTTCACCTCCTGATACTATTTTTAGCCCTTTATATCTTCCCCAACATCTCATTTAGTGACCATTGCCAACGATCAAAGGCATCGAAACTTCATTCCTAGTCTCCTATGAACCCGACTTCGATTTTATGTAAGAGCTTCTGATGTTCAAACTCTATATCAAACAAAACAGCAGCGCTCGCCAGAACTCTTGAATCTCTCGCCATAGGTGTATGCTGTCTTTCGGACACGTATACAGGACACGAGTGTGGTTACTGAGCTGACCTCACCTGGCCACAGTTGTGAATCTCTAAACTTCCCCACAAGAGTATCCGGAGACCCAGTCGATCACTTTGGAGGACTCCCCGGTGTAAGCGTAGCACTGAGCTGTAGGGCAGAAAGTGAGCTCTTAGGCTGGATACTAGTCAACAGCCATTTATGTGCTGTTCGACTGAATGGATCTGTAAGGACTAGGAAGGGTCGTGACATATCCAGATACCTGCTCATAACCTCTGACTACAGGCCCGCCGGATGATGCAAAAAAAGAACTCGGTCAAATGTGACCAACTTTGCTGCAGAAAGCAAAACTTTCAGACATAGTCATAATAGCAGGAGACGTCAACGTTCAAGTAGGGAAACTGAGCCAATAGGAAAAGCATCCGGGAGGTATTTACTGCATCCCCTGCCAACGAACCGACAACGTTGATCGTCTCTTGTAAAGTCGCTCTGACAAATATTTGTTTCTGGACAACACCAACTTCAAGCATAAAGGGAAATACTGTCACGCATGGCACCTGTCGACATCAAACCAATGATGGACGCAGATCGATCATATTGCTATGAGCTATCGTTGAAGAGGATCGGTGGAGGATTGTCGCTCTTTTTGGAGTACCAGTTTGGACTCTGATCACGCGCTAGTATGGACTCGTGTATGTCTGTGTCCTCCTGGTCGCAAGAAACAGGTGATAGTACAGCTTGTCTATTCTCGATTGGAAGACGAGGAGCCCAAATACGTATTTAAGGAGTTAGCTAAGATCATCATCTTAGGGAAACCTGGTGTCATATTAAGTCTGATGCAGAAACAGCGGTAAAGACAATTGGTAATCTACACCTGAAGCTTAGTGAACGTCGATGGATCTCCGCGACGTCATCCGAACTGATTGGTGCGAGAAGACTGATTCTAATTGCCTCGGATCACGATGAATAGAGAAAGCTACTCACACAAAAACTGACAAAGTCATCACACTGGTCGCGAGCGATGGTCGGTGGCGAAAGCAGGAGAGATGGAGAAGGCAACAGCATTGGGTAACAGCAGCTGTTTAAGATTATTAAGGATACCAGCGAGAAGACGATGGTGAGGGAAACCATTACCGAAATGGATGGAACGCTGATAACCTCATAGGACAGAGGACTAGAACATTGAGTAGAGCACTTTGAAACAATTTAACTAGCCCTTAGTAACGCTCCAGTTCCCCAACATCCAGTCTGAACGTGAATAGGAGGTAGACGTAGGTCACCCAACTTCTTTTGATATTGAGAAGGCTGTACCGAAACTAAAACTGTACAAAGTAGCAGGACCTAACAGTCTGCCAGTCGGTTTTCTAGGATTGT
This sequence comes from Heterobilharzia americana, assembly GCA_944470555.2. Lineage (NCBI taxonomy): Eukaryota > Metazoa > Platyhelminthes > Trematoda > Strigeidida > Schistosomatidae > Heterobilharzia > Heterobilharzia americana. The sequence continues at coordinate 48,874,458 of OX104128.1, forward strand.
AGTAGGAAATTGCTAATTGAAGTAACGGAGTTACTAGGTAGTGTATGAGAATCAGAGGTAATACCGTCAGACTGGTGCACTTCTCTAAACACCCCAGTATATAAGGGAGAGAAGTCTTCCTGAAACAACAGTAGAACTAGTTTGACCAATACTGTTTCTAAGATTCTTGTATCCATAGTTATCCAACGCCCAACTAGGGCTCAAGAACAGCAAACTCGAGAAAACCAGGCAGGTTTCAGACCTTGTCGAGGGTGCATCGGTCATATTTCCACGCTCCAACATGGAATGATGGCATGCTTGCCGGCGACCGACACTTGCTATATTTCTTGACCCGAAGGTGGCGTTTGACTTAGTCGATAATGCGGTGTTGTGAGTGTTTGACTGTGAAGGGAGTACCGAGAAAGTAACGCTAATCAAAGCTTTCTACTCAGAGTCACCTAGCGGTATAAGGGCTTGTGGAGAGTTGTCATGTGAACTGACGACAACTAGTGGTTTTCGCTAGGGATGCCTGCTGTAACCGTTCCTACTTAACTTCATTTTATGTATAATAATTCATATAACCTTAGGTGTGTCTGGCTTCACAGGAATTGATCTACTTCCTGGAGGAGATCTGGTTGACCTGGAGCATGCAGATGATATTATACTGCTAAGTGAAGACGCTGAAAAAACGCAGGGTCTTCTGGACACATTGAGTAGAAACCTGAGTATGCTTAGCATGAGTTTCGCTGACACTTGTCAAATGTAAGATGATTCAGGACCGGTCAGCAACTATTTGCAGTTTCATGATAGAGTGAAGTGATGTAATGCGTCGACTACTTCAACAGGAAAATTGCATCAGCCCAAACGGGCTGGTTGCTGACGAAATCCCAACCTGAAGATAAAAGGCCCATTCGGCATTTGCTAACTTGCGTTATCCCCGGTGCAGACTGGCGAGATATCCGACTACCTACCAAAGGGCGAATATGCTATGTTGTAGTTCGTTCTTTTATACGGCTGTGAAACTTGACGGTCAAAAGTAGAAGACATGAAGCGGTTACAGGGTTTTGATAATAGCTGTCTTTGTAGAATTTCTTGGGTTTGGTGGAATCACCGTGTGAGCAATGTTGATGTCAGGCAAAGGGTACCAGGCAAGTCAATTGATGAACTTGTTAATCTTAGTCGAATGGGATGGCTTGAACATGTGTTGCGTACGCCTAGTCACCTCCTACCTCGACGAGCCATGCTAGGGGAAGTCGGACTAGGTCAAAAGAGGGTTCAAGGTGGTCAGACCAAGATGTGAAACCAGTCGATGAAGATCCAGACTGTTGGTCTGAGTCATGTGGGTTCCCCGGGACGACAGGAATTAGTGGTTGAGAAATCTTGGTGACAGTTGGAAGTCAGTCGCAGTGGTGCACATGTATTCACTCTGTCGTCTTTTAAAGCTTGAACATTCGCCCTAGCATTTATCTTCAAATTGCTTATTGTCTCACAATTTTATCTACATTAATATCACTTTTTTATCTACTTGTTCTTTGTATACTAATGTGAAGTGTGGCAATTTGAACCAATGCACTTGTGTGCAAGGTTCTAGGTTGATTCTGTCTGTCTGAACTTCAAGTAAGTTTGTAGATTTGAATGCGACTTTATATCCAGTCTTGTTGAGAATTCTATTTAAAATCCCTGATGTTTCATCTTCATATGGTAACAATAAAAGACTTGGACTGTTTTCTAACATATCACTATTACTACTTTGTTTCTTATATGTGCTTACTAATTTATTGGAAGATAATTTATTAGCAGTGTTCTAATTATTTTTATATTCCTCATTTGTCTTTGGATTTACTTGCGAGTTTTAATGCCTACATTATTTAAACATTTCACTAAATTTGCTTTGTGTGATATTGGATGAGATGACCTGAAGTCTAGATACACATTAGATTGTGTAGATGGTAGTGATGTGGTGTGAAAGCAGAAGCCATAGACGACGGTGAAAATCAATGATCAAAAAACGACAGTTGTCAAGATAGAGGAATAATTTCTGGATTACGTGAACGGGTAGTGCAACATATAGCGTACTTTAAGTGGACCGTCGGCAAAACAATAAATTTATACACTGGTCAAAGCGAAAATAGAAAGTCACTTGACGAAGTTACTACATGTATGTGCAACAAAGACTAAGAATACTGAACACAGGCTTCTCATATTTGTTACCTTACAGTGGCAGAAGATCTACAACTAATTTGACTAGTGTGAATTCATTACTTAGTGAGTGCGCTTAATTCACACAGTTAGACTTGCTGAACTTTAATGACAACCAACTCTACGGTCACCTGTCATTGTCAGGATTCTAGCTGACTCCCCTACACTTTTATTAATAACTCTATTTCGCATATAGTACAGCTCACTGAAATTTTACTTTTTCGCACTCCAAACTGGCCTCTTCAATGGTCGCATCATCATCATCCAGTTCTTCAAATTCATTTCTTTCACCATGCACTAAGAGCCGAAGATTCACACTGGGTGCTATCTTAAGATGTTGTGCAACCACCAGCTTAAGGTCTCCTAAAAAGATGAATGTAAGTAGTTGCAACATACGGATTGTTTGAAATTTGCAATAGGTTCCTTCAAAAATAAATGTCGAACTAGAGTTAGGCGAATTCAGGTAAAATGAATAGTGAGGTGGATAGAGTTCAACTTCCACAGACTTTGGAGCTTGAATAGCACGACGTTCAAAAACTGATGTTTCTTTGTGGACACAACCATAGAAATCGACAAACAGTTTCCAGGCGTCTTCAGGTATCAGTGTGATGTCGTTTTCTAACAGCAAACCTTCTTTTAACTTTCCGTCACCTGAATTAAAATGAGACATATTAGAATAGTCTCTTACTTATAATGTCACTGTTGTCAACTTCTCCTGGATAGTCCTCAGAGGTTTCGTCGACCAACCCAGTCTCGTATACCAGGTTTACAAAACCCACCCACTTTGTCCACCAGCTAATAGAAAGGATATACCTGAAAGGCACATTACTGGGAATTCAAAACGCATACCATAAGTCTCCTTTCATCATTTTCATATTCATTAACTCGTCAATCTTTGTTTTCTGCGCTATGATGGTAGCAGCATTCCTGTAGTTTCTGTTGAAAGAAATACAAGGGATGTCAAAAAATCATCCGATGACGAAGTGATGACAAAATGAAGCATACGACAAGAATTAAGGTAACTCACACTAAAACCATCATTAACTCCAACTCAATCAGTAATGGCGCTTAAGGTTGCAAAGACATTACTGGTTAACTATAACAAATTTTGCCAGTAAGTAGGTTATGAATCCAATGTTTGTTTGCTAGGTTGTATGCACCAGTTGTTTTCTTAAAGCTGGCTTTTAGGTTTCGTGGTATGATTTCATGTATTTCCTGGATTCCGACCCAAAATCCAATATCTGTTTAACCAGCTTGCGTAAACCGGTTGACTTCTTGGTCACTTCTTGGTCTTGCGGGACGGTTCCAGGTTACTCGGCTACTCGTATGCTATAGCTCTGCTACATGGAATAAGAGGTTGAGTGGTGGTTAGTTTGCTTGGGATTGTGGTGCAGTTGAATTCTTCAGATGGTGAGTTGCCAGATAGTTGTTCGGACTGGTCATTAGGCATGGTTAGGGATAAAGAAGAGACAGGCAACAAATGCGAATTTGAACTGATGGAGTGGTTTACTTACACTCAAGTAAGACGACAGGGTTGCCAAGATATGAAGAACTTAAGCAGATGAGGTTAATTCATCGCTAGTGAGAGAGATGACGAGGTAAGAAAACTGGTGCAGAGGTAACATAGTAGGAACGGTGTAACAGCACTTGATTCCGGCAGTCAAGCTCGCATTCTAACTGGATGAGCGTAAAACAGAGATCTCTGCAGAGCTATCTAGCCTTATCTCGAAATTTTTAAAAGATGAGATCTCAAGGTCACTGGTCCACGCAATTTTTCCATATTTTGCCAGAGCCCTTGACACTGTCTCATACCCCATCCCAACAGACAAAGTCACTGGGTAAGTTAAACGCATCTGGGTGCGATCGTAGCTATAGAAACACTTAGACAGTAGGCAGTCCTGCACAAATGTCAACAAGGTATATTCAACCTAGAGAACATCATCGCTCAGTGTCTCGCAAGCGGCAATCCTGGATCCGTTGTTGTTCCTACTGTGCGTGAACGGCCTTCCACTGCATATCAGCTGCCCAATTCTCCTCTACGCTGATGGCGTTGTAGCGTCACACACTTCCCCAAAATCAATAGCCTAGGGTTTGACGACTTTCGACATTGATGCTGACCTTGCTAGTTTAACTGGACTCGCTAAGCTGAAGGCACCCGGTCAAGCATCCTCGCCATTTGGCACGCTGTCGCGATACGTTGCATTGCTCGTATTCGACTCTCTATCCAGTTAGTTGGAACGCATCGGTATTTTGGCATAACCATCCAAATATACTATTCCATCCGACTACGCTATCGTGTTCTTCCTTGGTCTGGTATTCGTGGGTATATAACAAGTTCGAATAATTAGTGATTGGTCTTTGCGTCTGTCAAGTTCGCACCAGGATAAATCCTAAAGCGTCAAATTACGGAGGTCAGTAACATGAGAAACAGAATCGAGCACACTACAGAATAACCTCGAGACACTACAGGAGTGGCAGAAGAACAACGAACTGGCATCTCACCTAGGTGAATGCCGGTCCATATTTTTCTACACTTCTGGTTCGCAGAAAGTATCCTATGCGCTCTGTGGCTCACACGCTTCTCATACCGCCGCAGAAAAAGGCCCAGAGTTAACCACAGCGATCACTCAGTCACACTCCTCTTTCCGGTCGATTTGGGTTACCCACTATTTTGCCAGCCAGTCATACCACTTAGTGACTCTCGTTAATCAAGAGAGTACGGGCCTGGGTCTTTTAATCTGCCCCATATGGTTCACCTCCAAAGTTTCTCCAGCAGATTCGTGGCAATCATCATGTGTGGCGGAGGGAAGATGTCGTGAAACTGCAAGTGGGGATGCATGTAAGCCCTTTGGAGCTTCAGTAAGATCTCTGGGGTGAAGATACCCAGCTGTCTGTGCACAAAGTATGCCACGCCGTATGCCTTTGAGGCATCTTTTGGTGTCCAGTATCTACGTCACCGTTAACTCTGGGCCTTTTTCTGCGGCGGTATGAGAAACGTGTGAGCCACAGAGCGCGTAGGATACTTTCTGCGAACCAGAAGTGTAGAAAAATATGGACCGGCATTCACCTAGGTGAGATGCCAGTTCGTCGTTCTTCTGCCACTCCTGTAGTGTCTCGAGGTTATTCTGTAGTGTGCTCGATTCTGTTTCTCATGTTACTGACCTCCGTAATTTGACGCCATCAGCGTAGAGGAGAATTGGGCAGCTGATATGCAGTGGAAGGCCGTTCACGCACAGTAGGAACAACAACGGATCCAGGATTGCCGCTTGCAAGACACTGAGCGATGATGTTCTCTAGGTTGAATATAACTTGTTGACATTTGTGCAGGACTGCCTACTGTCTAAGTGTTTCTATAGCTACGATTGCACCCGGTTGTGGATATTCGGCCCTGGAGCGCCTCTTTACTGGCCATGGGGCTCTCGATATGCACTGATTTTTTCCGTCCTGGTTTGCCCTGCTGTTAAAGGTGCAGCTGCGAAATCCCTAGCACGATAATTGTTCTCGGGTTACAGGGTCGAGCAGCACCATAGCATGATTGCTGCTTCTAGGAAGGGTTTGAACCTCTACGTTCTCAACTAGTAGGTGATCACTGTTCGGTAGGCAACCTGGCCTAGATGGTTAGCCACCTGACCCCTGGCGGGCATCATCGCTAGTTTTTTATAGTTCAGCCGTTTAGATGATGTGTAGCAGGTTACGGTCGAACCTATAGCTTGTGGTCATGCTACCTTTCTCTGGGCTGAAAAGTGGGGCGTTTAAGTCACCGTCTATTAGAATCTGGTCACACCCCATGGCGGGACCAGTGAATATTACTTGGAGTAGTGTTTGGTTGTGTTCCACGTTCCTATCAGGGGACCAATGGACACCTCCAATCGGTCGCTTAGTGCATCTGACCCCAAAGTGGCACCGGATGAGTCCAGGATCACTGTCAGTACAGTGTAAGTATTTTGTCCACTTTTGAACCAACCGTTCGCATACATTGCAACCTCTCCTCCGTCTTCGTGTTCCATTTCCCTCCTGAAGAAAAACATTTCATCTACATTAACTTTAGCGTCGCCAATGTGCGGCGGTAACCATGTTTCCATCAGGATTACGATTTTCAGGACAAGGTTGGAAAATAGGGATCCGGGCTTTGATATCTTAATTTGGGGTCCCCTCACGATGCTATAAAGACACTCGGACGTGCTTCTTGTAACGTGAGATATCCTCGAATTAGCTAATAACACAGTGTTTGGTGCGGGGGGGCTTTTACTAACCGACCAGCTCCTATGGAACCGCCCGGTTGAGGCCGTTCCTAGGCAGATCAGCCCATTTGGTGCTAGGTGGAGTTTACCGGCCTGACTCTCACCGTGTCAGAGCAGACTGATGGCGATCTGAGTACGAGGAGTAACCGCTGTTTGCTGTTGTAGCAGTGTTCTGGGCCGGCTTTCACAGCAGCGAGCGTTACCGCCTTTGTTGCTCTTGACTTTATACCACGTCTCTAGCACGGCAGCTGGAGCTTCTGGGAGTTTGCAGTTGACGAACATTAGTCTAGATGACACCATGCCTGTCAGGTGTGATGGGGCGACAGAATTCTGACTGCTACAGCCGTAACCCTATTTAGCTCCATCCGAGCTGACGACCACTCTCACTGTTGGACGTCATGGGCGTACTTATCACCTGGGGTACCAATTTTCAGTTCAAGCATTCCTTGTGTGAACATGATTATGGGTTTTTGTGGACCACCTGCTTCTCGAGATATCTTTCTTGACATCCATGATCGGTCAGTTCTGGCCCCAATACCGGGTGATCTGCCGATGACCGAGATGTGTGATGGTAAAAGGAGCCTTTTGGGGTCTCCAGTTTAGCCCGGAGTCTCTCTAATCGGTGAGGGCTTCTCCTGGGGTGAATGGGTGCCATTGTACAACAGATATGGTTATGACCTGAAGGCATCTAAGCCTAACATGTCACAAAGGGAGTACCACTGCTATCTGTCAGACGTCTTCTTATGCGTTGACGCATTTGCTATGTTGTCCACTGGTGGCTGTCGTTGATGCGGCTCCGAGGCCTTGGATGGGCGTGGTCGTCCTACTTTCGGTTTTGAGCCTTTCAGGTCTGTGACCTCTGGTGAGCCACCACTGACAGCCTTTTGCAAATAAATCTCCCCTATGGCAGTGGTTTAGACGGATGCCTGAGTCCGGCGGTTACGGAGGGGGGAGTTGCCAGCAATTCTACGGGAGCCTGAAGCTAGGCGCGGTCTCGGACAGCACTGTGGGCACATGTACCTGGACCGTGCATGTGGGTGTCACGTTATAAGAGTGTAGTGCTGATTTGCGCTTCTTTGTCACGTCACCACGCCCCCGCCCGCTGTGGCTGTAGAACTCAAAGACTGCGTCACTTCTGGTTACAGCAACGGCACATGTGAAGCAGTCGTCCCCGTACCTATGAGGTTTGTCCAGACGCCTCCGTTTTACTCAGACTTGGCCATCATCAGCAGGTTGGGATAATTGCTAGGTGTGGCGGGGGGGGGGCCGCGTTCACTTGAATGACGACAGCGACATTCACAGTACCGTGAGGATTGGGGGTCTAGCTAACTTCGAGTGATGCAAGCTGTGACCATTCGGTTGAGCTTTCTTCGTCAAGTTTTGACACGTTTTATCTCCATCCGTAGTAACTACTGAGAATGAGTTGGTCAGCAACCGTAGTGAAGCTGTATCTAGGGTGCTTCGAAGACCGGCTGCTTTTGAGGACAGCACACTTTTACCACGCATGTTAATAAATAGATGAGGGCAATGAAAATTTCCGTGAAAAGAGTAGAATAAAAAATAAATGTTTTATCTTGTCGTTGACAGTCCGTTACTGCGGTTCCGTCGAATTCTAGAAACTACTAACAAGTCCGGGACGTAGAAGTGAGTTAGATACGTTTTGCTGCAGATGCAGCAACCTGAGCTGCCATAGTTGGTCGGGACAGCTAGACCATTCGGAGCAGAATAGTGGTGATGAAGTAAGCAACGGTGCATTATGCAGCGAAATTGCTGCAATACCATTGAATGGGGGTTGGGAGCTCCTAGTGGATATTGTCGAGAAGAGTGGAGACAAGCGAATACGCATTACTATTGAAGGGGTGCATGGTGAAGTAGGTCCACTCATTCACTTGCTGTATCTCTGATGTGCCCGGCGGGTGGTTGGGTATCGATCAAGTTTGTTAGAATTGTATGGATTATCCAGTAACTGTGGTCCACATAGGTTCCCCAAATGTCGTGTAACCGGACCGTTGTTTGGACCGGTTGTAAAATAAAAGATAGGAAGTATGAAAGGATGTCACGGGGAAATGAGTTAGGAGAAGTGAGAAAAAACAAGGTGAAGGGAAGCTAAACGGGAGGGGGGGGTCGGAGAAACTTAGGCAGATCCCGAGGAGCAGGAAAGTGAGGATTTCGTTAGGAAAACCTTGAGGGATACGGTGAGATCATAGAGTTACGGGAAGGAGAGGGAGCAGGTTTAATTATAACAGGGATAATGGGAATAGAAACACCATTGTTATTGGTGAGGGTATTGTAGCTGCAGGTAAGACATCTAACAGGATGTACATGGTTGAGTCAAGTGCTAGATGATAGTGCCAGTACAGGAGATCGGGTACAGGGTGAACTGTGCTGATTTTGCGGAATTCGTTGGTTGTATTGACCGGGACCTAGACCATGCGTCGCTGTGTGTTCGTCGAACCTCTTATTGAAGCAGTAATAATCTCGGCAGGCAATGCCTTCCAGTAACCACAAACCCTTGAAGAGGAAAGGTTTGAAAGAATACGCGTTTTTGCCCCTTTGATGGGCAATTCTTCCTGGGTTACGAAGCGGTAGGATTCCACCGTTCGGATGAAATTGCGGTCCCTATCTCCTTTCAGGTGTTTCTGCAGTGACTTTATAGACCTCTAGGTGAGGTCGTTTGTGGGTCTTCATGAGCCTCAGAAAGGTTTCCAAGGCGGGGGGGCGGTTGCCAGCGCATGGAGCGTAGCACCACGTATGCTCTGGAGGCATCTCCTTGATAAATGGGGCTGATATCTGGGTTGCCAGCCAGCATAAGTTCATCGTCGTACTCAGTGCTCGTGTGAGTAGGACGCGCGCCACAGAATTTAAATGTTTTATTCTCATATCAGTAACTAAACACGAGAGAGGCAAGTTTACAGGCATCATCACGCTGATATATGTAGAAAAATAAACAAGGTTTTGCGAGTCCTGAATGGTACAGACGGAATGCCAGTTAGGAAATGAACAAGAAAATATCCCTTTCCTGCCTGTATAGAGTGTTAAAGTTTAGATAACAATAAATATTAGCCTCATATAATGGAATTAACATGAGAGATACCAGTTTACAAGCAATGTCAAGTTGACAATTCATGAAAGTTAAAAAAATGGTACTTAGTGTTACATAATTAACATATCAAGTCACTGATGTGAGTAATCTTATTAAAACTTGCTGAAATTCATGAGGTGGGCATGCATTCTCACATACCATCACAAAGACAGGTTCCACTATCCGAAACGAAAGCGCTCAGTGCTCGGGGTTTAGGTTATAACCAGCCGACATTGTCGGTCAGTTTGCACAGTTTATTATTCAGTAATATAACCGTTTACTCATTGCAAAGTTCTTCACTTCTCAGCTTTGCTAACCACAAAGGATCCATTTACACAATCTGAAGTATCGGTAGGGTATACACAGTTATACAACCAAGGTGAGTGTCTAGATCAATGCAATTCCAGGTCACCACGTTGAGTTTAAGGGTAATATAGATTAATTCCACCAAGAATATCTGTTGTGTTGGATGGAAATAGACGTTGGGATGGTTAAAAGTCCAAGTGGCAGCGTTCGCACATAGACTTCCGGCATCTTTTGTGTCAGTGTAAGCAGCATATTTCGAGAAGTGTATTTCACGCATGGTAACTTTTACTTGAAAAGATCACTTGATACGGAGTACTAGAAAACATGTACAGGTTAGTCGAGTCACCAGTCAATATGTGAATTGGTCTCTGGTTTAACCATTTGTTCTAAATGTCTCTGCCGCTATGCCTGTCATGAAAGCCAAGACGGCGCGTCACGAGAAGAATCATGAACAGTGGGGGAGTTAATCGCGAAGATGTTTCAGAAAACGCGAAGGATTGGGAGCAGTCCAATAGTAATAATATTTATTCCTGAATATGCGGGCACACACCATTTTTACAGGTATGGATGAGTTTATTTATAGATTACATGTATCTTCATGGAAGGTGATCTCAGTCCCCACCCGTTTTCACTAGAAGATATAAGTGCCGCATTTCATATGATGGAACATCCCAGTAGAATAAGTATGCAAAAATTTACGGGTTGGACAAGTGGAAGTAATGTCTTCGCATTGACAAAAAACCAGGTTTGTGCCTAGGCATTACAGGTATTATCTGGAAAAAAAATAAAGCTTGAAGCTAATACTTCGATTGTAACGGTTTGTACTTTCTGCGTGAGATAATGGTGAAAAGTTTATGAAGGAATGTATGCATGGATTGTTTACACATTGTACTTCATTGATGGTTCCTGGACTGTATAATTCTTGCATGTTAATGCCACTCCACAACAAAGATTCATAGTCTTGATGAACATTATGACTAAAAGCCAAATATCTTCACTTTTCCAACTCCAGCAACCAGAGACAATAGACTTGTTTGACTGCGCCAGTAAATACTGGAGTCAAACAGCATTTTCATGTATATAGAGTCGACTACACAGTTTTTCCTTTATAAGGTTTTTAAAATTTTCCACATTTGGAGTGTATTGTAGTGGCTTTGAGAGAAAAACTGTATTCATTAGGTTCGTCATACGAAGGGGAATCAGTGCTCAGATGCTTTTATGCAGTTGTAAACGCACCAGTGTAGGAGGAACTTGAGGACTTCAGTAACCCTGATTCATACATTTAGGGGTCCAAGTACTTTCAAAGTGGACTCAATGGCTCGACCATGATTACGTGCCAATTGCTTCATCATACTTCGTACTTATACATATGATACGAATGTCAAGAAATTTATGGATATCCGCGAGCTGAAAGGAATTCGTTGAGAAGAAATTGCAAGTGAAACGAGGACACGCAAGTGCGAATACACTGTGGGAGCTTGTTCCACAACTTGCTTTATTGGATCATAAAGAATCGTGACCCAGTTTTGACGCTGTTTTTCGACAAATGCAGTACACTCACAATTGCGTAGACTGTGTGAGGGCACGGGCTTAAAAGCAGGAGCATAGCAAGCATGAGTGATGCCGCGCAAAAGGAGGAAAAGCGGTTTATAGTTGAGCTTGAGGCGTCTTAGCCAAAGTGGGTCAACCCTCAATTTTTTGCACCTTCCTCCGAAATGAAGCTCTTCGTGACGGCCCAGCACATAGTGAGTAAACTTCCTCCGAATATTTTCTCTGTGTATCCTATCCGAAGCATGCAAACTGATGAAGATGATTGTGGCATTTTCAAGTACTGGGCGGACCATTACTTTGAATAAAGGCAGTCTAGCCCCAGTGGTATATATGTGTTTAAGCAAAGAGCCAAATGAGCACCTACATTTAGATACAAGGAACTGAGCATACTTCATTAGCGTTAAGTCTCAAGAAAACCCGAAATCTAAATCACATAATGAGCCATACGACTGCAACACAGAATTGCCAAGGTGTAAACTGACGCTTGGGTAGGAATTGTTGAACCGGAGAATTCTGCATTTACTAGAGTTAAGTGGGAGTTGCCATGTTTCACTCCAAGTGAACAAATACGTCAGGTCTTCCTGGATTCCATCAAAACCCCCACTTAGTGATGAGTGGGGGAAGCCATATACAGTCCTTGGATCACCAGCAAACGGGCAGGGCTTGCCACGTTTTATTACGTCGGAAATATCAAATATGCAAAGGGGGAAGAGTAGGGACCCCAACACACAACCTTGAATGACGCCACCCAAAATAGGCTTCTGGGAGGAACGGAAGTGGCTGAACTTTGCTATTTGAGCACGCTGTCTGAGGTATGAGCTTATCCGCGATAATGGAGGGTCGCTTATTCCGAATGATTCGAGCTTCAGAATTAACCGACTTTGTGGTATTTTATCAGACGCATTTTTGAAGTCAAACAGTGGAGCAGTTACGAGAAGGCATTCACCTGGTTTGGAGGTGACTTCCTCAAAACAATTCAGTAAGCAGGTACTGCATGAAAAACTTCTTGAGAAACCATGCTGCATGGGGGAAAGTAGCTGATGCATTACCACATAATCAGTAATTTCTTGCACAACTACCTTCTTCATAATACGAGAGGCTGTAGATGCAGTGTTTATGATGCGATAGTTTTCAATATTTGATACCGGGTCAGATTTAAATGTGGGAGATATGTATGACAGCTTCCAGCAGTCAGATTAGCATGCCTTAGTAGGGGATACGGAGAATAGCTTCGTCAGGGTCAACGGTATGTCTTCACCGCCCCTCTTTAGGAGGACAGATGGGATCCCAATGGGGCCAGTAGTATATTATTTCCTTAGCGAAGCAACTGCGTCAGCTACCTTTTTCTCTGTAAGGGAGCCACTATTTGGCAAACAGTGTGGTGGAACGGGCACTCGCATGTCCAGTGCCCTATCTTAGTGTGCAAAGCAGCCTGCACAATAATTGCTGAACAGCTCACAGATCTTGCTTGGGTCATCATAAAGAATGTCCCCATCAGTGGTCAGATTACTAGGAATTACTCTAGATAAGTTGGCGTGGCATTTTTGAATTTCCACTAGTAATTAAACACCGCCTGTTTGTGCGCTGCAGCTAGTTTTTACTTGATTACTTTCAGTAACCCACTTGATTTGAAGTTCCCACGAGCAACTTTTAATGAGACAAGGGATTAAAGTCACTAGATCGATAGAAATTTTTGATGTGTCTGCATATGCTGATAAGTACATTTTCAGGGATGAAATTTACTTTTGGCTTTCTAAATACTACCGATACCTCCGGAGCAACATGATCATGAATCGCATCCATGGAACTATAGAGGATATCCCTTAGTTCGCGTGTTGAGCTACTAGTAGAATAAGAACCCCAGTCCGAGCATCGCAACATGTACCGCCTCTCTTGGCCGACTTGGAGAGAAAAGGGCAATAATCCGCTCGTGAAAACGAGGTCAAGTATGCTGTTGTGCCTAGTTGGTTGTATTGCACACTGGGGCCATACCCCAGAATCCAGCACATTATTGAAATTATCGAACCGCCTAGGGGAAACATACTCAAGTCACTGCATATAAGTTTCATGGAGTAGGGTAATTTTGTTGTATGGGTGGACACTTCTGCGACCCTGTAATCATAGTCTACAGGAAAACAGGAGGGACGGTAGATAAACCCTAAGAGGATAGTTATAGCATTTGGAAACTTCGCCACAATCCGCACTGGGTCACCGAGCAAATTAAGTTCTGGAGTACTGCAATTTGTGGCAGCAATGTCGGACCTGATATAAATGATGCAACCACCCCCTCTACCGTTATGCCTGTCTTCCCTAAATAAAGTATAATTTTCGACAGATACATCACTGTCAGGAGTTTCTGGAGTACACCAAGCTTCAATGACAAGTATTAGGTAGTGGTTAGACACAATCGATGACACAGTGATCTTACTTATTTTGTTGCATATGGAACTGGGGTTAATCGGACGGAAAGTCAGACGATTGGATAGGCAGTGGTACTTAAACCTGTTTTTGAAAAGCTTGTTCTGGTAGGTTAGGTCAAATTGAAGTGGCAATAAACATGGGGTGGAACTTAATTTCAGGGACACACTATGGGGAATAAGACATTCTCGGGTTGCTGCTAATATTATCCTTCATTACGCCAAGTGTTGACCTACTGTATATGAGCCGGGGGGTTGACAGGTTGGCGTAACATCTTCCCTGCTACTGTAGCGGTTGTGGGTTGGAGTTGAAAGCAACTGGCTCGAAAACGTTACCATCTGAAAGGCAAAATGCGCTCATAATTTTTGCGGTCGGTGAAAATTTGGATTTTTAGTATGGGCTTTGGGTATGGATGTCTGCGGAAATGGGCCATGTGAGTCCGTGGTTTCACTTCTGCATGGGGAAGGGTGGCGGGCATTATGTTGGGGAGCCAGTCTCACGGGCTTCACCCAAACAACAGGCTTCCGATTAAATGATATCGTTGTATCTGGGTGAGCATACACTGCGACTGAATGTTGCGCAAATAGCTGTGAGTTGAAAAAAGTCTCGCTTCTCCTGTAGCCCCCGTTCTCTTGACTGTGGGAGACATTTGTGTTGTGAGCATTTTTGCGCGTGTATCCTTTCTTTTTACCACCTTGGTGCGTGAACCCTACCTTTTTGTTGGTTAATGAAGGTGCCGTAATGCTTGGTGTCGTATCAACGGACGTCGTGAATGTGTCTGCATGGGGGACTGGTATCTCTCTTTGAATATTGCTATAACCAACAGGTTTAACAGACTGAAACTAGTTATTTCGGGTTTGGCTGTCATTTCTGTGCCATCGGTTTTGGTGGTACACCCGAACTAGGATTTTTAGGTGCAGATCTCCGAAGCGTGACGCTTTGTGACTGTGCATTGCCAGCACACTCCGAGGTCATCATCTTATGAAAGAGGCTTGGGGGGAAAGCTTGTCAGCATTGTTGCATCTGGGGGATGCGGGTTTTTCAGTAAATTAGGGGAGATTATGTGCATATCGGATACATCATTACCGTTGCTATCCACATCAAGATCATCTGCGAATAAATCTGCATAACTGGCTGAGGTTTGACCTTCGGTTCCGGCGGTTGCCATCTTGTTGGTAGGTGAAACGGCGGCAGCTGATGTACTTGCAACGGTGTGCTTGGTCAGTCCTTTTCGATCTGCACTTACGTTGTTGTCTGGTGCGATGAGCTAACTCTCAGGCACCAGTACGCCTCTCGTGGTCGGCGGTTCAATTGAAGTTTCCAGAAGGACTTTATAAGGCTTCAAACCACGCTTGCGTTGTTGGCAGGGGGTAAGAACCGGAAACACCCTAGCATTCTTATAGAATTTTAAGCCTTACAGATTTCTGTGAACTATAGAAGTGTCTCGAATCAGGGAGTGAACGGAAATGGAGCAATATTGGACAGAGGTATTTACTAGTCCTCTTCCTAGGACTCTGGGCAATCCAAACGGATTCATGCAAACTACTGGCTCCAAGGATGTCCTTTTTAACAAGTTTTAATGGAAGATTATCAGGGATATTGAGGACGATGGAGTTGTGTGACAAAGTAGTTTATTGGCTTCAGTGGCTACAGAATCCACCTGTGTCACACTTGAAAGTACCATCCACTGATAAGTCTGCGGTAGGCATCAGTAGGCAAATCAGGGGTATAAGACAATCTAGCTTACGCCGCAGGTCAGCAATTACATTACCGCTGTCCAAGGTATTACGCTTGTTTGCAATGACACCACTGTATACGTCAGTGATGATGTCTGACAGGTCAACGGAGGGACCGTTGACAAATAAACTATTTTCGGACCCGTGAAGGATTCGAAACTTTTTGTCTCCTACCTTCATGAATTCGTTTATTTACGACAACGAAAGCCTTACATTAAGTTTACAGGGTCAAGACGTCAAACAACAGTAAAAATTGATTGTCTGACAATGAAACAGCAAGATTGGAAACTCCGCTGCAGCATATTAAATTTATTAGTTACCTTTCAACCTAAGCTTCAGCAGTAAGCCTACATATATATATATATATATACATATATGTATAGCTAAATGGTTCTACTTCCCGTCTAATAGAGTACACTGAAGTCCAGCCTATTACTCCAAAATGCAGGTGATGATGAAAACCGGAAATATGCCAACAGTAGTTGCGGGGACAATAGCAACAGTTAACACATAACTTATGTGTATAAACGCTACAACTTGCAAGCGAAAATCGTCACTAGATCGTAGCCAGATTGCTGAAGCTTAAAAACAGGAGGAAAACGCAAGTGATGTAACATGCGCTTCGTAAGTTGCGCGTGGATGCAGCCCTCTAGAATGTGTTCAGTTCCCCAATCTGGTTCTTATCGTTCAGTTTCGCTCCTGTTGTGAACATGGAAATCTCTTCTGATCCTCCGTTTTCAGTTGTACTGAAGTCAGAGTTTCATTGGAAATACCCTTTGTGAATAATGCAGTTGATTTTTTTAAGAAGACGTGGACCACTGCGTGGGTTTGTAAGCTTCTGTAACTCCTTTCCGCAGGTGCTAACAGGAACAGCCAAAAGGGCGTAGTAGGTACATAAGATGGCTTAGAAATGTTGAGGCGAACAGAAAGAGTGTAGTTGCCAGACAGAAGTTTAAAGATGAAGACGATAAATCCAAAACACATTTAACTCCAAAACAAATCTTTGTGTCTCAAGAGTAGCGAACGATGGTTCCTTGGGTTCAGTTTCCGTTACAGTTTGGGCCAGTCAGTTGTTTTTCGATTCGAAGAGACCTAGAGGGACAGAAATAATCAATTAATTTGTCTGTTATTTAGCCACAGGTAGCGCCGTCACATTTTCTTTGTAAGACGAAGGACGACTACTTGAATACACCTGCCCTGTACCACGGAACTCCACGTGTGTATCTAAGCTCCCTCCGAATGCATCGGCAGGAGGTGCAAAAACTTCCTCAAGAAGGGAGTTGCCTTACCGTAAACCAGTCGACGCTGATCACCATAGGTACTGTCTTATGCTTTAATCCCGAGGAATGACAAACAGTATGGTATTTCCCATCAAGGCTCAACAGCAATCAGTCTGGATGAGGAGGATCATGGGCAATGTGTTACACGATGATCCCATTCCCTCTGTTTCTATTTAGTTTTACCGCATGCCGATTAAGAGCAGCTAAGAGATCCAGATGAGGGCTGTACTGCAGCCTAACTGCCTCTTCCTTAGCTCTTCTTTGAAGCTGTTCTAGGATGGCTGTAACCTTCTTCGAGTTTAAAGGCATAACCAGAGAGCTTTTCTTCAGATGAGAACAGATATGTGGTCTGTACATTGTAAGAAAAAGGCCTGGAGTTAAACTCACAAGAGTACAAGAAAGGGACACTAGGGATACATATGCTTTGTTGGCCACAAGGCGACAACGGATAGAAGCTGCAAGTGTGTCAATTTGGGCAACCCACAAATTTCTTTCTGTAGTTGAGTGAGAGATATTAGTTTCTCCTAGATGGTAATGACCGGAGTTACACCAGTATTTGATAACGGCCATTATCATACACCTCTCTGTGTTTAATGAACAGTTATAGAAAGGCCATAACGTAGGAATAGGATACATATTGGCCCCTGTATCTCCACATTTTGAGATCATTGGCACAGGATGGTGAGTTGAAGTTTGAACTTAGTGGCGATTAATTTATGATGCAAAAACAACGGTTGTCTGAGAACGGAACCCTGACACATCCAACTCATTGCTCGAAGGGGTCTAGTGAAACCGACTGCGACCAATTCCCAGGGTTATTCGTAAGCCAGGTGAATAACTTCCAGTGCCACTAGACATGCTATACTTTCTAACACATAATATTATGACTAACCCTGTCAAATGCCTTGCAAATTGAAGCAACCCAACTCAGGGAGCCAAAAGATGGTGTTAGGGGACTCCGATATTAGAATTTGGACATGGTGTATCACGCAGTGGTACAGTATTATTCATTGTGCTTTGTCAAATAAGCAATGTTATATGGAACTCTGATGTGTCGGTGCATCAGTTTTAAGCTTACGTAACGTGACCTTATTGGTAAAAATCCATGTTTACGGCCAATTGGGATTCAATTTCTAAGTTATCCATCACAACCGAGTTGCTTACTGTTCCTTTCATGGCCTCCGAAACCGGGGAAAGCAGTGTGCAATTACGAGCACGTAGATTATTTCTGCTTTTAAATGATGGAAAGATAGCAACATGTTTACAGCCAGACGGCAGTTTACTTTTAAGAAACAAATACCTTAGAATGTCTGCCAGTGAGACAGCCGAAGCCTTAACAAGCTCTCGAGAAATTTGCGACGACTGCCATCAATTCCTGAGGCTTTACTGGGATTTAAGCTGATCAAGATTCTCCTGATTTTAAGTCTCAAATTCTGAGTTGCATACTCCCTCTGCGTTACATGTGTTTGCTTAATTTTGGTTGCTCTTTTCACTTTACAAAAACCATTCATAAATTCCTGAGCTAGCAGGCTTTTCGTATGAGGTTTAGTTTGATGAGTTCCAGAACTACTGGTCTTTTACACGTCAGTTGAAACGTTGCTTTATTTTCACCAGTGAGCGGAAGGCCACGTGATTTTCTCCCACTGTCCTACGAAGATATGACCGGTGGCTTACTCTTTCCCTTCAGGTTTTGCCACTCATTTGTAGCGGATGTCAGTGACGTTTCCGGTAAATTGAACCAGCTTTTCACAAGACGTGCGACGCACTAACGCAACAAAGTTAATGAGTACAGCTGATGGTGTGCCAACTACTGACAGTCTTCAAAGTCCTACGCAATGCTATGTTGTCTTCGGTCTGTAATCTAGGAAGGACCAAAGATAAACTACAAAGGAATACAGACATAAAGCCAGGGTTTAAAGAGCGTGGGGATAGAGACCGAGTTATCCTGGGTACTAATAGTTTGATTGCCCAAAAGGTCAGGTGTAGGATATTTGTTTGTAATAGGGGTGACCAATAAAGACGAGAAGAAAAGCATTGGCAGACGTGGATCACACCTATTGCATTCTCTGCTATGGGTCTATAAAAAACGAAAATCATAGGACTGGGCAGTCTTCGTAGATTTCTTCCACGTTTCAAGCTGAAGCCAACCGTACTAAATTCAGAGGGATCGGGCATGAGGCCATTCGAGAAAGGGCGGTGGACACTTTTACTTCTAATAAAGAATCAAAAAAGGAGAAGTGGAAGCAGAACTAAAATTCAGGTCAGCAGCTGGAGAGCAAGATCTGAAGGTAGTCGGTTTTCGCGTAGTGAGATCTCGACAACAAATGACGTCTAAGCCTCTATGGATAAGAAGGAAACTCATTTAAGTGGTTTCGTTGTCTTGTGCAAAAGTTCACATAGTCTTTTAAACAGGTGGACTGAGCTTGGTGATGTGACAGGCAACGAAAGTCCTGACATCATTGCTATCTCAGAAACTTGACTCCCTTCTTGGATCAGTGACTGTGAAACAGACGACGGTTCGTCCCGTTTGGAAGTGACAGGCTAGCACTTCAAGGCGGTGGTGCCATCCTCTGCGTTGAGAAAAGCCTAATTGTGAAAGCGAAAAAATGTGGCACATGAAAGTAGAACATGTGAAATGCTGCGCTGCCGACTAAAATGCAAGAGACAGGATGCCAACGTAATCGTAATATATCGAAGTCCTGGATGTGAGGCAGCAGACTTCCTCCTAAATTAGCTGACTCTCTGGACAGATAAATGCCAGTTTCTGGTTGTAGAAGGCTTCAATGCACTATCAGATAACTGGGATAGGTTGACAACAAAAGCACCACGTAATCCGTTGGATCACAAGTAAGTGGAAATATCAATCCACTTAGCCCACATAGAGCACATTAGGACACCGACCAGATATGATCGTCAGCATGCTTCATCATTTCTAAGCTTAGCATTCTCACACGTAGATGATGTATGCTTCACCAAGCACCCAGCACCCCTTGGTAAAAGTGATTACGCCGTGGTCATCCTCAGACTCACAGCAGACGTCTTGTACCAGGCCGATGCCCCTGCTAGACTCAATATATAGAAAGGTCATATGGGAGCTATAAACCTGGCAGCCTCTTTGGAGGACTAGACAGTCAATCCAGAAGCTCCGGTTGAAGGTGCATGGTGCTCCCTCAAACGGTTACATGCATCAGTGACTCAACCGTTCATTCCGTGGACTGTCCCGGGGGGAGGGAACATTATCCTCCGTGGATAAACCACGAAATCCGAAACTTGCTACGACAGAAGAAGAGTGTTGGAGTCTTGCTACCCAACGTGGTGGTGAAGTACTACAAAGAAGCCTGAAATAAATGCATCGCTGCTATCCATCGGCCTCGAATATGCATTGAAAGGCGTTTTGCTCAGGCCAAATCATAACGTCCGAAGAGGTTATTTTCCCGCGTGAACTACAGAAATAAGGTGTGTCTTAGCATACACGCCTTAATCAAGGGGACCGAAACTGACCGCTTGATTGAGGGCGATAAGGAAGAAGCAGAGGCCATGGTTGGATATGTTGCTGAGTTCTTCACACGGGAACCTTCTGTGGACACATATCCAACAGTAGAGGCACTGACATCCAACAGAATAAACTCTGTGGATAGAGATCGCAATGATGTATTTCGGTCTTGAGTAATCTCGACGTGGAAAAATCAACGGGACCGAATAAGCTGCACCCGAGGCTGCTCAGAGAGCTTGCACTCTGTGTGGCTGGCCCACTAACTACCATATTTAGACTGCCCCTCTGTGAAGGCACACTCGCCCGTGACTGGAAGGATGCCATAGTAACACCTATCCACAAGGTAGGTTCTAGGCAGCTCCTATCAAATTGCAGACTGATAAGTTTGACTAGTACTGCAGTGAACATTCTATAAAGAGTAATCAAGAAAACCATCACAGTCCACCTGGAGGGCAACACTGTATTGTCCCGTTGGTCGAATGGTTTTCGCAGAAATTTTCCATGCTTGACGAGCCTCGTGCAGTCGTAGAAAGTTGGTTTAAATCTAAAGATGATGTAGATGTCATTTTCATAGACTTTAGTAAGGCGTTTGACAAAGCACCTCATTCCAGGTTACTCGGGAAACCGGAGAGTTTTGAGATCGCTGGAAGTTTGCTTCCATGAACAGGTGGGTTCCTTATTGGCACTTGACAAGGAGTAAGGATCAGTTTTCAACTATCCACTTGGAAGTCGGTAGAGAGTGGCGTTCCACAAGGCACAGTCCCGAGCCTCCTGCTGGTTCTCTTTTACGTAAATGAGCTGCCAGATATCGAGAAATCTTCTATGGTTCTCTACGCCTATGATGTAAAAATCTGGTAGGAAATCAGGAATGATGAGGCTGTTCGTGCGCTTCAGGTAGACCCGAAGGGCTTGTTTACCTGGTCAGAGAGTGGCTGGCGTTTATCAGTGCTGGTAAGTGTGTGGTTATGCACTTGAGCACACACACAGCAACACCAACGATATTGATGAGACTCCTCTACCTTCAGTCCTGACCCACAGTGACTTAGGAGTCACACGGCTTACTGTCGATCGGCAGCAGCTCGGAGTTTTAGGACTCTCCAGGCATTACATAGAACTTCTGCGAAAATAAGTGGTGACATGTTCACCATCTTATACACGTCCTTGGTTAGGTCTAAATTAGAAAACTATACATAGGTGGCCAATCCTTTTCTGAAAGGTGACTCAGATTTTCTAGAAAGAGTTCTGAGGGTTGCCGACCGTATGATCCCTGAGATGTCTGGCCTCACCTATGAAGACTGACTTAAGGAGTCGAACCTCTTCATTTCGACCTATCGCAGACACAGTGGAGACCTAATCATGCCATTAAGGATTCTAAGAAATGACTTTGGACCTGATCTGCCTCCTCTTTTCCTTCCCACTAGGTAGGGACATCTCAGTGAACATAGTAGGTGGCGACAGAAGCAGGGACGAACATAGTCTCCACAGAGTACTGTTTTTGGTGTCAAATAATCAACACCTGGAACCGACTCTCAGAAGAAGTGGTGTCTGCATCATCAACTGACTTGTTCAAAAGGGGATTGGACAAGCACAGAAAACTAATGAGAAAGGATTGCTATGGGCTCCCAGCCTCCTATCCTCAAACAACAAATCTGAATCCAAAACCTGAGTATTCGATTTTGGTCCGTTCACTAACGATATATTAGACAGCCACAAGGCTTGATCCTAATTAGACAATGTATCAATCTCTGTGATAGGAAGATCTGCCTTCCCTAAGAAGGACCATAGCGTTCCATGGTTTTATAGTAGGAATTAATGGGGAGCAGGAAGGTTTGAAGAAGAGTGTCATGGGATGAAACCTCAGCGCCAAGTGTTCAAATGAGGAAGAAAACAATACTGCAAAGCAGCAGGCATTTGAATGCCACTAACCAGAATGAAGTTTAAGGAGTGACATTAAAGGCCACCCCAGCAACAAATCAAATAACCAATTAGACGTCCATATTTTGGAAACATCTGACTTTCCAAACGGAATGAAGAAGTCTAGTAGGTTATTTTGATTGTTTGCCCAGGGTGGCCTTTAAATATAGCCAAGTTCAGGCCACCGACTACCTCTTGTCACGTTAGCAATAGCTCCAAAGTTTAAAAATGAGCCATTTCCGCAACGTCATGGATACCAAACTAATGAATTGAGTTTTACATCTGAAAGCGGTGAATAAAATGTCACTGTTTGTGCCTTTGCTTCCACTGATGGCGTTTTATCGGTTTAAATAGTTTTGTTGCTGAACCAGTCACGAATTTTTTCAATATGTCCCTA
Organism: Heterobilharzia americana; assembly: GCA_944470555.2. Lineage (NCBI taxonomy): Eukaryota > Metazoa > Platyhelminthes > Trematoda > Strigeidida > Schistosomatidae > Heterobilharzia > Heterobilharzia americana. The sequence continues at coordinate 48,897,054 of OX104128.1, forward strand.
ACTTAGACTTGCCACCCTAGAGACTGGGAAGATGCCATAATCGGCCCAGTTTTTAAAACCGTTAGTCGCCATTTGGTATCTAACTATCACCCTGTGAGTCTAAGTAGCATAGCTGTTAAGATTTTAGAAAAAAATAATTCGTGACAAGGTGCTTAAACATGTTGAACCAACCAATCTTTTGGCACCACAGCAACACGGTTTTCGTACTGGACACTCCTGTCTAACTAACCTTATTACAAGAGAGGACTGAGTTGCAGCCCGTGATTGCAAGCTGCCAATAGATGCCATGTTTATAGACTTCAGTAAAGCATCCGACAAAGTGTCGCATGTGAAATTACTAGGAAAGCTCTCCTCCTTCGGATTAGGTGCCTCACTGTAAGCCTGGATTAGGGACTTTTTGTACGATAGAAGGCAAAGAGTAAAGGTACATGGGATACTATCCGGGTGGAAATCTGTGATGAGTGGAGTTCCTCAAGGAACAATCCTAGGTCCACTGCTTTTCTTGTTATATATCAACGAAATGCCAAAAATGCTCAACCTTTCGGTGCTATTATACACTGATGATGTAAAGATTTGGAGAGCCATATGCAGTGATGCAAATAGGTATGCACTTTAGGCGGACTTAGATGAACTAGTAGGTTGGTCCAAACGTTGGTACCTGGAAATCAACTGTAAAAAATTTGCAATAATGCACATTAATCATAGCAGTTGTTTTCAGTATTCTGTTGGTAGTACATCACTACTCTCAGTCTTTAAACTAGAAGACTTGGGTGTCATCATTAGTCATGATTTGAAAACCTTGGCAAACTTTAATGCAGCTGCAGCAAAGGGCTTCCGTATATTATGGTCCTTCCACGGAGCTTTCAAGTGTTTTGATGAGGAAATGTTTAGAATACTCTATTCTACTTACGTTAGACCTCACTTGGAATACTGCATTCAGGCGGCCAGTCGATGCCTAAAGAAGGATGCTGACACACTCGAGCGTGTTCAAATGGTAGGCACTAAGCTTGTGGTAGGCCTTTCGAATCTGTCCTATGAGGAACGACTAGGTCAGCTAAACTTATTCCCACTGTCTTACCGTAGAAGACAGGGTGATTTCATACTGGAATTTCGTATTCTTAATAATGACTTTGGTACTGATATGTCCTATCTTTTCTCCCTTGCTAGGACTGACTATCTCCGAGGGCATCACAAGAAAATTCAGAAACCGCAGTCGAATCGACTTAGCGTGAATCTGCGTTTCTCGTGTTGTCAAGGTCTAGAACTCCTTACCTCAACAAGTAGTGTCAGCACCTGTCAACGCGTTCAAGGAGAAACTAGATCTTCAAAAAGATATCTTCTGCAAGGATTAACACAGGCCAACCGGCTTAAAATCCTTACAACTGAAAACATAATGTTAGAAGTGCTTTTGATGAAACCACTATTTTATATTCTTATGTTGTCTCCCATATAGATATAAGTATCAAATGTGTTCTCTATACCTAGGAGTTAACTTCTACTCTATATCTGAACTCTGCTTGTTGAACTATCTTTAAATAGTTTTTCTAAACTTGGGATTACACGCCGGCGGCACTCTTTTTTTCTGAACGAAGACGATGCAATAACTAGGTTTTCACAACATCATAGACTGATCACCCAAGATAAATCATTTCATGCAGACTTGATTCGTGCTTCATTCAAGTTAGTCATTCCAGATAACGACGTATTGACACTTATTAGGATAATAATATGCTGATCAACTTCTCTTGGTAAGCAGCACTATTGGTGTTAAATAAGTTAGAAATAACTGGCTAGAAAGGATAACAATAACGGTACTTAGTTGGCATGCGGTTATATTATTTTGTGCAAACAGAAAATTCTTAAAGTCAGTGAAAGTCAGTAAGTTAATACTGGAAAGTACTTATCTAGTTCTGTAGGTCCCATATAACACTTTTTTTTTCGAGACGACATTTATTGGACATTCAGACCTTAAGAATATGTTTATGATAAATTCGTATGCAAACTTCTTTGTTCATGTGTTGTGAAAAAGATTTAATTACGTATTGAGCCAAGAATGAGTGCATTAACTGATTGAATAAAACCCGTTGTACTGCGCTTGACGTATATCAGCTAACCAAACAGCGAAATTATACACCCTTTCCTATGAAATAAGTAGTAAAAGCAGGTTTTATATCTATTGTGTAGAATTATTCAGCAATGCATTCTTCGCGTTCTGTAATATTTAGAATACGGGATTCGTCAAGTTAAGAGAAGCCATAGTCAGGTGTTATCGTCATCCACTGTGACTAGAAAACACCAGTTTTCATCTCGGTTTTGTTTGATCATTGGTTTAAGTGTGAATATTGCATAATGATTAAAATGTGCAAGAGCATCACCATACGTTTGCTAACGATGAGGTGACCGTACTCTTGTAAAGTGTTACACCTGCTTCATGTTAGTCAGCTAGATTTGAAGTTTGGGGATAATTCAAGATTTCGGTGCTTCTTTGTCGTGCTGATAGTAACTTACTAAATTTTATCTAGATCACTCACTCTTGCCTAGGAATTGTTTCTCCTTCTTTAAAGAATGTTAATGAAACAGGTAAAAAGTTCTTGTATTTGACGTAAATAAAGATGCTAGAATTACTATCTAATCTTTGCATACTTCATTCGCAAAAGCTTAAAATAAATTGCTAAAATAATGGTTAACTAGCAGGAAGCTTATGATAGAATTTCATTTGTTGGTTTATAGGTCTTCCACTTCTCTTCATTATTAACAGAAAAAATTGATGTTATGTGTCAAGCGTGTACATTATATTAAGAAAGATGTTTCAGTTACGTTTTAGCTCGCATTTTGTATTTTCTCTCCAGAGCCTCTAATCATTTACACTTGAAAAGCACCAACCTTGAAAGAATCTTCCGCCTAACCATGAATCCATCACGTGATTTAAGGCAACCACTGTAGTGTGTTGGACAAACCATAAAATTTCAGGGTATTACTGTAACCAGCGTACTGAATTCACATAACCACTTTGGCTTGCATATGAAGTGCATAGAAAGCTTGTCAGCAGTTCGAGACCAAACATGCTGTAAGGTTGAGTGAAATATGCCTGAATCACAATAATGGTTACTAAAATATTACAATAGCTGGTCAACTTTATTTATCAACTACAGTGAAACCACTGTTGTATTTCATGCATTTTGATACTTGTTTTGAACAAGTGGAACAATATTCCTGTAATACATACAAACTTCGTTTTTTGATACAGTAGTTGTAACAGATAAAGACTCTAAGTAGTTCCAATGCCTTTCATCAATATTTTTCGGTTTCGATAGAAATCTATTACATATATCACAAAGATAACACTTATAAATTGACAGTCCCTATGTAACTTTCTAAACTGTCTTTTGGGCTACATGTAAAATGTAATAAGACTTACTCACTTCTTACTTTTCTTATTCTTGATCTTTATTTCTAGCCGGAGGTATATTGTAAGTAATCTTCATTTTACTTCACTGTTTGAAAATCTTGTTACTGTCCATATAATTAAGGGAAGTAGATTATCTGAAAAATGTGATGTATTCACGCTATACATTTCGAATAATCTGATCACACGTTTGCATCTAAATGGATTTTATAGGAAAACTCTAACTGGGGAAGGATAAATATGACATAGAGGAGATTAATCATAAGAAAAGTAATGAAGAAAGAATGATAAGATATTGAGTGATGATTGAAGGTGAAATAAAAATTTAGGCTGTGCAAAATTAGAATCCACGACCACTGGGTTTCCTGCCCGGTGCTCCACCAACTGAATTGGTATCATTATCAATACCAGTCGGCCAAACCATAGCCATATCAAGTAATCAGAATGATAATGATCAGATTTGAAGATGACCTCAGTAATACGATAAGATCAGCATTACCAGGGTAGGTTTAGCGCCAGGAAAACATGTTTTTCAACACACAACAGGAGCTCAAATTTGTTTATGGCTAGCGCTTCAACAAACCTTAGTATAAGCCACTGATAGTTTCTATATAAAATTGTAAAGGCTGTATTAAAGTCAATCCTGTGACTTTCATCAATAATAAATTTTGCAATGAACTATGGTAGTTGTCTGTCGCCTTCGCTTACTAATGTTTGTAAAGCTTGCCTCTGTTGTTGCTGTTTTGGTGCATGTTCCCTCATCCTCAAGTGCATATCTCGATTACTCCTCCCTATAGATATGCGTCAACATAAACAAGCTGAAATTTGATAGTGAATTGTTTGTAACCATGACGAAATGATATGAACTGGACTACCTTTGCCAAAACTAATGAATTTGTTTCAGAAGACCTTGTGAGGCATTATACTAATTTCATAATTATGAAAACATTTATGTCTGTATTTTCCATCAATTGAAGCTGATCTTCAAAAAGTGATTAGAAGTCATTGTATTACCAGATAACATACATGCAATTGACCGTAGCGAAAAATATTTTATGATGTGTAATTAGGCTGGAAGATTGTATCGGTCACTTGTGACTACCAGAGAATGTAATGTAGTAAACACATTGATAGCACTTAATAACATACAATTATGCATAACATCTAAGATTATAATGAAGCTTGCAGAGATCAAACAACAAACATCTCAAAGAAACTATACGCAAAAACTGGTTGCAGAACTCACTTTAAACTGCTGTTCACCGAATAGGGAGAAAGTTAAGTTGACAAAGAACTTTCGAATTTATGGTCAGCCAACTTCAAATCATATCAAATGATGTACAACTTAAAGTGAAACAGTTCGGTCGATAAACTGATTGGAAAAAATGATGAAGATAAGACTAAGGGAAATGAATAGTCCATCTACTTATAAATGCTATGGTTTGAGACAATAATGCTACCCTTTAATAACATTTAGCTGACTGTATCATCATATACAATGTGAGGATTAATTTATGTATTTTACAAATGAAGGTGGCCTGTTAGATATTGTTCAGTTTCCTGGAGTTACTGTAATCTCATCCGCACACAGACATTGTCCCAGACAACTTCTAAAGTAAAGTTCGATGTTTGAACAATGCGAGAACAAGGACATTTAGAGTAATGGAGAATATTTGTAGCTCAGGTGGATGGTCTTGGCTGTATTGTGTTCTCTGAGCTGGGTTGTTTAATCCCGAAGCTTTCATCGTCTTTCTGGACGACATCATAAACACTAACTTCAGTATGAAGTGAGCTGTCAATATCTCTCCGTGAGTGTTTTAGTAGCTTGCTCTGACGATGTGGTCTGTGATTAGTTGTTTCCTTTGATTGTTTTGTCATTGACTGCATAGACTTTCTTGTTGGCTGTTCCTCTGCTTGACCTCTGACCTTTCTGTCGTTTATCATTTTTCTCATTGGTTGGTAGATTGGGTCTATGTCCGTACATCTGTTGATTGTTGACTGACTGACGTGAATGCTAAGCTTCTAGGAGTTCTCTGATATTCTTTGTGTTCCCTCTCTTCGTCAAAATTTCTACACTGTCGAAATTGAATTCATGTCCATAATTATCCACGTGCACTGAAATGAGTGATGAGAAGTCGTGGCGTTTACTAGCCAATTGGTGTTCATGTAAATGATGAAGGTGTAGAGGGCCACCACTTTGCTCAATGTAGTGTTGACTATGGTTATTGCAGCTGATATTGACAGATATTGACAGCTCACTTTATACTGAAGTTAGTGCTGATGATGTCGACTGGAAAGACGATGAAAGCTTCACGATTAAACAACCAAAACAACGACCAAGACACTTAGAGTTAAAGAGCTCACTTTGTTTCACTGCCTTTGATATATATATATATATATATATATATATATATATATATATATATATATATATATATATATGTATATATGTATATATATATTGGAACGGGACATTTCAACAGTCATTAAAAGCGCTTGTCTTGCCAACTTGGGATAAACGAACAGAAATTTAACCAAGTTTCAGTTTGTGTTGTGACTGGATTAGTCATTCTTCATTCGATTAAGATGAAAATCATTTCATTTCTATCAGAGAATGTTTAAAGTATTCACACCATATTGCTTTCGGAAGAAGTTGAGCGCCGAGTCCGACTGAGTCACTATAAAAATATATTTTAACATAAACCCAGAGTGTTTAGGAAATAAAAACAAGATATTTCTGAACGACTGGCTAGTTAAGCCATAGCTTCTTTATATTCTACTGAAGAAGCTGTGGTTTACTTAGAGGAACGTTCAGAAATATCTTGTTTTCATTTCCTGAACATGCTGGGATTATATTAACATATATTCTTATAACCATATTGCTTCATCTTGATATTATAGATTGTCGTTGTGAAAAAAACATGTGGGGTCTCCCATGAGAAACCTGGATTACAATGCGTGATACTTGATCTAAACCCACATTGGTCGTTCTTTTCCCTCTGTGTTCATTTTACTTATCCTTGTCATCTTTCATGCCAAATATTTTATACTACTTACAAATTACAAGTACTATAAATCATTTTCTACCACTATGTCACTCGTTAAAATCGAATTTTGTTTAGAAAGTTTACGTTGCAATATATCACTGTCTTTTCAATCTCCTGAATGCATTGTGCCATTTTCAGACGTTTCTTCGATTTGAGCATCGAGCTGTTCAGTCTCCAAAGTCTGGGGAAGTTGAACTTTATCCACCTCACTATTCATTTTACCTTAATTTGCCTAACTCGTAGTATTTTCTATTCGATCCTCAGGAGTTAACTGTGGAAGTTGATTTCATCACCTTTATGATCATTAATGTGAACACGACAACAATTTTCATTTAGAAAGCTGATCCCACGCAAACGCTTTGCATCGAAGAGAAAAACCAAAATTCTTGATTTGTTTAATATTTCCAGCTCTAACAGTTCAGCCAACAACCACCAGGTCGGCTTTGAAAACCTTATTGCAGTATTCTACTGCAAACAATATTGGGGAAAAAGCTGACTGACTAGATTGTACTTATGTGATTAATATTTCTTAATTTTCAGAACATAATGAAAGGACTTGTGTCCTTAATTAGTTACTTTAAATGTTAGTCAGGAATAGTTTTTTATTATATCCATCAGGATAATCGGTCTAACTCCAAAACTCTATCAGTTGGATAGAAAAATCAGTATATTACTCAACCTTATCCTCATAGTGATCAATGATAATTTGGCTGTTAATAAACTAGGGGTATCCGGTACGTGCTAGCTGACGTTTGGTCAATATTCACGTTATAAGCTGACTCTAAGAACTCGGTTTATCCTCGTCACAAAAGTTCATGATAAAATACAACAGTATTCCATATGATTATAAGTAACATCCAGCTTATAAATATCCATTATAAAATAAAATGATTAGAGGTCATGGAATTCTTTTTATCATTTATAAGAAAAAAGATCACAGTACAGTAAGTGAATAAGAAAGGTTTAGGCGCATGTATGAAACTAAGAAAGTCGATATTGGGCTGTTATACGTGTAGATTTTCAGGAATATCTGCTTATAAATTGTTTACAATAATAGATAGTTTCATGAATCAACATTTTAACCTGCTTCAATTACATTGAATTAATGAGTTATGTCAACAACAAGATACTTTAATCAGTCGTCTTAAGAAGTTATCGTTACTCGTTCGAGATTTAGAAGATCCACTGCTTTTTAGCTTATGTTAGATAATTAAGTTAGTTTCAAACAGAAGCAGCACCAGTGTGGCATTTAAATAAAGTGAAGCTGTGTTGTTTGTATTTATCTCATGCGTGGCTCATGATTATTTTCTATTATTAACGTTTAAAATAAATTTTAATTTAACATCCAACCTTGAAATGTTACCTGTTTCAAATATGTGAATACTTGCTGAGTTATTCGAAAAATGGCGCTGATATTACAAATGCCCACCCATTTACAAATAATTTTATACATCAGGGAACAAAACATGAAACCATTTAAGTACTGAAACGCAAAGAATTTAAAGTTTTTATATTCTTCAGTTATTTATAATATCAGCAATCATATGGCCACCTAGTTTGCTGACTTAACATTCATCATAAAGTACTAGAGATTAGGAAGCCAGCGGAATAAAACAAAAGAATATGCTGTTAAACAGTTAAGAAGAGGAGGTAAAAGAGTTCGGTTGAAACCTATTGTCTTATAATGATACTTTATTTGAGACCAATGATGCTCAAAAGATCCATTAAAAAAATATCACAACCGTTCTATCAGAATAGTTACATGAAAGAAAATGGAAAGCTAGTAACTGGCGACCTGCTTAAACTTTGCGTTACCGAAAATTGTGCACACAATTAATTTCATCAAATTCTTCTATTTTAGTTGTTTTAATCTTTTGAATATGTATTTTAAACGCGTCAAGTACTCTTGCGAACTTTTAAAATGGTATCAACCTGTTCTTTAAGGAAACAACGAAACAAAGAATAAACGATACGCCGGTAAGAGATGGGCTTAAAAATGCAAAGAAATGTAGTATATTCCTACTCTTTGGATAATGATGTCGAATCGCGGATTTTGGTTCTGACTGAATAAGCTGCCATCACCAAAATTACGCTCGATATTATATTCATTCACCACTCCAAATCGGACGCCGTTTCACATTTTGGCCTTTATTACTGTTACTATTGTAGCGTCATACACTTCCCCAAAATCAATAGCCTAGGGTTTGACGACTTCGACATTGATGCTGACCTTGATAGTTTAACTGGACTCGCTAAGCTGAAGGCATCCGGTCAAGCATCCTCGCCATTTGGCACGCTGTCGTGTTACGTTGCATTGCTCGTATTCGACTCTCTAGCCAGTTAGTTGGAACGCATCGGTATTTTGGCATAACCATCCAAATATACTATTCCATCCGACTACGCTATCGTGTTCTTCCTTGGTCTCGTATTCGTGGGTATATAACAAGTTCGAATAATTAGTGATTGGTCTTTGCGTCTGTCAAGTTCGCACCAGGACAAATCCTAAATTGGTGAGCCCGACGTGATCAAATATCCCGACGTGATACATATCCCGACAATAACAAGTATTGAATTGGTGAGCCTGTTCCATTTTATATTTGTTTATTGTTTTCATTTCGATAACATTTATATATCCATTTACTACACTTTCTCATGTCCGACCACACTCCCAAGCTTATTCGTATTAAGCCGACTTCGAACACGATCCAACTCGTGCCATATTGGCCAGACAATGCAGAAACATGGTTTCTGTATGCCGAGGCCGATTTTCGAGAACAGGGTGTCTCAGATCCTCATCTCGATTTCTTGCTGTCATACGTTCACTACCGCGAGAATTAAACAGGTATGTTACAGCAAACATGTTTAATCCTGAAGTAAGTGACCCTTATGCACTTCTAAAGGCCGCACTCTTGAAGAAAAGCGATCTCACAGATCGCCAACGTCTAGACGAATTGCTTCGTAACATCGAGCTAGGCAGCCACTCAGCTACTGAAGTCCTCGCACGCATGCGAGAAGTAATCGGTGCACGAACATTTGACGATGGTTTCTTCCGAGAACTATTTCTCTCGAAACTACCACAACCGGTGCAAACCGTGTTGGTGACACTCCAGTCAGTCCCACTCGACGACCTGGCAGCCTCAGCAGATAAAATACTGGAGATATCCAGCAGACCCGTCTCCAACGTATATTCTATCTGCGACAAAACAGAGCGCCAGGATTCGGAGGTGACCAAGTTGTGCAACTCTGTGAAACGGTTGCTACGATCTCGAAGTCCTAGATCACGTAGCACTTCACAGAAACGCACCTTGGCGCATCGCAGCAAGTCGTGTGGTAGCCCTAAAACGAAACCCAACAGGGTGGAAAACCCTGAATGGTGCTGGTTTCATAACACTTACGGGGATGAAGCCAGAAAATGTCGTAAACCATGCCGTTTTAAGAAGGACCCGAACTCGGGAAACGGTCACGCCGGCACGTGCTCACGGCAACCGTAGCCGGCGGAAAAAGCCGTTTGCTCTACGTCACCGACATTAAAACGAAAGTCCGCTACCTCGTCGACACCGGCGCAGAAGTTAGCATTCTTCCAGCAACGACAAAGGAGCGTCATCTTGACCCATCCTTCAATCTTCAAGCAGCCAACGGCAAGGCAATCGCGACATTCGGGAGACGGTATGCCTACCTCAACTTAGGTTTACGCAAACCTATCCACTGGATTTTCCTCCTGGCAGACGTCTCTATGCCCATCATTGGCATAGATTTGCTAAACCATTACGATCTACTCGTAGATGCTCGCCGTCGACGACTGATAGATAACAGCACAAAGTTATCTATTGGCGGCACCACCTATGTAGGTCCGAGTTTAGCCATCGTTAGGACTAAACAATCAGACGACGCGTCCTACCAGGCAGTTCTGGAGAAATATCCAGAGTTACAGCAACCGAAGCACACTCTTCCGTGCATAACCAGCAATGTTATGCATCACGTCACAACCACAGGTCCACCTGTGGCATCCAAAGCGCGCCGTTTAGCCCCCGATAAGCTCCAAACGGCGAAAAATGAATTCGACCACATGCTCGACCTGGGCATTATCAGACCGTCGAACAGTCCTTGGGCATCGCCATTGCACATGGTTCCCAAAAAGGATAGCAGCGACTGGCGTCCAACCGGTGATTACCGAAGGCTCAACGCCAAAACAACTCCGGACTCCTACCCGATACATCAATACAAACCCTCGTACACTTTGCCTTTTTTATATCAATTTTTATTACCATGTAATGAAATTAAAAAAAAAACGGCGAAGATAAGCGTAAATTTTTATTTTTCGATATGTTATATATAAATAATTCCCATTTTTACGCAACGTTTTCGTGGTATTAAAGACTTTTATTTATATTCCAGGTGCAACGAGCACTGGACGGAACGTCGAAAGGAACAGATGACCGCGACCGACGTACAATTCCATTTATTGTATTTTATTTATTTAATCGCCACGACACCCTAGAATAAGGTTCAGACAACCAGGGGCCACCTCACGCAGTGAGCCCATCGGAAGAGTTTTACCAGTGGAGAAACCACTGGGTTTTTACTTCCGGCTGGTATCGTCTTAGGGTCCTCACGAACCCACTAGGGGGGGAGTGATCTGTAGCGTCATACACTTCCCCAAAATCAATAGCCTAGGGTTTGACGACTTTCGACATTGATGCTGACCTTGATAGTTTAACTGGACTCGCTAAGCTGAAGGCACCCGGTCAAGCATCCTCGCCATTTGGCACGCTGTCGTGTTACGTTGCATTGCTCGTATTCGACTCTCTAGCCAGTTAGTTGGAACGCATCGGTATTTTGGCATAACCATCCAAATATACTATTCCATCCGACTACGCTATCGTGTTCTACCTTGGTCTCGTATTCGTGGGTATATAACAAGTTCGAATAATTAGTGATTGGTCTTTGCGTCTGTCAAGTTCGCACCAAGACAAATCCTAAACTATTAATATTATTAAAATGCAATGATTATTTCACTTGAAGATAATGTGCAAGGAATGAATTTGCTGAACCATTGCACACTGAGAATTCTTCGCTGTACCACAGGTCTTGTTTAAAATGAAATTGTTATTATTACTGTTGTTGTTATGTTGTTCTATTTGTTATATTTACATTCTTTGCCTAATACATGTTGCAATACACTCAGATGGTTGAGACTATTTTTAGTTCAGGTAGATGTTGACAATGGTTGTAACTCTTTGAGCCGGATAGTTTAATTGTGGTTTCATTCTCTTTCAAGACAGCATCAGCACTAACTTAATCATCAGGGGGGCCATCAGGACTTATATTTTGCACACAAAAGCACTTACAGATTCAAAAGAAATTGTATTCATTCAACTTATCCCTATTTCGTAACCGTACAGAAAAATATGACCGAAAAGAAGTAGAAAGATAACGAATTGAACGGAGTGTATATGGCAGAGCAGAGAAGAAATAAATATTTAGATTTTAAAAAACAACAAAGTGATGACACATTAGCAACATAGTGATTGTTTCTAACGAAAGAAGCAATATTTATGAGGCTTTTATATTATAGAATTCAGCAGCTCATACAGTAGCACTATTCATGTCTGGTTAACTGAAGGTTCACAATCACATCGACTGACTGATCTTCTTCGATCTGTACTTTGTACATAAACTCAATATCTATCACTCTGAAATTCATTCACTAAGCTGATTGCTATAAAGGTGACTTTGGAACTGAGTAACATAAGTTTGAATTTTTAAATAAATATTGGTTTCCTCAAGGTTGTAGATATATCTTGCTAATGAATAAAAACGAGAACAAAACTTAAGTTATGTCTTCTTCGGGAAAGATTTCTAAAACCTACCATAGAATAAGGTGCATTTTACTGTCATTTCTTTTAACCCAATGGCTATACTAAAGAGTTGCTAGATAGATTTGATGTAGAAAATATTGCTGGTTATTGAAAAACGTTGAAATTCAGTACCCAATTCACATGTACGTAAATGCAACACGATGAACTTCTGTAACAGTTTCTATTAATGAGGCATTACGTTCATGAATAATAACTTATTGGCTTTATGATGACTTTTACCATTTGGTACATGATGAGTAGCTCCCTTTATGTATTCATTGTAACAGCTTGTACGTATTACCGAAAGTTTTATTCACCTCAAAGACTACACAATTCAGTAATTTGGATATGTTCTGTGGCATTCACATCAGAATGCCATTAAACCAGCTGGTTTTAAATAGTCAGAAAATATTTGCTAAGGCAATTGGTTTAAAACAATTTTTCAACCTAGAGCAAAGTGCCTCGAATACACGATCAAACTTTTCTATTGCCCCAGTTTTAGCCTAATTCAGTGACAGTTTTTCTCAACCAAACGGTAAAATTGATTTGAAAGAAAAGCAAAAGAGTAACTTTTCTTTTCAGCGACAAATTTTTCGACAGACAATTTCTAGGGTTCTTTTTTTCATGATTGCATTTTAGATTAAATAACATGTATCTGTTGACTATGGACTGGCAGCAGTATCCCTCTGTTCTAATAAATATATTAACATTTAGATGGTGAAAAGCTATTAGGCCTCAGTTTGATATTTAGATTTACTGATATGCATATGACTTCAAAAATTAGCTTTGATGAATAAATGATTTATGGATAAGCTTCAAGGTTTTAATACTCCATTGAAACAGTATTACCCGAAAATATTTTTCTTGTTTGCAAACATTACTAGGAATTTTAAGATTACAGCAATAGAAATGTTGACTGATTCAGAGGTTGATCACATTCATATCAGAAGTAATTTTTAAGTAAATATACCTAAGATGTCTGAATGTGTTTACAAAGAATTAATAATTAACTTAAAAAAGCAGCAGAAGAAAATGTTTTTTCTTTTTGATGTTTTCTAGTTCAACTTGGCTTACTTCTGACGAATTAGATTTTTCTTGTCACGAAAATATCTTTTAACAACTACTACTACTTTCGTCACTAAGATTATTTCTAGTTTGATCACACCGAAGAAATAGAAAGTGAATTTTTAAAAACATTTAAGACACTGTTAGCCAGTGGTATAGTCTCACCAGAAACTTTTGAATGAATTAAGCCTGTAGTTACTAACATATCAAAAACTTATGGATTGTCTAAAATCCATAAACCTAACGTACCAACGCCCTACCTTAGATATGTTCAACTCACCGTATCATGAAGTAGCAAAATAGCTAGCAGATATACTGAAACCGCTACAACCTAAAGGGGCTAAATATAACTTAAAGAATACCTTCTGAATTTATTTCAAAGTCGAAGACATGAACATTATCAATGAGACAGTGATTTCTATGGATGTCACTTCGTTTTTACCAGTATCCCCCTTCTGGAAACAAGTGATTTTAATTGTGGTTCAGTGCTAGGTAGCAAGATGGGGGTAGGCATACCACTTCCAACTCTACAACAGTTGCCTCTTCACTGTACAACAAATGTACAGTTCAAGTTTAAAAAAGAAATTGGAAAGTGGACCACTGCATAGCATGATAGATAAAGTATTTTTTTATTGCAGATATATGAATGACACCTTCATTCCGTACAAAAATGATACTAATCCTGACTTTCTTCTCGATACATTCAACAGTGCTCGTTTGGAAATTGACTCCTTATGTGAAACAGAGGTAGATGGATGTCTGTCATTTCTGGATGTTTTGCAATCAAGAAGGATAAATGGCAGTATCAAACGCATTATGTATCGTAAGAAATCATAGGTCGATCAGTACGCACATTTCTGATCATTTGTCTGCCTTGAGTATAAGAGTAATTTAATCCGCACACTGGTGTTTCGGACTAGTTAGATTTGGACAGCTGATACTTTGAACGATGAAATAAGAATAATAGAGAACTCTTAAAACCAGAATGGCTACCCTGAAAAGTTTACAAGGACTGTAAAGATGAAGACAGCTGTAGAAAAGTGCCTTCAAATGGTGCCGAAGAATCGATTTTATCTAACCTTAGCATTCAAAGGAGATATAGCTGTAGAACTAAGGACACCAAAACTCAGAAATCTGATAGTAAAAACTTTCTTCGCTGCCACATTCTTTGTAATTTACTGCTCGGTGTATGATATCAGTGTATTTGAAAGATGGGCCTCCAAATCTGTCCACATCTATGCACATTTGTAAAGTTAAATGCTCCTATGGAGACAGTTACAAAGGTAGAACGACTCGGCAAGCTCATCATCGCCTCAGTGTGGTTAGGGAAATGAACAGTGAAATCTATCAAGAGCTAAATATTATTTACAAAGTGCCATCACAATGCTTCAGTTGCTAAGCATAACAGAAGCCATAGTAATTAAAATTTTCAAGCCTTATTCATGTATTCAGAAAAGGTTCGTTAGTTCTGTTTCCCTCCAATGGCCTTCAACTTCAAGCCAGACGCAACTACAATAATTTCTTTCCCAGTCACCCGAACACACTTAAATATTATCTATGTTTCCACTATTATCATTTTCATTTTTATTTTTCGCTCTCAGTTTCATATTTTATTAGGAATTCTAACATTTTATCATCTAGTCGCTATGAGGCAATAATTTTATTTCCATTTATCGCTGAACACACACAATTCTTTCAGACACTTACAAGGATTAACTACTGAAAATACATAAACTTCCCAAAATTTTGCCTTTCTTTATCATCCCCTACATTGTTATCTTTTAATTCATATACCCGAAATAATTTAACCATGTTGGGATCAAATGAAGACTACGCTGAATAATTTGTAAAAGTAAATTTAAAGCTTGATGAGAATTTACTGAAAATACGTGTTCACTTCAAACTGTATTTTCTAGTTATCATAATGAAAACATTTAAATTATCTCTAGTTTATTTAAGCAGTAGAGTTTGTCGTCATTAGATAATATTCTGCTCGGATGACTCAATTTTTCAAAAGTTTTGGAAAAGTAGCGTTCCGTAGTTGTGATGAGTGATTGATTATTTATAGTGTTGAATTATTTAGTAAACCTGTTGCATAGATACCATGCCAATTCTAATGTTTGAGTTGAGTGAATCTGTGTTATCGAAGCTCATGGTATATATGATATATGTCTGCCCTTTTTGGACTGAGATTTACCAGTATGAATCCTCATTTTCTTGGTTTAAAAAAATGGGAAAAAATAATTTATTTTACAAGTGGTAGCTAATTGTTTGTAGTGATTTTTGTGCTATTGAGATTTCAATGAGGAAAGTGGTCACTCTTTAGGTATCTTTTCCAAAATTCAAAGTTAGCTGTATAATTTTTTTTATTGGCTTTTTCATTTTGTCATGGAATACTTAGATTGAATTCACAAAGGTGACTGTCAGTTATACTGCAAATATCCTAGTAATATTCATGTTACAGTTATCTTTATTTCATTCTAATAAGTTACACTGATTCCACTCTTGTTCACTGCTGCCTTTCCAGTTATATTAATTTCCATAGACAAAAAAGTTGATTGATTTTTGTTATGTATAAAGTTGGATTGAACATCTACACAAAATGATCACTAATTACTTTTTTGAACAAAGTTAAATGTTCAGAAGAAATGAGTTCAGCCTCTTTTTTTTCCACCTTGTCCATCTACATAAATTGTCAGTGCATAAATGGTTTCTTTTCTTATTCTTCATCTTACAAGCTGTTGCCATAGGTTTGAAGGATAACCATTTTCGATAAGAAATATTCAAGGTACTTCTAGCTGCCTTCCAAGTAGCATTCTTCATTAGGACCCTGTTGTTTTTACTCTGAAATGAAACAGACAAGTCAAAAGTCTAAAAGATACACTCACAAAAACCCAGTTACGTACGTTTGTATCAACAAGACAAAAGATACAGAAGTTGTCGATTTTATAACATGCCTGTAATCATTAGATTTATCATACAGCGTAACAGTATTGTTTACTGGATTACTTAATCCAATGAAAAATACTGTTACACTGTGTGATAAGCCTGATAAATCAACAGAAATGAAATTACATTCTACTGCTGTGCACAAGTTTTGCTCTTATTTTAATGCATGTAATTATTTTGGTCTTTCACAAACTAGTAAGAAGCTTAGCGACACAGCACCAGTTTACGGTAATCTATTTGTCTAAAGTCTAAAATATGTTTTTCAGTTCGCTCAAATGGTGGAAAACTTGAACATCTCGAATGAATTCATGGCTTCATTTGATTTTTCGTTTTTATTTACGAAGATTCCACTTGAAGAAATCACACCAACCATTTGTCAAAATTCCAACCTTCTCTCACCGAAAGGATGAATCTAAGCAGCTTTTACCAAAATAAACTGATGATTTATGGTCTCAGTATCATAATTTCTCATGTTGTCAACTTGAGTCACTACGGGTAGTCCATTGGTTACAATCCTAGGTGATATTTTTGTGGTTCACCGAGAGCAGATGAAGAGGAAACTTGAAACTGATGAGACAGCATTTTATGCCAGGTATGATGACGATACATTTGTCATTTGCAATAAATGAAATCCTACTATTAATGTACAGCATTATAGATTTCATTTTCTGGACGTTCATACCTGTTGTGACGCATGTGGCAAGATTCAAAGAAACATTAATCGGATGGAAATCTGGAGTGGAATTTAGGTGAAATTCGATAAGTTCTCTCTCATAATGTACAAAATAGAACTATTTAGAAAACTATTCAGCCATACTAGAAGGCTGTATCTTAAAAGGAAACATGATAAAGAGTTAGCGATAGTTGGAAAATGCTTGTGTACTAACGACTGTTCAAAGAAATTCACTGATTGATACCATAAATCAAGGCACAAACAGCAGGGTGTAGCACTGGAAAAAAGATCTACCTTTCTACTGCTTGACTTCAGCGGGAACCAAACTTAAAGGAGAAAGGATCGAAGACTGATTAGTGTGTTTAAAAAAACGTATCCTTCGGTTGGATTGATATGTTTGTACCAGGCAAACTGCTCTTTACGACAGGAGAAAATCAACAAGTTTCAATCACATGTTACCTCCACCTGTGCCCACGAACTTACCTGTAAGCATTAAAGCACACACATTGAAAGAACATTGGGGAAAATTTTCGTCTGCATTTATGGCATATCCCTAAGAAGTTGAGCTTAAAGAGTTCACAAATACTCAGCAGCAAGATTGTTCATCTTCCACTGAATACTATGCACAATATTGACGATCTTAAATCATGTAAAGTGATCAGTTAAGCGCAAAAGCACAAACGTATTACGGTTTGCTTAGTTCAGTCATGTCTAAGTTTGTAATCAAAATAACATAGATCATGGTCTCTCATTGCTCTGTAGATCATAGTTCGACAGAGCATACATCAGAAATCTCGATTACTTCATTCTCGCTCTTTTTCTCTTCTACTCGCTTTCAAACTACACTTCTCAGAATTGCTCATCTTACTCTTCCAGCTACTTTGAACTTGCAAGGATTTTACGGTCAAAAAATCTTTGATATTGATTTCCCACGTCTAGCTGTTTGTTAATTTCATCTACTTCCTAATCACTTTCAAAAATAATCACTTAATTTTCTTGTAATTCTTACAATTTACTGTTCGTTAACTGATTTTGTACCTTTATTGTTTCCTTTTTCTGTGAATAAATTATTGTCAATTTGATAGAAGTTTGTGAATTGTTTTCGAATTGTTTGCATCTGGATTTATTTCAAGTTGTAAGCAGTTGATAAGTTTCTGGTAAACAGAGATGACTTCAGAGTATTGTTTAATTGTTGATTTCGCTTTATTCAAGTTGATATTTATCAAAGATTTTTGTTTTTAACAATCAGTAAAATAGTAGATGCCATGTTTGATAACAAAATTTACCTTTATGGAAGTTCTAAGCAAGAATCTAGCTAATCAGTTCCAAGAAGAATGTAGTGTGTGTTATGGATTCTACTGCTGGTCACCACCAAACAAATTACATTATGGTGGGCCCCCAGGCCATTTTGAGGCTTCTGTATAAAAGCTTATGCACTAAAAAAGGTCAGTCAGTTCGGTCCAACGTAAAAATAGACAGGAAGATACAAGTATTATTAAGCAACAACCGATATTCACTTCAATATTCACGAATCAACAGTCTAATGGACAATGCTCTTGAGTATGAGACGATGGGTATTAGGTTGGAGCCCTATGTTGAGAACCCTATGTTAGTGAGGAGTCCAAAATAGGATGAAAAGCAACTTCCAGGATTCCATTGACAGCCACAATCAATGAAGCTGCATAGGAAATCAAGTATATAAATCTCAACAATAAGCTGCATTCTGCTTTGAGATTTAATTCTACTGGTTTACTTGCAGTGGTTCTGTTTACTTTGAGGAGAATTGTTCAAAATGTTCAAATCTGACACTGCACCAGAAAGGGGACATGTCATGCTGGATATTTATATCTTTAATTATGAAATTGAGTTTCGGTTGTCTGAATATTGTGGAGAAAGAAAATAACCAAAAGTTATCTTGTATTACATAGAAGTTATACAAATAACTTATTAGTAGATAAATTTAATTAGTTGTTATCAAATTAAACGAGTAAAAGTGCCTCTTTAGATAGACTGCTTAAATGTTAGCCAACCTCATAATACTATTACAAGAAGATAAAACTTACTAACTGCAGAATGAATACAAGAAATGTTTATCTATTTTTCTAAAGGTGTGTAGAAATCTTGCCCCTGTTGTTTGTTGCAGTTGTCCCCGATGAACACAATAGATTAATAGTAGCAAAGTAGAATAAAAAACTTGACTCAAACTAATTTGGTTATTTAATGAGTGATATTTTGATGAATATGACCAGCTGTTCATAAGAAAGAATGACAAGCATATAAGGTGGAAGGAAATGAGAATACGGATAGCAAGAGAGTCACTTAGCGTTTCGCTATCAGTGATAAATGATAAATAAAAATGATAACTAATATACAGTCTAAAGTGTTTGTTGAAATAGTAGTAAACCAGATGCTCACTCCATTACGGTACTTTACTTGGTTGTAATGAAGGGAAACTAAAATATTGTTTTTATCTTATCTCATTGTTGACATGGTGAAACATGTTACTTGGATGCAGGCAGTTAGAAGGCGGCCCAACAACTAGGTCTCGTGATTGAAAGCACTCGTTAGTAAGGTGAATCTGAAACCTCCACAGAACTGATGTCCCGTTCGAGACTCTAGCTTATGTCACTGAGTGCTGCGAACAGAGACATTACCACTGAGATATTCGGGCGGCGATTGATCTTATGTAAGACTAAATTAGATACACTGACTGATCACCAAAGTGTAACCATTTTTATGTTTTATGGTTCTGAATAGTGACAGTATTCCATTGATCATTTTATAGTGTGGCAGATTTCCTCCATCCAACTAACATCTATCTCAATGTATCGTGATGATGAGTCTCTTAGTTTGGCGACCACGTTTCAAAATGATCAATGAAGGCCGGTCAGCACTCAAAACTAGACAATATGAAGTTGTTTATTTACCAGAGACCAGCGAATAAAATAGACTACTTTATGAAATATTTAAATAAAGCAAAAAGCAGATGCTTGAATACTGTAATAAACCTCATTGATATGATTTAATCCATTTCTAGTCGAAGTAAACATATACCAGCTTAGATTTCTATGCACAAAAAGTATCTCATATCAACATGTTTCTATGACATCACTTATCTCATCAAGTCAAGCATCCTTTTTAGAAGTTTAAATAGTTTTACATTTCCCGTAGATATTCTCGGCTTGCAATGAAACTGGTAACTATTATTTATATCCGATGCAGAAAACATATGGCAACTGGTAAATAAAGATAAGACACACCAACTTGTACCAGCCTGACTGTTAATTTCCTTAGCAGGCGCATGATAAACATTACGGATTCAGTGGTTGCAAACAGACCGAAATTCGAAGGTTTACTGCGTAAGATCAGTAATTGGAGAGTATTTGCAAAAAATGGCAACATTCCATTAAATGTTTGGTGTTATCAAACTAATTAGTGTTTATTTTTGAAATAGGGGATTGATTGTGAACATTTCATAGTAATAGTCATGATAATCTAAATGCCTTTCTCCCGTCGCCATGATAATTACAACAAAATATGCAGAACCACCTTTTTCGCTTTCTTCTTAGAGACCTTTTGTCTATAAGTGTCAATTTATTGAGTAATGTTAACATTTTTGAACAAGATTTCGTACTATAAGACAAAAGTCTTTGGTGGGAACTGTTACCACGAATTCCTCTGAATTCCTACTGCAAAAATAATGGTCGTCGTCAAAAAGATTGCTTACCTGTAACTCCTTATGTGCACAAGAAATATCAAAAGATCTGTTTGGTTATTTCGTTACACTTAGAGAGGTGTTGTCTATGTGGAAACATCTACTTAAAAGCAATTTGTCTGGTTGGCTACATTTAAGTAGGAATAAGTTTTGAATGTTTAAAGGTAACTTTCCAGCCGTTTTGACATACAGCTAAAAAGTTTACGATTTATAGATTCAGTACAGACGTAATCCTTGAGAACAAAGGCTTAGTTAATCAACTTATGAACGAAAACTTCCAGAAAAGACCATGTAACTAAGCTGCTCTGGAGATTAAAGAAAAATGTCTATACGTGGGGAAGTTATCGTGTATTATACAGTAGACTGAAGTAAAGCAGTTTCAGCAAAAATAAACACAACAGTTTCGACTTAAAAATTGAAAACCGAAGTCATATTAATTGATGAGGAATGTGGTCCATGATTTTATCGTAAAGCTTGGATATCATTGTCACTTCTTAGGAAGTCTTAGTAAGGAACAAAAAAGATTCTATCAAGCCTGTTTGCCTTTAAGTTTCATTTAGTTGTTACATTAGATATAGCTGCAAGTTTCTCAAACTTTGTCACTAGGGTTCGTAGTGAAGTGAGAAGCATCTTACTCTTGTAAATCAGTCAAGTTCTCGGAAAACATAAATGTCTGTGATAGCTTAATCATCATTGGAGAATTTTGATTGCTTTCAAGCTTTTCCTGTCTAAAAAAACCTCAAACAGAGATAAACCAAAATACCACAAAGCCTTATGTTAATACGAAGTTTCTTAAGTCATTTATCCAGATTTCAAGTTTATTGGGCTGGATGCAGATAATCATAACCGTAACTATAGGGCTTAAGTGTAGAATAACTGGTTTCTGCTGAAATCGTTAAATGATTTGCACTTTTCTATAGCGCGTGTAAGAACAAACGATGCAAACAATTTGCTTTTAGAATGATATAACTGACATTAAATTATTACTGTTATAGTTCCAAAAATGCACGGGAGGATAACGGAAGTCATGTCTCTCTTTAAGCGGCTGTTTTCTAGATTCGCCACTTATATCCTGCCTCAAAACATGCCTATGTATTGATTGGAAGTTGATACTGATGAGGGAGGATAAAATTTAGGTATAGTTACCCACTGAAGTCAACTACAGCTTTTTGCCAAACTGTTTTATGTGCAAAACATATTCTGTCAAGGACGGTATTATTTAGACACCATTCACATGAGTGTATGTATTTTGTATTGCGTACATGTCAGAACCTATCAGAAGGAATTTTTCAATACCTTAAGGCAAACCCGTGTCACGTCACTCATTGTTTAACTGAGGCGCACTACAACTGAGAAGTATAGAATGTAACCAACGTCTTGTTGGTTTTGTTTATGTATACTAGACAATCAACGCATAAGTCTGCATCTTCTGAGTGCATTGAAGAGTTTCAACGAAAATTATGAAGAAGGTTTCTGAATAGTTTTCATGTGAAATAATTGATACTTTGAGTGTATCAAATCAATGTAGTCTTCTATGTTCATCAACAGAATCTTGAAAGATTAGCGTGAATGCAAAAGTTCCATCATTTTGTGAACTCAAAATATTCAGCTTCACTGGAAACACTATCTAAAATACATCGCAAACTCTGATCAGCTCTTTTATCAAAACAGATGTGAAAATACTTCAATGCACAACAAAAATATTATTATTACACCTGTATGACTACAGTGATCAGATTAAATTTTCCAAATCTGTCTTTTTAGTGGAATTTAATTCTGTATTGCTAATTCATTTCCTGGCTTTCATATGCTTCTCTGTTCAAAATTATTCCTGATTTTTAGTCGTATTTTGTTAACTCCTTTCTCATATCATTTTTGCTACTCGATTGACTTTCTGTGGGACTAGAAATTCCTTCCTCATTATAATCCTTTCTATTTACCATTTGAAAATGCAAAAGAAATGAAGAAGAATTTGTCTAAAAGATAACCATTTATGCTACAATCTTTCTTTCACTTTGCTGACTGTAATTAGTTAAAAAAAATTTGCTGTATAAAAAAACATACTTTTTTTAGTCAGGTAATTGCTGTAAAACAACTAGATAAGTCATTATAGTTAAACTACTTAAAAATGTATTTCAGTCGATAAGTTAGTATGAACAGGATTTATTGTTTGGTCCCTGAAGGGCAATCACCTTCATATTAACGAATCCTGAATGCTGTTCATGGTCTAGAGATACTTTCCAATCGCCTAAATCCAACTAAAATCAATCGAAATACAGCACAATTATCATTCTCCTGGCTTGATAGCTGAATTTTGGCATAGTGGATGAAAATCGGTCAGCACTTAGGACTGGACAACGTGATCAATGAATGAACTTAATTTAGTCCTATTGGGGGTCGGCTTAATCTTGAATTGTGCAGTGGTAGTTTATCTAACTGAGGAAATAAGGGGTGAAGGTTCGAATCCATGACAGAACCTTAATGACGCGTGCCAACAAGCAATAAGCTTTGTTATTGGGCTTTCTGCAGATTGCCTGCAATCAGAGTATGGCATTCACTATTTGTTCATGAGTTCAAACGTCACTCAGTCGGTTGAGCAAAAAAAACTTACTTTGAAGATCCTAGGTATCTTAGTGGTCAGCCTATATTTATACAATGATAAAAAATGCTTTTGGTAAATACAACTGGCAGTAATTCAATCGGTATAGAAAGGAGTCAAATAAAAGTTTTAGGATACAAAACTGTTCTTAAATTTTTATTCCCCTTTGAGTGAATTTATTTACCTTCATAACAGTTTTTTGTGTTGAATTTAAAAGTAATAGAAACTGCTTTAAAAATTTTTTTGTCACTTTACTATAACCTTTTTTATTGACGAAACGATAATGAATATTTTCTAACTTGCCTTACAGATGCATTGTAAATGTCAAAAAAAAATTGTGTGCTTTTTCTATGTCTGCTTTTGAGTAAAATCAAATTCATATGGAATAACTTCTAAGTACAGCCTCCGACTGTAGTAACATCAATTTTTTTACATTATCGACAAGCAAGAGATATTCAATGTCCTATTAAAAGCTACATGATTTGCGCTGCTAAGAAGTCATGACTAGATAAGATAACATTAGTTAAACTCCAGTGACAGATCAATAGACCTAGATACATATTCAAAAAATGAATTGATAGCGGTCTTGTCAAAACAGACACTTATAAAAAAGTATATTGCTCTTAAACATAAGATACCTTAACTTAAGATTCAAACAACTGCTTGTTTCAGAGTTTATTCTTTTGTGCTTATTTTTATTTACTGAGAATTCTGATTTTACTTATGGACTGTGATAACATCACATTTTTAACATGAAGAATGAACCCCACTTTTCTGCTGTCAGTGAACAAAAGGGTTTAGGCGACCTATACATTTGCTAACATTATCCAGAATACTTTAATCAAAAAAGAATAACAATAGTAGCATAGTCCGTATCAGTCCATTTCGAGGGTTATTCTCAGACGCTTTACAGTCTATAGAATGTAATTTTTATAATGCGAAACAAAGTAAGCAACGTATTTACATAAATGCGACAAAAATGTGCTGA
The DNA here is from genome assembly GCA_944470555.2 of Heterobilharzia americana. Classification (NCBI taxonomy): domain Eukaryota; kingdom Metazoa; phylum Platyhelminthes; class Trematoda; order Strigeidida; family Schistosomatidae; genus Heterobilharzia; species Heterobilharzia americana. The sequence continues at coordinate 48,921,354 of OX104128.1, forward strand.
TGGAAACAAAACATAACAAAAAGGCAGGCTATCCAAAAGTGATTGCATTTGATGAGGTTATTAAAACCACTCAAAAGTTAATCATTTATCCACTGGTAAAATGAACATACTAAAGAAGATAGCAGAAATTTGCAGGGGGTTGTTACCAATGTTATGGTTGTTAGCATTTACGAACATATCTTGGAGAATTTAAGAATTATAGGTTCAGAGGTTTTAAATAACCCAAACACTTGAAATGCAATTGATACTCACCATAATTTTAATATGTTTGATTTCTTTAAATTAATCCGATAAAACGGTGTCCAACTTTTAGCAGTTCACTGAACTTTATTTACAGGAGGATAGGGTTGCCAATCTTACTTTACCTGGGGATCTTGAATTCTAGGATTTGTATTTGGAAAACTCCATGATTTCACAGTCATCCACCTTCCTATTTTCTCTTTTCACCCACTGCAAAAGCTACTCTCACTTTCTGAGTTGTGTTCATGTTATTACTCAGCATGAGGAAAATATACGGGATATTTGCTACATTCTCGTAATCTTGATGTCACTTTTTGCAAAAAAGTCTGAATAATGTTATTTTAAACCCTCTCCAAACTTCTATTAAATGTGAAATTTATCTACGGATAAATAGTTAACCTTAGAATAGCTTTGAAAACTTTATGATATTTGATCAATTTTGGTTAGCTTATGTATTTCTTATCTTCTGTTTCAGTCGGTACAACCCTGTCAAATTTATGTATGTTGTGTACTTGGCTTTTTATTATAGACACTATTATCTATAGGGTGTAAAACGGCTGAAGAGGATCCACGAAATATTATTCTGTTTGCACTTTTCAACTTCATGATAGAAGGAATTTTATAAAACTAATCAGAGATAATTTTGACACTAATTACTAATTTTCTGAAATCATAACATGCCATCTAATCTGAATAATAATAATAATCGCTTTATTCAAAACAACATGTATGATAAATTACGGAATTATCAGCAGGTAATGTTTCAATAGATACCCTCACTGTACAATATTCTTAAAAGAAATAATTTCTGCTTCTGAATAGTGCCAATAATAGCGAAATAAAAGGCAGTAATTGGAAACGAGTAACCAGTGTAACGTTAGTGTCTAGTCCGGATTGTGGATGAGTAGAAAATAATGCTGGGGGTCGTTTAGACAGCCAGCACAAAAACTATATTTTTAGACATCTATATGTCTATTTCTACCCGGTGTAACGTTTTTCCTTTGTTTCCTATAAAGCTTGAGAAACAAAAGTTTGAAAACATTTCAAAACATTGCGAGAGTACATTATACATTTGAAAGAAGCATATGAGAAATTAAAACAAACAGAAATTGAAAAATTTGACGAAATATTGTCAGCGAAAAATGTTTTGGTAGCCTATCATTTAAGCAAGTCGCCGTATCTAGGATGGGAATATCTTGCTGAACATCCGGTTTTATTTAAATAAAATAAAGTTGTTCCCTCGATACTTTTCAACTAAAGTAGAAAGAGAATCACATAAAGTTTTGAGTCCTACATTATATTTAGTAAACCTTTTGGTGAACTGTCTATCAGTAGGATTTAATTTTATTTCCATTTACTACTACTGCTACTACATGTGAAACAAGATCCGGATTTTCAACACCAACATCAAGTCAGTGCTTCTGTATGGCTGAGAGACTTGGCGCGTCACGAAAGGGATTTCCAATAAACTACAGACATTCATCAACAACTGCTTACGCTCACTACTGAAGATCAGACGGATTGCCAGAAAGAATAAGCAACAAGGAACTCTAGGAACGAACCAACCGAGAACCTATCACCCAACAAATATGCACTGGAAGGAAGTGGAGATGGATTGAGCATGCACTGAGGAGGCCGACTGGGGACACTACGCATCAGGCCCTCAAGTGGAACCCCGATGGGAAGCAACAAAATGGGCTTTCGAGGGTGTCATGGAGGAGATCGTGCGAGGAGGAAATGAGAGATTGTGGGCTGTCATGGAGCCAGGTTCAAGGTTTCAGAGAACAGAGTGAACTGGAGGCGTGCTACTGAAGCCCTATGTTCCACTAGGAACCCAAGGGACTAATAATATATAATAATAAATTCCCAATAACGTTGCCGTGAAAATATTCTTTGTCAAGCTAACGTGAGAGTTTTAGCAGAAATGTCGAAAATGTGGTAGATTACTTTTATAGTTTGAATTCTCCCCTCTGTAAAGTGAATTTTTAGATTTTTCCGTAAATTGATCTATGCTTACATAATTTTATTATGTAATCATAATCCTATCTCATATATTTTGTAACCCTTCAGCCCCCACTATAAACCAGCTGCAGTAAATCGATTTTTTAAACGAAACTTGTTTACGCCAAACATTTCAACATTCCCTGTAATTTATCATGCTTATTTTTTACCATTAATTCAAAGGAGTTGTACTCATTCAATTCACGATTATCGTCAAAAAGAAGACATTATTCCAACTATGTATTATAATTGTTGTCTAAGGTACTTCAATAAAACCCCAAAAGCTGTAGTTGTGAGCTTGAATCTTCTCAAATATATCAGTACGTAATGTCTGATTTCAGCATGATAACATACAAAATAAAAATGAATTGATTTGATTACAGTGTTCAGCTTTGACAAAACGTGGTGAAATAAAAATGTATTATTATTATTATTATTATTATTATTATAAGTCCCTTGGGTTCCTAGTGGAACATAGGGCTTCAGTAGCACGCCTCCAGTTCACTCTGTTCTCTGAAACCTTGAACCTGGCTCCATGACAGCCCACAATCTCTCATTTCCTCCTCGCACGATCTCCTCCATGACACCCTCGAAAGCCCATTTTGTTGCTTCCCATCGGGGTTCCACTTGAGGGCCTGATGCGTAGTGTCCCCAGTCGGCCTCCTCAGTGCATGCTCAATCCATCTCCACTTCCTTCCAGTGCATATTTGTTGGGTGATAGGTTCTCGGTTGGTTCGTTCCTAGAGTTCCTTGTTGCTTATTCTTTCTGGCAATCCGTCTGATCTTCAGTAGTGAGCGTAAGCAGTTGTTGATGAATGTCTGTAGTTTATTGGAAATCCCTTTCGTGACGCGCCAAGTCTCTCAGCCATACAGAAGCACTGACTTGATGTTGGTGTTGAAAATCCGGATCTTATTCCACATGCTGAGTGCAGAAGATCTCCACACAGGTTTCAGGCTAATGAACGCCTGTCTTGCTTTTCCGATTCTGACTTTGACATCTTCGTCTGTGCCTGCTGTAGTTGAAACAGTGCTTCCTAGATAGGTGAAGGAGGTTACTTAATTTTAGTTTCTCCCGTTGATGGTGATTGGAGTTTGTTGCTGTTGTTGGTGCGGTATCTTCATCACCTGTATCTTCTCTATATTCACTTGAAGTCCCGTCTTCGCTGCCTCGCCTCTTCTGTTAACTTGTTAGTTTTCGCCTGTAGATCTTCAAGTTTATGTAACATCAGACACAAGTCATCATTGGCGAAATCCAGATCTTCTGTGTTCTTTTCCGCAGTCCAGCGTATCCCCCTCTTCTCGCTCTCCACTGTTTGCTGCATGATCCAGTTGACCACAATCAGGAATATCATGGGGGATAGTAGGCAACCTTGTTTCACTCCTGCCTTCACTTCGAAGGCATCACTGAGCTTCCCGTTATGAATTACTTGGCATGTGGCGTCTTCATATAGTTGTTGAATGAGGCTGATAAAGGTTTGTGGTATTCTGTAGTAATGAAGCAGTTTCCAAATTACCTCTCGGTCGAGGCTGTCAGAGGCCTTCTCAAAGTCGATAAAGTTGAGGTGAGATAGAGGGTTGACTGCCATTTTATACTCTGTTCTATGATGATGCGTAGTGAGGCGTTGCAATTTGGTCCGCACATGATTTGTACTTCCTGAAGCCTGCCTGTTCCGGTCGTAGTTTTGAATCTAGCGCATCCTTAAGCCTCTCCAGGATGATGCGGCCTAATATTTTGCTTGGAGTAGACAGGAGAGTGTTTTCGCGCTTTTCTTGCAAACCCTGGGGTCTTCCTTCTTCAGCAGTTTGACAAGGTTACCCCTCTTCCAATCGCCAGGTACCTTCCCTTCCCTCCACACCTTCTGCAATGGTGGCGTGGTGTGAGCATGTCCGCTGTTGTCTCTGCATCTGTTCTCAGTGCTTCCGGCGGAATCCTATCTGATCCTGCTGCTTTCTCGCATTTCAGTAGCTTTGTGGCGTTCAGGACTTCCATTTTTGTTGGAGGATTTATGTCCACTTGTAGTTCAGCGGTTGTAGATGGTATTTCTGGACGAAGTGCAGGTGATGGTCGATTCAACTGGGGACTTTCTGTGTGTCAGACAGAATAATTTCAACAATGTATGGTTGTGTTGAATGATACACAGAGCTTGAATAGAATGATAAAAGTAGTGCTTTTTTCTGAAAGAGTGGCTAAAAAATGACACAGTGCAGTCACAGTGAGAGTCGGGTACTGAGAAGAGAAATACTACTACTATATTGGTATCATGTATCAACTGTAAACCTTTCTGTATAAATTATGATGACCGGTGTATACGCTAAATCGGCCAGTTTAGTATACTCCTGATTAAGATAAACTGTAATATTTTTGTTGTAAAAAGTAGTAATAATTTTAGTCTTGCTTGGAAGTGACTTCGATTTCAACTAAAAAACTTATAACTGTGTTGCTGAACGGTGTGATTTTTGTTGAAAAATCGTAATAACGCTTACTAGAAAAAATCCCGAATTCTTAGTCAGTTTATTAGTCCGAAATAAAACACTGAATGATTTTTGAAAAAAGTTTGCAGTTTTACATGTACAGTTAACAGAAATAGTAGTTTCAGGAAAAACACAAGTTTTATGACTTATTGGTAAATTTTTAATGAAAAGTTTACACACAGTGATAGGATAATTTTAAGTTATTCATTGTGTTCACCTCCAAAAGTGTGAATCATTTATTTCGGATGTTCACGCGGTAGACATGTATTGCATACCTCACTTCATTGACACTGCATGTGCCTGGTAAATGAGTTCTGACATGCATTTTTGGTCACCGATAAGATTTAAAGCTATTACGAAATAATCACAGCTTCAGTTTTTTTGTTCGTCTGTGATATTGATCGTTTACCATTCTAGGTTATTTCATGAAACCTGATTATATTACCTTCTTTAATTCATGTATGAATAGTGATAAGAACTTTAACTGATGTACATACTTTAGAGAAATTAACAGAGTGGATGTATGAATAACAGCTGACCATCACTAAACTAATTTTAAGAGCATTACTTGGACACAATCCAGCGAATTATTTGGTAAATTCGTATACTACCTGGACTACTATTGCCTGGTCTGTAAGCAACTAGGAAATGTCAGTTATATAATAGCCGTTTTCTGAGTAGTTGAGATGTACTCATAAACAGTTCAAAGTTGTACATGGTTTCAATTTGCTACAAAATGCTGATTTACGAACAGTTCTAGCTTGAGTGCCATGGTTCATATCAGTAGATGCATTCAACACCTAATATACTTTTTTGTGTAGCACACCTTAATTTGTATTCACCCTGGCTAAAGCATATTTATATAAATATTCATAATCAGCTTGATTATCTTAGATAGCAATACTTTGAAAGACTTGTATCGATACTGGAAACCCGATGGTCGTTTGTTCGAATACTGCCATGACCTAGATTTTCATTTCACCTGAATTCTTCACCTAGTTTATATATATATATATATATATATATATATATATATATATATATATGATTACCTTGCTAAACCGCGCTAAAAGAGAAGTTATTGAAAAGAAACAATTTTCATAACCTTTTTGTTTAACTACAGACTGTCACTTCAGGATTGATGATATTTACTTTAGTTTGACAGATATTGGTATGTGCATTCAAACTGTTTTACTCTTAATATCACGATTTACTAGTTTAGGTTATTTGTATGCATAGTAGTATGTGCTTGTAATGTGCTTATTAGTGAATTCCAGTTTAAAGTAAATGATTCAAGTTTCAACACTGCTGTAGGTTGAGTGTAGTATACTGTTATATGTAAATCCTTTGCTAACAGACTTTTAGTGAAATAAATAGATTCTTCCTAAATTCTGGACTACATTGGGGAATCAAACCAACTGGAAAGCAATGAACTTGAACCATGGTTCGCAAGGATTATAAGTGAAGTTTAACTGCGCAAATTTAGCTTTACAATGCTGCGAATGTCCGGTTTTTCAGAATAGGTTATCGTAAATCTCACTACTTATTTTCAAGGGTTAACTGTTTGTATCTAATTTGAATCTTGATTAGGCAGATCACTTGAGAAATGGATGTCAATAAAACTCGTAGGTTATTCGAAAGTGTTGACTAAGGCTGTTGGTAAAGTTAGTAACTGTCACAACTGACACCTACTGGTGAACTTTGTACTAAATTGAATCCATCCACTTCTCGTTAGGCAAATTTGGGAATGATTTATCTCTATCACTTCGAAGTGTATTCGCATTTCTGTAGAATTACGGTTTAGAATAGAATTTTTCACTAGATAATCGTAGTATTGAACTTGATCTCGAAAATCACACTCGATATTCATTGTGATCTATTATACAACCTAATTTGTTCCTAAGGGCAGAAGACATACTAAGACTGGTTTCAGTGATGGAAAGATGTTAATAAAAGTTTTTAGAATGTTTTTCTGTGAAGGCGTTTCCATGGAGATTTTATTAGATTTCACTCAGTATAGTTTTCAAAAACCCGATGAATACGAAAGTTTCATAACTGATAGCCTCATAAAAACTGAGTGGCTGGCAGGAACTAGACCACGAAACTGTGGGCAATAAAGTCGAACAAGTAACGCATTAAAGTTATAGAGCTGAAGCTAAACTTTTTCAAAAGTCTCTTGTCCAATGACTCCACGTTATGCATACGTGTATTTGTGACACAATCGATTATTGTAGCAACTAAATACATGATGGTGTTGAACTTAAAAGAATTTATACTCTTAGGAGCCTAATATTTATGAAAAATCCTTGTATTTGACCTCTCGTAGTTCGGAGTATAGTTAAGTCTGGTACTTTTAGGAGTTCTTGTTTGATCCACTGGACATATAGTCGTATGTATTGTTTACGTTTTTGTCTGACAGAAATATATACAAGAAAGTTGAAAAATCGAAGAGAGGTGAATTGTTATTACATTGGGCTGTTCAACAAGTTTTGATGGATTTGTTCGATGCCTGTCGTTTGTTCATACAATAAACGTGATAAAGTGGCATTTCTCTCTTATCTCCGAAATACATATTGTTTTCTGCAAAAAGAAGAAAACGTTTTCATTTATCTTATATCATGCTGTTGCACACGGTTTTCGCATATACGACCATAACCTTAACTTCATTGTTGTTGTTATAATTTACTAAACCTCGGTGTTAACCTTATTTGAAAAATATAAAATATCGTAGTTTTTTATTGTAAGGTTTATGGACAATATATAAGCTTTAAGGTGAGCAGTTCCTAAAGTGGTATTAATTTTTGTTTGTTACTTACGATCCTGGTTAAATCTCCAGCCGAACGTAAACATCCCTTATGCTGTGGAGTCAGATGAATTCGGCGTGAAAGATTGTCTGATTCAGTATTGCTACACCATCATCACTCATTACTTTGACACACAGACACGACACTTTTATAATGATGAGCTTCTTTTCGCATGCACTTTTGATGCTGCTATCATGATTATATGATTACTAACAATTACAAAGAAATTTCAGTGAATTTTCATGTTCCAATCTCTTACTTCAAAACATGTAAGCTAAAAATATTGAATACGAGAATACTAAGCATAACTGGAAAGTTGTGTGTACATTGTAAATGGTATAGAGAAGTAGATTTGAAGTTATGCTTATGGCTTTGAACTAAGCAAGTAAGCTCGTTAGTGTTTGAATACCATTACCGTTCCGCTTTCAAAAATGAAATATGCAGTATTGTTTAGAGTAAGCGGAAATCGATCTAAACTTGTAAGGCACCGAAAAGCTACATTAGTTTATGAAGTAGATAATCACGAATGAAAGTATAACAAAACATTTTTTCTTTGATGGTTTTTCAAAAAAGTAGTTAATGTAACGTAAGACCTCAGTTCATTGAATACTTGTGATAAAAAGAGAGGGCAGCAGGGGAATCAAGGAAGTGGGTTTGTTTATATTTGGGTCTCGTCAGCCAGGACTATCTATCCCTCAGTGAGCTACAGTGCCTAAAATTCATTATCTGGAGTGTCACAGAGTTACTCACTAAGCCACTGAGTTAAATTACTCACTTCCAATGCAGTGGATATAGTTGAGTGCTTCAGCTTATGGATTGCTGTTGCTGATTAGATTGGATTATCTGCCATTGCTCGCATATGGGTTCAAAGTGAAATCACCGGCAACATCGAAGCACCTGTTAATCAGACTATATGTCATAAATAGCCAGTCAGTTAGAATGCTTAGTTCAAGGTAGATTCAAGTGGTTGAGTGAATACAATTAGTTTATTTATATTATCTTACCCTTATTTCCCACGTTCTTAAACTACTAGTTTTACTGATATTCTCTTTATAAATGTGATAGTGTTGAAAAATGATTTATTATGCATGATTCTGTTTTTTGTAGCACTTATGAATTAGCGCAAAATTATTTACTGTTTATATATTAGTCACTGCAAATAGCCTAGTTCATATACTTAAGCTAAAATAGAGCGTGTAGAAAACATGTTATCTACCAGTCGTTTCTGAAGTGTTGCTTTTGAATATAGAATTTGCATCGATTGTCTACTAGCCAACAGATCTGAATACAGCGAGAAGGACTAACACGCTCCAAAATATCGACAAATAAAATGTGGGAAAGAAATAAAACCTGTCAACTCGGTTACTCGTCACGCAATATCGTTCTTCCGATTACCAGACATGGAGAGAACAAGAAATACAAGTTTAACAAAAGGGTATAAATCATTAATCCCAAGATTTCGCTTAAGCTGGCTCAAACTCTTTTGCTTCAGTTTATCTTCTTAGTTAACTCATCTTCATGCCTTTAAAGATATGTAGGTCTACTTCAGTTTGAGAATTCACTTCGAAATTAACAATCAGACAATTTACTTTCCATATTATAGCATTTGTAAAGGGCATCTTGACATTAAGGTCGTAGATCTAATCTTAGCATGGAAAAAAAATCCAGTGATGGCCTTTGACTACTTGATTTCCAGTGTTTGTAATCTGTCTTTCCATTTATACTAATCGAAGTTTAATTTCATTGATTTTTCTAGGCACATGTGTTCTTCACTTTTCTCTGCATTTATGAAGACTTTCTCATTGTCTTGAGTAAATGATTAGCATTTATTGGTAATCCAAAAACCAACATCCTGATTTCATATATAATATTTATTTCTTGAATATACAGGATTCCAATGTACTGCTTCAAATTTTCGCATAGTCTTTAATGGCCTGCTAAGTTTCTTTTTCAAAAAATGTAAATTCTTACTCAACCCTAATAATAACCCATATTAGCCTATTTGTAAATAAAGTGAACAATGCAAAATGTAGTGAAACTATTGTACATTGAATTCATTGTTAAGAATATCATCAGTAATACTTTGACTTAAAATATCACTTTTAATTTAGGAGTACTAGATAATAATGAGAGGAGGCTTAAGATGGATGTTGAAAATACATTTATTTTACTACTTCACAGAATTTTCATTGCTCTTGATTTTTTTCACTTTCTTTGGATATTTGTTCATCACCTTCAAGTTAAATAAAATTAAACCATTCTGTTACTTCTGGACTACTGTGGAATTCGTTGTTGTTTTTGATGTCGCTGTGGAAAATTTGAGCTTCTTATGATACTGTAAGATGGATCTATGTGTGGCTTTGTTCGTTTCTCCTGTTCTTTTCTCTTTAAACTTGCTGATCGTTGTAAAATAGCATAGTGAAGCATAACATCATCAGTACACTTGTCAGCTGGTTCATTCAACACGGGAACATCTGACAAATTAGGCTCAGTATCATTATAATCATTATTTGAAATATTCTGATTTGTTGATTGTTCCATTGATAATTCTTCCATCTGACCAGATATAACACCGGTTTCTTCTTCAGTAAAATCTGGTTTCCAGCGGTAAGCTACAGAGAACTGTTTCTGTAGGCCATGAATCAGATTTGTACGACGTTTTGTTCCATGTAATTGTTCTGTCGTATTGTTTATATTGCTACCGCTAACACCACCAACGCCTCTATTGCTTTGCTTATTTGCATGAGATGGTAACCATCTCACTGTCTGTTGCGAGTGTTGTCTGGAGTCAGCATTTTCATCAAATAAAAACATACTTCTTTTACGACGTTCTTCCTGTATTTCACCTAACATGGAACGCAGTGTGGCCAGAACAAATGTACAGCTGAATGACATATGGTATAATGCATATGATAGAAGCATAAAATTACTGAAGTTTACGTTGACCAACTTGTTAATTATGTGTGCACGATGAAATATGTGTATAATAATTTCGCATAGTACATGTGGTATCATGAATGCTAAAAATATTGCTGGTTCATAAAACACACCATAATCCTCTCTCGGTAGCCAGCATAAGAAGCCAATACTCACGAATATGACGAAAATCGCTGGAATTATGCGAGTTACCACAAAATCATAGTAAATAAATGTTGCTATTCCATGTAGTGTTGGCCCACATATACAGTTTCTTTTCGCTGTACACATCTTTTCAAACTGTCTTATTACAATGGGTATTGGTATGCTTAAAGAAAATAAGGCGATAATAATGGATGACTTTAAGATAACTCCAAATACATTGCGCATAATCAAATGATGACGTGGTACTATTTCACTGAACAGAAAGTTCCAAAACAACAAAAGAAATGGTATGACAATTAAATAACTCGCAAAGCATCTCGTCACATGATCCGCGTATACAAATGCATGACACCAACCCCAACGTTTATCTATGCTATCTGGTATCTGGGGCTTTGCCACAACAATCACCAATTGTGGTAATGTAGAAAATACTAGAACAAATAATGATCCACTGCAGGCTAGTATACGATAAAGAAATAAGGTTCTATCTTGTTTTGGTAATCTATGCTTTCTAGTATGTTGCTGAACTTGGGTTTTATCGGTATTCGACTGATTCGTTCTGCACTGTTGCAATTGAGTTGGCGTAACTGATTCACGACGAACTTGAGCAGCCCATACATATGCAGCTGCGGTTTGCATAAGCGCTGGTATAATCACTATATTTAAAATCAAAAAAAATTTAAAAACTTTTAGTACACGAGAATAAATTTATTCACAAAACTTCGTTTTTCATTCTTTGAAACTAACTTTATTTTTCAAAAGTTAAGCATCGGTTTCCTGCTGGAGAAAGCAACAGTAGCAGTACACACAACTAACTTACTGCGAACGAATTGTTACTGAGTACTACTTGGTTACGATATTTATTCCTAGTGTCTTCGCTTTGCGTGCACGCGCTGCATGGAAGGAAATGTAATTATATTTACATCATCATGGTGACTGAAAAAGTACTCAACGATGGCACTTGGTGAAGGTGACGGTATTTCACAAATTAACAGAAGTGGGATAATGAGGATCACAGAATTCTAACAAAATGGCAACGTGATCGCTATGAAACATGAGGGTTCTGTGTCCAACCTCCAGCGAAGTCATGGAAGAACACTCCTGAAGAGTCCCATACTAAAACGAAACAACTCTTCAGTGCTGCCCAGGTTTCCAATGCTCCTCCAACTCATATCAGTCCATGATAAATATCAACTTAAAAACTGAGATTCGAATAAATCTCTGTTCCATTTCTTCGAAAAATGTAACTACTTTTAAGTACACCCAGGAAGCAGATTTATCAGATAACAATTTTAGGTTGTATTTTTAAGATAAACCAGACATTTTACTACAACATCAATTCCGTTCTGCTGAAAAAGATGATCAAATGTAAAGATAAAAAGCATTATCAACAGTGAATTTATTTCTCTGTGAATCATTGAATGGAAGTTCAAAAATTCCGGTTTCTTTCCATGTGTGTACTACTATTAACTCTCTCTTTCTTTCGATATTTTCGTTGATTTACACTAATATGAAGATGAATACTAATGAAATGTCAGTTGTGATACTTCATTTTTATATTAGAGGATGTTTGATAACAGTTACCACATAGGAGCAGTTAAACCTTTTGGTGTAAAATATTGAGAGTGGTTATAAAGAAACTTCGTCTATTTTATGAATCAATTTGCAATGATAAACATATTTGGATAAGATCTTGATACTGAATACTAATCTTATGGACATTATTTGGATAAATTTGAAAAACTCAAATATTTTAAAAGTGATCTTGTTATCGTATATATCTTGGATCTGTTTAAAATATTAAAAGTTAATTCTTTAGAAAAGAAAACCTTATATATGAAGAAATACTGGGATGATAAATGACCGGTAAATTACATCTGTGCTACTCTATGTCACTGTTTATCGTCAGAGGCAGAGATAGGGACAGAGGTTATCAATTTTAGAATTCCTTGATGCAACCCGCATTAAGTTTCAGTCATTGTTAAATGAATATCCAGTGACTTATATCCACTGAATACCAAAGATAGTGCTGAATATGTATGTAATGCGTCTATGGAAGACGACAGATCATTATTTATAATACATTTGTTAAAATGCGTGGCTATTTTGACCTCTATATTTCTCATCATAGTTTAGATATCAAAATAAGGGAAGTTAATGCTTAAATGCAAAGAGATAAATGGATAATTAAGGACAGGTTTTGCTGAATCCAGTTTATGATCGAAATTTAAAAGGTAATTGACGTTTTAGAGTTTTTTCGCACGTCTTAACAGATATTATATTTACGAACATTAAAAAGAAATTATGTTACCACTGAAGTGAAGGAACGGAAAGGTAGTTAAGCTAAATAGTCTAAACAAGAAACTCAGGCGATCAACTTGATATGACCATGAGAAGTAGGAAAAGGTGAGGGGTTAAATTCCGATCGAGTGGCTCAATGCAACGTGATCAATGATGAATCTGAATGCCCTGAGATCGATTCCTGACGGAATCACGGGTACGCAATGCTGAGGAATCTCTTACTAGAATGAAACAACCGTCGAATGATTTCGGTTTTTTTAACGGTCCTCCAACTGATGTCAGTCTATGATGAAAATTAACTTGAAATCAATAAAATCCTTTTCTTTAAACAATTTCTAAATGCAAATATATATGTACAAAATTTATGCTAACTTCTTGACTCTAACATTGCTTTTTACCTTAAGAAACGGCTTCACATGTTTCCGTGATGATATTAACAAAAAGAATTCACTTTCGATTCATAATTCCCTGAAATTTCTTTTTTTTTATGAGAAACAGTTTTCGACAGGTATGAAACTAGCTAGAAGAATATGTAACAGAAATTCCAAAGTTACCTTATCCATGGAAATATGCCATTAGTAAATAGTTGCATAAGACAAGTTTGTTATTTTCATTTCTTAATTTCAAAATATCCCCATTACAAAACTACGAGAGTAAAGTGAACAAATTTTCTCTGTATTTAGACATTGTACAAATAATGTGTGTTGGTCTCTTTAATAATATTCAAATTACATCTAACAGTGGCTTGCATTTTACAGTCAAGAATATGTGCTTCGTTCCTTTTGTTGCTCATTGGGTGGATGGGTCACTATTCTTACTATGATTTAATTATCGGCACATGGATATTAGGCCAATACTGTCCTTTAACGAGAAATGAAGACGAGACTAGAAAGCAAGCACTAAGGAATTTATAAAATGCCACAGAAAATTTCAGATATTTAAAAATATACGCAGTCATGAATTTTTATTGCGCTAGTTAAAATAGCCATTAAGTTTAGGACGGTAATTGGGTCACTGAAGATGCCTATCTGTATTTCTTAGCTTATTTGATATAGTGTAGTATATACATACATACATATATTACTTAGTTATCTACTGGACAGAGTTTTGATCACGCTTTATAGCTGGAATTAATATTTACATATCCACGTCAGATTGTGATAAACGGATAATTTTAAGATATAACACGTGAAATGAATGTCAGCGAATAGATGGTTTATTTAATGGCCGCCTAGTTCAACATACGTGAAACTCTTAAACGTGCTATTGAAGGTACTTTTAAAGTCATCTCGAGTGTATTGTTACATTCAACTTTGTGATCCACAGAGATTTTTGTGTTTTGTTCACCTTACGCCTGGTTGCACTTTTGAAATGCAATTATTTTCTGTTTGCTTACATTTCATCTGAAGATACATAATGATATCTTAAATGCCACTATTGGTGAGTTTCCTTCCGTGCTTTGCTTGTAGTCATTAAACCAGGAGAAATTTATACTTGTATCTCAGTCACGACAAAATAGGAACCATTTCTGTAAGAAAACTAGTGTGGCAACAGTCAACGAATGAGGTAAAACTGAACCAAAGACCAGTTATATAATAGTGACGATAAATTTCTCAAAGACATATATTTACAAAACCAGTGCTGCCTTATTCTCATCACCGAGATTATGAATAATATCAAAGGAGAGGATGTTGAAAAATGTATTTGGTTTTCGAAAACCTAGCTATCTTCTAATCACTGTTATTTTTCATGCTAGAAAATTCCTTCACTGATAACTAGATTCGTTACTGGGTGAGGACTGAGGGTGAAATCAAAATATGGGCCACAGTGTAATTCCAAACCGCAATGAACAAGTAAAGAGAAGTTTGCTGGTTCGAATCCTGTGACACTTAAGGTTTTCATTTTATCTTCAGTCGTCACCTGGTATCAGTAGCTGCAGTTTTCCGAACCATAATTACCTAAAATAGTTAGATTTATTTGGAGTCAGTGTTTATTATAGCGAAAACATACGAATAATTATTTATTCAAACTAAAAAGATTAACTGCCAATTCTATTATGCTGTCTAGTTATGTTAGTGACCTATTATGCAGTGGGTAAGGTCCACTATAATGGATTGAAATTTCCTGTTTTTGGCTTCAGCTTAACTTTTTACATCTGTTATTTCTTACTGGTGTTAAGACTAGCGGATTTCTGATCTAGTTTGTATACGTTTTTCACTTGCATCATTTCAAACATGATCTGAAGTGCCAATCTCATTGCGTCATTTTATTGTGAACTCTAATCAGTACGGATGCATTTGAGACAAAAAGAATTGATGGATATTGGCTAGCAGTGGAATCCAGGATGCCCATTTCGTCCCATTTGAGACTCGTTAATTGAATGAACCTGCCTTCTAGTGGGTGTTGTTCCCACCGGGATTCGAACTCGGGGTTGATCACTTCAGCCCTCGATGGTCTAGTGGATAACACTCTGGTGTTTGAAGTTATCGGTCCCAAGTTTAAATCCTGGTGGGAACAACATCACTCACTAGGAGGCAGGCACATCTAACTGACGAGTCCCAAATGGGACGAAATGCGCATCCTGGATTCCACTGCTAGCCACTATCCATCATTATTATAATTAAGACAGAGGTAGTGACGAGGCATCAGCACAGGAGCCCATATGCCAACAGAGATCGATCAATTCGGTCCAATCAGTGACGGCATTATACAAGCAATAATATTAAAACAAATTGAGCTACAAGAATTATGCTTAACGTTGATGAATAAATCTGTAGCCTTTACTATAAATGAATTTAAAATTAATGTTTCGACACAGCGATCAGAATATCAAGCTTCATGAGCCCTTACAAATATAGTCAGTAATTCCAGTCAAATTTCTAGCAAAGCTTAGTCAACCTGATCATTTTGTTCAAACATTCATTTCAAGCTTACATTTATTAAGTTAATTCATTCCAAAGTGCCTCAACGCTTCATGGATTTAACTAGTATTTATGTATTCTATTATGTTGTCTTCAATAGATATTTTAGTTATGAGTCTGACAAACGCTTCTTGGTGTATTGTGGAGTAAGTCTTTTTGGTAACAATTACCTACAAGTATATACCTATTCTCAATTACTTACAAATTTTTTCTCGGAATATTTGAATACGCGTAACTCTGATTTAAAGGCTGAGATGTAAGAAACTGAAATTACCGTCTCAATCATCAATAAACCAACATCATACCTATGTTCGAATTTCTGTCATAGCTGTCTACTTCCGTAAAATACTGCCAAAAGAAAATAAAATCAGGGAATAAAAGGCTTTTTGGCGATGACGTACTGTATCTTTCTTGCGTACGATTCAATGGAATCAGTTATTTGTCCTACCAGTAAGTAACAGATATCATGTATGACCAAAATATACAACCTGAAAGTACACAACTAAAGGTCAACTTTCAGGTGAAAAACCGCTGAACAGCTTAGTTTCACACTTACTCGTGAATATATCCAAGAACTTTCCTACTTACTCCCAAATAATAAGTAAAGAAAAAAATAATTATTAAATTTAGAGTTTTATGTTTCTTGTTTTTAAATGTACTTTCAAAAATAGTGTACTATGATGTCATATAAGACGCCAAACTGACTAAATAACTCTTGCACTGTACATCATTCAGTTTATTTAGCAACAAAAATCCCCAGATTTAATTTACTCGACTGAATAAAATTAATTAAAATTTCATAAAAAGGGTAAAGGTTTTTTAATATCAGTATATGCGTTACCAACTAATACCGCTGAAGGTGGAATGTAACCATATAGCTTTCTGTTGGCTGAATTCACCTGTAAAACATCAATATTCGGCTATAGAATATAAATCGCTCCGTCTCCGATTCAGTGTTTTGTGTTAAATAATCACTTTGAAATGATACTATGTAATCGCTTAGTTTCATTCAATACATAACGTATCATAAATGAGTAGCGAATTTCAAAATATGTCAGTGATTATTACCAATTTTTAGAAAAATTAACGATGCATTAGTTTTTATGTTGAAAGCTAGTAAAACTCATTGCGATTCAGCTAGTGTTTTATCTTGGTTTCACTTTCAGGAAGAAGGATTTTGCCTGCTGTGATCCAGTGAACATTTAACATCACTTTCAATATATGTCAATCTTTTCTTATCTTGCGTCAAACTTTGTAGTTTCTTACAGTTTCTTGTAACTACCAAAAATCAGTTATGAACAGTTGTAAAAATATGAAATTAAGCATTTTTAGCTTATCTCTTAAATCTATTACACTGACATCTTGGGTTTCATTGGCTTTTTTGAGTTGATAGTGATTTTAAATGCTTATAAATGAAGCAGAAAATGTAGAAAAATGTATCTTCTGTGAAAGAAACTCAGTGAACACTTTAGGTGGAAACCATAGGTAGAATCAGATTATGTTTATTTCATGTCCTCTGTTTTTTCTTCAGAGATTGATTGACTGATATCAATACCTTGTACGTATTACCATTAGTATTACTATGCAGGAATTTCGGCTGTATAGGTTGTCTTTAACAGCCACTACTAAATTTTCAAGAATTCACAGAGAAACCAAACTTTTATTGTCCTACAGTTCTAGATTTCTGACTGGAACCATTTTACATCAGACTAATGAAACCAGTTAACTTCAACTTCACTAAAGAAGAAACGTTTTTCAGTTGTATGTCTGTTAATACAAAGAGAACTGAACGTTACTAAGTCAATGCGCCTGGTATTTACCCGTGTGATACATAGATCTGTTGTTTGATAAAAGCTGTTGTTACTGTTCTTATCGTCGGCTGAGGATTACATTATTAGCATTAATTACAATCAAGACCTCAAAGGGGGCTCAGAGTCATAAATCAGACATAGTGAGCCTAAAAGGTGACAACTATATCCCATTACGAGCTGGTCCTAAGCCCGGGTAAAGAGGGAAGGTTGGGCATAAGGCTAGCAACTCTACTCCGCAAAACCAATCCAACCGCTGAAAGAACTTCAAAGCCCGAAAAAATATACAAAATAAAAATAAATTTATTCCTCACTGGAATCGGGGAGATGAAATGACGACGGTTGGTGAAGGCGTTTGCAAAGCCAATTAGTCAATGTGTCTTCTCTCTCTAGATGAAAGTGAAGGTAAGTATGAGGATATGGGGTTTCCGTGAAATGTATGAGCCTACAAAGGCTGCCCAGATTGCAAAAGAGATGAGGAGGTATGGCATAGAAGTTTTAGGCTAGGGATCTGCGAGGAATCTGCAGATGCAATGGAAGTGGACTCTCCAAACTGTCGACTGGAGAGTCAACAATCTACTCCAATATTGTCACTCAGACGACAACCACAAGCACACTGAGTTTTCGAGTGGCTATCATGGTATCCCGAACAGCATCGAAAGCTCTCTCTCTTACAGTGGGGAACAATCTCCTCCACGATCAGGATCAGGATCATGATAGCTAATTCAACTCAGGAGGAAGGAAAGTCACAATCATACAATGCTACGCTGTGCAGCCTCAAATAATTCAGATGAAGAGAAGAAGAAGGAATCCTGCAGACAACTGCGACCAGTAATGGACATGACCCCATCCTGGGCGGCGACATCGAAATTTGAATGGGTGGTGTGACATGAATGCCAAACTGTGAGCGTCCAACACAGGAAGAGAACCAATTATGGGTCAAGAAGCAATCAGCGAAATGAATGAGAATGGAGAACTGTTTTGCAAACTTATGTGCATTTAACAATTTGGTGATTCGATGCGGGGTTTACGAACACAAGGATATTCACGAAGCGACATGGATTCGATTTCACCAGATGGACACACTACACTAAAAATCAGATCGACTTCATCTCAAACTGAAGAAAGTGGAGAAGCAGCCAGCCCGCCGGACACAAGATCAGATGAAGGTAGGTTCACACCACTCACTATCTACTGCAAGGAACCTTCAAAATCAGGTTGACTGCCTTCGAAGACGCTGGTGATATACCACAGTTCAAGTTGAACACCCAGAACAGAAACTGAAGGAGAAAACTGTGAGGACGTCTTCACGTCAATCATCAGGACAAAATGGGAAAAACTAAGCAAAATCTATGAAAAAACCTGAGAAGAGGAGTACTGGAACTCTTTAACAGAGACGTTGGAGGAAACCTGAATAACCGTGTGGAGAAGTAAGAAGATGCATGACAAGGAATGAATTTCGACGGACATATGGAAGATGATCAAGTACTAAGAGAAAGATGTTGAAGAAGATGAACCAGTACAGTGCAGTGCATGGATGAAGACGAAAGGAGGAATTGAACACAATCTTTAAAACACTGGACAAAGAAGAGTGCATGGAAAGGAAAAAGACACTTCTACGACACACTGGCAATTAAAGTAAAACAGGCTGCAGGTAGGAGATTCATAGACCTGAAAACATTATATCAAATAACCAGCTTACTAAATGGGAAGAGATCAACTCAGATGAAAAAAGTAAAAGACTTCAGTAGCAAGCCTCAAATGCACTCTCTTAACCGCAGTCTTTTGAACCTGGCACCAAGACTGCCAAGAAGCTTTCATTTCTTCCTCACATGATCTCCTCCTTATAACCCTTGGACGCCAAACTCGTTGTTTCCCCTTTGGATTCCACTGGACGGCCTGGGGCGTGATGTCTGCAGTCGGACCTCTCAGTGTATGTTCAGTCCAATCCATCTCCACTTTCTTCTTCTGCATATCTGTTTGGTGATAAGTTCTTGATTGGTTCGTTGCCAGAGATCCTTGTTGCTCATTCTTTCTGGCCATCTGATCTTCAGTACTGAGTTAGCGTAGGCAGCTGTTAACGTGATGTATCTCTGTAGTTTGTTGGAAATGCTTATCATGACACGCCAAGTTTCTGAACCACATAGCAGAACTGACTTGGCATTGATGTTAAAGACCTGGATCTTCTTCTTTGTGCTGAGTGCAGTCAATTTCCTCGCTGACTTCAGATTAGTGAAAGCTCGTCTTGCTTTTCCGAAACTGGATTTGACGTCCTCATCTGTGCCGTCACGTGTAGTTGAAACGATGCTGCCTAGGTAGGTGGGAGAGACTACTTCCTTCCGATTTCTCCCGCTGATGGTGATTGATTCCAGGCAGAAAAATATGTTTTGATGTTGACTGTAATCAGAAAGATATGGTTAAATGTTATCTATTTACACTCAAAGTTAATGGGATACAGTTAACTGTAATTAATAATTTTCGTTGGTTAACTTAATGGCCGCCCTTTTTATCCGAAAGAAAATGAATGGATTCTTTTGAAAAAGAATGAAATATATATCAAAAGTTAGGGTATGAAAAGGTTATTAATTTTCATAATTTGTCTAGGGGATTTATCTTTAATGGAAGTGAACGATAAATATATATTCATGAAGATATTATTCAAAACTAAAAATGAATTAGTATCTGTGTGAGTTGCTTTTCTGAATTTTCGTTTAAGTAGTATGAATGGATTTTAATTTCCCATTTATTATCCATGGTTATATCCATATATCTTGTGATGAACTTTTGCGTGATTTGAGTGTTTATGAGCTAGAAAAATGCGTTAAGTGGTTCATGACAACTTTAAGGACATATATCATACGACTTAATGTATTGATACTGGGTAATGATCGAAGGTGAAAAGAAAGTTTTGGCAAGATTCGATATAGTGACCACTAGATTACCACCTGTTGCTCTATCAACTGAGCTGCAAGACCAATCTGCTGACTACACTCAAATTTCAATTTATCGAATGCTCATTTAATAAATTTCATACGAAGTTATTATCACCAGCGGATTTCACACTGATGGATAGATAAATTTACTGAAATGACGATGGTAACTAGTACCAATGATTAATAAATTAGCATTCGAAAAGATCCTGGTGCATTCAGCTAAAGAGTCGTAGATGGTAAAATGGCGTATCTGCCATTTTGTCCTTAGCCAAAAACAATGATTAGTGTACAGAACACTTCTGAAATTTAAAATGATATATATATATATAATAATAATATAATAATATATATATATATATATATATATATATATATATATATATAATTTCACCGTTAATTTACTCCAATGATAAGGAAGTTTTTAAAATCTTTGCTAGCTGTTCATCTTTGGTAGTTGTTAGAAGACTAAAAAGTTAAGTGAAACTAGGAATAACTGCAAATGTTTGAAGTTTGCGAACAATATGTTGCAATAAAAGTGTATTTTCATGCGATGCTGTCAGTCCACGAAGTCCAAGGAATACTAGATCGACTATTCTTGACAAGTATAACTAAATTGTTCACATTAAATAATCACACAGTTATGAAAACATGAAGAAAGGGCTCATACATTCTGTCTTCAGCAAACTGTCAATGACAAACAGAACCGTAAGATGCTAGACGATTCTGAAATTGTCAGACAAATGGATACCTGTTGAAATACACTTAATAATTTTGTGAACTGATTCTAAATGGCGTTTCTCCGATTTGTAGCGTGATGACAATTAAGATTTTATACTAGTCATAGTAAAATAAACTTTATGACTTCTTAAATGCGTGTTAGTATCAGAAGTATACTCGTAGTTTCTAATTCTATAACCATTTGGAGTTCTACTTTTGCTTAGAATACTGATATTTATTAAATTTGCGCAGCTACTCATTAAGGCAGTAATTTTTCATGCAGCTTCATCGGATCACTTGTTCAGAACAGAAATATTCCACAGATTTCATGAACTTGAAAGTTAATCAAGAATGAGTTATTTATTCAGTTGATAAACAGTTAGATATTCATGTTTAGGTGGTCTGTAAAAACATATATTGTAAGCAGAAAAATTTAAAAACTGATATTTTGCTGTATCTTGGGATAACAAGAGTACGGTAAAATCTATCAAATTTATCACTAATACTATGGATAGTTGTGTCTTATTACCCCGGGTTAAAGAATTTTCAAGTATTAGAAACAAACTAATATGGTAGATTTTTATGGTTTCTGATGGTAATCATTAGTAATATAAAATAAATACGTTTGCTGCCATTAATAGACTTAGTAAGCAGTTACCGATTCCACCCTAAGAGTTTGTAATAATTTGTGTATAATTATATCTTGTGCAGAAAGGCATATTGTGTAATGCACTTTAATAAATGATTTTCATAAAACATTTCACTATTCTGCTTTATTTAAACTATATACAATAGAAAGTAGATCAGTATCAGCAGTGGTAGAAACCAGCAGGAAGTGTAAAAATCTGAAGAAAACGATCAATATTATCAGAAATTCACTTTAACTTTTAGCTTTTAAATGGCTTTTATATTTAATTTCCTATTTCACCAGTTAGCATTAACTGATATTGTCTATATGAAAAAACCATCATCATGTTAGAAAACCATTTTGATTTACTATTATCAAGTTGCAGAAATGTAGTTGGAATGATATTTCAATCACATAGAGTTTAAGTTATTGTCATCTTCGAACGACGCCATTATTTGTGCATTATAACTACGGCTAGTCATATATAAAAGAAATGTTTCTTAGAACGTGATCCATTGGTACGAAGAGTTTGGAAAGAGAAATTCAAGTGATGATTCAAATTTTGTCAAGATCCAGATTTTGATTTCACATTCAGCCATCACCTAGTATCAGTTCCATAAAGGTTTTCAGTTGACACAAGTAATCATTTGGTTTGAATTCATTAACGATTCAAAACAAAGTTGTTTGAATAACATAGTGTTGTTTTCCAGGGTATAACAATAAGTGAAGGATTTAGGGAAATACATTTTCAAAACAACTTTGACATGTATTGTTAAATATTATTTGGCAAACAGTTTATGGTGGCAGTCTGACAGGTAGCCTTCAAAAGGTCACCGTTTTCAAACGATGTAAATATTGCCTATAAATTTTTCATGCTATGAGTTATGTCTGGACAGTTTTCGGATATGTTACTTAAATGAAAGGCAACTAACACGGACCCCTGGAATTCTCTTTCGTGCTTATCGGTACCTTTATGAAGCGATACCTTGAGTGAAATTTTTGTCCACGTCACCCAGTGTAGCAGTGCTAGATGTTATTACTGAGCTATTCGGGCAATGGTCAACCTTTTGTCGGCACTGGACTGCATTTATTTATTGGTCAATGGAAATTAATATTGTTTAATCCTGACTGCTGACTATATTCTGTCGATTCTGTCATAGAATTGTATAGTTTAGTGCAGATAACAGTGTCAAGATGTATGCCCAACATAAGAGTTTTGAAAATTATGAAAACAGTAATCATTTCTCTTAAAATTTTTTTTTTTGGTTTGCATGTTTTAAAGATGTACAGAACTCCTAATGTGTGCTTTATCGCAATACATTTAGGAGATTTATAACATTTTCGAATAAAATTATCATATAGATAGTATGAGTCAATCAAGTTTCTACAATTTACTTGTACTTGTCCAGTGAGAGTTCATCGTATCAATGATCTGAATCAATTTTTCGCCATAGCTGAACCATTGAATTATTGTTGTGAAAGGAGGTTTTTTTATTCACTAATTCAAAACATTTTCTAACCAAAAATGTACCATGGATATTGACATAGAATGTGAAATCTAAGGTTAGTTATATTCAAACTTGGAACAGGATCCATGATATTTGGTGAGATTGTTTTCGCTAATATGAAACTAAATATAAACAAAGGTAAAAATGACAGTTTTTGATATTCACATATTGGTCAGCTGTATTTCTTGTCTCGACACTCCTAAGAATGTCTACTTGTACAATATTCTGCATCAAAGTGATCCATGGAAATGAACAGCTGAACAAAAGTAAGAATTGTGGTTTTTTTTATGATTTTACAAATTAATTGGAAGCTTTCTATTTATAATATATATTCTAGATCTTAATGTTAATACAAAAGAAAAAAGTGGATTTTAAACAAATGTTATTATCAGTTTATTAACCTGCTTCTAGATTTTTATTACAGTCCACACATGTAACAAACAGTATGCAGTTGAAAGTAATTTAATTGTAGTAGTTTTGCACGTCAGAATTCTGGTTATTTCTGATACAATATTAGTTGAAAATTTAAACAATATTCTTTAATTATCCATCTTAGAATAGAGCATAAGCTTGTAATATATCAGCTACCTACTCAGCACATTAAACTCAAGAATCAGATGTTTTTTATATGAGAAGTCGTCTTACTGACCAATAACTGACCTATAAATACCTGGTTTATGTAATATTAAGCTTGCCAAATTAACTTAGTGTAAAGTTCAAAAATCTTACGTAGTGTAGTGCGTAAACACACTGTATTTTAGTCGAATTAATACTTTCATGAAGTGAATTTTGATTCTTAGCCTAGACTTTGGGACAGTATAGAGAAGCTTAAGGACAAAATCATAGTATGTAAATGAGCTTGAGTGGATTTATATCTTTATCTATCCCATAGTAACTGGTTTAGTATTTCATCTGTTCGATTCAATTGCTCACACGGTAATTACTAGCTAAATTAACCGTTGAGGCTACTAATGAGACTTTACTTTCATGAACACTGATTTTTCTCATTCTCTTTTCAGTCTCAATTAACTATCATAAATACTGGAAAGATAAGATTCTAACTTTATTTGGGGAGTACACTTAAATTCTTTAGAAAACATACGGCAGAAATTGTTATTGACATGTCATGGTTAGATGGTGAAATCAAACGTTAAGCTTAGTGCATGTTTTTATTAGGTATTCTGTCATAAAACAAGTAAATAAATAAATATTTACTTCGTTTTCACAGTTTTTATGCTTAGGAGTGTTTTATTCTCATAACATACAAGAAAAACTTGCTTTCATTACCATTGGTAACGAAACACTTTTTTTGTTTTATTATTTCGTGATAATTTGATAGTAAGTTATATACTATCAAATAAGTAGATAAATGAAACAACAAAAGGACAAATATCAACCGTAAGTTTTGTAAGTTGATTCATTCATTTCTTCATTACTTGAAAATTTTCAACCTTAAACACGAACAGTTGCCTCTTGGAGGTGTATATTTCAACTGATGAATTTATCTTTGCACAATTCAGTTTCAATATTTTTCATTATCGCTATATTTTGTATACTTTATAACTTTCTATTCAGTTACTGAAAGTTAGTCAGCTTGTTTGTTTCAGTGGAACTGTGATTTTTGTGCATACATACCACGACTATACGACATCAAAACTAAAATTTATTTCTTTATCCAGATAAGTGGATAAGTGCGTATCTGACAGATTGAGAAATGTCAACTTTTTAATATTCAGTACCAAGGAGATCAAATTAATTTCCAAATTATTATTATCTTTAGACTAAGTTTTCAACTCGATTAGTTGGCAAATTGAATTGACATTCAAAAAAAAAATTGTTTACAGGTTTGTTCAGCGAACAAGAAAGCGAAATATGACCATTCTTTAAAGTTAGTTAGATGAAAGTTAAGAATAAAATTTCATCGAGCGTAAGTTTGATCAAAATTTCAGTTTCACACAAGTAAACAAATAGTTTCCCAGTTATTCAGTATTCAGTGGACAAATATTCTGCTCAGATGTTTATCTTACTCATTATATATATCTTTTATTGAATAATGTTCAATCTGTAATAAATCAAATGAATACAGAATCCTCGGGTACTTTAAAATCCCCACTGAATATGCTATTCATGCTTTAAGATAAAATCATTTTCAGTTTAAGATAAATGATACTTTTATACCAGTTTAATGAACTGCATATAGTGTTTGGTTACTGGTTATATATCAGTTGCATATCTGTATCAATCTTCACTACTCACTCGATTGTGTCAACCGTATATTCATTACGGCGGATGCACTTGTTTATTCAACATAATAATTCTTTGCATTTAACTTCGTATTCTTAAGAATGGTAGAGAAGAAAATTTATAATCTTTCTTTGTAAGCTTTCATCAAAACACCCTATACAATAAATCATTAAGATTCTGCCTTACACAGATGGTTGTATGTACAAAACTTAGCAGCTGAATCGCATTACCCCTGACTACAACTATAGAGGACATTGTTTTGATTATCTGAGACAGAGTGAATTTTTTCCGTACAGCATGTTTGTGCAAATGATAGGTTTTAGCGAACGGAAAATTTAATTCAAAGCCAACTTCCTATTTTCTCAAAACATTCAGTAACAAGAATATATGGCATAAGCCAAGATAGTTGCACAGATTAGGTTATACGGTTTGGAATAGTAAATGAATACAAAGATTAACAGGTGTCGGGCTTATCGATTTCAATTGCATAAAACGAAGGATTCATAATGGGTAGCGGTGAGTAAGTATGGAATATTAGGTGGAATTAAAAATAGGATTCAAAATGTAAATCGAGAAAAACTGCTAAATCAGGTAATGCAGAGTAAATGCAAGTCATCTGAGTCAATATGTGCCTGAGTTATATGACTTCCATAGTTGTGGATGGCTGTAGAAGAAATGTCTCTGTACACAAAACTCTTATTTCGACAATTTTTATTGAAATTTCTTTAGTGATTTAAATAAAACGGATTTTTACAATTCAGGACATTGGTAAGAAAGCGAAATTACTGCCGAGATTGTGACTAGTGTCAATTAGGTGGGATTGAATAGAACTCGTAATCTTTTCTATCGCCTCTTTTGCGATCCATCATGATAGATGTTCCTTCACATGTGAAAAGGTCCTTAAAGTACATTTTACATAGTTGACTCCACAGCAGCGATTAAATTTAATAAAACGTGTGTGCACAAATTAAAATCTGTTAATGAATTAAAAATTTTGATTAGTGTTACCAACAGCTACAAGTGTGTACTTCAAAAACTACTTTTCATTCACAGATCTGAAATCATGAATTTTTGATTATTCCTTGTTAATAAGACTGTGCACTATATCGCCTTCTTCATAAAAATTTGTACATTCATGCGTTAGTGAAAATGTTGAGCATTAAGCAGCTAACAGTAAACGTTACATGTACTTTTTAGGTTTGTAGTGATTTTATCATATTTCAAGTGTTTCTTTTAACACTTTACATAATCTATTCTTTTCGTCACGTGGAAACAATTAACGCCTAGGAAAAAACAAAGATTCTGAAGAGAAAAATGTTTTTAAGACTTTGTTTCTCACTCTCAGTTCCTTTTCTTGGGGAAAAAAATTATCTAAATGGAGGCCTTGATTTTGCAGAAAATATTATCCTCTAGGGAGAAATATTCTTGATTCACATTAAAAAAGCTTATGCTGGCTTTCATTATTTTGCCAAACGAAATTGATGAATGTAATGCAAATTACGACGGCCTGTGACGTGTCAAAAAGAATTGGAAGTACCCCATACACCTTCAAAGATAAAACCGGAGATAAAACCTCAGTTGATGATGACAATGAGCCAAAACTGCTGTTTGTTAGGAGCGTAAATATCTTACAAGACTAACTACAAATATCAGGTTGTTCTTGGTGGGTGAGTAAAGATGACCTCGAAACAAACAATTAGCTTATCTGAAATTATCATCCACTATGCAACTGAAAATAGTTCCCTTCATTTCGAAGCTGAAGATATTGAAAGGACTGATGGTGAAAAAAGGAACTTCATGTACATTACGGTTTCACTTTGACATACAATGCTGAGTAAAAAGAGTTTTACCTGGACGTAAATCTGCTATTCATGTTTTTTGAACTGCCTTTAAGAAGGCGTTTCAGGTGAGGATATAAAATAATATCTTCAAATTCGGTTTGAAAAGATATTGCAAGAGCTGCTAAAATACAGTGTATCAGTTTTAGTTTACAGCACATGCATGTAATTATGTCTTAAAAAAGTTGGATGACAAACAGTTAATAAAAGTCCATGAGGACAACATTAAGCATCGCAGTGTGTATTTATTTTTTAATATTAGTTGGCTACTTCTGGATGGAACCAGACGAGCTGCCACTAAGTTAGAAATCTGCTTAATGTTACAAGAGTCTACTCAAACATGTAGTGCTAATGATTGTCCGGGTTTGCTGTTACAATGATCATATTCATATACGGGTCAAGACTACCATAGTTGACAACCGCAATACTTATTCCAGGTAAAAATACAGTTTTGTTACAATTTAGTTTATTTTTGACTGCAGCGAATTTATTGATGGATGCTTTCAGTTTAAGTTAATATGTTTTTGTGTTTATTTTTCAGCCGGAATACAAATAAATTTACATTGACTGCTGAGTATCACTTACTTAAATACACGGACGCTCAGGTCAGCCATCAGTACAAATTTTCATAAGTAGGGTTTGGAAGTATCCAACTATTTTATGTAACAAGGCATCAGACAGATGCAAGGGCTGCAATGAGTATATTGTTATTCCTTCCAGTGCAAAAGGTGTCTGTGAAGGTTTACAATAGTAGGTATTCATTGTTTACAGTCACTCACACGACTATATGGTAGTAAATGTGGCGAGAGAGTAAACCCAACTTAGTAGTTCTGGGTGCAAAACCATTTTCAAATTTTTCTGTTGTTATGACACTGGTGTGAACACTCAGTAAGTTCTCCTGAAGTCCATTATCGGTGTAGTTCCTTCTTACTTTCCTTTTTAGGTATCCACCTAATCATTCTAAATTGCTATTTGGATGTTTCTTATAATACTTTTTTTCTAAGCTTTGAGTCCGGTCAAAGCTGTGATGAACAATTTTCACCTTCTTGTTTTCGTAATTCCTCTACATTTTGTCAAAGTAATTAGCTTACTCCTGTAATATGATGTTTATTTTACTCTGGTTTGTAGGGTCTTCTTTAACGTCTAGTAAATAATTTATGTCTCGTGTCGTGATTTTCTCTATATTATGCCTAAGTTTATTGGTAAAATAGGAAATTTGGAAAACTAATCACCATATAGATGTTTCTGACCTCAAAGTTCACAGGCAGCCAGTAGAAATATAAGGGTTTTACTGACCGTTATAAATATCAGCTGGAAATTTATGAAGACTGGGAATCTTTTGATATCACCGACAACCGAATATTACTAAATATGCTATAAAAACAACTGAGCTGCAAAGGATAACCATATATATATATATATATATATATATATATATATATATGTATATATATATAAGTACCCCTGAATCTGCACTAATAATAAATGACCAACGTAAATTAAGTGAATTCTACTTCGTTTAATCCTATTTAGATTATCATACGTGTTGTCGTGCAAATCCAAAATTTCAACCAAACAGAGTAAAGGTGGAAAAAGAAATATGGCTAGCATTGAAGTAGTTATCCAAGTTCAAGTTAGCATAACTTAATCCTAGTTATTAAGTTATAGACCTGGATTAAACCAGGTCAAATCAATAATCATAAAGTTATCCTAAAGTCAGAGCAGCGTTTAACAACAACCTTTGCGGTAGTCACTATTCAAATCAGTTATAGACTTCTAAAGAGATCACTGGACAAGTACGGTGTTGATCACTTATCATTCTTTTTATGGCCCATCCCCGTATAAGTCTGTCCTAAAATAACTCATTCAAAATGATATCCTTTCAAGCTTTTTGGAAGCAAAAGTTGTTGACCAAAGGACAATTGAAGACGAGTTTTATTGAAGTACGTAAAGAAGAGAAAACACCTGAATTCATGTGTACATATATATATATATATATATACAGACAAAAACATCTGCTATGACATCGTTTGCCAACGCATATTTCTGAAATTTCCCCTTATATCTAAGGTTATTTA
The DNA here is from genome assembly GCA_944470555.2 of Heterobilharzia americana. Taxonomy (NCBI): domain Eukaryota; kingdom Metazoa; phylum Platyhelminthes; class Trematoda; order Strigeidida; family Schistosomatidae; genus Heterobilharzia; species Heterobilharzia americana. Next base: position 48,950,928 of record OX104128.1, read on the forward strand.
TTATTAAATAAAGCGGAAGTGCACTTTTAGTCTAGCAAATTGTTTTTGACAGGCATTTTGTGAATACTGATTTACAATATATACATATATATATATAATATATGTTGTTACAAAACTATCACTTTTACTATTTACCACATTCAAAGAATAATTACCTGAATTTCAGTCACAACTATATTTTTGACAAGTTGACGCACCTGTTGGGCAACACGCACCAGTAAAACTATACAGCACCTTACTCACAAAGAATTTTAGTGCCTTAACTACCACATTTATATTTTAAAGGTTTTTTAATACATGGCAAATCAGTTTAGGGTGGTAGACTTCTGTGTTAGGCATTCTGATAATCGTCACAGGGTGATCTGTTAGCTCTGACAGACTTTAATTTGCAGATTAATAGTTTTTGCTCATTAAATGTCGATTATTGATGTCTATACTCACTGACAAGTGATGCAGGTTTACTCATGCTTTGATACATTCGTCACTATTCGCAATCCCTCTTGAGTATACTAAAATAAATTGTAGGTATCAGTTTCATGATCCATACTATTGATCTGGTTACACTATCCTTGCACGAAACAACCTAATATCATACAAATAACATAATTTATTGTCATATTGCATGAGTGTTAACATAAAGATTACACGATGTGAAGAGATAAATGTCATTTCATTGCTTTTTATGACTATCTCGGTAGCTGTGTACTTATCTATGCATTTTGAAATGAGAGAGACCATTAAGATAAAAATTGCAGCTTAGAATATCAAAGAGCCATCTACTAGGATACATGAAAAACATTAGACTGCTAAAATATTAATTGGTTGCTGTCATACTAAAATATAAAAAATTAAAGATGGAATGTTTGATGAAGAAAGAAACATATTTCTTGATGTACAGTAATTTTTCAAACATTGAAAGTAAAACTAAATAGTTTGTGAACAAGGAAATATACCCATAAAATAAATTAGTTGTGCAACATGCTATGCTACAAGACAATTTCTAGTATGAATAGATTTAGAAGAAGACCTTGACACTTTGATCAATTCACCAATTTGGGTGAATTAGATAGGAGTCCTCCACCTATTACTACTCACCAGTAATGTATTGGCTTAATCTCAATAGGAACTATGACTGCTTGTCAACTGGAAAATGATCTTATTCCATTCTGGAATCCTTTGACGTATGCAATATACCTATTTATTTATAAATAAGAAAGAGACATATATATCCAAGAAGAAATATTTCTTTTCAACGACTTCTTTATCAAGCTGTAAAGCCAAATTCATAATCGGTAAATTGATAGATAGTTGCACTAAGAAGTTGCCTAGTCAATATACAGAATATACAGTTAGTGATGAACAAATGTTACCATGTAAATATCAAATAAAGAACGCTGGGGCAAATATTGTGGTATTTCTGGAGTTCCATTCTTTTTTTATGGCTATAACGTTGATCAGTCCCTTTTAAAGGAAGCCTAACGACTGATACTTATTTATGTTATTTGTCCAGAATATTTATTCACAGGCTTAAGATTGTAGTCAAAAATCATTAGTTGCACTTAAACGAAACTTTGAATGGGATACTGCAAGCGATGAATTGTTGGGACAAATTGTCGCATTGTGGTTTCCAATTTCAGTATGAGGGCAACGATTAAATCACAATACACTAATGCATAGTGATGACACTAATAACGAGAAATTTCTTTTTTTATTGTCACGGTAACATGGCAAGAAACATGTTATTGATAGACTTATAAATAACCTTGTAAAACTTAAGTTAGAAATAGGTTCTAGTAAACACTACATATTTTAATAACTGGATGCCATATCTATCATCAGATGATAGCCAATAACTATCGGCCACGTTGGTGTTCACTGGTTGAGGACGAAAAGTGAATCCAAAGAGACACTCTCGTTCTGGAATAACACGGAGATTCGTCCTTTTTCAAATAGACGTTACAATATGCAAAACACAGATAGAGAATTTCAGCCTTTCTCTAATTTCGTGTACTACCAGAAGTAAAGAACAATATACTGAAAGAATATCAACCACAAGTAACTGAATATTATGAGACATAACAGTAGTCTGTTGAAAATAATTAGCGAGAGTGGACTAATTATAAAGTGTATTTTTGTAGTATTACGAACTGAACTCATGCTTTCGAGTAACTACGGATTCATCGACAAATAAAAGTAAAACTCTCCAACTAAACTTCAGGCTCTTGCGTGTTTATGTACATTTATGTATTCAGTACTGAAGACGTTATACTACTTTCGAAAAAACATGCTCAGTTTTTATTCGAAATCAGGAATAAAATAATTTCTGTAGATTATAATGATTGTCACCTTTTTCAGTTTGCTTGTGTGAACTGGTTGACTTTTTGGTGTTGTTCATCACGGATTGACATCACTTGGTAAACTATTGAAAATCTAGGAGCCTTTAGCAGCGACTTCGTCTAGTATAAGACTGCTCGGCAGTGAGTACTCATGACGCCACCATGGATTGAACCAAGGACCTTCAGGTCTCACCGTAAGCACGTTAGCCATTTGACCACTAGGTCGGATTCCAATAGTCTATATGCTTCTACTTCTATCAAGCCGCATTAGAGCACGATCATCATCCGGGGCCATCGCTAAGTGTTTTTTCTCACGTCCAGCTTAGTTTAACTCACAAGTTATGGTTGTAACTAAGGTAAATCCATGTCGAAGCATATTGGTAACAAACAGTGATTAGTCTTTTGATTTTGAGGTTACTGGGGATTGACTGGGAATGACTTTTGTTGAGGTCATGAATATGTACAGCTGAGGAGTCCCATAATTGAAGAGGACAGCTATTCCAGGTTTTTTATGACTCTTCAAATGATGTCAGTCTGTGGAGCATTAGATCATGAGATTATCCAATTTATTTTGAGCTGAAATCTACTTTAATAATGAAATACTGAAAACGGAATAACACGAAAATATACAAAATCTGATACAAAGATTGAAAACCATGATGTTTTCAAAAGTTACTATAACACCTGAAATTTTGAAAATGGTTGACTTAAATAACGTCATACTTTTAGTAACAGGATATGTTGGATGAGCGATGATTGTGGTGTTTTCTCAGGTGTTCATTTCTAGTCCTCACAGGGCGAAGAAAGGGCCTGAAAAAACAGAAGTCTTACTGACGTGATTCGTATATATGTTGTTGTTGGCATTTATTTCAGTCACATAAATTAACATTGCGATTTCGATCGGTCCAAGGGAGACCGACCAAACTGAATTACAATCTAATCACAACTGCTTTTTTCTGATGACTTCATCAATGATGAGAAATATGTTTGTTTGCTGGTTGGAGTCAGCTGGTAAAGAACTATGAGCCTAAGCGTCGTACTAGACATCGGTCTTCTAGAGGTAACTGATATTCCGTGTAGTATCTCGAACCGCGTCAACCAGTACCAGAACCAGAGGTGTTACCACTGAGTAACATAACAAGATTTTGTTAGTTTATTTCTGTTCAGAATCAGAATTCTAAGTATTTTTCCTTTAAAGTTTCCATCGGGAGAAACAATGAAAACCTGGAACAGCCGTTTTGTCTTATTGTTGGACATCTCAGCAATATCCACCCAAGATGTTGTGGGGGATCATGTTTTTGATAGTTGTCATGGTAAGTAAGATATCATCCATCCACTACTTGGGAGAGAATAGTTTCACATTTTGCCACCTGTATCAATGCACGACATGTAACAGTCATCGCTTAATGCAAAAGAATTTTTCCTGGTTTATTAACTGTAGTCAGTAGATGATAAAAACCACAATTAGTTGAAGTCAGACTCTTATAAAAACATTTTAAGGGCCTTTAAATGTGATAAAACACGAAGCGCTTTTCGAAAAAAATATTTATATGTTTATCAGATTACATTTTTGAATAAATCGTACCCCTATGAAAATATCTTAGAGGGGTTTGGACTCTCTATCACTGTTGTAATCTAAGTCCAGTAATTAGGCTATCTAAAATGGTTTTTTCTACTTGGTTATTTAAAACTAAGATATCAAAATCATCCTATGATCAGTCGTCATTCCTTCAACTGAACTGTGATTTGGTTTAACCATTTGAAACACTGTAGCTTTCTTTAGGCTTTCGGTTACAAAATAAAAAACGTTGGGTATGGTATAAATTGTAAATTTATCAATGAGTTCACGCTTTTTTTCAAATGTCATTATGTACTCAAAATAAGATGTGTGCTAAAGGAACCATTTGAACGGAATTTAATGTTATCAACATTCATCAACAGAAAACTTACAAAGAACACCGACAACAAAAAAACCCGACAAAAACAATGTCGCAGCTTGACGGCATGTAGGTGATATTTCCATTGTAATGTAATATAATCCATGAATTAATTCATCTATGGATGCAGTGGTATGCATTACTTTTGCAGATTTCATTTCATTCTTGCTACTGCTGCTGTTGATACTGTTTGTATTACCAGTAGTAATGTTGAAATTATCTGACATGCTGAAGTAGAATAATTATAACTTCTGTGCTTTGAAAGTAACTCTTCAATAATTACACGTGAATAATGACATCGTATTCCCTGGAAATCTTCTGTCCACTACAGTTATTAGAAGGTGCATGTTACTGAAATGTTTACGCTAATGTGAATTCAGTGTTAGTACTAGTTGTCATCATTTGATGTTAGAGCTGATGATTAAGAAGTAAATTATTTTGTGATTCTTTTGCAAATTTATAATATTAGGTAAGGCTAGCTTCAGTTTTTTTCATTCTCCTACCCTCTGATGTCTGTACATAGTCTACAATATTTTCCGTTTTAAGTGCATGTGTGTATGTCCACTGGTGATACATGCTTGTGAACTAGGTTTCATTTTTTTGATTCGTAATTTGAATATGGTTGTTGTGGGAATCATAGCACCTTATTGGTCAGTTACCTAATGTACCTACAAAATTATGTCACATTTCTTATCAGAAGTTGGGTATATAATAGACTTATGTGTCTATGCATTGGTAATTCATCATTCGAGAAGAGTGACTGTAACATATATCTGTTGATTGAAATCTTGTACTTTATGAATTACTTCAAAAAGCATGAAGTACCATTGACCAACCTTTCTATTAAAATCTTTTAACTGATCACTGAGTAACTATTTGTAGAAAACAACAAGTAAAGTTGTGTAAACAAAACTATATATGAAGGGCACGAGAGTTGTATGAGAATGTATCTTGCTTTGTTCTGGAAATAAGCACCATAAATACAGAAATGCATTGAATGTCTCGCGGATTGTCAGATTCATACACATATAAATCATTCTGTCTTTAGATTATCCTCAAATTATCCCTTTAAATATTGTTATTAGTTGATAATGCATTGATATCATAGGGTGTGAATACTAGTGGTACTTTATGCTATCTAAGCCCATAAAACGCATCTGAAATCGCAAAAGATGTAAATTTCCTGTCACCGTGGTGTTTCACAGAACGATGTAGAGTAATGGTGAAATAACAATCTTGATAAGTGTTCTACAGTTTCCACTGGCAAAAACTCTTGTGGTGTTCTTTACACAGCCAACAGAGTATGAAGTAAATTTCACTTCAAAGTCTGGTATTTTTCTGGCTATGTTGAAAACGTTACTGATAGAAGCAACAGAAATTCGTTTACTCACTCTAATCATTATTAACATGGTAAGACATATTGAATACTCGATATTGACTGATATGGTCACTAAAAGTGTTCATTTTATCAGGCAATTACATGTTTGCTTTGGCAAATTACGTCTTCTGTGGGTTCTACTGAAATGATTTAGTAGGTTGTAATACCAAATGGTTCAAATTAATATCCCGAACGTCCCATGGTAATTTCTGCTTATGGAAAGATTTAAAAAAACATTGATATTTAAATTTATGAACGGTCTTTATTTTGGTTGTTTGACCTCGCTATATGTTAGAACCTTTTGTCGATTTGAAAATTCACTTCATTTTCCATTTCTTCAGTTCGTAATTTTTTTAAAATCAAACAAATCATTAATGGCACTTTTTCTTTCGTTCCAATACCTTTTTATTTTTTATACCCAAGCTGGGATAATTGAAACAATTTGAATACGACAATCTATATAAATTGGTTACTAGATAATAACCGGTTCAGCTTTCACTCTCTCAGTGCTCATCAGTGATTGAAGCCTGTCGATCAAACCGTATGTACATGTCAAATTAAGTGACACGGCAGTTTGATGCACTGCGTTCTAATTTTGGATTATATGAAATAATCATTAAAATGTCTCAGGTTTAGGTCTACTGATCGGTTGCAATCATCAGCTTCTTGCAATTGAGACCCTGAGGAATTTGATATTCTTTCAATGGTGATAGTCTAAATCGTTAATTGTAAAATCTAATGACTTTACTGATAGGTTGATTAGGTCAAAAGTGATTCCCTGTATGACTGGATTGTGCTATTGAATGAATCACTGAATGGTCAGCAATGAAGGTGTCAACTTGTAAGCGGACACAATCTGGCCTTACAAAAGATTATTCATGTCCTGAATGGTCAAGTGGTAAGGTCTTTAACAGCGATATTGAATAATTTAGGTTTGAATAGTAGGCGAGTTGTGAGTTTACTTCTGTACAGGAACACACCTTTCTTAGTATGAGCAATAACCATGCCACCTGGATCTAAGACTTGCAGTTAGCCAATTCATGCATCTAACACCACAAAAGTGTCAGTTATTCATTCAGAAAGAAATATATATCATACTATCCCCCATGTTATCGATAAAAGGGAACAGAAAGGTTAGAACTTGCAAGAGGTTAGAGGCTATCTACTCTGGAGAATAATGAAAAAATAAACCAACTCAAAAACACATTAGAGCACATCAGAAGTCTTCAGCACAGCTTCATTTATGAAAACTGTCAAGTTGCACTGCTAGGAATATATATATATATATATATATATATATATATATATATATATATATATATATATATATATATATATATATATATATATATAAGGAAATATACATTTCAACCGTTGCAAGAGATGTTGTACCATGTAGCTTCATGCGCGCTGTGATCCCGAAGTACCTTTCATCCAATAATTAGGATAACTGTTTTCATGAGTATTACATGAAAGGTAGTTTAGTATTTGAATGGTTGTATAGCCCTATGGCACAAAATCTCTCTTCAGTAATCATATAATTTGTTTCAGCCGTAGAATCACCAATTGCCTTTTATCATCAAGGTGTTTTGTATACTTCAGTTCATCCTTTTCAGACATTGGGACAAAATTAGTGCACCAGGTTACACTTTGTTTTCTTCAAAATAATTGTAAGTAGAAATATAAGAGACATTTTACATAGATATTTCAAAAACATCTAATCCTAACGACTAATATCAAATGAAATGCTCGCAAAAAATCTCTTAAAGGTTAAAGAATTTCTTTCCAAACATTATTTGTTGATGAAATTCGAGAAAGACAAATGTTTCCTAAGGAAAATTCAATCTGTTTTAATGTTACCTCACTTAGTTCAAAGGTAATTATTACCTGCACGATATGCGTGGCACTCTATTGAAGGCTTGAATAAGAAAATGAGGATAATATTTTTAGCACTTTGACTATCTGAGATTGATGTGGTTTGGCAGATTAGTATTGATACTGAGTTATGAATGAAGGTGAAACGAAAATACGGGTCACGGTGGGATTCGGACCAGCGTACCCTGGGTTCGCGGGCCGTTCCTTTACCAACAGAGCTACAAGGTTCTTATACTGACCAGAATTTTATTTTACTCCAACCACTAGGAGTTTTATCCAACTGTCATGGAAATTCATGGAGCATTACTACCACTTGAAGGTATTCACATTAACTGCCCAGTCAAGACTTCTTGTCCTGATTAAAATCTACTTGAGTTAGACAGGAAGAGCATCATGTTGATTATCACTTTGACAATCTGAAGTAAAGTAAAAATCTGGCCAATAGTTGGACCTCGTAGCTCTATTGGTAGAGCACAAGGCTGGAAACCCGGTGGTCTGCTGTTCGAGTCCCACCTCCATCATAAGTCTCATTTCACCTTCAATCACCATTGAGTTTCAGGAATATATCTCACATTTTTAAAAATAAGTATGACTGATAAAGGTTATTTAATTAGGTTGAAAATATCTTTTTAGTTTATTTAGGATTAAGACTTAGGAACTATATAATGTTGTAAATTCATTTACATGCTTCTAACCGTCTCCCCTCCTTTGTAAAATTGGTAAAATTCTTCATATATCTCCGTGAGTGATTACTTTTAGTGTATAAGTGAACCACAACTTAGTTTTAGGCACAATTTATCTTACAAATCATTAGTAGGTCAGGAACTAATGAATTTTTGCATCGTCATGTATCATAATTTAAAATTAGCGCAGTTTCACTTCGACCAAGATTACTGCATGATAATAACTCTGAGTCATCAGAGTAAAACAAATGAAGTTACTTTGTTCTCGAATAACCTCCAAACTATGAACTCAGAATATACTTTCCTGAGACCACCAAGTTATTCCCAAATAAGCCTTGAAATAAAACTTAAGCACTTCGAATATTATTAAGGTTTTTCGGCGATTCATAAACCATTCGATGACATTGAATAAACATTTAGGTCAGTAATTACAAACTGCTCAAATTTTCAAGATTTCAGCATAGAAAGATAGACAAAGTAAGCTGTAGACATGCGATTTTTCCTAACAAGATAGATTGATAATGCTACGATTCAATTAGTAGGGTTAATTAGGGTAAAAAGTAGTGAAGACATGTAGAGTGGGTTCCTTACACAACTTCAGCAAGTTGAGACAGCCAAAGTCAAGTTTAAATTATGTAAAACAATATCCGGAGAAATTGCTTTCGCTCTGCTGTTACTTAGGATGCATGACGTCTTTTTTGTACCACAAGATTAAAAAGAACTCTAAGGGACTAATTTCATTAAAAGAGGCTGGTGAAAAATAACGTTCCCAAACATTGTGCAAATTGAACAAAACAGTAGTAGTTTGTGGGTTCTTACTAAGAAAGTCGCTTATCTTAACAGTTATACAAGCAGATACACTAAAAAGATTGTCAGAAAATTTGAATCCACGACTGTTCTATTTGTTAGTTACCGTAAAGGCCTAAATGAGACAAAATGTACTATTTGCAGTTTCACAATGGAAACAGACTACTTTTTTTCAAGAGCTGGCTTCAGGATAAACAAGTCATGTGCGGATCAAATTGCAACACTACGCTATGCATTATCATAGGAAAAGGATAGCAGTCAACCCTCAGCCTCAACTTCATCGACTTTGAAGGGGCCTTCGACAGCGTCAACTGAGAAATAATTTGGCACTTACTTCAGCACTACGGATAAACACAACCCTTATCAACCTCATTCAACAGCTATATGAAGACGCCATATACCAAGTGATTCCCATGGGAAAGCTCATTGACGCCTTTGAAGTGAAGTGAAGACGGTGAAGGCTGCCACCTATTATCATCGATGATCTACCTGAATGTGGTCGACTGGACTGGACTGGATCATGCAGCAAACCGTGAGGAGAGAGAGCAGAGGCATTTGCTGTCTGAACAATGAAAAGACTACAGAAGAAGATTTGAATTTTGCCAACGATGATGATTTATGTCTAATGTCTTGTCGCACAAACTCGAAGATCTACAGACATAACCAACCAGTTGACAGAATAAGCAGGCCAGTGAAGATGAGACTTCAAGTGAACGTGGAGAAGACAGATATGATGATGATACCCAACCGATAACAACGACAACAAAAACAAGCATCAATCACAATGAACGGGAGAAATCTATAGCAAGTTGTCTCTTCCACATACCTTGGGAAGGCAGCAAAGTTTTAACTACATGCAGCACAGGCACAGATGAGAGTGTTGAGACCGGAATCAGAAAGACAGCAATACAAGCCTTCATTAGTCTGAAATGATGAATGTGGAGATCAACTGTACTGCACTGCACTGCACTGCACTGCTATGTACTGCACTCAGCAGAAAGCGTGAACAACATCCGCATTTTCAACAGCAATTCAGTTAAGTAAGTTAGTACATCTATGTGATGGTTGAGAGACTTAGTGCATCACGAAAAGCGTTTCCAACGAAATCCAACAGTCCATACTCTCACATCTCAGAAGTACCTGTATTATTTATGCTGAATTATGAGTTGTCTCCTTACTTCATCCTTCAGTAGTAATGAACTTAAGTTTTGTAAGTTTTGTTATTATTTCTTGTTTGCTGAGATACCCACATTGTCACACTCTACTGAGAAACGTCATCAAAATTACTGTGATTTTTTTCATCAACATCAACTTTTTCTCAAAACTTGTTTTATTCACTGATCCCAAACTTCAAAATTTCGCTTCTATTTAGGGCCGTGAAAGTTAGCGCAAAGCCTGTGATGATCTTAAGTGTAAATCAACATTTTCTGTTCATCTGGATTTCTTGTACAAGAAAACCTTTACTAAAAATAGGTGACTGGCGTAGTATTCCAATTTTGCACAATATCAATAAAAATTTATGTGTTCTCTTTCTAAAGAACTTATGGCTACAGTTCTCCTTCCTTTCTGCTGTCCCAGTGAGGTCAAGAAAGGTAGCCTTAGAATTAACATTGAATAGGAAACGTCAGTCATTTATTATTAAGCAGAAGTCAATTAATCATGTGTCCTGTGTTACTTCCTTTCTTGATTTGGGTTATTATGTCATATCAGTCCAAACTGTTATTCAGATTCTTATCAATTCAGCTTTTTTATGTTTGGTTCACGTACTCAACAATGCGTTGTACTTATCAACGTTTACTTTGTTTTGACAATGAAGTAAAGGTACTACTGCTCATGATCACTGTTCATGCTGCTGTAGCATGACTGATATGCAGTAATTCTGAAACTTGATAGAAACCATAGGTTTCATCTTCTTATCCTTTCTTTGTGTAAATTTCTTTGGTATTTTGGTCAATTGTATTGAAATAAACGGTACTAGTTTGACTTAAGTAATAACGATACAAATACCATTCTTAATGGCCTGCTGTATTAATCAAGATATTTTTTCCAAATTATTTAAATATAGGTGACACTCTTTTTAGTGTTTGTCATACATGGTTAGATAAAATGATCAACGAAATTAAAATTATCTGGGGACTTTACAGATAACCTGCCACAAAAAAACCTTTAGATTAGTTTTATTCAGATCAGTTGAACGAAATCTGTAAAACTTTTAGCGGCAAGGTATCATTCTCACTAGTACTTATCAGCAGGAAGTATCTACATTTTAGGCAGAACTAATATTATCTGAGGAATTTAGACTCGCTTTTCATTACAAAATGAGAGCTATTTGTGTTAGAATATATATACATTTTCTGTGAGTGTAACAAAGAATAGTCAGTGTCATCCTTTCTAGCAACAAGTAATGAACATAGCAAGTTTGTTTCGACATCTGATTTAGATAAACCTCATTGATCACTTTGAAATGTTTCCTACCTCAATTGACATAACTTCTGAGATTTTATGTCATCATAATACCAATCTTTGAAAGGGTATGCATAACGTGTAAAGAAATCAGGCGCATCTGGATTACAACCACACTTTTTGTATTCAGTAAGAAACATGTGAATTAAGTTTACAAACAAAAAGTTACGTTTATTTTATTTTATGGATGTAATAATAATATTTTCATTCTGGATGTATGGCATGCCAAAAGTCTTTTTCTTCCTAATAGATGAACTACCTTCACTTCATAAGATAGAAGTCTGGCCCTGAATAACCCAATGAAGTCAGACAAGTCTAATCAAAGCATTTAAACTTCATATGTTGTATATGAAGGTGCGGACATTGCATACAAGCATTTGATCATTTTTCCTGGAAAGTGAAAGCAGTTCACTTAACTTTATCATTCTTCATTTACACCATCAGCCGTAATGATTAGTAGATGGGTGAGTGTACCAAGAGAATGACTTCTTTACGTTGAGTATGTAAGCGTTAGCTCATTATTAGAGAATGATCCAGTCACCCAGAATTATTTAGATTTGAAAATGCACAAGTGTGTTATTTGGTTTGTATTTTGAGAAATTAAGACACTACCTAGAAGACTGGTTGGAACTTGTGGCTTACTTAACTTAATGTGGTATGTCTTTAAAAAGTTCTAAAGTTTGTTTATCTAGATAGCTGAAGGTCAAGGTTAGAGAAGTGTCTGTTTGTAAGAAATGGAGAGTTGCTTTCAAACAATGAGAAAGTATGTTAGGTTAGAATCTGTTTTGTCAATAAAAACATGTAAATGAAGTCCCATATACAGTTCATTTCAGTGTCTTGAGATGCTTTGGAAATGATTTAGAATAGAAGGCAGATAAACTCATGTTACAATTGCCTTTTATCCTTTGTTTTTCAGCAATGACGAAAGAAATGAAAGCTTTGAACTGTTTTGATGAAACAACCCTTCATTTTGAGTTCATTTCACTATTTTATTTCATTGCTTCTTTTCATTTCGGTCAAAGAATTTCCTGGTGATCATTTCAAACCAAATATAAATTTTTATCAACAAACAAGTCACTAAGTTGTAGTAGCATCTAACTTTTTTTGAATGATGGCTAAACTCTGTTATTAAAATTGCTCGGTAACAGCATAAATTCTTCTCAGTTTCTGAGTTTATGCGAAAGCGGAAGTCCATAATTAAATTATTTACTGAGGTTACATTGCCAGTAAACAGTTTCCATGTTCCTATAAGATGAATGTGACCTCGTCAGTTAATCCTTAACTGTTGATAGAAGTGAACGTTTAATTGTCTGCTAATCGATTTGCATTTGTAATATAAAAGTTTATCTGTCTTCCTATGTGTTAAAGTATAGCACCCAAGTATGATTGCACAAAAATATATCTTCGTTTGCACATGCATATATATAAGGATGAAAGTGTTTTCCAACGTCATTAAAAGCACCTACGTCATATTTATAAATTCATCAGTAATTTCGACGAAAAAATTGTTTTCTAAAGAGAGCGTGAAAACATTAATTGATACTAAGAAAAGAGTAACATTGAATAGTCCTTCAAAATTCAAAAGTATATGGTCTTTACTTAAGGGTGAAATATCAATATGTTGTGGGCATATATGTGCTTATTTGAAAATTAAAGGAGAATCAAAGAGCTTCGTTTTCAATGACTAAGTGAGGTAGTTCCCAGCAAGAGATGAAAAAGATTGGGGAATAATTTAAGAGAAAACAGTCATTTTTTATCTTTGGAATAACAAATATTATTGTTATTCAATCGGACAACTTTAAATAGATTCACAAACGCATACTTAAGTAAACACCAACATATGCAAGACAATTTACAGAAGGTTGATTTTCTAAATTATTATTTGGTTAACTGGTTGATAATTTCCATGTCGTAAAGTACAAAATTCTGTCTGATTGATATGTCATTCATTCAAAATGAAGACTGGAGATAACAAGCTGAACCTTCGATTAAAGGAAAACTAGAAATTGAAATTAATAATTATGCTTAAAATATCATGTTTTCGTAAATAATCCCTATTATTTTTAAATCTTTAAATTGTTTTCCATCATAAACCAGTAGACAGGAATCGCTGTACTTTATTTTCATGTATTTTTTGCACACATGAAAATAACATATCTTAGACTATGAAAATATATGCTCCACTCGAGACTTTAACCGAAATCACTTGCTGTTGAATCCTAAGATTTTAGTGTTACGCTAGTTAGATAATAACTTACTTCCTGAAAGACCGTTTCACTTGCAAAAAAGATTACTGGGCATTGAGTAGTATCTCATGAAAGTCTTTAGTGCTTAGGTTTAATTATAACTTATCAATCTATTGAATCAACCTCGCCTGGTTAACTAGTTTACTAGTTACTAGCCGGTCCTAAGCCCGGGTAAAGAGGGAAGGTTGGGCATAGGGCTAGCAACCCTACCCCGTAAAACAAATCTAACCGCTAAAGAAACTTCAAAGCACAAACAAAATATAAAAAATGAAAACAAACTTATTCCCCGCTGGAATCGGAGAGGCGAAATGACGCCAGTTGGTGAAAGCCTTCGGGAAGCCAATTGGCCGATGTGTCTTCTCTCGATGAAAGCGAAAGTAAACGTGGGGACATGGAATGTCCGCACGATGTTTGAACCCAGTAAGGCAGCCCAGATTGCAAGGGAGATGAGAAGGTATAACATCGAAGTGCTTGGGATTTGCGAAAGCAGATGGAATGGGAGTGGACTCTCCAAACTGTCAACTGGAGAATCAATAATCTACTCCGGTCACCCAGACGCCAACCACGAGCACACTGAGGGAGTGGCTATCATGATGTCCTCAAGAGCATCGAAGGCTCTCATGCAGTGGGAACCAATCTCCTCCAGGATCATGACAGCAAGATTCAACTCAAAAGGAAGAAAGGTCACAATCATACAATGTTATGCACCTACAAATAATGCAGAGCAAGAGAAAAAGGAGGATTTCTACAGACAACTTCAATCAACACTGGACAAGACGTCAGTTGGCGATATCAAAATTCTGATGGGCGACATGAATGCCAAACTGGGAGGGGACAACACGGGAAGAGAACTAACCATGGGTCGAGAGGCACTAGGTGAAATGAATGAGAATGGAGAATTGTTTGCAGAATTCTGCGCATTCAACGATTTGGTGATTGGAGGCAGTGTGTTCAGGCACAAAGATATCCACAAAGCGACATGGATTTCACCAGATGGACACACTAAAAATCAAATCGACTTTATCTCAATCTCAAGAAAATGGAGACGCAGTCTACTTAACACAAGGTCAAGAAGAGGAGCAGATGTAGGTTCAGACCACTACCTAGTGCAAGGAACCTTCCAAATCAAGTTAAAAGCCTTCAAGGAAGCTGGTGATAGACCTCAATTCAAGTACAACACTCGGAAACTGAAGGATGAAACTACAAAGGAGATCTTCAAGGCAGCCATCAAGACAAAATGGGAGACATCGAGGGACATCCCTGAAGAAACCTGTGTGGAAGAACACTGGAAGTCTTTGAAAGCTATGTGGAAAGAAACCTGCACAACAGTATTAGGAAGGAAGAAGAAAGAAGACAAGGAATGGATCTCGACGGATACCTGGAAGCTGATAGAGGAGAGGAGGATGGTGAAGCAGAAGATAAACCAGTGCAAGGATGCTCAACGACAAGAGGAACTGAGCACAATGTATAAAACACTGGACAAAGAAGTGAAGAAGAGTGCACGCAAAGACAAAAGACACTTCTACGAAACACTGGCAAGTGAAGCAGAACAGGCTGCAGGTAAGAGAGACCTGACGACATTGTATCAAATAACCAGGTTGCTATCAGGGAAGAGACCAACACAGATGAAACCAATAAAAGATGAAGAAGGAAATTTAATTACAAAAGAAGAGAAACAGAGGAAACGATGGGCCGACCACTTCAAGAAGCTCTTGAATCGACCACCACCTGCACTTCGTCCAGAAATACCACCTGCAGCCGCTGAACTACAAGTGAACATTAATCCCCCAACGAAAATGGAAGTCCTGAACGCCATAAAGCTACTGAAATGCGGGAAAGCAGCAGGACCAGATGGAATACCGCCAGAAGCACTGAAAACAGATGCAGAGACAACAGCGGCCATGCTCACACCACTATTGCAGAAGGTGTGGAAGGAAGAGAAGGTACCTGACGATTGGAAGAAGGGTTACCTTGTCAAACTGCCGAAGAAGGGAGACCTCAGTGCTTGCAAGAACTGGCGCGGAATCACTCTCCTGTCCACCCCAAGTAAAATATTAAGCCGCATCATCCTGGAGAGGCTAAGGGATGCACTGGATTCAAAACTACGACCGGAACAGGCAGGCTTCAGGAAGTACAAATCATGTGCAGACCAAATTGCAACGCTTCGTATCATCATAGAACAGAGCATAGAATGGCAATCACCTCTCACCTCAACTTCATCGACTTTGAGAAGGCCTTTGACAGCGTCGACCGAGAAGTAATTTGGAAACTGCTTCAATACTACGGAGTACCGCAAACCTTTATCCGCCTCATTCAACAACTATATGAAGATGCTACATGCCAAGTAATCCACAATGGGAAGCTCAGTGATGCCTTTGAAGTGAAGACAGGAGTGAAACAAGGTTGCCTACTATCCCCCATGATATTCTTGATTGTGGTGGACTGGATCATGCAGCAAACAGTAGGCAGCGAGAAGAGGGGGATACACTGGACGACGGAAAAGAACCTAGAAGACTTGGATTTCGCCGATGACTTATGCCTAATGTCACATAAACTTGAAGATCTGCAGGCAAAAACTAACAAGTTGATAGAAGAGGCAGCGAAGACGGGACTTCAGGTGAATATAGAGAAGACAGAAGTGATGAAGATACCGCACCACCACCATCAACAACAACAAACTCCAATCACTGTCAACGGGAGAAACTTAAAGGAAGTAACCTCCTTCACTTATCTAGGAAGCACTGTTTCAACTACAGGCGGGACGGACGAGGACGTCAAAGTCAGAATCGGAAAAGCAAGACAGGTATTCATTAGCCTGAAACCAGTGTGGAGATCTTCTGCACTCAGCATGCGGAACAAGATACGGATTTTCAACACCAACGTCAAGTCAGTGCTCTTGTATGGCTCAGAGACTTGGCGCGTCACGAAAGGTATTTCCAATAAACTACAGACATTCATCAACAACTGCTTACGCTCGCTGCTGAAGATCAGATGGCCAGAAAAAATAAGCAACAAGGAACTCTGGGAACGAACCAACCAAGAACCTATCACGCAACAAATATGCAGGAAGAAGTGGAGATGGATTGGCCATGCACTGAGAAGGCCGACTGAGGACATCACGCGTCAGGCCCTCGAGTGGAATCCCCATGGGAAGCGACGAGTTGGACGTCCGAGGGTGACATGGAGGAGGTCGTGCGAGCAGGAAATGAGAGCTTCTGGGCTGTCGTGGAGCCAGGTTCAAAAGATCTCAGAGAACAGAGGTCACTGGAGGCGTGCTACTGAAGCCCTATGTTCCACTAGGAACCCAAGGGACTAATAATAATATAATAATAATCTATTGAATCATATTAGCTACGTCTTTGTCATAGGTACACATTCTTCATCCTTTACGTTTTACTGCGCGTTTTTTAATAACAACATTCCTTGGTGTTGAGTGATGTCTAATTATTGAGCTGCTTTTCTAAGAGAGTCTATTTGAGGGATATTCAAAGAAGCTTTTTGATCTAGATCTTTTAAATCCACAAGTTAAAATGCTTGTTGTTTGAGTAAAATGGTCTGTGAAGAAGAACAATTTCGCTTGGTGTCTTAGTAGGAGACTTTTTACGACGATATTTTGAACTTTATACTGGACATGAAAATGGGTTGTATGATGTTTATTTTAGCACAGTTTCACTGCATGAATTTTAATGACTGAAATAGACGATGGATTATATGTAGACATTCCATCGAAAATTTGTCGTAATTTTTGTGTGTAACTGATGACTACTCACTCTGACTATCGAATTTTCAGGCAATTTGGATGATGGTGTTGATGATCATCAAACACATAATAAGCAAATGTGGAGAGAATTACTAGTGGATCAAAACCCACCTTGAGAATCCAGTCATATGAGAAAAAGAGAAACGGTAACTCATTCAAGTGGGACAGGTGAAATAGCACACATTGAATTTCAGCACAAAAACTTGTAGGTTCTAATCTGATGAAGTTCAATACATACATCACGATTCTGAAAAAAACTTCTATTAGTTTCATCTCTTCATTAATTTGCTGTCAGTAATCTTTTTGAAAGGAAAAAAATTAAAGCTTATAGGCAGTCGTGTAGTAAGGTTGAAAAGACTGCAGAGAACGAGGTGAAATAGCGACGTACTACTGAAGCCCCATATATTCAACTAGGAACACAAAGCAGAAATAATCTTTTTGAAAGGCCCTTTCTGCCGAATAAATATACACCGTATTGAAATTCACAAGACTAAATTTAAAACGATGCGTTCGGATAAGAACGGGTGCATTCTTTTTCAATGAAAAGCCTTTGAAACACGATCATACAATCCTCATAGCTTGTTTTCGCGAAATAAATGGTTTACATTAAACATTCGCGGTTTAAATAAACTACATGTACAAGGGAAATTGAAGTTTTCAGCAAGAAAAACACAGTAAGACTACTAGATTTCGAAGAATAATGAATGGAACTAAGAATGAATCCGAGGGTTTTCTGTATTGAACTACGTAGTGGGCATGAAAATTTTATAACACATTTTCCATGAGCAGTAAAATGAGTATTCTCAATGTGATTGAGCGGAGTTTAAAGTTGATATTTTAAAATTATCAAGTAAATGGACTGAAATTCGTTCGCATTTTCAAACTGTCATCTCTTTTCATGTACTCAAAAAAGATTCACATATTAGACAGAGGTGGTGTTAGTATTGCAGAGTATAAATAAAATTCTCTCATCTGAAAAGTTTTTCCGGTTTAATCCAACCGTTAGAGTAATGAAATAGGAAAATAAATTGATTAAAACTACTTAATTAGACATTAATTAACGATATAATTTGGAATAAATATTATGGGCTGTTTAATACTAATTAAATGGATATATCTGCATCTTAATCAATTTTAAAACTCCCATTGAAAATCAGATCGCTACCTGAAAAGTGGTAGTAACTTCTTGGTAATAATTTTGAAGGCCTTATCGATGAAAAACATCTGAGAATAGAAAAGATAATGTCTTCAACTTGACTGTAACTGACTGGTAAGCAGGTAGGTTGCTGAATAGTAAGATCTATTGCTTTCAAACCTTTGATATATTTCATAATAAATAACGGTTCAATGTGCTTCAACATTAGGCATCAACTGGAAGCGAGTCCTGCTAACCTCAAAAATACTCTGTACACCAGCTGGGTTTTCACGATATTTCATTCATAGGAAATAAAAATTTATTTGCAATACTTGGTTTACAAATTTTCCCTGGATAATTCAAGTTTTACCAAACAGTGTATTGTAGCATGATCAGATATAAAGCGCATTAGGTTAGCTCATTCCCATATTGGACATATTCCATTTTGATACATCTTGTATGTGTTCACCTGTCAAACTTAAAATCTTTTATTAGTCTGCCTAGATAACAGCTAATCCTCCGGAGGTTTCACTCTGTCATTTGGTTAATGTGATTATTTTCTGATTTCTCAGTTATTCTTTTTTTACCAAGAAATTATTCCATACTTAAGACTTCATTTACCTTGAATTTAACAAAACAATAAAAAATAAAGACCGATCTTTGCATTGAGACTATAAATAATTGGTATGTACATAATGGGTCTTAACTAGCTTCAAGATTTTTTCCTTCTGCATAATTGGTGGACTTTGAATATAAAAGATGTACGCAAGAGGATGGAACAAACAAACTAACAATGTCTATTTCGAAATTTTAATTATTTAAACAAGAAGAGTAACTTTGTTATACTAACTATCACACTTTAATCTAAGTACATCTTAATTTATTTCTTTTTAAAAACAACTTACTGTTTTTGACTCTGTTCCCATTGACCATGATGCTGAAAACAATGTTGATGATACGTGTGGTGATGTGACAAACGTTTTCTCATAACAACCCATTTATTTAATACGAAAGTTTAATTTTTGGATTAATCATTAATAGTCAAGCCTTAATATTTTATGTAGTATGACTTACAATTCAAGTAATTAATTACTCAATCAATTAATTCAGTAAGCAGATAAATAAACTTCATAAAGCCTCATTAATTGTGCATTTTGAGATGGATTAGGCGAACAAAAGTGATACAAGTTTTGTTAACTTCTCTATGCATGAACTATCTTTGTGATCCCATTGTATGAGAAAAATCCCATCCTTCTTACATAAAACAAAACAATGACTATGGTTAACGTAATACTGTCATTGAAATAGGAAATAAAATTTGTCTACTAGTTAGTTACCCCTTGTTGTAGAATCGAATTTCTTATTACCCTTGCTATTTGATGTTGTACACAGAGATATTGTAGTTTCTGGTAGGGTAGTAATGCGCTCAGCAATACACATGTAGATACTATGGAAGCAATGAGTAGTTAAATTAGTAATAACCAGAAAAACAAAACATAAGCAATTAAATGAATTCCAACTTGCTAGAATAGGATTAGGATCAACCTATATATATATACATCTATATATATATATATATATATATATATATATATACATATATATAAGTTGAGGTAGTATTCATCACGGACAGACATAACATGGAGAACCACTGAAAACCTGGGACCATTCAACAGTCGTCTCGTCCTAGTACAGGGATTCCTCAGCAGTACACACTCATGACTTCGTTCGAGGGTTGAACTCGCGACCTTCAGGTTTCACAGCGAACGCGTTAATTATTCAGCCCATGAGTAGGAGTTCAGTGGTCCACAGTTTCCAACTTTTATTAATTCGCCATATAGCATAGCTTTCACCCAGATTCTCTGACCGCCATCCGCTTTCCTTCTGACTAATTCACTCTACAGGTCACAGCTTCCATTTAGAATGTCGAGACATCCATCTGAATGCGCGTCAATATTGAGGCCAGTCTGTTCTGATAGTAATTTTGAATCCAGCTTATTTTTCAGTCTCTCGAGATTCATGTGACCTAATATTTTGCTTGATGTGGACAGGTGCATGATTCCGTGCTAGTTCATGCAAAGGCTTGGGTCTCCCTTCTTTGGAAGTTTGAAAAGGTAGCCAGCCATTCTCTAATCAATGTGCAAGTACCTTTTCTTTCTTTCCCTCCTACCTTCTATCCTTCCTTTCTTGTTGCTGTCGAAGGCCTTTTTCAAAGTCGATGAAGTTGAGGTACTGAGTTGACTGATGGAGTTTCTCAGCGATTGGATTGATTTCACGAGGTTGGGTTGCTTGCCCTCCGCTCAACGTTCCCTCTTTACCTTGTCTTAGAACCGGCTAGTAACTAGGGTATCAGTTAACTGCATTATCATGTATGCATATCACATCGAAAGAGATATATACGTTAGGGTAGAAATGCGCTCAGCAATACACATGTAGATACTATGGAAGCAATGAGTAGTTAAATTAGTAATAACCAGAAAAACAAAACATAAGCAATTAAATGAATTCCAACTTGCTAGAATAGGATTAGGATCAACCTATATATATATACATCTATATATATATATATATATATATACATATATATAAGTTGAGGTAGTATTCATCACGGACAGACATAACATGGAGAACCACTGAAAACCTGGGACCATTCAACAGTCGTCTCGTCCTAGCACAGGGATTCCTCAGCAGTACGCACTCATGACTTCGTTCGAGGGTTGAACTCGCGACCTTCAGGTTTCACAGCGAACGCGTTAATTATTCAGCCCATGAGTAGGAGTTCAGTGGTCCACAGTTTCCAACTTTTATTAATTCGCCATATAGCATAGCTTTCACCCAGATTCTCTGACCGCCATCCGCTTTCCTTCTGACTAATTCACTCTACAGGTCACAGCTTCCATTTAGAATGTCGAGACATCCATCTGAATGCGCGTCAATATTGAGGGAAGGGGATTTTAATTTTCAGGTAGTATTAAAATTCAATTCCCTATTAACCTCACTGTATATACATACATGTATTGACATCATCAATAACCCTTTAATTGTTACTAGGACACGAGGACAAACTCCAGTCTCAGATGAGCTCATCGGAAACAAATATTTACATTATTTTCTTTCACCCTGCTCTCAGATGAAAATGGTATCTATATTTTGAGTTCATAGAGTTTAGATATTCTACTCAGTGAAAAAGCCCTTTCAAAGATCATCATAATAGCGGTTATATACTTGATTCGACCTACTTCACTTAAATATTTTGAGAGTATTCTCTTCTAATGTCACCATCAAGTACGCACTGTACCCAAGTCCTTCGCAATGCTATTTTCAATTCAGTCTGCTATGTATGCTGAAATTTCAAAATTGAATAGAAATACTTGAAAATGAGTACTGTCAGAGAATTCTGAATTCAAATCTTATTAGGAATATTTCCTCTTCATCCTACTTATTTTATCAGTTTTCTCCAAGTATATGTTTCTAATTATTTATCCTCTGGTTTCAATTTCCAACGATACAAGTAAACTTTGATATCTCGTGACAATTTCACATTCCGAAGTATTCATACTGAAAAAGTTTTAAATTATTCACTCGAATATTTCATCAGAGAATAAAGTAAACAAGCATACTAAGTAATTTAGAGTTTCATCCAGAATATCTTTGGAAAGTAAGTTGATAAACTACTAATATAAATGTTGCTTAATTTATCTCACAACTTAAAATGAAAAGCGAACAATGGGTATGTCAACTGAATGAGAGTAGTGAAAATTGGATCGTAATGTTCTTTCAATCCCCTCTGATCACCTGTCATGAATCTAAGAAAAGGGAACAATTCTCCTTTTTAAGTTCTTAATTTCCTTTAAGTGATTTGCCTCATTTTGACATCTATCATTGTAGTAATTTTCCTTACTCCTTCAGCTAAGTAAATATCAGATTATTAAGACTATAATTTCTATTACACTTAACTTTCATTTGCTTGAAGTAAGAGTAAAACAAAATTATGCACAGTGGTAGACTATACATCTACACTAAATTGTTTATTTGATATCATACACTGATAAAGTATCATTTACTGAACAACATTTCGAGCTGAATTTATTACTTTCATTCATATCAAAGTAATCATATGGTTTTCAAGACTTATTTTTGTAATTTACCAGTTCTTTTTTCTCTTATTTTAATGGAAGTAAACATTTCCAGATATCTGTTTTATCGCAGATCAGTTAAAACAGAAAATTCGAGGGGAATTAATAAATGGTAGTAAGAAAAATTGTCACAGTTATGTAGATAATCAGACGGTAGTTCCTCAAAAAAGAAATAATGACAGGAGTAGCGATCAAAATAAAGTGACGTCATTATGAGGAATACGTAAGTCATTCGATAGGTTACCAAACAAAACATGGAAACTATTGTGATTTAAATTCAGTTATTTGAAAACAGTGTGTATGAACAAAGTTGCAACTTAATAAAAGTGGGCGAGCATCTAACTTTGGTTGAAAGATGATGCAATCAAATAATAAATAAGGCGGTTTAGCATAGTAGACAGAGGTTAACTGCAACGCATTTTTGAAAACATCTCACGTTAGAGTTGTTTGCTAGCCATGGCCTCAACGAAATTCAACAGAATTGATCTTGTCTGTTGATTGATTTATTATTTTGAAGGAATTGAAGGTATCTACTTGGCGCGCAGTATCAGTCAGACTGCTCTATTCAGAGTGTTACTTCCTCTTAATGGTAGACCATTCGTAATGCGTTCAGAAAATCTAAGATACCCCTTGTTTATGTTTCTCTAACTTATCTGCAATTTGATAAACACACTTTGAGGTAACATATGAGGCGTATCTGTCAACGTTTGACTGGGCTAAAGAGCACATTGTCAAGTATAGAGGGATAGTCTGGCTGTAGTGAAAGTTCTAGTCAGTGATATCTGCAGTTTTCTGTTAATAATTCTCACAATGCCATCACTTTCGGAGAAAGAATTAGAGCTTCTTGTCGACCGTTATTTTCTCCAGGTTTCTGTCTTCAGTTTTCCCCAAATCTGTTGATAAATGCTTATTTCCCTTAAGTGGAACCAGTTCCTAAATTCTAAATTCTATCGAAGACATAAATGAAGCTGAACAATATTTCGTTGTAACTATTTGTTGTAATAACACCACCTGGCTAACTAGTCCCCTAGTTACTAGCAATTCCTAAGCCCGGATAAGGGAAGCTTGACATAGGGCTAGCAACCCTACCCGTGAAACCAATCTAATCACTAAAAGAATTTCATAAAAACAATGAAGACAAACTTATTCCTCGCTGGAATCGGGGAGATGAAATGACGACAGTTGGTGAAGGCGTTTGCAAAGCCAAAAATTCGATGTGTCTTCTCTCTCTAGATGAAAGTGAAGGTAAGTATGAGTATATGGGGTTTCCGTGAAATGTATGAACCTACAAAGGCT
This sequence comes from Heterobilharzia americana, assembly GCA_944470555.2. Taxonomy (NCBI): domain Eukaryota; kingdom Metazoa; phylum Platyhelminthes; class Trematoda; order Strigeidida; family Schistosomatidae; genus Heterobilharzia; species Heterobilharzia americana. Next base: position 48,974,980 of record OX104128.1, read on the forward strand.
GCCCAGATTGCCAAAGAGATGAGGAGGTATGACATAGAAGTTCTAGGCCAGGGATCTGCGAGGAATCTGCAGATGCAATGGAAGTGGACTCTCCAAACTGTCGACTGGAGAGTCAACAATCTACTCCAATATTGTCACTCAGACGACAACCACAAGCACACTGAGTTTTCGAGTGGCTATCATGGTATCCCGAACAGCATCGAAGGCTCTCTCTCTCACAGTGGGGACCAATCTCCTCCACGATCAGGATCAGGATCATGATAGCTGATTCAACTCAGGAGGAAGGAAAGTCACAACCATACAATGCTACGCTATGCAGCCACAAATAATTCAGATGAAGAGAAGAAGGAGGAATTCTACAAACAAATACAATCACTATTGTACAAGACCCCCACACGAGATGGCAATATCAAAATCCTAGTGGGCGATATGAATACCAAACTTGGAGAGGACAACTCAGGAAGAGAACCAATCACGCGTTGAAAGGGACTCGGTGAAATAAATGAGGATGGAGAACTGTTTGCAGACTTCTGCGCATCTAATGACTTGGTGATTGGAGGCAAGGTGTACAAACACAAGGATATTCACAAGACAGCCACATGGATTCGATTTCACCAGATTGACACACTACACTAGAAATCAGATCGACTTCATCTGAATGTGAAGAAGGTGGAGACGCAGCCAGCCTACTGGACATAAGGTCAGAACAAGAAGAGGAGAATATGTAGGTTAATACAACTCACTATATTGCAAGGAACCTGCGAAATCAAGTTGAAAGCCTTCACAGAAGTTGGTGATAGACCACAGTTCAAGTTCAACACCCAGAACAGAAGCTGAAGGACGAAACTACAAAGAACATTTTCACGTCAGTCAGTCACCAAGAAAAAATGGGAGATATTCAGTAGCATATCAGAAGAAATCTGGGTGGAAGAACATCGGAACTGTTTGAAGGCTATGTGGAAAGAAACCCGCATAACCGTATTAGGAAGAAAGAGGAAACAAGACGGGAAAAGGAATGGATCTCAACGGACACATGGAAGCTGATAGAGCAAGAAAAGGAAGATAGTGAAGCAAAAGACGAACCGGTGAAATGCAATGCAGTGTGAGGATGAACAACGAAGGGACGGGCTGAACACAGCCTATAAAACACCACACTGGACAAAGAAGTGAAGAAGAGTGCGAGCAAAGACAAAAAGCACTTCTACGACACACTTACAAGTGGAGCAGAACAGGTTGCAGGTAGGAGAGGCAGAGACCTGACAGCATTATACCAAACAACCAGGTTACAACCTGGAAAGAGATCAACGCAGATGAGACCAGTGAAAGATACTGAAAGAAACCTAGTTGCCGAAGTGAAGAAACAAAAGCACCAATGGGCCGACCACTTCAAAAAGCTCTTGAATCAACCAACACCACCACTTGTAACTCGTTCACAAACACCAGCAGGCAAGTCACAGAATTAACAGTGAGCACAAGTCCTCAGACAAAGCGGAAGTCCTGAACTCGATGCCATAAAGTTGCTAAAATCCGAGACCAGATGGGATTTTTCAGAAGCACTGAAAACGTAGGCAGAGACAACAGCGGACATGCACACATCACTACTGTAGAAGGTTTGGAAGAAATGAAGGATGGAAGGTAGGAGGGAAAGAAAGAAAAGGCACCTGCACATTGATTAGAAGAATGGCTGGCTACAATTTCAAACTTCCAAGAAGGGAGACCCAAGCCTTTGCATGAACTAGCACGGAATCATGCACCTGTCCACATCAAGCAAAATATTAGGTCACATGAATCTCGAGAGACTGAAAAATAAGCTGGATTCAAAATTACTATCAGAACAGACTGGCCTCAAGAAGAACAAATCATGTGACGATCAAATTGCAACACTTCGCTACGCATCATCACTATAGAATGACAGTCGACTCTCTACCTCAAATTCATCGACTTTGAAAAAGGCCTTCGACAGCAACAACCAAGAAGTAATTTGGAAACTGCTCCAACATTAAGGTTTCAATACCACAAATCTTTACCAACCTCATCCAACTGCAGCTATCTGCTTCATGATGCCACATGCTACGTGCCAAGTGATTCACAATGGAAAGGTCGGTGACGCCCTTGAAGTGAAGTGGAGACAGGAGTAATACAAGGCTGTCTACCATCACCGATGATCTCCCTGATTGTGGTGGACTGGATCATGCAGCAAACCATGAGGAAGGAGAAGATGGGCATACTCTGTCTGACCAATGAAAAGACGACAGAAGAAGATTTGGATTTCGCCAACTATGATGATTTATGTCTAATGTCTTGTCGCACAAACTCGAAGATCTACAGGCGAAAACTAACAATTTGACAGAAGAGGCAGTGCGGTGAAGACGGGACGACAAGTGAATGTAGAGAAGAGAGAAGTGATGAAGATACACAACCAACAACAACAACAACAATAAAAACGAGCACCGATCGCGACGAAAGGGGGAAAAATATAATAGAAGTATTCTCTTCACACTCATAGGCAAGGCAGTATTGTCTCAACTACACGCGTTGGCACAGATGAGAACGTCAAAGACAGGATCGGAAAAGCAACACAGGCTTTCATTAATCTGAAATCAGTGTGGAGGTTTACTGCACTCAGCATCAAGCGTGAACAACATCCGGATTTTCAACACTAATGCGAGGTCAGTGCCGTTATATGGTTCAGAAACTTGAAGTGTCACGAAAAGCATTTCCAACAAACTGCAGAGTGATACATCACATCAACAGCTGCCTACGCTCTATAATGAAGATCAGATGGATGGACAGAAAGAATAAGTAACAAGGAACTGACTGTAGTAACGAATCAACCAAGAACCTATCACCCAACAAATATGCAGAAGAAAGTGTAGATGGATTGTGCATACAGTGAGAAGGCTGATTGTGGACGTCATGCGTCAGGACAGTTTCTCGAGTGGAATCCAGTGGGGGAAGGATGAGTTGGGTGTCCGAGTTGATGTTGACATGGAGGAGATGATGTGAGGATTAAATTGAAGCTTGTGGGGAGACATGGTGTCAGGTTGAAAAGACTGTAGAGGAGAGAGTGCAGTGGAGGTGCGCCACTGAATGTCTATGCTCCACCAGGAACTCAAGGGACAAATAATAATAATATTCATAATTAGTTGATATACTAGTAATTCTCCTCTTCCGTGCCGACGCTAATTCTTCCACCTCCAGTGGCTTTTGTGCTCATATGAAAACGCCTCGTTATTGCTTAAATAAAATATCTATGAAAATTTGCAAATAGGACAAAATATGCCTCCTTGCTTCCTCCGCTAGCTACAGCCAAGTAAATTATCAGAATATCTGGATGCTTATCAAACCAAGGTTTCGTCATTCACTTTGCGATTCAACTACCTACCTTGGACCAATAGATAGTCTTACAGAACTCATCTTCCTCCCACCAGTAATTTCTGTTGATCATCTCAACCCTGAAGTAATAAATATTTCTTTTTGAATTTACATTTCTATACAAAAAATCACAAAATATAAAACAGATGAACCCTTGCTAATTAAAAACTCATAAATTAGGAGAATTTTTTAAAAGGTAAGAATGAATTAGTCAAAATATTTGTACAATGGAAAGTTGATTATCTGTCAGTTTGAACTTGTATACGTAATTCAAGTATGTGCTGTTGAGCTCAAGGGACAAATAATAATAATACAGTATTAATATGCAAATAATGCTCCTCTGAGTTTCGCAATTAGGCTGGAATCAAAGTAACATTTAAACCTTCTATGTCGCTTGGAAAAAACTCTTTACGCTAAAAGATCCTTATTATCTGATCAGGGAGAATAATTAATTTTATCAAATCAATTGCAATGTTTGTGAGTTCAAATACATAGGTGAATGTAGTCGACCAGGGTCATTTAGGCTCTGCGAGCACAAAAACCTAACTTTGTCAAAGATGGCAGAACCTAGTAAAATGGCGAATTTGGAAAAAAATTGGACACATATACACCCAATAACACACAACCACACAATAAGATGGGGAAGGATGAAAATACCTAAAACTTACATAACCCACTGGAAAGATTGATAGGTGATCCTTGGTTAATCGATTCAATACCTAGTACGTTCAACAAGAATGACTCAGCACCTGTTCTTGATATATGGAAAAACATATTATTCATATCACATAGAAGGCAAAAAATTAGAACCATATAAATTATCTCAAAGTAGCGTAGTTACCTTGCTATGACTATTAACAAGAAATTATGATCTGCGAAGTGTGATTTAGCAAGTAATACTGTTTCAGTGACTGAAACATCTAATAAATCACCAAAAATGGAATCTAGGTGCTTATTTGTATTGCATAACTTACGTTTCATTACCCAGTATATTTTGACCTCTGACAGAAAATCTTTCACGAACACTCTGTTCTTTGTAGTCCACGTAAAAAATGCACTGCCAAGAAATTGAGTCCATCAAGAAGAAAGTAGTTGGTTGCCTACAATCATTTTCTGTCTTTTTCTATCATGCTTCAGTGAGCTTATCCAGATTAGTTTCTTTAAAAGGAAAATAAGTAATAAAATATTTTTACTGGATGATATATTAGACATATTTCATTTCCTATAATCGTTCAAGTGAATTCATACAACTTTCAACATTTGAATTTCATCGTTCTGTCAATTTACTCTCGTTTTTATTTTGTTTCTTTTTGGCAACAGAGAATTCTTTTGACAGGAATATACAGTTTCCAACATGTAGGAGAACTACCGTTACTACTTTCGTATCGGTTGTAAGTGAAGCCAAATTCTGGATACAGAGAAAAACAAGAAGTATAAAAGTGTCAGTAGAAATTGAAGATAACAGTCTTTTATGTGTATTATGTTTTTCTATTCACTGTCATCGATGTATTCTGTTTTAAGAATAGTAGACAAAGTTAAGCAAATTTGTAACACTGTAACAAAATAGTAAATCATCCTCTGCTTTTCTCCTAATAACCTTTAATGTATTGCTAAATTTTATTATTTTTCTCATGAATGCCATTAGACCTCCAGATATTACTTCTGACTAGAAACTCAAATGTTTGCGGTCGGATCTACAACTGTCATTCTCAAACTTGATCAAGTGCCCTTAAGTTTAGGTATACCTTCTTGGTGCAGTAAAAACTAGTCTTATGGAGATAATGTTGTGCATTGGTCAGTAATTACTTATCCAGTTGATAAAATTGCAGCTACTCAGGTCTTCTGCAAACCATTCAGACAGTTGAAAGGTGTTTTAAATGTTCCGTTAGAATTCAGTGAAGGTGACAGTTTGCAAAGAGACACAATATAGGGCTAGGTTTTACAACCTCTTCTTTATCAATCACATCCATCAGCAGCTTGTATTAGACAACTGCTTCGATACATTCCATAGCCAACTGCTTCATTACTATTGAAATGAGGATAACTTGTAATTTCAAGGTGATTTGAAGAGGCGGAAAACTTCATTATTTTGCGGTTTTAAAAACGTTTTATGACTTGCCTAAGAGTAATAGTTTATTGGAAATCAAAAATGAATAGTCACCTACTTCAGAGAAATATCTGTTAAGTGCTTTCACGTTTTCAATGGTTCTGCAACTGATTTCAGTTGGCATTGAACAATGTCCCGAAATATGACTTTGTTAAAATAGAATGGCAAGTCAGAATAGTTACCAGAATGATAAGGTTTCCTGAAACCACGTTAAAAGCCTGGCTTCAAAAGATTGATTGAACTTAGACCTATAGCATTTCCCAAGAAATATAGTGTGCCCCTGGTATTTATTATCTTGTTGCTTTGGAACAAGAGAAAAGACAAAGTGAGTAATTAAAGTGCACTAATATTTTCTTATCATTGAATGGTAAAAATTAGTCTTGAAATTTCCGCAATATACACTTCCACAACTTACCATCATTATTATTTACTGTAAAACTCAAAAACAAGAAATTTTCCTGAGAAAAATAGCAGCACATACTTGAATTACGTATACAAGTTCAAACTGACAGATAATCAACTTTCCATTGTACAAATATTTTGACTAATTCATTCTTACCTTTTAAAAAATTCTCCTAATTTATGAGTTTTTAATTAGCAAGGGTTCATCTGTTTTATATTTTGTGATTTTTTGTATAGAAATGTAAATTCAAAAAGAAATATTTATTACTTCAGGGTTGAGATGATCAACAGAAATTACTGGTGGGAGGAAGATGAGTTCTGTAAGACTATCTATTGGTCCAAGGTAGGTAGTTGAATCGCAAAGTGAATGACGAAACCTTGGTTTGATAAGCATCCAGATATTCTGATAATTTACTTGGCTGTAGCTAGCGGAGGAAGCAAGGAGGCATATTTTGTCCTATTTGCAAATTTTCATAGATATTTTATTTAAGCAATAACGAGGCGTTTTCATATGAGCACAAAAGCCACTGGAGGTGGAAGAATTAGCGTCGGCACGGAAGAGGAGAATTACTAGTATATCAACTAATTATGAATATTATTATTATTTGTCCCTTGAGTTCCTGGTGGAGCATAGACATTCAGTGGCGCACCTCCACTGCACTCTCTCCTCTACAGTCTTTTCAACCTGACACCATGTCTCCCCACAAGCTTCAATTTAATCCTCACATCATCTCCTGCATGTCAACATCAATTCGGACACCCATCTCACCCTTCCCCCACTGGATTCCACTCGAGAAACTGTCCTGACGCATGACGTCCACAATCAGCCTTCTCACTGTATGCACAATCCATCTACACTTTCTTCTGCATATTTGTTGGGTGATAGGTTCTTGGTTGATTCGTTACTACAGTCAGTTCCTTGTTACTTATTCTTTCTGTCCATCCATCTGATCTTCATTATAGAGCGTAGGCAGCTGTTGATGTGATGTATCACTCTGCAGTTTGTTGGAAATGCTTTTAGTGACACGTCAAGTTTGAGAACCATATAACGGCACTGACTTCGCATTGGTGTTGAAAATCCGGATGTTGTTCACGCTTGATGCTGAGTGCAGTAAACCTCCACACTGATTTCAGATTAATGAAAGCCTGTGTTGCTTTTCCGATCCTGTCTTTGACGTTCTCATCTGTGCCAACGCGTGTAGTTGAGACGAAACTGCCTTGCCTATGTGTGTGAAGAGAATACTTCTATTATATTTTCCCCCTTTCGTCGCGATCGGTGCTCGTTTTTATTGTTGTTGTTGTTGTTGGTTGTGTATCTTCATCACTTCTCTCTTCTCTACATTCACTTGTCGTCCCGTCTTCACCGCACTGCCTCTTCTGTCAAATTGTTAGTTTTCGCCTGTAGATCTTCGAGTTTGTGCGACAAGACATTAGACATAAATCATCATAGTTGGCGAAATCCAAATCTTCTTCTGTCGTCTTTTCATTGGTCAGACAGAGTATGCCCATCTTCTCCTTCCTCATGGTTTGCTGCATGATCCAGTCCACCACAATCAGGGAGATCATCGGTGATGGTAGACAGCCTTGTATTACTCCTGTCTCCACTTCACTTCAAGGGCGTCACCGACCTTTCCATTGTGAATCACTTGGCACGTAGCATGTGGCATCATGAAGCAGATAGCTGCAGTTGGATGAGGTTGGTAAAGATTTGTGGTATTGAAACCTTAATGTTGGAGCAGTTTCCAAATTACTTCTTGGTTGTTGCTGTCGAAGGCCTTTTTCAAAGTCGATGAATTTGAGGTAGAGAGTCGACTGTCATTCTATAGTGATGATGCGTAGCGAAGTGTTGCAATTTGATCGTCACATGATTTGTTCTTCTTGAGGCCAGTCTGTTCTGATAGTAATTTTGAATCCAGCTTATTTTTCAGTCTCTCGAGATTCATGTGACCTAATATTTTGCTTGATGTGGACAGGTGCATGATTCCGTGCTAGTTCATGCAAAGGCTTGGGTCTCCCTTCTTTGGAAGTTTGAAAAGGTAGCCAGCCATTCTCTAATCAATGTGCAAGTACCTTTTCTTTCTTTCCCTCCTACCTTCCATCCTTCATTTCTTCCAAACCTTCTACAGTAGTGATGTGTGCATGTCCGCTGTTGTCTCTGCCTACGTTTTCAGTGCTTCTGAAAAATCCCATCTGGTCTCGGATTTTAGCAACTTTATGGCATCGAGTTCAGGACTTCCGCTTTGTCTGAGGACTTGTGCTCACTGTTAATTCTGTGACTTGCCTGCTGGTGTTTGTGAACGAGTTACAAGTGGTGGTGTTGGTTGATTCAAGAGCTTTTTGAAGTGGTTGACCCATTGGTACTTTTGTTTCTCCTCTTTGGCAACTAGGTTTCTATCAGTATCTTTCACTGGTCTCATCTGCGTTGATCTCTTTCCAGGTTGTAACCTGGTTGTTTGGTATAATGCTGTCAGGTCTCTGCCTCTCCTACCTGCAACCTGTTCTGCTCCACTTGTAAGTGTGTCGTAGAAGTGCTTTTTGTCTTTGCTCGCACTCTTCTTCACTTCTTTGTCCAGTGTGGTGTTTTATAGGCTGTGTTCAGCCCGTCCCTTCGTTGTTCATCCTCACACTGCATTGCATTTCACCGGTTCGTCTTTTGCTTCACTATCTTCCTTTTCTTGCTCTATCAGCTTCCATGTGTCCGTTGAGATCCATTCCTTTTCCCGTCTTGTTTCCTCTTTCTTCCTAATACGGTTATGCGGGTTTCTTTCCACATAGCCTTCAAACAGTTCCGATGTTCTTCCACCCAGATTTCTTCTGATATGCTACTGAATATCTCCCATTTTTTCTTGGTGACTGACTGACGTGAAAATGTTCTTTGTAGTTTCGTCCTTCAGCTTCTGTTCTGGGTGTTGAACTTGAACTGTGGTCTATCACCAACTTCTGTGAAGGCTTTCAACTTGATTTCGCAGGTTCCTTGCAATATAGTGAGTTGTATTAACCTACATATTCTCCTCTTCTTGTTCTGACCTTATGTCCAGTAGGCTGGCTGCGTCTCCACCTTCTTCACATTCAGATGAAGTCGATCTGATTTCTAGTGTAGTGTGTCAATCTGGTGAAATCGAATCCATGTGGCTGTCTTGTGAATATCCTTGTGTTTGTACACCTTGCCTCCAATCACCAAGTCATTAGATGCGCAGAAGTCTGCAAACAGTTCTCCATCCTCATTTATTTCACCGAGTCCCCTTCAACGCGTGATTGGTTCTCTTCCTGAGTTGTCCTCTCCAAGTTTGGTATTCATATCGCCCACTAGGATTTTGATATTGCCATCTCGTGTGGGGGTCTTGTACAATAGTGATTGTATTTGTTTGTAGAATTCCTCCTTCTTCTCTTCATCGGAATTATTTGTGGCTGCATAGCGTAGCATTGTATGGTTGTGACTTTCCTTCCTCCTGAGTTGAATCAGCTATCATGATCCTGATCCTGATCGTGGAGGAGATTGGTCCCCACTGTGAGAGAGAGAGCCTTCGATGCTGTTCGGGATACCATGATAGCCACTCGAAAACTCAGTGTGCTTGTGGTTGTCGTCTGAGTGACAATATTGGAGTAGATTGTTGACTCTCCAGTCGACAGTTTGGAGAGTCCACTTCCATTGCATCTGCAGATTCCTCGCAGATCCCTGGCCTAGAACTTCTATGCCATACCTCCTCATCTCTTTGGCAATCTGGGCAGCCTTTGTAGGTTCATACATTTCACGGAAACCCCATATACTCATACTTACCTTCACTTTCATCTAGAGAGAGAAGACACATCGAATTTTTGGCTTTGCAAACGCCTTCACCAACTGTCGTCATTTCATCTCCCCGATTCCAGCGAGGAATAAGTTTGTCTTCATTGTTTTTATGAAATTCTTTTAGTGATTAGATTGGTTTCACGGGGTAGGGTTGCTAGCCCTATGTCAAGCTTCCCTTGTCCGGGCTTAGGAATTGCTAGTAACTAGGGGACTAGTTAGCCAGGTGGTGTTATTACAACAAATAGTTACAACGAAATATTGTTCAGCTTCATTTATGTCTTCGATAGAATTTAGAATTTAGGAACTGGTTCCACTTAAGGGAAATAAGCATTTATCAACAGATTTGGGGAAAACTGAAGACAGAAACCTGGAGAAAATAACGGTCGACAAGAAGCTCTAATTCTTTCTCCGAAAGTGATGGCATTGTGAGAATTATTAACAGAAAACTGCAGATATCACTGACTAGAACTTTCACTACAGCCAGACTATCCCTCTATACTTGACAATGTGCTCTTTAGCCCAGTCAAACGTTGACAGATACGCCTCACATGTTACCTCAAAGTGTGTTTATCAAATTGCAGATAAGTTAGAGAAACATAAACAAGGGGTATCTTAGATTTTCTGAACGCATTACGAATGGTCTACCATTAAGAGGAAGTAACACTCTGAATAGAGCAGTCTGACTGATACTGCGCGCCAAGTAGATACCTTCAATTCCTTCAAAATAATAAATCAATCAACAGACAAGATCAATTCTGTTGAATTTCGTTGAGGCCATGGCTAGCAAACAACTCTAACGTGAGATGTTTTCAAAAATGCGTTGCAGTTAACCTCTGTCTACTATGCTAAACCGCCTTATTTATTATTTGATTGCATCATCTTTCAACCAAAGTTAGATGCTCGCCCACTTTTATTAAGTTGCAACTTTGTTCATACACACTGTTTTCAAATAACTGAATTTAAATCACAATAGTTTCCATGTTTTGTTTGGTAACCTATCGAATGACTTACGTATTCCTCATAATGACGTCACTTTATTTTGATCGCTACTCCTGTCATTATTTCTTTTTTGAGGAACTACCGTCTGATTATCTACATAACTGTGACAATTTTTCTTACTACCATTTATTAATTCCCCTCGAATTTTCTGTTTTAACTGATCTGCGATAAAACAGATATCTGGAAATGTTTACTTCCATTAAAATAAGAGAAAAAAGAACTGGTAAATTACAAAAATAAGTCTTGAAAACCATATGATTACTTTGATATGAATGAAAGTAATAAATTCAGCTCGAAATGTTGTTCAGTAAATGATACTTTATCAGTGTATGATATCAAATAAACAATTTAGTGTAGATGTATAGTCTACCACTGTGCATAATTTTGTTTTACTCTTACTTCAAGCAAATGAAAGTTAAGTGTAATAGAAATTATAGTCTTAATAATCTGATATTTACTTAGCTGAAGGAGTAAGGAAAATTACTACAATGATAGATGTCAAAATGAGGCAAATCACTTAAAGGAAATTAAGAACTTAAAAAGGAGAATTGTTCCCTTTTCTTAGATTCATGACAGGTGATCAGAGGGGATTGAAAGAACATTACGATCCAATTTTCACTACTCTCATTCAGTTGACATACCCATTGTTCGCTTTTCATTTTAAGTTGTGAGATAAATTAAGCAACATTTATATTAGTAGTTTATCAACTTACTTTCCAAAGATATTCTGGATGAAACTCTAAATTACTTAGTATGCTTGTTTACTTTATTCTCTGATGAAATATTCGAGTGAATAATTTAAAACTTTTTCAGTATGAATACTTCGGAATGTGAAATTGTCACGAGATATCAAAGTTTACTTGTATCGTTGGAAATTGAAACCAGAGGATAAATAATTAGAAACATATACTTGGAGAAAACTGATAAAATAAGTAGGATGAAGAGGAAATATTCCTAATAAGATTTGAATTCAGAATTCTCTGACAGTACTCATTTTCAAGTATTTCTATTCAATTTTGAAATTTCAGCATACATAGCAGACTGAATTGAAAATAGCATTGCGAAGGACTTGGGTACAGTGCGTACTTGATGGTGACATTAGAAGAGAATACTCTCAAAATATTTAAGTGAAGTAGGTCGAATCAAGTATATAACCGCTATTATGATGATCTTTGAAAGGGCTTTTTCACTGAGTAGAATATCTAAACTCTATGAACTCAAAATATAGATACCATTTTCATCTGAGAGCAGGGTGAAAGAAAATAATGTAAATATTTGTTTCCGATGAGCTCATCTGAGACTGGAGTTTGTCCTCGTGTCCTAGTAACAATTAAAGGGTTATTGATGATGTCAATACATGTATGTATATACAGTGAGGTTAATAGGGAATTGAATTTTAATACTACCTGAAAATTAAAATCCCCTTCCCTCAATATTGACGCGCATTCAGATGGATGTCTCGACATTCTAAATGGAAGCTGTGACCTGTAGAGTGAATTAGTCAGAAGGAAAGCGGATGGCGGTCAGAGAATCTGGGTGAAAGCTATGCTATATGGCGAATTAATAAAAGTTGGAAACTGTGGACCACTGAACTCCTACTCATGGGCTGAATAATTAACGCGTTCGCTGTGAAACCTGAAGGTCGCGAGTTCAACCCTCGAACGAAGTCATGAGTGCGTACTGCTGAGGAATCCCTGTGCTAGGACGAGACGACTGTTGAATGGTCCCAGGTTTTCAGTGGTTCTCCATGTTATGTCTGTCCGTGATGAATACTACCTCAACTTATATATATGTATATATATATATATATATATATATAGATGTATATATATATAGGTTGATCCTAATCCTATTCTAGCAAGTTGGAATTCATTTAATTGCTTATGTTTTGTTTTTCTGGTTATTACTAATTTAACTACTCATTGCTTCCATAGTATCTACATGTGTATTGCTGAGCGCATTTCTACCCTAACGTATATATCTCTTTCGATGTGATATGCATACATGATAATGCAGTTAACTGATACCCTAGTTACTAGCCGGTTCTAAGACAAGGTAAAGAGGGAACGTTGAGCGGAGGGCAAGCAACCCAACCTCGTGAAATCAATCCAATCGCTGAGAAACTCCATCAGTCAACTCAGTACCTCAACTTCATCGACTTTGAAAAAGGCCTTCGACAGCAACAAGAAAGGAAGGATAGAAGGTAGGAGGGAAAGAAAGAAAAGGTACTTGCACATTGATTAGAGAATGGCTGGCTACCTTTTCAAACTTCCAAAGAAGGGAGACCCAAGCCTTTGCATGAACTAGCACGGAATCATGCACCTGTCCACATCAAGCAAAATATTAGGTCACATGAATCTCGAGAGACTGAAAAATAAGCTGGATTCAAAATTACTATCAGAACAGACTGGCCTCAAGAAGAACAAATCATGTGACGATCAAATTGCAACACTTCGCTACGCATCATCACTATAGAATGACAGTCGACTCTCTACCTCAAATTCATCGACTTTGAAAAAGGCCTTCGACAGCAACAACCAAGAAGTAATTTGGAAACTGCTCCAACATTAAGGTTTCAATACCACAAATCTTTACCAACCTCATCCAACTGCAGCTATCTGCTTCATGATGCCACATGCTACGTGCCAAGTGATTCACAATGGAAAGGTCGGTGACGCCCTTGAAGTGAAGTGGAGACAGGAGTAATACAAGGCTGTCTACCATCACCGATGATCTCCCTGATTGTGGTGGACTGGATCATGCAGCAAACCATGAGGAAGGAGAAGATGGGCATACTCTGTCTGACCAATGAAAAGACGACAGAAGAAGATTTGGATTTCGCCAACTATGATGATTTATGTCTAATGTCTTGTCGCACAAACTCGAAGATCTACAGGCGAAAACTAACAATTTGACAGAAGAGGCAGTGCGGTGAAGACGGGACGACAAGTGAATGTAGAGAAGAGAGAAGTGATGAAGATACACAACCAACAACAACAACAACAATAAAAACGAGCACCGATCGCGACGAAAGGGGGAAAATATAATAGAAGTATTCTCTTCACACACATAGGCAAGGCAGTTTCGTCTCAACTACACGCGTTGGCACAGATGAGAACGTCAAAGACAGGATCGGAAAAGCAACACAGGCTTTCATTAATCTGAAATCAGTGTGGAGGTTTACTGCACTCAGCATCAAGCGTGAACAACATCCGGATTTTCAACACTAATGCGAGGTCAGTGCCGTTATATGGTTCTCAAACTTGACGTGTCACTAAAAGCATTTCCAACAAACTGCAGAGTGATACATCACATCAACAGCTGCCTACGCTCTATAATGAAGATCAGATGGATGGACAGAAAGAATAAGTAACAAGGAACTGACTGTAGTAACGAATCAACCAAGAACCTATCACCCAACAAATATGCAGAAGAAAGTGTAGATGGATTGTGCATACAGTGAGAAGGCTGATTGTGGACGTCATGCGTCAGGACAGTTTCTCGAGTGGAATCCAGTGGGGGAAGGATGAGTTGGGTGTCCGAGTTGATGTTGACATGGAGGAGATGATGTGAGGATTAAATTGAAGCTTGTGGGGAGACATGGTGTCAGGTTGAAAAGACTGTAGAGGAGAGAGTGCAGTGGAGGCGAGCTACTGAATATATATTTTCCGCTGGTATCGGAGATGAAAAATCTATAAATATGTAGTTTGGAATTTCAGTTAGCTCAGTTTCTACCACCTTTCAATATTTACCGGTTGCTTGCATCTTGTGAGATCTGCCGAAATATCCCGACAGATCTCATCTAATGCGTCCACCAACTTGTTTTGAAGATGATAACCGAGATATAAAGGTATTGCACAGATGAATCACCGAGATAAAGAATTTTTGTCGAAGAGACCTGCTTAGTCAACTTATTTCACTGCTCAATTTTTTTAGGCTATTTGTAAAAGTTTTATGTTCCTGCTATGTTTTACTACATCGTCTGGTTTTTTACATTGTGTTTTAGAAAGTGAATTACCTGCTGGTGTTTACTTTTTACGCAATTATTGAATGTAATAAGAGTGTTTCATTGAGTTCGCCAGTAATGGCCAATAAACTGATGATCAGCTGAGTGAATTTTGTAGGCTTGTTAGAGAAAGAGTTATAGTTACAAATGAGTCAAAATCTTTCTTTTGAAAACAAATTATCTTCCTGTCAAAATTAATATTTATGACAAGTAAGTGACGAGTTATTTAAAAGGTATTAAAAATAAACAATGACCAGTAAATGAAATTTTACAAGTAACTTATAATTTGCTATCTTAGAATAATGTGACTTTCTGCACGTTTACTTCCTAAACAACTGCTGTGAGAAGACAACTATTGTTTCTTTGATTTTCCAATAGTAAAACTGAGTTGTCACCTTTTTCTGCTTTGTTTCAAAGTTTCAATCGGATGATTTCTTCTATAAATTTATAACACTCAAGTCATCTTGCTACATATAAAAATAAGGAGGAAATACTTTCACTTTAATAGAGAAGTAACCAAATTATGGTCATTTTACAGAACAGCAAAATTATCATAATCTGTTGCTGAATTGAGGAACATTAGACCAGTTGAAATTGAACTTGGAAAATGTTATCGTTTAAGTGCAAATCTTTACATACTTTGAAATTCTTTGAAATTTTTCTTTCCTAGACGCGGAATTTACTTGTAGTTGTCAATCATTACATATCAGGCTCTTGCACTTTTACAAAACATGTTGTTTTATTTACCAGTGCAGAAGAATGTGATTTCTTATGTTCATATAAGCACTTGTATAGAAATACGAAACGATAACTTGACTAGCTAACAAAAGATTATAGGCACTACAAATATCCAACACTTTAGATATATAGGAAATTTCATCACCAAACAAATTTAAGAAGTGGGAGGCAGTAGAAGTATGCGAACAAAATAAATTTGTGTGTGTAAACTGGTGTGTTTATGAGCACTTAGGTATGCTTGGAACATCAACCATCAAACTTTACCGCTCCACTATACTATAAATACTTAGAAGAACTGAAGGGTAGTTTTGCTTTGCAACTACGCTTACATTTAACTATTATGTAAGTCTCATGCATTTAGAACCCTTGAAAAATTTGTACAGTCCAAGAAGATTAAGATTTGAGGAATTACACATCGTTATGTTTCACGTTTGCTCTTCAGCTGCGAACAGTCTGAAAGTATAGCAATTATTAGAACACAAAATATTTCAAAATCCTTGAGTTGCGCAATAGAATCCCTGATAATCCGTATAATATGTAAAAGAAAAACAGACAAGCAACTACAGAAAAAAAGATTTTTATACAGTTACATTCAAGAGAAATACAATATGCAAATGAATTGATACAAGAATGAAGGAAGTACTAAGACGGGGCTATCATGCAGCTTAACTCGTATCAGTATAAAATACCGCACGCTCACTGAACCAGTCGAAATTGGATAATAACCATGCTCATGTCACCACTAACTGCATTTATGTGGGCGTTCATTCGGTTCGCTGAGCATATCTCCAGGAATCTGTGCTTGAATGGAAGTGAATTTCTAACCGGTGTAATTTCCAGATACCTTGTAGACCCAAGACATCAGGTTGAAACCTCGAGCGCTTTACAAATAATAAACATACAGAAAATTTCTGGATTACTGCGACTTGCGGAAGCGATTACAACAAAACACTTTAAACCTGACCCCCCCCCCATACAGAAGGAGAGTGTCGTTAAGCTTTCATTCCACTGGAGACTACTATCTGATCCTGTTTCATTATCACTACACAACTCTTTATTTATTCATTATTACTATTCTTTTCTCAAATTTCCTACCTCTGTAGAAGTAATTCTCTTGCACGCTAAATCAATTATCAGTGAATTTGTTGTACCGCCTAATATTGCTGATGTGCAAACTTTGACGTGATGACCAATGTACTTTTAGAATGTATGCAGCTGAGGAGTATTTGTGGAATAAAATGATTTTATTCTGTAAATCTCATTCTTCTTGTTTTGTTTTCAATAAATGCTGTAAATATGGATTCATGAAGAAACGTGATACACTAGGCGTATAAATTCGGAGATTGTTAATTGAGATCATAAGTCTAACTTTCTCATACTGACTTTGCCCAGTTTTATGGATTTGAAAAGGTAATGTAAAATATGCATAATTCAAAATGCCATGATTCTAAATAAATTAGGTTAAGATGTGAATGTGAAGTCTAAACGGCGAACATTTTCCGTTTCTCCCTTCCATAAAATATTATTTCTCATATCAAAAACTAATCTTTTGATTGTACAACTCGATTACAAATCTGTCGAAACTGGTTGTATTTAACAAATAAAGTGTGCAAAAATAGTGAGCAGTCAGGTATTATGTTGCTTTGCAAAATGAGAATTTCGTGGGAAAAATATTTGATCTTAGAAAATTTAGGTGGAAGGGAAGAAAGAATTGCACCTCATATTTCTGAACACATTGCTACTTGTTTTTCATCATCTTACAGACTTTGACTTTTTCTGTCACTATTTTATTCCACTTGGATTCATTTCAGACATCTATCTGAATAAATTAGATTTCTTCTCTTTCTCGAGAAATTAAAACACGATTGTTGTTGCAACTGAAAAGTAAAAACGTTCTCTACTTGATCTATCCATTTTGATCAAAAATTTGATTACTTAATGAATTCACTGCTCAGTTATTTCGGTGTTATAGATTCATCAACAATTTCTCATTCATTATTTCGATCGATCATTGACAAACAAAGGGTAAAACTACTTGTTCGCTGAAAAATAAATGATACGGTATAAACTCTTACTGAATTATTCGGAATTCTGTTCTCTAATACAGGCGAAATGATCAGTCGAGGTTATGGTTATAAGCGAGATGATCCCATGTGGTGTAACTGGTTTCCACTGTGCTACACCTACTGATATGTGGGCCGCCATAAACTGTCACAAGCCACCACAAAAACTGCATAGTAAACTAAGCTGTACATAGCCACTGGGTCATACCCCTTTTTCTGGTGTTCTACTAGTCAAAAGGGAAGTATCAAATCAGTAGAAAAATGAATGATTCCTTTGTGTCTACTTTCTTAGATACTTCCAACTACTTTTTCATTTAAGTAATGATGTATCTGCACTTCTCTGAGGCGGATTCAATTTGTGTTGAATCATATATGATTCACGTTTAGGTATGTTTTGAGAATGCCCTTTAGTTTTGCCGAATTGCTGGTGGAATACATTTTTACGAAGAAATAATTAATTTGTGTGACAATGAGCTTCTCTAAAGTATTTCATGGAGATGATGATGAGCTGACAAGTCCTAAAGAGGACTATCTACACGTCCTGGATTCCACTGCTAGTCATCAAGCAGAATATAGCATAATGCGTAATCAGGCAGTATCCGCCTAGGAGCCTGTTTACCATCATAAGTCAAGCAGTTCGTCCCTGTGTAGCAACAGAAAGTCACAAGTATCAAAATAACAACTGATTACCATTGCACATGAGATGCCTCCCGTCCCCGGTGGCTAATGGGATAGAATTTCGGTATTTGAAGCAATGGACACAGCCCAAGTTACACTAGGAAAAATGACACACATTAGGGGAACAGAGGCATCTACTTGACGAATCTCAAACAGGACAGAACCCACGTTCTAGATTCCGCTAATGGCCTGAAGCAGAAGAAATAAACTTTGCGACTAACAGAATTCCTAATCAATATGACTCACACGTTGTTTGGATTATCTCTCTGATAAATGGTTATTAGTGGTTCCCTTAAGATTAATTCGAGTAGATAAACAAATATTTCCTTCTGGCTAAGACTATGTTCATAGTCAAAATGATACCTTCATTACAGTTAGTAGATTCACTATCATGGTGCACTATGATAGCTGTAAGTTGGTAGGCTTGTTACAAAATGAGCTATAAAATTCTATCTATATTCAGGCTAGCATGATGTTATCTACCTTCCAATTATCAATTGGTGCAGCTTAGCCAGTCCTATAGGAGGTTAGCTGAGAATAGCTCAGTGGTAATATCTGTTACTTCGAAACTTTGAATGTCAGGTAGGCCATCATTTTTGACGGGATTATAGTTACGCTCAGATGATGAGTTCCAAAAAGAAGAAATACAGCTCTAGGGATTCCAGTCGACTTTCCGCATCCGAATAACACCCTTCGCGATGCATCGCGATTGTGAGTCTTCTAGCTTTATGACCACACTGCCAAACTCATCGATATGATTCAATTAACGTTCACCATTAGATAACATTAAGTTGGTTACCAGCGTTATCAGCGTTTCTAATCGTATTCCATAGCAGGTCAGTCGTAACCAAAAAACTCAATGACGATGTCTCTGAATGCACCACTGAGTAAATTATGTTCAAATTTTGCAGGTCACTTCAGTCTTGCTGGGGGTGCGGATACACCTTGCTGATGAATGCCAACAAGTATAACACCAGGTTTCAGGATTCACGCTAGCTGTCTATATCTAACCAATAGTTTCAGTGTCATTCAGTATGAAATTAACGAAGTGAATCAACAAAAATCACTTTCTTCTACGTAGACTCCAGTTGAGCCTTCAACGTGAATCACAATTATTCTAGGGACTGAGATCTTAAAAGCCTTGCAGTTTGTATTGCAACTTCTTTCAATGCATCACGAATATGAATGTTAACACTCTATTGACTGTTTGTCTCATAGAAATCTACGTACGATAGTGAACCGCTGCATTTCAGATAATGAATTTCATGATAATTTCACTGCCTTTCTAATTTTTTGTTTTTACGCAAAGTTCAGGAGAAATGCATCTTGACCAAAGATTGCAGTTATCATATCTTGTATTAGTATTGCAATAAAGACTAAAATTTACTTTGATTAGCAGTTGAAAATTGCCAGTGTAGGAACTGTAGATATTCTTTATAATAACTGTATATTAGTAATGTATAGTATGACTTTCAGAGTGATTTCAGAACTTCATAATCATATTTTTCCGGCACATAGATAAGCTAAACATTTACTGGATAACCAAGAATCGTAAAAGTCAAGAAAACAAGCGAGTTTGTGGCATGTAGGAAAAGAATTTGATCGACAGGAGTTTATTATAACGACTGTTGTGAAAGCTGACACGTTATTGCATTTTAAATTGAATCGTAGGAAACAAACGCTAACCTAAGCTCAGAAAACATTCGATTGAGAAATTCAAAAAGGCGAAATAATTCAGTAAAGAAAATTTTCTTCTTTATGCAGAGATTAGGCTTTAATTGTTCGATTGCTGACACATCTGGTACACATAAGCGATGAATCTGTACTCCTTTCAAACTTTTTGACTTGCCTTTGTACAGGATTTTGAAAGAAGATTGTGGAAAAGCGACATGAACAGAGTTTAAAAAATGATCCAAGATGGAACTGTTGCCTAACTTACGTTCTCCTCCAGACGGTTAAGCATTATATTACTTGAAGATGCGTTTGGAAAGACTAAACTTTGTGTGACGTATATAAAAAGCTCCGTAAAAGCAGGTAAACTGAAAGACACACTTGGATGTGAGCAGTTTGTCCTTAATCCTACCTTGAATAAACTGTAGTAATCTTAAGCGTCATCGCTGTACTTATTGATTGGATCCAAAAATATGAATTAGTGAGAAATGCAACGTTACAGAAACTTTATTTTCAATATCAAAGCTGATATTTCATCTGTCATATGTCTCGTATCTCTGATAAAGTTATGAGTAACCGGAATAAAAACTAATAGTTGAAATATAGACACATTAATTCGGTGACAAAGGCATATTGGCAACTTTTTCTAAAAGTACATTCTTTTGAAACATGTCCTAAATTACATGATAAAGTAAACGGTGTTTTCAAATTTGCCACAAAGCGAATATTTATTTCCTACAAGATATATAAGAGTATTCTCACTCTGTGCCCATCAATCCTGAGCAGGTGATCAGCAGATTTGAGGTAGAAACAATGCAAATGGTAGTCTGTTGTGTTGGTCATATCTGGTTTCAGTGGATCTGTGTACGAAGTACTAAAAAGACAAGCAGAAGACTTGTGGATATTATAAAATTGCCATCTTTTGTATTCTAAATGAATTCTTATCACTTCCACTTTATCACTGAAAAAAATTGTTGAAATAGATTTTTTTTGAATATTCAACTGTCTTCGAAGTCAAGAAGAAAGCATAATGAATGAACCGAAAGAATTTCTGGTGACCATAACTACACAATGAATATTATCAGTTTACCAAGTATATTTCAGTGTTTATTGATGAATCTACATTACACAACACACAAGCTAAATCGTTGTTTTACCATGATACAGGTGGAATTCACCGTTCTTGACTGGATCAATTTTAGCACTCATATCCGTTGTTATCTAAGCCCACAATACTTCCTCTCAATCTTTCCCATAAAATTAAGTAACATTCACTCAAGGTTATTCCATGTTTTTAGCCACATGGAGTAGGTATATACTGTATTGCATTAAGAAGTTTCTGTAATCAGAAGGAAATATTTTGGGTATGCAGAGATAAGAAGATTTATTTGTTTCTACTTCTACACTTGCAACACATTTCTATTATTTTTTATGTCCTTTAGGTCACTGTTATCATCAGTATGCAGCCTACTATTATAAATAATCCATTTGGTTGTTACTTAACTTCAAAAAAATAACAAGGTAAAAATGAATAAAGTCAACAATATTTTTTGTATCTTTCCATTTGACCTAATCAATATTTTTTCCATCTTATCATTATTGTCATTTATTTCCGT
Source organism: Heterobilharzia americana (assembly GCA_944470555.2). Taxonomy (NCBI): domain Eukaryota; kingdom Metazoa; phylum Platyhelminthes; class Trematoda; order Strigeidida; family Schistosomatidae; genus Heterobilharzia; species Heterobilharzia americana. The sequence goes on from OX104128.1 coordinate 48,996,425, forward strand.
TCAACATTTGGTCGTATCAGTTTAGTCTATTCAGGTCATACGTTTCCAATTTCACTTTCATTCGTAATGTAACCAAACTCTTTAAACCAAGTTCACACGTTCTACTTTTTTTGCTGGATTGTAGGATGTGCCTAGTTATTTTACTCTTGAGAGGCTAGATAGCTAATAGGATATTTCAAGATGTTTAGGCAGTCTTAAAAGTTTCTAAATCATGAAATAAAGACTGTGCCTGGCTGAGCTGAATACGTTGGGAAATAAAAAGACTCTATCAACGGCGACTCAGGAGAAGCTACGGTGATTTGCTGCTACTGGAAATAAGTAGGTGGAAAACTGACGAAAGAAAACCTTGTCATCTGACAGTCAAAAGCATTTTCGTTGCATCTTGCAATTTTCATAGTTTACGACGCTGTTCTTTTCATTTGGAGTTCAAGTATGCTTAGGCAAAACAAATACACGTTTGTTAGTGATTTTAAGCCTTAAAGTTGTGTTCTCGATCCAAGTGCTGTGTACACAGAGGTATCTTCCTAAACAACTTAGCTTTAATCATTAAATAAATCAGGCTAAAAAGTACGAGTTGAGTTAAATGACAAGCTTACAGCATGAAAACGATTGGAAATGACGAAGTGTTTGCAACAATGAAAAGTGAACCATCCCCATAACTACCAAACTGGAGAGAAATATTTGATAATCACCACTTTCTATTCATCGGCTAATAAACATCCATTTCTGGTTGCAAAAACATGTGTTCTATGCTGTTCAGAAATATTTAAGCTTTTCCCAACATTTTCAGTTTTAAAGCATTAATTTTTCAACAGACATTTTTCGAAAATATTTTTTATAAAGCTGCATAATATGTACTATTCAAAGAATTTGTTCATCACACTCAAAAATGATGTATTTTCAATGCGATATGATTCTGTTCGGTGTTTGATTCCTATCGAGGTTATGGGTTATAAAGAGTCCTATACTAGAATGATACATCTGCACAGTGCTCTCAAGTTTTCAGTGGTTCTCTAACGTATTCCTCTTAGTGATGAATACCAGCTTGATATCAATAAATCTCTACAAACCTCCAAATTAAAACTTAATCATATTTTTGAAGTTGGAGAGCGTGAAGTGAGTTTTTATGTTGTGTTAATAGTTGCATCTAGAGTGGTCTGAAATCGTCTTTCGTTTTGTAAGCACCAGCACCACATGGTTAATCGGAACACTCTATTGCAAAATGCAAGCGAACATCAAACTCAGGTTTTAGGCTTCTTATCAACGAGGTTTTACTGTATATCACTCTGACCTTGACCTACATTTGAAGGACTCCTGGATTTATTTTAAATATGGCATCTTGACTGGTTAGTTTTTACATTATTTCGACTTGATATTGACTGAGATTACTTGGATATGCACTACAAATACCCAGCAATTGTCTTATTCGACGTGCCATACTAGGAGAAGTCAGGTAAGCTTGTGAAAGTGTTCAGGTTAGCCAGAAGATGATGTTGTACCGGTCTATGAAGTCTCTGACTTTTGGTTTGAGCCATGTGGGGATATATAGACTGCCTAGCTGAGGTCCTTGAGACGACAGGAATTAATTTTCGAGGACTCTTGCTAACGCGGCTGTAAATCAATCACAGTGGCACAGATGGATTCATTCTTTGACATCTTTTAAAGATTGGATATTAGTACTAACCTTTGTCTTCACATTATTTATTCTCCAACATAACTTTTCATGCTAGGATGTCACTCTTTTCCTTGTTTTTTTATACCACTGTGGAGTGTGGCTACTTGAACCAATTCATTTAGCTATCAAGCTGTCTACAAATTAATTACTTAGTAGTATATATTCGATACTGATTCAACGATTGCAAAAGCCTAAACCGAAAGGGAAAGACTGATTTGATTTGTTATCCCTAAGGGACTTTAAATTTGAGCAGTAAGATTTCGTCAACGGACTGAGCGATATCATCAGCTTTCATTTCATAAAAATGTCCTAGTTAAACCCCTAGTACGACTTACTTGTCTAAGTGAGGTGATGACGCCACCATTTGAGTTAACAGGAGCAGTACTATAAAATGGAAAGCACTGAATTTACCTAACATTTTGAAATTATGCAGATGGATATAAATTAGGATATCTACAAAGTTTACAAAGTTGATCAGATACCATTTAAAATTTAATATCGTCACAAATATAGTATAAGAAGGGGTATCTGAAGGCAATAAATGTATGTTTCGCTTCTCTGTAGTTGAATGTTGATCAAAGTATAGCGGTCCCTTTTATAATTTGGCTAATTTGCCTCTTGATAAGACACTGTAATGTTTAGTTTGGAATAATTAGCGATTCCTTTTACATAAAGAGCATATATATTGCTGATAGATGGTAGCCAGAAATAGAGCTTAGGATGGTTGTATAGTCACCTAGATCTCACACAAAATATCACAGTAATATAATTTCAGAATCTCCAATTTTTCGATAACTTTTGAGTAGAATATCTTTCTTTTAACGTTTCTTAAAGCTTTATACATTGCACTGTTTTTAAGTTATGTTTATTCAAGTTACTGAATGAATAATTTGTTTAGCTGTATACTATCAGTAACGTTGTTTTGTTGATTCTTTTAAAATTCCAATTTTTTTATTTATTATACCGCTCACTAAATCGAAGTAGTTTCCTTCTGCGTCATCATGTGGGTATAAAGTAAGATTAAAACTATTTTATTATGCAAATAGTTTTCATATGTTTGATGACAACATTCAAACGAAACAATATTTGTTCCTATCTGGTTGAGACTGAATATGATTTCCAGATATATGGATGTCAAAAAGACAAATCTTGTTACACATCAATATTATGATGCAGTGACGCGAAAAATGTTTCAGAGACCAATTTACATCTTATAGTTGTGTTAGAAAAACAGTACAGTGTTTTATTTACCAGAAAACGTTTCTATCGCTCTATTATGTATATATCACTTACTGCGAATTTTAAATATCATAATTTAAAGGGTAAATTATATGATTTGCATATTTCTTTGCCTTTAGGTTGGAATTCATTATAGATTGATATCAGTTGGAAAAAATTGGAAACCTAGGAGCACTGGATAGTTGTTTTGTTCTACTATGGGATTCCTTAACAGTGCACACACCTCACCATGCACCACCAGTCATCGAACATACTACTTTTAGCTTCCGTGGCCAACAAATTACCATTGAGCCATACAGTCGAAATCCAATCATCCATATTCCCTACTTCTATCAGTTCACGATATAGCATGACTTGCATCCATTGTCGTCGCTGAGTAACTGTCCTCATGTCCTACTTGATCAACTGATGTCAATCTATGGTGAATTCCAATCTAAAATTAATAAATAAACCTCAACAAACTACCAGATAGAATTAATTTAGCGCTCACTGGTGACGACCTTCTACAGGTGACTCCTAAAATTCCAATGAGAAGTAGTAATCAGTGGAGTGAACCAAGTAGAACATGAGGACAGTTACTCAGCGACGACAATGGATGCAAGTCATGCTATATCGTGAACTGATAGAAGTAGGGAATATGGATGATTGGATTTCGACTGTATGGCTCAATGGTAATTTGTTGGCCACGGAAGCTAAAAGTAGTATGTTCGATGACTAGTGGTGCATGGTGAGGTGTGTGCACTGTTAAGGAATCCCATAGTAGAACAAAACAACTATCCAGTGCTCCTAGGTTTCCAATTTTTTTCCAACTGATATCAGTCTATGATGGATTCCAACCTAAAATCAATTAATAAACCTCTAGATAGGATATTTCGTTGTTGCTTGAAGTGACCTCAAAATCCTAATTTGTTTGATAAAAACTCCTTAGGAGGATGAAAAACTAAAATTAAGTATCTTTGCCAAACTAATCTTTCTATCATCTCTTATTTTGTCAGTTATTTTGTCACTATATGAAACTAGTATCAGTCTTGTCTCCTGTATCATTTTTCGAGAAACCTTACGGTAAATTTTACTCGAACTTTAATCCAGATAACAATTCAGTCTTACTCTGTGAAGTATTTTACCAGTTAACTGAGATGAAATTCAACTATACTAAGATATTTATGTTCAGCTATTTTATTGAAGGGCAATTTTCATCGTTAATCACTTTTAAAATTATGCCTTCTGTCGCGGAGACATCTGTGATTGGTTAACGTGAGACCTTGAAATAGTAAACTGACGCAAATGAATTCATCATGTTATTTTCTCGTCCAAATTCGTGTTGATTGTTTGTAGTTTGGGGGTTATTTCAATATTTAGAGAGGTTATGCTTGTTTTTTTATGCTACATGTGCAGCGTTAATGTACTTGTGTTGAATCTGAAATCCACAGCCCATGTTATTTTACTGGTTTCGTTGCTTTTCATGTCGTAGTTGAACTTTTCTTCCATTTTAAGCTTATTTGTTATTTTTCGACGAGCTATTTATGCTGAAGAGCATTTTCTTCCATTGCAGTAAAAATATTTCGAAGATATAGCTTACAATAAGTTTTCGTGCCTTAAATGCTGCTTCCTGTTGAGTTGTTAAAGTTTTCTGCAGGCTGAAGTTGCAAATAGCTTGCTGTATTCTAATGGAAGATTTCCATCTTCTGGGAAGTGTGGTATGTTTTCATCTACAGTTCCATCCAACCTTCTTGCTCGTATACTAATACTAAAGTGCCAGGCGACAACGATGCCAAGGTTACTGTGGCCATTCAGTTTGCCGATGCATTGGACAGTTTTTAGTCTACACAGAACCTTTATAGTAGATATAAAGGCAACTTTCAAATGGCAGTAAACTTCAGATATTTTTTGTCTTCATCTGCAAAAGGCGTTCCTAATACTATTTTTGTAACATCCATCATATAAACTTGTGCTTCATTTTCTTGTCAACAGAATTTATAGGGTTTGCCTATCCTTAAAAACGCTCAACTATAATACACTTACGTTCCATTGAAACAGCATAGAACACGCATGCACTGGTTAAACAAAACTGCAGCACACTAGTGAAAAAGTGATTCAGAGTGATCTAAAATCATGTAGATAATTTTTTCAAAAAATAACGTTTTTAAGAAGTAACTCAAAAAGTCCTTTAGTAGTTAGACGTACTCATAAAAACTTTAACTTACCTGTAATTTAAACATGAAAACGACAGAAGAGCAACACTTGGCTTCGACGCTAGGGTGATCTATAATGTTACTGTTTGTTGAAAGTGCATAGTATTTTAAAGTTTCTACCAATCAAGGAGTAAAACACAGAACAGAACCAGGAGTATTAATTGTCATTTAACCAGAGTCTAGACATAATTAGACCGACGCATCTAAACCTGGTTTATACAAGTCGTCACCTTTCGCGCAAAATCCAAATGTGTTCTATTTAGGCACAAAGGTTTCTGAACTTTGTGATAGATAACCAATTAGTTGATCCCTTCTCGTTATATTCTCTCAGTTAGGGTCGAATCAATAAAGCAGTACACAGAAGGCGAAAATGTAGCATTACAAGATAGATTTATTTTCACCTTGAAAATGACTGAACACTGCTCATCTATTACACTACTGATGGATGCAGTTGCTCCGCTTTGCAGCCTGATAGGGTTATGTTAGCTAATTGGTTTGGGAAGAACTTGCACCGAACGACCTGAAAGCCTGACTACATAGTAGCAGGTGAGTCGATAAACACATACAGCAGTGGTCACTTATAAAAGCTTTTACTTCGAGTTGTCAGGAAATATTGAGCAGCTACAGAAACAACCTTCACAGCCGACAAGAAGAAATTTTCTTTAGTGAGTCTGAAATTCCTTTATTAAAATATTACCGGCGAAGTCTCCTTTGAAATTAAGATTTGTGTGTGGCATCTTTGGAAGTGAAATGGGTATTCATCTTTATGGTGTAGGCCGTATTTTTTGTCGAAAATCGTGCTGGTTATGTTTTCTGGAGAAGACCATTTTGCGAAACATGAATTAGTTCTTCTTGGGCATCAGTACTGCGGAAATGTCATATATGGTAGGCAAGAGACAAGATAAACTTTATTTTTCATTTATCCATACTCAACAGTAGAAATTCATCAGCCAACGATTCTTTACAGGTAGTGTTGTGTGAGTGGTTGTCTGAAGGCTTCAAACTCACAGCACACTGAAGCATAAAGGAGTATTTATGCATTAATTCAAGCAACCAGTAGGTCAACACAAAATGAGCCATTCGGTGCAGCATAACATTCAGTGACAAAAAAACCATGAGTCGATCAATAAAAACCGGTAACCGTTGCATATGAACAAAATATAATGACTCAGCAGTCAACTGGATAATGCTCTGCAGTCCAAAGCAACATTTATTCAGCTCACGTCTCCGTTCGAATACCACTACTTGGAGAGAGATTTGTCCATCCAGCCGATGGGTCTGGGGTCGAATACGGCATGTATTCGATAAATAACGGCTGGACAAAAAAAAGCAGTTTACTACTGATGTAAATTACTAATGTTTAGCAATACCAACCTAAAATATGTACACCAATTTAACTACAGCTAGAGGATGAATGTTTAACACTTATCTTTTGAGAAATTCATACTAATTGTCATTGGTTTTGATTTGCACTTCAAACAAATCCTGGCTTTCTTTCAAAACTGCCTGTTTAGATTTCAACCACCGAAAGCTTTTCAATTCATATATTTCATCAAGTTGCTTCTGTTTTACATCTTTTAATCATTCAAATGTCAGCGAATCGAAAACGTACCCTAATATATTCTTTAAAAATTTTCAACCAATTGTTAGACAAGATAACACTAATAGGCTGCTTAGAGCACAACAAAACATCATATAGCTATTACGAAAACAGTAAGCTAAGACTGCAGGTTTTCACAACGGCTGAATAAGCACCTGTCACCAAACTAACGGTGCTTTTTATTCGCAGCCTGTTCTCAGTGCAGCAACGTACTCACAAACTAGATGGTAGCCTTCAAACAACTCATTATAGGTTATTCTTACTTATCATACCGATATTATTAACACTTAAACTGACATGACTAACAAACTTGATATATTTTACAACGAGCAAATCTATTTATTGATATGTTTGCAATTCTCCGTTGTTTCATTAGATTGAATTGTTATACCTGCGAATAAAATTATGTTGAATTATAACTATGAGAATCCCAAAGCATTAAGAAGGACGGTCTCGAATAAAAGGGATATGATTATTATTATTATTATTTAAACTAGGTAACCTCACATAGTTTACTAGCTAATCGGGTACTAGCCGGTTCTAAGCCCGGGCAAAGAAGGAAATTCCGCGATAGGGCTCGCAACCCTACCCCGTTAAACCAATCCAACTGCTACAGAAACTTCAAAGCACAAAGAAAATATAAAGAATAAAAATAAAATCATTCCTTGCTGGAATCGGATAGACGACGTGACGACGGTGGGTGAAAGCTCTCGGGAAGTCAGTCGGAAGATGTGCCTTCTCTCATTTCGATGAAAGCAAAAGTAAACTTGGAGACATAGAATGTCCGCACCATGTATGAACCTAGCTGGCAAGGCTGCCCAGATGGCAAAAGAGATGAGAAGGTATCACATTGAAGTGTTAGGAATCTGTGAAAGCAGACTGAATGGAAGTGGACTCTCTCAACTGTCAACAAAAGAGTCAATAATCTACTCCAATAATGTCACCCGAACGACAACCACGAGCACACTGGGTTTTCCGGTGGCTACCGTGATGTCCCCAACAGCATCAAATGTTCTCATGCAGTGGGAATCAATCTCCTCCACGATCATGAAAACGACAACAAGGTTCAACTCAAAGGAGGAGAAGTCACAATTATACAATGCTACGCTATACACCTGGACAAGACTCCAGTTGGCGACATCGAAATTCTAATTGGTGGAGTGACACGAATGCCGAACTGGGGGCTGACAACGCAGGAAGACACCTCATCTACCATGGGTCGAAAAGAACTCCTTGAAATGATGAGTGATAATATGGAACTGTTTGCAGATTTCTGCGCATTTAATGACTTGGTGATTGGAGGCAGGGTGTACAAACACAAGGATATTCACAAGACAGCCACATGGATTCGTTGTTACCAGATGGACACACTACACTAAAAATCAGATCGACTTCATCTGAATGTGAAGAAGGTGGAGACGCGACCAGCCTACTGGACACGAGATCAGATGGAGAAGGGAAGCAGATGAAGGTAGGTTCACACCACACAATATCCAGTTGAAGGAACCTTCGAAATCAAGTTGGAGGTCGTCAAAGAGGCTGGTGATATACCACAGTTCAAGTTGAACACTTAGAATAGAAACTGAAGGAGGAAACTACATAAGATATGATGTCAGTCATCAGGACAATATGTGAGATATTCAAAAACATCCCTGAAGCATCGGGCGTGGAAGATCACTGGAACTCTTTGAAAGCTATGTGGCATGAACCCTACATAACCGTGTTAGGAAGGAAGAAGAAGAAGCAAGACAAGGAACGGATCTCGACAGACACGTGGAAGCTCATAGAGGAGAGAGAGGAAGATGGTGAGGTGGATGAAGCATTACAGTGCAATGATGAACTGCGAAAAGAGGAGCTGAAAACAACATATAAAACACTGGACAAATAAGAGTTCACGGAAAGACAAAATACACTTCTACGAGATACTGGTCAGTGAAGCAGAACAGGCTTTCGGTAGGAGAGACCTGACCACTTTATATCAAATAACCAGGTTACTATCTGGAAAGGAATCAACACAGATGAAACCAATGAAAGATAGTGAGGGAAACTTAGTTATCAAAGAGAGAAGAGAAGCGAAGGAAATGATGGACTTTCCACTTCGGAAAACTCTTGAATCGACCACCCACCACCTGCAAGTCGTCCATAAATACCACCTGTATACACAGAACTACCAGTGAACACGAGCCTCTAGACAAAAGCAGTAATGAAGTCCTGAACCCCATAAAGTTCCTTAAATCCTGGAAAGCTGCAGGACCACATGGAATTCCACCAGCAGCACTGAAATCAGACGCAGAGACATCAGTGGACATGCTCACACCAATAATGCAGAAGTTTTGGAAGGAAGGAAAGGTACCTTCTGGTTGACTGGAAGATGCGCTACCTAGTCAAACTCCAAAGAAGGGCAACCAAAGTGTTCACAATAACAAGGGCAATGATGAACCACTGTTATTCGCCGCAAGCAAAACAAATAGTAGACCACTTCATCCTGCAGTAACCAAAAGATACGCTAGATTAAAAACTACGACCGAATCAGGCTGTATAAGTTTAGGGAGAACAAATCATTCGCAGATCAAATTGCAACGCTACGCTACGCGTCATCTCACAAAAGAGCATAGAATGGTAGTGAAATTTAAACTTCAACATTATCAATTTTGAAAAGGCCGTTGACAGCGTCGCCTGAGAAGTAATGTGGCAGTTACTGCAACACCACACCTTGAGTGCTGAAAACCTTTGTCAACCCCATTCAGCATGATTCACAATGGAAAGCTCAGTGGTGCCTAAAGAGTGAAGACAGGGGAAGGACAAGGTTGACGCATACAATGACACATGATCTTTTGATTGTACTGGACTGGATCAGGCACGAAAAATTGTGAGGAGAGAGAAGAGGTACACACGTAGTCTGCCGATGAAAAGACTTTAAAGATTTGGATTTCGCCGATGACGATTTATGTCCAATATCTTGTCGCACAAACTCGAAGATCTACAGACATAACCAACCAGTGGACAGAATAGGCAGGCCAGTGAAGATGAGACTTCAAGTGAACCTGGAGAAGACAGATATCATGAAGATACCCAACCGATAACAACGACAACAGAAACATGCATCAATCACAATGAACGGGAGAAATCTATAGCAAGTTGTCTCTTCCGCATACCTAGGGAAGGCAGCAAAGTTTTAACTACAGGCAGCACAGGCACAGAGGAGAGTGTTGAGACCGGAATCAGAAAGACAGCAATACCAGCCTTCATTAGTCTGAAATGATGAATGTGGAGATCAACTGTACTACACTGCACTGCACTGCACTGCTATGTACTGCATTCAGCAGAAAGCGTGAACAACATCCGCATTTTCAACAGCAATTCAGTTAAGTAAGTTAGTACATCTATGTGATGATTGAGAGACTTATTGCATCACGAAAAGCATTTCCAGCAAACTGCAGGACGATAAATCACATCAACAGCTGCTGCCTACGCTCACTCAATACCGAGGATCAGATCAGATCAGATGGCCAGAATAATCAGAATAAACAACTAGGGAATCACTCTGGGTGTAAACGAACCAATGTGGCAACAAGCCATAGCTCAACAGATATGCAGAAAAAGAGAGTGGAGATGGATTGGATTGGATTGGACATACACTGAGAAGACGATTTGAGGATATCACGCGCCAGCCCAAGCCCTCGAGTGAAACCCGTATGGGAGACGACGAGTTGGGTGTCCGAGGTGAGGATGACATAGAGGAGATCATGTAAGCAAGAAGTGAATGCTTATGGGCAGTTGTGGCGATACGTTGAAAAAACTGAAGAGAAGAGAGTGGAATGACAACATATTACTGAAGCCCTTTTTTCCAGTAGGAGCCCTAAGGATAATTATGACAATAATCCAGTAATGGAATTTTGTCCTTAAGCTAATTCTGCTCTCTGAAATGACTTCCTTCATTTTTTGTTTGGTTAATTTTGATGTGTTACGTGTTTCATTCTTTGAACAACATTATTCATGTTTCTTCACGTACTGGATAGAAGTGACAGGCTTAGTGATTTGAAATCTTACCTACTGAAGTAGGCAGCAAAGTTTTCCAGCCGGTTTTTATACTAAACATACTGTAAAATTTTCAATTGTTATCACGGATAAATTCTTTTTACTGAAATAAAATACTAGTAAAAGTGAAATAAAGATATCAGGCTTATAAAGGAAAATAGATTCTTTAAAAAGGATTTCAATTTCTTTGATATAAATAGAAGAATGAATTCAGCTATTGGGATAAGCCAGTAAAGATAAATCATGGTCATGGAATGTTTCTTTCAATATATTCTCCATCTACTTTAACTTTTTGTATGTGATCATTTTGATTTATCTGTAGTTTTGAAATATCTTTATTTCTTATGAATAATAAATTCATTGTAAATCTAATTAACATTTTTGTTGTTGTCAAATGAAAACAACTGGCTTGTGAAATACTTTCATGAATAGACATACAAGTCCATTTGCCATATTTCATCCCTTTTTTTTGTATTTCCTAATAGTTTTTATTCAGACTGTCTGCTTTAGTATTGAAGTAACAGATTGTATGTAAAAGATTTGGACATCAACACTTTCAATGCTGTTTGGAATGAAGATTGTACATTCTTTTATTCTCTTTGAAAAAGGTTTTATGAAGCTGAAATTATTGTTAACATTTACGAATAGTAGATTTCTATATTAAAAAGCAAACCAAAGAATCTTATTAAGTATTTTGAAATTTATTATACATGATATTTTGCTGAATATAGATCTTCAAGTGAAATTCATGAAGACATATGTTACAAACTATGTATTGTTGGAAGTACCATTATATGATAAGTGTTTTGATGTTATCCAAGCTTTGAGTTTTGCTTTGGGATGTTTCATCACTAGGCTAAGTGAATTCATCAGTATACATAGTATAGTTCAGCATAATAAATACAAGAAGCTGATCCTTATGCAAAAGTATAAAGCAATTTAACTGATTTCGTTTGTCAAAGTAAAAACAAAGTGATCTGAATATGTGTGGAAAAGTGAAAAGAATCCAGTAATAAAGCCTACGGATTGCTATAATAGTCAGAGGAGGAGAAAAAACTAATATTCCTCTTCATGATTGATAAATGTAAATGAATAGACCAAACTAATCACCTCCATTTGATTCATTATACAAGAAACAACAATTTAAGGACTTCAATTATGAAAGTAATTATGGACTATGAAGTGGATGCTCCGAATTCTTCTTCTTACTCTGAAATAATGTGAAATCACAAAGTATTCCCAAAAATTAACTATTATACAATTAGTTGTCTCGTCAGATGAATAGCACAGAGTAACAATTCACTTTGGTGTAAATCTCGTCGTTTTTTCTAACTATAGACTAATAAAAAAACTAATAAGATACTGAGATCTAATATAAGTCGTAGATTTACTCACTTTCTTTTGCATATTTGTTCATACTATGGAGGATAATAACCATTCAAATGCTTATTCGTAATAAAACAACAGGATTAGACCAAGACGTATTTTGAGGAACTGATAAAGTAAACTACACAGGAATGATTACCACTTAAAACTCGTATTACTGCTCTTCCTTTTTGTAAAAACAAATGCAATTTATGCATTTTTGAGATAAATGGGGATTTTTAATTTAAAAGTAGTATTCATCATGGACTGACATCAGTTAGGGAACCATTGGAAATCTGGAAGCACTGGACAGTCGTTTCCTATTAGTATGGGACTCCTCAGCATTACCCATCCACGACCCAGCTAGGGACCGAACTTAAGACCTACAGGTTTCATGGCGAACGCGTTAACCATTCAGCCACTGGGTCGGTTCCCAGCGATTCACAATTTCCAACTTCTGTCAATTCACGACATAGCGCGACTGTCAACCAAGGTCTTCAGTTAGCACCCGCTTCACTTCCGACTGGTTGACCCTACAGGTCACAGCTTTTCATTAGAGCTCGGTGATGTCCATCTGAAAGCGCTATACAATAATGTTTTTTGGGGTGATTGGGGATTTTTAATTTAGAAGATGGATATCACGAAGCTCTAATGAGATTATTACGTTATGCCAGAAATTGTAGTATGTGCCATGAATATCACTGCAACCAACTAGCATTACTAATGAGTTGTCAGAAAAGTTGTCATATATTGAGTTATGTTGAAACCTAATGAGCGCTTAAACCACCACCATGGCAGTTTATGTTCCCTTTTCACTTAAAACAATGTCATCAGAGTGAACAGGATGAAAATTTAACAATGAAACTAGCGCCCATTTCGGTTTTCGCAGCTTCTCTAACTACTTAGCCTAGGATACAAAAAGATCTTGATGAAACAAAAGAAGCCCAATTCAGGCATAAGAAAAAAAGAATTTATCAAACAATAATTTTAACTAAAAAAAACGCATTCAAATGTAAATATAGATTTTGTATATAATCACTATTTTTGTATTGATAATCCAGATAATTAGTGGATACGTGCATTCACTCGATTGTTCTTTTTCTGTCTCATCAGTAAAGCTCTGAAGATAGATACACTGCATCAGAAATATCACGTCATCAGCTGAGAAGTGCAGTTCAGTCAGTCATTCTACTACTTATTTACTGTGCTGAACATTTTTTCAAAACAATCTTGAGTAAATCAAATAAATATCTCCAATGAAAGCAATCAACCTGAACAACAAGTATTTAAAACTGGAAATTCTAGCTAACTACACATTATTTCGGAATTAAGTAGTATATAAAAGCCTTAATTTCATATCACCTTCAATATCAGCAAACGAAAAAGACACTATTTCACCCACTGACTCTTATATGATCTCAAAATGTATAGAAGTCAGTAAAAGGCAAGTCTAGTCTGTTTGCTATAAAAATAAAATTTAGATCAACATTTTCCAACCTTCGCTTGTTATTTTATTTTTACAATAAACCATTTGGGAAGTTGATTTTTTCTAGGGTTGCTGAAATCACGAGTCACATGCATTTAAGAGTTCATTCTTTTATTCAGATTTTCATTATCTATCAAGTAACCAACAGAACTGAAATAATCCTTCTTAATCCAATGATATATTTTTTCAATGTCTTTAGTCATAAATCATAACAGCAAAATAAATCAGTTATTAATTTTTGCGTACTGATAAGTGCATTCAGTTTCATCTACAGACTGGAATTATTCTATGGTAATATAAGTCTTTATCAGTTTCTTCATTTATATTCATAGTCTTTAATAAGGTATTACTTCCAAATGAAATATTGAACACAATACTGAATGGATGGTAAGCTAAGGACACCTGATATTGTGCGGACTTTTCACACAATTTAGACTTATGATAGGTTTCTACTGTCATCTGATAGTTGGCGAAATGACATTCTGAAAGCGTCAATTAAACTAGGTTTTAAAAAGCCTACATTGGTTTAAGAAAAGCAGTACTTTCAAAAACAAACTCTCTCATTTCTATGTTTCTGCTATTACTGATCGCCTCAATTTCATTCAGCATTTTTCACATCTCTCATGATTTGTTATATTCTAAATACACCAGATGTTTTATGTATTAACATCCAATGATAAATGTGAACAAAGCAAGAAACATTATATCAGTCACATTTATCGACACACGTATCGTTGTCCCTTGGTTTATTCAACCGAATAGTTTGACCTATAAAGGCATCAAGGCTTCCATGCCGATGAATCGATACAGCCATTATTCTTTAGCCCTCGGGTTCCTAGTGGAATATAGGGCTTCAGTAGCACGTCTCCAGCACACTCTGTTCCCTACGATCTTTTGAAACTGGCTCTACGACCACCCACTGGCTCTCATTTCTTCCTCACAAGTCTTTGAACCATACAGCAGCACTCACTTCACTGACATTAGTGTTGAAAATCCGAATGTTGTTCACGCTTTGTGCTGAGTGCAGTGCAGTAGATCTCCACACTGGTTTCAGGTTAATAAACGTTTGTCTTGCCTTTCTGATCCTGATTTTGACGTCCTCGTCTGCACCGCCGCCTGTAGTTGAAACGATGCTGCCTAGATAGGTAGGTTAAAGAGGCTATTTCCTTCGGAATTCTCCCGTTGATGGTGGTTGCAGCTAGTTGTTACTGTTGTTGTTGATTGGGTATCTTCATCACCTCTGCCTCCTCTATGTTCACTTGAAGTCCCATCTTCCATCGCTGCCTCGCCTCTTCTGTCAACTTGTTAGTTTTCGCCTGTAGACCTTCAAGTTTGTGCGACATTAAACATAAGTCATCGGTGAAATCTAAATCTTCTAGGATTTTTTCCCCGGTTGAGCGTATGCCCCCTCTCCTCGCTCCTCACAGTTTGTTGCATGATCCAGTCGACCACAATCAGGAATATCGTGGGTGATAGTAGACAGCTTTGTTTCACTCCAGCCTTCACTTCGAAAGCATCACTGAGTTTCCCATTGTGAATTACTTGGCATGTGGCGTCGTCATATAGTTGTTGAATAAGGCTGATAGAGGTTTGCGGCATTCCGTAGTGTGGAAGCAGTTACCAAATTACTTCTCGGTCGACACTGTTGAAGGTCTTTTCAAAGTCGAAGAAGTTGAGCTGAGGTAGAGAGTTGACTACAATTCTATACCCTGTCCTTTGATGATGTGTAGCGTTGGGGTTGAGGTGAACTATTCCGTGCCAGTAGATAATGGTGATTTTCGGTGCTGATGTAGGCGAATAAAATTGTCGGCGTTGTGTCAGCGAGTGATGTGTTGCAAAGCGATGAAATCCCCACTATGCACTTCGGTATTAGTTTTGCACTAAACCAAGGTGTACAATTTCATCCGATGTTAGCGAAGACACCAGTAATCATGACTGCAGCCATAACACACGCTAATGTGAATCTTTATCAACTGAGATTAATTTTTCAGGAATGTATGCGTGAAGCAATCTCGACCACTCACACGAATTTCACACGACAGACATATTTGCTTGATGGGTCCATAGATATATAATTGGTCTTCGAATTGCAGTGGAATTTTATAGATCAGGAGGATAATTTCAGTGCTTCGCTGTCATCGGAACGACATAGTTTACTGGCCAGCTCTCACTTTCCAACAGCAAACCATAATGAGGGAAGCTTGAAACAGAAGTGAAGTTGGTGATTTAGTAAAGACAAACAATGTGAGCGAAGAAGTATTTCTTTTCAATTAGTTCTTCATCAATCCCTCAACACTAATATGTAACATTTTGAAACGCTCAGGGGTAGTTATTATGAACAAGGCGGAATACCTGGACAACATGAACGGCCTTCTTAGTGACCCTAGTAAATTTCGGAGACTATCAAGCAATACTGACATGACAAAAAAAACTGAGAGGCAATTATCTGGATCCTTAGAAAAGTTGGAACAGCAAGTCTTCATTTCAAAAAGTGTATGAAACACTCAGACCTACCGGTACAGTAACACCAAGGTTATACGGTCTACCAAAAATGCATAAGAACGGTCGACCACTCCGACCAATTCTTGACATCTCAAACTCTCTATATCATGCGACAGCGAAATGGCTAGCACAACTCTTGCAACGATTGCATAAGGAAGTTGTAAAGCACAGCGTCAAAGATACATTTCACTTTATTGAGAAGATAAGAGATTTGAAGGTGAATAATAAGTCTATCATATCCTTGAACTTATCATCCCTATTCATAAACGTCCCGCTGACGAATGCAGTAGACGTCACATGTAGCCAGCTGACAAAGGGAAATTTAGAAATTGGAATTACGGCATCCACCTTAAAAGAGCTTCTCTTACGATGTACAATGAGTAACGAAATGTCCGCACATGACTTGTACTTCCGGAATCCAGCCTGATCCGGTAGCAGTTTTGAATCCAGCGCATCCTTTAGTCCCCCCAGGATCATGCGGCATAATATTTTGATTAAAGTGAACAGGAGGATGCATCCATGCTAATTCTTGCAAACAATTAGGTCACCCTTCTTCGGGAGTGTGACAAGGTAGACATTCCTCCAATAAATGGGTAGTTACCTTCCTTTCCTTTCCTTCAAACCTTCTGCATTATTGGTGTGGGTATGCCTGCTGTTGTCTCTTAGTTTGTTCTCAGTGCTTCTGGAAGGATTCCATCTGGTCGTGCTGCTTTCGTTCATTTCAGTAGCCTTAGGGCATTCAGGACATCGAATTTCGCCCGAAGGCTTGTGTTCACTGGTAGTTCTGTGTATACAGGTGGTATTTATGGACGACTTGCAGGTGGTGGGTGGTCGATTCAAGAGTTTTCCGAAGTGGAAAGTCCATCATTTCCTTCGCTTCTCTTCTCTCTTTGATAACTAAGTTTCCCTCACTATCTTTCATTGGTTTCATCTGTGTTGATTCCTTTCCAGATAGTAACCTGGTTATTTGATATAAAGTGGTCAGGTCTCTCCTACCGAAAGCCTGTTCTGCTTCACTGACCAGTATCTCGTAGAAGTGTATTTTGTCTTTCCGTGAACTCTTATTTGTCCAGTGTTTTATATGTTGTTTTCAGCTCCTCTTTTCGCAGTTCATCATTGCACTGTAATGCTTCATCCACCTCACCATCTTCCTCTCTCTCCTCTATGAGCTTCCACGTGTCTGTCGAGATCCATTCCTTGTCTTGCTTCTTCTTCTTCCTTCCTAACACGGTTATGCAGGGTTCATTCCACATAGCCTTCAAAGAGTTCCAGTGATCTTCCACGCCCGATGCTTCAGGGATGTTTTTGAATATCTCACATATTGTCCTGATGACTGACATCATGTCTTATGTAGTTTCCTCCTTCAGTTTCTATTCCAAGTGTTCAACTTGAACTGTGGTATATCACCAGCCTCTTTGACGACCTCCAACTTGATTTCGAAGGTTCCTTCAACTGGATATTGTGTGGTGTGAACCTACCTTCATCTGCTCCCCTTCTCCATGTGATCTCGTGTCCAGTAGGCTGACTGCGTCTCCAACTTCTTCACATTCAGATGAAGTCGATCTGATTTTTAGTGTAGTGTGTCCATCTAGTGAGAATGAATCCATGTGGCTGTCTTGTGAATATCCTTGTGTCTGTACACCCTGCCTCCAATCACCAAGTCATTAAATGCGCAGAAATCTGCAAACAGTTCCATATTATCACTCATCATTTCAAGGAGTTCTTTTCGACCCATGGTAGATGAGGTGTCTTCCTGCGTTGTCAGCCCCCAGTTCGGCATTCGTGTCACTCCACCAATTAGAATTTCGATGTCGCCAACTGGAGTCTTGTCCAGGTGTATAGCGTAGCATTGTATAATTGTGACTTCTCCTCCTTTGAGTTGAACCTTGTTGTCGTTTTCATGATCGTGGAGGAGATTGATTCCCACTGCATGAGAACATTTGATGCTGTTGGGGACATCACGGTAGCCACCGGAAAACCCAGTGTGCTCGTGGTTGTCGTTCGGGTGACATTATTGGAGTAGATTATTGACTCTTTTGTTGACAGTTGAGAGAGTCCACTTCCATTCAGTCTGCTTTCACAGATTCCTAACACTTCAATGTGATACCTTCTCATCTCTTTTGCCATCTGGGCAGCCTTGCCAGCTAGGTTCATACATGGTGCGGACATTCTATGTCTCCAAGTTTACTTTTGCTTTCATCGAAATGAGAGAAGGCACATCTTCCGACTGACTTCCCGAGAGCTTTCACCCACCGTCGTCACGTCGTCTATCCGATTCCAGCAAGGAATGATTTTATTTTTATTCTTTATATTTTCTTTGTGCTTTGAAGTTTCTGTAGCAGTTGGATTGGTTTAACGGGGTAGGGTTGCGAGCCCTGTCGCGGAATTTGCTTCTTTGCCCGGGCTTAGAACCGGCTAGTACCCGATTAGCTCGTAAAATAGGTTAGGTTGCCTCGATATTGCCTGAATTTTCTTGATCGAACAATTCTATTCAATAAAACAATGGAGAAATACAAGTATGTCAATAATCAGTACTAACTGATACCCACTGTGCGTTCGTGGCATTGTGGATAACGGCTCAGCTTTTGATGCAAAATGTGCGAAATTTCGGCCTCAGTGGTAACACCACTTATTGAAATGCATGTACATCTAGCTAATGAGTCCCAAATAGGACTAAAGACGCATCCTGGATTCTTCTCATAGCCAGAGCCTATAAAATTACAATATTAAAGATTATGTCCATGAAATATCTTGTACCAAGCACTTAGCTAACTATGTAGGCTAAAGGTCATGGTCACTCACAACCACAGTGAATGAACATACACGATTTACTAAGGGCCGAGCCACAGGGACACAAAAATCTGGAAATTTGGGAAAGAAATCATCAACTGCAGAATGTGCGTGGGTGAAAAATATGATATTGATTGGGACGACGTGTACATTTTAAAGTTCAACATGAACGAATCGAAAGGAAGATTGTTGACAGAATCCATGTTCATACAAGTCACGTCTAACATATGTAACATAGGTGACAGAGCACAACTGTCAACAGCATGGAACATGGTACTCGAGCACAATGATAACAAACCTGCGAAATAAAGACACTAAATACATGATTTCTATGCGTAAATGTGTGAACAAATAATGACAACGGGCAGTATTTTGTGCGGAATATTACCAACATTCCTTACAAATATATTTATAATAAAAAACAAAAAGGATTATATTGACGGCAGAAAAAAATATCATTTCATTTAACGAATTTACCTCAGCTACACAGTCTAAGGTTTAACCATTATGCACAGGAAGTAGGGGATGCAAGACAAGAGAATATTAATACTAGTTAACAGACTACTTAGCACACAAAGAAATGACATTCGTAAAATTAAGACAAACTCCATTGAGTTAGAGAAAGTAGATGGGTAAGATAAGAAACTATGTCATCAACATAAAACAAGACCAACTCAAAGTCACCATGGAAGTGTTAAGTTGTCCGTACTCTTCTTCGGAATGCAGATTCCCAGTTGAAAATGTTAAAAATGTCACCTCCACAAAGCGCAGTAATCCAATCACTTTCTGTAGATTTATCATTATAAAAGCAGATTGTACTGCTTAGAATTTTGCTTACCTTACGGTGTACATGCCACAGAATGTGATCAGTGAACGGAATGGATGACCTCTTCTCAGTCTTTCCAATGTACCTGCTACCGCAAGTGTAGTTGGAGATGATATGAACAGAATAATTATGTAATTTCAATTTGTTCAGTAAGCGTTGGGTATTATATCGTGATAAGCGTTTCATCGCTGGATGGCTTTTATTTAGTGCTGTTCTCATTCTTGTGTCCATTATGCTGGATACTGCATCTTCCTTGAATCAAAATTGGATGTCTGTTTCTTTCTACATGTTTTCTTCCATACTTCAAAATAAATCTCCTAGAATTTCCATTATCTCTAAGAGGCTTTCCAGTAATGTTTAGTTATCTCTATGACTTATCTGCAGAACACAAGATCCTGCCTTTGTTGTGAAGCTCCGAGGCTGTACTATATTCATAGCTGGCAAGACAGAAACGTTTGTAGTCAAGGTATTGCCTGGTCTGTGCATCTATTATACCATTATTTCTTCTTACTTTCAGCTCCAAACACTGAAGTCGTTGTCATGCTCACATTTCGTGGTAAGTTTTATGTTGAAATGAACATCGTCTAGTCTTGGTTGTGTTGTGTTTTCTGAGCTGGGTTGTTTAGTCGTGGAGCTTTCATCGTCTTTCTAGACGACGAGAGACAGGCAACAGGAACACCTATACAGTCGATGACATAACCAACAGGGCAAGAAACTAAATCACTCGCGGAGTATTGACAATCCACTTCATACTGAAGTTAGTGCTGATGATGTCGTCTAGAAAGACGATGAAAGCTCCATGACTAAACAACCCAGCTCAGAGAACACAACACAATCAAGACCATCCCATCTACCTGAGCTACAAATTTTCTCCACCATATCAATATGGTCTAGTTTTTCGAACTGAATTATATGGTTCATATCACTGCAAATAACAAATATGTCATCAAGATACCTTTGACAATACGTTTTCTTCAAGTGGCTAAGCTCAGCCACATCCGTTCGAAATAGGTGGGGTGATGAAGGTAAGTTTATGACCACTTTATCGACCTGCTGATAAAGACCGTTTTTGAAGTGAAAATGAACACCATTTGTGCAAAGGAACAGTAGCTGCTTCTTACATTTTTGGACAACAGCAGTAGGTCAGTCATTTGGCAGATAATGTCAGTCTTTTCACTCACTAGTATACCGATGGCACATCAAACGGCATTGTGAGGTTGTCTGAATCATTGACATGTGCTGTCATACAGTAGTTTAAAGTATATGACGTAATTTTGTCTCAGTAACCGTTATAATTTTAGGGTGTTTACAACTGAAGAACATTTGTGAAATGAAATGAAATTATTTTGAAAATCTACTTCTTCTTGCTTTGTTTACATGTTGAAGATTGTTGCTTGTAATTTATTTAATAAAAAAATCCCTACTTTAATGAGTAGGCAAAACTTTTTGCGGTGTTAGAAGATTCCAAAAATCACAATATCCCTTAGACACGTTTCATTTACTTTCGTAATTACAACGCATGCCAGTAAGACATACGCGATTATTTGATGGACAAATTAAAGCAAATACTGAATTCTCATGTATGTGTACAAATGTAAACCATATGATATACGAAGAAACTGCCTCACTTTTTATCTCTTGTTTTATTCTTTCAGTTGGAAAACGTTAGTTAAGAAGCCAATTCAGACAACAGTGTACTGCTACACATTGTTAAATTCCCGACATAATGATTCTTTTTGCTTTGAGGTATTTTAGAATCATGCTATCTACTGTGGTAGATAGTTGAAGAGCCTGGAGTGTACAATTATGCTGCGACATAACGTAAGTAAAGTCTATATGCTACTGGATGGTGGGATTTATTAACCAAACCACAAATAAACTAGAAAGACAGGTGCTAAAGAACATTTCGAAGCATGACATAATTGTCATGACCTGTAATGTGACATGACAGACTATAAGAGATATGAACACCACGTGCAAAAGAAAATACTCTTATCACTAAACAGAAGAATAATTCTCATCAAGTGACCAAAGAAAACCAATAGGCAGTCCCAGAAATGGTTCTTTTTGCCTTTGAGCGTTCATTAGCGGAAAGTTGGAATGGAGGGAAATAATATCCATCTGGTGATCTGAAACCACGTCACTTTGTTTGCATTCATACACGCTACCATTCAGCCACCTCGACCATGACTAAGGCTTTGTAGGACTGGATTATTGTTCCACTACTAAAGATGACTTGAAGTTTAAAAAAAATAGTATTTCAGTTACTGTTTTCCTTACAACACTTCCCTGAATGTCCCTAAAACGTCCTAGATCAGCTACATAGATTCATTAAAAAACAACTTGTGTACCTTCTGCATGCTTATGCCACTTGTTTCATTTACCAATATGATGCTAACCATGATTACGTATTTGGGTGGTACCGGAAAAAGTGCTCCCTACAGTTTATTGTTCATAACAAAAGGATATTTAAAAAGAATCTTTCAGATTTTAGAAGTGTAAAAGAAGAGTACATAACTCCGTTCAAATAAATTTAGCAGACTATCATATATATATACTAGGTGTTCAAGTATATTCAGGTTGTTTCATCAGCAGGTTAAGTAATGATGTACCTATAGCAGTTTCTTCGAATTTTTTATTCGTAGAATTCAAGAAATTGTTTGTCCGGTAACGAGCACAAGAGAAATAACACGTAACTCAAATTTTTCAGTAGTCAGTACTCTTAAAGTTGCCAGTAAGCTTTCTTTAATGTAGGCATCAAATAAAAGATGAAACTTTCGGAAACTGGACCACCCAAAGTTAATGTGCACCACCATAGTGTGTGTAGTAGCTTGATAACCACATCACCAACTTGAATGACAGAAGTTAGCTATTACGTTCATAACTTTCCACAAAGTAATAAACATTAAACTATGATATTAATGACATTTACTATATTTCATGCTTTATAGTCTGTATTGGACAATTTCTACGCTGTATGTGATACAATGGAGGCAAAAAGTGGAGGTGGAAAGTGAAGAGGTATTGAAATATCTGCAAACTGAGCCTAATTTTAGTACTCCTAATAATCGAACTAAGGTTGTATAACTGTTTTGGCAATCAGCTTGAATTCATGTATACAGAATTGCATTTTAAAGTTTGATACCTTACAACTTATATCCTGCAACAAACAGCATGAAGTTATAAGATGTTGAATACTATGTGTAACAGATTATAGACGAAATCAAATGAAGATTGATCAGTTTATGTAGTAAGGAAGATGATATTTATCAATGTAATTAAAATTTTAAAATATTTTTTTTCAATCTAACAAGAAACTTAAAAATTTCTTATATAATTATGAACAGTGATTCTCTTTTCAGTAAAGTTTTTATTATCTCCAGATGCCGTTCTACTCGCTGTACTTTCTGTGACACCATCTGTATTCAGTGTTAAGATTGATAATGTCTTATGTACATATCGGTTACTAAGAACAAAAGAGATGAAAATCCGTCAGTTCTGAATATATGCTGCCAAGTATTAAATACTATGGAATGATATATCACGTATGTTAAAAAAAAAGATAAATTTCAAAAGCGCTTCTTCACCTTCATTTCGTAGATGATGAATCCACAAAAGCTTTTTCTGAAATTCTTTATAAGCCACATTTTAAGTACATCTGAAAGCATTCAAGATGACTGATCACATACATCCAATCATATTTAATGAAATGCTAATCATACTTCAATTTCAACTCATATTGTTACAGAATACTTATTCTTCTGCTGCTAAAGGGTTTATTCTTATGTTGCACATCATTACATTTGTTTTAGCTGACCTGTATTCGTTTCCAATTTGACGAGTAAACGTGTCATAGATTTGTTCGAAAAGTTTGGTACAAAAGCATCACACTTTTTAGTCAATTTTAACTTCTCATCACAGTAACGGTAGTTATGAAGCAAGTTAATCATTTCCACCCTTTTCATTTCTTGTTGATTATTGGAGTTACTTACATATACAGGATTGACTCAAATACAAGTAACTCATGCTTTATGAAAATTTTATTAACTTCTCATTTTCCTTGTTAGACGCCAGTTAAATATTGCAAGATGCAGTACTAATGAGAATCAGTAGTTAAAGACCCTTTTTACCTATTGGCAGTGCTGTTTGGTCAAAGTTAGGTGGTCTGTATACTGAACTGCTGCTTAACTCATTTTATATCAGGCTCATCAGATGAAAATACTGAGCTGAACTATGACAATCCCCTAAATTCTAGCTAGTTACTTGGACGAAGTGGTAATTGCATCAACGAAATACACTACAGTTCATATCATCTGATCCTGTTATTTTGGTTTCCATTGTAAACTAAGGGGGAATTTCCCCACTTGTGTTTAACCTTATTGTGTCCTTTTTGCCACAGATAGTACAGACAGTGGATTCGATTGAAAATGAACTAAACGTGTTTAGTGCTTCTGGTTTCTGATTATGAAATAAGCGATAGGGTGAAAAGAATTTTATCCACTGAAGACTTTCACAAGCCATAAAGTTAGTTGATTTGGACTCATATGACCATCTAAAAACCGTGCATTCGACTGGAAACTCTCACTCTAATTAATACAATTTTATATTTTTGGTTTTTATTTGTCCATATCAGTAAAATGCATATAGAAAAGTGTCTAATAGTTATGAATCCTGGTTGTTGTCAGGTATTCGTGATATGGACGAAAGAGCAGATAGTATGCCCAAGAAGCTTTTTAAACGGATACTTGTTTCACGTTTGCCAGAGGAAATATATTAAAATTTTGTTTCTTTGATATGCAAATGTAAGTAAACAATAAACTTGACACAGGATCACTGTACCTGTGATCAGTGTGTCTTCTCACTATTTGAAGCATATGAAATCAGTTTGTCTGTTAATCATGTTGCTGTTTCCATTATCCCCAGTTAGCCGCTATCCATCTTTAATCTATCTTCTATTCTCCTTAGAACTGAAATACAGTAATGAAATTTATGTTTCACAGGGGATGAAACAAGCCATTTTTTATACATAAGGATTTTTGGTTACTAGTCACGATTAGGCAGATCCGAGATCCTTTTTCAGTTGATTATGAGTGAAATGCAGGGTCTCAATTTTCTAACCTCAGTACATTATTAAATGCTATCCGGCAACTATTTTTGTAATTTTTCAGCATTCAGTACTCAGAAAAACTTACTGAATACCAGACCAAAATGAAAGCCTATATATCCACTGCCTGGTTTATAAATGCCACCTTTTCACAACAACCCGAGAAAATGTAATCTTTATATTCATCTGTAGTGTAAGAAACCCTCATGTGACATAGTAAAATCCAATCTTTAATATAAAGGTTTTATATAGCCTTCATATCTCATTAAGAACTTCCACGTATTCTACAAACAATCAGTGACACATTAAAATGATAAATTGCCTTTTTATTTGACTATATTGGTCTGAACAAGGGAACACACAACAGAAACCCACCATGTTGAAAGGAAAATATTCAGTGGAGATCTTGTTGGTTAATTTTATTAAAGAAACAACTAGACAAAGTAAAGGAAAACTGGGAGAATTTCGCATATAATGTAAATGTAATGTATATGTGCATGTACTTATCAGCAATACAATATGCGTTCGCCTATTAGAACCTTTGGTTATAAAAGTTTACACCAAATACATTACATTAGATTGAAGCCTTTTAAATTGTTTTAGTAAGTAAAATATGTCTTCTAAGCACATCATGGCCTACCACAAATTTTAAAATTGTGTTCAACCTGCCATTTTGAAAGTTATCAGTTAGGTAAGGAAAAATGTCACGGTAAAGGTTAACTGTCTTTTGCTCGTATTACTATCCTTGAAATACTTAAATCGAATAGCAGATTTTTGTATTGTTTGAATGAACCGCCACATAAGTATGCTATTCCATTTATTCCCCTTTTCAGAATAGACGGTCTCACAACAACGGCTGGTTGTTTCTTACTGTTGCCTTGAATATTGTAATGATGTACATAACTGAGATACTGTAATCATTCTGTTTAAAAAATACTGTAATTTGAGTAAAGTTGTTGAAACATTTTACACTAAAAATTCAATACTTTATCAGTCAAGCTGTCTGGAGTAAAGTGATTATGACTGTTATGTAAGCATTTAATTGAGCATTTCAAATTTCACGTAAGTCTCGTCTTCTGTGATTTATGAACCATTTGGTGCCTATTAGGTTATATATCATAAAAATTATAGTTTTATTTTTTTTCAAAAAAGTGAATTCTGCACGCTGATGTACTGTAAAATGAACTAACAAAATAGAAATTTAGTTTTCCTGACAAGAATCGAAGTCGTTAAACTTGGTAGATTAGGTGGAAAAGATTCACACTACTTCGTTTTCTGCATTTAATTAAAAGGTGTCATTTCCCACCTACTGGTGCAATAATCATATTAAGAATAAATACTGAGAGGAAAATCAGCTTGCTTCATAGTTCATTTGTATAACTTCTACATACGAGGAATAAATTGTCTCTTTAACAAGTATTTATGATTACAATTGAACTGTTCACTTTATTTCCGGTAGAAATGTCTAGTTGAATAATGAAGTCTGGAGGAATTCTGTAGTTTATTAATTGCAATATTTCACCTGCCCTAAAAATCTTTTTAGGCATTTGATTGCAAAATGTGGATGGTGGATTTTCGATTTGATTCATGTCTTTACTATTTTAAAGTAAAATCTAAAAACTTTTCATTACTGGGGTAATTCTTCCTACGAAGGAACATGATGACTGAGAGAATTAAAGAAATCAGTTAGTCACATCTTATGAGGTATCATTCATTCGGAGACTGATGTGACAGTTGTGACATAAGACTTATTATTTCCTTCAGAGCATTGGTAGTATATACTTTCCGCGGTGGGAGAACCTAGAAACATTCAAAGGCTCGAAGGCTTGACTAAAAACTCTTGCCTATGACGCAATCAGAGTAATGCGACCAGCAAAGAACTTTTTGGCTTGGTTATAAACTAATTGTTCTTAACATTAGGAAAATGATTATAACGTATCTCACGGTTTCACACTTTCCCCTATAATATCAGAAAAAGCCTCGTCAGACAAGTGGGGCTTTTTTAAAAAGTAATGCTCAAAAATTCTTCCCAACTAAACCAAAGCTCAGAGTTGATACTACTTATTTATGCTTAATTAATGAGAGTTGATAGTACTTATTAATGCTGGTTTAATACGTCATGCACAGATTAGAAACGAGAGGAAGAAAAACACTGGTTCCACTACACCTGTCAACGCCTTAAATCTTTGAAGGTGAATAGTTCAATTTATTTTACTACCAGAATATCTGGTGTTCATACTGTTTCACATGAACTTTTTAAATCTATGTAGCGGTCATCTTAGTATTCCAGCCAGTATAGATGTGGGATAGACTCTCCGATGAATCAGAACTGTTAACTACCTCATAGTTAAACATTTGAAAACACTTCGTATCATGTAGTGATTAAGATCCAAGTGCTGTGGTAGATTGTAACTCTATACTGAAATAGTTTACTTAGTAGCGCACAGTATTATTTATTGAACAAATAATATTGCATAACTACGGGTTAAGTAAAATAAAGTGACCTAATATGTATTTCTGACTTTCTAAGTGATATATTATTCCAGGCATTCACACGTATTATTTGCCACACCGATCATAAGTTTTGCATCTTGTTTTCATGGAAATCTGCATGCTACAAATCATCTATTTGATCAAATGAAAGGGGAGCAGATAAGAAAAAGTAGACAGAAACTTGAATAATGGAGTAGAACTTGGGCAATGTGGTAGATTGGGATTGCACTTCATTTCGTATATTGAATCTATCACACTGTAAAACAGTAATAATTATTAAATAACGTTTAGAGCACATTTTAACGTCTATAGTTTTTATTAGTGACTCTACAACTGCGATATATGGTGTTTTTAGTTCTATTTGTCTCTCTTCTATTTGTGATTTGCGTGGCAGGACATTGTATACATCTGGAACACGAATGACTCAGCCCCTTGGTCACACATTTTTGAGAAGTCTCTTTAAAAAATTTACCTATGTCTGATAGGATTGTTGCAAACAATCAGTAAAAACCATAATAGTACATTCATCAGGCTGTATTAGTTTCAAATCTTCATTCTTTTGATTATTATGTAGTTGCTTTTTATTTTTATTTTTGATAAAAATCGTTTAGAACGTGGTTTTATATTGAGATAATGGTGATAGCAGTTCAAGACTGATGATTTGAATTTTTCTAGTATTTTCTTTGAAACTGGTAGGCAATCGTTGGTTTCGTTGGTCAGATTTTCAAACTAGACTTTTATGTTAACATCATTAGCTGCTGTCAAAGCAACACAAATTTTCCAATCCAGAGATAATACCTGCATTTAAATGTAAGTCTTACATACTTTTGAGTATCTGAAAAGGCATCTTTCCGGTACTTTTGGGAAATGATAATATCCCAGTGTAAGTAGGTCGCAAAAACTGTACATTGTCCATGTGCATCTCAAAAACTAATCCTTCTTAGTTGTAGAGAGGGGAATGTTATTCATTTATCAGTTCAGTTCTTAAACATTTAACAACTGCTGGAATACAGTTCCACCAGATTACTTTTTTAGTTTTAATTTCAATAAAACTGAAGACTAAGTCATCGTCACTCTTATTATCACCCTTGTTTCTTTTTTAAATCTCTTTAAATTTATCAAGTGGACGCTTAACTATAGCATTGGCAATCTACCAACAGTTTCACCTTGTCAAACTCAAATACCCAGGCAAATGGCAATTTGAGTGTTACTTGCATCCGTTTTCATAGGTTCCACTATTCACTTAGGAATATGCAGTCAATCACCGACTGTCTATGTAAATCAGTATGTGCGTGACGACTTCTGTTTAACCCTTTTATTTGTCGCTGTTCATTCATTCATGATGAATGTTGATAAGTACATATCGAACATTCGTACAGTATTATGTACTCATACAGAATAGCACTTAACTGTTCCCATCTATAAGTCCATCCTTAGAAATATTCTTAAGATTCATGTCTCATTAATCATCCTGCTTTAATGGTAGAAGTTTTGCTTTTGTGATAAAAGCAGATCATGTGGAAGGCTTGTTCGTGATTATTTATGAAGCGGTCTCTTGAATCAGTCGAAATATTGACTGATTTTTCCCGACTGTTTAGCAGGTTAACAGATAAACCTTAAAGAAATCCAAATGCAAGATATTTAACGTAATGGTACAGGTTTTCACGTGAATAATTCTTGGTTTATACAAATTATTGTAGCGTGTTTCCGCACCAAATTTATCGAACATTATCACTAACTTTATCTACCAGCATAAAATATGCGATGCCATTTCTGAACGCACCTAAAACATGGTTTGAAGGTTACTACCGACACAAATAATTTTAACTCAGCATTTTGTAGCTAGTAAGCCATATTAAGTTAGGTTAGATTATGTACATATATGCTGTTTATGTTCCATCCAATAACTTAGTTGACAGCTGGCTTTTATAATTTGATGTGAAACATAGATAAGTGAACAATCATATACTTTGACAGCTGTTTGTAACAATTCACCTATTTTAAAAAGCCTGAGTGAGATAATTATGGCGTTATAATAAATTACTTATGAACCTAGGAAATAATAATTTATGTTAACTGTCATGGTTTGTGTCGTTTTGGTTTTATCATGGCATATGTACACAATCATCCACTTGATTTGGAAGCCTAAATTAGGCACTAAAATGACATATTCAAACAAACAAATTAATATGGAATCCATCTATTTATGTCAACTAGTTGTATACGTTAATGTTGTAGGTTTCACTGAAAAAAGCTTAATGATAGCTAAGATTAAAGTATCCTCTGTGAAATAGCTGGGCATAAATTACTTGCCTGGTTGAGTTTTGTTTGTCAGGATTATACGTCTTAAAATGATGGGGAATATTTGTAGCTCAGATGGATGGTCTTGGTTGTGTTGTGTTCTCTGAGCTGGGTTGTTCAATCCTGAAGCTTTCATCACCTTGCTAGACGACATCATCAGCACTAACTTCAGTATGAAGTGAGCTGTCAATATCTCTTCGTGAGTGATTTAGTAGCTTGCTCTGACGATGTGGTCTGTGACTGGTTATTTCCTTCCATTTTTTTTTGTCATTGACTGTATAGACTTTCCTGTTGCCTATTCCTCTGCTTCACCTCTCACCTTTCTGTCGTTTATCATTTTTCTTATCGGTTGATAGGTTGGGTCTCTGTCTATACATCTATTGATTGCTGACTGACCTGAATGCCAAGCTTCTAGAAATTCTCTGATATTCTTTGTGTTTCCTCTATCCAAAATTTCTACATTGTCGAGATTGAATTCATGTCCGTAATTATCCACATGCATTGAAATGAGTGACGAAATGTGGTGGCGTTTAATAGCCAATTGGTGCTCATGTAGACGAAGGCGAAGAGGGCGGCCGCTTTGTCCAATGTTGTGCTGACTACAGTTATTGCAGTTGATTTTGTAAATGATGTTCAGTTTGTCTTCTTTGGTTGTTGTGTTCTTTGGTCTGCATTATAGTGTTTGGAGGGAATTTGTTGATTTATGAGCCACACCAATTCCAAGTGGTCTCAGCAATCTTGTTGTTATTTCTGATATATTCTTTATGTATGGTGGGACGATGCGTTTGTTGATTTCTATCGATGACTTTGTAGTTGGTGATGCACAGGATAGGTATCTTCTGATAAAGTTTCGTGGGTAGCCGCTCTTCTTTAGGGTAGACACTAGGTAATTTTCTTCTTTTCTCCGTGAAGTTGTTGTGCTGCAGTGTGTTCACGCTCTTCTGGATAGAGTCTGCACACAGCTGATTTTGTGTGTTGTTGGGTTGTTGCTAATGTAGTTGAGGATTTTGTCAGTGTGTGTTGGCTTCCTGTACACTTGGGTTTTTGCAGCTTTCCGTCATTTGTTCTACTGACTAAAACATCCAGGTGTGGTATTTGGTTGTTTGACTCTTTCTCCATTGTGAATTTGATGTCATTGAAAACGTTGTTGATCAAACTGTGGGTGTTTTTTATATCATCCTTTTTAATGATAACAAAAGTGTCGTCTACATAACGAATCCAAATTTTTGGTTTGATCACAGGTAGAATAATGGCTTCCAGTTTCTGCATCACTGCTTCTGCTATTAATCCGGATATCGGAGATCCCATTGGAGTTCTTTTCATCTGTTTGTATATCTTGCCGTTGAATTGGAAGTATGTTGTCATACAAAGGTCGATGAGTCCCATCAGACTTGAACATTTGAATTTTGTGCCTTCTGAAAGGTTTTTGTATTCATTGATCAGGAGGGATATCGTTTCCTTGGCCAATTGAGGTTCGATGGATGTGTATAATGCCGTAACATCGAAGGATATCATTAATTCATCGTTTTCTATGTTAATATTTTTGATCTTTTCTAAGAATTCCGTTGGTGACTTGATGGAATGTTCGCATGATTGAATGAGGTGTTTCAGTTTTCTCGAAAGTTGATATGTTGTATGTTGGGGTTCCCGGAAGTGAAACAGACTATTGGTTGCAGAGGAATATCGGGTTTGTGTAGTTTTGGTCAGCCGGCAGACCATCCAATCAATGACACAACAATGGAAGGAAACAACCAGTCACAGACCACATCGTCAGAGCAAGCTACTAAATCACTCACGGAGAGATATTGACAGCTCACTTCATACTGAAGTTAGTGCTGATGATGCCGTCTAGCAAGGCGATGAATACCCCAGGATTGAACAACCCAGCTCAGAGAACACAATACAACCAAGATTATGCGTCTTAATTACTGTGTCAGCCAATGAAGAAGAAATCAGTTAATACTAATATGTTTTGCAAGCCCCATTAATTATAATTAATTAATTAATTATAAACATGCAATAGAGGATAAATATAGTGTACTTTGAGGTTTATGGGGGTTTTATTTCTAACGCAGTATATTTTATCATGGAGTGACGTCAGCTGGAGAATCACTGAGAACCCGGGAACACTTGACAGCTTTTTCGTCTTGACTTAGGGCTCCTCAGTAGTGCATACTTGTAACCATACTGGAGATCAAACTCAAGACCTTAAGTTTGTGATCTCCAGGAGATGTAACTACTAGCCCACACACATCGTTCTACCTTAATCATGCTTTAATTAGGATGTATAGAGTAAAATGAGTCCAGCTGATCATTTTAGAAGTGAATTTTAAAAATTGTTTCAATGGAATTCCAAAATTATGGACATATATTCAGAACAATTTTTTTATGGACACAAGAGCTAATGTTATCCATTGTATTACTCAATCATCTGTAAATAAATTTCAATCTCCAGAACTTTTCCCTACCATCAATCAGTGTTAACCGGAAAGGAACTTTTGTCTAGTGTAACTAACAAATGTATGTGTTTTTGATTACACTGAGTAACAAATAATATTTTCTGAATTTAATCAGAACCTGGGAATAGCTTTACATATTTGTTGTATCAAACTATACCTCAAATTGTATATAAGCCGACATTAGTAGTCGACAAAATGCGAAACAGCTTTATATTTTCTCACGGCTATTCAACATAATGTAGAGTGGAGAGTTTATGTGATTTAATGTATATTTTATAGAATCATTTTATATCTGATGTTTGAAATGCAAATTTTTCACTATTCTAGTTCAAGAAATTGAATATGATAGAAAGTTACTCAAAATATTGAGCAGTAAGCTGGTGTTAGGTTAAAACCTCATCAAGTGAATTAACTATTTCACTGAAATATAATCTGTTTTAAAAATAAATAAGTGATGGACAAACTTCCAGAAACCTTCATAGAAAATCGATACCCACGCTGAGAAAAACTTGAGATTAAAACACAATACGAAGCTGGAGCTCATAGCTTCAAAGAAGACTTTATTTATGGACACTAGTTTCAAAGGTGATACAGTAGCAGAGATCCTGAAGTATCGGCTGTCCTAATCGCTGTGGAAGATATTCTTCTTTTCGAAGCTACTGATTAAATTCTGTAGTCAGCAGTTGGTCCCCGTATGTGCTAACGACAAATTACCGCGCCGGGCCACTCATTCTGTGTCTACAAATTTACTTGATCCTGTGAAGTTAGTGATATAAACCATAAAATGCCAGCACTTTTCAATACTGTTTTACACAGTTGTCGAGAGGGAAAAGTAATCCACTTACCAATTTAATTCTTAAACATTAGTTCGGATTTTGACACACAAACCTCACCACATTTATCATTCATTGTCTTTTACAGAGTCAAAGGGAATAGCTTAAAAGCAGTTCGCTTTCGACAGTTGTGCTCAGCAGAAGCACTGACAGTTCAATGATTCAAACCTGATCTCTGCGTGCAAAAGAAGTTTGATCAGTCTCTTATCTTACCATGGTCTTAACACTTTTACAATTTCATATTTCATTATAATTAGTTGTTTTACTATTATAACCGCAAGTAAAACCCTTGTTTCATTCCTCACTTTATTTATATCTATCAAGAGGATACTCAACCTCCGCATTTCACATCTACGAACAATCTTCACTTCCTGAAACTCCTTCCAATCTCAATATTTCGATCGTTTAAAAGATTATTAAGCAACTAGTTTCCATCCGTAATTTCATTTTTGACACCAGCTCAATGATGTGACTGTACTCATTAGTTGAGTAATAGACATTTGTATGCCTGATGTTTGTATACATACGGTCGCACAGATTCAGGAAATGATATCATCTACAAAGAAATTTTCCACGATGAATCACCTTTACTTTTTCACGACTCAGTGTGTATGTTTTGTCATGCAATCTTTCCCATAGAAAAAAGACAAAAATGTGAAGGAATTAATCCCATTTTAGTCTGTTTATTAGAAACATCACACAGCGAAACAGTAGCATTTACTGGATAACGTTTCGGACATAATTTATTGTCCATATTCATATCAGGTAACTCCACAACTTCGAGACAATCTTTATATATTCCTAGTTTTCTCTCCTTCTCTGTGATGACAAGGGTAGTAGAATTTTCCATATATCTCGGATAGGTGCAGCATTATTTTGATTGCATGTGTTTGGTGTTGATTCGATAAACAAAGATTCGGTTATCAATCTCTCCCTCCATCCAACTAAGTTAGTTTTCAACACTGTCACCCTATCCTACCTTACCGTGTGATTGTGTGTCATCGCATTCAGAGCTATAGCCGAGTTTTCCTCTAGATTTCTTACCTTATTAGGATCTACTGATCTTGATTTACCTAAGTTTTTGTGCTC
Organism: Heterobilharzia americana; assembly: GCA_944470555.2. Classification (NCBI taxonomy): domain Eukaryota; kingdom Metazoa; phylum Platyhelminthes; class Trematoda; order Strigeidida; family Schistosomatidae; genus Heterobilharzia; species Heterobilharzia americana. Next base: position 49,030,417 of record OX104128.1, read on the forward strand.
TGTTATTCTAATCGACCCTGGTAGACTGCTTTGACCTATGTACTTGAGCTCGCAATCATTGCAAGGAATCTGGTAGACCAGATTATTTTGCTTAACTGCATCGATAGGATCTTTTAACTTATAAAGCTTGTTTCTAAGTGAGTTTGTTGGTTTGAATGCCACTTTAATCCTAGTCTTATTGAGAATTCTTCGTAGTGCTTCTGAGGTGCCTTTCTTGTATGGTAACACAGCAGAGGCTTTGAATTCTCTCTTAACCCTGTCACCACCATTACCACTAGTAGTGGGATTATTATTAATAACACCTGTACTACTACTGCTAATATTTTTCTTTCAATTTCTTGTGAATTTATTTATAAATTTTGGTGGGTAATTATTGAGACGTAGGGTATTCTTGATGTGCCCAATTTCTTGTCTCAGATTTTCCTATCTACTAGTAAGCTTTTTCGCTCTATCACCTAAGCATTTAACAAGGCCTACTTTAACTGAAATGCGGTGGGAGGATTCGAAGTCTAAGTAGTGATTCGAATGGGTAGGTTTCCTATAGACACTAGTCTCTAGATTTCCTTCTTGTGTTCGTTTTATTTTGCAATCCAACACTGCTAGCTCACCTTCTACACTTTCTAAGTCACAGGTAAATTGGATTGCATTTACTACTGAATTTATATGTGCCAATAACCCATTGATGTGTTCCGATTTCAGTACTGTAAACGTATCATCTACATGTCGGAACCATATCTGTGGAGTAGGACTAAATGTTTGAAGGGCTACCTGTTCCCAACTATCCATAAATATGTCTGCGACGATAGGGGATAAGGGTGATCCCATGGCAACACCTTCAGTTTGTTTATATATTTTATTTGGAAACTGTTTGTATCAGCTAACACTTAAGATCTTCAATATAATTCCTGATGTTGTGCAACTTTTTGACCATTCTATGAATTTCTTCTTTAAGACAGAGTTTACTGACACGTTCTATAGCTGCTTCGACTATGTTTGTTGGAGTCGGTGCACGTAGACGTAGATATTTAGGAATGATTTGACTTCTGAGACATCGAATATTGAATATACGGTGGTTTGTGTATCTGCCTTTTGTCTGTGAAAGTCGTGTGAGTTTGTTGATTAGTCTTCGAACAGGAAGACCATGTGTTTCAGTAATATGTATAAAACTTGGGCACTGTGGTCTAGTGTAATTCCATTTTAGTCTGTTTATTAGAAACATCACACAGTGAAACAGTAGAATTTACTGGATAACGTTTCGGACATAATTTATTGTCCATATCAAGCTACGAAATATTCTAATTTTTGTGATCACCCTAGTGTTGTTTCAACGATGACTGGCCTAATGGTACACTGAGTTCAATTTTGAATGCGAATAACTCATATTCACATGGCTATTGTTTGGGTACTAATCAGTATTCTTGAACCAGTCAGAAACCACTGGGGTCAATACGTAGTCTTAGATACATCCAATTTTATTGGTTCGAATGATGGAAGTTATGTATTTGTTAGATGGATAACCCATATAGATTTTACTTCAATCTTCAGCTGTATACTCCTCACAGAAACTATCCGCCTTGTAGGCTACATTTCTGATGTTAACATTCTTACACATTATTTGAAATTAAAACATATATTTTGTACTTTGAACGTTCACTTTATGTTCAGCGGTTAATTTAATGTCAGTATAATGAAGTAGCAAAAGGACTAGTCAATTTTTCGTAAATAATGCACTGCTTCATGATTAATCAGAAGAATGGAGAAATGGGACCGAAAACTGTAGAGTTCTTCTTAAGTGAGGTAAACGACGGACACAAATTCATCATTTTCAATGAACCCGTTGATCTTTAGAATATTATTCCTGAAGTTATTGGTTGTACCAGTCAATAAACTTTTCCAAAAGTAATAAGAAGATGAAGATTGTAGGGAAAATTTGATATATTAGCACTATACTTTTCGAACAATCTGACCATACATGAACTTATAGAATAGTTCAAATGAAAAAAAGGTGAAATGTTTATGCAGCCAATAAAATTATAATTAAGATACGTGATAAGGGTGAAGTGAACCCCACCACCACCACCACAAAATAGTAGTATGAGAGGCTAAACTCAGTACTAGCAGAGTAGGTTTAATGTTGGTGCAAATTTGTTTTGAATACATGAAGGGCGTTTATATTTATGTATAACAAGGGCTTTAATGAATCGTCTCTGGTTATATTTACGCAACATAGTAAATGCTGCCTTAATATGGATCTTATGACCAGTTTCTAATATGCATTTTGTGATGGATTAAAAAGGACGTTTGTGACCTGCATTTATCAAACTATTTGAGGTTATTTGTCTCTGGAGCCTCTTAGACAAATGCTTACCCATTCTAGATTGCGCGTCACAGTTGCTTCTCCCTGTGTATTTGTGTCTAGATATACATGTAAGTCGATAGGCATAGTGCAATATATGTTGTCTAGGTTTGTGGCAAAGCATGGTTTTTATCATTTCCACTAACAGGACCTTGGGCGAGGGGTACGTTGTGCTAACGAATGAGAAAAGCTTTTACTTCAAAAATAGGTTAGAAAGCTTACTCTTGTATGGCACTGTGATTTTTTTTCAAGGACTAGATCCTGATTAGTCAGTCCCACCCTTTTAAATATTTTGCTCCAGTTTATAAATATTAATTGATATTCCTTTTGTATCAATGTATCCGCCATTAGTTGCGCTTCTACTTCATATGTATCTTCTGTGCAAAACGATGAACTTTATTACATATATAACCCTAATACATCCCATGTTTAAGATAATCTTCATCTCGTTATGCCGCTGGAATTTGTCAGTTAACATCATAAAGTGTCGCAATCCCTAAGCTTTACCTTCTGGTCGTTTTCTTGAGGCAAACCCTTGTGATTCTTTTCACTTCGTTTACAAAAAGCTGATTCTAAAAGATGCACTTACACTTCGTGGAGTTTTTTCTTTGAACACAATGAAAAACCTAGTTGACTGGTTATCTTAGAAAATCAGGTGGACCCTCTCAAAAGTCACAATCACAACAGAAATGGAAGACTTCAAGTACAGTTTGAAAATGACTTTACCGGTAGATAAGTCAAATTAGATGTAATTCTGAATAATCAACCAAATGTTTACCAAAGTTTTGATAATAACCTTGTTCCTAAATGATAACGTGAAAAAAATCCATGCAACAGACTTCTCAGATCGACGTGCAAAGCTCTTTTTTCCGTTGAGCTCTAAATTATCTTCTGCAGTAGTAGTGAGAATTGGGTGTGCCAAGAGAAACCTTCTACCTTGGTACATCTTAGTGTGGGCTTAAAAGTATACTTATTCATAAAAAACTACCTGTGTAAATCTTGCAAGGTATGCTATTTTTAAAAACAATTTGAAGTATTTCTTTTGTCTACACTCAAGAGATGAATTTAGATTAATAATAAGCGAAATATTTTAACATCTGATTAATTCAATTCACAGTCCATTAACATCACCAGTACTATTAAAGATAACTTGTCGAAAAGTGAGCTATCATGCTATTCTTGTGCAGCAATGTATTGTCCATTGATGGATCCAAGCTTGAAATCTCTGTTCAGAATGCTTCGTTTAGTAACCGTTATTCCATTTTACTAATGACATAATACCGTCTTAAATGTGATTTAACTTCCAACGCAGTGCAGTTTAATCCGTTACGTAAATACTTCGCTAACTTTCTTGATAACATGAAATAATTCACATTTTTAAATATAATTTTCAGCGTGTTTTCATGACTACATGATCAGCAGTAGGTAGGTTTTTCAGCCCATTTGCTCAATATCTTGTTTTTTCTGGGTATCATGTTAACCATATAATTTTCAGTGTTAAAATAATTGATCAAATTAATACACTATCCAAGAGGAAGTAACAACTCGAAAGAGAGAAGCATCATTAATGCCTAACTGATCAGCTGTGGTCTAGTTACAATCAGGAAGTCATTCATTGAATGACTTCCTATCAGAGTTAGAAGTGCATTCGTAATAATTCATTCATTCATTCAAACGATAATAACAGTTGCGATAATGTATAACAGTAGATTTACAATAATCTGTCGTGTGATCTCATTTATATTTATCGCTGCTGTTCTTGAAAACTGCGCATAAAAATCAGTTTGAACTTTCTTCTAGTAAATAAAGGATCAAACAAGAGAATTACTATTACTTTTCATTCGACGTATACTTGATGTGAATAAATATGCAAATTTTTCATTTAAACAATTGGCATCAATTTTTCTATCACTTTCAGAAGTCGACATGTTACATCATTCTTTGAAGTGCCAAAATCATCACACCATGATTGGTTGCATTTTGAGAAAAATTAAGAAAAGCATTACATTGCAGAGAAGGATTATCGAATTCAAAATTCCATACTTAGGTTATTATTATCAGCTTGACAGTTTGAAAAATGCTATCTCTCGGACTTATGTTGAGTTGACAGTGCTGAAATGATAACTGTCAGTAAACTCACTCTATATATATATATATATATATATATATATATATATATATATACTCAGCAGTTTTTATTATCCAGTTTCTGTAAGTGATATAATTCCTTATGATTAAAATAAGTCATTATTAGCTTTTTATCATGAATAGCACGCTTTCTGGTATTTAGCAAGAAGAACACTACGAATGGAGAGTGATAGATTGTAGTGTTGATTCTTCAAAATATCTAACTTCCAGCAAAAGACTTCATGAATAGCTTCAGTCAAAGCAGCTGATATTCTGCTTCTTGACTTCTAGGAGCTTTTGAATAAATTAAACCAGTGTACAAATGAGCAATCGAAAATATTTGGGAATCAGTTTTATGCCAAATTTCACGATGCAGTTTATGCATAATGTATTTGTAACCAGGTTCCTAGAATACCTTTTACTTTCTAATAAACAAGCAAGTTTAAATGCAAGGAACAGGATTATACCTTCACACACTTTCCGTCCATACACCACATAAAACATACTCAAGTGACTAGCATGATATTTTCAAAAATAAGTAATCTCTTGGAGCCAACTTTACTGTGAATAATCTTAGTTAAGTGATTTAGAAGCTTAACTGAGACCGATGAAATAAGAAACATAGGGTATTTCGAATGACAGACTATCATTAAAAATAGTTTGTAAGAACAAATAGTAACATAATTACTGAAAATTGTCAAAACAAACAAGAGACCTAACCCATAGGAAAAATTCACATCGGTTTAAAAGAAAACAATTCAGTAGTATCAGTAACTCTAGGATTGGAACTAATAACTCAAACCAATTACGACTGAGTCAGTTATTTACCATGTGTTTAAACTATCGATTCAAATAAGGCTTTAATTATGTTGCTTGTATTATCCTATCATTGACAGATTCAGGGTTAGAGTCTTGGTAGGTACAACATCGCTCACCAGGAGGTAGATACATCCAACTGACCAGTCTCAATTGGTACAAAACGCGTGACCTAGTTTCGACTACTAGGCACTATCCATCATTACTGCAAGATAGGCATGACTAAATTAAATTATTCCGTGAGTATATAAGACTGAAATATCCCATTAACTAATTACCTTAGAAGTAATCAAACTAAACCTTTCTATGCACTCTTGAGGGAAAAATTAGTAACTAGTTTGCAAAATAATTCAGTCGGAAGAACGGATAGCAGGCAGTTAAAGACTTTCAGTAAAAATTAAAATTATGAAGAATAGAAACCTAGTTGAACAACCTTTTCATCTAGATTTTATAAATTTCCCTATTTACATTCTCATAAGGAATATATGACAAGGCATTGAACATTGACTGTTCTTATTCATTTCATAAAGCTATTTTTCATTTCTTTCTATTCCATCATGGATACCAATGAGTAATTTGTTAACTTTTCAACGAATAGGCTTTCTGTAGTTTTTGCATATCAGATATATTTCATATATGACTCAAATCTCTACGCTTTTGAAAAAATATCGCAGAAATTGTCTTCTTCTTTATAGTTACATGATAAATAGTCATCCAGATGTCGATTTCTTTTAAAAAGCATCTGTATGTGTACTTTTGGAAATAAATTTAACTTTTGCATGTATAAACCACTTTATGAATTAATTCATCTTGTGGTTGATTTCTGTGCACGAACAGGAAGAAGAATTTAGAAGATGCAGTGATATGAGTTTAATATATTATGAATTGATATCATCTTAGTCTGAGATCCTTTGGCATTGTACACTGACTAATCTTCTGGTGATCGAATCCTGGATTGCCATATCTGTCTGCCTGATCATTCAGCTACTGAGATGAACTCCAATCTTAAAGTAATCCCTGCACCTGTCAGTTCATCGTATAACGTGACTATAACACAGTGCTATCGGGGTATCTACCTAATTATCAACTTGATGATACCTAAGGGTTATGATTCCTCCAAAAAACTTTGAGAAAATTGCCTCAAGACATTTACTGTTACTTATAAATAATTATGACTGTTGAAGATATTCGTAAACTCATTTAGTGAAGCCATACATATATACTTACTGTGCTCCTATTCACTTCATTGCACTTGAAAATATAATCACAGCAAGACAAATGAACTGATGACTTATTTTACTCTTTTGGCACAAAATCAAGTATTTTTGACAGTAATCAGACCAACAATGGCCCATAATTCTATGAAACCTGACAATCACATACATGACTTCTTTTTTTTCTTGATTGACATTCGTTTTAAGGGGTACTCTTTTAGACATTAAGTAATTTTTCAGGAAGCTATGATACTTTTTGGACTTTCAAAACAGGTTTCAACGATTGATGATACTGTTTTAAAAAGCAATAATCAGACTCCAATATGTACTACAATTCTTAAATCTTGCAGGATATGGAATATAATTAATGCTTACTTGTTACAGTTGACAGTAAACCGGCGGAATCATATTGTATGCCTATTATGCTCACAGTGTTTCTAATGTTATTTTGTATTCAGACCATATCCACCTATACCGTTCACACTAGGCAAACGAATAGACGCCTTCATGAAGTTCTATTAAATCAATGGATTGTAATAGAGTGTACTTGTTTAGAATCATTGTTAGAAATGGTAACCTGTCTCAATTATATGCATATGTGTGTATGGTAGGTTTGCAGTGAAAACGTTTTGAGATAAAAGTAGAAACCCTTATCAAATACAAAACTAAAATCTTATTTTTATTATCTTTGTCATTGTAACTCATTTCTGTAGCACTGTACAACCAAGTATTTCTGTTTTACTGCAGACAATAGCCTCAGTTTTGATTCACAAGCGTTACATTATTTATTGAAGTGTTATAGTGCAGAATAAGATCCCCACGATATGCATAAAAAGTCCTAATTCTCTGAAGTCTGTTTCCACCGGTCGTTTTATATAGAATTTTCGGAAGAAAGCACGTAGACTGATGTGTGAATACCTGATAGGTTAAAGAAACATAAAATCAGTAGGATTCAAATATAGAATAGCGTGAACATAGCCAAGACCACTGTTAATATATCTGAACCTTTTTTGTACATATATATATATATATATAACTTTGCAGTACACCTTCTGTTATCTTGCCAACTTTTCTATCCATCGAGAAATTGGGCCACCACGAAAGAGTGGAATTTGAAGGTTATTGTCCAAGAGTTCACGTATATATGACTGACGTTACATCAAACAGCTATTACAAGGTGACTGACGATATAAAATGAAGTTTATCAGAATCTTTATTACTTTATCATACTTTATGACAGAAAGCATTTCCACATTCTGTTCGCCTGTTGACTGGCTAGTGAAGAAGAATGATACACGTGCTATTCCGTTAGTGATCTAATGCTTATGCATTTTTGGCAAAGTCCAACCATGCTGTTACTGTGAATAGTAGGCTGACGACATTTTTCCGTATAAGATATTTCACCTACGGTTTGTTAAATTTTGCAAACAAATATTTTGATGAAAAGTAGGAATAAACATCCCAAACATTTGTAACTATTCAGAACCTTTTAAATCTTAAAAACGAAATCGTAGTGTGACCCGTGACATGAATAGGCTTAAAAACGAACTTTGAAATGATATTTTTTCTTCACATATGTCAACTTTAAGGTAAGATATATTGTAGGTCAACATAAATGTGAATTGACAAGCTGTAAAACCACGAAAGACTGATTTGGATGCGTATTTAATTTTTTTTTACTAATGATGATATTCATAACTGCTGTCACTCTCTAAAGAAACATCCATCCTTTCATCATCGTTGGTGATTCACTTCAGTATGTGTGTCATTTTTATCAGCTGAACCGAAGGGACATTTAGTAATCTGTATACAGTCTGCCTTAGATTTATCAAACTGAAGTCAGTAATGTACTGAAAACATTTTGTTTTAGATTTAATTGAGCTTTTATTCTTTCTTTTCATGAAAATTTGAAAACATAGAGCGGATAATAGCCACACTATCTTATCTTTACTCAACAAATCTAAATTTTTTGATCCACAAACAAACATACACTCACAAGAACATCATTTCTATCATTAACCAAGTCGGGTTTGCGGAAATATACTAGTTAACTGCACCGGATATCGTCCATCTTCTACTTTGAATCAACTAAATTTGAAAGCGTAGACAACTAAGTTTCCACACAGATTGATGATTTCTTCCTTACAGTCAGATTAAAGGATCCTGAGTTCCATCTCTTGTAAATCTTTGAGTGGCCACGGCTGAAAAGCTACAAAATTGGAAGAATTAACTGTGCAGTATATTGAGGTTTACAATACAAAACTTTTAAATGGTCAGAAAACTATAAAGTGAGAAAAGTGCTGACATATCAAAATTTTTCCCTGGCAAATTTGCCTTATGTTTCATAAATACTTCATGTGTGAATCAGGTGTACTTTTTATTTCAAGTTGAAGCATGTGGAGATGAAATAAGTTTCTGGGAAGTAGGTTATTCTTAAGGTCTCTCGTTTATTCATTAGGACTAAGGCGTCTTATATTTTACTTAAAAAACAAGTATTGGTTTACAACGGTTTCAAGCACTCACGATAAGTGTTATATGCTTACGGCTATTTGTGAGTGAAAAAGTACAAAGAATAATCATTTTCCCTAATAGAAGATGTGTTTTGGTTTGCATCCGTACATGAAAGCTGACGGTAAGCTGTTGTTTCAGCACGTCTACCCTCAACATTCAAACAAAAATAACTATCCAATTCTGCATAGTTTTATTTGAGCAGCTGGCTTTTTCTGTCACCTCCATGATATATGTTTATTCCAGAATGAGACTATTCAGTCGTCGTTTATGTTGTAGTTGTGCTTTGAATTAAAAAAAAACTGGCTTCTAATCAATTGTTAAAATTTATTTTTCAACTCCATTTCCTGTGTTTTACATATTGTTTTCTGACAAAATTGCAATAAAAATGACTAGCAGTCTAACTCACGTTTTGCTGCACATAAGCGATCCTCTTTCTCTCTTCTTCCAGATTAACTTCTGCTATCGTTTCGAATTACAGATTTTAAGCTTTATGTATGAAGAGAAGTGTATATTCAATGTTACATAGACTTTGCAGTGATATTGGATTAATTCTTGTCCGAAAAGCTTAAATTAAAAAATGACATATACATCACATGAACTATCATCGATTTCAGTCGTTTTTTATATAGTTATTCAATGGAAGTGGTATTTATCACAAATAGCGTGTCCTAAAGTCAGGGAAGTTACTTCAAAATTAGTGTAGGCAGTAGATAACGTTGTTTCTTTACATGATACATGTGAAAAATAAACCTAAATAGAACTACCTACAAAACAAATTCAAGAACATAGTTTTCTACATCGACTGATAACACTTGTAGAACTACGGAAACAGCACTGAAGATATGTTACGTTCTATTGCCGGATTCGTCAGCGGTGCATCCCCACTATTTTGATAGTGACCGTCAATGAGTGTGATCAACGCTCCAATCATTCTCACTTTGTTGAGTTTAGCATACAAAATTTAGATCATTCAAGTCATCTGTTAGCATCCGCTCCACCTCTTAATTCACTGAACAATACAGGCCATTGGACTCCAAAACTAGGACAAAACAACTGTCCGGTACTCCAAGATTTCAAGAGATTCTTAAAATGATCTCAGTTCAAGAGCGAAAATGCTTTGATATTCAATTTATATGTGGTCATAATGTCCAATCCAGCATTTAGAACTATCGCACTGATATGATGTTTGTTCCTACGGTTACGTAACATGAGCCATAAAGGTACATGTTGAATTTTGCACGATAATAAACGATCTACTGAGGTCTGTTGTCGATGTGCTTAGGTAAGTGGACAAGATCTGTCGTATTCTATAAATGGATAAGGTAAATACACACTTCTGTTTGAACTGACTTGGCGAACAGTTGTTCATTTGTAATGTCTCATTTCAGTCCTCAACAGATGTTGGAATAATTCATCTTTCGTACATCTTTTTGAGAAGTCTTATACATCGTATCTGTCTCCTAATTAGCAGATAAGAATGACATGTTCTAAAGTATAAGGGACTACTTTGAAATATTGCATCCTGCATTTTAAACGCTCTGTCATATTGTTGAAAAAAATATAAAAGATATGCCTGCAACTGCTTTCGAAAGAGTTTATGAAGTGTTTGTGTTACGTATAGAGCAATTCTTATTTGAATAGATAACTGCCACAGTATCTGCTTAGAGTGATAAATGCAAAAGTCCGACAGAACAGGAATTTTTCCAAGCTGAAGATGGACGTCACTGGTGAATATCAGCAAGCACAATGTTCAGAACGTTGGACCAATGAACGATTCACGCCTAATGTTTTTGCAGTTATACAAGCATGCATTTCTTTCACAGCAAAATGATAAAAAAACACATATGGTAGACAAACTTCTTTTGGAACGGGTGGAAGCATAAGTATTTCAACTTTCTTAATGAGTTAGCCAATACGGAATTCTAAGCCCTTCGTATACATCAACTAATCAGTCTTCATGGAATAGGATTTACTCTACCCTCAGCTTGACAAACAAAAATGTTACTCAAGAAAACAAAAACAGTCTTTCATACAGTCAATTAGTTTGCTTTTTCAAAGTATTGGTATTTGCAAGAAAAACAGGTAACCATTACCGATATGCTTTTACTTCTGTCATAGTTCACAATGAATTTGGATGAATTACGTTTGAACGCACAAATCAGTAACCAGGATACAAGTGAAGACACCTGTTATCTCTATCTGTCCCAAATTCAATTTGCTGAAGGTATTTTACAAGAAAATAGTGAAAGGGATGAGATTACATTTATTTTCATATTTCTCACTATGAAGACTTACAGGAACTGTGGCACGATACGTAAACCTTCAGCTCATATGTGTTTGTTATGTGTGAGCAATCGACAAAAAACCCTGCATCCAGATGTCGAGCTCTTTGGTGCTCGTCAGGAAAGCGCATCTAAACTGATGTCGCACCTGAAACTCCAGCTCATGCCACCCGGTTCTGAAGTCAGACAGTGTACCATTGAGCTTTTCAGAAAGCTCGTGACTTCCTGTGCAACTGAATTAGTTATATTGCTACATATATATGTAAAATAAGTAACCGTTATATAGGATAGTTTCATAGCAATATATATATATATAAAACATTCAGCTTCATCATTACTGCCGTAACGACCCAATTTTCATTTGAAATCGTGCATTCATCAATTTTCCTTATGTTAACACAAATAAGGACAGGAAATATGCACAGGGGAATTGCGTCTTTACTTCATACATTGACGGTATAGTCGTTACTAGTTGAAATCACTCAATAGAGAAATACATACACGCAAAAACAGGTGAAACGTTAAGTATCATATTGATTTTTATCGTGCTAAAATGATATTTTCAACAAAATAGGTTACATTATTGTGGGGAAGACAAACAAGATATAATAGAAAACAATTCACTTCAATAATCCTTTCTGATAACCGAAATTAATTATTGGATAAACAAATGAACTTCATTCATACCATAATTCAGAATATTATATTCTTAGTTGATAGATTCTCTTCACCTCCTTTTATGCATCTTGTTACCTATAATAAAGAAATAAATATTAATTGCAATAAGTGAATAAAAAAACATATTTTGTATACTTTACATGTAACGTCCAAATGTGTTCAATAAAATATTTTGGCGTCCAAGCATGACCTACAAAATAATGAAGGACGTAAGGAATGTGTTATTTTATTCAGATAACTAAGCGTGACGAATGGTACAAAGAAAAGATGAAAAATACAACTAAATAACGTAATGATGCGGAAAATTTAAAAGTTGCTATAATAAGAGGGCAAAAGAGATGGATTCTAAAACAGTAATGGTTAGATTTATTGATAACTGAATGATTTCTATCCAACATTAGCATCATAAGGGAAACCCCTAAGATTTACGGGAATTAGCACTCACTAAAAATCCCGATTGAATTAAAATCCAGCTCTTGTTGATGCCCTCTTTTGCAGATGACTTTCTTGAGGTTTTAAAGAGAAATTATAGCCTACGGGGTCAACCATGTCAAGATTGTAGATGATTTCTCAAAATCATATTTGCGTAGTGATCGTAATATGTCATAAATTGGTTGAATTTGGAAAAGTTACCTATTTATCTCAACCTAAAAGTCTAGTCATGAAGTACTGTATACGACGAGACCTAGCAGTCTTGTACTCCATCTATACATGACTGTATACGCCCAACTTTTCACTGATTACAAGTTTTTAATGACTGTTCACGTGATTTTGTTCCGTCATGAAAATTGCTTACAAATAATGGACGTTAAAGAAGAAAAATAGATGGTAAATTGATAATTAAATCAACAACAGATTTGCAAACAACATTAAAGCAAAAAAGAATTGTTGGACACATCTTTCTGAACACACAAATTGAATCAACCTTTTCTGATTGTACTGGGCTCTTGAAGACATATTATTAGCGACGTGGTTTATTTGTTTGAAATTTAAAATGCTTTTTTGATTTCCATTTGATGCCATGCACTGACCACATTACTATCTATGTGTTTCATAGTAAATGACTTCGGCCCGTTGGGACGTGAACGTTTTTGAACATAGTCTGAGATCCCATCAGACATCAATCTTTTTCATTTTTTTTGACGTATATGCTCCCATATTTGCACATGGATAGATAAATAACAGAAAACATGATCCTGAAAGGTGAATAATTCAGAAGCCTTAATATTACAAATGATGTGACAGTACTAAATTAGTAGCTAATAATTTCAAGCCATTTCTCTTTTTAAATCATCTTTGCGATGTTATCTGTTTTGAAAGCAAATCCCTAAGGAATGAGTTTTTTTCTGTGGTTACATACTGCCTATTTTATCTTCTACATATGCAGTATTTAAGAATAAGCTCCTAACATGCATGAATTCTTGAGGGATATTTTCTACTCATCACATTGGGGACTAGTGATTTAATGTGAAAAATAGGATGACTGAAATCTGCATTTATCCCTATTCAAATATGTAATGCTAACCTTATTTCTGGACAATAATTATTGATTACTGAATTGAAAGGACAAGATATAATGTAATCAGCATATCAACAAAGGTTAATTTAACACATATGGTTTTTAAAACAGTTTATTTTAAATAGCCTTTAGAAACCTACCTTGTAACTGATATTTACTTACAATGTGCTTATCTGCTTTGAAGGTATCTACAAAGAATCAGTGTTAAATTAGAATACGCAATCCGATATATATTTCTACTATTTTGAATTACGTTAACTATTATATCGGGATTAGAACCAGAAATATGTCCTTAAAGTAATATCTATTCCATTTGTATTTAACTTGTGGTGGAAATATCTCATAAGACAATGTCGTCATAAAGGTCAAACATATGACCAAAATCGAAACAAAATAGGTTTATAATTAAATAAAATATCCTGCTTCCTGAAGGTTTACACTTATTATAGTTTGTCCACTTATGAATAAGAAATTCTTGAAGAGTTAAAATGTTTCATGTAAACCCCCACTCAAAAATGTTAATACAGATGTTTAGTGTTAGAGGTTATGCGACAGGGAGCCTTATTAGTTGACTCAGTCATCCAAAAATGTCTGCATTTAATGAACTTTATTGCCTAACGTTCTGAACTTCTAGTGCTTTACCAATTTCGAAGCTTCCCATTCCTAATCTTTGTGAACCCGAATTTGTAAACATTCTCAGTAAGAATTCAGTATACTGTTTCCATCAATCTCCCCTCTAAAATAATTAGGATTTACTCCAATTATCTTTTCTTACTGGTCCTTGCTAAATTGTTTTCGTGAGAACAATACTCAAGCTGGCGAATGGTACTGCGATGCACTCAGCTTCATGGTAGTAGGCAAGCTATCAAATAAATAATGATGCTTCAACTTATTACCGAAATACTGTTGACTGAATCCCTGTTAATGGAAAATGATTTAAAGGTTGACATCATGAAGTGTTTTCTTTATTTGGCCTCATAGCTAATTCCTGGAAATATCAGCAGTTTTGTCAACGTTGTTTTTTATTAACATAAGTGTAAAACTTGGTCACTGTGGTCGAGTGTAATTCCATTTTAGTCTGTTTATTAGAAATATCACCTGGGGAAACAGTAGCATTTACTGTTTTTTACACTAATCTGCTAAATATTGTTTAGTGATTTTTGCTTTCACACATACTTTCTGACTATCTATAAATTCAAGTGGGAGCTCTTTATCTATTAAAACTCCCTGAAGGCTTCCTAGTTTCTCTTCCTTTGTATCCTCCATATATATATATATATATATATATATATATATATATATATATATATATATATATATATATATATATATAGCTGACTTTACGAGAGTAAACACAAGTCATTTTACTTCCAGCCCGAGGGTGATCAGATGAACTTTCTATAAATATTTAATCAAAGTGAATTGTTTTTTCGTTATATTTCTAGTTGAACAGGAAGCTGTGTGAATTTCAATTCACAATTTAATTCTGAGATATCGGTGATATAGTGATGAACAGTTGTGAATGTACGAATCAGTTTTTCTGGGTTTACATTCTAATCACAAATAGTAATGGTATCAACTGTTTATAATTTATGTATATGAAGATCATCCGGTGTTATTGTTGGCTGGAAGGCTTCTTGTAGGTATATTAAAAAAAGCCAACTTAAATGAACTATTTTGGGGGTCTAATCATGACACCCATCATCTAACTACTGGCTTAGTTGTTGATAATCAAGTGTGTGCCTACAATTTCATCTAAGAAGAGGGGCCTTCCAGTTATAAATTCGAACACAAGTATCTTTGTTTCGACACGAAGTCATGCAGAAATGAAAGGTCCCCTATCAGTGAGATATTTTTAAAGATCAAATAGGTTTATTATAGGGCCTGAAATATATTTCATGATAAAAACTGGTCCAGCAACGTATATGTAACTTCCCAAAAAAATTCATACCAAAGAAATACTTCTGTACAATCCTAAGGCCAATAGTATCATTCTGATAGATGAATGTAACTCAGTTGTTATGTCAAAATCTACTGCATATATTAGAGCTTTTTATTAAAGCAACAAATATAACTTTGTGGTATTTTTCAGTTTTTATCAAGATGACCAATTGAACTTGTTGTATTTAAAGGTATTCTGTCAGTAACCACCTTTTACAGTAAAGTTAAAGTAGATGCAAAAAATCATTTTAAAGCTTCTAGTAACTTAAGGATAAACGAAATCTTCAAGGAGGTGGTGAAGTATATTTCCCTTTAACATAGGGATTTTCAACTTCGTAAACAGCTATATATGATATAGAAACTTAGATCTTTTGGCTCGGATGTAGCCAATCTCATACGTCATTTACATCCATTATTTTATGATTTGAAACTTCCATCAATTCTCATCATAGTACGACAATTATCCGGAATCTTGATGAGAATTTGTCATCGAGACTAAACTGACTGACTAAAGGTTTCTAAAACAAGATCTTCGAGAAATTCGTTTCGAAGCAAGTTGCTAATGAAAGTTAGATTTCAGTTTGAACAAAATTCTGTATAAACTAATTCACTGATAAGTATGAAGCATCACGTTATAATAAGTAACTGGTTTCATTCATTCCATGTACATGATGACTTTTGTTTCGATTAGAAGGTTTCTATTCACTCTCTTATTGATCAGCTCCAGAAGCAAAAAACTCTTTTCTTTTTTAATCGTTTAAGACAATAATAAGTGTATTTTACATTCTTATTAGAGACCTATTTTGTAGTGAGATTCAACAAGAAATCAGGGAAAGAAAGATGAAGTACAGACACAATACAGAAAACATGTTTCAGTGAAAAATATCATTAATCGTAAACTCCTCATTCTGAATTGCCATTATATGGTCATATGTCTACAAAACATCCCTTTTGTTCCCTTAATGTTCTTGCATTAGGCAGCAGCAGACATGATTTGTAGTCATAACAAGTAACGATCATTTTACGGAGTTATTGTGTTTTCTAAGGATAAGAAGTGATCTAGAGATAATGCAAGACCTCTGAATTCATTTTCAGTGGTAATTCTGCTATTACTACCGTTATTTTTATTTTGTGTAAAATTTCTTCTGGTTGATATTCTGATAAACGTGCATTAAGTAGGATAGAAAAGAACCACTTGATAGTGAGTTTTTGTAATTTTTTTACCGATAATATTAATAATCGCTTTATTCCAAATAATGTGTCTGACAGTATGGAATTCGCAGCATGCAATTCTCCAGTAAATATACTCCAGGAACAATATATTCCGACAAAGTGATTATTGTATCTGAATGATATTAATAATAACGGTATTCAAGACAAGAATGTTAAAAAGCCAACTGGTTCCTAATAGGCATCCGGCCCATAATGAAGAATCAACAGAAGTGCAAGCGTAAGTTTGGTATGGTGATTGATTCAGCCAGTACAAAAGTCTTTAACTCAAGCTATGCATCTGATACATAGAAATATGATGCTTTCTTGTGCAGTGAATAGTCTACTTCCATATAACGTAACATTTTTCTCTGCCTCGTTATTGACTTGAGAGACGTAGAAACTAAAAAAAATTTAAAAATGTGCGAAAGTACATGATACGTTCGAAGGACATATTTAAATGATTAAAACAAATTGAAACTAAAGCATTTGATGAAAAATGTTAGGTGTATAATTTTAGTGACCCAACGTCCAAGCAGTCTGCTGTAAGCTACAACTATTCGCATATATTTCATCTCCGAAATAAAGGAAAAATGTGTATCATTCCTTATCAGCTGGGGTCAAGTGTCGTGGATAATATAACTGTAACCTTCAAATTCGGTACTTGTTGAGGTTGAAGGATTATGATTGCTTCAGAATGAAAAATTACTAAAAACTAGTGGGGCTGAGAAAGTGCTCAGAACATAGCTCAGTGACTTGAAAAATCAAAAGGATTCTGTTTAAGAGTTTGTCGAAAAAGACTGACTGACTTCAAGATATTCATCGTGGACTGTAAACAGTAGAAGGACTATTGAAAAGCTCAGAGCACTGTGCTTCTGTTTCGTCTAAGCATCTGAACACTGCTAGGCTAGATCGCCGACAAGATCTTGAGTGCACACTGCTTAGGGGTCCCATACTAAGAAAAAGCAGTTGTTTATTACTTCAAGGTTTTCTGTTGGTCTCCAATGATTTCAATCCATGATGAATACTACTTCGAAAACATCAAGATTGTAATAAACGTGACGGATGAGATCTCATTGTGCATAAATATAACAAAAAGCACTTTCATATAACTTGGTTCCAGTTTATACTTGCCTTAGAACACGTTGATCGCTTGCTTATCAAGAAATTCTTATTTTCGTCCTCAAAATCCAGGCCACTGTGATACTGAGGACACGATGGCTTTTTAAATGAACAACGGTCTTCTAATATGAATCTCTGTAGGTATATGATAAGCTTGAAATATTATGAAGATCTTTTAATAACTTGAGCTAACAAATACAAAGCTAAACTTGAAAAACAATTGTTCTATACCAAGAAAATCAATCATGGACCCCAACGAGTTTTGTTAGGAAGTTTAAACTGTACCAGTTTATAAAAGCATGGTTGAAAATCCATTCAACAGTATGAATTCCACTTCAAATGATTTGCTTATTTAAATGAAATGCATGTGATTTAGTGACAGATTTTGAGGTTGAGATTATAAGTTTTAACAGAATTAATTTAAAGCTTCGTATAGTGATGAAGCTGATAGATGTTTGCACAGCTTACTTGACTTAATTCCCTAGCAATGCTGAGAAGTACCAGCTATATGTAAATATCCTGTTTTTAAAACTTTTCATGGTAGTTAATCACTGTTTAATTCTATTTAGACTATTTTTGTTCAGAAAAATGTTGATATAATTTTACTTTTGTTTCAATAACATAAACTTTTATCTACATTATATTATATAGAAAAGTTTCCTGAAAAGTTGATGTGAAACTGATTACTAACAAAAGTTCTTATTAATATGTAGACGAAATAAAAATACTTGAAATGCTTTGATGACAAGATATGATGTCGCCATTAGTTTATCAACTTTTTTGTAGGTAATTTTGTTTATCCCATTAAATTGGTGAAAGTATATTGCTACCCTTGAAGCAATCCTTTGACCAAAATAAATTCTGTCTGTTAGCGGAAAATGTCAAAGTTGCATTGATTCACTCATTTTATGTAAGCATAGTCCTAATGTGTATAGTGAGGTATGATGAAAAGTTTTGTCGCTGAAACTTTTAAATGTAACAGAAGAAAGCCGTGATAAACTTGATATGTAATTACAGTCAAGTAAGATTTAATTTAAAACAATGTCGAACAAAAATGAATTATGAAGCCAAATGAATAATAGTTACCAAAGGTATTTGAAAGAAATGTTACCAGTTACAAGCGTAACAACTGTCGAATTGTTTTGCAGTGTGACAGACAAAAAATAAAAAATGAAGGTTTCATAAAGTGTTCGGTATGTTTTTAAGTGCAACTGAGACGTGGTAGGGGCAATGGTTCAACTTTCAACTACCGCTGCCTTTTATCCACTACTTAGCTTCAAATCCGTTCACTCTTTGATGACCTATCATTGCTACTTGAAGGGGTTGATACTACAAAGCATTTGTATGTGAAATAGTCATAACTTTCTTATCAAACACACTGTTTTTTTATTTTCTTCCAGATTTGTTATATCTACTGATTTCGATGGTGTTATTCAACTGTGTATGGCGACTTTTGTTACGACTCAATGCTGAAATTGTGAAATTAACTGCCAAATGATCACATGCTTTTTAATCTAGCCTAAAGTATATTGTTCTCTAGTCTTTTAATATTACTAAGGGCAAAATATCTTTCGTTTTCACTATGTTAAGTATAAAGTGAATAATGTAACTTAATCAGCAAGCTTAACTATTGTTTCACTTACTTGCCTTAGCTTACTTACTAACTAAAGTTATGATCACTCTCACTACGCATTCAAATATATCATACGTTAAAGAGTAGAATCAGTCGCGAAAAAATCCATTTCTTCCAATACCAGCGACAGCTGATCAACTTAGAGAAACATGCTGTGTTATATACGCACTAGATCATGTTACTTGCTACTGTTATCATAAAATGCTAATGGCTGAGTGTTGACAGAGTCCAGTCATACACTACAGCTCATTTTGCATTAGAATATTGAATTGTCCATTTTAACAAACTGATTCGGAAACTTAGTTAATAGAATTTAGTTAGAATACCTATATGGCCTAGTAAATTATTCTGATATTTTTTCGACAAAACATCAGCTTAATATTTTGTTTTTTTTTTCACATTTTTCATTTGATTATCAGGATTATATTAATATAACTCAGGAAAATACTTTCCTTTTCTATCTTGTAATTTTTTTACGAATAAATTGAACTAAGCAGTTAGAATATGAACTCATTACTTTTCATAATGACAGATATTAAAATCTGTTAGTATACAACAAAAGAAAAACTAGGAGTTTATATTTTACAAAAAAGGTAGAAAATTTTCAGTAGAACTTGTCAACATAAATAAAAGTGGGACACTTTTACAGCAACAAACTTCCAACTTACTTCAAACTGATTAGTTCAACTAAACTTTAGTTAATGAAAAGCAAAGAGATATTCATATGTCTGATACACTTTGAGGATGAACTTTTGATGAAATCTAATTAATTCTGTCCACATCTATTAGAAATCAATAAGATAGGTGTTAGGAATTCACTTTCAGGTCATATACTACATAAGAAAATAGGAAGCTTTAAGTTGTCTAGTTAGTGGAGGCATCCTTACCTACCTTTTCTTTATTCCTAAGAGAAACGATAATCTGCTGATTTATTTAGGAATTAGG
The DNA here is from genome assembly GCA_944470555.2 of Heterobilharzia americana. NCBI lineage: Eukaryota > Metazoa > Platyhelminthes > Trematoda > Strigeidida > Schistosomatidae > Heterobilharzia > Heterobilharzia americana. The sequence continues at coordinate 49,050,770 of OX104128.1, forward strand.
TTAGACGGTAAATACATCTTTAACCCAGTTAACTATTTGTTTAACGTGTAATTTCTGAATCCAATTACCTTGTATAAAGGTTGAATTCACAAATTACCAAAATAAGAATTATCTCCAGATATAAAAGGACATATTGTAGATTTTATTGATAAATGAAGTTGGGAGAACATTTGTCTAAGTGACTTCAAAACAGATAGAGTGTGAAATTATGATGAGCCCAGGGGGGAGACAACCCTAATGATCAATAGGCAAATACATCATAGAAATTGGTTACAAAATAATGTTCAAACAGTTTTCGAAGTTTTATATAGAAACAGTCTGGGATGCATGGTGAGATTTGTGGAAGCAATTGCCGTACACAAAATGGAATTGCCTTTATGTACTCAAAACCAATTGGCTACTACACTTCATCTTCTACTTAAACTATCTTAATACATGAAAGGCACTAGCTGTTTCAAATTCTTAAGGCTTTCTTAACCAAGAAGTAAGACCCACCAAGCATCACGTAGCTTTTTGCTAAGTAAATTTCCGTTTAAGACACCTGTTTGTGCAACCTAGAATACAGTGTATCTTTGTTAGCAGCATACTATTATTGAAATTTTAAAAAATTACTCCTCCAAGATAGGAAAATACCCTATTTTTACCGTAATAGCGCATCATAAAACAGAAATTTCGCTTTTAGAAATAGTCCGCTTAAAATATCATCCAGTACATTATACTGTATCACTGTGTACTACATCAAATCAACAATCTGATGTGGAACATCGAATTTAAGTCTTTGATAGCTGTTTGAAGTGACATTAGAATCCACTGTTTGTTATTTTGTATCATCTCTCAATACACAGATATAACGCATATCATAAAGATGAAAATATTTGCATTAATACACTTCAACATACAAATAAGTGTTAAATAGTTCATTGAACACTAATACATCACATCAAAACAGCCTCTCTATTCTAACTGAAATAATCTAGCTACTGATATTAATTTCCACTTCTCAGTCACTCATTACTGTGTGTCTATATACGGGTTTCATAAGAAGCACTGATTTCAAAAATGCTGTCATGAGTTCACTTCACTCTTATGATGCTACTCAAAAGAGATATGTAAGTAAAATTGAAGGAGTATATCCAGAAACCTGCATTCAAATATGGCATTATCTCACTTTACTAATTTAGATAATTTGAGGCATTTTCAGTATCACACCAAACATCAAGATAAATACATGCAAGTTTATTCTACACTACATAATTTATTGATAATAATGACCACATGAAACTCATCTTGACAATGGTACCCCCTCAGGACTAAACTTCCATCACAAAGCTGACTTCGTTAAGTGATTCAGTAGTATTTAACAAATATTCTCACGCTCACAATCCTAACACCACCTGTGACGTCGAGCAGATTACATTATGTGGTTGGAATATATTAGTTTCTATAAGAAATGGCATAATGAGAGTTTTTGCCATGGACAGCCGGTTTTTGTTAACACCTGATTCTAGGTGTGGCCAGTTTTTTAAAGTAACGAACCCTGAATTTGAGTTGTTCAAATAATCTGACTGTCTGAGATGAATACATCTAAATTCACCACTCCTCAGCTTGGCTCCTTGTGAACAAAACCGTTGCACTGTGCTTAAATAAACTAGATCCAACCAACGAGCGCTGCTCAAAAATGTAAGTTAACTAAGACAACTCATTTAAGTCAGAAGTATACTACAGGCAGCTTTTAGTCTTACCATATGCTTTTGCTTCCCTTAAATGTTGAAGAGAATCCAGTCTAGAAGCCATCTGTTGGTTATATTTTCAAATTTATGAATCTGTAGTGATACACCGATGCCCCATGAAATTACGTCACTTCAATAATCATGACAGCATTGGACGCTACACTTTCGTAACAAAAGCAAACAAATCCATACTTCAAATATTATTTAATATTGTTTGTCTCGGCTAATAACTAGTGAACAAGCTAACCAGGCGAGGTTTACTTCAAAGATCATTATTATTATTATTATTATTATTATTATTATTATTATTATTTGTCCCTTGGGTTCCTAATGGAAAATAGGGCTTCAGTAGCACGTCTCCATTCCATTCTGTTCTCTGCAATATTTTGAACCTGGCTACACGACAGCTCACAACCTCTCATTTCTTCCCCGCATGACCTCCTCCATGTTATCCTTGCATGCCCAACTCGTCACTTACCATCTGGGTTCCACTAGAGGGTCTGACACGTGATGTCCCAAATCGGCCTTCGCAGTGTATGCCCAATCCATCTCCACTTCCTTCCAGTGCATATTTATTCAGCGACAGGTTCTTGGTTGGTTCGTTGCCCGGCCAGAGTTCCTTGTTGCTTATTCTTTCTGGCCATCTGAGCTTCAGTAACCAGCGTAGTCAGTTGTTGATGAATACCTGCAGTTTGTTGGAAATACTTTTCGTAACGCGACAAGTCTTTGAACTATACAGCAGCACTCACTTCACTGACATTAGTGTTGAAAATCCGAATGTTGTTCACACTTTGTGCTGAGTGCAGTGCAGTAGACCTCCACACTGGTTTCAGGTTAATGAACGCCTGTCTTGCCTTTCTGATCCCGACTTTGACGTCCTCGTCTGTACCGCCGCCAGCAGTTGAAAAAGTGCTGCCTAGATAGGTAGGTTAAAGAGGCTATTTCCTTCGGATTTCTCCAGTTGATGGTGAATGCAGCTAGTTGTTACTGTTGTTGTTGATTGGGTATCTTCATCACCTCTGCCTTCCCTATGTTCACTTGAAGTCCCGTTTTCCATCGCTGCCTCGCCTCTTCTGTCAACTTGTTAGTTTTCGCCTGTAGATCTTCACGTTTGTGCAACATTAAACACAAGTCATCGGCGAAATCTAAATCTTCTAGGTTCCTTTCCGCGGTCCAGCGTATCACCCTCTCCTTGCTCCTCACAGTTTGCTGCATGATCCAGTCGACCACAATCAGGAATATCGTGGGTGATAGTAGACAGCTTTGTCTTACTCTTGTCTTCATTTCGAAGGCATCGTTGGGCTTCCCATTGTCAATGTGGCTGATAAAGTTTTGCGGTATTCCGCGGCGTTGAAGCAGTTACCAAATTACCTGTCGGTCGACACTGTTGAAGGCCTTCTCAAAGTCGATGAAGTTTAGGTAGAGAGCTGACTACCATTCTGTACTCTGTTCTATGATGATGTGAAGCGTCGCAATTTGATCCGCACATGATTTGTACTTCCTGAATCCAGCTTGTTCTGGTCGCATTTTTGAATCCAGTTCATCTTTTAGCCTCTACAGGATGATGTGGCTTAATATTTTGCTCGGAGTGGATAGGAGCATGCATCCGTGCCAATTCTTGCACAGATTTAGGCCACTCTTGTTCTGGAGTTTGATAAGATAGCCCTTCTTCCAATCACCAGGTACCTTCCCTTCTTTCAAGACCTTCTGCAGTAGTAGTGTGAGCGTGTCCTCTGCTGTCGCTCAGTGCTTCTGGCAGGATCCCGTCTGGTCCTGCTGTTTTCCCGCATTTCAGTAGCGTTATGGCGTTCAGGACTTTGACTTTCATCGGAGGGCTTGTGTTCACTTGTAGTTCTGTATCTGCAAGTGATATTTCATGACGAAGCACAGGTGGTGGTCGATTCAAGAGCTTTTTGAAGTGGTCAGCTCATTGTTTCCTTTGTTTCTCTTCTTTTGTAATTAAATTTCTATCATCATCTTTTATTGGTTTCAAATCTGTTGATCTCTTCCCTTCCAGATAGTAACCTGGTTATTTGATACGATGTTGTCAGGTCTCTCTTACCTGCAGCCTGTTCTGCTTCACTTGCCAGTGTTTCGTAGAAGTATATTTTGTCTTTGTGTGCACTCTGCTTCACTCCTTTGTCCAGTGTTTTGTACGTTGCACTCAGTTGCTCTTCTCGTTGTTCATCCTTGCACTGGTTTATCTTCTGCTTCACCATCTTCTTCTCCTTCCTCTATCACCTTCCATGTGCCCGTCAAGATCCATCCCTTGTCTTGCATCTTCTTCCTTCTTAATATGGTTTCTCAGGCCACCTTCCACATCCTTTTCAAAGGGTTGCAGTGTTCATCCACACAGAATGTTGCTCAGTATCTCCCATTTTATCTTGGTGACTGACGTGAAGATGTCTTTTGTAGTTTACTTCTTCAGTTTCTGTCATGAGTGTTGAACTTGAACTGTCGTCTATAACCAACTTCTCTGAGGGCTTTCAACTTGATTTGGAAGGTAGGTTCCTTCCACTAGATACTGAGTGGTGTGAACCTACCTTCATTTACTCCCCTTCTTCATCTGATCTTGTGTCCAGTAGGCTGGCTGCGTCTCCAACTTCTTCACATTCAGATGAAGTCGATCTGATTTCTAGTGTAGTGTGTCCATCTGGTGAAATCGAATCCATGTGGCTGTCTTGTGAATATCTTTGTGTTTGTACACCCTGCCTCCAATCACCAAGTCATTAAATGCGCAGAAATCTGCAAACAGTTCCCCATCCTCATTCATTTCGCTGAGTGCTGGACCCATGATTGGTCCCCTTTCTGCGTTGTCAGCCCCCAGTTTGGCATTCGTGTCACTCCACCCATTAGAATTTCGATGTCGTCAACTGGAGTCTTATCCAGATGCATAGCGTAGCATTGCATAGTTGTGACTTTCCCTCCTTTGAGTTGAACCTTGTTGTCATTATCATGATCATGGAGGAGATTGATTCCCACTGTATGAGACAGGGAGCCTTCGATGCTGTTGGGGACATCATGATAGCCACTCGAAAACTCATTGTGCTTGTGGCTACCGTTTATGTGACCCGAGTAGATTATTAGCTCTCCAGTTGACAGTCTGAAGAGTCCACTTCCATTGCATCTGCAGATTCCTCGCAGATTCCTAGCGCTTTCATGCTATACCTTCTCATCTCCTTTGCAATCTGGGCAGCCTTGCCAGCTAGGTTCATACATGGTGCGGACATTCCATGTCCCCATCCTTATTTTCGCCTTCGTCGAGAGGAGACACAGCTGACTGTCTTCTCGAAGGCTTCCACTAACCGGCGCCGTTTTCTCTCCCTGATTCCAGCCAGGATTAAGTTTGTTTTTATTTTTTATATTTTTTCGTGCTTTGAAGTTTCTTTAGCTGTTGGGTTGGTTTTCCTGGGTAGGTTTGCTAGCTTTATACCCAATCTTCCCCTTTTACCCGGGCTTAGGACCGGCTAGTAACTAGTGAACTAGTTAACCAGGCGAGGTTTTACTTCAAATATAATCAGAAATAATTTTCGTATACTTTTCAACTATCCTGTTATAAATAGTGTAGTAGGAACATTTATACACTTCATGAGGTTAAACCCATGGATTTCGATAAGTATTGCAACACTTTTCTTGAATAATTATTCCCAAAAGTAGAACAATAAATTTAACTTTAGGCTTCGGTTTGAGATTAGCTTAGTTTAGTCGCATAGAACAATTCAATTCCTAAGGTGATCTGACATAAATTTTGCAATATCTGAAGTACAGATAAGGAAAATGTACCTTTTTATACTCTGTGAGAACAATGCGACAATTTGAACGTTCAATTGCACCCTTCAAATACTGGATTGTTGCTTACTCAATAAAACAAGAGCTGATCACCAGTTCTTGCAGATTTTACTTTGTTTCTGAAGAAAATGGTTTTACTTACTGCTCCTGACGGCTGGTTATAAATATCAGATATATGTGCATATTTCGATGAATGATGATGCGAATGAGTCTGTTCGCGGGTTCCATAGAACCAATAACGTTTTCTAGTGAAAACGACTTTAAAAACGTCTAGTCCGTTAAAAGCGAAAAAGATAAAATATCAGTGTTAGACGGCTATATCACTTAGTTACTAGTGATCATTCTGCCAACATAGTCCACTGTCACAGGAAATACATTGTGTTTTTTTAATGGTTTAACAGTCAAGTCTTTGACTTAAGCACTGAGTTGCACTGGTTCGAATGACTGGGAAAACAGTTGCCTCATGAACTCGAATACACTTTACCAGTATATACCAACTAACCTAAACTCTGGGTGAAACATCTGTTTCTGCTGACTGGTTTCCACCATCTTACACCGAAATATATAACAGCGCAGTGCCACATACCTAGGTGTCCGGATGACAAATCTTGGTCGACAGACTCCTGTCAGGTTATAAAGACTAAACATGCACGTCGATTACTCTCCAGTAGCCAATTCATGTTTATACGTAGACAGTAAAATGGTTGCAAAAGTTATTTTTAATTATTGGGCAAATTCTATCAGTAAGATTTTCAAGGTACCAACTTTGCTGCACCATTTATATTTTCAAGACTGAATGACTTCTGGTCAACTTTTGTTGACCATATCGACAATATCAGATATATATTTCTATAGTTGACTCCTTGGTGCGGATTATGAAGTTAAAAACTGAATCTAAACTAGCAAATACGTGAAATGTACCTCACTATATCAAACAACTGGGACTGACTAAGCCTCATTTTATGGTTTCGTTTTCTGGAAATTAGTGCACTGCCAACTCTATTTTGATTGTTTACAAACTGACGTTTTTAAAGAGTTATCATGCCTAATCTTTAACAGGATAACCGGAAATTCGGAGCTGATATTCACTTGGATGGTGAATTTGGTCGTAAAATGGTGATTACTAATACCTAGTGGTAGGACATCAAGATGACTTTTATCTTCACACAGCACGGAAACAATGGTCATATACCCTTTAAATAGATGCAAGCAACCAATGGCTGCGCAACTTACAGTGTTTGCCATGTAAGTCACAAAACTAAATGCTTGAACAAAAGTCAGTAGTGACTACAAAACTGAGTCATATTTCCGAGTATGAAACATGATGGTAAACATAAATTTGGACCTTAAAGTGCAATTTCTCTACATAATGATTTGGATTACCAATAGTGAGAGCGTTAAGTTCAGTAGTGCTACACTGGCATCCAATAATGAAACGTCAAGCTGTTTGTACAAAGGCAAAACCTTCCGTTTCTCCTTCTATCGCGGTCACAACCTTTTCTAAACTTCACACTAGTACTAAGTGATTCAATCCCACTTTCTTTTTTGACGTAAAATTCATGTCAATATGCTTACTGATTTTAAAACACGATGATATACGTGTTCATCAAAAATAATTACTTTAATAACATTCGTTATCTTTGTTCAGTCCTTTTCCCATTCAAAAAAATACGTGATCATCTCTATTTGAAGCGTTGAGAGATGACACAATTGATTTATTAGTTAATAACACATGGGTCTTTTATAGATGGAAATGCAGCTAACTAGCTGTTGAAAGTGATCAGTCGAAAGGAAAGGTTCTTCTTCTATTTATCCTTTGCTTATTGCTTTCATCTCAATGGATTCTCATAGGTTTGTTTAGTTTTTGTGTATATTTCAACACTGTCTAACATCATTGTGTTAACTTTATCGAAATCCTAGAGAATAATGGTGCGTATATCTGCTGATAAATTCTTCAAATTTCGTACTGGTGAATCAACAGAATGTTCCAAGTTGATGGCGAATGATTTATATTTATGGAAGCATTGCACATCCTATTAGTGAATTAGCTTACAACCTAGAGCCTCATTTTACATTAGATTTATAATCAGATCAGTATACTGCTGTTATCCTGATCTCAGTGACTAGGAGAGGAACCCAGGACGCGCGGTCCTTCTTAATTGAGACTGGTCAGCTGGATGTACCTGCACCCCAGTGAGTGATGTTTTTCCCGCCAGGACTCGAACCCAGTATTCTTCGCTCCAAACGCGACAAAGTTACCTATGAAGCCACTGAGCCACGATAGCCACCTCTTGTACAACTTACGTCAGTTGTTTTTATAGTACTTTTAATTTCCCGTTGACATCCATGGCCGAATCGCTCGACCTTTGTTGGAAGATAGGCTCCAATGAGGATGCCTCAGAGTTGTTGAATGTTCATGGTAGAATCTGACTAGTCACAAACAGGACGAAACGCATGCCCTGAATCTCCCTACTTGTTGCCAAGATCAGTATAACGTCATGAATATCCGGCGATATCTAGGCTTCCCTAAAGGAGCTCATCTACCAACAGAGGTCGATTAATTCGGCCCTGTACAGAAACGGGAGATTACAAGTATTCAGCTGTTTTGCTTTTCACTGCCATACGTTCGTAAAAAGACTTTCACTATCAAAGAGGCTCCTTAATAGTCAAATATATAAACACCAATTCTGTTCTGCTAAATTATTCCTTATAGATGTAGTTGGATACAAGAAAAAGAAAATATTTTACTGCAGATCTTGGGTAGACAGAGCTCTGCGTATGTTTAAATCTTTTCATCATTTAAACAAACATCTCATAGGTGGTTGTCTGAACGTCTAAAGAGAAAATAATATCTATGGACCATGATAGATGAAGGCTGGAAAATGAGAAAGTCACAGGAAATAAACACTGCGTCTGAGAAACGGAAATATCTACACCAGTATTGACATTTTTAGAGGTCGAACAATTCGATCCAATAAAACAACGGAGAATTACAAGTATATCAATAAGTAGTAATAAATCAAGTATTCTAATTCAAAATAACAGAATATTACCTTGTGTAGTGGGCTTCACTTGGTAAGTAATATGAAATATTCGAAGTAGAGGATTTTCTTTGCGCAAAATGATACAATAGCTATTTCATTTAATTAACAACAAACCGTAAAATTAGTTAGCTATATATAAGTGGTTTGAATGATGGATCTAGCAACCGATTTTAAGTTGCAGTAAGACATGGTATGATAAAACTAATACTTACTATATGTTTGATTCTATAGAACAATGATATTGGCGTAACCTGATGAAAAATCAAATAAGTCGTTCTTCAAAACTGGAAAAGAAGCAAAATTTATGAGTCCTATTCGGCAAACACTACTCAGATTATTGATGCTACAGCTTGTGAACATCAGTTGTTGATTGAATAGAAATGATCGGTAACTGTCATCATATCGGTTTCGATATAAAATCCCTCAACATTGCCTGTATTTTTGTTTCCGATGTAAATGATGATAATAGCTAAGAGTAGAATCTAGGATGCTCGCCTCACCTTATTTAGGAATAGTCAGCTGGATTTATCTGCCTCCTAGTGATTTATGCTGTTCCTAAGAAGACTCGAACCCAGTATCAATTGCTTCAAATGTCAAAGCGCCATCCACAAGACCATTGAATCACTAGCCCCACCCTCTGTACGATGAACATAATATAACATTTGATCTCATCTTGTAAATCTCCATTACTGATAGGGTGGAAATGATTGGCAAGTATCGGCCACCAATGGTATATTGGACTCCTGTGAAGATGATTCAACGTTCCTTGTAAATTAACTTTTGATATTTAAAAAGAATTGTGACCAGCAGTGAAATCCAAGACGTGCGTTTCACCGTTTCCAGGATTCATAAACATTCAACAAAGCATAGATTCCTCTTGAAAAGCTTTCATCGTGAAGAAATAAGGTCTGTATATATTCTTTTTCTAGGTCTTATTCGCGAAACATCATAAAAAAATGGAATTTTGTAGAAAATGTAACTGACTGTTTTTTTCATGAGCAGCAACAATTTTTCATCGTGTACTTTAACTGCTAGCTGACTGAAATCACTTATGATAATGGGCTTTCTAAATAGAAACAGAGAACCTACCAGGAACTTACTGACGTCGCACCCAAGCAAAACAGTCATTTTGTAGTGATGTACTTTGATTATTATAAAAATTTTCGACAAACTCCCGAAATAGGACGAAACTCGCATCCTGAATTCTTTTGCTAGCCATAAGCAAACAAAATACTTTCTGGTGGTTATCTACTTCGTTAGCTTACTGTAGATAAAAATAACCTATGATACTTCGAAGTATTGGCAACGATAATACCGAAAACGGAGCAACTCGCTTTGCTACCCTAGAGCTATGAAAACAACTTCAGTAAATTTAGAATATTGGACTTACTACAATATTCATCGCAGTTTTAGGAGTTTATCTTCATTTGAATTATTTTTTCTTGACATTTATTACTTTATACTGGGTGATGATTGAAGGTGAGATGAAAATATGAACCTTACTATGATTATGAACAACAGTATGATGTACATATAAAGAAACTTGTGACGGTAACTGTTTTGAAGTTAGACGTATGAAATTTGGCATGTTTTTTTAACTTCAAAACAAAGAAGAGTCAATTGCCATTGCTAAAGGAGAACAGGCAACGCTCTATAACTGTAAATATTTCAAAAACTGTATTAACACACTCCTTAGTAAATATTACTGATATTTTTAGCTACGTCGATAAAGTTTGGAGCCTGTGATTTGGGGGTGAAAGGAAGTATAATAAATTATTTGTAGTGTTCTTTTTACAACTCTTTTTAATCATATTTCAACAATTTTACACATATCGTATAAATGTACCCAAGTGTACAAACATGTGACTCAAATGTGTTCACTATGGCTTACAAAATTATTTACGGAAGTGTCTAAAGTAACCATGTGAGGCTGACTGAATCCAAAACAAATCATGTTATGATTTCTGAATGAGATGATAATTTACAATAACGTTTGAAAATAATCTAATCATGCTTCAACTTTGCGGACTTCTGTAGAGTTATGTTTCTTTACAGTAGAACATGAAAACTAAGGAACATCAATTTTTTGTCTGTTTCAAAATCCATTTACATTACTATGTTTATTTCAATCCGAAAGATTTACAAGGACGGATAAAGAGGCATATGACATTTGAATCTTTATAAACTTTGGATCAATCAGGTGACTTTTACACCCTATCTTTTCATCTAATAACCTTTTAGTAGTTAATTATAAGCATAATCCCAAATTTAGCTGTAGGTCAAAATAAATTTCGTGTAACGAAGCAATAAAAAGAATAAGTAAATGATTATCAAGCTTTCTGCCGTAATACAATGACATACTTTTATGCTATAGCACAGGACATTCTGTGTAAAGATTCACAATTTGATTGTGTTTCCTCGTTGTTGCAGAGTTTCTTAACCACAGAAAATCAATACATCTGTCAGCTTTTTATTATTGCTGTTAGCACACTGAGGCAACCCAGTTAATGTATATCGGAACCAATAAAAAAATACCATTCGTAACTTCTTTTGCTTCGTTCTTTTAATCGCACCAGAGTCATGGAGAAAGCAGCAGTATGCCTTATACCACTTTAGGTATTGGTAGTGGTAGCAATAGTAGCTATCACAAGCACATATAATTCCTGGCAATTTTTTGCAGCGAGGAAACATTTTTCTCTTCGATGAAGTCATTTACTAACCTGTACATAATTCCAAAGTACAGTCACTCTATACAGAAAGAGAAATCTAATCCACTCACTTTCCACTAGGATCAGGAAAATACTTACCGAAGACACTGTTCACGGGGAACTGGAAATACTTTGACGAACTCTAGAGGAAAATAGTTTTCCACTCAGAGTCATGGATAAGAACATAGACCCATAGAACCCAAATGAATGAACACATTTGGCCCCGAAAAAGATTCTTCTGTTGAACCTCGGATTCAAAAATGATACTGCGTGTACATCCTCAGGAAGCGACTGTCAGAATTCTTAAATAGAAAATACTTCGCCGCTATCCTTCGGATTATTTTCTCCTGCAAGAAACGTTTTGGATAAAGTTGTGAAAAACAAGCCGATGCATTGGGACACGTCTGTGTGCGTAACAGTTTAATTACTCTTATGGAGCTAAGTAAATCGGCCGTACCATGCGTCTGTTTGTAAAATTTGCCAGCGAACACTACCCAGCCTGGCTGCAAAAGGAGAACGGAAATGCATCTTCAGTTCAATAACAGAACACCTTGTGAACTCAGGTTAATTAGCTCCTTTTGTGAACTCATTCAAAATCCTCTACAGAGTTTGATCAAAATACATGAAGGGAGTGAGATCAAGGCATTTGTCTATAGCTGAAGAACTAGCTATCCAGAAGTTCAAACCAGCGTTATGCGTCCAAAATAGGTACGTCCAAACATTATCTTTGCCATTGCCATCACAAAAACTTGACTCTCATAGATTCATCCTGTATTAGGTAACTACGCATGTATTTCCATAATCCCTTGTTTATTTTCTTAATCTGCTATAAAACAATCACATTAAATTTCATAATCCCTTGTTTATTTTCCAACTGTAAACCCAAACTTGTATTAATTAACTGTCTTTAGTTATTCAATATATAGTGCCTCCTAGTCGGAAATAATTCTGGAAGATCCTGTGGCATTCAGTGTGACATTCACGAGTGTGCAGGTTACTAAGTGACTTGGTCGGAAAGAATTTTTTCTCCGCAACCACATCTTGTCTTTTCCTATCAGTGTGCTGAATATTTTAAACCTATTGTTGCTTATTTACATACATCTTGAAAGTCAGAAATAGGAGAAGGGTTGAATCATTGTTGTACAAATTATTACCTTTATAGACTTTCAAAGGATGTCTAAGTGAACGTTTTTTAATGATACGAAGGTTTCAACTGTCTATAACTGATGACATTTTTCTACCAATTTTTACAAGATTTCACAACAAATTCTGATGTTTTTCTATGCTTGAAGAAATTATTCCTTTATATATCAGGTGAACCACGTTTGACACCTTGGAGAATGATTTTTCCCATTAAAGTCTAGTAATTCGGAAGTGCTGATGTACAAAATCTCAGTGGCGTAAACACAAAGTCATAAAGTCATGTGACTTCCGCTTACATGTTCAAAAATCCTGTTAACAGTACAACAATGAACATCAGTTAAAACAAGCACTTTTTGTTTTATTCATTTCAATTGAAGTGTTTTACCTAGATAAATAAAAATTTGTGAGGCCGAAATTTCGTTACATTTCATACACCACAATTTTAAGCTTTGTAAGAACATACAAAAGTAATAGGAAAGAGCCTTCATAACTGGCTGAAGGTAAGAAGAGATGTCACAGCTAATTTTTGTTATTTGTAATTATTACAGCGAAGCAAACTCCTTCGAAAATATAAAATAATATGAAAATATGAAATAAAAACAGACATGTCCTATGTCAGTTTTATATTCATCGATAATTTACGCTGGCCGCAGTAAGAAAAGAAGTTGTTCACACTTCTTTAGAACGCAGATTTCTTCCCCGAAATCATCTGTTCTCCTGCATTTAAGTGGAACTGTTTCGATATTTATAAGGACAATTTTGTCCTAACTGATTATCACCATGATGATGGCATGAAAAGTATCGAGATGCCCGAAGTGCTCTTTCTCTTTGTTATAGCTTCATCAAAAGTTTTTAGCCACTAGTATCATTGTGCATATGATACTCTACTCCGCAGATTAAACTTCAATTGACTGTATACACTGTTTTATCACAGTGTGAATCTTAGGAATAATGTGATGCTCATCACCTCTGATGTAAAATCTGTCGGTAACTGGATACTTTGGATTAGTTAGAGTTGTGTTGACCACCATTTGTATTATCGAAAAGAAATATAAGTAAATCTGCAGCATAAGGAAGAAATTTAAGTATGCAATAATTTAAATCAAGCACGAAGAACAGCATTCACAAATCTCGTGGATTCTCCTTGGCTGCTTTACAGCCTAAAGAATATTATGTTCATTACGAAAAAAATGTTCTGTAAAATCCTTCGACAAACCGACAAGAATCTTTCGGGTGAAATAAGAATCCCTACAAGGATGAGCCATAAAATGAGTGCTGCACTGTACGGGTCTTACATGGCCACCAAGACAATCTATGTATATCAGATTAAATGTTCATTGAAATAATCTAAAGTGTTTAAGTTTGCAACTCTTGTTACTTTAAACTATATCTACCGATTCCCATATGCGTGCCACGGGACATGCACGGGAAGAACAGACAGAAGAGTCCTTGTTCACATTTCTGGATATATCACAAAAATAATTTGAGACTGAAAGGTCGACATCACAGCTGTAAGCGTAACTGTGAGAAATCTACTTGATATTGGACATTAAGTAGACAAATCAAAATCGTTCAAAGTAATCGAGAAACAGATGAAACCCAAACATTTTTGCCTTGAAGTAGCAGGGGAGATTATGAAACTGAAACCTGATCTACGTATTCAGAAGGCTACCGTTGTCAGACTCGCTTAATCCCGGTGATTTTAGTCTCCTAAATTTGTAAATGAAAAAAATTTCATGACCTGTTGATCCTCTGTTCTTTATCCTTTTATCTTTTGACGTATTTCAAAATCTGATTTTTTTTCTGATTTGGATTCATCTAATTTCTCAGTTTATTGAAAACCTGTTAACATTCTGTCAGGCTCACTTGACCACGATTTCACTCTTACCAGTGCTACAATAAAATTTTCCTGTTATCTCCACTAGAATGTTCATTCTACCACCGTGGAAACAGTTAACGTTAGAGCAGTCTTCAAGGCTTCATCAATCTAGCTCAGTCTAAAAACTCATGTTAATTCTGCTACAATTATTTTTCTTACTTTATTCAGCTTTGTGATAGGGATGAATTGTATGAGGTATCTGATCTTGAACCAGTTAAATCTGCAATAGATATGATGCTTTTTCTTAAAATTTGTTAACAGCCTTATTGCAAACACTGAAAACTCTGAATTTCACGTTATGGAATATGTTTCGATACAAAAGCGGCGTTTGTTTAATATGAGCTATCACTGGGTGCTTACCCAACATAAATTTATCTTCATCATTGTATAACAAAGTAGTAACTACTTTACGACTCATTCCGTAATATTTGTAACAAATAATACGTAAGGTGTAAAATATTTTCCAGTAAAGTAATTTCTTGAAAAATTTGAATCAATAAAGTAGACTGGTAAAAGACTCTAAATTTAGAAATGTATTTAATCCACTTATGTGTAAATCTAATTGATCAAAATTATTAATTTTTGTAATCAGAAATCAAATAATTTATCACTAAATTAAAGTTTTATTGCTGAACATTAAATGACTGTTTTAGTCCTTGAGTGTGTATGTTCAACTAGTCATTTCCATTACGATAAAAGCTTTTGAGCAATATTATTGTGTGAAAACGTGTTTTTGTAAACATAAAAATTCACACAACAGACCAATAAAAGAGAATATGAGGTTGGACATTGAACATAATTTATTACACAGAAGTAGTAAAACTTTAAGCAAACCCAATATTTTCAGGAAGCCAAGTACATAACAGCAGAGTCAGAAATTAAATCGGCTAATTGAGACGTTAATCAATAAAACTAAATTAATATAGGTGAACTAAACTATCATGTGGCTTATATTCAACAGAAACCATTATCTGTTATATTGAAAATTACCTTTTTGAGCACTTCCAGAGTTAGCCTTCTGCCTCTACATTCATCGGTAAGAAAGCGACTCATATAGTAGAGTGCTGAGCCAGTAATTCAGAGGCCACCAGACCGAATCCTATCGTGGCCTACTTTTTATTTGACTTTCAGTCATCTACTAATACTAATAATAAGTTATAAGTGAAAAACTTGGGCACTGTGGTAGAATGTAATTCTATATTAGATTTGTTTATTTGATATAAAGCGCACAGTGATACAGTATTATTTACTTGATTACGTTTCGAGCATAAATTATTGCTCATAATCATATCAATGTAATCACACTTCTTTCGATATCTGATTTTATAGTCCTGTCACCTGATCTCTCTTTGTTTTTTTGTTTTTTGATTGGTAGTAAAGTTCTCCATATCTCTGGTATAGGTGTTGCGTCATTCCTATTACATGTGTTGGGTGTGGATTCGATGAACAAAGATTCAGTAATTAATCCCTCTCTCCACCTAGCTATATTAGACTTAAGTACAGTGGTTTTGTCCCACCCTATTGTGTGGTTGTGTGTTAATAAATGTAATGCAATGACCGGGTGTTTTTCTGGGTTATTGATCTTATTGGGGTCTGCCGTTCTATGTTTAGCTAAATTCCTATGTTCTGTTAATCTAATTGACCCCGACCGGCTAGTTTGACCTATGTATTTGACTTCACAGTCATTACATGGAATTTGGTAGATTATATTATTTTGCCGAATTGGTTTAGTCAAATGTCTAAATAACAGAGCTGAGAAACTCACTAGTCACTGTAAGGACTTAAAAAAGGAATTGAAACACATAAAAGAAGCGTTAATAATTATCCCCATCATTTTATTAAGAAATTCACACCAACACATAAGAAGCAGAATAATAACACTAATACAAATACAAATGATAGCGACAACATAAGTAGAAAGGAAATCAACACCTCTATTGTGATACCATACAAGGAAGGAACATCAGAAACCATATGTAGGATTCTCAACAAGGTTGAAATTAGGGTGGCATTTAAACCAACAAACTCACTTAGAGGTAAGCTTTGTCGGCTAAAAGATCCGACAGAACCAATTCAGCAAAATAATATAATCTACCAAATTCCATGTAATGACTGTGAAGTCAAATACATAGGTCAAACTAGCCGGTCGGGGTCAATTAGATTAACAGAACATAGGAATTTAGCTAAACATAGAACGGCAGACCCCAATAAGATCAATAACCCAGAAAAACACCCGGTCATTGCATTACATTTATTAACACACAACCACACAATAGGGTGGGACAAAACCACTGTACTTAAGTCTAATATAGCTAGGTGGAGAGAGGGATTAATTACTGAATCTTTGTTCATCGAATCCACACCCAACACATGTAATAGGAATGACGCAACACCTATACCAGAGATATGGAGAACTTTACTACCAATCAAAAAACAAAAAAACAAAGAGAGATCAGGTGACAGGACTATAAAATCAGATATCGAAAGAAGTGTGATTACATTGATATGATTATGAGCAATAATTTATGCTCGAAACGTAATCAAGTAAATAATACTGTATCACTGTGCGCTTTATATTAAATAAACAAATCTAACATGGAACTAGTAATAAGTTGTTGATAAAATGTGAAATTTATCCACTCACTCTCCATCCAGTTCAAACCACCTAAGGGTGCATAGCTTCTATTTTCATCATGTTTATCGGTTACTCGAATAGTTATTTTTACGGATGAGAACAGATCCATTCACACTTGTTATCATCAAACTAAAATGTCAGTGTCGCATGACAAGTTACCTATGAAAAGGGGCTACCAAATATAAATTTCTTATGGAGAACAGCATATCTTAACATGTAAGTAAACTCTAAATACTCCTGTTAAAGCTCTCCAGAGTATAGTACAGGCCTGGTTATATATGTTGTACTAAGATGAAGCATACTGTTCGTCTCTATATGTTATACTGAACAGTTAGTGTATATCCAAAAACCGTTTATTATATCAAAAATGAATACATATATATATATATATATATATATATATATATATATATGCTGACTGAACTATATTTAGTGTAACTGTTATCAATGACATTCGAGAATAAAAATACCATTTATAAACTAAAAATTAACACTCCAAAGTGATGCTTCCATGCAGTGAGCGTTGACTCATCAATTGTCGGTAAATTGATGGTAAATGCCTAACTTTAAATTCAGATTATGCTTTCTGTCTGTATATACAGTTTATCTCAACTATCCAGAAACTCATAATAATGTAAACGTTTGTTAAATTAGTGTGCCGATCAGCGTATTCTTGATAGTTTTTTGGAAAAAAGACATTTAACCAACGGAAGCATTTGAGTAACACAAACGTGAAATACCTGTTGGTGAAATATGAACATGTTTAAACCACTGAAAGTGAGTTTTGAATTTTTAGGCAGTTATTGTACATCTCGCTGAAACCAGATAGACATCGGTTCACTTAACTGTCAGTTCAATAAATATATTTGTGAGACAAAACTTTGTGATAAAATTAGTTAAATTTTTATTTTATGGAAATTCATACTGAATTTCATCATCCTCTAGTTTAGTTACCACTTATCAGTACGATGGCTTGCTTAGAATTTTGTGCTACCAAAACGTTGTCATCATGTGTATTACATCAAATTACTCTTTATATACTTGTTTTAATTATTCAAGTGTCATTTAACTGTAAAAATTGCTCTTAAAATGTTTTCAACCTATCATTACACAGATTAACAACTAAACTCTAAAACATTTTCACAGTGTATCGTGGTCGCCTCTTTAGCACACGATAGTCCGTCACATAACTATTAAAGGTATAGTAGGAGGAACCGCAACCTTTATTCTGGCTGAATAAGTCTCCACTACCAAACCTAGGGGTATTTTCCTCGTCTTCCCTCATGCAGCAACTTACCTACGAACTAAATGATAACCAACGAAAACAAGTAGTTGTGTATTATTGTTTATCATACTGTTACTATTAACATAAGTTTACTGCAATGATTATTTAATTTAAAAATATTGTACTAGGAGTAAACTTGTTGAAATATCATACTGAGAATTCCATACTGTATTAGAAATTATTATCTGAAATAAAATGATTATTTTTATACTTCATGACTAAAAATTTGATAGTTAAACCCTACTCCCTACGGTCATCAGAAGATTTTTATTGGTTCAAATGTTCTTGCATAACGCTACCAAAAAGGATGCTTTGTTAGTGGGAATTGATTGAATATTCCTAGATCTTTCACTTTCAAGCACTAATCTGAAGTACTAATTTAACTGAATTATCCTCTTTTAATATCATAATCAATAAATAATATACCACACAGTTTCTATTTCATTTACTCCGGTCAAATGGAATTAAACAAGATAGCAGCGAATCTGTTATTGCCAAAATATTTAGTTTTATAAAACTGTAACACATGAAGATACAGGTGATAAAGTCTCTTGAAAAAGGTCAGCCATGAGATAATATTTCATGCTTGCAATGAATTATCTAAATTAATTATCAAAAGGAAATGATATATTTAACAACTGAATAAACTAAAAACAACCCAGGCCAAATGGATATACATAGTTCCAACAAATTTTTCTATATCTAAACTGATCTATGTATGTTGTTCAATGTGTTTAGGTTATTATTTATTTTACTATCCTCCTGGCTATACTTTCTCACTTCATTCTGTTCTACAAAGAAACGTGTATCTGATTGTCATTTGAGACAGTTGTTAGATTTCCTAAAAAGGAAAAAAGATTAGAAGCTTTTCTCCTATCAAATATAATTATAATTATTTTATCAAAATATAATACTCGGGTGAAGGAATCACAAAGAAGGAAGAAATATTTTCCGTAGCTGGTGCAGTTTTACTGATGTTAACAAGTTTGATGTCGTTGTCCACAAAAGTTATCTAAAAAAAAGCGTTTAATACTCAGTTTCGATTTAACATTGATGTCTGAACACAAGGTGACAAAACAGCTATACAGTCACTCCCCAGTCCTCTGTTGGCAGACTACCTTATAGAATACTTGAATAACATCAAGACATGTCAGCTGAATGAACAGTTTCACTCATTTAAAGGATATAAGACTGACGATTCGTCATGCGATTCGAACAGTATTCTGGAGTCCATGATTTAAAAAATTGATGGTTACCAGCAGTTAACCAGATTTACGATGGAGAATAGGATGGATTATAGGTTTTACTTCATAAATGTTTCATCCCGGAGAAGATAGCGTGATTACATCCGGAGACTAATTTGAAGGAAACCAAATTGCAACCACAATGTATGCATCTTCAAAGTTGAAGGATATTGAACGGAAACAGAAGACTAATTCATCCGTTATTTGATTGATGCTGAAGCAGACAAACAACCACTCGTTTAAAATGGTTGCACTTTTAAACTAATCAAAAAGAACGTGAAACCGAAACAATATACTGAACAGCTTCAAGAGGTTCTATAGAAAACTATACTCTTGAATATAAAATTCAAAGTTGATACTACAGCAGAAACTTTGGAGGACAATGCTTTTTCCTATACTTGGACATTATTGGTAATAATCACTTTATTCCCCACAATTTCTGATAAAATTTAAAATTCCCAGCATATCATGTCGCAAAACGGTGTACTCGTTAGCTGCACTGTGAATAGTGGTTATTACGGCAATTTAAATTATGTAAGCAATACTTGCAGTGAGGACGGTTTTATATGAATGGTTAGAATGCTAAAAGGATTGATTTTTTACTGGTGCACAGCTGATAAGTGAGTTCTGATCCAACAACTTTTTCTTCATACAAGAACTATACTAGGTGAAACACGGATAAATATTCGTATTTAACCGTACACAGAAACGCAAAGCGAGAGCCGTGAATAAAAAGAATGTTTAATATTCACTGAAATGACTACAAGTAGTTATCTGCTTGGAACTGAACGTCTGTCAACCACACTGTTATTCATCTGGCCATAGGCATACCACCTGCCCTACTAGCAGCTTCCGAATCGCAGCCCAAAATAACATGGTCTCTTTGGCAGACTGTTGAAGATTAGCAGATGATGGTAAACAAAGAAAGGTAAAATACAGAAATTGGTAAGTTGTGAAAGTAAGGGCTGTCTACCACAGAGCCTCAGCTTTTTTATTTATCACGCTAAAAGAAAGATTTTCTTGAAAGTCAACTAGATATTAGACCAGCAACAAAAATCAGAGGATATGTACCATTTGAGTATTACTATCAATACTATAGTAGTCATTCACGCGGATCATCTCACACAAGTCCCGTTTACGTTTGAAACAATGACCAACGAGCTGAAATTACAAAACTTTCATCCCATGATTACTTGAAGAAAATCACTGATAGGTTTTAGGTAGGAAAACACTCATTTTAGAACAGTTTAGCTAGGCAACAACTGGCATAAAAACTGTCAGCTCTTCAGAACACTTAACGAAGTTAATGTTAGCAGTGTGAGGAAGGTCAAACGAAAAGGAAAAAGCAGCTTAGTACTGCAATTTGAGGCACAACAGCTTTAATAAGCCACGAAGTGAAGCGCTTGTCTTTATTTACAGTATACTGGTTCCTATCATAAAGATGAAAACGCGACTAGTTCGTGATTCAAGGCTCAGTTTACGTAGTGGCGCGTTTACCAACAAAAGCGACTTAGATACAGATTTAGAGGCAGATGCGAGACCTAAGAAGGTACAGCTAACATACTTAACACCTTTGTCTGTACTAGAAACAATGGTATGATTCTAGGCAGTGGCGGCATTTGAAGTTCTCCTGTGTTTATCATCAAACTGTTTTAGATCTGTGAAAGCCTTCAGTAAAGGCTTTAATTATTCTCCATCTGAGCAGCAGGTATTGAATTTTTGAAAAATGGTACAGCAAAGTTATCCGTAAGAGAATAGCATGTAGATATTCAGATACTCCCGAAATATCGCCATCAGGACATAGGCTTTGGAATGGATTCAAGGATTTGAAACATTTGAAAACACCATTTTTAATAAAGCAAAGAAAGTATGTATCCCTTTGACTGTACGTACTAGGTAGGACAAAATCAGCCTGCGACAAATAAAAACTGGCTCAATGTACAGGTGTCAGAACAAACTTTATGAGTCATTTTTTCCATCAGTAAGTTCTTTAAATAATTTACAAATATTAGTTCTTAGATGATAGAAGCCTCTAGTTGTACATTGTATTTAGACACTGTACATCGAAGTTAGACAGTTAAACCTTTTAACGACAAGGTGATCTTTCCCCTAATACAACATTTTTTCCTCTTCGGAGTTTCTTGAGATGTGGAGAAGAAAGTTTTTGAAGACTCATGAAGACCGTCACACTAGGATAGCAAGTGTTAGAAAAAAATCTAGGACATCGCGATATTACCGGTAGGGTTGGCTAAAACTTCATCTGTCAGCACTTCTTAGTCGGTTTTTTTAATATACTTCTCTAGCACAGTACATTGTCTTGTGAATAGCATCTGAGCCGAACGTCCTTGTAAAGGTATCCGAATGCCTTCTCACTTAGTTTTCTGTGCACTAGTATAGCAGTGGTCAAAATTTTGCGAAAAAGCTCGCTTATGAGCTCCGTATATATTCCGGAGTCATTTTTGAACAGTAAACGTAATGTGGTGTCCAAATGAGTAGAAAAGTTATCAGATCTCGAATCTGTGAGCGAAGGAAACTGGAGTCAAAAATGAAAATCGGCAGACTGTGAACAAAGAGTAACTCACAATAATAGTGGCAAATTCAGTGGATTTATCAGCAAAAGTTGATAAACTGAAGAAACTGCGGTGAGATGTGACATAAATGTTTCTTATTTAAATGAGTTTGTACTTACTAAAATGTTTAGAATGATATTTAATAGTGGGGCAGTTAGTTTTGCCATTGGAGAAGGTAAAGCATAAAGAGATGGGGCGGATAAACTGATAAATTTTGTTACATCTTCACCGTATTTCTTGAAAGTACATTAGCTAAATCATCACCATACAGATTATAAAGCCGTGTTTCTTCCAGTGTTATTACACGTATACTGTGATAAATATTTGCGGATAGAAATGAAGTCAAGCTACGTTTTTCAACAAGGAATAGCAGTTTGCGCCCAGTATTTCCGGAATATCCATTTTATATATGATTGTACATCTGGAAGCCCTTAACCACGCATCATAGAACTTTTCTTATTTCACCCTTATTTAAGAAGTGATTTTTAAATCGCACAAGAATATATAACATGACTAGACGCGTTTTGTGAAAAAATAAGATAGTCCACATTTCAAGTAGGCTGCCATATGACTCTTTTCATTGACGATAAACAATTTACTGCTTTCCAAAAGTAACAAATATAATTATTCACCTGCGATGATTGAAATCGCGGACAAGAAATTTTTCTGCGCTGAATTTTCATCTTTCTTCTACATGATCATAAAACAGTGAAAAAGTTACATTTATTCATGATTCCCACTTGTTAATATTAATATTTAAGCTCATAGTGAAGGTGTTTTCACTACTCTAGTTAAAGGTACATTTCTGATACATTATAAACGAAAACACATGGTATAAGTATAATAATTTTATTGCGACCTGAACTTTCATGCTGGTTTACGAAATATATTCATTCGTGGCTAAAAGTAGAAACATTTACAAAATACATAACTTATCTGAATGACATTATTTTTACGGAAATATTGTTTTAATCGTTACTTTACCTAAAAGGTAAGATTTTTCTTCTCCTCTTTTGACTTTCAGTTTGAGGGTCAAATGGGTGAAGTTTTGAACCAATCAGTAAATCAGTCTCTAACTAAAATCATCAATGTCTTGAAAAAAGTAACAATTTATGATTCAATTAAAAAAATAATATGGATTCAAGGTAATCCACAAATACATTAAAGTTAAGGAATTTTTAAATATTTCGCTTTTTAGGTAAACAGAAAACCAAGACACATTTGATCTCATTTCCTAGTAACGTTCCAAAGTATCTTGAAATTGAAATTAATGAAAATTGCTGTACCTCATTTTTTTACATTCATAAACTTACTTGTTATAAAAGAAAAAGTTATCAACAATTTACTTATTTTGATAAGACAAATGAACTTGTGTTCTTAAAACCATCTGTTTAGTTTTCACTGTAAATTATTATGAATTCCAAAAAAAGATAACTTTTGGTGGTAAAAAGACTTTGGACTTCCTGTTTTAACTCCTATCATTGTCAGGAGACTTTCATTTTGCTTAAAAATTACACAAGTTAGGTGCCACCTTTAACTGGTCCTATATACTCCAAAACTGTTACTCCAAAGTGACTCAAACATACAGATAAATTCATTATTACTTGGGTCGACAGTTGAATATAAGTACAGTTTGTTTGTGCTTTTTTCTCAAATGTATTTGAAATTATACAATGTCATCTGAAAGTTAAAGTGAGACTACAGTACATTTCAAAACAACCTAATAGTTTCAAAACTCATGTTTTATATGTAGTTACCTCAGGTCCTTAGGTGGTTATGATATAAAAACTTTTCGGAAATTGTGAGAAATGAATAAAACTCAGTAACTGAGTAATGGTTCATGGACTATTCAGTGAAACATACTTATTTTATTAAGGAAAACAGCTGCACAGATCCACAAACTGGCCAACATACATAATGAGAAACAGTTTCTTCTTGACACGACCATGTTAACTGTCATACTTAATATAAAACAGTATCTCGGTGAAAACACATAAAAAGTAATGATAGTCAGTATAAAATAACACAAAAGAAACACTTTTTTTCTTGATATCATCTAAATTTAATACCGTGAAAAATTTCCTGTATGTATCAAACCTCAGTACATCAACTTCAAGGAACAACACCGAAGTTTTACCGTTCTTAGTATTTCAAGGACTATAAAATAACATAAACTGCTTATTCATCTGTAAACATTTTCGTTGTTTTTAGATGATTTACCAGATGATGTTGATAAAAAGTCCTATTTCAATAAAAATGTTTATTCGTGATGACAAATATTAGCCGCTAAGTCTGTCGGCATTTTAGTAACGCATCAACGAAGTTATGACGAATGTGACTTTTTTCAATAGAGTTGAACAAAGCTCACTAGAAAAGACCAAGATAATCATAAGTAAAGATTATTTATCACCTGGTATCCGCTTTTGTCCAAGGGTGTGGTGTATATCGGCAATCTCGCGAAAATTCACACGACACATTTTATTTCCAAGTATATATGTACATTTATTCTTGAGAACTAACATTATGCTTTGACTTTTTGTTTACCGCCTTTCAATCGGTTTCTAAGGTAGATTTTACAGCTCCTTACATGATGTTTATTCAAGAACTTTAATTCTGTAATTTTAATAAGAATATCATTTTTCTATGACATTTTTAAAATAATAGTTTCTACTCTGGTGAAATTTAAATTCACTAAAATGTATGAAACACTTCCATGTTGTTAAATATATTTTTCCTTTAAATAAAAATTAATTATTGTCTTCAAATAATTAAAAATTACTTATCATGTGGCAGAGGATTTAACAGCGGATGTAGTAATGCTAAGATTGCTGTTTGCTTTGTATTTTACTGTTGTTAAAAACAGCAGGCATCACCTTAAAGGTCATGACATTTTCAGTTTTAAACATACATGCCGTACCATGATTGAAAATTAGTCACAGCTAATCTTTAAGCGGTTCTTTTCACTGCCTTGCATATTTTAAAATAAAGTTATTCACAAATATATGTACAAAAAATAAGATCACCATCATACACCGAACAAATTCTCGAATATTCTAGACATTTCCAGTAATGTATTCACTGCTGTAGTTTTGTAGTTTGAATTACCCCCATCAGAATATGAATTCCCCAAGCATCAGGAATTTCAAATGTAGTATAACTTTCATATTTTGGCCTTGAGAAATCATTCATAGAGACAATCTTCTACGAAACAAGCTACTGAACTGACGGATGAATCCTTTATCGTACACATGTTCTTCTGAAGTCTATATTTGTAGTGCGTGCTGCCAATCGGATTGGATATAATTGGTATGTGTTGAGAGGGCGGTAGAAATCATAGGCAATTATCAGCACTGAGTAAAGATTCTGCCCAGAGAGACGCAAGAAATAGTGTGGACATATTAAGAGCAAATAAAGATGGAAAAATGAGAGGAAATGAAGCACATTGTGTAAATGATTGTCTTAGTGGAAGGTGTACACTATTTGATGACTACTGTACAAGATGTCAATAATAAACATTCCTTCCTACGTCTCAGTCCGTTGACATTCATTTGAAGTGCACTCACTTCCTCCTGAAGATTATCGACTTGTTCCCTCCAGTTACTTACCCCTAGTGACTTGACCTAAGCTACTGTTGTACCGGTCAAATGTCGGTTACCTTGGTCAGCTCACAATTATTCATTGGTTGGACCGAGTTGAGTACTCGTAGCTGCTAGGCGATGGCATTCGGGACACTTTCGGTGAACTGTGAAGCTGGTAAATGTTCCTGATGGTCCTCATCCAAAGTAAGAAGTGCTTGTCGAAGTAGTTTGGTCAACTTCAAAGAGGGTCTTCTATTCCAAGTTTCGTGCTCCAGAAATGCCGTATCACGAGGTCCCTGTCCTCTTGGCTGTCAAACTCCGCCTCCAGTCGTTCAAACATTCTCTCCCAAAACTTCATTACATCCGGGAGTTGCATTCCATCATTTGCGCTTTGATTCCACCCCTCAGCAATGTGCCAAGCACCGAAACCTTCTGCCCTAAATTCCGGACACTCACCAGCTCCGCAATCAACATAAACCCCTCGTGGAAGACCTTGATGTTTCCATCCTCGAATACTGCAGGCCACGAAATTTTCTTCACGACCAGAAGCAGCGAAAACAATTATTTGAAACGAGAATGTTGAGACGTAGGAAGGAATGTTTATTATTGACATCTTGTACAGTAGTCATCAAATAGTGTACACCTTCCACTAAGACAATCATTTACACAATGTGCTTCATTTCCTCTCATTTTTCCATCTTTATTTGCTCTTAATATGTCCACACTATTTCTTGCGTCTCTCTGGGCAGAATCTTTACTCAGTGCTGATAATTGCCTATGATTTCTACCGCCCTCTCAACATATACCAATTATATCCACTCTGATCAGCAGCATCCATTACATACCTACCGAATATAGTCGCTTTATTCCAAACAACATGTGTGATACAGTATGGAATTTCAGCATGGGAAATTTCAGCAAATTTGCCTTCCGTGCATTATTTTTAAAAGAGACAATTGTTACGTCTTCATACTGTTAATATTGACAGTATTGAGGGAATAAACGTAAAACGGGCAGCTAGTGTTACATTAGCGTCTATTCTCAATTCGGAAATTAAAACAAAATTGTGTGTAGTTTTGATGGCGTCAGTTCCATCAGCCAGCATAGAAATTCACAAACCTATGCAGGTATCCTAGGAATAATAAGGTGGTGTATCTTTGAGCATTTACAAATCCTTTTTCAACCGAATGAGTGTTTTTCCTTTGTTTTGTTCTTAGCTGGAGAAACGAAATTTCAAAAACAGTTTAAAAACTTGAGAGAGTACATGATACATTCCGAAGACATTTACAAGATCAAAACGAACTAAAAAGGGAAGAATTTGATGGAATATCATCGGTTTAAAGTTTTTGGTAGTCCAAGATTTAAGCTGGTTGACCATTGAGATAATCCTGAGTGGAGAAGTTCTCAACTCTTGGTAACTCCAGCTATATCTATTATTTTACAATCACGTGCCAAAGAAAATACACCTGAAAAACAAATAAAAGCAGTCTTGCTATCACTTATGAGCTTATCCCAAAGAGTTTGAGTCTCGAGGGTTCACAAGGTTTAAAGAGCGCATTCGTTAAGCATTTGTTTAGTACTGGACATAAAGTCGACTTTATAAAAGTCGTTCAAACTCATGAATAAAATCACAAATCGAATGGATGAATTCCATTTAGAGTTGTCTTATACTGATAGCCCAACTTGTTCATACTTATTGCTTTTTCTGCTTCAATCAAAAAATGATTTGACTAGGCTTCAGGAAACTTTTAACAGTATTAGTAAGTTTATTATACTGAAGGAGTTTCTATTGTAACTGAAGTTCAAACTCATGCTGGTGAACCTAACCAAAACTAGAATAACCTTGGACTTGACTGGCAAAATATTTTGCTGCTATTAATCTTTGAAACTGTTCCACATAGTGTACAGAAAAAACAAAGAAAATGTTTATAGGAAAGCCACAAGCTAAAGTTAAAAATATTTGAAGTGAGATAAAGAAAAATTTAAAAAAATAAAGAAGGATATTAAGTGTTAAACCACAAAACCAATGTTTTGGACAGGTTAAAATGACAATTGTATTGACAGTCGATTAATCTCTGCCATTATGTGCAACTGTCAGTTTGCTGTTATTCGACTGACAAGAAAACCGAGAGATTTTGACACAACACTGCAAGAGCAAACAATTACAGAGCAACTACGCATCTGAAATATTCCGGATACTCTCGAAAATGTTAGCAGGACCTTTGATAATGTTCGTTTCAAATGTATGCTTTAGCATGTATATATAAGGTGGTGGATCAGTCTGACGACAAAAATGAAAAGTGAAACTATTCATTCTGAATGTAACAGCAGACAGCTTGTTTCATATAAGCAGGCAAGAATGACGACTGGAAAGTCATAAAATTCGTAACTACGTTGGTAAATTTGATCACATACATCCATCTAGAATTCCAAGGAAATCACTTCCCAATGCTTTGTCTTCCTGTTCTTTCCCCCGGTTTTGAAGTTCAGTCTCAACTCATTTGCGCTGTAGTGGGATAGTACTTTGTCGTTTGAAGCAGCAGGAAGAACAACAACACTCACTGGGGTGTAGGTATATCCAAACGACGAGTCCTTAATAGAACAAACCCCGTGTCCTGGATTCCACTACCAGTCTCCGAGGTGAATAAAACATCAGTCGAGTTCTAATTTGTATTTATCTTATTTTCACTAGTAGTCTCTCTGGTAGGTGTTTCTACTGCGCTAACCCACCTTATGATGACATCTTTTTCGAAAATTACTCAAGCATTTCCATCTTTTTTTAACTTCTGTCCTCTCAAGAACATATTCCGAAGCTTTTTACACAGTTTATTTTATGAAGTATCGCAATAACCTCATACACTTTCACCTGTCCCGTTCATCCTACATTTGCTTTCTTTGGTTTTAGCGAATACCACCTAGTTCTAAACTAGATGAAATGAGTACATTATTTACCATTGATAGTGTCTACTTTGTTATTTTGTGGTCAACTGAATATAATTCGCTGTATAATTCAATGAGAATTACTATGCTTTTATCGTTCATACAAGTTCTGTTAATCAATTAAAATGAATATTCACTCTGAAAAATAAACAGTAATTTTATACAAGAAAGTGTTAACATATTGGGATATGTTGCACAAAGTTCATACCTCCTTCTTTGTTGTAACCATAGGCGAAGCCAAACATTTCTCTTAGAGAACTGGCATTGTTTAAGGATTTCTATCTCCCGAATAGACGTGTTTACCCCGGAGAAATCATTTTTAAACAGCTTCCGGGTTTGCCAATGTATAAGTCCAAGAATGTTATCTTGCCAAATACTTGGTCTGTAATTTTTCAGAGCATACATATTACTAATTTTAGGTTAGAATTCATCTTCGACTGATATCAGTTGAAGAAACACTTAAACATGGAAACACTAAACAGCTGTTTCGTATTAGTGAAGGACTTCTCAGCAGTGCGCACATATAACCCTGTCAGGAATCAAACCCAGATTCCGTGGTCAGCACGTTACCACTGAGCCATTGGGTCGCAATTAGATATTCCATATTTCTAACTGCCACCAGTTCACTTTATAGCGTGACCTACATCCAAAGTCGACAGAAAGTAACTGTCCTCATGTTTGACTTGGTTAACTACACTGGTCACGACTTCTCATTGGAACTTCAGGAATCACCTCTCGAAGACAGTCACCAGTGAGTACTAGAATACTTCTGTCTGAAGGAGTTCTATACTAGCATGAAACAGCTATCCAGTGCTCCAAGGTCCCCAATATTTCTTCAACTGATATCAGTACGTGATGAATTCCAACTAAACATCAATAAATAAATCTCCACAAACCTCCATATAGAATAAATATCATCAAGTTATTGTCAGATATTTATTGTTAATTTTTTGGACTGAGCGTTTTAAATCACTTTATCAGCTGATCACTTTTTTCCCCGTTTCTATGGTGTTGGGGTGAATTTACGGTCAGGTCTACTTCCTGATTATAGTTTGTTAATTTCTGCTCTGTTTTCCTTATTTTACTAAGGTAAGTGAATTATTTTAGCATGGCAAAGTATCTGTTCTTTAAGAAAAGTCACACTCTGTAATAGAAACGTTCTGGAGACTGACAAATAAAGAATTTTCTTTATCCACTGGGAGCAAATAAACTAAGCAATCTGTATTTCGACTTGAAATAATACTGTGAACAGAGGTGAAATTGCGCCTACTATATTAACATTTATCACGTAATACCGTATGCCAATCAATACTGTGAAATATATGATTTATGTGCATAGTAATCATGACAGAACTATAGTAATTTTTTTAGCAGTTGTCAGATATGGTATGCGGTTGTATCAAACAGTTTTTTTATTCACTAGCTCCTATATGCTTATTGTAAAATTAACTGGCAGCAACTCCTTGATTATCTAACCTATCTAATCACTTTACAAGTGTTCACTTTTGTGAATAAAAAGTTTTCACGTGGTTGTTATAAACTACTTACATCAAGATAATTTCTTATGCAATCAAAGTGGAATTTATATTCCATAGCCTGCAGTAGAACATCGTATCAGCCGATTCCATATGACAACCAAATAAATTCGGTTTAACCCATTTTACGTCAAAGTATATATTGCGGGGGATTTCATTTTTAAGGTAGTATTCATCATGCATTGACATCAGTTGAAGAACTATTCAAACCCTGACACCATCGACAGCTATTTCATCTCAGCGGCAAGCACTCACGACCCTACCCCAAATCGAACTCAAAACCTTCAGCTCTCACGAAGAACATGTTTACCGCTAAGCCAATGGGTCTAAGTTCAATGGTTTGCTTTTTTTATTTCTGTCAATTCGTGATATAATGTGACTATCCAATATGGTCATCTGTTGGTATCCCCTTCATTTCTGACTAGTCGATCCCACAGTTCGCGGCTTCTCATTACGACTTTAGGTTGTGCATCTCGGTGCAAGTCAGTAATCAGCGTTATACAGTAATTTATTTTGAAATTATTGGGGATTTTATTCTTAAGGTGGTATTCGGCATGGACTGACAATCATGAAGAAACCTAGAGTCGTGAGTTCGGTCCTTTTTGGGGTCGTGGGTGCATACTGTGTACGACTCCCAAGCCAAGAAACTACTGTTGAGTGCTCTCAGGCTGCAAGTGACTCCCTAATTGATGTCAATCCATGATGAATACAACGACAAGGATATATATATATATATATATATATATGTTGGTGGCTTTTTACTGATAACCAAAACTGAGTGTTTTTACTACAGTTAAGGGATAACTGTGAATTGATAATCTTTGTCCTTACTTCATTCCTAATAAATGTTTTAAGACTGTGTGATATACCTGTTTTCGTATTCTACTGAACTGAACAAATGATTCCATCACATGTTTAACCAATCTATCATTGTGAATATAGAATGTTAAAAATCCACAAAACTGTTTTACACTGAAAACATTACTAGGCTATCAGATTTTGCAGTAAAATTTGAAAAATATTTAGTTATATACAGAAATATTAAATGCCAAAGGAAAAGCAGCTGTCATTGTTTTGTACATAATATACTGGTATTACTCATAATTTATCTAAATATAACTGTTATTTTTAATTTTTATTTTTCCCTTGGGTTCCTAGTGAAAAATAGGGCTTCAGTAGCTTTTTATAATTAATATGTTATTAACTCAGGCGTATCGAAAACAACCTATCATAAGAAAGAAAAAAAGAGATGGATAGTAACATTAAGTGTGTAAATCCTGTTAAATAATGGTGGTCAAAAATCATTTGACTGCTTCTGTTACTTCTATACTACTTTGTCATGTCACTTTGACTATCTATGATAGCCGTGGTTTGACACACTTCTATTATTGATACTGGGTGATTACTCAAATTCGAATGAAAATCTCGGTAGTGGTCGGAATTGAACTAGCGGCCTCCAGGTTCCTAGAGGATGCTATTTTGACTGAAATTTCCATTTCACCTGCATATCGTTAAAATTCATGAAAGGAATGTAGCCAATGACCTTCATGTTCGCGTTATCATATTTTATTTTTCATGAAGCTGTACTTGTGAGGCACTTCAAGGTGTATATATGTATATATTTCTTTCATACAGGTTCCGATAATTGAATCATCATCTTAAGTACGTGATATGAAAATAACTTTTTACCTAAATAAGTTAGATAAATATATTTTCACAGCATTTTCAATTAGATACTTGACTGTAAGTCAGAATACACTCAATATTAAATAATTAAAAATGTAGCATTTAACTTTTAATCACATCTTGCTTCCACGCTGATTCCAAAGTGGATTTTTTAAATGCCAGAATCTAAGGAAACACAGACTCACTTCTCTTACTGTATTGTTGAAATTCATTAACTATTTCTATTCAGTGTATCCTTATCTTCTTTGTCGTCACGCTCATTAAATTTTAAAGCGGTAAAACTATATACCTGTTCTTTTGATCACAGAGAAATGCAACAAAATACTATGCGGATGTATTTAGATCAAAGGGCCGTTTTGTTTTCTTTAACGCACTCCAGTATGCAAGAATAAAACTACTGACCACTTGTTTGTATCTAAATACTAACGATGATTTGTTAGGAACTTAGTAATCATGCAAGCATAACACCATATCTAGTATGTCAGACTATCCAGACTATTTTATAAATGTGGTTTAAATATAAGTAAAAGCATATCTAACTTATAAAATATACCAAAACAAACTGAAGGAAATCTTGAGTATGCAACCAGATGGAATTAAATATTTTGCTTTATCTCTGCTCTTATTTAAAGTGTCACGCATATTTCACCATACAGGAACACTGCCTTTCAACTTCAATCTCAAATAAGCATCTAATTTTTCGTCTTCAACGTAAAGTAGGGGTTATATTGCTTGTTCTAGTGCTAGAACATTAAAGTGTTCATTTATTATCAGTTGATATAAAGAAGTTAAGCTACGCTACCACAGGAAGGAACTAAATTGATAAACTACAGATTATTTAAAAATTAGCAAAACAGTAAACCCAGATTACAATATATAAGTTCTTCTTAGATGAGGAAGTAAGCAGGCTCACAACTTTTAAGATTAAGAAATGTTGCGTCAACAAAGTGCAAGTAAATAGTGATATTCTAAAATTTTATACATTTACTACTGTGCCATGTGTTAATGTGCAGCTGAAAGCTGTTGGAATTTCCAGTTATTTGGTGTAAGCGTGCGGAGAAAACCTGATTATCTACACCAATATTCGAAACACTCATGAAATGAAGCCATAACAAGGAGTAATATTAGTGAGATAACAATTGGAATGAATTGTTCGGTAAACAAGCTGTTTCTTACAAGCAACCTCACAATATTCACGCACAGAGAAACCCTAAAGCCACTGATACTAATTATAAAATTATAAAACTCTGTTTGAAAACTTTCCGCCTCGTTGACTTCAATGTTTGGTAAGCCTCTTATTTATTCCACGATATTGTGAACAGAAGACCTACAGTTAGTTTCATAAATAACCAAGCACAACGAAGCGTTGTTTTTTCCGAAGTGCTCCGGTCTATTTGCAATGACACAAGTGTAACATTTTATTGTTCTGTAGTTTTATACATCAGCTGCGAGCAGCTGAGTACTTCAACACAGGTTGAGAGACAGCCCTGCATAACAAAGGAAAATAAAAAGCTTCAAGAAACAATAGCTAACCCCCTTTGCACAAGAGGTTGCTATCGTGGCTCACTAGCCTAGTGGATAATGAATTGGAGTTTGAAGCAATGAATTCTGAATTCAACTCTCAGCGAGAACAACGTCATGACTGGCCTGCAGGTAAACCCAAATGACAAGTCCCAAAATGGACAAAACGAACGTCCTGGATTTAACTACTATTCACCAGGATGAATATAACATCATGAGTGTTTCATATTTTATTCTAAAGGTCGAATAAATTAAATACACCAGTTTTGTCAGATGTAATCACATACTGACAAGACCATCGAATAAATTACCATGAAGCTACTTCTCTTATCCTATTTTCTTGAGTGAAATAAACTCTGACGAGCGTCACCTACATGTTGGTGGATACTCTTGTTATCATCATGCTCTAGATAAATTCTGACCTACTCTAAATGGATTGCATAAAGAGTTTCCTCAAAATTCAGATTACTAACACTGACTACAAAAATCATCTTTGAAATCCTTTTTAGTACCTTTAACGTCAGGATAAATAGCTTTTAAGAAAGATGTAAATTTCGTTATTTCTTTAGGTAACATGACTTATAATATCTTGTGAATCGTGATCAGTAGGAAGTCCACATTTTACAAGTAGGTTTTGCTACTAGAGGCTGGAAAGATATGACCTCGCAAAAGAATGTAGACACAGTATAGAAGCTGATCTATACAATCATATTAGCGAACTTTTGTGACAGTTAATCAATAACTTAGTCCATATATAACAATAAGAACCTATAGTGAACAAATTGTACCACTTAAATGAGATCTGTTAATAATTTTAGTAGTTAGAGCGAAGTTTTCCATGAAAACGTTACCGCAAAATTTGTGTTTGCATGTAAAAGTCGACAACACAAGGAAATCTGTCTTAACGCCTTTGTGAGCCTTCTACAGACTTTTTCATTAGATAATTCGGGGTGTTTATACAAGACAGTAGGTGGCAGTTTTGGATTGCTTTAAAAGCTTTATGCTGCTGGCTAGTTTGAATACATAGCAATGAACGTCTTGCATACAAAGGTTTGAATATCCAGTATATAGTGGTATTATATAACAGAAAAAAGACTATTCTGGTAACAGTCCCAATTAACAATCAATATTGTTGACATATATATATATATATATATATATATATATATATATATATACTATTATTTGTCCTTCGAGTTCCTAGTGAAACATTGGGCTTCAGTAGCCGGTCACCATTTCACTCTCTTCTCCGCGATCTTTTTAAACTGGGTCCACGACTGCTCAGAAGCTTTTATTTCTTCCTCATACAATCTCCTCCATGTCACCCTCGCACGCCCAACTAGTCCTTTCCTATTCGGGATCCACACGACGGCCTGGCGCGTTATGTCCTCAAGTCGTCTTCTGAATGTATGCCCGTCCCATCTCCACTTTCTTCTGCATACCTGCTGGGCGATGGGTTCTTGGTTGATTCTTTGCCAGCCAGCCAGAGTTTCTTGTTGATTATTCTTTCTGGCCTTCTGATCTGATCTTCAGTATCAAGTGAGCGCAGGTAGCAGCTGTTGATGAATGCCTATAGCTTGTTCGAAATGCTTTTCGTAACACGACAAATTTCTGAACCATATAAAAGCACTGACTTCACTGAATTAATGTTGAAAATCCGGATCCTGTTCTTTATGCTGAGTTGAGTGTAGCAGATCTGCACACTGATTTCAGATTAGTGAAGGCCTGTCTTGCTCTTTTCGATCTTGGCTTTGACATTTTCATCTGTTCCGCTACCGGTAGTTGAGACGATGCTGTCTTGCCTAGATAGGTGAAAGAGACAACTTCCTTCAGATTTCTCTCATTTATGGTGATTGGTGCCTGTTGATGTTATTGCCGTTGTTTGTTGGGTATCTACATCACCCCTGTCTTCTTCACGTCCACTTTAAGTCCCGCCCACGCTGCCTTTTCTGCGAACGTGTTAGTTTTCGCCTGCAGATCATCGAGTATGTGCGACGTCAGACATAAATCATCATCGGCAAAATTAAAATCTGCTACGGTCATTTCATTGGTCCAGCCAGCGTACGCCCTTCTCGCTGCTCCTCACAGTTTGTCGCATGATACAGTCCAGTCCAGTCAACCACAACCAAGAAGATCATCGGTGATAGTAGGTGGCAACCTTATCTTACTCCAGTCTTTACTTCAAAGGCATCACTGAGCTTCCCAGTGTGAATCACTCGGCATGTAGCATCATCATACGGCATGTAGCTGCTGTTGAATTAGGTTGATAGTGATTTGTGGCACTGAAACTGTAGTGTTGAAGCAGTTGTTGGACTAGTTCTCGGTCAATGTCTTGATCGTAGGCCTTTTCCAAATAGATGAAGTTGAGATGAAGAGTTCACTACAATTCTATTCTCTGCTCTATGACGACGCGTAGCTTAATGTTGAAATTTGATCCACACATTGGTTTTACCTGAAGACAACCAGCCTCCTCCTGTCGTAATTCAGTTGAATACAGAGCATTTTTTATTCTCTCCAGGACGATGCAGCTTATTAATTTGCTTGAGGTGGAGAGGAGCATGATTCTTCGCCAGTTCTTGCAAACACTTGAGTCGCCCTTCCTTCGTAATTTGACAAGGTAGCCTTCTCCAATCTGCAGATACTTTTCCTCCCTTCATTCCAAACCTTCTGCAGTAGTGGCGTGAGGATGTACGCTGTTGTCTCTGCGTCTGTTTTCAGTGCTGCTGGCGGAGTTCCATCCAGTGCTGCTGCATACCCAGATTTCAGCAACCTTATGGCATTGCGTTCAGGACTTCACTTCTGCTTTTGTCGTAGGGCTTGTGTTCACTGATAGTTCTACGGCTGGACTGCTTGTGGTATTTCTGAACGTGTTGCAGGTGGTAGTCGATTCAAGAGATTTTGAAGTGGTCAGTCCATCGTGTCCCTTGTTTCTACTTTTTGTCAACCAGGTTTCTATCACTATCTTCCATTGGTTTCACCTGCGTTGATCTCCTCCCAGGTAGTAACCTGATTATTTGATACAATGTCGTCAGATCTCTCTTATTAGCCGCCTGTTCTGCTTCACTTGCCAATGTGTCGTAGAAGTGTATTTTCTCTTTGCGCGCACTCTTCTTCACTTCTTTATCAAGTGTAGTGTTTATAGGTTGTTTTCAGCTCCTCTTTTCCTTAATCATTGCTGCACTGCACTGTACCTGTACGTCTTCTGCTTCACCATCTTCCTGTCCTTGCTCAGTCAGCTTCCATGTGTCCGTCGGGATCCATTCCTTGTCTTATTTCTTCTTCCTTTCCAACACGGTTTCCATCCACGTGCTTTCAAAGAGTTCCAGGGTTCTCCCACGAAGGTCTCTAAGGGGATGTGATTAATATCGCCTATTTTCCCCCGATGACTGACGTAAAGATATCCTTTGAAGATTTGTACTTCGGTTTTAGTTCTGGATGTTCAACATCAACTGTGGTCTATCACCAGCTTCTTTGAAGGCTTTCGACTTGATTTGGAAGGTTCCTTCCACCAGATACTGAGTGGTGTGAACCTACATCTGCTCTCCTTCTTCATCTGATTTCGTGTCCAGTAGGCTGGCTGCGTTTCTATTTTCTTCACATTAAGATGAAATCGATCTGATTTTTAGTCTGTCCATCTGGTGAAATTCATGTCGCTCGCTTTGTGAATATCCTTGTGTTTGTACACCGTGCCTTCAATCACCAAATCGGTGAATGCGCATAAGTCTGTAAACGGTTCTCTATTCTCATTCATAATTTCACCGAGTGCCTCTCGACCTATAATGAGTTCTCTTCCTGTGTTTTCCGTCCTTAGTTTGCATTCATATCACCCATTACATTTTTGATATCACCAACTGGAGTAGGGTCTTGTCGTGTACTGACTGCAGTTACCTGTAGAGTTCCTCCTTTTTCTTTTGATCTGCATTATTTGTAGGTGCATAGGGTAGCATTGTATAATTGTGACTTTCCTTCCTTAAATAAATTATTGACTCTTCAGTTGACGGTTGGGAGAGTCCACTTCCACTCCATCAGCAGATTCCTCGCAGATTCCTAGCACTTCTATCCCATATCTTATCATCTCCTTTGTAATCTGGGCACCCACACTAGGTTCATACATTGTTCGGACATTCCCTGTCTCCATGTTCAATTTGCTTTCATTGAGAGAAGACACAGGCCAATTTGCTTCCAGAAGGCTTTCACCAACCGACGTCATTTTGTCTTCCTGATTCCAGTGAGGAGTAATTATATTCTTATTTTTTATATTTTCTCTGCGCTTTGAAGATTGTTTAGCGATTGGATTCGTTTTCCGGGGTAGGATTGTTGGCTCTATGCCCAACCTTCCCTCTTTATAGAGGCTTAAGGCTGGCTAGTAACTACTGAACGAGTAAAGTAGGCAAGGTTATATAAATATAGTCCTCTGTCACATGATGCACTTACTTGATGATTGCTCCTATCTTTAACCTGCCAGATGGCAATGTGTTCAAGTTCCACTCACATATATCTTCTGTTTACACATTCTTTTTATGTTACTTAATAATATTATAAGTCTTTGTTACAAATGAACTACTTCTATTAATGTTTGGTGAGAGTGCTGCTTATTTAAGTCATTGTCCAGCACCTACCGCGTTATTATGTTCCTAACTTTTTTCACTTTCCTTACTCTTTTTTGTTTATGTTCACTTATATTGTGAAATTAACACAAACAGTAAACGAAGGCAACAGAACAGCTTGTTCAATTCTTAGAGATATATAATATAATTAGGCGCTGAGGATGAGAAATGTGAGAATTCAGTGTTCTACAGAAGTTGATATTGTAAAAGTTCAGAGAAGACAAAATCAATATCCTGTAATAGTATAATGACACTTTATGGTCTGTGATTCTCGCTGCACCGAAGAGTTTTCCAATTAAGACAACAAAAAACTTTCAACTACCTGAAATCAGATGTAATATCTGAATGATATTAATCGCGAAAAAATATTATATGAGACTAAAAGTCCTACCCTATGTATTGGCAAATGCAGGCCTTCAAATGACAGGTTGCTTAGCAAATATATAAACCTGATATAAATGGAATTCTTTATCAGTTCTTGAAATTATCATTGGGAACCCTTTTGTTATATATGGAGGCCTAGTAGACCTAAGTGCCCACCTATACTATACAGACATATATTGAGATAACGGAGAAGATTTGTTGTTCAGGATGTTGATGATAATTGTTTTTTTCTCTAATCTTTTAGGTTACTTATCTAACTTTTCATCTCCAGGTTTGATGACTTCACCAACATTAACTTCATGAAGAAGTGAAGCCCTCAAGACTTCATGAAGGATATTTGTCGTCATTCAGTGTTATTGGCTGGTGGGTAGAGTTAAACTTCCCTACCGTTTATACTGCAAATTGACCTTTATAACTGCTGTTATCATTTGACCTATGAAGTTACCCTAATATCTTATCAATAATTTGCCTGATTGATTCTCATTTGGCGTAACTCCTCTGAGCAGTCTCTATGTTGGGTCAATGTTCACGTGCTCGTTGACTGTCTTTTGACTGAAGTACCATTCTAAAGGGAATTTTCTTTCAGATTTGAGTTTGCTTGTTGTAGTATTCTCTCAGTGTCCTCATCTAAGTTGTGGTTGTGCTTATCTATTTGCATCGATAGCAGTGATGATATACCTTATCGTTTGAATACTAATTGGTGCTCATAAAATTTTGGAATCATACGACGTCTGGAATTACCAACATATTGGTGTCGACAGTCATCGCAACCAAATTTGCATACTGCATTCTACCTGGCTTTGTGAAATTCATCCTCCAATCTGCCAAAGAGATTCTGCAGGAATTCGGTTGGTTTGCCTGACACACTTTTATCGAGCGGTTGAAGTACTCCCTTTATTCGTTTCTGAGACACCCATAATATATAGTAAAGTGATTCACCTCAGAGACTGAGGTAGTCGTGCTGATGTGCTTTCTACTGGTTGATTTTTCTTGATGAAGTTGTTTGTGAAGGTGGTTCTGTGACTTGCATTGTCACTGAGTGCTACAATAAGCCTTAGCATATGTGAACAGCGCTTCTAAACTTGAATTTGGAAGGTAACATCATCTGATTTGCCAAAAAGAAAGTCTAGGAACACAATTCTATCATTTCCTTCTTCTTTTGCAATTTGAATATCTTCAAAGGCTTAGTTGGTGAGAGTGGAAGTACTTTTCAGTTCATCTGTTCTGGGAATTGCAAACGTATCGTTGACAGAACGAATCCAAATTTTGGTTTGGTCATTTCTTTGACTAGATATTAAGTCGTTAGAAGATTCATCAAACCTCAAACATTCAAGCTTCCAAAACCATTTGGTTAGATAATAATCATAATTTTATCGGATCATCTCTTACTTGTTTTGAATTGGCTGTCCACTAACATAATTCATGACAATAACTCGTTTCCATACGAAACGATAAGTATGCCTTGTGTATGAAAAGCTTGTTGGTGATAACAAACACCTCCACCCCGGAAGTACAGTCTGACATTTATTTTGATATTTGTTGCATATTCTTCCACTGACCACCTAAAATGTTAGCCTTTTTTCGACGCCACGAATTGACACTGTACTATATACTGAGACATTTAATGAAACGAATTTCCCCTGACAGATTTAAACCCGCATGACATCCTTCATGGGCTTTCTGCAAGTCGCTTTCAGGTAACTAACACATGTATTTCACTGAGTTTCTGCGACTGACCAATCTCCGGACTTGTGACTAGTTACCCTGCTTCCACTGAAAATGACCACATCTTAAATATTCATGATTACTGTTTTACCTAAATAGGAAGTTTTTTTCGAATCCTTTGGTTTTTCTTCATAAATGCTGCAAGTCGAAACTACCTAAATGACAAACTGGTATTTTCCAAATATTTCTGAAATCAGTTTTACTTCAAAGCCAATATTGTGCTTATCAACATGTGCCAATATATCATTTCACTCAACTGCTAGTTTGTTATCAGAATTTCTTTGTACTATTCGACCACCTAATTGGCCAATCTAGATTTCAATGAAAGGTTTAGGTCATTTTATTGACTTCGAGTGCTTATTCGTCACGGACTGAAACAAGTTGAACAGGTGCTCAACGACGGTGCTGGATGAGCTGAATTTTAAAGTACCAGCCAAATAACTTGGAGGTTCTATATTGAATACCTGATGAATTCATGAGTTCCCACTGCAATATGTTCTATGCTAAGAGGAAATCGTTGTCCATAGCCATCACATTCTCAGTGGTTCTTCAGCTGATGTCACTTCCTTATAACTACCGATTTGAAATCAACGTAAATTATTTATTTATTTATTTATTGAAACATCTCACTACACAAGGTGTTTGCGGCCAATCCCATTAAATATTCGTTTAAGTTTCATTTTGACTATCTAAGAAAGCCGTAGTTTGGTAAACTCGTATTGATACCAGATGATAATTGAAGGTGAAATAAAATTTTTGGTCATGGTAGGATTCAAACCAGTGACTCGATGCTCTACCATCTGAGCCACAAGTACCCCATGCCGGAGACCTGCTGATCGGTGGTTCAAGTTCCACCGTGGACCAAATTTTTATTTCAACTTCAATCATCAAGTTGTAAGCAAGCCTGATGATGAGACGTCTACAACAAAATATATAACAGCCTTACAAACACCGAACTAACCTCAAGTTTAAAGAATTTTTTATCATCCGAGAACTTGAATGGCACAATAGCAACTATTAACATGCATTTATTTTCTCTCAAGTATTCTCTTTTCCTTGCATGCCACATTAAACAATATCGAAACTTATATATGGAAGAAAACACTCCTATGAAATTGCCTGAAATCAACCATATTTGGAGAGCTGGTAAAGAATACATCAGAGGTTGTCTACTTCTAAAATAACTAGGTGGATATTCTTTTAGTTAGGCTATCGATAATAAGTGAATAAAACGGATTTTTCAGAAATATACCTAATTGTCAAAAATTATGTAATTCCTAAAAATTATGAAAGTGAGACAAGTACAGTTCAAGATGCATAACGATAATTTGAAAATAATCGACAGAACGGAGCATATGAAACTCAAAACAATGACATGAATTTAGGATGTCTTGAAGATGTGACTTTACTTCCGTAGATGCTGACAGCTGAATACTGAATATGATAAGTTGTACAACTTTACTTTTCAAATGGTTCAATACTGAACCTTCTTACGTATATACTACCGTTGAGAAATTAATAAGTATTTAGATCTCTAACTTTTTGTCATCTATCTGTGTACTTAGTATGAGGTCAGATATAAAGACCACCTGGAACATAAAATACATCTAATAATACTAATTGGTACCGAAACTGAGTAAAACTCAGTTTCATGTCCACGTTTGGTTTTCACCGAAATTCAGCTAAGTGGAGGAAATCATATGAAAGTTACTTTTTCCGGTTGAAATGACATTTACCCTATCTACAATTAATTTCATCATGTAAACCAGGAAATGTTGCTGAAATATGTTTAGTTTAATCTTGCAAAACCTCTTGTTAACTGATATTCTAGGTTTCTCTACAAATGTTCTGGAAAATCTCATTGAATGTGGTCTAGTATGAATACATATCAGCTCACATCATCTCTCTTTATTAAGGAACTTTAATTTAAGTGTACTTCATTCTTCATAAATTCATAACACAAATATTAGTAATAAGAATCTAAATAGCATATAATTACTCTGTTTTTTATGTGGATCAGATGTCTAGTCAAGATGCAACCTACCGATAAGAAACGACACTACTCAATGTATCCTTTAAATATGGAAGATAATAAACTAGAGAATAATGTGTGCAAGTCTTCTTTTAACTTCGTCATTTGCTTAGTTTCTCATCTATATTCATGAAGTGATATTTGAACAATTTGAATGCGTTTAAGTACATTTCGGTTACCAATAAAGATGACATCAACCAACCATTCTGCCGACTGCCTCCGACCAACTGGCATCTATCAA
Source organism: Heterobilharzia americana (assembly GCA_944470555.2). Classification (NCBI taxonomy): domain Eukaryota; kingdom Metazoa; phylum Platyhelminthes; class Trematoda; order Strigeidida; family Schistosomatidae; genus Heterobilharzia; species Heterobilharzia americana. Next base: position 49,093,046 of record OX104128.1, read on the forward strand.
TGTGCACTGAGGTGGTTAACATATTAGCTTGATGACCACATTGCAAAAAGGTCGGTAAAATTTGGTCAACACAATGGACTAGACAGCATGAGATTGGTTGTTCTCCAATAACCAATCAATGTATGACGCCAACCATTTACATATTCATTACAGATGTAGTTATGTGTATAAATATTCTGCACATCTTAATTCAAATGAACGGTTATCACCACAAATCATGTTGTTTCACTCGACTTGATATCACTCAGTCCGTATGGTAGATTAATTTGCCTCCCGTCGTTTGATGAAAATCTTTGTCCGATCCCACTTCTTTATGGATGAAACGTAGATCGGAGGCACTTATAATTTCTTAGTCAACACATATTGACTAGTAAACAGAAAACGACCAACAGCATATATCTAATCCTTGTAGACAGATGGGTTGTTCTTGCTTTTATCCAGTGTGTTGCATAGTCTTGTAATAACCTTTTCCTTTGAATTCGCTTGTATGTGTGCAAACATCTCCAAGCAAACTTTTTGATAGCAAAACATCTGCTGATGTTTTGGTTGTAATTATTTGGGTTGAAATAAAGTCACCAGAAGTTTCTTAATCATAAATAGTTTAATTGGGTGCCGGTGATAACTGAAGATGAAGTGAAAATCAAGATAGCAGTAAGATCTGAATTAATGGTCTTCAGGCTACCGATCTGGTACTCCAAGAGACCAATCTGCTGATCAGATCTTGACTTCCCTTCAGTCACAAACAGGTTTGTCAACAGAAACTGTAGATCCATGAAAGTTAAGTTCCCTTCTCTCATTTTTCAACAATGTATCCAAAGTAGAAAAATATGTTGCATGTAGTGAAGCACACATGTTCAGATATCCTAAAACATTTTTATATATATAAACTATATATATTATATATATATATATATTATATATAAACTTTAGGTATGTCTTAAGGCATTTTGAAACCGTTACAATCTACATATATACTCAGAAACATGGTAGATTCTTTCTGTTACTCTTGTAAATTTCGAAAAGTTTGAAGCTTGTGTTTGTCTGTTGCAAATTGTTTGTTATCAATATCATACTATTATAATTTTTATTCGTTTTAAAATACAGAATAAGGAAGAAAGCACTGTCAGCTAAATTAACTAAAAGAAGGCATTAACTTCAAGAATACTGTACCGTGTAATGCTTATTCTGATGGGATAAACCTTTTTGAGTATATCTGAGTCCCTGTGATCATTCAGCCATACCATCAACAACACATACAGTGCTACCATTCTCTGTTAGTTTTCCAGTAATCACGAAGCAATTTTATCAATACATTTCAGTGTATATGTCCATTAATGAGGCACAAAAACATTCTGAATAGTGAAGGTATTTCGATGAATATAGTTTTGACATACAGAAGTAAATAGCCTCTCGTGATTGCATTATTGTAAATTTTTCCAAAAGGAAAGGTTTTTCTGCAAATGATCTGCATACTACCTTTTCACTGACATGTCTTTATGTCATACGGCTGTTTTTACAGTGAATAAAAAACTGACATACCTGGGTGCAGTATAAATCACTCCATGACAATGACACGTGATTCACTTACAGAATGTATTCATGTCTGCAGTTCTTATGAATCCTTTTCAAATATCACACTTTAAACTTCATCTTGTAATCTCGCAATTTCATAACTTGTGGTCTACCTTAGAAATGAAACCAATAATAATAATAGAATTTAGGGCAGAATGATTTAGCTTCACATTACAGTCGTTTAAAATAAATAACACATAAATGTTAACACGTTTGGACAAAGCAAGGAGACAAAATTTGCAGAATAAAATGATGTCATTTTATTTCTCAAATACTCCTCAGCTACATACAGTTTAAAAGTGCAAAGATTTTTCATGATAAGGGAAGCAATAATCTTAAGTTGTACAATAAAATCCCTGACTATCTATAAAATATGTATGAATTTTAGGTGTACGGAGGTAAGATATGTAACAAAAGAGAAATAGGATGGAATCATAATTACTAATGAAGGGGAAAATTAATGATGCTCTCCCTCTGAATGTTATGTACGGGTTGAAAGCGTTTCATAGCAATAAATTTAACGAAGTGAAATAATTCAGACACTTTTTGTACCCTTATTATATTAAGAGCACTTGAGATTTCAACCTGATTTCCTGTGTCTACGAGGTATCTGGTAATTTTACTGGTTAAATTTTTACTTTCTTTCAGGGACAGACCCTTATGGATATGCTTATCTAGCCAAATAAACGCTCTGGTCTCAAGTCTTTCAATGTACTCGCTGCCGCAAGTGCATGTGAATTCAAAAATACATTTGAATGTGATATGGTAGGGTAATTATACAATTTGCATTGATTCAACCAGCACGCAGTATTGTATACTGATTCAAGTTTAGCTACAGGAAGGCTCCTTCTCAGTGCTCCTTTGATTCCCATGTCTATTCTCTTGGAATACCCTTTAATGTAAGGTGAATAAAATCTTTCTTTTCCACAGTTGGTTGAAAAATTTCTTTCTATATACTCATTTCCGCACTTCACTATAAATTTCTAGGGATATGCATCCTCTCAGAATCACTTATCAAATATTGTTTAGTTATTCCTCTAGCTTGTTCACAGATTAGCGGGAAAAAGCTGAAACAATCTTGAAGGTAGTGAAAGCAGGTGAAAGCTTTGCGCTTATGTTTATTGAGTTTTAAAACTGCTTCTGTGTTGACCAATGCAATCTAAAGCTTCAGATATAGGAAATAACAAGTTAGTATTCATCGTGAACTGATATCACTTCAAAAAACCGTTGAAAAATGAGAGCACTGGACAGACGTATGACAGTCCTGAGCAGTACGTACTTACTTAATAATGCCACATTTTCAGTCACTGAATGTTGACTTAGAATTTTTATAATATTTGACAAAAATATGATCATTTCAGTCAATTTTATTGTGATCGAACAAACTAGCCTATTTTTTAGTAAGTTTACAAACCCAGCATGTTTATAACATTAGCTGCATTTCATTGAAAATACTTTCTATTATCTTTTTTTGGCATATTCTTTTCTACAGAAGACTCAGTCGAGGTTACAGTGTTGTTTCATAAGTAAATATATGATATCCAATATAGAATGTTTCTCTGGACGTGATGCCGTTGAAAACACAGTCTTCCAATTTAACAAAATCATCATTACTATGGTGTATCATTATCATGTAAAAATGAATCCAAAAGATAACTGTCAAAGTTAAACTAACTCAAGTGATTGCAAACAAGATGGTGTAGAATAATTTTGAAGCTATAGAGTGTGAAACCGCATCGCTGATTCAGTTGAATTGATAAGCAATTTTTGACAAATGGGCTGCTGTAGGGATGCCTCGATATTGCCAGTATTCTCAGGTTCGATATTATTGATGGATAGTAACTAACAGTAGAATCCAGGTTACATGTTTTTTTCTTATTTCAGAGTCTTCAGCTGCATCTACCCACCTCCCAGTGAGTGTCGCTGTTCTCATTGAAACTCAAACCCGGGACGAATCGCTCCAATCGATAGAGTCGACTAACTCAGTTCATTCTATGACGGAAATACATCATCAAAATTATACTAGATCTGTAGCAAAACGAGTGGGTGTCTAGACTCAGTTGTCTAGGGGATAACGCCTTGGTTTTTGAAGCAGTTGGTCCTGAGTTCAAGTCTTTGTTGGAACAATATCACTAACTGGGAGGCATGTACATCCAGCTGATTAAATTATGAGACAAACTGAATACTTTACATTATCCTACAAAAAGCATGTAAGCTATATCACACATGGCTGTCATAAGTTAGACAATGAACAACTTTATGTTATTAAAATCATATTTCGAAGAAAGCAGTGATGAGCATATTTGAAAACAGTTCTTGAAATTCTCACCACCATTTGCTTTATAAAATGAATCAGCTTCAAGGTAAATGAGAATTTTATGAATGACATTTGTTGACCTCGAGCATTGTTGGCTTGTAGGTTAGGGTGAGCCTTTGGTCATTGCTTTACCTCAGATTGAACCTATATATTTGTGTAGAGCCCAAGATGAAGACTTAATTGAAAAAAATATATTTCTTCGCTCAGTCAGTCTTTTTCTAAATGTCTAAATGGGACTATTCAATGTATTATTTTTCCCTTGGGTTCCTAGTGGAACATGGGGCTTCAGTAACATGTCTCCATTGGACTCTATTCTCTGCAGTCTTTACAACCTGTCGCCACGACTGCCCACAAGCTTTCATTTATCCCACACATCATCTCCTCTATACCACCCTTGCCTCGAACGCCCAACTCATCGTTTCACCTTTGGATCCTACTCGACGGCCTGACCTGGAGTGTGATGTCTCCAATCGGCCTTCTCAGTGTATGCCCAATCCATCTCCACTTTCTTCTGCATATTGGTGGGGGGATGGGATCTTGGTTACTTCGTTGCTCATCCTGATTATTCTTGCCATTTGATCTGATCTTCAGTATCGAGTGAGCGTAGGCGGCAGCTGTTGATGTGTTATATGTCTGCAGTTTGTTGGAAGTGTTTTTTGTGATGCGCCTAGTTTCTGAACCATGTAGCAGCACTGACTTGACATTGGTGTTGCAAATCTGGATCTTGTCCTTGTGCTTAGTGCAGTAGATCTCCACATTGCCTTCAGGTTATTGAAGACTTGTCTTGCTTGCCCGATCCTGGCCTTCATATCCTTATCTGTTTCGCCACCTGTAGTTGAAACGATGCTGCCTTGCCTAGGCAGGTGAAAAAGACAACTTCTTTCAGACTCCTTTCATTTATGGTACTTATTGTTGTTGTTTGTTGGGTACCTTCATCACCTCCGTCCTCTTTCCATTTACTTGAAATCCTGTTTTCGCTGCCTTTTTGGTCAACTTGTTAGTTTTTGCCTGTAGATCTTCGGCTTTGCGCGACATTAGACATAAGTCATCATCAACGAAATCCAAATCTTCTAGGATCCCTGGTCCAGCGTATGCCCATCTTCTCACTCCTCAAAGTTTTCTGCTGCATGATCCAGTCGACCGCAATCAGGAAGACCACTAGTGATAGTAGGCAGCAAACTTGTCTTACTCCTGTCTTCACTTCAAACGCTTTATTGAGCTTTCCATTGTGGATCACTTGGTATTTGGCATCTTCATATAGCTGTTGAAGGAGGATGATAAAGGTTTGTGGCACTAAAAGCGTACTGTTAAAGCAAATGTCAAATTACAAGTATATCAACAATTAATAATGCTGGTAGATAATCCTTTGTACCCTGTGAAAGTGTCCTAATATTCCTTTGTAAATGGCTGTTGAAGCAGTTGAGTTCACAGATATGTAGTGACGTGAACAGATGAGAAATGCAGAGTTTTGGATATGGCGTTAATAAATGCTTATTTCTGATATCTTATCTCAGAATGGCTGCAGATAACGTCTTCTTTAGTCAACGTTGAAGTCTGCTTGCAACGATTTCCGCCAGAATACCACGTTCCAGCCGAAGGCTGATGAGTATTTGCTTCCTGCCACAGGTGGAGAAGACTGACTTGTGTAATCTATTCATTATATTCTTGCTGATAAAAGTTTTGGTGGGTCCACTCTATCTAAAAGTATCCATCACATTTTGTAGTTCTTTATCTATTGTAGCTTTAGAGGATATTCTTATCCGTCCAGACAGACATTGAATCAATCTCGGATATAACAGATCAAAACTCCAGAGGGGAGAAAACCCTACACTCCAAAATGATTTGTGGTAAACACTGCAGACAATCTCTTCTCTGTCTGATCTAGTTAGAATGATACTTTATAAAGAGATTTTGACCGAATTTTCCAGTTCATGGAAGAGTTTTCCGAAGACGTGACGGGTCACAATTCAACAGTTATTCACTTACCTTATTCTTTTTATGGCAAATATTGAAAGTATCGTAGATATATTTGCAAGAAGTATCCATTGAATCTATGTAAAGCTCATATAAACCATTTTTCAAACTTTAATATGAACAGGTAGTAAATGTTGGTCTTAGTAGGGAATCTCATGCTAATCTATTTGTCTGTGCCAGTGACTGTTAAAAGGAAGCTGAACATTAAATATGTATCTTAATAGCACCTCATTCAGTTCGTATACAGACTGGCCGATGTCCAGTTTATTATCTGAAATAATACTCAAATATAATTGACTGTTTCCTCAAGTGGAACACTCGTAAACAATGACGCGACATCCTGTGACAAACAACTCCTTCCTGAATGTCTTTGTGCTTAACCAAATAAGTAAATTCGTAACATCTTTCATCTTATATGTTGTTTGATATCTTCTTTACTAGCTTTACTAAATAGGCAAACAACTTCATAGAGCGGTATGGTGAGTTGCGCTTATCTTAGTGGTACCCCTTCTTTATGAACTTTTTCGATTAGTCCTTATAATCTTGGAATACTAGTTCCTCAGAAATTCAAATCTTCACATATTGTAGATCGGATAATTTGTTATGGTTTAAGTAATATCAGGGAATTATTTATTTCTTGTTTCATCTTCAAGTTCATATTCTCAGCATCTCATAAATTCATCGCCTAAAATCACTCATCTTTCTGCTCCAATACATTCCGTCTAATAACACTTCGCAACTGCCCTTGTCTGGTCTAATCATAATGAGATCCTGATCGGATTTCAACTATTTCAACACTACTGTATACTTTAACATGGGTTTCACAAACAGACATCTACCTTCTTGTGTAGTTCACCACCTGTGTAAATTATAAGATTTTTCTTGAGAGAAGATTCCATAAGCCCTATAATCAAACACCTACTAGACTCTAGGCATTATATCAACTGTATGGAGTCATTTACTATTGTCAACAGTTAGAGGAATAAGAAAGTCATGGAAATGACATAAAAAACTTGTGCAATCCAGGCTCACAAACCATTTGTATGTGCAGAAAGAAATGACGGTGATGCTTAGTTTGCTATGATAATATTTCTAATTTACTATGAGTTTACCAATTATTGTCAGTAGATATTATTTTTGAAGTGGTTATCGTCCACCTCTTATGCCCACATTCCTCACTAGATTGTTTTGTTTACTGATTATATCTATCACTAGTATACACTTTTTGTAGCTAATAAAGTATTTTATTCACGATGTAAAGAATTTACATAACGTTTGAAATAGTAGTAAGTAGAAGACTTATCAATACCGAAATAGGATTTGGTTACTGAGTCAAATGATGTAATAAGGTGAAACGGGGTGGTGAATTTAAAGAGAAATCAGAATTATAAGAGTTGAGAAATGTAAAATGTGAGAAGATTTGAATGGAAAGATTTTTGAATGTAAAACGTTTTCCATATGTTATGTCCATTGCAACTCCAGGAACTGGATAAATTTCTTTTGGATGCAGAGTTCAAGCTTCAAAATATTAGTTGCCATAGTTTTGGCATTTTGAAAAAAGCTTTAGGTATACACCCCTCATGAGACTTGTAGCAACTATATAGATGAAATTTACCAGATGGTCATAAGCGATCAAATGTTGTAGAGTCGAGCAACGAAGTGTTGTACTTTCTCTGTCGTGAAATCAAGTTGGTACATGCTCGGAATTGCTTTTGGAACGTGAGCGCTAAGTACTGTCTACATATAACTTACTCCACTAGAGCAGGTGAGTTGATAAACAAACATCGAGGTGATCGATTAGGCTCGCTTATCCCTTACACATAACTTAAGAACTGGGTAAGAAGGAAGAGTAAGTCTGAGTTTTACGGCATCAAAAGTTTTTCTCAATGAGGACCCCAGACGGTTTCTCGATATATCTGCTAATGTTTCCGTTGAACTGTTAGCTCGTGAAAAGAGGCTTCTTAGGAGCCGTAGAAATGGAATGATTACTTTCCTTCAGTTTCATGGTTTTGACAATGAAACACTGGTTTTCAATCAAAACGTTTAAAAAATTAAAATCATATTCTGAAGTATCAGGACTGCATATAGTGTGGATCCTATATCACATAACTCGAATTAGATTCTGTTAGGTACATAGAGGTACCCAACTATGAACATTCTTAAGTCGTCCGTTCCACGTTGGTTTTCTGTGGATAAACTTTTCGAGTAATCCATTGTTTAGTCTCAGCTGTATATTTAAACAGGATATCTTTAACGTGAAGCTAATTAAAGAGAGGTAGTTATTAAATTGATATAGGATATCTTCTACTATCAGTACCATTGCACACGATGAAAATATCATGTACGTATCGCTTATTAAGTTTGAACATGGTAACCATTCTGCTTAGGTATATGTTCTGTACGATGATTAAATTTGTCAGAAAACTGGAAAAAGTGCAAATTGGGGATTTTTTATGCTTTTATTGATACCTTCGTTTAATGGTTACATTGTCTGTTTTGCAGTTCACATACATGTAAACATGTATTCTTCCTCGAGGTGTATAAAACTTGAGATTAAAGGGTTAATTACCTCTGAATAACTGTGAAATATATAGTTCATAATATGAATTTGATAACTGACTAATAAAATGTTATTTACATAACAGAGATTCGAAACGTGATGAAAACGTTCAGCTTTACATAAGATTATGAATTTTAAATGTCAAAGTATTCTTACCCAATGCTTCATTAATTGTCGTGAACAGACTCACTAATTTAAGGTGATACTCCATAGAAAATCCTATTATAATCAGGTCCTACAGTTATATGTCCATTCTATGTAATTTGGTGTCAACAAAATTGAGATTCCATTTATCAGTTCGCTAATAATATTATTCTCTTCAGAAACGTTTGCGGTGAATTTCGATGTTTGAACCAATTATATGACTGATTATCTAAACAACTTCACGGCTTATGTAACACCGCAAGTTGGAGGTGAATGATGTTCACTTCGATGATGAAATTTATTCAAGTAAACCATATCATAATTAGAAAGCGAAAGGAAATGTGATGAAGTGTGAATGTAAAACTGGACAAGCAAAAGGAGTTTATTAAAAACAATAGGAAGCTGTTCATGAGTAACATTTCACTAAGCTATCATTCCTCATATTATCTCTCTTTATCGCATCTGACTTAAATGAACACCCTCCTTTTGTTTTACCAAACTAACACTTTATTATACGAGTCATATAATCATTCAGATAATCAGTTATGTTGAACTGAATTCCAGTAATTACCAATTTTAAAATGAACATCAGCCCAAGTGAAGAGAATTCTTCAACTTCATAATATTGTTAAGAAGGTGTTAAAAGAAAACCTCACAACTGTTGACATAAAATTACACAAAACGGAGATATAGCTGCAGAACCTGAAGAAAAAGTTACCGAAAAGAATAGTTTTTCTCCATACATAGGTGTTTTAAACCGATACATTTTATCGAAGCTGAACATATGACTTTTATCTGTGAATTCAGGGAAAGTTGTAGCATCCTTTAGAATAACCTATCAGCTCCTTTCGTCTTTCTTTCCAGCTCAAGCAAAAAGGATAGAAGTGTAAGTTTTAGCAGTGGTTACAATGTCTTTTAAGCTTACTTATAAATATTTGTGATTCTGTGAGACTACACTACCTTCCATATTTAGATCAAGGTCAACCCCACTCATTTAATCGAATGGTTAGTGTATGCGCATAGGAATAATAAATTAAAAAGTTTCTAAAGTTATTCGCTGTTACTAACTGTGTTTTGCTCCACCAATTGGCTTCAATAACGCTTCGTTAATGTCTTATTCATCCAAATCCTGAAACTTTTGAAACAAATTCAAGGAAAAAATGTTTTCCTCATTCACATACTTTGCGCACAGGTCCTACACTTTGTTAGGGCAGATTACTAAGCTAACAATAATTCCTAGTGCTCCACTATATAAAAGATGCTTAGTTTGATGAGTTTTAGGCAATCAGAAATAATTCCTTATTGTTTCTATATGACAGCTCGTTACGTCATTACTCCTAAAAGCTTTCGACACAGAAACGCAATAAGATGACAGCAGAGTATTTTCAGTAGGCAGGTCATCATAAAAGTAGCTGCTGAAACCAAGCACTAATCTTAGTTCGGTATCAAATTTTACAACAATGAACGACATTAAGCTCATGTATACCGAGCTACACGTAAAGTTTTTAAGAAATAACAACGATATCGAACGTGCAAACAGTTCTACTCAAGGCAGTATTCACGTTTTCTCTGATCTAGTTTGAAGCGTAGAGGCTGAAATCTTCATCTACCTGTAACCAGGAAAATATTTACATTGAATGGTCACTGCAGGGCAACTAACTTAAGGTTGTGTAGTCTTTAGAGCTTATCAAATTTTATTCATCAATTTCCATTGCTTTCACTAGGCTAGAAGACTCACCATTGCAATGCATTGAGATAGAAGCAATTGACAGAAAATCTTGGACCTAAGATTCGTGCTATTCGGCTCTCGTCAACAAAGCTCATCTGCAACCTGGAAGGAACTTATGTTTCTCCTTAGTTTTAAATCTTCATCACTATGGTGAGGCTCATGGCCTGGTGATCACATTTCAAAATGATAGACAGAATTTGATCACCAACTATTTCAAGATAAAGAATGCATATGTAATACTCAACTTCAGGTACTATTCTGAGAGTTTCTTAGTATAAATCATATTTCAACACACGCATTTGGGACCTATCAAACATTTTAACGTCTGCTTCAAGGTCAAGAATCACTTTCCGGTATTTTAATAGGATTCAAAAGGTTTAGTTAAAATTGACCACCTATACAAATACTTGAAATACTTAAATCATTACTTTGATTGCGCATTTACAAAGTTTTCAGTTGTCAATACATTCACTCACTGAATTCTTTGACTGAACACGCCAGTGGTTTCACTAAAGTATTATATACATATAGTCTGTCACTGAATGGAGAATATTTCCATCATCTTTCAAGTGAATGCTTTAATCAGATAAGATATGTGACACTTGGCAAAGTCAAATAAAGGCTGATGAATACAGCTAGTAGTAAGAATAGAAATAAACATTTTGTATTGCATGAAAAAACTCAAGCTGATCTTTTGTTGTCTACGTCAACTGCAATTAAAATGAGTCGAAGTCTTCCAAAATCTTTCAGCTGTGACGCCAAAAATGAAGGGCAGGCTATAATCATTCAACCTCGGTTCACTGTCTGAACAAACTTCTGTTTCTTTCTAACTATTTATACCATATATTTTAAGCATACATTTATTTGACAGCTTTCTTAGACAGAGTATTGTCAGTGTAAGCACTAGGATATCTAGGAATTATGTCTCGCTCTAGAATCTCGAAACGTCACATCACTGTTCGAAATGGAATTCGGTTTCTGAATTACTTACCGAGAACAATTTGTAAGAAGCATGATTCACTACTTTGCCAGATGAAACAGTAAGTCCATGGAGAGTCATTATTATTCATCCAAGTAAGTCAGTGAGTCAATGACCCATGAAAATGTTACGTATAACCATACTTTACAAACTTGAAAACCCCTTCAGTACATGCAGCTGCAAGCAGCAGGGAAAGCTTATTTTCATAAAAGATTTGAAAAGAGTGATCAGTCAAAGTATTACATCAAGCCCTCAGAAGCTCAATAGTGGACTACTATAGATAGCTGCTATCCTTAATAACCATCAAGTATCTCATAAATTGTAGGGCGACTGCTAGGACACCTTAAATAGGTGTATCCCAAATACTTACTAAAAAACATCGAAACATCCTGCCTTAACCCGGTTACAAAGTTACCCAGTTACCACGAAGAAACGTCAGGTGCATAAAATCATCTATGAGGACCGCGACAATCGATTAATTGAAGAACTTGGTCATATTTTTCCCTAACATATGTGCAAACAGTATAGTGTTATTTACCCTCAAGAAATGTATTTCTTCATCTTGGTGCATTCTGATTACCATGGGTACATTTCTGATTTGCTACCATAAAGCTCACAAGACACCTCCTTGAGGCATGACATTCTAATGGCTAAACAACTAGTAAACATGTCAATTCCAAAACTTACCATGAAACGACAAGGTAACCAAATGGGTTGTCAACTGGAAATGTTGCTCAGAAACACTGCTGACCAACACCAAATGCATTGAGGACTATTTAGTAGCACCAGCAAATTGAAACAGATGAGTCTCTCATCTTAAATAAACTGTCTGGGGGACTCATTCAAAACAATAAACGTAATGAAGTTCCTGATACTCTAATAAAAAATTATCAAGAATTATAAAGTGAGGGATAATGTTACAATTTTAGTTTACGAAATCAACGTATTCCATATACACTGACAAAAATTTTGACAAGCTAGAATCTCCTACATGCCACAAGTAAGAAAAAGTGACCAAGCCCGGTTACAGCGTTCCACGAAGAATGCAGAGAATTATCCCCAATGGTTAAATGGGAACAAATTTCGTCTTTATCAAACGATGGTATGCTATATGTGGTCATTATTACAGATGGCAACAAAAAATGCCAGCTTAAGATAATTGGATCACAAGAAGAACGTTAAACAAAATGTACGCTGGATATGGAAGATTTATTTTTCATCCAACTCTCATATGGTAGAAATAGCTATAGAATTACGAACTAAAGGTATGACACTACCAGATGAAAAGTGTATAGGAAAGTCAACTGTTATGACTTTGATTCATAATGGCAAGAACTGTCCAGTACCTCTGTGTTCTGTGAATGAAGCTGTGACTGAGTGACTTAGTGAGACGACTATCAGTCACTGGGTCACAGGTTCGAGGTTTGGGCGGCCAGATGGAATTATAGTCCTCAAACAATAAGTGTGGTTCATTGCCTACTGCACAGACGGGCATTAGGTGTTTCGAATGAGTGTTGTACATTGAAATAAATTAGTTGGTTTCCACGTCCAACTTAAGTCAGTCTACCGTGAAGCCGATGATATGTTTTAAACGTATCAGTGGTGAACCGGATTCTATTGACTGGAAAAAGGAAAAAGTTAAAGACTCCAGGAAGATCACCACGTAGTTTTAAAGGTAGACGTGGCTGACCACTGAAGAATAGAGTGAAAAGAAGAAAGGCACTAACATAACTAGAAACTAGACGTTGAAATAGATAAATTAACAGTAGTTTAATGCGATTTCAGAGGGTCAGATCTTGAAAGTAATTTATTCGATAGAACCCTACTTCTCTCTGTTATAGAACATGTTGTGATATAGAACTTCTACATTACCACACTTATTGGTCCTAGTCAAAGATTTTTCTTGCACGATCATGTGTTATTATATGAGTTTGACGACGTATTCAAGGTAAATATTCTGCCTCCATTAGCAAACACTTACCACGTAGTGCTTTTATTTCACCTTAGAACTCATGATATGGTCTATGACTTGTCCTACCTCGTCCCGATTTCTAAGGCCTAACATAATGACTACTAGAGGACTTTTTTAATCGGTAAACTGGTCAATTTTGGTACCTCATCTATTATTGACGCGTTGAGAAAATTTAAGAACATGCTTCAAACTTTACACGCCTTCACACACCGTCATTCTCGATACACCAACTATCACCTGCGGACAACTTGGCTTAGGCTCCACAACGAATCAATAGTGAAGTCTTTTTTGAAGGTTACATTCGGTACCTGGAAACGTTTTATTGGCGACGTCTCATAAACAGAACCAATACTTATCTGAAAGAGGTTATCTTAAGACTACTTCTAAAACTCAGCCCAAATAAGTTTTTCGGTCTAGATGAGCAATAACCTTGCATATTGTCGGCACCAGCTGATATTATCACCGAACTGCTATCTTGATTGCTTAATGTCACTCAGTGAATCAAGTCTCACAAAGATCATGAGGATCTCATCATTAATACAATCTATAATATGTGGTGATTAACTGTCGTTCATTTAGTTTGAGTAGTACAACAGTCAAACGTTTAAGAAATATCATCCATTATATTGTCCTATTGCATGTCACAAAGGATAGGGATTACACATGAGACAGCGTGAGTTTGGGGCCGAGCATCTCACTGTAACAAATCACACCTCTACAAATTAGAATTACCCTGCTACCATCAACGTGAACATTCCAACTGATGTAGTATTAATTGACTTTAATAAAACCGGAAAGCCTCGGGACAGATGATATCAGGAACTGGGTCAAAGATTTTTCTGAAATATGTCAGAAATTAGATTAGTTGGAGTTTAGTCTTCGTGGAAACCAGTAAAGAGAGAAATACTACCACTTTTCCAATGATAAGTGAATGAGTAACCTAGGTAGACTGGATTTACGATTCTCATGTTTAAAGACAGTGGATCGCGCTAGAGACCCATTCATTATGAGAAGAATAAGCTGCTTCTACGTGGTCATCTTAGTACCCTAGCAGGTTCGGCCATGAAATAGTACCTGGAAATTGATTCCATAAACAGCATAGTAATAGTATTAGCTACAGACCACTTATTCAACAATATACTAATGCTCTATGTAACTGAATTTAAGAACTTAAGTATCACAGTAATTCATAAACTTAAAATAATAACTAGTCTTAGAGTAGCAACTGTCAGAGGCTGTCGACTCTTGTTGTCTTTGCGAAAGGCCTTAAACAGCTTTGATGAGGACATCTTTTGAATCCAATATCCTATTTACAGTGTTGAATTTTATCAATAAGTCTCTCTTTAAAAATTTGAACCTGACACATTGAAGTCTTCCAGACGGCCAAGAAAGAAGATGGTTTGAAGGCTTTCCAATCTCTTACAAAAAGAGATTTGATCGATTAGGTCTTTTTCTTCTGTTTTACTGTAAAATGAAGGGGTGTTCTTATTTCAGTGTGTTTTATTTTGAACAGTGACTCAAACTCATATCACATCATATTTGTTCATTCCCTTTATAACTTTTCATTCTAGGAGACATCATCAAATCGTTTATTAGCTGCATTTTAATCATTCACGTCCCGAAACATGTTGTTTCCATAGAATTACGAACTACTGAAACTCTCTGCTGAAGCAAGCAGTGTCCTTATCCCATGCTGATCTGTTTAAAACTGGATTCCGCCTACATATTACCACCAATAGCAGGAACTTATATTGGTCATCAACTTGTTACCGTTATTCCAGAAGACCAAACATAATAAATTTCACAATACCTTTAGCCGTTTTATTTTTCAATAAATCACAGTTCTCGCTGTGACATAGAGGAAAAGATATTTAGCGAAAAGGACTCTTTTCGACGAATTTATTCTCAAGCTCCATATCTATACATATATAAATTTATTTCAAGATTAATGATTTTAATTTTGAGGTAGTAGTCACCATGAATTGACATAAGTTGGAGAAACACTGAGAACTTGAGAGCACAAGACACCTGTTTTTCATTTTGATATGAGACTCCTCAGCGGTAGGCACCCAAGACTCGGCTAGAGACTGAACACAAGATACTCGAGTTTCATGACGAACATTTCAACCATTTAGGTATCTAGTGATCCACAGTTTTACTTTTGCCAGTTCGTGACACTGAGCGACCATACATCAAGGTCTTCAGTTGGCATCCGCCTTCCTTTCGACTGGTTGACCCCATACGTGATAGCTTCTCGTTAGAACTTCAAGATATCCATGTCCATGTATATATATATATATGTATGTGTGTTTCCCATCCATGCGGTAAACTGTATTTAAATACTGCGAGATCGGAGTAATAACAGTGGTGGATATATTTGTAATAATGATGCTAATTAAGGATATTCAGGTTGAATGACAACGAAAAGAGATTATGTAAGATTTTTGAGACCTTTCATAGCGTGCATATAGATTACAATGAGATGGAAACATTGTAGAGCTTATAAACAATCCAATGATTAATATATAGTAATCGAGGCAAACAACCTCGCCTGGTTAACTAGTTTACTAGTTACTAGCCGGTCCTAAGCCCGGGTAAAGAGGGAAGGTTGGGCATAGGGCTAGCAACCCTACCCCGTAAAACAAATCTAACCGCTAAAGAAACTTCAAAGCACAAACAAAATATAAAAAATGAAAACAAACTTATTCCCCGCTGGAATCGGAGAGGCGAAATGACGCCAGTTGGTGAAAGCCTTCGGGAAGCCAATTGGCCGATGTGTCTTCTCTCGATGAAAGCGAAAGTAAACGTGGGGACATGGAATGTCCGCACGATGTTTGAACCCAGTAAGGCAGCCCAGATTGCAAAGGAGATGAGAAGGTATAACATCGAAGTGCTTGGGATTTGCGAAAGCAGATGGAATGGGAGTGGACTCTCCAAACTGTCAACTGGAGAATCAATAATCTACTCCGGTCACCCAGACGCCAACCACGAGCACACTGAGGGAGTGGCTATCATGATGTCCTCAAGAGCATCGAAGGCTCTCATGCAGTGGGAACCAATCTCCTCCAGGATCATGACAGCAAGATTCAACTCAAAAGGAAGAAAGGTCACAATCATACAATGTTATGCACCTACAAATAATGCAGAGCAAGAGAAAAAGGAGGAATTCTACAGACAACTTCAGTCAACACTGGACAAGACGTCAGTTGGCGATATCAAAATTCTAATGGGCGACATGAATGCCAAACTGGGAGGGGACAACACGGGAAGAGAACTAACCATGGGTCGAGAGGCGCTAGGTGAAATGAATGAGAATGGAGAATTGTTTGCAGAATTCTGCGCATTCAACGATTTGGTGATTGGAGGCAGTGTGTTCAGGCACAAGGATATCCACAAAGCGACATGGACTTCACCAGATGGACACACTAAAAATCAAATCGACTTTATCTCAATCTCAAGAAAATGGAGACGCAGTCTACTTAACACAAGGTCAAGAAGAGGAGCAGATGTAGGTTCAGACCACTATCTAGTGCAAGGAACCTTCCAAATCAAGTTAAAAGCCTTCAAGGAAGCTGGTGATAGACCTCAATTCAAGTACAACACTCGGAAACTGAAGGATGAAACTACAAAGGAGATCTTCAAAGCAGCCATCAAGACAAAATGGGAGACGTCGAGGGACATCCCTGAAGAAACCTGTGTGGAAGAACACTGGAAGTCTTTGAAAGCTATGTGGAAAGAAACCTGCACAACAGTATTAGGAAGGAAGAAGGAAGACAAGGAATGGATCTCGACGGATACCTGGAAGCTGATAGAGGAGAGGAGGATGGTGAAGCAGAAGATAAACCAGTGCAAGGATGCTCAACGACAAGAGGAACTGAGCACAATGTATAAAACACTGGATAAAGAAGTGAAGAAGAGTGCACGCAAAGACAAAAGACACTTCTACGACACACTGGCAAGTGAAGCAGAACAGGCTGCAGGTAAGAGAGACCTGACGACATTGTATCAAATAACCAGGTTGCTATCAGGGAAGAGACCAACACAGATGAAACCAATAAAAGATGAAGAAGGAAATTTAATTACAAAAGAAGAGAAACAGAGGAAACGATGGGCCGACCACTTCAAGAAGCTCTTGAATCGACCACCACCTGCACTTCGTCCAGAAATACCACCTGCAGCCGCTGAATTACAAGTGAACATAAATCCCCCAACGAAAATGGAAGTCCTGAACGCCATAAAGCTACTGAAATGCGGGAAAGCAGCAGGACCAGATGGAATACCGCCAGAAGCACTGAGAACAGATGCAGAGACAACAGCGGACATGCTCACACCACTATTGCAGAAGGTGTGGAGGGAAGAGAAGGTACCTGACGATTGGAAGAAGGGTTACCTTGTCAAACTGCCGAAGAAGGGAGACCTCAGTGCTTGCAAGAACTGGCGAGGAATCACTCTCCTATCCACCCCAAGTAAAATATTAAGCCGCATCATCCTGGAGAGGCTTAAAGACGCACTGGATTCAAAACTGCGACCGGAACAGGCAGGCTTCAGGAAGTACAAATCATGTGCTGACCAAATTGCAACGCTTCGTATCATCATAGAACAGAGCGTAGAATGGCAATCAGCTCTATACCTCAACTTCATCGACTTTGAGAAGGCCTTTGACAGCGTCGACCGAGAAGTAATTTGGAAACTGCTTCAATACTACGGAGTACCGCAAACCTTTATCCGCCTCATTCAACAACTATATGAAGATGCCACATGCCAAGTAATCCACAATGGGAAGCTCAGTGATGCCTTTGAAGTGAAGACAGGAGTGAAACAAGGTTGCCTACTATCCCCCATGATATTCCTTATTGTGGTGGACTGGATCATGCAGCAAACAGTAGGCAGCGAGAAGAGGGGGATACACTGGACGACGGAAAAGAACCTAGAAGACTTGGATTTCGCCGATGACTTATGCCTAATGTCACATAAACTTGAAGATCTGCAGGCAAAAACTAACAAGACGGGACTTCAGGTGAATATAGAGAAGACAGAAGTGATGAAGATACCGCACCACCAACATCAACAACAACAACAAACTCCAATCACCGTCAACGGGAGAAACTTGAAGGAAGTAACCTCCTTCACTTATCTAGGAAGCACTGTTTCAACTACAGGCGGGACGGACGAGGACGTCAAAGTCAGAATTGGAAAAGCAAGACAGGCGTTCATTAGCCTGAAACCAGTGTGGAGATCTTCTGCACTCAGCATGTGGAACAAGATACGGATTTTCAACACCAACGTCAAGTCAGTGCTCTTGTATGGCTCAGAGACTTGGCGCGTCACGAAAGGGATTTCCAATAAACTACAGACATTCATCAACAACTGCTTACGCTCGCTGCTGAAGATCAGATGGCCAGAAAAAATAAGCAACAAGGAACTCTGGGAACGAACCAACCAAGAACCTATCACGCAACAAATATGCAGGAAGAAGTGGAGATGGATTGGCCATGCACTGAGAAGGCCGACTGAGGACATCACGCGTCAGGCCCTCGAGTGGAATCCCCATGGGAAGCGACGAGTTGGACGTCCGAGGGTGACATGGAGGAGGTCATGCGAGGAGGAAATGAGAGGTTGTGGGCTGTCGTGGAACCAGGTTCAAAAGATCTCGGAGAACAGAGGTCACTGGAGGCGTGCTACTGAAGCCCTATGTTCCACTAGGAACCCAAGGGACTAATAATAATAATAATAAATCGAGGCAAACAGAAAATGTTTTGTTAACAGTTGTAATTACTGGGATGATTCAATCAAGTAACACCAGGAACTATTAAACAATGAAAATAATCACGGTAATGACGATCGGACAAGTGGAAGAAAACAAAAAACCAAGACAGAGGTAGAAATAAATACTGTACGTACTGTTTCCTCACACTTAGGTTAGGCTTCAGTTCTTGGATAGCCATGGCTGCTGTTGTTTTTGGAACCTGAGAGGCTTCGATAGACAACCTTAAAATCTTTTCTAGGTTTCCTTTTGTCATTTATCTTCATTTTGTTTGTATTTTGTGTTTTATATTTCCACTTCCTGGTCTCACTTTACTTTTTTAATGATTTTCATCTACTGGATGTTGTTATCATAATAAACAACTCATGCGTTCTGATAAACAGGATATACTTTCAACTATTATTGTCCTGTACTGACGTTTGTTATTGTTATTCTTATTATAACTGGCTGTCTGCTGCGTAGTTGCTTGGTAAAACAATCTTCATGAATAACTAAATCATGTCTATATTACTCAAATTAAAGTCTTATCAAAATTGTACCCTTATTGACTGTTCTTTTCATAAAATACTAAAGTTTTTCTCAATAATTTGTGGCAGTTATCATTATTACATTTTTATTTTTCTGTTCAATAAAAGCAGACTCTATATCTACAGCTAATTACTTTTAATGGGAAACAGTGTTCATTTATGTTATTAGCTAAAGTAACTGACAAACTTATCTAAATCTGATAAAAAGCATAAGGATGTTTCACGTGAAAATACAAGATAGACAGTAAACGTAAATATTTTACTACATAACAAAATCTGTTTACCGTCTTAAAAGCATTCCAGATATACAACAGTATTTCCCTGATGCGTACATTATTTCCAGCATTCTTAAAGTTTATGTTACATAAAAATAAATTCAGTTCAGTTAAATATGAAACTGATAACAGTTCTAAGTAGAACACTACGTCACGACGAGAACAAACCCTAGGCTTATGAAAATGAATCACTGGTAGGATTTTCAGAAATCTTGAAATGGCGACAAACTTAATTGGCTAAGGATCATACTTTTCTAATTGGATAAAAAACTGGAATCTAGTCTGTACAATGCAATGACAGTGGAGTTTACACCATAAGTTATAGATGATGGGTATTATTCAAGCTTTTAAATTATAGAATGACAAACAGTTTTGTTCTTGAATTTTAAAAAAATTACATGCAGCAGGGATGATGTCTGCAAAACTCTACAACGAAGTAAGTTGTGAGACCGGGAAGGATGTCCAGGACTATAGAATCTTCTATGAAAATTGTGTAATTACTTTGATATGATTATAAGTAGTCGGTTGCATTTTGAGTTTTATCTCGCATATGGTACGTTGTCACTGCGTGGTTTGTAGCATAAACAAACTGGCTTACAATAATACCGTTCCTGAGACACTGATTTCAACTATTTGTTTGGTATAATTAATACAAAATCTGATACATATTTATATCTCCATAGGATGCAATCTTCTCGACCACTTCAATAACAACCAACCATTCCACTGAAACTTCTACTGCTTTTCAACAGCTGAAATATTTAAGTAATTAATATAAAATATCACACCACAAACTGTGTGAATAAGGATAAAGCCCCAAGGGAATGCAACAACAAAATATATCACTGGAAAACTTAGGTATTTGAAAACCACTAAGGCTGATCTGCGGATTTTCGCAGCCATATCAGAGTAATCTATACACTGGACAACCGTTTTGTTCATTCAGGTTCGACCTCATCAGTTGTGTACTGAAACAGATTCAGGTCACTGAGTCGACTGAGTTCAGACCACTTGAAGCTAGCTACCCGACTAGTTAAAACCAGTATACCTAAAACGGAATAATCATTTTACAAATGACTTACAAACTTCACATTCCACCATGACTACTCTCACAGCTAATTAGTTTTTCAACTGTTCAAATGTAGTGTCAATTGGGTTTCTGCTGGAAACCATACAGCCAGGATAACAAAATGTAACACAAAAGTGTCATGAACTAACCTGAATGAAATGAAATTCAAATTCAAGGGACGTTAACTAAAAGTATACCGAATTTTGCCAAAATTGTCCTCATTATGCTTTATTGTTAACTAACTACCTTGTTCCAACTTGGAAATCATCAGTAGTATCAATCTAAAATCTTATCGCGTATCTCATTGCTGCCTCTAACAGGCGCCTTATGATTGAGTAACTGAGTTGAAATAATGTCGTTTGCATTCCCACTTTTTGGTTCATATTTAGTTCAGCAACTTTGGATATCATCATTCGGCTTTTGTCTTCACACCTTATTTATTCGGTTTCACAAACCACAGCCCCCTGTTACAAACACAATACATGCATCTGGAAGTAAGTTACTAACAAAAATGGAAAAATACTGACCATTAGTGTGAAAACGGTAAGGTGTTGAATCCAGGACGTGACGGACCCAAATTTGACTTGATTGGAGGTATTAGTTCATACTACTTAGAAATCCCCAACTTGGATGAAGCAGAGTGAGAATAACGGCTTTAGCAGAATAGTATGGATCCATTTTATTCCGTGGTTTCTCATCAGCTACTCACAGCCTTAAAACAGATTTCACATCAATTTATACAGAATGTTTGCATACTCGAGTCACTTTGATAGAAAATTGTCAGCTTGAATTGAAGATATCATTGATATGAAGTAATTGGAAATACGAATTGAGTGAATAAATACGCCAATGTATAGAAGGATTAGACGAATATTCAAGAGTAGAAGTTCGGATACATGAGGAAGATCTAATTATCTGAATCCTACTCACATTAGCTCTTAGTCAACTGAAATCTTATAACCTTTCAAGCATTTTGTGCAACTTACCTAAAATGTTGAATCCACTTATCTGTACTTCCGCTCTGAAATATTCGTCTAATCCTTCTATACATTGGCGTATTTATTCACTCAATTCGTATTTCCAATTACTTCATATCAATGATATCTTCAATTCAAGCTGACAATTTTCTATCAAAGTGACTCGAGTATGCAAACATTCTGTATAAATTGATGTGAAATCTGTTTTAAGGCTGTGAGTAGCTGATGAGTAACTACGAAATAAAATAGAAACCATGCTGTTCCGTTAAATCTATTGGTTTTGCTTCATTTAAATTTTCAAAGGGGAAGAATGACATGAAAGTGCATGAAACAGTTGTCCAGTATCCTAAGCTTTCCGACAGTTTCCCAGTTTGTATTAAACTTTAAACAAAACACCCCGAGAAGACTTAGATTCTCCAGATTCATTCTCTACAACTTTGAACATTTCCGTCATTGTAAATAGCATAAATCAGTTCTTCACAAACCAGCCATCTGAATGACGAATTTCATCATTAAAGTCCAGGTTTGGATGAAGCAAGAACTCATTATTTGAAAATAGTAACCCTTCCAAATAGTAGGTGTAAACTCGTGTGCTTCAGTCTCCTGTTCGTAAACGTAGACAAATGCAAGGCGTTAAAAATAAGATCACTTTTGGTCATCCTCTTCGACATTTAATTCTGAAAGCGTGAAACTCATTGAAAGGTTTGATGAACTTAGCCCTTCATAAGCTTAATCTTTTACATTCCCAAGTATTTTTTGTACGTAAGAACATCATAAATGTAATCTTCAACTACACTCAGAAATTAAACGATGAGCACTTTCGGCGATGACCATATGACTACATGAAATAAGAGGCTAATTTATTTAGGCTAATCAAGTCGACGTATAAAGGGATGCATAAGACAGCATCTCGTAGATTTTGATTATACTAATTCTTTGAGAAGTTGGACCTTGGCAAGAATGTTTGAAAAATTCAAGAAACCATTTTTAACACAATGCAAAAATGTTTAGAGTCTCATTCCATCTGAAGTACCTTCTAGAAAAAAGTTACCGACATAGATCTTTGATATTTTGCTCAAAATCGTACAACCCTTTAGCTGGATGTTTTAATTCATTCTGCATCATTTCATTTTATTTTCAACATAATTTGCATAACAGTCCAGAAAACAATTGAATCCAGCGTAAATGGCCTTAGCGTTTTTAGATGGTCACACACACACACACATAGGTAGGAGTAATCTAGCCATGCAGTTAAGGGTGGGAGAACATGTACCTAAAGGGTTTCAAAAATAAATGGAGTGTAAAACCGTGATAAACGTTGGTGCGAGACGATCTTCTTCATTTATACCCAAATATATCATAGAAACAGGTCACAAAATTAATGTTCAAAACGCTTTCAAAGTTTTGTATGAAAACAATCAGGGATGTATACTGAAACTTACAGAAGCTATAGCCCTAACCAAATTGAAACCACCTTTGCGTGTACAAGAACAACCTGTTCTGACACTACACCTACGTTGCTTGGTAAACTCTGTTTCCTTACTAAGATTAACATCAAGTATGTCACTTCTTGTTTGTTCTCATCTCTTTTAATTTTAATCCCCTATTTTGTTAGTTGGTGTATTTGTCCTCAAACTCTTCAGTTTAATATAAACTAACTTGACAAGCAAATGTGCGACCAGATTGTTCGAAATAAGTTATTCAAACAAGTCAGATTGTTCATATAAACTTCGTCTTCTAATTACCTACCAACACTGAGAATTCCATGCTGTATCAAACACATTATCTGGAATAAAGTGCTTATTTTCATCACTATTATTATTATTAATGCCATCTAAATCGGGTAGCAAACTGTGACAGAATTTCTGGAGCGTTGATAATAAATAAAAAGCCTAAAAGATTAGAATATCAGTCGTTTCATTATTAACTTTGAAATGTTATATATGAATTAATAAAGGTGCATTTTTCAAAAAATTTCAAACTTGAACAATTAATCAAACACTCTGATCAATTGTTTCACAAAAGCTGTGGGGTGGATCAAAAGCTAATATTATTTAGTATTCAGAAGAAACTCCTTGTGAAACGCTGGGATTATTTATTATAGGCACACAGATTTATTCAAACAAAGCGTATGTCTAGTTGGAAGTTTTCACTCGACCCCTGACACTAGTGAAATCTTGGACGCAATTCATTTAAAATACAAGCTTTAGATACGTATACATTACAATGCTTGAAATAAAATAATTTTAGTATCTCTCCTTGAAAGTTTGGTTAGAGTCTGTTTAGGGAAAGAAAGTGTGAGACTCGGACCATATCTGCTGGAAAGTTTAAATCATTTTTTATTTGAAATGGTCAGAGATCTCTTCAAAGAAAACTAACATATAGCGTTTGCTGACGTCTAAAAGTTGAAAAACGATATTTAATTCATACACATGCTTATATTCATTGGTCAACCATATCTTGTAACTTTTTTTTATTTCTAGAACTTATTCATTATTCCACGTCTAAATGTAGATATATCAAGATGTTATGTTTAAAGTTGGTACGGGTGTGCATATCAACACCTTTTGAGAGGTTTAAGATACCGCAATTTCTTAAACATTTATGGTTATATTAGTGGTGTATACAAAATACGACTGAAACACTGGCACTTAAAATGGCCGCTTAAAAAACATTTAAGACAAAGTCATTATCATTGTGGAAAAAAGGGGCATTATATTGAGGAAAAACGTATTATGAACTTTGGTGAAAAAGTTTGCAGAATGACAGATTACCACCTGGAAATTTTTGCATAGTCAACACAACTTTACGTATGTATCACTAATGCTGCAACCATTTGGTTACAGATATTTCTTTAAGCGATTTAGTTTAAAATATTCTCTCAGCGACCAAGAATGACACAACTTGGTTACGTTTGACCCCGAGTGTCTTAAGTTTATCCACAGCAAGACAGATGTGACTGTAAAAAACATCGTTGATGAACCACAAGTTGTAACTCTGAGAACTCTATTCAATTACGTTGTCGTAGCTTCATGCTAAATCATGTTAACGGCATATGCAACGCATAGAAAGAAATTACTTAATGATGAGCGGCACTATCACTAGAACATTCAGTATCTCTTTTAAGTCGTTCAGCAGTTTTTAGTTGTTTGTTGGACATATAACTGAAAACCCTGGAGAATCAATCTGAAATTCCATGATATGTCAAAAAGATTTTATCGATATATCTGCTGCTTGTTACCTGCTTAAGTAACTGATACAATTTCATAATTTCGATTTTTCTTTTGTCGCTTATACGAAGGCCACTTAAGATAAACAGGTAGTACTCTAAAATTGGAAGGATGCTCACTTTGTAGAGTAGGACCCTTGATTCAGTGCTATAAAAGTTACGGACGATGCATCCAAGGAGTCTACGTGACTCAGATGTGATACAAGCCGTCTGCTCAGAGAATGTTAAGTCACTGGGATATCTAAGACCAAGATCTAGCACTGAAGAACCTCTAGGTAGCCTTTACCCACATACTTCGAGAGACACATCTAGGTTATCGCTGCCTATGCTAGGCCAACCACATTTATCAATGTTGAACTGGAGATGGGACTCTTCACACCATTTAGCAACTTCACCTAATTCTTGTCGAACAGTAGATAGCGTATTACCTATTTCATGGGTGTGACATGAGTTTACAACCTTAAGGTCATCAGCGTATAGGAATGTTTCCCCTTCAGTGAAGCACTTGCATACACTATTGATATAAGCTATGAACAACAAAGGTCCAAGGATACTACCCTGTATTACTCCACTAGTTATGAGCCTAGGTGTAGACTGCATTGAATTTACTTTGACGATTTGGCTCCGATCACTAAGAAATGATTTTGGCCAATGAAGTAAGGGGTCACGGATACCAATCGATTGTAGCTTATCAAAGAGAATACTGTTTGGCACCATGTCAAATGCCTTTGATATATCAAAGTATAGAACAATGACGATTTTACGTGCCTCGCGGCCACTAGTGACAAGGTTGAAGAAGTCGAAATGGCAAGTAACGCAAGACCTGTTTTTAATGAAACCGTGCTGAGACTCTGTGATGAGCTTTTCACTAAGAAGATAATCAGACATGCCGCTCCTAATCACTTTTTCCATGATTCAGGAGATGACTGGCGTTATGATAGGTCTGTAGTTCCCAACATTCGCTTTGTCACCAGACTTGTAGCTAGTTTTCCACTCGCTAGGATACTCCCCACTTTCCATTGATAGTGTGAATATCTTAAGCAAGAATAGTGGCATATCATCACCACTGTTTCTGATGACTATTGAGTTTAGGCCATCTATCCCCGTACCTGTCGATAGTTTCAGGCTTTTGACAGCCTCAATGATACTTTTGACAGTGAACTCCACTTTAGTACACGAACTAGCGGTAATTGGAGTAAAGCTAGTGGGGTTGAGGGCATTAGGATTGAAATTAGCGAATGATTTACCAAACAGTTCACTAATCTTGAGGGGATCGTTGTGTACCACCTCATTATGTAGTAGATAGGCTACATCCCTTGATGGCGTCAGAAATTTACTCAGAAGAGATGTCAACTTGTGTATTCTAGAGCCACTTTGAGAGCGATGATCTCTTCATGTACTGCATGTTTCGCATATAGTGTCTTGATAGATTCGTAAGTCTCATGAATTAAGTGCAGTGACATGAAGTCTTTCGACGAGTGGTGATGTGATGATAATTTCCTAAGTACAGAATACAATGGTTTATATGCATATTAACAATATTTTCGGTTGTTTTCAGGTCATTCTAGAAAAACACTCCCTAGTTATTTTGTCTCTTCAACCAATGTGGTATTTACACGTTTAATCGTGTCTCTACTGAAAAAATCACAGAATGTTCACTGTTTGTGAACGATCCTGCGGAACTGAGGCTCTATCTTATGGTCTAGAAAATCACATGGGACTCCCATATAATAATACTTATATTCGGTTGTAATTCCTCTGGAAGTCAAATCACTAAGAATAGCTACAGAAATGTTTCATAATTGTCTTTAAAGTGAGCCTCTTTGCTCAAATAAGACTTTTTAATAGGTCCTAATGTGGATTTTTCAAACACTTAGTACTTTGACGGCTCTTGACATAGCTTAAAACTCTTACAGGGATCTTCAATTTTTTTGGATGTTCTTCAAATTGATGCACTTACTTTACAACGTTTGGCAGTAGAAATATATGTCGACAAATGTACAGTCTGTAAAAATGTGTTGTGTATTCACAAGAAGTATTTGAGACCTGCTACTTTCCGACAAAAAATGCAAGAAACGTTTAGACACAAGACACAAGAAACTCTCATTTCGACCTGTTTGAAAAATCAGAGGTGAAGTCACAAAAATCATAACCCTAATTAAGTGATAGTTAGATATTAAAATTTCAACACCCTTTGGAGAATTCGTCATACTATTATCAATTGGAACATCGATTCACAATCTACACTTTTTCTGAGTATAGGAGATGGAAAAATCATTAAAGTTTCAATAGACGAGCAAAATAAGTAAATGCCTTGAAAATGTCTATCGAAATATCAAGAAAACCTTGTTGAATAATAAGTATTTTAGTAACATTCATAATATGAATGCAACATCCTGTGAAGTTAGCGTTAACAAGAGGGGAAAAACTGAAAGAAGTGAATGATTTGTATATTATTGAAGTATCATATGAGGAGTTTGATATTCTAAGGAATTAAGTTAAAGATTAAAAACGTTGTCACTCAAATTGTTTAAAAAGTGACAGTACTCATACACTTAAAAATGAAATACAGTATAAATTTAATGACTTTTGAATTTGGTGATTGTAGGTTCATAATATCTGTTTAGATGTGATTCGGATTCAATATGCTAATGTGAATGGAAATGATTTCTAAGTTCTACATTTCACCCTAAAAGTATTTTTGTTCAAAAGTGTTTGACATACATTCTGACATGTCCAAACTTTAAAACAATAGCCATTTAGGCACTGAACATGTTTACTTTACAAATGACTCTTATTCCTAATAAAAGGTAACTTATTTACGAATGCAAACCGTTTTCTTTAGCATCAACTTTCTAAAATTTAGTTTTATAGCAACTAAACACAATATAGGAATAAATTCAAGACGTATAAGAAAAATAAAATCCGAAGACATTTTGCTTTTTGCATAAAAAAATACTACCCTCATATTTGTTCTGGTTTACACATTTAAGCGACTAATGATTTTCATAATTATTCTCTTCTTAATTATAAGGCTGATATTTTATTCGATGAATGCATGATTAATGAAGTTAGATCTCTCATTTTGTTGGGGAAACTTCTGAAGCCATTCATCATGAGATGAATTATGAAATTCTGTTATCTAAACTTCTAGAACTGGTTGATATTAACTTCGCTACCTTAGGAATGGAAATGATTGGGATGAATCAGTGAATAAACTGGTTGCATGAGATGACTTGTACTTACTTTTGAATACGGTCTCCCCTATTAATGAGATAGAAGTGATAAGCATAGTTTTCAAACAAATATGTTGTTGGTCATATAGTAGATGAAACAAAAGTATTTCAAAGAATTTAAACACGTGTAGATCTTTGTCAGAAACATCTCTGTAGATTAGCAATACAAGAAAATAACAGTCAGTTTTAAGTTTGACAGGCTGCAATGTGAACACACAAATAAAATGAATTGAAGCTGTTCATAGCAGTAAAGGTAGTGTTTACGAAAAATAAGACTGTATGTGATACCACGTATAAAGAAACTTACAGTGACCGTTTACTATGCATGTTCATCATGAAAAACATTTATCACAGTTTAAATGAATGCTACTAGCATAATCATTATAGAAGTAGGGAAAATACTTTGATTTTACACTATCCATCTGTTGCGTTTTGGAAGCTTTCAACTTGCGGGTAGTTCAAATCATTCATTACTAATTAGTTAATCACTAAAAACATTCATTCTCTTCCTTTTCAATATCAAACAGTGTAAGTCAATATCAGAGCTGGTATACGACATTTTTTGTTTGCAAGTATTTATAATCCAGTTTGCACATGTTTTAACAGTTTCATCATCCTTTCCTACTGGATATTTTCTATGAAAGTCTTTGAACTCCACTTTTTTATCACATTTCATGATGCTTCTAACTGACTATCAGAGACCTTCTTTAATTAAGCATTTCAAGCAAACCGAAATAATGTTAACTCATTGATATCTAGAGTCTTTCTGTCAGTAAGTACAAAAAGAAAAAGGAGCTTTTATGGCTCATTTACCATCGATACGCGTTTTATATTTCATCATAAACTCAAAATTAATAATGAAAAGTAAATAAGGAAGATACGAATAAGTTATCGAATACTTCTGTGGTGCTATCTGAGTACGCTACATATTGTTTTTATTGTGAGGTGTAAATAAGTGACCTTTTCGTTGAAGATTACATGACTAGTTTAATGACCGAGAGAAAACATCAAAATGTACTTCTCATTTCAAATGTTATAAGCTTCAACAGTTGGATCCATTACAGTACTGCTCGAAATGAATTTCAAGCAATCTATTTAACTATAATCAGTTTTAAGCTTAATTTATTTACTAAATTCGTAAGAATTCGCACACCATTATTTATTTCAGATGCTCTGTGAAATTACTTAACACCGAGAAAATGAATGATGAAAATAGATAGCAAAAACTTGCAGTCAGTCAACATTAGAAACAAAGTTTTCAGTTTAATCAAATGATTGATAGTATATGCACAAAACTGAAGGAAAAGTTTGTTTTCTTTACTAAAACAAACGGTGCTCAAAGAGTGGAGTTCTTAAGAACTGAATAAATTAAAGCATAGGAAAGAATTCTCCCAACAGATGAGCCATTCAGAGTCGCAGAGAACTGACAATGAAGACAATAAATATAATACATGAAATATGGCAAACTTTAACTTAAGGTAGAATGTATACTACTGAAGGCAGATCAGCATAATTAGATAAAGGTATACGAGAACTTAACCCACAAAAGTTTATTTGATTAGAAATATTTCTTTCGACGATGTTTATCAGTAAAGTCTATGACATTTGTCTTCATATTTAAAGCCCATCGACTGAAACCCCATGCATCATACAGTCATAGAGCTATCATGTAGATTCACTATTGCTATCTGTTGCACCAGAAACTCAAAAATTATAGACAAGGTTACTCACTTAACAAATCTTCACAAACCACGATTGTAGTATGTTGTCAAGATTTCCTACTAAACGTTTGTCAACTAAGTAAACCAAAATCATTAGCTTCTCTTAGTATAATTCTGTTGCATTCAAGTGCTTTTTGTCTGATATTCGCTAGCTAGGTTATTTGACACCAATAATAATATTTATGAGACAATAAAGTTTCAAACTGTCAACAGAACCCAAAGTGCTTAATTCAAAAGTCTGAACAACGATAAACTATTTTAATTAAGTCAAACTAATGTTTTGATCATCAGCAACAATTACAAGCAAAATATTTTCGTAGCACTGACACCATCAGGTAACAAATAGCTGTTCATCAACAAATTAGAAAAATTTATGGATTCAACTGTCAATTTGTGACACAGAAGATGATATCGTTGGTTTCTACTTCCTGATCAATGTATTTAAAATCATCTTAATAACCTCATGAGTTAATTAGAACTTAAATAAGAGAAGAAAACAAATCAACCAAATGAACTGAGACTAAAATTTTATTTGGAAGAAGAAATATTTCAGTAGAAGTTTCACTGTTAGGTATACTGTCAATCAAGTTCCATACATGACGTAATTCTGTCCTGATTGTTCTCTCGAATGTCTGAATGGAGTTATTGATCGACAAACATATCGCTGGAATTTCGTGTTGATCACGTGATTTCTTATCGTAATAAACTGTAATAACGACTGGAGACACGTGAAACGTAGAATTTTTAATGTTATTTGTTCAAGTTAGATTATGTACTTCGGAGTAAATTTGGTTTCATTGTTTAACTTTACTTCCTTGTATCCAAAGAAAGTGTTTTTATCATATAAAAACACTTACACAAATTAAACTTTGCGTTTATTTCAAATATATAACATAAGTAATGAAAAAATAGTAGAAGACATAACTAAATATTATTGAAAAATACTAATGAAGAGACTGAAAAATAAAAGATTCTTATCAGCGAAAAATATACGTTTCAAGTTGTATAACTGTATTTATAATCGAAAAAGTGTCAGATAGTTGCACCAGAAATTTGATAATTTAATAGGCACATGACACAATGAGTAGTCGTGGGTTGTTTGGTTCGAGTGAACAGGATGGAAAAACCATTAAAGAAGGATTTTTTTTGAAATGTGAAATAAGGATCAAGTTATATTAAGATGGATAAAATGATGGTAGTCCTGGCAATCAAAATGAAATATACATGGTGGAGTGGTTTAAAATTACTAACCAGTCATAACCTTGTATCGAAAATACTAAACTCCCAAACCAGCCATATCTCAGATAGTTTTAACAGAACCAGAGAAATGCTTCGTTGATACCAAGTTAAGGAAAAGCTTCTCAAGAAATACTTTCTTGATCATACATAGCTAGTGCTTCAGCTATGAATAAGTTACCATGACATTGGCCTTCGAAGGAGCTTGAGTGAGCTCTGTAAATCGATCTAATAAAAGAATCATATGGAGCTAGATTACTTGAATAATTTAGATGTGTATATATGGATAAGGCATCACAGAAGCACTGAAACTTATAGAAACAAGTGGATATGCACATAAGCAACAAACTACCCTTCATACATTGTCTAATCAAACGACTCCTCGAAGATACCAAACAAAATCCCTTACAATACCAAATAGTCAAGTGCAAAGCGACTGAACAACTTTTTGATAATAAGGTAGTTAAGAAAGAAGTATTTCTTCACTAAAAAATAATCTTGTCCCTCTTATTTACGAATAAATAGGTTACTTATGTCAGCAACGAAAATCCATTCATAATTCCCATTGTGACATCAAAAATAAGATATTTAACTAAAAAGACTCTTTTTCAAGGAATTTATTTTCAAGCTGCATATTCGTGTGTATACATATATAAATTCATGAAAAAAAATTCAAATAATGGGACGTTAATAGGATAATAATGGTGGTTATCATAATAATAATAATGCTAGTTGATGACGTAAAGGTAGAATAAAAAAATAGCGTTATTTAAGATTTATAAATGGCTTATAGGGTGCACACAAATTGAAAAGGGGTGAAAACGTAGTGGATTTAATAAACAATCAAAGGATTTTATTTTATTTATTTATCCCTTGGGTTCTTACTGGAACATGAGGCTTTAATAGCACAAACCTTTAACGATCTTATTCAATAGCAGCTATATGCTATATGCTGCCACATGCCGAGTGATTCACAGTGGGAAGCTCAGTGATGCCTTTGAAGTGAAGATAGGGGTAAGATAAGACAAGGTTGCCTATTATCACCGATGATCTTCCTGATTGTGGTTGATTCGATTGGACAAGATCATGCAACAAACTGTGAGGAATGAGAAGATAGGCATACCCTGTTTGATCAATGAAAATACTCTAGGACATTTGGATTTCGCTCATGATGACTAATGTCGCACAAACTCGAAGAGCTACACGTAAACACTTACAGGTTGGCTGAAGAGGTAAGGTAGCAAAGACGCGGCTTCCTTCAGGTGAACGTAGAGAAGATGGAGGTGATGTAGTTACCCAACCAACAACAACAAGCACCAATCACCATGAACGGTAGAAACCTAAAAGAAGTTGTCGGCTTCACCTAGTCTAATTAGGCAGCAGTGTTTATACTACAGG
The DNA here is from genome assembly GCA_944470555.2 of Heterobilharzia americana. Taxonomy (NCBI): domain Eukaryota; kingdom Metazoa; phylum Platyhelminthes; class Trematoda; order Strigeidida; family Schistosomatidae; genus Heterobilharzia; species Heterobilharzia americana. The sequence continues at coordinate 49,125,725 of OX104128.1, forward strand.
CGGCGACATAGATGAGGATGTCAAAGCCAGGATCGGAAAGGCAAGACAGGCCTTCAGTAATCTGAAACCAGTTTGGAGATCTGCAGCACTCAACTCAGAATTAAGAACGAGATCCGGATTTTGAACACTAATGCCAGTCAAGTCAGTTTTTCTATGTGATACTTGAGAGACTTAACGCGTTACGAAAATCATTTCCAACAAACTACAGACATCATACATGAACAGCTGCCACATACACTGGCTCACTCTATACTGAAGATCTGATGGCCAGAAGGAATAACCAACAAGGAACTCTGGACGGGCAACAAACCAACGAAGAACCTATAGCCGAACAAATATGCAAAAGAAAGTGGGGATGGATTGGATTGGACGTACACACTGAGAAGACCATTTGGGGACATCAAGCACCAGGTTAGACCGGGCCAGACCAGGCAGTCGAGTGGAAGACAAATGGTAAACTATGAGTTTGGCGTCTGAAGGTGACAAGAAGGAGATCTTGTGAGTAAGAAACGAAAGCTAGTAGGCAGTCGTGAAACCATGTTGAAAAGTTTGCAGAGAACAGAGTGCAGCGGAGACGTGCTATTGAGGCCTCATGTTCCACTAGAAATCCAAAGGAAAAATAATAATAGCAATTTCATCTAATAATCATTGCATGGAACTTGGTAGAAATGAAGCGAGAGATATAGAAATTTTGCCGTTTATAAAAATGAAGAGTATAAGGTGACATGACTAAAAAATCAGATGTCCGGAGTTCTGTGGTTACATTGATATGATTATGAGCAATAATATATGCTCAAAACATCATCAAATAGATAATAATGTATCACTATGCGATATATACCAAATAAACAAATTTAATATGGTATTACATCCCACCACAGTGTCCAAGTTCTACAGATATGCTCTAATGATTGGTTATACAAGAGCAAATCAGATATCTTTATAGAATAGTTGGAAGCATCAGTTTACCCTTTTCATAAACTAAATGATAGATTGTTATTCATTTCGAAAATCAAGACAGGCATTCGAAAACAAGTTCATATCTTTGAAAAACCGAAATTTGTCAAAATTCGCGAAATTTCTTCATATGTTTGAAGTTTGTCTTTCGTGAACTTTTATTTATGTAATCTATGACACTTTATCCATGCATTAATAAACTAAGCGTTATTTGCACTCACAACTAAGCACAAAATTAATTTTTTCTTAAGTCGAAAATAGATAAACGTTTTGATTCAATACTTGTATCAAACTTGTGTAAGATCTCGAGTTACTTCAATAAACCACGAAGCATTGAACTGTGTCAATTTTGTTAAAGTACAGAATAACAGGATGACGTTTGTGATATAAATTTATTATTAAAGGAAACCATAATAGTACCATTTTCAAGTTAACCAGATAATAAATATTACAATCAACCAAAAATATAAATAACTAAGCATGAAAATTAATTTCAAATATGAAGTAATAAATTAAATAATGAAAAAGAAAGTTATAACCTCAAGATTTGACATACCTTCAGGAAGAAACAAAGAATGCTAGCGAACAGCCAAGTAAAATGTGATTGGCACAGAAATGAATTTCTTCTGTGATAAATATTCCTACTGTGGAGAAGTTGACAGACAACAAGATTCCTATAGATAATGTTACGGATAGACTTAATCATACAAGAAGGGAATTTAATAGGTTAAATGATACAAGTTGTAATAGAAAGCAACACATCATCTAGGATCCCAAAAAACAGTAATTTGACTTGCTAAGTTGTAATAGATAGACAACAATAAGACCTAATTTCCGTTCTGTGTTTGTTTTAACTCAATGTTGCGTAATATTCCTTGTAGTCTTTGTTGCGGCTATTCGACTTTAAAATTCAAAAGATGATAAAAACTCAGAAAGTGTTGTTATAAACAAATAAAGTTGAATACTCAAATCACAAAGGATTTGAATTAATTTTTTTTAAAAACTGCCCGAAGCTGGTTGCTGAGAAAGTTCATGCGTACATATTAAATGCCTGGTAGAAACAATCTAAACATTCACACCCCATGGAGATGAAAGGAGATCAAAATGACAATTGGCAAACACCACCATTTCTTTTTTAAGTACATGGACTGTGCTATACTCAAAACCAGTCAATAACTGGATAGCTTTGTAGTGCAATAAACAAGAGGGAATACTGAAATTTATCAAATACCTGACCGTGGTAGTCAAGGCTTGGATGACGTTTCAAAAATCATGCCAAATTTTAAGTGAACACAATATGACCTGTACCATTTTAAAGGAAGAGTCAGTGCGACTTGCTTCGAGATGAGATTTCCCCAAGTTCTGATAAAATATTATCGGTGTGGCTAATCAAGTAGGACGTCAGCACAAACAATCATCGACGTCATTGGATGACGGCCACGTCATGTCGTGAGTTGACAAAAGTAGGAAAATCTGAACAGTTTGATTCCGACTCAGTGGCTCACTAGCATCGCGCTAGCCACGGGATCTGAAAGTCTTTGGTTCTATCCTTGATGAAGTCATAAGTGCACATTTCTGAAGGCCTAATGACTCTCACGTTCGCTCATATTTTCAATAGTTTTTCAGCTGGTGTCGGTTCATCATGAATTCCAACTTGAAATTGAGTCTTGAAAAAGATTAGGATTGGAAAATCCCTATCTGGAACATCAAAAAACTTCTCGCTAAGTCTTTCAAATTAAAATCCTTTACAATTCTGTTTGCACTTATTAGGTTCAAAATATGCCATATACACAGAGAATTCGCAGATTCATTTAATTTTCTCATGAATTTCAAATTCTTCCCCGTGATTCTGCATCAACCAATCCAAGATGATATGACTCAGAGATATAAAAGGAAAGTACTGTTCGAATGCTGAATTAAGCTAGTGATGGGCTTTGAAAGTGCAACTTATTTTCTATAACCACCTTTACCCACTGTACAGAAAAATGATTCACTTTAAGAGCTCACATTAGTTGGATAACCACTTGCAGCCCAATAATATATCATGGTTACACTGCCTCATATAATATTCTTTAGAGGTTTAGAGAAAATGGTAGATGAAAAGAAGATATTTGACATACTGTAGACAAAACATTTAACTTGGAAATATTGAGTTCTCCACCAGAACTTGATGGTATGTGTACTGAACTTTCCAACAGTCATTTTCTATGCTTTACTGCAATTAGTGGACTTTTTGCGACTACAACTTTATGAAGAGGCATTTTTGATATCTCAGCATTGACACTTTTTATAGTTAACAATATGTAAATTAATTTGTTTAAAATGTCTAACTGTGTAAATAAAAACTGATGTATATAGTTTATCTTAGAAAGTGCGTATTTGAAAGGTTTTGAGATGTAAATCGGTGTTCAAGGATATCAGATAAGTTCTAAAATCTGTCACAAAATGATGTTTACTTAGAAGTGAAACATCCTGGTTCTGTACTTATATTCATCAGTGATTATTCAGAGTAAATGGTTAATCCTCATTCCCGCTCAAAAGATGTATTCATGGTTTAAATTTGATTTGTGTTGATCTTGAGTTTAGGTTGTTGAATCGCAGATACTATTCAGACATGAATGTAATGTGGAATTGGAACTATCAGCCAATAGTTTGATAGTATCTGCTTACTTTTTAAGCTTTTTATTAGACTTCAGTATTTCATACAATGTTTGGCCTATGACTGACTGCGCCACTAGAAAAAGAGAACACACCTATAATTTTTGCAAAATGTATATGCTTGAAAAAGTAGTATGGAAAACATTTTTTGAAGACCTTACAAAATATAGATTGATAAATCGTGTCAAAAAGGTGATAATTCAGAGACAAACTTAGGGTTCGATTTTGTGACGTAGTTTCCTGTCATAGATAGAATCAAATTAATGGGCGATTAATTGTAAATAAGATCATGGGTGGATGCCTTGATGTTACAGACCACTTGAGTGTGACGGAGAGTGGCTAGGTTCGGGACCAATCACCTGCATGTAACTGACTTAAACTGAAAACACTGGCAAAATCAAGGAAGCAGCCCCAGTATTCTTACTTCTATGGTGGCTGATCACGTCATTCCAGTCTGTCAGAAAACCACAAGCTTTAATATTAAACTTTGCCACATGCACAAGCAGTGGTCATAATAACTCCGTATTTTAGTGGATAGCACGATAAGGTTTAATTTCAAGTTTTAGTGAGAACAACACCACTCATTAGGATGCAGGTACATCCAGTTTTTGAATCCCAAATGTGACAAAAGTCAAATTCCAGACTCCTCTTCTAGCTACCACTTCTTTTCAGCACCAAAGTTGAGTTTCGCTGAATTCATCTTTTTCCCCGGTGAATAACAGGTCAGTCAAAAGTAAGGCACTGGGAATTACTTGTGCATTCTTGATGTCATTGTAAGAAAAAGTTCATATTGAAGTCACATACAGTAACTTATCTTCTTACTTTGTCTACTATGGAATAGAACCTAATTTTCTGACAACAAGATGGTGAAAATGTTAACTGTTTTTCATTAAGTATAGATTTTCCAATATTAAAAGCTAATTTCTGTTCATAGAATCTTCTACGTCTCTCTTTTTTTTGATATATGCCTTATGATCATTTTTTAAATTAAGCACGTATAAAGATTTGTCTTCATACATTTCGTTGGTTCTTTTCTCCTTGACTTGCTATCATTCTATCAAAAAGTATGCTCATTTCAATGCACATGTTTTACGCTTTTTAAACATCTTTAGAACGAAGATTATCATTAGTAAGATAGCAAAAGTGTAAACTGTGAGTATTGTTTATCAACTTGAGAATCATGTTGGATAGAAACAACTGGAAATAGCTTTGTTTTTTATCTCTGTATGCTGAACATATACTGCACCTAAAAAACTTTCTCTAAAGTTTAAAATCTAAGAGAATAAACCGCATTTTTTACATAAAATTAAAACCTAATTACGTTGTTGTATAATCATTTCAAACATTATTCAGGACACAATCATTTTGCAGCTTCTAACCGCATATCACATATGTGCCAGACGTCCAGTAGAGATATAGCTCATTGGTGTAGTTAATCAGACTTCAACTGGTGAGTCATGGGTGAAAACTCTGCATCACTCAACGAAATTTGAGCAGTCAGGTAGAACAACTGCCTGTCACACAAGAGATGTGGCTCAGTGTTTACTGCACAAATTTGTATATGTTTCCTAAGTTGTTTTCCATTTGTTCGTTTGTAGGAATCCCACCTGGTAACTGGCAAATTTCAGATATTTTTAAAAATGAGTTCGATATACCACTTGAGCTTAAATATTAGAACTTCTGTCAAAAAACCTATGCTGATTTATTTAAAGTGTAATCCTTAATTATTTGTACATACTAATCACAGGAAATAACCTTTGGTTTTGGTGATTCATTCATTTGAATCAGTTACTGACAAACCTACAGCTTTACTCACCGGAAACACATTGCTGAGAATGTTTGAGATCTTATTTCTTAAATGACAGTCATCCAAAAGTACCCAATATAATTCAACTGTTGTAGAGCCTCTCAGCAGGACTTGCCCTCGGTTGCTCCAAGTGCAACATAGTAGTGACCCTCCTAGCTTGATGGCTACAAAATCACTAAAAATGCCTGATAACTCATAGCGAACGGAACAGGTAAGTGTATCATGTGCCTGGAAAAAATAAACCTCTGCGGTAATATGTAAGGATATAATTTTCGACCAGTACGTCCTATCAAAGTTCAACAGAAGTTGCATGCTGAAATTCTCAATATTTCTTCTACTGAATTTCAAAAAGCCTCATCGTTTGGAAACATGATGAATGATGTTACAAAGTCAGTTGGTTTTAGGCAATCAGCAGGAACTCTTTCTCGACCTAGCTTTCTTGAATGTTTGCACTCATCATCAGCATGTATCCACAACAGTGAGAGAACTGGATTCCATTCTTCGATTCGAACTTGCACTATGAATGGTTAAATGTAGCTTGAGTTGGATGCTATACTACCTGTCTCAATCTCTATGATTCTTTTTTCAAGTTGACTTTTAATTATTTATGCGTCAATCTTCTGCAAACCTTGATGTATGGCTTAGTTATGTTTTAAAAGTACTTTCCTTCTGTGAGGTCACAATTAAATTTATTGTGTAAATCTGTAGATAAACAACTGAGTGACTAAATGCCTTTATCCCAGTTAATTTATCATTTCTTCTTATGAAACAATAATGACAGAACAAATACAGGGTAGCAAGTAAGAATGCTAGCAACTCTGTGAAATTGATTGGCTGAAGTCAATGACTTGGAAAACAAGTCCAACACAACGCTCTATCCAAACAGTTTATATCTATCATACACACTTTTTACTTGATCTCCATGTAAACGTACTGTTATTCTGCATGAAAACGGCCTTGTAATCCTTTGATATTAAGCCTTATGACTGTCAATTAGGTTTCATTTATTCTATAGAAATGCAAATTTACGGTTCAGTATACAGAAATTCCAATGATTATCATAAAATCTCTGAAGAGGAAATGTATTCTCTTTTAAAAATAACATTTTGTACATCACATCATGTCGTTTAATTCCATTTTGATAATCAGTCATTCATAATAAAAGTAAAATTGGGTTACCTGTTCTTGACGTGATCCGTAATTAGCGAATTTCTGAGAGAAGTAAGAACAATATTTAGCAAACACAGGTGTAAACACCTTGCAGTACACAGAAGGTATAGTTGAACTGTTTCTCGCAGTGACTGCAGAAAGTGATGATAAAGAAATAAACGCAGTAAGCAAATCGAGTACAGGTTTGTGCACAGGCTTACTTGATTAAAACTGATGATAATGTCTGGCTTCTCTAACCATGATGGATAGATTAAGCGTTATTCTTTAATTATCAATCTGCTTAATTATGTAAATGTATTTTAACCAATAAGCAGCAACCTCACAAGTAAATGTCATATTTGTACATAATTTAAATAACCGAAAACATTTTCAAAGTATTGTACTTCTAATCACCTACTTAGTTATTTTCCATCTCCGAGTAAGCCCTCGAAGTAAGCTGCTTTTTTGGATAGCAATTCAATACTTATCCTTAACAGTTTTATTCTTCTTTCATGTAAAATAATTGCTATTCATCCACTTAATTAATCCATGTAGTTTTTTAGGTTAGAATTCATCATCAACTGATATCGCTTGAAGGAACATTGAAAAAATGGAAGCACTAAACAGCTGTTTCATCCTAGTATAAGACTCAACAGTAACGGGCACCCATGATGCTGCGGGGGATAGATTCCTCGACTTCCAGATTCCGCAGTCAGCAGTTTACGATTAACCCAGTGTGTCGAAATCTAATGATCTATATATCCTACTTCTGTCAGTTCACGATATAGCACGATCTACATCCAGTGTCGTCGTTCAATATCTGTCTTCACGTCCGACTTCGTTGACTCTCCTGGTCATGACTTCTCATTAAAACTTTAGATAGGACTCAACATAGATTTAATGCGTGAAGTTATGGAGATTTCAATAAGCTTTACATAAAGCCTGAAAGATGGAGTTCATCTGTATAAGCGCAACTATGAAATGGTATTTCAGGCTCAGTTCTATTCTTTATCATATCAATTAAGTGAGAGAACTCAAACTAAACAACGAAATCATAGTAACCCTTCCCGACAAAAGTGCTAGCATTGTCCTAGTAGGCAAAAATAACTATAGTAACGAAATCCGGTTTTCCAAGTTCTAAAAAGAGAGAATTAATAGCTAAAATAATTGAAATTTAATTGACTGAAATTCAGAAAGAATGAAGAATGAACCAATCTCTATTTTCAGGCTCTCCGAATGACTGAACACTTCTAAATCAACTATTCCCTGTCTATGCAAACAAGTGGAAAAGTTTGGGCTGGACGTATCATTTCATCACAAATATATGTGGTTTACCTGACATATTCATTGCTAAGGGGTTCGTAAAAATGCTTAAGACCATGAGGAAACAAATTTCTGATAAATTTGAGTTCAACGACAACTTTACTTACAGAAATCCCTTTATTATTCACAGGTGCTCTCCATTTGAAAACTGTCCCTTTCATATGTAACCACCATGACTTGACTGCCACTTGTAGCGACGAAATAACTAAGATATCTGCCATTCAGATGCAATGACGATATGTAGTTCAGCTACAACTATGAATATGAGTTCATGATGATGGAACACTATCCTTACGTTCGAATCGAAAGCAACTTTATTAACCATATGCATCAGACAATTTAAATTCTATAGAAGATATACTGATGAGATATTCGACATCAGTTGTGAAGTTTTAAATTTAGGTCATACACTGCTTTTTTACAAGCAGTATGATTCTTGCATTACCGTTACAATGGAAATGAAGTCTCATTCTAAGATGTCATTTTGCGATATCGCACTAAGAAAAGAAGAGAAATCTATTAGGCTATCTGCATATTAAAACTGTTCATGGGATGGACAACTAACCAGTTTTACAGCTTCGCCTCTATCAAGCGCAGGATTTGTGAATCTGATGCATGAGAAAAAGAACAAAAGATTTTGAGGTCTAGATTCATCAGAAATAAATGCCCTGAAAGATTTTTTTATCCCAGGGTTTTTGACAGTTAAGTGAATTCAAAGTAGTACACATTAAGGATTGACATCGATAAGAGAACCATTAATAACCTGAAGGCACTGGAGAGCTGCTTCGTTACAGTCTCAGGATCCTCAGTAGTCTGATTCAACCACATCAACAAGAGTGGAGAGCAGGCTCCTCAGCCGTATCAGTGAGTGTGCTCTCATTCAACCAATGAGTTGTTGGCAGAAGTATGCCTCAAAACAGCATTTGGGCAACAAACTCTGGAGTATTTAAAGGAGACTACTTTTGAATTCAGAATTCAAGGGTGTCTATTAAAGAAAGTTACTAGTAAAACGTTCTGTCCAACAACCCTACCAATCAATTTTACAAGCCATTTTAATTGTTGATACTTGTGGACAGTATGAACTATCACCGCTAGCTTGGCCAGTGTGCGTACGTCAGTTTAACTGCTCCTGTTGAGTTATGCATATAGAATTCAAGCACATTTCCCAAAATCAACACAGACACTTTCTGTATGGCTGAATAATGGTTAGTTGGCATTATTCACAAATTCCATTCTACAAGTGGTTTAAAGAACTTCTCTGATGCGTATCTAATATTTTAGTAATAAACAGGTGGTGTTCCAATTAACTTCTCCATTCATTTATCTTGTTCGCCTAATAATTTTGCGAATCCTCAAAATTAAATAACTCTTCTTATCTTCTGCCCTGGATTTTGCTAAGTTATGCGTTTACTTTCAGTCTAATTACAAATATTTTTTCGTGAATGCTTTACTCTCTTTTCTGACAATTATTCGACCATTTTCATTCATTAATTTCAAAGATGCGTTTGCTTTACACTACTTAACCATTCAAACTTCTTGATAATTTAATACGTCCTTAGTCACTATTATATTCACTTTTTTTACCTGGCCACAAACAAGCTAAGAAGAATTATAATTTTATAAATCTCACTAACAATCTCGACCATAATAACTTTAAATCAGTTATCTTTAAACGCAATTGTACAGCTTTTGAGAATAATATTAAAGAAAACAAATTAGTTCTTCCATATTTTCAATTGCTCCACCAATGTAAAGGAACATTTATGATGCACAAAACCATCGCATAGTAGCTACAAATCAACATAGAATGCGTTAAGAAGATGCATAGATCAAGCCGAATACATTTAACACAATAAAACTAGAATCATAAGCAAGATCATCATTGATGTGAAAAATAATTGCATGATAAGAAATAAGCATACATCCTATAATTCGCGTCCTTGCTAATAATGTCAAAAAAAGTTCATATCGTTCCTTTTAAAATAACCAATGTCAAGCTATGAAGTCATCAAATAACAATTTATTTAAGTGATGCTTTTCACACTGTACAAAATGATTACATATGATACACAATGCAGAGTAAAAGTATGGTGTTACATCTACTGAATATTTACTTCACGGATGATTTTAAAAGATGTGGTGTATTCAGATGTATGAACATCTCTGTCAATTTCATCCAGTGGTATAAATGTTTCAATATCTGTTCGTATGAAACAATAAACTACAGACTTCATAAATTTACTGCGTAATCACTTTATCTTCTAACAACTGTCTTAACTTCTTTAAATAGTTAGTAACCCAATAATATCTTTAAGTTAATAATTAGGTATTTAAAATAAATTGGCAACATTCGAATAGCGCATTCTTTTGGGTTGAAAAAATGCAATAAATTACCGCAGATTCGTTGACGACAAGCTAATTGAAGAAAAAAGTTTTTTCTCCAGTACTGATGTCTAAATGGTGACCTTCACACAAGCAATAATTATCCAGCATTGGTGATGAAAACAGTGGGAAGAATAGCTTCAGGTTTATTACTGAACTTTCACTAGCTAAATCACGCTAACCGAATTGTTCAATCATACAAACATTACTTCAGGTTGTAGTCTGAAACCTACTGAAAACTAATGATATCTACAGACATTTTTTATCACAAAGAAGAACATGAATCTATTTTCATCTCACTCTCCTTAAATTTTGATTGTATCGCCTTGCATCTGACAGTAGTACCACCTTTATATCAAAGTTTACGAATATTTGATTAGTCTCACGACTAAGCAAAAGAATATGAACTATAGAAATATTAATAAACTGAGAGGATATTCGTACACCCAATTCAACGACTGCTGTATGTTTGAAGTTACCTGATGATTTACCAGAATTATGAAGTGAGGAAAAATATACGAATCGTCCTTTCTTTCAGAGGCATATTGATCACAAGATTATCAAATTTCATTTACACTCAATCGTTTTTCGCTAATGCTTCACCGTGTGTGCTTGTATTTAGATTATAAGTTTTTCTGTATCATCACTAAGGTTAAATTGTGATTTATGGCCATAAAAGCAGCTTCTTCCGATGTATCTGATTCATGATGTCAGATACTGAAGTGCAAACTAATCAGCAGCACTTTTTTGCTTTGCTCATTTGCTCAATTCATATTCGTCTAGTGTTTGAAAGCCTTATGCTCATAAAAATATTGATATTCGGTTATTGAAATGGATTAAACAATCATCTAATCAAAATCCAGACTTTGAGACAATTTTGAAACGAATAGGTGTTCTCATTTACCCAGTTTTTTATAAGCACTCATGTATAACAATAATGGTGATTATAAAAATTTTGTTTGTCCTGAATGAAATAGTGTTTACTACACTTATTTCGCTTCAAAAGTTTAGTTCTAAGCAAGAATAATATTCAGGAAATATCTCTTTGCTTCTTGTTCAGTTGAATCCAAAATATAGAATCATAAAAATCCAACAATGATTAGTGACATAATTTACACACCACTGGGAAGTAATTGAATTTAAACAACGGTTTATATGTCATCCAATAAAGATCAACTTGAAATGTTCGCATAAATCAAGGCCAATCACACATGTTTCTGATCACATAGTAATACTACAGTGATGAATTATCAATGACTATCCTAACTCAGCTATCTAGAAGAAAACAGCCAAGGTTTTAAAACGTTAAATATAAACATGAATTCAGCTTATGAATATGTAACAGAAGGTTAGACGCATCCCGAATTTCGCATCTAGATCCCTGATTGAAAGATGAATTTCGTATTTCCAAGAAAAAGTATTAGATGAAAGTTGAATGAACCAATCATCAATTTAAAGCTATGGAAAAATACTTCAGTGACTACAAAATGTCTTTTGCATAATGCCCCTAAAAAGTGAATATTTGTCATTTCTCTATGTTCGTTTTCAGAAGGCCTTTTTGATTGATACTTCAGTAAAATAGCTAATTATTAACTCCCTATGAGCATAAAGCCAATTGTGAAGAAATACATTGCTTCCACGATTGTTTTACTTTGAGTGAAAAACAATCTATCAGTGATTTGAAAATCAGACATATTACATCATTTGTTGCTTATTAGTGTTGTACCACTTTTTTCGACTTATTAGATGGCATCGGCTGACTTCTAATGGTAAACAAACTTTTCTCATGGACATTTTAATATTCCCTCAAGTTTTATTTTCCTAATGCAATACTAATTCGTGACTATCCAGAAAGTTTTGTCTCTGTAGCTTAGCCTACCTACCTCCGAGTGAGTTTCAGCATTTTATGTGCATTATACCTACAAACCAATTTGTGCATTCCAACATTGGGTAAATGTAAGAGTGATAAAAGTCTAATATTAATGTTTCTATGGTAATTTGTTATCAGTGCAAATGTTCAAGCCTCAGGATTCCGGAATCAAAGATTTTGTTGAGATTAGTTGTCTTTAAGCTTCAACCCCAGTAAACTCACAAATAAAAAGTTTGGTAACGTTTTAGACTAGAAAGGTAGTTTCCAAGTAGAATGAAGAAACATGATACGCTATTTAAGTCACTTTTTAAGTGGCTAACTAAGTTTACTTTTATGGTTGTAACAGTGAATTTTCATAAAAAGAAAAAGTTTAATTGGTTATTTCAGTTGGTGTTATGGTGACCTATAGAATCTCTCTCTACATAAAGATATTCAAATAGGAATTTTAGATACTTTTGTGATGATTTTTAGAGTCAGTCAACAATTTCAGTAGTTTTTAGCTCGACCGCAAAATCACTTCAGTTTAAATTGGATCTAAGCCACACCCTAATAACTACTGAAGTAACCAATCAGAGTCCTGTAGTTTATGAAAGAAGTACCTTCACAGTCAAAATATAAAAAAGCCAGTTTGTCAAATCAGCGGGTGACTTTAAAGGCCACCCTAGCAACATCTGAAATAATCGATTAGACTTCTGCATGTATTTTATGAAAAGCTGCTTTTCTAGCTTAGACTGATAAGCCTAACTGGTCATTTCAATTGTGGCTAGGGTGACCTTTAAAGTCACCCGTGTAACTCACTAACATAAGTGAGTTGTTTAGCTGTTTATACAAAGATTTAGAGTGTGAGGCATTCATCAAGTACAGAAACTTGATTGTTTATTTTAGAGGTTACTAGGATGGTTTTAAAATTGAGAACTCTGAGAAAAACTGTACGAAAACTGGAAAAAAAATTAGAGAGGACACTCTAGCAACAACCATTCAAGCTTTGGTATTTTGCCTGGAAAAGTACTTTTTCCATAAAATAGAGGAATGCAAATGGCTGTCTCATCGGCTGCTAAGATGACCTTAAAAGTCACTCGAAATAACTAATTAGGTTCCTCCATGTCAGTTGGAAAGTCTAATTGGTCATTTCATTTGTTGCCAGGATAGCTTTTAAAGTTACTTCAACTGATTTGGAGCGATTTTAACAGTGTCTCTAACGTCCACCCTAGAGCAAAATGCCAAAATAACCAATCAGGTTTAACTTTATCGCCTACGCTGGTACATTTTTTATAAAGCAGAGAAGTTTATTTGGCTTTCTCAGCAGTTACTAGGGTGACCTTTAAAGGTGTTCGATCTTAAGATCCACCCTAGCAACATATGAAGCGACTAATTGACCTTCTGTATTTTACGAAAATCTACTTTCCTAGATGAAATAAAGAAACTTAATTGGTTAATTCGGTCTTAGCTACTTTGGGCTTTAAAGTCATACAATTTTAAATGCCACTTTAGTAACTGATGCAATCGCCAATCAACTTTAAATATTTCGGCTGGAAATTCAGTAGTTTACAAAATGACGAAACATGTTTGATTATGTCAGGAGCTGCTAGGGTGGCCTTCAAAGTCACTCAGAAATCACCCGTTTGGTATGACAGACTTTAAACTTCATTTTAGCAATCAGTGGAATAACCATTTAGCCTTATTTTGAGTGAAAAAGCAACTTTTTCATAAATTAATAAACCTAAGTAAGTATTTTACTATCTGCTAGAGTGGCTTTTTAGATTCCTTCTTTTTTCAATACATGCCTTAATCATGATCTCATCTTTTCAACCAAAAAACAAGACTACTTCTCCTAGTGTGCTTGAAAAGACAATAACATCAATGTGTTATGATTGACTTTAAAGCCAAATCTAGAAAGAAGTAAAGTGACCAAATAATTTCTTTTATTTCGACTTCAAATGCAGCTTTCTACGCATAAAAAACTAACTGGTTACTTTAACAGTTGCTGGAGTGAACTTTATGTATACTGACGTTTATTAATTCCCTCCGAATGAATATTTTGATTAATTATATTAACCAGTAATGGAATCCGATACAAAAGGTATCAGTTTATTTCAATATCTCTTCATCCGCCTGTGATCTGAGGATTGATTTTTAAGAAGTTAACCGAAGTAACCTTTAGAGTTTACATCCAAGTGAATAAGGCGGAAAATTACGATCCAGTTCATTTTAACAGCTAAATTATGGTATTTTTGATAGCCTTACCATTATTACATAGATCGTTGAATCAAATGATTAGAAATTAGTTGAGTTTGATCAGTAATTAAATGATATGAGTGATGTTAATAAGTTTTTCGTATTTTACAAAACATCAACTCCATATACATTGCTCTCTATTGTATTCACAGGTTGAGAATTTCATTTCCGAATCGTGTTTCTAAAACAATCTGAACAAATGTGATTATGAATAATAATAATTTCATTTGACATATGTTCATAACGTATAAAAAGATGTGTGCTAACAAAATGAGAGGATTACTGAATTTTCAAGGGATTATGCCAAAAACATCTCATTTCTTTCTTCATATGAATGCACATTGCATATCTGAACAGTCTAAGTTACAAGTAATATCCAGCGTGTATATATGATTTTATTCAAACAACTATCGGATGCGACAATCATTCATCACTAAGTGACTGACGTGAGAACAAACAAATAGGTTAGTTACTGACTACTGACCAACTTGTGTATTTACTCTGTCCCTACAAAATGTAGCCCTAGCCTGAGCAGCTTAAGGTTTAGGTCTTTGGCTTAAGACCCGAAACAACGCAGGTTGAGGGAGACTAGTTTTTTCATGGTCAAAGACACATCTTGCTGATAAGCACCAATAAGGGATTTCTTCCGACTGACTCCCACCACCTACCACAAAAACTGCTATACTCCACGGATGGAATTCTTTCGTCGGTGTGCGTAAAGACAAGAAGTAATGAAAAACTGCTTGGTGACTCTGTCCATCCTTTCATTCAAAGTTTAATAGTTGAAAGAAATAAACCGCAAAATAAAATTGTACATTTTGTGTCTACTAAAATACCCACACGAATGCGATTTGGACGCTTCTTAGATTACTCATAATTGTTTTTTCCTCCGAGATACTAGATGACCAGTTATTTAAGTAACACTTCAGTTGACATTTTGAGTACCACACGACCAAATGAGATGAAGCATCACTTGGTGTATTAACTTTTTAGAGGCGAAAGTTTTTTTCAGCACACAGATATATGAAAAACTGTCATTAGCTGTGAATCTATATAATATAAGAACCCGATAATTCAGACAAGTATGAAAACATTTTGACACTTATTTAACTACAAGTAATAAGGTCAAGCAATTTGCACATGATTAGCGATATAGTAAGAAATTGCATGACAAAACTGACTTCACAAACTTTTCAGTTATCACCTCATTAAAGGCATTATATTGGAAACCTATTCGCCCTGATTCTTCACTTAAACCCTGTTTATGACACGAGCGCTAGAACTTGTCTCGTATGTAAACTTCTTCTTTGACTAACGTTTTAACCGAAAACCAAAGTTCAGCAAGAAGTGTGATTTGCTGCATCACAGATACAAATTTAGTGTATAAGGTAAGCATCACAGGGGTAACCTGTCAGCTCCAGTCTACCGATCATCAACCACTCTATAAAGCCTAGATAAATATGAAGATGATGTCAACATAGAAAATGCTTTACAACTGTATTGCTTTGTGGCATTTCACCACATAATGGCAGGAATTGCTGATATCTCAACAAAGGTTAACTGAGAGTGCTTAGGTGGTACTCCGTAGTCCTTCAGAAACGTTGAAAAAAAGTAATCCAGTGCAATTTAACAAACCAATGAATGGGTTGTACATGCTTTTCACGTAAAATCAGTTTGTAATTCTGCCAGCTGAGAAAGTTAGCTAACAATTTTATCTAACAGTTAATATATTCTTTATTTCAAATCGTGACGTATGGGCAGTCTCTATTAATATACTTTACACTTACCACGAAGGTAATGAAATACGTAGAGCTTTTCAAACTTGATGTGTAGTAGCAATACTAAGTTGCGCATATCGCAATTATACAGACGGAAGATATGCAACCTCCTATTCACAATTTTTGCTTTCCACGGAACCTGAAGATCCTGGGTTCCACACATGGTGAGGTCATGGGTGCGCACTTCTGAGAAGTCCTCTACTAAGAAGAAACTGTTGGATTTTTATCAAGCGCAAAATTTCAAGCTTGTATCAAAATTAACGTAAACCTGATTGAATGGCAGCTGAAATCCAAATAACATGAACAATGTAGAAACCTATGTCGTCACTTAGAGTAGAGGTCATGCACATGGCTTCGAAGTTCATTTATCAGCATCTTTTGGACTAATCTATGTAGACTAACCTAAGTACTTAGTATCAACTCTAAAAATGATTCAAATGAATAATCAAGCCATCGGACTTTTCTTCACTTCCATAATGATAAAAGCTGTCCTTAACTTCAGCTTGAAGACGGGAAGATAGACACAATAACGTAGAACGTGGCACAGAATTTCAGTAGCTCAAGTTACTACGGTTCACAGTAGAATGCAGAGAGAAAGTAGACGGAAAAAGAAGGGGATAAAAGTCGGTAAAATAATATGAAAGGAGAGAAAATAGATAGATGAAGGTAAACGAGTTTGAATTTGATAAAGTATATCTACTGGATAAGTACCAACTTTGATGCTGTCCAACCATCGATCCCCAACATCTTGAGGACTTCAGTCAAGTAGCCGTAACCTTTTGTTACAGTGAAATGAATAACTAGTTAATTCACCCATTTAAAAATACAGTATTTGCTTTACAAGACTGAGTCAAATTTACTGAATCTATTAAAGTTGACGTCTCATCACTCAAAAAAAGCTTTCTAATAACCACTAAATTATTCTCCCATGTGAACTACTCAACCTTATTTCACCAACTTCATACACACAGTATTTTCTTAGTTATTATTTCCCATCAATCTGTTTCAATCTTTTAAATATGTCTTCTAAATGCATAGTGACTGGTGAACATTTTTTAAAATATTATTTCCAACTAGTGGTTTCTCAAGTTAACAACAAAACAAAGGAAGCATTACGAAAGATGAAAATGAACTTTCGAATGGAAGAAAATAAATAACATTACTGTTTCTGAGATACTTAACTCGAATAGCAGATTCTTGTACTCACTGAATGAAGCACCATCACCAAAATTACGCACACTTTTCTGTGCGTTCTCCAGTTGAGACCAAACGCTAATGCAATATCTGCTGCCTGTTCCACATTATTGCCTTATTACTGTTATTATTAACATTATTCAAACGTAATTGTCATTTCGTTTAAAAATATTGTTCTCAGAGTGAATTTGTTGAAATATTACATGCGGAGAATTCCATACAGTTACAAGCACAGGATAAAGCGATTACTATTGTTATTATTGTGATAGCCATCAGAACCAGAAAAAACATTCTAACTTCTGAACGTTTCGGAGCTATAAGGGACTGCGACAGAATATTGATATCATTATCTTCAGACCTGACAAAAGCTCAGGTATCGTGATCATAGATGAAATCGAATATCAGTGGAAAATTTATTCGATTCTTGGGGATGAAAATCAATTCATTAAAGATTGTTCTTCAGAAGATGTACAACTGTTACAGCGAACTGTGACTGCTAATCTAGTAAAACTGCTCGATGTGAACGTCATTACCAAACAAAGATTGGATTTACTGAAACCAAATGGATCCCAATTCTCACATTTTTATGGTTTGCTCAAAGTACACAAACCCAACAACCCCTTATGTCCCATAATGTCAGTGTGTAAGTCGCCAACGCATAAGCTTGCCCAGTGACTGCTGGAATTATTGGATTTCATTAAGAAGCAATTCTGTAAGTATTCCTTAAAAGATAAATTTGAAGTAAGCGAATGAATTAAGGTTGTTAACATAAAATGTAAATTTATGTGTCCATTTGACGTTTACTCATTATTCACCAATGTTCATTTGATCAAGACAACTGACATTTTTATGTGATTATATTTATGTGCACAATTTTTCGATACCCATTTTTTTGGATCATTTAAAAGAGCTCTTACTTTTAAGTACAAGTAATATTAAATTCACCTTTGAGGGCGAACATTTCCATAAAGTTGATGGCGTTGGTATGGGAAGTCCTTTAAGTCCCCTCCTAACTAATATATTTATGTCACACGCAGAAAACTTGGGCGAAAATTTAGTAGATCAAGCCCATCTTCATCGAAGATATATTGGCGATATCCTGATCATTTGTGAAAACTCAAATCAGTCTACTTCATTTCTGAATTGAATGAACGAAGTACAAAACAGCATATCCTTGACATGCGTAGTAGAGAAAGATGACTGATTGCCATTCTAGGACATAGTAATTTGTCGGAAGCAGAATGGGTCCATAAAATGATCTATCAACAGAAAACCTACTTGGATAGGGCAATATCTGAACTATCATAGCTTTTGTACAGTTCGGTACAAGCAAGTGTTAGTTAGGTGCTTATTCAGCAGAATTCAGTGAATTTGCACAGAGGTCACTTTAGAAGATGAAGGAGGAACACTGACTGATATATTATTGGAAAATAACTACCCATCAAAATTTATTAGGCAGCACGAAATAATCAGAGCGCCAAAAACCAGATCTTCAGTTTGTCCCAAAGAATGATGTCTTTATCGGTCTTCCGTACAATGGTGACCCTCATAGTGCAATCCTTAAGCAAGGACTTAGCTATACTGTTAGAAGGACTCACTATGTAGCCAGAGTTTGATTAGTAGGAACGACGAGGCCCATATATTCCCCCAAAACCCCCACAGCATACGAACGACAATGTCACACCCCATTGTATCCACCAACTCAAATGTACGTGTGGTGACACATACATAGGGAGGACTCATAGATCCAGGCAAGTAAGGGCCTCGGAACACATTCTAAAGTGGCTTCAGAAGCAAATAATCACATGAGAGCATAAACGTCGGTAGCAGACAACCAAGTTCTTCGATCGCCAAACATATCGTTGAGACAGGTCACGAAATTGATGTGGCTACTTCCTTTACACCTATTTACAAAATGTATTGGGGACGAACCCTTAAATTTGTTGAGGCCTTAGCTACTAGAAAGTTGAGACCACCTTTGTGTGTTCATAACCAATTTGTTGTCATATTAGATTTTCTTTGGTAAATTCGATTATGAAAACCAAGTTCGATGTACTATTCTTTTCGCTCTATTGATTTTTGAGATGAATGGGGATTTTTAATTTAGAAGTAGTATTCATCATGGACTGACATCAGTTGGGGAACCATTGGAAATCTGGAAGCAGTGGTTAGCTGTTTCGTCCTAGTATGGGACTCCTCAGCAGTACCCACCCACGACAGGGCTACGGGTTGAACTCAGGATCTTCAGGTTTCACGGCAAGCGCGTCAACCACTCAGCCACTCGGTCGATTTCCAGTGGTTCACAATTTCCAACTTCTGTCAATTCACGACATAGCGCGACTGTCACCCAAGGTCTTCAGTTAGCATCCACTTCACTTCCGACTGGTTGACCCCACAGGTCACGGCTTCTCATTAGGACTTCCTGACATCCATTTGGAAGCAAGTCACTAATGAGCAGAGCACTAGAGAGTAATGTATTTTTGAGATGAATGGGGATTTTTAACTTAGAAGTAGTATTCATCATGGACTGACATCATTAGTGACTTGCTTCCAAATGGATGTCAGGAAGTCCTAATGAGAAGCCGTGACCTGTGGGGTCAACCAGTCGGAAGTGAAGTGGATGCTAACTGAAGACCTTGGGTGACAGTCGCGCTATGTCGTGAATTGACAGAAGTTGGAAATTGTGAACCACTGGAAATCGACCGAGTGGCTGAGTGGTTGACGCGCTTGCCGTGAAACCTGAAGATCCTGAGTTCAACCCGTAGCCCTGTCGTGGGTGGGTACTGCTGAGGAGTCCCATACTAGGACGAAACAGCTAACCACTGCTTCCAGATTTCCAATGGTTCCCCAACTGATGTCATTACATGAAGAATACTAATTCTATTGATTTCCATTGTTATTCGACCTTTAATTCAGCCTTCCCACTTGACCTCTTTTTATTTTCTCACCCCTTATCCTCATGAATTTTCATATAAATACCTGTGACAAGTACGTGTGTGATCGGATAGTTTGAAATGTGTTGCGCAAATACATTACACGGGTCAGACAACTTAAGCATTTTTATTGTTTTGTCGAAGTTTACCAAGGGAACTCATTGTTTTAAACTATTATTATTATTATTATTATTATTATTATTATTATTATTATTGATACTAGGAAACGATTGGGGATGAAATGAAAATTTGGACTGCCACCAAATTCGAACCAGCGACCACCGGATTTCCAGCCCGTTGCTCTACGAACTGAGTTACGAGGTCCCACTGCTGACCGGATTTTTATTTCACTCCAATGACAAAAGATTTTAACCCAACTACCATATGAATTCGTGATGCGTTACTATCGCTTGATCGAACTGACTACGCAGTCAGGATGTCTCGTTCCAATCCAAATCTAACTGAATTAGAGGGGTGAGTAGTGAATCACATTGATTTTCATTCTGACTATCTGAGATAGCCGTGGTAGTGAAATGTCATGAATTTACACATGGTAGACGGGCAAAACCCTTGGTGCTTGAAGTAAAATAGAAATTTGGTCAGCACTCGGACCTCATAGCTCAGTTGGTATAGCACCGGGCTCAAAACTCGGTGATCACTGGTCCGAATTTGGTTGCTGTTCAAATTTTCATTTCACCTTTAATCACCACCCAGTATCAATATTACTTTGCCAAACCACTGCTATCTCAGATAGTCAAGGTGATTATTATGATGACTTCAGCAGTGACTGTTTTCACCCTATAAGAACCCATTACTATACTTCTGCTACCTTATTGTTTTACAAGAAAACGTTTTCATATTGTTTTTCTCTATGCACATCTAAAATTCTATATTTAGCTCTCTTTAATATCCAGAAGAAACACAAAATGTATGTTATTATTGGAGCTACTCAGTTGCTATTCATCATGTTCTAAAATCCTTCTGTAATCATTCATTTGACATAATTGTTTTATGCATTTATTGATGAGTAAAAACATTTTACTGCTTTGTTACTCAAGTTATTTCAAACATATTTTCAATCATTAACGTATAAACTACAATATACATACCGATGATTTTATGAATATCATCAATAAAGTTAATAGTTATCCCAAAATATTTCTAGAGATTTATCTTCCCCATAACGGAAAGAGCACAAGTTACTAAGACAGATAAGATTACATAAACAGTAGTCTGATTAGCTTAGACACTTAGTAGCACATGAAAGAAGTAAAGCTCATAAGATCAACTGATTTCAGTGAGTTGAAACTAAAACTTAACATAAAAACAAGGATTATATGATTAATAAGAAATAAAAGTAATAGGTGAAAAACACTTAGCATAAAAATAAGAAACTTATCAGAATTTTCTAGAGTACGGCAAGTTTCGAGAACCCTTCATGAGCACATCTTCTGATAAGTGAAGCAGCTTTGAAGTACTTTTTGTGTCTGCTTCTTCCAAGGATCTCAACCTGACATCTCGACTGCGTAATTTATCAAATAAGTGAAGTCCTTTGCAGTGCTTTGAAGTCAACCCCTATTTCATTCTGTAGAGTCGCATTCAAGTCGCTTCAAAGTTCTAATTATGTTTGATATGCAATATCCAATGAACATTTTCTCAACCACTCATGTAATGAGCCAAACCTCAGACAGGAAATTTACATAGACTGCTTCAGTCCCAAGCTTATGTATTCCTGATAGATCCTTGTGGAAGTACCTTCTGACAGTTTTGTCCATAAGGAAACTGAAAGCTTCATAAGTAAAGGGACCATCTCAGTGGAGACAGTATCGCCAAAATTGTTTGCCTCATTAAGAAAAAACCACATTCCATTATTTTGATGCTATACCCATTATACAGGATGTAACTGTAGTGACTCAGTAGGCTATTGGATAACGCTGTTGCGTTCGTAGCGATCAGTCCTCCCTTCGAACCATGAAAAGAACAAAATAGCTCATTGATAGGCAGATACGTCCATTCGACGAGTTCCAAATGGGACAAAAAGCACGTATCGGGTTCGACTGCTGAACACAACCCATCATTTATCTATCTTGATTTAAAGTTTAGATTTCTCTTCGTCTATGGGTGAGTTTTCCATCCAAGATAGAGATTTTTTCAGAATGTATTGATGCGTTAGAATCTGACTTCTGATTTCTTGTACAATAATTATTTGTATCTCCATACTTTTCAAAATGTCTGAGAATTGAAAATGCTGTTATTCTCAAAGCTTTGGAGACCTTATTGTATATGAATGGCGCTTGCAACAAACATCATAACGGATCCTAGTGACTTGGAGAATGAAATCTTCAGAATAAAACATGTTTTAATGGAGAACACATACCCCAAAAAGTTCTTTAATAACATTATTGATAGAACGATTAAAACAGATAGTACTACTGCTAATAGTAATATGGGTACGACAAAGCCATGGATATCATCTATGACGATATCATGTTGGAAAGGTGCTTTTGAACAGATTAGTTGAGTATGCTCTTCATATAGTATTAGAGTTTGTTTTAAACCTTCAAATTCATTTGAAACGTCTTAGCAAAAGTGAAAGATAAAATTCATAAGATGTTACAGAACAACTGCGTCCACAAAATTAAACATTTGGAATGTAAAGCTAATTATGTTGGAGAAAGTTGTCGACCCTTGAAAGTTAGGGTGAATGAAAACACATTCACCGAACAATCAAGATGAATTAAATATTTCGAAAAGCAATCAGTATTCGCTATATATGTACTGAAAGTGAACACATGATTCATTTCGAAAAGGCAAACATTTTGAGAAAAAGCTTCAATTCTCATAAAGAAAGATTGACTTCTGAAGCCCTGCATATTTTAACAACATCAAATACTGTGAACAGAGCAGAAGAAATAGACTTGTCAGCTATTTGGTAAATAATAATCCAATTTGCAGACTACTGGGGAGTAAAATCAGTTGGAGATACATTGGAAACCTGAGAGTACTGAACACCTGTTTCACCCTTGTATGGCATATCACATCAGTATGCTCCCATGATCCCATCAGCGCTCGAAGGCAGGACCTCCAAGCCCCCCTGGCCAACACTTTACCACTGAGCCTCTGAGTTGGAATCCCATGGTCCATATTTCTTGCTTGCATCAGTTCACGATATAGCGCCACCCATACTATGACGGAGCAAGTTTCCAGGGCTTTTAGGTTTCCGGTGTTTCTCTAGTTGATGTCAGTCCATGATGAATACAAACCTGAAGACAATAGTCCGACAAAACCATATGACAATCTTTCATTGAAGCTTCAATAGCAATGCCACTTACTGATGGTTCATCAATAAATGTACAAGAAACACTTATTTCACAACATAAATAAATACAGACACACACTTTGACTACCCATTATTTAAGTTGACAAAAGACAAATTAACTTGCAGTAACTAATCTTAATTACTCACGCTGTACAGAAAACCCCCTACAAATGTCCTACATTCCCCAAATATTTGAAGTGTCAGTTGACTATATATTTTGAGATATATATTCTGCAGAAGAAGCTATGAATTACTCAGCGAAACATTCAGAAATATCTTCTTCCGCTCTTCCAAACACGCTGAGATAATATTAAAATATATTCTATCATGTTGATTAACATATAAACCATTTCACTAGAAGTTATTTTAGCAATTATTCAATATCCTGTTTGTCTACAGCTTCCACCTTTGCCGTTTTCAAAGTAAACAATGTTAATTTTTAAAAATAGCTGTTTACAGTTTTGTTTTTTATCATACATGAAGGAAACAGCATCACTGCACAACTAGTCAAGGTTGCTGCATTAGCATATAAATAGATACCTATTCCTTCGTC
Organism: Heterobilharzia americana; assembly: GCA_944470555.2. NCBI lineage: Eukaryota > Metazoa > Platyhelminthes > Trematoda > Strigeidida > Schistosomatidae > Heterobilharzia > Heterobilharzia americana. The sequence goes on from OX104128.1 coordinate 49,149,883, forward strand.
TTGTTTTCGCCTGTTGATTACATCATTCTTTTTATAATCTCCACTGGTTTTTACATTGAAAACCACTTTTTAACAAGTGAAAGTTACAGTATATGCAGAGAACAGTGGAATTTTCATATAGACCAGATAGAATCAAGAGGTTATTATCCTTCTTAACATTGATCAAGCATACACATAGAAGGTAAGAGCTCTGAAATCCTAAGGCAGGAGCCTTGAATATACAAGATTGTGTACATACATGCATGTCTGACAGAATATATCTGATTAATGAATTTGTTAAGATCAGAAGAAATGTAGTGGATTTCCGTGACAGGTTAGAAAAGCAATAGGAACACTGCGCTTCCCGGTAATAGCTGAAAATATATAAAATAAAAATATATCAGAAATCACAACAAGATTGCTGAGACTACTTGGAATTGGTGTGGCTCATAAATCAACAAATTCCCTCCAAACACTATAATGCAGACCAAAGGATACAACAAACAAAGAAGACAAACTGAACATCATTTACAAAATCAACTGCAATAACTGTAGTCAGCACAACATTGGACAAAGCGGTCGCCCTCGTCGCCTTCGTCTACATGAGCACCAATTGGCTATTAAATGCCACGACATTTCGTCACTCATTTCAATGCATGTGGATAATTATGGACATGAATTCAATTTCGACAATGTAGAAATTTTGGACAGAGGAAACACAAAGAATATCAGAGAATTTCTAGAAGCTTGGCATTCAGGTCAGTCAGTCAGCAATCAATAGATGTATAGACATAGACCCGACCTATCAACCAATAAGAAAAATGATAAACGACAGAAAGGTGAGAGGTGAAGCAGAGGAACAGGCAACAGGAAAGTCTATACAGTCAATGACAAAACAATGGAAGGAAATAACCAGTCACAGACCACATCGTCAGAGCAAGCTACTTAATCACTCACGGAGAGATATTGACAGCTCACTTCATACTGAAGTTAGTGCTGATGATGTCGTCTAGCAAGGTGGTGAAAGCTTCAGGATTAAACAACCCAGCTCAGAGAACGCAATACAACCAAGACCATCCATCTGAGCTACAAATATTCTCCATCATTTCAAAATTTCCTACAATTTGAAATTAAAGACAAAATTTAGTTGCCTCAAATTGTTGGCTAAAATAATACTTCCACTGAAAATCTTTAAGCAAGGAAATTTATCTTATCGTCATAACTAACTAGCTTTACACAACTTCAAGCTTTTCACCATACTGAAGAAACCCCATGATTACCTTTGGAAATACTGTCTATTTCTGTAACATTTTCATATTTTACTGATATGTATTTCGGAAATAATAAGTATGTATGTAGTTATCGTCCTTTAAAAATTTATTATAACCAAAAGCTGATTTCAGTTTCGCTTCAATTTATCAACCGAACATGTTAATGTCAGATGAAAAACCACCTTGATGCTTAGAAAATGGACTGACTTTTTCTCTAAATTTATGTCACTGCACAGTAGGGTTTCTTTTTTGATAAGCAACTGACAGACTGAAGTTAAATTACAGATAACAAGATGTACCTGAAAACCTTTCAATGATGAAAATAAGGAATATATACTTTTCAACTGTTTATCAGTTCAAAAATACCTCTTTTTGATTAAACTAAAAGTTATATCATAATATAGGCTGGAACATCAATCTTCAAACCACCAAGCCAGTAAGTTTCTCAAATAAGTTTCAGAAATCAGTTACCTGGGAACCAGATTTCAAATGATGGTGATTCACAAACAGTTCCATGCCACTCATTTTTATCATGGCCAGAGAAAATCATCTTCAGGCGAAGCGAAACGCCAAAAGTAAAATGTGGTTGGGTTTTTTACCCTAGCGTATCAAGAAGTAAATAAACATTACGATGGCCCTACACTTAGATCCCGCTAAGACATCAGTTTCCTCATCAAACTCAATCTCCAACCTGTAAGATATGGGTTGGACTATGGTATTCTCAGATATTCTCATGAATAATTTGTATCTCTGTTGCACATCGTCAAGAATATGTTAGCCTCGGGAAGAGGGTGCCACTGTGGATGCATTCCGTAGTCTCGATAGATCTACTAGGCATACTACTCATAAACGTAGTGATGATGAAATTAGGGAAACAGTGAAACGTTCTACAAGTCTCAGAGTTCATTGCATAATAAATGACACCTATGTCATTAGCAGGCAAGGAGGTTGGAAATCACCTTTATTTCATAAATATTAGAGGATGATTTCAAAGAACAACATAATTCTCATAATTTTGATGGTGCTGTGTTCTCTGAGTGAGACTGTTCAATCGTGGGGCTTTCAACAGCACAAACTTCAGAAAGACGTGAGTGATAAGGTTTTCTCCAAAATTTATTTAGCAGCTAGTCCTAATGGCCTTGTATGTGACTGGTTTCCTCTCCCAAGGTCTTGTCATTGTCTTCATGTCTACTTTGATTTGTAGTCCTGATGACCTGAAATTTGACTTTTGTGCTGTTTCAACCATCCAGTTCAGAGAATAAAACACTATCAAAATTACCCTCCTGAGCTACAAATATTGTTCATTATCTCACAATTCTCATAATGTAACCTTTGAGCATTCATGGTGGCCTGCTTGAACATTTTTCATCAAATTCTTTCCTTTCAATTTGTTTTAATCATTTAAATATGCCCTTTAGACATATCATGTACTCTTTTACATTTCTAAACTGTTTCCAACCCGTCGTTTCTCGAGTCAATACCAAAGCAGAGAAAAAGCATTACGTTGTATGGAAATGTACTCTTCAGTGCCAAAAAATTTTGTACCTTGTGGATGAACCGCCACCATCAAAGTTACGTTTGCATTCCTGTTGATTCTTCATTAGGGACCGGATGCCCATCCAGATTATTATTATTTGTCCCTTGGGTTCCTAGTGGAACATAGGGCTTCAGTAGCACGCCTCCATTGCACTCTGTTTCCTGCAGTCTTTTCAATCTAGCCCCACGACTGCCTAGAAGCTTTCATTTCTTCCTCACATGATTTCCTCCATGTCACCCTCACCTCGGACGCCAAACTCATCGTTTTCCATTTGGCTTCCACTCGATGGCCTGGTCTGGCCTGGTGCTCGATGTCCCCAATCGGTCTTCTCAGTGTACGCCTAGTTCATCTCCTTTTTCTTCTGCATATTTGTTGCGCGATGGGTTCTTGCTTCGTTGGTTCGTTCCTAGAGTTCTGCATTGTTATTCTTATTATTCTGGCTATCTGAGCTTCAGTGTCGGGTCAGCGTAGGCGTCAGCTGTTCATGTATCATGTCTGTAGTTTGTTGGAAATGCTTTTCTTAACGCGCCAAGTTTCTGAACCATCGCATAGAAGCACTGACTTGACTGGCATTAGTGTTGAAAATCTGTATCTTGTTCACGCTTTATCCTGGGTGCAGTAGATTTCCTCACTGGTTTCAGATAATTAAAAGCCTGCCTTGCTTTCCCGATACTGGCGTTGACAACCTCATCTGTGCCGCCTGTAGTTGAGGGGATGCTGCTTGGCAGCCAAGTGAAAGAGGCAACATATTTCAGGTTTCTCCCATTGATGGTGATTGGTGCTTGTCGTTATTGGATGGGTATCTTCATCACCTCAGCCATCTCTACATTCACCAAAAGGAGGTTCCGTCTTCGATGCCTTGCCCTGTCTCTTCTGTCAACCCCTTCGTTTTTGCCTCTACATCTTCGAGTTTGTGCAACAAAACATCAGACATAAATCATCAGCATCATCATAAGCGGAATCCAAATCTTCTAGACTCTTCTCATCAATTAGACACCCCATGCCCCTCTTATCCCTCCTCACAGTTTGCTGCATGATCCAGTCGACCACAATCAGGAAGATCATCAGCGATAGTAGGCAGCAAACCTGTCTTACTCCTTCCTGTCTTCACTTCAAAGGCATCACTGAGCTTTCCATTGTGAATCACTCGGCATGTGGCGTCTTCATACAGTTGTTGAATGAGGTTGATAAAAGTTTGCGGCACTGAAACCGTAGTGTTGAAGCAATTGCCAAATTACTTCTCGGTCGATGCTATCGAAGGCTTTTTCAAAGTCGATGAAGTTGAGGTGAAGATTTGACTACCATTCTTCGCTATGTTCTATTATAATGAGTAGTTTAGTGTTGCAGTTTCATCTGCACTTGAGTGAATCTTCCAGCCAGCCTGTCCCGGTCGTATATCTGAAGCCAGCGCATCTTTTAGTCTCTCCGGGATGATGCGGCCTAATATTTTGCTTGGGATGGACAGCAGCTTGATTCCGCGCCAGTTCTTGCAAAGACTTAGGTTTCATTTCTTTGACCAGTTAGCCCATCTTTCCTTCCTTTCCTTCCTTCCAAACCTTCTGCAGTAGTGGTGTGAGGATGTACGCTGTTGTCACAGAGTCTGTTTTAAGTGATTCTGGTGGAATTCCATCTGGTCCTGCTGCTCTCCAGGATTTTAGCTACTTTGTGGCGTGCGGGAGTTCGCTTTTGCTTTTGTCGGGGAGCATGTGTTCACTTGTAATTCTGTGGCCGGGCTGCTGGTGGTATTTCCGAGTGAGTTACAGGTGGTGGTGGTGGACGATTCAAGAGTTTCTTGAAGTTTCAGCGCATCTTTTCCTTTGTTTCTCCTCTTTGCTGACTAGCTTTCCCTCACTATCTCATTCGTTTAATCTGAGTTGATCTCTTCACAGATAGTAACCTGGTTGTTTAATACAATGTTATCAGGTCTCTCCTACCAGCCGGCAGCCTGTTCTACTTTACGTGCGAGTCTGTCGTAGAAGTGTCTTCTGTCTTTCGGTGCATTCTTCTTCACTTCCTTGTCAAGTGTAGTGTTTTATAGGTTGTAGTCAGTTCATCTTTTCGTTGCTCATCCCTGCACTGCAGTGCACTGCACTGGTTTATCTTCTGCTTCACCATCTTTCTGTCCCTCCTCTATCAAATTCAATGTGCCCGTCGAGATCCATTCCTTGTCTCGTTTCCTCTTCCTTCCTAACACAGTTATGCAACTTCCTTTCCACATAGCTTTCAATTAGTTCCAGTGTTTTTCCAAGCAGCTTTCTTCTGGGATGTTGCTCAATATCTCCCATTTTGTCCTGATGGCTTACTAAAGGGAAGATATCCTTTGCAATTTCCTCCTTCAGTTTCTGTTCTGGGTGTTCAACTTCAAATGTGGTCTATCACCACCTTCTTCGAAGGCTTTCAACTTGATTTAGAAGGTAGGCTCCTTCCACTAGATACTGAGTGATGTCAATCTACATCTGCTCCCCTTCTTCATCTGATCTCGTGTCCAGTAAGCTGCGTCTCCACTTTCTTCACATTGACATGAAGTCGATCTGATTTCTAGTGTAGTATGTCCGTCTGGTGAAATCCAATCCATGTCGCTTCGTGAATATCCTTGTGTTTGTACACACTGCCTCCAATCACCAAATCGTTGAAAGCAGCGAATTCTGCAAATAGTTCACCGTTCTCGTTCATTTCACCGAGTGCCTCTCAACCCATGATGAGTTCTCTTCCTGTGTTGTCTGCTCCAAGTTTGGCATTCATGTCACCCCACCCATTAGAATTTTGATGTCACCAACTGGGGTGGGGTCTTGTCAAGTACTGATTTCAGTTGTCTGTAGAATCCGTCCTTCTCTTCATCTGGATAATTTGTAGATGTGTAGTGTAGTATTGTATGATAGTGACTTTCCTTCCTTTTGAGTTGAATCTTGCTGTCATGATCCTGATCACTGAGGAGATCGGTCCCCACTGAGTGCGAAAGAGCCTTTGATGCATGAGAGATAGAGCCTTCGATGCTGTTGGGGACATCATGATGGCCACTCAAAAACTCAGTTTGCTCGTGGTTGTCGTCTGGGTGACGTTATCGGAGTAGATTGTTGACTCTCCAGATAACATTTTGGAGAGTCCACATCCATTGCATCTGCGGATTCCTCGCAGATCCCTAGCCTAGCACTTCTATGCCATACCTTCTCATCTCTTTGGCAATCTGGGCAGTCTTGGTGGGTTCATACATGGTGCGGACATTCCATGTACCCATCCTTACTTTTGTTTTCATCACGAGAATAGGGGACACATGCGCCAACTGGCTTCCTGAAGTCTTTCACCAACCGGTATCATTTCGTCTCCCCGATTCCAGCGGGTAATTAGTTTAATTTTGTGTTTTATATTTTCTCTGTGCTTTTAAGTTTCTTTAGCCGTTAGATTGGTTTTCCTAGGTAGGGTTGCCAGCTCTATGTCTAACCTTCCCTCTTTATCTGGGCTTAGGACCGGATAGTAACGAGTGAACTAGTTAACCAGAACCACCTGACTATTTCACTTTATTGCCTTGAATACTGTTATCATTAATTCCATGCACATACATTAACCACTTTGTCTGAAAGTATTGTTCTGACAGTGAATTTTTTGAAAAAATGCATGCTGAGAATGCAATACTGTCATACATATGTTTGCAATAAAGAGATTATTATCATTACTATTATTATTATGAGCTTCCAAATTTGCTGCATCAAGTTACTGGGAGGTACATTTTAAAACAACTTATTACTAATCTGCTAAATAAAGACATTTTAGTCGGTCCCCTTTTTGAGCAAGCTAAATAAATAAAGAAAACAGAATGATATGGAATAAAATCAAGTAATCATCTCAGTGTGAAAAATAAACACCAACATATATCGTGGAGGAGAGACAGAAATGGTAAGTCCAAATAAAGAATAACAACAATAATAATGACAACGACAAATGTGTAGTTTGTATATTAGTACTGAGAAGTTAGACTTTGGAGATGTGGCGAAAAGCATTTTTAAAATAATATCAGGCTTATCGTATAAAAACAACTGGACGAGTGTTATACTATGTAAAACCCTTACCACAGATAAAAAACACAGATGAATGAGAGGAAAGGATGAAACTAAGGAAGCAGTTTCTGAACAGAAAAATGGTTTTCTGGGTAAACCCAGTTAATCGTCTTTTTCTAAAATAACATGTTTACGTGCTATTTGTTCAGTTATGACCGAATAGAATGGAAAGTCTTCACATATTTGTAAATTTTAATTAAGGTTAACGATGTATGTGTGCTATGTTCTAAGTCAATTGAACAGAATGCAATTGAATTTCTGAGCCACCATGAACGATTTATTTTTCGCCTTAAAAAATGTCCAATAAGACTTTTCTAGGAAGGCTTTTCTGTCGATCCGGTACACCTGTATTGGCAAGTATGTAATAATTCATACCTTGATATTCCATTACTTTCAGATATTCTTATAAAATAGTATTCTCATCGGAAAGTAAGTTTCTTACATTGTTTCTGATATCAGATACTGTTTAGTAATATTTAGAAATCTACACTGTAACCATTTTGCTCGTTCACCCTTCACTGGGTTTAAATCGACCAGTTAATAATACAAGTTTTCAAATTTCATTCCTAAGTCACCATTTTATTTTAACAGGGAATTTCAAATCAAGTAATACTCCTAATAAGAAACAGCCAATCACATTCCTCCACTCTATGAAAAATTCTCGTCTCAGTTAAAATACTGCAACTTGATTGGTTATTTCAGCAGTTGTTAAGGTAGCTTTTAAAGTTGCCCGCCAACAATAATATAATATTAGTAAACTTATTCTAGACAATATTTTTGATATCATATGGAATTTTCAGTATGTCATATTTCAAAAATTATATTTCCTGCCCAAATGAAACAATCATAGCACCTCAGTGATGTTAATAATAATAACAGCATTTCCAGGTAATCATATGAAACAATCAGCTGCCATAAGTTATCGTTTGATTTGAAGTGGATAATGAATAAAAACGCCTGCACAAGTTTAGTTGTGGTTCATTTATCTGGTAAAAAAATCTGTTACTAGCTCTAAGTATTTCAGGAAAAGTAATATTATAGGTTGTGATGCACTTAAACGTTCACTAACAACTACTATGACATCTTTTCTGTATTTTGTTGTTAACCTGCAAAATGGAAGTTTGAAAATATATTTAAAATGTACAAGAGTAGATGACACACTAAGAAGATAAATTTTAGTGATAAAAACAAGTTGAAAAAAAGCGGTCCTATGTAAGGTACTAGCAGACTGTAATTGACTAGGCAAAGATATGTGTGAACCATGTATACAATTCTTTCCAGCGTTTTGAGAATAAGCCGTTGAAAATTTCTATAACTTACAACTTTCATAAATGTTTTCGATAGACATTTGGGTTTCTAACTAAAGATCTTACTATAAAGTGGTTTAACATTATCCTTCACAAAAATTTAAATATTCTAGCATTGGATCAATAAACTTCATTATTAAAACTAACTTGTTCAAATATTCAGTATTAGAATTAGGAAGTCATCAGAAAGATCTAAGATCTACAAGTAGTTCATTAGAGGTCAGAAACCTAAGGAACTTGAGAACAGTTATAATTGTTTGCTGATATTCTTCATAAAACTTGAACCTGATGATCTGACGAGTACTTTTCCAATAGATCACTCTTAATTAGTTGAATGACACCATAAATACACTTCTTGGAATATTCTTACTTCATGATCTTTTAGTTATTTGGATCAAAACCAGAAGAATTAGATCTGCAAATTAAAATCTGACTAATATTTATCGTCAACTTTTCTTTTCTTGAAAAATGGAAATAAAAATGGTTGAAACATAAGTAATTTATCCTAGCACTCATAAATTTGTTGCGTTCGACATTCAGACATGACTTCAGGTTTCTTCCTTTTTAGCACTCATAAAGGAAGTGTATCTTTAGCAATGAGTAAACTAAACCCGTGTTATTCAATGCTGGATTCAAAGGCTTTACTGGTAAACTAATTAGACCATGATTGAATCAATACAAGAGTTAAATCAGTACACGTGCTGATTACTGGATGCTAATTAGCTCACCTGTCAAGTTAAAAGTGGTCGGTACTAAACAAAATCTGTTGAACAATTTTTTTATTTAAAAATCAAACGGATTGTTAATTTACACCAGAATACAGAGCACCTCACTTTAATAACCTTACTATGGTTTTATCAGCACAGTTGAGTCACTGCTGAACCGCTTCTTTTGTCATCTGGTAACCAATTGAGGAGTGATTGGTCCAAAATCGCTTGAAGGGTAAATGTTTTTTTACGGCTTAAGTTATTTATCATTGAACGTTTCAACTGATTATATTTTGTGCAAATTAAAAGACATTATGAGAATGGTAGTTTAGGAACATTTTGGGTCTAGTGATCAAACGAAAAAGGTATTCAACGTCTCTATGATCATATTGTCTTCTACAGTTTTCTTCGGAATGCCCAGAAAATAATCTATACATTAATAAGAGATAATTACAACATTCGCAGCAGATATAATGAGCCACTTTACTTTTTTCTAATTCCTTAAATTACCTCACATTTATTTTTAAATATTGTGGATAATCTGAAAAGCAATTTGAGGTTCCTATCCCACTATCCTACTGAATTAAATTAATAAATTTCCCTCAAAATTCCAGCTTTATATTGAGTCACTCATATAAATGGATATCGTCTTGCTTTAAATTCAATAAAATTCCGGTAAAACAATTATCGTGCATGCCCTACCTCGTTACATAAAAGATAATGAAATTCCTTTACCTTTTCTGTGTAACTTGACCTCCTGAGGATTTTTTGTTATATGACTACAGATTTTAATATCCGTCATTTCTGAAAACAATGAATTGGAACGAGTTCAGAATCTCGTCATTTATCAAATATCGTGACTAGAAGTAAGAATAAAAAGAAGGAAAGAGGTTATTCCTTTCTGATATCTCAACACATTTTCTTGATTTCACTTTTTTCTGTTTTATGCGAACCTACGTTTCGTGCAATTTGACACTAACTGGCTGGATGAACCTGCATTCTACTCAGCGATGTTGTTCCCACTAGGATTCGAACTTGAGGTAGATTGCTTCAAACATCGGAACGTTATCCACTGGTCCAGCAGGTCACGGTAGTCATTTTTCGTGCAACAGGTGTAGTTTTTGTGTTGTTTCTTGTATTTTCCACTGCTGGCGACTATCCATCACTAGTATACAGTTCGAACAAAGACAATATCTAGTCAGCCGCGCAGGGGCCTATTTGCCAAAAGGCATTCAACAATTTGGTCCACTCAGTGACGAATTAATACAAAAGCTCCATCTTTAGGAATCCCTCATGAAAACCTATCTAGAGCTCAGATATAGAAATTTTCACAATGTTTTCGTCTTAGCAGGTTGAAAGGATTATCTAATATTAGAACAATCTCCTTAAATATTAACACCTGTTTTACGAACAGTGTAATCTATCGGGTGGTTGTAGATTTTATAACTTCAAGTAAGGTACTCAGATGAATAGTCACAAACAATCAATTGAGAACACGTAATTAATATTCTAATTAGGTGGCATAAGTTAGAACTCGTGAAGTTCTCCACAATTAGGTTCATATTTATGAAGTAAAGGAAGAGGTTAAACACTTTCTTGAATAAGGATGGAGTCAGTGTTTCGAAAATCTAAAGGCTGTTATTATTAGGGTATCTTGTTGAACACAAGATGCAGAAAGTGAATGCGAAAAGTTAATCAACCACCTGACTCTTATTCTGTTTGAGAACAATTTTCACCTGTGATATTGAAAAATAATGTGGGTTCAAATTTTGAAAACCTAATTTCTGTGAGATGCTTCAAGTATAGCTAAGGGACCGGCTATCTGAAACGAGTTTTCGCCTTGGAAATAAGCTCTGCCTTAATTTGCATTGTGGTCTCACATTAAGTTCCGCATTGGTGCAACCACATAAACAAGTGGAGTATATAGGTGTAAAATTTGGGCACTGTGGTAGAAATTAATTCCATATCAGGTTTGTTTATTTGATTTATAACACACAGTGATCTAGTATTGTTTACTTGATCACTGTGTGTTATGAATCAAATAAACAAATCTAACATGGAATTAAGTGGAGTATGCCTTCGGTTTAGCAAGGTTTTAAAGTAAGAACTTCCGATGAGCTTTCTTATACAGAAAAGCCAAGCACACAGTAGGTTGGTTTAGGCTTCAACAAGAGAACACAAACTGTTCTCAGAATAATTGTCCTCGAGAAAGGAAGTCAGATGAATGACTGCATTCAACGGAATATAAGTACGCACAAAAACTCAAATCGGTTAAATAATATCCCCAACATTTTATGCAACTAACAGTTACTTTGTGAAGCGTACAGTCTTCTAAGGTATACAATAATTATATGTATGCACGTAAGATATAGCGATGGTCGAATTAACAACACCGACATCATTTATTAGAAAACTGGTAGGTTTAATTGCAAAGCACAGAAGTGATATTTTTTCAGTATTCCAAGTATGACTACTTCGACAATGTTGACTTGAGTGGCTACTGACTAAACGAAATATTTCATAATTACCTGCAACAAGAACTCAAAGCTCATTTGATGAAAAAAGAAAATTGAGAAATCTTTGATGCATATAGCAGCAGTGAAGGACGGAAAGTAGCAATGACAAACATTAGAGCAAACTACCCTGAATACAGTACTACATTGTTTCTAAACTAACCAGTGAGGTTGAATGTTCAAGGGAAATTTTGTTATCGTAATGAGGCAAAGTGGCTACCACTTGAATACAGAGCATGAGTTTTGTCCTATTTGAGACCCGTTAGCTGTACGTACGCTCCTTTTAGTGAGCGATGTTATTCCCACTAATACTCGGACTTAGAACCTACTGCTTCAAGCATCATACCTTGAGGTTTCAGCCAACATGTAAGATGTAGGAAAGTAAACAACAAGAAAAGATTACGATCACTTCAAAATAAGAGAATGGATGTACTTCTTCTGTACTCAGAGCTCAGGCTTTAAAAGCTGGATTCCCAACACCTCTGCTATGCTAAAGTTAGGAGTCTACATTCCTTTCAAGCCGTATGGCATGACTTTATGTAGGATTTTGGAAAAGGACTTTGAAGAAACGTTACTACCAGAGTTGAGCAAATGGTCAAAGGTAGAACTGTTGCTTGATTTGAGTTCTCCACTCGTTAGGTAAGCAGGATAATACCTGCCAAGGACATTCTAATTTGATGACCTAATTTTGACTTATTAGCTTATAATAGATTAATTTATTTCTTTATAATTACTATAACCATGACCGTCTAAATAATAGAATTTATATTCTGTTTCCGGCAACAGGGGAATGTAAAACCTTAAAATATTTTGAGGTCAGAGGGGGTTTTAATTTTGAGGTAGTATTCATCACGTACTAATGTCAGTTGGATAACCGTGGAAAATCCCCATCCGCCTCAAAATGCATTTCTGTATGGTGCTCATTAGTGGCATGCTTTCAGATGTATATCACAAAGTTCTAATGAGACGCCACGACCTTTGGGGTCAACTAGTTGGAAGGGAAGTGGATGCCGATTGAAGACCTTAGTTATAGTCTTGTTATATCGCAAACTGATAGAAGTTGGAAGCTAAACCATCAAACCCCGACCCAGTAGCTGAGTGGTTAACACGTTCACCGTGAAACCTGAAGGTCCTGAGTTCCTCCCGTAGCCAGGTGTTGGGTGCCTACTGTTGAGGAGTCCTATACTAGGATGAAACGCTTGTTCAGTGGTGCCAGGTTTTCAATGGTTCTCCAGCTATCAGTACGTAGTGAGTAGTATCTTTTAATATTTATATAATGAAAAGTTCACCATTTAAAGTCAGACCACTTGATGACCTTACAAAAGCATACCCTTCGATCTCTTGTAACAAATACACACCTGTCTCAAAATGAGTGTAATAATGTTTTGAGAAAATTTACGTTACCTTCAACACATTGGATTTGGGTAAATAAAAGATGACTAGCACTTTTCCGGTACACGAAGAACTGCTGTTTTTACCTATAAAATATGAGATTTCACCATGATAGGCAATAAGCGAGATATAAGGTAACAGATCAATAGATTCAACTTATAAAACATGTTGCATATTTGCATAAAATTTAGTTGGCATCACTAAACTTTGTGATTATTTTAATTCGAAAGAGAAACTCTTCAGCAGAACAAAAAGGGAATGCTGTATAAGAAAAAGTATATATTCCTACGATTAAAGGTGTTTCACTGAATAATGCTGATATGACATACGATTTTTTCAAATCTTATTATACAACTGTTCCCTAACCTGAACTCTCACCAATTCTACAGATACCTAATTTTCAGTTTTAACTAATTATTTATTGCTGGGTATTTAGGTAACCTCTGTCTCTTACATATGACCGGCTGGGTCAACAAAATTGGACTTGAAAATAGTTACTAAACGACAGCAAAGGATGAAGATCGCTCTCTATCGTGAAATAAAAGAGGTAGAAGTGGACCAATGAACTTCGGTTCAGTGGCACAACGGCAAAAAATGCCGATTATGTAATCTGAAGGTCTTGGGCTCGACCCCTTTCCCGGTCACAGATACGTGCTGATGATGGAAAACATATTGGGACGAATAAGCTGGCCAGCACCCCCGAGTTACCAATGTTTCTTCGAGTGGTATCAATCCGTGATGAACGCCAACCTGAAATCAATAAATTACTCCCCACAATGCTCCAAATTGAATAAAATAACAATAGCAGTCGCAACAGTAATAAACGAGAACTCAAATCACCCAAAGTGTTACTTCACAAGATAGACACATCGAAAAGTTTCTTTTGGATTCTCAATGGGAATGGGAATAGGTAGACACTAAGTAACAACCTTTGTAGGCTATATATTTATTTATTTATCATTAGAACACAAACATGGTACAGCAAAAGCATCAAGAAATGCACCACAAAAAGCGATATAAAACCGTTTTGAAGATATAAAGTGAAGAGGATTGGATAAAAGGAGAAACACAGTAAGGACAGAATCATAAGAATGGCAGTCCATTCAAAACCAAATATTCATTACTTTCCAGCAACACAAGATAGAAGGAAGTTACAGCATGACTGTGACTGGTTTCGTTTCAGGGCTGTTGTACCCCAGAATTAATTACATGGTGCTGACACCGGATACGAATGATCCTACAGAGGTAGTGATGACCTAACTTGTAGAGTCGTTAAACATCCTCAGCTGGGAGAGGCGCCATTTCACAGGCGCAGAACTGAACTGCTCACATCAAAACGCTAAAAGTTTGACCTTTTACGGTTAGATTTATGTTGCGATGGTGTTAAAGGGGGCTTCGATTGATGTTTGCCACTCTGGCTTTCGATATGCGGTTGGAAATTTCACTATACACCTCCACCAGCACTCACATGGCTACCCAGATACACGAACGTTTTTGACTACTTTTAACGGCTCGATACCATGATTGAGTACAAGAACTTTGCACTTTAACGGTACAAAGCACATACCATACTTACCGGTACTAATCTCCAACTGATTAAGTGCGATTTGAGTATCCTATGTGTTATTATACAGTAAGATAATATCGCCAGCATGTTCGCGGCCATATAGCTGTTCTCCGTATAGTAGATCTACACCACTATCACGCACCTCCTATAGAGCTGTCTCAAGAATGTCATCGATGGCAAAGTTGAAGAGAAATGGAGAAACCGGGCAACCCTGCCGAACCCCGCGGATAGTTTGGAACACTGAAAACAGAAGGTTTTATACCCTCACTCCAGCTGGGGTGTTATAATATAGGGCTTCCAAGATGTCAATAAAGTTCCCAGGAACGCCTATATCCGACAGACATTCCAGAGTACAGCTCTGCTCAATGAATTGAAGTCAGCCCTAGTCTCAGGAAGCGCAATGACGCCAGGCTACTTGCTGCCAGTGGCTCGGATGAGCCGGAACAGCTTCCGACCACTGCCAGATGCAGCCTCTACTCCCGTCTCACTCACACCTTCTGATTGCCAAACCTCACATTCCTTGCGTAAGTGATGTGTAGTCTTTTGCAAGCGACACACTAGCCATTATACTCGCTATCTGCACTAATAGTTCGATATGTGTCAAGAAGCTGCAAAGACCTCGCAGAGACCCAGTGTTTATTAACGCGAAGCTCTTTCAAGCCGCGAGTAGCTTTACTAGCCATTTTTATTCTGCCTTACAAGTGCAGCCGATGCTCGCCTACACTTTCTGGAAGGTCGGAAGCCATCCTTAAATCTAGCTCGGACTGGTATTTAGCTGCAGTGTTAGGTGCAACTATTTGCTTGCTTTGACCTGTTTATGATGACGGTTTTGATAACCACCAAAATGCAAATTGAGTTAGCACACACTAAAGTATGGTCAGAGTCCACAGAAGTACTCTATGTGCAGTGGCTATCCTAAATACATCTACACCATCGATAACTGATTGCAACATGATTTATTTGAATCAAAGCTTGAGTGACAGGGGGAGGATTTCAAGTAGTACAACTGCTTTGGCTGTGTCGGAAGTTTGTGGTGGCTAGAAATAGGTTATGATCTGCGCCAAACCACAGAAGACGATTCCCATTATCCGACCTGTGGCCAAATAATCTTCATTGGTCACCTAAACGACTGTCCTCTGAGCCTAGACACCCGACCGGCAATATTCAAGCCCTCAGCCAGTGCTACGATATCTGTTGAGTGCACTTGTTTGAGAAGGTCACTCAGCTCATGCTAGAATTCATCCTTGGTTGCATCCGGGCTGCAGTTTGAGTGAGCATAGGCACGGATGACAAAGAGACATTGTTTCTCTTGCCAGTTTTTTCTTACAGCAGGTGAAACTTTCGGCCTAACAGCACTCCAACGACTGTTGATGGGGATCCAATCAAGCATTTCAGCTGCAACTAAAGCACTTAGTTCTACACGGACACCAGCTAGACCAGTTGCCAATGCCACAAGGCCTGCGGATAAGCATACATGAAACATACTTTCCAAACTGACAAATACAGAACTAATCCCCAGCGCTTCCCTAGAATCTTGTATGTTTGTCTCTGCGATGCAGCATTTATAAATAGTGAGACTTTGCAGAGTCCCAGCCAAACCTGCCTATTGTTCGACCTGCATCAAGATGCGAACGTTGAAGGTGGTGAGCGTAGACAGAGAGCTAGGTTTTAGGAAAGCTGTGTCTGATATAGCACTGAAGAACGGCTTTATGGGGGCAGCTGTTAGACGACTCAAAACTGTACAGACAAACCAGAAGTCTGAGCAATGGAGACTAGCTGAGTGAAGTGAAGATGAAGACAAAAGCTGAAGTGGTAGTAGTAAAAAATACAGTTCATATGTGAAAACAACAAAAACAATATAATAGTAATAAACTGAGTAATCGGTTAAAACGTTCTTAGTGAGGAGAGGTTGAGTATTCGTAGTGAAGCTATTTAACTGCTTCGAAATCTTCATTTTATACCATGATTTCCCATTTTGTGTGAGGACTGGGATACTGTTCGAGCACCCAAACCGAAGTAGGTCGTTTTAGGGGACCACTCCGCTAGCCTTTGATTTAAAGTCTAATACACAAGGCAGTGAAACAACATCATGAGCTGCATTCTTACGGTTGCCAGTGGCCACAAAAGGTTCCAACGCCATTCGTTTCATCTGGAACCCACGGTAGGTGAACCCTCAGTATGTACTAATCTGACGGTAAGCGCTGGATATTCGTTTTGCTTTTCACTTCTGTGAAAACACTCCTGATATGGCCCACTGATTTGAGTTTATCCGGTCTTATTCACAAAGGTCTGCAGATTCCATAAACCAGACTCCAGTGATATAAACGTTGGTATTCTGCTTCTCTGTTTCAGTGATAAGTTCACTTAGTTCAGCTAACAGGGCAGAACTATTCATAATATGGAAAACTGGTATCTGGGTTGGATCAGTTAACTTACTCCGAGTAGCTGGTGTAACCATTTAGCATACATTTATCTTTAGCCCTCAATAATACAATACTCACTGTCGACAAAAATACCTACAGAATGACTCAAAGTCATCATTCAATCCATTCGTGGTACACTTATGGACAACATAGTTGATTGGTGAAGTGTTTAATAAAGTTCATCATATTCTGACAGTATATTGTTAATTCTCTTCACTTCGTTATTTAAAACTTTTATTACCATAAACTAGTCACATAAGAATATATTGTGGATGTGCTGATGTGTAAAGACAATAAAATAGGTGATACCGACTTCTTAGTCACAGTAGTTCCGAATAACTTCCGTAATCGAATTGCAATATCGGAGATTTGTTTCGTCTAAGGTAGGATAATCTGTCTGTCGGTTCCCAAGGGCGACCACATGGTTGACGGTGCCATTGATGAGACTGAGTTAAAATCCCTCTTTCCAAATGACAGTTATTACATGGTTTTCTTTTTTTCATAGTAAGTTTGATGTGCGACAGTATATCTTCATTGTTTTGAACAATTTCTCATGCAAGTAATTTCAAGCATTGTTCTACTGTCGGTACTGGAGTTGAGTGCTTAATCAGTGTGATTTGGTTTTCTGTATACTGGGAATGCACTTGGCAACTTTGGGTACATTCATGTAGCAGGCAATGAACCACACCTAGTGTGTGAGTGTGAAATATACTGTCTGGCGACCGAGTCCTCGGTAGGTGGAGCGGAATTCGAACCATTGAGCTACTGGTTGAAAGTCATGTGTGTGCTACAAATCTATTCCCTTTACACTTGAGTTTCCAATTTTCACAAATCCGTCCTAGTTATCAGAACATTTATTTGAATACTATTTAGTATAACGAAATACATCGTCCAGCATATAGACACCATCTTTTAATTCCTACAGAGACTGCAGAAATAGATTTTCAACAATCATATTCCTTTTACATATCTATGAGAACAAATTTTTCCTATAAGTACAGCAAAATTCCCCAACAGGTGAAATGGAAAATCAGACGGCTCCTGGATTCGAACTAGAAACCACCGGCTTTCCAGTTGGTGCTCTACCAATGGAGCTACGAGGCCCCGGTGTTGGCTGGTTCAAATTCGGTCACAATCCACATTTTCATTTCACTTTCAATCATCACAGTATAAATACTAGCCTGCTAAACCACGGTTATCTCAGATAGCCAAAATGAGAACCAACATAATTGCTGTGACTGTCTGTAGGAAAATACACCGTGCTTCGATAATGTATTCTGTTTCTTTATGCCTCTAAATCTGACTGCCTGTTTTGAAAATTTTATGGGGAAACCCACTCGACCTTTCAGATTTAATGCAATCCACTCAGTTGTGATATTTCCACACTCCCCGATCCAATTATTTGGACAAAATTTTTGATATATTCGGATGGAAACTTTTTCTAAGTGGCCTACATGGAAAACAACATCTTAAGTTATCAACTGAAAAGATAGAAGTATTGGATTTCATGTTGATATTTGATCAGGAAAAACCTTATTGGAAAATTGTATCCTACAGTTGGCCAATCAAAATAAATATTCAACTTTTGACCTAATGGTTTTATATGTTCATGAAAACGGCATATAAATGATGTACTTTTGTCTAACAAAGTATCTTCCCCACAGTCACAGGCCAGTTTGTGTCTTCTGATTTTCGCGGCTTAGTAAAGTATACGTTTCTAAGGTAGAATAATCGTTATTCTTATACGGTCCAAGTGTTTTATTCCGTTGGTATCGACCTTGTATTTCGTATAGTTCTGTCAGTCACTTCAATTGATGACCGGTTTGGTTTTTTATTTTGCTATGTTTATTTCACGGGATGATCTCAAATCTATTTTGCGACTTCATTAAAGCTCAAAATGAAGCATCTCAACCGAAGTTAATCGAAGTTGTTAGTTCAGTCGCTGTCAGTATCAGATGTAGATAAATATGAAAGTATTTCTAATTCTATCAGATAGTTTAATTATGATCCAATATCGGGTCTCATATTTGATCCGTGGTTTAATCGATATAAAGATGTTTTTCGCACTGAATTCTCCATGTTCAATGATGCAGTAAAAGTTCGACTATTATTATTAAAAAAGTTTGGTACTGTCAAATACAATAATTATATCAGTTTTATACTACTAAAGAATTCTCGTAACTTGTCATTCAATGAAACTGTCAATATTTCATCTCAAATGTTTGGCAAGCAGTTCTCTGTGTTTAACGAACAATATCAGTGCTTTTGTTACTTGAATAACCTTCTGAAGAGTATGTAACGTATTCTGATAAAGTCACTTGTGAATGCAAAAGATTCAAATCCAAAGAAATGATATTTGACCAGTTAAATGTCTGGTTTCTATTTGTGGTCCGGGAAACACTAAAGATGCTGATTTTCGAAACAAAATGGCTTTTCAGATGGTGGCAACAGAATGTCAACGCCTACTCAACTTGAGGCATGATACATCTCTGTTATAGCATTATTCTCAACATTCTGAATCGGTTACAGCTGCTAATGCAGTAAAGTGTCAGTCTTCAGTCAAATGCACTAAAAATCAGGCACACTCATCTAGTAACCCTCTATCAGTTTGTTGGTATTGTGGTACATAACAATTCGTCAAATTCCCTCCATTCAGAAAGCAAAAATGTCGACAGTGTCATCGTTTTACTCATAAAGGCAGTTACCGTTCGCTTAAAAAACCACTCTCGTGGTGGCTAAACATCTGGTTTTCTACACATAACTCATCCAGCCAAATTCAAAGCACTTTTGCAATTTTTAAAGTTGATTTTGGTAACAAAAGAAAAAAGGTTAACCTATTCATTTATGGCAGACCTACACATCTCTAACTTGATACAGCTTTTAATGAAACTTTGATTTCTCGAAGAACGTGGTGCACACTTCGTTTCCCTTGGATCCAGCTTACACAACATACCGCTAGAAATGATTCAAGAGATATGCCAGAACTCTTTGGGGAAGTCTGCTGTCACGTCCAGTTTGGCAAACGCGAACTCAAACCTTCATTATTCAGACCTGCTAGGTTTGGACTAAATAAATGAAAATGAATATCTTAAATGTTCTCTTGAATTCTATATGTCCCCATATTACGTCATCTTGACACAAATAGTTTACATTTTATGTGTCTGATAAATCCTTGCTGAGACTTTTAATTCAGAAGCATAAATCAGTTTTTTCAAGATAATCCTGGCTGCTGTAAACTTACTCAAGTTTCTTTGTCTTTAAAGCCGAATGCCGAACCAGCGTTTCGTCCGAAATGTCCACCTCCCTATCCTGCAGTGAGTCTAGTTGACCATGGGCTTGACAGATTTAAGGTATTCGGTATCCTCCAACCAGTTATATATTCTCCACCGCCTTCTCCAGTGGAGGTTGTCCTCAAAGCAGATGGTTCCGTTTGTTTATATGCGGATGTTTCCACCAGTTTAAATGACGTTCTAAAAAATCGCTCTTATCCAATACCCAAAGAAACTTATTAGTGGAAAATCCTTTCCTAAAATCAATCTTTCTGATGCATATCTTCAAACCGAGTTCCAGAGAACAGTTGATAGTCAGTACTCGCCTACCTCCTCCTATCTTTCAGCGAATCATGGACACAAAGCTTACCAACCAACTTGGAGTTGTGGTCTATCAGGATAATTTGACTATCATACTTACTAGTAAGTCTGAAGTGATTGATTTTCACAAAGCTTTACTATCGATAATATTTGTGTATGAGTTTTATCTTAAAAAAGAGTTAGACGGTTTGCCTTGCACACTCTCGTTCATTAAAAGACAAGGCTAATGCTCATTGTGCTGGATAGTTATTAGTGGGGTAAATCATGCACATATAGAACTAAATTAAGTAATTCTAAAGAATGATGTCAAGGAAGAAAAACAAAGGTGAAAGACGGGAGTTAATGAAAAAGATAACTACAAAGAAGTATATCAGAGAAAAGTAAAAGAAACCTTAGAAAGGCTGGGTTTTTACACAGCATTTAAATCGATGTATTTTATTAAAAATAAATTGAATCCAATCAAAACTTTGGTTTAACAACTGGACAGGAATAATGTTGTGTATAAATTACTGTGTTCAGACTGCCTAATAAGCTATTAAGGACAAAACAGAAAACTAGACTCAATAAATATCAAAGATTAATTAAAGGTTAGCCCCCAGAGACACTGAAAGTATGCAAATTTGGAGAAAAGTTCATCGATAGCACCTCATACATGGGACGAAGGAACATAATGTTAATTGGAACAACACTATCACACTAAAGTCCAATAAGAATAGATGGAAAAGATTTTTGACAATAGAAATGTTAGTATTGATACTAGATGATGGTTGAAGGTAAAATGAAAATTTGGAAGACGGCTGGATTCAAACCATCTACCAACTGACCTCGTAGCTCAATTGGTAGAGCACTGGGCAGATATCCCGTTAGTCACTAGTCTGAATGACGTTGAAGTTCAAAGTTTCGTTTCACCTTCAATCATCATCCAGTATCAGTACTAGTCTGTCAAATCACACTTATCTCAGATGGTAAAAATGGGAATCATTAGTTATACTTATCCCCTCTAAAACATACAACAAAGGTAACTCAATATAACTGTCGAATATATTGAACGAAGTGTGTTGTATAAACATATCAACGAACATTAAGGGAAAACTATATGTCATATTTATTGGTAAATAGGTACATAAATATTTCCAACAATTTGTGTGCTCAGAGGTGATAATCTTTTCTGAAATATTATCAAAACAAAAAGATCCAATGGTGTGTAAACTAGTTATTAAGGAATTGACTAATAATAAGGTAACAGCTGTTTTTTGGCTTAGGATCAGTGGAATAATTTGTAGACAGTTTTATACAACGACGCGGTTATACAAGCAACAACATAAAAACTGCACATGTCGTACAAAAAGTGGCTATCGTGACTTGTTTACCACTCGGATAATGATAAGTTGTTTGAAGCGATCGAACCCAAGGTTGGATGTGAGTCGGAACAACATCACTCAATCTGAGGCAGTATATTCAGCTGAGGAGTATCAAACAGGAAAAAACGCGCGTCCTGGATCCTACTACTATACATTATTCATCATTATATTTTCTCTAGATAGATTGAAACCTACTGAAGAACAGCTAAACATCGCCGACCACTATCTAACTCTTTCACCCTAGTATGAAACTGTCATCACGGTATCTAACCGTATACGCCTGTACTCATTTCATTTAGGTTTCTTTCAGTAATGACTAGCTTAAAAGAAGATCCAAGCTTTTCACCATATCTTCTCGGTTTTCTAGATAATGCTTATTTATATGTTTAGAGCGTTCAATGAGAAATGTCTGAAAGTGAATATTTACTGAATCAGTTCTAAAAAAATTTCGATACTAATGCTGATTTAAGAAATGAAAAATAGAAGAAAGTAAACCCATAAACACCTAAAACTTATGATGGCTAACGTTTAAAATCTCTTCTATGACATTTATTTCCGTTCTATTTCAACTTGCTACATAACAAAAAAGGTATGAACTCGGAAATTAACGGGGAAAAAAAATTTGGATTAATGCTTAAAAAATCAACCCTATACTCTAAAATGTCTCCAACAGCAGGCTACATCCAGAAAAAATAATGCCACCTATTTGGACTCTGAAAAATTTCAGTTAAATTAGACTTGAATAAAAATTTTAACAAAAGGAAATTATTCAAGAGTTCATCTATCTGATTAATTGTTTGTAGTCGTTGATTTAGAAAAAATACATGAAACATATCAAAGAGGCAGAATTTGATCAAGGATCATTAATTATACAAGCTCGAGACAAAATGAAATAACAGTGGACGTCAGTTTATAATAGAAGAATAGTTTGGCGTCCAAATAATCATTTTCCACTTTAACTATGATAAAAAAGAAAGAAGTTAGATGTAGAAATATTTGTCCAGTCTAACATTTATAAATTCTAGCTTGCTAAAATTTATCTACCATAATCAAATTGTCAGATAGAGAAAGATAAATGGAACTGAAAAAAATTGATAGAGAATGAAAACAGGGGAGTTGCTCAAAAATGAAATGTATTTGCAAGGTATAATAGAGGTGAAATATATGACTATTTTTAAAAATACCCAAAGAATTTTTGTAAAACATTCAGAAAGAAATCGAATTTTCGAGTGATATCTCAGAAAATCATTTCTCAAATCAATATCACTTAGATTTTCTCGATATTGGCTAATATGTTATACATCCTACCGACATTTGTTATATGATATTTCGTAGTGAATAGATTGTCATAATTAATTATAGGTATGAAATAAATGAGTCGTTGTTTTCCTTAGCTTCACATTATTTAAAAGTTACTGGTGAGAAACTGTTTCTTCAAGTAACACCAGTTATATATAGTAATGATGGGTAGTGGCCAGCAGTGGAATCCAGGATGCGCATTTCATCTTAAGTGGGACTCGTCAATTGGATGTATCTAGCTCTCAAAGAGTGATGTTGTTCCCCCTGACATTCGGACTCGGAAGCGATCGCTTCAAACGTGAGAGCGTTATCCGCTACACCACCAAGCCACGACTGTCACTTCATGTGCGACGGGTATAGTTTTAGTGTCATTGCTTGTATTACACCGTCGTTGATTGGACCGAATTGATCAGCCTCTGTTGGCATATAGGTTCTTGTGCAGATGCCTCGATATTGTCTGTGTTTTAATTATGTGTGGTAGTGATGGGTTATACTTTATAATGTGTATGTATTCTTGAGAAAAGTTGTGTTTGCCAGAGAAAATAAGTCATTGTTTCGATAATTCAAGATAAAAGAGATTAGTTTTTGAGGCAAAACTGATTGAATCTTAGAAGTACACACCAGTACTAGTTATAGTTCGTTTCTTAAGATGCTATAATATCTTAAGTGATAAGTGTGAGGTCAATAATCAGGAATTGGTGGCTTAAATTCTTGATGGATTGATTTTTCGAGATCTTATCTTTTTCCCACCGAATAGTCTGTGAGAAAGAGAACATAGTTCCTTAGTGCCTTGCAATTTCAACAACTAACTAATTGAACACTCCAATCAAAATGACAGCTAGTCATACACCATTGTACACCGCATTCAGTAGCTTGCCAGAAACACTAACCCTAACCTGCTCATACACAAATCAGTTCCGCTCAATCATTACCTTAGCTGAAAAGTTGATAACAAAATATGTTAGATTAGGCCAAACAGCCTGTAAAAATAAATCTAGAGAGCAGTCTCCTAAACACCTTTGTAAATGAAGAACGTCTCAGCCCTTTACAAACAGTTTAGTGTCTTTGGAGATCACATTCAAACTTAAAGCAATTTTCATCCAAAGAATATTAAAGATGAATCACACAGACGTTAAACACTCAGGTATGAAGATCCTTTTACGGTTTTCAATTAGTTCAATTTAGCTCAATTTTCTGAATATACCACTTTTTATTATAAATGCTGATAAACAGCTTATGTTTCTGAGACTTTTGAGTAAAAATTTATTCTGACACAATCGAGTGAGTAAGACGATGGACGAATGGTAGAACCCAAGTGAAGTAGAAAACTAACTTCTGAAGTTTCGAGACTTCGTGAAATTCACTTTTTCAGAGTTATATCCAAACCAAACGAAATGGCCTCTTAATAATCATGCAGAATAAGAGAATGTACAAATCGAGTCTACAGTGACCGTTCATATCATATTTCATCGCCATTAAAGTGACACCTTATATGCTACATTTATTCTAAAAGGATTTTCAAAATGCATGGTACAGCGATTAGCTGTGGCATTTCACAATATATTGAATCCTAATGCTCCTAATAGAATAAAACACCTAACCATCTAAATAACTTCAAAAGCACACTAGGAAAAAAGTTGTACACATAAATCATAACCAAAGTATATACATACATAAGTAAAATGAATTTCTTATTCATCTTACTCTACTCATTTATTCACACTCATTCGTATGTTCATTCACATCTTCATCTTGAAGTCACGGTTTAATAACTGAAAATGATTACACTCCCCATTATTGTAATTTTCTTGTTGATGACTAACAGCATAATCCATAGCCCGCATTTCGTCCTATTTGGGACTTATTTGTTCGACGTGCCTGAACTGTAATGAATGATGTTGTTTCCGCTGAGACAGAAACCCAGCACCCACCGCTTCAAATGCCAGGGCGTTACTCACTAGACCACTGGGACAAGAGAGTCGTCTCCTCTGCAACAAGTATCAGGTGTTGTTACCATCGCTATACTAGGTCAAAATGCCCGACCTCAGTTGGGCTGCTATACCAATGCCTTAGTATTGCCACGGTGGCCTAGTGGATAGCGTTTTGGAATTCGAAGCTATGAGAAAGAGGTTTGTGTATCAGCGGGAACAATACCACCCACTGGGTTGCAGGTACATCCAGCTGACCAGTCACAAATAGGACGAAACGCACATCCTGGATTACATTGTTAGCCATCACCAGGCAAATCATAACGATGAATATTCAGGCAATATCAAGGCATCTATATGGGAGCCTATATGCATACGGAGGTCCATCAATCCTAACCAGTATAATAATGAAGAATTACAAATATCAACAAATAGTAATAACTTTCTTCTGTATTACTATCATTTTTATTTGCCTGTGTGACTTGATTTATCTCCTCTAGTATCTGAGTATGAAAATATTTTGTACAAATTTCATCCTCTGGAAAAGTGACCTTTACAAGGTCACGAAGCATCAGAAACTTATTTTTCTGCAACATTGGGATTTTAAAGATATATATATCTACCTTTTTCATTCTGATTTTTAATGTAATTTCACTGGTAATATAATAATTGTCTTAACTCAAAAAAGTTGGCTTCCGCTTATTAGATAGAGAACCTCAGTTATAATCTACAACAAATTTAGTCTGTGCAGAAAACTCTTCCATATATATAGAATTTGTGTTCCTAACTTACACTGGATGGATAGTTTGGATATAATATCAAATTACAAGTTGTAAATAAGCTTAGGTTGTCAGATTCCATTGGCCAGTATGTAAATCGTCGACGCACAGATTTTGCTGCTAGCTGTAAGCGTTTAGCAAAGAATTTTAAATTCAGCTTCTTAGCTGTTTTTATATTACATTGATATACCATACAGTCACCAAACTTCTTACTGTTGATAGACGTTACGTAGTGTGATAACTGTCACATCTGTGCCTAATCAATGAACAATAAGTACAGTATGTGGCAATAGCTGTAATGAATGTTTCTATACCATGTAAAGTTTGGTGATAAACTCCTAACTACTATTAGAATTTTTAGAGAGAATTTACTGTCAATAACTACATTGTAGTATTCACACAATCTTCGACACTTAGTCTCAGCCCATTCAGTTCAAGAAAGCTAATAAATATAAGTCAGCTTATTGACAAAAGATACCTTAGCTTAAAACAATAAACTCGACAGTGATAACTAACCTAAAGTAAAGACCAATTATTCTCTCTAACACACCGATGAAACATGACGCTTACAAACAAAAGTATTTAGTGATGTTACACAAAATCTAACCATGCAATGCAATCACTTAAATCCACATTATTCTGAAGCGTAGCACTAATCAGAATAACAACAGTTTCTATTAAAAAAAATTAAATTTCCATCCAGTTTATTTCAAAACAGTCTTTCGAAAGATATATGATTTCATGGTTGGTATTCATCATGGACTGACATCAGATGGAGAAACACTGGAAATCTGGGGGCACTGGAAAGTATGAGACTCCTTGGCAGCAGGCATTTATAACCTCACCAGAGATCGAATCCAGGACCTTTAGGTTCCGCGGCCAGTAAGTTACCATTGAGATCGGAATCCAACGGTCCATATTTCCTACTTCTATCAGTTCATGATATGGTTCATTCAGCGTTTCATGACTATCTGCATTTCAGAAATTCAACAATAAACGGAACTTCACCTAAGGTCCCAACAATGTGTCACTAAAATGTCATTCCAAGTGACGTTATCGAGGCTTACTTTTGACGCAACATTTCTTCACAATATAAAGTATTCTTTATCTTTGGAGGAGATAAAACCCTTGAAGACTGATAAGACCACAAGTAATCATAAGCAGCAACATGCTATTTGATTTTAATCTCCCGACAAAAATCTTCCAAAAAAAGCTTGGTTATAAGATTATTCAATATTAATTGACTATTTAATGAAGCAAAACTATGCTGTAAAGCGTAATACAAAACAATATGTACAGAAGAAATAATTTTCGAAATTTGATAAAATTTTATGTCTAACTTTTTTTCTGACCTCATCAAAATCATACCATTAAAATGTGATCATAAGAAGTAGGCTAGTCTTCGTGCATCTCATGTTTATCTCAGTCAAATATGGTGAACAACGACGGGAATAAACGAGGTTATGTATAACAACTGAGGTGAGCAAATTACAAAATTCCGTTGATTTACTTTTGCTACTTTTTTCTCAAAAGTAGTTTGTTTTTATTCAACTGCTTTTATTGAAAAAATATAACCATTTAGAAAAAATATGCATTGTCTTTTCAGGAAAAAACAACACTACAGATTATATTTTATAGTGGATAGTATTCAGGTTAAAAAAGGGGTGAAACTGAAAGCACAAACGTTTGGAGAAAAGTTTTATTTCTAAGAAGTGGAATTATTGCTACTTGGAAGTAAGAAAGCAGTAATTAATGTACAGATTCATTGCAAGTATTAAGAAAAATAATTCACACTAATATTGTACAACAAATAAAAAACCGAATTATGGTTTTTATTACTTGTTTAAATTAATAGTTTCGTCTATGTATAAAAAGTGCTTTTTCTTACTGTTTTTTCAAAAGGCTGTTGAATCGTTGTCTGAACTTTCGACCACACTAACTGTTCCCTCTGAATGGAGATTACTTTTCACTGTACGCTTAGTTCTAGATTTTACTGAGTCGTACCTTGATTTATTCTGAATGTCACCACCATCTGCCCGTTGAATTCGAATGGGTATTTCACGAGGTCGGCTGGTGGATTTATGAGGTATATCAGAAGATGTTGACGACTTTACTTCACATGGCATGGGAGATGAAGGCAGGTGTGAGTCAGTTGTCTTTGTTATGTTAGTATGCTTTGTACGTGTTGTTTTATGTGAGACAACTATCTGCTTGTAATTTGGCTGGTAATAATAAATAGCTTCCTCCTGCAGTTGTGGTTGTTGTTCCACTGATTGCTGATATTCGTTAGGCAAACTTAAAATCCGTTCAATTTTGCAAGGTTTTGTTTTTCTTAAATTAGGTGGGTTGACCGGGAGCATTAAAGTTTCACAATAAGGACATTGATGCAGTAA
This sequence comes from Heterobilharzia americana, assembly GCA_944470555.2. Classification (NCBI taxonomy): domain Eukaryota; kingdom Metazoa; phylum Platyhelminthes; class Trematoda; order Strigeidida; family Schistosomatidae; genus Heterobilharzia; species Heterobilharzia americana. Next base: position 49,177,981 of record OX104128.1, read on the forward strand.
TGAACCTTCACTTCGATGTCGTGACAATCTAACGTTGATAAAAAGGAAAATGTGAAAACGTAACCTAATTTAGTGATAATTCATCAATGATTCACGATATAAAACTCTAGGATATTCGCATTTGCGACAACAGCTAAAAGCTTTCAGTTCATAACTTAATCAGATAACAAATGGATAATTTTTTAAGAATAACTACGCAGATCACTTTTATCAGTGCCGAGGAATTTCTCCAAAACAGTAGCTGAATCCTATTTCAAATGATTCGGATAGACGTTAAAAATAATTTCTACATTTTCGCACAGGACTCTAGGCACTACAGTCTCTTTGAATTGTGACAGGCTTTTTTTATGCAGCCGACAAAATGCGCATTTAAGCAACTCATACAGATCAATACACGTTTCCGTAGTTAGGAATCTCTTTTGTTCCATTTATCCCATGAAATATAAGGTTTGACAAATAACAAATACACCAGATATCTACTGATTACACCTTTGAAAACTGTTTGCTGGTATTAATAGTGTTGAAGAACTTTGACCCTATAGGTCACTTGAACAGAACCCACTTAGAATACCAGTCTAAACCATTAGCAACGTTATATCTACATACAACTTGGTTTATCTATCTTTTTGCAGAACCCATTTGGAAGGACGATTGATATACCAAATAAGTGAATCTTCAGATAAACACCCTAAAATATATTTTGACTTTTTACACTACTTAAAAGTTTGATAGTAGGTCAAATTAATATCAAAATGTTTTTTTCTGTGTTTTCAGAAGTAGAAAATTCAAATGATGTTGCTTTCATTAACCCCATCGTTGGTCAGACCAAATAGATCTCTCTCTCTATTGACATATGGGTTCCTTCACGGACACTTCAATAGTTCCTTTTCGTTTCAGTTTTGATATACGGATGGTGACTAGCAGAGGAATCCAGGACAACTGGATAATACAAGCATAAGAAGTGAAGATCATGACTCGGTGGCCTAATAGATAACGCCTTGCCATTTGAAATCATCGGTCTCGGGTACCAGTCTTAGTAGGAGAAACATCGCTCACTGAAAGCTAAGTTCATCCGGCTGACGACTGTCGAATAGGACGAGACATGTGTCCTGGATTCCGCTTCTAGCCACCATCTGCCATTATTATCAACGGAGAATAAAACTTGAATTCTTATCTGAGAACAGTGTGTACGACTTCTGGAATCGCTAAGTTTCTAGCGAATGATCCATTTTAGTGCTGTTGAATCCGGTCAAAGTAGCAGTAGATGCTTGAGGAAATGCCTAAAACTAACACCTAACCAGTCTGATATTTATTCATGCCCCTTCATTTATATATATATATATATATATATATATATATATATATATATATATGACAATTTAATGCGTGAAAATGAATACACTTGGGTGGATTACCTTGTCTGTGTACCAGATCCAACCATTCTGCGTGATACACCACTTGAACACTTATGGCGTCTTATTGTCCACGGTTTCCCTCGTGAATATGTCTGCAATAAGTAAAAAACAAAAGTGGGGAGTTCAATAACTGTTATGTGTGCTGATCCACTTCATTGTGAACTAATTCAGTTGTGTGATGTAATAGGTGATAGTCCAGCGTCTGGACTACTGAGTCGCGATACCTTGACAAAAAATATCGTATAGATTGATACCCGAAAGTAGAAACTCTTATAAAAGTTATATTTCAGGTTCATAAGGTGGAGAATTTGTTGATCAATCAAATAAGATTAAACTAAATTTTGAGTAATTTCCTGTATACAAACGACTTCATTACATGCACAATATAAGCAAAACTAGTCCTTAGGGTCGTTTACTTGGATTTAAAATTGTACAGCATTTTACTGCTGTATGAAGCTGCATATTAATGTTTCGGAAACCAAGAGAAATTTCCCTATTTACGCTGTAAATTGGTCTATGTCTCTTGCTCGTGACCCGAATTATTCTCTTCCATTCAATCACCCAGTAATACGACCAACAACACATATTGAATAACAGACTTCACCAACAGTACAAAAGATCTGGTTTTTCCATCAGTAGGCAATATAACAATCCAGCTTCAAAATTCCAATGGTACAAATGATAAATGAACAGTGACAAGAACTTATTAGATGAGCAGGAAACCTCCTAACGTGAGTGAAACAAGAAATTATGAAATATTTTCCTACCTTTAACTATCTTTCTTCCAAACCACATGATGCAATCATACTTGTGGTCTCCACTTTCTCAGACTCTACTTCTGTTTTCCCTTTACTGATAAATTGGATCAGTGTTGCAAGCTGAAATGTTGAAATCTGCATCAGTTACCGACTTTAGGAAGATTCATCCTCATTCTCTCATCGTAAAGGGATTATTCGTAAGCTGAATAGTCTAACAGTGCAACCTTTAACTTTGGGAATAACTGACGTCCCGTTGTATCTCCTAAGGAATATACGTTTCCATAAGAGTGTAGATACACTTAACTGATGAGTGTTAAGAAGCATAAAAACTTGATGTTAAACTTTCTGCCGGTTGATTTCTAACGACCGATGACGAAACTTACTCCTTCTTTATTCTAGGTAAATTACATTCATCATCGAATAAAAAGTACCTACTTTCTAAGTCCTGATTGTTAATTGATGAATGTACAACTGCAAATGTTGTAATTTTATACAATTACACCTTCAGACGTAGCGATTTGTTCTGGATTACATTAACCAGTTACAAACACTTAGATGCGTTCACACTTTTTCATAAAGTATTCGTAAGGTTTGCTGAGAAGAATTTATTCAGCTAATTATTATGGCTTTCACGTTAGTATTAACGTAAAGATAAATATAAATATGGAATAACCCGAAACCCATGTTGGGTAGTAAAGTCTTCCTAATGTCTCATTTCTAATGTTCCTAAATTTATAATAACTTTTCAGATGGTAAATGTCAAATAATTCCTCCGATTCTAAGCTTATTATGACTACAGTTATGCTGCCAAAAATTAGGCATTTACTCTTAATGTAATACAAAAATGTCACAATTTTAAATTCCAGTCAGAAATGAGGTCAGAATATTGGTTTTTAGACAATGAAAGATTATTTCACCTACTCTTGAGGAGTCAAGTATGTAGACTACACTAAGCATCCGCTTTCTTAACTTGTCTACGAACATGTACTAGCTTGCTTCCAAAAGAGAGGAAGAGAGCACTTTGCAGTTTATATTTGAAAACCTGATAGATTTTAACCACCAGATAAATGCAGAAAACAACTTTAAAGGTCATCTATAGAGTTCGTGAAAACCCTGTGAAAGGTTTGTCTGGAACTTCTTCAAACTGTAAAGCCATGGCTGTGCATTCTTTGAACCTAACATTCAAAGGAAGTTTATCGAATCAGTTGATCTGCAGTCGATATAACCTGTAAGAGTATTATACCCCCAAATTTTCTTTTTTCACTTGCTTACCTACATATTACACTTTCTCATACGTCACATCCTTCCACTCTTAAAATTCTGAGTTCTCATTGCGTACATTAACTCGCTTCACCATATTATATCATTCAACCCATTATTCCGTTTGATGCTCTAAGCACTACATAACCTTTTTCCCGATCTCCGGATTTCTGATGAAAACAAAATTCTGGTATAAAAAACTTGTGGAACATTTTTTTTCGATTGTCCAGTAAATGTAAAATTTATATGCGATTTTATAACTTAAGAATAGAATCACTGATAAAATTGACGCTTCAGCAAACTTCTCTTGTTTTAATGCGCATAATTTAGTCCTTCAGCGTTACAGTCAAAAAATGAAGAGATCGGTGAGATCTTTGGAAAAGACACTGAGCCATGCAACGTCATATTTCTCTGAGTCTTCTCGATTCTTCATCAATGAAAACAAAATTACTTGAATTAGTTTGTACTTATTTCACCTAACTAGTCATACGAATAATTTTCGCATTAATACTCAATATTGTTCAGTGTCTAAGGTGGTTGATTTCCTACATCACTGATTCCTAACAAAAATTATCATAATTCCGAAAATTACAATAATGAGTCGATTAGACACATACTGATAAATTTAGTTGAATTATTCATGCTACTAACAAAAATAAACGTACAATAAAAATCAAAATCAAAATTTTTTTGAACAAACAAGTCTTCCAGCTCCTGAGTAGGATAAATAAGAACATTTTATCGAAATTCGTTTCATTACTCTAGGTGCTATCCATTAAAGCATACTGGGTCGATTTAAAAACGAAGTTATGCCGAAACTCCGCAGTAGTATTCAAAATGCTGCATTTGAAGAACTTTTGCTAACCTAGGAATTCACTTCATATAACCATCACCAAAGAATTGGCATGAATACAAACGTGAGTTATGATCTCATGATATATATAACAAAAAATAAGACTTACTCCAGTGTAGTTAGCTTGTAAAACCTCCGACTTATGACTTGGATGTTTCACTTGACTATCCTCGTATCCTCGAACAATTGGTGCACAACACATACGACATGTTAAAAATACTTGACCGTTGTGGCCATGTCTATCAGGTTCTAACGGAGACAATGGGGCACTAATTGAACGAATAAGAGATGATCTTTTCTTTTCGGGAGTTTGTGTCCCTGAATGACAACGTTCTCGTGATGCATGTATGTTGTATCGATCATAACCGAATTTTTCTGCATAAGATGTAGTATATTCTGGTTCACTGGATGGACTGATATGTCTGTAAATGAAGATTTCACATAATCAGTAAAAAGAAAAGTCGTTATCATTTTACTTTCGAAGGTCAATCATCCATGGACTTTTCAGTAAATATTCTATATGGTACAAAAGAATTATATGATATCTTAGTAGGGGATTTGGTTGCAAAACTGAATGTCATTGAAGTTCGTGTTATCACCAATGAATACGTCAATGTACCTGTTAACGTTGAGATATGCCCTCAACAAACTAATAAAGGAATTAGGTTGCTTGTCTTAAATAGGAAAGAAGTAGATATTTCTCAAAATGTTTGATCCCAATAAGTCTCTAATGTTATACTAACCCAGAAAATATCAACATTCACTTGTGCTTCTTAAAATGCAGTGTGAATGTATTTCTTAAACCTGTTTTAAAGTGTAACTAATGCACATTACAGTCAAAAACAAGGTGGACGTTATCTTGAAAAGAAACTGTTGGCAGAGGTCGATCAACCAATCAACGAAAAATTAAAAGTATAAATGATTAACTACTTATACATGTTGAAAAACAGCTTGTTCCCGTAACTCATTATCTAGGTGAATAACTCGCTGGCATTCAAAGCAATAGGTGCTAACTTCAAGTTCCCATGGAGACAAAACCACTCACCGGAAACCAAGTACATCTAGTTTATGAGCCCTAATTAGTACTAAACACGCGTACTGGACTGAACCGCTAGCCACCATCAAGCATAATAAATCTTCAGGCGATATCAAAGCATTCACACAATTACCCATAAGTCAACAGAGATCAATCAGTTCGGTCTGGTATATCAACAGAAAATTATAAGTATAAAAAAAGAAAACAAATTCAATTTTGTTCGAAGGAAAAATAAGGCTTTGATTATCTTATGTGAATGACTTCATCAAGCAGAAACGCTTTTAATGAGATAGGAGATTCATTTTAATTTCCAACTCCGTAGTACGTATGTACTGTTACAACTACACAGGTCCAAAATAATTGTTTTCTCTCATTTTCCCCTATCATTTGCAGTTTAGATACTTGTACTTTTGTTTTCCTAGGTGCCGCTTACAAATGTTGCATAGACAGACGTAAAATGATGCGTGAGCCACAAAACCAACCTAAGTTAGTGACCAAACCTTGAAAAGAAGAAGAAAGTATATGCAATTATACATATTGCCTTCATAATCTTCTGGCTTCCAAATGGCCGCAACGATCTAATGACCTTGAGTAATAGTGACAAACAAATCAACGCAGGAAGATATTGTACAATATAAATTGAAATCTACGTGTAATTTTTGTTCGGCCACTGCAACTACCAAACTTCATAACAAGATTTCTATCAGTCCCTAAAAGTAATAGCACACTTTCTGTAGCTGAGCCAAACTATTATAAGAAAAGATGCACTGTCATTCCACAGCATGAAACAGACCGCAATATATTTCAGATTTCAAACAGAAGCAAACAATTAAAGTAAACTTCTCCCTACAAAATATACGTTGACAGTTATTTTAAGAAGAAAATGATTGAGTTTTATTTGTGGTGGAAAAATAGTTTTTCAGATACTTCTAGCTTAGGCATGCATAGTTTTCGATTACATAACTTAAAATGCAGTTCATGTGCACTTTACAGCGAAATTTTATGATATCAACTGGCTACAAACACTATCCCGCAAGTTGAAGTAACATAAATATTCCAAAGAAGTGAAAAATAAACAAATACAAATGCTTACATATTCAACTCACAAAAATAAATACAGACAAAAATAATGAATGAAACTCATAAGGTAACATATACACTGATCTATTATCCTTATTTGTCCCATGGGTTCCTAGTGGAACATACAGCTTCAGTAGCACGTCACCATTTCACTCTCTCCTCTCCATTCTTTTCAAACTGCCTCCACCACTGTCCACAAGCTTGCTTTTCTTCCCCATATAATCTCCATGTCACCCACGCCTCAGACGCCCAACTTGTCGTTTACCCTCAGCGTTCTACTTCACGACCTGGCCCCTATGATCCCCAATCGGTCTCCTCAGTACATGCCTAATCCAATCCATCTCCACTTTCTTATGCACATTTCTCGCGTGATGAATTCATGGATGGTTTGTTGACGGCCACAGTTCCACGTTGCTCACTCTTATCTATTAATCTGGCCACCTGATCTTCAGTATCAAGCCAGTGTAGGCGGCGACTGTTCATGAATGTCTGTGGTTTGTTGGAAGCGCTTCCCGTAATGCTCCAAGTTTCTCAACCATCACATGGAAGCACTGACTTCACTGACTTAGTGTTGAAAATCCGGATCTTGTTCACGTTTCATACTAAGTGCAGTAGGTCTACACAAAGGGTCCAGACTACTTACTACTACTACCACTAATTACTTTCCCGATCCTAGCTTTGACATTCTCATCTATGCCACCTGTGATTTAAACGATGCTGGCTAGGTAGGTAGGTAGGTAAGTGAAAGAGACTACTTCCTCTAGGTTTATCCCCTTCATGCTGATCGGTGCTTGTTGTTCTTGTTGTTGACATAGTATCTTCATCACCTCTGTATTCTCTACATTCACTTCAGGTCCCATATTCGCTGCCCTACCTATTCTGTCAACTTCTTCGTTTTTGCCTCTACATCTTCGACTTTGTGCGACAGCACATTAGACATAAATCATCAGCATCATCATCAGCGAAATCCAAATCTTCTAGACTCTTTTCATCAGTCGGACACATTATGCCCCTCTTCTCCCTCTTCACAGTTTGCTGCATGATCCAGTCGACCACAATCAGGAAGATCATCAGCGATAGTAGGCAGTAAACTTGTCTTACTCCTTCCTGTCTTCACTTCAAAGGCATCACTGAGCTTCCCATTGTGAATCACTCGGCATGTGGCGTCTTCATACAGTTGTTGAATGAGGTTGAATGAGGTTGATAAAAGTTTGTGGCACTGAAACCGTAGTGTTGAAGCAGTTGCCAAATTACTTCTCGGTCGATGCTGTCGAAGGCTTTTGCAAAGTTGATGAAGTTGAGGTGAAGAGTTGACTACCATTCTACGCTATGTTCTATAATGATGAGTAGTGTAGTGTTGCAGTTTCATCTGCACATGATTTAATCTTCCAGCCAGCCTGTCCCGGTCGAATACTTCAAGCAAGCGCATCTTTTAGTCTCTCCAGGATGATGCGGCCTAATATTTTGCTTGGGATGGACAGCAGCTTGACTCCGCGCCGGTTCTTGCAAAGACTTAGGTCTCATTTCTTTGACCAGTTAGCCCATCTTTCCTTCCTTCCAAACCTTCTGCAGTAGTGGCGTGAGGATGTACGCTGTTGTTACTGAGTCTGTATTTAGTGATTCTGGTGGAATTCCATCTGGTCCTGCTGCTCTCCAGGATTTTAGCTGCTTTGTGGCGTGCAGGAGTTTGCTTTTGCTTTTGTCGGGGAACAGGTGTTCACTTGTAATTCTGTGGCCGGGCTGCTGGTGGTATTTCCGAGTGAGTTGCAGGTGGTGGTGGTGGTGGTGGACGATTCAAGAGTTTCTTGAAGTGTCAGCCCATCGTTTCCTTTGTTTCTCCTCTTTGCTGACTAGCTTTCCCTCACTATCTCTCATCAGTTTACTCTGAGTTGATCTCTTCACAGATGGTAACCTGGTTTTTTGATACAATGTTATCAGGTCTCTCCCACCAGACGGCAGCCTGTTCCACTTTACTTGCCAGTCTGTCGTAGAAGTGTCTTCTGTCTTTCCGTGCAATCTTCCTCACTTCTTTGTCAAGTGTAGTGTTTTATAGGTTGTAGTCAGTTCATCTTTTCGTTGTTCATCCCTGCACTGCACTGTTTTACCTTCTGCTTCACCATCTTTCTCTCCCTCCTCTGTCAACTTCCATGTGCCCGTCGAGATCCATTCCTTGTCTTATTTCTTCTTTCTTCCTAATACAGTTATGCAGATTTCTTTTCACATAGCTTTCAATTAGTTCCAGTGTTCTCCCACACAGGTTTCTTCAACGATGTTGCTCAATGTCTCCCACTTTGTCTTGATGCCTGGCTGACGTGAACATGTCCTTTGTAGTTTCATCCTTCAGTTTCTGTTCTGGGTGTTCAACTTCAACTGTGGTCTATCACCACCTTCTTCGAAGGCTTTCAACTTGATTTAGAAGGTAGGCTCCTTCGACTAGATACTGAGTGATGTCAACCTACATCTGCTCCCCTTCTTCATCTGATCTCGTGTCCAGTAAGCTGCGTCTCCACTTTCTTCACATTGACATGAAGTCGATCTGATTTCTAGTGTAGTATGTCCATCTGGTGAAATCCAATCCATGTCGCTTCGTGAATATCCTTGTGTTTGTACACACTGCCTGACTACAATCACCAAATCGTTGAATGCAGCGAATTCTGCAAATAGTTCTCCGTTCTTGTTCATTTCACCGACTGCCTCTCAACCCATAATGAGTTCTCTTCCTGTGTTGTCTGCTCCAAGTTTGGCATTCATGTCACCCCACCCATTAGAATTTTGATGTCACCAACTGGGGTGGGGTCTTGTCAAGTACTGATTTCAGTTGTCTGTAGAATCCGTCCTTCTCTTCATCTGGATAATTTGTAGATGTGTAGCGTAGTATTGTATGATTGTGACTTTCCTTCCTTTTGAGTTGAACCTTGCTTTCATGATCCTGATCGTAGAGGAGGTTGGTTCCCACTGCATGAGAGCCCTCGATGCTCTTGGAAACATCGTGATAGCCACTCGAAAACTCAGTGTGCTCGTGGTTGTCGTCTGGGTGACAATATTGAAGTAGATTTCTGACTCTGCAGTTGGGAGTTTGGAGAGTACACTTCCATTTTATCTGCAGATTTCTCGCAGATTACTAATATTTCTATGCTATACCTTCTCATCTCTGTGGCAATCTGGGCAGCCTTGCTAGCCAGCTTCAAACATCGTTCGAACATTCCATGTTTACCTTCGCTTTCATCAAGAGAATAGGAGACACCAACCAATTGGCTTCCCGAAGGCTTTCACCAAACAGCGTCGTTCCATCTCTCCTATTCCAGCGAGTAATAAGTTTAATTTTATTTTTTATATTTTGTTTGTGCTATGAAGTTTTTTTAGCGGTTAGATTGGCTTTACGGGGTAGGGTTGCTAGCCCTTTGGCCTACCTTCCCTCTTTCTCCGGGCTAAGGACCGGTTAGTAACTAGTGAACTAGTTACCTCGGAGAGGTTAGATATACTGATTACTGCCGATAAACAACTACTAAGCTATGTATATTGACTAAACTGACCAAAGTAAAGTAGTATTCGTCATGGAATGAGATCAGTTGGAGAATCATTGAAAACCTGAAACCTTTGGACAGCTGGTTCGTCCTAGTTTGGGATTTCTCAGCAGTGCACATACCTCGCTACGTCAGTGATCAACCTCAGGACCTTCGAGTTTCATAGCAAACGTGTTAACCACTCAGCTGCCGAGTCACAGTTCCATGGTCCATAGTTTCTTACTTCTGTCAATTCGCAATGTAGCACGACTCTTATCCAAGGTCTTCAGTTGATATGCGCTTCATTTTCGACTAGTTGACCCCGCAAGTCACGGTTTCGCACTATAACTTAGAGATATTTGTCTCGAAGCATGTCACACTAATGAGCACCATACAATAATGTATTCTGAGGCTAATGGGGCTAATATGTTTAAGGCAGTATTCATCACCGACTGACATCAGTCGGAAAAAACGCTGATCGAAATAATTGAAAAATTAAAAAAATTGTAATTTATGTCTTTGAATTGGATATTTAAAAATTTTTTGTTGAGAATTTTAAATCAGAAAGTATGTACTGCAGCACATGAAAAAGTAATGTAAAGTTGATTTCTAAAATTTTTTTCCTTACCGAGGTCTTGGTGTAGAGTTTATCAAAAGGAGAGCTGAACAAGTTGCTCTACCAATGACATTTTCAGCTGTAATTTCATACCGTCCAATGTCATCAGAACATGTATCATATATAATCAGCGAATACTCATCTTTAACATGGATCATACGAATTCTTTCACTAGGTAAATTCATAATCTTCCCGTTAAATTTCCATTGAACCTGAGAGTGAAATAATAAAAAAGTCATTAATTAGATAAATCATTGGAGGTATATGAAGTAAGTACAAGAAATCGGGCATGTATAGTTTAAGTTCAGTGACTTTTTTGTCGGACTAATAACTTAACAACTGAGTGGATGAAAATATGAAGTTTTACGAACACTGGGATCCCTGTTGACTTCAGTTTTGCAGCTGATAAAGCTTGATTATCGCGAGCGCTCAGTAGAATCCACCAATTATATTGTCTCTAGTGATGACCGGTGGATGTAAGTTCACTTTGTGGAAGAAAAATTTGGACCAAAACATTTTATTATATATACTTACTGATATCTTGTCGGGTTCAACTATATGTTATAACTAATTCACCAACAGGATCTCCACCTCTCAAATAAACCCTGATGTACGCGGAAAGTCAAAATATTTAGAGTCAGAACCACTTTTCAGTTGGCTCTGAAATCAAAAACTAAATCATGATGTTTTAAGAGATTGCAAATGCTATTTAGACGTTGCTAATGCTATAAAATCTATTGGACGGCTGATAGCCAATTAAAAGAACAGTACACGACATTGGAGTGCAGAAATAAACGTATTCATAATGATATAAGAGTAGAACATGTTCACCCGGAAAGAGTGTAATTTCACATCATACATCTTTTTCCTTTCAAAAAGTTCAAACAAGCAATCACAACTGTACTACAAGAAAGATACTCCTGATCGAAACCACTAACTAGGTCTCAGTTTCCTCTCAACCACCCAGTGTCATGTGAATGAAGTAAACGCATAGTGGTAATTTATCACATTAATTGTTCAGACAGGTTTTTGGTTCTAGCATAAATTAATCTAAATAAACTAAGTCAACTGAATACTCTACACCCAAACTATTTGATCTAGTCCACTTAGGGTGTCAGACAATGAAATAATGAGTGAACTCAAAGGAAGATTAGAACCTATATCAGACACAACTCTATATTATATATAATCAACAGACTAAGTTTACAGATGATTGTCAGTAATTAAAAGTCTACAGCTCTTTGCACTTAGATAAAATACCAGTCAAGTTTCCTAAACATGAAGGCATCAAATAATTCTTGTACGTGAAACTACAGACGTCCTAAGGGAATAGGACCGCTAAGTTTGTATATTGCTTCAGAATACCCAGCATCTCCTGTATCGGTTCTAGTATGTAGGTTTCAAATGATCAAAGTTTTCATGTCAAAACTAAAACCTACAATCATTATTCTCACTACTAAATATATCATAAACTAGAAGAAACTTAGGCAGAATTCCTAACATACATTATTCCCATAAAGGATGGAAGTCAGGTCACTCAGTTTCCTCCATATGCATCAAAAAGACCATAGAATTCAGTCGTCCTTGAGCTGCTATCAAATAACCATGAAGTGACCAATCACGTTGAAGGTGTTTGTGAAAGGATGTAGCCGATTATAGATAAGCTTATGCAGAATCTTGATGACGATAATTTTAAATGAATCGATTGGATTTATTTTTCATGTGATCTTCTTGCACTACTTGCTAATTTTAATAGGTTCTTTTATCTATATTTCCTGTTAAGGACACAATTCTGAAGAATTTTATCGTACATTATGCTTTATTATTTAGTTTCCACCTCCTAAAACATACAGTAGTGATAAAAAGGACCTATTTCTTGTTTGTACTTTGGAATCTGTAAGTCCTTACCAAATATACAACGTCATAAACCTGATGTCTACTTTTGATTCTGATAGTCCTATACTTAAATGCTTCTACAGAGGTCCGTAAAAATAATTTAGAGCCGATAGGGTACCGCTTTAAAGGCTATCAAACTCTATATCATTGTTCAAGAAGTTTTGTGTTACAAAGTTAAATAGATCAATGGCTTTATATTATGTACCTTTCGACAGCGAAAAGCAGTTACCGACCTAGATGAGCTTCCAAATATCGTAAGAAAACTACATATACTGTAATTTCATTTCATTTCTACGTTAAAAGTTTTAAAAAACTGCCGCCCCCCAATCGGTGCACTTGTAGTGCACCTTCCTGGCACCAAAATATAACTAGGGCTAAAATAAATAGTTTAAATTAAATTAACTAAATAAATCTCTAGCTTGCCTCCGGATGCTTAGGGTGTTTTAAGTTTTGTTTTAACGAGCATGCATCCGAGCAGGCTTGGACGCCATTTTTGCGCTCCATTGTGCTGATTACCACGCACGTACTCTGAGACCCTAGTTCAGCCTTATAAGCCAGATAAGTTGATTAAACTTTTCCCTCATTCATTACTATTACACTTACTTTAATTAAATACATAGCTCCTTCAAATACATTGCGTATCAGTTCTTTTGATTTGTGTTTTGTTATCAGTACTTACACGTTAGGTAAAGTACTGGTTAAGCAGGTACTAGAGCACATCAAATTAAGTAGGGTTGATCAAACGTAACGGAATTGTAACACGCATCCCTACACATTTGTTGTCATTTCAGAGTCACTCAAGGATGGTTAAGTTCTATACTTTCAACGATGCATTTTCCAAATTTGCATCCGTGACAACACACCAGATATTATTATCTCACCTCAGTATTACTAAATCTACCTAGAACGAATAACGATTCCAATCCTACTGTAAAAATACAACAAAAGACAACATTCCATTCATATATTCACCTTCAAAGTTCTGAATAGAGGAAGAATAGTGACTAGAGCAAAATAACATGGTAACATTTTATTTCTCCGGTACCTTATCAGCTGCTTGAAACCTAAGATATTTGGATATTATGTAGCAAAAGTATGTCCATATTCCTTGGTGATATGTATTTCAGATGATTTAGATTGTCAGCAGCTGACAAGAAATCGGCGAAACAAAAGGACACCATGTTATACAACCCCAATTGGTGATCTTTCTGTATTCAAATACAACATTTTCAAAAGTAAATGCTTAAATGGCTCAAAAATATTAATATGAGTTTCTTAAAGCGTAAAGTAAAGAATCATGGGTTGTAATTTCTTCCTGATGTGATTCAACCGACAACATCAATAACAGCTCCTGACTATATTGACAACTTCATCTATCCAAGTATTTGTAGTTCTTACATTGAAGTGACCATATAGATACAAATAGATAGGATAATATAATCACACCTATCTCAATAATAAAGTGTAACGCATATCGTATTACTCATAGAGATTCGTTGTCCAAACAAATACTTCCTACCCAACACTGTGGAGGATTGATATTCACAATGAATGGTAGAATAAATTATTTGAACACTTTTATTAATGAAGTGTTGTTTTTCAATGATGGCATTCTTCGGAGACATTGTTAGTAATTAGAGGAGTAAAAAAGAAATGCAAGGAATTTAACTATCTTTAAAAAGACCTTCAACATTTCCTCCGACGATACTTAGATTATTTTACTTACCACAGGTTTAGGGTTTCCTATAACACAGCACCTTAAGCATACTGTTTCACCTGCGTTTGCCACTTTATCTGTGAACATAGAAGTGAACTCAGGTGGTTCCAATTTCGAATCAATTCCCAAAGTAAATTGGTTTGATTTATTCTCAAAGGAGTTTACCTGACCTTCAGGAGATTTGTTTATCTGATCAATAGAATTTTCTTGATTGAAAACCTTTGAATTATTTGATTGTAACTTTTTGGTGGAAGCTTTTAAATTAATAATAGTTCCACTGGTTTTTGTTTTAATAGCTTCATTTGAATGACCATTCGACTGTTGTCCAGTAACAAATAATTGACATGACTTAACTAGCAAACCTTGTGAATTATAAGATACTAAATCCCATGTACCAGAATGCTTTTTGGTCACCTCCAAAAGAGTCAATCTGTGCTTTCCATCAGATTCAGACATCTAGAAGTGGGTAATAACGAAAATCAAGCTGTATGGTCAAAGAAAGTAATCAACTTAATAAGTAGCAAATCAGGCAATAGAGAACACATCGACGAAAGTTACAAGAAATTAAACAAGCCTACCTCAAATACTCATATTCGTTTATAACATTAATAATCACAAGCCAATATGTCCGATAGTCACTGAGTAATATCCATATCCATTTTGCTAAATTGCGTCGTCTATGACACCGACTGGCGAGATATCCGGTAATTTACCAAAGGACGAGTGTACTGCACTGAGGTTCGTTTCATCTTGTCATGCGGCTGTGAGACATGGCTGTTAAAAAATGATTTGAAGTGGTTAATGTTTTGACCACAATTGTCTTCATAGCATTGCTCGTGTATAGTTGGCCACCGTGTGAGCAGTGTTGAGTTCGAACGAAAGGTATGGGGCAAGAAAGGCAAGCCAGTTGATGAAGTTCTGAACCTTAGTTGACTGAGATGGCTTGGACATATACACTGTATCTCGAGCCGTAACCTACCTTGATACGCCATATAAGAGGAAGTTGGATTAGGTTGGGAGAGAGTTCAGGAGAGACAAATCAAGAAGTGACACCAGTCTATGAAGTTCTTAACAATTGGTCTGAGCTGCGTGAAGAGATGTAGACTACCCGGGTGGTGTCCTCGAGATAACAGGAATCAGTAGTTTAGGACTTTAAGTGACATGGTTGAAAATTGGTCACAATGGCCCAGACATATCCGCTCCTCAACGTCTTCTAAAGCTTGCATATTTATACAACTTGAACTGACGTACTTGTGCGTGAGGTTCTACGTCCATTTTGTTTATCTGACATAGCCATTTTGAGATATTAATAACAGATATCTCCAAAAAATAACAAACTAGACATTCAGGATAGCAAAGCCTCCATAAATATACAAAATCGCAATCATGTTTTTGTTGAGCAAACTTTTAAAAATATTATAATAATAAGAAAATAATTCATCTACTAAATAAAATTTATGTTATCTATCAACTACATAGTCAAAAATGGCGTGATATCTCCCTCTAACCGTAGAAAAACTGAATGAATTGAAGTCTGTGCAAAAGATGAACTAAGATACTCTAAAAAAGATAGCTGTGAGATTAAATCTCACAACTATCGTGTAGATGATTAATGATTTATATGTTGCTTTAGCATATTTACTGTACGAAATTAACTTTCTAAAATGGGTCTGTTGAAGCAATATGGACTTATTATTTGCCATATTCGACTTTATTTCACGAATATGCAGGAAATGATAACTTGCTCGGTATGACTAACAGTCAAAATGAATTAAAAAAGAACACCGTGTACTATCACGTTATCTTCACAACTAATAACAGAGCTTAGTGTTACTTCTGCTAACACTCATTCCTCTAACTCTCAACAAAAGCATCATTTTGTTTGGGCATGGTATCCTGATAGTCACAATTCGTCATTCTCATCTGTCAGCAAAATAACTGCTTATAGTGTCATCTTGAAACTTTATAATCTATCACTAAAGAAGTAAGCAACGTGGCTATACATCTTCTGAATGAATGGAATATCCAGTGGAGGTAAACGTGCAGTTGATGGTATTGTCCTTGGATAATTGGTATGTGATAGAAACATCAATTAGAAAATTCAGGGTCACAGGTAGGCTGTTACATAATGTGTAAGAAATAACTGCTGATGTGAATGATATGTCTTTATAGACAGAGATACCAACCATTTCCTATAGAATAAGACACAGTGAGATCAAAAACATTCCTGGATAAGCCTACACTATCTCCATTTATTTTCCGAAAGTGTTGAATTACCTCATATGCCATATGAAGCACTTACTAATAAACACTAGGAAAGCATTAATATACATTTCTGACTAAAGCTGAAGGAGATGGCTGCTCCTTCATTCATAATTATATCCACTGTCTTTAACGTTAGAAAAGCATGACGTTTTACTCGTGAATCTTTCTACTTTTCTTTCTGTAGTTTGAGTATTTTTAAACTACATCAGCAAAGGACGTTAGCCACAAAACAACTAAAAACCTGGGAGCAAAAGAGAGATATTTAATCCTAATTTATGACTTACAATCCACCCACACACAACCCCAATCAGTATCGACCACAGGATCATCAGATCTCTTGGTGAGTAAATGACCACTCAGCTACTGAATTGGAATAAAAAGGTGCACGTATATCAACTTTTGCCAATTAACCACTTAGTGCGACCAACATCCGTTTTCATCTATGGGCATTCATTCTTACAGTCAACTAGATATACCCCATAGTTAACAGTTTCTTTAAAAAAGAATTTAGAAACCAATCTCATTCCCAACTTGCTTCGAGATTAGTTCATCCAATTTATTACCAAGAAATCGTGGTTTATGTAGAAAACTACGCTTGCCATGAGGAGGGAAACTGAACCATAGCACCTGAATAGTGGTCATGATAAATCGTGAACTGATGACATTTGGAGAATAACGATAGTCGGCAAAGAAACTATTCAGTGACAACGACAAAAGTGTAGTTTTGAATTCATCGGTAGCCCAGACTAATAGGTGCATCATCTGTGAAGACATTACTGCTCAACAGTCCTTCAGTGTATATCAAGAATATAGTAATTAGCTCCTATTTAGAATCAGTTACGTTTTCGCTTGATGCATATTTTCGTTTTCACTTGTCAACAGAAAAGTTAAATGATTTTAGTTTGGTCAAAACCTTTAGCAAACCATCTTCTTTACGATACAGTCAAGTATGAGTGAAATAACTAAACACATTACAACATTATTTTGCAAACATGGGTAACATGCAATCATATGTATAAATAAATCAGTAATAAGATATAAAATGATGGAAAAGATTTATAGCTCAGAATGGGTATGATGGCCTTATAGTGTACTTCGAAATCTGAAGAAATATCTAAGCTCCAAGAACATCAAACCACTGCTAGTACGAGGACATACCTGAAAGTTTAAATCATTGGATGTCGTTATCATATCACCATCTTTAAGCCAAAAATATGAAGGTAAGGGATTCCCAACCACTTTACATTCTAGATGAATCATCTGACCTTCTGTAACTTCAATCATTGAAGGAAAGCCATCATTCATGACTGATGGAGCTGCCTTCTTCTCTATAGATCTATTGCCTGTAAAGATTTTGTACACAAACAATAGATAATTGAAAAATTACTACACTGAGTTTTCAGACGTCTTAGAAACACAGAATACCATATTATGTAACCAATTTGGAACCTTGATGAAGCATTGAGTGATAATTTAGTCTCTGTAACCACAATATCACCTAACTGCAGTCAAGATATGAAAATGTAATAAAGGTGGTATAACCTTAACCTCAACTACAGGGGTTCGAACAAATGACACTAAAACCCGAGAGCGATTCTGAGGGCTGTCTGAAATTCACGTAAGACATCATAGATGGAATGTACAACGATATTCTTGAACAACATTGACTAATCTGCTCTTTACTTCAAATGCATGTTATCACGTTTTTCAAGCTTTCTCAATGGGTTATATTGTTAGCCTTGCCTGACTGACACTTCTAACTTCATAACTTCTGAAATAATTGTTCTACCACATTTTGTATTTATTTTCCTTCACTAACCAACTGTCTTTAAAAGCCGCATTTCTAACTTAATGAAGTCATATGGTAGTGATAGAACCAATCTACATTGCACTCAAGCAAAAGAATATACTATTCATAATGAGTAAAAAGGGGTTGGTTTTCTTCTCAATTAGTGCTAAAAGAGTAAACAACATAATTGTACTCTGCAGATAAATATCTCATACTTATCATGAAGTCATCACATAAGACAAACCTCAGATCTAGGCAGTATAAAGCATTGTATTAAATACGATGCTCAACAAGTCATTGGAAAGGCATGTGTACCCATTCAAACAAATAGATGAAAACAGAAGAAACATCAACCATACTAAACGTTTTGATACATGGCTTTACGACACAATCTGAGAGTCCATTAAATCAAGAAAGGAGATAAACCTCGCATAAAAGGAGGTACTTACAGCCAAAAAGGATATCAAATTTAAAAATCCCTGTCTGGATGTAAACGTCCCCCATACTGGTCATTCTTAGCCTCAGATAAGTAATAAGAATGATTTGCATGTTTTCCAAGTCCTATCTACTCTTAAAATCTCAGCAGATAAGATGAAATGATATCTTACTTGAACTTTAGTAACCATATGTATGCTACGATCTTTCATCAGGTTACTGGTTATTTAACACTTTTCAAATATCTCGCCAAGGTCAGGGTTCACTGTATGATGGACAGTAAAATTCAAAACTACAAGTATAAAACGTATATCAGTGAAGTAGTATTTTTTTCCAACTACTTCATCATCAAGCTGTACAGTCGTATTTATACTCGGTAAAGTAACAGATAATTGCACTAAAACGTTGCTCAGTCAATATGTTAAATATATATAACAGGTGTAGGTAGTGGTATTTGTTCAAGTGGAAGAGATAGGAAATGGGTTACTGAATAAGGAACGGATTGATAACAAGTGGTGAGACAAGAGACACTTATTGTCAAAGAATCGTAAAACGGTGATAATTTAGCTGAAACATGTAAAATAGGTCAATGAATAAGGAATGAATTGATATTAAAACGTGAAATATGGGTCAAATGTTGTAAATGTTGATGACAGTGATGATAATAAAAGAGAAGTATGCCAATGTGAACTGAAATTGACGAAATCAACAAAATGAATTGTTAAGGCGAAGGTAGAGAAAGTGGAGGGAACCTAAATCTTTGGAGTAGTTCACTTTAACTTTGTAAATTATTTTAAACGATAAATCTCGAGATGCTGAATGACCTAATTCAACAAAGTGTTCACATATGGACGAAGTTGTTTTCCTTCGCTCGCCTTAGGTAAGCCAGACTGGGTAATGTTCAGCAACACCTTATTGGAGGGCTCGCTTACAACCTCCAATATAGTCAGCTCTACAGGAGCATATGAACTTGTTGATACACAGAGATGTGGGCATAAGCGGAAGCCTACTTTTCACGCACTGACGAATCAGTTGGCGGTCGGAGAATATCAGTCTCAGTCTAGCAGCATAAAAGATACTATCGATACATCTTGACAAATGATTTTTCAGCCCTTCGGCTGTCACGTCTCCTTTGAATTCTAGATTCATGATTAAAATTTTCTTAGAGACTGTAATGGGATGGGGTGTGGTTTGTTTCTTAAGATTCTTATCAATAAATCTTTTAGGATATCCGTTATTAGATAGTATTATTCTAAGAGTTTCGATCTCAGCATCCACCGTATCTTCTGAACACATTCTATAGATTCTGGAACACAGTTAAATTGAACGACTTTAAAGGTTTGCTTTTCCACCACTTACGCATAGCTGAAGGATTAGATATGCTTGAACAAAAACTGAAACTTTGCATTGAAAAACGTCTTGTGAAACCACTTTCTCTACCTTCGCCTTAACAATTCATTTTGTTGATTTCGTCAATTTCAGTTCACATTGGCATACTTCTCTTTTATTATCATCACTGTCATCAACATTTACAACATTTGACCCATATTTCACGTTTTAATATCAATTCATTCCTTATTCACTGACCTATTTTACATGTTTCAGCTAAATTATCACCGTTTTACAAACATTTGACAGCACATGTCGTTGAAAAGAAATATTTTTCTCGCCGATTCATGTCTTGTTTTTATTCATGAAAACTATAAGTATTTGTCATGGAGGATTTCGCAGTGCTCCATCGGTGAAAATCAACCTGAAAATATTTTAAAGATTTTTAAAGTTTTAGTACATACAGATTTAAAATACATTTATTTGCAGTGAGTTACACCTTATGGAACAAAAAATGTCTCACCATCAACTTCGACCCAACAAACAGCCTCTTCTTGTGTTTCATTAACTATTTTCCCGGATATATTCAATACTCTGGATACTATGACTCCATAAAATCCCTTATCTTGTAAATTAACAGATTTTAACTCTAACATATAAAATCCATTTTTAGGATAATTTGCCCAGGTTTGTACACCAAATGTCTGGTTGGATAATGACGAATTTTTCAACACTTGTCCATTATGCGTCCAATGAACAAAGTATGGTTCTTGTGTTTGGCGTAAAATACAAAATAGTCGCAAAGTATCACCATTATTCACTCTCACATCTAACGGACCATAAATTATGGTTTTTGATTTTGAAATTTTTTCAGATGACTGAGTGACGCATAATTGTTCAGGTACTACAGATTTGTCAGGTAGATAACCACTAGGGGTTGAACTAATTTCTTTATTACTAAAAGAAATTTGAGAAAGAAATGAGTTATACTACACATAACAATTTTAAAAATTATAGAAAATGTTGAAAAATGATCGATAGGATTCGATCAGCATTTGTGACTAGACTGCATGAAGTTGATTACCCACCAGCGACCAAGCAATGAACCTACAGGAGGTCAAACATGGCCTGAATGGTTCAATGGTAATGCCTACGTTTGTAACACTGAGTGGCACGGATTTGAATCTCAGATGAGACATTAGATCCATCGAAATACACCTTACTGACGAGTGCCAAAAAGCACGAAACCTTGGTCCAGTGCATCCTGTCGATTGCCTGCATCCAACTAAAATACTGGAAATATCTCACTGTGAACAAATTTAACAACCACAAGATTTGTCATGAAGTTCAAACTTTATACCCTTCAGAATCTTGAAGAAAAATAATAACAGTGTGCGTAAAATTCACAGACAATTAGCATCTTTTGAAGAATGAAGATGAATTTTGAACCCTTTGAAAGTATATTTCGTAACCAATTTGATTACTACAAGCAAAAACGATCTTCGTGAATACTCTTGGTGAACTAAGATCACTTTGGAGCATAACATTGTATTGTATAAATAAGCAATTCAGTTGTATTTTCACCTTCTACTTGTTCCACTTTCGAGTTCAAAAAAGTTTAAGGTTAAGAATTTAGCTCAAATACTCAGCATTTGTAGTCTTTACTGACAAGAAGCGTCAAGATTATATTTGAAGTTACTTAAAAAGCCACTCTGACACCTTTTCATCGTTAATTCCATTTCCCACATTACATATACGCTACTGAATCCTAGTATGAATTCATTTTCTAATTTTGAAATATCAAAAGGCGGCCTGATTAAACACTGGGCTACATAAAATTTCCAGCATATCCCTATGCCTGGGATACTTATTAGGAATTGCAGAGTTTTGTGCCGGCTGAATAAACAACCACCATCAAAATTTCACTCTATTTTCTATCCACTCATCAGTCCAGATAGGAACCAAATGTACAATAATTACTACGTTTAGAAATATGTACAGGGAATGAGTTTCTTGAAATATTAAATTCCGAGAATTCCGCACTGTATCCCACATGTTGTCCGAAATAAAGCGATTATTATTAATTTTATTTATTTTATTTTTTATTATTAACCTAGTCCTTATTACTCTCAATAAACAATCACTTCTCTACCAGATGGCACATATATTTCCGTGAGCATTTAGGAATTATTGAAACCAAATGAATATTGAATAACTGATTATTTTTTATTATAGGAAAAGACAGAAGTCGATTGAGAGGAAGAAAAATGTTTTTTTTCTACAAAATCATTCTCGAAACTTTACACTCGTAAATATATAGTAGAAAGCATAAAATTATCCAGAGCGATTTCCTGTTAAAGATCAAGTTGTTTGACAAGAAAGTTGTGTAGTTCTTATGGCCGTTTAAAATGTGGAAGTAAACAAAATGATTGCGAAATAAAAAATAGTTACTTCATAAGGGAGTTATCTAGAGTGATCGATCGTCTACGATGTCTATGGCAAAGAAAGAGGTTGCATATACTTCGTTGAAACGCATAATGGTGGTTTGAACTTTTGAATCGTTGATGATTCAACTATGCTTAGATGTATTAACCTCACTATTTTTGAGTTGTTTGGTTGCCTTTGGTGAAATATTTCGAAGGACTTATCAAAAGGAGCCAAATGTCCTGAGTTTACTAAGTGTGTTGTCACGGAGTTGAAGATGCATTTCCGTTCTCCTGTTATTAGCCAGGGTAAGTAGTGTTCATGAGCGCGTTGCATAAGCTGCTGCATACTACGGCCGATGTACTCGGCTCCACAGGAGCAAGTAGACATGCACATAATGATGTGGCTCAATGTTCCAGCTTATCCTTTGCGTACTGAAGAATTAGTTTCAGACAGGATAATATGACTCTAAGAATGCTGGAAAAGAACATCCTATTTATGGACCTTGATAAACTCTTTCTAGAGATATTTGCAACATTATCTTCCTTGAATCCGAGGCTCAACAGTAAAACCTTTATCGGAGCAGCATAAATGCTTTCCGTGGCACTTATCGACTTCAGATTCCTAACTATAAAGTCCAGTGAGTATTCATTTTTCACCAGGACTTCCCGCAAGTTTTCTAGTTCATCGTGGGTGATATCTTTCGAGCATATTCTTCGCATTCCTCAGGAAAATAAATTGATAAGATTCTTATCTGTATCTCTCCTTAGGAAGACACATCTTTGAAAATAATTAAACTGCCCGCTGCAATTGGATTTCCTACAGTGAGATCTTTGGAGTGAATTCTCATCTTCTCTTTGAAGCTGAAACTAGAAAACTGATAACATGATAAGAGCATCTGAAAGAGAAAAGCTATTTTGAAGCTTTAGAATGAATCGGTAAAAAATAATCACATAGAAACTGCTGATAATGAAATATCAATCAAATGAAATTTTTTACTAACCATCCTGTTTCCTCCAAAACCTCTCTACTCTTGACCTCAATGAATGTTTTCTCCTGGTTTGTACCAGCTGAATTGGTCAATTTCACTGTATAAAAGCCTGTATCGTCTGTACAAGCGTTGGAAATGATTAAAATACATTTATTCTTTTCAGTCTGTATCTAAAATACAAGATATAATAAAGATAAACAATTTTTCTCAGGTTAAAAAACACCTAAACATGTAAATACTGATATACAACGTCGAAGACATCAAGAAAAGAAGGAGACTAGCAGCTAAAGCTCTAACAATCTAAGCTATAAATGTCAATATTTACACAATAGTGAGACTGCTCCCAATTTATTAGCCTATCTAGAAGAAATTTAACACCAGGAATAGATGAAAGACTGTAATGGGATATAGTGAAATGATGGAACTCAGAAAATATATCAAATCAAATGGTTTTTGCTCCGTAGTCCAAGACTAATTGCTTCAATGTCATCCGTTTCTGACGGAGACCTTATTTAAAACAATAAAATCCTATCCATGCAATGAATGGTGGATATATGGTAGCTGCGTGGTTTTTGATTCATACATAGTGAAGACTTGTAAATGAATAACTTTTTGTTCAGAAAGTTAACCCTATTCAAGTGGTTTATGTGATACTCAGAAAAATAAAGTTTATCAATGATGTATAGAATAAATAGTGTGAATGTTGCATTTTACAACTTAACAAAGCTAAGGACAAAATAGATTCGTCTCAATGCCTTTTGTGAATATACTATTGAGACGTATAGTTTTGGTAAATTATAAAGAAACATCTTTGTTGAATTAGGTAGTTAAGAGAACATAGTGAGATTAGGACCATCCTCTTGAGTTACTAATTATTTTCACAGATAAGTCAACAAATGTATTGAAAATCAATACAATATAAAAATAAATACTTTGATACCTTTTGATTGAACCAAAGTAATCGGCCACTATCGACATATGGACTCCTGTATGTATTCTTCGATATTGCCTGTATTTTCAATCCTGATATCATTGATGGATAATGGCTAGCAGTGGAATCCAGAACCCATACTCCGTCCTATTCAGGACTCATCAGCTATATGTACTTCCTCCCAGTTAGTATAGTTCTTAATTAAACTCACCCCAAATGCGAAGTCTCTATCCACTAGGCCACTGAGTCACGATAGTCACAAGTAATAACATCAAAACTACACTATGCCTGTTGCATGAGGAGGGGCTGTGCTGACTCAGTAGCCTATTAGGCAACGCCCTGGAGATTGCATCGATTAGTCCTAAGCTATAGTATTAGTGAGAATAACACTCAATGGCTAATGAGTCCTATAAACGATGGGGAGTCGTTATCTGGACGTATCTGATACATACTGTGACGAAATCATGATAAACCACTAGAGAAAACCAGTCCACTTGATGTTGAAAATATCTATTACTAATGAATACCAACAAGTAGGACATATGTCTCTACTACCTAACTTCATATATATTCTCAATACAGGATAACATCTTCAGCTGCATCTTCAGGCACTTAAGTTCCACAGCCTGTAGGTAAACCAAAAGCTGATGGTCTATATCCAGCAGCAAACCAGATTTTTTATTGATCTCAATCGTTATACGATTACAGTACACATAATACAAACCAAGTCAACTAAAGTCCCCAAGAATATCCCACAATTAGACTTTTTCTTTTGATGCTAGAAATCTCAATATTCCAGCACTCATATATTGTTGAGTTCTAAAGAGAAGTATTTATTAGAAACTTATCTCTAGGGGATTCAACAAAGTGAACAAGATAAAGCATAGAAATTATGTTGATGTAGTGTTTTAGCATCAAGATAGTCTAATGCCCAATGTTTCATTTGCAGTCCAGCAGAGAAATGAAGGGTAAATAATTTATTCAGGAACTGGAACTGAAGAATTTCAAGCCAGTCACCTGACTTCATGTCCTAACAAACTTCGAAAGGATTGGTTAAACTTGATAATAACTTGTTTTATTTATGAGTCATTGATTCTTTTTAAAGAAAAACATTTAGTGTCCTGCTTGTAATTATCTTGTTCGTAATTTAGTTTCTTTATTTCTACGCAGACTGGAACTATGTTAGCATACCTACTAAGCGTCTGTTGACCTAAATGCCAGGGTTTCTAAGCATTCTCTAGGGAATTCGAGACTTTCATGCAATAATTTCTGGTCTTCCTCATCAAAAAAATATTCCAGATTATCTATATTCATTGATCAATTAGTCATTCATCTTAACGTTCTACTCCTCGACGATTATCACACTACTATTGTTAAACTTGATGACCACTTCACCAAATTTTATCGTATTCGTAATCAATACAACTCATTTTTAAGATGACGTTGATAATATTCTGCTTTGATCTAGAGCCCTCTCGTTTACATAACGTTGTTTTCAGTGATTTTGTTGCCTTAAGGACAACGTTTACTCCTCAGTAGCTATCAAACAGTCCAAATGATTGAAATACATTTTATGCATTAGAACCATCCTCTCATTTGTTTGTGTGTCAACTTTAGGGTTATTGTTGATTTACTGGTCAGGAGTCTTTGAAAATTTTGCAAAGATATCTACTTCTCAGTGCAATAGTAACACAGTAAATCTTTTCTGGTTCAAAAATTGTCTTCACTTAGCTACTTCAATCCTTTTTCTAAAGTAAGTGAACGCTGAAAACAGGGAATACTCTGGGATGAACTTCCTGTCTTTCGGAATTACAGTTTTTTTTCTAAAAAAATGAAACCCAAAAGTTCTCTCATATTACTTTGTATTATTAGCCTGGATTGCGAAGGAAAACATAATTGCATGTGCTGAGTCAATTCGAACCGAAATGTACTCAGCAACCAACTGCACATTTGTGGAGTAAAGAATGTGCCACACCTATTATGTACGAGTAAGTCATACTATCAAGTAGATGGTTGGAAGTTTGAACTCAGGACCGACAGATTAGAAAAGGAGTGCCTAGACAGATGAGGTACAGCTACACGTGTAAGTAACGTTCACTTTATTACGAAAATACCAAATGTTTTTGCAACTGAGTATGAAGTTATAGTGAAAAACTAAATGACCGAGAGTATCCAACATACCACTGGTAAAAGCATCGCTACTACCGTAAGTTCAGCTGAACATATGAACAAAAGAACCTAAAAGCAGTTATGCTTCTCTGATATCAGTTCAATGTTTTCCTGGCTTTGCATAATTATTCACCAGCCTATACTGAATTGTTATTAGGTTTCACAGTCATTCGATTTGGTCACTAGTCATCAAATCAAGACTTCGATATCTTTTTTTAGATATACAGACTATATCCATACGAAGAAAAAACATTCTCTGATGATAAACAGAAACAAATAAACATTTTCAGTATGTATTCTGAGACTTTAGACTTGGTACCAATGCAACGCATAACTGAGGTTCTGGTGCAGCAGAGGTGAGAAAAACCCAGAAAGCTCAAAATTACACCATTGGTTCATCTTTCTGATCATTGACCTCCACTGTATCCTAGAAGACAGCCATCTTTTATCGAGAGAAGGTGTTTGATTTCGTCGACAGGTTGTTCTTACAGAGGTTTATGCGCCCGAAAAATACGTCACCTTACTGTTAAAATCAACATCAAAGCAACTGCATACAATGAGTTCTCAGGTATGTGCGTGCGCAAGATTGCAGACATAAAAGATATTCACTCTCTGTATGTTTTTGACCTAATACTAATTGAGTTCTATCTCTTTCTCTGACTCTGCAAAAATGGATCTCGTCATGGGCGATTCATCAGTTGGTTCTCGCACATAGATATTATAGTCCTTCACCAGCACAATGTTGATAACACTTAAGATCTGGCGACACCATTAATAACAAAGTGACTGTTTTAAACGTATTTCTCAGCAGTAAAACAGAAACTGTTGCTTTACTTTTCATTTGCATCGATTTGGTGATTAGAAACAGGAAGCAATTCAGCAGAAAATGCTGACTACTTTATTTAGTATAAAAGTCCCGTCAAATAAAATAAGGTAGAAAGGGTAAAAAGAAGACCGTTAGGCGTCATCTAGCTAACATTACTTTTATTGCCGAAGAGATGTTCAAATTCACAAGCTTACTAACTACTTTACCTTTGTAGTATTGACAAAACTTTATTTAGTCATCATGTGAACAGTGTAAAGGTTAAGTGTAGAGTATTATGATGGAGAACGTTTGTAGAGTATCAGATGAAGCACTAAATCTACTGACAAGGTTTTGAACATATATCAGCTGAGGTCGATGAAGAATGTATTTCGCATACCAAGCCACCAGGCATACTAACAGCATATGACAACCACAATATAGTGAGGTGAGAGAACGATAAAGGTGGACAGGTTTAGACATAGTAGCTACCCATGAAATCTGTGATCTATACATACAAATAGAACGTCTGCATACCAGGAATTTAAACGAAAATAATTGTGAAAATAAGCATTGTGAGAAGTAAGAATGATGACTTAAGTGAAAGCGATAGGAAAGTGAAATTTTAAATGTAATCAAGATTACAACCAGTTAGTCAAACTAGATAAGAAAAGTCTTCATTCTTTTCAAACTGCCTCCACCACTGCCCACAAGCTTGCATTTCTTCCCCATGTAATCTCCATGTCACCCACGCCTCAGACGCCCAACTTGTCGTTTCCCCTCAGCGTTCTACTTCACCGCCTGGCCCCTATGATCCCAATCGGTCTCCTCAGTACATGCCTAATCCAATCCATCTCCACTTTCTTATGCACATTTCTCGCGTGATGAATTCATGGATGGTTTGTTGACGGCCACAGTTCCACGTTGCTCACTCTTATCTATTAATCTGGCCATCTGATCTTCAGTATCAAGCCAGCGTAGGCGGCGACTGTTCATGAATGTCTGTGGTTTGTTGGAAGCGCTTTCCGTAATGCTCCAAGTTTCTCAACCATCACATAGAAGCACTGACTTCACCGACTTAGTGTTAAAAATCCGGATCTCCTTCACGCTTTATACTAAGTGCAGTAGACCTACACAATGGGTCCAGACTAATGAAGGCCTGTCTCGCTCTCCCGATCCTGGCTTTGACATCCTCATCTATGCCACCTGTGATTTAAACGATGCTGGCTAGGTAGGTAGGTAGGTAGGTAGGTAGGTAGGTAGGTAGGTAGGTAGGTAGGTAGGTAGGTAGGTAGGTAGGTAGGTAGGTAGGTAGGTAGGTAGGTAGGTAGGTAGGTAGGTAGGTAGGTAGGTAGGTAGGTAGGTAGGTAGGTAGGTAGGTAGGTAGGTAGGTAGGTAGGTAGGTAGGTAGGTAGGTAGGTAGGTAGGTAGGTAGGTAGGTAGGTAGGTAGGTAGGTAGGTAGGTAGGTAGGTAGGTAGGTAGGTAGGTAGGTAGGTAGGTAGGTAGGTAGGTAGGTAGGTAGGTAGGTAGGTAGGTAGGTAGGTAGGTAGGTAGGTAGGTAGGTAGGTAGGTAGGTAGGTAGGTAGGTAGGTAGGTAGGTAGGTAGGTAGGTAGGTAGGTAGGTAGGTAGGTAGGTGAAAGAGACTACTTCCTCTAGGTTTATCCCCTTCATGCTGATCGGTGCTTGTTGTTCTTGTTGTTGACATAGTATCTTCATCACCTCTGTATTCTCTACATTCACTTCAGGTCCCATATTCGCTTCCCTACCTCTTCTGTCAACTTCTTCGTTTTTGCCTCTACATCTTCGACTTTGTGCAACAGCACATTAGACATAAATCATCAGCATCATCATCAGCGGAGCCCAAATCTTCTAGACTCTTTTCATCAGTCAGATAGCGTATGACCCACTTCTCGCCCCTCACGGTTTGCTGCATGATCCAGTCGACCACAATCAGGAAGATCATCAGCGATAGTAGGCAGCAAACTTGTACTACTCCTTCCTGTCTTCACTTCAAAGGCGTCACTGAGCTTCCCATTGTGAATCACTTGGCATGTGGCGTCTTCATACAGTTGTTGAATGAGGTTGATAAACGTTTGTGGCACTGAAACCGTAGTGTTGAAGCAGTTGCAAATTACTTCTCGATCGATGCTGTTGAACGCCTTTTCAAAATCGATGAAGTTGAAGTAGAGAGTTGAAAACGTTAACATCTCTTAATCTGCTGCTTCACTATTTCCTTGATTGTGATCAACTGCCATAAATTTTCAGAGCTGGATGTTTCTTCCGCGTAAACGTATTATGCGTACTATTACAGTGAACTCGTCTGTGATGCAATGACTTGAATATTTTAGCAACGACTGTGCGCTCGCTTATGAAAATCCCCAAAACCTGCTTTAGCCTGCGTATATATATAAATATATATACATATCTATGAGCAATCAAAAGTATTTAGTTAACCGTGCATTAATTTTTCTTCATCTACGTTGCGAAGTACAGTACAGTAACAGTACAAAACTTCTAAATAAACAAAATATAGGCGATAACCAACTACGCATTTTTGCACACTATATTTATTTAAGGAGAAAATAATCTGCATAAAACGAATTCAAGTATAAATTTAGTTGAATATTGAGAAACCGTGGGTGGATGTGTGAATAAAGCAAGAAGATACCAAATAGTTTAGGTATTTTAAATGCCAAATTAAAGGCTATCTTGCAACACATTTCCTCATTATTCATATGATTTTGGTGTGAAGAAACCAGTCGATCTACATCTACTAATTTGCCCCCCTTTTTCTAAAGGCTAGAGCGGTGAATTATTGGTTTAGGTAACTGACTTTCAGTCAATCGATCACGAGTTACAAACCCGTTTCAACTACTGTGACTTGATCGCCAGGTAGTATCATGGGCCCTTATACAATAGGTATGGCTCATTGCCTAGTGCATGAACATGCACGTAATTACTGGAAGATTTAGTAATAGTTGACTAAAGTCTACGGATCATTTTCGTAATATCCTCAATAACCTGCTTACCATGGAATACTGTAAAGCCACTTCATCCCACTTTGGAAATATAATGTAGTTCGATCCCATGAGTTTTATTAGTAAGTAGCTCAAAACAATGCTAACCTATGAAGGACGCTTTGACATCAAGTTCACTGAGATCAGTTTCGGAGTGTTAACTTCAACCTAAATCAATTTGAAGCTCGTAGAAACTTATTAATTTAAGGTTGCTTTTCATCACTAACTGACATCAGATGGAGAAACATTGGAAACCTAGGAGTACTGGACAGCTGTTTCTTCCTAGTATGGGACTCCTCAGTAGTAACCACCCATGACCCAGTCGAGAAATATTGACCACTGGGTCCTGACCCAGTAATCACTTCCACGAATTTTTCGAATGCCCTAGAGGTACTGCATTGTTGTCAAGTATTGAATGTAACATAAAAATAAGACCTATAACTATTGCCTTAGTTGAGAATGTATTAAGTGACTTGTGACACAGAAATGAAGCAGAGTCAGATTGCCTTGCATCAGAGGCCCTTTAGTAAGGTGGTCAACGATTATTGGTTGCATTATCCAGTGTTAGCTAGCGTACAGAAATCAATCATGATCCATTATGACCGGTTTTAATCATTGACTCACTCAGCCTTCAAGAAACAAGAGAAATCCTCCTGTGAAAACCATACGGGAATTAGTCTGATGAACATACTGTCCTACATTTTATGTTCTATAATTGTAAGATGTCTAAATGGGGCTCAAAAACAACAAACCTGAGAAAATCAGTCCGGTCTTAGACCTGGTCATGGGTGCAT
The DNA here is from genome assembly GCA_944470555.2 of Heterobilharzia americana. NCBI lineage: Eukaryota > Metazoa > Platyhelminthes > Trematoda > Strigeidida > Schistosomatidae > Heterobilharzia > Heterobilharzia americana. Next base: position 49,209,063 of record OX104128.1, read on the forward strand.
CAACCAGATATTTACTCTCCACCAGGTTCCTGAACATAACACATACCAGCACTCGACACGAGGTGTATTTCTTGACCCGAAGATGGGATTAAACTTAGTTGACCTAGAGGTTTCACGGTAGTCTTTCATTGGCGTGTCAGAACCTATGGTAAGTAATTAGGTGAGTTATGATAACTAATTAATGTTCGCCAAGCTTCCAGGTTTGTACTTGGATGTTCTATCATCAGGTTAGGTAACTTTATTATCATTTACTTCACACTATAATTCTAATCCTGAGCTAAAAATCTTTCCTACCATGTGAGCTGGGTTCCTTGATTAGTGTCTGTCAAGGATATTTAGTTTCCCCATTTCTATTCGATCTCGTCATCTGACTTTACACGGATTGATATCGTCAGAAGAGACCCCCAGATAGACCTACAGTAGGCAGATGACGTAATCCTGTAAGGTGAAGATGCTGTTTTCTGGACACTTTGGGTAGCAACCTGAAAAGTTTTGGTTTGCGTTTCTCATCACTAAAATTCAAAATGTCACTTCAAGACTGGTCACAACCGGTACCTTATCTAACGTTAGAGAGTGAAATGGTTGAATGCGTTGACCGCTGCAGTTATCTAGGTATTTGGACCGGATCAGTGACACTAAATCTTGGCACGGATAAAAAAAGGCTAGACTGACTCTCGCGAACTTACGCCATCTGTGACACCGCCGTGATATCCAACTGCGCTTTGTTTATTCTTACGTACCACATGACTGTAAAACAAACCCATCAAACGCAGAGAACATTAGAAGAAGTCATGTGTTCGGTCCCAGATGCCTTCGTAGAATAGGCTGTGTCGCGGTGTCACCACACCAGTAACATATAGGTCAGAAGTAGATTTTTGAACCGAAGAGGAAAGTCGATTAGTCAGACTGCGAGCCCCAGTCCGCTCAGATGGTTGACTGGGACATAAATCACATGCTTAGCCATCGTCTATCTTGTCATACAATGTTGGTCGAAGCAAACGAAAGCAAGAAAAACGTTAGAAGGAGCCAAACTAAAATTTAGCTTCAGTCCATGACTGTTGGTGTGAGCCATATAAAGAAATCCAGACTTCCAAGTTGAGGGCCGTAGGATAAAAGAAATCTGTGGTTTCAGACTCTGTGCTATTGCTCATAACTGTCCTAGATAACAAAGATGTATTCAAACATTATCTTAATGGTCATATCGAACTCTGTCATTGTTTCATTCCCTCTTGTTCTCACTGTAGGACTTTCTACCACTTTTAACTGCTTTTTTCTTTATTTCCCCATCTTTCATCTTGGTACATTCTGTCTTGATGTGCTGATATGAGATATGGTAACTTAAATCGTTGCATTGTAGTGTCAAGTCTTCTGTTGCTTTTCCTCCAGCTTTTCAGTTGCAAATTCAAAAACTGCTTCGCTTGACAGCGTAAGACCACTGACTTGACTCAAGAAGTGCGGCTTAACAATTAATGAAATAATCTGTCCCTAGTTGTTGAGTTCGGCTGGACAACATTTAATGGCCACATAACGCAGTGGGAAACTCACCTTAAAATGAGAGCTATTAATGTTGAGCTCTCCATCATTTTTGAACCATTTGACTTCAGGAATAGAGTCCGAGATATAATCAGCAGTTAATGTGAAAGACTGACCAACTGAGATCTCGCTTGGAGACTTTGTTATTCCTCCAACGATCCTAGGCACACTAATTACTGGTAACGAAGGTGCAGATTCTGATAATAATTCAGTTTTGATAATTTTCACACCAAAGAAATGAAAATAAAAGATACATAATGCAAATCTGCTACATGATTTTAAAATATCTAAACACAAAGTGAGTACGTGAAAGCAACCATCAAAATACTCTAGTTTGTATTGCTAATCAGAACCCGTTGGTGAACGTTTCAGTGTTTGACAGTTTCAGGAGATCACAGTGAAGCTTTAGATGTGTGTTTCCAGCCTGCTTTTACTCGTCAACGAGCCTATATTTACACGTATTATCCATAACTTTCAACAACATCAGGCATTTCACTGAACAAACTTCTCATGGAATTAATGGGTTCAATATCATCTTAAAACCATAAATAGGAAAGTCTCGAAAGCTCTTTATTAACGAATACAAGAATTACGCTTCATATTCTTTCCTGCGGCTGAATTTGCGCGTTTTAAGAATGAACACCGTTAGAGAAGACAAATCTCCAAATATAACCATCAATAATCAAATAAAGTGTTTTTAGCTGGAGAAGACATCAAATTGGCTGTGATGTTATTGCTTATACATCCAAGCTGATAAGTCTCAAAGACGAGGAAACGTCCGTCCTGAACTCAATTAGTGGTCTCTATCATTACCATCAAATTAGATGTACTTGTTCTGAAGATCTTAAACTTCTAGCCATGAAGTTTGTTTGTAGGTTTACTCAAAATAAAAATAACGAAGGCGCGAATGATGGTAAGTATTTGTAGCCCAAGATGAGAACTGTAGGGGTTTGGTGCTCTGTGAGCTTTGATATTCTTTCGTGAACGTTTTATTATCAGGCTTGGTGACATCCTCAGCACTACCTTTATAAAAAAGTCACCCCTTGAAGTCAGTGCTAAGGATATCATCAAACCTGGTGATGAAACATCCAAGACAAAATATCAAAGCTCAGAGAACACCAAACTACCGTGGAAACTCTAACTTTTGAATAACCAAGTTAGGTATTTTCATATATTGGCTTATTTAAACTTGATACTCCTCGAAGCATTTCACGTTTGTTTATCTGCTTCATATCAACCAACCTTCAGCAGCGTGCATACTAGTCAGAGGAATCCGATTCAGAATAATTATGAAGTCCTCCAAATCAAGGGGTAAACAACTTCGGTTGACCACAACTGAATAAGTGTCGCTTCTAATTGGTACATGAGATAGAAATGACTAATATTGAGAATGATAACTGCAACTAAAAGGTAGGATTTACACTGACGATCAGATACACAATCAGATTATGTATAATACTACTGTGGGGCAGTGAAGATTCTTGTAGCCCTATAGCTTATCGAACATTAACTGCCTAGTACGACAGTAATCTGTACAGATAAACTGATGGAGTGGCTATAGCATCTCCAATGGGTTCAATACTTCCAGATATACTTTTGGCGGAATTGGAAAATGGTCCTTTGAAAGATGTAACTGCCGATATAGAGTTTTACTGCTGATACATGGATGATACAGTTTTAGCCTTTGATATGTGAATATGTATTTATTATATTCTGAACCATTTTAACAGCGTTGATCCATCAGTTCATTTTACACATTAAAATAACACCGATGATTCGACACATTTTCTTGATCAGCTAATGACAAGAAAAGAAAATGGCTCTATGCTGAGAAGTATATATGGAAAATTGACTTCTAAGGGACAGTATGCAAACCTCGGCTTCGTATCGATTGAGTACATTTAGAGTAAGACTGACTTGTTTCAAGGAGTACACACTACACACACACTATTGTGTATCCTTAATATTCTTAGTGAAAATTTATGTCTGGATATGTTCATCAAAGCTAACATTAACTAGATTGTTTTTAAACGAGAACTGATAACAGTTGAGAAGAAGCCTTAGTTTCTGCGACTAAAATCCAAGGGAGATGGCTGTAAGTGACATCCTACCAAACTGCCTAGATAGAGCAGTTAATAGGGCGCTTTATGCGGGTCAGATGTGTATGTTAATCCGAGACTAAAAGATACCCTACCTAATCTCAGCTTTTTATCCTATAAATATTAATTTAACTGTTCCTGCGGAACTATTTACATAGAGCGTTCAGTTAGCAAGGTGTGTCTTCGGATATGAGAGCATTTACCAGCAAGGTTCGGAAAGGGTGAAGTGAAAGTGGCCAAATGTTCACTTCTAGCGCACCTAGTAGACACATGACATCGCACAGATACTTAAAAAGCTTTGAGTGTCATTCATAGTATTCCAAATGTAGCTCGCCAACGTCTGGTCAACATGGCTGAAGTTGTTGCAATGAGATTGATCACACCTTAATTGTCTATTCAGGAAAAAACATGCCCAAGCGTTACTCCTCCCCTGGTCATCAGTTAACTAAAGGCTTCATCTACCTTCTTTATACTCGATCTTTCTGTTCACTATCATGTCACTCACCCGTATATGTATCATCCCAATATTGACAAATTTTAAAAAATAAATTCGATTTTTTTACAGTCTTTTAATTTCACTCCATTTTGAAAATGCATATGGCCCTAAGTTAGCTTCATTTTACGCTGTATAAATGCATTTTGTAAGCGTAGAATCTGATGAGAATTTATTCAAGATATATATTGTTTGTTCAGATTGTCACTTTTTATCAATCTTATGGGAACCTTTAATTGTTTGAAATTTTACAATCGCTAAAACGTATAGTTTAAAAACTGACAGAAAATAATGTAGAAAAGAAATTTTTTTCAGACAAATCCTTCTCAGAAGCTGTACATTCATAATTACAGCTACACTGAGGAAGAATATCTACCAATAGTAAGTATGTTAACAAAATATCATCAAAAATTACTTTCTAGAATAACAAGGTAATTATGTCTGGAAGATTAACACAAGGGCATCAATTGAGTATTTCTATAATTAGAAAATAATGACTATAAGGACAATACAAAGTCTGTTTTATGATGCTACTAAACTGTTTCTTTAAATGTCTTCTGATAGGAAATCACTCAAATTGTACGAACAAGTTAAGTTCATGTTCAGTCCAATCAGAGCAGAAATAAAGTTTACACTTAAACTGCGATCTTCAAAAACTTATAATCTGTAAACAGCTTTCCTTGAAGACAGAGTTATCTGAACAAAAGGTAGTCGTACCTAATTTAACTGCTAGATACAAAATATGTCACGGGAAAATATGTTATAATTTTTTAAAATACTACTCGAAAATGTTAGTATTAGGATACCATCTACATCAACCACAACAATATCCTTAGAAAAACGTATACCGAAATAAGAGTTGGGTCAAAGAATACTGTTTGAAAAGTGCACCACTCGTTCAATGAATATTTTTTCGGAATGAATACAAATCATACTTACTCTTCAATACGAGTCTTCCACACGTTCGAATGGTATCTTGTGAACTTTTCACTTCACAACAATAATCACCCTCATGTTCAGAAGATATATTTTCGATGGATAAAGTGGCTAAACCATTGTCAAAATCACTTTTTATTTTCAACTTCTGAATCCGTTCAATGTCCAACGGATGGTTATTTAAATACCAGTTAACTTGTAATGATAACTGATCCCACTGGTTTGATATCCTTAGTGGTAACGGAGATGACGATGACAATGATGACGGTGATGGTGTGTTTCGATCGATGAACTTACCGTTATCATTGGTAAAATCGATGGGTTTGTTCTCACCCGCTAGTACAATTTCAAGGCAACATACCAGTTTAATATGATCTCCTTCAGAAACATTCAATAAATCAGGTAGAGTTTTTGAGAATTTTACAGATTTGGCCAAAGTTAGTGATCCTTGAATAAAACAAAAAAAGTCATACTGAAAAAAGTTTTTCAAAATTTAAAAGATTTTGTTACGAATTTAATTTGTGGTTGACCACAATAAATAAATAAACCATCCCATAACTATGCAAATAGTGATCATGACAGGACAACGAATATTTATCTGCAGACTAATCATAAAACAGATAAACACAACAATAGACAAGGAAAAGACATGGAGAACAACATCAAGAGAAATTTAAAAATATATGAAAATCACAAACAGAATTCAATTACTCAACTCAAAATCACAAACTGGTGTGTTTAGTTGAAATTATCGTTTCCCTCGCCAGTCTACTTGCTTCGATGGTGGTAGACTGCTCAAACTTTGGGCTATCGGAAATTTTCCAACTAATTTATTTCGTAAGATTTATCACTTTTAGTTTGTTTCAATCTTATAAATATGTTGTTTAAATGCGCCAAGTACTCTTGTGCACTATTTAAATGGCTTCAAACTACCTTATTTGAAGCGAACAACAAGAATAAACGATACGCCAGTAAGAGATGGGCTTATAAATGCACAGAAATACAGTATATCATTATTGATTGGACAATAATATCGAAATGCAGATTTTGATATGGACTGAATAAACTACCATCACTAAAATTATCGTTGATATTCTATTCATTCACCAGTCCGAGCCAGATGTTAAAGGAATATCAGATCGTTGTTTTACTGTGCAGCTTATTATTACTGATATTATTAACACTAATCAAATGTAATGATTATATTGCTTAACGATACTGTACAGGGAATGAATTTAAGTATAACATGATGAGAATTCCATATTGAACAATAAGTCTTGCTTGCTATAAAGTTACTATTATTATTTTTGTTATTTTGATCACTATTACTATTATGAAGAAAGAAGAAAACGAACACAGTGTAGACTTTCGGTTACAGCAAATATGGTCAGTAACTTGTGTCATTCATGAATGGGTCCTAAACACGTCACCACATACTTTTGAAGATAAAAGTATACTTTCTCTAAAACCTATTCAGATGACTTCAAAGTATTCGATACACCAAAAGATTTACAACTAATAGACAGATTTTCATTCAGCCATCCAAATTACCTTTCTATCATTTTATTCACAGGGTACATTGATTGCATCCTTAGGTAGACAGCTTATATGAATGTACAAAAATGGTTCAGTTACTTTAAGTACTAGACACCTATCGCTTTTTTTAATGTCCCATTTTTCTATGAAAAGTGAAACTGTTGGCTAATAGGCCATTTCTATCCAAACTTTACTACAGGACTTATCGATCCATAGCAAAAAATGCTGTTTGCTTAATATACGCATGAATAAATCACCACACTTTTTACGCAAAATGCGAGACTTATATCTTGTGAAATCAAGCATGAAAATTCATAATTACACTGAACAAAATTTATGCTTATAAAAATAAGTCATCACGTATATCCGGATAAATAAATTAAAATCATACAAATTTGTGCAGTGAGAACTGTCAAAATCAGAAAAATGAATTGCTACTGTTAAAACCAAAGCCATAACCATATATAGTAATGGATGTTGGCTAGCACTGGAATTCAGACGACGCGTCTTGTCCTACGTGGGACTCTACAGCCGGATGTACCTGCCTCTCAGTGAGTGATCCTGTTGCTACTAACACTCGAATACCAGACCGACCACTTCGAACGCCAAAGTGTTTTCCATCGGACCAGGGAGTCACGATAGCCATTCTTTGTGTGACGGGCATAGTACAGTTTTGATGTTGTAGCTTGGAAATCCCCATCTTATTGGAAACAACATTACTCACTGGGAGGCAGGTACATCTAGATGACGAGTCTCAAATAGGAAGAAATGCGTGTTCTGTATTCCACTGCTAGGCAGTATCCAGTATTATTATTTTAACTTAAAATACCAGGGATATCTAGGCATCTGCAGAGGAGATCACATCTCAATGGCGGTTTACAAACTGCTCCAGCCATCGACGAAGATTTACAAGCTATAGTATCAAAGCTATAACCATAGATTCTGATAGTTTGTGCCGACTTGTACTAATCACCTAATTAATTATTCATCATAAAAGTGTTAAGTAGCACTGAAAGAAAAAAATGGCATCCAAAATTTTGCTCAATAAATGGTAGTTCTCTTAAAGCTAAATCAACTGCACCTGATACTAATTCAATTTACTATTCACTTGATAGTTTCACCGTGTTCACAAGAACTCGAGATATTTCTAGAAAATATTAGCCTTCGCTACGACAAAAGAAACAACTTTGCATGTAGACAATCGCTTAGAATCTCTATTGACAAGAACATGGATAGTGTTGTGGACAAAATATCCTCTATCAAGCAATATGACAAACAAAATGAAAAAAAATTGAACACTGAACGGTAGACAAGGAAAAAGAAACTGAACAACCAACACAAAACAACAAAAACATGATGCTAACATATATAAAACCAACAACCAATCGGCTAGTCTTACTTCTCCAGTTACACATACACCTGAATGGTAGCTAAATAAAATGATAAACATATCACTTTTAGAAACACAAAAGTCAATAACAAAAAAACTATGTCTAACATGGAATAACATGATTTTTGAGTAAACTCATATTTTTCCTATTCTCCAGACGCACTGAGATTTTGTTAAGCAGTTATTCTGCACAGTTTATATTATGATGAACTGAAGCAAACTAAAACAGAATTTTGCACAGAAGTGCATAAGTCCACAATGCCACGTCAACCTGGGCGTAAAGACGCATACCCATGATCACCTTGAAAGAGTGCTGTGCTATATTGAAGTCTGACAGAGTTCGGTAAGCTCAAATCAACAGGTTCGAATACATTGGCTCAATGGTAAAACGTCTGTTAAGAGACTTGACTGTTGCGGGTGTAATCCTTCATATAGTCAGCGGTGTGCACTTCTAGGGAATCCTACGCGAGAAATAGATCGTCTTTCTGTGTTCTAAGGTTTTTAATATTTCTGTAATTTACTTTCTTGTATGATAAAATCTACCTAAAAATGTCAGTCCACGAAAGCAACTAGCTGAAATGAAGTCGGATTTAAGTGGGTGAAATGTTCATTACATTTTCAAAGTATACTGACGCCAAAAGAAAAGCCAATATATATGACTGAGTAGTAGCTAAACACATCACTGGTTAGTAGATTTTACCATTTCATCACCTTAATTTTGAAGAACAGATAGATGGTTAAAAAATAAGAAAAAGATTTAGAATTATCTACTTAATGATGATCTGAATATATTTAATTACTTATGAAAACATCAAGACTGGAATCAGTAGGATAATGTTTGGATAGTAAGGCATAATGAAATGGCTAGTAATTCTCAACTTAATAGTTTTTCTTACAAACAGTCTGTCATCAAACACCGGTGACGTCTCTTAGTTTTAACTTTCTACAGCACTGACCTACAAACTATGAGATATTTACACAACTACACCTTCTAGGGAAGTGAAAAGGAGACTACAAAGATTGCAAATTACCAGAGTAAGCATTGAAATGAGTAATAACAAGCTTGTGTCAAATTCCCGTAGTATCAAACTTCAGTAGTGTCCCACCATCACAAAGATGACAGTAAGGTTTCATGATATGGCTTGATATTAAAATTCAACGCTTCAATAGAAGAAAAAAGGAGTACTGGAAAAATTCGAAAAATGATTAGTTGTTATAAGCGAAGTTCTGAAATGATGATTAGTCCTGCGGTATGTACATCATACAGTTAACACAGAGAGTAGTTGATAAAATTTGGCATCGACTGATACATGTTTATTTTTATCATAAAAACACCTCAATAGAAAACTCTTGGCATCAACTAGAATTCAGTCTAAACAATAGCGGAATATTAAAAGTAGGTTTACTGTGGTAATATGAAAACATTCTGATTCGGATACACCAGTAGTGATACTCCTCTAGAGGTAAACGGTTCTAGCTCAGAATACCAAAAGTCATACTTACTAGCCTAGTGAGTTATGATGGTCATTTCCGTGTCTTGGTTAGTTGTCGATTGAAGTTAATCCGGGAATTAATCTTCATTAAAATATGCAAACTTAGGGAAGCGTGATTTTTTAACTCTACAGTTGTTCATATTTGAACAATGAGAAACTTTAATTAACTGTGATAATCGACTAACTGAACCAAAAATGAGTCTCTGCAACTCAGTAAATCACCTGAAAGGGGATTACAAATTTCGGAGAAATTTGATTACCACTAGATTAATATAAAGGTTTTTCTTCATTATATAAATGAATTTTGTATTTTTAACTAGTTAAGGTGCATCTAGAAAGCTAAAGTGTATTGCATTCCCTCGAAAACACTAATCAATAATTTGTGGTGTGACAAGAAACGTATTTTAATGCTCAGAACTACTTACAACTTTGTAATTGTTAAATATCACGATTTTTTAATGTCTCAAAAACTTTGTTTTAATGTATTTCAGCAACCTTATTGATTATTACATAAAAACGACCCATCAATAGTGATGTCCAAGTCACTATCTATACGTGGTGTAGTGTGTTTCAACGAAACCAAGAAGGTGAAAGGCCGTATCCAGTGTAAATGTTACTGACAGGCAATAAGGTACCATCCAGATGAGATGGTAAGCCCGAACTCCAAACTAATGATGCTCATAAGCACTATGATTTAGAATTGAAAAATGGTGAATGAACCTACCTTGGTTGTCTACAACTTTGGGAATGTAACAATTTGCATTGCTCCACCCCCTTATTATTCAGGCTTCAAGTCAAAGTCTCAGCAGTAAGTCCCTTAAATCAGTCATCTGCTTCGGTCTAATCATCAAGGCATTATCATGCCCCTCATTTGAATCACGAATCATCTACAATTAGGCGTTCATAAAGTCTTCCTAAAAGAAATTTTCCAAAACTTTATAATTAACCACTCGACTTTGGTTTGCATCGTTATTTTTTTCCATGTCAACAGCTTCGTTTCTTCGAAATCACTCTTAAATTTGTCTATCACTGACTGAAATGTTAGCCTGTTTGTATCATCTTAGGTAGCTAAACAGCTTCTTTCATAAAGTGATCCATTAATGCAATATTATGAATCGATTATTTTGGAGCCGACCACAAAATTTAAGCTGGTTACGTTCAACATTCGAAACTGGATACAGACTGAATAATAATAGTAATAATGAAGTTTGACTGCGGCACTATAAAGCATCGTCACTGATGTGTGCTGTTTCTAACAGAACCGCATTCAACATCCCGGTTGATTGTTTCAAATGACCTCCCCATCTGTTAGATCAACTAAAGTGCTTACCGTGAGCTCACCCTTGGACTCTTGGTGCTTACGTCACACTGAGTCAAAGAGCTGACGCTACGATATTGAACAGGATTTCCAATAAAAGTCGGCTATGTACTGTTAGAACAAAAGTTTAGAACAGAGTAAGAAATAACTGCCTGCCTACGCTTCGACTTACTGCAGCCCCGTGTAATTGGGAATGAATTTTACGGTCAATTAGGTGACCTCTATCTAGTGTTCTCGTAAAATATCGTAATGCCAGCTGAGGACTTGAACACACGTATCGGCCATTGTGGATTAGTTGGTACCAGCTAGTTAGTACCAACTTCCAGAAGACTTACTGTCGTTTTGCTCCTTAGTGTCCTTCTCCTCCCACTAAAGCTTGAACTCAAATATATTTAAATACAATCAGCTGCCGCCGACGTAAATGCAATCAAGACTGCTGCTCTATTCCACGCATCCTTATGGACTATCATCACGTCGTGGTATGGGCTGAGTCCATCTTGTGCTGTGATGGTCCTCAAGATCATTGTCGTAAACAGATTGACGTAAGTAAACTGTCTGCACTAAATTCAGCTAATTTCAAGATATGTAGTTGAACCTCGAGAAATTCTGTATCAGTATTGGTCGAACACACAAGACCCTGTAAAAAGGAAAGTAAAGCTGCTTATGACTTTGATGAATATATAGCCAAAAAAGCGCTGATTTTACACGATCTCTTTACAAATTTTGAATGCTTGGTGGTTTGTTCCGACAAACAGCAAGTGAAACTGTTAGAGTTATTTCTTTACCCAACAGATCACGTAGTATTTATTAAGTAACAATGAGGCTTAATGATCAGAACGTACTAGTTAGGTGGAAGCAGAGGTTCCATCTGCTGATAATTCAAAGTTGCTACAGTGTATTTGAGTCATCCTCAGCAAAGACCTTGATTTCAGTGAGACGATATGTGAAGTAGATGAGATGCTAAACACTAAGTTTCATAGGCACGTGGAAAGCTCAGCAGAGTTTCATGAGGCACCCAGACCAGACAACTTGCATCTCCTCTATTGAAAAATTGAGGCTAGACTATGGTCAGGTAACTGATTATACTGTTTGAGAAGGTATGACAGCTTCAGAGTCATCCATAACTTTGAAATGAAGCCAATGTTGTAAATTTGCACTTACTTACGTTTTTGGCAACACCATGACTTTAGTCTATTTGTAAAACCTAAGATTTACAACACATTAGGGAGAGCAGATCTGCTCAAAGTCTGTAAAACCTGAACTATCCAAGTTAAGTGTGTCCGAAGACTGTATGCACGATAATTATTATCTTCATCAGATTTTCAGCATCTGGTATAAACAACGTATAATTATTTCTGAGATGAGGGTGTGTGTTCAAGCGTGATGAAAATCGTCATTTATTCAAAAGGATTATCTTGAAAAACCGACTTCACTAACTCTAAACATATATTAAAAATATCGTCTTAGTGGCTACCATCGAGTTCAAGATTCATTTTCCCTAGGACTGGTTGTAATTAACGAAGAGGTGGTCAGCATATAAAGTGTTTATGTGAGATGAAGGACAGTTGAGTTGGGTCAGCATCTGCCGACGACTCATAACTCACTGAATGATGTTCGAGGTATCAAGGAACTCGATGGATTAAGAAGATATCAGACATGGGTCAGAATGGAAACTGGTGGTAATCATGCAGCAGCTTTATTGTTTCTTCCGTTTTTCGAAAACTGAAATTAAAGTCATCAATGCTTTTTTCAGATTTGTCTCTTTGGCTTCTTCTTTGACCACTCATTTCTATTTTCGACTCCTCTTCCTGCATCACATTTTTGTTTTATTAACGTTTCTGTTTTATTTTGTATGGCGCACTTTTTGATGTTTATATTTTACCAAGTTCGTATTTCAAATAAATAAACAAAATGTACTGACAAGGTCATAGCTATAAGACGTTTATCATACTAAATGATAGTGGTTTTGAATGATTTCAGTTTACGGATATATAAAGATTTAGTCATTACATAGAGGTTATGTGTGCCGTAATTAGGCAAAGAAGCTCAAAGTTAGCCCTTAATAGTTAGCATACCAACAAAATCTAATTCATAGAAAGGTTGAAAGCTAAATATAGAGCACTGAAAGAGATTTTGTCATCCACGATGATTGGATGAAATCATCTGCAGACAATGAAGAAACTTATTATACGATAAAAAGATTGGTTACCAAAAATAAACCCGAAGGAATAGTTGCATAGATATAAATTAAAGAATCATCGAGACTTTTTGATCAGTTTCTTGTGTCAATGAAGATCCATGGATCGTATAATGCAGTGTGTTCACAAAGCTTCTTGAATCAGTAGGATAGTTTACTCTTTCCAAGCAACTCAATAAAAAGTGCCCAGTTGAGCTTTTCCCTTTTCTGTATCCATCAGAAAAACGATAACAATATAGATAGTTTTTGCGATTCCGAGAATCGGTTTGCAAAATGATGTACAGATACTAGCTAGTTCTTTGTGTTAGTTGTAATCTAGTGCACGAGAAATACAAAGTAGTCTACTAAATAAGCGGCTCTGCTTTGAGATCAGGTAAGGTACTTTTTAGTTGGTTGGGAACAACTGGCAGGAAGCTTTGCGTAGGTTTCGTGCTTGATAGCACTCATCAGTAACGCGCACCTGTAGCCTCAAGAGAACTAAAGTCCCATGTGGGACTCGAACCCTCACCATTGAGTACTGTAGTCAGCTACGTTACCACTGAGGTACGTGGGACACGACTGATCTCCTGTAAGGCTGGACTATATACATTGGTTGACCACTGAAAACCAACCTATTTCATACTGTTTAGCCCTGAATGCTGGTCGAATACTGTCGGGCATTGTGCAATGTGGCCAACAAGCTAGCAGGCTCACCATCGCTGTACAGTTTGATGAATGGTAGGCCCGAATAAATCATTGATAACGTCACTGACTACAACACTGGATGATGGAAGTTCGAATCTTACAGGGGATATAAGTTCTCTCGAGGTTGCAGGTACGCCTTGCTGGCGATTCTAGTAAACACAAAACTCAGGTCCAAGGCTTCCTGCTAATTGCTTCCAACCAATTAACACTTATCAAAGTGCAGCACGACGGTGAACCTGCTAGCTATGTGACCACATTGCAAAAATGACAGATAGAATTCGGTCTCCATTCAGGACTAAATAACATGAGATTGGTTGCTGTCTAGTAACTAATCAATATGTGAAACCGTTTTGTATTGGATGAATACTCTCCAAATCATACTACATCATGATACCTGTTTTCTATGTAATACGATAATCCGCACATAGAGAAAAATTCTTTATCAAGTTGGTACTAATCATGGACTGATCTCAGTTGAAGAAACATTAGAAAACTGGAAGCACTGGACGGCTGTTTCGTCTTAGTATGAGACCCCTCAGCAGTGCGCAGCCATCAACCTGCCTCATCAGTGATTGAACCCAGGACATCCAGGTTCAGTGGACTGCACGTTACTATTGGGCCACTGGGTCAGAATCCACTGGTCAGTATTTCCAACTTCTATCAGTTCACGACATAGCGCACCATCACCCAATCTCACCGTTAAGTATTTGTCCTAGTGACCACGAGGTTTCCCTCACCTGTGACGACTTCTCATTGGAACTTCAGAAATCATCTCTCGAAGCTGGTCACCAATGAGCAATAAATCAATTTAATTTGCGGACGTCGAGGGAATTTAGTGACTTTTCAAGTCTGTATTCATCATGGACTGATGTCAGTTGGAGGAACATTGGAAACCTCGAAGTACTGGACAGGTGTCTCGTCCTGGCATGGGACTCGTCAGCAGTGCGCACCCAGAACTTTCAGATTCCGTGGTCAGCATGTTACCAGCGATTCCAATACTAGGATGAAACAGTTGTCTAGTGATCCCGGATTTCCAACTTTCCTCCAATTTACGTCGTTCCACGATGAATACAAACTTGAAAAAAAAATCACTAAATCCCCACAAACCTGCAAAAACATCCTTTAGTCAAGAGTGATTTTCATGTCAGTTTTAATGCCACCATAAGTAATAACCATATAAAAACTTAAGTATGAAGTTAATTTTTGAATAATAACATGAATCAATATATGCATATAGCTCCAAGTTGTGTTTATTCATCAATGAAATATCTATAAGTAGAATGGAAAAACAAATGATGCAAACAAGACAACAGAAATTCAATTGTCATTTGTTTTTGTAAATATAATAAATATAAAAGTTCCCCCATTCCTAGCTTAGATGATAATTGTAAGTTACTTAACGATCAACAGAAATGCACTTTAAGGGAAAATAATTTTCAGTATCTGAAACTAAAGTACAATACTTTATTATGCAGATCACTGTCGTATGAGACAAAAGTTTATTTTGAGGCAGTTGACTGACGTCAGTTGGGGAACCATTGAAAACCTTGGAGTAGTGAATAGCTATTTCTTTCTCGTAGGGGACTCCTCAAAAGTACGCACCCACAACCCGGCTAGGGATCAAATTCAGGACCTTCAGGTTTCAAGGCGAATGCCTATCTGAAGAACTCGGGTAATAGTACCGCTATATCGCGAAATGACAGAACTTGGAAACGGTGAACAATAAAAAGCCAACCTAGTGGCTGAATGGTTAAGTCGTTTGCGGTGAAACCTGAAGGTTTTGAGTTCGGTCCCTAGCCGGGTCATGGGTGCGTACTGCTGAGAAGTCCCATAGCAGGGCAAAACACCCGTCCAGTCCTCCAAGGTTTTCAATGGTTCGCCAAATGATATCATCCCGTAATGTATACTACCTCAAAATAAAAATCCCCATTCATCTCAGAAAAAGTTTATTTATTTTCCTACTAACGTCTTTAGAATAATAAATCAAGACGAGTCTCCAAATTTTTCTGAGACCATGATTTAAGGTATCTAGGTGACATTGCGTTTGGGCGGCCAGATAGTTTAGTTGTGAAGCCATTTTATGTTACAAAGAACAATATCGTTTATAAGAAAATTGAAAAAGAAATTAGCTATTAAGCTAACCATTATGATTGGGAAGGCTTTCCCAGTGATTGGTAGTGTTATATCACCAACTATTGTTAACATAAAATCTTAACTACTGAATTTCATCCCAGCAGGTAAACAACAAACAGCATAGTCGTCAGATGTTGTGGTACTTTTGAGTTTTAGCTAAAAATTACGTTGAAGATGCCCATCAAAAAGAGGTCATATATAAGTACACAAAAGATTTTTATTGCTCTCAGGTTTTAGCACTTCTGAGTAAAGTATCAACTCAAATACAAAGGTGTGTTACGAGAGGTCTAAAGTGGATAAAGGACAAACAAACAAGATCCAGATTGCCTACGCATTTCTACCTTTTCTTTGTGACAAAGTCATCAGTATTAATAATAAAAACACATTTATGCATCATCCTACTTCGTACATAAATTTTGATGGAAGACCGTATTCTAGTTCATTTAAAACTACTTATAAACAATGCTTCATATTAACAAATCGCTTTATTTTTAATTCTTGACCAACCATATTGTCTTATATCAAGGATGGATAGTAGCTAGCAGTGTAATCCAGGACGCGCCCTTCGTCCTATTTTGGATTCATCAGCTGGATACACCAGCCTCTCTGTTATAGTGTGAAATGAGATTATCAAAAGCTTCATATGTGACTGTTAACCGTTATATTCTTCTTGAACCAATAGCTTAGATTCCAAGTTTTTAGAAACTGAACACATGAATCAACGGAGAAGTATCTGGTTGGTTGAAGAGACGAAAACTCAATAGGATTTAAATACATACCTCATTGGTGACTAGCTTTGAGAGGTGCTTCCCCAAGTTACAATAAGAAGTCGTGACCAGTGGAGTCATGAGAACAGTTACTCAGCAACGGTATGGGATGAAGGTGGCACTAATTAGTGAACTGACAGAAGTAGGAAATATGGACTATTGGATTCCAACCCAGTATCTCAATCGTTACATGCGGGTCACGGAACTTGACCGTCCTGAGTTCAATTCCTAGTGGGATCATGGGTGCGTACTTTTAAGGATTGGCATACTAAGACGAAATAGCTGTCCACTGCTCCAAGGTTTCTAATGCTCCTCCAACCGATGTCAATCCATGCTGAATTCCAACCTAAAATCAATTATTAAATCTCCACAAACCCTTTTTCAAAAAATTACTTTGCTTAGAAGTTTTTTGGAAAAAAACACGTGAATCAACGTGTAAGTATCAGGTTGGTTAAAAAAACGAAACACTAATGCGACTTGAATCTAGAAACTCTTGAAAATACCCAAAGACATTGTAATATATATAAACCTTGTAATTTGTATATATTGTTGACGTTGCAAATAGACCTACTGTTCTATTACCACCTTTTCCATTACGGTGGAATTCAGTGACCACTATAAGAGTGGAATTTTAAGGTTATTATACAAACGTCAACATATAAATAAACCAGGCCATATCAAGTCACTGGTAAACATACATAAAACTCCCTCCGAGTGATATTTGAACTCCGGAATAATCGCTTCAAACAGCAGTGTTTTACCCACTGAATCACAACTAGCCACTTCCTATCATTAATATTAAGACTAAAAATATTAACAGTATCGAGACATTCACACAGAAGTCTATATACCAATAAAGGCTGATCTATATAGTTCAAATATAATGCTTTCATGGAGTCAGTTTCAAGTCCAACAGATTACATGGAATACAGGTTATGAATATAATTCAACTGGCATAATAACTCTTGTTGCATTCAAACATAAATATTGCTTTATCTAAGCAAGACATGAACAGAACGTCACTTTAAGAATACGATGTCAAAGAAGAAACCGTGGAAATATTCGTCACAGGAGAGTTTCGATGCTCTGAATAACCTTTCATGTTTCTTTAACTAATCTTAGTAACTCACCTGTGTGCGATTTCAGGTCAGTTTCATCCTTTAGAAAATGGGAAATTCTGAACCTCTTACACTGAGAGTTAGATTTTCACTGCATATAACAAGATGTATTAGATGTAATTTTTTCAGTGAATACTTTTCATTACTTAGATGGATAGCCATTCACTACGGTTCATGTCAACCAGCAGTAAATTTTAAAGCAATACACAGAGAAGCGTTTGTATCTAACGGCGAATATCTATATGACATGTAAGAGAAGAATGGCATAGTTTTATCCTACATACCCACGCTGTCACTGATGAAAGAAAAGACATTTGGTCACTTATATGTGGGGATATCTGATACACTACAGAAATAATTGAAAATCAGAAAAACAGTTCTCAGGCGACGTTTTTGCTGATTAAGGTTGTGTTCAGTATTATGTGTTGACCAGTTATTATTCCATTTCAACACGAAACGAAGTGAATAAAAACACACTCAACTGTCTTTTTCACTTTCATGCAGTAGGTAATGAGCCACACGTATTTTGTTACGGTTAATGATGCTACCTGGTTGCCCAAACTTTGGTAGGTGGTAGGGGGTTGGAAAGCCTAAAGCAACGAGTCACAGCTCCACTCAGCTCAACACAGTATATGCTCACTGAAAAACTTGTTATAGAAGCATTACTGAATTAACTAACCTGTGGATTCATAGATACCTGAATTGGATTTTATTCGACATTTGTAAACACCTTCATCAGTATTCTGAACATGATCTGTAATTAGAACACAATGATTATCCATTAAATATGTTCTCCATATTGTTTCATTACGTTGAAATTGATTTCCTTCGAAGGTGGCCAGTTTACTAGAGATAACTTTATTCACATTTTGCTTTGTGACAAGTGTTTTCAATGAATAAATCACCTGATGATTATGTAACCAATCAACTGTTATATTTGATCCAGATTTAATTGCAGACGGTATTGGACATCGGATAGCTATTGAATCACCGACGAATACCATACCCACTGTCTTATTATTACTACCTAATACAAGAGATTGTTTGTTAACTGGGATGGAAGATTTTATTCGTAAATATCCTTCAAAAGGAAGATATTTAAAAAAATTGACAGGCGTGAATTAAAAGTTGGAATGTATCTAAATGCATTAAACAAAATATGATTCATATTACTTAACTAATACTCTTTTGTTACTGCAAAGAAAAACTTGATTATTTGTTGTAATAGAATGAAGAGATCATTACGGTGGCATGATGAACCTGAAAATGTTGTTACACACATATATGAAGTGAATTATTATTTACTTATATTACTTTTGCACTAAATCTGGTAAATAAATTTGTTTTCAATTTAGTAGTCATCATGAACTGACATCAGTTGGAGAACCGTTGAAAACCAACTTTGGATCAATAAAATCCCCACGAATCTCCAAATCGAATTACTACTCAGTTCTCATTAGTGACTTGCTTTGAGATGAAACTCCTGGAAGTTCTAGTGAGAAATTGGGACCGGTGGAGTAAGCCAAATCATACGTCAGGACAAATACTCAACGACATCACTGGATGAAGATCGTACTACATAGCGGACTGATAGAAGCAGGAAAATGTGGACTGTTGGGTTCTGACCTACTGGCTCAATGGTAACGGGCTGACTATGGAACTTGAAGGTCCCGATTTCGACCCTTGGTATAGCCATTTGTGCGCACTGCTGAGAAGTCACATACTAGGACGAAACAGCTGTTCAGGTTTTCAGTGGTTCTTCAGCTGATGTCAATCTATAATGAAAAGCAACTTGAAATCTATAAAGTTCCTATTAACCTCTAAAGTTATTTTCGCTCCCAACAGCACAGTTTGTGTAAAGCTGTGATTACTTGTGTTATGTCATCTTTGGCAAATTAGGGCATCTCTTCATAACTCTTGAGTTTCCATCGAAGTATTACTGATGACGTCACCTTTTTCAATAAACAAAGCTTCAATGACAAATATTAAAACCAGAAGACTGCAGAATAATTATTATCTTAACACTTTGAAACCAAATCTTACCTAAGAAGTTGCACACAAAACACTCCAGAAATGCAGGAAAACAGTATGAAATTATTGTTCTTATTGTCATTTTTTAAATTATATCCCTCAAATCTCGCGCTTTTTCGAATTAGGAAGAAAAGCTATCACAAATTGGTACTACTTGGGTAAACATAGACAGTAAACAGATATCACTGTTTGGGGTTTATTGCATAACACAATGAACAATGAAAGTTTTAATACATATAAGCCAATTTATGTATTTCTTAGAGGTTTTCCAGAAGAAAACGATACTGTCGTGAAGTTTAGCACATTGTGCTCTGAATGACTTAATTTAAAAGTCTCAAACTTCAGTACTGAATGAATCAGGTTCAAAGTATAAAGTGAAGATCAGTTTCTTGTTGTTTGCATACACACTTTGTTGATGAATGCCAACCAGCACGAATCCTATGTCTTGGGCTTCCTGATGAAAAGATTCAAAAATCTAACATATTTAATGACTGTTTTAATGATACAGAAAATGATCAAAGCTGTGCATTAGTAAAACTTTTAAAAAAAAGATAAGCAATACAAAATAAATCCTCAATCTCAGGTTGGCATTCATCATGGACTAAAGTCAGCTGAAAAAACACTGGAAACCTGGGAGCATTGGACACTGTTTCGTTCTAGTATGAGATGCAGTGCTTACTCATGACTGCCTTCACCCTGGAATCGAATCCCAACCTGAAATAAATAAATAAACCCCTACAGGCATCCAAATTGAGTCCGGAGTGTCTTTCAAAAATGAAACATCAAAACGTACTTTTTGTTCTAAGCTTCGTATAAGTTACAAGATCCGTTACTTCACATTCATAAACCCCTTCATCAGAAATATGTGCATTAGAAGCAAACAGTATACTTCTATTCATGTCTGTATCAGTATGCCAAATAGTTTGATTTAAAGGTGAACCATTATACAGCCATTTTACAGAAGGAATTAAACATAATCCATCATAATTGACTGTAATTGAAATAGGTTTAAGACGACCCGAAGATGAATCCATAATTTCTGCTTCTACATCAGATTTACTATCCGCGATACTTGGAGTTATAGTTAAGGAAGCTAAAGATTACAAAAATTGGACAATTAACCAATCATAAATTCTCTTGATTATCGGCATGTTATGAAATAAAAAAATTATATCTGATAATAACTATTCAGTGTTCACAGCGTTATACATAGGACTGAGTAAGGCATATCAAAATAGTCTACCAATAGTAAGTCAACTAGAGTATGATAAAACTAAGAAAACAAATAATTCTTATGACGAAATCTTTAACATTCATAGCGAAACAACGAATGTACCTTGATGATTCAAGGTCAAGTTTGAGTGGTTTAAAGACACAACCGGATTTCGCTAACGCTAGCCATTTCAATTACAGTTTCTGATCCCATGGAAACCTAAATGAGATAAATCTCAAGATGAATAACACATTAAACTTGTTCATCACAAATATAAGTGGGTGAAGGTAACACAGATTAATTGGTGGCTTTTTCGAAATCAATTAGAACAGATGATCATCGAAGCGCAGTAAGTTTCTAAGAAGGAATTGATTTCCATAGCATACTACTTTTAGTTAGACTTAAAAACCTGTACAAAATGTATGAAAACCTTTTCTGTACGGTATTTAAAAAGTGTTCAAATATTAGTAATGTTCGTAATTATCTTGATCACCTAAAGCAGTCACAGAATATACACGAGGAAACATGATTTCCTTCACGATAAAGGAAACATGTGAAACAACATGGAAGACGAGAAACTAAAGTTTCAGTGAACAATTGGATGACATTTATAGCTTGTAAGCTTATGAACGAGGCACACGGGCAAATAAACCAAATTTAATGTAAATTCTACTTCTTTCAGGAATATGTCACCTAGAAAACCAACTCATGCTTAATTAATGGGACTGAAAATTTTATACCCTATCAAGTCATACATATACTTCTTAGGTGATACCAATTTACCGAGAGTTTCACCGTGAGGAAATTACTGAATCTGAACGGCTACCCACCACAAAGTATAACTGACTGACTGACTGACAAAAGCAACGTAGAATCTCCCACACAAGTGCATTCGCTCAAGTTGTTACACGTCACAGCGGTCCACAAAGAACAGGTGGATAGAAAAAAGGTCATATCAAAGAATAAAAAGTAGTGTAAGAGAATAAACAAGCTGAAGATAAATTTTAGAGAAATATTCAAGCTCTAGATGTCAAGAAGAGAATACATCTGCGCCATTGTGACTGATTTTCAGCCATGTCACCAGAAGTCCTCAACCACTGATTCCTTGCGTCTCGTGGATGCCAACAAGACAGTTCACATCTCAAATGACACTGTTCAACAGTAAGACACTTCATCGAATCGTCTTACTTCTTGGTCTGGCTACTCTGAAACCTCTTTCAACCTAATCCAACTTCCCACAGCGTGGCACGTCAAGGTAAACGGTGGTTCGGCATGTGCAGTACATCCCTAATCCATCTCAATCGACTGAGGTTCACCAGCTCATCAATCAACTTGCCTGTCTTGCCTAATACCCTTCACCTGACTTCAACATTGGCCACACAATGACTCCATCAAACGCGAACAATACTACGAAGACACTTATGACCAGAACCTTTCAACCACTTCATGCCTTCTACTTTTGACGGTCATGGTTCACAGCCATGTAACAGAAGAGGACGGACTGAAGTGCAGTATATTCATCATACGACAAATAGTAGGATATCTTGCCAGTGCCTCAGATGACGTGCGTTAGCGAAAGCCAAACGGGCCTTCTGTATCTCAGCTGAGATTTCGTCACCAACCAACCCATTTGAACTCATGCAACTCCCCAAGTAAGTGAAGTGGTCGACACATCCCATCACTTCACTTCCCTCCATTGAAATTGGAGTACTTTCAGACCAGCCCTCGAGAATCATTCAACATTTTACGGGGGCCAGAGAGAAATACAAACCAAAGATACTCAAGTTTCCGATCAACGTGTCAAGACTCCACATTTCGTCAGCACCTTTACCTGGCAGGACAGCTTCGTCCGCGTACTCCAAGTCAACAAGATGACCTTCAGGGAGTAGGTCAATCGCTGTGAAGTCAGATGTACCTTACGTTATGTCCATTCATAACACCTGACAGAAGCGTTCTGATTTCTTACTACCACAAGTGTACTATGCTTGAGACATGGCTTTTGGCAACAGAGTGATACAACACAATTTTAATTCGTGTTTTCAGTTACGTAACCAGTATGTGCTCGGTAATTCTCCAACATGTATCGGAGAACAATAGCATTGCTACGAGAGTCAAAGAGTAAAGCGAAAGTTTGATGTAAACTAACAACCATGCAGTCATAACTAAACTTGCCATATTTGGTACTTTGAACAAGACGTACAGATATGCAATACTACAGGAGAGAATTTAGATCCGCTCAGTATATTCTAAGGAACAAAAGTGTCACGATATGCTATTCATGTTGCTACCCAGCGACCACGTTGCTTAATATCCTAGTGTTTTCAGGTCGGGGATTATATTGGTCACCTTTATCAAGACTTATCTATATCAAGAGTTGAGGTGGTCGTAGAATAAACATCAACTAATCAGTTATAAACCGGAAAAATATGCACAATCAAACTAGAACTTATAAGGATAATTGTTCTGTTTTTCATGTGATCAACTTGTTGCCTGCTTTCATTTTCTGAAGAACAGAAAGCTCTTAAGTGAAAAAAGTCAGAATATTCATATATTCCGAACTTCAACTCCTAAGTTTCTAGATTTTCGTCGTTTTTGCCCGTTGACTGATTCATTCCGCTTGCATAAAAGTCAATACTCACTGCTAAGTAGAAGCTATTGATGAATACCTTTTAGCCATGTATTAGATTTGTTCAGTAAATAATACACAAAGATGAACTAGCTTACCATTACTTTTCATTGCTTTACCAGTTTGTTCATTCTTTATACGTACTGTATATAACCCAGCATTATGTGTTGCAACATTTTTTATCATCAATTCAACAAAATCTATGTGAATGCTTTCGATCATATTATTATTGCTACCATTTGTCAAATTAATGCATTCTTTTGTTCCATATGTTAATTGTCCTTTGATAAATTGAAATGGCCTATAAAACCATGAAATACTGAATTCACTTTCACACGATGGACCATTAAAATAACACTGAAATTGAATCATTTCACCAAGTTTACATTGGATATTATTCAAGGGTTTAATAATTCTCCATGATGAATACAACACAGGAGGTGCAGAGCTACTTTCATTTAAAATATTCTTATTGTTGTCACTATTTCTAGATACATATTTCTCTGAATTTATACTACCTGGAAATGAAAGATGTGATAAGTTTGCTAATGGTGGTGTTAATCGCCGACTAACACCAAGCACAGATGAACTAATATCTGAAGATGAGGGTAGTACTGAGGTAAATTGTGAGTTAGTTGGTTCATACATATTCCGTTTATGATTGAGATATCTTTGATTCACACTATTATTATTGTTATTGTTAATATTATTACTAGTGGGATTATTGCCAGATTTTCTAACTAATTCTGAAAGATCGACAGGAGATGAACTTGTCATGCGCATATTTAACATTAACATATCTAATTCTTCTTGTGATTCTTTGATTAAACTTAGCTGAACACTTAAATATTGTATCAACCATGAAACTTGAGGTTGTATCGGAGATATTCGACTCATCTGTTCAGCATGAGGAGATAAACAATCAGGTTTGATTATAGTAATAATTGCTTGTTCCAAATTATGTCCATCAATCTAAAAAGTGAAAAGAAAATATCAATATTCAATGAATTTTGAAAATCTAAACAATTTGTATGACTATCGGAAAATAAAGATTCAGTAGAGTGTTATTTTTACCTTGTTAGAAACCCTCTACGTCTTAAGAGATGAAACTCATGAGTGACTGTTAGCATTCGAAGCTACCAAACCGTTCGTCAAGGAACCGACATTCCATAGTCACCAGCTTCACTTGCTCTTAAGGAAATCATGACTATATTCAGTGATTTTAGTAATCACTTGCGCTTATTTTCTATTGATTGATTTCAGTTTTGTTATTCCCTGATCTCTTAGGCTTAGTATCCTTTCACACGATATCTGTTCTTTCTAGTGATCAAGTAGAAATATCGAATCTTTGCTGAAGATCTTTGACTAGCATGTTATCAATAGTGGCCACCAAAAGTTGTAATAAACTGTTTTCATATGAGGTGAATGATATCGTAGTGTACTCCCTGCGTAGCACTAGAATCCAGGACGGGTGTTTCGTCCCATTTGAGGCTCATCAGCTGAACATACACGCACCCTTTGGAGTGCTGTTCCCACTGATCGGATTCAATGCCAAAGCGTTGTCTTCTAGAGAATTAGGGCACGACAACCACCTCTTGTATGATAGATATTAGTTTTTTATTGTTACGTAGAGCGATATGGTCCAGTATACCAACGGAAAATCACGATTGGTAATAAACAACAAGTGAATCATAATTATTATTCATTTATGCTGACACAACGATACGTTCAGTCAGAATTTCCAACTCTTAAACATTAGTACGATTTAAAATTTAAAAAGTACCCACTTTTGAAGATTTAGTAGACATAACAACGTAATAGAAAATAAGTCCAGTGAATTCAAACTTTAATACAAATAAATATAATTAAACTCAAAGTATAGGCAGGTTGAAACAAAACTAATATCCTATAATTACTTATTCCGTAGGTAGGAAAGCTATACACCTTGTATTACTTAGTGATTTCAGAAAACTGATATAATGCCTTCAGGTTAGGCTTCGCATTAACTTACACATAACATTATGAAGTAAGTTCATTATTCATAAGATGAAGTAGTTTTCTCCACTGTAGCTTTAAATAATACTAGCTGAACACTTTGATGGGAAATCATTTCCATCAGGTTGGCAGATATGTCTTCTTGATAAGGTCTGATATACAGAAAGTCTAAACGCGCTGATTGTCAATAACTGTCCCAATGTAAAATACAATCCAATGAAATATTAGGTAACTTCACTGAACAACCGCATTACAAATCAATGAGCTTCATTTAATATTAAAGACTAGACAATAGAGCCGATAAATATCCTGTAACAGCTTTGTATGAAATCAGTAGAGATTCACACAAAAGAAATATCGTCAGCATACTGAGTGTAGACTGAAGGGATTTATTAGTTTCTGCTTTATTCTACAGTTCAAAATAAGTACTTCATTAACCCGTTAACAAGCGAAGTATTGTGATGTAACAAGATCATCCAGTAACCAGAATATACAGAAATACTATATTTGCCGTATCAACCTTACCTCAGTAGGAGCATCAACAGGCAAAAAGAGGTTACATATAGCAGTAAAACCAATGCTGAATAAACTTTATTCAGTGTAATTCTTAATAAAGCGTTAAGACAGATAGCCTCAATACATGAAAATGAATGAACTCTTCAGGTTCAATATTTCTTTAAAAAACGCTGACACCCCAATAGTTTAATATGGCCAATCGGCTTCATGGCTTCCAGGTTAGTACGACGTAAATTTCAATCCGCCAAAAATACACACTCAAAACTTTGATCCATATAAGCAATTTAATAGATGGTAAGAATTAACTTGTCACTAATACGCGCTGAAAGTGAGTGAATTTTCAATGGGCTTTACAATGGTTAGATTGATACTTAATGACGACTGACTTCTTTTACAGTACCCTATCTACTTAATGAATCTATTTTGGTTTTGCGTTAGTAAGAACATTTATCTGACCGCAGCCTAAATTTTCTTTTGCCTCTGGTAATCATATTCACATTAGAACGAAGTTTAATCTAAAATGTTTCAAAAGTTAATGTATAATCAACAGTATATTGAACACAGAAGAAGTCCAAGTAAAGTAGGCGCTTTTCATATCGGTTAATCACAAAACCATAAAAGTTATTTACCTGACCAGAAGACATAGGTGATCTTTGCTTGTTGGGATCAGATACACAACTCAAGTAGTTCGATCTAAAGTTGTCCAGTTCAGGAATGATATTATAAGCCTATTATCCAAAAAGAAGACATGATAAGTATCAGAAGCATTTTTTTCAGTAGTTTTCACCACTAACGAAGTCTATTAAGCACTAAACAAATATTAATCATGTAAATAACCGAAAAGTGACAGGAAAAATGCGTTTTAGGATATTGTTTAGAAATCTTGAACTGGCTGATTACTATTCACTGAAGCATATCTATAAGACATTATATCATATGTAATAGCTCCAAACCAATGTTACCGACCTCTTACGAATAATAACTAACAACTATCACCTCGAAATAAAGTCGAAATCCACACTGCAACCTTGTGCACATCTGCACAGTAGGCAATGAGGTACACCTATCGTGTGGGGGTTAATTAAACTACCTGGTTGCCCAAAACTCGGTAGATGAAGTGGCGCTCGAACCCACAACCTACTTATCTAGCATAACCTTGCAGTAGGAGTTAGCCAATCAGTAAAGATGACAATTTCTTTGCAAACATGAAAAATGCAACGAAATATACGCTTATTACATTGCGTTTGAACCAAATTATAAAGAATATGGGAAGCACCATAGATGGCATACTAGCTTATGCATGCATTAATAAGGATCCACAGTGAATGAGTTAAACAAAGCCTTCAAACTAAGAAAATACAGAAAAAAGAGACTACTATGTATACCATGAAGTAAAGTGAAGTGTAAAGTTTTGAACAGTATAGTCTAAGCTAGATGTGAAACCATCATAACTACTTAGAAAGTGTTAATTCAAAAGGAGAAGCAAAAATTGATCATCACGCTGAACTGGAATATCTATATTACGGAACAATAAGCTCTATATACAATATTCTGAAGTATTGATCCGTTCAACATTCAATGTTCAACCTTACACGCAAACACAGCATAAGATATATAGTACGAATTGTGTAGTCTAATATGTCAATCGTATGACACTTAGTATCAAACTTTACAAATTAACAAATATAGAGGATAATGAATAAGAATTTTTTATGTATACGTAATTAATAGTGATCCTATTTCTAGGACTGGTAATAAATAAACATATACACCCTTACTTTATATGTGTTTATGTGTCTAAGAGTAGGTTATTAAGAGGATGAAAATAACATTTTAGCAATTATTTACGTCTTAGAAATAAGCATGCATACATAGCCGATAAATATAGTGAGTGTGTAATATTACATTCAAAAGGGTTAAATTGAAAATAATATTGGCTGTCACAAGTGTTAGTTTTAATTAGGACCTAACAGGCATAGAATGTTCAAGTGTCGATCCTTTTTTTCACATACCTGTATTCTAAATATTCATGGAAATAACTGTGCACACCATGTGGTAAGTGGAAGGCGATAAGTTGAGGTAGATGAATAGATATTTATTTATCTAGGCTGGCAATGAAATTTATCACTATAATTTATTTGGTTGTAGCTATCGAAGGGATCCAAGATGCACGTTTCGTCCTGTTTGGAACTCATCAGCTGGATGAACTTGCACCCCAATGAGTGATGTTGTTTCCATTGAGACTCGAACTTCGTACCCATCCCAGTTGCTTAACGTGCTACTTCATGCGGCAAAGGGCTGAAACGCTGATCTGTTCCAGCAGTTTATATCATCTATGCATGAACACTTGTATGTAACAGTAACAAAATTATGATAAACGTAACCAATATTTTGCGTCAAGTCTTCCTTATATATTCGAAGTCGATATAAGAGAAGTCTTTGAACTAAATTTCATGCTAATTGTTAAATTATACCTGCAAAACTTATGAAAATTCATGTTACTACCTCAAAGTTGCAGACACGCCTTGTTATTCAGTGAGAATAGGCCAGAAATCCAGATCTTAGACATTCTGTTGATAAACTTTGAATATCTAGTACTGCACACTCCACAGAGAGATTTCGGCCACCACTGAAGAAGAGACAGTTACATTGGTGAAGATCAACTCATGGAAATGGCCAGTCCGTCATCAGTTATACACACCGTTCGGACATGTAATGGTGGCTATAAGTTACTACACATGACAATCAACCTTCGTGCGAAGCTATTTTCATATTTATGTGATTTATATCGTCCAAGACGATCTTCTTTAACTTGAATTTATACAAAAACTAATTAATATCAATGAGTTTAGCTATACACCTAAGGTGACCTGCATCTTTCCGAAAGGTGAACTAGCCAATTTACAGAATGGCTGCCAAATTCTGATAAGATAGACAGTAATAAATCACTCTGTATTCATTTTATCCACTAGTTACCTAAACTTGGTTAACAAATGTTTTGATATACACAGGAGAAAGTAATCACAAAAATTTGGGGTATAATTATTAAACTTCAGTCATGGCTAAAATTACAGGTGAGAAATTATTCATTAGTGCAGTTTTTATTGTTGTTATGGCATTTGACCACACCCGAGACTGGAAACCAAAACAATACATAATATAGCAACTACAAATTGTCTTTTTTGTTTATAAATATCAACGTCAACATTGGCCATCATGTTTCTAGGTTTAAAAAATGTACCACTTTGGCTTGCAATGGTGAAGGTTAGAATTAAAGAGTATTGGTTTCGTTCACTAGCACCAATGTATACAAATGAATACGAACAGCTTCAATGGGATACCTAGCATATGTTAGACAATACGTTTAGATATCTTCGTGTTATGTTCTCCAAACTGGGTGGTTTCTTCATGAAGCTATCACTCCCATTCTGGACGACATCATCAGTACGAACTTCAGAAAAAAGCGGGATAAAATAATTTTCCTACGAGTGGCTTGGTAGCTTATCCTGATGATTTTGAATGTGATTATTTGCTTCTCTTATGACATTGCAATTGTTTTCACATGTATTTCGTTTGCTTGTATCTTTGACCGAAACTTTGACCTTGATATTTCTCGTGCTTCTTATTCGTCAATAGACTGGGTCAATGCTATTATGCCTATTGATAGCCGAATAGCCTAAGTTCTAAGGTTTTATAAATTCCCTGGCGTTCTTCGTGTTTCTGTTATTCAAGATCCCCTCGTTTCCTCAACCGAACTTATGTACATATTTATCTATACACCTTAACATGAGCAAAAGTATATAGCAACACATGAAA
The DNA here is from genome assembly GCA_944470555.2 of Heterobilharzia americana. Lineage (NCBI taxonomy): Eukaryota > Metazoa > Platyhelminthes > Trematoda > Strigeidida > Schistosomatidae > Heterobilharzia > Heterobilharzia americana. The sequence continues at coordinate 49,238,957 of OX104128.1, forward strand.
GTTGGTTGATGTTCATACGGATCAACATGAAGGCAACTACTCCGTCCGTCGCAATCTTTTTTGCAGTTTCTAGAGTCCATTTCGTAGACAACATTGATTTTGTATTCCTCCGCGTTTGACTGCATAACACAGAGTGAAGAGAATTGTAGTTTGGTGAACCTACGAGACTCTAAAAGCCTTTAGTATTCTAGTCGGAATCGTCAAGATATTTTCCTCGTATGGGAAGGAATTCAGTGCATTGGTTGATGGTCAGTTTCAGAAACATATTGTAATATGATAGCTGTTCTCTTGTAAGATAACTATTTAGTGGTTGCTTTTTTCTTTCGTAAGGTGGGCGTATTACAGGATTTTTTCGCTTTTTCTAATGATGCTTTTACGCAACTGATTTTTTGCATTGTTATATTGTCGCTAATGTAGTTGAGTATTTGATCAGTGTGAATCTGTTTTGGGCATAATTCAGTTTCCAACTTTACCGAGTTAAACCTGGTGATCAAAACATCTGAACTGCGAGTGTGTTGTTTGATTTCTCTCAAATTGTCATTTTGATGTTATGAAAAACGTTTATATATCCTATGAAAGAGTATGACTTATTTTTCATAATCACATCTCTACAGCTTTTCATACCTTGGTTTCAGTTACATAAGAACCTGTATTATCTGCAAGGTGCATACTGACTCTACAAATAACGACTTCGTTGTCTATATCCTTCCACACCTTAATACATATTCTTTATTAGAACTTTCACCTTAGATTATCCAGTTGCTTGATTATTTAAGTGTACACAAAGCAACCGCTAAGATTTCTTCGAGATTTCCATACACTCTTAATTCAGTTAACCCGCATATTCATATAACCTTACTGACTATCATCGACTGCACTATCATATATTCTTGGTCCCACAGTTATTTAATGCTATTTGGTCAGTTAAATTACTGCACCCAAGTTGGCAGGAAAGATCCCTGAAGCAACGAAGTTTGTCTTTTTGTGAATTTGTAGACTCAAGTGTCATCTTAATTCCAGCATAACTAGGTACTGTATGTGAACTTATATGTGAGCATGAGTCTGTGCATAAATTCTGCTGCACAGTTGCCAGGTATTAATATTTATTTCGTCGTATATTTACATATTATGATTTTTCTGTCTTCCTAATCACCTCAAACCTGCTCCCAGCTGAGGGACTTTATCCTAAACTTGGCGTTAGCCGCCTAAAACCTACAGATTTCGGGTTTTTTCATAAGCTTAACCTGACCAAATATTTTAGGTATTTTACAACTCCTGTCTATACACGAAAAATGCTACCTCTCAAACTCTATAGCGTGAACTAAAATGATATACATCAAGAACAGTATTATATTTCACTGTGCTGATGAGCTAAGTGAATCATTTTCATGTGATTGAGTACGTAGTACAAGAGATAGCCTTACATTTCAAGCATTATGTGTGTATCATGTCTATAGAACTAACTGTAATTAAAATGAATCCCACTCAGTTGTTACTATATTTTCTCATATTCCTTTTAATACCTATGTATTAGACAAGCATTTTGAGCATGTTCACTTTCTCTTCCTTCAGTCTGTCATAGTATATTCGATACGATACGAAACAAAACATCTACATGAAGATAGTTTCTTCCTATGATAATAAATCAGAAATTCATTCAAAAGAAACTCAATAATAAGCACTGAGAAGATTCTCTGGGTTAATCAAGAGTCGACTAACGACACAAAACTCATAAATTTTCAGTGACCAATTGATGTATAGAATCCTGTCTTACATGATATAGCCTCAATAGTTCAGTGGTAGAGTCTATAACTGCAGAACTATATGGTAAGGGTTTAAATCCCCAACAGAACATTAGTTCTTTAAGGTTGCAGATATGCCTCATAGACGAATGCGAACAAGCACGAAATCTGTGTCAAGTAGGGCTTACTGATTGCCTTCAACCAAATGAAGTCAACTGAATTCATTAGCAATAGCGAATTGGACCAGCTGAAATCACCCAAGGATGGTCTATGTAAGCAGATAGTGATAGGCATCGTATCTGGATAAATCTGTTATGTAAATTGACGATTATAATTTCAAGACAAAAACATTCAATCCAATAAGTTATTTCCATACTCAACAAAGCTTACCTTTATTAAATTCTGTATAAAATACTTGAAAATGTTCAAGTTCTCTGTGTATTTCTTCCAGATAGACTTAATTTGTGATACATGATCAGGGAAGCGGAATTTTTCACAGCTTTCAACTTCAAGTATCAATGAGTGAATAAATTCTTCTTGTGCCTTGAGAATAAAATTAAGATTCATAGAAAGCAACTGTTTATCATCAATCACTAAGTGTGATTAATAAATAGTAAACTGATGAAATGTAGGTTTTAATCGCTTTGATCATAAATTCTGCCTTCATTGAAGTGCATTTTATGCAATAGATAAGTAAAGAGTGTCGAGTTAATCTGTGTTTTACTCTTTATCTCTCCCTCCTGAAACTTTTCAATATATTACTTCATAAAGATTCTTCAACCGATACCAGAAATGGTCATGATTCACATAGAGTATTGCAAATTACAGTTAATTTTTTTTTTGGCATAAATAAGTCGGAACGATTGATGCGCTCAACATACAATTACCTTATCCATTGTTAACAATAACACCCCCAAAAAGCTTAAGTAAGGGAGGTAAAACAAATTTAGCAGAATACAATGACGTCATTTTAATTCACAGCCACCTCTTCAATTACTTGCAAGCCAATAAATGCTACTTATTAGAACGGAATAAATGTTAACATACTTTTCAATTAGGTTAAGCTAAAATGGTTTAAGACGAGAAACTGGACAGCAAAATCGTCAAAATAATGAGTTATATGTTAATTTCAGGTAGTAGTAGTAGCAGTAGTAGTAATAATAGTAATAATAACAGAAACTTATCGCCTATACTTCAAATTATTCACCAGTAAGGCATCAGAACCTTGATCTGCTTTAGTCGATACAATACTGCCTTCAGTTTATAACTTTCATAGGGCATAACAATATGCATCAGTCATAATTTTGGCTTAAAACGAAAAAACATTGTGGAATTTTGCTTTGGATCAATCTTAGGTAACCTAATCTGTTGATTTAAGGTCAAATAATTGATAGTAAGAGTTTTTCATGCAAATTCAGTCAATAAGAAGACTTTTGATGCAATATAATGTTGATGATGAAACGTTTGGGACTTCATATAGAAGTGAAACTCTGGCATTATGATAGATAATAATTTCACTAAATCCCCATAAATCCCCCAATTCAATTGAACTAGTGCTCACTGGTGACCAGCGTCGAGAGGTGATTCCCGAAGTTCCAGTGAGAAGTCGTGACCAGTGCGGCAAGCCTGGTGGCCGTGAGGACAAATACTCATCGATGACATTAGGTGGCGGTCGCGCTATGTCGTGAACTGACAGAAGTTGGAAATATGGACCATTGGGTTCTGACCCAGTGGCTCAATAGTAACATGCTGGTCATGCAACCTAAAGGTCACGGGTTCGATCCCTGGTGGGTTAGTGGGTGCTCACTCCAGAAGAGTCCCATCGCAGGATGAAACAGCTGTCTAGTGCTCGCAGGTTCCCATTGTTCCTCCGACTGGTGCCAGTCTACGATGGATTCCAACTTGGAAAATCATTCTGCTTTGTTTATTATGTGTATCCCATAGTGTATGATTTGAATATGGACAATAAATTATGTTCGAATCGGTGTCCAATAAATAATACTCTTTCAGTCTGCGATAAGTCCACTAACGAAATTAAATTGGAATAATAAGGATTTGTTGATCGAAAATAGACTCCAAGTAGGAGATACCTCAAATTTCATACAGGCTGCCGGATAAGCTAGAAAACTGGACAGGTCAGAACAATACACTATGGGACGATACAATACTACTCAACAGAAGTACTTTGTGGGCAACATGCACTAATTAAGAAATGTCTTTAAAAGAATGAGCATCAGCAAAACTTCATCAAAAAACATGGAAAGTATCGAAGCTTCCCATGAAACAAAAGGTTACAACATAGTCAAATAATTAGTAAGTACGCTTAATATCCTATGTGTTTCAATAGACAAGCAAGTTTATCATTTTCAGATTAACTGAAAACTGAAACTTGTTACAGTAGTAAGAAAAAAGAGTTTACAGCCTCAAAAGTGCTCATACAAGCTTATCTATACACAACCGAATCTTTTTAGGCTTATGCCAATAAAGTGAACATTTAAGTGGTCAAACAGAATGATGTCTGTTGATTGCTGTGTTAGATCCCAAGCATCCGTAAGATGTTATAAGCTTATGCACCGAAGGATATAAAGAAAAAATTGACCTATGAAGCTTCTACTTGGTTATAATAATGAATTAAAAGGGTCGATCTTAATTTGAACACCCAAACAATACAAATGAAATCTTTAAGAAACACAGAGATACGATAGTACACTGAACTTCAATGAAAAGATGAGACCGTCAACATGCATAAGCACAAAATATCGTTAATATTCCGATGACTATCACTTGAAAATGAATACCAGTAATTTGTGGGCAATGCTGAAAGATAAATAAAACTTTTCTAAAAGCTTATTCTCTTGATGCAAGATGGCAGATTTTCAGGCTGAGTTCATCAACAGCCAATCAAATAAGCTTCAAAGTTTTAGTAACTACTGAAATGTGATGCTAATGAAACGAAGAAAAATGTCACAGCAACCTAAGCAGGTCATGTATTCCGTAATCATATTTTTCGCATTAGCTAATCGCAAAACCAGTAGTAGGTCCAGGTGAACAAATTGACATGAGATACAGTGTATAAAAGCATTCCATGAAAGATATTATATTGTCACTTCCCTTAATGCTACAGATACACCTTGGTGACAATTGCCAATGAGCGTAATACCTAGACCCAGGAATTCTTGTCGACTGCCTTCAACTCTTTATCGATATAACATTTTGTTCAATTTGGAACACGCATTAACCCAGATTAATTGTGTTTTGTTTTGTCTGATTTCATTTTTTTTATTTTGCTATTATTCGAACTGGTATATTACACTTTCTTCGCATGATTATACACGCGTCACAAAGGCATGATAGTACTGGAATTTACGCGACTATTGATTAAAACCAGAAACTAGATGTTCAACACTTGTTTATTTATAGTTGACCCTATAAGGTCTAACGGTGATAAGAAATTAGCAAAGTAAATACACGTTAGATATTGACTGACGAGCAAGAATTAAATCAATTGTATTGAAACGTATTTCATATTGGTTAGCTTGTACAACAATTAGGAAGGCATTATACTAGTGGTATTAGACTCCAATTAACTTTTAAAGGATATTTCAATCTTATTGTGTATTTAACGAAATTCTTAAAAAGCATCTATGTAGCATGCTGAGGTCAGCTAACAATCAGTTTCATTTTAACTTTTATATGTTATAGTAATGAAAGTTAACCACACAACGGGATTGTTAACTTGTATCATCTGGAGTAGTGAAACTATGCATTGAGAACAACTAACTAAGCAGTCAGAAATGCCATGCTCGTAAGAAACTAATTGGGAGATATAAAAGTATGGAGGATGGACTAAGGAATACTGTGATAACGTCTATGGAATTTATAAGAAAATTTATGTGATATAAGTGAGTGGGCACAGTAGTTTCCCAACTCGGAGATACTTAGTATCGATAAACCAGGTATGGAGTGGACATTCTCATTAGAAATCGGTCAACCTAAAGGACAAAACTTGGAAATCCCTGATGACTAGTTAGATTTAATGAGTGAATATCAAATGTCTACGTGATGTAGAACTGACTACTAAGTTTCAAAAAGAGTACATAACACTTGGTTTGACGTAGTTATAAGCAATTTGCCAACTTCACAAGATAGTTAAACAACCGTTTGTAATTTCGTTCATTTCACTAGCTTTATTCAATGGGTGTGTGCTGTTTAGTGTAAACTTAACTGCACCCATTTACTAAGTTCTTTTCTGAAATTAAGCATCCAAGTATCCTTCTCTATCAATATTCAATAAGCTACTAGTTTACTGTGCCTATCTTTTCTATACAACTCAAATCAATTCACAGTGAAAGCTGTTTTGCCCTAAAATAGGACGATCAGTTTGTAAATGATTGACAGATTGCATGGTTCACTTTGACATTCTTCACAGCTGAGTAGTTTTTCAACAAGTCAACCGTGGTATCAACAAGTTTTCAGCTGGAAACCACTCAACCAAGATCACAAGGCATTATCTTTGATACGAAAGTGTCATGAACTAGCTAAAGATACTACTACTGAACATCTTGAATACTTAGATATCACTCAGGCCGATCTGTAGTGTTTCGCTAGCCAGATCAGAGTGATTTAAACATAGTTCCTAGAGCTAAATTCGTTCAGATCACCAGGACCTGGATAGCTGACTTGTATGGACCAGTATACCGGTTTACCTGGCGAAATAAGACAGATCAACCTGGGTGCTTTTTAACTAATCAAGTTATCCAGCAGTGGTATCTTCCTCTGGTTTGCTCTCTGTTATCAGTTAATTTACTTAGCTTCATTCTGGCATCTTAGACTTCACCATTGTGTTATAGAACTCATTTTGCATGACAAATGCAGTGCTACAGGTGATTTCGTATTAATAGATCACTTAAGTATATAGACCTGATAGTCAGTATGATAATATGCCTATATGCAAACAAATTCATGAATTCTAGTACCTTTGAACAACAAAGATTCATGTGATCATTATTCATCGAGGCTAAAGAACATGTACCATTAGCGCTGTAGTTGCAGTATTCACTAAGCTAGGATTCACTCCATATTTTGTGATAAATCTAACTGGGCAGTATGGTGATTTTCGCATTGCAACAAATGTGCTTCAATCAATGAAAGCATCATCATCATCATCATCATAGAGTTCTGTAATTCGCATGCTTTCGTCGCCATAGACACCTTTTTCCACGCACTAATATATATTCCAGAGAGAAGAATTTGTATTATTCTTTGAAACGGACTAAGCTAGTGCATCAATAAATTTTATACTATCTTTAACGTAAGTTACCAATAATACTTTAAAATACTATCAAAACCTTTATCTATTTACAAGCTAATTAAAAGTTTTTAATAGCTATGTATAGTCAAAATTATCTTCAAAGAAGTAAGTACAGTTAAGTTGATGATTTTATTGCACAGAGTAAATAAATCAAACCAAGATTATGGACAATATGTAGCCTAGTTTACAGGGTCTTTCAGTTTCAATAAACCTCTAAGAATCTGTCAAGTTCAATTTAGTTGTAAACTGTTACACTGTTAGTCTATATTTATAAACAGGTAGTAGTTAATCTAAGTCTAATCTAAGTTGTTGTGCGAATCATTTTAACTGCATCATTCAAGTACTCCACTTTCAGTCCATTTGTTAAAAGCCATAAAACAGTACTATCTAATCTGATTTCGGGGGACTAAGAGAATCATTATTCTTTTCATACAGCTATGCTTTACATTTGATTACTGTAAGGTAAACTTTATTATTAAGGTCACAATATGACAGTTTCCTTGTTATTTAATCGTAGGTGAATCAGGATTATATGATAAGAAAGCACAAAGTACTTTACTTACTTTGATATTAAGAATAAGGCTACTTAAGAAAGCCAAGGTGGTTTACAATACATTACTGAAAAAAGATTGTGACTGGGTGTAACTTCAGTGACTGGGAAATTACATTCCGCTACACAGCCAGCATTATTATGAGACTTATAGTCGTACCAAGACCGCTTCAGTCACCAAACGTTTTGTTTAGCTGTAGTATAAGTGAGATAAGCCAAATGGATGATCACTTCCTACTACATTCGCTGCATGCCTATGAACTATCCACACGATACCTCCTTCTACCGCTATTATACATACTTTTACTAATTTAAAATAGAATGAACATAGTATGCTTTCTACGTAAACTAATGGTCATGACCTAGAACCCTAGGATGGTATTATGGCTGCTTGATATTGAAATTTGCTTCAAGTGCTCACTGGTAAACAACGGATCTCTAACTCATTTTTATTACTCACGAATACTTTGTAAGAATAAAAACTAAGTCGCGAAACACTCTGGATGAAAAAAGACCAGTGGTCATGTATTTTACATTCACACGTCAATCAGATAAATCTGAAGGAATATTGCAGGTTGAATGCACGGAATGGCAAACGAAGAATCTCTTCAGGACTCGCTCTGACAGTTTATCATACCTTAATCATAAAATTCGTGGCTCTTACATACCCTAAGCTTCGTGTGAACTATGTAGAAAAGTAACAAATAAACACGCTAATGACGCTAAACTTCCCAATATGATACAATTTCTTAACAGTAATATTTCATTTCTCGGCTGCATAGAGTAATGGATCGTTTGATTTGAAAATAATTTTTTATACTTTCACACAGTCAGTCTCCTTCCGAAAGCTTCAACAGATTCACATTTGAAGTTGAACGTTCTCACTGACTTGATGCAGGAGCCTCCCAAGGCTCTTTGCTAACACATATCAACACGTTACATGATAAGTGTTTAGTTGGAAAGTTCCCCTCTGTGAAACATCTGTAAATGATGTCATCATCATATGCGATAGACCGACAGCTTAAATAAAGCACAGAACAGTATATTTCTAACAAGCTTAAAGGAGAGAGATGGATATCTACCATTCTTCGATATTTCATCTTATTCAGACATCAAATAGCAAACGAATAGAAGCTGATACTCCGTGACTAAACTGAAAATGAAATACACGATATTTCAAAAACAGTTATACACTGAATTTAATATAACAGTAATTTCACTATCAAGGAATGAAACTCATGACCTTCATATACATAAACCTATTTGGAGGGGCAGAAATTACGCTTAATTTATGAGGATTAGTGATAATGATACATTCCCTGATTTGAAATGGGTGAATTTCCGTCAAATACGCAACCCAATGGTCAGTAGTCAAATATTTAGCAGCAATGAATGGTACTTTCACACCCCATTGAAAGTAGATTTCAACAAGCCATAAAAGTGACCTCCAACCATTGAACCAGAATATTCAAATCCACCTCAACTTACTTTAACCTATTTATCTTGATAGTCGTGTAAGATCTAACAACCTTACGTGCATAATCATTCATGGTTACCAGCTTATAGTAAATCATAAGAAAGTGTGAAAACACAAAAAGGAAATAAAAATTACCGGAATAGTTTGCAGCATTCCTTTCACCTCATCATTAATAGTATTCATTTGATAAATTTCAGATTCCGATAAAACTGTTGCGCCAAGTTTATTAAATAAATTTGATTTCTGTTGACTCGTTGTGTATGATTCTGAGGCTGCATTCACGGATAGACAAGTAGCTTTTATCAGCTGATCCAAACGGGAAATACATTCTCCTAAATCTGTATGTAAATCTTCTAAACGATTTAAAAATGCAAGTCGATAGTTGAGATTTTCCCGTTGTAAAACCCATTCAGCGGTCCAGTTGTCAAGTAGGTTTTTCGCCTCTGTTAGCATAGTGTGAGTCGATATTTCGGCATTAGATTGGTAATCTTTAGATGTTAAATTTAACTGGCCCTTGAATTCGTCAAAAGCTTGATTAGCTTCAAGTTTAGTCTTGTCGTGTTCAGTGATTGCTAACTCTGCATCTGTAACTGTATGACCAGGATCACGTGTCTGATTACTTTTCGTCAAATCCACTAGTCGACGTTTGAACTGAAATAAATAAAACAAGTTGAAGAGAAGAGCATTAAATTCTACTTCAAAACTACATCTAGCAGTAATTTCACTGAAATGTTAGGGTTTGTATATTTGGGAAGAATTCGTTCACAATAAACTGATATTTTTCATGAAACTACAGAAAAACTTTCTTCACTAAACGGTAGAGCTCATTTTCAACATTTCTGGTTATTAAAATACACAACAATAAAACAGGCACGGTGTCGTTCAACGAATAGGCTGAATACAAATAGTATTTTCCCTACTCCTCCAATTCTATGGATAAAATCCAGTGTCATTAGCGTGTGTATACTTTAACTCTCCCATCGTACTTTTTTCACTTGAGTACCCTGTCAACAGATATATGGACATTACATGGCAACAATTTGGTTGTAAGTTTGACTGGAAAGTTCCCTTTAGCAAACGATTTGTGGACGATACCAAAGTTACATCCAACAAACCAACAGATGTAATGTCAATTATCAATAGCTTGAAAGAGCACGGATGTTTAAAGGAGAAGATGACTACTTAAAATTGTTAGATATTCATATAACCTTAGGAGTAGCAATGTGATGCAGAACTACCTCGTGAGTCAAGTTATAAATGCGGACAGAAATTAGTCAACAACACTTAAAAATAAAGATATCAAGTGACAGGAATGAACAAACAAACGGTTGCTAGGGAAGTAAAAAATACCATAAACTTCAGAAAGTTTGTTTGAAATCAAGAACTGACAGAATAACACAACGTATCAGTAGTATGTTAACTACGTTGTAATGCAACCCCTTCGAACAAACCTTCTACTGGAAGGTTGCATGATAAATACTCAGATGTATCACACTTAGGAACTGAAACTGTTTCAGATGACCGAATATTTTTTTACATCAAAACAAAGTGATTAGCGATAAAATGATGTGAACCCCCATACTAGTAGAGTTAAGTCACTAACTTCAGCCTTTATCAAGGTTGTTAGTTAATGCCCTTATGCTGTACGGCGAAGTTATTCTTAAACGGAACAAGTGAACTCATTTATGTCACGCAAGAACATAAATGTAGCAAGTTTTAAACATTATGAAACCTGCTTCCTCCAATTAATTGTAAGTTGTCACTAAATATGATGTAAACGTCATTTAATCTACCAAATTTAGTTTGAATCAGAGCCAAAATGAGAGAAGGGGTAAGTGGACCTACGTAAAAATAATTGATTCAATGGTACAGACAAAAAATTCATACGTTTCAGTAGTTGCACCGTGTAATTGATGTCTCATTCTGACTAAAGTTTTTATACCAAATGTCGGTTAAGCATACGTACTCAACTCGTCCTTGAATACTTCTATTATAAGTGTAAGCAAAGTATTCTCAGCACAAAGTGTGTACTCTTTATTCTTAACAAACTAACCATATGACATTCAAGGCTTGGATAAAATCGAGAAACTTGGTTTCACATGTTAGGAGTTAGTTGGCAGGAAACTTTAGATTCATACTTCTCGTTTACAGGTACTCATTAGTAAGATGCAGAAAGTGGTGTTCCCCTGATGATTCAAAACCACATTAATCAGGACTAAAATCTGCGATTTTATTGCTAAACTTAATCGACAAACTTTGTCCAGTGCCAAACACTTAGACCTTGATTTCTATGTAGGTTACCATCCTATGCCCATTTGTGTAAAACTCAAAAATGACTTTTCGGCTTAAGATGACATCCGTAGCATTCATCATTTGAATTGAAATATGAGCTAGTCAATAAGAATGATAGCTGTTCAAAATAACTGAGTTTTCTAGGAAAATTTTCTTTGGAACAGTTTCCTCCGACTTAAGATAGGGATTTCATGTTTTCGGATTTAAAATAAGACATTTTTTGGAAACTCTCTGGTGTTTGTTGTAAATAAACCTACAAAAGCAATCAGCAGTCATTTGACATCAAAAGCATAACCTAACACATCAAGTACTAGCATGCAACAATTGGTGTTATACATAAAAAGGTTCAAGTGGAAACAAATAAAGCGTTCCTACCGAATTAAATGGATCATCCCGAGCATGATTTGAATATGTGTCAGAACCATTCAGTTTTTCATGATGTTTTATTCCTTCGTTATTTTTTGTTTTTCCTGTCTCAGTACTTGGTACAAAAGGATTAAACGGAGAGGTTTCCGCCTTCAAAGGTTTTTCTGTTGAGTGCAAACTGGTATTTCGGATTCGAACACCCTCATTCTCTGATGCACGTGCATTACTTTGTTTCAGATGAAAAGTAGAATATTGTCGACCAATCGAATCGCACTGTCCTCTATCATCTGATTCTTCTGAACCATTATGGTTGATTAAATTATTGCCTAAAGGATTACTAGGTCTGTTTTTTCTTTCATTCATGGAGACCTGCGGTGAAGCCATCGTCACTGGACTAAAATCACCATCAAATAGAGATCCTACTCGACGCATTGTTGAATTTGATGAACGAGATAACAGCCTTGGTGAACGCCAATCAGGAGCAAGTTCACTAGCAGTTGTATTATCTAGTGAGTTTCGACCTAACAAAGCATATTCATATTCGCGTACTTTTAACCACAATGTATACAATTTTAGACGTATTACACGAATTACTTCGTCCGTTATTTGTGCATTGACCATAATATCTCTGTTTAATAGTAATAATGATAAAATGAAGTTAGAATATACATATACACTATTCCAAGATTTTGAAATATATATAGTTAAGTGAAAGATGAAAAGCATAGTACGAACTGCTGATACCTTGAAAAAATTGAAGAATTATTAGATGTCCACTTCTGATACCGTTAAACAATACTTCCATTAACCTTGATTTATTTGTTCTCTTTCATACACTTTTATCTACTTCAATATCACTCGTTTTATGTTCAGTGCCTCTTGTTTGATGTGAAGTGAGATCAATTGAACTAATGCTATTCTGTACAAGATCCTTCACTGATATCAAGCTGCAATTCATCATGTACTGACACCAGTTACAGAACCAATGAGAACCTGGTAACATTGGATAGCTGTTTCATTTCAGTATAGGACTCCTAAGCAGTGCGCACCCATGACTCCACCAGTGATCAAACTCAGGACTTGAAATTTCCATGGAAAGTGCGTTACCGTTAAGCCACTGGATTGAGATCCAACGGTTCATATTCTCAAACTTCTATAAGTCGTAATATAGCACAATCTTCATCTACTGCCATTCTTGGGGGTGTGCTTATAAGTTCACATTGGTTTGCCTCACTGGCCAAGGCTTCTCATTAAAATTTCGGGAATCTCATTTCGAAGAAAGTTATTTATGACCATGGATGTCGATTCATAATGAATGCCAGCTTGAAACCTACCTAAAATCACAAACCTACGTTGATTTGTCTATCTATCCACCTGTCGCTGTCTGGTTTGTGTGTGTCTACCTTTTCATTATCAAAATTCTCTGAACGCTTCAATTTTTTATGAATGCATACTGGTATCAATTCCAGTTAATGGTTAGGGAATCAGATAAATAAGCTCAAGACTTAATCAAATAATGGATTCAACATATGAGTTACTTATATACTGAAACAAGTTTAGTAAGTTCAAGGGTTCACCGGCGATTGCGTCATCAGTAAACCTTCACACCAAAAGGTCTGAATTTCCGAAGAAATGTTGGTAGTAGATCCAACAAGGAAGCTAATTAAATATCTGAAAGATATTCAGCATTTTTTACGATATTCATATGAAAACTTAGTACACTGAACACATTAAAAGCACTAATAATCTAATGAAGTAATAAATACGAAATAGGCATCCAGTTTAGACATTATCATAGCATAAGTAGATCTAGACTAGCGATCAAAATATGTGGTAAACTCATGTTGATCACAATCGTCTGACCACACTTCTCAGTGACAAGATTAGCTAACTGTTTAAAGCTTTTAATAACAAAAACAAAAAGGAATAAAACTTAACAACACCTGAGCACACAGAATTCTATCCCGATGAAGGATATCAGTATGTTATACGCTGAAAGTCTAGATGAATGAGCAAGAACTCCACGCCAACTGATCCAAAATTAAACTATCAGCAACTCTTACTCATTATAAGTGTAAGTTTCAATACAATCACAGCGTATTTAGACAATCAAAACAAGATTTCTGTGAACGTTTTGTTGTGTATCCCACAGCTCCTTCAGCAGAATATTCCAATTTTTAATCGATATCAAAATAAACATTTTCAAATGGAACATGTAAGAATTTCCATCTTTACACTACTGGTTAGCTACTTTGTTGTTTAAACTAACTATTTCCAAACACTCGAAATTTATGCGGTCCTTTTCATTTGTCATGAAGAACAATTCAATAATCAAAGTGAAGTCGCTATATATACCATTTGACAGCATATATTTTGATGTTTATTAAAAATCCTTAAAATTCTGCTGGAGAAGCTATGTCATATACAATGAAGAATTCGGAAAAATCTTGTTTTTTTTTTCATTTTCTTAACATTCTGGGATTATATTAAAAGTTACTTGTGTAGTGATTAAATCTGATTTGGAAATCAACTTCCTTCAAGACCTTTCTAACAAATATGACTTGGATGTTTACAACACCTCCTTCTTCCTGAAGAAAATAAAAGTGGAAGAATAAGGATATCACAGGAAGGATAAATATGCAAGGGAACACTAGTTCCTTCTTCGTCATTCATAAAATAAAGTTTTCTGAAGGCACAAAACTTTTGTGTTCAAGGCTGGTGGAAATTACTGATCTTCGTCTAACAGCATGCTTCCAGTTCTATGTTAAGGTATATAAACAGATGAAAGAAACTTTGGTAGGATCACCTATATCTGTAATAATTTCACAAGCAATAATGCAGAAACTGAAAGCCATCGTTTGATCGATGATCAAACAGAAAATTTGGATCTGGTATTTGGACGACACTCTTGTTATCAAGAAAAAGGATGAGTTAGGAAGCCCTCACTACCTGATCAACAATGTTTCCAGTGACATTAAATCCACAATGAAGAAAGAGTCAAACAACAAACTGGCATTCCTAGATGTTTTAGTCAATAGAACCGACACCGGTAAATTAGAAGCTCAAGTCCACAGGTAATCAACACACTCGAATCAAATCCTCAACCACAGTAGTAACAACCTGACAATACTCGAAAACAATTATGCACAGAATTCATTCTGAAGGGCAGAAACACACTCCAATACATCAACTTCAAGGGGAAATGAAGAAAATTACTTGGTATCTGCTCTAAGAAAGAGCGGTTACCCATACAACTTCATCAGAAGGTGCCTATTCAATTCACCACCAACTACAAAGTCATCTACGAAAATTACCAAACAAATCATCCTACCATACATAAAGAACATATCAGAAATCACGACAAGACTACTGAAACCAATTGAAGGTGGTATAGCTCGTAAACCAACAAATTCCCTCCCACCCATACTATGCAGATCAAATATTGGTTACAAAACCAACTGCAATAACTGCGATCAGCACTGCACTACATAAATTGGTTGCTCTCGTCACCATCTACATGAACACCAGGTGACAATGAGACATTACGATATTTTGTCTCATATATCAATCCATGTGGACAAATATAGGCATGAATCAAATTTTCAAAACTTAGAGAGATTTCTAACTTAGGATATGCAAAAGATGCTAGAAAATTCCCAGAGGCTTGGTATTCAAGATAGTCAGCAATGAGTAGATGTATGGATATAGACATAATCCACCAACTAATAAGGTCAGAAATCAGGTAGAAAAATGGCAAATAGGAAGTTCCGTGCAATCAATGGTACAACAATCAGGAGAGGCCTCTAACCACACATCACTTAGTCAGGATAGGGTACTAAACCACTCAAAATTCCTGATTTCTCACTTCACAACGAAGTTATTTCTGCTGATGTTACCTAGAAAGAAGGTGAAAGCCTTATGACTAAGCCATCCATTTCAGAGGAAGTAACAAACAAGATCATCCACCTAAGTTACAAACATTCTCCAGCAAATAAACAAAGGAAAGGAGGGTGATGACAAGAACCAACTAAACCTTATAAACCAAATGAGTGACTGTTGGTAAAACCTTATCTGTAAGCAACAAACAAACATCCTCTTTTGTGTCTAATTATTATATTTTCCGTTTGGAACGCCGTATTGACTTTGACCCACAGTATATTTTCTATGCTAAGCACAGAGTTTTGATTCTTCATGGTTTCAGACACGCCTTTCTGACAGGTGTCAGCATCAAGAAACCTCGATAAGGAGCTTCCTACAGTTTGCCTTCTAATCCATAACACCAGAATTTATAATTACATAACGGTATGTAGAATCAAAGCTCATTTTTACCACATCCCAGTCACCAACAGTTTTCTGAATACATAGCCACCATTTAGACACTGAATTTATATTTCTTAGCGTATATACGGATCTCCAGTATTAAATCTTACTTCAATGACACCAATGTAAGATGAACCATGCTTAGATTCAGAAAAAGGTATGGGATGTGATTCATGTAGAGACGGATGTCCACAAAATTTTACGGTGAAAATATGAAGAATGTTGGCATTTTTCAATTCTGCGACTGAGTGTCCACAAGTAATGATTCTTACCACACGGTAGGTTTTATAGCAATCCTTAATACTTCCTTATATTATTCTATTGGAAAATGCTACTTGTTATACATTATTACCATTTAATAACCTGGCTTTCGAAAACTAAGATTAATGAAAAATCACTCTTTATGGTCATCATTTGGAAACCACTTACTCATGTAATAGTCCTTTAGGCAGCTTATCAATAAGTTGCAAACCGACTGCTTTGATAGCTAGGAATTCCTGCAATAGTTTATCCAACTGTACACGCCTTTGGTCATTTGGAACAGGTGACGTTCCTTGAGTTGTCGGTGAACCACATTTACGATCAAATATTGGTGGAGTTCGACTTAACTCCAAGAGATATTCTTGGACACGAGTTAAAAGCTAAAAATTAAGGGTAAACAAACTGTAATGAACTAATGAAAATGAAAGAAGCAATAGGTGTAGTCCATCAAACGTAAAAACGATTATGACAGTCTTATACTAATATGACTCGGACTGACAAAAGGTAGACTATATATAGTGATGATAGTGTGTTATACTCCTATCAAAGGTGACTACTAGATTGTACTTATTCAAATATTTCCGTGACCTGTGAGTTCGAATCGAATGATAAACTAGATTTTCTGGGCATTTTAATCACTGAACGAAATGGTGGGACAATCACAAGGCTAATATTTCAAAAATAAACATAAAATGGAAAATATCTTCACTTCAGTAAACTTGTTCCCATTCAGCATAAACATTCTATCGGTTAAATGTCACTTCTGCAGAGCCCGTAAAATATATACCAGTGATATACTGAATGATGACACGCGTTGCATACTATTGGTTTTTCTGGAAATCCATCATGTGTTACAGGAAAAACCAATTACTTGCCTAGAAAACAGCTATTGTATTTGTCTCCATCAAACTATCAGTTAAAGATGACCAGATTATGTAACTGACAGCTCAAAAGGCTTTGGTAGACTATTAGATGTACTTTCTACGCCGATTCTATTTATTTAACAACAAGGAAGTTTCTTCTCAGGGTGCCAAAAATTAAATTGCATCTACAAATTCATCTGCAGTTTTAGGGACACTTACATAGACAGAACTAACTGGATGATCCAATACAATCAGAAAGAACATGTTTTTCAATGGCTATCAAACCATATGATTCACATAACTTTACTTAACATGGGTAGGAATCTAACATCATCTAACGCCACGTATTTACTGATAACTGGTAACAATATTATTATTATTTATTATTTATCTCTTCGGTTGCTAATGGAACATGGAGCTTCAGTAGCACGTCTCCATTCCACTCTCTTCTCTGAAATCCTTTCAACCTGGTTCCACGACAGCCCAGAAGCTCTCATTTCTTCCTCACATGATCTCCATGTCCCCCTCAACAAGGACGCCCAACTCGTCGATTCCCATCTGGGTTCCACTAGAAGGCCTGGCCTGGCGCGTGATGTCCCCAGTCGGCCTTCTCAGTGTATTCTCAATCCATCTCCACTTCCTTCTGCATATTTATTAAGCGATAGGTTCTTGCTTCGTTGGTTCGTTGCCAGAGTGAGTTCCTCGTTGCTTATTCTGATTATTCTGGCCATCTGATCTGCAGTAACGAGCGTAGGCAGTTGCTGATGAATGTCTTTAGTTTGTTGAAAATCCTTTTCGTTACGCGCCAAGTCTCTGAGCCATACAGGAGCACTGACTCGACGTTGGTGTTGAAAATCCTGATCTTGTTCCACATGCCGAGTCCAGGAGATCTCCACACTGGTTTTAGTTTAATGAAGGTCTGTCTTGTTTTTCCGATCCTGGTTTTGATATCCTCGTCTGTGCCACCTGTACTTCAAACAGAGCTGCTTAGATAGGTAAAAAAGATTTCTCCCGTTGATGGTGATTGGGGCTTGTTGTTGTTGGTTGGGTATCTTTATCACCTCTGTCTTCTCTACATGCACTTGAAGTCCCGTCTTTGCTGCTTCTTCTGCCAACTTGTTAGTTTTCGCCTGTAGATCTTCAAGTTTGTGTGACATTAGACATAAGTCATCGGAGAAATCCAAATCTTCTAGGTAACTGTTTTCTACTGTTTCACATATCTTCAAATTCAAGGTAGTAAAAGTGATGGAAGCGTTTTGGTTTGTATGCTCAAGAAACAATGAATGTGACTGCTTGTCTACCAAGAGCTACATGACTTATGCTAATGATTGGTTATTAGTATACAACTACAAAATGTTAGAGGATAGTTTATTAATGAAAACCAGGCTAGTTGTTGTGTTATTACAGAGAAACTATAAAATGATATCACCTAGCAAAATATTTGTCTTCTTAATGCCTTATATGAATATAAATAGTAAACAACAATCCTCAGGTTGAACTACGACTAAATGCACAATATGCGGTGAATGGTTAATTTAAAACACATCTCTGAAGTTTCCCACTGTTTACAAGTATGAGTTTCTTGACTAGGATGCCTAATATCTTAGATACTAATGGTTAGAAACATCATATAGCAATGCTTCAGACTGATAATAAAGAGGCAGATGTATTCAGCATTTTGTCACGCTCGAAATGTTTAACATTTTATCCAAGTTTGATCATTATTATTATTATTACTCGCTTCACTGATGTCATACAACTTTCTGAACGGCCTACGTGCAATACAATAGCAGTCCCAATAGATAAATGTGAGATAAAAATGTTTTTCAAAACTATTTATCTTACTCAAAACTCACTTCAATAGATTGCATAGTATCAAGACGTTTATGGAGGACACCTGTAAGTATCCTGTTTGCGACGAAAGTTTTGAGACTGCTTGGAACTTGAGTGGAAATCTAATTTTTCTGAAACACTAAGCCACGAGAGCACAGTTACAGAACTAAGTAGAAGCTAAATGTCATTCATCTGAGTTAACTTACATAACCAGATGACGAAATAATATCATATACAAACCTTGGTAGGTATTTACTCAAATGGAATAGGTTACTTGCAAACTAAGCTTCTTTTAAGTTGAAAAATACTGTTGTTTTTTTAATGTGTTTTATATTTCACAATACCACACAAGTTTATCATGCATCTAACCTTAGAACTAATTTTCATACACCATTAGAAATAATAAGAGAGTTAAGGGATAAATCACAACTGATAATATAAACGAATATATTCAAAATTTGTGCCAATTCTAAGCACGAATTCGTTTATCACTTACCATATCAGTTGTTATGTATACCTTCTTTGCTGTCTCTGTCCTTGCTTGCGATTCAAGTAGTCGATCAGTTAACTTTGGCCATATACGAAACAGTCTTGTCTTACTGAGTCCTACATTACGCGGTAAACGTCTACCGTCGGCTTCACACAATTTGCCATATGTTTCTAATAGTTGTATACAATATGCATAAGTTGTCTAGTATGTTAAAATAGAAGGACGGAAGTAAATAAATAGTAGATTAAATGAATTCCAGCTAAAAAGAAAAATCATAGCGCCAAAACCATTCATAGCAATAGTTTGTCAAATATTCAATACATATTTTCATTTCACTGTGAAACATAATCGAGTATCAATGATACAAGTTTTCCAAACCACGTGTATCTCAGAAAGTTACACTGATAATACATTTTCAATAGACAACCATTTTTCCGTTTTTTGAATTGAAGGATCAGATGAAACTATATACGTGTGCACTATACTAATCAAATAGAAAGAAAGGAATTGATAGGCTTGATAACAATTCTTATCAGAACAAAACCATTGAAAAATAGATGACTATATTTAAATATTTACACAGGACTGCGGAAGCAAATGTATAGGTCCATCTAACCGAATAGTCAAGCACCAACCTAAATGACTGAAGTGTGTCAAGAAGAAAACCTTGAGAAGCCCGGTAACGAGACACCTGTAAGACTACTGGTATAATATTGATACCTGTAAGTGTTTTTACGACTATAAACCAGGAGACGCAGAATAAGAGGATGCTTGCAACTGCAGAAGCTTATGTGACTCGACCTGCAAACCGAACTTCTGTGTTCAAGAGGAAATGGTAGTTAGCTTGTAATATCGTTTAACCATATTTATTCTTCCCTACTTGTTCTTTTTCTTCACTTATTACCGGTGTCCTACAACTGTGGCTTTTCGTTTTTTATATAAGTTTCGGTTAATTAATCCTATTCCTATTAATATTATTATCATTATTATTCACCTGAATACTCACATGCTCTTCAGCTGGAGAACTTTTAGAACCCTAGCACCAGTAGACTGCTGTTTCGTCTAACTGTAAGTCTCCTTAGCAGTACGCACCCACGACCCGGCAAGGTGTGGAACTCAGGACCTTCAAGTTACGTGGCAAACACGCTAACCATCCAGCCACTGGGTCGGAGTCCAATGTTCACAGCTTTGCTCTAAATCTGGAGTTGACAGAAGTAGGAAACCGGGAATCATTAGACTGCAGCCAAGTGACTGAATAGCTATCGCGCTCGCCGTGAAATCTGAAGGTCCTGAGTTCGGTCCCTGACAGGGTCGTGGATGCGTACTACTGAGGAGTCCCACACTAAGATGAGACAGCTGTCAGGTGCTCCCAAATTTTCAAGGCTTCTCCAACTGATGCCAGTCTGTCATGAATACTATTTCAAAAATGAGATCCCCATTAACCTCAAAATACACTACTAACTATCCTGTTTAGAATGAATTAATCTACCCTCAACCAACTCACTTCTAGACCTAGTGTCAACATTATTGTTATTATTGTTTTTCTACTTGAAATCAACATGACTCCTTAGACTGCACAACTCTCCAAACTCATAATCATTTACGTAACCCATCTTCAACCCATTCAATATGAACATCCACCCCTACTTTTTGCATTATCGCTTGACCTATAAAAAATGTTGTTCATTTCCATGTTGTTACACCTAAATCGATGTTTTAATCTACGCTATATGTGTATGTTTATTCTCTTGTCTTGCTGACTGGTACACATAATCAAGTATGCAAAGTATCCAGCTGAGAAGTTCTACTGGAATTTATGAATTCATTAAATCCTGCTTCTTTTCTTATATATATATATATATATATATATATATATATATATATATATATATATATATATATATCATAGCCGTCAAGCTGCATCTCCTTAGTATAGGAGTAACATGTTTACTATAAGAACAGTGTATATTCTAATCAAAGAGAAAGAGAATGAAACAGTTACCGATTCCTAAATTTACTGCGATTTTTTCGGCCTGTTATGACAGTCAGTACCTTAACTAATGGAAGCTGCCACTTTGAGATTAAATGCACCAAATGATATCAAAAACGTTAAGGATATTAACGACTCATTGAGGAAACTCTCGACAAAATTTTAGAACTGCAATTGAAAACAGTCGCAATACCTCCTGGCCTAATGAGTTACACAGTTGATAACGGCTCAAGGTAAGATAACTTGACAGTAACTTCAGATACGTGCTTGTTAAGATTTCCATAAAAAACAAGTATTTTTACGTAAACTTTACACAACCTTCCTCATAAACCTTAAAAATTCTATGGAGATTTGTATAAATCATGTGTGTTTTTTAGAAAACAAGCAACAAAAGCAAACACTGAACCATCTCAAAATGCAGTAAAACAAACCATTCTCAAGGATTTAATAAAAAGTTTGTGCACAAGTTTGTAGATTGGTTTATATGAATCAGAGAAAGTTTAACATGTTTACAAATAACATTAAAACCACACGAATGGAGTAGCAACAGGGGATAAATGTTAAAGTGGTTTTCATCATTAGTTAAAACTAGCCTATTAACTGTTTAAAATTGGGAATAAAAAGAGTCACTCTGGCCTATTACATACCTTCTCAGTATTACCATAGCATAATCAGAGTGAGAAAATAGCAGTTTCCACATTTGAAATCTTAACCTTAGGTATTGGTCTACGCATTTTTGATAAAAATGGACTAATATAAGAATAGATGCCTAAAATTTCAGTGATATTAGATGGCATTCTCAGCCAATTCAAAGTTTCATAAAAGGACTTGCTATTTTTATCATCTGTTTGTTTGGGTTCAACAAAGAGACCAATTGTCACCCAAGTGGGTGGTCAAATGACAAGCGTGCTTATTCAGCGGCTGCCAACTTTCTGATTTCCTTTTCGGTATGAGACATTCTATAAGATTATGCAATGATTGTTCAGTACCCCCTAACAATCTACAGCTTCCAGCTGATATACAGCCACTATGAAGTACATCACTTAGAGCTTTTGCTAAAGCATCAGGAAGTACAGACTACAGTGAAACATTACCCACTGAATTCGAAGCTTCTATACCTATTGAAGCCATTGGAAGAGGTGAAAGATGAAGTCACATCCCATTGTATTTACTAATCCAAATGAACATGTGCTCACATATACATAGTGAGGACTCATAAACAATATAAAATAAAGGCCACAGAACACATTCTAAAGTGGTTTCAGAAACAAATAAAGTCACCTTACCCAAGGGATGCTGGAAACAAACGTCCTAGCTTCCCAATGGCTAAACATATTATTGAAATGGGGCATGAAATGGATGTGCAAACATCATTTGAGCCAATCTATAAGACATGTTGGGAACGCATCTCAAAATATGTTGAAGCATTAGCTTTTAGGATGTCTAAGATACAAAAACAATTTATTATCATATTACACCTTCCATGGTAAATTCCGCTCTGAACCCAAGGTCGTTTGTTGTTGATTTATAGATCTTCATTGTTATTTTGACCTTCAATATAGTCTCCTCATCTGGCTGATAATTACCTTCCCATCCCATTGGGCAACTTTGAAGGCCACCTGAGAAACGACTGAGACAACCAATTAAATTTCTCCATTTTAGCTGGAGAGGGAGATTTTCATAAAAATAAAGAAGGCTGGTTGGTTATTTCAGTTGTTGCTAGGGTGGCCTTTAAAGTCACTCAATACATTACACCATTCAGAAAAGTTAAGTCTTCTTACCGATTTATTAAAATTCATAAAGGGAACTAATTGTTTAAAACAAGAAATCTATATTAGTCTGGAACGATCTTGAAATCAAGCAATCGAAAACTGGGGCAACTTCGAGGGTCACCCTAGCAGCTATCAAAATAACGGTATTTTGGCTAGGAAGACAATTTTTCATACAATAAAGAAACGTGACTGGTTGTTCCATCACTTGCTAGGGTGACCTTTAAAGTCACTCGAAAACTGCACTTATCTGAATTTTACTTTGAAACTTATGAACTGGCAAATGGGGAAATAGAACAAGCAATGTATAATAAAAACACTTTAATGCACAGCAACACCATAATGCAAATCTGACGTCAAATGGTAAGAAGAACAATTCGTTGACACAATCAGAGGCACTATTCGAGGTAGAAGGAAGAAGAAATAAAATGAAAAACGCTATGGAAATTCCTTTCTTCTGGTCGAACAACGCCAAATTCACCAACAGTAAGCAGAAATTCAACTTTTTAAAATGTTTTTGACTTAAAATTCATGTTATTTTTGAATGAATGACCTCTGGAAATCAAAAATGAAAGATGAAGGGAAATAAAGTTAGAGAACGACATGAAAACTAAGATCATTCCCAGTTCGACAGTTGATGCACTCTCATGATTTTTGAGGCGTCAAATCATGTTGAACATCCATAGTCATCAAATGCAAAAGAGACTTACAGTAGGCTAAGTTAAAGTCAATCGATTTCTCTGGTAATCACATTTAAACCTCATTCAGATGCATATGGCTTCAAATATGGGAACCAATGACTTCTAATAAGAGTGGGAACTCAGTAGGAGAATTCTAATGGGAATAAGTTGAATATCTAGCAACAACTGTAAATCCTCCCTCAGAACCAGCCAACAAAATCTTAGAGAATGAAGGGACCGATGCGGTATCCACAAACGACCCCACAGTTCATAGCTACCCGAGAGTCATATAATCAGAAGGAGCTGGTGTCAGAACAGACAGAAAGATGCTGCATCGTCCAGTGTTTCATGTGAAAGCTATACACTAAATCTGTGTCCCCAAAAAAACACCTCAAAACAGAATTGCTTTCTAGTTCTCACTACTGACTTGCTTTGAGATGAGATTTCCCCAAGTTCTACTGAGAATTCATGACCAGTGGGGCGAATCAAATCGGATGTGAAAACAAATACTCAACGACACCATTGACTGTAAGTCGCATCTCATACTAGGATGAAGCAGCTGTCCATTATTCCTGAGTTTTCAATAGTTCTCCCCGTAATGAATACCAACTTAATTATTTGCCCATAACCGAGGCTAGAGGCAACATAGTTACTGTTTCATTAGTCCATATTACCAATCAATATGAAGGAAGATAGTTTTTTGGTACTGAACTTTCCAGTCACTGATCATGCGTGATAAGTACATCAATAATTATGTTTCTATTGATTTTTGTATTTTCTTAAGTGATGAACCATGTATCCTTACTCTTAACTTTTATGGTTCTCAGTAGTTTGGGTACATTATATGAGTGATCAGATATCTGAGTTGAACTGTTGGTACTATACAACCACAGTTTTTTCATCATTTGCGAACCCCTCAGTTTTGAAGTGAAACTTAGAATCTTGCACACCTTTGATCATACAAACCAGGAAACATTGCTCTATCTTTAATGTTTGTATAAGCGCACCAAAGGCCAATCAAAGATTAATATGAAGTCCTATGAACCAGCCGCAGGTGATAACTGAATCTTTCAGAAAGTAACAAGGAAGTAACTTTTCTGGACAGATGGAATTGTTAAACTATAATGTTTATTCAAAGGAGTTCAACATATATCTACTTTTCAAGAACAAGCAATGAGGGAAACATGTTCATTATTAACTTATGAGGAAGCACTTTGATAAACACATAACTGACATAACATACTTTTTGGTAAAATGAGATGATAAGACTAACTATGCTTGTTGATATCAAAGGAAACCCTACGTTATCTCATGCTTTTACCCATGGTCAATAAGCGAACATTTCCAGATACATTTTTAAACGAATTAAGTAAGCCCATAATAACTAATGACAACAAGAAAATAAAGTAATTCTGAAGTAACATACTGATCAGATAATTATAGGAAGTTTGACATAGTGAGGATACTGCAGAAAACTCATGAAATTGGATATTAAAAATTAAAACACCGAGGTTAGTATGAGAATTGAAAGTTACACACTTAAAAGTAGTGCAAACAATGTCATTCTGTAGTGGGCGTTGTTGATCAGATTGGATATCAGTAGTATATGCTGAGAGGGTGGCAGAAATCATAGGGAATTACCAGCAATAGGTAAGGATTCTGCTCAGAGAAGTGTAAGAGAAAACGCAGGCGTATTAAAAGCAAATCAACATAGAAACAGAAGTAGAAAATGAAGCTCATTATGCAAATGACTGTCTTATTGCAAGGTATACCATATTGATGACTACTGTACAAGATTTTAATAATAACCACCTCTTCCTTAGTCTCTTCTTTTCGTTTCCTTCACATCGACTAGACTTCATAACTGTTTACACTCTTCGGTATAGTGCATTTGCACATAAAAATCTAAGTATTCAGTAACACAGAAAAATATGTTATGGGTTGGGTTTTAGGTCGACACCAATATTCTGAATATGGGATGGTTATCATCAAGCAACTGAATCCTACAAGTATTCATTCGTTAAAATGCTGAAAAGGATGGAAGTCAGTGGTACAACATAAGAGACTCAGATAACTTGATAAAACAAACGTTGCGGTGAATAACATGCCTGATACCTTATAAAATATTCAAATAAAACTGTCTTAGTCACAAAGTCATCTGAGGATCAAATTATTTTATTCTTAGAATTACTAGGCTAACTTGACCTGAAAAATTACTCTCTATCTACTGACTATGCAATTGAGATAATCAGCGCAACATGGTATGACAAAAATCTCAGCGGCACAACCATATACATGAAACAAATTTAATAACCATTTTGTATCATTGTATTTCTCAGTGATCTATAGTTCACACTATTTCGGCTAGCAGTGGAATCCAATATGCGCGCTTCGTCCCATGTAGGACTTGTCAGCCGAATAACACAAGCAACATCACACAAACTATATCCGTTGCACAAGAAGTGGTTGCCTGGTGGGTAAGGCTCAGGTGTTGAAAGCAATTGGTCCCGGGTTCAAGTCTTAAGGGGAACAACATCGCTCACTAGAAGGTGTAGGTACATCCAGCTGACGAGTTCTAAATATGATGAAACGCCTATACTGGATTCCACCGTCAACCATTATCTATCAGTAATATCAAAACTGAAAATACAGACAATATTGAGGCATCCACACAGGGGCTCATATGCTAATGTAGACCGATCTATACGGTCCAATCAGCGACGGGATAATACAAGCAATATCAAAATATCGTTTAGGTCTATTATGCCTGATTTATGCAGTTGAAAAGTAAACGCTAATTCATTTATGAAAAACAGAATTTCTGTGTAGGCAAGGTAGTAGTTGCTGACGGTGCATGAAAATGGAAAACTTAACGAAAAGCATCGAACCTAGTTCCAGAACTTCCTGCCGACTAACTCCCACTAACTGATATCGATATGCAGTCAACGGTGCAGTGTCGCAACACTTAGCTTAGTGGTCATATTTCAAACCTTGATTGACAGACTTTGATCAGTGTTAATCACAAAGGACTAGGCAACTACACAGGTTACGCACTGGTGACCAACTCATGCACATAACCCAGTCCTAAAATTGACCAGTCATGGCCTGAACAGCTTAATGGTTAAGTCTCTGACCTCAGCGCTGGTCGATCCGGGTTCTAATCACCAAAAAAACACCAGTTTCGTCAAGAGTGCAGATAAGCCCTGCTGATGAGTGCCAACAAGCACGAAACCTTGGTCTAGGACCTCCTACCAGTTGACTTGTACCACTTGGAACTCTGTGAATTTTCATGGCAAAGAAAACAGCTGCCAAACATATAATTATGAAGGTATTCTCTATAAAATATAAACTTGGATAGTGATGTATTCGTGCAATACATTTTGAACAATCCGATCACACGTTTGCTTGGCAAGTCAGTTCATACACAACCGAATAATGTGAAGAGGAAGTAAGAAAGATTAAAAGGAAAAATGGCACATTTGATCCTGATCTTGGTTCAGAAGAATACAGTTTACTAATGACGAAAAAAATTCGGAGCTTAGGATGAGGAGAATGCTGGTATTCTCTGAGCCTTGTTGTTTTTTCGTGGATGGTTTATCACCAGGCTTGATGACATCCTCAGCACTAACTTTATAAAGATGTGAAGCGTATTCGAATGTTACCACACGAAACTAATCATTTCAAGCTTCATGGAGCTGATCGATATATATGGGATCACTAATATTAGGATTGACTGAAGCAGTAAAGCAGCGGATGGAATCAATAGTTATATCTCTTATCAAACCAGAAATTTGGATTCGCTACGTCGATGACAAGTTCGTAACTTTCAAAGTCTAGTAAATTAAAAAGGATCTCTAAATTAATCAACTAAACATTTGAAGGGATTCAATTCACCACAGAGAAAAAAACCAACAATAAACTTCCCTACCTGCCTCATCAACGGAACGCATGATGGGTTTTTGGAAACTCAAGTGTAGAGGGGAACAATATATAAGGATCAAATTTTGAACTACAACAGCAATCATCTCAAAGTTCATAATAAATTTTGTATGAAAACACTATTCTCAAGAGCCAAAAAACATTGCAGCACTGAAATACTAAAAAAACCGAAGAGATAAGTGTTCACTGCCAACGATTATCCTCATAATTTTATTGCAAAAATCCCTCAGAAACAGTTAACTGATTGCTTCGTCTGTTTAGCACTGGAGTAGTAAAAAAAACCAACGAAAACACTACAGATCATGTTATGTAGGTCGAAGGATCCGCTGCCGAAGGAAGACAGACAAATATAACCTACAAAACCAATTGTAAAGATTGGTTACAACACTACGTTGCTCAGTCTAGCTGTCAGAATACTCAAAGAATTCGTGAACACCAACCAGCAGTAAAGCCAGATAACATAATCTCCTGGGTTTCAATACACAAAAACAATCACAATCATGAAGTTGACTAGAAGAATGTGGAAATCCTCCAAGGAGCAGGTTCAAGAGCTGTAAGAGGATTTCTAGAAGCATGGCATTCCAACGAAAAGTCAATTGGCAAACACTTGGTTATATACACAATCTATACTACTTAAGAAGAAAAATAGCTATCAACCAACAGCAAATTGACCAAACAAATCAATAATGAAGTACAGTATAATAGTAACAGATAGCAAAATCTTACTCAAAAAAATATTTCCTATCAGTGTGATCGATGGAAAATTAAGGTCAAAGAAGTCAAGATGTGACAAAAATTTCTCCCAATACTTAAAATTGAACAATACTCATGGTCAGTATTCAAATATACTTAGCTTCTTTGGGAAGTTAGTCCTGTGGAGATCACCAAGTCTGGTGATGAAAAGTCCACCACAAAATACCAAGGCTCAGAGAACACCAAACCGCCATCAAAGTTTATCAAGTTAGATGCAGTGTAAGGATAAATTGTTTTGTACACATAAATGTGGTTTCAATTTACGTATCCCTATCACTTCCGTAAATCTTAGGATGCGTCCCTGACTGTTTTCATTTTAAAAAACTTTGAGAGCTGTTTGGACACCAGTTTTGTCACTTGTTCCCATAGTACGTTTAGCTATATATGAAGAGAATTGTCACCCACCTGCGCTAATCAAGATTTCACACTCCAGCTGTTTTGAAACCATTTAGGTATATGTTTTCTCACAGTCAACTGTGCGTGTGGATTACTCCTATTTAGGTAGTGTTTAGGTTTGTGGGGAAGCATGTGTTTTACATTTTATCCAGTGATAAGATTTTCTGTATAATACATTTTACTTATGGTTGATGTTAACCCCCATCTCAAAATCATGTTATTCACCTACCCTTTGTATGATAGAGTGACATAGACACTCTTCTCATAAACCACGACTAGAGTGTTACCTGACTCTTACAACGGTTTATAAACATCAACATATATTCTTTCCTGTAAGTGTTTTGATCAGTAACCTGATATCCTTATCCATCGTATCGAATATACATGTATGACAGATCTTAGTAAACAGGTATTTTATTAACCCTCACTTCTATTGGACTGGATAAAAACTGTGAAAATTCAGATATTGTTTTGTTCATATGGGAACTAATTGTTTCGAAATACAAATTTTTCATACAGCTACTTTAGATACTTTTAATACAACTTTTTGCAGACACAAGAAGCTGTGTAAATTAAATCATAGCCGTCTGAAGTACCAATAAACTTTTGAAAATCAACATATACACATGCAAAGAAACAGATTGATTTCTACAATAAACATTGTGATGTAATCTGACTTGAAATAAATTATCGCTTTCATGAATATATATAAATCAGTCACAGAGAAAGTATAGAGAAGGGTTTAAGTGAAATATTTACAAAATCTCGAACAAAATTAACATAGATACAAAGTTCCTTTATGATATTTGCATAAAATCAACTTCTTTTGTATGCACAACTAACTTGTACAGTATTTTTCAGAGAAGAAAAACTCTCAGAGAATATTCAGTTATTGACAGTAAAATCTGCTGACCAATTCTCAGGCAGTAGAGTAGATCAATAATGAATAAAGTGTATAGAGAAGAGAAGGAAATATTACTGAATTGTTCAAGAGTACTAAATTATCGCCTAGATTTTTAAGATTCATGCATCCATGCCGTAGGGAGACAGACAAGCCACATGACATTCCTAATCAGTTGATAAAACTCAACTATGTGATTTATTGATAGTCTAAATTCAGATATGTGTGTAAGGGTGTAAAATAACAAAGAAATTTTCCTAAGTCTTATCTCCTAAAAATTACTTCTAAGACTGATGTTTGAGTGGAATACACTCGAATGCTGGTGTCTAGACATTCCCAGTAACGTCTTCTGGTTTTTTAAAGAGCGAAAAAAACCGGTTCGTCCATAGGGTTCTATATTTTTCAGCATTCTGGAAAATCCTACTACTATATGTATATAACAAAGTAGTATTTATCAGACTGATAACAGTTAGAAAACCATTGAGAACATGGCATCACTGGACAGTTATTTTGTCCTACTATGGAACTCCTCAGCAATATACATGCGTGGACTCATCAGGTATCTAACTAAGGACTTTCAAGTCTCGCAGTGAAAGCACTAACTATTGAGCCACTGGGTCGGATTCGAATGGTCCACAGCCTCCTACTTCTGTAGTTTCACAGTATAAGGCGACTATCCACCACCGTATTCACTTGGCATCCGCTTCACTTCCGACTGCTCCAACCCACAGATCACAGCTTTTCATCGAGACTTCGGAATATACACCTCCAAGCATGTCACTAATAAGCAATATGCAGCACTTCAATTTGAAGTTGATGAGGATTTCATTTATTTCAACATGGTATTCATTACTGACTGATATCAGTTGGAGAATCACTGGAAACTTCCTCTTATGGAACTCCTCAGCAGGATGTACCCATCCTTATAGTGGGGTCTACCCCAGGATCTAGAATGTTACCTTTGAGCCATTAAATTCCAATCCAACAGCTCACATTTTCTAAGTCTATCGATTCATGATGTAAGTTTCCAATGGTTTCCCAACGAAATTTAGTCCACGATGAATCATTATCATTATTATTTGTCCCTTGGGTTCCCAGTGGAACATAGGGCTTCAGAAGTACGTCTCCATTGCACTCTCTTCCCTCCAGTCTCTTAAAAATGGCTCAATAACTGCCCACAACCCTTCATCTCTTCCTCACATGATCTCCTCCATATCACCCTCGGACGTCCAACTCGTCGTCTCCCCCTTTGGATTACACTCCACTCCACCACCCGGCCTGGCCTGGCCTGGTGCCTGACGTCCTCAATCAGCCTTCTCAGTGTTCGCTCAATCCATCTTCACTTTCTTCTGCATAGTTGTTGAGGGATAGGTTCTTGGTTAGTTCGTTGACAGCCAGCCAGATTTCCTTGTTGCTTATTCTTATCATTCTGGCCATCTAATCTTCAGTATCGAGTGAGCGAACGTAAGCCGCAGCTGTTAATGAATGTCTGTGGTTTGTTGCAAATCCCTTTCGTAACGTGCCAATTTTCAGAACTATATAGCAGCACTGACTTGACTGATATTAGTGTTGAGGATCTGGATTATGTTCTTTGTGCTGAGTGCGGTATGTCTCCACACTGATTTCAGATTAATGAAGGTCTATCTTGCTTTTCCAATCCCGGTTTTGATATCCTTGTCTGTACCACCTGCAGTTGAAACCATGCGGTCTAGGTAGGTGAAAGAGACCACTTCCTTTAGGTTTCTCCCATTAGTGGTGATAGATGCTTGTTGTTGATGTTATTGGTTGGGTATCTTCATCACATCTGTCTTCTCCACATTCACTTGAAGTCCCGTCTTCTCTGCCCTACTTCTTCTGTCAACTTGTTAGTTTTCGCCTGTTGATCTTCGAGTTTGCGTGACATGAAACACAAATCATCGGCGAAATCCAAATCCTCTAGAATCCTTCCATCCGTCCAGCGTATGCCCATCTTCTCACACCTCCTCACTGTTTGCTGCATGATCCAGTCCAGTCGACCATAATCAGGAACAACATGGGTGATGGTAGGCAGCAAACTTGTCTTAATCCTCTCTTTACTTCATAGGCATCACTGAGCTTTCCATTGTGGATCACTTGGCATGTGGCCTTTTCATATAGCTGTTCAATGAGGTTGATGAGGATTAGTGTGACTCCGTAATGTTGAAGCAACTGCCAAATTGCTCCCTGATCGACTCTGTCCAAAGCCTTTTCAAAGTCGATGAAGTTGAGGTAGAGTTGAATTGACTGTCATTCCCAACTCTGTTCTATGATGATGCACAGTGTAGCGTTTCAATTTGGTTCGCACATGATTTGTTCTTCCCAAAGTCAGCCAGCCAGCCAGTCAGCCAGCCAGCCAGCCTGTTCCGGTCATAATCCAGTTGAATGCACAGCAATTTTTAGTCTCTCCAGGATGATGCTGCATAATATTTTGCTTGCATTGGGTGAACAGCAGCATGATTCCACACCAGTACTCCCAAACAATTAGGTCTCCTTCCTTTGTGAATTTGACAAGGTAACACTTCTTATTCTTACAAACAATGGGCAGCTACCTTTCCTCCGTTCCGTGCAAACATTCTGCAACAGTGGTGTCAGCATGTCCACTGTTGTCTCTGCTTCTGTTTTCAGTGCTTCTGGTGGAATTCCATCTGGTCCTGCTGCTGTATCGGATTTCAGCAGTTTTGTGGCATTCAGGACTTCAGCTTTTGTCGGAGGGCCTGTGTTCACTGGTAGTTCTGTTGCTGGGCTGCTGGTGGTATTTCCGAGTGAGTTGCAGGTGGTGGTCGATTCAAGAGTTTCTTGAAGTGTTCAGCCCATCGTTTCCTTTGTTTCTCCTCTTTGCTGACTAGCTTTCCCTCACTACCTCCCATTAGTTCAATCTGATATGATATCTTCCCAGATAGTAACCTGGTTGTTTGATGCAATGTTATCAGGTCTCTCCTACCAGCCGGCAGCCTGTTCTACTTTACTTGCCAGTGTGTCGTAGAAGTGTCTTCTGTCTTTCCGTGAACACTTCTTCACTTCTTTGTCAAGTGTAGTGTTTTATAGGTTGTGGTCAGTTCATTTTTTCGTTGCTCACCCCTGCACTGCACTGCACTGGTTTATCTTCTGCTTCATCATCTTCCTCTCCCTCCTCTATCAACTTCCATGTGCCCGTCGAGATCCATTCCTTGTCTCGTTTCCTCTTCCTTTTCAACACGGTTATGCAACTTCCTTTCCACATAGCTTTCAAAGAGTTCCAGTGTTCTCCCACACAGGTTTCTTCAACGATGTTGCTCAATGTCTCTCACTTTGTCTTGATGTCTGACTGATGTGAACATGTCCTTTGTAGTTTTATCCTTCAGTTTATGTTCTGGGTGTTCAACTCCAACTGTGATCTGTTATCACCAGCTCCTTTCAAGGCTTCCAACTTGATTTGGAAGGTTCCTAATTTTGCACTAGATACTGAGTGGTGTGAACCTACATCTACTCCCCTTCTTCATCTAATCTCGTATCCAGTAGATGATGTCGATCTGATTTCTAGTGTAGTATGTCCATCTGGTGAAATCCAATCCATGTCGCTTCGTGAATATCCTTGTGTTTGTACACACTGCCTCCAATCACCAAATCGTTGAATGCAGCGAATTCTGCAAATACTTCTCCGTTCTCGTTCATCACCACACCGAGCGCTCCTCGACCCATGATGAGTTCTCTTCCTGTGTTGTCCGCTCCCAGTTTGGCATTCATGTCACTACACCCATTAGAATTTTGTTGTCGCCAACTGGGCTGCAGTCTTGTCTAGTACCGATTGCAGTTGTCTAGAGAATCTCTCCTTCTTCTCTCTACATCTGCATTATTTGTAGGCGCGTAGCATTGAATGATTGTGACTTTCCTTCATTTGGAGTTGAATCTTGCTGTCATGATCCTGCAGGAGGCTGGCTCCCACTGCATGAGAGACTTCGATGCTCACTGGGACATCATGATAGCCACTCTAAATCTCAGTGTGCTGTGCTCGTGGTTGTCGTGTGGGTGACAATATCGGAGTAGATTATTGACTCTCCAGTTAGGAGTTCAGAGAGTCCACTTCCATTCCACCTGCTTTCGCGGATTCCAAGCACTTCACTGCCATATCTTCTCATCTCTTTTGCAATTTGGAAAGCCTTGCTACGTTCATACATTGTGCAGACATTCCATATCCCCATCCTTACTTTCGCTTTCATTGAGAGAAGACACGTAGTTCAATTAGCTTCCTGAATGCTTCCACCAACTGGCGTCATTTCGCCTCTCCGATTCCAGTTAGGAATTATTGTCATTTTATGTTATATATTTTCTTTATGTTTTGAAGTTTCGTTAGAGGTTAGATTGGTTTTACGGGGTAGGGTTGCTAGCCCTGTGCCCAACCTTCCCCCCTTTATCTGGTGTTAGGACCGGCTAGTAACTAGTGAGCCAGTTACCTAGGCGGGCTTCGTGTTTAATTCACATTTGTATCGTACATATAAGGCCATCCAAACCAGTAAAGTGTATAAAGAGACTGACCTAATTCCAAGTAGGAAATAAAAACACTCCTCTATTAGCCTCATTCAGCTAACCAACTACTAACATTTCCTACTCATTTCGTCGACTAAATCCAATCATTTCAAGACTACTATCTTCAATATGAACAGTAATACCTCTTGTTCACACCTAATGTCTTTTTCTTATAAAATGTAACTGAATAATAGTCAAGACAATTGGATGTTGAGCGAGAATGGAACCAGAAATGAATGACTTACCTTTGCTTGATTATCAATATCATTATGTTTTTTCAACAGATCCTCTGATTCAAGATGATTTTTTCCAACACAGTTTTCTTGATACATAACTTCAATATTTTCATAAAGTTCTTCTATCCAACCAATTGATTCGTAAACATTCTCTTCGCATTCAAGTAACTAAAAAGATAGATGAAATATACAAATAAACGCCTTAAGGATAGATTTCAGGATGTTTCAAGCAGGTATGATTAAGATGGGATGCAATTTATAAACTATGCTTGAATATTTGTAGCTAAATAAGGTGAACTCATCGCTTGTATTCTTAGTTTATTAGGTCAGCTGTAGAGTTTAATAAAACTCAAAAAACAACATGACACAGATATGCAACAGTATAGTTTATCAAATGAAACCCAACAACCCCCAGAGATGAATTCAACACAGATGAAGATTGATAGTGGATGATGATTGAACTCAGTTGGCAGAGCATCAGGCTGGAAACCCGGTAGTTGCTGGTTCAAACCCTGCCGCGGTCCAAATTTTCATTTCACCTTCAATCATCACTCAGTATCAGTACCAGTTCTCCCAAACCTCGGCTATCTCAGATAGTCAAAATGATAGATGAAGATGGCAAAACAGTAAGTTTGAAGTCACTTTCGATGACACGCTAAGAATGAAACAGTGAACAACCGTCTTACCTTATAGCTTACAGTATCTGAAGGGTTTTAATTTCATTCTCAAATGCATTTGGTTAAGAGCATAGAGTGTAGAGTAGGTCTGCAACTCAACACTACTTTATTTCATGTATTTCTCCAACAACTGATTATTTATTATGAAAAACATTTCAGAATTCATATGGTTCAATTAAACTGCACACCTGTCAAACACATTTTTTAAACCAATACCGAAATGTCCTCAGCAACCTTATGCACATCCATGCAGTAGGTAATGAGCCACAACTATGGTGTGAGAGTAAATGATACTACTTAGCTTCCTAGACCTCGGTAGATGGAGCGGTGTTCAAACTCGTGGCCTATGACCAATTGATTGAAAGCCAACTCCCTAAATCAGTGAACCACGACTCTACATATTTGCCAATAGTATTACAACGAACAAAATTTCACAGTCATACGCTTGTCTCCTTAATGGTCATACGGGACAATCATGCCTGAACAACAAGGTTAACCACTTGGACATAACAAATATCAAAATTGATACATCAAGCTAAGTTCTTTTAATCAACTTCAAATCACTGAGGATACTTTTTGCCACAGCTAAAATGATTCACAGATCTAAAAAAAACCATTATAACCAATTTTCATCAACCGAAATCAAATGTTTGGTAGACATTTTACTTCATAGCGAAATCCAATGATCCAACAAAACATTTTAAACACTGATAATCCCTTAAAACATTCTTCATTTAGTTGTTTAAACTTAGAGGATCTTTCACCAGATTAATATATCTATCATGAAATTCATTTTATTAAGTACCTGCCGCCTTTTATTTGTCAATAATCCTTGTGAACTGTTGAAGACAGAATATTCTGGTTAAACATGTAAAGTGTATAGAAAGTGACTTAAAAATACAGTCATACTGGCAGAGAAATGTGGATAGCACTTAATTTACCAACAGTTCTCATCAAGTATCACATGGCATTTGTAATCACTGCTTGCATCGACAGAAATGATGAGTGCAAATGGTAGTGATAAATAGGAAAGATGATTCCGAAAAGAGATATTACTTGTAAATTATGGGAAACTAAATATTCAGAAATCTCTTTGCTTACCTATTGAGAAATAAATAAATTCAAAAAGGGAAGAGTACAAAATTCATAAATTATAAGTGTTAAATATTGTAATCGACAGGGAAAGGCTGCTTTTCGAAGAGAAGTTTGTTGTTTTTGATCCCAAAAGAATAAAAACAGAAACAGTATCTTTCTGAAGCTCAACACAGGTCTGGAAACTACTTAAAAATCTATATATTTTCTGAATAAAACTAGTGTACTTTGCAGATAACAGGTAGATCTAATATGAAATTCAATAACGGTATACATGTTACTTATCAGTTAAAAATGCTGACTAACCACAGGTATGCAGTTTCCTGTATGTTAAGTTGATGACGTAATATCTGTCTGATGCATTGCAGATAATTTCAGATATTATGTGCTTATTCTTATTGCCTACTGTACTGAAAAACTGAGAATAAATGATAATGAGTGCCCAAGGTATTTCAGTTGACCAATTTCAAAGTCTAATACCTTGTGGTAGACGTATTTTATTCTCCTCTTGACTGGTCTCGGAATCAATGTAAAGGTTAGCGTTGATAACTTGGACAGTTTATAAAAACTTCTTCTCCCCTAGCAAACACTAAAGATAAACAGATATTACTAACTATCACGATTGTTTACTAGGTAAGAAAGTTATCACTGGTAAGAGTATTCACAAAACTGAAGTACTGCGAATATTTAGTCTCTCCAACCCCATGCAATGAATGTGAGGTCAAACATATAGAACAAAATAGTAAACCAGGGTTAGTCAGACAAACAGAGCATAAAAGCTTATTCAAACCTAGAACAACACATCCAAGCGAGGTAAGAAACCTGAAGATACATGCAATAATGCATAATCGAACAGTAAAATGTGAAAAAGTGATGGTCTTAGACCCTAAATCGCCAGGATGAAGAGAAAGATTGATAATCGAGGCTTTGTTTACAGTATCAACATCAAACACATGTAATGAGAATTACTAAACACTTGTTCCAGATAACCGTAAATTTCTCATACTAAGGGAGTGTAACAGAATTAAGAAAACAGGATTTTAAAGTTGAGGATTTACCTTTCATATGCCTATGAACAATAAATTGTGTTTATGATTCAGTAAATAATACTGTTTCACTGTGTAAAACATTAAACGAACAAAAATAACGTGAAATTATAGACTACCACAGAGTCTAAGTTCTACTGTTACGTTACCAGAGGAGAAACAGATTACCGCTAGTTAAACCTAAAGTTTTTAATTTGGTGGGTTATTTGTCTTAATTTTTAAATCATGAATAGTCCTTTCTTTCAAAGACACACCATTTCACATTGAAAAAGGATAATCGTATTTATACCAAGATAATTTACTCTTGTACTCTTAATGCCAACGCCAACCTGGTATAATCTTATTCCAAACGAACTCACAGGTTTTGTTGGGAGAACATCATTCATTGCACTGATAAAGTCAGGATATTCCCACAAGAAAACTAGTGAAAGTGGGTATTTAGTGCTTAGACCTAATTAATTGACGTAATTGCTGAGCGAATAACAGCACAAAGTTGTTTTTTTTTAAAGAATGATAACACTCTAAACATTCAGATCAACAGATATCTGGTTGTATAAAATATGCATTCCCAGTTAGTATTTATAACAGTTAAGTGTTTAAAAGATATTAAAAACTATTCGACAGGTTCGAAACATAAACAGAAGCATAATACCCAAAATAATCAATAATATGCATTTACAGTTGCACTATATTGTTCATATTGTATAGACTGAGTAACAGTACAAACATTTTACGCATATGCTTACAAACAAGTAACAAGTGATGATAAACTTTCGAAAAAAAAGTATAAACTAAACCAAATACATAAAACTGGCATAAAATGCATTATATTGCATACCAAACATTTAGACAATACAAATATAATAACCTATTCTCACGTTTAACAGGCATTGTAAAGCTTAGTACAATCTAATAATTGCATACACAGCTAAAAAACAGGAGACTTCAATCATTCACTGATTACCGATCACTCACCGAATATCAAGTAAATGAGAGTATATTAAATACAAACCTTCTAAAACAAAGCTGACTACCAACTATAATTGGTAATCTAAGTGTATATTTCTGGATGAAGGTAGATTTTGTAGGAAAGGGAATAGAGTACTGATTTTAAGATACAACACTACCATGGTCACATAGTTTTGACCATAACACTATTATTGCTGCTAATTATTCATATGAATGAGTAACCTTGTCATTGAATTAGTCCTGTAAAGACTGTTTGAGGAGATAATGATGCCGGTTGAGTTTTATGAGGGTCATAAGTTACTCCGAAGTTAGAAATGATCTTTGTTGGGAGATGCTAACAGCTAAAATTTTCATATATTCTTATTGTTGACTAGTTTCAAACACCTAATATCAGGTTACTGTTAACGTTACTAATATAATTGTTTTTATATGATACCGTTCAGCTGACGAGTTCCAAATAGGACGAAATGCGCATCCTGAATCCCACTGCTAACCACGATCCATCATTAACGTTACTAATATTTCTATGATGGACGTAACTACTGAGCTACAGCTATCGCAGACCAGTCATGACTACAACAGAACTTCTTAAATTCTGCTAAAGATGGTGACCAGTCTTCTATTGAAAGCTCTGGTACTAGCAGCCTAAACGCAGAGTGAAATCCAAAGTGAACATTCATTTTCTGGATCACAAGTACATATAGAAGTTACAAAAGTGATCTTAATTTATATGGTAAACGGTTGGTACATCTCCTAACCACCACTGACGTAGTTATACTTCAAATGTTTCAGTAATTGTTTAAATTCTGTTGATCAAGGTGATACTGAAGAAAAAACAGAAAAACTACTGAACAGGTATTTAATTAAGAACAATATCCTTATTATGTCTAAACGTCATAACATGATTATTGAGCCCTTAGCTGAAGTTTCAGTTCCAAAAGCTTTATTTAACTCTACTTTTAAATCCAAAGTGGATTTGAAAACAATGCAACAGTCAAAAACTAACGTTGACTAATTCACAAGGAATCGAGAAATTCAGTTTTTATTGGCATCTTTCTTGACCTTCTAAATTACTTTCTCAAAAAAAGTGACAACCTACATCTCTCATATCATAACTATTATGACCAAAACGGTAGTTTTCCAGAATTTTAAATATCTTGTATTTGGCTGCATTTACTAAACCTCAGATGAACACACTTTTTCTAATTTAAAGTATGAGCAAACCGTTGAAAGGAAAACTGCATTTAACTGACCTTCAAACTATGGGTACACTTATAAAGAATTCAAAAATGGCCATCGAATAAAATTACACACCCATTAAGTAGAGTATTTTGTGAGGAACCCCGCTTTTTGATTTGGCCAAAACTCTTGGAATTTAAGTAGCATCATGTCTTATGACAAACATCTGACTAGCAGTTGTCCTCACCTCGGGTTCGAGAAACTTTAGGTAAAATTCGTTATGCAGGGGATTAGATCATTACTTTGTGCACCAACACTGTCTAAAACAGTGTAAATAGATAATACAGGTGCTCATAACCTCGGGTGATATGGAGATCATGTGAGGAAGAGATGAAGGGTTGTGGGCAGTTATTGAGCCAGTTTTAAAAGACTGGAGGGAAGAGAGTGCAATGGAGACGTACTTCTGAAGCCCTGTGTTCCACTGAGAACCTTAGTGAGGAGCAATAAATAATAATAAATAACCGGTTATTCTAATGACATTCATGGATGACTTCTGAACAATCTTATGATCGAAGGAATATGACGGAATCATTTCTGTGACACAAGTTCCTAACATGCATGCAAAAGATTTCTGAAATAGGATTATTACGGAGTTATGAGTTCCGTTGTGGTCAGATTCATTAAACACTAACTTGGATACTATGTGTTCGACACCACACAATTTATGCTCATAGGCACAAATTTTGACTTGCTTTCTAGATTTTTCACTTATTCATGCCAAACCTCAGTCTATTTCGATTTAATCTGCGTTGATATTAGGTTAAGAATCTAGGGTGAAATACCATTTTAGTTAAATCAAGTTGAAAGATCTTCATATCCCCTTTTATACGGGAGTAGACAGCTTGAAAAAATTCTCCTCAAACTCATGTGATGGGTCCTAATCCAAATTTTGATGAAAACAAACAATACAGAGGACATTTCTTCACCTAGTAAACTGCAAGTTTCTGTCGGAGAGATTTTGTGAAATTACTCTAATTGACTAGATCAAACGCTTATGAATTATCGTACTTTTCCAGTTTTATTATGTTAAGCCACCTTAACTATATAATCTAACCCACCAGCTGTTAAGCAGCTGATAGAAGTAACATGTAGATTATATTGCACGCAAAATGTGCATATCTTTTGTTTGCTTTTTTGACCCAGAAACATGCTTCAGCTTCCCTTTACTAGGCTTGGAGATAAGGCTCAAAAATCAACTAGTTCCATGTTTATTCCATATTATAAGATGAAGTCCCAATTTTTCGGAACTTGTCTTGTTGAATGCACATCACTAGATGTTAAGTTGTGCCGACAATTACGCCTAATTATCTGCATACCTACATTGCCAGCCCCATTGATTCATTAATATCTACTCAGAGTTTATTTTGCAGTTGGCGTTAAATAGTGAAGTGACTTTACCTAGCTAGGTTGCGTTGGGAGATGATCGGTAGAACTGCATTGACATGTACCATTTCCAATAAGAATGCAAACATGATAGATACTTGGAATGCGTGTGGATGCTGACGATTTCACGCAGACGTGAGATTTCTAGAAAGACATAACAGCAAGAAAATTCACATGTCACTAGGCCTTATCGGAAGTTACTGTTATTTGTAAGTTATTAACCCCATTTTGCACACAATAATAAGTTTTTAAAATGTCTGTGATATGATTACAACAGTCACCAAACTATTCAGCAACAAACATTAACAAACCTTGGAATGTTTCTTCAGTATAAGTTTTCGAATTTTAAGGGATTGTGTTGCTTCAGTTGCAGCCCGACAGGCATCCCGAAAGCCATCTTCTAACTGGCCCAGATAGTCAGGATCAGAGGGTTTCAAGATTATTCTGAGCCTTTCCAGTTCATGTGCTAGTCCATTAAGTCGAATCTCACACTTTTCAACTCCTTGCTCCAAATCAGCAATTGCATTTTTGATGGATGAACCGTCATATGTATCAACCTCCTTAGCACGTTTCTGCAACTCTTCTAGTACTGTCCATAACTGAAAAATGAACAGTCATGCTAAAATTTACTCACTTCTTCAACCAGTCTGAAATATGTGTAGCACGATACAACAAAAAAAGTCCTCTTGTTTAGTTTTTCAACAAAGCTCTGCACCATAAAGTCCAACTCACTGAGTTCTAAATTGATGCTGCTTTGCTTTCTATAGTCACAAAGTTCGGCGAAAACTTCGAGAGCTTTCTACACAACATTCAACCTATCAAAAGTTACTAACCATACACTTAAATTCAAATTGTTCATGTGCCTTTCGAATTTGAGATGCCTCATCGAAATTATATGGCTTTGACGTCTGAGAGTCCAGTAACTTTTTCCCAGTGCCATTGATCCACTCACGTACCTCGAAAAATAATCTCAAAAAAACAATAACTACCAGACCAATTTTCTCTCCCATTTCAGAAGACAACCAACTATCTTTGAAATCAGCTCTGATGGGCTGAACTAAGCCTTCTGATGTGTTCATTACGGTTCATCAACAACCTTGAGCTTCTCCGATATCAACAGTCTAATCAGGAAACTTCTAAACCATAGTATGTTTACAGTTTCACAGTTTGTCTCAACCATGACCTTGAAAAGTGAGGTGTTAAAACACTGTTTGATCAATTCAAATAGTTGGCTTCACATAATTCATTCACGCAATAATGTTTCT
Source organism: Heterobilharzia americana (assembly GCA_944470555.2). Lineage (NCBI taxonomy): Eukaryota > Metazoa > Platyhelminthes > Trematoda > Strigeidida > Schistosomatidae > Heterobilharzia > Heterobilharzia americana. The sequence goes on from OX104128.1 coordinate 49,281,318, forward strand.
GAATTTGTCAAAAGAGGTTACATTCGTGCTTAAGTTTTAACACCAACGTCAAAAGTGCGTGGGAAACTGACAGTTTTTGATCGTTCGGGTCTAGCCTTTGGGGCTTGGTTCATACTGTTCAGTTTTCTCCTGTGGTGAACAAGGAAATCCCTTCCACTTTCCTGCCTTTAGCCCAAGTGAGATGGATATTTCTGTGGGTTGGCAGGTGAAATTTGTAGACTGAGATGGTTGGGGAGATCCAGGTTACTGGGAAGAATAAGGGGCTTTCGTGACTTCTAGGTCCCCGTAAAAGAATGGCAAGATAGAGGGTAAAGTTACACGGGAATTACTTGAAGGCTGAAACCAGATAGTACGTGTCTGACTATTAGTGGGGGGTTGTTAGATAACGTACCGGCACCAACAAGAAAGATGGTGAGTGGTAAGTATGAAGGAAGTAGTGGCAGGTTGGTGAGGTCAGTAACGCGCCGAGTAAGTCTGCGGTAAGCTGAACGATCCAACGCAACTGTATAACGTCCTTTAAATGAGTCCAATATGGCGAGCTGTGGTTACATCCCATCCATCCCACTCCATTAAGGGCATACTTTCAAGGAGAAAAGGTTCGACAGGGCCTGGAGCTGGCTCTTTGATAAACCATCCGGATGCATTTTTGGGAATTGCCTTGGTGCGACCTTGACGGACGCAGAGGTTGGTCATTAGTTATTTGTACACGTTACATACTCACGAATACGAGGCCAAGGAAGAACACAATAGCGTAGTCGGATGGAATAGTATATTTGTGAGGTCATTCCAAGTTATTGATGCGTTCCAACTAACTGGTCAGAAGGTCGAGTACGAGCAGTGCAGCGTAACACGACAGTGTGCCAAATGGCGAGGAAGCTTAACCGGGTGCTTTCAGCTTGTCGAGTCCAGTTAAACTATCAAGGCCAGCATTAATGTTGAATGTCGTCGAACCCTAGGATACTGATTCTGGAGAAGTGTGTGACGCCACAGATCACCCCCCACCTGATGGGTTCATGGAGACCCTGAAGCAACAACACTTGTAGGGCCCTTTAAATAGGCTCACTGTGAGAAGTTTCTACTGGTCGTCTAAACTTATCCTTGGGTGTTGTGGGGAATGAAAAATAAAATACAATATATCGAATCTCACGTCGATCGCGGTCCTCAGCGACGTTTGATGTTCGGTTCAGTACTCCCTGCACCTGGAATATAAATAAGTCATTAATACCACGAAAACGCTTCGTAAAAATGGGAAACATTTCAGCGATAATAATATTACCTAGCCCTGAATATACAGGCACTTATTATACTTCATTGATGATCCCAGAACTGTATAATTCATGCGTGTTAATACCATTCTACATCAGGGATTCCCGACTGACAGCCAAGTATCCTGTCTTATCCAACTCCGGAATCCAGAAGAAACAGACTTGTTTGAATGCCTCAGGTAGACTGTCAGGGCGTTTGGTCTGCCGTTTACACTGGCTGCGATAGCCTTGCGGTTCGGATCGTTCGTAACTTGCGTTACATTCTTGCAGCTATTCTCAGTTTATTGCTACGTTGTTTTTCACTGTTGTTTTACACTCTTGTTCACCAATAGTGTTCACATAGCACGGAATTTTACACCCCGGTGCTTTTGAATCGTCCTTGTGGCCTGAGCAGGCTGTTACGCAGGCATCCATAACCGGTCACTGACATGAATCTTCCCCGTGCTACTTGCCATATCCAACTGATCACGGCTCTCTGGCCTCCTCCCGACGGAACAATTTATGGCCACACTTAATGTTAATGCCACCACGATATACCTACTTTCCCTTGTGTGTACTATACCTTGAGTCAAAGCATACAACTTCTGGAATTTGTAGGTAGGTAGCTACTCGTTCGGCGCTGCTTAAGCATACTCGATCCACCCGCTGATGATCACCATCACTCCTCAGTTTATAAAATAATTATTCTTTGAGATTCAAAGCCTGCAGAATAAAAGTTATTCAGGAAGAAGATTGCTTTGTGTAATTTTCCTCCGGATATTCTTCAGGTAGTCATAAGTTACGTCTTTTGACATAACGTCTTTCACATACTGCAAAACGCGGTCTGGTTGGGACCCCACTATCAGCACTGATTTGACAACCTTCAGTTGATGCTCCGTTAGGCGCCTTCACCGAGGGTCTTTCACTTGATAATTCACTTCGCATGGATGGTTGTGGACCATCTTCACACTTGAAAAAGTGAAACGACTCAACTCAAAAAGTAGTCGAATTCTAGAATGACAACCAATATACTTCGATCTAAAACGCCACTTCTAAAAATCCTTAAACTACTCCTTAATTGGCTGTTTGGTACCTCTTGGCTTTCTCCTGTCACCGAAAGTGCGTACTGACACAACATAGTGGTACTTTAAATTCCCATCTCCCTTAGAACGGTTGCATTCTTTGATGACGTAGTGCGTATTCGTCATCTAAACATCGGGCTAAGTTACTTTCTAACATACTTTCTGAAAGGTATTTATCACTTCTTCGACCTGACTTCAGACAGCAGAATGTCTAGGTCATATGACCTTCTCAAAAACCGCAGAAATGTCGACACATGTTGAACTAGCCAGGCTACAACTGCTCGTAGGGGCTTGCTGAGACTCCATAAGGCTACGAATAGGAATAGGCATTCTTTTTAGCGGACTTTCAGCTGAAGGATAATAAACATCAATGGAACGTGTTAACCCTTGCACCAACTTGATAAACAATTAGATAAAGGCTGTAAGTATTGAAAGGATTCGGAGATCAGGGGCGGCATAGGGCAGCATCACGGCTTTTTCAACGGTTAATCAGCTTCTAACACAACAAGAACAACAGAACGCGGATAAATTTACATCAACCTATTAACATAACATGAAGAAATAGAACTAAACAAACAAATATGCAAAAAACGCTTCTTGTAACCGGCCTGCGTCACCAAACATAGCAAACAATAAGAGCAGTTAACGAAACAGGCAACCAACGAGGGTATTATGATGAACGGGGCATAATTGATTAAAATTCAGGACATAAGAACGTCAACTACGTCTGCAACTTTTACAAATCAACGAAAAACTCGTTAGCACGAAACCAATCGTCCAGCGTGGCCTACTAGGATGGCAAAAAGTGGCCTTACAATGGTCACAAGACAGCATTCTGATTGATTTCCAGGTTGTAAGGTTCTTGTTCAATTTAGCCTGTAGGACAACAGCAGTGCCTAGCAGTTGGTAAGTGTTGGACTTGCTGGTCGCCTTTATGATAAGTAAATCTTAGGTTTTGATAATTATGAAGTTGTAGTCCAGTGAACATTTCTATTTCTGCTTGTTGTAGTTAGGCATTTTGAACGCAGTAAAAGTGGTTACCCTCTATGGAGGGTAGTCTTAGCTATGGTCCGTTCCCTAAGTAATTAATTTGCGACGACAAAAAAGCCAACGTTAAGAAATGAATTACTTTTCTACTGCGAGAAAAAACAGACAAAGCGGCAGGCGGAGAAAGCAAGAATTCTAACGAGGAGAGTGTTTTCTATGTTCTTGTTTCTCCCTACTTAACTTTCCTTGTTATGGCCATCATTGTATGTGCCTTTTCTACAGAGTACTTAAAAATATAAATTCCATGCCATCATGTGGTGTAGATCTTCTACTTTTGGTAACTGTGTCGAGTGGGGCAGAATGTGCTGTTAGTTTGAGGTAATGACTTATGGAAGTCCCCTCAAGGCTTCGTTTGAAGGGCCACTGTAGGTGTGGTGGACGTCTAATTATACATTAGGAGAGCCGAGTGCATGAAATGTAGTGAAGGAAACTGTTGATGTATCCGATAAGCCAGAAAAGTCACTAGATGATGAGAAGCTAACTGGTAACCGACCAAATTCAAAGGTTGATTTGGAGGCCCTCACTTCAGCTGGAAGTCTGTTCCACAAGTGAGAGAATTTGACGGCAAAGACGTTTACGCGCAAGCAGGACTTGAGTGGTTTCATTTTGACGATATGGGCGTGGTTGCGCAGATCGTAACAGCTGTTGTGTTCGAACTGAAACTCACCACTGGCTGTAAAAGCGTGTTTTTGTAACACAATAAAGAAGAGCGTCAGGCTAATTTTGAGTCGTCTCATCCAAAGTGTTCCTAGCCTTAGTGTTCTGCATCCGGAGCTGTAGTCTTGCTTGCAAGCGTATCCTAGTAATGTAACTGCAAAATACCCTTGGGCGCCCTCCGTTTTTAGTTCTTCTATTATGCGGACACCACTCAGTATAAATGGACAGTATTCTAATAGTGGACGAACGCGAGTTTTATAGAGCAGTAACATGACCTCTTTTAGGTGAAAGTTACGAACCATGCAACCCATCAGGATCCTAGGTTTACTAATCTGGGAAGCAACCTGTTCAGAAAATGCTAGGTCCCTTGAATATCTTAGTCCAAGGTCACATACACCTAAGAACAGGTAGTTACGTAGACAGAAGGTGTAGTTGGATATCCACCGATGGAGCACCAAGACATATCCAGCCACGTTTGCCTGTACTGAACTGAAGTTTCCAAGCCGCAGGCCATGCGGATAGTATATCGAGCTCCCTTTGCATTAGTGCTCGGGATTGGGATAAGTCACCATGGCTGAATGTGTATGCAACTTTTGGGTCATCAGCAAACAAGAGTGGTTTACCGTATGTAAGGCAGCTTTAGATGTCATCGACGCACAAAGCAAAGGGAAGAGGGCTTAATACGCTACCATGAACTACACCACAGGCGGTTGGCCTAAGTTTTGAAGTGTGTGAATCTACATTCACCGCTTGAGTGTGATTACTGAGGAAAGACTTGATCCACCCCAATAGTAGATAGTTGATTCCCACAGACATCAACTTACTTATTAACAGCAAGCGATCGACTCTGTCGAATGCCTTTGAAATGTCTAGATGGAGTACAAGGACTAATTGATGTTGGTCGCGCATAATGGTTGCGAAGTTAAAGAAGTCAAGATGGCAGGTTACACAGGACCTCGATTTTAGGAAGCCATGGCGACTTGACGCGATGATGTTGCTACTCAGCATGTGCTGAAGAACGCTTTCCTCAATAACTTTTCCCATAATTCTAGAAACTACAGGCGTAATATTTATTGGTCTGTAGTTACTGGCTAGTTTTTTCGAACCGGACTTATATCTGGGTAGTATAGATGATGTTCTCCATATATCAGGGTATGTGAAAGATTCTGAAGAGAGAGAAAATATTTTAGGTGATGATAATGCAATATCAGGTCTACCAAATTAAAAGAAATGTAATGATATTCGGTCCGTGCCAGGGTTGCTGGAGCACTTCAGTGTCCTATTGGCTTGGTGAATATTTCGAATATGTGAATTCAACGTTATCTATTGCCGCTGGTGGAGGAGAAAAATAACCTTTGATAGCGCAGACCGTAGTAGTATCCCACGGAAAATTTGTAGGTTTTAAATAACTAACTGCAAATAAGTCACTGAATATTTCACACATATCCACTGGATTCTTGTAAGCTTTGGTGTCATGGATAAGAAGAGGAATGTTACGTCTTGTGGAATTCGATCGCTCCTTAAGGAGCGCTGATAGAGCACATACTCCAGATCAGCTAGCTGGTGCACTAATCTCTTCATTCTTAAAACGCGAATAATGGGTATGCGAGGTATAGTTAGGAATGCCAAGAATCAACCGAAGTGAATTGAAGTCGTGATGTCTGTAGTATCTTGTTGTGAGTTTGCGTAATTTTGGACGAGCATTGATAGGCATATATTGCTTATTGTTTAGTGGCAATTTTTGAAACCTTTCAATGGATCAGTTGTGCCGAGACAAGTTTTAGAGCTGTAGTGAAATATATCAGTGGCCAATTTGAGGTCTGTAGTGGTGAGATATGATCCCCAGCCGATGCACCTAATCATCAGACATATCTGCCGCCGATCCGTCCTACCTTAGTCTCTATATAGTGTTTGGTGCGAAGCGGAAGTACCAATTGAAGTGCCAGTTGAAGGAAATGGTAGTGTACACAATGCTGCTTTGTGATCAACTCCTGGGAACTTCGAGCCTACGTTTGTCAAGACAGGATCTATGTCTTGGCAAAATATTAATTTCAATACACTGTCACTCCTTGTAGGAGTTGAAACAATTTGCTCCCATCCAAAAATAGCCAGTGAATGGAAAAAGTCGTCATGCCTAGCTGGACCAGTGAGTGAATCCCACTTAATTCCACGCAGGTTGAAGTCACCGCATTCGATCTTGTGATCACATGCGAGAGTGGATTCATGTTCCAGAGCTGTAGCCAGAGAAACCTCATGATAGTTACAGGTACCAAGCGCTCTGTAAACACATCCAACTAGTGCTGCAACATTCTCGTAGCCTGCTGTGATCCACAGGGAGTCACCTATCTCAACAAGAACTATATTTTCCAACCTGAATACAGTGAGAGCGTTCAGGAAGTAAACCAGATAACCCCCTCCTTTCCTGCTACTCCAGTCACATAGAAATTGTTCGTTTGCACCAATACTTGTCTCTTCATCTGGTATATTCGCAAGACACCAAGACTCAGTAATAATTGTAAAGGCGGCCTATATATTAGCGCGATTCCTATTAATAATTATGGTTTACCAAGGACGGACCTTGCGTTTATGAGAACGACGTACAAGTGGGAGGGGTAATAACGTGTAAAGCTTTTTAATTCGCTAAACAGGCCAAAACGTATCTCACTATCACTTGCTTGAGTATGGCGTGACGTCATCGCGCTACAAAACACCTGTACACCTCGCTCACTTGTAGTTATAAAGTCACTAGGATAACCCAGTGGTAAATTGGCCACACAGTGGCTTGAAATAATAACACCTTCATCAGGGGAGAACGAAGCAATGTTTTTAAGGTGTTCAGTGTGCACGTCATATCCATACACACATAGTTTGACCTCATGCAAGCGTAGTCTAGCATCCGTACCTGTTTCGTCGAGGGTTGGCAGTTTTACCTCTGTACGTGTCGGGAATGTGGAGCTGACGACACAGCTTGAAGAATTCAATAGACGTGCGGACGCCACTAGAATAGTTGGCGCCTAGGATCTGTGTGCATGGCTGATTGTCTTTTCCGTTTCTCCGACGGCACCAAAAGTGGTGGTTCAGGGCAAGAGGATTCAACGTCCCCATCAGTTGGTTGGCCAAAGCTGTAGCTGATAGAAATGTAATGGATAAACAATCATCGCGTCTTCGCATTCATTGTAAACCTCTGTTCTGCGTTGTATTCTTTACCAACGACTACTTTCTGTTACAATTCACAACGGATATGACTGGCGTTATGTTAGGTTGGGGGCTGTTTCCTATTAAGCCAGTGCCATGCAGGCGACCAAAGTTTTTCCTCACAAAGCACCCCACTGACGTTCCATCAAAAGTGATTTTATGTTGGTTGTTCACATTATTGAACGATAGGATTGAGTTGTTGCGACATCTGTTTGTCTTCTCGTTACTAGCGGGACGTAACTCATTACAAAGAACCTTTATGGTGGAGCCACTGTTTGTACTTCTATCAGTTTCAAAAGGGATTACGGGATCACTTCGGATCACCGTATGCTTTCCACATCAGTCTCTACGTATTGGGTTCCATGAGAGCGTTGGTTTATCTGTTGCATATCCAATGGCCGATATCCTAGGACCTAGGCTGGTGTGGTTGGTAGACTTTAGGCCTGCAGCAGACCTTAGTGAGGGTTCTGTGACGTTTAGGGTTGTGTCAGGTTTTATGTTGGAACCTTCTACAAATACGTCTGGATCCAGTTTTAGGTGGCTGAGTCAACTCGTGCATTTCGCAGTCTTCCGTCTCCCCGTTGGTCGGTGCTGTTTTCCGTATATTCGACCCAACATGATTTGGGGAAGGAGAAGTCTTAGGCTTGGGTATATTGGAGGAGACACCTACTGCTTCAGTATGCTGCAGCTTTAGAACCTTTTGACTGTCTGGTCTGTGCGCGACGTTGTATGCCAGCCTTCCCACCACTGTCTTGGCAAGAACTATTTTTATTCCTGTAAAGACGGTGTTGTTTGCTAGGACAGATTCTGCTTTAATGAAGGTCTCCGCCTCCATCTGTGATTAAAACTGAAAGCGTAAAGGTCGGCAATGGTCCCACTGACTCTTTTTAGTCGAGGACATTTTGCACGCACATGCATTTTCACTGTTTTAAGCAAAATTTCTCGTATCGCCTTCAACTCTGTCGTGTCATGGACCTTGTAAACTATTGCATTCAGTTTAAGTGGAAATCCCTTACTTCAGTAGTGATAAAGTTTACCAGGTGATCTACTTCCGTTAGTGTTTCGATATCAATTTCATTAATGGATTCGTTAAACGCCAAGATGCTTAATGGCCAGAGATTGCCAATCTGAGCTCTAATTTTATCCAGCTGGTGTGACACTTTGGACGCTCTTATCATATTTTTTCGTGGTACATCAATCTTTTCGTAATCCTCCAGTCAGCATACTCTTGCCCTTAGTTCCTCTATAGAGGACTTCAGGCCTTCGATTTCTCGAGGGAGTGACAACGTCACACTTGGAGGCTGAAGTTCAGTTAGTCTTACAAAAGACGTGGAGCTTCCAATAAGAATAGAGAAAACAGAGGGCTGGGTGCCAAGGCACAATGAAATTAATTATATGTAAATTTTAACCAGCGTACATAGTTCCATGTCTACTATTATATGTGTGTTCTGAAAGGTTTCATTTCAATACTGTAGGCTTGATTGTAAAGACCGTAGCAACCTTCTGGTGTGAAACGGGCTCTCTCGCTGTCTGTAAAGGATATTTTGTGTAAAATCTTGCAGAAAAATATGGGGTTAGTCTTAAGACATCTCATCCAAAGTGGTTGCAGATTAGGCGACGTACACCGAGATGCATAATCCTGACCGCATTCGTAACCAAGTGGCCTGGATGCAAAGCACCTCTGTACACCCTCAATCTTGAGTATGTCGCCTGTACGGGCGTTCCCTAAAATAAACGAATAGCATTCTAACATGGGCCAGACGCAAGTTCTGCATAGCAACAGCTTAGCCACATGGTTGTGAAAGTTACGAATTATACAGCCTAGTGGTATTCTGAACTTACGAGTTTGTGTCGTAACATGTTCAGAGAATATGAGGTCGTTGGGGTAACCGAGCCTTGAGTCAAGGACGCTACAGGGACTAGGTAGCATCGAGGTTTGCGGAGACAACTATAGACGAATGGATGGTGCTCCGAAGCATATCCAGCCGCACTTATCTAAGTTGAATTGGAGGTCCCGCGTGATGGACCAATGGACTAATCTTTGGAAGTAGGTCAGGTCGTCACATGAGAACATGTATGCAAACTTCAGGTAGTCAGCAAACTAAAAAGGGTTTGCCAACCAAGAACATTTGCAAAGGTCACCAACATTAAGTGTGAAAAGAAGAGGACCGAGTAGGCTATCCTGAGCCACACCAGAAGTAATGGGCCTTGGTTTGCAAACCTGAGGCCAAATTTCTAAAACCTGTGAACGGTTACAAATAAAGATTTAATCCAGCCCAGTAAGGGGTTAACAAGTTTAAGAGCTTGTAGTTTATAGATAAGTAGCGGATGGTTCACGCGGCCGAATGCCTTGGAGACGCCAAAATAAAAGACAGGGACTAGCCTACATTGATCGCGGCTAGCGGTTAAGAAGTTGAAGAAATCGAGGTGACGGGTCATACATGACCGTGACTCCGAGAATCCATGCTGACTAGATGCGATGACACTTGTTAAGCATGTGTCTGAACCTACGGACAGGCTGATAGGGCGCTGCGCACAGTTACGGGGAGCCTGTTTCATACCAAGCTGTAATATGTAGTGAAGAATTTACATCTGATCTGTTTATCGCACTTCTCTATTGTCAACGTCAACGTGTGATTTCTAAAGTCATAAGGTGGTGCATATCCCCAGGCCAGTGGGGAGGAACGGTATGACAGGCCACGCGATTTTGTACGGGAGAACTAAGTTCTTTCTTAGACGCCGTCTCCATGGCGTTTCAATAGACAGTATAGTGCACCTATAAGTGTGGTCTACATTGCCAGCGCAACTCAACAATCGTCCGATGAAACTTCTCTGGACATATTCAGTTTGTCACTTTTTTTCGAGCTAGAAAAGAAGAATGAGCCATATTTTAACATCAGTCTAACACAAAACTTAAAAATGTTGACGAGGAAGCGGTGTTCAAATCGTGCAACTAGAAGAGCGTTGCAAAGCCTGGTTGCGATAGATGAAATATTCTGAATGAGGTTTTCCTAGTGTTGAATAATCCCAAGTAAGAGGGGCGTGGACATTTCACATCACTATCTGGACTTCGCGTGTGATAATTTTCCTAACTGCCTCTTCCAAAATCTGGCCTGATATTGTGCGACATTTCCCTGGACTGCGGTTAGAGAAGTCAAACCTAATCGGTAAACAAATCATTTGCAGTGAAGACGCTTACCATGGTTATTTGTTCTTATAGTTTGTCACCTTCTGTCGACATCCAATATCGGTAGTGCAAGTAACTGGAAGTTGTATTTCCTGAACTCTTGTCTACAAGTCTTGAGGTTCCGTTCTTTGTGCTTGGTTATGCCAATTTGGTGGTCTACGTCTTTCAGTTCACTCACTTGCAACACTGGAGACGTTGATAGTCTACTTGAATGCTTTCATTCGCAAGTTGCAGGCTGGTTTCCGGGTGCAGCAGAACTGCTGATGAGTTATTTAAAAAGTGGCGCGAAAAATAGGGCGAGTAAAGAGTGGGAAAAGAGAAGTGAAAAATAACTATGGAAAACAAGTGTTGCCAATGTGGGGGAGGTGTGGTTCGCATTGTAGATAGTAGGGTTGGGTGTTGCAAGAGTTGCTACGGATGAGGGTTGGTACTAAGTTGCTCTCCCTCATTTATCCAGTGTTTGTTTGAGGGGGTCAAGTTATGTGGTTGTGGCTACTTCACTCGGCAGTGTTCCTTAGAGTATACACCCCGCGACAGACGAAGTTCGATCTTGCCCTCTGGTGGGGAATGTCAGTGACGTTCCCATGAGGCCGTTGGTTTCGGTAGACGATCTTATGGTCCAATACTAGGTTGTCTCACCCTTCTGCACCTTAAGGATAGCCGGATGAGCCACCTTAGGTGTAGCGTATATGCTTTTCCCGCCAGTTCAACAAATGACCTAGCCGCCCTCCTCTATACCCTCTTAAGGGTCTTTGCACCTCTCTTTGGTGGAAAGGGGCTGTCATGCCAAACACTTCAAACTGTGATATAGCATGGGTTTCAAATACCTCGAGGAATAGTCTAGGGGTTGCGCCTCGTAGCTGTCTTCTTAGAAAGCGTTTTCCTTTGCTTCCATCCCCCTACAGTTGGCCCCAGTCCTGAATCTTTCTTCGTGGATACTCTGGGGACTGCGCACTCGTTGAGGGCGTTGTTGGTTTGCATAGCTTCCAAAGGGTGAAGATTCATCACTTTTCACTTCTCTAGGCTACAGCCCAAACCATTCTCAGCTGACCAAGACTCCGACTGCTTCGGATCGTCTTGAAGTACCTTAGGATCCTCCTCTCTACTTATCACCCTCCAACTTTCGATGTCTTTGGTAGATGGTAGGACGGATGAGGGGACCTGAACAGGGAAGTCATTGATGAATAGTGAAAATGGGAATGGCCCATGGATCGTTCCTCGAGAAGCTCGTATTCTTTTACTCCACCAGGCCGACTAAATTCTGTTTACTTCTGCACAGAATTTACCGTTCCCTTGGTATACTATAAATCATGCTTTTAGTGGTTCAGTGATGCCTACTTTGACGTGTTTTGCTAACATGCTATAGTGTGGGACTCTATCGAAGGCCTTGGCTAAGTCTGGAAAGATGAGGTGAACTAGTTGATTGTTTTCCCAACCACTGTTCCAGTCATCCCGAGTGATCATCAAGTTTGTCACACATGACCGTCGGGTTCTGAAGCCGCGTAGGGTGAAATGAACGACGTCGTTTTCATTTAGATAGTCCCAACTAACTTCTGCAACAAGGCTTTCGAGTAACTTGGATGGAATGAGAAGTAACGCTATCGGTCTGTATTTGCATGACTCTTTTGGCCGCCTCCTTTGAAGGTTGGCGAGCGCATAGCGCGCTTCCATTTTTTAGCTGGTTGACTCGCTTCCAACGAGCGCGTGAGCAGATTGCATGCTGGTAGGCTAAGCACTTCAGAAAAATTCTGTACGATCACTGGTCCGGTGTCGACATGGCTTGGAGATTTTCCCATTCTGAGTGTTGAAAGATCCTCAAACACCCGACTTGGCGAAATCTTTACATTTATCAGTTTCGCACCACAGTACTTAAAATTTCTTAAAATTCGTCCCTTAAAATAATCTCCCTACTCCGGATGGATAAAAGAAGTCTGTCAGTGCATTTTCATAGCATGTAACATGTTTCATTATTTCCCCTTTGTTATCAGTACTCAAATGTAAGCACTCTGCACCACCACACTGTTTCGGTAGCCCCGATATGGTGATACTCAGCAGGTAATACCATGATCATCACCCTCCCGTGACTAGATAACGGGTGGCTATCATCTTAGAAAGAACCATGAACCTCACTTAAATGTTTATAACTTCATCATAGGTTTGTACATAGGTATATAACAAGTTAATACCTGGTCCAAAATCCTCTAATCTCACTATTTCGTAGTGATATCTTCGGCTTCAGACTAATTTTCATTACTGTTGTGCCCACCTTCATCTTCTCCCACCTAAGTTTACCCTTAAACAGCTGGTCTTGGATAATTCTTCAAGTAAGTTTTGAAGTCAGTACAAAGAACTCATCCAGATGTACCATGGTTGACCTACTCCCACGTATTTTTGTGCTCCTGTTTCGAATTTCGCCTGCTGCTAGCTTTGTTATTCACTTTTCCGGTTTGCCTAACCAGTCCTGCATTCAAATGGAATCCTACAAATCGCATTTGTCAGTGAGAGCCTTGCCATCAAAACCTTATGATGAAGGCGCACACCCTAAGGTCATGACTGTGATGCGGCCCCACCCTCAAGAATACTGGAAGATTCGAACAATAACCGAGTAATTCCTAATTTCAAGCTGAGCCTGCTTCAACACACCTCTTATGCGCCATGAATAACGGTATCTAATGTATAGCTTAACACTGTACATAATAGACGTTTCTCATCACCAAAATGATCAAACCTGTAAACTGGTTTGTATTGATGCAACCTATGTTGCATGAAATATACGTTATTGTTATATCATTATTATTACTTGAACATTGTTACGTTACCGGGTGCCGGTGGTGGGCACACTACTCTGTTGAGCCGCTTATTAACCTGGCTACTCAACATCTTTATTTCACCGATCCCCTGGGCTTCTACGTTTGGTCTTGTGATGAGGTTCTGACTTTAATCCGTTGGTCTACCCCGTGAGATGAACCGATATGTGATTTGGCTTCGCTGCTTATCTAAGTTACTTCGGTATTTGTGCCTTTCCTTGCAAACGCCAATGTTACATCGTTTGCGTAAATTCTGGGGTGTTTTTCCGATACTGCTGCTTAGAAGTCTGTTCGAAAGATACACGCCTACAAATTCTCCCGGGTGTAGAGATGCCCCATAGGTGGTGGGTAGGTCTTAACGGATAAACCTCCTAGTCCCATTCCTCAGCCAGCCATCAACGCCGCCCAACGGCATGGAATTAATGATCATGGCTTTTGATTCCTCCCACTGCTTCGTATATTTCATGCAACACCATGGCAATGGCCTTCTGCAAATCACAAGGAATCCACTTTTTTCCCTTATCTAATGGTCCATGATTTGTCTGGCTTCGTCCTGATGCAGCAGGAACTCACGATTTCTGGTTGATGCGCCGGAATTAAAACATCCCCCGATTAACCTGCTGTTGCTAATGATGGACTTAGGAGTGGTGGCTTATCTTGAGTTGCCCAGCTTCCTCGACAGCGCTTGCATATGCTTTCTGCGAACGATCACATTCCTAGCTTTTTGCAGTAATCACCTCATTTTTCCCCGTTGGCCTGCTCTTTTTTCTTTAAGAACGAGTGTGTTGGTGTGGGGACGCTGAAAAAGATGACGGCGTCCATTTTGTTGCCCTACGAGTAAAAGTCATCGGGCTTGGTAGCCAACGCTTTAAGTCTGCTCTTTCCCCGATCCACTTCTACTTGTTTGTCCTCAGCATAACCCAGTCCTTCAGCTCGCTCTATTTCTTCGGTTTGTCTGAGCCTCATCGACAAAAGAGGTGAACACTTTGTAGGTTTCTCGCATACTTCGGAAACCGGTCGTCTATCATGTCGAAGGGTGACGTTTTTTCACACTAGTGGTCTGGATGTCCATAGAACTCGCCTTGTTTTTCTGGGTAGATTTTGGGGCTCGTGGCATCTTAGGTCGTACTAAGTTTCTTAGTTTGGAGATGTTTGGAGCAGGTGTTCTCAACCATTCTGGACAACGGTACCACACTCACTTTCATGGGTGCGTCTCCATAACGTAGTGATGACGTCATGCACCCTATTCATAGTGTCCCAATTTCAGGCAGTTGTCACAAGCAAATGTTTTGCTATCCTCGGGCACCGATGTGCTGCAGACTCCACATCCGTAAGAGAGTTGTTTTTTGTTGTGGACTGACGTTGGCCATTGCGATTGTCGGTAAACCTGCCGGTCAACACACACGTTCTCCCCGTCTTTTGCTCTCTACCAACGGGATAGTTGAAGACGTACTACTGTAGCCTTGAAAACATGACTCTACAGCCTCTGGTAAATGCTGTGTGCTCCGTGCTTTGGTACGGACATCCCAGGGGCTAGGAGCATTGCTGTGCTTAGCCCGTCCTGATCTGTTAAAACTCTTAGATGAGTTTCCACTTGTGACCTAGATAATATGAAAGATATGCTGTATAGAATCTAGGACCGTGAGTTTTACTAGCACTCAGCATCAGTTTGTTTGCGTTTCTTGGCAGTGCACACATTGTCAACCTTATGAGATGTAGTGGGAATAATTGTTGACCTGGTAAGTACTGTATTCGACTTGTAAACACTGAAAGCAAGGATGAATGAAAAGACAGTCATAAAAAGCAACGAATAACCTGTTACAGAAGTGCATTGGTGAAAGTCGTCACACTTCCCAGCAGCAAGTGAAGAACTGGGCAGAAAATTGGTGTTAAAGTAATTAAAATCATATAAGGACTGATGCAAAAATGATGAAAGCCAGTGGAAATGCTTACAACTACGAATGTGATAGGAAAATTGATCTACCTATACCCACCTGTAGTCTTTTATCGGCATTGGACAGAAATACATGTTGATGACGGGAAAACGTCAGAAAAGTGTCAAAATGTCTGTTATTTAGCACGGAATACTGTGGATTCACATAGTCGGCCATTTTGATGATCTCACCTTCCTTACGTAAGCGCTCTGCCCTTACTTAGTAGATCCCAATAGTACAGATGAGCCTCAGGAAACAGTTATCCCTACAGCAGCAAATCATTGAGATAGGCAGGTCTGATTACCACACTAGAGTAGCAGCTATCGGTCCAAGGACATTGGATGGTCCAGAACTGTGCGGTGGAGCAAAACATCTCGCAATGCAAAGAGAGGGATTATTTTAGTTACAGTTATGCGACCACATACCGCTGAAACAAGGAATTTCAACACGTACCCATGTAAAGCAACACTTCGATAACGCGAACTAAAACAAGCCATGAGCAAATGTTTACGAGAGACTCTAAAAAGTCAACTGGTTTCGTGATAACTGTAAGCTAAATTTCGCATTTCTGTAGAGAAGGTGTAGCATTTTATTTTGCTGTATTGTGTTGATATATGTAACAACTCATTGAACATTTTTGTTTAGTTGTACTGATAAAAACTTTTGCTAGCTCGTTGACCAATCCAATATCCTGATATATACTTCGCGTTAACTCCTGATATTTACACTGTCTGATGCAGTGACAGGAATTATAAATAGGTGATAGTGTACCTGGACATGTATGTAAATTTGGAGTCAGATTTCAGAGCTAGACAAAGGCACCCTACGACCTGGGGTACTAGCATTCATAAAAGGTTGCTAGATTTTCCATGGTCC
The DNA here is from genome assembly GCA_944470555.2 of Heterobilharzia americana. Taxonomy (NCBI): domain Eukaryota; kingdom Metazoa; phylum Platyhelminthes; class Trematoda; order Strigeidida; family Schistosomatidae; genus Heterobilharzia; species Heterobilharzia americana. The sequence continues at coordinate 49,297,347 of OX104128.1, forward strand.
TCTTCTTCCACCTAGATGCAGCTTTGTGATTAATACACGCTGCATCCTGTTTGTTCCATAACCATCTAGTTTCAGCCTGCTTGCCTTGAACGCTTTGCAAAAGCTTACTAAAATCTGTGAAGACAAACTTTCTATCACTATTATTTCTGCAAGCCTTATTCAGGAGTCGCTTGTGTTTAAGACTTTTGTGTGTAAATTCCTGTAAAAAATATATTATGCGATGGATAGCAAGGAGAAATCTTCAAAGGATCCGCGATCACTTCCACAGTAAGTCTGAGACCTAAATTTTACAAGTCAGTCTCGTAAACTCAAAAGAATGACTTGACAGTTGTGAATTTCGAATTATGGTCTACGGTTGTGCAATGGGAAAATGCACACATTCACACAAAATTTCATCGTTCATTTGACTTAAGTTTTGTATAACCTGCAGAGTTCAGAAAACAGCAACGAAATTCCAAGTGAATGTCATACTAAGCCCAAAGCCCAGTACAAATTCTCTCCGATGGTAGGTACAGGTACCAGCCACATTAAAAGCTCGTATGTCGTATACAGATAAGAACGTTTCCTCCCGATGGCCGTTGGTTGGACTTCACTTACTTCCGCTCCGGTGTCGGCCAAAACTGGGTGCCAATAGTTTTTCGGCTGTGTGAATAAAACGACTGCCTGTCTGGTCTCTGTTGGCAACAGTATTTGTTACTGACCCCTGGCCTTCTGCTGAACGCAACTTCGTATCATAACCGCAAGGCGTTAGGTGGCAGCGTGCCCGGTCACTGTGTTCGCCGTGGTACCAGCAAGTGCAACTCACTATTCTTCTAGGGGGCCGTCAACGTCTATATGGAGATATATTTCTCGAAGCACCTCGTTATCGCCTCTGTGTACTCAAGGTCTTAAACTGTCTATATAACACCTCTGTTGTATACTCTAACTCCGCACTCTTATCTGTTTGTGGGGTATGCGTAACTTATGACACCCAGGAGAATCCCGTACTTTCGTGAATACGATCTGCAATGCCTGCTAGTTTGTCTATATTGACGTCATCATCATCATCATCAAAGGACAGTATCTGTTGCGTGTTTTGAGGTCACCGCCTGGGCCACAAGTGATACAAGAATCTGCCGTCTACTGTCTTGTTTCCCGGTGTCTTACGCACATAGCACTTTAGTTAAAGTGGAGCTCTGCTGCCCAACTAAAGATGGCTGAGAAAATGATCCATCATCTGTTGACCTGACAAAGATTCAGCTTTCTAGGCTGTCTGTTTTAATCCATCGTAAGGTTTATTGGAGCCAACATTTATAAGGATATTCCTCACTGGTTCTACAACATTATCCAGCAATAAGGTCCCGACGAGGCAAAACTTGGCATTTTGGGACTTAGCTAGCTACTAAAAGCTCTCCAATCGAGTAAACCACAAAAATGGGTTTTTAACTTTCAAAGCAGGAACAGTAAATTCAAGGTGCCCACATACTCGGAATCAGAGGAAACGAATAAACCACCGTTTTGTGAAATCAAATGTTAACACAAAACTAATAGTGATGATCGAGATCACACTGGGAAAAGGTCATAAGGAATCACCAAAATATTTATACACTGCCCAAAAAATGATAAGCAGAAAAATTATTTTAGTGCAAACAGTTTGCCAGACTATAAAAAATCCAGCGGTTACCTGTCAATTTATCGAAGATGTTGACGGTGAAATAATATATAATCCGTAATCTCTTGCTGATTGCTGCATTTTGCGTTTTCAGTAAGTGATAGGAATGTCATGACTCACCAAACTTTTGTAGATGATGCGCATCTACCTTCATTTATTTGAATATAAGAGTACAAATGCGATTTTCAGTATTGGCGGTTCATTCAGTAAGTAAAAGAGTCTGAAACTCAAGCTGAGTATTGGAGAGATAAAAACATTGGTGTACCTTTGCGCACTGAAAAGTCCAATCCCATAAAACGAGAAATTCCTCCTGTGTTTTGTTATTAAATCGAGAAATGGCAAGTCGAAAATATTTTAAGAATGATCAAGACGACATATTGAATGATCAAAACAAACTGAACAGAAATAATTTGATATATAAGTTGAGTGGAAAATTTTCGGTAGTCCAAGACTGAATCAGGCCATCGTAACATCCACTGACCGGTCAATACATATTCATTTCACGAAGAAGTAGAAACTAGCAAGATGAAACGAACCACAATAAAAGGAACATGTGCTACTCTAGAGCGAAGGCGTCCCAGTTTAGGATTTGTCCTGGTGCGAACTTGACACACACAAAGACCAATCACTAATTATTCAGACTTGTTATATACCCACGAATACGAGACCAAGGAAGAACACGATAGCGTAGTCGGATGGAATAGTATATTTGGATGGTTATGCCAAAATACCGATGCGTTCCAACTAACTGGCTAGAGAGTCGAATACGAGCAATGCAACGTAACACGACAGCGTGCCAAATGGCGAGGATGCTTGACCGGGTGCCTTCAGCTTAGCGAGTCCAGTTAAACTATCAAGGTCAGCATCAATGTCGAAAGTCGTCAAACCCTAGGCTATTGATTTTGGGGAAGTGTATGACGCTACAGATCACTCCCCCCCTAGTGGGTTCGTGAGGACCCTAAGACGATACCAGCCGGAAGTAAAAACCCAGTGGTTTCTCCACTGGTAAAACTCTTCCGATGGGCTGACTGCGTGAGGTGGCCCCTGGTTGTCTGAACTTATTCTAGGGTGTCGTGGCGATTAAATAAATAAAATACAATAAATGAAATTGTACGTCGGTCGCGGTCATCTGTTCCTTTCGACGTTCCGTCCAGTGCTCGTTGCACCTGGAATATAAATAAAAGTCTTTAATACCACGAAAACGTTGCGTAAAAATGAGAATTATTTATATATAAACATATCGAAAAATAAAAATTTACGCTTATCTTCACCGTTTTTTTTAAAATTTCATTACATGGTAATAAAAATTGATATAAAAAAGGCAAAGTGTACGAGGGTTTGTATTGATGTATCGGGTAGCAGTCCGGAGTTGTTTTGGCGTTGAGCCTTCGGTAATCACCGGTTGGACGCCAGTCGTTGCTATCCTTTTTGGGAACCATGTGCAATGGCGATGCCCAAGGACTGTTTGACGGTCTGATAATGCCCAGTTCGAGCATGTGGTCGAATTCATTTTTCGCCGTTTGGAGCTTATCGGGGGCTAGACGGCGCGCTTTGGATGCCACAGGTGGACCTGTGGTTGTGACGTGATGCATAACATTGCTGGTTATGCACGGAAGAGTGTGCTTCGGTTGCTGTAACTCTGGATATTTCTCCAGAACTGCCTGGTAGGACGCGTCGCCTGATTGTTTAGTCCTAACGATGGCTAAACTCGGACCTACATAGGTGGTGCCGCCAATAGATAACTTTGTGCTGTTATCTATCAGTCGTCGACGGCGAGCATCTACGAGTAGATCGTAATGGTTTAGCAAATCTATGCCAATGATGGGCATAGAGACGTCAGCAAGGAGGAAGATCCAGTGAATAGGTTTGCGTAAACCTAAGTTGAGGTAGGCATACCGTCTCCCGAATGTCGCGATTGCCTTGCCGTTGGCTGCTTGAAGATTGAAGGATGGGTCAAGATGACGCTCCTTTGTCGTTGCTGGAAGAACGCTAACTTCTGCGCCGGTGTCGACGAGGTAGCGGACTTTCGTTTTAATGTCGGTGACGTAGAGCAAACGGCTTTTTCCGCCGGCTACGGTTGCCGTGAGCACGTGCCGGCGTGACCGTTTCCCGAGTTTGTGTCCTTCTTAAAACGGCATGGTTTACGACATTTTCTGGCTTCATCCCCGTAAGTGTTATGAAACCAGCACCATTCAGGGTTTTCCACCCTGTTGGGTTTCGTTTTAGGGCTACCACGTGACTTGCTGCGATGCGCCAAGGTGCGTTTCCGTGAAGTGCTACGTGATCTAGGACTTCGAGATCGTAGCAACCGTTTCACAGAGTTGCACAACTTGGTCACCTCTGAATCCTGGCGCTCTGTTTGTCGCAGATAGAATATACGTTGGAGACGGGTCTGCTGGATATCTCCAGTATTTTATCTGCTGAGGCTGCCAGGTCGTCGAGTGGGACTGACTGCAGTGTCACCAACACGGTTTGCACCGGTTGTGGTAGTTTCGAGAGAAATAGTTCTCGGAAGAAACCATCGTCAAATGTTCGTGCACCGATTACTTCTCGCATGCGTGCGAGGACTTCAGTAGCTGAGTGGCTGCCTAGCTCGATGTTACGAAGCAATTCGTCTAGACGTTGGCGATCTGTGAGATCGCTTTTCTTCAAGAGTGCGGCCTTTAGAAGTGCATAAGGGTCACTTACTTCAGGATTAAACATGTTTGCTGTAACATACCTGTTTAATTCTCGCGGTAGTGACCGTATGACAGCAAGAAATCGAGATTGAGGATCTGAGACACCCTGTTCTCGAAAATCGGCCTCGGCATACAGAAACCATGTTTCTGCATTGTCTGGCCAATATGGCACGAGTTGGATCGTGTTCGCAGTCGGCTTAATACGAATAAGCTTGGGAGTGTGGTCGGACATGAGAAAGTGTAGTAAATGGATATATAAATGTTATCGAAATGAAAACAATAAACAAATATAAAATGGAACAGGCTCACCAATTCAATACTTGTTATTGGTCGGGATATGTGATCACGTCGGGATATTGATCACGTCGGCTCACCAATTTAGGATTTGTCCTGGTGCGAACTTGACAGACGCAAAGACCAATCACTAATTATTCGAACTTGTTATATACCCACGAATACGAGACCAAGGAAGAACACGATAGCGTAGTCGGATGGAATAGTATATTTGGATGGTTATGCCAAAATACCGATGCGTTCCAACTAACTGGCTAGAGAGTCGAATACGAGCAATGCAACGTAACACGACAGCGTGCCAAATGGCGAGGATGCTTGACCGGGTGCCTTCATCTTAGCGAGTCCAGTTAAACTATCAAGGTAAGCATCAATGTTGAATGTCGTCGAAACCTAAGCTATTGATTTTGGGGAAGTGTGTGACGCTACAAGCTTTCATCCATTCCTATGTGGTTGCCTCACAAATGGTCCCAGTTTTCTTTCCAACGAGATTCACTTCTGCAACAACCTCATATTTATTTCTGCAAAACATCCAGTTGCATACTGAAGTTAGGTTTCCTATCATCATCTGGGTATTTCAGTAATGCAAAAATTCCCATTTAGACATTTAGTAAAACAAACAATGTGAGCGAAGAAATATTTCTTTTCAATTAGTTCCTCTTCAATCGCTCTACACTAATATAGCATTTTCAAACGTAAAATTACATACCAATCTAGTGCTGAGAGTTGTTCAGTGAAAGGTTAACAATCTCGAAGTTTCAAGAAGGTGATAATTGGTCAGGTAATTAAGACAGTTAACTAAAGCAAAGATTATTGTAGAAAGATTTTGCGTACAGGTACTTACATAATTGATATTTTATCTAATAACAGTTATAACAGTTAATTTTTGCTCTTTAGATATCATTATATAAAATATCAATTATGTAAGAACCTGTTCGCAAAATCTTTCTACGATAATCTTTGCTTTAGTTAACTGTCTTAATTACCTGACCAATTATCACCTTCCTGAAACTTTGAGATTGATAACCTTTCACTGAACAACTCTCAGCACTAGATTGGTATGTAATTTTACGTTTGAAAATGCTATATTAGTGTAGAGCGATTGATGAGGAACTAATTGAAAAGAAATATTTCTTCGCTCACATTGTTTGTTTTACTAAATCTGGGTATTTGCATGCAGAATTCCGTGAATGGTTTGCTTCATTTATTCTCGCCTCGTAAATAACATTGATTCCCACGTCTGACTGCAATAACTCCAGCCAGATACACAGGATTCCTAATAGTCGTGAAATTCTGTAACCACTACTGACTGATATTATTGACTGCATGATAAAAGAAGACTTCATTAACTATGTCATCCTGTCATTCCTAATTGAATCGCTCGCATGATTCACCAAGATGATACGTGAGTTGGAAGCCAGCCATTGATTACTATGGATGAATAGTCTATGCGGTACAGAGTGGCCATGCTTCTTGTTGAGATGTCTATTCACAGTGTGTAGAAGACTAATTGAGTCAGGAGAATATTGCCAGTGAGTGGTGGAGAGAGGAGTGCGGCTATGTTTCTTCACTGCACATGTCGTGAAGAGTGATTGATTGATAGGGGGGAGGAGGACGAGTGGTCACTGTGTCTGTCTTATCAGTGGTGAGCAATTGACATTTCTGGTAGTGGTGGTTTTGTTGTTTGTATTGGTATTGTTAGTGAAGGTGTAGTATGGTTGTTATGTGAGAAATTGTAGGGTATGATATTGTTGTTAGACATTTAAGGTGCGTTACCGTGTGTAGGTATGTATAGGTTTTGGTGGTACTCCCGATGACGTCCGGCTCAGTGGTCTAGGGGTATGATACTCGCTTCGGGTGCGAGTGGTCCCGGGTTCGACTCCCGGCTGAGCCCTACACATTATACGCCAAACATCTTACTGTCACCTCGGCCCTATTCACAATCGATTCCAAGCATCATCAGTTTACTGCGTATGTAGCACGCTCAACAGTAGCACGATAAAATGCATCACCATTCACGGCATGAATACCTTATCGATCACAAATTCCCTGATCACAATCACATCATAGCAATTATGAAATGATAATTGACATCTCACGAAGGTTCGGTCAACACATTCACTGCCTCATTTCACCCTCATAATAATTCCAGCCCACTTACTTCCTTCTACCACCTAAATGTTCATGTCCGTATTATTCTCAAGGTAGGAAGACAAATTCCAGGCACCATCGATGTGGAAATGCACTCTTTCTTCGTCTCCTGAATGAAACGAGAAAAGCAGAGACTAGGGAATTACTGAAGGAATGCTTATCACTAACATATGATAGAGTAATGTTTAAATTTGGTACACCGTGCTCTAAGAGGATCATTTGCAAACTGTGCTTTATTTACTCTTCTGCTTCTCACTTGATTTGCTCTTCATACGCCCGCAGTGTCTCTTGCGTTTCTCTGGGTAGAGTGATTACTCAGTGCTGATAATTCCCTATGATTTCTGCCCCCTGCCAACGTATACTACTCATTTAAAACAAGCAACAAGTGTGAAAAAAGCAGGATTTAATGAATTCATAAATTTCAGTAGTACTCGTCAGCTGGATACTCTACATACTTGTTATATATACCGTTAAGCAATGAAAAAGGGAATACATACATACATATATAACGTAGACTGAGACAGATTTAAGTGTAACAACATAGAAGTGAATAGTTTTTACAGGTCAAATGGTAATCCAGAAGATAGAAATGGATATTCAAGATTGTTGACATAGGGATGAGAACTGAATCGACTGAGCGTCGGTCACGTCATCGAAAACAAGATAGTCAATAGTACTTATGCAGACAATAAGAAAACAAGACGTATATTGATAACATTGGCAATAGGAATAATAAGGTTAATTAGACGAAACAAACCAGGGGAGGAAAACAAAAATATAAGATGCGTGATAATTAATAGTGAAGAGTAAAATAAGAAAGATTAAATATGACTAGACAATGTTGTAATTATTACCATGGCAGATTCAGGCTGACCACCATTTCATTCTGAATGCAAAGGTTTGGTTTGACAACTCGAATCGTGCAGGCTTCTACATATCCAAGCAACTTCTTATTTTGCTGTCTACTGATAACTTTAAAGGACTTATAGGTATCAGTATCATGTCCATAGTCCCTTAGATGCTTCGTTATCGAGCTCCTCAGGGTCTTCTTTTCGGCATGCTTCAACCATTTCGGTATGTGCTCAACCATTCGGGTGGACAGACGCCTCTCTGTACGACCAATGTACTTGCTTCTGCAGGTACATTCGAATTGATATATGCATTTAGATGTGTCGAGGATCGGAGTACTGTCTTTCCCTGATTGCTGCAATACCCTTTTGGTGGTGCTAAGAAGAACCAGTTTAGCTGCGTAGTAAGTCCTTCTGATAGAATTCTCCAGTCTTCGTCTAACTACCTCTAACACGTCGTCACCTTTGAATGGCAAGGTGATATAGGCTGGTTTCTTCTGCACTGTTAGGGCCGTTGTTCTGCTCCCTACCCACTTCGCGTGCTTGTTGAAGAAGCTTTCTGGTTACCCATTCTTCACCAGCACGCTTTTCAAAGTCCCTATTTCGTAGTCTAGTGTGCTGTCAGAACAAATTTTCCTGGCTCTGTTACACAGCGTTCTAACTACATTCACTTTGTATTGGATCGGAACAAAGCTCCTAAAATGAAGGTATTGTCCTGTCCATGAAGGTTTCCTATAGATGGACCTTTCTATAGATCCATCGATTCTTTTCACTAATGAGACATCTAAGAAACTAATCATATTATTTTCCTCGTGCTCAATCGTAAAAGTCAGGTTTGGGTGACATGAATTGAACCTCTTCAGTAGTGCTTCTGCCTCCGCTTTACTATTGCATACAATGAATATATAGTCCATGTAGCATTGGTACAGTTCCGTCTGACCAATGAGGCGCTTCAACCTACTATTTTCCAGACTGGATCGAAATAAATCAGCGAAAAGAGGACCCACAGGGCTTCCCATTGCGACTCCATCGGTTTGGCGGAATAACTTTCCGTTGAACTGGATGTTCTTGGTGAATAGATTTAGAAGCTTTCTCAACTCGCTTGTCGGGATAAGGATATTACCAGCTTCTCGACAGATAAACGCGATGGTTTCATCAACTGGTACATTTGTGAAGAGAGATACAACGTCAAATGAAATGAGATGCTTACCAGTGCTATTGAAATCTGTGAGGTTTCGAACAAATTGGAAGGTATCAGAGACAGTGTGTTCTCCCAGACGTTTGCGTAATGGTTCGAGAAATCCACATAACCACTGGGCTACTTTGTGATATGGTGAATTTATCATTGATAATATCAGCCTTAAAGGCACAACTCGCTTATGCATTTTCGCTCGCCCATTTAACTTTGCGATCTGTGATCCAATTGGTTTAATGCTTTTAAATGTGGTTTCGTCTATGTATTTAGCTTTGAGGAGCTGCTTTAGTTGCTGTACCATCTGCTTTTCAATATATGATGTTTGGTCTTTAGCGTTACTATCCAATATGAATTTCCAGTTGTCAGAGAGAATTTCGAGCATCTTTGTAACATAGTCTGTTTTGTTTACAAGAGTTACACATTCTCCCTTATCAGAACTGAGAATAACCAGATCTTTGTTTTCTCGAAGCTCACGTAAGGATCTCCAGTATTCTTTAGAAATAATTCCTTTTTGGCTGGAAGACATTGTTCGGAATTGGTATGCAATATCTACCATCTTGGATTTGAACCAACTTTCATTGTCTTCCGAAGCAGCACGAAGACTCCTGAGTTGATCATTTAAGTTTTCAAACTGGGCTTCAACTTCGATTTGTCGTATATTCTTTGCTGGCACACAGAATTTAAATCCCATAGATAATAAATATTTCAGATTGGGTTTTAGTCAGAGAGGCATCAGAGAAATTGTGAAAATAATCTTCCGGATTGTATGGAAATATATCATTTGGAGAATCAGGAAATAACGATTTTTGCAAAGTTCGACTACTTATATCCATTCTTATCAACAACACCCACTACACTCTTGCACCACCACCACCCTCCCCACCCACACACCCATCAATCTTTCTCGCTTGCAACCGTGTTCATCGTCTTGTTGCTGTCTTCTCTTGGTATTTCGTCTTTTCCCTACCACTTCCATTTTTGAAATAGGCTGGCGTTTACTCTCTTCTCTTCGATGGTATAAACTGAACCGCATCTCTCGGTTACGATATATGGTCCTTCCCACTTCGGGAACACTTCCCTTCTACCATATTCATCTCCTCACGTATATCCTCGTTCTTTACATTTCACCTGGTCTCCGACCTCAAACGGTTTCCACTTACTTCCTTCTCTCTCCTCAGATATTTCAGCATCAGCTTCCGGTTTCTGTTCCACATTTCTGATTGCCTGTTTCCGCTCATTTCTCAATCTTGTCATGTCCCATGGCTGTTGTTCGGGCCAGGCCTTACTGTGTATTGGGAGCCGTGGTTCCCCGCCATACACTAACTGGAATGACGACTTATTGGTTGTCTCTTCTACCGATGCACGACGCGCTAATAAGATTAACGTCAGTTTCGTCTCCCAATCGCCTCCTTGGCTTTCGAAGTCAGCCACTCCTTAAGTGTACGGTTACTCCGTTCTGTCAAACCATTAGTCTGAGGGTGATATGGCGTCTCTCTTATCCTCTTGATATCAAGCTGCTCCAAACAGGATTTAAATCCATGACTCTCAAGACAAGGACCCTGATTGGTCAATATCATCTTCTGAACACCGAGATCCGCGACAATATGCCGCATCACTACTGTGGTCACTGTTTTTGTGCGTTGGTCGGGAATCGCGACAGCATCTACCCATTGTGTAGCATGCTCCGTCATCACCAGCATGTATTGGTTGCGACTGGATGAGTCTCCCCCCCATGCCACTAATAGAGCTCAGGAGCTTTCTACTTAGATTTGCCAGGTATGTTCACTTCCGGTTTGACAATACACTTTATCGAAAAAATGGTGGGTAAGCTAATAGGAAACCCGCTAGATCTCATATAGGGAGTGTCTGCGGAGCCATTCCGAGGAATATAGGATTCTAAGAAATGGCTTTGGACCTGATCTATCTTCTCTTTTTCTTTCCACTAGGTCGGAACACCTTAGACGAAATGACAGGAAAATGCAAAAGAAAAGAAATAACATACTCCCCGCAGAGTACTGGCTCTCACGTAGAGTAGTCAACTCCTGCAACCGACTCCTAGAAGAAATGGTGTCCACATCACCAACTGACTCGTTCAAAAGGCGATTGGACAAGCAAAGAAATCTACTGGCAAAGGATTGATATGGGTTCACAGCTTTTATCCTCACACAACAATTCTGAATCAGATTAAATCTAAAGATACAATCGGTGAAGCGATGTTTTACTCCAGGTACACCGATGACGCTCTTATTGTTTGTATTGGTTTATTCCATGCATCTCATTTGTTATAAGGTTGTAATAATAATTGTTATTACATTGAAAGATACTTATGATCCAATTAAGCAGAATAACTTTGTTTGCCGAATCCCTTGCAACGATTGCGAGGTCAAAGTAGTCGACCAGGGTTAATGGGGCTATCGAGGTACAAACATCTAGCTAGGTCAAAGTTGGTAGATCTAAGTAAGGTAAAGAATTTAGAAAAAAAGCTCAGCCATAGCTATGGATACAGGTACACAAAGCTACACAGTAGGATGGGACAGGGTAAAAACCCTTAAAACTAGCATAGCAGAGTAGAGGGAGAGATTGATACCTGAATATTTGTTTAAGGGAATCAACACCTAGTACATGCAATAGGAATGATTCAGAATCTGTTCGGGATACATGGAAAATCTTACTACCCATATCACAAAGGGGGAAGGAAATTGGAACTACGTAAACGAGGGTGACATGGAGGAGGTCATGCGAGGAGGAAATGAGAGGCTGTGGGCTGTCGTGGAACCAGGCTCAAAAGATCTCAGAGAACAGAGGTCACTGGAGGCGTGCTACTGAAGCCCTATGTTCCACTAGGAACCCAAGGGACTAATAATAATAATAATAAACGATATCTCAAAGTTGTGTAGTTATCTTGATTTGAGTATGGACAGAAAATTAGGTCCGAAACGTAATCCAGTAAACAATACTGAATAATAAATCTAATAAGTCAATCGAAAATGGAATTACATTCCACCACAGTGCATAGATTTTACCCTTGTATATCATCCTTTATGAACATTGGGTGTTTACAAACTGTCCTTGAGCGAACTTGACAGACGCATAGGTCAATCACTAATTATTCGTACTTGTAATACACCCCTGAATACAAGACCAAGAAAGAATACATTAGCGTAGTCAGATGGAAGAGTATATTTGTGAGGGCGTGCCAAAATGCTGATGAGTTCCAACTAGCTCGTTAGAGGATCGATTACGAGCAGTGCAGCATAACATAGCGTGCCAAATGGTATAGATGTTCGACCGTGTGCCTTCAGCTTAGCGAGTCCAGTTAAACTATGAAGGTCAGCATCAATGTTGAATCTCTTTGAACCCTAGGCTACTGACGCTACAGGTGTTTATCTCTTCACTATTATTTAAACGCGTTATCTTTTGTTCACATCAGATATTTTTAAATAACTGAGCTTAACTCACAATACTTATCGTATGACTTACTTACTGACCTTTAATCGATGACTATTTCTGTCCGTTTTAATTAGCGTCCCATATTCTGTTTTCTTTCATTGAGTATGTTAGGCTTTCAGTAAAACTATATATTTTGGTATTCTAAGTTGTCACAAGTTGACAAGATACCACCGAAATTAAAAATAGATCCGTTTTATCGTGCTCCCATTGGTGTTCTAGACCTTTTCAAATTCATAAGAGGGAATTTGTGTATAAAATTTCGGATAAGAAAGTTTAACTTTGCCATTGTGCTATGTAGCATCAGCATGTCACGCATGTTGCATATAGAGCAGTCGTATGATACAATGTCTTTCACTAGACGGATAACTTCTCAACCACAATCTACTGCTTATAATCACATCATGTCATATCAAATCGATTGTAGAATAACAATGGTTGTTTTACATAAATGAACTACGTAAGGGTAATGAACTCGTATCTGACTGAAATATTGATATAATATTCCGGAGATTCGTTCCCTATCTTGATAAAACAATAAGATGATGTAATTTGTTTGAACACGATTCAGATTGTTTTATCAACATTTTCGTTGATTAACATCCTAAACACTATTGTGACAGATGGTGAGGAAACAAATTTATTTTCCGTTATATCATCCTCTGTGACCTAAAAGTAAATTACGAAACAAAAGACATTCAGTTCTTGACATCCTAATACGAAATGCAGAGTTACATGCTGTATTGGCTATTAACTTTTTAAAAACACTGACTGCGTTCATCAAGCCTTAAACAAGTAACTGGCACTACATAGAATTCAGTTTATGGAAAACCTATGTAAGGCGGTTGTTTTGATCATTCTAAAGTTCATGAACTGATTCCGTCTCAATGTTATCTGGCTTGAACAATTTTGTACAGTAAGGAGAATTTGGGCACAGTAGCGTTCGCACGTCAGTATATATATATATATATATATATATATATATATAACCGCTGAAAGTCTCTGTTACCTTGAGTGTTATCCCCAGTGCTATTTTGTTTCAGGTGATATCTGTAGAGTTTAGGTTCTTTGATTCTTTTCTCTAGGTCTTCTAAGTCACTTTCGCCACCATTCCAAATGTCAGCAGCTAATGTTTTTCTACGTATACTCAAGATGACTTTGAGGGTGTGTTTACAGATATCGATATTAGGAACAGAAAAGAATACAGTTGGGTAAGGAGAGTCTTCTGCAGACGTAGAGTTTCCTTCCGTATCATCTATACTTTCGTTCATATTCCTCGTTTGTAGTAGTTAACTAATTCCAGTTTGGTACAAATTGTTAGATCCGAGTACTGTAAATCTTGTTCAAGAAATCTAAGCCCAAAAGTTTAAGTAGCATGCAAGACCCGTGGACCAAGAACACAAGATTTGTCGAGAATACAGTACTATGATATTAAATACGACGAGTATTAAGAGACCCTGAATTGTGATCTACCTGTGTGTTCTTCAAGGGTACAGTTAATACAGTGTGCCTGTAACAAATGACACCGAAGAACTGTGTGAATTAGTAACGACGGTTACTTATGAAATATGAATCATCGCCTCGGCTAGGGTTACAAGTAAAAGTAAAACACGTGTTCTAGTAATGACACATGTGCAAGAGGAACTAACAGACAAAATAACAATGCAACCAGGAGAGAAGATCAACTAAATAGGTAACTGAAAAGAAAACGATTTGAACACATTCGAATAACCTGATTCTCAAAGTAAAGTTTGATAAATTGAAGCGAATATAATCAATGGTAATTACTTGTGGTAAGTAGTATAAAACATTAAGCATAAAAAAGTGGAAAGGGAGAGATAAGATCACAACATAGAACACAATGAAGTGTAAAGTTGATTTCACAACTATTTATTTCATCATGCCTACTGTACCGGACCATGACGTTTCCTGACCTTTGGTGTAATTATTTCTTTAATTTTTGGTTTTCGTTGTCAGAACCAGTACTTTTTATTCACTTATTGAGGGCTGTCTACCTCTTTAACCTCTCACTATTGTCAACCAATAGTAACACACCGGCTGACAGGCGACTTTAAAGGCCACCCTAGCAATGTTCAAAATAACCAATTAGACTTCTCTGTTTTATGAAAATCTGTCTTCCCAACTGAAATTGATAAGTATAATTGGTCATTTTGATTGTTGTTGGGGTGACTTTTAAGATCAGTCCCAATTAGATTTCTTCATTTCGTCTGGAAGGCTAACTTTCATAAAATACAGTAGCCTGATTGGTTATTTCATTTGTTGTTAGGGTTGCCTTTAAAGTCCCTGCAGCTGGCTCAGAGAGAAGACAGCGTAAGACGGTTGGTTAGCTCACACAATGCACAGTTATTTCGTACACACGAAGATATGTAAGCAATAGGGCGACTTTAAATGCCGCCCTAGTAAAGATGGGAATAACCTATTAAATCTCTTCATTTCTACTGAAGAGGCAAATTTTCATAAAATGCTTGCATCCAATTGATTATTTCAGTTGTTGCTATGGTGGCATCTATTGTAAACCGAAGAAACATAACTGGCCTGCTTTCAAACGCCACCCTAGCGACAATCGAAACAACCAACTAGATCTCTTCATTTCATAAAATACAGAAGTCGAATCGGTTATTTCAGTTGTTGTCAGTATGGTCTTTAAAGTCACGCCATAAGTGACCAATTCAATCGTTGCTAGGTGGCCATTAAATTCAGTCACTCAAGAGTTACGCAATTTGGTCCACCAAACAGCTTACGATACAACAAAATTTGGGTTGTCCTTGGTTGCATATTGTACGCTATCTGATTCATCATTACATAAAACTAAATTACCTGACCACAACATCATAATTCATTAAGATGAAACAACCAATTTAAAACATAAGAAATGAGATAATTCACAATGATGAAGTTGTACTCAACATGCAATATTTCCGATATAAAAGTTATATTTACATGAATGAGGCGTCAGTCGAAAGCTCTTGAACGGAACAGTACAGTAATGTTACTCATTAAGTCATAATCAAAATATCTTTTTGGTATAAATGAAGTAAAGCGACCGAAGAAACTTATCTGAGATTTACGTTCACACTTCTCAGCTAATCTAAAACACCCCCTTATTTCCAAAGGATTCATTGGTATGATTTTTGATATGGATTGAGCATCAATCCATTTGCTTTGTGTCGTTTCCTGTGTGACCTTCATAGAGGTACTACCAATTTTCTTTCTGTTGATATTCTCCTGTATTGAGACTGCATAAGTATTTCTGTCGAAATATTTGGTTGCATTTTGGAATCTCTTTTTTTCTTCTCTGCTCTTTCATAGGCAAAAGATTGAGAATTACTCGAAACTAGCGTTGTACGGGGGCATGTCGGAAAAGCTGTCCAGCTTTTCGCCCAGAGTTGGTTGCTTCTGGATGAAAGAAGTGCTTTGCATCATCTCTTAGATGTCGTTTAGATCTTCTCACAGTACCAGACCCCATGATGCTAAGGAACGTACTTGTATGATTCTGTTATAAACCTGTGGCAATTAACCGAGAAATACTGGGAGACATTTAAAATAGCTTTATAACCACTAACATAAGTAGTATACATTGAATACAGTGCAGCAAATGGGACCAAACAAAGCTGCGAATTATTGATCTAGTCGGTACCAATGAGATCTAGGTCAGTGCTACTTCTTAGATAACATGTTCCCAAAAAGGATAGGATTCTAATATGAACCGCGTAACTGATCAATACAATAGGCTAAAAAATATTCCCACACGAGTTGCGGGGTATATAATCTACGGATTTAATAGGAGGACGACTAAAAATAGTCCACGTTTTCTTCCAGATTAGCAGCATATCTGAAAAACAACTTGAAAAATCTCTAAGTCCCCACAAACCCCCCAATTCAACTGAACTAGTCCCACACTAGGACGAAACAGTTGTCCAGTGCTTCTAGGTTTGGAAATATGGACCACTGGATTCTGACCCAGTGGCATAATGGTAACATGCTGGCCACGGGACCTAAAGGCGGCGGGTGCGCACTGCTGAGGAGTCCCATACTAGGACCAAACACCTGTCCAGTGCTCCCAGGTTTCTTTTGTTCCTTCAACTGATGTCAGTCTACGGTGAATAACAACTTGACATAAAATAATAACAGAAAAACAAATGAATTCCGAAAAGTGAACAAAATTAAAGATTGTAGTAAAAATATTACCAACAAAAAACAACAAAATGAAGAATAGAAGACTAAATTAAATAAAACCAGCAAATGTCTAACAAAATCAGGATTTCCAGAAAATGATGGGGGGAAAGGAAAGGATATTAGACCGACAAACGTAATAAAGCTCATCACAGATATAATCCACACAACACAGATACAAACAAAAAGCGGGGAGCTAAATGAAATCAAGCGGTCAAGGTACTCAAGAATATTGTCAATAAAATAATAAATACACTTGTGGAGACTGCAAAAGTATTTTTCATCAAATCTTTTAATTGCATTTGACCCATATTTCAGACATTCCAATTGCCTGGATCATTCGTTCCCCTAAAACCTCTACAAAGTAGTTCCGTTAATCTATGCAGTTGGTATTCACTACCGGAAAAATTTTGTGTAGCACATTGCATGAAGATTTACCGTGATACGCTACTCCTCTGTTCTGTTCCATTTTCTCGCCTTTTGCTTACAAAAAGCTATGACACACTATCAACCGGGTTTTTACAAAAAGTGATCTAATCCATCCAAACGCATTCATAACTCATTCAACGACAGTAATTCTGAGGCTTCCTCATAGTCGTCACATCATCATTCGAATCTTGTCACAGAGATTACATTGATAATAGATTGAACCGGAAACACTGTTTTCAACCAAACCTTTTCATGAATATGTATTTCACTGTGTTGATTGTCTTTCAGATTAAACATCAAATGCTTGCAACTTCTCTTGCCTTGCTGTTTACGTTAACGTTAGTGCATACATATAACAGACGCCTAATTATTCGCACTAATTGTTGCTGGGTCTACTACACATTCACTTGTTTACATCAGGTTAGTCAATTCAATGGATTCCATCATGCATTCGCGAGTCGTAGCAAATGGAATGACAATTATCTTTCCTCTCTGCAACTCCAACTGCACTTCATCAAATGACGACATTAAACAACCAAACACCCAAACAGAAGTAAGCGTGAAACAATAATCAGACAAAAAACCGTGCATTTCCAAATCGATGGTGCCAGGAATTTGTCTTCCTACCTTGAGAATAATACGGACATGAACATTTAGGTGGTAGAAGGAAGTAAGTGGGCTGGAATTATTATGAGGGTGAAATGAGGCAGTGAATGTGTTGACCGAACCTTCGTGGGATGTCAATTATCATTTCACAATTGCTATGATGTGATTGTGATCAGGGAATTTGTGATCGATAAGGTATTCATGCCGTGAATGGTGATGCATTTTATCGTGCTACTGTTGAGCGTGCTACATACGCAGTAAACTGATGATGCTTGGAATCGATTGTGAATAGGGCCGAGGTGACAGTAAGATGTTTGGCGTATAATGTGTAGGGCTCAGCCGGGAGTCGAACCCGGGACCACTCGCACCCGAAGCGAGTATCATACCCTAGACCACTGAGCCGGACGTCATCGGGAGTACCACCAAAACCTATACATACCTACACACGGTAACGCACCTTAAATGTCTAACAACAATATCATACCCTACAATTTCTCACATAACAACCATACTACACCTTCACTAACAATACCAATACAAACAACAAAACCACCACTACCAGAAATGTCAATTGCTCACCACTGATAAGACAGACACAGTGACCACTCGTCCTCCTCCCCCCTATCAATCAATCAATCACTCACTCACTCACTCTTCACGACATGTGCAGTGAAGAAACATAGCCGCACTCCTCTCTCCACCACTCACTGGCAATATTCTCCTGACTCAATTAGTCTTCTACACACTGTGAATACACATCTCAACAAGAGGCACGGCCACTTCGAATTTCGTCACTGTGGTCTGAACTCCGGTGTCAGCCAAAAACTAAGTGCCAATAGTTTTTCGGCTGTGTGAATCAAACGACTGCCTGTCTGGTCTCTGTTGGCAACAGTATTTGTTACTGACCACTGGCCTTCTGCTGAAAGCAACTTCGTATCATAACCGCAAGGCGTTAGGTGGCAGCGTGCCCGGTCACTGTGTTTGCCGTGGTACCAGCAAGTGCAACTCACTATTCTTCTAGGGGGCCGTCAACGTCTATATGGAGATATATTTCTCGAAACACTTCGTTATCGCCTCTGTGTACTCAAGGTCTTAAACTGTCTATATAATACCTCTGTTGTATACTCTAACTCCGCACTCTTATCTGTTTGTGGGGTATGCGTAACTTATGACACCCAGGAGAATCCCGTACTTTCGTGAATACGATCTGCAATGCCTGCTAGTTTGTCTATATTGACGTCATCATCATCATCAAAGGACAGTATCTGTTGCGTGTTTTGAGGTCACCGCCTGGGCCACAAGTGATACAAGAATCTGCCGTCTACTGTCTTGTTTCCCGGTATCTTACGCACATAGCACTTTAGTTAAAGTGGAGCTCTGCTGCCCAACTAAAGATGGCTGAGAAAATGATCCATCATCTGTTGACCTGACAAAGATTCAGCTTTCTAGGCTGCCTGTTTTAATCCATCGTAAGGTTTATTGGAGCCAACATTTATAAGGATATTCCTCACTGGTTCTACAACATTATCCAGCAATAAGGTCCCGACGAGGCAAA
Source organism: Heterobilharzia americana (assembly GCA_944470555.2). Classification (NCBI taxonomy): domain Eukaryota; kingdom Metazoa; phylum Platyhelminthes; class Trematoda; order Strigeidida; family Schistosomatidae; genus Heterobilharzia; species Heterobilharzia americana. The sequence continues at coordinate 49,316,392 of OX104128.1, forward strand.
ACTTGGCATTTTGGGACTTAGCTAGCTACTAAAAGCTCTCCAATCGAGTAAACCACAAAAATGGGTTTTTAACTTTCAAAGCAGGAACAGTAAATTCAAGGTGCCCACATACTCGGAATCAGAGGAAACGAATAAACCACCGTTTTGTGAAATCAAATGTTAACACAAAACTAATAGTGATGATCGAGATCACACTGGGAAAAGGTCATAAGGAATCACCAAAATATTTATACACTGCCCAAAAAATGATAAGCAGAAAAATTATTTTAGTGCAAACAGTTTGCCAGACTATAAAAAATCCAGCGGTTACCTGTCAATTTATCGAAGATGTTGACGGTGAAATAATATATAATCCGTAATCTCTTGCTGATTGCTGCATTTTGCGTTTTCAGTAAGTGATAGGAATGTCATGACTCATCAAACTTTTGTAGATGATGCGCATCTACCTTCATTTATTTGAATATAAGAGTACAAATGCAATTTTCAGTATTGGCGGTTCATTCAGTAAGTAAAAGAGTCTGAAACTCAAGCTGAGTATTGGAGAGATAAAAACATTGGTGTACCTTTGCGCACTGAAAAGTCCAATCCCATAAAACGAGAAATTCCTCCTGTGTTTTGTTATTAAATCGAGAAATGGCAAGTCGAAAATATTTTAAGAATGATCAAGACGACATATTGAATGATCAAAACAAACTGAACAGAAATAATTTGATATATAAGTTGAGTGGAAAATTTTCGGTAGCACAAGACTGAATCAGGCCACCGTAACATCCATTGACCGGTCAATACATATTCATTTCACGAAGAAGTAGAAACTAGCAAGATGAAACGAACCACAATAAAAGGAACTTGTGCTACTCTAGAGCGAAGGCGTCCCAGCACTCTTATTCACTGAATTCTTGCATCCTGTTTGACTGAACAAGATTTGTAGATGTTGGTTATGGTGGGTCTCGGTTGCTCTCTACAATTCCAGTATCATGCTTCAGATTGACGAGACGCTGGGATCCTGCAGTAACCAACTACAGCGTCACTCGTTGGCATCGCTCAATTCGTGATAAAGTTCTCAGTCCGATATCAGCATTGACAGGTGACTGAAGACCCGAAAGAACTAATTCTGCCTTACCAATATTCATCGTATGTGGGACGCCATTTAACCGTTCCGATCTTGATTCGATTCAGAACAAAGCGATTCGCAGTTTATCATCGGTTACATCATAATTTCGTACTGCTGTGATTTTCAGAGTTTTGAGTTTCGATGAATGGATTGAGATTCCAACACCTAGATATAGTGAGCATTCGTAATATTCGGAATCATTGAGCACTGCTGAAAGTCTGGAGAATTAGATTCAGGGTTTCCCATCCGTCACCTTCTTGCATTTAAAAGCATAAATGTATAACATCCCACTTTTCGCAGACTAAATCATATTACCTTTGATATGGACTGGAAATCCATCAGTTCAGCTTTTAGGATTTGTCCTGGTGCGAACTTGACACACACAAAGACCAATCACTAATTATTCAGACTTGTTATATACCCACGAATACGAGACCAAGGAAGAACACGATAGCGTAGTCGGATGGGATAGTACATTTGGGTGGTTGTGCCAAAATACCGATGCGTTCCAACTAACTGGATAGAGAGTCGAATACGAGCAGTGCCACGTAACACGACAGCATGCCAAATGGCGAGGATGCTTGACCGGGTGCCTTCATCTTATCGAGTCCAGTTAAACTATCAAGGTCAGCATCAATGTCGAAAGTCGTCAAACCCTAGACTATTGATTTTGGGGAAGTGTGTGACGCTACAAGCTTTCATCCATTCCTATGTGGTTGCCTCACAAATGGTCCCAGTTTTCTTTCCAACGAGATTCACTTCTGCAACAACCTCATATTATTTCTGCAAAACATCCAGTTGCATACTGAAGATTGGTTTCCTATCATCATCTGGGTATTTGCATGCAGAATTTCGTGAATGGTTTGCTTCATTTATTCTCGCCTCGTAAATAACATTGATTCCCACGTCTGACTGCAATAACTCCAGCCAGATACACAGGATTCCTAATAGTCGTGAAATTCTGTAACCACTACTGACTGATATTATTGACTGCATGATAAAAGAAGACTTCATTAACTATGTCATCCTGTCATTCCTAACTGAATCGCTCGCATGATTCACCAAGATGATACGTGAGTTGGAAGCCAGCCATTGATTACTATGGATGAATAGTCTATGCGGTACAGAGTGGCCATGCTTCTTGTTGAGATGTCTATTCACAGTGTGTAGAAGACTAATTGAGTCAGGAGAATATTGCCAGTGAGTGGTGGAGAGAGGAGTGCGGCTATGTTTCTTCACTGCACATGTCGTGAAGAGTGAGTGAGTGAGTGATTGATTGATTGATAGGGGGAGGAGGACGAGTGGTCACTGTGTCTGTCTTATCAGTGGTGAGCAATTGACATTTCTGGTAGTGGTGGTTTTGTTGTTTGTATTGGTATTGTTAGTGAAGGTGTAGTATGGTTGTTATGTGAGAAATTGTAGGGTATGATATTGTTGTTAGACATTTAAGGTGCGTTACCGTGTGTAGGTATGTATAGGTTTTGGTGGTACTCCCGATGACGTCCGGCTCAGTGGTCTAGGGGTATGATACTCGCTTCGGGTGCGAGTGGTCCCGGGTTCGACTCCCGGCTGAGCCCTACACATTATACGCCAAACATCTTACTGTCACCTCGGCCCTATTCACAATCGATTCCAAGCATCATCAGTTTACTGCGTATGTAGCACGCTCAACAGTAGCACGATAAAATGCATCACCATTCACGGCATGAATACCTTATCGATCACAAATTCCCTGATCACAATCACATCATAGCAATTATGAAATGATAATTGACATCTCACGAAGGTTCGGTCAACACATTCACTGCCTCATTTCACCCTCATAATAATTCCAGCCCACTTACTTCCTTCTACCACCTAAATGTTCATGTCCGTATTATTCTCAAGGTAGGAAGACAAATTCCAGGCACCATCGATGTGGAAATGCACTCTTTCTTCGTCTCCTGAATGAAACGAGAAAAGCAGAGACTAGGGAATTACTGAAGGAATGCTTATCACTAACATATGATAGAGTAATGTTTAAATTTGGTACACCGTGCTCTAAGAGGATCATTTGCAAACTGTGCTTTATTTACTCTTCTGCTTCTCACTTGATTTGCTCTTCATACGCCCGCAGTGTCTCTTGTGTTTCTCTGGGTAGAGTGATTACTCAGTGCTGATAATTCCCTATGATTTCTGCCCCCTGCCAACGTATACTACTTATTTAAAACAAGCAACACGTGTGAAGAAATCAGAATTTAATGAATTCATAAATTTCAGTAGTACTCGTCAGCTGGATACTCTACATACTTGATTATATCTACCGTTAAGCAATGGAAAGGAGAATACATACACGCAAACATATATAACGTAGACTGATACAGATTTGGGGATAGGGATATTACCAGCTTCTCGACGGGTAAACGCGATGGTTTCATCAACTGGTACATTTGTGAAGAGAGATACAACATCAAATGAAATGAGATGCTTACCAGTGCTATTGAAATCTGTGAGGTTTCGAACAAATTGGAAGGTATCAGAGACAGTGTGTTCTCCCAGACGTTTGCGTAATAGTTCGAGAAATCCACATAACCACTGGGCTACTTTGTGATATGGTGAATTTATCATTGATAATATCAGCCTTAAAGGCACACCTGGCTTATGTATCTTCGCTCGCCCATTTAACTTTGCGATCTGTGATCCAATTGGTTTAATGCTTTTAAATGTGGTTTCGTCTATGTATTTAGCTTTGAGGAGCTGCTTTAGTTGCTGTACCATCTGCTTTTCAATATATGATGTTTGGTCTTTAGCGTTACTATCCAATATGAATTTCCAGTTGTCAGAGAGAATTTCGAGCATCTTTGTAACATAGTCTGTTTTGTTTACAAGAGTTACACATTCTCCCTTATCAGAACTGAGAATAACCAGATCTTTGTTTTCTCGAAGCTCACGTAAGGATCTCCAGTATTCTTTAGAAATAATTCCTTTTTGGCTGGAAGACATTGTTCGGAATTGGTATGCAATATCTACCATCTTGGATTTGAACCAACTTTCATTGTCTTCCGAAGCAGCACGAAGACTCCTGAGTTGATCATTTAAGTTTTCAAACTGGGCTTCAACTTCGATTTGTCGTATATTCTTTGCTGGCACACAGAATTTAAATCCCATAGATAATAAATATTTCAGATTGGGTTTTAGTCAGAGAGGCATCAGAGAAATTGTGAAAATAATCTTCCGGATTGTATGGAAATATATCATTTGGAGAATCAGGAAATAACGATTTTTGCAAAGTTCGACTACTTATATCCATTCTTATCAACAACACCCACTACACTCTTGCACCACCACCACCCTCCCCACCCACACACCCATCAATCTTTCTCGCTTGCAACCGTGTTCATCGTCTTGTTGCTGTCTTCTCTTGGTATTTCGTCTTTTCCCTACCACTTCCATTTTTGAAATAGGCTGGCGTTTACTCTCTTCTCTTCGATGGTATAAACTGAACCGCATCTCTCGGTTACGATATATGGTCCTTCCCACTTCGGGAACACTTCCCTTCTACCATATTCATCTCCTCACGTATATCCTCGTTCTTTACATTTCACCTGGTCTCCGACCTCAAACGGTTTCCACTTACTTCCTTCTCTCTCCTCAGATATTTCAGCATCAGCTTCCGGTTTCTGTTCCACATTTCTGATTGCCTGTTTCCGCTCATTTCTCAATCTTGTCATGTCCCACGGCTGTTGTTGGGGCCAGGCCTTACTGTGTATTGGGAGCCGTGGTTCCCCGCCATACACTAACTGGAATGACGACTTATTGGTTGTCCCTTGTACCGATGCACGACGCACTAATAAGACTAACGTCAGTTTCGTCTCCAATCGCCTCCTTGGCTTTCGAAGTCAGCCACTCCTTAAGTGTACGGTTACTCCGTTCTGTCAAACCATTAGTCTGAGGGTGATATGGCGTCTCTCTTATCCTCTTGATATCAAGCTGCTCCAAACAGGATTTAAATCCATGACTCTCAAGACAAGGACCCTGATTGGTCAATATCATCTTCTGAACACCGAGATCCGCGACAATATGCCGCATCACTACTGTGGTCACTGTTTTTGTGCGTTGGTCGGGAATCGCGACAGCATCTACCCATTGTGTAGCATGCTCCGTCATCACCAGCATGTATTGGTTGCGACTGGATGTGTGCGGAAATGGTCCCACTACATCCACAGACCACAGGTCACCAACTGCTGACACTGGAATCGACTGAAGCGGCGGTCGTACATAGCTATCACTTTCCATCAGGTAGCAATGAGGACCGGTGAGCATGTGTCTAGCAAGATCTCTCATACGTGGCCAGTATGTACCTTCTCAGTGTTATATGTTCCGTCGCCAACTGCTATTTATTGCGAACAGATATAATAACCAGGCTCAACTGAACGCTAACTTTGCACGCAAGAGCCACCGACTGAAACCCGGAACAAATAGAGAGGAGCTCGACGCTGGATGATGAGAGAGTTAATACCTCCGAATATATAATAATCAACCAACGATTTAAAGCATGAAATCTGGCGAATAAAGAATGTTTTGGTGGAAAATGGTTACCCTAAATAGTTCTTGAATAAAATTATCAGTCAAACGAATAAAACAGCAAGTACTACTTACTACCTGTAATAAAGGTACAACAAAATCATGGGCATCATCTATGACGATACTATATCGAAAAGGCACTTCTGAAGAGATTAAAAGAGTATGTGCCTCACATGGCATTAAAGTTTGTTTTAAACTTTTGAATTCACTTGAAAAGATCTTAGTCAAAGTGAAAGATACAATTCCTAAGATGACACATAACAACTGTGTCTACAAAATTGAATGTTTCGGATGTGAAGTTAATTACATTGGAGAAAGTTGTAGACCCCTAAAAGTTAGGATAAATGAACACAAGTTATGTATGAAACATCCACCGAAGAATCAAGATGAATTAAAAAATTTAGAGAAGCGATCAGCGATAGCTATGCATGCAATCGAAAATGGACACATGATTGACTTTGAGAATGTAAGACATTATTGAAGTAAGGTTTCCATTCATATAGAGAAAGATTAACTTCTGAGGGCCTGCATATTTTAACAACATCAAAGTCTATAAACAGAAAAGAAGGACTTGACTTGTCACCTGTGTGCCAAACATTAATCCGCCAAAACCATTTATGATGACCTTTTCTAATTAAAGTACAATAGTAATTATTGACAGTTTTATAAATAAGAGTACAATAAATAACATTCTACAACGTACAAAAACATGTATACACATTTTGACTATCTTATATATTCGTTGACAAATGATGATAATAGCAACCATGAGCTTGCAATGACTGATGTTAATTACTCCGGTTGGACATGAAAATCATCAAACCAATGACCTACGTTCACTAAATATATTTAATGTATCATTCGACTATATATTTTGATGTTAATAAAACAAATCCGTATATTCTGCTAAAGAAGCTATAGCGTACACAGCGAAACATTGAGAAATATCTTGTTTTGATTTTGTAAACACGTTGGGATTATTATTAAAGTATATTCTTAAAACAATAATCAATCAGTTAATTCAAAAACACGTGAATATGTATGCACATGATGTATGACCTCGTCCGCAATTTGAGACATTGTTATAGGAAGAGTAAAGATTAACCAATCAGCGAATTACATTACAATGGGGGCAGAAAATGAACTAGTAATCAAATTGTCAAAATGGTGTGAAAATGACAAGTTTAAAATGTTCAGATCAATAACAGTGTTTTATACATAACTGAGGCCTTACAACATTCTGAGAAAGTCCGTCGTCCGTGAGACACTTGTTGTATGAGCTAATTGGTGGCATGCTTGTATCATTTTGTCGTAATGACATTGCGGAATCATTGCCAACAAACTTCCATAATTTTCTCGCCAAGTCAGCATTCCATAAATATTCACAAGTAGGTGTTCTTCTGGCGTCAACAACGTTCTCAACTATTTATTTGCTACAGACTTGTTTGTCTCCATTCCTTCAGTTATGGCTTTTATCACTTCTTTAAGTGAAGGATCCGACTTCTGAAGGCGATTAGACCTTTAAGATTTCTCCTGGTGCGAACTTGACACACACAAAGACCAATCACGAATTATTCAGACTTGTTATATACCCACGAATACGAGGCCAAGGAAGAACACGATAGCGTAGTCGGATGGAATAGTACATTTGGGTGGTTGTGCCAAGATACCGATGCGTTCCAACTAACTGGCTAGAGAGTCGAATACGAGCAGTGCCACGTAACACGACAGCATGCCAAATGCCAAGGATGCTTGACCGGGTGCCTTCATCTTATCGAGTCCAGTTAAACTATCAAGGTCAGCATCAATGTCGAAAGTCGTCAAACCCTAGACTATTGATTTTGGGGAAGTGTGTGACGCTACAGATCACTCCCCCCCTAGTGGGTTCGTGAGGACCCTAAGACGATACCAGCCGGAAGTAAAATCCCAGTAGTTTCTCCACTGGTAAAACTCTTCCGATGGGCTCACTGCGTGAAGTGGCTCCTGGTTCTCTAAACTTATTCTAGGGTGTCGTGGCAATTAAATAATAAAATACAATAAATGAATTGGACGTCGATAGCGGTCACCAGTTCCTTTTGACGTTTCGTCCAGTGCTAGTTGCACCTGGAATGTAAATAAAAGTCTCTAATACCACGAAAACGTTTTGTAAAAATGGGAATTATTTATACATAAACACATCGAAAAATAAAAATTTACACTTATTTTCACCGTTTTTTTAAAAAAAACTTTCATTATATGGTAATTTGGGCTAGAAAAGAGCCTAAAGAGCTTTTCATGTGTGACATGACTTTACACTTTTGACGAGCTAAGCATGACTGAGCCCACTCCTTAACGTCTTTGTTCATCCCAGGCCAGCAGAAACGTTGTGCGATAAGCCTAATGGTGGCTCCTACACCTGGATGAGAGAGTTTGTGCAACGTATAGAAGACGTTGCGTCGACAATCTTCGGAATTATTGGGCGTGGTTGACTAGCAGAGACATCGCACAAAGTCGCAGCTTGAGAGTTGTGGACGACAACTCATGATGCAGCTCAAGGTCTTCCTTTTGACGCCGAGCTAGTTCAACGAGATCAACGCCCTCGATACGACTTATCGAAGCTATTCGAGATAGTGCGTCGGCTGCGGAGTTATTTGCTCCAGAAATGTGGCGGATGTCTGACGTGAACTGGGAAATGTAATCCAGCTGTCGCGACTCACGCGGGGAGTATTTGTCAGACGCCGAGCTGAGGGAAAAGGTTAACGGTTTGTGGTCTGTGAAAATAATGAAATCACGACCTTCCACAGAATGTCGAAAATGGCGTACAGAACAGTACATAGCTAGGAGTTCCCTACCAAATGTACTGTATCTTGTTTCCGCGTCTTGCAGCCGCCTCGAGAAAAAGGCTAACGGTTGCCACTGGTTGTCAGTCAACTGTTGCAAAACTGCTCCAATTGCTGAATCAGATGCATCAACAGCAATACTCAAAGAGCATTGGGGTCATGATGCATAAGCATGGTTGCGTTCGAAATGGCTTCCTTGACTTTAGAGAAAGCAAGTCTAGCCGCGTTGTCCAGAGACACGAACTTCGCAGTTCCTCGAAGTAGATCTGTTAGTGGTCTCATGACAGAGGCACAGTTAGGGATAAACCTTCGGTAATAACTTACCAGGCCATTGAAAGTGCGGAGATGTTTCACAGTGGTCGGCTCTGGATAGTTTGTGATAGCCGCCACTTTATCTCTCAATGGGCGTATACCTTTGTTGTCAATGGTATGCCCAAGGAAGCTGAGTGATTCAACTCCTATTTCACACTTCTGTAAGTTGACTGTGATGCCATGTTTTTTAAGTCTTTCGAATGCGAGGTCCAAATGTTTAAGGTGAGTTTCCTTATCTGGACTCGCAATTAGACAGTCATCGATGTAGACATGAACAAAATTCAAACCACGGAAGACATCATCCATAAAGCGTTGGAATGTTTGTGCTGCATTCCGAAGACCAAATGGCATGCGCAGGAATTCAAACAGGCCAAAAGGAGTAATAATGGCTGTTTTCGCGATATCTTCTGCTGCCATAGGTATCTGGTTGTACGCTTTGACCAAGTCGATTTTGGAGAAAATGTTCATTCCGCATAAGGTTGCGGTCAAGTCGTAAACGTGAGGTATCGAGTAGCAGTCCGGAGTTGTTTTGGCGTTAAGCCTTCGGTAATCACCGGTTGGACGCCAGTCGTTGCTATCCTTTTTGGGAACCATGTGCAATGGCGATGCCCAAGGACTGTTTGACGGTCTGATAATGCCCAGTTCGAGCATGTGGTCGAATTCATTTTTCGCCGTTTTGAGCTTATCGGGGGCTAAACGGCGCGCTTTGGATGCCACAGGTGGACCTGTGGTTGTGACGTGATGCATAACATTGCTGGTTATGCACGGAAGAGTGTGCTTCGGTTGTTGTAACTCTGGATATTTCTCCAGAACTGCCTGGTAGGACGCGTCGCCTGATTGTTTAGTCCTAACGATGGCTAAACTCGGACCTACATAGGTGGTGCCGCCAATAGATAACTTTGTGTTGTTATCTATCAGTCGTCGACGGCGAGCATCTACGAGTAGATCGTAATGGTTTAGCAAATCTATGCCAATGATGGGCATAGAGACGTCAGCAAGGAGGAAGATCCAGTGAATAGGTTTGCGTAAACCTAAGTTGAGGTAGGCATACCGTCTCCCGAATGTCGCGATTGCCTTGCCGTTGGCTGCTTGAAGATTGAAGGATGGGTCAAGATGACGCTCCTTTGTCGTTGCTGGAAGAACGCTAACTTCTGCGCCGGTGTCGACGAGGTAGCGGACTTTCGTTTTAATGTCGGTGACGTAGAGCAAACGGCTTTTTCCGCCGGCTACGGTTGCCGTGAGCACGTGCCGGCGTGACCGTTTCCCGAGTTTGTGTCCTTCTTAAAACGGCATGGTTTACGACATTTTCTGGCTTCATCCCCGTAAGTGTTATGAAACCAGCACCATTCAGGGTTTTCCACCCTGTTGGGTTTCGTTTTAGGGCTACCACGCGACTTGCTGCGATGCGCCAAGGTGCGTTTCTGTGAAGTGCTACGTGATCTAGGACTTCGAGATCGTAGCAACCGTTTCACAGAGTTGCACAACTTGGTCACCTCTGAATCCTGGCGCTCTGGTTTGTCGCAGATAGAATATACGTTGGAGACGGGTCTGCTGGATATCTCCAGTATTTTATCTGCTGAGGCTGCCAGGTCGTCGAGTGGGACTGACTGCAGTGTCACCAACACGGTTTGCACCGGTTGTGGTAGTTTCGAGAGAAATAGTTCTCGGAAGAAACCATCGTCAAATGTTCGTGCACCGATTACTTCTCGCATGCGTGCGAGGACTTCAGTAGCTGAGTGGCTGCCTAGCTCGATGTTACGAAGCAATTCGTCTAGACGTTGGCGATCTGTGAGATCGCTTTTCTTCAAGAGTGCGGCCTTTAGAAGTGCATAAGGGTCACTTACTTCAGGATTAAACATGTTTGCTGTAACATACCTGTTTAATTCTCGCGGTAGTGACGTATGACAGCAAGAAATCGAGATTGAGGATCTGAGACACCCTGTTCTCGAAAATCGGCCTCGGCATACAGAAACCATGTTTCTGCATTGTCTGGCCAATATGGCACGAGTTGGATCGTGTTCGAGTCGGCTTAATACGAATAAGCTTGGGAGTGTGGTCGGACATGAGAAAGTGTAGTAAATGGATATATAAATGTTATCGAAATGAAAACAATAAACAAATATAAAATGGAACAGGCTCACCAATTCAATACTTGTTATTGGTCGGGATATGTGATCACGTCGGGATATTGATCACGTCGGGCTCACCAATTTAGGATTTGTCCTGGTGCGAACTTGACAGACGCAAAGACCAATCACTAATTATTCGAACTTGTTATATACCCACGAATACGAGACCAAGGAAGAACACGATAGCGTAGTCGGATGGAATAGTATATTTGGATGGTTATGCCAAAATACCGATGCGTTCCAACTAACTGGCTAGAGAGTCGAATACGAGCAATGCAACGTAACACGACAGCGTGCCAAATGGCGAGGATGCTTGACCGGGTGCCTTCAGCTTAGCGAGTCCAGTTAAACTATCAAGGTCAGCATCAATGTCGAAAGTCGTCAAACCCTAGGCTATTGATTTTGGGGAAGTGTGTGACGATACAGACCTTAATGGGTCCGTTTCCACTGTATGTACACCCTATGCAATCTGATCTTGGTAAGAAGTCTGTCAGCCAGTTTTCTTTCCCTGCAGTGACCAATCGTGAAGTCGTATTCTTGCAGTCGTAACATCCAACGTGATAATTTTCCTCTAGGGTCTCTGGCTGTCTTAAGCCATTGTAGAGGTTTATGCTCAGTTTCAGTATGAATAGTTGACCGAGGAGGTACGATCTGCATTTCTCAGGCGCCCAAACTATAGCCAGACATTCATTTTCAGTTGTGGAATATTTCTGTTCTGCAGGTGTCAGGACGCGGCTGACATACTCCACTACTCCTTCAGCCTGTCTCAGAACTGCGCCTATTGCATAATCACTCACATCGGTGGACACGATGAATGGCCTCCCGGGTGTTGGTAGTTTTAAAATCATTTCCCGTTACTTAGGAGTTCCTTGATGTGATCAAACGTTTTCCATCTCCTCTGTCCGCACAAATTTGGGGTTACCAAGTAGCTTATATAAAGGTGCTGCTATCTCGTTGAAATTTATGAGGGACCGACCGTAGAACGCTGCTCCACCCAAGAACTGTCACAGTTTCCTCGTTAAATTCAGCACTGCAATAGTTCTGACTATCAGAATTTTTTTAGGTTGTGGTTTTATTTCACCGTTTCCAACTTTATGTCCTAGTAATGTAACACTCTTCTTCGTTACCTGAGGTTTTGTTTTATTGATGCGAAGTCCAAACTCGTCATTGCGTCTTAAAACAGATTCCATGTTCTAGATGCTCTGCTTCCGTCCGACTGTACACCACCAGGTCATCACCGTACACCTCTACGTTTTCTAAATTCTTCAGCAACAACATCAACCGTCTAAATGTAAATGGCGCGCCAACAAGACCAAATGGCTTTCGCTTGAATTAGTATTGCTTCTTGCCCATAATAAATGCTCTTTTCTCTTTATCGCTTTTTTTATTGGTAGCTGCCAGTAGCCTGAGGGGAGGTCCAGAACTAAATACTTTTGCATTCTGCAAACGATCCAGTGTTTCAGCTACCGTTGGCATGGCATACTGCTTCAGTTGCGTTATGCTATTTAACTCTCGGAAATCAACGCAGAATCTATATTTCGCATTAGACTTTCTTACTAAAAGCATTGGCGAAATGTATGGGCTATCAGCCTCTTCAATAATGCCTTCATTTAGCATTTCCTGAACCCGGCGCCCAACTTCTTCTTCTAAGTGACATGGTATTCGGTGTGTTATAAATGTTGTCATTGCTTGACTTGTCACTGGGATTTCATGCTGAACCTTGTCACACTATCCGTAGGGGTCATTATCTCCCGTGAACAATCTGTCGTATATCTTAACCAACTTTATGATGTTTGGCGCTTCTGAGTGTGATGCTTTTGATACCTCACCTCAATCTCTGTTACCTCGCTGTTTTCCTGTGCGGTGAACGAACGGTACCTTATCGCTACTATTCTTGTTCCCGTGTTAATAACCGCACCCACTTCTCTCAAAAAATCAGCACCAAGGATTGTCCATTGTAGACGGGTGGTTACAATGAATGGAAATCTGATTTTCCGACTTTTGATTTCGACGACACAATCTGATAAGCCTGCAATCTCTAATGCATGTCCCCCTACCGTTAGCGCACATGATCTGAGACTGACTCTTATCTATCAGCGAGACTGCCGCCCCTGTATGTATTAGATAGACGATCTCCCGATCATCTGTTCGCATTCCAGTATACATAGCACCTCTGTCTATGGCTCCTACAACATCTAGTCGAGTCGGAAAAACAGAACTCATATCGTTCAAAACGTTTTTTTTCCGCCTCTCCGGACAGTTTCTTCGCCAGTGTCCCAGTTTTCTACATGTCAGTTGATATTCATTCGAAGTGCAGCCACCTCATCCTGAAGGTTGTTTTTTTCACTTATTTACCTCTGGTGACTCCACTGCAGCTACTGCTGTACCCATGAGCTGTCTGGTGACCTTGGCCAGTTCACTAATATCCATGGGTTGGGCTGCGTTGACTAGTCGTAGTTGTTGGGCAGTGGCATTCGGGGAATTTTCGGCAGACTGTGCAGCCAGCAACTGAGCCTGGGAGTCCTCATCCAAAGTGGGAAGTGCTCGTCAAAGCAGTTTAGTCAGCTTCATAGACAATACCAGAGACTCTTCGTCGATTCCAAGTTTCGTGCTCCGGAACTTCTGCATTGCCAGCTCCCTGTCCACTGGACTGTCGAACTCTGGACCCAGGCGTTCAACCATTCTCTGCTAGCTCTCCTACCCATCCCAACGTTCAACACCGTCATATGATGCTTTTGTTCTAATCCTGAGCACCGTGCAAAGCACCACAACCTTCACTCCTGGATCCCAGATACCCACCAGCTCCGGGACCAACTCGAAGTCCCTGAGAAAGACCTTGATGTCTCCATCCTCGAACACTGCAGGCCACGGAATCTTCATCACGTTGAGAAGCAGCAACACCAACTGAAGGTTACGAGAAGACAGGGACGAATGAAGGAATGCTTATCATTAACATGTGGTACAGTAGTCGTTAAACATGGTACACCATGCACTAAGACAGTCATTTACATAATGTCCTTCGTTTCCTCTTCTGTTTCCTTCTTGATTTACTCTTAATGCGGCCGCGTTGTCTCTTGCGTTTCTCTGGGCAGAATATTTGCCCATCGCTGGTAATTCCCAATGACTTCTGCTGACCTCTCACCACATACTACTTATATTCATCATTGTTAGTGGCACTCACTACACTACTACTAATAATAATAATAGTACTGACGATAATAACAATTGTATCCTCATGTAAATAGAAATAGCATTTCACTAATCTGGTTATTTATCACAACCTTATATTACACACTTATTGTGTGGTGGATAAGCTGATAACATCCACTTGAGTGAGATGACTTTTTAACCTACTGTGCAGATAAAAATTACAGGCCATTACGTCGAATATAAGAATTCACCATGCATACGATAGTTCCAGATAACAGTAAAGTTAAACTCATAGATACTTAATCAAAAGTTTATATTGAACAAAGAGAATGAATTAATTATACACCCCAGATATCTTTCTATTTCAAATTCAACTCTTAAGCTTTTATAGTTTAGAAATATATGGGCGAAATACGAATTTAATCCCTAACAAGAACTAGGATACTTCTCATTAATGTGAAGCCAATGTTGCAACTACCTGAATAACCGAGTAAACGTAATTTTATCGTAAAACTTTAAAAGGCTAATTTGTTGTTTTATCAGTTGTTAGTATGGGCTTTTAAGTTACTCATTATTGTAGTATGGACTGATTTACAAAGTGAACTTAAAAATCCTGTTGTTTGAAGTTAGGTGCTATTTGTGAGTGCCAAGAATTCATAAACAGAATTGATTAACGAATTAGACAAGCGACAAAACTAGGTCGTAAAAGTTTTAATTTAGCGAATAATAGCACACTAGAAATAACACTCAGTGGGGGACGACTATAAGGCGTTGGTGTTATAGCAGTGAAAAAAAATTCAATTCACGCCGCTGAGTGGTGTCGTCTGCTCTCACACACAATAGATGAGGGACGTATATTGTTTGTTATGTAAACATTTATGATTTCCTTGAGTCAAACTGCATGATCGAACGTGACTCTTGTAGAAAACGTTAAAAACACTGATGAATTCGAAATATAAACACTTTTCCAAAGACAGAAATGTGATTTTAAAATGACTGACAGCTCCCAGTGCGATATGGTGGTTAAGTTTGCATATTACAATGATCAAACAAACTATACCAGTGGAAAACTTATTACCTTGAGGTCCTATTGTAATGGGTGCTGCTGATCAGAATGGATGTAAGTAGTATATGTTGAGAGGTCGGCAGAAGTCATAAAGAATTATCGGCAATGGGCAAATATTTTGCCCAGAGAAACGCAAGAGACAATGTAGGAGTATTTAGAGGGAATCGAGACAGAAACAGAAGAGGAAACGAGGCACATTGTGCGAATGACTGTTTTAGTGGAGTGTACAATATTTCATGACTACTGTACAAGAAGTCAATAACAAACATTCCTTCCTGCGTCTCAGTCTTGTCGTTTCCTACACTATTTTACCTTCAAGTTTTGTTGGGTAGTGATAAGATACAATGTGGTTGTCATTATAGTGTTAACTAGTGCTCTGTGATTAGGGGACGAGGGTGAAGTAAAACTGTTGGCTGGATGGGTAGTGATAGGAGTAAGGTGTTTACCGTAGATGAACTCCAGTCCATGTTAATACTACCTTTCCAATGCGAACGGAGTCAGAAGAGGTTTGCCCCAAAAATAGTACACTCCCCATACACAGCAGTCTTCCAATGATGGCGGTATCGTTGGATGGAGATTAACCACAGATAAATCTCTAACTTCTAAAAAGACCATGTATGACTAGCTAGAAAAAAACATACGTCCCATGAGCTGTGTGGTCACATATCACTATAATGAAGGCAATCTTTTTTGGGAACCTCACGAAGTAACCCCCACTCCCATGCTGTGGAAAGCTAGGGAAGCAGCAACTGCTGTCACAACTCTATTAACTCTCAAGTCACTTCAGGCCATCATCAACCTTTCAAATTTTTCTTTGCATCAGTGTTAATCATCCGTTGTCATCTTCAATTTTTCCTTGTTCTGATTAGAACTTCGGGTTACGAAACAGTATCCTTGGTCTCCTGAGTAGCGTTTCAAACTACATATCAGAGGTTTGAATTTCCACACCTTCCGTCAGATCGGACAACAAGCTTTGCTAGCTTAAACTTTCGCAACTCAGGCTATCGACGTGTGTTGTATCTGTGAGACACACATACAGGAACCAAATGCTGTTATTCACGAAATTCAAACCAGTTAAAATGGCAAATATGCAAAACTCATTATCCCAGTTTATGGATATTCCATAACCAGTTCTCCCAGTCTTGAAGGTGCAAATGCTACAGCAGAAAGTGAACTGTTCGACTGCATCATAATTGAAAGTCGCTTCTGCGCTGTTTGACTTGAAAGGTGGAATGAGAAATAAAAGGAATACTGAAACCCCCAGTTGTCTCTCTGCCTAAATTCCCAGACTGCAGTCCGGATGAATTAAATGATTTTGGCCAAAGTTATCTGCCATCTTGACAAGGATCAATGACTCAGATGTGGTCTTCGTAGTGGGTGACAAAAATGCATAAGTAGGTAGAAACGCACTTTCAGAATCCCAGTCGATGGACAGACTGACAAAATCAATGTAGGACCTCGCATTCAAGTCCATCGACCAAGTTGTCACATTTCACAGAGGCGTGCAAAGAACACGTGAATATAAAAAAAAGGATATTAAAATAGACAAAGGTTTACAGCAGAAGAAATTTGAAGATAAAAGTGAAAATATTCAAACCTTAGAAGACGTCAAATAGTGGATAAATCTGTGCTATTGTGACCGGTTTCTAGCTATTTCAGCAAAAGTTTTCAAAAACTGCTCCCCATCGTCTTGGGAACCCCAACCAAGCAGTCTACATTACTCGAACCGAGTCAGGAACTTTGTCGATTGGTGTTGCGTCACAGTTCAAGCAACCCTTAGCCCTCTTACAACCTGATCCAACTTCCCCTAGCATTGTACGTCGAGGTAGGCGGTGGCTCGGCATGCATAACATACGTCCAAGCCACCTCAGTCGGTGGAGGGTTAAAACCTCATCAACTGACTTGCTTAGTACCCTCCACCTGACTTTTACATTGCTCACATAGCATTTCCATCACACGTGAGCAATGCTACGAAGACATCTGTAGTCAAAAACCTGTAACCGCTTCATAGTTTCTACTTTCACCGGCCAATTAACAGGACGGACTGCAGAGCGGTATACTCGTCCTTCCATAGGTAGCCGGATATCTTGCAAGTCGGCGCCAGAGATGACGCAAGTTTGCAAATGCCAAACGAGTTTTATGGATCCGAGCTGAGACTTCATCAGTAACTCTCTAAGTGACCGACGCAATCAACCACTTCACTTCTTATCCTTAAACTGAGAGTAGTGGCAGGTATTCCCTGAGGGACCATCTTACATTTCACAAAGCCCAAATCAAACACCCAGATTTCCACTCGAGGCATCCGGAAGTTCCAGAATTTTGTCAGCGTCTTCATCAAACAGGACAATGTCCCCTGTGTGCTCCAAGTTAACTAGATGCTCTCCAGGGAGTAGATCAATCCCTGTGAAGTCCGACCTATCCACTAGTACTTCTGTAGTGAAGTTAAGTAAACACAGGGGCAGTACGTATCCGTGGCTGACATCACTAGTTGTCGTCATTTCACATCAAAACTCTCCATAAGCCTTTACACGGTTGCGTAACTGTGGAGTAGACAGCTTAGATCAGTATAATACTTACTTTCATAGTCGACCACTGTCACCACACCTCACGGTCGAGTTGAATGCCGTTTTCAGGTCAAGAAATATGGCAAGTGTCGGCCAACGATATGTATGACTGTGTCTCATAACCTGTCGAGGGGTGAAAACCTGATTAGTGCACCTCTGACTAGGTCTGAAACCCTACTGGTTTTCTGTGCTCCAGTTGGGTGTCGGATAACTATAGATCGAAGGATCTTAGATACGATATTAGTTAAGTTAATCCCCCTATGTTTATCACCATAGAAGCCCACTTTGAGTAGCGAAAATTGTAAATGGGCGTTTGGTGTCTTCAGTCCATTCGTCTGCGTAAATATTTTGATTCTCATGGTTTCATTTCACGTACATTTGTGCTCAAAACGTATGAAGACTTCTTATCTGACTGAAATAAAATTATTTACGATATCCAATATCACAAAGAAACCTAGAATATCCTAAGATCAAAATCTTGTGTCCCATTGGGCCTGAGTAGATGTTCACTTGAGATCTAAGATATATGTTATTGTAATTGCACACAATACTTTCTCAGCCTGTACACTACCTAATAACAATGATGCGACTCCACCCGGTACAGGTTTATGAGTTTCACTTAGTTTGCGAAGGTTTATACGATTCGTTGGCCTAGGGTCAATTAGGTGGAGATGATTAGAAGCTACTAGTTAAGAGTGGAGCCTTCAAAACATTCAGCAGCAACAGCTGTGTGCAACTAAAGAGCAGAATATACATCTCACAGCGAAATGTAACCCATAATGGCGAAAATACTGAACTTCACAATCACTTGTTTCGTATCTGTCAGCACTGCAGTTCTCCTTCATATTTCTAACCGACGCTGTTCATTCCTTTTCCTTGAATACATCCTTACCAGTAGCCACTTCCAACGTTGCTATACATACTGCTTATATGCACTTCCATAAGTAGCTGTCACTATATGAATATAACATGATACACATAGTTTGTGCGTTGGGAGATATAACTCGTTGACTTCATGCACTAAATCTTCAGTCTGTAGGCTACGGTTTCTAAATTACTCCCAGCCTACCAAGGTTCGAGTGATCTGGAAGTATTAACTCCTACGCAAGCTTGCACATGGTTTTACGGTCATATTATTACTTATTATTCATAGGCTTAACGATAATCCCCACACTTATAAGTTAGAGTAGAAACACAGATAGACTCACTTTTAAATTGATCAATATTTTAAACGCGGAAGATTAGTTTTTACAGTAATTCGGTAAATTGGAAATGGAAATAGACAAGTAGCCACTTCATATACACCAAATTCATGAACTTCAGGCAAAAATGGTTAAACACCTGGCACTGCAACTGGCCAATAACAAAAGTACATAACTCGATATCTACGAAGAGCGATACAGTTTTATCGAACATGAGTAGCCAGGAGTTAACCATACCAACCAAAATGAAGTTACAGAAAGGTTTTCACCAACAGGACTACCTGTTATGGTTAGTAAGAAAAAAATATTATTTCTAGTAAAGATAGAAACTTATTGTCTGATTATAGTCTAACGCCATAATAGACTTGTAGGATATTCATAATACCACTGTTCGTTAAGATGTTCAAAATATCAGTCAACGCCATGAATCATTAGTAACTGTTTTCACACGATGAAAGTTGAAATTCATAGGCTGATGAGAAATGAACGGTGGATAGATTCAAGTATCGCTGAGAGCTGTGAACCGATTCTTCAAATCGATATCAAGTCCAGGCTTCTCTCGCACATTTTCCCTAAAAGTGAATTAAATAAACCGAGTTATAAAATCTGTAACATTCTTGTACGAAGGATAACGGAATACGTTTATATACAGTATGACACCAGTAATATCCAGGCCCATTAAAAAATAAATGACGATTAAAACATTATCTGAAAGGTTGTTGAAATTGGTTCAGTCTGAAAGCGTTTATGGACTCATATCATTCGAACCCAAAGTTTTCAAAAAAAGACATGAGTTGTCTGGCATATCACGTTAACACCATTTTGGTCATAGGATAAAGGTTGATGTTCGCGTCCGGACACGAATACAATGAAATGACGGAAAGGTTATACAGGCACGCTTTAGTCTCAAATCAAACCCCCACAAAACAATATTTATATAAAGAGCATGTCCATTATAACCAATTTATTAACAGTAACTGTGTCCACTATGTAAGCAATATGACTGGCAGTCACTCGTGGACAAATCTTCCAACTACTTTTTCTTTCATCGTTCTTGACGAGTGCTCGCCGTGATGCAGACTCTCGTAAACTTGACAAAAGGACAGGCAACAGTTTAAGATGCGATCATACCAATAACACAGTGGAAAATCAAACGAGTAGTAAAAATAACTAGGACATGACAGGTAGTAAATAAAAGGGGAGTAATAAGATTTTTAAGACTTGGATAATAAGATAGATACGGGACCATATCACTGATATTACCTAAACACAGATTCCAAACATCGACTTTTATACAAACAAACATCTGGGGCTCACCCATTTTGGTCAATCACTGTTGCTTCAGAGAAAGAATCAAGTTTAGTTTTTGTATGGTCGACACTTGATGCCGAAACACTCACAATCTATTTTAATTGGAATATCAGGTGAGTTTATTTCACCAGTCAGAGTAAAACATTATTAATCTCTATTGTTGTTTCTCATATAGCTTATCATATATCTACGTCTTTCTAATACAACTTTCTGTTAGTTCTTCCTTCTATACCAGAACATCGTTACAAGATCAAACAAAATCAAAAAAATATGCTTTACCTGATTCCTCTCATGAAACTAGTAGAAGGTAGATCGATATCATTGCGAACAAATGAAAATGAGAAAATAGGTGGCTATTCACTGAAAATTCTGGAACGAAAATTGTGACTCGTCACAACTGGATGTCTAGCTTTTGTATACGTAACTCAAGCTTCGAGGAATCCGTAGACTTGTTAGTGATCATTTCAATGGCCAAAATATTTTACTTGTTTCATAAGTCAGCCATTGAACTAGAGTTTTATGTTACAGCTTCATTGTCCACTCATCTCCCAAACCTAATCATTCTAGTAAATCATTTCTGTAAAGTATAAATCACTGAAGATATTCGAGTGACTTAGATACCTAGCTTTTATAAGAGTACAGGTTTAAAATGTAGCCTAGGGTAGGATGACGCCCGTTTCTCTGGAGAAATGTTTTCATACGATCATAGCTTCTGCCACGTAAATCCAACCTCTCCCCTTTAATTGGCAGATGTTTTTTCCATAGGTTGAGATGACCGTTTGAAGTGGTGAATACGGAAAGTCCAGCTGAGGGAGTTGATAAACCCTGGTTCAAAACCAGAAGTACATACGAACCCCAAGATACAGAATAGACGAATGGCGTGGAACCTATTTCGGTTACTGATACCCATGAAAATAAGGCACTTAACGTTGTTCCGTTGCTTTTGGATCAATCTCGAAGTCATAGGTCTAGGGATTGAACACTTAAGACAATCATTTGCTTCGGTTAGAGTGTATGGGAAATACAACAAAACCTCGTACAAAATACGCAGCGGAATTTAAAACGACGACATTGAAGCGTTTACCATATCTTCCTGCGCAAAAACCAAAATCACTGCGATAAACATTTTCTACTTGTTTATACAGTTTAATCATCGTTATTTTTAACATATGAACTGCATTATCTAGTCTTCATCACTTCCAAAACTGAATATCGTTGTTTCATACAGCTGCTGGTCACTGACTTAAACTCTGGTCTGTTTACACCATCTTCAATAACTAAACATCTATCTTTTTAGAGCAAAATTTGATTTTATTACTCTGATAATAAACGTACCTTGTAAACTGATCACCTTTATCAAAGTGCAGACACTAAATGACATCTGAAAATAGACAGTTTAGGCCACAAACATGAAGAGGCCACACTTTAGAGTATGTCGTATCTCATGGACATACGACATAACAGACAATTGCTTCGAGTAACTTCATCTGACTGCTTGTATATATTTTCCTCGATACGTTTATCTAGAGACCTTCAAACATTTGCTTACACTGACCATCCTGATCATGATTTGCAGGAGTGCGTTTTGTACATCTGAATTTAGAAGCTGTTGAGACTTACTGAGCCTAACTGAACTTTATTTGAAAATCATTTACGGCTTTCAATGCTGTATTTACAACGGAGTGGAAATTAAGTCATGATTTTTTATGACGAATAAAACTGTCATACTCCGATAAATACTTAGTTCACCATCGAGTTACATTCGGAAAGACCTGCCAGTTGCAGTCTTTTTCCGACGCGTCGGAACAGTGACTCACATACCGAGGTTTGGGGAATCAGGTAGTAGGGATGGATTGAACAAAACATATACATGGTACACTACCTACTGCATGAATATGTACATAGCTACTGAGTACGCTTCATTTTTTATATTTTCCCTACAGTCCATTCAGGTACTGAAACACGTGATCATCATCCAAGGAAATACTCCAAACCTTTCACCGACCTTTTACAACGATATGGTTTATCTGTACTGAAGTCAAGTTGGGGTCAGTGGACAACAACGCAAACAAAAGCTTTCTTTTGATATAAAGATTTTTAACTTCCCGTTGCTGATTGGTTTGGACATAATTGGTCGATCCCTGTTGGCGTCGAAGATTTCACTTCGATGGTAAAGATAAATGTGCTGCAGAAGTCGGTCATTTCGGTTTAATCTGATCAACAGGAAATAACAAGTTCTTACGTTTAACTATACTTTTAGTACTAACAGTAGTCTTGGCAACTCAGTAACCTGGTTGATAACGCTTCAACGTTTGGAGCGCTGGGATTACCAACACTCACTCGAACAGGTACATCTAGTTGACGAGTCCTAAGTAGGACGAAAAGAGCTACTATCCATCCTCAGCATCGAAATTCTTTTTTCTCAAACCTGGACTTGTTAGAAGTGTGTTAGCAGATTTGAAGCAGTTCTTTCCGCTGGGATGCTGAAAGTACCACCTAGCTGCCTTTCTGTTTGGTTTAACTTCCCAGCTAATGTATTGAGGTTGTCCCCTAGGACATTTGAATGACTGGCTTTTGGGGGCAGATAGTTCTTGGTCAAACATACCTTAAAGTTCATCCAAACCGGTTATTGTGAGCTTAAGCAAAAACTTAAAGGGAAACGGCAGGCTTTACTACTATTTTCAACCTTCACTGTACCACGCAGTTGAACAGAGGATAACCGACCAATCTATCCCGACTGATGCAGCTCCTTCAGTATGTAAAGTGGTCAACGCACTCCATAACCACACTTCGTATGCTTAAACTAGGAGTCTATAGACATCAGTTTTAAAGCGCCATCGTAGATTTGACAGGCGTAAAAGCCATACCAAGTGCACTCAAAAGGCTATACCCAAAAGTAAACCTAAAACGAGGTTACACGAAAAAGATATTAGTTGACGTTCTTGGTAAACACCGTTGAGTGTAGTGACTACGGATAAAAACTCTATTAAGACCCCAAACAACTGAGTTCAAACAGAGAGCCTCAATATAACCTGCTTGTCCTTTCCCTACAGTCAAACACTTTCACAACCTCTAGGCTGATGAAGTCAAATATTATCCCTAGAATAGGGAAATAAAATGTGTCGGGCACCAGTTTTCGAAAACCTGAAGAGTAAAAATGAATGGGCGCATCATCTCCCAGATTCGAGGCCTGAATACCCTTCTCGAAGTTTTTGTCACTGTGATCCAGTTAGGCATCGGGTGACTATGGGCTGGATATGTTTATCAAACCGATTCTTTCGTGGTTGTCACACGAAGAATCCTCTCAGTATGAAGTGAAATGGTCAAGGATTTGGATCCACCTCACAGGAGTACTTGTGATTCACACACACTATCACCTCTAATACTTCACTGTTTTTACCAACCCCATCCTTAGAACTGTTGGAGGCAAACCATTAAATCCTCCTTGCTTTTGTATATTTCCAAGTTCGAAGCAGTGAAATACCCACAACACGTTTGGGGTCCAGCTGTATGCTGGGTAACTGAAGCATCGTAGTAGCCCCGTTTAACTAATCTTAAAAGTGCTCCGCCTAAAGTTCCAGAAGTCTGGGACCTACTTTTCCCGCTAAGTCTTACTGACCATTCTTAAAAAATCTAGGAAGCTACCGTATATTACCTAATGTTGTCTTCTTTCTTCATTTTACTATCCAGCACTGCTCCCAGTTAATATGAAAACTCTTTATCACTGAACGTGCAAGATAGTTTTGCTCTTCAACATCATCCGAGCCATCTGTACTGGACCTCGCTACCCATGAGCTAGGAAGAGGTAACAGAAACTTACTGGCTTTCGCCAAACTTTGGATGCAAGTTACTTTCTTCACCGCTGTTTGAAAAGCAGATAGTTTTGAATTTCTACCATGCTAGAACAAATACATGACCATCTCCTTGAAATAACCACTTCATGTACTGATGTTTCAGTCGACAATAGTCGGGTTTCATGACTGTTTGCTTCCTGGGTTCATTAAGGGGTGACAAAATATGTATCCGTACCAACTGCGAGACCGGAGTTTGGACATGTACTTCAAAAAGAATGCAATTCCTTGACCAATGGCCAATAGCGATAAGGTCAATGTGTCCACTGTTAGCTTGTTGGTGGACACTATGTGCGAGAAAGTTTCCTTATTTCAAGTTATTGCTAGTGAGACAGAAGAGATTGTCGGGATACAATCGTAGGAGACCATTACTGCCGTAGGTTTAATGGAATGAAATACCGTAAATACTTGTACAATACCTTTCTGAATGGTTTAATCATCTGCGACTACGACCGTATGAACGTTTTGCCCTATTTATTACACTGACAGCTTTTGATAAAACATCTTTTGCATCAAAACAACTGCAATCAACAGGCATTCAGGTGAAGATTATAAACAAGTCGACGCGTATCCCGACCGCTTCGTCAATCGAACATCACACAGGCAACTGTACTTACACCAGAGAGTATCTGGAAACTGGTCATCGAATCTGAAGACATGCACAGGATGAATTTCGTCGATTCATTACACTAACTGGATGGGGTCGAATAAGCAACCACATCTGGATCCTGAATGCATATTTCAGAAACACAGCATACGTTCATAGCCTGAAAACCCAGAATTTTGGTCCAATTTGACACACATCACCGTATCAAGCGAAAATGCACGAAGATTAAAGATAGATAAATAAAAACAGGAGTCGAAAGTGCAAGAAAGTCTTCAAAAAAGTGCAAGTAGGCCAAAATTGTTTGGATGTAACGATAGCAGCCTTCATAATTACAGACACAGTAATCATTTATTCCAGATGACATATATGAGTGAGGGCATAAGTCTCTCTTCCATACTAACATACTATTTTACAGTAGTACCTATGTCCTAGTTAAAAGTATGAGATGAAAATTTCATAGGATTTTAACATTACTTGAAGTGCTTAAACCAATGAAAGTCCACTTTTCAAACTTGTGGGACCAGGACTGTTAACTGTGACGACTTGCGTCCATTTTGCCTGTCTCTTGGTCACATTTCAACCGAACACGTTCAAGTTATTGTTTGTTGACTCGATTACATAAGCGTAAGCTCAACAGGATCATCGAAACAGTGGGGTACCCTACGAACTCATTCCAACTAGGTATTTGATTTCTCGGCTACAGAGATGTGAGATGTACAAATATTAGGTTACCAATACAACTTACTTGTACGTTTTCACATTCACATTCCTCGACCAATCAGTTGTATTCTCTGAGGACTTCTGGAAACCTGTATTAAAAAAATTCGATGGAGGTGCTTGTCCTATCGCGGAACTGGGACCTCCACTAATAACGTTTCCTCTGGTCCAACCCCCACTCGAAGTGAATTCACGAAACCCAGAAGTTTCTAAGTCGTTTCTCCTAAATCCGTGATCCATATCAATACGGGGAGGTGGGTCATCGCGAGGTCTAAAACTATCTCCCAAATGACCGGGGCCCACATTTGTAACACCTTGAAACCCTCCTTGTCTCAAAATGGGGGAACATAGGTAGATGTTGTGGTGTTATTGGCTGCTGGTGTTACATTAGACACTGGATTTGGACGGCGCATACCCGCTGATTGCCAGGGTGAATCATCAACATCATCGTTATTTTTCTCCGGCTGAGTTTCTTTTTTTTGAACTTCATTGACACTTGCATCTAAAGATGGGAAGTCCGTGGCACTGGCGACATTTGGTTTTGCGGCACTGGAACCAGAACTACCCTTTTGTCTCAGAGGAGCAGGTATATAAATACTGCGCTCCGGTGGTGGTTGTGCAACCGGCTCGACAGGTTCTGCAGCTATAAAAACCAATGGTGAACGACGTAAGACAAGATATTTCGTTCACAAATCGACAGAATGAACTAAAACATTTACTGCCAAACTAGGAACAAATAAACGTGTGTGGGAAGACTTAATATCTATTCAAAGGAAATTCAAAGAAGCATACTGAATTGAATCGGGAGTTGAGTTTCGTAACCACAATCTCTAAATCAAAATGAGCTTCCTGTTACAGTTCAGTCGTCTATGGTGTTTACAACAATTTTACGTAGACTGACCAGCGATCTAACAAGCCGTCGTTGGACATCATTCGTAGAGCTCGGGTTTCATGGAAGTACAAGCGTTGTACACAGGATCTTTCACAGCCAGCATTATTTCACAGAGGCATCAAAGATTTTTTAGACTGGTGTATAACGCTCTGGCTCTCGACATGCGGTTAGAAAGCTCGCCGGTCATACCTCCACCAATACTCAAACGACTACCCACGTACACTTTTCGATAACTGTCAACAATTCACTACTGAAGATGAATGCAAAAGCTTCGATCAACTAGGTAGCAATTCGCTCATTGAAGGCATGAAGCAGATACTATACTTGCGAACACTGATCGCTAACTGAATGAGCAGGACTTTAGCTGTATAATGAAACGATATCGTTTGTATACGCGCAGTCGAGAAGTAACAGGTTTACTCCACCATCCACTCTCTGGGTTATGTGGAAACGTACATGCCCCTATGTTCAGTAACTGCAAGTGCTCTGGAGCGAGGAACGTTAACGTGAAATACAAGTGGTGGTGTCAAAGCAGATACCAGTTTTGGTTTCTGACTGTTGAACTGTCAGCAAAATACTCCCAGGAACATGGATGGTGAGATAATTTGTTTCATGTTCAAACATTCGGTATGCTGAATAAGTACTCTAGTTGGGGGATATCATCAGTCAATTAAAATAACAGTACTGTCAGAGTTATCTTATGGATATGAATTTGAACATCCTAAAGTTTCCATGTGTAGCTTCAACAAGCAGGTAAGGAATATTTCTTTGCGGAATCTCTTTCAACACCAGGGTTTTCAGAGTAGTCTTCACACTCATTTCTCAATGAATCCAGAGAGAGAGAAGCACTCTTCACTGTTCATGAGCTTGCTTCAACCATCTATATTCAGTAGAGGTGGATATATGATGACACCACTAGAGGCCTCAACCTCGCTTGGTTAACTAGTTCACTAGTTACTAGCCGATCCTAAGCCTGGGTAAAGACGGAAGGTTGGGCGTAGGGCTAGCAACCCTACCTCATAAAACCAATCCAACAGCCAAAGAAACTTCAAAGCACAAACAAAATATAAAACATAAAATTAAACTTATTACTCGCTGGAATCGGAGAGGCGAAATGACGCCAGTTGGTGAAAGCCTTCGGGAAGCCAATTGGCTGATGTATCTTCTCTCCCTGGATGAAAGCAAAAGTAAATGTGAGGACATGGAATGTTCGCACCATGTTTGAACCTAGCAAGGCAGCCCAAATTGCAAACGGAGAAGGTATAGCATGGAAGTGCTAGGAATTTGCGAAAGCAGATGGAATGGAATTGGACTCTCCAAACTGAAAACTGGAGAATCAATAATTTACTCCGATATTGCCACCCACACGACAACCACGAGCACACTGAGCTTTGAAGTGGCTATCATGAAGTCCCCAACAGCATCGAAGGCTCACTCTCATGCAGTGGGAATCAATCTCCTCCAGGATCGTGACAACAAGGTTCAACTCAAAAGGGAAGTCACAATCATACAATGCTAAGCACCTACAAATAATGCAGATGAGAAGAAGGAGGAATTCTACAGACTACTGCAATCAGCACTGGACAAGACCTCAGTTGGCGCCATCAAAATTCTAATGGGTGGGGTGACATGAATGCCAAACTGGGAGGGGACAACACAGGAAGAGAACTAACCATGGGTCGAGAAGCGCTCGGTGAGGTGATGAAAGAGAATGGAGAATTGTTTGCAGAATTCCGTGCATTCAACGATTTGGTGACTGGAGGCAGTGTGTACAAACACAAGGATATTCACAAGGCAGCGACATGGATTTGATCCCACCAGACACACTACACTAAAAATCAGATCAATTTCATCTCAATGTGAAGAAAGTGGAGACGCAGCCAGCCTATTGGACACAAGGTCAAGAAGAGGAGCAGATGTAGGTTCACACCACTAACTAGTGCAAAGAACCTTCAAAATCAAGTTGAAAGTCTTCTAGGAAGCTGGTGATAGACCATAGTTCAACACTCGAAAACTGAAGGACGAAACTATACAGAAAATCTTCACGGCAGCCATCAAGACAAAGTGGGAGATATCGAGGAACATCCCTGAACAAATCTGTGTGGAAGAACACTGGAACTCTTTGATAGCTATGTGGAAAGAAACCTGCACAACCGTATTAGGAAGAAAGAAGATAAGGAATGGATCTCGATGGATACATGGAAGTTGATAGAGGAGGGAGAGGAGGATGGTGAAGCAGAAGATAAACCAGTGCATGGATGCACAACGAGAAGAGGAACTGAGTACAACCTATAAAACACTACACTTGACAAAGAAGTGAAGAAGAATGCACGGAAAGACAAAAGACACTTCTACGACACACTGGCAAGTAAAGTAGAACAGGCTGCCGGCTGGTAGGAGAGACCTGATAACATTGTATCAAACAACCAGGTTACTATCTGGGAAGATATCAACTCAGATTAAACGAATGAGAGATAATGAGGGAAAGCTAGTCAGCAAGGAGGAGGAACAAAGGAAATGATGGGCTGACCACTTCAAGAAACTCTTGAATCGACCACCACCTGCAACTCACTCGGAAATACCACCAGCAGCCCAGCAACAGAACTACCAGTGAACACAGGCCCTCCGACAAAAGCTGAAGTCCTGAATGCCACAAAACTGCTGAAATCCTGGAGAGCGGCAGGACCAGATGGAATTCCACCGGAGGCTCTGAAAACAGAAGCAGAGACAAGAGTGGACATGCTGACACCACTGTTGCAGAATGTTTGCACGGAACGGAGGAAAGGTAGCTGCCCATTGTTTGTAAGAATAAGAAGTGTTACCTTGTCAAATTCACAAAGGAAGGAGACCTAATTGTTTGGGAGTACTGGTGTGGAATCATGCTGCTGTTCACCCAATGCAAGCAAAATATTATGCAGCATCATCTTGGAGAGGCTACAGGATGCAATGGATTCAAAACTACGACCGGAACAGGCTGGCTGGCTGGATTCAGGAAGTACAAATCATGTGCGGACCAAATTGCAACGCTACGCTGTGCATCATCATACAACAGAGTATAGAATGGCAGTCAACTCTCTACCTCACCTCAACTTCATCCACTTTGAAAAGGCCTTTGACAGCGTCAAACGACAAGTAGTTTGGAAACTGCTTCAATACTACGAAATACCGCAAACCTTTATCAGCCTCATTCAACAACTATATGAAGGCGCCACATACCAAGTAATTCACAATGGGTAGCTCAGTGATGCCTTCGAAGTGAAGACAGGAGTGAAACAAGGTTGCCTTCTATCACCCATGATATTCCCGATTGTGGTCGACTGGACTGGATCATGCAACAAACAGTGAGGAGCAAGAAGAGGGGATACGCTGAACCGCGGCGAAGACGGGACTTCAAGTGAATATAGAGAAGACAGAGGTGATGAAGATACCCAACCAACAATAACAACTCTAATCGCCATCAACGGGAGGAACTTAAAGGAAGTAGCCTCTTTCACCTATCTAGGCATAACTGTCTCAACTATAGGCGGTGCAGACGAGGATGTCCAACTCAGAATCGGAAAGATAGCAAGACAGGCGTTCATAAGGCTGAAACCAGTGTGAAGATCTTTTGCATTTAGCACGTGGAACAACATCCGCATTTTCAACACCAACGTCAAGTTAGTGCTCCTGTATGTTTCAGAGACTTGGCGGGTTACGAAAGGGATTTCCAACAAACTACAGACATTCATCAACAACTGCCACCTACGCTCAATACTGAAGATCAGAAAGAATAAGAAACAAGGAACTCTGGCTGGCAACTAACCAATCAAGAACCTATCGCTCAACAAATATGCAGAAGGAAGTGGAGATGGATTGGGCTTGCACTGAAAAAAAACCATTCGGGGACGTCACGCGTCAGACACTCGAGTGGGACCCAGATGGGAAGCAACGGGTTGGGCGTCGGTGTCAAGGGTGACATGGAGGAGACCATGTGAGGAAAAAATGAGAGGTGTGGAGCCAGGTTCAAAAGTTTGCAGAGAACAGAGTGCACTGGAGACGTGCTACTGAAGCCCCATGTTCCATTAGGAACCCAAGGGACAAATAATAATAAAACTAGAGGCCTCGTTCAGAATTACTGTTTGAGTGCAAGAGGTCTGCATAAAGTGGTCATATTTAGTTGTGTATTTTTGTCCCGTCTCGTGAAATAGTGAAGGTTGGACTTGAATGCTCGTACAAGTTCTGGGACTTGTTCTTATGGTTTCCAGTCGTTGATTTTCCTGTCTATGACTATGCAGTCACTCGACAACTTTTCCACAGTACCTAGTGTACAATCACGTTTTATCAGGCTTAATAAGTGCAAACTCCTCTGCTTTATTTAATGATTGCAAGGGTTTTACCAGGCAGTTCTAGCATTGTAAGCGAAATACAAAATATTACACCAGACAAATACTTACGAGTTTCAGGTACTTTTGCGCCCCAGACTTTCTTCTCAACTACAGCTTCACCGTTACACTCATGCACGTCCTTGTTTTTAGATTGTTTGGCAGATTCTTCGGAAGATGTTAAGGTGAGTTTGCTTATCCTGATGTTTTGAAGATCAATTTCCTTTTCATCATCTATGATTTCCCACTCATCATCCTTCTGAGCAACGGAATATCATGTGAAATAGGAACTTACCTCCATCATGGCAGGCTTACCAACCTGAGGAACGCTTGTTTCCGGAAGACTCTTCGAGACCTCTCCTCCTCTTGCGAGCATATCCATCAGTTCCATAGGGCTCGGCTTCTTTTTAGTCTTTTTCCTATTTTGCTTGGCAAAGAATTCATCTAACGACATTTTCAACCACGCAAAACCAGTATCAAGCAAACCGCTGAGTCCAACGTTGATCTGCAAAACGAAGTATTCAAACACAAAGAAGTGATTCAAACGAGTCCTGTAAACCACATGTGTATTGTTAACAAATGTTGTAATTTACCTCAAGTTAATGATTTAAGTGTTCCGGATAACTTTAACTGGATGACTTATTCGCATCGTACCCCCAAAAAGTGCCGATCCTCTGAAACACGTCCCCTGGTAGCAAATGGTTTCACACTGCTAACGACTCGATGCAAAAAGCTATCTTTCAGCTGGTCTCTTTATTCAGAAACATTGAACCACCAGGTCCCACGCACACGAATTTAGGCGCACAAAAGAAGAAGAAAAAGGAGAAAAGGTTATTGCAGCGTCACATACTTCCCCGAAATCAATACAGTAAGGTTCGACGACATTCAGCATTGATGCTGACCTTCATAGTTTTACCGTGCTCGCTAAGCTGAAGGTATGTGGCCAAGCATCCGCGCCATTTGACGAGCTGTCGTGTTACGTTGCATTGCTCGTATTCGACTCTCTAGCCAGCTAGTTGGAACGCATAGATATTTTGGCCCACCCTCGCAAACATACTTTGGGATTTGTCCCGGTGCGAACCTGATAGACACAAAGACCAATCACGAATTATTCAGACTTGTTATATACCCACGAATACGAGACCAAGGAAGAACACGATAGCGTAGTCGGATGGAATAGTACATTTGGATGGTTGTGCCAAAATACCGATGCGTTCCAACTAACTGGCTAGAGAGTCGAATACGAGCAATGCAACGTAACACGACAGCATGCCAAATGGCGAGGATGCTTGACCGGGTGCCTTCATCTTATCGAGTCCAGTTAAACTATCAAGGTCAGCATCAATGTCGAAAGTCGTCAAACCCTAGACTATTGATTTTGGGGAAGTGTGTGACGCTACAGATCACTCCCCCCCTAGTGGGTTCGTGAGGACCGTAAGGCGATACCAGCCGGAAGTAAAAACCCGGTAGTTTCTCCACTGGTAAAACTCTTCCGATGGGCTGACTGCGTGAAGTGGCCCCTGGCTGTCTGGACTTATTCTAGGGTGTCGTGGCAATTAAATAATAAAATACAATAAATGAATTGGACGTCGATAGCGGTCACCAGTTCCTTTTGACGTTTCGTCCAGTGCTCGTTGCATCTGGAATGTAAATAAAAGTCTTTAGTACCACGAAAACGTTTTGTAAAAATGGGAATTATTCATGTATAAATATATCGAAAATAAAAAATTTAATCTTATTTTCACCTTTTTTAGAAAAGTTTCATTACATGGCGATAAAAATTGATATAAGAAGGCGAAATGTACGAGGATTTGCGCATTGCTGGTAAATAAGAAAGATAGCGCCTCGGAAAAATTTTTTGAAGTGAAAAAAATATGGTTGGCACATCTTACTTCACACCACTAAGTTCAGTACGACTTCGAATACTCCGGGAACCTAACGGTTCGACCTGACCGTATGACCTGTTGCGTCGATGGTTGTTGTAACTTTGCATTAACAGGCACATCGTCAAGAATTTCGATAATTGAGCTATCCGTCGGTCGGCTGTAGCGAGCCGAAACGTCACTTATAGTTTGGTTGCCTTTGAAATTAGCTGGTTTCAAACGGTCGATACTGACAGTATCTTCACGTCCGTTTCGCTCAGTTATACAGAAGTTCTTGTCACTTGATCACTTTGAATGGCCCATCGTAGGGTGGTTCAAGTGGTCGACGAACGGCGTCGTGGAAAACAAACACGTGTCGCCTCTTGTAAACTGGGGTGAACGAAGACGTCAGTCATTTGAGGTCTAACAGGAGAAGACCTAACCGAACGCATTGCGTTTGTAAGCCTAGTCACGTAAGATGCCCTGTCGGAAACATGTTTGAAAGTTGAAGAGGAAACAAACTCAGCTGGTAGGCGAAGAGTGGTCCCACAGGCGAGTTCCTCAGGGGTACATTCACCGTCAACGTTCAACGCGTTACGAAAACCTAGTAGGACTAGCGGCAGAGCCCCGGGAAGCTTTCAGCTGTCGATGGAAACGCTCTACCATGCATTTGCTTGTGGATGGTAGGCTGTCGTTCGGAACCGGGTGCAACCTAAAAGTGCCGTTAGAGCGTGAAATAAGCCGCACTCAAATTGGCGCCCACGGTCGGTTGTGACGTAAGATGGACATCCGAAGTTCGCGATCCATCTTTCGACGAAAACACGAGCTACTGTTTCAGCAGTAATATCCTTAATAGGTACTGCTTCCGGCCATCGTGTGAAACGATCAACACAAGTGAAAAGGTAGGTACATTTATTAGATTCTGGTAGGGGTCCTACAATATCTATATGGACGTGGTCGAAACGCATGTCTGGGGCTAGAAAAGAGCCTAAAGGGCTTTTCGTGTGTCGCGTGACTTTACACTTTTGACAAGCTAAGCACGACTGAGCCCACTCCTTAACGTCTTTGTTCATCCCAGGCCAGCAGAAACGTTGTGCGATAAGCCTAATGGTGGCTCGTACACCTGGATGAGAGAGTTTGTGCAACGTATTGAAGACGTTGCGTCGACAACTCTTCGGAACTATTGGGCGTGGTTGACTAGCAGAGACATCGCACAAAATTGTATCCTTGTCTGATCCAACCGGACAAAGTCGCAGTTTGAGAGTTGTGGACGACAACTCATGATGCAGCTCAAGGTCTTCCTTTTGACGCCGAGCTAGTTCAACGAGATCAACGCCCTCGATATGGTTTATCGAAGCTATTCGAGATAGTGCGTCGGCTGCGGAGTTGTTTGCTCCAGAAATGTGGCGGATGTCTGACGTGAACTGGGAAATGTAATCCAGCTGTCGCGACTCACGAGGGGAGTATTTGTCAGACGCCGAGCTGAGGGAAAAGGTTAACGGTTTGTGGTCTGTGAAAATAATGAAATCACGACCTTCCACAGAATGTCGAAAATGGCGTACAGAACAGTACATGGCTAGGAGTTCCCTACCAAATGTACTGTATCTTGTTTCCGCGTCTTGCAGCCGCCTCGAGAAAAAGGCTAACGGTTGCCACTGGTTGTCAGTCAACTGTTGCAAAACTGCTCCAATTGCTGAATCAGATGCATCAACAGCAATACTCAAAGAAGCATTGGGGTCATGATGCATAAGCATGGTTGCGTTCGAAATGGCTTCCTTGACTTTAGAGAAAGCAAGTCTAGCCGCGTTGTCCAGAGACACGAACTTCGTAGTTCCTCGAAGTAGATCTGTTAGTGGTCTCATGACAGAGGCACAGTTAGGGATAAACCTTCGGTAATAACTTACCAGGCCATTGAAAGTGCGGAGATGTTTCACAGTGGTCGGCTCTGGATAGTTTGTGATAGCCGCCACTTTATCTCTCAATGGGCGTATACCTTTGTTGTCAATGGTATGCCCAAGGAAGCTGAGTGATTCAACTCCTATTTCACACTTCTGTAAGTTGACTGTGATGCCATGTTTTTTAAGTCTTTCGAATGCGAGGTCCAAATGTTTGAGGTGAGTTTCCTTATCTGGACTCGCAATTAGACAGTCATCGATGTAGACATGAACAAAATTCAAACCACGGAAGACATCATCCATAAAGCGTTGGAATGTTTGTGCTGCATTCCGAAGACCAAAAGGCATGCGCAGGAATTCAAACAGGCCAAAAGGAGTAATAATGGCTGTTTTCGAGATATCTTCTGCTGCCATAGGTATCTGGTTGTACGCTTTGACCAAATCGATTTTGGAGAAAATGTTCATTCCGCATAAGGTTGCAGTCAAATCGTAAACGTGAGGTATCGAGTAGCAGTCCGGAGTTGTTTTGGCGTTAAGCCTTCGGTAATCACCGGTTGGACGCCAGTCGTTGCTATCCTTTTTGGGAACCATGTGCAATGGCGATGCCCAAGGACTGTTTGAAGGTTTGACCATGCCCAGTTCGAGCATGTGGTCGAATTCGCTTTTCGCCGTTTTGAGCTTATCACGGGCTAGACGGCGCGCTTTGGATGCCACAGGTGGATCTGTGGTTGTCACGTGATGCATAACATTGCTGGTTATGCACGGAAGAGTGTGCTTCGGTTGTTGCAACTCTGGATATTTCTCCAAAACTGCTTGGTAGGACGCGTCGCCTGATTGTTTGGTTCTAACGATGGCTAAACTCGGACCTACATAGATGGTGCCGCCAACAGAT
This sequence comes from Heterobilharzia americana, assembly GCA_944470555.2. Taxonomy (NCBI): domain Eukaryota; kingdom Metazoa; phylum Platyhelminthes; class Trematoda; order Strigeidida; family Schistosomatidae; genus Heterobilharzia; species Heterobilharzia americana. The sequence goes on from OX104128.1 coordinate 49,351,699, forward strand.
AACTTTGTGCTGTTATCTATCAGTCGTCGACGGCGAGCATCTACGAGTAAATCGTAATGGCAACTGTTTCACAGAGTTGCACAGCTTGGTCACCTCTGAATCCTGGCTCTCTGGTTTGTCGCAGACAGAATACACGTTAGACATAGGTCTGCTAGAAATCTCCAGTATTTCATCTGCCAAGGCTGCCAGGTTATCGAGTGGGACTGACTGCAGTGTCACCAACACGGTTTGCACTGGTTGGGGTAGTTTCGAGAGGAGGCCGTCGTCGAACGTTCGTGTGCCGAATACTTCTCGCATGCGTGCGAGGACTTCACGAGCTGGGTGGCTGCCTAGCTTGACGTTTCGAAGTAATTCGCCTAGGCGCTGGGGATCTGTGAGATCGCTTTCTTCAACAATGCGGCCTTGAGAAGTGCATAAAGATCACTTCGGGACCAAGCATGCGTGGTGTAACATGCCGGTTTAATTCCGCGGTAGTGAACGTATGACAGCAAGAGATAGGGATATGTGAATCACGTCGGGCTCACCAGTCTAGGATGTGTCCTGGTACGAACTTGACAGACACAAAGACCAATCACGAATTATTCAGACTTGTTATATACCCACGAATACGAGACCAAGGAAGAACACGATAGCGTAGTCGGATGGAATAGTACATTTGGATGGTTGTGCCAAAATACCGATGCGTTCCAACTAACTGGCTAGAGAGTCGAATACGAGCAATGCAACGTAACACGACAGCATGCCAAATGGCGAGGATGCTTGACCGGGTGCCTTCATCTTATCGAGTCCAGTTAAACTATCAAGGTCAGCATCAATGTCGAAAGTCGTCAAACCCTAGACTATTGATTTTGGGGAAGCATGTGGCGCTGCAATACCATTCCCTCTGACTAAGCTAATACGTTATTCCTTGTTCTCTTATTCATTGGCATATTACAATTAGGAACAATTCACGGTTGGTCCCTGTGTCTGCCAAGTTTTCACCAGGACAATTCCTTAATTACCCATAACTTTGACGTTAAGCTCATACTTGGACCTGGAGTGCAGATTGACCTTGCGCCAAAAGAAGTCTGGTGATCCATCCCAAATGAGCTCTTCAGGCAGTAAATACGAAACATAAAATCTCACAAGGAGTAAAATTGGGTCTAATATTTGTCCTGTCTTGTTCAGGCCCCTGAGTTACCAGCACTATCCCAACATCCTTCTGAAATATTTCCACCAGTTAGAACTCCATCCGTCAAGACTTACGTTCGGGCTAGAGGAACCAAGGTTCAGTTAACATCCACTCTATTTTGGCATACTTTTTCACCAAGCCTACAGCCGATACGAACAACCTGCTCGTAATCGTTAGATGCTTTGATTTTCACGTTCCTAAGATTAGACTGAAACGCGGCGCCTGGCTTGCGAAAGGTGTATTTATGGAGGTCAAAGCAGATAATCCTGTCACCTATTGTTTGTTTGGTCGAATGCCTGCTGAAATTCGATCGTCTGCGGAGGATTAGGAGGCACGTCAGCCACCTGATGTGGTGGTGTTTCTCATGTGGTTATTTCACAATCAAAACCTTCTTGGAATGCCACCGATCGGTAAGACGTGTTTACTTCGCTGACCGATCCACGTTATACATGACCACCATCAGTGTCAGTATGTTTACATTTGTATGGGCTTCGCCGGTTGTCAGATGTCACTTCAGGGTTAATCTTAGTCTCGCATATCGATTCTTAGAATGCCTTATTTCAGATCACGGCCTGTCAAGTATTCAGGCCAAACTTCTAGGTTGGTTTCGTGGTGATCCTTATCGCTTAACGAACAGCTATAAACAGCTGTCCAAGAGCGATTCCTCCTATTTCTGCCTCATTGAACCCTGAGATGTCGCTGCAGTGCCAGCTAAGCCGAAAAGCATTGCTGGGGTCCGGTACGATCCGATGGGCACTGCAAGTGTCATTTTCCCACCGACCATCCTCTAGACAGCGGATATTATTCGGCAAAATTCAATTCCAATGTTGTCATTAAAACAGCTTCCAATTTTGTCGTCTGGTCCAGCATCAGCCCATGCTTGTGAAGATGATCTACTGTCTCTACTGATCTCTAGATGACGGTAGTTGACATACGGATACCCTTATTCTTCGCTCACTCGTTAGATGATTTCTGTGACGAAAAGTAAGTAGCAATCACTATCTTATTTAGGGTGACTGAACTCAATATGAAGAGATAATGTGTTAAACCTCCTAAAGTAGTTCGGAAAATTAAAGGATCGTCTACTTTATCAAGGACCTCATGGATCATGCGAGCAAGTCTCAGGGTATTAGAATTCCTGAATATCAGACTAAACGTCGGTACTACCGGTCCCGTCCGTTTTATGCAACCGAAGTTAAAAAATCCGAGTATTTTTTGTAATCAGCGTTGTACGACACTCACGGCGATTAGTGAGTACTACGAACGACGAAACAGCATGATGACAGAATCCATTGCAACCGAAAAGACCTTGTGTTCGCGATAGCAATGTGGCGTAGCAGAAACACAGTTCTATGAGGGGTTGTTGAATCCAAAGGCTGGTTGAGTCGTTGGACTGAGAACCAACGGAGAAAGAGCATGCCACCATCTAAACTAGATAGCACTTTATCGGAAGGCTCCAAACTCAAATGTCTCATCATCACAAAGAGTAAGGGCGAAGATGTCACTGTCCCAGTAAAGCAACCCTTCTTCACCCTTGCAAAACCCACGTAAGCTGAAATGAGAATGCTCCCGGCATTCTTCGTGATTTAAGTTGAGTTACGTAAGCCTTCTTAGATATGTTCGTTTGGACTCTATGGAAGAATAATGAAACCCCATACCTAATGAGCCTGAAGAGGCAGAGACGATTCATAAAATCAGCCTTTGTTCATAATGCGACACAGGTATACCGTCCCGTTGAAATCAGACATGATATCTTGACTTTCTGTGTACGCAAAGCATTTGGTGAACCCCTTAAGGTTTTAGACAGCCAGTCATTAAAATGTTTACTCTTTGACTTCTACCGTCACATCACTTTACGGTGATAGTGATTCGAACAACTTTCGCACTCAAGTAGTGTGCTTTTAGCGGTAGATGTATTCATTTCCCGCTCACCACTTCCTGTGTATTACTGTCATCGCCATCACCTGTAGGCCATATTTCTCCCCAACGTTTTTCTTGTGATGGGCTTAGATAATCATTTTAGTTATACACCTGCAGACTAACGCTTGTGTTACTATTGTATTATATTATACGTATTATATATATATATATATATATATATATATATATATATATATATATAATATTATTGGCCATGCCTGACTGGTCAGCATCTGAAAGGTATCCTAATCTAATACTAGTAAACGGTAAGGAAAGTGATGCTGAATTACCGAGACCCATGAACTGATATTAATGTGACATCTTATTGTTGTTTTAGTTATGATGCCGTTTCAGTGGTTAGGATTTCCTTTATGCAGTTGGTGTGTCAGGTGTTTTGTTTTATGTCAAACTGCTTCGAGACTCGTCGAAGGTGATTGCGTTTCATCTCATGAATCAGAAAACGCCCTTCAACCAACAGTGAATCATTTCTGCCTCAACCTATTACGTTCTTTCGTGATAACTCAGAAATTTTAAACTGCTGTGTGACACGTTTTCAGTTGGCAGGATGTGCTCTACCTTTGGACACCGGAATAATAACTGCAGCAGAATCAATTTTACGGCTGTGTATATCCAGGAATTGGCAAGAGAACACTCAATTTTCGACGTGTTGTCAGCCACTGAGTAGTTCAACTATCCCACTCTATGGTTTCAGCGTCTCCGAATGAAAACCAGGTTATGCCATTGTCGTGGACTGATTACCTCTGTCGGTTGGAGCAATAACAAACTACATGTTACTTCGTACATTATCGTCCTACTTACCATCCCCGATACTGCCGATCCTCTAGCACCGGATCGGGTAAATATGAGAAGATAACGTGAGGTGTAAAGTAGGATGTTTTATTTACAAATGGGCCGACTAAAATTTGAGAGTAGTACAGTTGGACAAATATTTAATAATGAGGTGTTTAATATATCACCAAAACATTAAATATACGCTACGTAAGTCGTTCTCCGGGACACAGATACAGGGAGAGATGTTTATCTTCGATATCAGGCTCTATCTGATAATGTTAAAGTCATTTGGAAGACATTCAGAGTACTGAAGGAAGGTTGAGAACATTTATTATCAGGAAGCGAACCGACTGCAAGGGCATATGTATGAAAATAAAGTGCGTGACCATCAAAATGCCACCAAGGCAGTAACACGTCACGAGGTAAAAGGAATTGTTACGTCAGACCCACTGAGTAGCACGTAACGAAGATACGAATTTTCGGAGTTCCTAAAACTCAAAGCGAAAACCGACCAAATCCAAAACAATCGGTTGGCAAAAAGCGATTGTATATTCAAACAGTAAGTGAACCCTGCGAGAATTGTTCTTCAATTTTAACGGCTACTGCAGTTTCTATCCAGAACGGAATACAATTGTAACACCAACCAAAAAAGAGGTTAAATACGGTTGTACAAGCAAACTGAATGAAGTTAAACAAAATGAGTGGTCAATGTTTTTGAATACATTACAAAGACAAATCAAGACACGTTCAACACTCCCCCACCAAAGAACTGCAGTTCCTCTTCGCAATCACTAGCATCCAATAACATTTATCGCATCAGATAGGCGAGCACAAGCAAACATATATCCCTCACTGGTCCTCAGGGCTTACACCAGTACGCCTGGGAACCCCCTGCACCAACCTCCCCGACGGCTCTCAAAACACATTCAACAGGAATCAAAATCGTAATACCCGGAGTGTCTTCGGGACCAATCAGTCTGGGAATGATAGAGGTTCAGACGTCTGTTGAACAGTATGGAAATGTTTCTTCTGTTTGTGGAAAGATCTGACGAAATCGCAGACGTGTGATTGTGTATTTTCAGCAAGCCAATGAACAATAACAGAAACATCGCTTCTAGTTAACCGGTTTCATCGAAAGTGACCTGTCTGACCATAATGTTGTGGAGAAAAGACTCCTCTCCCAGACCTTCAGCTTCCCCTAACATAGCTAACTACAGGTAATTCCGATTACAACGCTGTTGTTTCTGTTTGGACATCGGTTTATGATGTTTTGAGTTGCCTTACTGTCGACACAGGCCTAGGGATCTGTGACATCTAATCCCAAGAACGCTGGCTTTATTCTGTCGATGCAAAATGTTTCTTATCTACCGGTAGTTCGACCGTGATAACTTTGTCTGACTTATGAGTTGCTTTAAAGGGTTCCTCATACGGAGGTTGCAAGGGTTTTTGAACGCCATCATGTCGGCCAAAAGTGCAAGTGCAGTTTGAGATGGCCTGGAGTTTGTGTATTACGTTGTCTTGGTCTCTTGGGAACTGAGGTTTTAGGGTATTCACATAGCGCCATGGTTGGTACTCATAGTCAGTCAAGCCCTGCAGAACGTCTGCTGATGGGTTAAAATATTCTTCTTGAAATCGTAATGTGATCCTGTGGACTAACTCGGGCAGTATAGCAACCAATGTTCTGCTCGACGTGGATACGAGACAAAGCATGAACTGTCTCACTTTTATTGAGTTTCACATACCTTATGCTCTATGGGAATTGTGGAATAAATTCCAAAATCTGAACTTCTCGTGGGGAATAGTTGTCATGCCTTTGTAATACTTCAGCATGGTTGGGTATGGACCGCCAATAAGGGTTTGTTTACCCAAGGGATCTGAACGGCCATCGAAAAGAGTCCGGAACAAGACATTATTTGATTACATCTACTTCTTGATAAACCGGTTTAACACCTTCGGCATTGATGATATGGCCCAGAAACTGTAGGGATGTTTTGACAAATTCACACTTCTACCGATTGATTGTTATGTTGTATTCCACAACAGTTCAAAAAGCCCCCTTAGATGCAGGTGTTCTGTTCCGGATGCGCTAGCTACTAGTAAGTCGTCTATTTATGGAGTGACGAAAAGTAGGCAATGAAGTACCCGATCTATAAGTCTTTGGAATGTTTGAACAGCGTCTTTCGAACCGAATAGTAGACGAAAAAAGTCAAGTAATCTAAAAGAGGTAGTGACCGTCATTTTAGGAACACCATTGGGTTACACAGAAATATGGTAATGAGCTAGCACGAAGTCAAGCTTGGAAAAAATATTTGCTTTTGTCATGGAGTTCACAAAATCATCTGTGTGAGGAGCTGCATGGGTATCACCTACCGTGTGCTTATTTAACCCTCGATAAGCACCCCAGAGTCGCGTTTTACTTGGTCCTTTTTTAGGAACCAAATACAGGGGTGATGACTATGGGCTTTTCGAAAGGCATATAATTCCCAACTTCAGAAGGTGACTGAATCCCTGCTTTCTTCTATGTAGCTTCGTGGAATCTAATCCGATCATTTAAGGTTTAGATGACGTTGTAGGACCTTTTCCAAAAATACGGTGTATCGTTGTGTTTTTGTGAGGCCTTCGTGCAGTCCGTTTGTGTGAGCTCAGGAAATCGTCGCAGTGAGATTTCTTGCTTTGAAATGTTATTTATTGATTGTTGTTTCTGTATCCATGAAAATACCCGAGACAAAATATTCACTATTACGGCTCACCACCACATGGCAACTAGAGTCAACAAACAGTTTTCAGTATTGTGAAAAATGCATGCTTATGATAGGAGGTGGTATATCAGCAATCAAAAATTCTCACCGGGGCAGTGCAGGAAAACCTAAGTCTAGAATCAAAACAATGGTTCCACACGTGGAAATAGCGGATCAATTTGCTGCTTAGAGCACCAAGGTCGTATTGTGACGGTGTTTTTCAGTGTTGTGGCTAGGGTCACGCCTATCTCAGTCCCATTGTTGACCAGAAACTGCACTACAGTTTTCTCATCCGTCACCCGAAACAAACGCCCGTGTTGTTGTGGGCCTGCGACAGCAGTCGTCACTGATGGCTGGCCTTTCCGTTTCCTGAAAACATAGGGTCTTAAAATCTCATGGGAACAGATAACAACGTGGTTTGTTGTCGAACTTATTATAATGCCAGCACGTGCTACTTTTCACCGCAGTTCTATGTGTGGTTTAGTCACTACTGCAGGATCTGCCCCTGTAGAACTTGGGTGACCGTTTGTGTAGCTGCAAATCCGTAATGTAAGTATGTCAGTTTTTCTCTCAAAAGAAGCGCTTGGTCGCCTTATGTTGGATCAGCAATAATCTCAACCTGTTTAATCATTCTTTCGTATATACGACCAGCTATGTTGGCCAGTCTACTAGTCAGTGTCTGGATCTCCAAAAGCTAACGTCTGTTAAGTACGTGAGAGAAAGTTTCCGTAGCAAAGCTCATAGAATAGATGGTTATCTACATTCCGTCTTTCAATAGCCTTTGCATTTGTCGTTTAAGTTGTGAAGGATTTCTGCAACAAAAGCATGCACCACTCAGCAGTTGACCAACAGCTTTCTGGTCAGATAAAGAGGCGCTAGTCATGACTTCTTGTTTCAAAACGTCGTTATATGTATCGGGGTAGGGCTTAAATAGTGTCTCCCTCACTTGTTCAGCAACTTCTTTCGATAAAACAGAGCTTGTGTGTCCCAACTTCGTGTTTCATGAAGTTATATGATCAGCCATGAAGAACTGTTCTAGACGGACAAACCATAAGTGAGGATTTGCAAACTTAAAAGAAGACGAAGGAGGACTGATGGTACCCATGGACACTTCATTTGGAAAGTCCTAATCATAAAAATTAAAAGACATCATTACTGGTATAGCAAAATACAACACTGTGAAGAACTTGAAATGATATTAGTAGGGAAAATACAATAAATAAAAACATAAATGCAAACCACAAAGTAGCTGAAAATATTATATATATATATATATATATATATATATATATATATATATATATATATATATATATCTGTATCGTGTACAGGTGTTAGTAACTGTATTTGCTGTATGCAATTGAAAACGATTGTAGTACGTACCAGTAAAACTACCGGAATTTCGATCACATCAGGCTCACTAGTTTGTCAAGCCCTGGTATCTAACTCCAAATTTACGTACACTTCCTCATACACTATCGCCTTTCTTATTATCCCCGACACTGCCGATCCTCTAGCACCGGATCGGGTAAATATGAGAAGATAACGTGAGGTGTAAAGTAGGATGTTTTATTTACAAATGGGCCGACTAAAATTTGAAAGTAGTACAGTTGGACAAATATTTAATAATGAGGTGTTTAATATATCACCAAAATAATGTTAAATATATGCTACAGCATAAACCACTGTGTCATCTTTGGTATACTTTCTGGTAGTGGAACATTAGTGCTTTTCTAAGGAGAAGGATAGTTTAAGGGAACATCTTCTAGAAAATATTACAGTATTCCCCATTGACGTTGAGTATTTTTATTCAGTCAGCTTAAACTATATTCTAGTTTCCATTTCTAGTCCACCTTACCTTCATGTTGTGAATCGCTACCCTTTGTCGATTATCTTTTATTATTGAAAGTAAATACATCATGTGAGTTAGCTAGGTCGTTTGCCTACGTTTTTTGTCTCTAGGTTTTTGTCGTCATCTGGAAACACACCCTTCTACGCGTCCTCCTGCAAAAGCGTATCTACAGGTCAGGAAAAAGTCAACCAACAGCTGGTCGTTACAAGTCTATTCTTTTAGGCGAAGTATAGAAGACAACACTGGGTGCCTAATTTTATTCATTTGGTTATATGCAGAGATAAATGACATATCAGTTTCACAGTTAATTCAATACAGATACTATCAAAAGCGTAATCACCGTCGTCTAGGTCATTTACCGGCGTTTGTCTTCAACAAAAACGCGTTCTACACAAATAACAGGCTAATATCACAAAATATAGTTTGCATTCCTGTCTGTTTTCTATCAAATTGCGTATTTAATCTCACTATTAGAATTAAGGTCATTTACTGATAGTGACTAAAAGATGGAGCTGTGGATTTTAAAATACCTTCATTAATTGATGCATACATGCAGAAACCTTAGCAAAACAGAAATTTGTCACTCTGCTTCTGATTGGCTGGAGTTCTATTGCTCAGCGCCCTATTATTGCTTTTCATGAAGCAGTTGGTAAAAGAGAAGAAATTTTCATAACTGGATGTTTTTTCACCTTGAGATTATTACAAAAAAGTGTTTGAAATTATGCTAAAATTGGAAATGAATTGATTTTAATCGGTCATGTTGTATTCGATGCGGTCATCTTATAACAGCTAGTCCAGTCATTCACGAGTCTGTCGGACGGATTAAATTCATGGTGAAAGACAATAGATATTAGGGCTGCAAACGAATTTTAGGGATTCTGATGCGTCTACTTCATAACTTCCATTGGCATTTCAATGTATTAGTAGACCAAATATTTTACTTTCAGTTTAAGCTTCTTTTTTAGTTTCCCTTTATCTCTACTGATATCAGTGGCATGACTCCTTTTTTCCTAGTGCTGGTAATTCTTCTGCTTGTCGACTTGGAATGCAACAACTGAAGTGAAGAAATACACGAGTGATACTAAAGCGAAGAGACACTTGGACTTTATAAGAATAGCTACTGTTTCTTCTCAGTATTTCACTGAGCCATGAAGGTAACAGAGTCAAAAACTGGCCTGTAACTGTAGGGAAGACTCTTTGGTCAACAAAAATACATAATTTACATGCAGTTTTTAAAAACATATAAATCTCTTAAGTCAAAAGTTAAATAGTTTATTCTAATTAGTCACTTGTAGGATAAATTGTCCAATAAGGTTTTCCCTGACCTCACAGTGAAATGAAACAAAAAATGAGATGCAGGAGCTTTTCCTTCAATGGCTGATGAAATAAACCGTTGATTTCCATCTAAACAGCCTCCTGTCACTGATGCGGAATTCCTCCAGTCTATCTTAATACGCTTGGTTTAGCGTTTTTAAAATGTAGGGTCGCTTTACTTAACAATCATTATGTACAGTCTCGAGAAAACCAGAACTTCTTTGGTGATTCGATCTGATGTCATTCAGTACTACACAGTCCAATAAATTACCACCGATTTACCAATACTTCGTTTCAGAAGTAAAGAAATACTCTGTTCAAAATTACGAGGTGGTTGCATAGTGGGGTCACATAGCTTCTTATGCTCACTGAGAATTGGATCCATCATTTAGCCAGCAGCTTGAATTTAATAGTAAGATACTGATTAATATTCACTGTTCGTTGACATGTAAAGTTAGGATTTTGAAATCGCGTTTCAGATAAGATGAACGGGCTTTCGAATCGTTAAATACTTTTTCCTACGGTTACAAACTCTTAAAAAGACAATAAATAACCAAATACTTCAGCTTTGCTATGGTTAGAAATCTAAATTCTAATGAAATTTCATCAAAAAAACCTTTGTGATATGCCTGTTCAATTTATATTGTTTTAATTACTATGGTAGTCTGCAACATAATTCTATCATCGGTACTTGAGACCTAGCGACAAAAGGCAGCCAGTAGGGGAGTTGTTTTCAAGTCATGATCAGATCATGCTCAGGTCGTGATTTATGCATGCGCTTACATGAGAACCTGATTGGAGAAGTTCGACCTCATACAAGAAATCGGATTGGTTCATTTATGGCTTCACTTTCTGAGAGTTTTGTTTAATACATATATGTCATGTATTTGCTTCATAAAAGTTGTCGATGTTCTTGGAGTCACAGGCCGCCTTTGTCATCTGGTTTCTCCGCAGCTCAATAAAGCAGAAGGTACTGAGGGAGGTCAGTCGTAAAGGTATTCGGTCGAAGTGTCTATTGAGTCACAGTGTTTATTATATCCATGCGCGCAACCCGACCACTCGGTCACAACAGTACTAATTGAATCCCGTCGATTCAGAGGTTGGTTATGCCACTAGTACTGAGGAGACGTTGATGTATACTGGATTGAGTTGTGGTTGACTTTCAGAATCTTCAAGGAACTTTTCACTGGATGTGTACCTAGTAACACCCGAACGGATTTATTTTCCACATTTAAGCTACGGTCTACAGTAATATGGTCAAGGACATTGTTACAGACATATTCTGACTGGTTACTGGGTGTAATCAATTTCATGTTATTTCGCCCTTAAATGGTGGTCGAATTTCATGACTATTGGTGAGTTATTCCAGCCATGAATGGTTTTTTTAACCTGTTTACGCTATACTGTGCTTTGTGGTGCTGATTAGAACGAAAAAGAAAGTGAAGAACCTATGCAAGCTGTAAAAGTTACTTTCATGAAAACTGGTTGCTTTCCAGTTAGGGAAGACTGAAGTTTGCCGTCCAATGTCTGCAAATGGGAAGGGTGTACAACCTTTAGGCAGCGATAAGTACTTACCATTTGTTCATATATTTGTAATTTTCCGTTTGAAGCGATGGGTACAAGGTTCAAGTATCAGTGAGAACAAGATCAGTCATTGGGGTGCAGGCACACCCAGCTGACGAGTCCCAGACTAGACAGAACGAGCGTCCTGAATTTCTCTGCTAGCCACAATCAAGTAAATTAGTAATAAGTACCGTTTAAAACTAGCTTATGTTCCCCAAATAAAACTGTAGCAATATATTAGTGTATAGTTAACGAAATTCCTGATCAGATAAATTGCTTAATTAGTGACTCATAACTCTTGTCACATAGCCCCGAATTATTTTACGTCAAAGTAGATGGACGTTTATTTTGTGATAGATATCAGGATCTTCATCATCAGGGGATAACATCAGCTGATCATTATTTGGTACCTGAAATTTTCCGTTGCTATGCAGGATCGATATACTCGACCTCTGTTAGCAGATGAGCTCCTACGTTGATGTCTTGAGACTGCAAGATATTTCTGATGTTATATTCATCTTGGTGACTAGCGGTGGAGCCCAGTTTGTGCATTTCGTCGTATCAGAGTTTCGTCATCTTGATGTACCTGCACTCCAGTGAATGATGTTGTTCCCACTGAAATTGGAACTCAGAATCCAGCGCTTTCCATTAGGCCACTGAGGTACGAAAGCTATCTCTTGTCCATCGGGTATCAGTTGTTGTTTTATAGCAACGGTAGATTACAAGTATCATTACAACGACTGATACTCTGGACAAGAGGTGGCTATCGTGCCCCAGTGGCTTACTGAATAACCCTTTGGGGTCGTGGATTCGAGTCTCACTAGGATGCAGGTACATCCAGCTGGCTAGTCCCGAATGGGACGAAACGCGCATCCTGGATTCCACTGCCAGGCAATATCAAGTCAGCTATTGCAATAAAATCCTAGAGTTTATAGAAGATCAAAATGGGATTGTTTTGATCACTTTGTCATGTGAACCCCAGTTTCTTCGGTATATTAAGTTGGATTTCATGATAAAAATACCCCTAAAGATATGGGGAAAATAAACTTGTTTACGATTGAAAGATTTATGAAATTGGTTCTAAAAGCTATGTTAAATAATGCAAAGCTGAATTTCCACATTGTTATTTGTTAACGTCATTTTACCGCCGAATGCGATCAATATTTCCAGATTTAGAATACTAGGCGTCTTGGAAGTATATCATTGACATATGGTTCTGTAAGCCAAAGGCTAAACAATCTTATGAAACATATGAATCAGTACTTTAATTCCTTTAAAATAAATCATATGAAAATGTTCATTCAAATATTAATCCCTTCGATTCATTTCAGATAAGATTTCTCAACCTAAATTCGACTTTTTTCTCTTGTTGAACAAAGGTTGTAATAATCACAATGATAAATTTTCTTACACATAAATTTCAACCTCTGAAGCTAATCCGAAAATAAACAATTATTAATATTCTTGTTTTCGTTGGCATAGATTCAGTCAAAGCTCAGAAAATCCAGGTTTGGATTGGTTCAGAGTGAACTACTTGTAGGTGACTTGTCCACCATGAAATGAGAAAGCTATCGGTATGAGTATGAAACATTTTAAGGTATAAATCAATCTTTAAGGATAAATAAACTATGGATGATGGTTGTTCGCAGCTACCGAGATTCCAGGAAGTTTCAAAGAGGTCCACTTCACGAAAATCATCTTCAAAGGAAACAGTCGTTTACTTCAACTAATTTCTGTACTTTTATTGCTTAATACATAGTTATGCTCAATCATAATTAGCATTGTATTTCAATATTTGATGCCTTAAACAAAATGTCTCTAGATTTCTTTCACAAGGAATTTGTGAAGCAAGTATTCATACCAGTGTGTATCTGTGGGATGAAAACGGGTCAAACTATTCAGCAAGATTTGTTGTTCTCGCTTAATTCACTTTTATAAAATGAAAGAACTTCATGAAGCTTCTGATGTAGTAAGGCTTTTCCTATTAATCTTTTTAGTCACTATACATTCTGGTGATAACCGGTTGTAGCACATCTACGGAACTGACTGGATATAACTTTTGCAGAAGAAATAGCTAAACACATACTACTTTTCACGTCATTTCTTTCAGTTGTTGATTATTGACGAATTGGAGAAAATCTGATTCATTCCAAGATGAGTTCATCAAGGACTCTATTTGTTAACTGAGAACAAAGAACCTTGGTTTTGTTAAGTCATCAAGGAAATGAACGATTGCCTCTATTCAACTAACATCTATGAAGATGAATCGAGATGTTGAATCTCCCATGTTGGTGACCTCATTGCAAAATGATTGATCGAATTTGGTCAACACTCAGGACTAGACAATATGAAATTGCTTGCCGTCCAGTGGACAGTTAATGTAGAGCTGAAAGTCAATGATTTCAAACCAGTTATTCTCACTAACTTAGGACTCAGGAGAAAATAACTTATTGTAAACGTACCGTTACTGGCGATCATGAAAATCCATTACCCTCCGTTACTAAGCTGCCCTATAGATAAGACTTTAAATAAGAAGCTCGAGAAGTTGACTATCAAGAAAATCATCCACTTCAGTCTTGTCATCAAGGCAGTTTCTTGGTCCCAGAGTGTAACAAATTAAGGTTAGGACTTTAATGCTCATTTCTAAATCTCTCGTCACATTTGATGAGCAAAATATCTAAGGCTGTCCTTAGTCATACACTCTATTACTGCTCTTTTTCTGCATTAAAGCTGCTATATATTTATTATCACCACATGTACCTTTTTCTTTGCTACGTCCACCTAACAAATACTGTTTGAGATCCAAAGTTGTTCGTTTTGTCTCGACTCACTATATAGTTAGCTTTATGAAGCTACCATTGAGTAGGATATTTGATCCAACTATTCTGAAACCATGTTTACCGTTCAGGCTGTTCACCTTCAAAGTTCGGATCTTACTTCAAAAAGAAAAAAGAACAAATCTAAAGTGGCTGCACCACTGATGCATGCATAATTTTAGAGACCCGCTTGAGATATCTCAGGGAAATTACTCAGGTTTTGGTTCCATGTGCAATCATCTAGTAACCCCATGAAATGTACATCAGGCTATGTTAATTTCATTTAGCCTTTAGCTGCTGTTTCCGAAGCCATACTAGTCGATTGGATTCCCATAAACAGTCATCTGTGTATAGCCAGGCTGTGCTGAATTGGGATACAAAATAAAACAGTAAGTGAAACGATAAATCTTAGTGACCTCCATCCTTACAGTGGTGAACTTTAGCTAGGATGCATCTAAGGATAAGTTTTACTATCAGTTGAGTGACCTCAAACAAGGTTTCTCCAAAGATATCTTGGTGATAGCTGTGGTTCTCAGAGAGGATAACTGGAACAGCAATCTGCAGTAGCATGCAGATTAAAAGCGTTTTTTGACCATGCCAGTTACCGCAATTACATAATGTGATGTTCTTGCTCTGTCACTGAAGCCTGGATTCAAATGGATCATAAGGTAGTGAGCTACCGATGACGTGATGAAAAGCAATGGAGATGACAAGTAAATCGATCTTATTTATTAACACTTGTACTTCTTCATTGATTACTATGCTTAACAGAATTGATCGGTCCCTGTTGGCAAGTAGGTTGTTATACGGATGCGGGGATATTTACTGAAGATTTCAATGTAAGCCATTAAATTGGTTCTGTGTTTCATTGCAAATCCAGTTTATAAATAATGAACTTTTTCATGCTCTTTACATCTTTTATAACACTCACTCGAATCAGTTGGTCAGCAACTAGCAAACCGGCTTGCTTAAACTTTATGTGAACAGTTACATGACCTTTAAACAAGGACCAGGAGGCAATAGCATCGGTATCTGCATCCAATTCGCCTCAACTTATTCAAGCCACTGACAAAAAGAAAACTGCCAAGGATAGGACAGTTTAGAAAGTAGACCAACAGTGTTGATAATGATGGTCAAGACATTGGGTGGGACACTTTATAAGGCAGTTTAAGCAACTGACTGCACCTAAAATCTTAATCTCAGTTCCGTATAGCAGGCCAGTACCTAATTACGTAAAGAAGTGAAGCATAAGGACTGAAATTAGTCAACTTATTACTGATCATATGAAGGAATCTATCTAAGTAATTTCTAAAAAGATATGTCTAAATGTATCTTTCACTATCTTGAAATTAGGCCATCATTATGGTTATTTTTAAAGATCACCTACGTACTATCTATGCAAATCACTAGGATGTCAGCCTACTACTTGTTTCGGTGAAAACGTTGACTGCTTTCATACTTCTCGTACTTTCAAAACGTTCAAAAATTGAGTTTTAAGAAGGCCAAAACTGGACCAGCTTGGGGAACAATGATCATATGTTTTCTATCTTTCACAGTTTTGTAAACTGTCACGCATTTCAGAGCAACAATAGGTGTATTTCTCGACACTATGGATGCCTTCAGTTCACTTCGCAAAGCCGAGTTTCGAAATTATCAAACAAGGAACCAAGTCCCTATAAAGTTCATTCCTACAATGAAAGCTTTATAGAATAAGAACTCAGGTTGTGGAGAAAGCCTGCATTTCCTACAGTTCCAAAGCAACAGAACGGATGAGCAAAGTTGTTACATCCCACAATTCTTTAACTTTACTATCGGTGACATTCCTGAAACCTCTTGAAAGAAAACGGGTTAGACATGTAGGCATGCTACTTGAAGAACCATTTTACTTTGAGTATTTGTAGAAATCATCTTGGTATGAAACAACATTTAGGCTAAGCAAGTTATACTTTGTCAGTTGACGATCAGTATCTGCAAGTTTAACAAATGCTTTGCATCATTGAAAAGCAAATTACTTTCAAAAAAATTGGTAGATACCTGAGCACTTAAATGATTGCAAGAGACTTTATTAGAAAGCTTTCTGACTAAATATCAAAAGTGAGTACTGAAGTTATCCCGTCGTTAATCCAACTTATAATAGGTTGGGTAATATGGTGCGTTTGTGCTACCAGTTGTTCCATAAACCTGTGAAACCTAAAAATGTTCAACGGCTCTCCGTATCCGATAATTCCTGACTTCGTAGACCTGATGTCATCTGCTGCAAACACGATTTAAGTAATTCCAAAAGCGACTAGTATCGTTTGATATGATAAAAAAATTTGAATCATTCTTTAAGTACTGTCTTTGGCGGCTTGAGAATGAATAATGTATGCCTTTCCACTAACTACCATACAGTTCACTGTTTGCTAACCATGAAACTGGTTAAGAAAAACGAGAGGATTTTAGTGCATGATGTGGTTCTATGCAGAAGGATAAATGCACCAACTTTGTACTTGTTGATTCAGGCTAAATCCCTGAATGAGGTTTGAAAAGTTATGTAACTCAGTGGTTGGAAACTTCTTTCTGATTGAAATAGTAATCATTAGCAATCATTTTCTAGTTTCTTTGTTTTATGGAGACTGCATAAAATGTGTATGAACAACTTCAAATAAAAGCAATATTTCCTTTTCATCGTTTTTCTACACATTCTTCTTAATACTTGTAAAAACGAATGTTGTTTATATATACACTTTTTTGATTTTGGCGGTAATTACAGCTTTTGTTGCTGCTAATCGTGGAAATATAATATACTTCTGACTATTCCGACTTCTGTCTTCGTGACTATTGCCTCTCATGCATACTAACTTATTGTCTTGGGATTTTACAGGATCTCTCATCCCACTTCCAAATATTACGACAATCAAACCAACCAACGACCACTGCGGAGAGCCAACAATTATCGCCTTCTGATCTCTGAAGTATCCAAAATTGTGTTGGACAATACCGAAGAGATAACCTTCAAGTAACCAGTGATTGTGTATGACATTGACAATACTATTTGCGTTATAACGTATAACTTTTCGTACTTCTGTATCATAAAATCCATTTTTTTGTAAAGTATACATAGCTTATCATTTTGGTTTACTTGACATTCTTTTAAGTCCACTACAATATTTTCTATCACTAAACTTTAATTATCAGACAACTAGTGAAAGTTTTCTGGATGAATATTATTAGGCTGCTTCCGTAATCATTCCTCTAACATTCGCTGTGCTTTTATGTATTTTCGATTTTCAACCAGCATGTTGTGGGTTCGAACACCACTTCACCTACCAAGGTTTCATCAACCAGGTAGTATCATTGGCACTCAGACAAAAAGTGTGGTTCATTGTCTACCGCACAAAAGTACACATAGTTTTTCAGTGGGTTTAGATTCAATTTCGTATTCTTGATGCTGTTGCTGTACCAGGTCAACATTAAATAGTGAAAATAATGAAACAGACATGTCACTTAAAGAATAGAATACACATAACTGCAGTGAACAAACCGTCATACCTTAACTATAAGGTATGTTTACACGCATACAGACAGATAAACTAAGCCAAACATAAAATTAGTGTTTCAGTCTGCATATAATTTCATAGTGCGCAAAAAATCTAATGATTATTTCTGGCATTGGAATAAAAGCCTGCGGTAATTTGATCCAAAAATATTTCAGATATTGATAAAAATTACTGACACTGACGAAATCGATATCAATCAATTAGCAGCGTAAACCATTGACTAAGACACCTAGATTTTAATAAAATAATTTCAGGTTGATATTCATCACAGACTAATAACAGTTGGAGAATCACTGGATGAATATCAACCTGTAACCAATAAATAAGTCCCCTCAAACCTCTGAAGTGAATTACTCTAGTGCTCATTGATGACTAGCTTCGAGATGAGATTCCCGAAGGTTCAAGAAGAAAGCGTGACCGACGGGGCAAGTTAAGTTGGACATGAAGACGGCTCAACGGTGATATTGGATGGAGGTCGCTCTATACCGTGAACTAACAGAAGCGGGAGATGTGGATTAGTGGATTTCAACTCAGCGGCTTAACGGTGACGTGCTGATCACGTGACCTGTAGGTCCTGGGTTGGATCCCTGGTAGGATCATAGGTACGCACTGCCGATGAGTCATATACTAGGACGAAATAAGTGTCCAGTGTGCTCCAAGGCACCGAATGATTTTCCAAACGATGTCAGTACGTGATGAATAGCAACCTGAAATCAATAAATAAATCCTCCTAAAACCTCAAAATTTAATAGAATACCTCATAGAATTAAATCGTTTCCAGTCCGAATAACAATATAGGATTATTAGGTGTTATGGAACAGATGTTATTAGTGGTAGTATGCTAAAGGAGGGAGGATAGTCATCTGGTTAATGGGTTTTTTGCATCAAATTAAACCGAAACATTCTGAATAGGAGATAATTAGGTAGGCTAACTGAAATTAAAGGCGGCAGTTTCATGAGATTCTACAAAATGAAATTAGTGTCGACCGAAAATTGAGCGGATTTCATGTCAAACAACTTTTATTGAGTTGGTAATCATGTGGGCCCGATTTCTTTTTTCATGTTATTTTCTGTAGCACATACTGACACCACTTCTCATTATGAGATTAGACATGATGAACTGCGTTTGGTAGTTCCTTGAAATTGATGATGAAAAGCCTTAAGCAAACTTCAAATTTAAGTCAAATATTATTCAGCTTAATTTTCACTTTTCTTAAATAGACCGACCACTAATTGTTAAAAGTAGTACTTGATCTGGACGAACGGAACGCACTCAACCGCTCTGTGCACATCCACACAGTGAGGGGGGGGGGAGTGGGGTGAGAAACATATGATGTATGAGTGCTAATGATACTTACTATATGGCTGTCCAAACCTCGGTGGGTCGGTCGGGGCTGGAACCTAGGAGCTACTGATTGTTCTCATCTCTTTAAATCATTGAGCCATAGGTCCACTGGTATCGACGACATATTTTGACCAGAATAAATCTTAAGAGTTTGTTGAAATTATCGAGGAATATATATAAAATAATCAAATCAACGGTCAAATCTATTCATTTAATGAAGAGTGTGAATTGACTTAGTGGCTGAATGGTAACGTGCTCACTGAGAGAAATGAAGGTCCTGTGCTCCACACCTGACAAGGTCTTGCGTATGCAATACCGAGGAGTCCTGTATTTGGAAAAAATAGCTGTCCAGTTCTCCTAGGTTTTCAATGCTTCTCCAACTCATGTCAGTCTGTAATGACCGTAAAACCAATCAATGCCTGCGAAAATCCAAAGTGAATTATTCTATATACATTCATACCGAGGGGAGGAAATCTGATGCTTGTAAGGGTATAAAACAACTAAGACATTCATGATGAGCAGTATCAAGTTCATTTTGTGTAAAGAAACCAAGGTTGGAAGATATACCTTAATAATCATTTATCTGTAATGATCGAGAACAAACTAACTGCACAGACCTAAAAATGAAACATAGTACAATGAGGTAGGTTATCAATAGGTAAAAATAAAATTGAGTGTCTACTCATTCTCCTCAGGGTATGCCAAATGTATTAGCTTCCTCGATACATTTATTCACATATTTCACTATCTTCAAGTGATATTTTTGAAATAGATAGAAGAATCTTAAATCTAAATTATATTTCGTCAAGATCATTCCAAGAAGTGTATATTTTCTTATTACCCGCCACAGGTTAAATGAAGTTCACCCATTAAACAAATCCCTTTCAATCTATGGTAATGTCACAAAATAAAACCCTATACTTAAAGTCATTTGATCACTGAAGGAAAATCAATGTCAACTTGTAGATTCCTACGTATTACTGAACATGCTCATTTGGCTAAACAGAATAAACCGTTCATTGAATCAATACGAAATAGATAAAGATCTCCATCTATATTAATTCCATTTGCATTTATGGATTCCCATACACTTTTGAGATCCAGTACACAACAAGAACTGAGAATGGGATATTTTACGTGGTTTACGAAGAGCTTCTTACTCAAAGTGAAACAAGCTTTTATAGGCCTAACAGTCATACAGCTGGTAATTGTATGACATTAGAAAGTAATCAGTTAACAATTAACACCAAATTTATATTGATCTTGGTGACTAGCAGAGGAACCCAGGATGAGCATTCCGTCCCATTTGGGACTTGTCAGCTATATGTACCTGTCATCCAGTAAGTGACATCGTCCCCACTGAGGATCGAACCCAGTACCCTTCGTTTCAAACGCCAGAGCGTCACCCACTAAACCACTGCGGCACAATAGCCACCTCTTGTGTAACAGGTACCAGTTGTTGTAATGATACTTGCAGTCTACCGTTGCTATACAGGGCCAAATAGCAACGACAAATTACAAGTATCATTCCAACACCAAATTTACGTCATTCTGTAACGAAACGATTACGACCTGACTTATATGTACAGTATAGTATTGCAGGGAGTGTGTTACTATTCCGTAACATTTGACCAACCCTTGATGTGCTCTAGTACCTGCTTAAACAGTACCTTACCTAATGTGTAAGTACTGGTAACGAAACAAAAATCAAAAGGACTGGTTCTGGAATATATTCGAAAAAGTAATGTATTTAATTAGAGTAAATGTAATAGTAATGAATGGGGGAAAAGTTTATTCAACTTATCTGGCTAGTATGGCTGAGCTAGAGACTCTGAGTACGTGCGTGCTGACCAGCACTAAGGAAGAGCAAAATGGCGTCCAAGCCTGCTCGTTAAAACAAAACTTAAAATATCTAAAGCATCCAGAGGCGAGCTAGAGGTTTATTTAGTTAGTTTTATTTATTGATTTTAGCCCTAGTTATATTTTGGTGCCAGGAAGGTGCACTACAGTATGATCAACTTTGTTGTTGTTGATCTCCAGGCAATGGTTTAAATTCTTTGCAGGGCTTTATAGTCCATTTATGACTGCCGCAACTACCTATACTTACATTTCTAACTCCTGCTTGACCTGCTAACCTTCTACTTTATATAATGCCTCAGGGGATTTGGGTTTTACAGTGACTTACAGAAGAGATAATTCAGTGAAAAATTGCTTTTTCAACTGTTATTTTCTAAATCTTTATGAAAGGAAGCTGACTAAATTGAAATCAGCATTCTAAGTCACCAGCTACTACGGCAGAAGTTTTGGATTTCAAACTGGGTTCATGTTACTGTGTGGGCTGGGGAAACCTTATTGGACAACTTTGTCCTTCAGGTGACCAATGAAAATAAGCACTCAACTTGTGACTAAATGGCTTCATTTTCTAAGGGGAAACTGTATATAAATGTTTGTTGTCAAATAAAGTCGTCTTGCTTACAGTCACAAGTCAGTCGTTGCCCTCTGATTTTTATGGCTCAGTGAAGTATCAGGTCTGAGGGAGAACAGTTGCCATTCGTATCCAGTTCAAGTATCAAAATGTGTTAGTAGCGTTTCTGTATTATTTTATCAATCACCTCACTTTACAATCGTATTTATACATATTATTGGCATATAACAGTCATTTATTGGATAATAAGGTACAGTTGCGTCAACAGTGGTAAAGCTGAAATAAACAGTTGCGCAATAATCCGTTAGATAACAAGGCAAAGAGTTTGACAAGGTGAAGATTATCATCTGACTTTCTGAGATAGCCGTAGGTTTGGTAGACTAGTATTTATACTGGGTGATGATTGAAGGTGAGATGAAAATCTGGTAGAGCACCGGGCCGATAAACCGGTGATCACTCGTTCAAATCCGGCCGCGGGCCAGATTTTCATCTCACCTTCAATCATCACCTAGTATTAGGTGAAGATTATCCGTAGGTATGAAGTGAAGTTTTCAAGTGCTCGCCATGATTTTTCTCAAAGTTAAATTATGTCAATTATTTATTTTATTATTTATTGACCTTTGTCATAGACTGAATTTGGTCAGCAAACACTTTTTTGTTCAAATGTAACCAGGAAAACCAATGTATGATTGAACTCTGTCCATTAAATTTATCATGTGATCGTAATCACTAACGATTACAATTAAGTAAGGACTGACATGTCTACAATACGAGTGTAGGCACGCATGCCTCAGTGTGTCTGAAAGGACTGACCACAATGGGTCTACAAAACTTATCACTTAGACGTGAAATACCTATCTTCGGAAGTTACACTAGTATCCAACAACGTGCAAGTAGGATCCGGAGATTACCCCTAGAATTCCTTTTCTTAACCTTAAGGAATAACTGCTCAGCAATAAATACTATCGATAAATTGTTAAGGATTCAAATCATAGTTAACTTTATTCTGGTCAGACTAAAATTCAAGCCCTGTAAGATTTCATCAACAACCTGGATAGGTATTACGACTGTATTGATGAGGTTTTCCGTACCAATAACCAGAATATTGAATAGAGAACCACTGAAAGAAATCTACGGCTTAAATCTTTCACGTAGGAATGAGAAAATAAGCTTAACTTTCCATTAAATGAGTTCAAGGGTACCTCAATTTGAAATGTACAGTAGTGGTACACCTGTATGTTACTATACAATTTCTTATTCATTCGATATGTCATGAATTTTACTGTTTTTATACTTCAGTGAAGGTAAAGTACAACCAGCTAACTTGGCCAACATGATCGTCAGCATTTATCTCCGTAGTTAACAGATGAAATAAGTTCATTTTACTTGATTGCATATTAGAAATACCAAGGTATTCACTGTAATTTCTGAACAAAATTCAAACTTTTTTCTAGATGATAGAGGTCATATTGATCCATTGAATTACTTTAACCTTTTTTGCTTTGTTACTTGTAATTTCTCGTTGCTATATAGAGTTGATATGCTCGACTTCTGTTGGCAGATGGGTCCCCATGAGGATGCCTCGACACTGCCAGATATTTATGATGTTATATTCGTCTTGGTGACTAGCCGTGGGATCAGGGACGTGGACTGTCCTATTTGGGACTTGTCAGCTGTTTGTATCTGCATCCCACTGACACTCGAACCTAGTGCCGACTGCTTCAGACACCGAAGTGTTGTCCACTACAGCCACCTCTTTAGAAAAGGGTATCAGTTGTTGATTTGGTACTTGTAATTCCCCGTTGTTGTACAGGCCCTATATCCTCGATTTTAACATCTATTCACAGTGAATACTTGTACAACCCTTATGACTGCCATGATAAATGAAGAATTAATAAGTAACTCGCCTCTTTAAATCTCAAAGGTTCCTAGATTTGATATTGTTCTCATATAGATTCCGTATATCTGCTTTCTTTATCGATTACTATTACGACTGATTTTTTAGTGTTAACCCACTTGTGAAGGGTTGGAATAAATGTTTAAGTTATTCTTTTCATCACTTGATACTGCTCCCACCTCCACATTCAGTGACTAACAAATCAATATGATGTTTTGTTGAAATATAGAGCTTTGTGTTATACTAGACAAAATAAAAACAATCCCATTCACCTACATGTCTAACTCCAATATACCCAATGTGAATTTTTATATTCTGTGATTATGCAAATGGAATCACAATATTTCTTACTTGTGACCTTAAGTTTTAGCACTACAGTAGTTGTTCATAATTTAGTAAAACATGTTTTCCAGATTAGTCACATGGATAGTGTGAAATTAGATTACGACACCCTGCTTTAAATTAATTTATAGTAGTTAAGTTTACACATCCACTGAACCTCATAGGCTTTCACAATTTTGAGTACATACTCTCATTACATAGATTTTGAATTTACCTGAAAAAATTCGCGAACTTTTGACTAATAACTTCTTTTTAGAAATATATGTAGCCAGTACTACGCATCCATATTACACTCAGCCTATTGACAAGTACTTCGATTTTTTAATAAGTGTCACTAAATTAAAAAGCGTCGTTTTATGATGATTTTTTAATTAAAAAGCATTAACACTAAGCATTTATTCGATTCAAATTCCCCTCAAACTCCCACAATAAAGCTACTCAACCTTTATCATTTATATTTCCCTATGAATGTTAAACAAAACAAGTTTGCTTTAACTGATCTCTGGTTACTTAGTGTTAATAGCTTTATCAAAGGTACATAGAACTGAGATTTACAATATCCAAGCTGATATATGATAAGTTGATTTCAGTTAGGGGTGGGCTACTCCACCTTTGTAAAAAGGTGGTCAGTTCCAGTTTAATAATCAACTATACTGACAAACTGACTAAGGGTTCACCATTAGGATCTATCCTAACTGATTTATTCATGGCTCATCTCGAATGAACATATCTGAACTCTGCAATCAAGGGAACGTTATATTACTGGAGGTATGTCGATGATACTTTCACTATCTGTGATAACATGAATTATGCGTCCAAGTTGTTCGACACCCTTAACCAAGCTCATCCGAATAATTCAAATTCCGTCCTGTCAGCTATACGTGTGGTTTAGTTAGGATGCTCTTCACCAGAATAAAAACGTTGTGCCCAAAAAACAAATAAGAAGAATTTGGTATCATTGAGAAGGCTCTTATATAGAATGCATATCCGAAGAAACTCATCATCGAAAAGAATTTATAGAGACCAAACCATCCAACTATTTTTTTGTCTAGTATTCAAAAGTGATGAGACATTTGGAATAGACAGGAGAATAAAAGGTGTACTGAGAAGAAACCTCCCTGCTGTCAGACTAATCTCACTTTAAAATGCAGTATGCTCAATAACAATCGAAAGTTGACAAATACCCATCTCACGTAACCTCCGACTGTGTATATCAGTTCAACTGTGCTTGTGGAAGGCAGTACATAGGGCGGGCCGAGAGAAGGGCGTCTACTCGAGTATATTCCCAGAAATCTGTCTGAAAAGTGGCAAGGTCCTTACCAGCGCGATCGCCAGGCATATGATGGAAACAGTACATCAAATAGATGTTTCTCAAACTTTCAAGATACTTAACAAAGAACACCATGCTTATTACGGCTTGAGGAAGCCCTCGCCATCAAACATTTTCAACTTGACCTATTTACTCAGAAAGAGACTGTACTTAACCCTTATTTACCTTGGTAACTATATAATTTTTTGCATGTGTCTGTACATAGTCTCTCTTCTTTCTGATTGTATCATCTCATTACTTACTTACTGACTACTGATCACCTAGGGATTTTCAGTTTTTTCATATAGTGACGTAACCTACTAGCTCTTTAACACTAATGTTTGTTTCTTGTCCCCCCCTACCTCACAGCTCCAGAATTTTCCATCTTATCAGATATAAACTGCCATTGATTTTAAGAAAAGTTTGTGATTATTAATCCCGTGTTTCCTTGACTCACTCATTACCTTATTTTTAATCCTGGATTTCAAATCTTCATTTATTTCTACATATTTAAAGTATGTTGTGCCATTATTACTACTAATACTTCAACTGTAGGCCGGTTGTAGCTGATGAAAGGCCGTGAAATAAAATGAGTTCGTTTTATTCTACAGATATCTTTGTTCTTGCATTGTTAAAATAATCCTGTTTTGTTTTATATTCATTGGGAAATAAAAATGTCAAAATAACTAGTATTATTTACCCAAATCATCAAATTTCACCTTGGTTTGGACGTCTATAACCTAGCTCAGAGCTTTTGACTTCACAAAATGGCATGAAGACATGCCAATTTCAGCGAAATGAATAATTACCGGCGTTTTCAGTCTCAAAAATAGAGACCAATCATCAGCTGTGATGTAGTATATATATATATAAGTATGGACTTTACACTGCAAAAGTATGTTTGAATGTTTGAAAATCAGCATTATGCAAACTGAGGAAAAAACTTTATCTCCTTAACTTAAACAACTATCTGAATTGAATCCATAAGCACAAAGCCTGTAACCTCATTGATGCTTAGATTGCCACACCATCTAACCTGCATTAACAAGCTCTGTGATATCTCACATATATTTAGCCAGTGATTTTGATGATAAATATATGTGATTCAGCAATTGTATACAAAACTATGTGCTAGACTATTAGCACCAAATAACACGTTAGTTGACACTATAAATTCAAGTAGATGTAATCCATTGTGAATCCAGACAGCAATATTCAATAGTAATCCCTCCTAATCACAATTTTACTTCATTATGTATACTGATTAACAGGAAAAACTGCGCAAAAAACCATAAATATTATAAGGAATATATAAATCAAATCAAATACTCTCAGTATAATGAAAAAACACAAAGCCCCTAACAATACAATTGAGAGTGTAGGCATGCATGTACAAACTCACCACACATGGAGGTGCATCTTCTCAGAACAAGAAAACGCATAGACAAAGAGAGCGACAGAGCAAACAACAGCCATAAAGATAGTAACGTTCATGTGCGCATACAGGCAATAAAAGCAATAAGAAATTATGAAGAAAAAAGGCTTAGACCCCCGTAATCATGCTGTAAAACAAATAATTGGTTACCATTATTATCATCATAAAGTTAAGTAGCGATAAATTAAACATTCCAGATAGATAGGGATAAGAATAAGAAGTAGTGATACACAGATTGATTTTTCGAAGAAAAAATATATAGGTGTTCAGTCAAAAGAGAAATGAAACATTAAATAAATATGAGGATCTATTTTTATCCTTTAGTATAAGGATCAATTCAGGGAGCGAAGATTCACTGAGGAGAGTTACGAAAAAATAGATACTAGAAGAATTAGTCAAATAACAGTAGAAAGTGAAGTGTAATGATTTTGTAAAGGAAATCTAATAAAGGCCATCACTTCAACTCAGCCAAATACATATTTGTTTTACAACAATCATAATCATAATAATGCGCTAAGAGCGTACGAAGTGTACACATATGTTTGTATAATTTAGAATTATCACTTAATCAAAGGCACAATGACTACAATAAACCAAACAGACTTTCTTCCTATTTTACATTCACGGTGGTTTAGGCAAATCTTAAAGAGAAAGAAAGAAAAAAAATACGCCAATTAGAAATTTATGTCCTGACTAAATTTTGAATCATTTGAAGGAATTCTTGATAAGATGGAGCCGATTCTGTCTTGTCCTCGATCATATAGGATAAGAATAACGATCTGAGACTGGCTGGTGCATCATGACGCATACAAACCAAAGCATTATTAACTGGTCGACGTCTTCGAAGAAGGGTGATTAGAGCTGATAACCGACGACGACTGACTGGAACAGAAGTATCACCATCCTTCAATGCGCTTTGCTTTTCAGAAGATATATTTATGGGTAATGTGAAAGGACCACCCTGTACAGGAAGTTCATTAGGTGATGAAATACCAAGAAGTTGCCTCAAAATATCTGAACCAGTATTTGATCCCGGAGAAACATCTTCACCATGGCCAACTAGTAACAATAAAAGTTCACCAGTATCCAATAAAAACACACCCGAACGTGATATATGTTGAACTGACAGGTGCAGTTGACAGGGCAGTTTTTCAGCCTCTGGGTTGCTATCACTCTCACCTGAAGAGGAGGTTCCATCACAATCAGAAGGACGTTCTTCGTCACTACGGTCAGTCAAACGAAGACTAGCTGCTTTTTGAGCCAGGGTAGCATGCGAAGACAGAGGTTTTGAAGCAAAACGATGCACAGCATACATTTTTGGATACATTAAAGTTAGCAGATCGTCAGGAGGTGCAGATTTAATCCGCTCTAGAGCGGCTGATCTGTCATCCAAACGAGTTATTATTCCAATCCTAAAAGCTTTGAAACGAAGCAGACCACAGATATATAGAGGAAGTAATCGTAGGTTCGGTGGACAAGGTAAACCGTAGGCTGATGGATTGGAATTGGGTGAAATACCAGAGTTTGTAGCATATGCTGACAAAGCATCAGCAACGGCATTTGCTAAAGCTTCTCTAGCATTTGAAAGTCCAGATGATATTGTTCGATCCACAGCCATTTTGCTCAAAAGACAAGCGATAGCACCTTGATCCGCTCCCTGAAAAACTTCAGTTGGTGTATGTACAACTGGTAAGCATAAGGTATGCACACGAATACGACGATCACCTTTGGATGAAGTATACAATACAGCAGCCTATGGAAAGAATTAACCACCATACATCCATATACATACGCAAGAAGAAATGTGAACTACAAAATTTCATATTGGAGGTAAAACTACACCAAACAAAAATTAATAAATTATACGATAATTTTCACGACGGAACCGTTCGATATCTTAGGGATTCAATAGCCACGCTTTATGAAGGCACAGGAGAACTAACTGCACGGAAGCACTAGATATCTGATCTTTTAAAGTCAGACTAACCTAACGTCGGTTCCAAGGGTGATTTAAATCAGCGTGTGGTTAAAAATCTTATCAACAACAATTGACGAGCTCTTGCATAACAATCCAGTTACACAAACCTTTTGATTACTCCTAAAGATTTATCACTAAGGGTGAGTGCAAGTACATGCTCCTGCCAATCTTGTAAAAGCATTTTGCAATTCAACGGTGAAAAGCACATTCCACACTAATGGAGACTGATCATTAACTGGTTATGCGTGATTTATAGTAGCCTAAATGTTAACACACAATAAGACGATATCCACTGCATACACAGAGTCGAAAAATCTTTCTGTTCGTAGCAGATTCACAGCACCATGTAAGTGTTTCTGATCTATTTCAAGATTATTATCGATGGCTAATTTAAATGTGAATGTTAAAACGGAGTAACTCCATCTAACCCTACTGTTTGGTGTAGAATAAGAGAGAAAGGTAGTTGTATGCCCTTGCTGTAACCTGAGCTATCTTTTATAGGGCTCTCAGGATGTTAAAAAAAACTTTTTCCCACTAACAACTCTC
This sequence comes from Heterobilharzia americana, assembly GCA_944470555.2. Classification (NCBI taxonomy): domain Eukaryota; kingdom Metazoa; phylum Platyhelminthes; class Trematoda; order Strigeidida; family Schistosomatidae; genus Heterobilharzia; species Heterobilharzia americana. The sequence goes on from OX104128.1 coordinate 49,380,681, forward strand.
ATTAACATAATTTACAGTGCAAAAGTCCTGTTCAACCAATCGTAGGTAACTATAGGATCTGCAACATAATGATAGTCGATCTGAAACACGTGTGGAGATGTCCGAATGTCCAGTGCAGAATGGACATCCACAAATGAGAGAAATTCGAATAACTTGTAAATCAGCTTTTCTTTACATTTTGAAGAGTCTGAAGTATAACAACATGCAATAATTTCGACTTAACTGGCTGCATTTGAAACATTACCAATAAAATTGAGTTAAAAGTCCTAGTTAAAACATCAATCGGTAAATAAAGAAATGGTAATTTTTGAGCAAGTTTAGAGCATGCATAACTTGTTTTGTATTAATATGGAAGGAATGAGAGGCAAAAACTAATCAATCCGTCAATCAGTCACTTTCTGACGAAAGTTATCACATGAGATTTTATATGAAGTAACGTACAGTTTTTCTTCATACTATTTAGTCGATTTTCGCTACATAACCACCTTCGCCGTTACAACTATGCTTAAAATTCACCAAAAGCTGTGACTACAGACAAGTTAGTAAACACTCCTAATAGGTGAACTGGTTTTTATTTAGTTAGGATCACATCCGAATTATTAATAGTGTTGCAATTCTGTACAATCTAACCTTACACTTAAATTTAACGGGTCACATGATCTGAATCCAGTAATTGGTATTTTTCTTAAACGTCAACCAATTTGTGATACAATACAACCTTATTTATAGTTTTCATTGCAGATACACAACATGCCTGTGAATTTCGCTGCACTTAAAAAAGGTAATCCTATTAAGATAATCAAAAACTCTTAGTGCTCAAAAGTGTATCCCCAACAAACGTCTAATTTTCATTTTTTATATGCTACAGATATGCTGAAATATTATACATTACAATCCGTAAAAGCAAAGAAGAAATTCAGATGAAAAGAAATCCTGACTAGACTATACACTGGACAATATGTCTAATGAGCAAACAACAGCAAACACAGGAAAAAGCTTACGTGGAAAATAGAAACCACGTTTATATTCATTCTCAGATTACTCACCTGACAGCATACTGTAGCACATTTTTCTAAATTTTCAGATAAATCCAATTGAACAGCGTAACCAGAATCAGGACTAACATTAGGTAGAGACATCAGATCAGTGGAACGCACAAAGCATGAACCATGGAAAGTCTACAGCAGGAATGAAAATAGTAAGAGTGCAAAACTAAGAAGCCGACGCTTATAAGGGTATTAAAAAGTGGTGGTCATAAGTGTTAGACATTATAATGGTATGAATGAAGCGTAAGTTAATGGGACTTAGGAAAACCATTTCCAAGGCACTAGTTGGCTACTTTAGGAGAACTTATGCTTCAATGTATTACTATGATCTGTAAACAAGGATGGATGTAATTTTGTAGAAGTTCTTGATAGAATGCGAATCAGGAAGGTAACTCTGTCACAGGACACTGCCAAAGTGTTTGGGTGCAACACATTGCATCTATGGTGGTACATCATTGAATTCGAATGGAAGACAGGTAACCTTACTTATTTACCTGAATGTCAAAATGAAAAGGTAGACCTTAGTTCCTTTCAAAGGAAGGAAGAACGTGAAATGATCCTAAACAAGAGTTACTTCCAAACGGTTTATAGCAGTAATCGATATCCTCATATACGAATACCTTTTTATTTTTACAGTCGCTGACTAGCTGAATGGTTTTCGGTTGGTATTCATCACCGATTGACATCAATTGGAGAATCGTTTAGAATCTGTGAGCACTAGAGTTGTTCAGCACTAAAAAATGAACTCCGCAGCAGTGAGCCCCATGACCCCGTGGGGAGTTGAACCCAGAACCTTCAAGTTCCACGGCCAGCACGTTGCTATTGAGCCACTGGGTAGGAGTCGAATGATCTATATTTCCTAATTGTCAGCTCACGATATAGCACGGCCTCCATCAAATATCATCGTTGAGTAGGTGTCTTCACAACCGACTTGGTTGGTCTCATCGGTCACGACTTCTCATTAGAATTTCCATCTCACTTTTGATAAAATAATTGGAAACGCAGCCTTAACTCAATTTTCACCGAGTGTTTCGGCAATTCCTTTCGTCAACAATAAATTTCCAACAAAGCAATAAAAATAACGCAATAAAAAAATGCAAAAACCATTGCTTTGAAAACTAATCAAACGGACCAGATAGACCATACTAACCTGAATACTTAATCCTTGAGTGCATCGAATGCGCATTACAGCTTCGAAGCCGATTTTCCGGGTTAAATAACGATCGAAATCTCGACGGAATTTTTCAACTTCAATACACTCAGGAAACTGATGTTTACTGCTGTCATTCGATCCCATAGGCAAACTCTTGGAAACATTACTCAATTGTTCATTCTCATGAATTGTATCCTCATTTGGTGAATAACAGAAGTCTGGATAGTGATGAATTACACCGCTTGAAAATCGGCTAGCTCCAGATATTGTTGTAATATCACAGTATTGGGAATTGAAAATAAACATATCAACTGCCACCTGCAATTTGTACGATAAAGCAATTGTGATGTAGACAATAAGCAACGCATATATTTTCAGGAGTATACCGTCTATAATAATAGTAGCTCAGAAAACCAAACTATTCTAATAATCATAAAAGCAAAACAATTAGGATGACTGGAAACTATCGATTTGGTAAGAAATTTCACTTATACTGGGAAGTCATACAACAGTAGTGTGTTCAATAAGCATGGTAGCAGCCAGCCACTAGGAAAACAGAAGTTTGTATCCTACCCTGTGAGAAAATTAAGAATGCAACTTGATCACTGAGTCTGAAATAGACGGAAAAGACTATAACACATTCAGCAATGATTAGAAGTTAGCTTTATTCCGTTAAGCCCTAATCTGTATGACTGAATATGATAGGGCAAGAACAGTCTTACAACTTGCCTAAAAAACGAAATCCAAAACCTTTAACACATATATCATATAAATATGTTATTATTTCACTGATACCTGCTGATGTGCACAATCCAAAGCATACGTCTTATAGAAGTCAGTTGATAGATTTAAGTGTTTTACATCAACTGAACTACGATCGCTTGGTTCTTCACGTAAACTGAGAGCACCTGCACCAACATTAGGAAGGCATGTATTAAATACACTTATTCGACCACCTGTTGGACCAATGAGCTTCAGTGCAGCCTAAAAACAAGAAATCATATACACAAATAGTATCAAATCAAATCAAATGAAAAGGAAGATTATAAAGGATTTTTGATTAAATTTTACGATAAAAATCACCACAAATGATGATTATCAAATTAGCTGAGAAAGTGTAGATTGTGGTTGTAGATAGTCAAGTTATTAGCGATCAGCCTCTGTAGCAGTTTGAATATTTAACGATGATGAATTACTTACTGGAAATGTCTCTGATTTCGAATGTGTCATGAATAAGAATCATTTGGCAAGCTTCCCTTTCCATTTGCACACACCTCCAGGCTAGTAATAATAAGCTAACACAGTATACACATGATAACCACTGGCCCTTATGAAGATAAGATTATTCACTCACTATATGAAGAGACTGAAAGGGGTAGGTGACAATACACTATGAAGTAATTCAATCAGGATTATCACAATATATATAGATGGAATAAAATGTCATCCTTGAAGCTCAAATTTAGTGATGTGAATCTAATTAAGGTAGTTATAGGAAGCTTTTGCCTTACATGCTAACTACGCTTGTTAAATAGGCTAAATTCGGTCCAAGTGAAATTTATATGATTTTGTTTCAACCTTAAAAAAAGGAGAAAGAATATAACTAATATGGACTTCTTATAACCTAATATTCCAATACTTTAAATATCTTGCATGATGGTAAGTGGTATTTTGTTTTTTTAAACCAATGGTAAAGTATTACAATGTGTGAAATGTATTTTGACTTGCCGATTAACGGATTAGTGATTTTGTTTACACAATCAATGATTAGGTCAATAATTTTCGATGTTTCATGAAACAAAATCTGTCAAAACAAGTGAATGATTTTAATAATTATCTAATCGAAAAAAACTGTGCACTAACATAACAGTGATCATCGTAAAAATAGTGATACTATCAATATGAGTAGAGAAATTGAAATCTACTGAGCAACTTTGTGCACATTTATGCAGTATACGATGAGCCACACACCTTTGGTGTGAGAACTAATGATACTACTACCTGGTTGCTCGAACCTCGATAAGTGAAGCGGCGCTCGAACTTATGACCCAACTCCCTAAACCAATACGTCAAAACTCCACAGTATGAGCAAAGGCTGAGAACTGAAAACGTAATATTATATTAACCAACTGTTGCTGAAAGCCTCTTTCTAAAGTGCTACACTAACGCTATTTATACAATGAAAAATCACTTTTTTGGCACATGATATGTCTATTTGTCTTAGTCACTTAGATACAATGGGACCAGCATATTTAAATATCAGCTGATGTATACTAATATATATGGACTACTGAACAGATTACTGTTAGCCCATGCAACCGATAGGACAATAAGTCGACCATCCATTCAATATGGACTAACTGGTTATTAATACCATCAAGGGAAAAAAACACAGGATAACTTGATAGTTCGTACTAAAATACTTCCATTCTACTTACAGTGTTTCAGCTTCAAGAATAAACATGAACAAATAGGTAAACAGACAAGGTAGTGTGGGACCGCACACAAAAGTGTAAAGGTTTAGGTTTCCACATGTCACGGGAACAAAACAGAAAATCAACAGAATCGAGAGGGGGAGCCAATAGATAGTTAGATGTCTAGGCTTTAAGAAACAAATAGTGCTACTATTATTACCTAACTATGAAGCATTAAAATGAATAAAAGGGAAAAGTGGGTCGTTAGCTAGAAACCAATTTTGATCAGTTCGTGAATTCGTTCATAGGATAATGTTAACAGTGAAAATTTCTAGTTTACGACACTTTTCTAGTAAGCATACTTAAAGTATACCGTTATTTTGAGTTGATAAAAGTTGAGTTGATATAAGAGTGAATATAGATTTCACATTTTCTCAGCATGCTTCAACACGGTCTTCGAAACCATCAAATACACAATAGCGAGCTCTCCAAGAATTTAAGTGCTGGTAAAATATCTACCTTCAGACAAGAGTTACTTAGGTGCGGCCAGCAGAGGAATCCAGGATACGCGTTTCGTCCTATTTTGGACTCGTCAGTCAGATGTGCCTGCATGCCAGCGAGTGATGTTCTTCCCGCTGAGACTCGAACCCCGTGTCCACATCAAACGTCAAAGCGTTATCGACTAGGTCACTGAGGCATAATAGCCACCTTTTGTAAGACGGGTATTAGTCATTACTACTTATCGATATGTATGTAATTCATACTAAACTGTTTATTTAACACACCATACAGTAATACGGTATTGTTATTATTTAGTAAATAATACACCTCTGTTATACTAAATAAACGATCTAATAAAGAATTATACTCTACTACCCTTACAAAAATGTCCACTTGTTATCACAGTGACTTTTCAGAACAAGAACATAAAATATCTGATTACCTGAAGTGCAGATCCAAGACAATTTCCTGTATCGTTTGAGTTAACGAAGTTCTCATGTAAATGCAGAAGAAATTCCTGTAGTACTTCAGTACAGTCTTCAATTCGATTAAGTAAACCCTCATTATCGGGTAGAAATAGGTCTTCTAAATCAGGACAAATTAACATTCGCATAGTTTCCCCTATAGTGTTAAAAAAGTAAATAGAAGTTGTACAGTTGTTCTCAATCATAAAATAATCGTAGTGAAACTAACTCGCACGACAGCGCATTGCTGTTTAAGTAAACATAGTAATAAAAGTGTATGCAAAATGAACAAAAAATCAAAATATGATGAAGGATTGAGCTTCAAAATATTCGTGGAGAAAGGGATGAAAGTTGCTATGCTTTACAATGATAAGACAAATGGGAACTACCTCAGGATTGCTTGATTTTCTACAGTGAGAAGGCATTGTTATCTATTGTTATTGTTTGTATTATACCGTCGTTAACTGGATCGAACTGATCGGTCTCTATTGGTATGAGCTCCTGCGCGGATGCCTCGATATTGCCTGTTTTTAATTATATAGTAGCAATGGATAGTGGCTAGCAGTGGAATCCAGGATGCACATTTTTTCCTATTTGGTATAATACAAGCAATAACATTAAAACTACACCCGTCGCACAAGAAGTGGCTATCGTGGCTCGGTGGTCGAATGGGTAACGCTCTGGGGTTTGAAGCGATTGGCTCCGAGTTCGAATCCCGCCGGGAACGACACTCACTGGGAGGCAAGTACACTCAGCTGATGAGTCCCAAATAGCACGAAATGCGCAGCCTGGATTCCGCTGCCAGCCATTATTCATCATTACCAAATTGTTACCAATGTTCTCATGTCTTTTGCGTGCTTAGGCAATAAAAGAATAGAAAAAGTCTATAGGTTTGTCCAAACAAGTATGACACTCCCTATTTTATAAACACCTATATTAATGGTTCCTTGAGGTTATCATATGACATACGTTTCTCGCTAGAATACATCTGTCTATTCATCTTTTGTCTTCTAACTAAGCATCGAGTTATCTCTTTTAATGGAAGAGTATTGCAGTAGTACCCTGCTTACTAGGCGGTTGTTGATTTTGGAGAACTAGGAACTGTTGCGAGTATCCAATATTTTTATCGTATTGTGTGTTACTATAATCTATTTATGTGCTGAACAGACAAAATGTTTGCAAGAATAAATTCAGATTCATGTGTATGCTTCGATTTCTGGATGAAGCCAACGAAATTCGATTTTCTAAGTTGACGGTTATAAGCACAGTACACATTATACTTTACATCGCCACAAACAGTGGAAATCGACATAAATTGGTTATGAAATTATTTCAACTGATCTTAGGAACATATTCACATCACTCACCACAAAGTTTGTAATAATGTACACTAGAATTAAAGGTCATAAAGGCTATTTGACGTCTGGAGTCGCCTGGAATTCTACCAATCAGTGCTTCTAAACGTTGACAAGCGAGTTGTAAATAACCCGTAGCGATAGCATTATGACTAACATCAAAACAGAAAAGATAAGTGGCTGGTTGAGGAGGTCGGACCATATATTCCGAAGGTGCAATAAACTCTACAGTAGCAGAGCGAATTTCCGGTCTTCTCGAAGGATCCCCATAGGTTTGTGTCCCTGGATCATAGTAAAAATCATCTGGAACAGTGTTTGCTAAAAAGCAAACAGGACACCTCCAACGGCGGCCAGAATCCATAAATTGCACGAATGGATTTATATAAGTTCGACAAGATCGACAACGTACTATAGTTGTCGTATTGATAGTATGCAGATTGGTCAAGTCACGAAATGGATGCATAACAAGACCAAGAGGTAAACGACAGCGAGTCAATAGCTTTGAATTCGATGGTACATTTGTCAGGGTACATCGCATTATGTCTGGATCACAATTTATCTAAAATATCAAATGAAATCATAAATATATGACTTTCAAAGCTGGAACAGTTTGTAAATTTACGATACATTCCTAATAAGTGAGTAATTTGCACGGGTGCAAGAAATACTTAGTTATGAAAAAATTATTCAACTGAGGGAAAAACTCATGCATCCATCAATATTGCTTTTGATAAGGCGGTAACAAGAGTTTATGAGAAAATGAGAACCAACTAAAATCAAGCAGATGAGTCGAAAAACGGCTAATTTTGATATACTGCGTTAAGAAACCACTTTGATCTGCGAAATGCACGAACTCAGATATTGTTGTCAGTGTGTTTAGCTATTGGGATCGTTGTTTATGTACTGCTGTTTGATTAAAGAACCCCCTAGTGCAAGGCTTGTTGCATAGGGTGGGCATCTAGACCCAACGATCCACATTGGTTGGTCAATGAGAACATGTTGCTTACAAATCCGATAATGGAGATAGATTTGCACAAATCGCATCCTACTTATAGCATCAACGTCTAGCAGAGACATTACCGTTGTACCACTTGATATCCTACTTTTACACATTACGTTTAAACTTAAATGGATTATGCTGTAATAAGCTATACATGACGAGGGTGTTTTCAGGATTCGGCCACCTAAGGCAAGTATTTGAACCTTGACTACACTTTAGAATGTGGTAAGCTTATTCGACATTTTGCTAGTGTTCACTTTAAACAGGTGGATGCAAGTAAACTTATCATGTTTATTGATAAAAAGCACTATCAAAGCAAACTAGATTGAAAACGACCTCTTAATCCACTAGTAAGTGCACTTATAAAATATATCACAAAAATGTGAAATTCAATTAACCCAATTAGCCAATCAGATGACTTCTTGTCACGACTAGAAATCCAGCTCCAGCATCCGTATCCTCGAAAAGCATTAAGATATTAACGTATTCAGACTGATGTAAGTAATTCACTTTATGATATAAATCTCTACTTGTTGCAACCTGGTTGAAATTTGCTGAGCCGTAAATAGAGACAACGAAAATGGATTTCTTTCGCCTGTCATTTATTCCATCTCAAAAGTAAAACAAAAATTAACAGGAATCTACTTCGACAGACCTGGACATCAATGTTAGTTAGTATCCCTAGTTAAAAAAACCATATGGAACATTTGAATCGATAAAATACGCAGAATACTAAATTGCACAGCATATTGGTAGTGAAACTTTCATGTCTTAGCCAAACCTGCCGATTGTCTTGTCTGCATCCAGACGCGAATTTTTAAAGCAGCAAACTTGCTTACTGTTCGTTTGAATGACTGAAAGTGACCTGATTTAATAACACCAGTGAAAGTAATTCTAGTGAACTTTTTCTATATTTATAAAACCTTGAAATTAAACTCTTATATAGCCAACGAAAGAAATGCTGAACAAATTAAGCACAACTGAATGAATTCTGTGGGTCACTTAGCAAAAATTCCACTGCACTTCATATACCACTGAGCACTCTGGTGCTGGATAGCTTCTAAATGGTTAAAATAATTATTTAACTGCACAGCAACATGAAGCGTTTGACGAGATCATAAGATGTCCGAAATAACAAACTGAACACATTTAGGTAAAAACGACTGAAAACTATCAGTTTTTAATTTTGCTGTACCAGCCTAATTTTTAATTTTCTCAAGGCTTCCTCCACCCCGATTCTGACGCACTCAATACTATATTGACACATGGCAGTTGTTGGACATCCTCAACATTTCCTAGTCATTGCAGTCGGTGCAAGACTGCAACCTATCTTCTTCGATTGAAATTAAAAATCTAAATCAACATCGATCGCTTATTTGTCTGATTGTATGCAAGATACTAATGACTGAATTTACAAAACCCAGTCACCTCAAATGATTACTTTTGACGAACATAAATTTCATCTGTATATTGGGATGGGATACGACGTAGTGCTGTGAACCCAACGTTTAGTGGGTGAACAGAAGTCTTCTTGCTGATACACGTATCGACTAGTTTTTTGTGCAACTGTTGAAATTTTTAGTAGTTAACAGTAGAACAGAACTGGTACAAATTCCTAAACAAGTAAAGTGGTCAAAAACACTTTCTTTTATCAGGTTAGAAATCAGTGCAGTTTGCATTTAACAAATATATATATAACAACATTTATATCCTCTAATATTTGCTTGATGTTCGCATCTTTGCCCAACAATATTATGCAACCTGTGTACAATATGTTGATCCATGATTCACAATCTGATCTTACAGAAGCTTGAAAAGTTACCTCTACCGGTAAATCATTGAAAGTGAGGTTAGATTAACCTCCAGAAACTTTAAATGACACCAACTTGTGACAACCTCCCATTTTTCAGAGTAACAGCAAGTTTAAACGGGGCACGCAACAATGTGATATATGTTCCGTACTCGCTTCGGAAATAGAAGTTCCAACAAAGCTTCTCTATAAATGAAAGTAGATGTTGCCTTCAGATCAAATGAAATGGTTAGCCAAGTGCTTGTGAATGCAAACGACCAGAAAAAGAAAAGGATCTCTCTCATATGATCAGACTATTATCTTCAAAATTATACTTACTGGAGTAGTCAACACAGGCTTGGGTGGTAAATCAGGTCCATCTGATGGCAACAGGCATCGTTCTTGTAGAAGGTTGATTGGTGTTTTCAAATTATTCCAGTCCGAAACCGATGTTGCTGTCCCTGGAGTTCGGAAAACTGTAGCCTGATCATACCCTGTATGTCGAGGAACATTAGACCGCCACATGTTTCCTGGACCAGGAGGCATTTGTTGGGGATAAGTTTGGTAAGTTGCATTCATGTTTGGGGTCGGGACCGGAGGCAATGATGGAGTTATTCCGGATGATCCAGTGGAAGTAGATATAGGATGTATCTCATTCATGACAGGTGGTGGATATAAATTAGGTGACCCAACAGATGAACTTATGTTAGCAGAGCTCATATCACTAGCCAATGTACTAGGTGGCACATGTTGGTTAACTGCAAACACCTTGGGATTTGGAGGCAGCAGCATTGCAGTGGGATTATTTAACTGGGGGCCAACAGGTGTAAGGTGTTGCTGTCTGTTGACAAACTCAGCAGGCGCTTGTGTGTTCGAGAAACTTGATGTTGGGTGACTACTCGGTGTTAATAATATGGGTGACTGATATCTTGGGTTCGACGGCTGAGAATAACCAGTGTATCCCTGTGGAAGATTACGATTACTTCGCGCAACCTTGTCATAATGATCAGCTTCGCTACGAGGCGACTGTATGGGATTATTCAGTGACGGGCCACACTGACCAGTTGTGAAAGAATTTGAGTAAATATTCCTGTCAGGCGGAGGAGAATGTAATGGAGCATTTGAAGGTGGTAAGGATGACTGTAAATATGGCTTGACCTCAGAACGCTGATACTGGTGATGACCTACAGAAACAATATAAACGGAGTAACAATTCGACATTTCACACTACAGAAAACAATTATAGACCTCCTAGATACATTTGTTAAGTGTGAGTCATCGAAAGACAAACATACAACTTGTTGCTAACTTTTTAGCTTAGATATCATAGATTATTATATCTAGATATTAAAGTGACATAAGGAAGTGGACGTATAAATATAACTCACGGTTCTGAACCACAAGCCCTACCTATTGTACAGGTTAACTGCTGCATTCAAGTAGCTACACTGAAAGTGAAGTGAGCTATGACTTGTCTTGAGAGATGGTTACCTCGCGAACCAAATGACAGCAATGAAACTCTGTTACGCTTTGATATTCTACAACTAGTTGACAAAGCTATTCTTTTGTGCGAAAACTTCCCACTTCAATAGACAGAATGAAAAAGTTTTTTAATTTGTATCACATACCCTATTCTAAATTCAGTAGATGAACAGAAGTTCGAATACGACGCAGTATTATATGACGAAAAATCGAGTGAAAATCCACTCAATAACCTCTACAAATTTGTGCAATAGGTTACACCTTCTGTACGAGGGATGACACTACCCAGTTGCCCAGCTACAAAAATAACTAGTGATTCGGCATCTCATATCGTAGTAGGACTGAGAAACATGCTGTTGATAAGAGGACTGTCAGTGATGAATGCTTGACAATAAAAAAAATATTATACCACTTATCAGATGATACTTCTGGTCGCAAATCAATGTCCATATGACTTTGCACAGTTTCCATTTCATGTTTAAGATATGTACTCAAAAAATATAAGACATATATGGAAGCAACGTTACCTTCTGACGAAGATCCCCAAACAGGTTTCTGCATTGATTCCGTGAAATTCGGAGTAGATGGGAGGCCATTTATACTAGGATTTTCGGTTGCTGAAATGAGCTGTGGGACCGAGCTGTTAGGCTGATGGTACTGATTTCCTGGAGTGAAACTCAATGAACCGGACATCGAATTAGGGTTCTGAAAGGATTCATTTAAGTAGTGCCCTTCCATAGCATCAATAGCATTAGGTTGGACTGGATACTGAAATGCACTTTCTGTACCAGATGCCACTCTTTGACTAGTCTGAAACAGGTAAATAAAGAGTTAAACTTAAAACAGTCCCAATTTTTTAGATACTCAAAGCTTTGCGTGAACTTTAGCCTATTTGTCTGGATTTAGCGGAATTAAGGTTAGGTATGTATTAAAAGTGGGACTACTAGTGAAAACAATTTCGAAATGAAAAATCCAAAACAAACTACAAAACCTATACTAAGTATGTTTAACATAAAGCGACGGTCTGGATAATCACACTCTCAAGTCGACAGTTGAGATAATTCACCAAATACTCCAATTTTTTCATGTAGTACACATCCTAACAAAAAGTAGGGGAAAAACTTTCTTACAAACCTACATTTTAGCACCAGTTTAAACTCATAAACCAGAGCAATATGCAAACAAAGTGGTTAAAAAATAACTATATTAAAGTGGATAAAGGTATTTGAAAGGAGAATTGAATAAGCAAGTGAAGTTTAGTAAAAATGCTTGGCAATGTGACGACAGAGTATATGCATCTGTAGCATTGTAACTAGTTTCGAGTCATATCACCAGTAGTCTCCAATAATTAATTTCTTTTGTGTCGATGATTTTGGTGGCGCAACGTAAATGTTTCAGGTCAACAACTAGATAGTCAACTCACGATATATTTTAGTCTGGCTACATTTAGTTCTCAGATCGAGGTAGATTCAGCATTTGCAACACATGTTCACGTTAACTTATTCGGTGAGGGCTTACATCAACTAAGAGCGATTAGTTACGTCGACTGAGAGGCCTGTCTGGATCTGCAGTGATTGTGAAGAGAAAGCAATTATCTCCCCTCTCTCCTTACACAACCATACCGGTCCCAGCTGCTAATAGTTGATAATAAGATTACCTTGTGATAATAATCTATCCGAGTTATTTCACCTAGAACACTTATTTCTTTAGGTTTAATCAAGTCTAGGTCGGTTGGAAAAGAGAGGGACAACAGACGAAGAGCTTCACAGTAAAAATCCTACTGTGAAACTTGAGGTCTCAAGAGGTATTATTGCTAGAAAGAGATAATAATGAAACTAGGTATGGTAATTAAGATGAAGATAATGTGTGGATACATCTGTACCAATGAGATTAATTCCGAGCTGTATAACCTAATTTTCAACCACCTATTTCCGCTGCCACGTGAACTACAGCTGAGAAGTCTACATTTCTTGACACGGCCCAGATCAATAGTCAAAAGCTTCACAGATTGATTTCGCATTCCAGTCTATCCGTCTTTGACCTTTTTCCAGTTTAAACCTACTTCAGTTAACATTACGTGATTGCATAGATGGTGACTAGACATGTGTAATACATGTCCTAATCAGCCAACTAAGTCGATGAAAGTTAACAAACTCATCAAAATACTAACCTCTTGTGTTTAGTCCTTCACGTCCAATTTCTAAGTTACTGACACAGTGGATCCGTGACACACGGTATATGTTGCCAAGCTAATGGTACTCAAACACCTAAAATATTCTCATGCCTTCCAACTTTAATGACCATGTTTAATAGCTATAAAGAAGAAAAGAGTTAATATCACAGTACACAAGGTCTTTAGTATGCAACCGGTTGTCTTGCTGGCACTATAAACTATAGAAGTTGGAAGAAACCAATCTAGCTATTCTGTATCCATGTCGTGATTCTGTCGGTCACTGACCCACAAGAGTTGTTCCGACTTCCAAAGTAAGTGAACTGGTGAACGCACTCAACTGCTTCACTCTTAATTGTTAAAGGGAGCACCAATGCAAACCGGTCCTGAAGCAACAGTTTGCATTTGGGTGATGAGAAACGCATCTTAAGCTTTCTCAAATAGCCGCTCAAGGTGTTCAGAAAACTGTATCGTGTCAACATCTTAACGAAATGGGACTATGTCATCTGCGTACGCTACGTCTACTCATGATTTCCCCTGTTAAGTCAGGGGAGGCGAGAGGGGCTACCAAAAGCATATCTATGGGAAAACAAAGAAAGAATGGCGGGAGTAGACACCCTTGATCAGCACCGCTCGACGTACACAACTCACATGACACCTCTAACGCCATTTTCAACAGGGAGATGTATTTACCTAGCATGTCTTTCAGTGGCAGACACTGCTGTATGGCCTGTCAGTCGACAGAAATAGTAGTCACCTTTAGGTCAAAAAATACAGGTACTGCCATGTGCCGGTGAGTGTGCTCGTGTTTCAGTACCTGGTGGAGGGGTGAGTATCTGGTCGATACACTCACGATCGCGTATGAAACGTGCCTGATTTTCTCGGATTTGTTCTTGAGTTTCATTAAGACATACAAAGGTTATAGAACCTAAGATACAAGACATTTCTTGTCACACCAGATTCCTCTCCTTTCTTGAAGATCGGGTCAATTAGTGGTTGACACTCGTCGGGATCATATTTTATTCCCATACTGTAGCTAACACATCAGGTAATCTAATCAACAATCCTCAACCACCGACCTTAAATAACTCCAATAAGAACCCATCAGTACTCGCTGCCATTCTTAGTTACAGCAGTATCAACTTCTGTAAGCGTTGGAGGGTTTATCTTAGCGTTTCATGCAGGATCCAACTGGATAGTTAGTAATGTAATAGTAACTAGAGGCCAGTTGAACAGTTTCTCGAAGTATTTCACCTACTATTCCAATTGTTTCCACTACAAGCATATCGCAGACTCATCATTACTGTTTCAGTAACCATCTTTCATCCGTTTCCTTGATCAGTCTAAATAACTGTTTATTATAATTTATCACCGTTGCCTTTTCTATTTCTTTAGTTTTCATTGCCCACAACTGCTAAATGGTCATTGGGTGGACTCTATGTCAGCCAACGCTCGAGTTGCTTTCGCTCTTCATTGTGCTTGGATCCTACAGGGATGGGTTAATGCGCATCGATGAATTCAGAAGTTGTCAAGATCTACTTTTCTTTGCTAACCTCTTTTTGAGAGTTCGTTACAGTACTTAGCGCTGTTATTACTGCAGATTGAAGATGGAACCAGAGTTCTTCAAGATGAGTGGTTTTTTTACATTCTGATAACTGTCAAGTTAGCTCCTCGACGAAAACGGCCTTACTATTTTCATCATGGAGCTGCGCTCGGAACGGTTCTTCTACGTCTATTTAGATGCAGATACATTTGAGGTCAGACCAACAAGTGACTACTATCTAAAAGTGTGTACAGAAAGAGCAGCAGTTTTTAATCGACCCTTTCTAGTGATAACTGATAACAATATGGTCTGTGTTTTTTGTTGGATTGAGATTGATGGACATCACGTCAATGTCTGAACTTTGTGTTGGCTAGAAATAGGCGGTAGGTTGAGCACAATCGTAGCAGGTGACTGCCATCATCCGTTCTTTCGGCTGGAATTCCAAAAGTGCCACCTACGCGCCTTTCTTCTTGGCTTAGCCTACCCACTTTAACATTGCTGTTGCTTAATATGAAGACCACATCTGTGATTAGTTTTTAGTAAGACCGTAGCTGGCTCTTCCAACTCACCCAAAATGCAATCTGCGGGTATGCAAAAAGAGATTACAGAGAAACAAAGTTGAGTTTCACTATTCTTTTGAGTCCTCACTGCACTATTCAGTCAAACAGTACACAGGCAACAGTCAACTGGAGTCCAGTTGAACAATGTACCTTTTGCCTTAGAAATCGAATCTGCAAGACTGTGAAATTCATAAACTAGGAGTGGATCCCGCCATTTTGTCTGGGTTGAGTTAGGTGAATAACTTCACTTGGTTCCTGCATGTGTCTCAAAAATACAACGCAAATCGATGCTAGTTGAGTTCCAACTAGCAAAGTTTGTCCGATTTGACGAAAGGTGTGAAAACTGTATGCTCTGATATTCAGTTTGAAAGGCAACTCAAGACACCAAGAATGCTGTTTGGCAACCTCAAATTGCTAACAAGGGAAGTGGAGCAGGGCGAAATCAAGGATGACATAAGAGCATTAATACAGATGTAAAGAAAGATTAGAAGGCAAAAATGTAGGCTGGTAATGATTTGAGAGGACTTAAGTGGTGACAGAGTTCCGGGTGACTGATACTTCTCTAGCTACCCTCATCATGAGAGGTTACTTCTCGACGTACCTAGAAGATAGGTTATGGTGCTTGATCGCAGAGCCAAAGGGATATCTATATGAGAGCGGTAGTTTTAACTTTTACTGTCTCAAATTCAACTAGAAAGCCTATATCCCATGTACCAGTGCGAAGGATGATGTGCAGTTTTTAGAGCCAACCGTTCTAACGCTCATTCCGATAGAGAAGGTAACATGAGGATGAACTTCTGGTCAACCGCGGGAAATACTTTACTACTGCAACATCCTGATCAGCAGGCAGAACGATTATCCTCGGACACTCAACAGTGTGTAGAAATTTATGCTATAACGGTAACTGCATTTTGTTTTTTCGAAATCCAACAGACACTTTGGATTTGACGGGACATTAAAGAACAAATGGTCTCATCACTATAGCATGTTAGGCCATATTGATATGCAAGTCGGACCACAACATTAAGGTAGCAGGTACTTCCAGCTCGTCCTAGGATTTCCAAATAGTGAAGGGCATGAGCTACCAATATCTTCCACCAGTGAAGGGGCTGTGGACCGTTGCCATGATATCCATAAAAGGTGTGTGAGCGACCGAAGCTGGCGGTTTAAAGACATAGCTCAATAAATGATTTCCATCGAACACAAATATGCATTACTACAGCTCAGAATTACCTTTCATCTGACGTTAACCATCGTACATAAACAGTGGTGATCTCATACGTAGTCATTGGATATCCTCAGTTTAGAGACTAGATTACGCAGATGTAGAGAAGTGCTCCCACCAAAGCGTTGCATACGCGATCTTTTACAACAATTTGAGTCACAACGAAATCAAAGGTGACCTAGATTGGTTAATGCCGCTCTGGCTTTTGATATACGGTTAGAAATTTTATCCTTCACACCACCAGCACTTAAAAACAAAATCAGGTGTACAAACCCTTCGACAACTTCCAATGATTCGCCGCTGAGGATGTATAGGACACCGAGCACTGTGACGCCACGAAGCCCATAAAATACTTACGGATACTGATTTCTGACTGAGATTTCAGTATCTTGTTTGATGTCACACAATGAAACGATATCGTCTGCATACTCAATTTCGAAAAGTTTTCTACCTGGGAACAGGCCCACACTGTCACCACACACTAGGGCTGCTTCTAGAGTGTCATCGTTGTCAAACAGAAATGGTGAACTTGGACAGACCTGACTAGTACCACCACTGGTTTCTAAAAACAGGGATGGCTGTGAGCTTTCGGTCAATCTGAGGCGTTGAAATGTAGGGCTTGCAGGATGCTGTTTAGTAGTCAATCCCAGAGTGCATGCATGCCCAGCTAATTGAAAGCACCCGCAATATAACGACTATCAGCCTTTAGTACGTACGGTGGTACTTGAGTATCTGGTGGAGGACGGCAACATAATCAGTGCAGTCATAACCTCGAAGAAACCCGACCCCTTTTTCGTGGGTCAGTTCTTCATGCGTTTTAAAGAGCCTGTGAAAAATGATAGCAACCAACGTCTTGGACGCCAGTTGCGAAGTGATACCCTGATGATTATTACATACGTTATGTAAGCCTTTTATGAAGATAAGTGTAATGTTGACTTCATTTGGGAGTAAGCAGAAGGCTATCGGTAGGTCATACCCTATGAAACAATATCGTCAGTTTCCGGACCAGTGTCACCTCCGAAAAGAGCCAGGAGTAAATTACCTGGATGGTATCTTTTGATGCTTTAGTACTCAAATCTCCTTATGTACGTTCACTTCGTTTGGTAGGTTGGTGTTGCCTGACCATAGTGCATAATACACCGATTATGTCTCGGGGCCGGTAGCGCAGATGATTTGCATTCCGAAGTGCTCCGTCCCCCATCCCAGGGGTCTACGAAAGTTGGTGGCCAGTGTACCATCCACTTAACAGACCACCACAATCACATCAGTCTTCATCATCCCAGTGGTTAAGAACTGGGACAGCTTCGACTGTTACCAGATGCAACTGTTACTTCCGTCTTACGCATTCTGGCCAAAAAACCTTGCTGTCCTTATGCAAATGCGGCTCGATTCGTCGAGCACTGAACTTAAGCAAACCATTGTACTCGTTATCTGCTGGAATATAGTGACAAGCATCAAGTTTTGAAGAGTTCGTACAGGCCCAGTATACGATGGCGGAAAATCCTCTGAAGCCACCAGTGGCTTCACTAGCAGTTTTCACAGCGTTTTGTAAGTGCAGTCAATGTCCACCTGGAGGTTTGAAAGCTAGCCTTGAAGCTGCCTCTGTCTGGTACTTAGTTGCAACAATAGGCGCAACCAGTTCGCTCAAATCGACATGTTTAAAATAAGGAAAATAGGGACAGTTACAAAACTCAAAGGAAAAGCGAGACGTGACGTTGAGAATTAATTCCTCGTAAATATGCTGACTTTTTTTTACATGCTAAATGGCCTGCTTAGCTGGTTATTAAACAGAGATGTGCACAATTTAAGAATTCGCAGTTTGACAGGTTAAAATGACTGCATGAAATAATCGTGCCGGCCGTACAAAATGCTGTAGCCACGAGTTTGGAAGTGCGCAAATGGTTTCACTTATACGGTAGTACTTTCTTCTTAAAAAAATATTTAGACGCATCATATTACTCTCTTGAAATATATTAATCATAATTATCACCTAAATCCTAGGTACGAGTTCGGTAACAGCAAACGTGGTGAATATGCTAAAGGTTATCACTCCAGTAAGCACCTACGTTTTTCCTGGAATCAAAAACTATATATCTCAAGTAAGCCTTGGCTTTGTTAAGAGATTAGAGTAGCTTAAGCGGGTCATTATTCAGCACTATTTTCAACAGAATGACGGCTTTGTTGAACACACGTTAACGGTAAAATAAAATTCTAGTGTACTGTTCAACTCCCTAGAGTACTACCATGTTTTGACTCTTTTTCGCCTGTAACCAAGCGGTCATGTTGAAATACATGTTTGAACGTATTATGTTCATGGGTACTTCTTTTCGGATCGCAGGCAGATTGCAGCGGAAATACGTACATCAGCTTCCCTATGCACCCCCCTATCTTGCAATGACAACAGGAAGTGCATAGGTAAATACAGAAGAATCATGATCAACTATAAATAGGGAAATGGTCCAGTCAGACACTAAATTGTGGGAGAAAATTGTCTTATGCCTTAGGAACGTCACTGTATTCGAATGATATAAATACAAGACAGCACCCACCTGTGAAATCTGTGTATTTTCATGGTTACTGTCATACAGTTGCTGGCCCTTAAATGAAGGCTGGGAAAAATCAATTAGGTTTGTGCTCCTCAAAGAATCTGCGGAGTGACTTGCTTCTGCGAAGTTTGGCGTTCCAGGATTATACATATTAGCCAAAAAATCTTAGTTGCCTGTCAATAATCTATTCTTTGAATTCCTTAGTTATCCTGAAAGCTGAAAGACATCAACTGTACGCACCACCAAACCAAGTCATAGCCCAGACGACCTAGAAGCCGCTACACGTCCAACAGACCATTTGATGGATTAAAACAGTTATTCATACATTGTTCAGTAAGACGAGTCTGACAAAAGGCTAAAGCCGTGTCTGAAACTCTAAAATCCAAATATTATTAGGTCTCTGATTATTTGAAGAAGTTTTACTCAGTATTTGAACCTCAGTTCGAAATGATAAGAGATGGTTCCATTTTTTGTCGACGGAATATAGGCTCTGGCTTAACTGGCTTCCGCGTCTCGAAATCGGTAATCACTACTTCACGTGGTTGTTAACCTGCGTACAAGTGAATGGAGAGGAAAAAGTGGTGGCCAAAGTGTGAAAATGCAATTACTTATAGACAGATCCCAGCCACGTGTCCAATAAATATCCAGTCACCATTTGAAGGATTCGGACGAAGTGGTCTGGATCACGTCTGCATGAAGAGTATTCAAAGGTTTGACAACCCTTAGGAAATAGAAATCATGCCTGATATCTAATCTACTGTTTCAGGCTTGGCTTCCTTTTGTGTTCTCCAAGATTAGTGCTACGTCTAAGGTTCATAAGATGGATAACTCTTTTAGCGGTTGAATTTAGAAAATGAGACGTCTTCAGGAGGCTGATGGCAAAAAATGGAAAGCTTTCCTTTTACTGTCCCTTGCATTCGGAATATCCAATATCTGTCTAACCAACTTGTATAAACCAGTTGATTTCTTCTTGCTAGCTACTTGGTCTTGCAAAACGGTTTCGGGTCTTTGGCGGATTCCGACGTATTGCACCCAGACACTAGTCGGCTATAGCTCTGATATAGTGTCTGGGCACAGAATGATACGAAAGGAGTCCCACTGCTGTCTGTCAGACGTCTTCTTATGCTCCGGAAAGCTACCATTACTGACAGGAACGTTAAGCGGAATGATAGAGCTAGGTCTGTCAGCGACGCCAACATCATCCGGTCCTATGGGTGCGTTTTCATGTATAATTCGACCTCTTTTCTCTACCCTAATCCGCTCGTTATTTTGTCCACTGGTTGCTGTCTTTGATATGGTTCCAGGGCTTGGGGTGGATGTTGTTGCCCTCGGTGTAGGAAGTGTTTTGTTCGGCTCAGAACTGCTTAGGTTTTTGACCCTTGGTGGGCCATTACCGAAATCCTTTGGAAAGTGAATCTCCTCCAAAGTAGCGACCTGAACAGATAGCTGCTTTATAGTGGTAACCAGAAACTCATCAGTTACTCCAAGTAGGCCTGAGGCTAAGTGCGGTCTCCAGCGGCACTGTGGGGAATGTACCAGAACGACGTGCATGGGCGGCGCGTCATAGAGGTAATTTACTGATGTGGTACCTCCTTGTCACACAAGCAGTGCACCCACCTGTTGCAGCTGTTGCAGTCAAAGGCCGCATCACCTCTAGTTATGATAGGAACATATGGTGGGAGCCATCGCCGTGTCCAAGAGATTTGCCCAAATGCTGCTGTCTTGCTCCTTGACGTCTTCACCTAGTGCTTCTCATCGGTAGGTCGGAATAGGTGCCAGGTGTAGTAGGGGGCCCGCGTTTACTCGACTTGGAGCAGTGACGCTCACAGTGGTGTGAGGATTAGCGGCCCGGCTAAGTTCTAGTGTCACGAGCCGTAACCGTTCGGTTGACCTGCACCCAAGTAGTGCGTTCGTACCCTTCTTAGCCTTCTGCGTCACGTTTTGGCATCTCATAGCTCTAGCCCCGGTAACCGCTGAGAATAAGGTGGTCAGTGACTGAGGTGAGGCCGCAACCGAAGTGCTTCAAAGGCTTGCCTGTTTCGGAGGCACCGCATTTTATTGCGCATATAGTTAAATCGATGGAGATAGTAAGACTTTCAATAAAAGGGGAGAGCAGTAAAAATGAAAAGCAAGTAAACCGAAGACTTTCGACCAAACCTTCGATTGTTTGTCACGGCAACTGTGTCGAATCCCAAGAACCACCAAGTCCTGGAAGCAGAAGTTAGTGGAATAGGTTTCACTGGATACGCAGAGACCTGAGCTACAACATCAGAGTAAAACATGGGCACTGTGGTCGATTGTAACTCCATCTTAGTCAGTTTATTATAAATATCACACAGTGAAACAGTAGCATTTACTGGATAACGTTTCGGATATAATTTATTGTCCATATTCATATCAGGTAACTCCACAACTTCGTGACAGACTTTACACATTCCTAATTTTTTCTCTTTCTCTGTGATGACAAGGGTAGTGAAATTTTCCATATATCTGAGAAAGATGCAGAATCATTTCGATGGCGTGTGTTGATTTGGTAAACGAAGATTCGGCTGTCAATCTCTCCCTCCACCCAACTAAGTTAGTTTTCAACACTGCCGCCCTATCCCACCTTACTGTGTGATTCTGTGTCATCGCATGCAGAGCTATAGCCGAGTTTTTCTCTAGATTTCTTGTCTTATTAGAATCTACTAATCTTGATTTAGCCAAGTTTTTGTGCCCTGTTATTCTAATCAACCCTGGTCGACTGCTTTGACCTATGTACCTGACCTCACAATCATTGCAAGGGATTTGGTAAGCCAGATTATTTTGTTTAATTACATAGATAGGATCTTTTAACCCACAAAGCTTGTTTCCAAGCAAGTTTGTCGGTTTGAATGCCACTTTAATCCCAGACTTATTGAGAATTCTTCGTAATGCTTCTGAGGTGCCTTCCTTGTATGCTAACACAGCAGATGCCTTGAATTCTCTCTTAACTCTGTCACCAATATTACCATTAGTGGTGGGATTACTGTTAACAACATCTACTACTACTATTGCTAATATTTTTCTTTCGATTTCTTATGAATTTATCTATAAATTTTGGTGAGTAATTATTGGGACGTAGGGTATTTTTGATGTGTCCAATTTCTTGTCGCTGATTTCCCGATTTACTAGTAAGCTTTTTCGCTCAATCACTTAAGCACTCATCTAGGCCTACTTTAACTGAAATGGGGTGGGATGATTCGAAGTCTAGGTAGTGATTCGAATGGGTAGGTTTCCTATAGACAGTAGTTTCTAGATTTCCTTCTTGTGTTCCTTTAATCTCGCAATCCAACATTGCTATCTCACCTTCTTCACTGTCTAAGTCATAGGTAAATTTGCTTGTATTCACTACTGAATTCATATGTGCCAAGAACCTAATGATAAGTTCTGATTTCATTACTGTAAACGTATCATCTACGTATCGGAAACGCATCCAGTTCTTTGGGCCCGGTTCATTTTGTTCGGTTTACACCTGCAATGGACGAGGAAATCTCTTCTGCTTCCCTACCTTTAGCGCCTATGAGGCGAATGTTTTTGTGGGCCGGTAGTTACAATTCGCAGACTGATTGGAGAGCTACGGGCTGCTAGGAAGACAGGCGGTATTTCGTGGCTCCTGTCTGTAAATGTGCCTGAACGTAAACAGCAAGATGCTGGGAAAGGGCTTATGGGAATTGCACGAAAGGCAAAAGTAGATGACAATATTGGGCCAGTTGCTAGATAAGAGGTAGTAAATAATGTAAGCGTATCAATGACAGAGTTGGTGAGTGGTAAGTAGGAAGGAAGTTCTATCGAGTTAGTTAGGTTAGTAACTCCCTGGTTACTTCTTCGGTAAATCGTGCAAAAAAAGGTACCTTGAGTGAGCCTATTGAGGGGGCCATAACTACGTTTCACGGTAAGGGATACCATAAAAATAAAAATTTAGACCGGAGCCTAGTGTTAGCTCTTGGATGTGCTATCTTGATGGGGTCTCTTCGTGAAGGCCTTGTGGTCCATAGTGAGACTGCCCTCCCTAAAGTGGGTAAATCACGGTGTTCCGATCTTTTGGGACATGCTCCCTTTCTCTTAGGCCTAAAACTGATTCTGTCGCCCATCTCCATAGTTTCTAGAGGAAATTGGAGTGGTCTTCGAGTATTAGCGTGCTGCCGTGATGAAGACCTTAAGATGTGGCTGTACCTAAGATTCGAAAAATGAAGCAGTTCAGGGGCGAGAGGACCAAGCCGTCTACGTAGGAACCGTAAAATGGCTTTCTGCCTGACTACAATTTCTTCGCAGCCACAGTTAGTGTTTGGGTTGTCAGAGAAGTTGAGTCCTAAATCCTTGGCCATGGATGCTTTGGTGACAGCAAGGATACCCAAGTTCCATTGGAATTCGCTCGTCTTTGCTTCGTGGGTACCGATAGGCATTACTTTGCACATACTCAGGTTGAAGCCCAAGCCGTTTCGCGCCGACCACAACTTAAGTTGGTGCGTGCCATTGTGTAGTGCTGTGCAGTTGGCCTCTTCAATTACTACCCTGAAGACTTTGACGTCACAGCAGAAGTGGAGGATGGTTAGTGAGACCTGGTATAGCAAGTCGTTGACGAACAGAAGGAGCAGATATGACCCTTGGATTGCCTATTGCGATACCTCCGACGTCGATAGCCTCCGTTCCTGGCCCATTCTGTTCACCAAAGCGCAGAACAACCTACCTTCTAAGAACACCTTGAATCAAGGAAGTATGGGTTCGCTTATACCGGGCGACAGTATCTTGTGGAGCAGTGCTGCTGCTAGGACACTGAAAATGCATTAGCCAGGTCAAAAGAGGTAACGTGTACTGATTTTCTGTTGTCCCAGCCAAACGTCCAGTCGTCCCAGGAAATCAGCTAGTTGGTAGTAGATGAATGATCACTCGGAAGGTCAGGCTGAGCTGCAGTTTTTCTTGGTAAAGAGTCTTCGGATCTCTTCGACCATTAGGCTTTCTAATACTTTGGACAGAATATGGAGTGGGTGATCGATCCTTAACCGCTAGGACTTTGTCCACCTCCTTCCTTAAAAATGGGTGATAAGATCGCGCCCTTTTACTCCACGGGGATTCTGCATGACTCTAACGGGCGTCCGAATGGTTTGAATGCTAGATTTACGATTGCCACGGTGCAGTTCTTCAGGGCTGTTGGTCTCAGATTGTCGCGGCCGGGATACCTTCCCAGACGCAGCCTGGATAGTTTTTCCAATGCTTTTTTACCTGTGATGGGGATGCGATGGAGGTATTCGTTATTTATGGTCTGGTAAGTGTCGTATCGCATTCACGAAGGTCTGATATTAGAAGTAACAGGCTGTGCTCTGATGTGTGAGTTCAGGAGCTCAACTATCCTTAGACTGCCTGGCACCCCCGATGGGAACCTACGAAAAGATTTATTCCTTTACGGGTTGACGTTTTTCAACAGGAAGCAGTACAGGTTTGTGGAATTACTTTGTAACCTCCCCACTATGTTTGTCTGATGGCGAAACCTGCCGCTGCGGATTCTTGTGTCGCAGCGGTTGCTAATTTTTTTGCAGTTCACGAAGTTGGACGTGGCGTGATGAACGCCAATTAAACCAGGCCTGCTTTCTGATTTGAAGTAGCTACCCTAACCAGCTTTTCGGTCATGAGGTTTTCGCTGACGGTTGGCGTGTAACCTCTGGTACAATGCGACTGATAGCACCAATGATTACTTCCTTCACCCGCGTCCAGTGTTCATCCATTGTGAGACGCGTCCAGTCTACAGGTCATAACGTGTTCATGGGGCAGTATGTCATGCTCCCATGGCCGGCCTTGATGTAACAAGGTGAGGTCTTGCGTAACCCTGGTCGCAGAATTTTATGATTCCATACGCCAATCTTATATAACCACCGTCGTCGCTTGTCACGTTCTTATGGGGATTACTTGATATGGCCAGAGTTATCCACAGGTGGATATCTGTATGGCGGCCTTCAGATTTCACCCTTTGATTGCCACACAGTTTCTCGACAAATGGAAAATATAGTAGGACAACAAACGTGTGTTGCATCAAATATGTATATAAAATGCAATGGTTTGTATACTTGCATATTTAAGCGGCTGAGACTAGTGTCTGAGCTGTTTCCGGGCCTCAATAGATTTCAATCCCCTTGAGTTTTCGTTGCTTCACCCATTATAACATATACATACTGATTCGCATGTTTTATCTTGAAACTTCGAAGCAAAACGACAGGTTAAGAAAGGCTTCAGGGATATGCGGTTTCTGTTTCGTCAATTTCGTCAATCTTGAACACCCAAACACAGAAGCTCTTTAGTAATCATGGAGACAGTTATTACTAAATGATCGCTGGGTCAAGAGTTGGTTAGACACATTCGTTGTCGACGAAAAAAGCATCTTTCTCTAAAGCGAGCCCGGATAGGGCGCACTTTCTTTGGGCCCCCAACGCGCGGCACCACCCACTTTCTCTGAAACCGGCAGTCTTAACTACATTCTTCATTTTCTGACTAAACTATTTGGTGTGCCTCCCTTCCATCTCGAGGTGGATAGATGGAGAATGAAGCCACCCGTGATGATTACGGAGTTGCAGTCTGCACTGGAAGTCGTTGGGATTGCTCTAATGACCGGTTCCTTGTGGGTAGAGGAGCTGGTGGGGGAACGATGTGTGACCCTCACCAGGTATCCGGTTTGATGTGTGGTGAAGTAGCACCATTAAGATTCCAGGAACTGCGTTAGAGCAGTGCTGCTGACCACTCCTGTATTTAAACGAGAGCTTATGCACAGAGCTGCTACAACTTCCGCTCTGAGGTGACTATCTCTGCGGAAGAGTCCCACGTCAGTGACATGCGTCCCCCAATCAGAAATGCCCAGCGAGAGCCAGCGTTCTGCTACGAACATGGTGTCACTGTGCAGGAGTCTACGGAACGTTCTCGTCTGTGCTACTGTGCCTCCTAGTCCCCTGACGCTGCTACGCATACAAGTCGGGGTATGCGTGATGAGAGGAGAGAACTGGTTGCATAGTTCTGTATAGGGGCACTTAGGTGGCTGCGTCTGGGATCGCCCGTCCTCATGTGGCTGGCATGGCTCCAAATTTTGGTTCCTCACCTTGGGTTTGCTTGGGGACCGCAGCAGCAGGAGCTTCAGACCCGATGTGCCTGACTCACTGGCTTGTGCCTATCTGACAACTACTAAATCCAAAGATCTTTGCGTTACCGCCTAATTTCTTGCCCGAGGCGTCTTGGCTAAATCTTGCACATGCGTGTTGAGCCGCCCATGATGTCTTTCCCATTATACTATGCGCGTAGACGTCTGTCAGGCGGGGGTTTTGGTCAAGTTGGGAGCGAATGGTTTAGGGAAGGGGTTGACCTAAAGAGTCCTCTGACGCCGATACCTGGTACGCTATTGAGGCCAACTTTATTTGAAGGCAACTGTCGCTGTTGGACGCTGTAAAGTTACTGAAATTTAGCAGAGCGATCATTCAGCAGCTCACGTATCCCACATATTACCATAGAGGTATCTTTCATTGGATTCTTAGATGAAGATTTCCTCTCCTCCCACGGTGGTCATAGTTCGTCAGGCTTGGCCCGGATTTTGCGGGTGTTGACAATCTCTAGTTAGCGTGAGAGAAGGACAGGTATCTTCGGCTTCTTTAGCGGTTCTCAAGAATGCTCATAAGAGTGGTGACTTGGCCCGGCTCACCCGGCTGCCTAGGGAAAAGTGGCACAGCGAAGTGAGGGGGAGAGGGTCCCAACATCTAGCGGTAGTTGAGCCACGTTTTGCCGTCAAACGGTTCTGTCTTAACTCATATGAGCCTGTCGATACGTTGACCTTAGGCAAAGTGATCCAGCGGTCCCTCCTATCGCCTGCGTTCATCATAGGTGATACATCCGATTTCCGGGAAAGTTTGTCTTACATTTTATTTTGTTGTTTCTTGGTCGCCATGTTCACGATGCTTAGGCTGGGTTCCGTCAAAAGTCTAGACTGGATAGGGGGTGCGGAAGTTCGGCCTAATGTAGTCTTCGTGTGCGGTGGTGTGCAAGGCCGAAGACCTGGCTTTCTTTTCAGGTTCCTTCGTGCTATCCTTTGGTGATGACACTTTGTTCTGGGAGGTCGATGGCTTTTTCATTCGTGAGCGCCTCTTGTAGGTTCTTCATATGAGGTAAGAGAAGCTTTCTGCATCCCGATGAGATGTAGGAGAACCATTTGTACGTTTTTCGTTTCATGAGCGTATAGTTATGTCGGGTGCTTTGCTTTTACAGCTGCAGTGTACTCATTAGTGATGTAAGTTTCATGCGAACGCCTGATCGACTGTCATTATGACTTAAGCGCAAATACCGCAGTCACCAGATGCCATGGCGCGGGCTGCTTTCCTTGGAGATGATGCTGTTGTTTGTGGTGAACTGCTTATAGCTGCATTTATCCTCCTCTTCGGGCGTCGTCTGATCTCCTCCAGGAGTGGGACCACTTAGCGACACACTGAAGCTACCTGAGTCACATATATGGTGGCTACCAGTATCCTAGAGACAAAGGTTGGCCACTTCCTTAGGAGACTGATACTCTGTCCTCCCTCTGTTTGACTGAGGATACAGGCTGGAGTGTTATTTCGAAAACCATTTTCCTCCCTTAGCGAATGATCGCATTATCGGCCTCAGTGCATCACATCTACCGTTTTGAACGGGCATGGCAGCATTATATAAATATCAAAGAAGCATTTAACAGTGGAAGAAGGATCAAAGATTGGGTGCAGAGGAAGGATAGAATGTACGGAGGAAAACAGTGGATGTTGGCCCACTTCTAGACACATGTCACCTGGTCCTCTGCACTTGACCGACATGTTAGGCCATCAGTCCCATATGCATGTGTAGAATCAGAACAGATTGTTCCTGAGGAATGACTTCCCAAGGTAACCGAGAGCTAAGGCAGTTAGGAAGTTGAAACCACTAACAATCACCGATGAGGCGTGTACTTGTGAGTCCGAGGAATTATAATTGCTGGTTTTCTTCCGTCGAAAGGTATGTTGACGAACCTTCAGTAGTCGAGTATGTGCAGCTAACGGAGTGATGCGAAAGCCTATTTCTGATAACTGAAATGTTCACGACGGGGGTTCGTTTACGCAGAGTAGTCCTAGGTAGGAGAGAAGCGAACATTTTAACGTCACTATTCGAAGTATGCGAACATTTTGGTGAGAAGGTTTGTTCTCAAAGTGGCTCGGTGTTACACCTCTAGAAGCTGTCTGATTGGCTGCTTTATGCATTTCACCTAAGATGATGTGAGGACAAGTATCAATTCGTTGTGTTTGTCAAACAATCTCCAGTGCTGGATCAAGAGTGAAAGTAATTTGCCAGCAAGTCACGGACCATAATTTCACCGTGTCGCACCGATGCACGTAGATGAGTGAGCTAAATGGGTAGGGGATCGTAAGTGATTGATGAGGCGCAACGCAACAACATACCGAACGGCGTGGATGCTTGACCGCATACATCCAGTTGAACAAATCCCTGGAAACTATGGGGGTCAGCATCAGTGTCAAGTACCGTTAAACTACAGGCCATTAGTGTTGGTGAATTACGATCGACGCACCTCTTGTAGTAATAATAATAACAACATATTTCGAATGGTGAAGCATACAGACACGTGGCATTTTTACAGGCAATATCTAAATGTCATTTCCCTAATTAAGCTGTAAAAGTAAAGAGGTAAAGAATGCATCATAATCCCAAAATTGAAATAGGGCCATATGAGTCACTTGAAAATTCATCAAAGACGCATTTGATTATACAGTCCAAGTGGCTGTGGAAGGGTTACGTCTACCAGATTCGGTTGAATCAGTTTTTTCACAGCGTATGATTGAACTCACGTAGTGAGGTGGGGGCAAAGTAATGCGAAAATATACTTCACCTTGTAGTTGATGTGGCGGCCTTAGAATACGTGACAGGCATGTGGTCAAAGGTGAGTGCTGCAAAAGTTTTGAAAATTGGAGGTTAGTTCACGTTAGCTTCTCGGATGCCAACGTTGGGACGACTCATACTGCGAAATGAGCCTATTGTCTTCATTTCTTATTCATCCACATGCATGAGTAAATCAGCTTTTTAAGTGAGCAGTAGAGGAGAATCTAAAACTGAAGGGTGGCGGTTTTTACTGTGTTGCTACATTTATTTAAATATTAATTTGTGAAAGGCAGAAACCTAAATATGGTATGGCCAATTCACCGCTGGGGAAGCGATTATTACGGATTTCAAATTACTGACGAAATAGTCTTGATTGATGCGATCAAGCATGCTCAAAAAGATTGGATACATAAAATATATTCTTCTCTGATGATAAGTGGTATTAGCCCCTCAGGTCACTGCAGTTAGCGGCTCGGTAGTACATAAACCAAATTTTCTAAAGCCATGGTGATAGGACGGAAAGAAGTTAACAGATTTAGAGCACTTTCATAAACTCTCCCGAATTGAGGATTTCGTCGCTTTGGAAGACACACGTCGTAGGTTCATAAGGATGCATATCATTACGCCACTTAGTTGAATACCCCCAAACACAAACGTCATGTTGCTCATATCCAGTGATTTGACAGCAGTTGTTTTACTTGGGTGATGAGTAACGATCTGCTAACAGGTTCAGTGAGAACTGAGGTCTATTCCCGAAGAACAGAGGTGTGGATGTTTTTGGGATTCAGGGACCCATCCTTTTTCGGAGTCAGCAGTTTGCAGCGAGTCCGTTTGACCCTCAGATCATTAGCTGTTTCGTAGAAATGCCTATGGTCTGAGTGCACATGCTACCGATGACAGTATGCTTGTGAGCACTTAGGAACTGAAATTTCAGATATCTTAAATTTCACCTCTAGTCAGCCCGTTTAGACTAAACGAGTGGGAAACACTTCTCCTGATTGGTGTGTGACTGCCTTGCGAATAGCGCCTTACTTGAAAAGCAACGGTAGTGTTCTTGGCACGTTCGGTGAATTCAACGCTTTTTTCGCCTCTCAGTTTAGCACTAGCCTGAACATATTTTCAGGCACCATCCTTCGATTGTACTACCAATATATGTATGGTCTGTTGCAAGCCGTACGTTAGTTTGGGTTTCGGGCAACGTTGGCTATGGTTTTTTCCTGAGAGCTGTTTTATTTTTACCGAGTGCCTTAATTTTTCTGTCGAACCTTTTATAACCTATTCACATCAAATTCTGATACTGTACAGCATGACAGTATCCAGAAGAGCTTGCATGATGCATTTCAAGAATATCGGAGGCACTGTCTAAGTTGTGGCTTGTGAATCGTGAATACGATAAACTTACTAGCTCCACCATCGCGGATAGGCTGCTGTGTATCGAGAAATTATTTCGAAAATTCGCCGAACGGTGAATGTTATCCACTTTGCAGAGTGAAAAGAAAGTGCCAAAGGGGGTGGTAGTCGGGGGAATGAGACTTTGATCTTTAAATACCTGAGACCAGCACGTTACTGATTTCAGGGAGGGAAAGCCTGGTCATATCAGGACCACTGGTGATGATCGTAGCACTAAAGGTCACAGTCTCAGTGCAATAACTGCATCATTCCCCACCACCAAGGATCTCGACATAAAATGAGGCACTAAGAGAACACCTGGTGCCCAGAACATCGTTGTCGCAAACTGATTCCCAGTAGGCTCCCTTTGAGGTGGATCCCGTCGACGAATAGTGCTAAAGCCATATCTGATAACCACGGTAAGAGAAGGAAGAACGGTAGATTTAGGTAGATTGTGGTTATAAATGGTGCTACCGTAAGACGCGGATTCAGAGTATGTAGGGAAGCTGCACCTTCAGCTCAGCGCTCCGACCAAACAAGTTACCAACTGTGAGATTTGTCCATCTGAATTAATCACCGCTTCCAAGTTAAGAAATCGTTTGAGGGAAGGTGCATTTTCATATGCTTACTGAGCTGCAGCTCATGTATCTGCTTTCCGAGTTCCTAATCCTTCATACTGTATCTGCTTGTTAGGGGACTCGTCATCTTTGGATGTCGACACGTGGTCTGGTATAAGCCCTGCATTTTTACTTCATTCGGTACGGATTTACCGAACAAGAGTCCTAGATACAAAAACACTCAATAAAGGTCAAAATCCTCACAGAAGATTCATTTTCAGAATCTGTAGTATTTAAAAATGATTTGCTAAGTTGGAAAATTGGGCACTACGATTCACTTGTCTTGGTTGTGGTCAAGCTTTAGTACGGTTACTCCGCGCAAACGGTCATCTTGGAAATAATGGTAGGTTACTAACTATACCAATGAGTGGACACTGCAGGGAGACGTGCGTGAGAAACGAAAATTAAAGTGTAGACTAGGTAGAGTAAGGTATCAGACTTAATACTAGACATAATATTAGATGTGAGTCACCGCGTTTCTACCTGTTGTTGAAAAAGAAGACTTATCCCTCACGTGGTATGCAGGATCCTAATGGTTTACAAACTAGCTTCGCTAAGTAAGTTGAGCTGCCATTTCAGAAACTTTAGAATAAATTCTTTCAGACGGAGTGAATGACTTCAAACTGCGAGATACACACTGCAGAAGTATTAAGCCATGTATAATTTGCGGGTTTTAAAATCGAGGTGATAATAAAGTGCTTGAAAATTAGCAGATCTCACCGGGTTGTCAGCATTCACCCAAGGGTGATCACAGTGTGTGTCAGTGCTTCTTTTCTCATTGGCAGACCTACCTTTTTATTCGTTTTCCAAAACCTACGTCATCCCTTGGCTTTGCATCAGAAGCTATTTAGTTAGTTAAGTGATTATCATCTTGATTGGTAGCAGTCAGTTACAGTTGACTCCTCCTAGTCTCATTGATCCCGGATGCTCAATAGGGTCTCATACTCCCACTCGTTGATTCACCCTTGTCTGATGCTTTTTAAAACGACTTACCAGCAACCATAGATTCCACTTTTTGTCTTTCTCCTCTTGATTCTAGAAGTTGACAATATGGTATTTACCTGGTCGAAATCTTACGTTTGCAATTAATGTACCTGTGAGGATATGTCAGCTGCTTGTTGGAGCTTTCGAAACTGTCGCCAAGGTCTGAAAACAGGGTGGTTACGAACTGGTGGTCCATCCACCTTACAGGTTTGATGACGTGTAAATAATGATGTTACTACGAACGAAAGTGGTGTTTTAGACAACTGTGGGGCTATTGAAAATCTTCATTGCAAACCATATACTTTTGCACCTCTGATAAATCTGCTAGGTCCTACAACTAACCACCCGGTTGATCCACTCGTCAGCTTCGTAGGCATCAAAGCCAGTAAACCGCTGATTTCTTTCTATAATGTTATCGTCCCCAATATGCCTGAGAGTTTCACATTAAAGTGTGTGAAAAATGATGTACTCCAAGCCTATGGTGTGCGTCAGTCCGTGAGCATGTCTAGACCTTTGAGGCAAAGAACAAATGATTTTCCCGACCTAATATCATTCCAGTCCAGCTCAGCGGCTAGTACCAGATACTTCTGTGACTCAAGGATGGCCACAACGATGCTCAGATTATATGGATAAGTAAATGCACTTTGAGGCTTTACTCCCCGACAACGACGCATACTTAGTTCGAAATTTCATGGGATTCCACAGCAAGTTTCGTCCGCAGCAATATCCACTAGGGGGATAGTGATGCCCGTGAGCCATCCCAAACCACCAGATAACCGTGAAAACATGGACCAACGCAAACTGACAGGATACGTCCATGCCTGTTCATCAGCTGTTACACTCACAACCAGTGGCAAGTTAGTGAACGCTGACAGTGAAGGTGAAATCCTTTCCACCACTTGCTGAAGTTGATAATTTAGATGATGATAGTAATGACGAAGGTAATATCCATTTGACTCTGCTGAATGCATCGATAGAGCTCACGCCATCCTTTCAGCTACGATGGCGAAAACCGAGTGTGTTGACAGTATCCAGCCTCAAATTTCATGTACTGGAGACCTAAGCACAAAATTTCTAGTTTCAGTCTGCCCCCTAAGTCTATGGAACATCAAGAGTAATTTAATCGCTCTGAATATAATCACTTTGAACCCGCTTATCCTGGTAGTGCTACTAGCATTTATAAAGTGATCCCGTTTCCTGTCATGATAGTAATATTAGTAATAATATCTATTCCCGAATATGCACCGCATACCATTTTTACAGGTATGAATAAATTTTTGTATCAATTACATGTTTCTTCATAGAGGGCAATCTCGGTCCCCATCTATTCTATAGGTAGTGGACATAGGTGCTGGATGTTTATAAAATGGAACATCCCAGTAAATTACCTATGCACAAATAGGTTAGATAGATAAGTGTGAGTATTGGATTCGCAATAACAAAAGAACCAGGTGTCGTATTTGAACATTACATATAGTACCTGGAAAAAATGAAGCTGAGAGCCAAATACATGTATTTTTCAACTCCAGCGCCGGAAAGCACTAGTTTTCTTTGAATGCATCAAGTTGACGTCCGGAACACCTTGTGCACCATTTTGAAGGGTCGTGACAACCTTTTGCTAGATAAGTTTTGGGCTTTCATGATCACGTTCATAACTAATAAATCCCACTTTTTGATAACTATAAAGTTGTAGTCCGATGAACATTCTGTTTTTTGCTTATTTTATTCAGTTATTGTGGATGCAATTTCAAATCCCTTGATTTTTCTGGACGTCTTTTCATCCCTTGTATCTTGTTAAAACTAGTCTGAACAACCATTTGGTGACACAACACTTAAGCAAAACATTTACGCCACAGTTTTTAGAAAAAGCACACAGTCCCTACAAATTTAATCAACACCCAACCACCTATTAGATTAACCAGAGCTATAGCAGGTGAGTAGGTAGACCTACTGCCCCGCAATCCACCAAAGACCTGGAACCGTGCTGCAAAATCTAGAAGCGAGTGCGAAGAAATCAATCGGTTAACACTAGCTGGTAAAAAAAGATATTGGATATTGGGAACTACACGCACCTGTATGTCAGTATATTTAAGCAACATTTGGCTCCCCGACTTGTTACCGTTTTTGAGTGGAAAGCAAAAACGCGGAAAAAAAAAGTAGAAAATAAGAATTTGGTGCACCGATGGTTTGTGAAAGCCCAAAATTTCACCACATCCCAGTATTCACCACTGTATTTTGTCTCTGAACTCCTGATATGATAAAATTCAACGCACAACATCATAATCATTCGTCTCCGTATGGCTATACATAGCGTGTTTGCTACTTTTGCATAAAACATAAGTATTAGCCAAGTCTGTTTTATTTGAATTCTTAGAACTACATTAGCTGGTGGACGCTGTATTTCTTCACATAAGCCGTAGGTTATTTAAGAATTTTCCTTGTGCGAACTTGACAGACGCAGAGGCCAATCACTAATTATTCGTACTTGTAATATGCCCACGAATACGAGTCCAAGAAAGAATACATTAGCATAATCAGATGGAATAGTATATTTGCAAGGACGCGCCAAAATGCTGATGCCTTTCAACAAGCTGGTTGGATGGTCGAATACGAGCAGTACAACGTAACACGATACCGTACCAAATGGTGTGGATGCTTGACCGTGTGCCTTCAGCTTAGCGAGTCCGGTAAAACTATGAAGGTCAGCATCGACGTTGAATCTCCTGGAATCCTAGGCTCTTGGTTCCGGAAAAGTATGTGACGCTACAGGTAGTTTCCACTTACCCTTCTCTCTTTTCTGTCATGACATCTTTGCCTTCATTTTTTTTCATTCCGAAAAAGGACTGATAAAGAGAAGAAATATATTCTTTTTCAATTAGGTCTTCATCTTTGGTTCTACACTAGTATATGGGTTTACATTTCAGTCAAGAAATCGATCAAGTGGTGGAGGGTTGATAACCAGTAGTTATCAATTATAAGTAAGTCGTGAAAGTGATAAGTATGAGGAATGAAGATGCACTTAATCAACAGAAATTATACGTGATTAAATATGGTGTGTATAACAGTGTGAAACAGGTTATTCTCAGGAATTCTGCAGAGTAACTGGTAAAGTAAGTGGAGTGCTTATTATTGAGTGATCAGTCATAAACAGTAAACACTTACGGAGGAATAAAAAGCAAATGAATATCCGTAGAACAAGAGGGGGAAGAGGTGTACAAAGTAATACTAAAAGTTACATAATGGCTACAACCACGGTGATGAAAGTGATTTAACAAGCTTCTTTTGAATACGGACGTTGGGTTTGTAGAGTTGGATTGCAATAGTAAAAAGAACAGGTATTTTCTTATCGCATAGGTACTTTGGTAAATAGGATGTATCGAGGCGTTTAAGGTAACCATCACTAGACAATATCCCAGGATTGCTAAAATACATTGTAGCAATGGTAAATTGTAACAGAAGGTTGTATTGTAGTTAGTAGGAAAAGAACTATCGGCTACTGATCTACATCTACACCAATTCTCTTCCTACTCGAACCACTTGGGTACTTTTAGTCCGTCATACTCGCTATGAATTAACCTTACTCACCTAAGTTCTGCTTATCTTTGTACCCCTCCCCTCTTATTTGGGTGTACGTAGTTAACTCCGTCATTTCACTTTTCTTTGTCTTTTACTCACACAGATTTGTCGTCCTAGGTTATCCCTTACCATCCATAACTGTCTCTTACGACCAGTCCGAACAACTTCCTGATAACTCGACATCTGAAGAACTCAACTGCACTGCAGTCCCAGGAAAACTAACTAACATCAAATCAACAGTTGGGTATACCAGAGTTACTGCAGACGAGTGGCTGGATCTGCTGCACTGCAATCCGCTAAAGACCTGGAAGTGTTGCACAAGACCTAGAGGCGAGTATTAAGAAATCGACCGGTTTACACAAGCTCGTTAAACGGAGATTGGATATCTCACCAAACAGAGAAAAGCCAATAATTCCTAATCGGCGGGATTCTTCGTATATGGGTGGCTGAATCTGCAAAAACAAAAATCAATGAATATTTATGTAGCACAGTAACTTAAGTATTCATGTACAACGAAATCCTCTGAAATTTCTTTCTAATGAAGTTTTACCGAAACATTTTTGGTGGAAAGATAAGTCTGATCTCACCGCAGTAGCTTCTCCAGTGTGTATAACTGAAGTACTAGAACAAAACGACCTACCTGCTATTTGCATTTTAAGAAGTTTAGGTAGGAGTGAACAGCGATAACTTTAAGCCCAGACCAGTGGTTGTTTGGTCCATAAGGTGTATCCAAAAGCATCTCATTGATAAAAAGTTTCATACTGCTACTGATCATCAAGCCTTGAAATTCATTTACTATCCAGACAAATCCTCAAATTAGTCATCTTCCGCTGTAATTCAGAGATGGAATTTAGATTTAAATGTTTACGACCTGAACAAAAACAGACTAGAGATATACCACATGCGGATTTCTTGTCGCTTTATTTATCATTTAAGAGGTTACTTACTGATACTGACTGGTTATTAGTTCAACTGTTACCTGTTGACAGAACGTGACTTATACAGGATACTCAGAAGTACTGTGAAAGCATCATAAATGGAATGAGGAAGCGTTGGAATGCCCAGTGCAAGCATAGGTTCTCTGACTTCTATAACCAAAGAGATGAAATATCACTCCATCCTAAAGGATTTTTATGCTTGAACGACAGAGCCTACTTTATTAAATAATCCTTATCCTGCACATCTACGAGCTGCGAAAATAAAATCATTGGGACGCTTAATATGCTTGTGACTGGAAACCACTACTAACATTCCATGGAAGCCGAAGAATTGCTCTTATTGTCTAAATAAAAAGTTGTATGGAAAGTCATTATCAAATCCATGGCGTACATATCATGAGAAATGGCGACGCATTCATGTAGATTACTTTGGTATCCTTTTAAATTCATGCCATAAGATTCAAATATGGTGGACCCTTGTTACAAATGGCCAGAAGTAATACTTTTGGACACTCCTAATGGAAATTTTATTCATAGAACGATGGCGGAGATTTTCAGTACTGAGAGCATACCTGATGTTTTAGTTATTGATAATGGGACCCACGTCACCGAGATATTTGGTGATTGGTTCAGAGATATCAGTTGCCGTCATCTGTATACAGCCCTATGTCACCTCGAGTCAAGTGAATTGGCAGAGGACTTTCTATGAACATTAAAAGATGCTATATTGAATAAGCTAAAGAAAAATGAAAATCTCGTCATCATATGCCCGACAAAGTCTCTGAAATAGTATTGCTAAACAAATCAGATTATTTGGAAAAACTCCCACTCATTCTATCCGATGAAAATAAATTCTTAAAACAGACAACACAGAAAGATCCTACTGAGCAAACAGAGCTGCAGTTTTCGAAAACATTGAAGAAAATGAGAGATGAATCATGAATTAGCAAGGAAGTATATGAACAACTTCTCAAATCAAGTTCTACGATCTCCCATCTATACGGTCTCCCTAAAATACGCAGAGAAGGTATCCCACTCCGTTCAATACTAGATATGATAAATTCTCCAGATCATTCAATCGCAAAATGGCTTGTGGAGGTGGTGGAACCTGTAAATAAGAGGCTGTTGAACTACAGTCTCCGTGACACATTTGATTTTGTGAACTCAATAAAGAGTGTCAATTTGGCAGGTAAAAGAATGATTTCATTAGATGTCGTATCCCTCTTTATAAATGTCCCACTGACAGAAACCATCTGCTTCCTATGAGAATTCATTCAAAGTCATGACATAGATGTTGGTATCCCAATTCACTACCTAAAAGAGCTTCTTATTCGATGTACCTTCAATGTACACTTCAGATTTAATAATGAGATCTACAGGCAAATAGATGGTATGGCGATGGGGTCTCCATTAGGACCCCTAGCTAACTGCCTCATGGCAACCTGGAAAACATCAAATTATCATCAGCGATCAATGAACTTCATGTCTACAAAAGATACATGGATGATACTTTTATAGTTTTCGATGAAAATGTGAATCTTGCAAACTTGCTTCATACATTCAACAATGCCCACCCTTCAACCAAATTCACCCCAGAATCAAAATCAAACTCAACCTTCCATTTTCTTGATGTTCAACTTCAAAGAAAAGACGATAATTCACTTCGTAGGTCGATCTACAGAAAGCCTACATGGAACGGATAGTTTGTTAATTTTCAGAGTTCAATCCCGATATGCGGGAGAAGAAATCTTATTCATTCACTTTCCTCGAGGATTAGGAAAATACGTACTGAGAACACGGTTGACGGAGAACTGCAAATACTTTGACGAACTATACAGGAGAACGGGTTCCTGCTCAGATTCATAGATAAGAACAAAAAAAAAAAGAACCCAAGTGAAGGAAGACATTTGGCGCCAAAAAAGATTCTTTTGTTGAATCTTAAGTTCAAAAATGATATTGCTGCAGAGATCCTGAGGAAACGACTGTCAAAATCCATAAACAGAACATACTTCGCCACCAACCTTTGGATAACTTTCTCCTGCAAGAAACATTTTGGTCAATGTGTGAAAGACAGGCCGACGCATTGGGCCACATCAATGTGTGTATACCAGTTTACTTGCTCTTGTGGAGCTGAGTAAATCGGCCGTAACATGCGTCCGCTCGTAAAATGTGTCAGCGAACACTTTCCAGCCTGGCTTGCAAAGGTAGAACGCAAATTCATCTTCAGAACACCTCATGAACTCAGGCCACTTATCTCCTTTCGAGAGCCCGTTCAAAATTCTCTACAGGGTTCGATCAAACCACTCAAAGGAAGTAAAATCAAGACATCTGTCTATAGCTGAAGCACTAGCCATCCAGAAGTTCAAACCAGCGTTACGTTTACAAAAAAGATGCGTCTAACCGTTATCTTTACCATAACCATCATAAAGCCCTGTCTACCACAGATTCATTTTGTATCAGGCAACTACATATGTGTAGCTTATTCATTTTTCTACCCTGTAATAGAATGGATCTGTAATAAGTAGTCACGATTTTATTTTCATGATCCTGTCTATTCTCGTACTAAAAAAAAAAAAAAAAAAAAAAAAAAAAAAAAAAAAAAAAAAAAAAAAAAAAGTCACAAGTTTATCCGGTATCACATAATACGATTTCATCTCCATAACCCTTCGTTCAGTTTCCTACTTTGCCAAACATTCATCCTGTTTAATGTAATTACATTTAATTTCTTAATCGCCTACCTATTTTCCCACTCTAAACATAAATGTGTATTAATTAACTTCCTTTCGTCATTCAATATATTTTGCCCCCTGACCGGAAACAATTCTGGAATATTCTACCCACAGTTACATATATTCACGAATGTACAGCTTAGTAAATGACTTCGTCGAAAGGAAAAATTTTTTCTTCGCTGAAACCACGTCTTTTCTTTTCCTGTGATTTGAAGAAGTATTTTGATAAATTTCTGTTTCAGTATCGGAATGTAGGATATGTAGCTAATCGTGAAATTTCATCTGAACTCTTCGAATTCCGGATTTCTAGAACGCATTTAATAACTATGACTTCGTCAGATTTACGCTATTACCGCGGAGACGATGGTCAGCCTTCAGTAGGAATTATGCTACATAAAATGTAAGTCCGGATAGTGAAGATTTTGAACTTCGAATATCATTCCGTTCACAACAGACACACAAACCAACTTAAAACTATTCCAGTAGGTTGTTCAAATCATAATTCCAATGATCTTGTAGGGATGCGTGTTACAATTCCGTAACGTTTGATCAACCCTACTTAACTTGATGTGCTCTAGTACCTGCTTAACCAGTACTTTACCTAACGTGTAAGTACTGATAACAAAACACAAATCAAAAGAACTGATACGCAATGTATTTGAAGGAGCTATGTATTTAATTAAAGTAAGTGTAATAATAATGAATGAGGGAAAAGTTTAATCAACTTATCTGGCTTGTAAGGCTGAACTAGGGACTCGGAGTACGTGCGTGGTAATCAGCACAATGGAGCGCAAAATGGCGTCCAAGCCTGCTCGGATGCATGCTCGTTAAAACAAAACTTAAAACACCCTAAGCATCCGGAGGCAAGCTAGAGATTTATTTAGTTAATTTAATTTAAACTATTTATTTTAGCCCTAGTTATATTTTGGTGCCAGGAAGGTGCACTACAGGTTATCCCCCTCCTAGAAGGTTGTTGGGATACCGGCAACCTTCGATCCTAGGAGGCGACTGCGAGGCGGACACGCAACACCTTTCCATATTGGTGATGGAGTAGGTGACGTGTGGGTCTCCGAAGCTAGTGCAACTATGCACACCTACGAGGTAAGATAACTTTGCGTCTAGACGCAACCCTTCTCGCAGTGGTGGAAGGTGACCCAAAGCCTCCGTCTACTTTTCCCTATTGCTTCTTAATCTACCGGGGAGTGTACAGGGGGAAATTGGTACAAAGAGAACCGAAGAACGATCCAAGTAGCATCGTCAGCGGCCAATTGTATCCAATTTTCAACGCATTTTCTAGGTTCTGCAAGAAGAAAGAAATGGGACATTAGAGTGCTAAGAAAAGAAAAGCCAAACAATTCGAAGTGGGAGGAGTACAGAAAAAATAATAATAACCAACCAAAAAAATTTTTGGAAATTTAAATTGTATTTTTGGTTTTTCTTTTTTTTTTTTGAAAAAAAACTGTTTGCAAAGTAGTGAACAAGACTTGTGAAAACTTTAGATATGAAAACGCATTGATAGTGTATGCCACGACAAAGTAGTTGAAACTCCGAATTCACCAAGTGTGAAGTTGCGCTGGGGCTAATTAACGAAATCGGCGTATCGCTTGGGCCAATGTACACGCCTCCCAGCACGTGTAGAGGGTACTGGATCAGTGTTACTAGACGTGGCTCTTTTAGAAGGTTCAGGGTACGCGCGACTAAACGAGTCTGTTTGGGAGTCTGGCGGCAAGGGTTTTTCTAGTTGTGTCGGTGTAGAGGAAGGTGGGTCGTCCTCTATATAAGCTGCCTTCAAACGATCGACACTTATAGAATCCTGCCGTCCAGATCTGTCAATGACGAAAAACTTTTCTTTCCTACTGAGAACCTTGAAAGGTCCGTCGTATGGTGGCTGTAAGGGTTTACGTACACCGTCACAACGCACAAAGACGTGAGTGCAATCTTGGAGTCTTTTATCCAACTGCACCCGTCTACACTGTATCCGTGTGGATGGGGTTGGAGGCGACGCATGTGTAACTTAAGAGTTTGAGCATAGCCATGGATATCGGTAGGAGTTGGGTCACTACAGTCTGAAGCGACCATCTCACCCGGCAAACGTAAGTTACTACCGTAAACTAACTCAGCAGGTGTACACTGTATATCCGTCTTGAGTGTAGAACGGATGCTGAGAAGAACCAACGGCAGAGACTCAGTCCATTTCATATTGTCGACTGCCATTAGTGCGCTCTTAAGGTGTCGGTGGAATCGCTCCACCAAACCATTGGAAGCTGGATGATATGCGGTAGTGCGGATGCGTTTGCATCCCAACAGATTCATCAGCTTCTGGAAGGTAGCGGATTCGAACTGTTGGCCTCTGTCGGTTGTCACGGTGGAAGGGCATCCAAACTGTGAAACCCATCCTTCGACGAAACCCGACTTACTGTTTCGGCAGTAATGTTAGACAATGGGATGGCTAACGGCCAGCGAGTAAACCTATCGACACATGTCAGTAGGTAACTATATCCATCGGAGGGTGGAAGTGGGCCGACAATGTCTAAGTGGACATGAGCGAATCGTGAGTCCGGTTTGGCGAAAGTTCCAAGTGGTGGGATGTTGTGACGATTCACCTTGGAACGTTGGCACTGAATACATGACCGTGTCCAGTTTCGAACATCACGGTTAATACCAGGCCAAACAAACCTAGCAGATATGAGTTTGTCAGTGGCGCGGATGCCAGGATGTGAAAGATTGTGCAAAGCATCAAAAACATGCTTACGCAAGGGTAAAGGAACAACCGGTCTGGGTGTGCCTGTGGAGGTGTCGCACAATATTGACACTTCACTGTTCAGGAGCGGTAAACGCTGTATCTTCAGAGAGGATGAGTGTTGAAGTTTTTCAATCTCCTCGTCTGAATCCTGAAGTTCGGCAATCTTCCGTAAGTCGACTGCTCGAGGCAAAGTAGTGGTGCAAACGCGAGACAGTGCGTCCGCGACAGGGTTATTCGCACCAGAAATATGACGGATGTCCGACGTGAATTGCGAAATATAATCTAGGTGACGTAATTCACGCGGTGAATATCTGTCAGTAGTGGTGTGTAAGGCATACGTCAGAGGTTTATGGTCGGTAAAGATGATGAAGTCACGACCTTCCACAAAATGACGAAAATGTTTCACTGAGGCATATATGGCGAGCAGTTCCCTGCCAAAAGTGCTGTACCGCATTTCGCAGGTGGATAACTTCCGAGAGAAGAATGCAACTGGGATCCAAGTGTGATCCGAAAGTTGTTGCAACACAGCTCCAATGGCCGTGTTAGAGGCGTCAACCGCAATGCTAAGAGGTAGGTTTACGTCTTGATGCACCAGCATCGTGGCGTCTGCTATTGCGGTTTTGATCTTGCGAAATGCTTCTAGTGCCTCAGGAGTCAAGCTGAAAGTTTTACATTTACTTTTCAGCAGGTCGGTCAGTGCAGTCAAAATGTGCGCACATTGGGGAACGAAGCGACGATAATAGCTCACCATACCCAGAAACACACGCAGAGCTTTAAGTGACGCTGGGACTGGGAAGTCTTGGATCGCCTGTACCTTTTCAGGTAGTGGGCGAATGCCTTGCTCGTCGATAACGTGTCCCAAAAATTTTAGTGAACGAACGCCAATCTGGCATTTGGCCAGGTTGACTGTCATCGAATGCTCTGACAGTCTGGCGAAAACCTGTTTCAAGTGGTTAAAATGAGTGTCTTCGTCTGGACTAGCGATTAGTATATCGTCTAGGTAGGCATAGGCGAAATCGAGTCCACGTAAAACATCGTGAATAAAACGTTGGAAGGTTTGTGCTGCATTGCGAAGACCAAAAGGCATACGGAGGAACTCAAAAAGACCAAACGGTGTAATGACGGCTGTCTTGGGAACATCATCAGGATGAACCGGGATCTGATGATATGCACGCGTCAAGTCAAGCTTACTGAAGATAACCGAGCCTTTTAAAGATGCAGTCAAGTCGTGAATGTGAGGGACTGGGTAACGATCTGGAATCGTTTTAGCGTTGAGCCTTCGGTAGTCACCACAAGGCCTCCAGTCCATGCCATTGTTCTTGGGTACCACATGCAAGGGTGAAGACCATGGACTGTTGGATGGTCTGATTATTCCCATTTCAAGCATGTGTTCGAACTCGGCTTTTACAGCACGCAGTTTCTCCGGGGATAATCGCCGTGGTTTCGCAAACACTGGCGGGCCAGTCGTCGTTATGTGATGAGAAACGTTCGAAGTCACACAAGGGACACAACGACTTGGCTTAAAGACATCCGGAAAGGACTGAATGATAGACGCGTAGGGACTAGAAGCGTCCGTCGTGCAGTACACGGGACTGAGGGGCGGCGTCTTTGTGACTATACCGGAAACAGAGAGTGTTGTGGTAGAATCTATCAACTTATGCTTGCCAGCATCTACCAGCAGCTGATAGTGCTGCAAGAGATCCATACCAATAATGCCGGTGGTCACATCTGCCACTATGAAAACCCAACGAAAGGGACGACGCAATCCAAGGTTGAGATCGAGGAATCTCCGACCATAGGTTGTGATGGGCGAACCGTTGGCGGCACGAAGTTGCAGAGACATTGGCCGCAGACGCTCTTCCTTCGTAGGTGGGATGACGCTAGCTTCTGCCCCAGTGTCAACTAGGAAGCGTATCCCAGAATGTCGATCAGTGACGAAGAAGAGGCGACATGGAAGTGGCTCGCCAGCGACGTTAGTCGCCGTCACGTGCTGGCTCACACGTTTCCCGCCTGGTTAGCCTCGAAGGTGCAAGGTCGAGTGCACCTTTTGGCATTGGCACCATAACGTTTATGGTACCAGCACAACCTGGGTTGGGATTGTCGCGATTTGGAACGTCTGCTACCGGTACGGGAGGCAGACCTGTTGCGCGAGCGAGACGTGCGACCGTTGGAAGAACTACCAGACCGCATTTCGTTCCTGATGCTGCACAACTCTCATACAATTTCGAGATGTGAGCTATAACATCGAAACTTGTTGGCTCACCAGCCGAGGGAGGATGTGGGTTTTTGGACGAATCCGTGGCAGTAGACAGTGCAGCTGAGATACTAGTGTTGGGTTTCGTAGCATCCACAGCTCTGTCAGCCGCTTCCGCCAGCTCTATTAAGGGACACTTATGGAAGGGTGCGAGGATCCCTTGAACCGACTGTGGTAACCTCTGTAACCACAGTTGCTTGAGAAATGCTTCATCAATGTTGAAGTCAGCAATCAGCTGCTTCATCTGACGAAGCAGTTGCGTCGGCTTGCGATCACCCAGATGCACATCCCTGAAAAGTTCTTGCACTTTCTGCTGGTCAGTAAGTGCAACACGTTTGATGAGGGCGGTTTTGAGGCGATCGTAAAGATTCGGTGCTGGGTCATCTAGC
Source organism: Heterobilharzia americana (assembly GCA_944470555.2). NCBI lineage: Eukaryota > Metazoa > Platyhelminthes > Trematoda > Strigeidida > Schistosomatidae > Heterobilharzia > Heterobilharzia americana. The sequence goes on from OX104128.1 coordinate 49,425,430, forward strand.
ACATCTGAGACGTCTTCGATCACATTTTCCGGTAAGCTGACGATGACTAAGTTGGACTTAGTTTCTTGTGATTGAATGTGTCTCAAGGCAAACTGAGCTTCCACATGGGAGAACCATGCAGATGGTCTGTGGGCCCAGAAGGTGGGAAGCTGGAGGGTTACGGCCATCTGCGCAGTCGAGTCGTTATCCGCCATTGATCAGGGAATTAACGAGGCACGATAGTGATAATAAAAAAAATTACAATGCAAAAATAACCAATGAGGAGTGCAATAATAAAAAAAAAACGCTAGACGTGCCAAAAACAAAATAGGCCAGACAAATCAACGCAAGAGAACAAAGGTACTAGACAAAGTAAGAAGTGATACTCGGGCTCACCAATTTTGTAGGGATGCGTGTTACAATTCCGTAACGTTTGATCAACCCTACTTAATTTGATGTGCTCTAGTACCTGCTTAACCAGTACTTTACCTAACGTGTAAGTACTGATAACAAAACACAAATCAAAAGAACTGATACGCAATGTATTTAAAGGAGCTATGTATTTAATTAAAGTAAATGTAATAATAATGAATGAGGGAAAAGTTTAATCAACTTATCTGGCTTGTAAGGCTGAACTAGGGACTCGGAGTACGTGCGTGGTAATCAGCACAATGGAGCGCAAAAATGGCGTCCAAGCCTGCTCGGATGCATGCTCGTTAAAACAAAACTTAAAACACCCTAAGCATCCGGAGGCAAGCTAGAGATTTATTTAGTTAATTTAATTTAAACTATTTATTTTAGCCCTAGTTATATTTTGGTGCCAGGAAGGTGCACTACAATCTCCTTACTAATTTTAATTTTGGGGAACGTTTTGAGATCAAAACAAATAATTTCACAGAAAAACCTGGTGCAGCATCAATAAGAAGATGCGCAAAGCATACAAATATGGTTAGACTTTTAAGATAATGCAAAGAGTCATTATGGGTGTGGAAGATGCGTTGAATAACTATTTCAATGGTTGGAACATATAAGTGTCCATTGTCTCTTGTTTTTACTCAATAGATTTTTAAAAAATACAAAGAATTTCGCAAGATACGAATTCTTGACTTCTTTGTATTTGATGGGATTTTTCAGTTTGTGAAATTTCTGTTATCGCTAATAGCAATACAGTTATCTAGTACATCGCTGACAGACCCTAGTTACTTATAATTAACTACTGCATGAACACCTAAAATTTCGATTGAATAAATTTCATACAATAAACAAGCTAAGTGTAAACAATACGATGACTGAGCTCAGAGATTCATTGACTGCCAGACACTAGTCCATGTTTACCACGGACTAAGCTGCGATAAATCTTTGTAAGGATAAGGAATATGGTTCCAACATAAATTTATCGGAATGCACTGTACTCAAATATTTGCTTAACGCTTCTGCTCGACGAAAAATATGAAAAAGATCATGAAAGTTATGATTTACAGGAGCACAAACAATTTTTATGATAAGACATTTATGCTGCCTGAGTATTTGCATAATCCTTGATTCTTATTATGCTGCACACAGTTGTCGGACTGATGTCATGTTCTTTTTGACAAGTCAGGTCAGTAATATCTCTCACTGGATCGGGAGGACGAATATTCAAGGAAAACTTGCAATATATATGAGCTGTTTGGAATGAGGCTTCTGGTTTTGTGCTTACTGTGTCGTAGATGTACTCCTAACATCCGTCTCGGTTAAAGCTACCAACCTAGTGAATCTACTGAAGAGATGTAGCCATGAGTCATCAGAACCGTTATTATCGTGCACATGAGCAACTCACCAGCCAGAGTTGTTCGCACTGATCTTTTCATGAATCTGGAAAGCCTATTCTTGCTTACAGTTTCTAAGTAATATTTCGATTACATGAATGTTTCACAGTACTGATGAGCTTCAGACGATTGTCTCTATAAGCATTATTAGCGGAAACAACTTAAAGCCACTTTGTTAAAATGTGGTTACGAAATTCCTTTGAGATTTTACAACAGAAAGAGACATTTACTTATTCACTGTGGCTTTAAATATTTTATTTAAAATTTCTGATTCTCGCCTGCCCACTCATGATGCTTTGTCACTTGGATGGGAAGATATAAGACTGGTCGAAGGGACTCTAGGTTCTCGTGATGAGAGAGATATTTACTCGTGGAACTAGACTGACTATCTTTGTACACTTGAACATAGATTGTTACGAAAATTCAAGTGAATGGATATATCCGAATAAAAATACTGCTACCAGAATGATAAGGTTGTGTATGTATCATTCAATAGTCTGTCCTTCTGGTAAAAAATTGTTACAAGTGTAAAATATTATGAACAGGTTATCTGTTGAAATTTCTTGTCAAATGCAGCAACCTCAGCTTTTGCCATTGATTACGACAGATAGATCTACCATATACTTGTCAGTTTGGAGAGTAATGGTAGTGACTAGGTGAGGATTGTACAATCCGCAGACAATTTCTCGAGAAAGTTGGTTGAGGAGATAAAAGCTCCGATTGGACAGTTGAAAACATGGAAATTTCCTATAAGCATGAAAACGAGGTATGACTAGTTGGTACTGAAGAAGCTCAGTTGGTAGACTGTCAAGATGGTAATCTGGTGGCCACCAGCTCTGAGTTTGCCAATACCTAGGTTTGCTTTCCATTTTTGCCCAACACCTTTTGTCAGTAATAAATTCATTTTTTGAATAAGCATCAGTCTCAGGATAAAGCATAAGTAGGCAGTGACATACTGAAGTAAGAAGCTATGACAATAAGAAAAAAGTGGTCTAATTGTCTTGCGATGTTGCAGATACCTTCCCCATAAGGTGTGTGATTAGATACAGTTGTAGGGGTAGAGAAATGAAAACTGTGAGAAACAGAGAAAAACTACTCAAATAAACCAGCTAATAAGTAAGTTAGTAGTGATGGGATAATGAAGCGTAGCAGATATATAGATAATTAGCCAAATAATTCACACACAAGTAGTAGCAAGATACAATAACTGTATATAAGTCGTTTTGGTCGTATATTTTGATACTTGATGGAAGTGAAATACAAGAAATGTGTTTGGTCACCTTTGCGAATCCTCATCTGAATGTACGCACACCTTGGTGATCGTTGATGTTCTAAATGTGGCTAGAAAGCAACAGGGTACTATGCCATTGGATAGTAAATAACGGTAGTCACATCTTCGTAGGTCGGATTCATTTCATCAAAATTATTTGATATTTCTCCCTTTTCGACTATGAAAGACGAAACTGTTAAAACTCTTATATATATCGGGTCTTATTTTACCCTCAGTCATACGGCTATACATTCAGCGGTGGTGGAAATATGTTTCTCCTTGTTAACTTAGTAGACTGGTACATCAAAACCTGGCCTGTGAAACAATGTGCAATGGGTTATAGTATTAGATTGAAAATCAACATTAAGTGACAATAAGGTGCATCCAGCTGACAAATGTTAAATAAGAATGAAAACGTTCTCGTGATTCCAATTTAAACCACCACAGAATATTTTCAAAATAAAGAACTACCAGATAGCTTTGTAAATATGATTAAGTCGTATAGAGGCACATAAAGATAAGGAAGACGATAGCTTCGAAAGCAGTTATAAAAAGACACATGCAAATAATAAAAGGGCTTATATTTATCTAAATTCGATCAGCGCCAAAAACTGAAAGGTTAGAAGTAGTTTAACAGTGCATGTATTTGTGCAAAACAATTAAAATCAAACAAACTACACAGTAGACCCAATTTCAGAATTTTACTTTTTAGGTGGATCACTTGAATGATTCATTTGTAGAGCATCTCAAACTTTTCGAAATCACATTACTTCACTGATGTTGACGCTTTTCTGATTCTAAGTATGTGTGTTCAAGCCCAAATATCTTCATGTATTCTTAACACTCACAACGTTGGGAATCTGCTAGTGTCAGACAACGTAAACACAGAAGTGGCAGGTGAAAATAATGGAGAATGTATTCACAATGCAATCAAATTCGAAATTGTCATTCAAATATAGCATAAACAAACATAAAGTTACAATGTTAGCGTCAAATATGAATTATATCGACGACCAAGAACGGAGATATGAAAGAGAATGTCCGTATTTGGGAATAAAGTGAGAATGACAAACTTGTAATTCCACTATTATCAAGAAGTTTCTACAAAAGATACTTTGATAACATGTTAATCGTGTGGAACAATAATTTCTATTTGTATAAACTGCTACAGTTTTCAAATGAATGTCACTACCCAGTAAAAAAAGTCATCACTTAAGATATTATAAACATGAAAAGACGACAGAAAGCTTAAGAAATCTATTTATCGAAAGTCCAAGTGGAGTAGACTAATGACAAATGCGCATTATCATCAAACGTTAAAAAAAAATTGAATCGGTTCCATTTCCTCTGGAATCCTAGGATTCGTACTTCTGACCCTTCAAAAAAATTCAACTTCTGAGATAGAAATTTGTCCGAAATCGATATTCAAAAGAATCCACAGGTAAAAATCATCAAAATCATAGTGCTAACTATCAGCCATCCATAAGTGCACAAAAGCAAAAGAAATTCTTGGATTTGGAATTAAACGGAGATGTAGAAGTTAAGGTGCCGAAATGCAGACGAATGAAGACTGTCAAAATAACATTCTATGCAGCCAATCTACAAATCAGTTATCCTAGTCCCTCATTAGTGAGCACATGTAGGAAAGACAATTCACCAGTACTAAAATCCTTCACGTGAATAAATTAATTAATCTGCAATTGCGAAGGTGCACCAATAAGGTGTAAACAGAGACATATAATTCAAAGTTTGTACCAACACCATTCACAGTGAGTCAGTAGAGAAAAAAAGGTTGACTAAACAGCTGAATATTGCAAAATAGCACTGAACGAGAAAAATGCGACAAAAGAAACATATCATTTACCATAGATTCAGCAAATCCAAGCAGTCAAATGAAGCGTATCCATAATTCAAACAACAAAAGTATCCATCTTGGCAAACATTTCCACAACATACAAATCATCATACCTCTAAATCACTAACTAGCAAATATAACACACTGAAAATTTACACAAAACATCAAAAACGAAAACACTAAACACGAAGTAACTACTCAAAAGTAACCTCATGAAGAAAATGTCAACACAAACTGAGAAATCAAAGATTTCTCAACAATAAATAGTAATGTACTTCAACCTGGTCTCATGCCATCACCTACAGACTTCAATCTCACCGACCCGTAATTGTGCACACCCGACACATCCATCTCGCTGCTTCTCAACATCCCCCGACACACACATCTTGTGATTGTACTCATAACTGACTGGATCAATATCACATCACCTGAAATCAACACACATATTCCAATCACATTGACAATGATCAATTCAACTTGACGTTGGTCAACGTGGTGAGCACGTTTCTCATTCTCCTCAATCGACTGTGAGTAGTTGTATTTGTAGCTGACGAGTGGATATATCACTTGTAGGTATTTCACAGATGAGCCAGACATGAATAGCAAACAAGCAATGGTGAATCTGATGTCAAATGTTGATATGATACGACCAATTGATATCCTCATATCTCGTATTCACTTTCTTGTCTGAGTGAAATGTGTCCCATGTAATTAAGTGTGCTTTAGTGTTTGAGTGTGTGTGACTATGTGTGTGATTGTTCGATTGATAGAAAACTGAATGTAACTGGATGTGCACTTGAGGTTGAAGATTCATTGATTTTCTGTGTCTTTTAATCGTGTGAGTGCTTCAATGACGCTGAAGTCAATAAATTTCTATTCAGTTTTACATGTGTCAACAGATATTTATGTGGTAGTATAGTATCACTAAAAATACGCTGACAGTTGATTCAATTTACCTCCCACTGAGACCAGCATCCGCAATCTGAAGCTTGCTAGTCTGTTCTAGACTAATCAGTTCATATCATGTCTGAGTGTCTAACATATCTCAAAATTTCCTATCTCGCTAGTTAGCTTTGGTAAACTCAAAGAGACCTGCCAGAAATTTGAGTCAAACTACAATGGAGGATGTGCCAATGAGAAACTGGGAATTGGCAATCGTCGTGAATTTATCTATTCTATTCCACTAGTTAACATGGTTAAATCTCAGTGCACACCTCTTTATTATTATTATTTGTCCCTTGGGTTTCTAGTGGAAAATAGAGCTTCAGTAGCACATCTCATTCCACTCTGTTCTCTCCGGTCTTTTGAACCTGGCACCACGAATGCCAACAAGCTTTCATTTATTCTTCACACAATCTCCTTCATGTCACCCTTGGACACCCAACTCGTAGTTTCCCATTTGGATTCCACTTGATGGCCTGACGCGTGATGTCCCCGAATGGTCTTCTCAGGGCATGCCCAATCCATTTCCACTTTCTTCTGCATATTTTTTGAGGGATAGGTTCTTGGTTAGTTAGTTGCCAGCCAGAGTTCATTGTTGCTTATTTATTCTGGCTGTCTGACCTTAAGTATCGAATGAGCGTAGGTGGCAACTGTTGATGAATATCTGTAGTTTGTTGGGAATGCTTTCCGTGACGCGCCAAGTTTCTTATTCAATGATGCATCCAGATATTACGTGCATTGCTTATAGACAATAGGTTTCCAATTCTAATGCATTTCCACTTGGCCTTTATTATTTCGTCCTGTTGATCAAAGATAAACCACTCAAATACATATCTTCTAAAATGTAAATATCGTCTTTTCTATTGGTCTGCAGTTTATCATTGTTATAAATTACTTGATAGCCTATAGAGTTGTTGATTCGGGATATGGGTGCTCCTCACCATAATTTTTGGCGTCAATGATGGTTGGACATTGAAGAACGCTACTTTCAATCATACAAACATTTGTCAGTATTCAAGAATATTTCTACAACCAGCTGACCCTGATTTTGAATATGAAACTCGCTTCATTGGGAGAACTTTCATCTATGTAAAATTGGGTTAATGTGTTGGAAACGTGCAGCTGTTGTTTTGACTTACAAGAATAAGAGAAACTCGGCTGTTTTACGAATCATTAGGCAACAGCCCACGCGACAAATAATTTGCTGAACAAAAGTGAAGGGAAGCTGAATATAACCTCGGTGGGAGCATGAAACTGGAACTGGTGACCACATCCACACATATAAGGACAACAATAGAAAGCTCAGTGCATTTTTCTAGCTTCTTTGATTGTCACGTAATGAGTTATCTCTCTTATTTACATTAAATGTCCATAATTCTGTAGGAAGAAGAGTACTAATAAGCAGCAGATGAAGGGATTATTTTTTCTCATCTGTTCCGTCCATTCTTCTTCTTCTACTTTACATCTCTAATCAATCAACAGATCTTTTGAGGTCTGTTCAAATCTTATTGATTAGTGCTAGTGAGCAGCAATTTCCTACTTACAGCTTGGTGTTTTCTTCATCAAATTACCTGACTTCAAATTAAGGAGTGTCATTTGTCCACGAACTAGTCAAGAAAAGATTCTTGACAAAATATATGAAGGAATGAATGCACATGTTTACGTGTAGCTACATGAAGTTGCATGCATACCTGCCACACACACGATAACTATGTCGCCTTTAACAATCTCGAATGTTTTCTTTGATTTCGCTTTCTTCAAATTTTGATGATAACAGCTACTAATGTACTTGCGGGGTTCAAGTAGAAGTATTGCTGAGATTATGTAATGTGTTAACTTTGTGCGGCTGAACTTAGTAAGTAAGCACAACAAAATGTAGATTGCGTACATGAAAGTATTTCAAGGTAAGGAGCACAAGCAACCAAAACTTCAGCAAATTTCTGCGAATGCATTAATGGGTAGACCTATTCTAGATGACGACTTGCTTGCTGTTGTTTCCAAAACAACGATGTTGGTTGCATACAAATCATTTCTTGTGATTCTGATTTGAGAATGGCGAAACGACTGATTTGACCTTGGTATGTGCACAATTGATAAAAAATATCGCAGTTGTATCCAGCGTATTCGGATAAAATAGCCTTCCACTTCTATTCACATGGCTATTCTGCAACATGTCATTGTAATATGAAGAAACTTGAAGATGCTCCATTGATTGTTTTCATCGAAAATAGCAGAAGTGATATTCTTAGTCAACGCACAAGACTTCCCTACAGTCTTAAACTGATTATGAGAGAGTATTAATTAGGTGTTTTCCTGTGGCGAATACCAGGTGAAATGTGGCATTTTGTTACGTTGTTTCGTGTTGTCCTGGTGACCGATAATTTCACTTGTACAAGTCGATAATCATGACACCCTTAAGATATCAACGAACTTTAATTTCAACAAAAATATGCAGAAGAAAGTGGAAATGGATTGGGCATGCCCTGAGAAGACCATTCGGGGACATCACGCGTCAGGCCATCAAGTGGAATCCAAATGGGAAACTACGAGTTGGGTGTCCAAGGGTGACATGAAGGAGATTGTGTGAAGAATAAATGAAAGCTTGTTGGCATTCGTGGTGCCAGGTTCAAAAGACCGGAGAGAACAGAGTGGAATGAGATGTGCTACTGAAGCTCTATTTTCCACTAGAAACCCAAGGGACAAATAATAATAATAAAGAGGTGTGCACTGAGATTTAACCATGTTAACTAGTGGAATAGAATAGATAAATTCACGACGATTGCCAATTCCCAGTTTCTCATTGGCACATCCTCCATTGTAGTTTGACTCAAATTTCTGGCAGGTCTCTTTGAGTTTACCAAAGCTAACTAGCGAGATAGGAAATTTTGAGATATGTTAGACACTCAGACATGATATGAACTGATTAGTCTAGAACAGACTAGCAAGCTTCAGATTGCGGATGCTGGTCTCAGTGGGAGGTAAATTGAATCAACTGTCAGCGTATTTTTAGTGATACTATACTACCACATAAATATCTGTTGACACATGTAAAACTGAATAGAAATTTATTGACTTCAGCGTCATTGAAGCACTCACACGATTAAAAGACACAGAAAATCAATGAATCTTCAACCTCAAGTGCACATCCAGTTACATTCAGTTTTCTATCAATCGAACAATCACACACATAGTCACACACACTCAAACACTAAAGCACACTTAATTACATGGGACACATTTCACTCAGACAAGAAAGTGAATACGAGATATGAGGATATCAATTGGTCGTATCATATCAACATTTGACATCAGATTCACCATTGCTTGTTTGCTATTCATGTCTGGCTCATCTGTGAAATACCTTCAAGTGATATATCCACTCGTCAGCTACAAATACAACTACTCACAGTCGATTGAGGAGAATGAGAAACGTGCTCACCACGTTGACCAACGTCAAGTTGAATTGATCATTGTCAATGTGATTGGAATATGTGTGTTGATTTCAGGTGATGTGATATTGATCCAGTCAGTTATGAGTACAATCACAAGATGTGTGTGTCGGGGGATGTTGAGAAGCAGCGAGATGGATGTGTCGGGTGTGCACAATTACGGGTCGGTGAGATTGAAGTCTGTAGGTGATGGCATGAGACCAGGTTGAAGTACATTACTATTTATTGTTGAGAAATCTTTGATTTCTCAGTTTGTGTTGACATTTTCTTCATGAGGTTACTTTTGAGTAGTTACTTCGTGTTTAGTGTTTTCGTTTTTGATGTTTTGTGTAAATTTTCAGTGTGTTATATTTGCTAGTTAGTGATTTAGAGGTATGATGATTTGTATGTTGTGGAAATGTTTGCCAAGATGGATACTTTTGTTGTTTGAATTATGGATACGCTTCATTTGACTGCTTGGATTTGCTGAATCTATGGTAAATGATATGTTTCTTTTGTCGCATTTTTCTCGTTCAGTGCTATTTTGCAATATTCAGCTGTTTAGTCAACCTTTTTTTCTCTACTGACTCACTGTGAATGGTGTTGGTACAAACTTTGAATTATATGTCTCTGTTTACACCTTATTGGTGCACCTTCGCAATTGCAGATTAATTAATTTATTCACGTGAAGGATTTTAGTACTGGTGAATTGTCTTTCCTACATGTGCTCACTAATGAGGGACTAGGATAACTGATTTGTAGATTGGCTGCATAGAATGTTATTTTGACAGTCTTCATTCGTCTGCATTTCGGCACCTTAACTTCTACATCTCCGTTTAATTCCAAATCCAAGAATTTCTTTTGCTTTTGTGCACTTATGGATGGCTGATAGTTAGCACTATGATTTTGATGATTTTTACCTGTGGATTCTTTTGAATATCGATTTCGGACAAATTTCTATCTCAGAAGTTGAATTTTTTTGAAGGGTCAGAAGTACGAATCCTAGGATTCCAGAGGAAATGGAACCGATTCAATTTTTTTTTAACGTTTGATGATAATGCGCATTTGTCATTAGTCTACTCCACTTGGACTTTCGATAAATAGATTTCTTAAGCTTTCTGTCGTCTTTTCATGTTTATAATATCTTAAGTGATGACTTTTTTTACTGGGTAGTGACATTCATTTGAAAACTGTAGCAGTTTATACAAATAGAAATTATTGTTCCACACGATTAACATGTTATCAAAGTATCTTTTGTAGAAACTTCTTGATAATAGTGGAATTACAAGTTTGTCATTCTCACTTTATTCCCAAATACGGACATTCTCTTTCATATCTCCGTTCTTGGTCGTCGATATAATTCATATTTGACGCTAACATTGTAACTTTATGTTTGTTTATGCTATATTTGAATGACAATTTCGAATTTGATTGCATTGTGAATACATTCTCCATTATTTTCACCTGCCACTTCTGTGTTTACGTTGTCTGACACTAGCAGATTCCCAACGTTGTGAGTGTTAAGAATACATGAAGATATTTGGGCTTGAACACACATACTTAGAATCAGAAAAGCGTCAACATCAGTGAAGTAATGTGATTTCGAAGAGTTTGAGATGCTCTACAAATGAATCATTCAAGTGATCCACCTAAAAAGTAAAATTCTGAAATTGGGTCTACTGTGTAGTTTGTTTGATTTTAATTGTTTTGCACAAATACATGCACTGTTAAACTACTTCTAACCTTTCAGTTTTTGGCGCTGATCGAATTTAGATAAATATAAGCCCTTTTATTATTTGCATGTGTCTTTTTATAACTGCTTTCGAAGCTATCGTCTTCCTTATCTTTATGTGCCTCTATACGACTTAATCATATTTACAAAGCTATCTGGTAGTTCTTTATTTTGAAAATATTCTGTGGTGGTTAATATTGGAATCAGGAGATTTGTTATATTTGGTATTTAGTGATTTTGATATATGATGTTTTATGTGTTGTTGTTTTTTTTTCGGCGCATTTTTCTTCGTCTCTACGCACCTATAAATAATACAGATATAGAGAAAATTGAGGCCTTCTACAGACATTTTCAAAATTACTGGACAGGGCCTTAATTAGCGACATCAAAATTTCAATAGGCGACATGAACGCCTTACTCTGAGCGGACAACACAGGGAGAGAGGAAACCATCGATGGAGAAGCGCTATTTGAAATGAACAAGAATGTTTTACAGGATTCTGTGCATTCAACGTTTTGGTGATTTGAGGTAAGTTGTTCAACCGCAAGGATATCCAGAAAGCGATATGGGTTTCACTGTATGGGCACACTGAAATTCAGACTGACTTCATCTTAATCTGAAGAAAATGAGGACGCAGCCTACTGAACACCAGGTCAAGAAGAGGAGCAGATGTAGGTTCAGACCAGTAACTAGTGCAATGAACCTTCCAGAATAAGTTAAAAGTCTTCAAGGAAGCTGGTGACAAACCTCGGTTCAAGTACAACACTCGGAAACTGAAGGATGAAACTACACGGAAAATCGTCACGGCAGCCATCAAGACAAAATGGGAGATGTCGAGGATCGTCCCTGAAAAAAGCTGTGTGGAATAACACTGGAAGTTTTTGAAATCTATGCGGAAAGAAACTTGCATAACCACATTAGGAAGGAAGAAGAAAGAAGATAAGGAATGGATCTTAATGGATACATGGAAGCTGATAGAGGAGGGAGAGGAGGATGGTGAAGCAGAAGATAAACCAGTGCAAGGATGCACAACGAGAAGAGGAATTCAGTACAACCTATAAAACACTACACTGGATAGAGAAGTGAAGAAGAGTGCACGGAAAGACAAAAGACACTTCTACGACACACTGGCAAGTAAAGTAGAACAGGCTGCCGGCTGGTAGAAGAGACCTGAGAACATTGTATCAAACAACCAGGTTGCTATCTGGGGAGAGATCAACGCAGACGAAACCAATAAAAGATGATGACGGAAATTTAGTTACGAAAGAAGATAAAGAAAGGAAACGATGGGTCGATCACTTCAAAAAGTTCTTGAATTGACCACCACCTGCACTTCGTCCAGAAATACCACCTGCAGCCGACTCACAGAGCTACAAGTAAACATAAATCCTCCAACAAAAGCGGAGGTAATGAGCGCCATAAAGCTACTGAAATGCGAAAAAGCAGCAGGACCAGATGGAATTCCACCAGAAGCAATGAGAACAGACGCAGAGACAACAGCGGACATGCTCACACCACTGGTGCAGAAGGTGTGGAAAAAAGTGTAGGAACCTGGCGATTGGAACAAGAACTACCGTGTCAAACTCCCAAAGAAGGGAGACCTCAGTGTTTGCAAGAACTGGTGCGGGATCACGCTTCTGTCCATCCAATGCAAGCAAAATATTATGCAGCATCATCTTGGAGAGGCTACAGGATGCAATGGATTCAAAACTACGACCGGAACAGGCTGGCTGGCTGGCTTCAGGAAGTACAAATCATGTGCGGACCACATTGCAACGCTACGCTGTGCATCATGATACAGCAGAGTATAGAATGGTAGTCAACTCTCTACCTCACCTCAACTTCATCCACTTTGAAAAGGCATTTGACAGCGTCAAACGACAAGTAGTTTGGAAACTGCTTCAATACTACGAAATACCGCAAACCTTTATCAGCCTCATTCAACAACTATATGAAGGCGCCACATACCAAGTAATTCTCTATGGGAAGCTCAGTGATGCTTTTGAAGTGAAGATAGGAGTGAAACAAGGCTGCCTACTATCACCCATGATATTCCCGATTGTGGTCGACTGGACTGGATCATGCAGCAAACAGTGAGGAGCAAGAAGAGGGGATATGCTGAAGTGCGGAAAAGAACCTAGAAGATTTGGATTTCGCCGATGACTTGTCTGATGTCTCACAAACTGGAAGATCTACAGGCAAAAACTAACAGGTTGTCAGAAGAGGCAGGGCATCGAAGACGGGACTTCAAGTGAATGTAGAGGAGACAGAGGTGATGAAGATACCCAACCAACAACAACAACAAACTCCAATCGCCATCAACGGGAGAAACTTAAAGGAAGTAACCTCCTTCACCTAGCTAGGCACCACTGTTTCAACTACAGGCTGCACAGACGAGGGTGTCAAGGTCAGAATCGGAAAAGCAAGGCAGGCGTTCATTAGCCTGAAACCAGTGTGGAGATCTTCTGCACTCAGCATGTAGAACAGGATCCAGATTTTCAACACCAACGTCAAGTCAGTGCCCCTGTATGTTTCAGAGACTTGTCGCGTCACGAAAGGGATTTCCAACAGACTACAGACATTCATCAACAACTGCCACCTACGCTCGCTACTGAAGATCAGATGACCAGATAGAATAAGCAACAAGGAACTCTGGCTGGCAACTAACTAACCAAGAACCACATTTATCCGTTCACATGCTTTCACTGTCAGAAACTTAATTAAGGTAATGTAAACCTCCGTGTTAAAGACACTCGTCTCGTCGCTTAACAGTCGTTGGCTTTTCCTCACCGACCAACCTTCCCTAATCAGCACTCCTTTCTCTTTCCACTGGAGTGTGAAGAGTGCCGACATACCTGCCAGCCGATCGCTTCACATTATCTTCAGCGAGTTTCAGGATCTCTTCATGGCTGGGGTTTGAGACATTCTTTATCGTTTTGATGCTAACCTTTACAGATTTTATTTGTGAGTAGACACCTTGCAACCACTTCTGTGTGCAACGGTAACGGTGTGTAACATTAAGTGCCTGATCTTCTAGCGCAAGATAAACGACTTTCATTTGCTGTTGGTACTACCCTTTACTCTGTGGTGCAAAAGTGAGGTACGCCCAGCAAATAAGTGTTCTCTCCAACACCTGTCGAATGCGTAAGAACATTTAAGAAACGAAGTTGTCGATGAATCATTGTTACTTTTTACTCCAAAGTGAGGAGAGCCGTGAATTCAGAAACAATAAACTCCGCTGAATCAGCCAACTGACACATCTCTTCGCTACGTTAAATGCCGGCGAATACATTCACGGTATTTTGTTATCTGACTATGCTGTCCACCGTTGGGCTAACTTTCATGCTACTGTTTGTAGTTGCATTTATTGAAACAAATCGGTTGATGTAACGCATTCAATAAAAATGCGCTAATCAGTAGAATCATACATTTCGGAATGGTATATCTGTAGCGGCCAGAATCCAATAATCTTGGCCTGAACGCGGGAAATAACTAGGCGGTGCCAACTGACGTGACACTGACTAGTTCCTGCGTTCTACTGTATAGCTTCCTAACTTCTCAAACATACAAAGGCAAATACTGAGTGCAGAGTTAAATAAGACAGTTAAACAAGCAAATAACACTACACCGGCTAGGGTCAAAGGTACAACATCCATAACGAGGGTAAAAATGTTAAAATAAATGTCAATACAATCAGATAAGGGTGATCGGGAGGGATTTTCAGACCAATTTTCCGTTACAATATCCTTATGGTTTTATGCGGATCCCATTATTTCTGTGATTCTTTCCTATTTGTATTCATCCAGCCATCGGTTATCCATCGGGATTACTGCCTACGGCGTAGACGAAAGTTGAGAAATAGCGACTGAACTCAACGAACGCAAAAATGACACGCACGGTTAATCGAATGCTAAGGCATAGAAGAGCGATTATTAGGCGTGTAAAAATTATATTAAGTGTGAAATTCCCCCGCATGGGTTAGTTTTCGTCACCATGTCAAAGGAAAGTGTTCTGTTTATACATCCGCGTCGATAGAGGAGTTAATTCAACTTCATTTTAAAAATTCATCTAGATGGCCTAAGACCATTTCTTTTCGAGATCATTAAGTACCCTCTTTTTTGAGTTGTGGCTGAAACTCTTCAATGGAACTTTTGCGTCCCTCTATCACATGATCTACGGGTTAAGAGGTATGGTTGGTCATGTGTTGCAAATAACCAACAGCGCTTAACCCTTTGTACACAGATTCTTGCAATGCATGAATTATTTTTCCACAAGGAATTAAAAGCCCCACTATTGCAATGATAATACTAGGGCTTCCATTTTCGACTCTTTTATTAAACCCAATTGAGTGGGTTTTTTTCAAAGCCCAGTTTTGACATATAGATGGGGGCCTAGCAAAATACAAATGTGCTTCTTGGAAGAGGGATGCCAGTTGCGGAATAAAGAAACTTTGGGAACGCAATACCATGAATAGATTTATTTCTGTAAAAATAGAAGGCTGGAGAATATAGCTTGCCTCTAAGTCACTAAATGGTCTTGCGCATTTGAAGACTGCCAGCCATTCTACCGGCCTTTTGGCAAAACAATGCCACGAATCCTTATCAGGATTAGAATACTAACGTCGTGGATGCGGGTTGTTCATTACTAGCTACCTGTTGAGCTGCAAAGCTGGGAAGGATAAGTTATCAAAGGTAACCGGGGATTTCACTGAAGTCAGTCCTCACTTATTTAACTTCACCTATGTAAGGAGAAAAAATTCACCAGGTGAGCCAGTTTTGAGAAACTATCGCATTTCCTCATATAAAAAGCGTAGCAGGGTGAGAAATTCAGTGGGTATGCTTGAGTTTATGGTAGTTCACAGGCTTGATGCGTTACCTTCAAACACCTTTGGCTTTAATCTGCAGATTGGAAAGAATTTTGGTCAAGTTTGCCAGGTTTGATAGGTGATGCGGTCACATGATGAGCGAATGTTAAATTGTTCACAGACTGACACTTCAGCAAGCATAATGTAGGGTTGACATTTTTCAAAGTCTGGAAATGAGGATTAATTTATGCATCAACTGAAAGTAAGCGATCTCATCCAAGATTGATGTTTAATAAAGAAACCATTGTATCATCGTATTCATGGTTTTTATCATCCATAAATAATATTACTTGCAGTAGTTTGCATATATGGTATGTGAAAGCGTGAATTGCTTACCAGTAAGTTTGGACTGTTAATCACAGCACATGGCAACCACATAGTGACATAAATTAGTCACGTACTACATTTTTATCCGCCACAATGTCGGTATTCATTTGAATTCGACGTAATTCCTGCACGAATAATGGTTCAACACAGAAAAACAGAGGTATCAGTCACTAAATTGGCTCATTGAAACTGACTGAAAGGTCAGCCTTCATGCTACCCAGCACCGGCCAAGTTCCGTATATGAATTGCAATCGGGGGGAAAACTGGATTCCAAAACATGGTCAATTTATATTCAACCCATTGGTGCAACGGTCGACACATTTTGGGGAACGACCGGGTATTTACACTGCTGATACCGTGAACTATGAATAATTTGGTCTGAATTTCAGCTGATGAACCTTTAGATTCTTTTCACTGTTTCTTGTGCTCACACTTATTTGAGTCAAAGTCGCTGATGAGTAGTATTCTGAAGCCACAGAACCTCCGTGAAGCCAGAGTGTTTTCAAGATCACCTATTGTTAAACTTGAGAGATTATGCATACAAACTACTTCAATATTGTAACTAGCTGCTCATTACGCTTGCTCCATTTGATATGCCTGGTGAAACGTCCGCTCATCAACACCACACTATCATCACGATCATTAGTATTAGAAAATGATTTGGTGATGTTCAATCATTCGTATAAGTGGAGATCATAATTAGGAATTTCTGGCTTACACCATGACAAGACGGTATAACAACGCTTTACGGTGTGGTGCTGGAGTACATGGTTGTATGGCAAACGAGGAAGATTCATACTAGATACGACGTATGACACCACACGACTACTTGCAAGCCGGCTGTACTTTAGGTCTAATTGAGCGAGTAGGTCTGTTGTGATGCGGTGCGATCGGTCAACCGATGCGAAATATACATAGAAAGACAATGGTGATATTAATTGGTCGAATTTAGCCGGTGGGAAGCCTTAGACTTAGGTTTTGTGCCATTAGGACTGATCATCAGGGAGGGCATTTGTAACTGGTGTTCGCCCCGAGGTTCGAGCCTGAGTCGCTCAGTGCTATGGTCAAGAGCATTAGAGCTGTATTGCTCGGGCAGTGACTGGTCTACTGTGGGACTGTTTGGTCGCTGAGAGCAGCCAACTTCATATGTAGCACTGATTACCTGTCAGACTCTATCATTAAATAGCGATGACCGTGTCAGTCACCTACGACAAGAGTCTTCTGTTAACACTGTTAGTAACTGTCTCCTTCCAAGGATATCGGAAAGGCGTCACAGAGGCTAGTGTATATTCCATCAAAATTCTCGCGATGAAAGAATTCCAAGTCGCTTGGATTAAAGGGAAGACATCCATATTATGTCTTGGATTATCCCAGGGTTTACTTAGAATTATTCTTCAGCCAAATTTAACATAACCGTAGGTTTTGCCTGTCCTGATAATAATACCATTAATATCCGGGTTACCACGGGTTCTCCATATTAGTCGTTCGAAATTTCAGCTTGTTGATTCCGCGCACTCTCAAGGCCACCTGCCAATAAACTCTCATCATGTACAGTTAATACTTAGTAGCAGTGCGGAGCCTCAAATACCAGGTGAATTTGCACAGTTCTGTTGATTCCCAGCCCCTTCAAATTTTTTTGGGTCTACAACTGAAACATATTAAAGTATGTTGTGCCTCACCACATTTAATTAAAAGGCGATTCTTTTGTTCACCGTTTCTCAGAAGATATAAGCAACTATGAAATCTAATCCGCCCCAATTTTCTCATAGCTTGCATTGGTATTCGCCCGCAACACATGATGATGCAGCCTCGGTATTTTGGCGTTAATAACAGAAAACGATCTCAGGAGTAGAAGCGCATGGTCTCTGTCACATTAGGAATCACTGACCCCTTGAAGGTGCTCAAAGCAGAAACAGAAATCGGGTATGTTTATCTCGTATTGGTAGCAACAGCTCTAACTGAATTTGCGATTGGTACACGAATATGTTGGAGTTCCGACACTCTCAGCGTCGTGCAGTAAAACAGCTTGGTCACTATAAGCTATCATCATGGACTGTAAAAGTTCTACCTAGTTAGTTTGCTGTAGAAATCAAAAGTAGTGGGAGACGCATAAGCGGGAGAGTGTGAGATGGATTTTGTCGATCCAAAGTGGTTTCTGAGTAGCGGTTACCACGGTCCCCTGAGAGAACCCGTTCGGCCAAGATCCTTTACACTGCATCTCAATGAAATGTAAGCTGAGAACGGTGAGATTGTGCCCTTACTTTAAAGACACTAGTCCAAACAGTTGGAAGCAGGTCAGCTGATACGTGGCCAGTTAAATCTTTATCACTTGACGTAGCCAGCCTTGCACGAATTAAAACTTGCAAGAACCACTCTGGCCGATGATTTGCTCAGATTTGAAGTGGTGACCACAGAGAACGGGTTATATTACTGAATAAAAAACTATGCAAGTGGACTAACAACGTCGGCCAGTTATGACAAAATTCGAACATTGCGCGCTTTCGTTTCTAACGGAGGAACTTAGTTGTGAGACGGGAGATGAAGATCCATGCCCATCTCATGAATTCCAGTGGGTTTTAATAACATTATAAGCATGCATATGTGAATTATTTAATACCAAATACTATTTTTTACTTTCAAGAGTTATCAACTTGGCGATGCTTGTAAACTGGTATCTCCCACTTCAGCTCCGTTATGTGAGGATGAGGATTATTACTATCCAAACTTTAACATTCTGTATACGCTAAAAAGTGATTTTTTCCCGTTGGTCTGATAACTAGTATGATCTTCTGATGTTTTCAATAGAGTTTAATGGCGTACCCCTTGTACCACTTAGGACTAGTAAAATCTTGCAGGATTTTCCACACATATCAATGTGATGGTGCCTGTAAACTGGCTTCTCTCACGTTTAATCAATAGTGTGAGAGTAAATCATTTATTGATTTATTATCTCTAATTCGCTAGGCCTGCAAAAAGAGACAGAAGTTTCGAAGTTTCAAGCTGATGGTCCTCCGGGCAAAGTGTTCGAGGCTGTTCTGAATATCGAAAATAAATCTGCGCTATTTAATCGCGCACAACACCCTCTCTATTAAGCTGTTGACCAGCTGAACAGAAGTACAAAATGAAGTCGATCGTGGGTGTATAAATATGCCGCTACAAACAAATATTAATGTACTGCGGACGTCCGCTAGTGTCCCAACGAGACTCTTCAACTAACAAGTGATTTTTTACCATTATTTCTGCACTAATTTTGAACCTAATGCCATTCTGCTACTAGGAGAGAGCCTCAGCGCAACTATTTACTGGAAATCAGGACAAGGAATGTCCGAGTGTGTCACCTGCCTTGTTGTTCCCTAAGGCCCGGCCAATCTTACACAAGCTAATGTTTGCCGCTACCAGCCAAATCACTAAATTTCCTAACTTGCAGTTACCAATGAATAACCAGAAGTAGAAAGGCCAAATTATTAGGGGACAGGCCTCCACAGAACGATATGTTTACATGCAAAGGCTTGCACGGAGGAAGAATGGATTAACAGGATATCCTTACATGTCAGTGCGGGTGGCCATCATCTTCATAGGATGATCCTAACTATGCGGCATTTCGTAAGCTGCTCTGCCTAATTGATGTTTCATTGTACTCCGCGGCAACATTTTAGCGTGGGTGCAGGTTTTATGCATGTTTAGTGAATGACTACACTGCATTAGGCAGAGCTGATCTGCCGGTTGAGGAAAATTTCGAATTTGTCTGAGAAGGAAAACTTCAAAGTATAGTTTGAAACGCAGGAGTGTTTAAATGAAAGTTACCGTGTAGGCTACCAGGTAACGCTCTACTAGAATGAGCAACCTAAGTCAGAAACCTCTGCAGAAGTGGCGAAATCCGGTTCAAAGGGTAACTTAAACCATCTGGGAAGGATTCGAAGGACGGTGACCCTTGTGGTTATTTAGACGGCTAGCTGGAGCGACTTCAAGAGCTGTAACTCTTCCTTTTATCGTATCACAGAGTGGGAGGGAGGACGTCTAATCATGCTATTTAGGATATTGAGCGATGACTTTGAGCCCGATCTGTTTTCTACTTCCCTCATCATTAGGTCGCAACATTTTCGAAGAGACAGCAGCAGAGAACAAAGGTTGACGGCGAATATGGTAAACTCATAGCACTGGTCTTCTCACTAGCACAATGACCCTTGGAATCGACCTACGCAAGAAATAGGATCCTCAGCGTCAACTAACTTTTTCGGTAGAGGATAGAGAA
Source organism: Heterobilharzia americana (assembly GCA_944470555.2). Taxonomy (NCBI): domain Eukaryota; kingdom Metazoa; phylum Platyhelminthes; class Trematoda; order Strigeidida; family Schistosomatidae; genus Heterobilharzia; species Heterobilharzia americana. The sequence goes on from OX104128.1 coordinate 49,445,887, forward strand.
GGAAAACGTCATCCTAGTGCTGGTTCGGAGAGGAGGTATGAACAGCGTAGTTGCTCTAAAGTCACAGCAAGTCAAATGCCTGAGGATCAAAAGGGGATATTATCTTTTTGTATCTGCGGACAATACCCTGCTTCCTTGCAGATTATTCTTAAGCTTTAATTAGAAGCTGCACCTTGGAGGCCGCCGGTTAAGAGCAGAGCATGAGACGGCACACATGGCAAGCCATGCTGACTCGTTTACAGTTAGGGTTTGTAAACCGTAGAACTTTATCCCTGCAGAAGTTGTTACAGCCCCCTTCCCTGGTACTTTCCAAAGGAGGTTAGACACGCATTCAGAGTCTTGTGGTGCTGATGGGCAGCACCGGATAAACCTCCCACCATCTATAGATGAGTAAGAGTAACACTGCTTTTCGAGAGCAGAGTAACTTTGAATTAATTGTCTGTTTCCTTTTAGGATAATCGGAACCAGGAAGACAACTTCGAACATTTCAAATCAAGGATACAATCCAGTGAAAGAGATGTAGAGCCCAAGAAACCGTCATCGACTAACTCTGCAACACGAAGTTTGGAGTTCAGAGTTTGAAGACTGGACAAATACAGAGATCTAATAGAAAAGGTCTAGCAAAGGCCTTCTGCCTCAAAAAAAATCTAAGACCTTAACCTGACTTGAAAAATGGCTTCAGCCTTGAGAACTACAAAGCCTGTACTTTTCAAGCAGTATGCTTCTTACGAGATCACAAAAAGACTTACCTACTTGGTCTTATAACGTTTTGTGAAGGGGTGTAAGGTTGTACCCGCTGAGTTCAAATCCATTGACCTGTTGTAGACTTTTTCTGATGTCGGATAATGACACCGCATCTTTGCTCAAACTGACTGAAAATATACTTCAGGATTATCGAAGTCTTATTTCAGAAACAAAGCGGCGATATGTTCCCATCAAAGAAGTAGTTGAATTATGTGTAATCAGCATTTTAGACAACGGAGTCACAAATCCCGAAATTGAGAGCTATCATAAATAGTGACACCGATCTCCGAACAGGTGGGCGCTGTTTCTCTTTAATGTTGCATAATCAGGCCTTCAGGAGTCATGTAGCTCCCTCATATCTCCGTTCTTAAGTGGCTGTCTTTCGAAAAACCAGAAAGTAATCGTGTTATGTCTTACAGCGCTGCAGCGTTTCATCAACCAGAAGTGTCTATCAAAGGTAGACTTCATTTTAGACATAATTTTTGCAGGATGCTGCCGAAGCGATTATCGATGCACTTTGGCAACTTTCAGAGTCTAATGTAGAAGAACTACGTTTACTACAGACCACAATATTACTTCTCACAAGCTCATCCTTGGTTCGTGATTCCCAGCTAGCCAAAGTATGTCTCACTGTTGATCATTCGTTTTCAAAAATGCCTCATGTCTTGTTTACGTAATAACTTCTCGACATGTCTGGTGCATGGGATTAATCGTTCTGGTAGTCCGAACAGATAAACAAGTAATCCATAAGTAAAGACCTAACAGGAACTGTTCATCTTAGTAGGGACTCAAAAAGCATTTAGTATTAATCTGTTCAAGAGTTTTGGCCCTCCTGGCTTAACGGCAAGTTATTAAAACTCATGTAAACGTGCTTGACTAAAGTCTTCTGCGCACTTTTTTCTCTCCTGTTTTGCCTCATTGCATGTTCACCACTTTTTGTCTTCTAATGCGAGCATTTGCTATGGAAGAACCTTATGCATGTATGTAAATGTCGATGTATCTTACATGTCTACTTTACTTACAATTCTCACGCACTTCAAGAATACGGTGAACTTCAGCTTTCAAGTCTCATTATTGCGATTGCTTTTCATGAGATTTTCGTGTAGCCTATCATCAACAAATCAGTGTTGCAGGAATTACTTGTACCAATAGGCTCTTTCCTTTCGGTACTTATGTTTCGAAAGTCATACTAGTGGCATGTCAAGTAATTGGTTGTGGTAATATTCCCTCTGCGGCTTTTCATTGTTCTTGGTTTACTTATGCTTATTTCTGTCGTCTTTCTCGCTAGCACTTTTACATACACTAGCAAGTTTAGCTTTCGTTTTAAAATGTGATTTCAATGAATCCATTGTTATCGCATATTGTACAGCAAGACAGTCAACAAGTCACTTACTAGTTGTAGTTGTTTGTGCATTGTTGGGTGAGATGATTGCTTTACTGAAGACAAAAGGGTTTAACTTTGAAGATCATAAGAGCTAGACGTTCGCTTTAAACCCGTGAACCTTTCCTCATGACAGTGTCATCAGTTTTCAGCTGAATGATACTCATCGTAATACTCATGAATGAAGTAAGCTTGCTGCAATCATGTTAGATGATAGTGCATTAGAATTTCTGTTATTCTCTAGAAGCTCCTAATGTATTCACGAAATAGTTTAACTAGATCGTTGTTTTCAATTTTTTTTAATGCTTTGCGTAATTTATTTTGTAGGCTTTCGCCATCTGTTTGAAACTCCATCTTTCAAAGACGACGGCAACTGTAAATACGGCTGCAGCAGCTGTGCGTCAGTGTGCTAGTACCGTTTTCGACCGGGTATTCAAAGACGAGCTAGTCGTACAACCAGTAGACTCTACTAGGCAAAGGACATCATGTAAGTTCACGTTTCCCAGTCAATCAAAAATGTTAAGGTCCCCCAGGTTTTAGCTATCTATATGATGCTTAAAGCCTACCCACCTAAATACTGACTATTTCCTTGCTTTCTACGCGTTTCAACTATGTTTTTACTTCCGAATACAGACTACGCAGGAAATTCGGCCAGTGAACGTCGATAATTATTTCTGGATAGCCTACTTATCTTTTTATTCTTAGTTCCAACTCCTTGTTTTTCCTCAGTAAGGATTAAAGTGAAACTTCCGTGATTTACTAAAGCGATTTGCATCTTATATTTCTGAAATTTCAGCCAGGACCGATGATATACTTCCTGTCAATCCCATGGAGTTGAAACCTTCTGAGAGGGACGCTTATATGCTGTTTCAGGTAAGCAACTAACACGCAAGTCTTTTTCTTAACTTACACTTATGTTAGGGAATTTTGTCACAATGACTAGCTTCAAGTACATTGGATGTAATTTAGTCATATTATTCAACTATGATGCATGGGTTGAATATTTTACTGAGCAGAAACTTGGGATAATCATGGAATTCGGGTTATTTTACTCTTCAATGTACACATTTTATCCTGGAAATAATACAGAGTTTAATGCAGTTATTATCTGTGCCTGTTTCCAGAAAGTTGGTTAGTGACTGTTATACTATGGAAACAGGTTTTTTTGACATGAGAGCAGTCATTAGCAAGTTGTGTATAGATTTGAGAAAATTCATACTGTATCTAAAGTTAGTACCAGCGTTTCTTCGTGTTACAGTTGTGAAAGTTACTCCCCACCTAGCTACTCAACAACATAGAGGCACTGAATTTTCTTATACTGTAACCTAGTATTTGTGGTGCATTACTCGTGATGAACTTGAACTAGCGCAAAATACCAAAGCTGTGCGAACACTTCTCTACTCCGGAATCTGGAACCATGGATGTATGTTGTGTCTCTGAGATATCTTTACAGCACCCAAATGTAGTTTTTACTCGGCATCACCTGGCTATAGTAGTGAATCTCCAAAATTCACCTCAAGAGTATTCGAAGATCTAGTGGCTAACTCTCATGCACTCTCTGGTGTAGGCATAGCATTGAACTGTTGGGCAGAACGTGCGCTTCTTAACTGGGTACCAGTCAGCAGCCATCTATATGCTGTTCAACTGAATGGATCCATAGAACCCAGGAAGGATCGCGAAACTAGGCGCTGCTTATTCGTATGTTCCGCCTGAGCACCTATCAACTGCAGTTCGGATGATGAAAAGGATGAATTCTGTGAAAAGCTGTCAATTTTCTTACAGGAAGCAAAATGTCCAGATGTAGTCATAATGGCAGGTTACCTTAACGAGTCGAGTAGGAAAGCTGAGCCAAGTGGAAAGGCATCTTGGGGTATTTACGGAATCTCATGCTGAAGAACCGAAAAAGAAGAGGTCTTCCTGTGACGCAACTATGGGGGAATTAGTCCGACTAATATCGTATCCAAGACTCTGAGGAGCATGGTTGTCTGTCACATAAGTGGAGCTCAAAAACAGCAAACTGGAGAAAACCAGGCAGGCTTTAGATCTATACGAGGGTGAATCGACCAGATTTCCACTGTACGATAAGTCCTGGAACATGGGAATACCGGCGCCCCATGGTTGCCGAATTTCTTATCCTGAAGAGGGCAATTGATTCTGTCAACCATGAGAAGTTGTACCGGTGTCTGACTATGAAGAGAGTACCGAGCAAGTATATAATACTTATCAAAGCTCTTTACTCGAACTCACGCAACCGTGTAAAAGCTTATAAAGAGTTGTCGTCAGAGTTGACGATAACTGGTGGTGCCCTCCAGGGATGCCTACTCACTATTTCTATTTGACGTCTTCTGGTGAACTTGGAGTATGCAGACGATATTTTGCTGCTAGGTAGAGGTTTTGGCAAAATGCAGGGTCTTCTGAATGCGTTGAGAAGAAATCTAAGTATTTTTGCTTAGAACGTGTTACTGTGTCAACTGTCAAATGTAAGATGATGGTCCAGGACTGGTCTGCAACCACTCCTGGTTTAATGATGGGGAGTGGAGGGGTTGAATGGGTCGATCACTTCACTTACTTGGGTAGTTGCATCAGCCCAAACCGGGTGTTTGCTGATGGAATCTCAGCTCGGATACAGAAGGCTCGTTTGGGATTTGACAACTTGTGTCATCTCTAGCACTGGTGAGAGATCCGACTACTTTTCAGTGGGCAAGTGTAATACTCCGCAGTCCGTTCTGGTGAGTTATACAGCTTTAAGACATGACCGTTAAAAGTAGAAGACACGAAACAGTTACAGTTTATTAATCACAGGTGTCTTCGTAGCATTCTTCGCGTTTAGAATCACAATGGGAGGAATGTTGAGGTCAAGCGAAGGGTATTGGGTAAGACAGGTAAGTTGATTGATGAGGTTGTGAAGATAAGTCGGCTCATATAACCGCAACATGTACTGCGCATACCAAGCCACCGCTTTTTTCGACGTACCATGCTAGGAGAAGTTGGACTAGGTTTGAACAGGGTCCAGCATGGTCAGACCAAGACATGGCACCAGTCAATAAAGTCGGTGAATGCCAGTTGGAGCCGTGTGGGAAGATGTAGACTACTTGGTTCGGGTCTCCGAGAGGAAAGGAATCAGGGGTTGAGGACTCTCAGTGACATGGCTGCAAATCGATCGTAATGGTCCAGATGCATTCACTCCTTGACATCTTCTAAGGTTTGAATACTGCCACTAACCCCTATCTTCCGATTATTTATTCCTTCTCACTACTTTGTCTTCTTTGATATCACTTTTTTACCCTCGCCCTGTTCTTTGTATACCACTGTAAAGTGTGGCAACTTGACCCGATGAACTTGTGTACGAGGTTCTACGTTGATGTTGTCTGTTCCTCTCTCTAGTGTAGCGCGTTTGTTGGTGCGATTGCCGTTAAGTTAAATCAAGGCAGTATCTTACTTGTCAGCGGGATATCTTTTAGTACACATAGCCGCTCCTTATTATGGTTCGAAGAAATTAACTGTTCAGGGGTTTTGTGATTGGCATGTTTGTTCTAAGTCTTTGTTTTTCTATGGACCGCTTTATGTGGTTTCATCTGATCTGCACTTGTTTGTGTTCATGTGAAAGGTGACCAGTTATTTAATTTAATTTACTTTAATACAGGATATTTGCCTTCTGATGAGTGACGATACTTGTGTTTGGCTACACAGTCCGATACAATTAAATAAGGTCTTGGGCTTGGAGTTGATTGAATCACTTATTTTTTCGTACCCAAGTTTATTTTGCCAAGTGAGTTATGGTTCGGAAATTTTCAGAAATAAACTTTTCATTACTTGCCTTTTACTACAGCATGAGTCATTACACTGTATGCTTCTATCTGGATGACCTGATGGTTCCATTAACTGTTATTCAGTGCATGCTTTAGCTTCATCACGAATATATACGGGAGGGCTACTGAGTCATTTCTTGGCAGTATGATGCAATGGTTTGAAGATCCGGTCCCAAGGTTTATGTTCATTGGTTTAAAAACTTGGTCCAGCCACTTTGTTCTTGGAAGCTGAGGGGTATGGATGTCTCCAACAACATAGAAAGAAAACTACGCAGGTGAATAAAGCACTAAGCTAAACTGTAGAAAATATGTAGATAGATGAGCGGAATAGTTGTTAAGCATCCGGAGGAAGAGTATATTAATATGCGCCACTATGATTAGTTTTCCAACAGTGTCACCCAATATCCTCAAACAGACCTTCACTGCTGTTTCACAGATGTGGTTTCCCATGTGTGAAGACCGAATAACCAGTGAATTAATGGCCTGAGGTTTTTCTTCAGCTTGCTCTTCTCTCAGCCAAAATGGTATGTTGGATAGACTTTAGCTTTCCATGTGAACATGTTGCATCCATGACACCAATACCAATTATATAGTCTTCAATTTTACTTACATGAAGCAGTGGGAAGCAACATGTTTTAATCGGTCACTTATGTACTCTAACCTGATCAACAATGAACTAGAAAGACTTGAGACATTGTTTTGAGTTAACATTGAGTGAGAATGAGCTTAGTATATCTACGTTCATCTCAGCCATACATTTTGTCGTGTGTTGTTCAGTCTCATTTGAATTTAAACCCATCTCCACCTCTAAGGGTAAACAATGGGACAGCCTATGCATATTTAAATGTATTTTAGACATTTGGGTTCTGTTGACATATATAACAAAAAGTTGAATAGAATACTAACCCACGAACTTTTTAGCGGTCATTGCATGGACTGATAGTACAACATAAAGCTTTGTCAAACTTGTTGTTAACCTAAATCTATAATTAAAATTTAAACGTTTTTTATAGATAATATAACTCATCCCCTCAGAATTTTGGTGGCTTACGAGCTACTAGGAGTTTTTGTGTTTATAATGTTGCATTTTTAATGTCATTAGGGGATTAGTTGGGTTATAAAAAGGAACCCATATTTCTTCGAAACATGTTTTAATCTCAGGTCGATATAAACCTAGTGAAAATCAGAAGTATTGAATAGATATATTGTCCTGGAATTTCGTCATTAGGGATCAGTGACCCTGAAAGTTCAGATAAAATGTTGTAGTTTCTGGGGAACTGTGTTTATTTGAATGTTTCTGACAACCGAAATTCCTATATCAGATTATTTTGAAATAAGACGAGATCAGTTTTCAACGTTTATTTTTTTCCGACCATTTGTTTATCGTAGGATAGGGTAAGAATGTTACGCAGCACTGTTTTGGTTTCCGTTAGTTTCACTTCAGCTTAAGGTAGAAGCCATTTTGGAACATGCAAAAGTTCTCCATTTCACTCTGAAATTTATTTAGGATCTTCATCAGCGAATGGTTGTAAGCGTGTTCAAATAAATAGTTATGATTCGGGATCTGAACCGTGTAGTTTGCGGTGACAGTACACGAAACCGAAAGATAAACCCTGTTTTGACCTAGATTTCAACTATTTACCACGGTCTTACATAAGGATCAGTTTGTCAAACAAAGGGTATTCTAGATAATCAGTATTTCGATTTTCTGCAAACAACCATCTCCTTAATCTGAACTACACTCCCTTAGCATACAGTAAATACATTACTACATATATACACATACATAGAAACGTAAAGGAACTTGATTAAATTCACACATTTTCCTCCTTTTTTAATTTAGCACCCCGCTTTCGCGTATTTGCTGAAGACGAATTTATGTCCTCTGGTGATTAAGTTGTTTTCTCCCAGCCTCAAACTACATTCAACACCATCAGCTACATCTAGTAGTGGTGGAATAGCTGATGTTGCTTCAGCTGCATTCGCTGCTGCAACAGCTGCACTCACTAGTGTTAGTGGGGTAACATCGTCGTCATCGAATATCTCAAATGACTTACTAAACAGTGAGAAGCCGAACTTTGCACTATTTGTTCGTTTGAAACGGCTAATCATTGTCATCGTAAATCATTATTTTCATCTACTGGTGAGTTAACTATAGATTAATTACTGAACTTATAATAATAATAATAATAATAATAATAATAATAATAACCTATAATAAATTCGAATTTAATCGTTGTGCAATAATATACATATTTTTAGTGACGATCACTTGTATTAGGTCCTCAATTAGTGGGTGTCAACTCAGAAAAAACCCTCGAGGAAAGATGAGAAATTATGAAACTTGAAGGAAATTTGTTCCTTTCTATCTTACTGAAATTTGTTGAACAAGCTCTTATGTCAAATTCCTTTTTTGACAGAAGACATGGTTTGAAAAAGTTTACACTAAGAACTGAACACTTTTTTCTAAATAGTTTCTTTGTCTGCTGTAAATTGCTGGTTGTTTATGAATGGAACTATGACAGACAGACAACACCAACGTAGAACCTCGTACACAAGTTCATCGGGTCAAGTTGCCACACTTTACAGTGGTATACAAAGAACAGGGCGAGGGTAAAAAAGTGATATCAAAGAAGACAAAGTAGTAAGAAGGAATAAATAATCGGAAGATAGGGGTTAGTGGCAGTATTCAAACCTTAGAAGATGTCAAGGAGTGAATGCATCTGAACCATTACGATCGATTTGCAGCCATGTCACTGAGAGTCCTCAACCCCTGATTCCTTTCCTCTCGGAGACCCGAACCAAGTAGTCTACATCTTCCCACACGGCTCCAACTGGCATTCACCGACTTTATTGACTGGTGCCATGTCTTGGTCTGACCATGCTGGACCCTGTTCAAACCTAGTCCAACTTCTGGCAGTGGTCTCTGATTGTGAATATTACCATCCTGTGCATTTATTGCAACGAAATTGATAGTATCAACTTAAAATACATAAAACCACCCAATCAATTTTTTGTTTTTGATGTTCATAAAAGAATAGAAGGAAGGGATCGTACATAAGCGCATTCAAGACCTTCCATTCTTGCTTTTCGTTGATACTAAAATTTTCACTTCTAATCACTTAACAGCCCTATGGTTCCGTGTCAGTAAAATCTATTATTTTCTAAATATCATTTATGACTGCTTGTTAGTTTCTCTATGGTTCACATCCTAAAAGAAACTGACTAACCACCTTTAATAACGTGGTTAATTGAATCGATCAATATCAAGATAAGACCCGAGGTGGCCAGACTAAAGCATGGCACCGATGCTTTAAGTCTCTCACTGTTGGTTTGAGACATGTGGGGCGATGTAGACTGGGTGGTTGGGGTCTGCAGTACAAGAGGAACTAGTGGCTAGAGACTCTAGGGGGTATGGCTCAGAACCGATGTCTGGCTCAGATGTATACACACATTATCCTCATCTTAATGACGCTATAGCTAATCTCATCATTTTCTCATTCTTCCTTTCTCTCTTTTCGTACTTTATATTTCTTTTGACTGCATTCTATCTTCATCTTTCACCTCACTACCCTTCTACTTGATGTACTGATATGAGGTGTGGCAACTCGGACCGTTACGCAGTAATGCCTGGTCCTATGTTGTTGATGATGATGATGATGAAGATAAGACTTAATACTACTGCATAACAGTCCGAGTTTCCTCACCTCACACAAGAATATCATAATCAAAGATGAGGAAGTGAAAGACTAATAGGTGGAAATGATGTGTTGAAGACAAGTTGAAAAGAAAAGGGGGTAAGGCAACTAATGAATTATAATATAGTGGTTAAAATGAAAAGCCATATATAGGTGTGTGGTAAATTGTAAATAGTTGATTTTTACAGGTCAGTTGTCCACAACCTAAGTCTTCGTATTCAGTGGCGAATGGGATTTGAGCAACCTGTTGGAAACAGGATAATTAGTGTATCGTATCTACTTTCAAAATATAAGGTGCTTCTATAACGTTTGAAACTCAGAAGTAACACCATCCATTTTGGATACACGAAATTATCAGTCGAATCTACTTCAACGGACTCATTGTTTCTGATATATCCATTGGAGAAGTTCTTAGGGAAGTAATCACCAGTAGAAATTGTAAGAGGTTCCTACTACTTGTACCAGTCTACTACACAAAAACGAGAACAATTTCTTTTTTGAGAAAAGAGCAGTGATATTTTTATTCTTTATTTTCTCAAAAACACCCGATGCAATTCGAATTGGAAGTTTGTGGGTTTAGGTGATTGGTTTCAGGGCAGTATTAATCACAAACTGACATCAGTTGATGAATCATTGTAAATCTGGGATCTCTGGACATCTGTTTCGTCCAGATGCTAAACTCCTCGGCAGAGTGCACTCTCAATCTTACCAGTAGCCGAGCCCGGGACCACCAGCTCTTGCGGGCAGCACGTTGCTGTTTAGCCACTAGGTTGGGATTCAATGGTTCACGTTTTCGTACTTCTATCGATTCGCCATATGACGCAACCGTCAGCCATTGTGGTCGACGAGTAATTTGTCCTCACATCCGACTTGTTTGACCCCATAAGTCATGGCTTCTTGTTTGAACTTCGGGGAATCCAGCTCAATGGATGTCAATGATGAGCACTAGACAGTAATTCAACTTGAGGATTTGTGAGGATTGATTTATTTCAATGTTTCATACTAGGACGAAACAGCTGTCCAGTTCTCCTGTGTCTTCAGTGGCTCTCCAACTGATGTCAGTCTGTAGTTGGAAGAGTCGAATAAGAATATATCCGCCGAGATACTTACTATTTTCCTAGTTTGACCTACTGTCTATATGAAAAAGAAACATGGCCACAACAATATCTGAAGTCAGTGAATTGGATGATTTGATATATATGAACAGTATGTTCGACAGAATGTAGTACTGTATGGCACGAGTTTTTAGAAACTGTATCTTTACTTGTTATGGTTTCGAACGCTAATGGTTATATGTATTCCGAAACGAATATATAATACGCACGCTTAGCTGACAGCTAACTTAGTACGCAAGAGCCATTGACTGCAACCTCGGGGTGAATAGAGAGAAGACCGAAGCTGGATGGTGGGAGAGTTTACTCCGAGGGTATAATAAATCAACCCAAAACACGTGAATAAGTATACACATGAAAAATGATCTTGTCCTCAATTTTGAGAGATTTGCATAGTAAGAGTAAAGATTAACCAATTAGCGACTTACATTACAATGGGAGCAGAAAGTAGACTACTAGTCATATCGTAAAAATGGTGTGGGAATGACACGTTAAGTTGTTCAGATCAATAACAATGTTTTATACAAAACTGGGGCATCACAACATCTCTGATGCACAAGTTTTAGCCAGCAGATGAATAGCTGTTTAGGCTTTTTCCTCCCAAGCTCACCAAGTCAAACCTCTTAGCTGAATTTCTCAAACCACTTAAATCTAGCATCTTAGCCGACATGAATCTGTATATCGTATATTAAGATGCACAATTAGTGATCTATTGTTCTCCTAGCTTCGATGTCCGAACTGGGACTAATAATCTTTCTTGCTGTAAGATAAATAATTCACAAGTCATTTGAAAATCGATATACTTCACAGCTGACCAGTTTCTTGGTTATCTAGATAGGACTTCAAGTAGTAATCCTTAAGTGAAACGTGTCATGGATGCATGCAATTTATTACTCAACCATATGCGTAGTTAAGCACCACATAAAATGACGTACAGATTTCTATAGATATATCGGAGCATTCTAACGGTGGAGAAGCCATTAAGTTTGTTTGTTCTGAACGTATCGGTGTGCCAGAGTTCATATCCTGTAGTCTTAACCAGATGGTTTTCAACAAAAGTCTTGCATAGACCACAGTTGAATGGTTAGAAATATTAACATGAACCAAATAATGTGCAAAATGTTAATTCCCAAAGGATTGAATATCTCATTTTGTTTTCTTAATCACCTTTCATGCCTTTATGTTTTGTTGGATATAACATATTCAGAATACAGAATGTGAAATCTATCTGTCACTGCTAATACGCTTCTTGGATGTGAATAAGATATTATGGCAGCGTGCACTTGCACTAGAAGTGTTATACAAAATTGTAGAGCAACCTGAATTGGTTAAGTAAGTTCATGAGCATATAGATATACTATGAATTTTTCATTGTTCTTAATTTAAGCAGAAGAATAATCGTTTTGTTTAGGAATTATATCATATCGGAGATCTAATGGTTATTGATGGATTTGTAGTTTTACAAAATTAAGAAGAGAACCTTTTCATTGATTTATTTCTTAGTAAATTATCAGGTCAATCGTACTGTGTGTGTGTTTGCAGGAAATGAGGACGGAGAAAAATGGTCTGACAACTAGTGGCAGTTAGTAATATTACCTGTATCTGTGCTGTGCTGTGTGCTGTACAAATGTTGATATATATGATCAGTAGTAATCAGGAAAGTCATTAAAAATAATTTGTCTTTAGAGGGAGAAACTCAACAACTTGGTTTTTTCTTTTTATATACACTAATTAGCTGAAGAGTGGAGTTGTGGCTTATTGGTTTAGGGAGTTAACTTTCAACTAATGGGATGTGGGTTCGAGTAAACCTCCACCTACCGAGGTTTGGGCAGCCAGATGGTATCATTGGCCATCACACAATAAATGTGGCTCATTGCCTACTACGCGGACATGTGCAAGGTTACTGAGTGGATTTCAACTCGATTCGAATCAGCTAAAGGAAGTGAATAGCAGTTTCTACTCATTGTAACTAGTAAAGGCATGTATTTACTCGAACATGTTGTAGTATGCACAATGGTTTGAGTATCTGCTTTTGAGTAGGAAATTTTATCAGGTTTATGAAACTGATCATAATTTGTAATCTAGCACTCCTCTGAATGCCAATACTAATTATTACCGTTACCTTTCTGGATATTGATATCGAAAAGTATACTTTTAGATGCCAGTGACTAGGCTCAAAAGCGATAAATGTAAAACCATAGTTCTGGATAATTGGACTGAATTGAGGTCATTTTACTTATTCCATGACTAGTAACTCGTGTATGCACAAATCATAATGGATTCCTGATGAGCTATTTGTTCTGCAAACCGCAAATAAACCATACGGTTTCTTATATCGATCTTGGTGACTAGAAGAGGGATTCAGGACGCGTGTTTCGTCGTATTTGGGACTCGCCAGCAGTGAGTGATGTTGTTTGGCCCTATATAGCAACGGAAAATTACAAGTATCATTAGGACAACTGATACGCGCTGCAAAGAGGTGGCTATCGTGCCCCAGTGGCTTAGTGGATAGTGCTCTGGTGTTTGAAGTGAAAGGTACTAGGTTCAAACCTCAATGGGGAACACCACTCTGTGCTAGGATACAGGCACCTCGAGCTAACGAGTCCCAAATTAGACGAAAGGCAAGTCCTGGGCTCCTTCGTTAGTCATTAAGATCATTATGACATTACGAACATCCGGAAGCATCGAGGTATCCGTATAGGAGCCCATCTGCCAACATAGGTCGACGAATTCGGCGGGGTATAGCAACGGGAAGTTACAAGTATCATTACTATAATTACATACAACCTCTTATTTACTTCGAATAAGCCGCCGAATGGTATCATTAAATTTACCAATAGATTCAGCTGTGGCAGCTCACAACACGAGATTATAAATAGATTTTAAAGTGTATTGTTATTACATGGTGCGATAACTTCTCATTTTAAACCTTTTCTGTTTGATTCAGTCACCATACCTACTGAGTCATCACAATCGCTTACTTATGAACTCAGTACGAAAATGTCGTCAAACGCGTCTAGAATCATCATAACACCTTCTGTTCGTTAATAAAAAAGATAAATCAAAGATTATTAGTCTGTAAACCAAACTTGTTTGAAGCCGAATTGGAAATACTAGATAACTGAAGGAATCGTATTGATTTGTACAGGTTTTCAGTTTCATATCTAATGAATACCTATTCGGTATCTACACTAATAAGCCACAGCTTTAATGTCCCCTATTAGTACGCAGTTGACCACTACTTCTTACTAAACCAACTTTAAAGGGATCCTAATCGAACTTTCACTTTATAATAAATTGAAATACCATTGTCTTGAAGATAAACTGAAGTGAAGTAGTTCAAATAAGTGGATTATTGTATCACTTAATTGTCACTAAACAAGCACATCTTTTAACTGGAAAAGGCTTTTTGTTGTGTTATTTGTCGCGCTAGCTTATCGGTGGATTATATTTATAGATATTCAAAAAGCCTATCTTAGGCAAATAACCATCGACATTTTGTGACAATGTGCATTTATAGACTGCTTTGACAACTTGCTTCATAGTATGTTATCCTTGTTGGTTTGTACTTGCCTGATTAGAATTTGTTAATAGATATGTTGTGAGAACTAGATTTACTCTTCACTGTATATCTTTTGTGGTTAGTTGTTATTGAAGAATGTTGGTTCCGATAAGAAGTTTGATATTGTATACTATCCATACTGACAAATTCACTCGAATCAATGCACAGATACTTGCTTATGTATCTGTTTCACTATATGACCAGTTTTGTATACCAGGTGTTTTTTATGCGCGTATAATGTATTGACTGAAAAGGAGGAATTATGTTACATGCAAATATCCCTTTAAGTGAACTAATAAAGTCTGAAAAAGTTATGACTGATTAACTTTGTACGTGTTGGCATTGGATAGAAGTCGCGCTAAGTCGTAAACTGCCAGAAATAGGAAATGTAGATAATTGAATTTCGACCCAGTGACTCAATGGTAACGTGCTCACCGTGGAATCTGTAGGTTTTGGGTTCGACTCATGACAGGCTCATGAGTGTGCATTGTCGAGGGGTCCCGTTTGGGGACGAAACCGCTTCTCCCAGGTTCCCAATGGTTCTTCAACTGAAGTTAGTCTGTGATGACTATCAGCCTGAAATCAGTAAATGAACCCCTACAAACCTACAAATTGAATTTATACGTATTTGTTTGCTTTTTTTGTGTTTGCTAAATATTCTGTAGTACACTTGTTATTATGGACAGAAATGCAGCTCTAAGTTTATTAGCAACCTACTGAACTGCTGACCTATGTTGCGTCATCCTCGCCTTTACAACAACTGTGTCATCTCGATCACTTATAATCTCGTATGCAATAGGACACAATGGAGGATGATTTTTATGACCTTAACTATATCTCGGATTATTTGTAATGAATGCTTTTCTGCACTGAATAATTTTCATTTACTTGGTGACTGGCAGTGGAGTTTAGGACGCACTTTTTTCCTATTTGGGCATCTTCAGCTGGATATACCTGCAGCCCGGTGAGTTGTGTTGTTGCCACCGAAACCCGCTATCCATCGCTTCAAACGCTAAAGTTTTATCCACTGGGGCACGGGATCCACCTCTTTTGCAATGGGTATCAGTTGTTCTATATTGTTATTTGTAATTCTATTTACATTGTCACATCTATTCATTCTTAACTTTTTTCGTTAAAGCGTACACAATTAAGATTGATCGATATCATTCGAGTAAATTTCTCGCATCCTTCTTGTATTAATGTTATGGTTTATTGTAATACGAGCTACTGTGAAAGTCTGCGTACCATAGCGTAATTTTCCCTATTCACAGTTTTATAAATTGTTCTGTAGAATGTAATTTTATGTATTCAGCATGAATTGTTCTAATTTTGTTACTATGCTTCTGTATTTCTAGGCATATTTGTATTTCCTATGACATGAGACAGCATGCAACAAAGATATTTCATGAACTTTTAAATGCCTTTGGCCAGTACATACAACTATCTCTTGCAAATCCATGTCCAGGAGATGAATTATGTAAGTTTTGGCACTGAGACGTTTTTCTACTTTACTCACTATGGTGCATTTCTTGATATCCATACTGTACTAAGTTTACGTTTTTTTTATAGTAAGACCAAATAAAGATAATACACTAGGTTAAAATATCAAGTTATTTAAGATTCGGTAGTTTACTGTTACATGTGTAGCGTGTAACTTCAGTTGTTTTAAAAAATATCCTACTTTCGTAAATATTATAAAGAATAAAGCGAAAGGTTTTTGATTTTAGTAGATTCATTGTTTTTTTTCTCCAAAGCTGTAGTGTTTCTTTTGTTCTTAGATAGAAACATAAAACCGAAATTCAACCCATTCAGCAACCACATGGAGGTTCATTCAGTAGGTAATGAATCACACCTGTTGTATGAAGGCTAATAACCTTACCTGGTTGCCCTGACCTCAATACGTGGGGCGGGGTTCGAATCCATGACCCATCAGTTTGAAGTCAAGTGCTTAGATTACTGAACCACAACTCCACTATGGAAGCACACTTTAAGGTGTGGTTTTTGGTAGCAAGCACTTCAACGATACACTGGCTACCATCCTAAATGAAGCTTCGGACGAATTGAAAATCATCACTTTCTTATAGGCATCATTAATTCGAATCTCATAAGTTTTTCTTGGTTTAGCTTCTACGAATTTCGAACACAGGGTATCTATTGTCTCACCAGTTGATTTTGTTTGTGTGAACCACTTCTGCTACTTTGTTTCGCTATGGGAAAGCAGAGTCATTCTCTCCAAACACCGCAGCCCAATCAATTAGAAATTAATTTGTTAATGGATTTTATTTGGATAGATCTAGTTTACTAATCTAAGTGTAAAAGCTTCTCAGCATTAAGAGTTAAAACTAACTGAAAAAAGGACAGGAGCATTCATTGGATCAATAAGATTGGAGCTTTGGCAAAATATTGGAAAGTATACTGTCATGAGAGTTCCACGATTTTTACTTCCAAGTTGATAACTAGCATCTTATTAAGAAAACCTTTCACTTACCACCTCATTTGCTAGTAAATTTCTGCCTACGTTCCCATAGCATATGTCACCATTATCTGTCATTAAATGCAAATTAGTCGGGAGATGGTTTCTGGAATTCTCTCCTTAGGGGTAGGTGCGATGTTAACTGAAGTAGAATTCGGCTGGTTATTGGTTCATATCATGACTAGACTAAAACATGGCACCAGTCCATGAAGTCTTTGACTAATGATCTGAACCATGTAGAGAAGTGTAGACTTTCAGATTGCTATTCGCGTGATAACGAAAATCAGTAGTTGAAGACCCTAATTAATGTGCCTTGGAAACTATCTTAGTGGTGGGAAGGGATTCGCTCATCATCATCCTGTTCGCGGTTTTGTCACGCTTCGTTACACCCTTTTCTTCTCTTGTGACTTTTCATCGAACTTTTGCTTTTCTTCTTTTTCTTCCACCTCTCTGTCTTGTATCTGATGTGAAATCCAGCAGTGTGAATCCCTATGTAGTATTCCCAGGCCCAATGTTGATATTCACTAGCAAACGTTTGTCGACTAACGAGTGTATATGATCATTCAGTCGACTGATTCATCCCGTTACTTATTAGGGATATATAATATGCATTCAGGCTTCATACTTATCTGTGCTGATCAGTAAGGCATATCTCTAACGTGCATCATGCTGTCTAATATAAATATTGCTCAATTAGTGATTTGTTCACTATCAGTCTTGTTGTGGATTTTCATTCTTATCTAGGACTTCAAATAGCTTCAAGATTGTATGTACACCTTGTTGAAAAGCAAAATAGAGAGAAAATTTAGTTGCATAGATAACTGTTGATTGCCTCAGAACAAAATGCACAACACAGTGTTACTATCTAGCTTGCTGATCATCTCACATTATTCAAACGATAAGATTTGCTTAACAGTGACAATGGAAGCTTCAGTTCGTTTATTCAAATGTTCATCTAGCACTTATAAAGACAGGGACAAGGTTGAACCCTTTTTCTGTCTATTCGAGTATGAACAGCCAGGCAGTATCATTAACCCATTCTTAATAGGTGCGACTTATTATCCTAAACTGGTATGGCTTTTGAAGTGCATCACATTTACCTGTAAAATTAACTGAATCTATCTCCTGCTTCACTTCAAAGATTATTGTATTTATTAACAGGTACAAATACTTTCTACCGTAGTGAAAATCGATGGTCATCTAAAACTTTCTAACATTTAGGTTAATATAAGCAGCAGCTCCAAACTTCATTGGTCATTTAACAACATGGCGTAAAATGATGCATTACTGATCTATATCATCGATTGAAATATATTTCCATAGGGTTAAATATGGTATTTTAAAAAAAATTATTTTCCATTTGTGTGTCTGGTACCCAAATAATAATAATAAATGCTTTTCGATAAGAAGTGTTGGTGTTCGTGTAATGTAGGATGATATGGACGTTAGATTTTAGGTATTAGAGTAACTTAGTCGATGAGTTTGCGTCAGTCACTCTCAGCTATGGCATACCCCTTTAGCATGATTTTTTTGAGGGATTGCTTCCAGAAGTCTCACTAATTCGTGAAAATGTTATGTGTTAGTCGTAACTACGTTTACAGTCATGGGGTTATCCATTTTTGCAATATGTAGTAGTAAAAAATAGATGTTAAAGGCGTTAATTTATTCATATTGAAGTTGGTAGCAGTGTCATCGATGCATTCACTGTCTATCATACCCTTGGTCTTATATATCCTATTATGTCGGCTTTATTTATCTGCCTATTTGTATGCCTACTTCATACTATTTTATTCACTTCATTGATTTTCTCTTGATTTGTTTCCAATAAATGTATTTTCCCAATTGGACTGCGGTCAGTCAAATATTGTAAATTTATTCTCAGTTATTGGTACTTTTTCGAAATCCACTTATAGACGGGTATGGGGGTTATTGTTTATTTAAAATACTAACTTAGTATAGCATGGGCATTAAATTTTACAACTAGATTTAGAAAAAGTAAAAGTGATATCGAGGGAAAGAAAGAGCGAAGGAAACCGGAATAGAAGTGAAAATAGAGATGGGTCATTGAATAAGCAGTCCCAAACAATCACACACGCTGGGTTGTATGATCTCTTAGACTTCATCCAAGGAGTCGCAAACCATCCACAGATGCCAATTCAATACAACTATCCTTTGTTCCATGAATATCGCTCTTCCTCTTTCAAGCAGTCCATGAATTGGTAAAAGGTGGTTGGTAAGGAAGACACTGGAACGGCATTCGTAACACGTGTCCAAGTCGGTGAAGCTGATGTCCGAAGAGGATTTCTCTCAGTGATTGATGATTTCCACCACGCTGAAGCGAACTGCGCAACATATAATCGTTTTCCCCCTTGGGACAACGGTGATCGAAAACGCAGTCATCGAATTTCCTTGAATCAATAAGGTCGAGTTTTAGAACTTAACTAATTTGCTGTTCGACCGACCTTCCGCAACACGGCTAGTGTCAGGATTTCATTAAATATGACCTGGTTTGGTGTATGACTATCTGGCTTCGTATGGGCTGCCGGAGGTGTTATCTGTCACACCTCCGTTAGTACTCACAAGCCCTTTTTAGCAGACAATTCTGAAACACTGCCCTCTCCAGCCAATCAAATACAACCGTGATATCCTAGAGCTCAACAATCTTGAGCATTTAACATGGATGACTTCGTTCGATCGTATGACAGGGTGAACATTTGACCGACCCTGTGAATAGTATGTAGCAATACTTCCATTGTTTCCTCTTCTCAGTAGTAATGATCATTTGTTACAAGATATAACTTTCGTTGTTTTATGTGAAAATTTTTTTGAGAAGCTTTGTACTATTTATGTTTCACATACCAAAGTTTCATTAGATTGGTGTTCACATCAGAACCGTATAAGTGTAATATGAACCTATTATTTAACTTTCTTACAACGATTGTTTTTACGCGAGTTCGTACTCCGTACATTTATGACAGTAAGAAAGTAATCTATGTGCAAAAAGCTAGTGAAGTTTAACGCTCACTTTCCAAACATATTGGAATACAGCCAATGACTATAAGGTATAAACCTTAACGTGCTTGCATTACCATCGACAGTAATGACCACACTATAAGTATTTTCTAAGTTTATTATATTGCCTTCACCTGTCGATTCAAGCAGTTATCATGGCTTCCCTCCCTTTCGTCCAGCCTTAGATATGTACAACTCGCTATATCATATCTTCACAAACTAGTTGTAAAACATAGTCTGAAGTATGTTGGTTGGAAGGAGACAATCGGCAGGAAGCCCTGGACCTAGGTTTCGTGCTTGTTTGTACTTGTCAGCATGGCGTATCTTCAACCCTGATGGAACTGATGTCTTGCCTGAGATTCGAACCCGAGTCACCCAGTGTTGTCGCTGACTACCACACTGGGCGACGCGGTTCCTGCCGACTGCCTCCATCCGACTAACACCTATCAAGGTGCATCACGATACTGAGCAGCCCATTCTGGTGGCCACATTACAAAATACTTGATAGAATTCGGTCGGCACATAGAACTAGACAACATGAAATTGGTTACCCTCCAGTGACCAGTGTATAGTGTGAATGATGTATTCTATTTCATCTCCAAGGTGACAGAGCTAAATGTGAGTGGGGAGCGCATGATATCGTTAGATGTATCGTCATTATTCACTGAGACGATAGCTGAGGCTATTGGAATTCGATCAAACCATCCAAAGCTCTGTATACAGAAGAAATATGTACAACCTTTATCTCTCCCTTGGCCAGGGAGAACCTTATTTATTTTTGCAAAAGGACAGCAAATAGTGTGGAATGAATCGAATTCATTTCATGTGCTCTAAATCTTCCACATATGCACTAAATTTAAAATTGTGTGCAGTAAACTTTATTAACTGTTTTATTCTTTTGTCTTATTGTCTTACATATTATTCTCAAACATTGATATTCTCATCATTTTCGGTCTGCTTTAATCCATTATATGATTATCATACTTGTTAGCATATCCTTTTCCATTCCTCTACCGTTAGTTCGGATGCTTTGCATACCATCTTTGTTGTTCTCTATCTTCCACACGAATTCCTCTCACCTTGAGCTGTAATCACATTCTTGTACCATTATCATGTCGTGTTTTGTTTTATATTTACTGATCAGTTTTGAAGTCTTACTTGTACTGATTGTTTAGATCGTGAACTTTGTCATCCATATCTGTTCCCATATATATGTATTGGTGTTTGGGTTTGAAGGGTGTATTCGGTGTTGTTTACTACTGAAATGTATCAAATGCTGGACACTGATAGCTTAATGTACGTAATTTTAAATTTAGTGCGTATGTGGGAGATTTAGAACATATGAAATGAATACGATTTATCCTGCAATATTTGTTGTTCTTGCTTTTCAAATATTTATAAATTGAACTAAATTGCATGAGATTCTTAAGACTGACGAAATATACCCATTAATTCATGAATAAGAACAAGACATGTATTATGAAGCTGCACAGTCATATTTATACTCGATAAAGTAACAGATAATTGCACTAAAAAGTTGCTCAGTCAATATGCAAAATATACAATAGGTGTAGGTGGTGGTATTTGTTCAAGTGGAAGAGATAGAAAATGAGTCACTGAATAAGGAACGAATTGATAACAAGTGGTGACGCTATTACAAGACGAAGATAATGGTTTATGTTGATCTTAACTAAATATTATTCCCCTGCTTATTGTCTAACATGTACTACTAACCATTTGTAAAATAAATAAATTTACAATGTAATCGTATGAATAAAGAATATGCCATCTGTCAGAATTTGTGTTAAATCAAAACTAGTAGGAGTGTGAATTTCAGTATTATGTATGAGGAAACCGCTTTTGTAGACTCAGTGTAGAAGTCTTATCCATTGACTTAAACACTTGAGTTCAGATGTAAATACTCTTATATGACTATATTCGATAGTTTGCTATTCATGTAAGTGTCCTAACCACAGCATGACATTTTTAGATACTTAAAAACGCCATTTAAACCAGAAAATGGATAACACGTTTTTACAGTTAAACATTTTTTACGCCTAGACGGTGTCAAATAACAATAATTAATGACTGAAAACAAAACTTGTAAAACTGATTGTAGTACAACTGTTTTAGGAATATCTTTGATAAGAGGTACCTTTCTTTGCAACAGTTTACTGTGAATTTTTCAGCAAAGGAATCAGTTGTTTGATGAATCTCTAAACTCTTACTGAGTTAAATATGTTTTGTATGTCCAATCCATCTTATATGATAACATGCGATGGTGATAAAGCTTGTGAATGCCAAATAAATACTATGTTCGATTTTTCATCAATTGATGCAGTCACTGATAATTGTTATGTGTTGTATTTCTAACCATGAGCCTACTAGCTAACACATGTATGGAGAGATTGATACAGATTGGAAAAGATGCTCATGTGATATGATCATTGAATGTACCAAATAGTTCCCTATCCCAACTGTACTGATGATTGACATGATTGACTAAAGTGAATGAATTTATCAGTCACTGAGGCGATCACTAACAGTCGACTGAAAATTAATGCTTGATGAAATAGTCGGTAATCTGATAGCTAAGTGATTTGATTCATAGTGATAAATACCAACTTGAAAAATCACTAAATCCCCGCAAACCTCCAAATTCAATTGATCTAGTGCTCATTGATGACTAATTTCAAGCTGTGATTCTTGAATTCCCAGTGGGAAGTCGTGACCGGTAGAGCAAACTGATTGAACGTGAGGACAAATACTCAACGATGACGTTGGGTGGTGGTGGCGCATTTATGAACTGACAAAAGTTGGAAATATGGGCCATTGAATTTCGATGAGAGTGGCTCAGTGGTAAGGTATTGACCACAGGATCTGGAGGTGTTGGGTTCGATCTGTAGCAGGATCATGGATGCGCGCTACTGACGGGTCCCATTATTATTGTTATTATTTGTCCCTTGGGTTCCTAGGGGACATAGGGCTTCAGTAGCACGTCTCCATTTCACTCTCCTCTCTGCAGTCTTTTCAACCTGGCTCCACCATTGCCCACAAGCTTTCATTTCTTCCTCACACGATCTCCGTGCCACCCTCATCACGGACGCCCAACTCGTCGTTTCTCCTTTGGATTCCACTCGAGGACCTGGCCTGGTGCGTGATGTCCTCAATCGGTCTTCTCACTGTATGCCCAATCTATCTCCATTTTCTTCTGCATATTTGTTGGGTGATAGGTTCTTGATTGGTTCGTCGCCAGCCAGAGTTCCTTGTTGCTAATTCTGATTATTCTGGCTATCTGATCTTCAGTATCAAGTGAGCGTAAGCGGCAGCTGTTGATGAATGTCTGTATTTTGTTTGAAAAGCTTTTCATGACGCGCCAAGAGGAGTCCCATACTGGAGCGAAGCAGCTGTTCAGTGCTCCCAGGTCTCTAATGTTTCTACAACTGACATCAGTCCATGATGAATACAAACTAAATTCCCGCAAACCTCTGAATTCATTTATTTCTGTTTCTCTTCCTTTCAAAAAAAATTAGCTAAAGACAATAGCAATCAGGCAGCAAATCAAGCGATGCATATTGGTGGTATCAATCAATCAATGTTATACTACAAAGGAAGTTATTTTCCTATCCACCTGCAGTCAAAAGGGATACTGTGAGTCTGTATTTGTTTTTGCATTTACATATGAGTATGTTGATGTTTAACCATCAAATACAAGGACCTACTTAGTATTCAGTGATCGGTATTTTTAGAACAATCCTCCAATTAAATGTTAACAGATGGTAAAATTGAATCCACAACTATATAACTTTACCTGAAGTAATAGGCAGAATGCACTGTGGTATCGTCAACTAACAGCTCGTTTATCTCTATACATATATTGATTAATCAGGTCATGACAGTAGCTATCTTCGTACAACAAAACAATTCCTTAGTAGAGTCATTTTAACTTGTAAGACAATGTCTATTTATGCAAAGAACACATACTATCAGAATATTTATCGTTCGTCTGACTTTCATCTCTCTATTTTTCTTATTCACATCAACTCTTTTTTGTATAGTCTGGAAATGCTTGATCGTAGTGAACCGCCTGTGTTAGCTGATGGTTACTGTCTTTCCTTGGCTTTTGTATGCCTTCGTAAAGCAGTGGATTCGTTAAGATCAATTGTAAATGTTAATCTACCTGAAATCTCTGATAATGATAATAATCATAATAGTAGTATTGACAGCAGCAAAAATGATACTTTAACAAAGCCTGATGTACTATTTTGTAAACAAATCGTATCGAATTCATGGTGTGGTCTGTTGTCGTCATTCAACTTATTACTGGAGTTAAGGTATGTTTTTGGATTAATTTCATTGAATAATTCGTTACTATGCTATTGATCATAATGTTAATTGAAAGCAATTAAACAAGCATTTACTGTTTTACTTTGACGTTATGACCTGGGAAGTTAGATATTGTCTGATGAGACCTAATATAATCATGCTGTAGTGAGAATTCAGTAAGGCTGAAAAATTGGAATCATGAGGTCCAATTCATCAGCTAAATGTTAACCAGTTAACCTCCAGATCTGAATGCTTTATGGTAAATCTTGAGTATGTATTTCTTTTCATTATTTTCTTGTCTCCAATGTTTCTCTGACTAATATTTCTGAATTTTTAAAGCTCGCAATCCTCTTTAGTGATCCCATGAAAAATTTCCAGGCCAGCAGTTAACAAATTCGTGTGTTTATTGTTAGGCATGACGTTCGTAATCTTCTTTTATCCTACTTTAACTCATGCCATGGTGCAGTTAAGTTTCGATTTATCCGGTAGTTGTATCATTCAGCTATTTGTTGGTGCTTGTATTATTGTATTATCTACATAATCCCACTCTCTTCCTTTCTTTCGTTAGTTCGCTTATGTATCGCAAAATGGAATTCGCTCCGTCAGCCGTTCAGTTCAATCGATGTTGTAGGCATATCATGTTTGCTTTCATCATAGCTATTTTTTTACACAATTCACAGTATTGTTTCTAAGTTGCAACATTCAAAAAGGTGGTGAGGTCTTAAAAAGAATGGTTTTCTTGTATCTACAGAATGATGAGAAATCAAGAGATTTTAACTTTGATTTAAACACATTGTCTTCAATCAAACTCTGAAAATTTTCCTCTCATTTCTTGTTAGATTTTTTGAAAATATTCATTTCTCGGTTATAATCGTTGGTTAGTATTCAGTTCGGATCATTTCTAACTTCCTCTTCGGAAGGGTTGTCTGAGAACTTCATCACCATAATAAAGGCTTTATGCTCGACTAGTGGCAGTTGTGTTAAAACCTACAGGAAGTCAACGGGCAGCCGCAGTCGATGGTTAGAGGCTTTAAGTGATATGAACTACAACCCATAACTGTGGTGCAGATTGATTTACACCCTATTTTATCCTGTTCGTCTTATCATATGTCGTTATTTGCATTATTCCCTTTTGTTTTCACTCTGTGACTTTCTACATTTGGCATACGATTAGGCAAGTCCGTCATCGAATTTCTGGATATCATCCGTCGTGTTTCAGCAACATCCAGATAAAATCATTATTAAGCACCGTACTCATATTTGATATGGGCATCGAGTCGACATTAATTAGTGCCTCTTAAGTTATTTATCATCTCTTTTAATACTTTACGAGTTCATCTTTCACATACACCAGAAACCCATTGGGTGCCACCTGTACGAGTCAAACCTGTGTTTGTAATAGGAATTCAAAGTCTTTTTTTGCCTTGGCCATCCATATAACCCTTTTCCTTATTAATCTTGCAAACTTCTACTGTTATTATTATTGTTATTGCAGTTATAACTATCTTATTCCTCTTTATTGTCTCTAATTATGATTGCTTAATTATTGTGAACAACTCACCTGTGATGATCCATTGTCTACATAACGATACAATGCTCCAATGCAATGCGAATAACAATAGAATAATGACTTCTCGACTCAATGGGATTGAAAGTATATAATGGCTGAAAACAGTCATTTATATATCCTATGGTGGCTTTGGCCAGGGAAGAGAAAATAGCATATTAAAAGTGTAAAATGAAGCAATTAGCGTTTAGCGTCCTAAACTGCTGTAAAAATAAGTAACATCTGATGGCGCAAGAAGGGCGAGAAAATAAGGTTTAAATTTTACATCACCATCGATTATCTCTTCTTGTTAACCAATACTACTTACTATACAAACGATCATACTGTTTCACAGTATTGCATGGATGGACTGGAATTTATGTCGTTGGGTCATGCAATTGTATACAAATTTGTTTCAAAGTATAGATTTCCTATTTATGTATTGTTATATCTTGATTAAAAAAGTAAGATTTAGGTGATCAAAAATTCTCAAGACGATTAAAACTCCAACTGATTAATGTCCACTATTTTCTACATGAAATCGTTCTACACTTTTCTAACTCCTACACAGACGTTGGGCATATTATCGTAGTAGCGTATTTCCGTGGAAATACTTTTTCGTTTTCTCAAAACATCAGTGGATAACCTCAGTGAAGTGATGAAATATTTTAGGCATACCATTCTTGGTTGATTTGTTGGGTGACTAAGTTAAAACCATATATGCCCATGAATTTTTGCCATAATCATCATAACGTCGTAGGAAGAATATTAACCCACTCATTATCTTTTTGTTTTGTCTCTATATTGTTCGCTAGAATGATATTAAAGTACCCAGATTGCCAGTGATTGTCCAATTGTGTAATAACGAAGCACAAAGCCTTTTTAAATATGAATTATTTCTCAGCCTTTTATAATCGATTAGTGTATGGTTCACTTAATTTGATAGAAGAACTGTGCAATTTTTTCGCATGTTATTTGTTTCTTATTTTCAGTACTATTCAACAAACAATACTAATTTTTGTGTGAGACAGCAAACAAAAACTAATATTGTTATACTCTGCCACAATCCCTAGGTTTCACTGTTATTATCTTGAACCATGACTCAATAGTGTGGACAGTTGATTTTCAACCTGAGGCCACACGTTCCAAACTCAACTCACCAGACAGTATCACTAACTTTCATAAAACAGTTGTGACTCATTGCTTAATATGAAACCGGCAAACGGTTTCTGAGTTACATTGATTCATTATTATCTTGTACGCTTAGGTTGTGTAGTTTCTGTCGCTAAAATGAACGTTATACTCCACCATTGTTTTTGAGGTCTGATATCTGTGGGAAAGCAGTGTGATATCGTTTTGCAAATACTCAACTATCTTATGAGTATTTATTAGAGGTAATTAATGCTTTCATGGTACTTTATCATCCCACTCGGGATATGTGAAACTGATAAATTTCAACGACCGCTTATAAGACAACGTAGACTAGACCTTCGGTCATATCCATTCTCTGCGGGTTTGAACTCTTATCTAGCCGAAGAAAATTGAGTTCGTTTAATTCACTAACAAAATACTTAAGAATCAAATACTCAGACGTATGAATTACAACGTAATTGAATCAATGAGTAGCGAGGGACCCCTCTGTGCTTTCTGACTCCTATTCTCTTATGTAAATAATATAACTTTTTTGATCTTGAAATTTCCTTATTATATTTCACTGAAGTATATATATATATATTTGAGGTGAATGAGGATTTTAATTTAGAAGTAGTATTCATCACGGACTGACATCAGTTGAGGAACCACTGAAAACCTGGCACCACTGAACAGATCCATAGCCGGGTCTTGGGTGCGTACTGCTGAGGAGTTTTATATTGGACGAAACAGCTGTCCAGTGCTCCCAGGTTTTCAATAGTTCCCCAACTGATGTCAGCCCGCGTTGAATACTACCTTTCTATCTCTTTATATAAATAATTTCGTATGACTGTTTTTTCTTGTCTATTTTATATGATATCAGTGCTGACTGTCAAATCACAGGATGTCTTCTTCAGTCATTACAAATTATGGTTGATTTGAGTGGAAAGCTACACTTGGATGAAGCTCGCGATGCCTTCACTATGACATTGTGTAGAGCCGCTCTGCCGACTTCATGTACACGCTTTTTAGTGGCATCGAATTCTAAAAGTATGCGGTTAGGTTTTTTTGTTGGTTGCATGATAAACTCCTGATTATTTTTATTTCGTAATTTGTTTACCGTGCTCTCAATTGTACCATATTTAATTGAATTTCTCAGATTTCCGAGAAATCATTAGTGTTAATCATGTACTCTTAGAAGTTGTTCTGGAAATTTTTTTATTTAAATAATTAGTTTACATGCAGTTGGTCCTATTTTAGTTTTTTACTAACCCTCAAGAATTCAATGACTTCATAGTTGACTTCATTACTCATTTTAATTGTGACAAGTCTATGACCAGCATACTACTAGTTTTCTTCAGGTCTCTGAAATTCAGTAAGGATTTCTTCAGTCAGTAGAAAGTTTCACTCTTTGTTCGTTTCTACTTACAGCTTCTAGACAGGATATGGAATGGCTTTACTTATCAATGTTGCAGATGACAACTAGGTGATTACATTTTCTTCATGTATGCCTGTTAACTGGATGTAGTTACAAGGTTTTGTTGTAGTTCACCTGTTACTTGTGCTGATATGGTGTGTGGCAACTTGCGTCGCCGTGGAGTAACGCTTAGTCCTTTATTGATATTAATTGATTATAGTTTACCATTCGATATTTCAGTCACTTCATACATTCACAAGTATGTGGCTTTTTCTTATTGCTGCTGCTGCTGCTGAGCAGTGTGGTAGAGTCGGATTACCTCCACGTTTGGGAAGTTGCTTGAAACTGTTGACTAGGATGGTGGTGAATATAATGTAAAAAACAGCTAAAGATTCACTTGTGTTGATTCAAATAGCTGTTAGATTTTATGATTTCATGTATACCGGTCACCCGTGTACTCTGAATACCAATTATGAAAAAAGGTTGAAACAGAAGCAGTTTGGATTGATCAAACTGATTGTTCATAAGGAGCAGTAAATTTGTCAACTGTTTATCCGTGGTGTATAATCAAGTGTTGAATGTGTTGCCAATGAGTTACTTTTATGTCTACTCCTTGATGTTTTGCAGCCTGAATTTCTCTTAGTTTGTGCTCAGTTGAAGTCCTTTGGTTTCATCCAAGTTTCCTTATAATGGAACATATATATATATATATATATATATATATATATATATATATATATATATATATATATATATATATATATATATATATATATATATAAGAAAGTGGAGATGGGTCGGGCACACATTGATTGCGCCATTCGGGACATGACGCGCCAGGCCCTCGAGTGGAACCCGTTTGGGAAATGAGGAGTTAAGCGTCCGTGACGAGGGTGACATGGAGGAGACTGTGTGAGGAAGAAATGAAAGCTTGTAGGCAGTTGATGAACCAGGTTCCAGAGACTGCAGAGAACAGAGTTGAATGGAGGCATACTACTGAAGCCCTATGTTCCACTAGGAACCCAAAGGACAAATAATAATAATAAATAGTTCTCACACTTCAATTTGAGGGCTTGTGGGTATTTATTGATTTCAAGTTGGTCTTCATTGTGAACTGATATCAGTTAGAGGAACACTGGAGACCTGGGCACTGGACAGCTGTTTCGTTCCAGTATGGAACTCCTCAGCAGTGTACAACCATGATCCTGCCAGGGATCGAAGCCAGAACCTCCAGGTTCCGTGGTCACCACCTTACCATTGAGCCACTGGGTTGGAATCCAACGGTCCATATTTCCAACTCTCAATGACTCATTGGTAATGTGCTGACCACGGAACCTGGAGGTCCTGGGTTCGATATCTGGTGGGGTCATTAGTGCCCACTGCTGGTTCGTCCTATACTAGGACGGTGGTGGTGATTACTGATTGTCTTGTTGTACGTTCGTAGTTCATGTGTTTTAGGCATTCGATTAATAGTTCAGTCGGTCATTAGTTTCAACACTGCTTCACTTATCAGGTTATTAACAGCTGTTTTGTCTACGACGCTGTATTTGGCTGTTGCGTTATAAAGAGAGAGAGAGAGAGGTGCTGGCGTGTTCCTTTTAAAAAAATGTGTTATGTAAGTTGATGCATCACATCACTTCGAAACAATGCAGTAAGACATCAACCAAACGAGTAAAAGCGATAGTAGAAACGAAGCAGTGAAACAGAATTAGCGACTGTTGGATAATGAAACATATGTAATAAGGTAAATTGTTATCAGGCACACGAAATTATGGTGGATTATAATGTATGTCACATAAAATTTCCAACTACTGAATTCTGGGATCTTTTTAACCTATGAAAAGGTGTGGGGTTTATCAAAAATCTCTTACCAGATTTCAGTAACTTTGTGAGCGTCCCCTGGGCTTATGATTGATCTCAACAAACATTAATTGTAAGTGTAGCCAATGACTTGAGGACTCAGTTTAGAGGAATAAAATTTATATTTGTAAAGATATGCGGAAAAAAGCTGTAGGAGCACGTTTGTACTTTACTGTGTAGTTGTATCTAGCCTGTTTCACAATGATCATTCTAAAGAGGAAAAATTGAAGCCAAAATAACTTTACCATGCATTGGCTTGCCGTAAAGGTTTTTATAAATGTCCTCTTACATATAATCGAAAAATTTCAAACTCCTCTAAATAGTAATAATTGACCAGGGAAACAGAAACGTTATTAAATTACAAATTACATTAAATAACACAGAACCGATTCAAGAATTTTTTGTTTGAAAATAAAATATTTGTATTGAAACAGAAAAAAGTACAGTCTTACTTTGATTCTAAGAAAGTTCTTACTTGACTGCCAACCTTTGACTAAAAGTCAAATTATCACTATTCTACTTTGGTTATATTTTAGTTATTCATTTACGTTTGTTTTTCTGATTCTTGTTTCTGAATAGTGTTGCAAGTATATTTATATCACTGGAAAGCAACCAATTTCATGTTCTGAGAACTGACTGAATTCTATCGAACATTTTGTAATCTGGCCACCAAGTTAGAATGCTCACCATGATAGTGAACTGTCGTACTTGTTGGCACTCGTCAGCAAGGCGTATTTACAAACACGAGGGAACTAATATTCCGC
Organism: Heterobilharzia americana; assembly: GCA_944470555.2. Classification (NCBI taxonomy): domain Eukaryota; kingdom Metazoa; phylum Platyhelminthes; class Trematoda; order Strigeidida; family Schistosomatidae; genus Heterobilharzia; species Heterobilharzia americana. The sequence continues at coordinate 49,476,722 of OX104128.1, forward strand.
CTGGGATTCGTACCCGCGTCACCAGTGCTGCAGTGATAGACGTTACTACATTACTTACATTAATTAGTTACTGGAAGGAAGCAGATTTCATGTTATCTAGTCCTGAGTACTGGACAGACTTCAGTGATCAATAATTTTTTGTGGTCTAGTTCTGCAGAAAGTGAATTGCGTCCTGAACGGCTCAGTGGTAAAGTCGCTGACTACAACATTGGGTAACGTGGGTTCGAATGTCAGGCGGGACATCACTTTCGTCGAGGTTGCAGGTACGCCTTACTGACGAGTGCCAACAAGCACGAAACCTACGTCCAGAGCTTCCTATCGATTGCCTGCAACCAACTAACACTGTTGGAAGTATATATACGGTTGGTTTTGAAGCTCAGACTTTTGATTTCATTCAGTTTGGGTCGTAGTTAGTTAGTGGTCTGTCGTAATTGGTTAATTCAGCCATCAATAAAGTGTACAATTAACCGTGATAAGAATGCAGCTAAATCAACCCCTTCCCCTCTTTCAAATAGGTACAAAAATACACGAAGTTACCATAACGAAAATTTGTTTTTATACTCACTTCTAACATATGTTTATTGAATTTAATATGTTAAACTTGATTTTTGTTTCTACTCATATTCAGGTTACTCTGTAATTTCTCAATTGTCTTCAACTTTCGGTTCCATGAACAACTGCGATGATATATTCGAACGTAGTTCAGTTGTTTTAATGGTTTCTCAGGGTCCTGGTCGCACAATTCATATAGGTCCTCCGACAAATACACCTCCTGTCTCACAAAGTTCATCAAATCAAACCACAACTAGTGGACATGCTCAAGTAGGGCTCACTGCTTCTGCAAATACTGATCCTTTGTCAACTGGAAATATACTACTTACTGCTAAGCATTTACAAGCTGCTCATGCTGTTTTAGCCACTGCTCATTCTCATGGCAATGTATTGGATTCATCATGGAGTATAGTTCTAACTACAATACAGGTATTTTTTTCCATTTAGAAAAAAGTAATGTCATGTTTTTATAAATTAGGCGTTATTTTTCAGCATATTTACGATGAAATTGCGTTCTTCATCTAATTCAGCCTACAGTAATTGTAGTCGAAGTTGATGAAACGCAATTATTAGAATAGTAATTCTCACATATCTGCATGCACATAGTAGTCGATAGCACCACTAGGCGTTAGTTCCTATTTAATAGTTAAGTCTACCATATTCTTCTACTGACGTATTCGTACTCACGTACTTAATAATGTGTTGAACTGATGTCATTTAGCGTTTCACAAAACGTCTTTTCACGAGATAAAATGTAGATGAAACCTGGCTAGACAGATTTTAATGATATACATGTGCCGGATGACCCGAGAAAATCAATATCACCTTAATGTGTTAGTTATCCGATCAGTTCCAAAGTGGTACATGCCGAGAACACCAAGCTTAGCTGAATATGAGTCTTGATATGATTTAATCCTATGTGAATTTGAAAGGAATTTTTCATCATAGCATAAATTCCTCTAGATATATCCCTCACTCTACAGTCATTTGATTGATAGGGATTTTTATGCAAATATTACTTCTTCTAGGAGTTCTGAATGATAAACTTAGCGTTTTGAACATGTCTTGCACCAAGAAACGATGAAACGACTGTTTAGGAATTGGTTACGCTTAAATCTTTTGCACCTTCTGATGATAGTGGTTTGTTTGGGTTCGGTTACAATGAAATCTTAGGATAAGATACGACTTGCTGTGCCTGGGGATCATTTTCTCAGTTGACCTTAAGCATCTCCTCTTTAAAGGAGTCTGCATATTTTGTGCTGTACAATTAGAAAACTATATCCTTCAAATATATATTACCTAGTTTTGTCAGTCCTTTCACTACTTTTTCCGCATATTATCGTACATTATTCTTTATAATTAAGTATGACCAAAAAGTTATAAGGGAATGAAAGTTTTACAGATTTTCACTGATTCTAACGAAGAAAAAGTAGGATAATATTTTTGTTCTTATGAATTTTTCTTCTGAGGTAGAACTAGTTAGAATGGCGTAAGTGCGACGCAAGGGTGATGTGAGCGTGAAATCAAGTTTAACTAACTTCACATATTTGTTTTCTAAATGCCTCGTTTAACTACTTGTAAGTAGTAAGGTATTTAATGTGGAATATTTAGCTAGGTGTTTGGGGCTAACTGTTCAACTCTTCTTAAAACCCCAGGGTCGTTTCGAAATTCAAACTTCTTACATTTTATCATATTTACTGTGTTGGAAGAAAATCTAAGTCATGAAAAAAAGTTCCAGCTACAACCGTCTACAGTTTTTATTTTAGTTACAATAACTAACTGTTGCAAATCAAGTTTTAATTTCAGTCTTCACCAATGTATATAATTTAGAAATATTCCATGTCAATTTCAAACTAAGGTTTTGATACTTCGCTGTTATTCTGGTCATATCTCTTACTTGTATTTTTTATGTAAAGTCAGTCGGAAGCCATTCTTATGAGTTTTTTGGAGATATGCTTTTATATACATTTCCCTCAGTCTGTTATCCTGAATAATAACTGAGGATCATAATTATTGGGGATTCTTTTAGCATTGAATATATCCAATTCTTGTTATATAGCAGACGAATAAAAGCATCTTAAGCAAATATACGACAATATTTCCTACTCAAAATGTACTTACTGTTTCCTATAAAACGACTCGCAAATTGGTCATGGTCACATGGTCAAATTTTAATATATTAATTTTATTTATTATTATTTAATACATTGTTTCTTAGGGTGATATAAGCGACAACCATCAAAAAGTCAATCGACATTGCATTTACCGGATTCACTAATCTTGAAGTGAAAATCAAAAAAAATTAAATCTTCAGTATGTCACAGGATGTGCATAATAGTCGATAGGCTTTGTTTTACTGAAGTAAAATTTATTTCATCCTACGTTCATGTTTCATCCTACGAACAGCGAACGATCAAGCTATGGGTTTTCATAAGGTATACTGCAATTAAGGATAAATCCACTTGAATTTTTAAGATTTATTAGTTTTCTCCTTCATTTAGATGCTTTCGTGGGGTATGATTTATTTTAATATGATTTCCGGCATGAGTTGTAGAAAAAGAAGAGTAGTATATCTATGCTGTTGCAATAACATGTCTACTTATTGATCTTTAATTTGTAGTGATGCTACAACTGATGCCATTGTTGAGACCTGAACTATCTTCGGTTTCTTCTTATAAATTTCTTCGTCACTAAGCTAGATGGTGTTGATCAGAAATTCATTTAGTAATTTGAATCAAATGTTATCAACAATTGAATTTTGTGCAACAATCTGACTAAATAATGAAGTGAAATTTTAATATTCACTAAATTTCTCTTTTTTTTTAAATATATTGAACAATAGAATCTTGTGTGGATGTTAGGCTTGAAAATTGAACCATCGGCTAAATTATTTTTTAAATCAGTACAAGAGCCTAGCAGAAGTAGCAAGGCATCAGAAAATACTAATTTCGTAAATACAAGCAGTGAAATTGTATCAAGTAGTAATCATGGTTCTACACAAACCTCTATGACAACGCATGTTTCAATTTCATCCGAATTGAATTCTTTATCGTCGATGCTTACTCAAATATTTGTTCAGTCAAGGTAAATGATTATCTATTGTAATCTATAAGTTGTTTTGTGTATTGGTTTTTAGTCCTTTGCAGAAGATGAATTAGTTCTGTTAAAATTTAGACATAGTTTTCATGAGAGATGGACTGAGCAACATCCATATATCGTTGTTGTCCTCTGTCAATAGTTAGTAACTTCTGTTATGCGAGGTCTAACATGTGCAAATTCAGTCTTTGTAGCGGAACCCTTCACCATGATTCGATTTTTCAAACCATCGAAATTGCTCCAACTGACGTTTTTCAGATCTTATATCAGCCGGTCCATGTAGGTTGTTATAATCTCAGGAAACAAGCTTTTTTTTATTTATATGCATCAATCGCTGTATTTATTTGATAAACTCTAACAGGATTGCTAGTATCGTTATTTGCCTCCTTTTTCCTGTAACATCAGGAAGAAATACCCATCGTTTGCATAGTATTTTTGCTGTTCGAAATGCATCTGTTGGGTATCATCTTACATAAACTATATAAAATATATTCAACGTATGCATTTCACATCATATAGCCGTAGTTTGGTAAACTAGTATTCATACTGCGTGATGATTGAAGATGAAATGAGCACCGGTCCGGAAACTTGGTGGCTGCTAGTTCGAATCTGGCCGCGGTCCGAATTTTCATTTCATCTTCAATCATCACCCAGTATATATTCGTGTAAAAGGTATTTTAATCGGCTTTAAAGTCACTATAGATCACTTCGTGTCTAAACTGCTTCACTTATTTTTCCTTTTTTATATCTCTGCTTCATTACTAAAATAGTAGTTTGAACGTAAATGCTCTAGATAGTCTTATCACAGCTCTTTGTCGTTTATCGTCGGATACGCTGGAAGCAGTAAAGAACAATCGAGTAAGTCTGTTATTTACTTTGCATATTGAGTGTAACAATTATTTCTACAAAATTCATCCATTTGTTTTTTTTGTTCAAACTGCTTTCCAACGGTTTGTAAGTCTTTACTTCGTTCAGTTTTATTCGTTTAGGGAAATTTCAACAAATCGTGGAGAGTCGATAATGTAAGTGGATTTATAGGTTGGCTTAGTTTATCAGCGTGTTTCATCTCCAAACTACTGATTTTCCTAAGCTTCTTTGTTACCTACCACGATCACATGGATTAATGCAGATCCGCCCACCCCAAGTTTGTTTTAAAAAGTTTCATTTCACCTAGTTCAGTGTTTGGAAAACGTACTATTGAAAGATTTGAAACAATCAGTCCTTTTCCGAAGATGAAAAGTGTAACTTAGACGGAAGTTATCTAGATTATATGATGTTTTTGCTCTGTAAGTTTCGGACAGTCTGACTCACACTTATATCTATCAAGGCATTTTATATGAAAAATGGAGATATAAGAAGTTTAAACCGAACAAAATACCTCAACAAGCAGTGTAAATTTAAAAAAATGTATTAGAAGAAGAATAAACTTCGTAACCAACCTAAGAAGTAGGGTAAGTTTAACTTCAGGACGAATCGGTTATAACACAAGGAGTGCATAAATTTGCCTATAACTAATTCAAGTATATGTCCATAGTAGTTTCTATCCAAACTTTTGAAACAAATTTTACTTCCACTTCTGTCATCTGTATCAAGATATTTTACAATGGATGAAGCTGATATTCTGCCACCTGCTCGTATCATTTTCGCGTGAAACCAACTGTTTCTGTTTACGTGTTCCACAATCGTCTTGTTCATATCTTGATCAGTCCTCCCTACATATCTCACACCGAGTAAGTGCATCACTTTATAAAAGGCTCTCTACTCGAACACTTGCCGGCGTGTTAGAGCCTATGGTGAGATGTCAGGTGAGCTGTACTCATCAAGTGGTATCCGTCAAGGGTGCCCATTCTCTCCATTCTTATTCAATTTTATCGTAGATATTCTTATGGAGGTTTCCTTTTCGTTGCCTGATTACACAGAAGTTGACCTAATCACAAGAATTTTCGTTAGACCTAGAATATGTAGATGACATAGTCTAGTCGTGTTAGGTGAAGACGCTGATAAGATGCAGAGTCTTCTGAACACTTTGAGGTGGAATTTGAGAATGTTTGGGATGCGATTCTCACCATCCAAATGCAAATTGTTGCTCCAGGATTGGTCTTCAACAGTGCCATGGCTAACAATACAGAATGAAGTGGGTAGGTGTATCGACCACTTCACTTACCTGGGAAGTTAGGATCAGCCCTGGTGACTCAGTGGCCGGAGAAATCTCTGCACGGACACAAAAGGCTCGATTGGCTTTCGCCAACTCACGCCAATTTACTCCACCTCTGGCGCCACCGTGATATCCGATTATCTACTAAGGGTCGCGTGTACTGCACAGCAGTCCGGCCTGTTCTACTGTATGGCTGTGAAACATGGCCATTGAAAGTGGAAGATATGAGAAAGCTTCAAGTGTTTGACTACCGTTGCCTTCGTAGTATAGATGGTATTCCGTGGTGTCACCACGTGAGTAACGCAGAAGTCAGGAGTAGAGTTTTAGAGAGAAGAGGTAAATCAGTTGACGAGGTTGTGAACCTTCATCGACTGAGATGGTTGGGACACGTATTACGTATGCCTAGTGGCCGATTGCCTCGTCACACAATGTTGTCTGAAGTAGGTCCAGGCTGGAAAAAGGCCTGAGGTGGCCAGACTAAAACATGGCACCAATGCATGAAGTCTTTGCCTATTGGCTTTAGCCATGTGGGGCAATGCAGACCAGCCGGTTAGGTTCCACGGGAAAAGAGAAACGAATGGTTGGATATTCTAGGCGATATGGCTCAGAACCGATATCTGTGACACAAATGTATGCGTTCATTATCCGCATCTTAACCCTATACTTAGTCTCATCATCTCATTCTTCCTTCTCTTTTACTACTTTCTATTTATACTACCCTTGATCGATTTCCCTTTCCTTCTTCATCTTCCATTTTTATTGTCCTATAACTTGATGTGCTGATAGGAGATGTGGCAACTTGGACCGTTACTCAATAATGGCTGGTCCTACATCGGTCTTGATGCTAATTTGATGCGGTTTATATTGCACCATGTGCTTTCTTTTCTCAACTTTGATAAACCTGAGTACGTGAAACACTTCGCTAATGATAGAGTTTAACTTTTGCTTCAAAGTTATTCTGTTTCATTACGCTTCGTGTGGTAAAGTGAAATAAAACATCTTTCCTTGAAATGAAATACGGGACTAGTTTCAATCTTAATTGATTTCTGCGACAGTTTACGAACTTTAAGGAATAACAGTTTTTTTCTGGATTTCTTCGCATTTACTCTTTTGATTATCATCCAATGTTTCTGCTGTACGGATACGATGGGTTTTCGTAAATAGAAATGTTATCAAACCTTGGTTGTATTGTATCAAAAAAAGACTGGTGATTGACCACCATTGCCTTCATAGGATTAGTCGTTTCGTTGTACCTCTCTCGCCGGTGTCGTTGAAGTCAGACGTATATTTTCAGTTACGAGAGGAAAGTCAGTTGATAAGGTTGTGAACCATCACTGACTGAGGTGATTGGGACATGTTCCAAGCATTCCTAGTTACAGTCTACTTTGTCAGGCAACCTTAATGAAATAGGTTCAGTCTGCAAAAAGGTAAGGTGCGAATAGCCTACAATATCTCACCAATCCCTGTAGGTTTTGTCTGTTGATCAGTGTTATGTAAGGAAACGAGCATACCTCGGTGTTGTATTCTGTGTGGCAACTGAAATCGGTGATCGCAGTTTCCAGGCGATATGGCTGACAATCGATGTCAATGGTGCATATGGATCTACACATCGTCTCCACCTTAGTTGTCATACTTTAATATTGTCTCATTTTTTTCCTGTTCTCTTTGTACTACCTTCTAGCATTTTGGATTGTTTTCCTCGTTATTTTTCAATCTTTCTTCTTTGTTCTTACTTTGCTATATTGAAATGAGCTGTGACAACTTGAGTCTTTACGCGGTAATTCCAGTTTTTATTTTGAAGCTTACTGACACTTAATTTTTTCAAAGAGTAACTTGAATAATCAAATTATCCGGCATACTTTTAACGTCTGATATGAGTTATCTATATGGCTATATGAAACTCCACATCACTTCACTATTGACTTTAAGAATATGTTAACCTTCTAACATAAGGTGAATCTTACGAGTACACAGTATTAACAGCTTTTTTTAGTTATTTAAAATGAATAGGGAAAAGGTATATACTACTAGTCACAAGGAATTCTGTTGATTTTTCACAAGTGACGTTAGTCAATAGGCAGTAAAAATAGTCCTGTTCTTAGTACTAACTACTAATATCATTCAAGCAATCGGTAAGTTGTAATATGTCTTTGAGAGGAAGTTTTTGTTATTCATTTCGAATAAGATTTAACATTCTTGTTAGCTGTTTTACTGTCCTATGTGTAAGGGACATGGACATTATTTGACATTACGAGTTTTGGGTCAAACTGCATGGATTTAGTAACTCGAACTAGATAAATTGTGGTGAAAAAAGATTGATTGTAGTCGTATTCAAGAGTCCTACTCGATTAGATGTGAAGTTATCTTCTTTTTTTTGTGCGTATCTCATGTCATTTCGCTAAAATTGCTGTCAAAAATGAACTAAATTTCCTACTTTTCGTTGTTTTTTTAATTGGATTTTCATATTATTTTTTCATAATTGGTTTGTCAGTAAGCTATTATAATGTTGTATCCTATTGTCTGCTTCAAGCTCGTCAGTATGTTTAAGTTTTGTTCTGGTAGCGATAATCGTCACATTAGGACAAAGAAAACCAACGTTCTTTGTTCTCTTATAATAACTGATTTGTTTCTCGGAGTGAATTAAAAGTGTTCAGTGACTAAAAATTACATGATATAGTGAGGTCGGCTAATTATAAGATGTAGGTAACTTAGCATTGGTGCTTAGTTCTTATTTACAGTACTCAAGTTTTTAATGCGTGAACCTTCTGAGTTGTCTATCTGTCTTAGTCAAATTATGCATGACAAAGGTTTGTCTATGTCCAGTTGGCAAGCTTACCATCGACTTCGTTACGTAGTAGTTTGAGCTTTGTGTTCATTGTGTTTAACTGATGTTCAGAGTGAATGCTTCTGACGTGATCATAACTGGCCATTGAATAATCGCAGTTTTATTTTGTTCCTACAAGATAGGACTAATAAAATAGAGCAAAACCTTAATGCACTATCAGAAGGTCAGCTATCGAGGGATACCAACCGTAGATTTACAAGATCACACTTGAATTATTTCAACTGGTTATATTCAACTGGTAGTATCGATACCAATCTGACTGCAAGTAAGCTATACAGTCCACTTTATTTTCTTATTTCATATTTAATCGGGAAGTAGTATACTTTCTGTAAAGTCATTTTATCGTTTGAATATAGCAAGAAGAACAGCAGTAGTGGAATTGGCCTGCATGTGTTTCTCATAGATTCTCCTCAGCTGCTTTACAACCTGTAGAATATAATGCTTATGATAAGAAGCATGTTATACAACTTACCTTCATATATTGACAAGAATGTTTCAGTTGAGATGTAAGATAACAATTGTTGTCGCCTGAGCGAAATTGATGAAGATATCAAGACTTCTTAAAGGATAACCTACTTATACAGTGATAGAATGAACATTCTAGATGAGATAACAAAAAAAGGGGGATGGTTGTGCACAATGTTATCCTAGAATCGGCAAATATGACATAGTTAATTAAGCGTAATAAAATGTTAAAAGATTTACATTTAGTTGAGTAATACTTTGAATATAACTCAGAAAGTGAGAGTTGATTTTGAAATAGACTGAAAGATAAAGTGGAAAAAACAAAGTCATGAGGTTTTGTATTTCTAAGTTTAGGAAATTAAAATTACCAAGATAAAGCAGGATTGAAGATAGTATCTTTCTGAATGCATACATCAGGTTGGAGTCTATGAATCGCAACTACTTCAGCAGAGGGATGAGTTTCAGTTGTCTACTGATCATTTTGAACGATTTCGAAACATTAACTTGATGTCCAGCATCAAGTAAATGCCGAGCAATTACGCTATTTAAACCCTGTGAACTCGTATTTTTCGTGATATATTCTGAGATGCGAACAGGAGCCTTTCTCTCTGCTCTTGGTGTATGCTTAAGCACGTACGTGTGGTAGATAAAGTTGGAGATAATTAGAGTTGGTAACTTGCCCGCTTTGGACTGTCTTAATGGATATTTAGTCTGAGACACAAACTATGACTCATCCATGTAACGATTTTATCTCTTTGAGAGGTAGGGAAGGTTTTCTTTAGAACTGTACTGCATATGATTCTGTTCGTTTCTGTCCTACTGCACTTATCAATGAACTTTTATGGTAACCATTTTTTCTCTACTTGAATTCACGTGGCCATGTAAGAAGGGCTTATGGAAAGTTGTCGTGTGAATTGACGACAACTAGTTGGTGTCCATTGTCACTGTTTCTATTTGACTTCATCATAGACGTACTAATGGACATAACATTAGGTACGTCTGACTTCACAGGGATTGACTTACTCCATAGAGTTCATCTGGTTGATTTGGAGTATGCGGACTATATTGTCCTGATGGGTCAAGACGCTGACAAAATACAGGGTCTTCTGGATGCGTTGAGCAGTAATCTGAACATATTTGGCGTGCATTTAGCACCTGTCAAATGTCAGTCCGTCAGTCACTCAGACGGTGTTCTACAGAGATCAGTTCTTTAATTTTCTCTTTAGAGCACAAGTATCCTTGTCAGACATTTTTTGTACCTGGTTGAGAAAAAGCTGTTGAAATTGAAATAAAACTCCTTCAATGTGTCTTTTCGATGAATGTATCTATGTATCTTTTCATCTGTATGACGCTGTAGGCCGAGGTCTAGGAAGTGTAATTTGTAGCTATGTTCTGTTTCCTTTGTGAATGGCATATTAAGGTGGGCTTTATTAAAATGATTGAATAAATAAGAAACGTATTCACTATTACTGCGTACAACAAATGGTCGATTGCGTACTTCAGTTTTGTTTGTCTATACTTCCATACTAGATTTGTTTATTTGATTTATGGCACATAACAAGTGATACAGTATTATTTACTTGATGACGTTTCGAGCATAAGTTATTGCTCATAATTATATCAATGTAATCACACTACTTTCGACATCTCATTTTTATAGTCCTGTCATCTCTTATGTTACATACGTTGGGTGTAGATTCGATGGACATAGATTCAGTAATCAATCTCTCTCTACCTAATTATGTTGTACTTAAGTACAGTGGTTTATCCCATCTAATTGTGTGGTTGTGTGTCATCGCATGCATTAAAATAGCCGGGTTTTTCTTCTAGATTATTGATCTTATTCGGGTTTGTTGTTTTATATTTGGCTAAATTTCTATATTCCACTAATCTGACTCCGACCGGCTAGTTTGACCTATGTACTTGATCTTGCGGTCATTACACGGGATTTGACAGATTAAATTATTTTGCGTAATTGGTCCTATCGGACCCTTAAGCCGGCAAAGTTGGTCTCTGAATGAGTTTGCAGGTTTAAATGCCACACTTATTCCAGCTTTGTTGAGGTGACAATCATAAGTAAAATTTGTGATGTACCTTTCCTACAGGGTAACACGGTGGAGGCTGTGGACTCTTTTCTACTCGTGTTGTCGTTGTTATTCGTACTCATATTACTGTTACTATACCATTTCTTCTATGTTCGTACGAACTTCGTGATAAACTGTAGGGGATAATTATTAACTATTAGCGCTGCTTTTACGTGCTTCAATTCCTTGTTTAGGTCCTTGCACTGACTAGTCATTTTTCTAGCTCTATCATTCAGACATTAGACTAATACTGCCTTAACTGACATTGGATGAGATGACTTGAAGTCTAGATACCTGTATTAATGTGTCGTTTTCATATAGACTGTAGTGTCCAAACTAAATCTTTGTTCATCGAATCAATACCCAACATATTTAGTAAAAATGACGCAACACCCACGCCAGAGATAAGGAGGACTTTAATACTAATAAAACAGAGAATATGAGATGACAGGAGTATAAAAACCAGATGTTGTAAGTATTGTGATTACATTGATGTGATTATGAGCAGTAATCATCTGTGCTCGAAACGTCATCAAATAAATAATACAGTACTATTGTCTGTTCATAGTTGATTTGTATAGATCAGTTTGTAGTTTAATTCACTTTACTCTCTCACGATCTTCAAAAACAATCATTTCCTCTTGATTTTTTATGCTATCATTGTTATATGTGACACTTCTGAGGTAACTATTCGACTGTAATTCTACGTCACCAAATTTACTATTTCAATTGTGTTGGTCTTGAGAAGATCAACTGCGATTTCATTATGTCATCTTGTTATTTCATAATCCATAGAAGTAGAACATTTTACTCTCTTTTAATAATGATTTTCTTCATGCCTTGCATGACTTATTCCATTATATAGTCTTTCAGATTAGATTGGGTCGGTAGAGAGAGGAAAAAAAAGTTTTGTATGAGCAGTGGAAAACTTCACCGGTAGAATTATTAAAAAAAGGATAGGATAGTGATTCGCATATTTCTTTTTATTCATAATACATTTACACTCTTTAGCTTAGCCCTTAGGTTTTTCATCTTTGTTTACTTTTCTTCTCATGCGTTCATGTGGAACCTAATGAACTCATTATTCCAAAGTTTCTTTTTCTTTACTACACTCTTCATTAGCATAGTCACTCTGAAAATATCTTACCGTAAATTTATCCTCGTGTTCATTTATAGTTAAACTTTATTATTTAACTTGCTTATTCAACCTAGAAAATTGTACATGATATTTTTTACCAAACTAAATATATATATCTGAATGTTTGTTTGATTTCAATATTATATATATATATACTCTTGAACAATGGCTTAGGATTCACCCTTTAGGGTCGCTTGGTTCCTTGAAAAGTAGCAAATCGTCCAATGATAACGATGAAAAAAAAATCGGTTTGACTTACTTCGGGTCTTGGGTTCTAGGGTTCATAGGTATACACTACTTCTCAGGGTTCGATATCTACCAACTCATAAAAACCATTTTCTGGAACATACGGATGTTGACGTTCGACATGAACTAAAGTCGGAATTCAGCTGTTAGGAATTTTAGCAGTGTCTGAATGAACGAACTGGCTGAATACTTTAACTTACCGGGAAAGGTTTTCTACTAAAGTCTATGAGAAATTTTATTTCAAACAAAGACAACTAAAGTACCTATTAGAGAAGTCATTCTTATCATCCTTGTGTTGATTTGCTGATTACACTGACCCTACTTATTACCGGCCGTTCAGAAATTGACCTCTTGGCTGGAGATAATCTCTAGAAGATTGATTTACCCTGGTGCCCTTGTCTAAAAATAGAGAATGAAGTGGCTGAATGCACTGACTACTGCACTTACATGGAAAATCAAACCAGTCATAATGAGTCACCTACCGACGAAGTCTCTACACAGATACAAAAGCTTCAGTCTGCTCCTGCTAATCCACATCCTAAATGGTACCGCCGTGTTATCCGATTCATGAGTGAACTGGCTATCAAATAGCCATTAACAGTGGGTGTATGAGAAGAATTCAGGTTTACTATTTTCATTGTCTTTATACGTTTAATTGTTTCATGATGCCATCGCATATTATTCTGAAGTCAGACATAGGATGTTGAAAAAACAAATAGCAGTTGATAAAGTTGTGAATCTTCTTTTACTGAGGTGACTGAGACATACGCTATGAACACTTAGTTACATTCTATCTTGTCGTGAAGTGTTAGCTGAAGTAAGTTTTGTCTTACTTCCTAACTAATTCAGTGAACACATATTACTTTAAGTCTACTCTATTTTATTGAAAGCTATCATCCTTTTGTTGAAGTACACATCTGTTATCGTAGTGGTTATGAACTTATAGTAATTGTTTCGACAGTAGATGAATGAATTCCGTTTCAACTTATAGCATATCTTATTTCTGTTTTTTTTTCTCTCTTTTAAATTTGGGCATCATTATTATCCAAACTATTTTATTTGTTTTAATACTTTAGTGATATTTTATCTCTCATTTAATTGTTAAAAATATAAAAAAATTTCCGGTACTTTTGTAATTTGTAGATGTTAATTCTGTAACAAGAATTTAAATCCCGTAATATTCACAATGCCTGTTATGAACAAATTATAATTGAAATTGTTCACGATAATTTCACATTGAACATATTGTTGAAATTGATGCACATCTTTCTATACTCCCTATTTCATCAGAAATACTTTACATTAACGTTTATAAAAATTTATGAAAAAACTGAAGTTATTCGCTTTTGTGCATCAAGATATTCATCATAAAAACCTAGCGTTTTATGTAAAGATCCTACAGTATAAACTTTTTGTTTCTTGTAAATTAGACTAAAAAACAGTAATCACTGTTTAGAAGAACTTTAATTACTGCGTCTTGTACTTCTATAGGGATAATTGAGTCCATAAAATAACCTCTTAGTTTCATTGGGACTTGGACTTGAGGCTTCTTTAATAACAATCTAGTATACTACTAACAAGTGGCTACATCTGGTTCGTTTGCATGACTGCTTCATACGGTACTACTTATCGTATCTTCACTAGTCAGAGATCTGACTAATGTTCCATTCGCTTTTTATCCTAAACTGGATGTAATTATATAGATTGCAATGTTCAAATACTTCTTATTAGTTAGTGAAATTGTTTCATACACTTAGGAGGAAATTCGCTAATTAATCTGGGTTAATTTTTTCTACTTCAACAGCTTAATTGAATCTGCTTATACTCAAGTGTTGCTCTGTTAATTTCAACCGATTACCTTTATTTATAGAAGTATAAATAATTTGTGTCTCAGTTAATATGATCAACCTCATGTACAGAAAAGTGAACAAGGTTTCAGTAAACGCTTTCACTAAGTCCTATTGTATCACCTTTACACATATATAACAGCCTAAACATTTAGTAAAAACACTCTTAAATGTGAGATAAATTAACTGAAGAGTGATATTTCATTGGCATTGGGAAACAAGTGGAAGCAAGTTAAATTAGGCATCTTGAGAGGTTTGAGTAAAAAATACATTTACTTTCAGCCTTATATTAGTTTTAAAATACACTTTGCTGATGCTTGCCAGCAAGCAGGAAACGTAGGTTTGAGGCTGTCTCCTGATTGACTTCTAACATCTAACACGGAAAATATTGTACACCACATTGTCGTATCACTTAGCTTAGTAGTCACATTGTCAAACTCGGTAAATAGACTTCGATCAGTGATAAGCACTAAAATGAAGCCTGGTACATAGGTTACGCACTTGCCGACCAATAGATGCTACCTTGACGTAGAGGTCATGCTTGCTTATCACAGTGGTCTAACTATGCTTGTGAAAAGCTTGTTTCCTCGAGGTCCTATCATGCCAGAAAGATCTGTTGGATAGTGGTTAGATAAAAAGCATTTACCATCATAGTGTAAATCGCTACGGTATTGTTGGATGTTCAAGGGGAAAGTCTTGCTGGCATCTGACAGCAATAAGGTGTTCCCCCTGGCTGACCATCGGTGCCGGGCTGATGTTGCTTTTCCTATGGGAAACGGGGGTTCAAAAAGTTAGGGACAGGAGTAGCACTCTCTCACCCCCGCCGCAGCATGTCAATGCCTGTGACAGCGATTCGTAGTCGGACTCCATGTTATCATATCTAGTTCTTCACAAATGATAGAAGGCAGTTTTTCTAAATTAGATAAAACAGATGTATTCAAAAGCTTAAAATCACTAAAACCTTCACAAAGTCTCATTCATCCTTAAACACGAGTACTTTGCCGAAAAATAAAGCACCAACTACCTGGAAAGAAAATAAAATAGTTCCGGTACCTAAATTCATATCTCCTTGAGCAAGTGTGCAACTGCGGCCGATCGCACCATTCCTAAAAACCATGGATAAACTGCTGCTTCGTTTGCTTGGACTTCCATTGGAGACTTTAAGTGATCCCAAACAATTTGCTTTCAAACGCAGAAGTACTTTGGTTGCTGCAGTTGTTTGAAATCATAATATTACCAACAATCTAGACAGAGGGATGTGGGTGCTAAGTATGTCAGATCTGCCTTCTTAGTGAGCACTTCTTCTTTTGACTTTATCCCTGGACCCCTTTTATAACAAATAGGCCTGCCAGAACTACCATTTAGTCTTGGATTGCAAACTGACTTGATGCTTATTTTTCTGAGAGGAGAAAGTAGACTTTATACAGAGGAAAACGGTCTGCTTCCTTACTCAGGGAAGCCCGTATCCCTCAAGGTGGTGTTATTTCTCCTTTTCTTTTCTCTTTCTTTTTTCATGACCTACCCACCTCAACTATAGCTAGTTTTGTTAGTTACGTGGATGACGTAACACTATTCATTTTGATCATCTCCAAAGATTGTTTTTAGTTTAATAGCTTCTTAACCGGAATCGGTCACTGGCCTTCATTGAATTGCCTCACACTCCATCCCTCTAAACGTCAGATTAAAAATTTTTGCTTAAGAAGTGAACAAAGTTCCTATGAACTATTTCGGCTTCCTGACTCTCGTCGTATTGATGACTCTTCTGTAGAGAAAGTATCAGGCCTAATCCATCTTGGCCTGCGCTTTTCTTCTGATGTTTCTGGGTCCCCTCGTATTTTACTCATTCCCGGAAAAATCCTTCTCTTGACATTTTATATGGGTAAATTCCAACTGTCTGGCATAACTCAGACCCTACTCTTATGTTTCGTTAATTCCTATGTTTTGCCTATAGTTACTTATTGTTCCCGTTTATTCTTTCCTGAACTCTGGGGACAGAACTACGTTACATTGTTTAGGATTTTGAAGACTTTAGTAGAGTTAGTGGTACACCACTAACCGTATGGATAAATGTATTTGTGAATAGGCATCTGCACTCTTGTAGACAGCTGGCTAAAAATATGTTATCTGGTGACAAGCATCCTTTGCACCTGCACCTCTCTCCATATCTTTTATCAGGTAAGACAAGAAGCAAATATATTGAACTCTATGCATGCACAAATACATACAAAAATTAAACCCTACCTTATGTAACCTGTGTATTGTGTGAAGAAAATCATGTTACACAGTCTCATCAATCAACTTTGCAATAGCGAACAGCTATTATGACCCTGAAGTCATTAGACATTTCAACAATCCTGTTATTGTTACTGGGTGATGACTGAAGGTGAAGTGAAAATTCGGCCGAAAATAGGGTGGTCGCTAGTTTGAATCCAACCTCCGTCCAAATTTTCATTTCACCTTCATTCATCACCGAGTTTCAATACAAGTTTGCTACACGACGGCTATCTTAGATAGTTAAAAATGATAATCCTGTTATTCTCTATCACATATTGTTAAACAGCACGGTTTTTAATATATACTTGGAAAATGTACGGTCAATAAACCGATGCAATATCATATGCTAAGAATTCTGTACTGTGAACAGTAATATAGTTCGGAATATTATTGTCATGAAAATAAGATGTCCAAAAGCTTTTTCTAACTTCTTATATTATTTCGAGTGCATATAGATGAACTCTCTTGATAAATACATCCAAAAGAAACTTGAAGAAAATTCTCATACGGCTCTTAACAATTAGTTTGTATCTTTGTTAGTGAATGATAAGTATTTGATGATCTGTTACCGCTAATTTGATTTTATTGAGACAATTCATTGGTTAACGCCAATGATGTATGATCTAGTCTCTGCTATTTGTAACTGTTGCTTAGTTGAATAGATCCTATTCATCAGTGGATAGCTTTCACTAAGTGCTGAAAACACAAGGTAGTATTGATTTTGATCAAAAGTTTTTCTGTTCACTTCGTTACCTATTGTAAAGATAACACTAAGATATACATTTGTATAGAGAAGAAGGATATGACAGAAGAGCAAATAATTATTGATTTCTAATTCTTGTCAAAATATTTTCCTATTTTAGGAAATCATGAAATAATTTCTCGTGAACACTAACCCTTATTGCCTATATTTGGCAGCCTAATTGCCTTTAAAATATTAGGTTCCTTATTTTCAATTTCTTCTTTAATACATATTCATTGTTGTATTTTCAAAAGTCTGTGTCATTATTATTATTATTATTATTATCATTACATATTGTAGTTAGTGCTGATGACGTTGTCTAGAATGACAGTGAAAGCTCCACGATTAAACCATTCAACTCAGAGAACACAACACCATCAAAATTCCTATGTTCAGAAGCTTGTTAGAATACATAGTATAACAAAGACACTTATTCGCCGGATTTATGTTTAAGAATCAACTTGTTATGCATAATTCTGTCAAAGTACCTATTGTACAACTTTGATATATTTTACTTTTAAAGTGGTTGCAATTTTTTTCAATTTATCTTAGATATAAACTATTGTAAGACCATACTTCAGGTTCTACTTTAGCAATATTAGTTTTTTCTCGTCGAAATCTTTTATCACTGTGAAACATTTTTGACTATATTGGTAGGTGTATGATACTGCTAACATAATCACTTGAAGTCCAATATTCAACGTTTACTTATCCACTGTTATTGTGATACTTGTTCGTTTCGACTTTCTTTAGATGAGTACAGATTTCTACTTATAAATACAACCATTTTCGTGTTAAGTATCATATATTGTAATATCGAGTTTTTTTCGTCCATTTCCTGTTGGTTTTGATAAGTATAACTTATATGCTTTATACTTGTTGTAGGAACCAAGTCAATTTCCAATCGCTAAAATGACAGAGATTGGACTGGTTAATATTCATCGATTAGATTTATGGTGGGAAATTGTATCCAGTCAACTACTAATTGTAAGTTTTTGCCGTTTAACTTTTGTGTTTCTTCTCTAATTTTAATTTTTAAAACCTTTTTTGTGAATTGTTACATGTTATTTCATCATAGAATGAAACAATGTTCCACATTAGGGTTGTTTCAATTAACATTCAAGATAGGTGCTAATAAAGACATTTCTTAATAAATTATGCTGTTGCAATTTGATATAGTTTTGTTGATTGAAACCATCATCCATCCATCCACTACTGCGTAACGGTCCGAGTTGCCACACCTCACATCAGTACATCAAGTAAAAAGGCATTGAAGTGGGAGATGAATAAAAGAAAATTCAGTCACAAGGAATGCAAGGTACTGAAAGAGAGAAAAGGAGAATAAGAAAATGATGAGATTCGGTATAGCGTCGTTAAGATGAGGATAATGTGTGTATACATCTGCCCTACTGACTTCGGTTCTGAGTCATATCACCTACAGTCTTCAACCACTGGTTTCTCTTGTCCTGCGAACTCCAACCGGCTAGTCTGCATCACCCCACATGGCTCAAACTAACTGTATTGAAGACTGGTTACTAGATTTAGGACTACCTTAACCACTGGTTGAAGTTGGATTGGTTGGATAGCGTTAAAATGGTTGGTAGTTTGATGTCTCTAGAACTAGGTTTAAAACTCGCTGTTCTTAATATATGAAGAAAACTTACCCATCTTACATAGTTTCATATTTACCTTTAACGTGAATCAACTGTTCAGACATTCAAACCACTTCGAAAATGTTTCACTATCTTATAAAATAACTTTTACGAATCCAGTCATCTAGTCCGATTTCGAAACATCCACAATCAATATCTGAGCATGGAAAGCACTAAACAATCATCAACCTTATTCTAAGCTTTATTGATTCTGTGCTATCTCTAGGATCCTAGGTTACAGATCTAAGAGTTTATCGTAAATTTATCCTCGACGTAAGGATCACTGAGCCCATGTAGTGTTTAGATGTCTCTAAATATAAGGATGTCAGCAATGTTCACATGCTTGGGTTTTTCTTAAAACTATGGGGGAAATGAGTGAATGAAATGCTTTTCAGTTTTCATTGTTTTTGTTGTACCAATGAGGTTCATTTATTTGTGAAATATACTCATCAGGATGTGAACGAAGAACAAGTATTTCAGTGTAAAGCCTCTTTTCGGCAATTCCATTTTCAAAACTTTACAATCGTGAATTTATACATTCTTCTAGTGTAGGGATTTGATACCTAAAAACTGTTTGTCAAGCATCGTAACACAAATAATGTCAATAAATGAGTTCTCACTAAAATCAAAAACCGAAAACTGATGAGTAGTGAATATTCATCGAAATACGTTTGAACAAGAAGTTTCGTAACATGACGACATAATTGGAAAGTGAACTGTGATCAGATGGGGGCATAGCGACCGGAATGAGTAGTAAATTACTTAGGAAGTGAATAGTGTCGAGGCAAAAAAATGAAAAGAATAAAAGGGGGGGGGTTATAGGAGACTGAAAACTAAGACCATGAAGGGAGAAGTGATTGAACAATCTTCTTGTGTGTACACAGTTCAGGTTTCTCCATATGCGTGGCAAAAGCCTCAGCAATGCAGAGAATACGAATTTTCCCAGATATGTGGAAAATTCTATTACCCTGGTCATCACAGAGAAGGAGAGGAAATTAGGAATATATGGTCTGTCTGTAAATTGTGGAGTTACCTGATATGAATATGGATAATAAATTGTCTCCGAAACGTTATCCAGTAAATGCTATTGTTTCACTGTGATATTTCTAATTATTATTATTATTATTATTCCCTTGGGTTCCTAGTGGAACATAGGGCTTCAGTAATACGTCTCCAGTGACCTCAGTTCTCTGAGATCTTTTGAACCTGGTTTCACGACAGCCCATAAGCTCTCATTTCCTCCTCGCACGATCTCCTCCATGTCACCCTCGGACGTCCAACTCTTCGCTTCCCATGGGGATTCCACTTGAGGGCCTGACGCCTGATATCCCTAGTCGGCCTTCTCAGTGCATGCCCAATCCATCTCCACTTCCTCCTGCATATTTGTTGCGTGATAGGTTCTTGGTTGGTTCGTTCCCAGAGTTCCTTGTTGCTTATTCTTTCTGGCCATCTGATCTTCAGTAGCGAGCGTAGGCAGTTGTTGATGAATGTGTGTAGTTTACTGGAAATCCCTTTCGTGACGCACCAAGTCTCTGAACCATACAGAAGCACTGACTTGACGTTGGTGTTGAAAATCCGGATCTTGTTCCACATGCTGAGTGCAGTGTAGGAGATCTCCACACTGGTTTCAGGCTAATGAACGCCTGTCTTGCTTTTCCGATTCTGACTTTGACATCCTCGTCTGTGCCTGTGGCGCCTGTAGCTGAAACAGTGCTTCCTAGATAGGTGAAGGAGGTTACTTCCTTTAAGTTTCTCCCATTGATGGTGACTGGAGTTTGTTGTTGTTGTTGATGGTGGTGGTGCGGTATCTCCGTCACTTCTGTCTTCTCTATATTCATTTGAAGTCCCGTCTTCGCTGCCTCTTCTATCAACTTGTTAGTTTTCACCTGTAGATCTTCAAGTTTGTGTGACATCAGACACAAGTCATCGTTGGCGAAATCCAAGTCTTCTAGGTTCTTTTCCGCAGTCCAGCGTATCCCCCTCTTATCGCCTGGTTAACTAGTTCACTAGTTACTAGCCGGTCCTAAGCCCGGGTAAAGACGGAAGGTTGGGCATAGGGCTAGCAACCCTACCCCTTAAAGCAAATCTAACCGCTAAAGAAACTTCAAAGCACAAACGATATTTCTAATAAACAGACTAAAATAGAATTACAATCGACCACAGTGCCCAAGTTTTACTCTTATATTATCTCAGACATTGCAATCACACGGTCATCCAATTACCACCCTTTTCTCATTTATTTCAATTTCAATTTATTCCTGAACCTGAAGTTGTCTAGTTTCGTGATGACCTTGGTCGGGTGTGTTTTCTGAACTGGTTTGGTTGTGGAGTTTTTATTGTTATCTCGGACAGCATCATTAGTAAAAACTACAAAAAGAAATGAGCTAAAAGAATTTTTCCATAAATTTTCTTAGCAGCTTATCCTTAGAAGAGCGTGGAGCTCTTATGAGATTGACAAATAGAAAACATCGTTATTCTTCAGGTTGACGAATGGGACACCATAGTAGCCATGGATCAAAATATCTACATCATGAAGACGAAAAAATTGCTCATAAGTTTATATCAACCAATCGTGACGAGTCCCACTTAAAATTTCGATACCATAGTTACCAATACTTCAGATAAACTCTCAGGAAAAATAAGAAATCAAGTACAGTGGGAAATCAAAAACCCCTTCTTCCACATTTCTCCCTCTACAACCAATTGTTTCACTTTTGGGGATTCCAACAAAGAATCTGTTGAGAGAACCTTTCAGAAAACCAAAGCATCTATTACTACCATAACATCAGTCCATCAACTCTCCAAAACAATTCCTGTAGAGGATTAAGATTCTTAATATAACGGCGATTGATCGGAAACTAGCTAAGATTTCAAACTATTGTCATTCCACTTATCAAACCAAAATTTTAGGGCTGCTATTTTGAAGATACCTACACTTACAAAATAATCAACAACGTTTTTGTTGACATCAAACTCACCATTGACGAGGGATTAAGTGACAACTTTTGGATTTTCTTGATCACCACAACGTTTTTATAAAAATTGAAAGCTCAATTTTACAGAAAATCGATTCGCACTGATCAAAACCTTATTTGCAGTAGCACCAACTCAAAAACACAAAGTCAGTTGCGTAGAAGCATTTTTCTAAAGAGAAAATAATACTGTTTTATATCCTTTCGAAACAAAACAAACCTTTGTATGTCTTTAAAAAGAAAGGCTAACCATGATATTTCATTATTTCTCAAATTCGCCGTTAACCAAAGAATCAACTTGAGGAACCAACATACGGATTGCTCTGCATTACATGAAGAGCATTTTAGATGATATAGCCAGATTACTAAAGCCTTTCGAAGTCACTGTAGCTTACAAACCTACAAAAGTAGATTGCTTACTTTTGCGCAGATCGTAAGATACAATCATAATGAAAGACTGTTCATCTGCGCGAACATCAACTAGCAATGATGCGACGTGATATATCCACGCTCATACGAAGCTGTGTAGACAGTTGTGGACATAAATCCAACTAGGAAAATGAAGAAATTTCTGATAATAGACGTACAAAAAACGCCAGGGAAATTCTAGAAGCTTGACACTGTTTAGTCAGTGATCATTCGGCATATTAACAATGACTCGATCTATCAACCCATAAAGAACACGAGAAACGGCGAGGAGCTTAGAGTTTAGGTCAGCACTCCAGCCAGTCAAAACATGTGTGGTGACTTTAACAACGGAAACAACAAATCACACACAAGATTACTAGAACAGGCTACTTAACCGCTTGTGGAGATATCCTCATAGTTTAGTTTCATCTGAAGTTTGTCCTGATGATTTTATTTAGAATGATAATGGTAGCTCCACGACTAAAACTTGCAGCTCAACGAACGCAACAATGCCAAAATCATCATCTTGAGATGCACATTCTCCACCGTCCTAGTGTTATACAGACGCTGATGGAACACGTATTCACAAAACTTGATAACTGAAATGAATTTGAGATCTATTTATCTATCGGATTTCATAATACATGTACATGTACATGACTTACCTGTTATCGTGATACTTATGGTTGGAATCCACTCATCATTCAGGTTTTCCTTTAGTTTTCACTGATTATCTCCATACATCATTACTGGCTATTCTTAATTTATCTTAGACACTTTAGGATACTACGAACGCGAAATATACCCCATACAGCCTAATAAATCACTAGTAAGCGATAAGAAATATCAGAATTATTAGGAAAACAATCATTTAGGTTCACATGTGACTTAATGGACTAGTTGACAAATGATTTCAGTTTTGTATTGTTAATATTTCCCATCTCATTGTTTTTATGTTGAAATTGTTTCGTTAGCACCATCATCATCATTATCATCTTTATTACGACACCAGTATTTTCAGCGACATCAAAGACATCA
Source organism: Heterobilharzia americana (assembly GCA_944470555.2). Taxonomy (NCBI): domain Eukaryota; kingdom Metazoa; phylum Platyhelminthes; class Trematoda; order Strigeidida; family Schistosomatidae; genus Heterobilharzia; species Heterobilharzia americana. Next base: position 49,500,236 of record OX104128.1, read on the forward strand.
TATTTGATAACAATGAAAGGAACAAGATAACATTTTCTTCAGTAAATTAGCAAAATTCACTCGAAATACTTGTGACATTGCACAGTATAGTATAAAATTTATTGATGAATTTAGTAATACTAATAAATCCAACAAGTCACCCAATGGTAGATAAACTGTGCTTAGAAAGCATTCACCTTTAATAGCTACTAGTGTATTGAAAATACCTTGAGGTGCTTCTGTTATAACAAAACTAATGACAACAATTATAAGCATAATAGTCACTCGTTGACTTTCACGTGCTTTTTCGCTGAGACGATTTGTTAAACCTTTCATATTCACTCGATTATTACGTGATTCCATTATTTTAATAATATCATTACTGACATTCATGGTTGATGCTTGTAAAACGATTGGATTTTCAGTAATTCTAGCAGGTGGTGTCGATTGTCTAGTTTTCAGTTGATAGTGTATGCTTGTATCATTATTGTTACGATGACTGTTTTTATGATTGTAATTATTATCAATTGTCATAATCGTTACCGGAGTATTGATATGGGTGTAAGTATGCTGATTAGTTGTTTCGTTAACAATATTCCTGTGAGAAGTAGTACTATTATTGACTTGTATATCAACCGGTAACTGTTGTAACTTCCTATATCGTTGTCTAGCATCACGTAATACAAGCAGTATTAATCCTGTAAAAATGACAATAAGTATTGATGCTAAGATTTTTACAAAGCACCCGTATACTATGAAGTGCACACGCTCTAACACCTCCCGCTATTGCGTAACTTGAACCAATAATAAGGCTGATTACTATTACTAATATTAGTATTGTTTACATTCATGGTGGCAGTTATTATAGCAGCCGCACTAATTGTAGTATTCTCCAGTTTTCGATTATACTCCTTTATTGTATATATTGTATTATTATAACTTCCGTATGAATTCATTGTATCAATTATTTCACATTGGTACATGAAAAATGTTGGCATGCACAATAGGCTTCCTATAATACCAGCACTAATATAACAGTAAATAACAAAACGTTTTTGTGATGCAATCATTATCATTGTCATATTGTTACTGTATACTTTAAGGGAGTACCTTAATTTATTCGAGTATAGAATCCAACAACGAAATGCTGCTAGCTGAACTAACAAACATGTTGATATTGTATGACTGCCAATACTAATCATATGATGTATAAGTATTGAATAAACAGCCAATTGACTATGCGGATATTTATATGGATATGGTGAAGTGATAAAGTGTAGATAAACAACTTGTAGACCATAGCCTAGCATTGTTAAACTGTCAACAATAGCGATACCAGTTAACAGAACATTTGTTGGACTATGCATTTGTTTTTGTGTTAACACTATAGCATTGAGTAGATTTGTTCCTGTGCCAAATATGCATACTGTACAAGCTAGATATGCATGTATTGATGAATAGAAAATCTCAAAGTGTTCTAAACTTGGTATAGTTTCACACTGCACAAATGATGAAGAAGACAACAGTAAAGCTGATGATGATGATGATGTTGGCGGTAGCGATGTAACTGATATAATATCAGATGGATAGGAAGTGTTATTATTATATTTATCATTATTACACAATAGTTGATATGCTCCATGACTGTTAATAGTGTTATTCATATCGTCATCCGGTAATTATGTTTATCACTTTTTTCGTTATCATACGAATTAGACTTCCAAAATTAAAATATTCCCACTGTTGCTATTGTTTATCAGTTTTGTGTGCGTGTGCTCTACTTCTAGCAACCAATCCTTGTTTATGCACAACTATACAGAACAGCGTTACAGATTACTTTTGATTTTCTTATTTTATGATTGGTCAGTTAATATTCTTACTTAAGGTCAAACGCATTATTCTTCGAAATTAGAAATTAAAAGCAAAATAGTATAATATTTCGGAATATTTTTCGATATATGAGAATCACTTTGAATAGAAACAATCTTAATTTTTTCTGGTTTCGTGCATGTTTATGCGCATCAGGAAGGCGTATCTACAACCCTGAGGAAACTGATATTCCTTTGGTGATTCGAACCTGCGTCTCTCAGTGCTGTAATCAGAGACCTAACCACCTAGCTATTCAGGTTCCTTGTGGTTTGATCGCCATAATCTAACACTAAAATACAGTGCATTCCGATGTCACGACACCTCGCTTGGCTGCATTGCAAAAACTGATCTTTAGACTTGGATCAGTGCTAAGTACTAAGGACTAGACAGCTACATAGGTGATCAACTCGTGTCTTGCATTTTTACCTCACACCAAAGCGTATTTCATTCTGATCATTATTCGTTTCACGAAATAACTTTTACTAAGGAAGCTCTTTAGAACAGTTAACTGATATCACCATAGATCACTTATTGGCTCTTAAAGTTACGAACCCTGGACTTTTACGTTACATGGCCAGGACGTTACTATTGACGCATTGGATCGGAATCGAATGGTCCATATTTCCGACTTCTGTCAGTTCACGACTTAGCGTGACCATCATCTAATGTCATCGTTGCGTATTTGTATGTCCTGTTCTAATTTGCATGATCGGAACTTTTAAAACTCTTAAATATACATATGTCAGCCTTTATGACGCATTGACGAATAACACTATATTATCGTTTACGTAACAATTTCATTCGTTTGAAAGGTGTTAACTCATGGTTTAGTTATCACGATAATGATCACAGTTCACTGTGAAGAAAATTATACTTCGGCTTAAAAAGGCCCTCATTATTCAACTTGCTTGTAGAGAAACATACTTAAATAGGATGTTTTCATTCCAAATCGACCAAACAAACTATTGTTTTAATATAATTGAAAAACTTGACCACTGTGGTAGTATGTAATTCCTAATTATCAAGTGGATAATACTTTATCACTGTGCGATACCCATCAGATAAACAAATCTAATATGAAACTCTATTTTTAAATTAGTTTCTTTAGTACATAAAAGTTTTCTTCTGTGTTTCTATTATCATGACCCAAGTTCAAAAATGAATTAAATTGCCAGAAAAACTTATTCTTTTGTTTACTGGTCTATTTCTTAGTCCTCAGATGGATTATGTAGATAACTTAGTTGTTCTTTTCACCAATGATTTAAAAATTAACGAAAATAACGTGATTTGTCTATAATGTCCTTGGAAATATACTGTCGTGAGCATTCATGCATAATCCCGTGAGTGTATAACAACTTCATTGTGAAAACACTTTAAAACCCAAGAAGTTTCTCAGTTGTCTTTGTTTATTTGTGATTGTTTTCAAACTGCATAATTTGTTTATGAAACCCCTTAAAAATCGTGTTAGCCAACGTCAAAGCCGATTTTTTTCTTCATCTTTAATATAAAAGTCTGAGTTTCATAATCATAGTTTGCAATTTATTCATCCGTCAATGTAAATTGTCCCGCTTCTATCACGCTATGAGAATATGTACATTTTAGTATCACGTTTCAGAATATCTAAGAGTATTTACCGATTGTTTTGCTTAATTCATGTCTGATCGACCAGTTTTCAACAGTTTTCGCAAAACCGCCGTGTAATTGGCGGATGCATTCAATAAAATTTTATAATGAACCTCTAATCTTAAATCCTGACCGAATTCTGTAAATCATTTGTGCAGTGAGACCATCTAGGTAGATAGGAGACTCAGCCTAGGGATGCTTTTCGATTGACGTTAAATTAAGAAATCAGTTCCATCGAGGTTGAGGATACGTCTTAGTGGTGGTCGCCATCAAGCGAGGGCTTCTTGCAGACTACCACCAACCACTTTACACTAATAGTCTGTTTTTGTTATAAGCATTGTCACTACTTGATTAAATGTCATTCATTATTTGTCTAAGTATCCTCCTACCTCAATTATGAAATCACTCACTTGTAATAAAACTAACACGAAATAATTATTCCTCTAGAGGAGCTACTCTGAACAACATCCAGTAGATGAATATGAATAGACTGATAGATTGGAAAGTGTGTTTGTCTATTAGAAACAATATGCATAGATCTATTCTGCGAAATTTGACAGTTTTTTATGTCACGGAATGCTTCAGTTGACTTGTCGCTGATGTTAATCCTTCAGCTTATATTTGTATAAATTGATAATAAGTACAAAACGTTGTTTTTCAACTGATGTTGTCACAGAATTGTATGTAATGGTTTGAATTAAATGGGATTATTTTATGCCGGTGTTTGACAGAGAAACTGATAGTTAACTTTTTAACGTACTTAGGATATGCTTTTTTTTTTCTACACATAGTTCTATTCGGTTCATCAGTCTTCAGTGATGAGGAAAAGTCGATAGTTCTTGGCTCGCGTAAATGATTACTTGCTTTCTAATCGTAAGCCTACTAGATTAGCACTTCCAAGGTTCATTACATAGTCTCAAAGAATCTCCGTCCAATGAGATAAATGATTAGAAAATATATCTCCGTAGCTTATAATCGGTCACCGATGCCGATAGTACCGTAATCACTAAAGTTATCCGAAAAATCATAATAATGTGCTGTTCAAAACAGTTTTCATTTCACGATTACAAAATTTATAGGCGGTAGATCCAATTCTTGGTTGTCACTCTTAGTGCTTTGTGTGTGTGTGTGTTCCTGTTATCTTCGGTAACTTTTTCTGTCTATTACCTTTGGATTTCCTTTCTATGCTATCCCTTGAAATGAATATATTTTTGTTTCAGGTGATGCTCTTCTAGTTTCTCAGTCTATCTGACCAGTATAACGCTTTATTTACCATATTACTCGACTAGAACGCTGATAAAGCTTTTTTCATAGTCCTAAATCATAGCACGCTCTTAAGAAACAAACATGAAATGATTGGGTGCAGTTGTCAGTAAATTAAATTAGAGAAATAAATGGGAATGTTTTATGTCAAGAAATTCATTTACGCATGATGATATCACCATACGAATTGTAACTAGGCTTATATCTCACATTTTCCAAAGAATAAGCTGATCATGATACTGATTTTTAATTTAAAAGAATATCGATAGCGTAATTGGAAGACGAAGTTTTTCTGAGCATTATGATGTATTTGCGCAATACATTTCGAACAATCTGATCACACATTTACTTGTCAAGTCAATATATATTAAAGCGAGGACTGGGAGGGGGGATAAATACAACAATTAACACAATAAGGGATTAAAATTAGAAAAGATGAGGACAAACAGGAAGTGACATAGTTGGTCCTAATCTTGGTAAGAAAACAAAGTTTACCAAGGTAGGTGTAGTGTAATAACAAACTGTTTTTGTACACATTTGTGTATGGCTATGGCTTCCGCAAATCTCAGAATACGTCCCTGACTGTTTCTATATAAGACTTTGAAAGCTGTTTGAACATTAACTTTGTGACCTGTTTCTACGATATGTTTAGCTATAGATGAAGAGGGTCGTCTCCCACCAGCGTTTATCACTGTTTCACACTCCATTTGTTTTTGAAGCCATTTAGGCACATGTTCCCCCACCCTCAACTGCATAACTCGATTACTCCTCCCTATGTATGTGTGACCACACACACATGTAAATTGGTAAACACAATGGGATGTGACGTAATCACTGATGCAGTGTTTAGGTTTTTGGTGAAGCATGTGTTTTGTTTTCTCCACAATGGTAAGATTCGCTGCGTAATACGTTTTCTTAATGGCTGATGTCAGCCTACGTCTCAAAATGATACTATTCATTTCCCCTCTGTATGGTAGAGTGATATGGACATTTTTCTTAAGGACCGTGTATAGAGTTGGCTTTGGTGCTACTTGACCTCTACAACGGTTTATAAACTTCGTCGGATATCCATTTTCCATAAGTGCTTTGCTCAGTAATTTAATGTCTTCATCCATCGCATCTAGTGTACTGATACGATAGATCCTGTTAAACAGGCATTTTACTAAACCTCGCTTGTATTGGATTGGACAAAAACTGTGGAAATTCAGGTATTGTCCTGTCCATGTAGGCTTTCTGTAAACTGACCGTCTTATTGAACCATCTTCTCGTCGACTGAGAAGTATATCTAGGAATGGCAGTTGATTACTATTCTCTTTCTCACATGTCAGGCTGATGTGTGTTTGTACGGCGTTAAGTCTATTTAGTAGACAAACCATATCCTCATGCGTCTCACAAATCACTATGATGTCATCAACATATCTCTTGTAAAGAGGAACTTTAGCGATGAGATCACCAGCCAGATTTTCAATATATGACATATAAATATCAGCCAGTAGTGGTCCTAAAGGACTACCCATAGCTACACCGTCAACTTGTCGAAAGCGTTCACCTTCAAATGTGAAGTGGACTTTTTCGGTACACAGCAATAATAACTCCTTCAGAAAGGTTGGAGTAATAGGAAATGGGAGGTTTTTTGAGGATATATAGTCACAGAGAATGCTAATAGTCTTGGACAATGGCACGTTAGTGAATAAGGAATTTACATCGAAAGAGTACATAATCTTGTTTTTTATATTCATGTTACCAGTCAACAATTTGAAAAGAATCTTTCAATGAAAACTTACAGAATTCGTTTCGAACTGGATTTAACATTTTTACCAACCATTTCGCCAGTTTATGTGTGGGAGAACGACACAGACAATATAGGGCGTAAGGGATTATTAGCTTTATGAATCTTAGGTAATCCATATAAATTTGGAAATTCGGATCCCATAGGTTTCAATGAATTAAATTCCTCTTTGCTAATGGCATTCATATTCAAAAGTTTTACTAAGTGAGTGGTTACTTTTGCTTCCAATTTTCTAATATCTTCTGATGGGACATCGGCTATGAATTTGCTTTCGTCGCTGAGGATGGATAGCATTTTATTTTTATAGTCAGATTTATTCATCACAACGATACCTGATCCCTTATCGGGTTTAAGAATGATTATATCCGATCTGTTCCGTAATTCTCTCAAAGATTTGAAGTGCTGTGAACTCAAAATGCTTCTTTGTCTTGTTTCTGAACTATGGAATTGGTGAGCAATATCAACTAATTTAGCCTTTAACCAACTTTGGTTATCTGAAGATGTAGGGACAAGAGGGCTCAATTGGTCATAGAGATTTTCAAACTGAGCATCAATATCCAATTAAGAGATTTGCGTGTATGGAACTGAAAAGTTGAATCCAAGGGAAAGCGCCTCTTTCTCATGAATTGAAGGTACAACAGAGGACAAATTAGTCACATATTTATCTGGGACACATGGAAATGAGTTTGCATGAATGTCATTGGAAAGGGATCTAGACAATTTTCGCCTTGTTCTATCCTTCGTTTTACTGATTACGGAGCTACAAAAATTGATGAATTTAATGTGGCATATAAGAGAAATATCCGACAATACACATGAAGCATGAGTATGCATTTCAGTTAAGCTGCGTAACTTCTCATTGCAATTATCTATGTGTGATTTCATAAACCGAACAAGATTTGAAAGGTTGGGTTGCAGTTTAGAGGATCGCAACATTTTGTAAAATTGTCTGGGAAACGACCCTCTTCATCTATAGCTAAACATATCGTAGAAACAGGTCACAAAGTTAATGTTCAAACAGCTTTCAAAGTCTTATATAGAAACAGTCAGGGACGTATTCTGAGATTTGCGGAAGCCATAGCCATACACAAATGTGTACAAAAACAGTTTGTTATTACACTACACCTACCTTGGTAAACTTTGTTTTCTTACCAAGATTAGGACCAACTATGTCACTTCCTGTTTGTCCTCATCTTTCTTAATTTTAATCCCTTATTGTGTTAATTGTTGTATTTATCCCCCTCCCAGTCCTCGCTTTAATATATATTGACTTGACAAGTAAATGTGTGATCAGATTGTTCGAAATGTATTGCGCAAATACATCATAATGCTCAGAAAAACTTCGTCTTCCAACTACGCTATCGAAATTCATAAAAGGGACTAACTGTTTTGAAAGAATGTAGTATGAATTACATAGCCTTTTGAGTTTTATATGCCTGTGAGTTTGTTTTGAAAAAGAAAATTCTGTTAGCTGTGTCCACCTGTTTTCGGATAATAAAATTTTTATAAATTATGTTATTGGTGCGTAAACCAAGGCATTAGGTGACTGACTGGTTGACTTCATATCTCTGCAAAGCTAATTGTGTAGAACATAGAATGAAATCCTGTTAATTATGATTTTTTTGATGTGAGAAAAAACGTGCTTTATCACTCTTTTTTTCTAGAGAAAAAGGATTGTGTTTGATTTACAGGCTCAAAATTTGTACAACTTAGACAAGAAATAAAACTAGACTTAACCGAAAAAGAATGATCAACATAGAAACTTGAGCAATCGGTGTTTTTTTTTCGTAAAGTCACTACGTTTCTTACTTCGTGTAGCTTTTTACGTAGTTTACTATGATACTATTGGATATCCTTCAAAAATGATTTAAGTGGATGAAATAAAACGCAAAGTGTATAAGTCTTTGAATGATGGTCTAGACTCTCGACTATTAACCATCTACCGCCATTTCGGCAGCCAGGTAGTTTCATTGACTCCACACAATGTGTGACCCTGTTGACTGCTGCACGAATGTGTACGTAGTTACTGTATGCTTTTCGACTTTGAAATGGTAACCAACGTAATGTTACCCATCCATAGACCTTATCAAATTTTCTTTCTCGATTGATCGCTTGTAACTTTCTGATGCTAATGAGAATAAGTACATTTCATTGACCGATCTTGGAATCCCTATCCACATCACAGGTTTGATCGATAGGATTCGACTTACAGGATATTAGTATCTATTCAGTGGTTTATAGGTTTGTGAATATGAGAAACGCATTGAGTTGTTTAACGCAATATTCTTTTCTTGTTACCGATGTCTACTTCTCATGATATTGCATCTTTTTTCAAGAAGACAATGATACTTACGGATTGTCGTCCGTTAGGTAATTTTATGTTTACGCATTTCTATCGAAATGGCATATATTTGATTTTCAAAAGAAAAGCGCCTTTCTAGGACTTAGAAAGGTTACTTTATCTCATTGCCTCCTCCTACCCAGCGGTAACATGCTGGACACGGAACCCAAAGGTACTAGGTTCGATCCCCAGTGGGGCGGGGTCATGGGTACGCAGTGTTGAGAAGTCCCATACTAGGACGAAACAGCCTTCCGGTGCTCCCATGTTCTTCCAACTAATGTTAGTTCATGATGAATTCTAACCTAAAAATACGTCATTTAGCAAACTTGTCTTTTACTTATTGCGATTGCTTATGCTTGTGAAGAAAAAGTGATATACATGTCGTAAAATCTCTAGTTATTTTCTTTAATTATGATTTTTTTATTTTCAGGTGTGTAACTCATCCCACATCAATCTTCGTCAACTGGCTTCAAGTTGTTTAACCAGTCTAATTAGGCAAGCTATTGCTGCTCCACAGAATCCTCCTTTCTGGCAGAATGAAGTGAGTGTCCTCATAAAAATTACTTTCATTCATCTTCAGTATTATTGATTGGTAGTTTTGCTTCCATGTGTAATAAAGGATTTAGGTGAGTATGGTTAGCACAATAATAATCTGAAGAAATGTACCCACAGTCGTTAGAAATTGTAAGTGGAAACGTTCTTGAATTTCAGAGTGGTTAAACGTTCGTCTTCCTGCATATCGTGTATACAATATGTCCACTATCAATTTTTCCTGATCAATTAGGCTGTCTTATTTTAATATTCGAAACGAAAACTTGATTTGGTGAAAAAAGTTTTAGAAAAATATTTTTCTTAGAAGTCAGACTATTGACTTTGTTAGATAGGATGAGACACGGAATTTATAAAATAATTGAGTTCACTCATTCATATTGACTTGTAAATAAATTTATAATTCAACCAAAATCGTATTGTCTTCAAGACTAATGTAAAAGAGAGCTGATCAAATCTTTTTGAACGATAGTTTATTGTGTTCTATCTAACATATGAGTACAAAAATGCATTCTACAACTAATAAATGTACGTCATAGGATACAGAGTTATTTCATTCTCTGCTCTGACTGAAGTTTTTTTCTCTCCAAGTTTTCATATTAACAGAACTTTTATCATGGATCTAGATATTAAATCCGATCGTGTTGATGAAAACCATGAAGTACTTGTCAATGGTTTGCAACATGATGCAACGTGTTTGGTGCGATCTAGCCATTTTAAAAATGTTTAGAAAAAACCCTCAATTAGTACCAGTGTAAACCCAAGCTTCAATGTCAACAATTACATAAATACTTAAAGGGTTTCAAAGCCTCTGCACACCCATCAAATGAGCTAGTCGCTTTGCATTGTAGTAGATTACTATATCAAAGACAATTTGTGACCATACGAGCAAATGGACACCAGAACCGTTTGCGAGCAAGCTCAGCTACAGACATCACATTCATGAGCCAGCAAGTAACTGAAAAGCCCCTAATCCACCCGAATTCACATATCACTCACAGTGCATCAAGTGGTCAGAAGGACATTATCTGGCTAGTATGCTGAGATGTTAACTTCGGTAATGTATCTCATAGCAGAGCAAACTATCCTTCAGACCAGCGACTCCTAGATTGCTGTGGCTCAAAATGAATGCAAGACGTCGTACCGTCAGTTTCAACACTGAGGCTTTCTTGCAACCAGAATCAAAAGCATATGACAGTAATGCTTGCTAAAACAAGTCAATGCATACTTCAGAGGATATATCGACAAGTTCCATGCAGGATAAAAAGGAGAACTTTGAAAAATGGCAGATGACTGAAGGGTTTTAGAAACGCACCAAGGTCGACCATGAAAAATCTACAAATGGAGGAGTCTTCAAATGTGTTGCTGATGGGCATATTTCAGTTGTTAGTGTGTTATAGTGTGATCTCCATAAAGAGCTTTTTCCAACCAATCGTTTAGCCTCGACGTTTCGAGAGAAAGCACATGAACCGATGTGTAAATATCAGATTGGTTAAAAGAAATGAAAATCAATAGGACATTCAAGTCCAGAAAGGCCTGGAAATAGCCAAGGCCATTGTGAATATATATATATATATATATATATATATATATATATATATATATATATATATATATATAATTCCTTGTACACTGTACATATTTTGACGTTGCAATACACTTTCTGTTATCTTACCGCCCTTCCCATTTATCGACAAGCTGGTCGACCGTGAAGTAGTGGATTCTGAAGGTGATTGTCTAAGCGTCCGTACATATATATAACTGAGGTTATATCAAGCAGTTACTACAAGAATATAACAAGTGATAACTAGATTATAAAAGGTGGTTAAAAGGATTTTACAATTATCAATCTTGGTGTCATCTTCAAGTCTACTTCATGAAGTGGATCAGTATGCACAATTCGAGATGTACATATTTAACATCATATTATTTTAATGTAATCGCAGAGTTGTGCATCAGCTTAAAACGATTGATCTTGGTTAGTTGTTGTTCCCGAGAGGATATGACACACACGCTTAACCGAGAACTAACTTCAAACTTTAGATCCAGTGACCCCAACTGCCGAAGTAATTGAGAATGGATGTAAGATTTCATCACCTCTAAGAAGAATAGTCAATTTATCAACAAACGTATATATATATATATATATATATATATATATATATATGACTGTCCACAATTCGAATCATTAACATAGGAAAAACAGGCATCAACCAATCAGCGAATTACCGTGAAAATGTGTTTTATGTAAATCCGAAGCCTTACAATATTGGTGTATTCTCTTTATCGTTGTTGTTGTCAAGCGGTTGGAAAAATTAGCTTGTGCAATGAGAACACTTTCTTCATTTTATTTTCGTTTGCCATCTCTTGAGATATTCTGCTTATTTTCGTCCATATCATTGTTGTTATTCATATAGATGTTGTCTAACTAGTTAGTTATTACTATATTATATATTTTTTGAGATGAATGGGGATTTTTAATTTAGAAGTAGTATTCATCATGGACTGACATCATTTGGAGAACTATTGGAAATCTGGGAGCACTGGACAGCTGTTTCGTCCTAGTATGGGGACTCCTTAGCAATACGCACCCACGACCTGGCTAGGGGTCGAACTCAGGAGCGCGAACGCGAATCGCACGCTCTACACCCTGAAAACTTTCACAGCTGAGTAATTTTTAGACTGCTCAACTTTTGTGTCAACAGGATTTCCGGTCTAAACCACACCGCTGCCAAGATTACTGTGTGTGATCTCTGATGTAAAAGTGTCATGGACTAGCGAAATGTACTACTACTGAGCAAGTTGAGTGGTTAGAAACTACTCAGGCTGTTCTGTAGATTTCCCCTACATTCTATTATGTAACTCCGAGTAACCAACATCGATAACAGGATTTGTTGACCTGTTCTAATCTGATCATCTATACTTTTTTCCAAACTAATCCTAATTCATTTAATAATGTTTATAAAAAGTTACTACCATTAGTTGATATGCTTGTAATTCTTCATTGTCTTACTGAATAGAGTTGTCCGTTGTACAAGATGTGTCTGTCCATTGTGCCTCAGTGGCCTAGTGGATAACGCTTTGGCGTTTGAAACGATGGGTTCGGGGTTTGAATCTCAGTGGGAACAACATCACTCACTGGGTTGCAAGTACATTTAGCCGACGAGTCCCAAGTAAGATGAAACCCGCATCCTGGCTTCCTCTGCCAGCGTCTACCAAGTAAATTATCATAAAAAGATACTATCAGCGCTTATTAAATTTGATAGGCAACTAACTCTTTTATTATGTATGGCATTGTCAGCTCGTAGAAAGCTGATGATAAATGTAAGTATATGTTAAACCACCTAGCTTTCGAGATTCTTTTTAGAAACAACTCAGCGAAAGGGCGATAATGCATTTTGTTCAGTTAGTATATTTATTGGCATGTGGTTTGATAGACCTTTATCTGACAGCTTAACGGACTCAGTTCGTAGTCATTGAACTACATTTTGAACTCTTCTTTATAACCTTGGTAGCTAACTAGTATGGTTAGTTGTTCCACAACTGATATGATTTGCACTTTAATATAATTAACTGTTTATCACTATCGGTTTGCTTTATTTTTATGAAAAGTGTTTGTGGTGCTAATGGATCGTAAAATAAGTTAAAAATGTTTTTAAATGATTTTAAAAAAAATAATGTAGTTGTCGAAAAAAAGGAAAGGAAAACTGAATTTTGAGGTAGTTGTGAGGATTTGGAAATATTCCAAGTTGTTATTCATCGTAGACTGGCATCAGTTTGAGGAACAAAGAAAACCTGGAAGCACTGGGCATCTGTTTCGTCCCAATATGAAACTCCTCAGCCGTGCGCACCCACGACCCCGCCAGGCATCGAACCCGTGACCTTCAGGTTCCGCAGCCAGTGCTTTGCCATTGGGCCACTGGGTCAGAATCCAATGATCCATATTTCCAACTTCGTGGGCTAACGGGATTTGGAAACTGAAGGTCACGGGTTCGATCCTTGGCATGCTCGTGGGTGCGCACTGCTGAGGAGTCCCGTGCTAGGACGAAATAGCTATCCAGTGCTCCCAGGTTTCCTTTGTTCCTCCAACTGATGTCAGTCTACGATGAATAGCAACTTGTAAAAGGAAAACTATCATGAAAATTTCTTTTAATTTTTCGTGATAACCAAACTAATTCTCGTCAGACTGAATGAATGTTTTCCTCTACCATTTTACTATTCATAACTTTTTTTGTCGGTTTTTTTCCTTTTTCATCCCTATAAATATTGTTAGGCATTAACTACAAAAGTATTGAATCCATTGAGTGCTTTATCCAATGATATTGTATACGATGATGTTCGTGAAGAACAGTTGGAATGCGTTCAACAATTACTACACTGTTGGGGTGAACAAGTTCAATGCAGTTGGCTTAGATTAATTGAAATTATTGGTGTTATACGTGAAAGTTATAAGTGAGTTCATTTTGATAATGTTCTATTTTTATTATTGTTCTAGCTGTAAATACTTTGTGGTACAATATTGTTCATTTCTTCTCCTTTCTCTTCTTTTTTCAATTTAATTACTTTTTCGCTGTAGATTTCTCTCTTTTGTGTATTCATTGACCTCTAGAAAAAGGCAACACACTTGCACATTCAGCACGTTTCTGCTTTATTTGATTAGTTTCATTAATAATGAATGATAGATAATTGTAGTTATACTCTTTCAGGTTAACAAAATATTCTTAGTCATTTACGTGATAAGCATACTTTTCTATCTTGTTCTTTTGATGTCTATCCTAAAGGTTATTTTATCTTGTTTATTTCATTTTGCTCAATCTATTTTTTGGTGCTTCTCAATAGAAATCTCACCGAACAAAGTCATATCATTCAATCTAAGTCAGCATAATTATAACATTTCAGAATAAATATTTTCATCCAAAATAATAACTGGTAAAGGTATCCGTCATTCCACCATCTAATTGTTTAGTATTACGACTTTCAAAATATATGATTGACTTGGTTAAAGCTAGCAATGGGATCGAGGATGCGGGTTTCGTCTTATTTGGGACTCATCACCTGAATATACCTACACCCCAGTGAGTGATGTTGATCCTACTGGAACTCGGACCTCGTACCTATCGCTTCAAACGCCAAAGTGTTATCTACTGAGGTGCCAACCGCACCTCTTGGACAACAGGCACTAGTTATTATTATTATTATTGTTACAACGGAGGATCACAAGCATCAACAAATAATAATCTCAACATATAGCTGACAGTCTAGTTCTTATTGTTACGTGTACATGGATCATCAGCAGATTCTGATTCGTTTCAAGCTACAATTTAAACTACTTGCTACTTTCAAAATAAGCATCTCAAGTTCAAATCTCGCCTGACCTATTACTGCCTTAAGTAACGAGTTTGTATGAAATGCCCTCATTACAGTTAAACATTTAATCATATGCATTGTTTTTCATGTATCGCATATTGACTTCATTACTTCTTTTATCATTTCAAAATGAGTAGTAACGAACCTCCTTTGTACTTACAAATTCTCATACGTTATTATTATTATTATTATTATTATTATTATTATTATTATACACTACTCTACCGGTATACATACTTTGGACACTGTATACAACTGTAAACAGTTTTCATCATCGGCGAACAACTGACCAGGGAGAAATATTTCCACATATTCAACCACTTGGGTTGATTATTTTTTAAGATACATGAATTAATTTCTCACTTATCTTCGAGTATCATTGTTGTCTTAGAGTTCTCATCATCACATTTAAAACTCAAATAGCTGTTCTTTGGGAAACCTGTAAATTAGCTTCTATTTAATGAATGGATATCAACATTATTTAGTTATTTGTGATAATATTTCTTTTGGTAGGCTTAAACTGGGTGGCTGATTTTCTTTTGTTTCTGTGTGTGTGTTTTTGTTTTCTGAAAAACAGAATCGACTTAATTCAGACATCATTCAAGTGCTTCAAATTAATTGTTACGGATTATCTGTCGGCTTTACTGCCTGATTGTTATCTTGCCTGTGTAGAGACTGCATCACGATTTGGTCATCAAAAACAAGATTTGAATATCGCTTTAGCGGCTATAGGATCGCTTGTAAGTGTTTTTTTTGTATGCAACTGTCTTGTGTGCTAATGTTTTTACTTTTTCGAACGTTTTCATTCCACCAGAGTTTCCATGTTTTCATTCATCTTCGTTTTAAACAAAGGCTATCGTGAGTAAAAGGATTACTTTAAAGGTCACTCTAGCAACTTCTGAAATAGCCAATCAGGTTATGCTACTTCGTCTAGAAAAGGAGTTGCTAGGATGACCTGTAAAGTTTCCTGAATAAAATGGGAAACTTTCAAGCCTCGATTAAGATATGTCCTCTGAAAAATGGGTTTGTGAAATATGCGAAAAACATTTTCTGTACACTATGCTGACCATGCTAATCAGATTGCTATTATTCGACTTACATCCTCACAAACCTTTAAATCGAATCACTGCCTAGTGCTCTTTAGTAACATGCTTCGAGATGAGATTTCCTGAATTTCCAAAATGTAGTCATGATTGGGGCAAACGAAGTCGAACATGGGGACAAATACCTAATAATCGCATTGGATGAAGGTTGCACTACATCGCGAAGTGACACAAATCAGAAAATGTTGACTATTGGATTTTGACTAAGTGTCTCAATGGTGACAAGCTCGCCGGGAAACTTGGAGGTCCTTGGTTCGATATCCTGTGGAGTCTTGGGTACACACTGATGAAAACTCCCATACTAGGACGAAACATCTATTTAGTGCCTACAGGTTTTCGACGGTTCTTCAATTTATTTCAGCCCGTAAGGAATATCAACTTATCATTTATAGTTTCATCAATATTTTAATGTAATTTGATGTTAGATTTTTCTGCGTGCTGTACCATTTAACGGTGCATTATTATTTACAGCTGATATATATCAAGTACAGTTTACTAATCAAATTCTTTCCAAGATAATCATAATTTCTAATGCTTGATCTACATATTTCTGTTGCTCGTTGTTTTTCGGTTTTAATGGGGAGACATTACTCTTATTACATCGGAAACGAGTACAGCATCATTTTTATTCCATCTACTTGTTTAGTCGATAAAGAAGGACAAAGTATGCAAGCAAACAGAAAGGGTATCAATTAAACTATGAGACACAGAAGTTAAAGTAAAGCATTACTAAAAGTATTTCAGTTTGAGCTATTCTGTTTCACTTCACATCATTGAGACTAAAAGGGAGTGAACAGGAAAGGAATAACATTGAGTTTGGCAAGATTATACGAGGAAAGAGAGTATCATTTAATAAACGTGAATAAAGTATTCAGAAATTTAGAAGAGATCAACTATCTATATATGTAGCCTTGTGATTGGTGTCAGCCATATCAATCTGTGTCTCAAATCATTGAGTCCTGAAATGTCGAGGATCTCAACCAAACTGTCTAACAAAGTTCATATTAACAATCCGAAACTTTCTTGATGTCTTTTCGTGGTTTTATCCTTCTCTATCCCTAACTGGACCTACTTCAGGTAACGTTACACGCTAATGTAAATGGTGGCTCCACTTGCTTAATACAAGGCAAAGGCACCTTAGTCGGCTGTGTCACCTTCCATAACTAGTACTCTGAACCTTATGGAATTACCAATATTTCCAATCATAATAGACGTATTTACGGATATATTTTGCTTTATTGTTTAAAAGTCATTCAGTTATACCATAAGAGATTTCTATACTGAGTAAACTGTTCATTCAATGTGCTGAATTTGGAACAGATTTATAGATTCTTCGGACATATAAGCTCAGCAATAGGAAGGATCCAATTTACTTTAGAGTTCAAAAACTAACAAGACTAACTAGCTAGGTTATACTGAGAAATGGATAGTGGTTTAGATACTTGTTAGATTATATCAACCAAGACAGTCTCTGCCAAATATTTAAGTAGTCAATTTCTATTTTTGACTGTTTCGTAAATGAGAAAATTCAAATGGAGAAATGAAATGTATGAAAGAAAGTCTACAGCATAACTATTTTCCTAAATTCATTAGAAAAAAAAGCCATAAGAACTCATCAGTAAGGGATCATTTATAATTTGATCAGTGACTGTAACATGAACTCATAGAGAATTCTATGCTCTCTTGTGAATAGTAAAATTCCCACTTAGGATTTTCATTTAGATCCGGATTAGAGTTGGATTCTAAGCTGCAAATCAACTCAGATACCAACTTTTTAGCCCATGGATTCTATTGATCAGTTCAACAAAACAAGTTCATATACGTAATATCATGTAGTAAGTAAGCGGTCGAGGTCAAGGTCTGATTAGTTACCTAAACACATGGACACTACATGAATGAGTTATCTGAAGAAAAATTAAATGATTTCTATTCTTTAATCGGAGAACCAAATAGTGATGAGTCAAAAAATAACTATGGAAACCTGGTACCAGGAGTTGTGTGATCACTTTGGAAAGCATTCGAGCAATACGTTGTACTTGAAATATAAGCCATAAATTGTATTTTATGTAAACTATGATCAAGATTTGATCGTGTAGTATGGCAAATATTGGGTGCTGAATAAAAGGTTGACATTAGATATAGATTGTAAGTCACAGCAAGTTTGAAACCCGTTGAACGTTTTTCTTGAACAGAATCTCACGGGACTGCTTTCGTTGCTTTTTACACTAGGGATAATAACCATAGCTTTATTTCAATCAACATGTCGTATTATAATAAATAATGATGGTTAGGTATGTTTAGAATGGGAAACAGTTTATTTCAACAATGAAAATAGGGCATGTTTGATGTATTCCTTTCTTGAGCATCGTTATGAGAACCTAAATAACTTACAAATCGTTTTCAGTACATACGTTGCTGAGGGTAAGGAAACAAATATTGTTTCAAAGAAGGATAGTGTGTTTGGTATATTTTTAGTAATTGTTTGCATGTATTTATTTCTTAGAAAGAGATCACCCACAAGCATAATCATACACAAATTTCATCTCCTTATGTATCCTTCATAAACAGTTTAATTTGACCTCAGGTAATCATAATAAATATCGACAGGAATTGTGATTCCTCTTATTTTCCTTACCCTATTCATCCTACCTCCAGGGATTATTAAGATTATTTTTGAAAATAATGCCGATAGTTGTGAGGAAAACGTAGTACACGCAACACTTATTAATCTATCAATTTTGAACTGAATGAAATTTACTAGTTTTCTATGCCATTCATATCCATCTTTTCCTACGAACATATGGATATTGTGTGTGTTGATCGACTGAATGCCATTATATGCGGTGTTGCAATACCCGCTTCTATTTTCATTCTAGCTAACGGTCAACTGGAGGGAATCTCTGTGTACTCACCTGTGCAAAGCTTCGCTTACGTTGATTGTAGATAGCGTACTGATAACGCAAACATGCATGCATCACACCTTCGTCATGAGCATCATCAAGTGAACATGTTTTTGGGAAGTGAGTCTAGATTGAAACTTACAGCAGGTGTGACCGTTCGAACCAATGTCGGACAGTTGTATTACTACATGAAAAACGGGCTAGACGGTTTGTGTATGAAACAGCCAACTTCATTTCCCACAACTTACTGAAATGAAACTTCGAGAAATTCAACAACTATCTAGCTGTTGTGATATGCCTCTTCCATGCCCTCAGCCCGATTTCTATGGTGGTCACCCCAATTGAAGTTGAATATCAGGTGGAATGACGCTCCCGACTACCACAAAATGCGCTTCACTGAATGTTGCCAAATCGGTGGTTGTAAATTGATCAGCTCTTTATCCAGTGATTTGTCGTTTCATAGGACTTTAAAGATTATCGCATGCATAACAAATACATCCACCTGTTGTTATCATCATTGTGTGAGATGTATCAACTGTTGTAAACGACTCACTATCATCTCTTTCATGACTAATCAACAATAGTGTTGTAATGTATTGAAGGTAAACACTGAATCCACATGTCGGGGTTGTAAGTAAACAGTTGATCGCGATAGCGAACACAAATATTATGAATCAATCTCTTCAGTTGATGCATACGAGTTAGTGTGACAGTATGGAGTCAGCGACACAGTGGGTACTCAGTGTTCAGTGAAACAAACTTTCCAGTCATGTGAAAATGTGTTCCAGTATATCATGTCGTTTTCTTTGAAAGGTGTCGAAAGTGAAATGAGAAACTGTTTTTCACTTTTGTATGTGATGTTGTAGAACTCTGTATGGAAGTTAATCTGACTTTTATGACAAGTACTGATCGGTGTATGAGCAGAAAAACAAATCAATGCAGAAGCCTACTCTGAACGACCATCACTTTCTGTTTGCATACCTTACAAATATCATCGACCTTTGACTAGTGATGTGGAAATATATGTTCACAGAGAAATACTAATTTGGCCCTTCTCTGTTTTGTTTCGCACTGAAGCGAATAATTCCATCAAACCTTACAATATGACAGGCAGATGGTCTAACTGATTCCTATCATCAGCTGGCACAAGGCTTGATGCAAGTTGTTTTGGAATGAAATTTTGTAATTATGTCAATTGGTATTGAGAATCCGTTCGTATGGCTTGCATGTGTATGTGTGTGTGTGACTTGTGAATAGTGCGTTGTCTTGATTCCATCGGAATGCCCATGTATCATCAAAATCAGTGTCTCAATGATAGAATTAATTCATCATTTGTTTTCAATGGATTAGGATTCCTCACTCACAAAATAACTGTGAGCGATAGGCTGTTGAGTGAATTTTTGAGGGTAGTGCGGACAGACGAATCAACATTTACAAAAAATGAATGACTTTCAACTGCACATTGATTTACTGTTGCCTTCCTGTTTAAATTTTGTTCAGCTTCATTTAGCCGACTTTTTCATGGAACAGAGAAGTATTCCACTCAGCTTACCTGACTCAGGCAGTTCAACTATGGATTTGAAGGATTTGTGGATCTGTGTGTTTCACAAACTGGCTGATTTGTGTTTGGATCGTCGACCGGCTATTCGGAAATCTGCCTGTCAGACACTATTTAATACAATCGAATGTCACAGTGATCGTTTTGACGAGGACACCTGGTCTTCTCTTTTACGGAAGGTTAGTATATGCTTTATGGGTTTTTAATGACTTGTAATTCAAAATTATGTTACAGTTGTTTTGGAATTTAATGAAGTTTTCTTCAGATGCATGTTGTTAGTCTTTCTTAATGCATCCACAAATCAAATATTTGAAATAGAGATAAAGTTTGGAAATATCGTAATCCAATTAGATTTGAGTTTTCCCACTGACCTAATGGTGTAAGTCGTATTTTTTTTGAGAAAATCGGCAGTAAAATAGTCCTCATATCAACCGAGGTGAAAAAGTTGATGCGTCGAATTCACTTTTCAGTGTAATTCACTATGAGTGTTTGTGCTGATTGATTATTTCAAGAACTTAGATCATTTGGAGAAAAATTCAGTATTCCTTCCAAGTTTCTCGTATATGAGGTGTTCTCCCTGCATGTTTTCCTCATCATCATTAAATACACCGAAAAGCTTTACAAAATTGTTTCTACCTTGGTATGACTGACGAAAATAAATAATGCTTTTTTGTGGGTTGTACCTTCCATAAATACTGTAAAGCTGGCAGTAACATCGTTCGCGGACAAAAGTACCACGTAAACAATTTTTCAATGGAAGTTTCAGCTTCAACTGCTGTTGGTTTGTATGAGATTGTCTTTCTGGTAGAACCTATCACAATAAAGCTTTCAGACTCCAGAATATCATCATGTCGGACTTCGTATTTCAAGTTAGGCTTTTAATTGTTGAAGAGGTATCTGGTTGTAGAACTAATGCTTAACAGGTTTATTTTACCAATCAAGACTTGTGTCTTGAACACGCAGCCTAACCTATATTAATCATTAGGAGTGACGGCCACCAGTGACACCCACCCTAGGATGTAACTTAGCACCGTATCCGTTTAATTTAGTTATTTATGTGCCTCTGCACAAACTCTACGTACCTCCGGTCTACAGCTACTCTTACATCAAGGATATTGAGTAGACGAGTAGTATGCTTTCCCCACTTCTCTTACGTGGGGAGTTGCATGAGTTCGAATGGGTTGGTTGTTAACGAGGCCTTAGCTCAGGTTCCAAACGTCTGTGTGGCATTTGCCAAAATACGTCATCTCCTGTTGAAGTACGGTTATACTGCACAACAATCTATCCTGTCTTATTGTGCTGATGTGAAATATGGCATGTGAATGTAGGGTCTATGAATTTTAAATGTTTTTAGATGATTGTAGACAATCCGAAAGATGCTTCGTATTTCGGTTTCATGCTAGTTGGCACTCATCAGCAGGACGTGGTTGTAACGTTGGAGAAACTGACGTCCTCTTCAAAAAATGGGACTGTCATCTAGCGTTGTAGTCGAATCTGTTGATCCCACGAGTAACTTATTGTAGGACTTGTTTAGACATATTGTCATGTTATCTAGTTCTGAATGTTGGTCGAATTCTATCGTATGGTCACCAAGCAATGAGACACAGCATCATGGTTCGCTTGGTTTGATTTGAACAATTTGTAGGTTTTTACCAGTGGTCTATTCGTAGTATTGCTCTTATGTGATCGAAACACCTCGTAAGCCATTTCGAAGTTAAGCAGGGTATGCTATACGATGGAAGCAAATCTATCGGTTTTGTAGTGAACGTTCACCAACAGCAATGGTTGGGATATGCGTTGCTCAGCAATATGCTACGGTAGTCGAACGAGTAATAGTTTGAAAGAGATCTAAGTATGGTCATGCTGTTTCATGGTACCAATCCCTGAAGTCTCTGACTTTATTTTTGCTATATGCGCTTCGGCTGTTATCAGCAAGAGTTTGGAAGTTATGTGGAAGAAACCTGTATAACCGTGTTAGGAAGAAAGAAGACAAGGAATGGACCTCGACGGACACATGGAAGTCGTAAGAGGAGAGGAAGATGGTGAAGCAGATGAACCAGTGATAGGATGCATAACGAAAAGTAGAACTGAATACAACCTATGAAACACTACACTGAACAAAGAAGTGAAGAAGAATGCACGGAAAGACAAAAGACACTTCTACGACACATTGGCGAGTAAGGTAGAACGGGCTGCAAGTAGGAGAGACCTGACAACATTATATCGAACAACTAGGTTACTATCTGGGAAGAGATCAATACAGATTAAACCAATGAAAGATAGTGAAGGAAAGCTAGTTAGCGAAGAGTAGAAACAAAGGGAACAATGAGCTGACCACTTCAAGAAACTCTTGAGTCGACCATCACCTGCAACTCGCCCAGAAATACCACCAGCAGCCCAGCCCCAAAATTATCAGTGAACACAAGACCTCCAACCGAAGCAGAAGTGAAGTCCTGAACGCTATGAAGCTGCTGAAATTCGGGAAAGCAGCATGACCAGATAGAATTCCGGCAAGAGTACTAAAAACAGACGCGAAGCCTATAGTGGACATTCTTACAACACACCTGCAAAAGGTTGGGAAGGGAGAAATGGTACCTGGCGATTGGGAGAAGAGGTACCTTGTCAACCCTCCGAAAAATGCGACTCAAGTCTTTACAAGAACTGGTGTGGAATCATGCTGCTGTCCACCCCAAGCAAAATAGTATGCCGCATCATCTTGGAGAGGCTAAACAATGCTCTGCATTCCAAGTTACGATCGGAATATGGTGTCTTTAAGAAGAACAAATCATAAGCGAATCAAATCGCAACACTACGCCGCGCATCATCATAGAACAGAGCATAGAAAGGCAGTCAACTCAACTCTACCTCAACTTCATCGATTTTGAAAAGGCCTTCAACAGCGTCGACCAAGAAGGTACTTGGCAGGCAGCTGCCTCAACACTGCAGAATACCACAAACATTTATCAATCTCACTCAACAGTTATATAAAGACGCCACCTGACGAGTGATTCAAAATAGAAAGCTCAGTGACTCTTTTGAAGTGAAGACGAGTATGACAATGGTGCTTACTATCACCGACGACCGTCCCGATTGTTGTCGACTGGACTGGATTATGCAACAAACTGTGAGGATCGAGAAGAGGAGCATATGCTGGCTGGACCGATGAAAAGACCCCGGGAAAAGATTTGGATTTCGCCGATGATGATTTATATTTAATGTCTTGTCGCACAAACTGGAAGATGTACAGGCGAAAACCAACAAGTTGACAGAAGAGTCAGGACAGCGAAAACGCTACTTCAGATGAACGTGAAGAAGACAGAGGAGATAAAGATACCCAATCAACAACGACATCAACAACAAGCACCAATCACCATGAATGAGAGAAACCTAAAGGAAGTATCCTCTTTCACATACCTAGGCAGGCAGCATCGTTTCAACTGTAGACTGAACAGGCACAGATGAGGATGTCAAATCCAGGATCGGAAAAGCAAGACAGGCCTTCACTGGTCTGAGACGAGTGTGGAGATCTACTGCACTGCACTCAGCATAAAGCGTGAACGATATCCGGATTTTCAACACCAACGTCGTTAGTGCTTCTATGTGATGGTTCAGAAACTTGGGGCATCAACAGCAAACTATAGACATTCATCAACAGCTGCCGCTTACGCTCACTTGATACTGAAGATCAGATGGCCAGAATAATCCGAATAAGCAACAAGGAACTCTGGGAACGAACCAACCGAGAACCCATCGCTCAACAAATATGTAGTTGGAGAAAGTGGAGATGGAGATGGATTGGGCTTACACTGAGGAGACCGATTGGGGACATCACGCATCAGACCAGGCCATCGTGTGGAATTCGAAAGGGGAAACGACGAGTTGGAAGTCCGTGGTGGGGGTGACAATGAGGAGATTGTATGATGAAGAAATGAAAGGTTGTGGGCATTGGTGTAGCCAGGTTGAAATGACTGCAGAGAAGAGAGTGCAATGTAGACGTGCTAGCGAAGCCCTATGTTCCACTAGGAGCTCAAGGGATAGATAATAATATTATGGGCTTGGACTGTTATCAGTAAGAGTTTAGCTATAAATTATCTTAATCTCTTAGTTTTATGGCTCACATTTAGTCACAGTGATGTGAATGTATGGACTCTATCATATTCGACATTCTGTCTACTTTAGCTACCCTCTCATACGCTTCCTTCTACCTAAATGTCATTCCGTTTTTCCTCATTATTTTTTCGTTGGTTCCTGTGATATATGACAAGTTTGACTGCTTTGATTTATTTGTCTGTATCTTTAATTCTTAAATCAGCTATAGGTATGTATATTAGCTGTTCTGAACGTTACGTGGAATACTTATTTCACCCACCATCTTGATAACTTGAGACATTTTCAATGTGTTTCAATCAAATGATCTAGATTTATGTTTAAACCAATACATACAAGATACCATCTAGTCTCTTAGACATTAAGAGCACAATTAAAGCTTAGTATGATTCAGAGTACTTGTATATATGATCCAGAATAATGGTTATCAAAGTAGTTTGCTTATTGTAGCACATTCTTTTCATATGAATTCTATTGATATTATTTTGATGATTTCATTTGATCCTGAATATCACAAAAGAATTTTTATGTAGAGAATTGAATTGCTTAAATTCATTTTTGTTGATGAATATAACACACGTTTGAGATGAGTTACATCATTCAAAAATTCTACACTTTTCTAACTGTGTTCATCATCATTATTGTTAAAATTCTGAAATCTAGGATATGAGATTAGTTGTAATCTAAGTAGCACAGAACGTGATTTAATGTTAGTTTAGTGTTCTCTGAGCTTAATGATGAAACATTCATGACAAAATATCAAAGCTCAGAGAACACAGAACTACCATCATCGTCATCCTGAGCTACAAATCATTTCAGAACTTGATTTGTTTATATTGTCTAAGGCTTACATGTTAACCTTGTTATGAAGTTCGTAGTCGTTTGGTTATTCTGTTGTTTTCATTACTAAACTAATGTAATTAATGTGGAACAATAAATAATAATTAATTTACAAATAAATCAATAAATGTTTTTTATACTCATTATATGAATTTAGCGTGAGAGAAGCCAGTTTACAGGCATCATCGAATTGATAATGTTTGAGAAATTTACAAGATTTTAGCGGTCCTGAATGGTACATAAGAGAGGACGTTAAACTTTAAACTCTAACACAACATTAAAAGAGTCTGCAAGTTGTGAAACGAACATGAAAATATCACTTTTCACTACACATACACAGTGTTGCTGAATTTTGATCATATTCAGTAATTTTTTTCTCACCATAAGTGGTATAAAGTTTGCGTTACAAGTAGGCGACATGTTCGACTCGTCCGCATAGTTCCATGTTACGCCAGATAAGCGTTTATTTCACTGTTAATTCTTATGTTTATAGCTTCAATGATCAACGGTTTCGGGAATCAGTAAAAGTCCACATAATCATGTAATGCAAGTAAATATGTATGCTCAAGTATTTCCCGCTCTTTAAGTGCTACCGTTCACAGCAATATAGATTTATGCCATATTATTGATGTTAAAGTGCACAGCATTACCAAGTAGGTGTATTTAATGTTAGATGAAGTACTAGACAAGTCTGCTGCGAATGTCACCTTTAAAGTCAGTGCGTAAATGGATCTCAGATATAATTGTTTATTCAGATTTGTCAAGATGAAACATATGGCCTTCATTTACGCAGCAGGAATAATAATGACAATAATAATCACTACAGGTATATGGCAACTGCGTAGACAATTTAAAATGCAAGAAATTCGGGTATCTGATACGAAGTAATTTAAATACTATTGTAAGAAACTACTATACAGATACGCAGGAAGGAATGTTTATCTTTGACATCATGTGTAGTAGTAGTGTACGCTCGATTGAAACAGTCATTTGCACAATGTGCTTCATTTCCTCTTCTGCTTCTATCTCGATTTTCTCCTAATACTCCCACATTATCTCTTACTTTTCTCTGGGCAGAATATTTACACATTGCCTATGATTTCTACCGCCCTCATCATATACTACTTATATCCATTATTATCAGCAGCACGCACTACACTATCACCGATATGCTTAGTGAGAAATGAATAAAACTGTTGCCCATTATGAGTATAATCTTCATTCGGCTAATGCATATTTATTTATGCGTATGCTTTCTCGTTAACTCATATCTTACAACCCTAATAAATACCCTGAAGATTATCATATAAAATGTTTCACTGTTTTCTTCTAATTTCCTTCTTTTCTAGATATTGTTCCCCTTGTTATCTAATGTTCACAATTTATATGAAAGTGCACCTGTGGAGAAAGTTGGAGATAAACCGAATAGTCTGTTAATTCATCATAGTCGTGATACAGCATCTAAACAATGGGCTGAGACTGTAGTACTCACTTTATCAGGTGTCTCACACTGTTTCATATCGAAACAATCACAACTATTAACACTTGGTAAGTGAAATGATCTGTTTAATTTGGTTGCTTATTTATCCGTTTACATATTAAAAAAATCATATAGCTTTCGTTAGTAAACTCAAACGACTGTCCCTAGTCAATATTTTCTCTTTTGATAAGAGTATCTTAGTTTTATTATGTGAATATATTCTAGTTTATGGATTATAAGCGTTTACTTTGAAGTCAGTGAGAAACTGTGTACTTGTTATCTGGTTGAAGTGGAAAAAAATCAACTTTTAGAGACACTAACTGACAGGTTAATAATCGAGTTTTAGATATTCATGCTCTTAAATTTTATAATTCGATTGGTTGAATCTATTTCATTATGTTACCATTTCTACCTTCCTTATACACTGTTAAAATCTAATAATCGCATGTTTTCACTTTTCTTTTGAGTTTTTTTTTTTGTGCCACTGAAGCGTTTTTATCCTTTCTTCCCCCTTAAAGTTACTCAATATTCAATTTAGAGGTTTGTGGGAATTTATTTATTTTAGGTTGGTATTCATCATGGACTGACACTAGTTGGAAAAACATTGTATACCTGGGAGCATTAGACAGCTGTTTCGTCTAGTATGGGACTCCTCAGCAGTACGCACTCAAGTCCCACGAAACCTGAAGGCCCTGGATTCGATTATTGGTGGGATCATGAGTGCTCACTCCTGAGGGAATCCCATATTGGGACGTAACAGCTGTCCAGTACTCCCAGGTTCCCAACGTTACTCAATATTGTCAGAATTCTTACTAAGTCTAAATAACTGCTTGGTATTATTCACTTTTGACACCTTCTTCATCTCTCTCTCACTCACCACCCACTACTGCCCGTGATCATTTCGAAGACCCTTAGTAAACTTGCTTTTAAGCTACTTTCTCTCCTGATTACGGTCAAGTCATCTGAAATGAGTCTCTTCACATCAATCAGTTCGGACAAGATTGCAGGAATCTATTGGCTTGTAGGCAAATTACCAGCTGTCTTTACTCCTCTTTCGACAGGAAAACGAATATTACTCCACGTTTCGTCGGAAAAAGAAGTGAGTACTCAGCCTTCTTCCTTGCTACACAATTGACGTTCTCATCTTCCAGTCGAGCGCATAGAGGCTTCGCCCATTAAGGTATGAACATACATGTGCTTGTATAAGCGCTTGTCTTCATTACAAGCAGTTATTCCATTAGCTTGGAACCACCTTTTTATACGTGTGATGAATGCCTTTTCAACTATAAAAACACTATTCTTGTAAATAATCTTCCTTCATTCTGTCATGTTATGCAAGTAGCTTCTTTTCCCACCGTGAATATCACCTTGTCACGCAACCAGTTCCTTACTAAGCGAAAATGTTTTTATTTTTAATCTTTTCATTGTTGTATTGTAATTCATTTGTGAATGAAATAGATATATCTCTACAACCTTATGTTTTAACGACGAAAATGACAATGCATTATATAGTATGTGTAATTAACTGCAATGTAAATACCCCAAGATACAGTTGTTTGATAACCTATATTTGAAATACTTGAAAGTGGATAAACTCTACACATCTAGTGTTCATCACAGTTGATTGATATAATAAAAAAGCGGTGCAATTAGTTAAAGTTAGTCAAAAATGCAACTTGATGGAAAAACTAGCTATGCTTTGTTCTCTTATTTGATAAGCAAACAAATTAAAGCGTTCTTATAAGCTTAAAGTAAGTCCCATTAAATCTCATATCATTTAAAAATGGAAGTCGAAAAAAACCAAGGAAAAATTCTTTACTTTTGTTATTCTTTCGTAACATGATTGAATTTAACACCCTCGCCATCTAGAGAGGAAAATTTTTTGATATTTTAAACTGCTGCAATTCTAAATTGCCACAGCGAAATAAACAAGATCATAGAGATTGTTCCTGACAACGTTCCTGACAATGTTTGTGAGGGATTACAGTAAAGGGTTGGATAGTGAACATTAAAGCAATGGATTGAAAAGTTAAGAATAATATGGTATTTATTCTGTACAGCTGGATAAAAATGTATGTAACTGCATCACATGATGTATATCCAATCTACTGAAATTTGACCATCAGACATTCTGGGTTTTGGAAGTTACTGCGTACAAGTTGAATTCATACTTTATAACTTTCATGTTTCAGTTGTCTCAGGCATTCATTATGTTAAGGATTTAGATGATTGCACTACCATTCTATAAATGTGTGTAAATAGCAATAACTGACCTTCCTATTTTTTTCCTCCAACTGAAGTGAACAGTGTTAAGTCGAAAAATCTTTCTTTTTGCAGTGTATCCGCTGAGTTAAATTGAATGTAAAAGTAGACATCTCCAAAATCAAATTAAGTTCGTGTCACAGCAAGTATACCAATTTTCAGGAGATGTGGGACACTACTTCGATTGATTTCATCTTGATGTACTCAGCAATTGGCACTTTCCAACCTAGTTTCCTGAAGCGTTCATTGATTTCAAGTTGATATTCATCGCAGACTGACATCAGTTATAGAACCATTGATTGACTGACTGACTAAATCAACGTAGAACTTCGCACACAGGCGCATCGACTCAGCTTGTCACACTTCACAGTAGTATGCGAAGAACAGGTGGATAGAGTGATATCAAGGAAGATAAAGTAATGTGAGGGAATAAACTGTCTAAAGATGAAGGTCACTGCAAACATTTAAGCCTTAGGAGATATCAAAGAGAGTATATTTACGCCATTGTGACCGATTTTCACACATGTCACAAAGAGTCCTCAGCCACTGATTCATTTCGTCTCAGGCACGTCAGCCAGGCAGTCTACATCTCTCCTCACGGATCAAACCAACAATAAGAAACTTTATCGACTACGTCTTGATCTGGCCATGCTGAATCCCCTTCCAGCCTAATCCAACTTCCTCTTGTTGAGAGAACTACTAGAGGCACTGATGTCAGTCCTTTATGGATAACATTTTTGCAACTTTGTGAATTTTTAACATGGTTAAATCACCTGATTAAAGTATTTATTTATCCCTGACTGGTTTTAGTGTGTCTTCAATAGTTATCTGTTCTTGATGTCAATTTCTTTTGTGATAACGAATTGTTGAGACGAATCATTTAGCAGGAGATAAGCGACGTCTCTGTCTAGTCTGTCCTGCTCAGTGTTGAGTGAAGTTTACCGATTGAGTTACCGATTCTATTGTTCTACTTAAATGATATGACACTAATGCACTGTATTTCGGCTTTGAGAGTCAAACAACTGAAAGCTCTGCACCTAGATTTAATACTTGTTTGCATTCATTAGCAAGGAGTGTCTGCATCACTGAATGATTTCGGCTCGAATTACCTAAAGGAAATAAGTTCTTCATGGTTCCTATTATACTTGCCTGAGGGTCAAATAGGATGAAACTTGCTATCCCTTGATTTTTCCGACAAGCCTTTTCTTTCTTTTTCTTTACAGCATTTATGACCACTTTCTAATGCTTTTCCAACTAGGTATACCCTCAACTAATCTTTAATATTTTGGAATTACTGGTTGCAAAACGTGAGAGGTTTTCGTTCATTTTTTCTACTTCAATTATTGTGACTGAGTAATCTCTTGTGAAATTATCATTCCAATCTGTGAAATATCTCACCCTTTTGTATTATCCTTATTCGGTTGATTGTTATCCTCATGCTATTTAAAAAACCGCTTAGTTTATTATAACTTCATTACTACGCTCACATCTCATGCTTCGCTAGATTGAAATTTTGTTTAGGTTTCAGAAATTTTATTTTAGCCATCAAATTATTTTTTATTTATCTTTTTTTAAATGTTCTTTAGCCTGAAAAATATTTTCATAATGTTCTGCGTTTACTGTTTGTATTGTTATATATATATATATATATATATATATATATATATATCGAATTTTTATAAGATGATCTTTCATATCAATTTTTCGTTTTAACGTTGGTTTTCAATCTTTAATTGCAATTCATATAAATGAATTCGGAGGTCGCTGATTCGAATCCCAACGCTAACCAGGTTTTCATTTCACCTTCATTCATCACTTCATTTTAAAACATAAATGGTTATTTGTTATATTGTATACATATGTTGACTAATAATGATCTTTTATCTATCCGTGTTTCGCGAAGCAGAAACACTTAATAAACTGAAATATAATTCCATTTTGCTCATAATTCAGATCTACTACTTATTGTTATCAGTTCATGGTTGTAAAAATTTTATGTTTTTTAAAGGGAAGGGATGTTTATGTTCAGGAAACATGATGGTTATAATCACGATATTGGATATTTTTCTGTATTTTCTCAGCTTCGTTATTTCAACGTTAACGTCATACCACCATCAATAAACCAACAGTAAAATAAACAACACTTATCATCTTTATGGTAATGATGTATAGTGACTAGCAGTGGAATTCGGGGGTGCGCGTTTCGTCCTCTTTGTGACTCGTCAGCTGAATGTGCTTGCCCCCCAGTGAGCGATGTCGTTCGTACTGGAACTCGGACCTGGGATCGATCGCTTCAAACACCAGAGCATAACCCACTAAACCATCGAGTTACGATAGCCACTTCTTGTGCGATGGGTAAAGTTTTTATGTTGCTGCTCGTCATGGATTGGACTGGATTGATCGCTCACTGAGAGGCAAGTACATCCAGCTGACAACTCCTACGTATTGCGAAACGCACGTCCTGTATTTCACTGCCAGCCATTATTCATCATTAACATGGGATTGAAAAGATAGGTAATATCCATGCATCCGCGCAGGAGCCCCATATTCTGATTGAGATCGATCAATTCGGTCCAATTAGTAACGACAACATACAAGCAGCAGCATATATTATCTATCATCATCCTAAACTACAAATCTCAATTGTCTCAACGATATGGATTACTGTCTTATTCTGCAATTCAGTTCCTTAGTTTAGGTTGTTGTTGTTAACCTTCAACCAACATAATTTGTCTCAAAGTTAAGTACCCAAATTCACCAGGTGGTGTTTGGTTACTTATACTCCCTTATTTATTTTGACTATATCCCTCAATGGTTATTCGATTTGTAGTATCATTAATGGGAGTCTGCAAAAACTTGTATTTACTAATTAAGGTGATTGTAAAACAGTAGTTTTACGGTGAATTGTATGTTCAAATCCACTAGAAGTATTCCGAAATGGAAAACTGAATAGTACTATTAGCTTTTAAGGATAGCTTACTATATGGACCTGTGCTGAGATCTTCAAGTTACATGAGATTATATTCGGAGAAAAGATAATGTATTTTTTTGTCTATATTTTTACGTTACACTGCTCAATAAAATAAGCATACATTATTTTACTATGAATTCCCAGGACTACTCTTCTCATATTGATGATATATTCATTCTTTTTCCCTCTGTATTTATTCTGACGATACCATTATGAGTATTGAAAAGTACACATTGATTATCATTCATTCCATTTTATTTCTTTAAACCACTCATAATCTTGACTCATTGTTAGTATTATCCCTTGGTAATTGTCAAGGTTTCTTGTTATAATACATCATATGCGGTGTATATCGAAATCATGAATAATGAGACAACATAAAGAGTGTTACAAATATTGCATTAGAGCTGTATTTCACGCTGTTTGAGAATATTGTACTGATCTGTAACATTGAATATTGGCAAAATAAGATATAATGTATTACTATTTGTTGACATACTTGTTATTCTCCATTGTTTTGTTGGATCAAATTGTTCGACCTCTGTTAGCATGTGGGCTCCTATGCGGATACCTCGATATTGCCTGAATGTTAATTATGATAGTTTTGTTGGTTGTGACTAGCAGAAGAATCCAGGACGCGTATTTCGTCCTATTTGGGACTCGTCAGCTGGATGTACCTACACTCCAGTGTTGTTCCCACTGAGACTCAAACCTCGTAGCCATCGCTTCAAACGCCAAGACGTTATCCACTGTGCCACGGAGGATGCGTCCTGGATTCTCCTACTAGCCAAAACCAATCAAATTAGGATATAATGTATTTTTCAGATTTTGGTGGGACACAGCTTGTATTTCAGCATAAAGATGCAGACAAAATCGTTACAAATTTAATATATTGAACGAAACATAAATATGTCCTCTTCAATACATGATAAGGTAAGAGTTGGAGGCGGGTAGTTGATCTTGCAATGAAAAATTGGTCGATTGAAAGGTGAATTACGTTACCACGTTTAGTTGAGACTAGTGTTTAGAATGGGTGAAAATAAAAATCCTATTACATCTTATGAGACCTGTTCAATTTAAGGAAAAACTTTTCGTAAGGTGAAAAATAAATTAACAGATAAGTTTATGTAGTGATGCAAACGCTGTTATAGTAATTTCTAAGTAGATCACATCTATCTTTCCAGTTTATTTTCAAAATCTGAACTTAAATGGCTTATATAAATGTGTTTCAACACCACTGTCTACTGACTGTCATAACAATAAGGATGTATATACATTTTAGTTCACTCATCTTTATCTATAGTAAGTCAGATCCCCTCAGTTTACAATCCAATCTTTAATACTTAAATTGCAATTTGATGTTCTCGTAGACCATTCACTGTTTCATTTTTTTTCATATGTTTGCATGTATATAAATGTTGATAATCAGTTGGGTGAAATGCAGAATTCATAATTCACCCCACGTCTTATTCGTCAGTACTATTTACATTCGCTCCTATTGGGCTTCAAACGTTACAGTATTGTCAAACAGGTTGGTGAGTTCTAATATTCACATCTTGCTAAGCTTGAACATTCTCTTATTGAAGCTTGAAATTTTCTGTTATCAATTGATACAACAAAAGTTAGGCTATCTGGCTTTACTGTTGACTATTATCAAGTTCTTCGGGGTCTGCTTAAACCTTATGCTACCAAACATTTTCCACCGAATATATTTCAGAAAATTCTTCTCCTTTCTGTTTGTTTTAATCTTACAAATGTATCACATAGTCTCGTACCTTTTTAAAATATTTTCAAACGGTCTTTTCTCAAGCTAAGAACAAAAGAAAGAAAAAACGTTATTCCGAATGGAAAGGGACATATAAATCCTAAAAAAATACAACACAGTACTATTCCTAGGATAGCTGTCGAATTGTAGATTTTTATTCCATGTTCACACTATTTTGGATTCATCCCTGAGTCTAGACCAGACGGTAGTGTAACACCAGCTACCCGTTTCACATTAATGTGTTTAATATCGTGAATATTGATACTATTCAACTTCCAAATTACCTATGCTATCCTCTAACGTGTCAAAAACCTCAGCTAAGATCGAAGGTTGATCATTTTTTGGATTGGTCTTTTCCAATTTTCTTATACTCAAATCAAAGTGATATTTCAACCTAGGTCGTAGTTGGTCATTGATAATACATAATACAGTGACCCACCTTACCTCCTTCCCATAAAATTCCACTGAATCATAGTCCTTTAAACTTGTTCACATCAAGAAAATTAAGAGTTTTTTGTAGCGATATCTTACTCAAATACGTAAGATCCTTTTAAGTTTTACATCTTCTGAAAGCAAGTTTCACACCAGTAAAGTAAGATAAAAAACTGCTGCACATAATATTTCACCACTGTTAAATACTTAAGTGTCTCTCAGATAATGTAGATAGCGTTGATTAGTAAGCACTAGTTGAGTTTTTAAGAATCTTATCAAACAACTTATGTTTTTTTTAGATTGATGGCTTTCACTTCTACTGTTCACTTTGCTTCTACAGGTGATTTTCCAAAATTTTGGCAATTACTGCTTGATCACCTTAAGGTGAATGCATACATGGATAGTGGAGAAATATCATTGGCTTCATTAAATTGTATGCAAATTCTACTCGACCTACATCTCCCATCGTCAACACCGATGACAAATCTATCACCTCAGTTGATTTGGTCTGCCTTTTGGGAAACTTGGTTACAGATCGGAAAACGAGCAATCGCCTTTGTTCAATCCAGTAATGATATTGTCAGCAACGTGAATAGTAGTCTTAGTAATGGTAATATTAGTGCTGACTCTCTTCCACATATTAATAATTCTATCATAAACTCTTCGGAACATCTTAACACCAACAGCAGCAATAATATTATGCATGAAAATATTCATAAAGTGAGTTATTCAGTATTGTGCATTTCTTACTGATACCAGGTGCCGGAGTTATTTTCACCACGAAGGTTGCTCATCGTTTCCAGCAGTCGTTTTAATCTCACTAATCCACTAGACAGTAGACATGATTTTTACCTCAGGATGAGGATGATAATTGTTTGATGATCTCCAAGCTTTGAAGTTTGTTCTTGTACGTTTCATCACCGAGCTAAGCGAGTTTATCAGCACTTCATAAAAATATCAAAAGGAGAGGATTAGTGTCTTGATTGATTCTACCTTTCACATTAATTCAATAAAAGCATTGCCAAAGTGGGTTTTGAACCTCATTTAAAAAGGCAATTGATATACTCTTGTAATTCATGGGTTAGCTTCTCAACAATAGAAAAAGTAATTGTAATTTGTGGTTGAACAAACACTGTCCATATTCTGCTAAATACTTTCTGGCTATATATACGTTGATTGTCTGATGAATTCACATTTAACTTAGAACTCATTTTATTGTTTTAGTTCAGGATTCTTCTTAGACTAGCTTCAATACTCTGAGTAATGATATATACTAGATGACCTAATAAGGTTACCGTTTCACACAGAATATAATGCATCCTTTATTGAAGTGTATAAACACTGGTTCTCTCTTATGCCTAACTCGTGCACGGCATCTATCTGAATGCCTTCATTGTTAGGTGCAAATATCTTGTGCAAACCGAATAACCTTTGAGACAGATATGATCTCTTGCCCAGCTATTGAAGACTATAGAACTTTTCATGGTGCAATCGCCTATGTTATTTTGTATTCTCAGCTGTCTCTCATGAAAACTTTTCATAGTTTTCATAGCTTCTCTTGAATCTTCAGAAGTTTAAAGTTGTCTACATATCTCACATCGATTTATGAACTTTACCCAACTGTCTTCCTGTTGAGGATTCGAGTGATGTCAAGGAAACCGAGAACTTTACTACGCTTTGTGTAGTAACTAATAAAAGCTTAAAGGAATCATTGATTCACATGAGGTTCTAGATACCTATTATTGATAACTGTGAATATAAGCGTAGGACATAAATGTATAGCTTCTCATTCATTCTCCACTAGTTCAATAACTTCACTATTGTCCCCAGTTATTCATTAAGTGTGGAATACTAGTGGGATACTCATCCACTAGATCGGAACTTATTCCTATATGTTTCATGTGTAACTATCGTAAAATTTAGTACATCTCTGAGTTACTAGTCTTTTTTCGATGACTATTATTATCATCTCTTTGTACACAGGTTTCTTATGCACCATTCATATTCCTGCCAAGTATGTCATTCATAACACTATTCTTCGATCTATTCATACCTATATTTGATCATATCAAAGTAAATTTCCAATTGAAAGATTTTGATCGATTAGCTGAATTAATACATATCGGTGTATTAGTTCCATTGTATATTACTTATTTATATCCGAATACATCTATCAATACAACTAACTCAGGCACCAATACATTACCGTCATCATCTTGCTTAATGATGATTGACGATGGTACATTGACGTCATTACAAGAATCTGTTTTACGCTGTTTAAGTTGCCTTGTACAAGTGAGTTTACGAATTTTTAAAACATTTTATGAAAATTGTTCGATTGGTTTCATTTGAACCCTTTTCCTTCATCTTTTATGTTTGTATACTTACCTTTTGTATGTGTGCCGACGCATGCGCACCAAGTTTCATCTCATCGTTGAGGTTTCATTGTACAATGATTCCAAATTAAATCATCTCGCCAAATAGCTCTGATCAAACACTTCTGACTGTACGATTTGACAGTGATGAAAATACATAGTGAGGTGTACCTACTTTCATCTCCACCCTAAGCTTCACGTAATATTCAAAAATCTAAACTCTATTGATTTACTAGTTGTCGAGATTAGTCATTCTGACCTATATTTTTAAAACCGAAAATCTAATAAAGACTATTGAATTCGGGGGGTTTGTGGGGGGGGGGGTTGTATGTAGAGATTTCTTAAGTTAGTATTCATCATGGACTGACATCAGTCGGAGGATGAATACCAACGTAAAAAATCTTTAAATTTTCACAAATCCCCAAATCCAATTGAACTAGTGCTCAGTGGTAACTAGCTTCGAGAGGTGATTCTTGAAGTTCCACTGAAAAGTCGTGACTGGTGGGGCAAACTTGGTAGCCGTAAGGACAAATACTATGTCATGAATTGACAGAAGTTGGAAGTATGGACCGTTGGATTCCGACCCAGTGGCTAGCTCAATGGTAAGATGGGGTGGCTTAGGAACCTGAAGGTCGCGCTTTCGATCCTTGTTGCGGTCATGAAGCTCATTATTGAAGAGTCCAATACTAGGATGATACAGCTGTCCAGTGCTCCCAGGTTTCCAATGTTCCTCCAACTGATGTCAATCGATGTTGAAAACCAACTTAAAAAATAAAGACTATGATTTACTGCTTTCCAAGGAGAAAACCAGCACTATTCACTGTCATTCTCGTACATTGTATGACTTTACTGTTCATCCTGATTCCTTCTTCACTTCTGGCTGTTATAAAGTGACTTAACAACTTCATATGTTTCTTTACACACTATACAGTGGCATCAAAATGGTGAATAGTGGTGAAATTTAATTCCTCACTAAAATGAACTAACATCCAAGCTTGCAGAAAGCATGAAAGCGCACAGATATTCAAACAAGTATTCTATAATTTGATGTGCAATGACTTATTCAATCTGTTTGTTAAAAGTAACACTATTCTTCATATTTTGTCTTATAAATTGAATTATATTTTATAGAAAATGTTACTTCTGTTTACATATCTCGATTATATCACTTTTCTGTCACCAGTTGAATAATAACAGTCCGACTTAAAAATACTAAAAATAAATTTTTGCTGCATATCAACGCTCAAAAAACTTAGAGAAGCGTTATACTGATCTTTTTTTTCAAATGCTATGCAATAGACTGATTTTATCGTTTGTTTGTTCGATATGTCTGGAAGAATTGTCGTGTTGAATACTGTAGCATAGTCTCATTAATGTATGTGTAAAACTTGGGCACTGTGGTACAATGTAATTCCATATTAGATTTGCTTATTTGATATATAACACACAGCGAGTGATACAGTGTTATTTACTTGATGACGTTACGAGCGTAGATTATGACTGCTCATAATCATGTCAATGTAATCATACAACTTTCGACATCTTTTTATAGTCCTGTCACCTCATTATCTGTTTTTTTCGGTAGTAAAATTTTCTATATGTCTAATATGAGTGTTGCATCATTCCTGTTACATATGTTGGGTATTGATAGGAATAATGCAACACTGACACTAGAGATATGAAAAATCTTATTGCCAATAAAACCAAATAATATGAGGTGACAGGACTATAAAAAGGAGATGTCGAACGTAGTGTGATAACATTGATATGCTTATGAGCAATAACAATTTATGCTGAAAACGTTATCAGGTAAATAATAATGTATTATAGTCTGTTTATCTCATCATTTCTGTGATCAAAGAGATAATAACACTAACCATCTGAGTGTACCAACAAACCTGCAATCAGTTGTTGATTACCGATTTGTAGAACTATTTAATGATTCAAACTGATAGTGAATAAGTCATCTGACGTAGGATAAATTGTGTTCCAAAGAAATTTTTATCAAGGCTTGTTTCATTATTACTGCCTAGTAGGCGAAATGTATGGGTGTGTACAAATGTTAAATAGTTTTTAAATCCATCATAATTTATGGGTGTTGTTTACTAATAACTAGTTTTATCATCTGAGAGAGAATTTACGACTTGCAGTAATTAGTATTAATGGGATTTCAGCTCATTCACTATTTTACTTAACCAAAATGAATGTTTAAAGTGTCGATATAATATGTTTAATCACTGAAACAGAGGAGTGTCGAATTAAAATTGAGTCATCGTCATAGATTCTTGAGCACTACATATTCTTGAACTGGTTTGTAATTACATAATTTGCTGCCAAGGTTTCATTCTACATACTATACTATCCAAAGACAACTTAGCCCTTACACAATAGGTGTGGTTCATTGCCCTATATACCAGTATGCATAAGGTTGCTGAGTTCGTTTATTTTATTATTCTGTTATATTTAGAATGAATTTTCTCTGTTTGTTGAATAAGGTTATCTCTATGAATGTCACCAACTGTCCCAATTATATGCAGTATATAGTCTCATAGCCGTTCTACCTTAGCTGTTTCTCTCGTTTAAATTTTATTTCTCTTGTTTTATTCTTTCATACAGAACTTCAGTTCTGATCAAAATAGCAGTAATTGTATCATTACCACCACGTCTGTTATTGGTAACAGCAACGATAGCAATCCACCATGTATACTTCCTCGCATATTACAATTACTTCTCACACTAACTGGTTATGCTGTTCAAATCCCTAAACCTCACCAACTGAACAGTCGAGTGAGTACTTTGGTTGCATGTATACATACATTTTTTTCCAGTTTTCCACTTCTTTTTTACTAAAGCCTAGGATTGTTACTAATCTTCCTAGATTATTGAGATAAAATTGTTTTTTCTTGATATGAGGATAACTGAATGATACAAAAGTTGTTCATCTATATGCATTGAAAATTTCAGTTGTGGTGTAGAGCTGTATCCTCAGTTGAAGTAAATCAGTGTCATGTTGTCTTAGTTAATTCTTAGTTGTAAACAGAAGCATCAGTCATTGTGGAATTTGGGACTGTATAGTATGAATTGTTTACTTTCCTAATTTTTTAGATCTCACAAACATTTTGACATCTAATGGTAATCATAATTCTTAGCAAAGCAAGAATGTGACTTAATTTTCAGGGTAATATCATATTTTTTAACGGATATTCATCGCCTACATACAGTCTGTAACTAGAATAGTTATTGAAACAAAATAACTTGTTCGAACTATTGAAAATTGAACAATAGTACATTAGGTATTGCGAATTACGGAATATGACAAGAGTGGGAAAATCATAAGTTGTAGGTGAAGACCACGTTTGATGTATATATATATATACATGCCGATCCACCGCCGATCTCGACGTGCCGTTCTAGGGAAGTTGGATTAGGTTAAACGAAGGTTCAGCGTGACCCAGACCAAGACGTGACAATAGTGCATGAAGTCTATTACTATTGCTCCGACCCGTGTGGTAGGATGTAGACTCATTGACTAGTCACTGGAGAGTAACCAGCTTTATGTCGTCTAGTCCTAAGTGCACACCGAATCCTATCGATCATTTTGCAATTTAGCCACCAGATTAGTTGACTCAGCATCGCGATGAACTTTGATAGATATCAGTTGGATGGTAATAATTGACAGGAAGCCCTGGACCTGGGTTTCGTCTTTGTTGGCCCTCGTCTGCAAGGCGTCTCTGCAACCTCTATGGAACTGATGTCCCTCCTTAGATTCGAGCCCGCATCACCCAGTGCTGCAGTATGAGACTTTATTACTGAGCTATTCGGGCCTTGCTGACGAGTACTAGAGAGCACGAAACCTAGGTCTAAAGGTTCCTGCCAAATGCCTCCATCCACTTGGCATCTATCATAGATGTAGACTGTCTGGTTGACGTCCCTGAGGTTCTACGTTGATTTTGTTTCTATGTCTATCCGGTTGACTACCACGACATTCTCATCCTTCTAACATCGTCGATAGTGAATCTGAACATTTTAGTATTTTTAACTTCACTTCTGTCGCTTCTTATTGACACAGTATTAGCAAATCTTAAAGTAAACAATATCACTATTAGAGTTATCAGCCAAATATTTGATTTTTGTTGTTCAAAAGCCATGCACTGTTCCGAATTCAGGTAGAATTGACTTCGATGCATGTGGACAGATATACACGGAAATAATTGTACTCTACTTCTACTTCGGTTAAGTATCATCCTAATTTAACACGGTTCACTCGTTCGTTTTCACAAAAAATAATCTGTATAATCTATTTCTACTGGTTTACACTTCTGTCACTTCCCTCTGTATTTGTTTTTAAACAGCTTGATGTCATCCCCCTCAATTATATTGTATTTGCTGAAAAATCTTTGCTAATTGCAGTGGATTTGTATCAGACAACTGTAACATGGCCTGAAATGTGTCGTGTTGAAATTCTTGAATCAATCATTAGAGTAAGTTTTTAATATACTTTCATTCCCATAAACATCTCTAGACGGTCACTTATTCTCAAGTCAATCAGCTTTGCATGATGAGAGCAGGTAACAGTGTAGAATTC
The DNA here is from genome assembly GCA_944470555.2 of Heterobilharzia americana. Lineage (NCBI taxonomy): Eukaryota > Metazoa > Platyhelminthes > Trematoda > Strigeidida > Schistosomatidae > Heterobilharzia > Heterobilharzia americana. The sequence continues at coordinate 49,541,394 of OX104128.1, forward strand.
TACACAAGCATGCATTAGTTATTGTTCGCAGCTGAGAAGAGAGACAAGGTGGTTTATAGTTGAAAACTTGTTAAAACAGACAACAAGAAGGTGTAAAAGAAGAGAGCGAATGAATAAATGAGAAGTATTTAAATGTTCACTGCTTCAAGTGATTGTGTATGTGTAAATAGGCTTGCTTCACACCAACCGTAATCCCCCATTACTGATCACTGATATCTCAAAGACTCACTAGCAAGGTTACATAGATCACAACAAAACTCAATAACTGACATTATATCATGGCTTCATCACCCCACCCTCTACTTTATTTTACCCCAACCGTACTCCGAATGCCACCTCACTCTGCAGTGCTTGTAATCTTTACTTGTATTAGATGTGTCCTAATCAATCGGATCGATTTACATTCATCATTGAAAAGACTATCCTTCTTACTCACATTTTTCATAAATATCTAACCATCATCTATACCTAGAACGCTATATTAGCTGAAACTAGCTGTGGTATGGACATGTTAAAGAATGGCACCAATTTGAAGAGTTTTTGGTTGTAGATTTGAGCCATATACAGCCTCATATTGACTTCTTTATTGAGGCCTAGGTGCTAATTGAAACAGATGGTTGGGAACCGTAATTGACAAGGCTCAAAATTGATCACAGTGATGCAGATGCATATGCATCTCATCTTCAACCTACTAGCAGTACTAGATTTCCTGGCAGAAGTAACTATGATACTCTCCAGGTAGTCAAATGCCTTGCCACAGTTTCTTCCGTGGCTTGTGGATAGTCAGTGAAACATACTCCATGTTCATCTACTTACAAGGAGTGGTGAGTACAGTCAATGAGCCGATTACCGGGCGAATGCGGATATGTTGAAGCCTGATACTGGGGAGGAAGAGATTTGTTGATCAGTGTTGGGGGAGCGTTAACAAAGTGCTTTGGTAGGAGTGTTCATTTTTGTGTGGTTGCTCTGCTAAAACGTGTTTCCTGCTCGTTGAAGGGACGGATCCCCAGGTTAAGAGACTATAATGTCTAAACAGACGATATCCTGCCTCGAATATGGTCCTGAGCTGAAAATTGGAGTAAAAATTCCTAGTACTGGGTTTTCTTATTTGCTTTAACCATCTTCTTTTCCGTTAATTTTCTACAGTTTTTCTTCACGTTTCTTTGTTTTTTCTCCCCTACTCTACTGACATATGTAACTAATGGAACCTTCGTGTGATGAGGATGTCTTATGGTGATCACGTCTGTCTTTTTTCACATCATTTTCAGTGGTCATACCACTTCATGTTCAAAACTTCTTGATCAGGAAATTTGTTTTGGATCATTGATACTTTATACTGGATATTTGGAACCATATAAAGAAAACTATAAACCTGAAGCTTTTACATGAATTTACAGGTTTCAAACTTTAGCTCAGCGTTACAACCGTTTGCTTCACTGTTAAGAGTTGCTTGAATAGCTATTTATTTTGCGTTGAATCGTTTGAGTTTGCGAATAAGTCATTGAATATCACATAAGATAATATCCAAAGGATAACATAAACAATAATCTGAACATCAGTATAACATTAAAACTTGTCCACTGTAGCGGAATATAATTCCATTTCAATTGATTTATTAGATTTATTACAGTGAGACAGCATTATTTACTGGATTACGTTTCGGACATAATTTATTATCGGCCGTCATATCAAGATAACTACACAATTTTGAATCATTCCTTATATACTTCTAATTTTCTCCCCTCCTTTGTCATATGGGTAACAGGATTTTCTCAAGAAAAATTATTGTATCTGTTTCCAAATTAATTCAGAAGAGAGTGAATTAGTCGAACTGATTGATGACTTTAATTCCCATAGGAAATTGCAGCAGTCTATTTAAGGTTGTTGACTAAACGATTATGAAATCCTCGTTTGGCATTTCTTAACGCTTACCGTCCATAGCGGTATCGGGAAATCTGATTACCTATTAGTGGTCGAACTAACTATACAGCACAAGAGGTAGTCTAGTAGATAAGGTCTTGGCGTTCGAAGTGATGAGTACTCGGTTTGAGTCTCAAGGGGGGGGTGGGTTATATCATTCGTTGGGGTGCAGGTACATCCCGCTGACGAGTCCCAAATAGAACGAAACGCGCAGATTCCACTGGTAGCCACCAAGCAGACATTAACTACACAGCAGTTCGCTCTGACATTTCTGTGAAATTGGGTCTCTTAATTGGACTGTGTCCAAAGATTACATACGTTTTGAGCACAGTGTATTTTTAGAATAAAGTGTCAATTCATCGCTAAATTATTTATGATGGATTGAAAAGATGAGGATTTTGGGTCATGTATGTAGTAAATAACTATGGATAGTGACTGAAATGTAATTTTTTTTTAAAAATTGCCAAAGACTTATGTGATTACTAGCAGGATTATTAGGTATAAGTAAGATGATATAAAATTTTTGTGGCATTTAAGTGAAGGATACAAGTATGTTTATATGTAACTAAGAAACTACTATTATGTAGGTTATTGAGAAAAGGGAATAGATTAGTCGTCCTGTAGAAAAAGGTGGTGTTAGGTAAGAAACTGTTTCAGACATCAGAAAATAACAATAAAGAGATTAATACTTATTGTTATTGTAGAAGAGTAATCAACATGTTTTTGGTCAGCATTAAAGAGATACTAATGAATAAGTAATTTTCGTACTAAAGCTGGATCGTAGTTGTTATTAAGTAGGAATATGATCAGTTTGTTGCAGATTCGTTATGGTTTGCTCTATCCGACATATTACTGTTAATAGACGAAACTATTAAAAGTAGATTCTTAGAAACTACATGTTTGTGACCACACTTATATTCATAGCATCCCTTGCGCATGGTGGGAGATGCCAAAGCTCAGCGTTGAGTTCTAGAAAGGAATAAAAGTTAAGCTTTGATGTTATGAACCTCTATTGACTGAAGTGGCTTAAATATGCATTCTTCATGTTAAGCCGCTGCCTACCTCAACCTGCGATGTTACACGATGTCGAAATGGGTTCGAAGAAGACCAAGGGTAGTCAGACCAAAATGTATCATATGCCCATGAATTATTTGGATAGTGTAGGCGGAAAGGTGTAGACTGTCTGGTTGTGAACGTCAAAATAAAGGAAATCAGCGATTGGAGACTGTTAGTGACATTGTTGGAAATTGGTCACCACATTGCAGAAAGAATAAGAAAGAAAACAAAGGGTTGAGGGAATACCTTTTAGTCATTGGAATACCAATAGAGGAGTAGGGCTTGGACGTATTCTTTTTGAATACAACGTTCAGGTCTTGTTGATCCTAAGACACTTTTTACTGTGATACACCGCGTTTTGAAGACTGCCATGTGCCATTCGTTTACGCATTCTCCATATAGCGGAAGCCGCTGCAATAAGATCAACGAAGCCTGAACTTTGTATTCAAAAAGAATACGTTCAAGTCCTACTTCTCCCTTGGTCTTCCATTGACCAAACGGTATTCCCTCAACCCTTTTATTTCTTTCTTTTTCATTTCTGCTTCCATCCCCTCTCTCCTCTTTTCTTCTTTTTAAAATAAAAACGAAATTATTATCATTGCTATTATTTCTAACCAGACTTTTAAAATTATTACTACTCTTATTATCTTAGGCGTTTTATATATTAACCATCCACTTTGCTTATGCCCTTAGGTAAATCCGTAATATTCTTTGTACTAATCACCCATTCGACACAATGCAACCTTGAACTTTATAATTAATTTTCTTTCCCCCGTACGTCTAATTACCAATCAACCAACAAAGTTTACACTCGACTTATTACCACAATTGTCATATATATATATATATATATATATATATATAAGTTACGCTACACAAATTTTAATTATAATTTCATACTCATTCTTAAACGAAATGCACTCACTGTAAATTCTGGCTGTTACTAAGTTAGTAAAATTGATTTTATAACTGTAGAACCTGTTAGGAAGTTATTGAAAAGAATATTCTTCGTTCATATTTGGAGATTTTTGCTTGAAATTATAAGATTATCTTCACGGTGTTTGAAGATAATGGAGAATTGTTTGCAGAATTCTGCGCATTCAACGATTTGGTGATTGGAGGCAGTGTGTTCAGGCACAAAGCGACATGGATTTCACCAGATGGACACACTAAAAACCAAATCGACTTTATCTCAATCTCAAGAAAATGGAGACGCAGTCTACTTAACACAAGGTCAAGAAGAGGAGCAGATGTAGGTTCAGACCACTATCTAGTGCAAGGAACCTTCGAAATCAAGTTAAAAGCCTTCAAGGAAGCTGGTGATAGACCTCAACTCAAGTACAACACTAGGAAACTGAAGGATGAAACTACAAAGGAGATCTTCACGGCAGCCATCAAGACAAAATGGGAGACATCGAGCAACATCCCTGAAGAGACCTGTGTGGAAGAACACTGGAAGTCTTTGAAAGCTATGTGGAAAGAAACCTGCACAACAGTATTAGGAAGGAAGAAGAAAGAAGACAAGGAATGGATCTCGACGGATACCTGGAAGCTGATAGAGGAGAGGAGAGGAGGATGGTGAAGCAGAAGATAAACCAGTGCAAGGATGCTCAACGACAAGAGGAACTGAGCACAATGTATAAAACACTGGACAAAGAAGTGAAGAAGAGTGCACGCAACGACAAAAGACACTTCTACGAAACACTGGCAAGTGAAGCAGAACAGGCTGCAGGTAAGAGAGACCTGACGACATTGTATCAAATAACCAGGTTGCTATCAGGGAAGAGACCAACACAGATGAAACTAATAAAAGATGAAGAAGGAAATTTAATTACAAAAGAAGAGAAACAGAGGAAACGATGGGCCGACCACTTCAAGAAGCTCTTGAATCGACCACCACCTGCACTTCGTCCAGAAATACCACCTGCAGCCCAGCCGCTGAACTACAAGTGAACATTAATCCCCCAACGAAAATGGAAGTCCTGAACGCCATAAAGCTACTGAAATGCGGGAAAGCAGCAGGACCAGATGGGATACCGCCAGAAGCACTGAGAACAGATGCAGAGACAACAGCGGACATGCTCACACCACTATTGCAGAAGGTGTGGAAGGAAGAGAAGGTACCTGGCTGGTGATTGAAAGAAGGGTTACCTTGTCAAACTGCCGAAGAAGGGAGACCTCAGTGCTTGCAAGAACTGGCGCGGAATCACTCTCCTGTCCACCCCAAGTAAAATATTAAGCCGCATCATCCTGGAGAGGCTTAAAGACGCACTGGATTCAAAACTGCGACCGGAACAGGCAGGCTTCAGGAAGTACAAATCATGTGCAGACCAAATTGCAACGCTTCGTATCATCATAGAACAGAGCATAGAATGGCAATCAGCTCTCTACCTCAACTTCATCGACTTTGAGAAGGCCTTTGACAGCGTCGACCGAGAAGTAATTTGGAAACTGCTTCAATACTACGGAGTACCGCAAACCTTCATCCGCCTCATTCAACAACTATATGAAGATGCCACATGCCAAGTAATCCACAATGGGAAGCTCAGTGATGCCTTTGAAGTGAAGACAGGAGTGAAACAAGGTTGCCTACTATGCCCCATGATATTCTTGATTGTGGTGGACTGGATCATGCAGCAAACAGTAGGCAGCGAGAAGAGGGGGATACACTGGACGACGGAAAAGAACCTAGAAGACTTGGATTTCGCCGATGACTTATGCCTAATGTCACATAAACTTGAAGATCTGCAGGCAAAAACTAACAAGTTGACAGAAGAGGCAGCTAAGACGGGACTTCAGGTGAATATAGAGAAGACAGAAGTGATGAAGATACCGCACCACCATCAACAACAACAACAACAAACTCCAATCACCGTCAACGGGAGAAACTTGAAGGAAGTAACCTCCTTCACTTATCTAGGAAGCACTGTTTCAACTACAGGCGGGACGGACGAGGACGTCAAAGTGAGAATCGGAAAAGCAAGACAGGCGTTCATTAGCCTGAAACCAGTGTGGAGATCTTCTGCACTCAGCATGTGGAACAAGATACGGATTTTCAACACCAACGTCAAGTCAGTGCTCTTGTATGGCTCAGAGACTTGGCGCGTCACGAAAGGTATTTCCAATAAACTACAGACATTCATCAACAACTGCTTACGCTCGCTGCTGAAGATCAGATGGCCAGAAAAAATAAGCAACAAGGAACTCTGGGAACGAACCAACCAAGAACCTATCACGCAACAAATATGCAGGAAGAAGTGGAGATGGATTGGGCATGCACTGAGAAGGCCGACTGAGGACATCACGCGTCAGGCCCTCGAGTGGAATCCCCATGGGAAGCGACGAGTTGGACGTCCGAGGGTGACATGGAGGAGGTCGTGCGAGCAGGAAATGAGAGCTTGTGGGCTGTCGTGGGACCAGGTTCAAACGATCTCAGAGAACAGAGTTCACTGGAGGCGTGCTACTGAAGCCCTATGTTCCACTAGGAACCCAAGGGACTAATAATAATAATAAATAAATCTTCACGGTGTTCACTTCATGATAGTACTCATTGTAGGTCGATGTCTGATCGCAAAATGTTTATTCCTTCGAAACACCCTTATTACACAAGGCTTCATGCAATGTGAAAACCGTCAATACGAAACACATTAGATATTTTATCATCAGTTATGCTTTGTTTACCCTCCAATCCTAATGCAATCAGTGTAGCGTTGTATAACTTTTCTATTTCATATGGAGCTCTAGCTAATTGGATTAAGACGATGACATCCAATCAAAGGGTGGTGTGTTTAAGCCCCGCTTCATCTACCAGGTTTTGGGCAGCCGGATAGCAATATTAGGCCTCACACAATAGATGTGACTCACTGCCTACTGCCTGAATGTACACAAAAGTGACAAGTGCATTTCGATTCACATCATGTACTTATTTTGATTTATGTTTTTGCTTTTTTTCGTCAATTTTTCTTGTAAAGACGTTACATCAACCTATGGCATTGAAATATGCGTGTCCATCTCAAACTACATGGATATTAGCTTGTCGATGCTTCTTCCAAGTAATTACAGCCGGTATTGTTGTGATATCGAATAAATCGGTGAATAGAACTAAAATATATGCTAACAATAAGAAAAACTCTATCTATGGTAAGTCTGTTTATTTTAATGATTAGTTTTGTCTAATTCCTTGCCTCAGCAAATTCAGACAGAAGGGCAAACATTAATTAGAGTTTAATTTTCCTCACGGACTGCATTCTATATATAATATATAGGGATCAGATAGATTACAAAGGGCTGAAAACATGGTAGAGTTAATAAACAATCAAGGGATTAAGTAATATGAATAAGACACTTTATTTGCAATAAATAGAAAAGCCCTCACATTGAATCTAGTGCTTTGAGAGGTGATTCCTGAGGTTCCAAAGAGAAATCGTGACCAGTAGGGTAAACTGAGTGAACGTGAGGACAAATAGTCAACGATGACATTAGGTAATGGTCATACCATATCTTAAACTGACAGGAGTTGGAAATGTGGACCATTTGATTCCGACCCAGTGTCTAGCTCAATGGTAAGGTTGCTGGCCATGGAACCTGAATGTCCTGCGTTCGATCCCTGGCAAGACGGTTTGATAGGTGCACACTGCTAAGGAATCCCATGCTGGAACGAAACAGCTGTCAATTGCTCCCAGATCTTCGATGTTTATCCAACTGATATCATGATGAATACCTACTTCAAAATATTTTGTTAATATTTGCAATTATTAGGAAGATGAAATGAAACAACACTAAGAACTGATAACTGTGAAGATAAAAGCGGTAGCGACGATATAAGAGTACAAAGATCGATCTAACAAAGGGGTAAGTCCAAAAGACAAACTAAGAAGAAATTAAGATCAAGCTTGAAATAGAGACTATAGGTGATTCTTTTGCACACAAAAGTCAGATAGCCTAGGCCTCTTCTGTAACTGAAGTCATAAGAGTTTAGTGAATCGACTCACTTTAACGAATGTAGTAACTTAGTCTATGTATGAAAAGATTTGGCTAATATTCCAGAAACAAGAATGGAATTCAAAGAAGAAAAGGGAATAACTGTATAGATAGTGAGAAATATATTGCGTTAAAATATTCAAAAAGGTTAGAGGATTTAGACTACTTAAAAGGATTAGATGGGTAGAATTTAGATAATCAGGTTAAGAGTGTAGAATTGGACAAACAATATATCGGTTGATAATGCTACATAGAAAACACCATAATTAGTAACAACAATAACTTATCATTGTCCAGTCCAACTGTTTATCACTTATTATAAACATTTCCTATTACACAACATATTATCTTTTCTTTAAGCTGATAATTTCTTATCGAGTGAATTCAATCGTGCGAACATTGTATGTTTTGATACAAAAATTAAGATTACAAAATCTCAAAACAATCAATTTATATTACTTTACTGTTACCTTCGTTCCTGCTTTATGTGAATATCATTATTGTATTAGTTATGTACAGAGTTGATAACAAAATTTGGAAAGAAAACTATTCATGATAAAATCCTAATCTGGACAGTCTATGTGATAATGCATAGTCTGTCTTCATTATGCAACATGCGAGCAACAAAATCACTATCAGTTAGACAACTTAGATTATCTCAGATAGTCAAGGTCACAGTGCATTATTACTATTACTGACGAATCTCTCTGATGATCGGGCTAATACTGATCATTCCATAGGCAATGGTTTCTCCTCGCTAAAACTCTGAAGCATGATTTTATGCATCACATATCGTTGTGATAGAATTTCCTGCACACTCTTCAAGAACTGTAAGTGTATCGGATAATTACGGTAGCAGAAATTGGCTCATTAGAGTGCATTTCAACTATATAACTATGGTGAGAGACAAACACAAATCGACGTAGAATCTTGCACACAGGCGCATCCCTTCGTGCTATCACACTCCACAGGTAGCATGCAAGGAACAAGTGGATCGAATAAGACTGATATCACAATAGACCATGGTGTATTTGAGAGTCCTCAACTACTGATTCCTGTCATCTCGGCTACACCATCCAAGTTGTCTGGACCTCCATGCACAACTTAGTCCAACAGTTAGAGACATCATGGGTCAGCGAATTCCTAGTTATCTGTTAGAAGTGCCACAGAAAAGGCTATAATTTACAAAATTTTAATTTTAGTTTTCCTAGCCCATACCTATGTATAGGCTACTATATAATGCAGTAATATTGTAGTGCTAGTTAATGGCCACTTGGTTGTTGTTATTATAACTCAAAACACACTGCGCTATCTATTGGAACTATCCGTTTAGATATAGTAACAGTAGGTGATGACTCTAGAAAAGGTCAGGTAACATTGTTTTAAGAATTGACTCAACACAATGTGAATCCCAACTATTGGAATCAACCCTCTCAGCTTCAGCTTACCGTATTCCCCGATGCAAACTCAACATTCTGTATTTGATATCGCAGAAAAAAGCCTAAGCTGTAGGTTGTCTGCTTCAGTAACTAACTGGTTTCCAGATCGATAGAGCGAAAAACACTCTAATGTATAAAACGCTTTCTACATGCTATTGTTTTACCATGTCAATGTCTATTCATGTGAACACTTCATTATATATATATATATATATATATATATATATATATATATATATATATATTCTTATTTTCTCTCCAATACAGCTCCGTCTAATCATGATTTATGCAAACAAATTGTGGATACTATTCAAGATTTCCTCTTCTGCCAAAAGTAAGTCATGATAGTGCATAAATTAATCATAGAGAAGTGATAATTAAGGACTGACATCAGTTGGAGAACCACTGAAAAGCCGGCAGCACTAGACAACTATTTTGTCCTAGTATTGGATTCTTTAGCAGTACATACTTATCATCCTACTGGGGACTAAGTCCAGCGCTGTTAGGTCTCATGGTGACCACGTTACCATACGGCCAACATGTACGGGGTTTAGTCTGATTTGAATTTTTTAAAATACTTCAAGTAATATAGTACATAACACACTATCGTTTCATTTGTGTTAAGATGAGTGAGGGTTTTCATTGTATGTAACCTGGATACTAAACAAACCGACGAAATCAACATAGGACTTGGCATTACTGGGTAACACTTCAACTTGCCACAACTCATATCAGCATATCAAGCGAGAATCCATCGAGATAAAAAATAGAATAAACAAAAAAGCATTCAAACTTTGTAGGAAATCATTAAAAGGTAGCAAAGATGAATTAGGAAATAGAGAACTCAGTATGATGATTAAGGTCAGGGAAATGTGTTTGGATACATCTGCGCCACTGACATCAATTTTGAATTTTCAACCACTGGTTTCTGTTGTCACTCAGACCCTAACTGAGAAGTCTATCCTACTCTATACAACTCAGACCAACAGTCAAAAACTTCATGCAACTGTGTCATGATGTATGCAAGTCACTTGATAACTCACGGTTGGCTCTAACACCTTCGGTGTTTGAACAAAGAACCGTCAACAAAATGGTGTACTTACGCGATACCCCTTTTCAATTAGAGACATTATCATAAAACCTCTCGGTTGACAGAATTGAATACCGCCTTTAAATACAACTAGTGTTGGTCATCGGTAAGTGTACTAAGTGAAACCTCTCAAATCATTCTATCATAAGTGGGTTAAAATTTTCCTTCTCTTGCCTGTTGTAAGCATCGCTGCAAATGATACTACTTCAGGAATAACTGTCTTTATACTAAATTGACTTTAATATTGTGACCATTATGATACTTACACATTATACATTCTTTTTTTATTTCTATTTACAACTGTGTTTCTAGTCAACCGCCTTCATCTTTATCGATTGAAGAGTTCCAGCTTCATGAAGAATTAGACTGTAAAGTAAGTTAACTTGTATTCATTTGAGTGTTTTACTTGATTATATTCCCATATTTTTGACAATAATGAAAAGAAGCACGGTAATAATGTTTTATAGATGACGTTATATCCTTTCGTAAACTAAATACTAGAGTTAATTCTTTTGATTCATGGGCAGCTTGAACAAAGTATAAAGCCTAGTAGTAGTGTTTAGTATATTTAAGAAGTTGAATGGTGTACATTGTTTCAGTTGAGTGCCTTAATTATATTACAAAAAGAGATCGAGTATTAGAAATTGTGGTTTTTAACTAAAGTTACCGCCATATTAATATTGGTGACTTACAGAGAAATCCAGGGCGCATGTTATTTCCTGTTTGGGTTCGAGTCTCAGTGGGAACAACATCACTCACTGGAGTGCAGGTACATCCGTTTGACTAGTTCCAACTAGGATTCCTCTACTGGTCACCAAGATTAATATAACGTCATGAATATTCAGCAATATCAAGGCATCCCCATAGGAACCCAACAGAAGTCGATCAGTTCGTCCCTGTATAACGACGGGAAATTACAAGTATCGTAACAACAATAAAGGTACCGCCCTAGTCAGTGTTTTAATTGGCTTGGAATTTTTTGAAAACTGTGTAACCTTTCCATTTTAGCCTGTTTATTCGAAGTGTGACACAGTATCATTTACTGGGCAACGTTTCGGACATGATTTATTGTCCTTATTCAATCCATGTTATGAATATGGACAATAAACAGACAACTGGAAGTATAATCTATCATAGTGCCTAAGTTTTATTTCTATATTAATGTGTAACCTTTATTGGATACTAAATTACTCAAAGTTTTTTTAACCCTAAATATTTAAAACAGCACTAAGTAATCAATATTGTTTGTTTTGATTGAAATTTCTTTTAGTCTCTCCAGTAATGGATTACAATTAGGTATTCTTATGTGATGATGATAGAGCTTTTTAGTATTCTTATCAAAAGGGAGAAGTTGAATAATGAACATTTTAAACTCCTATAGTATCTTCATCTGTTTAAGAAGTCCAGAGTGTACCTGATATGTTTACGAATTTTATACATAAGCATGAAACATAATTTGTGAATGAGGATAAAATAAGAGAGAAGTAATGAGTACTAATCATCTTGTAACAACATTGTTGACACTTTTTAGACCAATAAGCTGCCAGTAGTATGACTACTAGATCATTTTCTGAGTTGTATAATGTATCTCCGAAACGTGATTTTCAGTTGAATGACTGACTGATCATGTAACCAGTGGTATGATAATAATTCCTAAAATTAGTAACTTTTCCTTCTTTACTGTGTATTCCATTGTTAAGTCTACTGAAACGCAGACAAAAGTGTAAGTAAACTGGTTATTTTTGAAAATGTTCCTAAGTGGTACAAATCCCTTTCTGTCTGTATAATCCAAAGAACGATCGTTCAGAGAAATATGGACCATTGAGTTCCGATCCAGTGGCTCAATGGTAACGTGATGGTCACGGAACCTGAAGGTCGGGGGTTCGATCCTGGCGCGATCGAGGGTGCACACTGTTGAGGAGTCCCATAGTAGGAGGAAATAGCTGTCCAGTGCTTCCAGGTTTCCATTGTTCCTCCAGCTGGTGTCAGTCTACAATGAATACTAACTTGAAGATTCCTATAATCATCTCATTATTTTTGTTTATTGGTACTGCATTTCTATCCCACCATATCTTGTGATTGTGTAATTATATAGACTGGGTTTACAGATTATTTTCTGTTACTTAGTAAGATTTACCATTTTCAATTTAACTAAGCTTCTGTACTCTGATACAAAGTGGTTACTGTGATCTATGTGCTCAATCATATACTCATTATGTAAAATTTGAGAGATTATCTTGTCTCACTGAGTCGATGGGATACTTAATTGGAAAAAAACTTGTTCTGCATGGAATTTTACCCTAAGGAAGGTAATCTATGGAGAATTTCAACTACTTTTCGATCCTTTATTAACAGGGAATCACATTTCATTATGAGACAGGTCCACAGTCCCAAGAGACCAATATAAGTAGATGTAGAGAGAAATTATTAAATATTCGTCCATCAATTTAATGCTCCAATACATGTACTGATAATAATAATAATGCAAATAAATGGAGAATTATTTTGTCACTGGGAGCGAAAATTGAATCAAAGCTCCAGAATTACAAAATTCAAATGTCAGGAGTTGTTTAACTACCTTAATCTGGTTAAAACAAGTAGATTATGCTTAAAATGTTATCCAGAAAATAAATTTGCATCACTGTGTATGTACATAGCCAATAAATAAATCATATGTGGAATTTTTTCAAGTTAATGTTCATCGTGGGCTGACATCGTTTGCAAGGAATATTGGAAAACTAGGGGTAGTGAGCAGCTGTTTCATTCTAGTATGGGACTCTCGAGCAATCCATACCCACGATCCCGCCAGGGCTCGAATCCCCAACCTTGAGGTTCCGTGACCATCAGTTTACCACTGGGTCATGGGTGCGCACTACTGAAGAGTCTCACACTAGGACGAAATAGCCGTCCAGTGCTCCCAGGTTTCCAATGTCCCTCTAACTGATAATCCACGATGAATACCAACTGGAGAAAATGAAAATTTCTAAATCCCCACAAGCCCCTCACATTTAATTAAAGTGGGATTATTCTCTCGTCTCAGAGACTGAGAGAAATAGCTTAGATACAGTCACTGTTTGTGTCACTATAAATCTGAAGATTCCAGTACTGTTTTGTCGTCTTCATTGAGTGATCGTGTTTCTTCAGAGCCTGGCACAGTTTTCGACTTCTTTCTACAAATGTTTTCTCTCTAATTTTCAAGTATGACAACTTACACCAGATCAGATTCTAAATGGATCCATTCAGTTCTACTTTAAAAGAGTAGGAATGACAGAAAATTTAAACTCAAAGTAGGTAAGCTCAGAAGAGAAATCTTTTCCTACCAACTCTTTTTTTATACTGTGATGGTTGAAACTGAAATGAAAATGTGGACCCCGGCAAGAATTGAAAAAATGGCCTCTAGGTTACTGACCCGGGGTTCTGCTTGAAGTGATCTGGTTTGCAATTAGGTTTTGTAGCTCAGTCGGAAGAGCACTGAGTCGGTAACCTTGAGGTCACTAATTCGAATCTTGTCCTGGCTCAGATTTTCATTTAATCTTAAAACTATCATCTAGTATCAGTACAAGCCTACCAAACCACGATCATTTCAGTCAAACTGATAACTAATTGATCATAATGATCACATTTATACTTGCATAAGAAAATATTTTGGTTCATTTAACTTTGTTTTTCTGACATCGAAATTATGTCCACGTTTCTTGAAATAAAAAAGTGAACTGTTTCCTCAGTTATCGTAAAAATATTTAGATTAAGGATACTTCCCATTCTATCTAAAACTGGCTTGTATTTTACTTTTTTCAATTAGAAAAAAGAGATCTACCTTCCGTGTTTTGCAATCTTCGTTTCAAATGTCCATATTTGAAAATGATGATATTGAGCATGTTTTCTAAACTATACTAGCGCATTATGACCTGATTAAGGTAATATTTGAGTGGGCTCGACCTAACGACCTGGCAACCAATGTTTCAAAAGGTTTGCATCTTTACTCCACTTAAATTAGGGAGGGATACCATAGCAGACGCAGAGACAATGGCGCTCACACCACTATTGCAGAAGGTTTGGAAGGAAGGAAAGGAATCCAAGAGACAAATAATAATAATAATCTGTGGAGAACAGATTTAGGTTGTTCCTCTCTGTTTTAATATATGACTAGTATTTCTGTTAGATGTCCATATTCATGACTAAGTTTGATCCCTCCGCGTACATAAACTTTTCTTCAGTCATTATTGATCCTAGCAACATAAACATGTTAACATTGATTCCTTAACAACTTTATTTCATATATATTCTACTACACACGCTAATATAAATCACTATTGGGGAAACTATTTTTACACTGTAAGCTATGCATTGTACACAGACTGTCCAACTTTTTAGTGATGGATTGTAGCTAGCAGTGGAATCCAGGATGTGTATTTCGTACTATTTGGGACTCGTCGGCTGAAGGTACTTGCCTTCAAGTCAGCGATGTTGTTCAACGTAGAACTTGAACTCAGGACCAACCACTTCAAACACCAGGGCGTTATCCGCTAGACCACCGAGTCACGATAACCATTTCTTGTATGGCGGATATAGTTTTATTGTTGTTGTTTGTAGTTATCCCATCTTTGAGTGAACCGAATTGATCGGTCTCCATTGGCATATACAGACTCATGCGTGGATGCCTCGACATGGCCTGTGTTTGAATAATGTACTGATGATGGATAGTGGCTAGAAGTAAAATCCAAGATTCGCGTTACGTCCTCTTTGAGACTCGTTGGATGGATGTACCTGCCTCCCAATGAGCGATGTGAATAACACAATCAACAACAATAATGTTTTACTATTTGCCTAAATGAGGTTATCGTCACATGAGAAAACCATCTAAGAGAAGTAGGAAAATGTGTTTCAACTTTTCTCATTGAAAAGTTCATCATGAACAAATTACTGTGAAATGACTACACCTCTCTCAATATTTTAACAATCTCACTGATTATAACGTTTGTTTTTCGAATTTCTTGGATACTTCGACAAGTGATTCAAATCTCTTTTCTTCTTTTCTATATACCAAAACTCAATGAATATATCTAGTTTGTGGATTTAATCAGTGATTTGTTCCTGTCCAACCCTGCACAGTTACCTGAATTCTTCATTAGCCGTTTGATTAATTTACTTAGTCTGGGCTCTGTTCAATCAGCTGTCTCTGTCGGCATAGCCAATAATGACGATGAGCCAAGTGGTAGCACTAGTCAAGATTTCGAGTTAAATGGATCCTACCAACGTAATTCTTCCTTTGATCATTCTGAAAACAAACTAGTGATTCCTTCCACTAACCGAAATACCAATGAATCGAATACTGAAGTGAAATTATCCAAGGGTTTGGGTCGTGCTGTTAGACAAGTGAATCCAGTAGCACCAATACCTCAGGATCCTCTTATGAATGAATCACTCAGTTGGGATATCGATTTAGATCGTTTAAGACAACTGACTTTTCGGGAAAATTTTGCTCGTCTTTGCTTTGCAAAATTATTGTCACATGCCTTTTCAGCACCTTCCGATGTAAAATCGCCATCAACTATATCAACAACACCATCGCTATTGGAGAATGGTAATGTTGATAATAATAACTATAAAATAAATTCAATAAATACAAGGTATTCCCTTATGGTTAGCAAAACAGCTGTACGTAGTATTCTTCAAAGATGTCGTTCGATATTGGTAAAATTCTATCAAGCTTCACGATTAACTGGAAAGTGTCCACTACCTCGGTGAGTTTAAATTTTAGCTGGTGTATAACACTGTCGTTCCCCTTCAACATATCTAGCATTGTATCAACTGCCTGCGCATGCATTACTGTTTCTGTGTAAGGTTACTGAGACAATCTGAAATTACCATACAGTAAGTATATTTAGGTTCGCGTGTAGAAAACGTTTACTTTAGTATAAGGGTAAAACTTGGGCACTGTGGTAGGATGTAATTCCTCATTGAATTTTTCTATTTGATGGATAATACATTGATACAGTATTATTTACTTGATGACGTTTCGAGCATACGTTATTGCTCATAATCACATCAATTGAATCTCACTATCGACATCTGATTTTTATAGTCCTTTCACCTCATATTATTTGGTTTTATTGGTAGTAAAGCTTTCCATATCTCTGTTGTAGGTGTTCCATCATTCCTATTACATGTGTTGAGTGTTGATTCGATGAACAAGGATTCAGTAATCCATCTATTTCCACCTAGTTATATTGTGCTTACGTACAGTGGTTTTATCCCACCCATTTGCGTGATTGTGTGTTAATACATGCATTCATTGCAATAGCTGAGTGCTTTTCCATACTATTTATCTTATTCAGGTCTGTCATTCTATATTTAGCTAAATTCTTATATTCTGATAATCTAATTGACCCTGGTCGGCTAATGTGACCTATGTACTTGAGTACTACATTCGAGATGATAATACTTAGTTGTACATCGTATGTTCCACCCGAGAAACGTTCAAGCTCATAGAGTCATAAACCTACCAGGAGATCATTTATTTAAACAAATATAGTAAACAAAGCTGAAACGTTTATTGCCAAATTTTATCAAAATTGTTTGCACTTACTCTAATACCGCTTTTCTTTTTCTGTTTCATTACTTACTTATCCTTGTATTTAGGGCTCGTTTATCAGAAGTTAGCTACGTGTTCAAAGCATTAACAGCTATGCTGACGTCACTTCAGTCTATTACAATGCAACAGGATGGTGAGTGTAATATTTATTCCTTAAATTGATATTCAGTTAACCAGTATGTTTTAAATTGAAACAATTTTGTATTGAAGCTACTGTTGGCAACATGTAAAATATCTTCTATGGGTTTTCAGTGAATTTTCTAATCGCTCATAGCATTACTTAGCAGCGTGACATCTTATATTCTACCAATCTATATAAATCCTATAGTCTGTATTGTTTCGTCTACTAAACCGTTGGTAAAGTCATCTTCTAGTCTATTGTCATCCATAACGACCTGAATAAGCAGAGTATCATCCATTTTCTTATCCATTATCTAGGAACGATTGAGACCAGAAAATTAAACAAATTGCTATATAATGTTCACTAGTTTAGACATATCATTTAATCTAGCCTACTATGATATAAGAATACTATCATTTGAAAACACATAAAAGATATTCTGTTGTGACTTAGCAATTGAAATTTGTTATATAGTTTACCAAACAGAAAATACCCATTTCATTTGGGGGTTTGTGGGGTGTCAATGATTTTTCAGTTGGTGTTCGTCGTGGACTGACATCAATTGAAGGAGCATTAGAGATCTGGGAGCACTGGACGGCTGTTTCGCCCTAGCATGAGACTCGTCAGCAGTGCGCACCCATGACCCCGCCCACTTCGCCAGGGATCGAACCCAGGACGTTTAGGTTTTTGCATTGACCTGTGAGTCATCTCATTCGTGCGTAGCTTTGTAATCTTCACTTTAAATTCCCTCCGCTCCCATACACCTTTGTTTACTTTGATATCAATCTTTATATACTGGTGTGAAGTATGGGAACTGGAACCAGTGCACTAATGCTCGAGTTTCTACGTTGATTTTGTTTGTCTCTCTGTCTGCTCCTTGTTACTGATAGGCAATTTCGGTAAATTATTGTCAAGTGGTTGCCCACAAGTGATGAATCCACTTCTGTATTTATAGTTCTTTATCATATCTCCGTAGCCGTTCAGTAATACATTTGGTTAATGTGTATTTGATAATACTCACGTTGAAACCTTATACAGTATGTAGTCGTTTTTGGACTGGTTGCATATATACTTAGTCATTACGTCAAATAAAATGTTGTTGTTTAATCTGGAAAAAGGTTCGGGACGACCACACTAAAACATGGCATCAATGCATATAGTCCTTGAGTGTTAATTTGAGCCATGTAGGGCGATGCAGACTAGTCGGTTGAGGTCCACGGGACAAGAGAAATGAGGGTTTGGAGACTTTAGGTGATCACATGGCTCAGAACCGATGTCAGTGACGCAGATGTATACACACATACACATTATGCTCACCTTAACCGCTGTACTTAAGCTCATCTCTCCTCTTCTCTTTTACTACTTTCTACTCCTTTTGACTGATGTTTCTTTACTTCATCTTTCATCTTATCACTTTGTTATTTGATGTGCTGATATGAGGTGTGGCGAATTGGACCATTACGCAATACTGCCCGGTCCTATGTTGATCATGATGATGATTGTTACCAACAAATTTTCAGTGTTTTACAACGAATTACAGTTTTTTTTTCGACTAAGTTTATCAGTGAAATAGCTTTTGCTTGCAATAGATTTAAAGGAATTAATCATATCCAGTATGAAGATTTTATGTGTAAAGTTTAACTGACCGCGATGAAATAGCGATGACATTTACTACTAGTAAAGCTGTTAGTATTATCTGTTTATGTTTTTTTTGAAATTTCATTACCTCTATATATTTTCGAAGTTATTCACTTTGTCTTATGCTTTTTCTTGTCTCATATTACTATCACCAATAAACCTCGGGATGACCTTCGATTGTCCCTACATATGTAAAACAAACTGATGAACAATGAAAACGCAGTAGATGATTCCATCTGGTCCAGTGTCATTGAATTGTATCCCCATATTGTTGACTGTGTTCTTGTCGCTGGTGGAAGTAATCAAATGGCATTGGCGTTACATCATCTACTACGATTATATGGTGAATTTCTAGCTCCATCACAATTAGGCCCAGGAAATGGTAACGATACTACTAACAAAGGTTATAGCAGTAGTCATAATAACAACACTAGTAATAAGGCCAGTAGTGGTAATAGTAACAGTATGAATAATTCAAATGATGTCGATAACCATCACAATGTGAATCAGAATAAAACACCTTTGAATGGAATTTAATGAATGGTAATTATTTTTACCCTTTTTTTTCTACATTGTTTTGTGATATGTCTTGTTTAACTTGGGAAAATATACACAGATCTAATCTGCCCATTTCATAAAGGCTGTGGGAATCATTATCTTATTTCTTAAAAATAATAATCTGGCCACTTTTTTTCGTCTTTCCTTTCTTTTTTAATTCACCTTGTGAAGGAATTTATTGTTTCTCGTGTTCTCTGTCTGTTCGCCTTTTCTTTTTCTTAATCGCCCTACTGTTTGTACCTCTGACGCAAATATAACAATAATTGTTTACTTTGACTGCTACCACAGTGCATATTTTTTTCAAAATCTTAATAAAAGAAATAATCTACTAATCATAAGATGAATAATTAACCTGATTCACTTGTATGATTCTGTTTAATGTTCTTATTGAGTATAATGATTTGTAAAATATATACAACTTCTCTCTCTCTCTCTCTGAATTGTTTTTAAATACATCAGGCTATTTATTACGATTGGTGTTTTCTCCGAGAACATGTGGATAAATGTTTAGATATAATTAATTCTTAACCTTCATTAACATATTGGCCTCGCTTGCTGATGTAAACGTCAGCCTATTATATAATGTCCCTCGAGGAATTGGAACTCAATTCTTAGCAAGTGAATATTAATCATACCCAGTATCAATACTAGTCTGGCAAACCATGGCTATTTCACTTAGATAGTCAAAATGATAATCAGTTTGATGCTCCCTCTCTCTAAGTCAGTTAGATTTGGTTTGAATGAGAAGTCTTGACTAGCCAGCCAGTGTGAGTACGATCAAGCGGTGGTAACGTATCACAAATTCACATGGTTGTCGGGCTAAACCTTTGGTGATTGAAATGAGATGAAAATTTGATTACCAGTCAGGTCTCGTAGTTAGTAGACCACTGGGCTGAAAACTTGGTAGTCGCTGGTTCAAATCCCGTCGTGGCTCAAATTTTCATTTCACTTTCAGTCATCACCAAATATCAAACACAAAATTAACTAATACATTACTAAGTGATCATTTTGTGTTCTAATGCGAATACTTATTATCTAGAAGAGAGATGGGTCCAATCAGTGAGTTCCACGTAAAATGAATCCATAATATAAGCTTCCACCTAGGTAACAATAAGTCGTTTTCTTATTTGTACGCGATTGAAAATCACTCTCCTGCTTCATGAATGCATTTTTCCTTTAAACATTAAAAAAAAGAAGCACGACAAATTACTTAATAGACTTTTCTAATATATAAGGGTAAGGGCTAATGTTTTTTGTTGTAAAAGATGAAAATAAAACTCCTATTTTTGATAAGTTGTTTCTTATAATCATACCTCAGTACTGATCCAATGCCCATTAGATAAATAGATCCCTATGGTCCAACTTTTCACAAATGACATTGTTGCGTGTATATTTTCAGTTTTAAAAAAAAATTACTTTTCAGTGTAAAAACTTCATTACTGTTGTAGACTTTATGCAGATTGCATTTTCGCTTCACTAGACATATTCGATATTACCAAGTTTCCAATACCTCATCTATTCAAAGGGTTTGTAATACT
This sequence comes from Heterobilharzia americana, assembly GCA_944470555.2. Classification (NCBI taxonomy): domain Eukaryota; kingdom Metazoa; phylum Platyhelminthes; class Trematoda; order Strigeidida; family Schistosomatidae; genus Heterobilharzia; species Heterobilharzia americana. The sequence goes on from OX104128.1 coordinate 49,562,329, forward strand.
TCGAAAGATGAATAATCGCAATGGCAACTAGTTAGTTTAAGTGAACAAAGTGATTGCATTCATTTGGCTAACTTGTGTATTTTTTACAACTATATAAAACAACAATTAATTTGAGTAGAGAATAAATGAGGCCACTGACAAAACAAATGAAACAAAATTCTTAGTACAATGAAATTTAAAACCATATTGGTTGACCGAATTATCACACAGGCGTATGAATTTTTTTTTAAAGAGAAGTGAAATACAAGGACAAACATTTTGATATTCCCACTGTGATAATTGATATGCAGCGTAAAACAATACTGGAAGACAATATTGCTAGTTTTATTGAGGATAAGATTTGAAGGTGATAATGTCAACATTCTACTCTAATGATTTTGAATATTTATGTTGAACAACTTGAAAGTTGTAAAACTCATTTGGATGTCGAATTTAATAACAATAGTGAAGACGTGAATATATAAGACAGTGGTAATTCATGAATGATATCTATTAATCTGCGGCACTAGGAATATTTGCATTTCCAGCTTCACAAGATCAAATGACGTCATTAATATAGGAGTAAAACTTGACCATTGTCGTAGATTGTAATTCCATTTTAGTCTGTTTATTTTAAATGTGACAGTGAAACAACAGTTTCATTCACCGGATAACGTTTCGGATATATTTTACTGTTCATAGTCATAGCGAGATAACTCCACAAATTTGAGACTTGCCTAATATAGTTGTAATCTTTCCTTCTTTATGACAAGAGTAGTAAAACTTTCCATGTATCTGCAACAAGTGCAGAATCATTTGTATCGCATGTATTTAGTATTGATTCGATCAACAAAGATTCGGTTTCAAGTGGGTATTCATCATGGACTGACATCAGTTGTAGAAACTTTAGAAACCTTGGAGCACTGGACAGCTGTATTGTCCTAGTATGAGACTCCTCAACAGTGCACATCCATGACCCCGCCCTCTCCTCCAGGGATCGAACCCAGGACGTCCAAATTCCGTGGCCACTACATTACCATTGAGCTAGCCACTGGGTCCACATAGTGCAACCATCATCCAGCATCATTGTTGAGTATTTGTCCTCACGCTCACCAGATTTACCAACTTGAAATCAATAAGTCGCCACAAACCGCCAAATTGAATGAATCTAGTACTCACTAGTGACTGCCTTCGAGAAGTGATTCCTGAAGTTCCAAAGAAAAGTCATAACCGGTGGGGGAAAATGGGTGGACATGAGGACGAATGCTCAACAATGACATTAGATGATGGTCACACTATATCATGAACTGACAGGAGTTGGAAGTATGGGCTATTGGATTCCAACCCAGTTGTAACGTGCTGGTCACGGAACATGAAAGTCTTGTATTCAACCCCTGGCGAGGAGGGTTCATGGATGCGTACTGCTCAGTAGTCCCATACTATGGGACGAAACAGATGTCCAGTGCTCCCAGGTTTACAATGTTCCTCCAACTGATATCAGTTCATGGTGAATACCAACTTGAAATCATAAATCCCCACGAACCCTCAAATTGAAAATTTTGGTCACGAATCTCTTCCTCCCGCCAACTAAGTTTTTAATAATGAACCCTTTCCCTGCCCTATTGTATAGTTGCATGTAACTGCGTGCATAGTTCTAGCTGAGGTCTCTTCTTAATTTCATATCTTACTGACATCTACTAATCTTGATTTAGCTAAGATTTTTTTGCTTTGTTATTCTACTTGACCTTGGTCGACTACTTTGACCTACATATTTGACCCCGCAATCATTGCAATAGATTTGGTAAACCAGATTATTTTGCTTAATTGTATCAATAGGATCTTTTAACTAATAAAGCTTGTTTCTAAGCTAGTTTGTTGGTTTAAACGCTACTTTAATCCTAGCTTTATTGAGAATTCTTCTGAGATGCCTTCCGTGCATGGTAACGCAGCAGAGGCCTTGAATTCTCTCTCAACCCTGTCACTTTCATCACTATTAGTAATAGAATTATCATCAATAACACCTGAGTTACTACTACGACTGGTTATGTTTTTCTTCCGGTATTTTATGAATTTATTCATAAGTTTAGGTGGGTAATTATTGAAACGCGAGATATTCCTGATGCGTCTAGTTTCTTGTCTATTTTTTGGCCTACAAATAAATTCTTTTGCCCTATCATTTAGGCATTTAACTAAACCTGCTTTAACTGAGATGATTTGAAGTCTAAGTAGCGATTCGAATAAGTTTTCCTATAGACGCTAGTCTCTAAACATCCGTATTTTTTTTCGTTTGATCATGCAATCCAACTTTGCTAGACCACCTTCATCACAGGTGAACTGGATTGCATTCGCCACTGAATTTATATGTGTCAAGAACCTAATGGTGTGTTCTGATTTCAGTACTGTAAATGTTTCATCCACATCATGAAGCCATATTTTGGAGTAGGAGCCATCTGTTCCGAACTATCCATAAATATGTCTGTAACGATAGGGGATATTGGTGATCCTATGGCAACCCCTTCAGTCGTACTTCTAGCATGATTTCCTCGATTAGTAATAAATGATACTGTTTCACTGTGTAACGTTTCTAATAAACAGACTAAAATGGGATTCAAATGACGTTAATTGGTTCTTTTATAGGGAATGAATTTCTTCACAACATAACTCATCAAGTTATCTATTGTAAATACATGTATGAGACATTCATCCTAGATAGGAATAACAGTAAATCCACATATTCTTACTCAGTTTAACAACCTTTCTGTAGAAATCAGACTAACTTGTAACTAATGGCAATTATTTCCGTGTTGTGAGGAACGAATATCTTGTTATTTCATAGTTTCAAGTAGGCTGCATAAATTAATAATGATCTTAACATTTTATCATGTTACAATTGTTATACAATAACAATGTCTCATTTTATCCTCCCGCAAACAAAACTTTCAAGACTATAACACACACCTGATACTAAAAATTGTATGTAAGTTTATTAACATAAAAATCTGGTTGTCAGTAAGCAAAAAAGAAGAGAAGATGTTAACAAAAACAAAATTTCGTACTAGTAATTATAACAATGAAAAATCATTGTGATTGAGATCGTAAACAAATGATATACAATGCTGAGCAGAATGCGAGAGATTTATACAGTTATGGTGAAGTTTACGGATTCAGACAGACATAACCAACGTAGAACCTCGCACACAAGTGCATCAGTTGAAGTTGTCGTATTTCACAGTAGTATACAAAGAACAAGTGGATAGGAAAGAATGATATCAATGTAGATACAGTCTTTCTCAGGATTGTTGGTATGCGGTTTCTTTGTTCTAAAGCCAGACAGAAAAAACACACCTATGCCGAGAGTAGCGGGTTGTTTTTAACGTCAACCTTTTCTAATCCTCCCTTGCTGTAGGGAAAGCATAAGCATGATACTGGTAGTTATCTTCAGGAAACATCTTGCTGCTGTCACAACCCACTCACCCAGCAGTCCGAATTCGCCCTCGGACCTCCATTATAGTGTTGCAATTTACACTGCAACGGTAACCGCTTTTTGTCTTACCACTGTTCGACAGACCTTTATGGCATGAGTAAGACCTCGGAGGAACAAGCGTTCAAGCCATTGTAGCTCGTTGGGTCACTGCGATATACAAGACCGACCACCAAGTCAAGATAGCAACTATCAGTCGTGTTACGGACTGTAAGCTAAATTACCAAGCTAACTTCTTTCATACGTATGTATTACAGTTTGGACTGTAAGCCACTGCTTGTTTTAATAATCCTGTAACAGTCTATATAAGCAACTGTGTTTTATTTAACCTACTAGGATAAACGAAATTTAAGGTTCGCATTGTAGTATTACGTATTCACTTCATACTTTATCACATAAGTACGTGATTTCCGTATTATTGATACCGATCCTAATTTTCACTTACAATCAACTACCAATTCTTCATATGTAACACACTTGGTATCATTTTAGTCTTTGTTGACCTCATTTCTTCCCTAACAAGTATGCAATACCTTTTTTGACCTCACGTAGTTTCCGATACACAGTGGTGGATTTTCGTGACTACCAGATATTTTATTCCTAGGAAAAAGCTAAAAGATTGTGACCATTATAACATAAATACAGAAGTGAAAGTTTGCTGGTAATGTGATCCTTCAAATCAGTAGAACCATACTTTTAAACGCAAAAATTGACTATTGACTAATTAGATACGCCATATAATGCTACTTAGCAATAATAAGAAACCAAGAATGGAACGAAATCGGAAAAATGCATCAAGCTGTCAGAAAACTACAACATTGTCACCATTGGTGCCGACTCTGAGCTAAGTTTGATATCGTTATAAGCCACTGAACTATGCGATCTATAGGACCCCAACTCGTGAGGGGCCAATAGATTTCAACTCAATACTACTATCATTAATCATCCCATAGTTAGCTGGCTATCCCTGCTTTATCCCACCAGTTGACGTACAGTAAATGACATTGCAACCGCTGAAATGGTATTCATAATAACAATAATAATCGCTTTATTTCAGACAAAATGTATGATACAGTATGGAATTCTCAGCATGTTTCCACAAAGTCACTCCCAGAACAACATTTTCAGACGAAATTTTTCTTACATATAAATGATGTTAATAATAGCAATATTCAAGACAATTATGTGAAACAGCCAGCTGGTTTGGGATCAGCCTCCGGTCTAGAATGAAGAATCAACATAAAAACAGATCATAAGTTTGGTAGTGGTAGCACACATACAAGCTAATGAAGCCACTGTGTATAGATGGTATCATTCAATGAGTGACGATCACAGTCAAACCGGCACTACACGACTTTAAAAATATTTCCATTTTGCTCCCACTGAATGTGTACAATCCCTTGGAGACAACAGCGATTGGATACCCAGAGTTGTTGGACATCCTCAACTCAGGGACCCCAAGTTTCACGGGTATAAAGCAACATTGTTCACATTGAAGCATATTTTAAAAGTTTACCTACGAATGTAGTCGACTTCAAAGTTAGATGAGAATACCACTATCGGGTAACGGTGCCTAACTCCTTTGGTACTTTACAACAGCAGAGTGAAGAGGTATAGTTCCACTCTTACTGTGGGGTTTTGTAATGTGCTCTTAAAATCTTGATAAACATTTGAGAGATATCGATTTCTGTCGGAATATTCCAAGATACACTTCTGTCCCACGAGTGGAAAGCAGCCGTAATGTTAAGAAGCATGAAACTGTTGACTTGCAGTTCTTGTGAGGATATTCGGACAACTGAAAGAGTGAACATGATCAGTCCATCGAAAACTTGAATAAAAATAACCCTTTTGCCAGCTTACAGGCTTCTCATACATTTTGAAAAACCTTCGAAGAACAACAGTAGACAACATTTTTAATGCAACTTAGACATATTTTCTAGTAATTATTACAGACATTACGTCTAGCCATTTTAAGGATAAGTACAACTATGGTTTCATTTCAGAGTGATGGAACACTTCTAGTTTACCATACATCGTCTAACAGTCCAGTCTGTCTCCTGATTAAAGCTTCAACTCCATCTTGGCACATAAACTAATTCACATCCGTTTATGAATTCTAACCTACACGAAATGTACGCCAAGGGTCTCAATGCCATCCATCACCAAAATGGATACTCTGCAGTCTACGGTAGGTAAAGGAAAACAAGTATGGTGAGCTTCTTGTCAATCTGTGAACTACAGCCACAGTGTTGAAATCATATGTCCTTATTACAACAGAGAGATGAGGAATCGATTTTATGATCATTCATCAAGAGACACTTGGGAACATCTGATGGTAGATTTCTGTTTATACATTGATGATGATATCAAGATTGTATTAATGAATGAATTGATACCCATTTAAAGCAACAGTATGATGCTATGCATTATAAGGCAACCTGATATGCCCTGCAGTCCGCTGGACAAAAATAAGTGAACCTTTGAAAAGAAGTTTGAAGTGATTTTCTGACTATAACAGTTTTGTATAATACAGTGGATACATGAAAAGTTTTCCCAACAGACACTAAGCATAATGAAAGCATCCCATCATTCCTATTACATGTGTTGGGTATAGATTCAATGAACAAAGATTTAGCAATTAATCTCTCTTTCCACCTGATTATATTGAACTTGAGTATAGTGGTTTTATCCGATCCTGTTGTGTGGTAATCCATGCATTGCAATAGCCAACATTTTTCTTGATTATTGATCCTATTGCGTTCTGTCATTCTATATTTGGCTAAATTACTATGTTCCACTAATCTAATTGACCCTGACCAGCTAGTTTGATGTATGTAGACCTCACAGTCATTGCATGGAATTTGATAGATTAAATCATTCTGCTTAATTGGTTCTATCGGATGCTTAAGCCAGCCGACAAAGCTTATCTCTGAGTGAGTTTATAGGTTTAAATACCACCCTAATTACAGCTTTGTTGAGAATTCTACGTAAAGTTTCTGATATACCTTCCTTATAGAGTAACACAATGGAGGCTGTGAACTCCTTTCTACTTGTGTTGTCGTCATTATTCGTACTCGTGTTACTGTTATTATTTGGTTTCCTATTTGTTCCTACGAATTTCTTAATAAACTGCGGAAGATAATTATTAACGCTTCTCTTGTGTGTTTCAATTCCATGTTTAGCTCCTTACAATGGCTGGTGAGTTTTTAAGCTCTATCATTTAGACATTTGACTAAACCCTCTTTAACAGACATTGGATGAGATGACTTGAAGTCTAGATACCTGTTAGAATGTGTCGGTTTTCTGTAGATGGTAGTATCCGAACCACAGTCTGTCTTTCGTTTTATCCTGCAATCCAATATAGGTAATTGTCCTTGTTCATTTTCTGCCTCATAAGTGAATTAGATTGCTTCCGCTACCGAGTTTATATATGCTAGGAAATTTTCGACAATTTCTCCCACAAAGCAGCCTAAATGTATGCTAATAGAGAATCTGCAATATGACCATGAACAGTTGGAGGTAAGGAATGCTAGAGAGTCATAGAATTAGGAAATGAAAAGTAATTGTCTGTAGTTGTTTAAAGCCATTTAAGAAACCGAGGCGAAAAATTCGGCAAACGAGAATACAACTGAAAAAGACATTTCAGCGATTCACCCTCAGGAGATATCACTGGAGCAATGAGCAGAACACCTTTTGGAACAATTCAACAATACCTAGGTTACTCATTTTCCAATTGCATCCTGAATGGTATATTTTGCTAACAGTCTGCAAAAATTAAGAGAATTTTAGGTAACCTGAGATGGGTAACAGGAATAGGTCCTAGTCGGTTGCCACGAGAATTATTCGAAGACGATAGGCGACATTATTATGTAAATTGACTGAGGAATTAATGCGATTGTGACTGGTGGAGATAATATTTCAGAAATGCTCGTTCATCTCAGTTTAAAAGTAGGGAGATAAATAGTCTCATGATACAGAATGATCTTTCTAAGTTGCAACGTTTATGAGACTTTGGGATAAACAAGCATTCGACGACTTGTTGAGGTCTTAGAGATGTGAAACAAGCATTTGTGGGGTTCACGAGAAATAACCTGTTTCTTTGCTTGTTAGTGCCTCACTGCAACGTATATCTACAACGTATATCGCTACGGTAAGGTGCTTGGTTGATAAGTATTATAAGGTATATCCAATCTCTCCTTTTTTACTTAACTGGCTGTCGCCTTGCAGACAACATAGTTCTATTATGAAGTAAATGATGAAATCGTTTGATTATTTACTGCTTTATTGAGATGCATTTCTAACTTGCAGAATGCAAAGTTTTCCACTACTACCGATCTGAAAAGATAGATTCATGGGATTGTATAGGCCACTTGCCTGTCTGTTAGGAAGCTTAAATTGATTGTCTGAGGTAATATGATATAGAATGAATCACAGAAGTACAAATTCATCATTGTATCATCTTCATCTACATCGATTTGCATCTTCTATGATATGCTAGTAATTCTCCGTTGTTATACAGGTTCAAACTAGTCGATATAAGGACTCCTTTGCGGATGCCTCGATATTGCCTATATATGTTTTACCATAATTTACTTTCTTGTTGCTGGCAAAGAATCCAGGCCACGCGTTTTCTGCCACTTGTGACTCTTCAGCTGGATTTATTTGCAATCCAGTGAGTGATGCTGTTCCCAGTGAGACTCGGACTTCGTATGTATCGCTTCCAACGCCAAGGCGTTATCCACTGAGGCATGATGGCGACCTCTTGTACAACGGGTACTAGTTATTACTGTTTTTTGGTATACTTGTTAGGAGCGCATGTGCCAACATAGATAGATGAATTGGATCCAGTATAACAGCGGAGAGTTACAAGTTTACTAAAAAAATTGTAATGACTAATACCTGTAGTACAAGAGGGTGTTATCGTGCCTCAGTGGCTACGTGGAAAACGCCTTGATGTTTGAAGTGATGTATTCAAGGTTTGAGTCTCAGTGGGAACAACACTACTCATTTACGTGCAGAGGCATCCAGCTGACGAGCCTCTAATAAGGTGAAGCTTGCGTACTGGATGCCTCTGGTAGCAAAAACAAAGTAGATTGTTATCTTTCTTTCCTTTCTTTCGTTGATCTGTAACTTTTTTCAATATTTCTTGTTGCCCTGCATAAAATATTACAGTTGGAACAGATTCTAAATCATATCACGATTAAGTTGACGAATGTGCAAAATTAGATCAGCGAAAATATGCAGTTTAATCGTATTCCCACAGAATTATACTTCATCATTATCAATAATCAAGATTAACAATTGTAGTTTTCAAATCAGTCACTTCTCTTTCCTGTCCAGCTTTACATGATTTGCATTCGGATGGGAAAATAGTTGTGCTAAATTTACAGACTCATGAAATCCATAACTTTTCTGCTCAGCTGCATTATGAAAGTTTAAAATTGTAGTTATTTTTTGTATTTTACGAGCGATAAAGGTAGCATGTTATGTGTTATATCAGCCAACTCTTGTTTATGTTGTGTTCTAGCGTCATGATCATCAGTGGCTTGACTTGTTTGAGTAAATTATATATACACCATGTCAAATGGATAGGTGCGATAGAGGCTAGAAAGGGAAAAAGTGTTTCAGTAGTCACTTGTTCTCCTCCATATGAGATGACGCCCTGGCGTTTGAAGCGGAGGGTACTGGGTCCGAGCCCCAGTAGGAACGACATCACTCACTGGGTTGCAGATATATACAGCTGACGAGTCCCAATTAGGAAGAAATGCGCGTCCTGGATTCCTCTGCTAATAACCAAGTTCAATACAACACCTATGCAGTTCTTGTAATCTTGTATACACCTAACCAGATAGGGAATGTGATGATCTCAACGGGATGCAGGTTATATCGATTTTTATCATTCCCTTCCTTGGTTATCGTAATTGCTGTTTTTTTCAGCCGTTCTTAATTTTATTTTGTCAGCAGGTGAAGTTGATGATCTTTTCACAAACCAACACGGTTGGAAAGATAATATATCAATGCCTACTGATTACATCAATAAACACTTAAACAGCTTTGCAACTTAAAATTCACTCTCATTCTAGTCATGCAAACGTTATATCAATGTGTTTATTAATCATTCATATACGTCGAAGTGTACACTCAGTAATATCATCTGAGTAGCAGGACATCCTACCCAAGCAGTTATCTTTCCATCCAGTTTAGTTAAACCAATAAAACTATTCCTTGGGAGCTGAATTGTGCATAATAATAATAATTCATATCTAAAAGATGATATGAAAAAGCAATATGAACTTCAGGCTTGTTATTTTTTCATTAGAAAAAAAATGTTGAGGTCAAAACAATTATTTCATCGAAACTAATCATCAGTATTTACACACTTATCCGTTTTAAGCAATCACTTTGTATATATAATTGTCTGGTGAATTCATAAGTAAATAAGACTGAAATAGAGTCAGTAAATTATCGACTGTTTTGTGAATTATCATTCATTTACCTATGCTAATAAATGATATACGTGAATGTATAATAATAATGTCAATAATATCACTGGTTATCCTTTTGAACTGTGATTCATATTCTCCATTAGTACTCTTAGTTTTTCAGTGGTTCTCTAGCTGATACCAGTCCATCACGAATATTAACTAGAAATCAATAAATTCCCATAAACCTTCCAATCGATTTCGAATGTTTATAAATTTCATGTAATTGAAAATCTTCAACTGTTGTCAACAATGAGGAATTTTCGATTCATCATTAAATTAGATGATTTCATCAATACTAACTGACTAGGCAATCAGTGTGAATACAACCCATCGATAGTAACGTATCATGAATTCATATGGTAGTCGGACAAAACCCATAGTGATTGAAGTGAAATAAAGTTCTGGTCAGTAGTCAGACCTTACAGCTCAGTTGGCAGAGCATCGAACCGGAAATCCGGTGGTAGCTGGTTGGAGTCTAGTCGCGGTCCAAATTTTCACTTCACCTTTAATCATCATCCAGTATAGAAACATTAGTTTAATTTGCATAAGCAGACTTATATCTCATAGTTATCCTGCATTTTGATCATATTTATAAACAAATGGTATTCCAGTATATATATATATATATATATATATATATATATATATATATATATATGATAGAAATGCGTGTGAGATGGTTGCTGCCTTACTATTCAATTTTTGATTGAGTAGAAAATCTAAATTCTGTTGATAAAACTACCATTTGTTTTATATCCTTAATTCCCATCTTGCCATCACTTGTTATATTCTTGTAGTGACTACTTGATATAACCTCAGTTATACATTAGTGCGGACGCTTGGACAATAACCTTCAGATTGCACATCTTGACAGTCGCTCAGTTTCTAGGTGAATGGAAAAGGCGGTAAGATAATAGGTGCATTGCAACGTTAAAAGTATGTACAAAATTCAAGGGTTTATATACACTTATAATCACCTTGGCTATTCCAAACCTTTCTGGATTTGAATGTCCTATTGATTTTCATTTCTTTTAACCGATCTGATATTTACACATCGGTTCATGTGCTTTCTCTCGAAACGTCGAGGCGAAACGATTGGTTGGAAAAAGCTCTTTATGGAGATCATGATAATCTTATTCCACACTATAACACCTCCCCCCCCCCTCATAAAATAGAGATGGGTAGTACAGTGGTGTCCTTCGATTGATTAGTAACTTCTTGCTGGATCGTGACAAATTATTCTTCTACTGAATGTGACATAGTTTGAAGTAGCTGAATTAAATCCAAAATAGGTGGTAGTAAAGAAGGATGATTTACTGACACCTTAAAGAAGAGTATTTAATGAATCTTTTCCTAACCGCTTGGAAAAAATATTTCCCGTATTTGTCTATGGATGTCGAATTCCAATGTCGTTCGACATTGGTTTTTTAAAAATGCTTTAAGGTTATGCAAACTAATTGTGCGCATTTAAGCGTTACTATGGCTGAACAACTGACTTGTTCATCAGCAACACACTTAAAGGCTCTTCCACTAGTAGATTTTTCAAGATCGACCTTGCTGTGCTTCTGGAGCTCTTTGATCATCTGCAAGTTTTTCAAAGTACTCCTCTCTATGTTGGATGGATTTTTTTGACATAGCCCTTGAAGTATGCACTGACTTATTTGAGCAGGTATTGATTTCATACTCTTTTGGTTCTGATTGTCAGCAACCCTCTGTTCTGTAACTGTCACCCCGAGGTCTTGTATGCAGTTTCAGCCTCAGTTGTCTAAGAGTAGCTAATCAAAGTCAACATCAATTTGTTATAGTCCGATTAAGTTAACCATTTGTTTGTAATTCGAAGTCTTATACCCCGTAAACAAAACTGCTTAACTGAAAGCTAAGGTGAGTAAATTAATAGTTAATGAGTTTGTGAGTTTCATTTAAACAGTAAAACTAGATAATTTAAATGATCCACTGAGGGCACAATGATTGAATAAAGAGGGTTCCTTACAAAAAGACTGTATTGACAAGTAAGATGAAGGGGTGGAAAGTTTTTGAAGGATATCGAGAAGGAAGTATATGAAAGATTCCAATTTCGTTTGGTTTGCTATTGAACTGATTTCTTCCTGTTATCTTCTTATCGAATAGACGTTATTTATGTATTTCAATAGACAGCTGTCATAACAGTGGCTACAGAGATGGGGTATTGAGAAATGAACTCTTCGAAGTTAGACATTCCTAGAACAACAGATGAGGATGATCAGGATCATAACCTAATCCGAAATTTCTGGTACTGAATCATCGCTTACCGGGTCAGTTTTACTACCTCCTTCAGTTGACGGTATCGAAAATAGCATCACTGAATTTCACTACGATCCTGATGCCAATGAGGCTTCCGGTACTTGCTTCGGGCTTTATGAAAACCACTTCAAAGAGGAATTTTGCTGGTCAAGATGATTCCTGGAAGGTACGTCTCCTACTTCGAAAGCATGGTCCACATGAGTTTGACCAATACGGCAACCCAACTTCGCCGCAGAACCTACTTGCCCGCACTTTCACCATCCAGACACTGAATGACATATCTGTAGAATATCAGCGACTGCGCATGCTGCAGCATAACAAGATTTAAGCATAATCCAGACACGACGGTGGTTCTGAAGTGCATACAATTCGCCAGACATCTCATTCTTCCCCACCACCCTCTAGTCACATACCTCGAGGCCTTATCTCGCTTGCTCATCGATCCAGTAACTCAGACGATACCACCTGACCCTAAAAGAAGACACTCCCATCACCTTTCTGGTATTGTGGTGGCTGGTATTTCGTCAAATCCGACTCACAAAAACAACACCGACGCCGGGATTTTAATGCTGGGAGCCATGAGGATGGCTTTTGCCGCCAACACACAAAACGAAGTGTACAAAGATTATCCTCCAGATACCACCACAAATCCCATTCTCGATCAGTAGGTGAATCTCCTGGCTTGACAGCTGATTTTCATGCTCATGCACCTGACTCCGGAAAGAATATCGAGAAGACTACTAGTCCCCCAGTAAACAAGGAGATAGATGCAAGAAAAGCACAGTCTGACCCCAAATAACACCCTTTCGAAGAGGGAGGTGATATGGGAATAGAGAGAAATGACTTATCCGGAGAGGGACCAATCAAAATGTACATTACGCTATCACTTGTATAGTTGGACAGAGGGTGGATCAGTGACTCAACAGGATTATTTTAAACAGCGAACTATCTGTATACCTCTTGTATTTTCTTTTCTTTTAGTCTTCGGTCTTTCGACCTCAATACACGTTTCTACACTTCCATCTTGTCTTCTATATTAATTAGCCGGGTCCCGGATCAACTAAGAATTTGTTAAACATTGGTGGTTGATACTCGATATCTATGCATCATTAGTGGCTACAGCACACTGCAGTTTTTGAAACATAACAATTTCATAAAAAATAAATTTTTTCAATATCAAGAGACGAGGAATTCAAGTAATAAAACTCTTCGAATATTGAAAATTGATTTCATTATACCATTGGTCATGTTCTACGTAAGGACAAGATTTTAATACTGACACTATGGTCGCCTTTGATGATTAAAAGATGCTGGTCACTGTATATTGTTAAAAGATTTTTCGCAGTAGTATTAGAGTCACTGAAACAGCTTTCTGCAATTTCTGGCACTTCATTATCCTAGTTATCACCACTTTACCAGAACTTATTCATTTCACAGGTTTCTCACGTTATAGCTTGTAAGTCTGTCATCAAATGGACCGAACTGACTGGTCACTATTAGCATATGGACTCCTATGCGGATAGCTCGATATTGCCAGGGTTTTCAGTTTAGACACTATTAACGCCAATAGTGATTGGCCATTTCATTCCAGTCAACAACGCAGATTTATAAGCCATAACAGGAAGACCCTATTATGCCCATCACACAAGGAGTGGATATCGTGACTCACTGGTCTAGTGGATAACACTGTGGTTCTTGAAATGTTTGGTCGTGGTTTCGAGTCTCAGTAGGAACAATATCACTCATGGGGAGGTGGGTACATTCAACTAAGGGGCCTTAGATGGGACGAGAAGCGCACCCTGGATTCTCTAGGTTAGTTTTGAAGACAAAAGTTTTCCATTCGAATGAATCGTCTATGTCTTCGGAGAGTATTTCATTGTGTTGGACATAAAACTATCTATAGTCTCTGGTAGTATAAAGTCGCTTTATGCTACTGTCAGACAGATTACATCCTACATTTCTTGATAAAGTGGTTTCTGACGAAGACGATGTTCGTATCGGACGAAAGCCCGCAGAATTCGTAATATTTTACCGCATTTCAAGCTGTTGTAAATTAGCATAAAATGATTTTTCAGTTTTTCGAAGGGTCTTTCATTTTTCAACATGCTACCAATTAAGTAGCAACTTCATGCATTTACAAATACATATGGTCCATGGCCAATAATTTGTTGTGTTAGTGTCATTTCCTACGCCTTTCCCCTTTACTCCCTGTATCACTTGTTGTCGAAGCAAAATAAATGACGAATCAGTCCAAGTAATTGGATGCACGAAGTCTGAAATACTATAAAACTGAGTAAACCGATGAGGGGTTACTTTGTTCCCATGGTAAGTGGCGATACCGTCCGAAGTGTTGTAACCGTAAGTGAACCAATCTTTGTGGATCGTTTTTGTCTCGTCGTGTTTCCGTCCTTAGAATCTTTGAAGGAAGCCCTAAAGGAGTAAGAGAAGCAGTCGTACACGCACTTCGTTTGCAAGATTCACATTTGTAAGGTGATCGAAGAGTCTATGTTATGTTTGTTTGTTTAGTTTAAGACTAGTGTAATTAAAATGAAGTAGGACCGATTCACAGTCACCACAGAAGTGACAAACTAACCACACTCTTCTTCTGTACGCTCATTATTCCAAAACCACTTGAAGTTTCAATATGACTTCCTATGTCTATAATGTGTCTCCCAATCGCACTGGTTAGAATTTTGCTTCCTTTCAGGCATAGATTCTTCATGATATGCTCAGTGAACTGAATGGATGCCCTCTTCTCAGTTCTTCCAATAGGTTATCAATGATTTTATTGTATAATTTAGGATTATTTATTTCCTAGTTTCAAAATATTCTATGTCCTAACAACTATTATACTTTTAGGTTGTATGCAGCTGAGGAGGACTTATGAAATAAAATGACAACATTATTTTATTCTACAAATTTTATCCTCCTAGCCAAATAACAATTGATAAATGTAATGCGAACTGCTCAACCCAGAAACCCATCCTTGAAATATTTAGAAACATCTATCTGTTCACTTTGCTGACTAACCTGCTAGACTTTAGCTTACACCACAGTTTTCATAGTAAACCAACACTGCTTCAGGATTCATTTAAATTCAAGCAGCTGTAGAATCTTTCTCAACGTCTACCGAAATAAAGTTCAAGAGATCTTTGATTGATGACTCACTCCTCACAGGTCGAAATAGACTCAATAGCCAAGTGGACATTCGTACAGTAGACAATAAACCACACCTACTGTGTGAGGAGGTCTGATGATACTACGTGGTAGCCTAAACCTTGGTAGGTGGAGTCAGATTAGAATTTGTGACCCATTGGTTGAAAGTCACTGCCTAAACCAACGAACCAAAGCTCCACATTCCTCATAGGTAAATTTTAAAAGTCCTAGTTATACTTTTATCTTAGGCTACGAAGACTAATTTGGATGAGTGGTGTGTTACATCATTAAATCAGTGAAATAGATTGATTAGGTTGGATTCTTACAACGCACTAGAATTACTGAAACATTTAAATCCAACCATTAGGAAATAGTTGTTCAAAAGTTCTGAGTTTTCTATTTTTTTTTTCAATTAATATCGGTTCATCATAGAAAAAACCTCAAAAATTGTAACTTGAAAGATATTTTCTTTGTTTTATTTCAATATCGATGAGTTTCACAACGTAGTCAGTTTTAATAGACTAGAGTAACATCTCAGTTGTATAAATTCAGAAATAATGGCAAACTAAGCACTACACTTTGCATCATTAGTAGTAATAGTAAGTAGAAAAACAAATTAAATTTTCTTATGAGTTGAAATAATTCACTTAATAACATGTCATTTCACATTCTTCCAAAGTGAGAAAACGATTCGAGTTACCATGACAACCACCATAAGTAAACGGAACACATCTCCATTGTTCTTTACTAAAAGCAAACATTAAGAAATCTGCTCTGCATGGTCCTGTGTCAATAGGCTCCAAGCATATTTTATTGATTGTTTCGTTTCTTCTGTACGATATTACTTCAATGTAAAATAATAAACACTTTAAATTAAAAAGTAACTCTAAGTATGCTTATAAATTATTGGATAATAAAAAAAAATGACCTCGAACAACAGATGTTGACCATTCGGGTATTAACGATGACTGACTTTCTGTACTATGGTAATAATCATTTAATCTAATCCCAAAAATCACCGTGTAAATGAAATCATAAAATAAACTCAACGTAAATGGTGGGGAAACCTGAGGAAATAGGCTGAATTTCAGAGAGGTTAGAAAAAATCTAGGCGAAAACTAACAACAGATATAAAACTATGCTACTAAATCATTCTCCTCTTCTTTTTTTAAATACATTCTCAATATTCATTTTTCGGTTGATATGTGATGAAAATACTAAAAATATGTGTTGATCAGTAAATTGTTATGGATGTTATATCCTCAAGAATGAAAGTCTTACGCTTAAATTTTATAAATCTATCCGATGTAAAATTTGAATTATCTTTTTCGCTCACTTTTCCGCTCCATGTGTATCGCTCAATTTTAAGGCTTTTAAGAGTGCTGCTTTTCTATTGGTTAATCTCCCAATTTTAATACATTAGTTTGCCTGTTTGCACCAAGGGTGCGCATATTCCATATAAACACAAGAGTTATGCCCCTGGATTGTTACATTCATATTTGCGACCAGATTAAGCCCTCTTCACTTCAATATTGTCTTTTTCTTGTACCAGTTGCGCTAGTTGACAGGTATTTTATCGTTCATTCAGCAACTAGATCACGCGTCTTCAGTTAACCATATCCGAGACTGTCAACATGAACAATAAACCCTACTGACCATTTCTTCACGAGAACCCCAAAAATTTAAAATTATGAAATTAAAGGTCAGTAAATATAGTGAATTATTGGAAGAAAAATACCTGATCTAATACTTGTTTTTTATAAAACTTAGTAGGGCACAGGTTCCGGATCTATCTAAGATTAAAGCACTTCTTGTCTAAGTTGATCCAAACATCTCACAAGAAGGCCTATCTCAGTTCATTGTAGTATTACTAACTTTACAAGCGTTTATTTCTTTGCCATCTGCTTTATCAGGCCCCTATATCCTCCTATACAAAGGGTATCCAATAGTAAAACTAAAAGAAGTTTTGACTTCGATCTGCCTGTAGTTGTTGACTGTCGTTAACGCAACTGAATGTGGTAGGAAATTAGCCCATATGTCATTGTTAATTGTTATGTTTGGCACAATCATACTGCAATGGAACCTTCCATCCAAACTTTTTACCGTAATCTGTAAACCCGAATGTAGGCAGGTATACCAGCCCCAAAAGTCATCTTTATTATCACAAAAACCTTTGAAAGCTATTTCTTTTGGTAGCATAGCACAGCGAGTAGTTTGCCTTTGTTTGTCTAATCTTTTGGATGATGACGACAGATTTCCCCCACCTATCTGTATCTTGACCATTCTGAGACTGCCAGAAGTATGTTCATTTTGGCAGTTTGATTGAAGTTGGATCGATCGCATGCAGAGGTGGACTGAGTTGTCCTGACAGCAATAATCTTGGGACCGCTGGAATGTGAATCGCAAACGCTTGTCTGTAATCATGGTATTAGGCAGATTATGACAGAAGAAAGTTTTTCACATGAAATCTGACTAGTTTTTGATGTTTTTAGTCGGACCACAGATATGACTTCAGGCGGTTTTTAAAATGCATTCAACCAGACTGTATGTGACTCACCTATATTAAAGTTTGTGAAATCTAAGTCAGTATGCAGTAAAGACGTTTGTGTTGTGAAAATAGTACAGAATGTGGTCAGTTATAATGTCTTCTTTTTGAAGGAATCATACTGATCGTGTAAAAAAGTATCTGAAGCCCTGGTCTGTCTTTTGCTAATAAGGAAAACTCAGGCAGGAACTCTATACTTTAGATGTCTAAGTGATCCCAATGAAACTGCTTAAGGGCTTCGGTTGGAAGGGTTTCGAAACTACAATCTGTTCGCGAATAGTAGGACATTTTTTACAACTGAGAAAGAATCAAAGCGACCAAACAGATACTGTAAGTTTCTGTTCAATGAAAAAATACCACTGGACAAATTGAGTAATAAGAAATCACCGAAGCTAACCTATAGGTTTCGCCACTTAGATCCAAGTGATCTGAACACCGGACAGCCATTTCACTCATTTGAGTAGAACTAATCACTGGTACACGCGGACAAATTCAGGTCACATAGCCAAATTAGTTGGGATCACCTGAGTTCGGCTAGCTGACTTGGACGGGCCGGTATACCTAAAACAGGATAATCAGTTTGATATGAGTCATGACACTTATGTCAGAGACCACAACTTGTAATCTTGGCTGCCGAGTAGTTTCCAACAAAAACCCTGTTGACCGGCACCGCAGTTAGGTCAAGAAGGACCATAAAATTTGTAAATCATTTGTAAATTGATCGTATGCTGGACAGAATCCAAATATGATGAATAGGACTTTGTAAGAAGACACGACCTTTTGTTGTATAGTGGATGTTAGTGACAATTCACCTGAAATTGAATAGTCCGCAATTAAGTGAGAATTAGCGGCCACTTGTTCAAAGTCCTTAGTTAGCTGAGGCAGAGTTTCAAGGTCACATCCAGTCAGGATAATTACCCCACGTTACAATCGAATCCCAAATTTCTCACTGTAAGTCCAAATTAGTCGTTTATGACTGATGAGCGTGGTAAATCGGTGGTGGTTATTCATGGTGTATAAACGATATACCGACTACTACTTGCTTCTCGTTTACTGCACAAGTCTCCTCTGTATGAATCAAAGTGCTTGAGGGATTCATAACTGACTTAATTCCTTTTCTAATTTAAATATTATAAGGTGAATTAACCACAGTCAAAATGTTCTTAGTAGAATGCTACTACACAGATTTCTTAGTAATAAAATTGCGTCTATCAGCTGATGCAAAACAGCTTCAGTGGTCTTAATTCAAAGCGGCTATCAGTTGTTCTGAAAGAATTTACGATGCGTTTTCATGATAAATAGTTCTGAGGTTATTTCAGTTGAAAGTGACACATCATAATGGTTTAGCTATATGAAAAAGCGGCTGTCATTAAACATAGTAAGAAAACCGTCCAGAACCGATAGCAGTAATAGTGCTGTAGTGGGGAATCAATAGTTAGTACAATAATTAACCCCTACAAGTGGGGAAACAGTTATTGATTTAACTACTACAGTTGGTATGACACAAATGGAATTGGTGGCAGACTGACGTAGACACTGTAGTTCTTCATTAACCTAATCTATGAATGCATATGGAACTGGCTTGACATATGGTAAGAAAGAAATAAAGGAAAGTATCTTGATACAGTGGTTCAGTTCAAATTGTACAATAACTGTAAACCTACAGCGAACGTCAGCCAAAGGGTTGTCTACCTTTTAAGGATGTCTAATTATATTTCATCATACTGGTCCGAGTGGCACTTCAGTCAACTGAATTTACTCAAACTTAGAAAGGTTCAGGTGATTCAACTTACTCTGAGTGATTTAATAAATCCCTATGAAGGTTGTGATGCAAAAATATACATGACGAAGACTTTGTACAAGTTATTTAGAATAGACAATGCACAGAATGACAGTAATTTGAACAGCCTTTTCTAAGGCAGTTAAACCTAGTTCCTTGTGAAGCGTTTCAGAAACAGTCATGATTTCAGATGTACGATTAGTCTGTGAGCCTGTATTATCAGCTATTAGCTTTTATCTGGTGTTTTAGCGCGCAATTAATGCACACAAAGAATCACCCATTTTCCTAACACGTGACTTCCTCATTGGTTAGGCCTTAGAATCTGTACAACATTATCAAGTTGCATTGTTATCGATCGATATTCTTCCTCATTGCATTCCTTGAATGTGAGTTACTAAGGGAATAATAAGACGTTATTGAGTTTGATATTCCCGTGACGCTGTCAACTCTCAAAGCGTTCTTCACTTGAGCCACATGTGTTGCCAACCACAAAGACGGCTTAAATTTTTTAGTAAATCACATTTTTATAATGTCAAAATCCCAATAACCCTGATTTAAGGCTGAATTATTAGCTGCCTTCAGTAGTGAACAGCTTTTTTTTACCTTCTCCACCAGATGATGCAACCAAATCGGCTGTTTGTGTGGAAAGATGCTCAATTTATACATGCGAATCGGCTTAGTTTGTTTACAAACGTTGCAAAATTTAGTTCCAAGGGATAGAACCTCCGTTTGTAATTTGTCGAGTACAATGCTGAAACAATTAAGAACGTTCCCCGCTACATTAGCCAAAAACTTGCATTGAGTCAACTTGTTTTCATGAAAACTTAGAACATAGGTTCTTATACTAAAAAACGTTCACCCGATCTGAAGTAAGACGAATTTAGGTATAAAGGGACGCGGTGACACATGAACTGTTAGTTCAGTTGTTGACGAGGTATTCACAGCCCAAACTGGTTTCGACATTCTAATTTGCTACTAGAATACCAAGTTTAGGCTGTGAATACCTCGTCAACAACTGAACTAACAGTTCATGTGTCACCGCGTCCCTTTATACCTAAATTCGTCTTACTTCAGATCGGGTGAACGTTTTTTAGTATAAGAACCTATGTTCTAAGTTTTCATGAAAACAAGTTGACTCAATGCAAGTTTTTGGCTAATGTAGCGGGGAACGTTCTTAATTGTTTCAGCATTGTACTCGACAAATTACAAACGGAGGTTCTATCCCTTGGAACTAAATTTTGCAACGTTTGTAAACAAACTAAGCCGATTCGCATGTATAAATTGAGCATCTTTCCACACAAACAGCCGATTTGGTTGCATCATCTGGTGGAGATTTGGAAAGACTTAAACCAGTCCTAGTGGACTGCTGCTATTACAATAAAAACTCAAGTGATATATTGACTAGGGAAAATCGTGAGGCTCTCAAACAGCTCAGAAATGAAAGGAACATCATCATCACAAGGCCTGGTGAAAAAGTTGGAGTCGTAATTAAGGGCAGAGTTGATTGCATACAGAAAATGGATTCAATATTGGAAGTCGAAAACAAATTTCAGAAACTACAGTCAGCTAAAGATATAACCGAAAAAGTAGAAAGGACCTAATCATCTCACTAAAGAAACTAAAAGATAACGGAGATATTTCATTAACTTTATATAAAATTTTGAAACCTATAGACAATACAATTCCATGGATATGTGGCCTATGGAAAATACGCAAACTTGAGGTGCCTCTTCGCCCTATCCTAGACATGACCAACTCACGCTGTCGCTAAATGGCTACTACGATTACTTCAACCTTTATGTGACAAGTTAGAGAAATATAAAATCAAAGACACCTTCCAGTTTGCAGACAAAGTAAAACACGTGTTTGAAACAAATACACGGGATCCCTAGATGCCCCATCTTTATTTACTAACGTCCCTCTAATGCAAACCATAGATTACATTTGTGAACAGTTATTGAAGAAGAAATTAGACACTGGCATTCTTATTACAAATTTGAAGGAACTATTTCTAAAATGTACTATGAATGTTCAGTTCATCTTTAGTCATAATATTTACAGACACATTGATAAGGGGTTTTAGGATCTACACTGGGTCCAATATATGCAAACATATTTGGGCAAAATTGAAAAATGATCGTTTTAAAGATCAAATTGGCAAGTTGTACTATCAAGACACGGATGTTACTTTTTTATTCTTTAGTAGGTGCATATGTATTAATTCTATTCTAAACCATTTCAACAGCTCTCATCTATTACTTAATTTTACATATACAAATGAAATCAATGATTCCATAAATTCAATAAATTTCAAGGAAAATCATCTTCACCAACGTCATGACATACATCAAACACTCTACAACTTACTTTGACTACCTGCAGGTTGTTTATTTCCATCTGTATTTGATGAATTTGAGTTATATGCAAGTGTAAACCATACCGATATCATTATAACGAATATTACCATTATTAAAATGGGTACAATAAAAATCCAAAATTCATATGATATTAGAAAGTTTTTAATTTCTTCTTTACCCCTTGACAATGAATTCTTTTCACGTTCCCGTCGATTTTCACTATCGTCATTAATACAATCGTTGTTAATATCTTTTTTTTCATTTTGATTACCAAGTACGTCATCACTATTTCCTGTATCACTCCTGGAGATATTTGGAAATGTCACATTAGGTGCACAGTTTGACAAATTCAATGTTTCAACAGTATCATTGAAACATTTCAACAAATTTAAATGAACCTCGTTATCCTCATTATTATTGTTATTATCGTCACTAATATTGTTATTATCATGTACAATAACTTGATAAATTTGTTTTGGTTGCATAGTAATTTCGTTGTTCATTCGAACTCCCGTTCAATATTTAATAATTTTAATTTACCCCACTTATCTGGTATAAATGTTAATTAATTCTGGATTTTTGCATGCGCTATTAATATGTTTCATGTAAAAAAAAGTGATAACTATTGATCTTCTCTGTACATAAAAACTGTAATTAAAACTACACACAAGGACAGATATAAAAATGAACTGTGAACACATGTAACTAGTATTCGTACTTGACACTAGAGACTGAGTTGCGAAAAATCACGTTCAATTTTTGCAGTTTGAAAGAGATTTTTGTAAATTGCATATGATTCGCTATGCAATCATTATTCATCAAATTTCTGTTAAGCTTGTTCACTGATACACATACAGTCATACAGAAAATAAGGTTATTCTTTCTGTGCATTTCGTAGTTATGAGCAATAAAAATAGTTTCATCAGCTTCTTCCTACTGTATTTCACACTAATATGTAAGAGATTTCCTGTAGATTTGAAGACGTTTCTTCGTCAGCAAATAATATTTGTCATGCAGACAAGATTATGTTAATGTAGTTTAGGCAAATTTTGGATTTGGTGAGCTTTACTTTCACTTTGTACTATTTAGCTATCCAACTAAAGGTCAAGGATCACAAGTAGAGTTTCAAACAGCTCTCCCTCAGTCAGAAAACATGCAGTTTATAAGAAAAAAAATAGCTTGAGGTATCTTAGACACAAAAATTTGCTAAGCTGGAAAGAAGTTGTGTATCACTACATATTTCCAAGCCGTTTTGACAGATAAGAGATTTGAGAAACTCATTTTTTGTGTTTCTTCATCTTAAAATAAAAGTTAGCAGGTATTTAAATCAAATAATGATATAGAATTTCTTCAGTAGATTATACTGTAAAGGAGTAACTAATTTGATAATAATACTGACTATAGACCAACACTACCTGCAAAGATACTAAGAACCAGGATTTTCGCCTAATTTATAAATGTTGTAGTGGCCGCACGCAAGTAGATTGAAAGGACTGACAGGAAGGCACCCATTTGGTTCCCCAGGAATATGAGCCTGAAATTTTAACTGGTTCAGGTGCTGGAAAACACATAACACATGTTTCAGCCACCTCAGTTGCTTACGTTTCACAACCGACCTGCTTGTCTCCCTTAGTACCCTTTGCCTAACCTCTGCATTACTCAAATGGTGATTCCACGATACCTGAACAATACATAAAAGACACCAGTGGTCAAAATTTATTAGCCCCTCAATATCTCCCAATTTTAACGGCCATGTCTGACAACTGAATAATGGAGAAGGACAGACAACCTCACAGTGTGGGTAACTGGATATCTCTCCAGTGCCGGAGATGACACAAATTGAAAATTGCCAAACGAGCCTTCTATATCCAAGCTGAGATTTCTTCAGGAACCAATCCGTTAGGATTGACGCAGTTCACCAAACAAGTGAGGTGGTCGATACATTCCACCACTTCACTGGGAGTAGTTGCAGCACACCAGTCCTGGAGTATCATCTAATGTTTGATGGATGTGAAAAATATCCAAACGTACTCAAATTTTTGTTCAAAATGTCCAGAAGACCATGCATTATGTCATCATTTTCACCTAACAGGTATATATAATGCATCTGTAAAGAAGTTGAACAGGAATGGTGACAGAAGACACCACTGGTGGACACCACTACTTGCCGCAAATTCAGATTAAAACTCTCAGTAAACCTTTACAAGACGGCATGAGTTTGGATAGAGACCCTTGATTAACATTACGCACTGATCATCTATACCCTAGCGTCAGTTGCATTCAGACTATGTTGTATACCCTAGTAGGTAGTTCTAAGCTTTCATTTACTTTTCGGTAGTTCTTTAAGTAATGTTAATCTGCCATGAGAAATAACATATTATTTATTACTATTATTTGTCCTTTGGGTTCCCAGTGGAACATACGGCTTCAGTAGCACGTCTACATTTCACTCTCCTTTCTGAAGTCTTTTCAAACCGGCTCCACCATTGCCCACAAGCTTCCATTTCTTCATCACACAATCTCCTCATTCCAACCCACCCTCTCCACGGACGCTCAACTCGTCTCTTCCCATTCGAATTCCACTCGATGGCCTGGTCTGACCTGCCACGTGGTGAACCCAACCCCTCTTCTCAGTCTATGCCCAATCCATCTCCATCTCCACCTTCTTCAACTGCATATTTGTTAGGCCATGGTTGGTTCGTTCCCAGAGTCCCTTGTTGCTCATTCTGATTATTCTCGCCATCTGATCTGATCTTCAGTATCGAGTGAGCGTAGGCGGCAGCTGTTGATGAATGTTTGTAGTTTGTTGGGAATGCTTTTCGTGAGGTGCCAAGTTTCCGAACCACTGCCTTGACGTCGGTGGTGAATATCCGAATATTGTTCACGCTTTATGCTGAATGCAGTGCAATAAATCTCCACACTGCTTTCAGACTAATCAAAGCTCATCTTGCTTCTTCGATCCTGGATTTGACATCCTCATCTGTGCCTGTTCCACCTGCAGTTAAAACGGTGCTGTCTAGGTAGGTGAAAGAGACAACTTCACTTAGGTTTCTCCCATTCATAGTGATTGATGCTTGTTGTTCATGTCATTGTTGACTGGGTATCTTCATCACCTCTGTCTTCTCTACATTCACTTGAAGTCCCGTCTTTACTGCCCTGCCTCTTCTGTCAACATGTCAGTTTTCGCCTGTACATCTTCCAGTTTGTGTGACGAGAAATTAGACATAAATCATCGGTGAAATCTAAATCTCCTCTGGGGTCTTTCCATCAATCCAGCCAGCGTATTCTCCTCTTCTCGCTCCTCAAAGTTTGTTGCATAATCCAGTCCAGTCGACCACAATTAGAAAGATCGCCGATGACAGTTGGTAGCCTTGTCTTGTCTGTCAACCTATCTTCACTTCAAAGACGTCACTGAGCTTTCCATTGTGAATCACCTGGCACTTGGCATCTTCATATAGCTGGCGAATGAGGTTGATAAAGGTTTGTGATACCAAGACAGTAGTGTTGAAGCAGCAGCCAAATTAATTCTAGGTCAACGCCTCGAGTGAGGGCCTTTCCAAAGTCGAGGAGGTTGAGGCAGAGTTGAGTTGACTGCCATTCTATGCTCTGTTCTATAACGGTGAGTGGCGTAGTGTTGCAATTTGATCCACACATGATGTGTTCTTCCTGAAGCCAGCCAGCCAGCCACCTAGTCTGTTCTGGTCGTATTTTGAATCCACTGCATCCTTTACTTTCTCCAGGATGATGTGGCTTAATATTTTGCTTGCACTGGGTGGACAGCAGCATGGTTCCGCACCAGTTCTTGCAAACACTTAGGTAGCCAACTCCTCAATGGGAGTTTGACAAGGTAGCCCTTCTTCCAATCAATGGGCAGGTACCTTTCCTTCCTTCCTTCCTTCCTTCCTTCCTTCCTTCCTTCCTTCCTTCCTTCCTTCCTTCCTTCCTTCTTTCCTTCCTTCCTTCCTTCCTTCCTTCCTTCCTTCCTTCCTTCCTTCCTTCCTTCCTTCCTTCCTCCCAAACCTTCTGCAGTAGCAGGGTGAGCATGTCCGCTGTTGTCTCTGCGTCTGTTTTCAGTGCTTGTGGAGGAATTCCATCTGGTCCTGCTCCTCTCCCAGATTCCAGCAGCCTAATGGAGTTCAGGACTTCACTTCTGCTTCTGTCGGAGGGCTTGTGCTCACTGGCAATTCTGTGGTTGCTGACTGTATTTCTAGATGAGTTGCAGCTGGTCGTGGTTGTAGTGGTTGATTCAAGAGTTTTCTGAGGTGGTCAGTCCATTGTTTCCCCCCTTCCTCCTCTTTGGTAGCTAGATTTCCCTCACTATCTCTCATTGGCTTCATCTGCGTCGATCTCTTCCCCACCAGATAATGACCTGGTCATTTCATATAATGTTGTCAAGTCTCCTACCCTACCAGCTGCCTGTGCTGCCTCACTTACCAATGTGTCGTAGAGGTGTTTTTGTCTTTCCGTGCACTCCTCTTCACTTCTTTGTCCAGTGTAGTGGTGTACAGGTCGTGTTCAGTTCCTCTCTTCGTTGTTCATCCCTGCACTGCACTGCTTTATCTTCTGCTTCACCATCTTCCTCTCCCCGCTCTATCACCTCCCATGTGTCCGTCGAGATCCATTCCTTGTCTTCCTTCTTCTTCTTCCTTCCTACTACGGTTGTACAGGTTTCCTTCCACACCTCTTCCAGAGAGTTCCAGTGTTCTTCCATGCAGGTTTCTTCAGGGATGTTGCTCAATGTCTCCCATTTTATCCTGATGACTGACTGAAAGTGAAGACGTCCCTTGAGGTGTCGTCCTTCAGTTTATGTTCCACGTGTTCAGCTTCAACTGTGGTCTATCACCAACTTCCTTAAAGGCCTTCAACCTGATTTTGAAAGTTCCTGATTTTGCACAAGAGGGTGAGTGGTGTCAACCTACATCTGCTCCCCTTCTTGATCTGATCTTGTGTCCAGTAGGCTGGCTGCGTCTCCACTTTCTTCACATCGAGATGAAGTCGATCTGATTTTTAGTGTAATGCGTCCATCTGGTGAATAGTGTAATCCATATCACCTTGTGGATATCCTTCTGCTTGAACACAGTGCCTCTAATCACCAAATCGCTGAATGTGTAGAATTCTGCAAACAATTCTCCATTCTCGTTCATCACCACACCGAGCACTTCTCGATCCATTGTTAGTTATCTTCCTGTGTTATCTGCTCCCAGTTTAGCATTCATGTCACCCCATCCATTAGAATGTTGATGTCGCCAACTGGGGTGAGGTGGTGCCCAGTACTGATTACAGTTGTCTGTAGAATTCCTCCTTCTTCTTTTCATCTGCATTATTTGTCGGTGGACAGCGTAGCATTGTATGATTGTGACTTTCCTTTCTTTTCAGTTGAATCTTACCATCATGATCCTGATCCTGCAGGAGGAGATTGGTTTTCACTGCATGAGAGACAGAGCCTTTGATGCTGTTGGGGACATCATGATAGCCACTGGGAACCTCAGTGTGCTGTGCTCGTGGTTGTCGTCTGGGTGACAATATCGGAGTAGATTACTGAGTCTCCAGTTTCAAGAACCACTTCCATTCCATCTACTTTGGCAGATTCTTAGCACTTCCATGCCATACCTCTTCATCTCTTTGGCAATCTGGGCTGCCTTGCTGGGTTCAAACAGTGTGCAGACATTCCATGTCCCCATTCTTACTTTCGCTTTCATCGAGAGAAAACGCATCGGCCAATTGGCTTCCCGAAGGCTTTGACCAACCGGCGTCATTTCATCTCTCCGATTCCAGCTAGTAATAATTTTGTTTTTATTTTTCATATTTTGTTTGTGTTTTGAAGTTTCTTTAGCGGTTGAATTGGTTTTACGGGGTAGGGTTGCTAGCCCTACGCCCAACCTTCCCTCTTTACCCGGGATTAGGACCGGCTAGTAACTAGTGAACTAGTTAACTAGGCAGGGTTGAATTTCAACATATCTGGAATAAAATAGTTCGAACTTTTCAATCAGTTATTTCCTCCGAACTTTTCAAAGAAATGATCAAAATTACAATATCATACATTTACAATATGAGGTCAAGTTGGTTTAATTCATCTTCATGTCAAATCCTTCTGTGATTATGACAGTTTTAAGCACGATGATCAGTCATTCATTATGAATCCGTATGCACTATGTATGAATGCAAGCCAGTGTGCACGTGTGCTGTCTTTCATAAATAAAATGGGTCATAGGTGTCATGATATATTAAGCATGTAAGTTCTTGGATAATATCATTATTTAAAATAGCTGGAATAAATTTAAAGGCCACTTAAATAACTGTTGAAATAACTGAATTGTTTTCCTTATTTAGTGAAGAAGCTAAAATTCTTGCCTAAATAAAAGTCAACTGATTATTTCAGTGGTATGAAGAGTGGTTTTTAAAGTCATGAGATATTCAAATCTGTCTATCATTATATCTATATGATATATATAATAGGTAATATTCATCATAACATCATTTAGAGAACCAATGAAAAAGGGGCAGCACTGGACAACTGTTTTGTCTGAGTACAAAACTCCCCGGCATTACTCACGCACGATCCCGTCAGAGATCGAACCCATGACCTTTTGTTTTCACACCCAACGCGTCGGGCTTCCAGCTGTTGGGTTGGAACGCGATGATCCGCAGTTTCCTTCTCCTGTCATTTCGCGATTTAGAGTGACTATCCACTGATCAACTAGTTGGAAGTAAAGCGAATACTAACCGAAGACCTTAGCAGATAGTCACACTATCTTGCAGAGTGACAAAAGCAAGAAAACTCCGCATCGTTAAATTCCCACCCAGTGGCTGAATGGTTGAACTCATTAGTTCAACCTGAAACCTGAAGGCTCTAAAGTTCGATCCTTGATGGGTTTGGCGTTGTACAATGCTGGCAAGTTCCATACTAGAACGAAACAGCCGTTCAGTGCTTCCAGGTTTCTAATGCATCTCCAACTGATACCGATCCGGGATGAACGATACCTTATATATATATATATATATATATATATATATATATATATATATATATATATATATATATATATATATATATATATAAGGTCAACTTATCACTCAGTGTAGAGTGTTTGTGAGATCATTCGGTAAAATCTTGACTTAAAATCATGAATAAACATTGTTATTGTTCAGCAGGATATGTGTACACCGATAAAACCTATAGATTGAACAAATTCATATTTTCTTTCAAAATAGCCAGACTTAACCTTTAAATAAGTTTCTAGTACAAATATAGTAAACAGATGTGTAGATTGAAATTAGATGTAAAGTTCATGTTGGTAATTCTTACAAACTAAAAGCTTTTTTATACGTATAATTGTTATGTCAACGGAGTTTCCAAAGCAGGTCATTCATTTAAGACTACGAATTACGACAAAAAAGAACTTTTATTCTAACTTATAGAAACGTAACTTGAAAGGCCACCCTGGTAACTCCCAGAATAATCAATCAAATCTCGGTATTTTGACTGGGAAGGTGTTGTATACCCCATGTTACTTTATTCAGATTTCTTGACGAATACTGTGTGTACCAGTGTCACTATAATATTGAAACTAATTTCATTTATATTCACTAGGCAGCGAACAAATTAATTAGTTACACCTTTTCGAATCCTGTCGTGTTTGTCTTTTGGTTTACTTCTCCTTGTCGTGTGTTCGATTTGTGCTTATTGGTTAGGATAAGGCCTGTGACAATCCAGCCAAGCACAGGTGATATCCACTCGTGTTATCCAATTCACGTTGGAATGCGTTTGGAACTAATACTGTTGCGAACACTCAAACCGCAACAGTGATCACTGATGAAGGTAGTTTTTTATAGAATAGGATGACGCAATTGGTTATCACAGCAGTTGTTAGGGTGACCTTTAAAGTCACTTCTAAGCTGTCCGGAAGACAAGACAGTTACAAAGTGCACAGATACTAGTAAAACAGTTCAGAGAAGAGACATTTCTCGTTAAAAATTTACAGCTGCAGCAACTGACGATCTTCACGATGCTCGCCATATCAAGTCATGCTGGAAATTCCACACTGTATCACACATGTTTTTTGGAATAAAGCGATTACTATTATTATTATATTAGAACGCTAATTCAAAACGTATAACTGGCAGGTAAATCGGCATACAGAAAAATTAGATTATGAAAAAAGATACTCAAGATGCGAAGTCAATTAGCTCGATAATGAAACATCCATTAACTAGGAGAACGCCCAGAAGAAATCAAAAACCCGAAATTAAGCACCCTGCTACTGATAGCTTTACCTTATGGTCTGAAAGTACTTCTTAGGTGATTGGAAGCAGAAGTTAAATCACATTTTAACTGGGTAGAAAGTGGATTACCTAATTAGTTTGAGAATCTTAAAGGTTTAACAATAAAAAGGCAAGGTTAAACAACAACTGAGAAAGAGAAACTCTAGTCACTTAGAAGGATGAAGGCAGAGAACGAGTGACCATTTTCACCCAGTGGCCTAGTGGATAACACCCTGGCGTTTGAAGGGATCAGTCTTGGGTTCGGGTCTTAGTGGGAACAACACCACCCACTGGGAAGCAGGTATATCCAGCTGACGAGTCTCAAATGGGACGCAACGTGAGTCCTGGATTCCGCTGCCGGTCACTGCCCATCATTACTAGCAAGAAAAAATTGTTGACAATAAAGGCGCGAAAACTCCATGAGAGTATAAAAATGAAAATCAAGATAGAACAAATAACATTTTAAGTAATAGCATAAAAATACAGTTTGAAGAAAATCTCTTGAATCAGTTTTCTGGTTTATGTAGGAAGAGACAAGTTTGTTAGGAAAAGTACCACTGGCTGTGGATCATGGTTATGTCTCTCAGTTTATGCAATCAGTAAATTGCACTACCTTTTAAAATATCAATGACTAGCAGACTGTCATGTTTGAGAAGAAACATACACAGTTGTATCTGAGTCAGTTTAACCTCACTTCCATCTAGCACGCCAGTCACTCCTCTTTGTTTGCATATTTTACAAAACGTGTCTGCACAACAGAGATCGCAGAACGCAGTCAATGTCATCTCGCCACCTGGATCATTTAAGACTATGACAAATGCATGACGTATTATGCAGTTCTTACACTTGAATAGAATATTGTAATCAATTTAGTTTATGAATAAAGCATTGACCCATTGCTTACCAATGTGTAAAAGTATAAAGTTTCATACTTTGAATCTTGTTAAACACTATACTGTTGATTTTGCACCTCAGGTATGAAACTCGGGTGACTCTTAGATGACATATAAATTAGTTGAAGATTCTTGAGATGAATAATTTAGTGCTCATTGGTGACTAGCTTCGAGAGGTGATTCGTGAAGTTCCAATAAGAAGTCGTGACCGGTGGGGCAAACCGAGAGGACGTGAGGACAGATAATCAGCGATGATGGTCACACTATATCATGAGCTCACAGAAGCTAGAAGTATGGGCTATTGGATTCCAACCCAGTGGCTCAATGGTAATCTGCTGCCCCGCAGAACCTGAAGGTCCAGGGTTCGACTCCTTGCCAGGCGGGTTCATGGGTGCACACTGCTAAAGAGTCCCATACTAAGAGGAAACGGCTGTCCAGTACTCCCAAGTTTCTAATGCTACCCCAGCTCATGTCAACCTATTATGAGTACCGACTTCAAATTATTCATATCACTTGAAGACTTAACAGTTTTAATTCTTTAAACAAAGGAATACACTCATTTAATCGTAGGACAAGACAAAAACGACGGTAGTAGTTAAAAAACTTTCTTTTCCGCGAAGTCATTTACTAACCTATATATTCATGAAAATATGCTACAGCAGGCCAGTATAAGGACTTGATTTATTCTGTATTACGCAATTATACTTTTTATTTTCATAATCCTTTGTTTGTTTTCCTACTGTAAACCTTCATTTGTACTGATTAATTAACTTCCTTTCACTATCCAATATATTTTGACCCCTAACCGGAAATAATTCTAGAAAGTAATTAATCTGCTCGCAGAGTAAGATTCACACTATATCTCTGAGGAGGTGTACTAGTTTTTGAATAGAGGAGTAAAAACAATGATAGGCAGCCATATTTAAAAAGATTATAAAAGTAGTAGAATATTATTCAACAAAGTATACAGGATTATAGTCATCTTTATACATTCTAACTCAAAGCTTTCTGACGATAGGTCCAAGAAATGACGGTAAGTGCTAATATTTTAGGATAAAGTTGTCCAGAGCGAGTTATGCTTTCATGTGTTGTTTTTCCTGGTAAGTTTTAAAATACTAATGTAGATGGACATCATCAGTAGAAAATCTTCAAAAATATTAAGTCTATTAAATAACTACAAAGCACCCAGTTCTGGACAAATTTGCGTGTTATCAGTCTGTCATGAAAATTCTTCATCATTGAGACAGAACTGTTTACAAACAACTTCATATCGCATACACATCTTCATTTCCTTTTTAGTATTATTGTAACATATTATTCATAGTACGCAAATATGTATCCTCTAAGTATGGTTAATTTGAATAGGGAAGTATATCAAATAACCCTGGTACTAATCAGTCAGGTGTATTTACGACGGTATGGAAACGGAGAAGCTCAGAAAAGCAAGAAAGGTAGTTTGTTGAAGAACCAAGAACGCTACTTATGAAAATACTAAGACTTGCAATAAAATTATATGGGGAGATATTCTTTTTTTCAGCCTCTCAATATGTGATGTACCTGCGCTCTTTATTTATACTAGATATTTTGTCTTCCTAACTCGGTAATCTTCACTTGATGACCATTATCACTTCTTGTTTTTACCGACATTGGTATATATATATATATATATATATATATATATATATATATATATATATATATATACTACTACTACTACTACTACTACTACTACTACTACTAATTTCCATTCGTGTAATTAAAGTTTACCAGACTAATACCTCTACAGGTATCCATCTAACCGTAGCATTGAGTAACGTACATATTTTAGACATGCCTCGTAAATTAGTGTCTAAAACTGAGAAACCTAAGTGCAAAGTTCCTTCTGGTTGATTGCAACCACAACATTAAATTATTTTGTAATCTACCTCCACAGGTGATATGTTCATGGTTTACACATTTCTGATTATTAGAAAAGTCCAAAGGATAAGATTTCACTTTAATGCTTAGTATGGGTGAACATTAGGATAAATTTTGATATGTGGTAGTATTTTTCGTTTACACAGTTTCAGTCATCGGATGTGAAAACAAGTTAGTCAGAAACTCGAGAAGTCAAATAGCATCAAACCGTTTTTGTCATTGAGAAACTTTGTTATAGTGAAATGGAGGAGAATGATCGTAGCTCATGAGTATGATTTTGGTGGCCTTGTATTATTTGAGCTGGGGAAGTAGTAGTCTTCAACCATGACTACTTTGGTGGGTCGTTTATCAGCTACAGTTATAATGATGTTCTTATCACTCAGTTTTTTAAAAGCTCTCCATTTTTCATTAATCAATTGAGTACAGTTTGCTTCCATGCGGCTAGACATATGATTTCTTGTCTTATTTCCTGTTGGTTCTCACTATTTAGTTCTCATGTCTTCATCAATGACTCCAGGTAGGAGAAGAATTCTAATCCCATAGTGTCTTCTGTGTTGTGATTTAGTTCTTTCTGAGACAGAACTCCTTCGCTTTTTGATTACAGGTTGTTTGGGCAAGTTGAAAATACAGTTATTTGTTTCTTCTCATTCTCATGCTCATGGTTTTGAAATTCAGAGTACGTTTATTCTCGGTTTTTAATGTCATCTGTTTGATTTTTCACAGTTTTCAATGTTGTAAAGTATCCTGTTATGTGAATTCCCCGCAGGTTTCTTTTTAGTCTTTCGACATTCTGCAGGTATTTCAGAATTCCGTGATAAGAATCGATGGCCATCAGCTGTTCAAAGTGTCTTCAAATTCTTTTCATCATTATATCGCCCACTGAACAATCAATCAGCGGTTTGTTTTTTACACTACTTGCCAGAACATGCTGACGTAGACACAGCACCAACATTTTGCTACGTTTATTTATAAGTGTTTCCCAAGGAGAAGAGAGTCAAACAAAGTTGAAACGCCCCATAACCTAAATACTTATCCTAGCCCTAACCTCTAAACTTACTCTTGTTACCTGATTTCTGTATCCAAACGCCAATTTAATTGCCTTCTTCTGAAATGCTTTTAATCAAAACTTCACATTATTTTTAATAATTATGAACCAAATTTTATGAGCTATTTCCAACCTGAAATCACCAAGTTTTTTTCTGACTAGTCACTTAAGAGAAGGAACTTTGGTGAAACAACTATTTCTGCACATCTTTAAGTCTACTAGTGGCATAGAATCTCAACCAACACGCCTTAAAATAAATACAGGTCTCTTTTTTTCTGGAGTATCCAGCAGTCTCATGTGAATGAAGAGACGTAAGGAAATCAAACTGAGATAAGTTGATAGAATGTGGTTTACTCCTTTCAATTCAGTCTTTAAATTGTACCAATCTCATTGCAAGTAAAAATAAGGGCGTTTCGAAACACATATGTAACTCATAGGGATTGCTGTTCAGTGTTAATCAGTCGCCTATCACAGCTGCCTTAAGCTACATGGAAGAATAAACAAATGCGTCACATATATTCTCCACTAAATAACCTCCAAAAAATGTTTATTGATAATTTTTTACCGATTTATCATCTAGTAGATAAGTCAAAAGCATTTTATTTGTCATATTCAGGCATAATTTCTTGCTATCTGTAGGCTTGTGAAGATTTATTAATTGATTTTAGGTTGGAATTCTTCATAGATTGACATCAGTTGGAGGAACATTAGGAACTTGGGAGTACTGGACAGCTGTTTCCTCCTAGTATAGGATTCCTTAGCAGTGAGCAACCATGACCATGCCCACTTGACCAGTATACGAACTCAAGACTTCCAGGTTCCGTGGCCAGTACGTTACCATTAGGCCAGTGAATCGGAATCCAATGGTCAATATTTCCTACTGCTGTGAGTTCACGATATAGCGCTACCTTCAATCAATGTTGTCGTTGAGTAGCTGTCCTCATATTCGACTCGGTTGACTCCACTAGTCATGATTCTCAAAGTTCCAACGAGAAGTGGAGTCAACTGAGTCGAATATGAGGACAGCTACTCAACGACAACATTGATTGAAGGTAGCGCTATATCGTGAACTCACAGCAGTAGGAAATATTGACCATTGGATTCCGATTCACTGGCCTAATGGTAACGTACTGGCCACGGAACCTGGAAGTCTTGAGTTCGTATACTGGTCAAGTGGGCATGGTCATGGGTGCTCACTGCTAAGGAATCCTATACTAGGAGGAAACAGCTGTCCAGTACTCCCAAGTTCCTAATGTTCCTCCAACTGATGTCAATCTATAATGAATTCCAACCTATAGTTCCTTTCTGTTCATAAAAATAAGTTCACTGGAAAAATTTCAGATGGCTACTGATCAGATGTTTTTCAGATGCAGTGAAAATGTTTCATGATTTTACTGTTACACTGAGTAATGACACAAATCGTGTTTTCAGTGTTTTAGTTGTGTAGCCTAGTTTCAAACAATCTCTTGTATATATTTTACAAATCAATAATTGCTCCATTCATCTTTACGTTTCATTCTGAATCTCATTTTATTCCCTTTCTTCTCAATGAAGAAATCTTTCTCAATATCTAAGTAGCTGCAGGAAAATAGAAAGTCAACAATTTGTTGTCTTTGATTTAGTTTTCACCCTCTATATTTCATCTTGACTATTATCTGACATTTCAATCTTTCTTTGCAAAGATTTTGTATGGCTTAACTTGATTACCTTGTTTGTATTCATCTCATAGCCGATGTTTGACCATACCTTTTCAGTTTTCTATTACTTGATCTGTTGCTTCATAGAATAAATTATGCATTAAGTCCTTTTCGTTAAGAATATTCTTGTAGATATTTAGAAATCTCAGTTGTATTCAACTATCTTATTTATGTGTCTAACAGACATTTTTGTATCGACTCAAAGAAAATATGATTGACTTTTTGTGATTGATGTCTTGATCGTTTAATAGCAAAGCGTATCTTATAAAACCAGTTATTTCGTCATCTTTACTGTTCATTCCCATTTAAGTATTGCTTCAGGAAACACCTGTCAGAATAGATAACAAGTTAAGCGAAGATATTGTTGTTCTTCTCATGTTACCTTACTTGAATATTTCAGCAAATATTTTATACATAGTTAAAAGCAGTTTAATCGATTTATTCAGATTTTGACACCGGTAATCACTACTTTTTTGTGTCCATCTGTGTTCTCTTCATCCTGTAGTTGTCGTACGTCGTTATGCTTACTGTCAGTCAACGCAAAGTTAACTCTGTCCGAAGTTAAGTTTGTAACCATCGTTATTTGAAATGCTGTCATCATTTCATCAGAAGTGTTTTTTGGACTCGTTAGTTAACCACAAAAGTATTCATACAGCTGCAAAAAAAACTACAAAATGTAGAGCATAAGCATGCATTTCTCGTGTTTTATAAGAGAGTTGAACTACAATGAGATGGACGTTAGTTGGATGAAGGCAACTGGCAGGAATTCCTGGATCATAGGTTGAACCACATTGTATCTAAGCGACAAAATTATCATCTCTTGAAAAACCGAAGCCGTTATACAGAATGAATGTTTTTCTGAGTAATACAAAACTGAAATAACGAAAGGATTCGTGTAGCAAGAATCCTGACAACCAAGAATCTATACCGATATTATTCAAAAGTAAAAGATATGTTCCACCAATTTGAACCTAATATCATATCGGAACTGTTGCTAAATTTATA
This sequence comes from Heterobilharzia americana, assembly GCA_944470555.2. NCBI lineage: Eukaryota > Metazoa > Platyhelminthes > Trematoda > Strigeidida > Schistosomatidae > Heterobilharzia > Heterobilharzia americana. The sequence continues at coordinate 49,599,211 of OX104128.1, forward strand.
ATGTGCACCTTATCACCAGTGGTATGGCAAATATTCAAACTTCTTTTGTACTTTTATTATTGTTGAATCTTTTTCAAGTTAGCTGATAAGAAAACTGACTAACAGTTCTTATATTAAGTCAACTCACTAGATTACTTCCAACTTTAAGACATAAAAGTCCGATCGATTTGCCATTCACTGACAGTAGAACTTATCCCATCAGAAAGAAATTCAATGGTTAAGTTAAAGACATCAGGTTTCGTCACCTTTTTATAGCTTACTATCATCCCAAGCTCAGAAAGAAGGCTCTATGTGAAAATAAATGGGTGTTAATTTAGATAATTCTAGGTAGTTGATAAGAAGCTCTGAAGTACTGACAGTTATTTGCTCTAATAATGCCATCACAACTGTTCTGCTCAATCTTTCAAATCTCAAGTTCTCCACATTCATACGGCTTGTATGACATCTGTATTTGTATTACACTAACGGAGAAGTGACAGTCAATATCAAACGAGAAAAGCACTACAAAATAGCAAGACTATTTTTGGAGTTTAGGTATTCAAAATAGCACTTTTTGCATAACAAAGAAGCGAATTATTGATCAAGTAGGCGCTTCTGAATAGTTTCTATAATCCTTTTGTCATTTTTTATTCATTGCTACTAAATGAGATCTAGCTGATTTCCAAAACAGTGAACTCGGATTTTCAGATGGCTAAGTTGTGTTTCTACACGCTGACTCATTTCAAGCTAACATACAGCTAATAACTTTTATCAACTCTTTTTGAAACATCGTCGAGAGCAAACTTTGATTAAATAAATGTAGGAGTAACCCTACAGGCGATTCAGATTTTAAGTACAACGATCGCTTTCAGTAAGCCGGTTATTGCTTAAAGGATATAAATTTTTTATTCTCCCACTTCTTGAAATCGAGTTTGCATTCAGCTTCATAATAAAGATACTCCACTAGCACCCCACACTTGCCTAGTTTCGCTAGAAGAAGGAGCCAAGTCCATTCATTCCTTTATTGATAATGATAAGTGCAAGTAGCTTAGTGGAAGTTAATTACAGGTAATAATCCCTTCGAGTAACCTTTTGATATTCTACTCTGCACGTATTTACTCATTAAAAGCCAAAATGGTCAGTGTGTATTTGTTCTTTTGCATCGTCACTGAGACACTGACTTCCTTCTTTTTCACTATGAAGTGCGCTGTACGATCAACATACTGACACATGCTTCAGTTCGCTTCTTCTACTTAGTTAATCAGAAATACGAGATGACACTCTCAAGTTTTGAATATATATGGAAGTAAAATGATCAGTCTCTGCATATAACTGAAAAGGCAGATGGTTAACAACAAACTGAAATTTAAACCTACTGAGTATTACAGTAAGCAGCTGTAGACTTCTGAAGAGTAAATTTACCTTTTCGCACTCGGGTTAAGAAAATAACTATTCTAAATTGAATGACTGGAACAGATATTCTCCACATCCTAGATGTTGAATTTAATTCTCACAGCATAAATGAATATATTTATTGACATTTTTAATTTCCTACTAAGTGTTTAACTTGACGGAATCGGTCACTCTCTGATTACATATATCTCCCCTGAGCAGATGCCTCGATGTTGTCCAGGATTGAATTTTCATAGTGTATTCGGTCAATGGTGGTCGACCACTGTACAAAATGTGGCTTTCACAAACATTCAATAGACTAGGATACAATGTTATGAAATTCGAAGCAAAAGTAACTTGATTCAAATCTTATTGGGAACATCATCATTCAAAAAGTGTCCATGTAAATCCAGTTCAGAATTCTCAAATAGGATGAATGGTGTATGTTGGATTCCGGTGTTAGTCATTTTCAACGAAATAGCATCTAAATGAATCTATCGCCCTTCTGTCTAAACTTCTGATCATTAAACTGATGTATGACATTAAAGCTGGTTAGGAAAAATTCAAATCTACCACAGAAACTGTAGAATGACTATACAGGGGAACTGATATCGGTCCAGTTTCTACAATGATATCAGGTAGCAAACGCATATACTGAAAAAAGGGGGGGTGGTGCATATCAGTCAGCTCCCACGACCTTCATGAGAGACTTAGATACACCAAGGTACTTCATAACGTCATTCAGAGGTCTTAATACATTTTGTAAATCAGTAGGCTGAATATACTATTGAGCATGTCTTACTTGTATATTTTAGCCATGTGAATCGTCAAGTAGCAGAAATGTTCACCATTGGGTAACCCATATAACTATCTAGTTCTTAGTTTTCACTACTGATCGAAGTATATCGGTCATGTTTTCAAAATGGTCACTAAGTTAAATGACTTTACAATGCGGTACTCTGAGTGGGTTATCAGATGTTTGGAGACAATCGGCAGGTTGCCCTGGACACAGGTTTCTTACTTGCTGACACTCATCAGCAAGAAATACTTTCGATCATGAAGAAACTATAGGTCTCTCGATGTTTAGAGTCTTTGTCACATAATGGTGAAGTCAAAAAACAAGCCATTATGCCATTCGCGTCACTAATGCTCTCCTGTAGGACTGGTTTATGTACATGAATTGGTCATCAGTGAGTGACCAATGTAGCTGTTTAGTCCTCAGTGCTTAGCACTGTTAACCAAATTATCCACTGATCAAATCTGCAATGATTTCATCATACTTTGTCCGACTGGTATTTTTCTCATCATTTTGTATGTATGTATGTATGTATATGTATGTCCTGAGCTCGATCCTTCACGGGGTCATGGAAGTGAGCTGTTGAGTCCCGTACAAGCACGAAGCATCTGTCTAGTGGTGCCAGGTTTTCAATGGCTCTCCAGTTGATGACTATCAACTTGATTTCAGATGATACACTGAGTAAAATAGATTTTTTACCTTTTTTGACAGCTCAGAATGCCAGCGATTACCTGATTCAAACTTTTATAACTAATTCAGGCAAGTTTCACTCATTTTATTGTTGATAATGAGAATGTAGGGGTCGAAATATCAATTAGAAACTTTATATTTCTCCATGGTCAGTTTGATGCTTAACCCACAACCAGTTTCAACGTAGCTAAAACTATTCAAAAGCTGCCTGTCATTAGTATAGCTGGTATTCCTTTAAAGATAAAAGGCCATGACTTTGTGAAAGTATCTTTAATAAAAATCAATGCGGTTCATCTATACTGGGACTAACGATCATTAGATTATCAGACGATCAGATATCTTGTATACTAATTTATTTAACGAGTCCTGCTGAGCAAACTAGTTTTACATCGTTAACAATCTATGGATGATGCGAATATTCAGCTAATGTATTTGGGTATGAAGCGATCTCCTATTTTCCTGAATTAACGATTGATTCAATACTGCTTATGAGTGGTCATAAAAGGCAAGTTGAATAAGTTAGTTAAGTAAAGTATACCTATACCAGTTGAGTCTTCGAATCGGATGACTCCTTTTAGAACAGTAGTGAAGTCATACGGGAAGATACCAAGAATTATGTTGATTACTAGCTCACACTTAACACCAAGCTTGTTTAGTAAAGTCGTACTACTAAATCAGAATGTTTCTTAGTAAATCTGAAACTTACATGTTTACAAATTCCCTTTGGTCAAACCTGTAGTGAACTGACCACTATTTATACCCTGTTCATGATGCTTAGCCTAACAATGTCTCCCACCATAATTGAAATATATTGAATGATATGATATTTTGATTCGAAAGTGTAAAATCTTATCAAGATGATATTGTAGTTCATCCTCTGAATATCAAAATATGTAAATTAAGTCTATTAAAACTTTTCATGAGTTTTTGTGATTTAAATGCTACAGTTAATCCATCAAAATGATATTTCAAGTTAACGTATATTACGGCCCTCGAATACTTTGGGGATCCCAATGGTTTCATGACATGAGCAATCTAACTTTAGTGATTCACTTGCCGTTACCTAAGAATAAACCACCAATTTGATCATGAACTGGTACACCACAGTTCTATACAGATTTATCGCAAAAGTTCATAATTATTTCCTGTTCTTTTTGTCATTTTTGAAGTCGCTGATTTTTATAGAAACAGCACAATGCGACGACTTTACAACATACTTTAAAGCTTCTGGATACGCAAGCTTTTATGATCCATTTCTTGACGAAAGATAAGTTTTTATCTTACCAAACGTGCTTTCTGCATTCGTGGAGCTACAGTACTACAGTTCGATATAAAAACTCTCATCTCTAAATTAAAAAGCTTCAGTAAGCGTTACTAGAAGTATTCTTGAAACCAGAAGATATTTTCTGAGCAGTAACATACCCATAAAAGTATTTAATCGGTATGCGATTTCATTTGTGAATTACTATCCCACTCTAAAATCTACATATGATTACCATAAGTCAGTAAATAGATCATCTTCTATCATACTTCAGAAATAGAATTCAGAACTTATTGCTTATGAACAGGTAATTCAACACAAGCAAACTAAAGAAATACTAATTGGTTTTCCTTTTGCGTTAATCACATTCTGAGGGTTTTCTAATGATTACAATGGTTCATTATTCCACCCACAACCGGTTGACGGAATACGATATACGTAGGACATTTGATAGTATAAAAAAAGTTTCATAAGTAGTGATTAGAAAGAATGAAATTCTCAGGGTAAACGAGGTTGTCTTAGGCACTGTTGACTTGAAAAACATCGTTATGGGATGAAGGATTTTGCAATTTTATGATATGGCCATCATTCTCCAGGTATTGAGTTATACCAGATTGGATTATCTTCATTCTGCACATTTGAGCAAAGTGGGGGAGGATGAAAAATGAAATTATTTGAACGTCTGGAATACTGGCGGGGAGAAATTGTTGCTTATGTTACCACAAGACTGAAGAGCTGCTCTGGTGGTTGATGGAAATGTCGTATGTGGAAAATCCCCATAGATACCTATGTCTTGTGAAGAATGCCAGTACATTCATGTCAATAATTGTCACTCTTTCTTGAACTCGTACTACGATCAAGTTGTTGTTGACTCTTACTCCAGATAACCAGAAATACTACCCACAGCCAAATAAAATTTAAAACTCACGCTTAGCTATAAGGAAAATTTTCAGTTATAAAAGAACACCTTATCTGGTAGTCGCCAATGTTCGAACTCAGTTGACTGATAAGAATTTTAGTGGTAGGCTTCAAGATATTGGCTGTTGCCATCATTGAATAGCCTCACATCACTTTTATTCTAATCACTGATTCGGAAGTTCCTTGAATTTAATTCTCCAGTTGTTCCCCAATAAAATACTTCACAGTGTTCTCTACGTATTTTCGACTCTCTCATCATTGGCCTGAACGTTTTAGCTGGCATATGTTTCTATTTCATACAACTCGTTCCCTTCGCAAATGTAAATCGAGAAAGAGAGACAGCCTTAGCAGAATAGGATGGATCCACTTTATTTCGTGGTTTCTCATCAGCTGCTTACAACCTAAACAATTTTAACATCAGCTCGTGCAAACTGTTTGCATAGTTGAATCAGCGTGATAGAAAATTATCGGCTTGAACTAAACACATTATCGTTACGAAGTAATTGAAAACACAGGAATGGAGTGGATAAACATGCGGAGCTATGTCTACCGATAGATACAAGGACTAGATGAATATTCCAGGGCGGAAGTTGGGTAAGTAAGGGGAGGAGGAGTATATTTAACATATCCAGAAAGCTTACACAAAACATATGTAAGGACGTTATAAGATTTGTGTTGACCAGGAGCTAATGTGAGTAGGATTCACGTAATTAGGTCAAGGGCATGAATGCGAAATAAGAAAAAAACAAAGTAAAAGACCAACTTGTATGAATCGACAATGAAACGTGAAAAAAAAACGATTGTCAACAAAACAAAAATCTTCACCACAGTAGGCATAGCCTGATAACTGAGTCTTTCCGAACACATAAGTCCCGTTTTGATGGTTTAATGGCTATCACTTCAGTGAAACGCAGCAAATTCGAATTCAAATACGTTAAATACACTTGTCCCTACCTCTTATCCAACTTCCGCCCTGGAATATTCATCTAGTCCTTGTATCTATCGGTAGACATAGCTCCGCATGTTTATCCACTCCATTCCTGTGTTTTCAATTACTTCGTAACGATAATGTGTTTAGTTCAAGCCGATAATTTTCTATCACGCTGATTCAACTATGCAAACAGTTTGCACGAGCTGATGTTAAAATTGTTTAGGTTGTAAGCAGCTGATGAGAAACCACGAAATAAAGTGGATCCACCCTATTCTGCCAAAGCTGTTGTTCTTACTCTGTTTAAGTATGTTTCTGTGTTACCTACTACGCATTTTCTGGTGGTCTACAAAAAGATGATTGTTTGTACTAACGACAGTTGCACCCTAGTTCTCGGACCATCTACTGTGCACACATGCAATTCGGTTTTTATTTCCCTTACAAACGAACATTAAGGACTGACTAATGAATGATCCGTCCTTCAATGACCGATGGTCAGTATTCCTCAGAAAATGATGTGTTACTTGTCAATAACGTCACCCGCAGTCATTACTTTACAAACGCTGATGATGACCAAAGTTCCAGTGCAAGCGATTTCAACTGAAAGAGCTCACCTAATGATAAGCCATGGGGTACAACCCAACGGAAAAGCCAAATTCAACTCCCTTTTCACCCACATGCACGTTGATGCACTGCGAATGAACTACACCTTTTGTGTGAAGGGTAGCAATACTTCCTCGTTTACCAAACCCCAGTAAGCGTAGAGGGGTTCAGCGACTGACCCACAGTTGATAACTGACTGCCTCAATCAATGAAATACATCTTCACAATAGAGATATGAAAATTTTTGGTTTCAAACTGGACTAGAATAAAAATTGAGGATTATAATGAAACCGGTATTTGAATTTGAATAACACTATACAGTCGAATACTGCAATAGATGCTTGGGTTTACAACACTGTCTATCAAATAAGGCTCGGATATAAGATACTAATTAGGCTTAAGAGATTTGTGTTAGTCGGTATTATTATCATTATTATTTGTCCCTTGGGTTCCTAGTGGAACATAGGGCTTCAGTAGCACGTCTACATTTCACTCTCCTTTCTGAAGTCTTTTCAATCCGGCTCCACCATTGCCCACAAGCTTCCATTTCTTCATCACACAATCTCCTCATTCCAACCCACCCTCTCCATGGACGCCCAACTCGTCTCTTCCCATTCGAATTCCACTCGATGGCCTGGTCTGACCTGCCACGTGGTAAACCCAACCCGTCTTTTCACTCTATGCCCAATCCATCTCCATCTCCACCTTCTTCAACTGCATATTTGTTAGGCCATGGTTGGTTCGTTCCCAGAGTCCCTTGTTGCTCATTCTGATTATTCTCGCCATCTGATCTGATCTTCAGTATCGAGTGAGCGTAGGCGGCAGCTGTTGATGAATGTTTGTAGTTTGTTGGGAATGCTTTTCGTGAGGTGCCAAGTTTCCGAACCACTGCCTTGACGTCGGTGGTGAATATCCGAATATTGTTCACGCTTTATGCTGAATGCAGTGCAATAAATCTCCACACTGCTTTCAGACTAATCAAAGCTCATCTTGCTTCTTCGATCCTGGATTTGACATCCTCATCTGTGCCTGTTCCACCTGCAGTTAAAACGGTGCTGTCTAGGTAGGTGAAAGAGACAACTTCACTTAGGTTTCTCCCATTCATAGTGATTGATGCTTGTTGTTCATGTCATTGTTGACTGGGTATCTTCATCACCTCTGTCTTCTCTACATTCACTTGAAGTCCCGTCTTCACTGCCCTGCCTCTTCTGTCAACATGTCAGTTTTCGCCTGTACATCTTCCAGTTTGTGTGACGAGAAATTAGACATAAATCATCGGTGAAATCTTAATCTCCTCTGGGGTCTTTCCATCAATCCAGCCAGCGTATTCTCCTCTTCTCGCTCCTCAAAGTTTGTTGCATAATCCAGTCCAGTCGACCACAATTAGAAAGATCGCCGATGACAGTAGGCAGCCTTGCCTTGTCTGTCAACCTATCTTCACTTCAAAGGCGTCACTGAGCTTTCCATTGTGAATCACCTGGCACTTGGCATCTTCATACGGCTGGCGAATGAGGTTGATAAAGGTTTGTGATACCAAGACAGTAGTGTTGAAGCAGCAGCCAAATTAATTCTAGGTCGACGCCTCGATCGAAGGCCTTTCCAAAGTCGAGGAGGTTGAGGCAGAGTTGAGTTGACTGCTATTCTATGCTCTGTTCTATAACGGTGAGTGGCGTAGTGTTGCAATTTGATCCACACATGATGTGTTCTTCCTGAAGCCAGCCAGCCAGCCACCTAGTCTGTTCTGGTCGTATTTTGAATCCACTGCATCCTTTACTTTCTCCAGGATGATGTGGCTTAATATTTTGCTTGCACTGGGTGGACAGCAGCATGGTTCCGCACCAGTTCTTGTAAACACTTAGGTAGCCAACTCCTCAATGGGAGTTTGACAAGGTAGCCCTTCTTCCAATCAATGGGCAGGTACCTTTCCTTCCTTCCTTCCTCCCAAACCTTCTGCAGTAGCAGGGTGAGCATGTCCGCCGTTGTCTCTGCGTCTGTTTTCAGTGCTTCTGGAGGAATTCCATCTGGTCCTGCTCCTCTCCCAGATTCCAGCAGCCTAATGGAGTTCAGGACCTCACTTCTGCTTCTGTCGGAGGGCTTGTGCTCACTGGCAATTCTGTGGTTGCTGACGGTATTTCTGGACGAGTTGCAGCTGGTCGTGGTGGTGGTGTTGATGGTGGTCGATTCACGATGTTTCTGAGATGGTCAGTCCATTGTTTCCCCCCTTCCTCCTCTTTGGTAGCTAGATTTCCCTCACTATCTCTCATTGGCTTCATCTGCGTCGATCTCTTCCCCACCAGATAATGACCTGGTCATTTCATATAATGTTGTCAAGTCTCCTACCCTACCAGCTGCCTGTGCTGCCTCACTTACCAATGTGTCGTAGAGGTGTTTTTGTCTTTCCGTGCACTCCTCTTCACTTCTTTGTCCAGTGTAGTGGTGTACAGGTCGTGTTCAGTTCCTCTCTTCGTTGTTCATCCCTGCACTGCACTGCTTTATCTTCTGCTTCACCATCTTCCTCTCCCCGCTCTATCACCTCCCATGTGTCCGTCGAGATCCATTCCTTGTCTTCCTTCTTCTTCTTCCTTCCTACTACGGTTGTACAGGTTTCCTTCCACACCTCTTCCAGAGAGTTCCAGTGTTCTTCCATGCAGGTTTCTTCAGGGATGTTGCTCAATGTCTCCCATTTTATCCTGATGACTGACTGAAAGTGAAGACGTCCCTTGAGGTGTCATCCTTCAGTTTATGTTCCACGTGTTCAGCTTCAACTGTGGTCTATCACCAACTTCCTTAAAGGCCTTCAACCTGATTTTGAAAGTTCCTGATTTTGCACAAGAGGGTGAGTGGTGTCAACCTACATCTGCTCCCCTTCTTGATCTGATCTTGTGTCCAGTAGGCTGGCTGCGTCTCCACTTTCTCCACATCGAGATGAAGTCGATCTGATTTTTAGTGTAATGCGTCCATCTGGTGAATAGTGTAATCCATATCACCTTGTGGATATCCTTCTGCTTGAACACAGTGCCTCTAATCACCAAATCGCTGAATGTGTAGAATTCTGCAAACAATTCTCCATTCTCGTTCATCACCACACCGAGCACTTCTCGATCCATTGTTAGTTATCTTCCTGTGTTATCTGCTCCCAGTTTAGCATTCATGTCACCCCATCCATTAGAATGTTGATGTCGCCAACTGGGGTGAGGTGGTGCCCAGTACTGATTACAGTTGTCTGTAGAATTCCTCCTTCTTCTTTTCATCTGCATTATTTGTCGGTGGACAGCGTAGCATTGTATGATTGTGACTTTCCTTTCTTTTCAGTTGAATCTTACCATCATGATCCTGATCCTGCAGGAGGAGATTGGTTTTCACTGCATGAGAGACAGAGCCTTCGATGCTGTTGGGGAGATCATGATAGCCACTGGGAACCTCAGTGTGCTGTGCTCGTGGTTGTCGTCTGGGTGACAATATCGGAGTACATAATTGGCTATTCAGTTGACAGTTTGGAGAGTTCACTTCCATTCCATCTGCAGATCTCTCACAGATTTCTTGCCTAGCACTTCCATGCCATACCTTCTCATTTCTTTTGCAATCTGGGCAGCCTTCTCAACCAGCCAGCTTCAAACATTATGCAGACATTCCATGTCTCCATGTTTACTTTTGCTTTTATCGAGAGAGTGAAGACACACCGGCCAATTGGCTTCCTGAAGGCTTTGACCGACTGGCTTCATTTCATCTCTCCGATTCCAGCGAGGAATAAGTTTGTTTTTGTTACTAATACTTCCTTTGTGCTTTGAAGTTTCTTTGGAGGTTGGACTGATTTTACAGGGCAGGGATATGTTGGTTTATGGGTGTCTTATCTGGAGTAGCCATGGTTACCTGTGTTTAGCATAGTGATGGCCCGTGTTCCCAATACATTTTGGGTGGCGATGTCATTTTATGTTGGTTACTCAGCCCTGCCTAAAAACTGTTGATGGGGCGTATTATTCTATAGAATTTGAAGTTGGGATGACAGTCTGAATTTTTTGTATCACATGAAAACCTAATTCATTGAATTTTCGTACCTTAGAAGCAATGGGCAGCTCTGATCATTGAACATTGAACGCCCTCCTAACCTTTTCTGTCATCAGATACTTGACTACGGTTGCAGATCAGATATGCTGTTTCGTCTCAAATATCCGAGCCTTAAAATGTGATGTTTCTTGACACAATTTGATGAACTTGTATTCAAAAGGCCTGCAGCCGCATAAAGCATTATCGATTATTATTCGGTCTCCTTCATCAAATAGTATCCGGTAGAGATGTCTCTTATAAGTGGACAGTCTTTCAGATTTGTCCATTTGCATCTTACCGTAATTGTTGTAATCGGTCAACTTCAGTTAGTTTGTTATTCTTTTGGATACTGTATTGATGGTGAGGTTTAAAAAGTTATTGACTCCAGTTATGATGTCACGAAAGACCTCAGTAGAAGGACTTTTATTGTGAATGAGACTTTCTGGTTTTATGTAGCAGGACTTTGTTCCTAATACTTGATGCAAGCTGTGAAACTTAACTGTCAAACTAAGAAAGGCTTATTAACAGAGTTCAAATAAGACTTCAAATTAACTGGCCGAAATGATTTTCGCGGGAAACTTATGTTTCAATAGAATTGACCGTACCAGTTAGGTAGTGCCAATAGTGATAACAGTAATAAAGATAACAACACACGAACAATTTAATGTATAAAATGGCTGTTAATTCATCGTTGAAAAGGCAGCTGCTAACATCTGATCTTTCACTATTTTCACACAGGATCCATGCTAAACAAGACAGTTGGCCTTATGCACTTAGCTGTAGGAGCATAGATTTGCATGAGATCGACAATTGGTGTCGTTAGGAAGAAACAAGAAGGGGGTGAGTGTAAAGATAACTCTCAGCATCTGATAAAATGACAGTAACTAAATAGCTGAGGCAATCACTGGAATCCAAATCCCACCATAAAAAATGCTCACTTTTTTCAGTAGCGCAGTAAAGAACAAGGGGAACAATAAAAATAACAGGTAATATGCAGGAATTAATAAACTGCGAAGGCATGGAGGGGGTTATGCAGGAAAGGCTCAGATTCCTTATTTGTTATTGCAAAATGCCGTATGATAATTTCATCTTCAAAATTTCTTTTGAAGTTCAGTTGAATGAAAGAAGCTATGTGCAAAATCATACTTGTAATGCATCTTCCTGCCACCAAAATGCAACTACGGCTAAAGTAAATGGACTAAATTAAATTAACTAAATAAAAGTCCAGCTTAAGATGCTTTATGTTTCGTTCTAACAACCATGCATCGAAGCGGACTTCAACACCATTTTGCATAACCGTTTTGCTGGTCGAGACGCCTGTTTTCAGAGTCCCTAGCTCAGCCATATTAGTCATATAAGTTAGACATTCTTTTTATCCTAATAATCAAAATCATATTTATTCTGTTTAAGCATACTGCCCCTTCGAATATATTCCTGAATAACAGTCCCTTTGGTTTGCGTTTCGTTAGCAGTAATTAAACGTTAGATAAGGTACTGGTTAGGCAATAACTAGGGCACATCGAGTTCAGTAGGGTTGTGTAAAATCAAGACAACTAAGTCCGGTACATACTCACCTGATAATTCTTCCTGGGCCAACTCACTGAAATTCGGCCAAGTATTATGGATGTGCATTGGTAGTCTGTCATGAAATGCATCACAAACCAATGGTAGAAAATTTGCATGCGCGAATAGCTCACATTCCTATGAGTGACGCAAATCTTATTGTAAAAATTTACAATAGAGAAAACAATTAGTCATTCAATTATTTGTCTGTTTTTTCTCCAGAAATTCAACTAATTACTTTCTGTATATACCCTCGAAGGATATAGCAGGGTCATATACTGACCAACATATCAACGTCGATCATTGAGTATCACCGCAACAATGAAGGTCGACAGCTGGAGGCTCTAAAAACTAAGGCTAAAAGTACATTCCCAGGGTGCCAACTTTAACCATAGTGTTGATAAAAGATTTTTGTTACTTCCGTACATCTTATCTTGCTACCCTGTGATGTACTGAACATAGTTGTGGCTACAAAAATTGTTAGTTGCGATTCTGAAACTAACTGGACAGATAACACAACAAGACTCGAAGAATATCTCTAAATATACAAACAGAAGAAGTGACCAACACAAAATAGTTTGCAAAGGCAACACAGCGTAGGTATGCAACATTAACAGAAGTCAACTTTCAGCATTACATCATTTAGTACCAACTGACCTTACGATTTTGATAGGTAAAACAAGCCGACACAGCATCCAACATCCAACATCAATTATGTGAGTAGGGAAAACTCTTAGTTTTTGAGCTCTCGCTTCTAAGCCTTGAGTCTCAGTTCTTTTTGTTCGGTTGTGCTCCTACGATGATCTCAGAAGTCTGCGTTTCTCCTGCTTATAACTTTGGAGTTAGTGATCGTCTATTTGAAGGTATTTTATTTGCAAGTTGTAGTTTGTTCTGTTTCTTTGGGGGAGGGGGACAGCATAGTTGCTGGTGAGATCAATCGACCGTCTGGAATTCCTATTCTTGTAAGCACCTACAAGTTGTTATTAAGCGTTGCCCAAAAAGTGCTAGAAATAGGGTGAATGGGGAATGAGAAAAGAGGGGTGAAAAGTACCTGTGGAAAGAAGTATTACTGGCAATAATATGGAGGAGAGACGCGTCTTATTGGAGATACTAGGGTTGGAGAATACAGGGGCGGGAGAACATATCATCAGTTGCTACTGACAAGCAAGCCATTTTCGCTCACATAAGCATCCGGCAGTCGTTTGAAGGAGTCGACTGATGTATCTCTGGCTACTTCCTCTGGCAGAGCGCTCCATAAGAAACATACTCTGTGGGAGAAAAGTCAGAGCTCACTCTCGTCTTTACCATATGGTGGGGCATGCGAATAGGGTTCCCACAGGACCATCGGTTTGGGACCGATAACGCTGACCTATTTGGGTGGTCCGCTTGGTGAATAATCTTGTGGGCTGTTGTTAGGTCACCTCGTTCCCTTTGATAGCTTAACGTGAGCAAGTTGAGTTTTCTGAGGCGTTGGGTATATTTTTTGCCTGTTAGTCCAACAACCGACCTTATCACTCTTCTCTGTGCCTTCTTGAGAGTATTTGCGTCTCTCTTTAGTAGTGGGAGGGGGACCATCAAGATGAACACCCCCAAGTGTGGTCTAATATAGGTTTTAAATGCCATGGTGAATAATTCTGGGGTTAACGATCCGGGCTGTCTTCTCGGAAAGTGCATGATGGCGTTTGCCTTTGCTGCCATTCCCTTACAATTACCAGTAGTGCCCAGTGTGTCAGAAAGGTTTAGCGAGTATCTTGGCGACTGCATAGTTGTTAAGAGTGTAGCTGATTTTCATCGCCTCCGGTGTGCGAGGATACATCACCTCGCACTTCTCCAGGTCAAAGCCTAAACCGTTTGCAGCCGACCAGGACTCCATCTGCAACAGATCATTCTGGAGTATCCTAGGACCCTCTTCCTCGCCCGCTGTCCTCCATATGTTGATATCATCGGCAAATAGGAGGGTGGACGATATTTTGGTGGGAAGGTCGTTTAGGAATAGTGGAAGTGGAGGTGGCCTAAGGATCTCTCCTCGAGAAGCTTCCATTCTTGTATTCCTCGAGGTTGACCGAGTTCCGTTTACTTTAGTGCAGAACTCTGTCCTCTAGGTAAACCGTGCTGTGAGCGGTTCAGTGATACCCACTTTTGCAAGCTAAGTGAGCATGGCGCAACGTGGGACGCTACCGAAGCCTTGGCCGAGCCCAGGTTAAGAGCAAAAGCATTAAGATCGTTCAGAGACCATAAAATTAAATCTTTGCGCCGTGTGCGTAGAAAACAACAGTTCCATTGGTTCTACCACTGTGTTATTGAAGAAGAATTTTTGTTTGGAATAGTCATATTTCTTGTTCAGTGTCGGAGAAACCATGGGGGGTGGCGATAACAAGTATCTGTCGACCACTTCCTTTCTGGCATTGTTGTCATCAAAAGTCCATAGGAGGCCACTAAGACCGCTGGCCATAGCCTATGTCTGTTGGTCTCTTTCTTCGAGCCACTGATGTAGGAAGGACTTAAGACTCACTTGCTGCAATTTCATAAGGTGATATGGATAAACAAATAAATATTTTCTTCTCATATTAGTAGTTTAACACGAGAGAAGCCGGTTTACAGGCATCATCGCATTGAAGTATTTTGGAAAATGCACAAGATTTTACGAGACCTGAATGGTACGGAAGGGAGGTCATTAAATTCGATTAAAAACGCCAGAACATTTCAGAGGTTATGAAATGAACAAGAAACTACCGCCTTTCAGCGTATACAGTGTTGAAGTTTGGATTGTTTTCAGTCATACCTTCTTTCTTACCATCAATGGTACCAAGGTTACGCAAAATTCCAAACTTCCGTTACAAGCAATCGACATGTTTGATTCGTCTTCACAACGCCTCATTACGCCAGATAAACGCCTATTTTACCATAAATTCTTATGCTTATGCTTATAGCATCGGAGACCAAAAGAACCCACACTGACGATGTCGAGAATCGGTACGTTTCCACATAATCATGTACTCCAAGTGAATATCTATTCAGGTGTTATCATTCACAGCGATATAGATTTACGCCATCAGAATTAGGTATTGTGGTGCAAGGGAATGAACATTTGAACGAACTGCGGACCAGTGACAATCCTTTTTCATACTGTTCACGTTAAGGTATGCAGCATCACCAAGGATGTATATTCAATGCTAGATGTCAGATAAAATCGGGCTTGAAAACCTTAACATTCTTATGCCTAGCATCTCCATTGGCCTCAATTATGCTGTGTGTTTTCTTATCCCGGCGCAAACTCATTTGAGGCCAGGATATCTCTGAAATCAATTCAAATCTCTCAAAGTAAAAGGATGAGGGACATGGTCAGCCACCGCCTATGCTTGCTTGCAACCAGAGCTGTGCAGAAAAGCAGAAGGTATCCATGGTTCAACGTGCCAGATTACACCGTCAAGCACACGCCAAGTGGAACGGCGACTAGTGTCTTCGTGTTAAACGTGCGGGAATTCAATGTGCTCCACCGCCAGGCAGTTTTGTGTGAAAAACTGAAAAGTGACACAAAAATGGGTTTCAAGGCTCGACTGCCGTCTATCTGGCTTTCAACCGGCCGTTAGCAGGTGAAACTGTTCCCCTTGCCCTCTATTTCACGTGAAATTAACAGGCTATTCAAGCTGATATTGTAATCAATGTCATAGAACAACTGGGATATCTTCCCCTGCATGAGTATGTGAGCTTACAATTTCTAGGCGTTCGCGCCAGATGACAAAGTCGGTCATTCAACCCGTGCTTAGCAGTGGACCAAGCCGTAACTTAAGAGGCCATCACATCGCAGAAATAAAAATCATAAGGCAGATTAAACACTGCAAAACCGATGGTGTGCACTGCTAGTGACACAGTTAACTGGAGAACTGTGAGGCGGTGAGACCCCTTTATCCTCGCAGTAGTTGTTCCTGGTGGGAACTGACACCACGTTTTCTGCCATCAGCTTTCTCAAACCTTTTTCGAGTTTACCTTTAGGGTGCCGGCCACGGCCAAGCGAAATTACGTTTAGGGCACCTGCAGCCTGACCTCCACCCAGACGCAAGTAGACCGCTGCATGTTGTATCTCGTATGGCAACGGACTGACAATTGAAATGTCCTTTTTGGTGCACTAGCCGTCGCATCCCAGGTGTGGCACTGCACTGCTCACATCAAATATCTATGATACGGGAAACGAATTATCATCCAGTTTGATTCATATCGTAACAGGTAGGTCTCAGAACTAAATCAAGTTTGTCACCCTTCATATACCAACCCCTGAGTATAAATATGTGACGGACGGTTTGACAAATGCTACGGGCCTGAGTTGCAGGATGGTCACTGAATAGGGCACGAATTCGTTGACACTTGTGAACAGCTGCGTAGTATACGTTTGGAAGTTATGGACCTCTACGAGTATTGCAAGTGGTTTTGACACAAAGTCCCCCTCTTTGGTTAACAGACATTTTCGCACTATCGTTTAGCTGAATGTACAACATACAGTTCGCCAGACACCTCAGAATTCAGAATTCTAGTTTTAAAGTTGCGGGCGATCACATATTCACCCACATCACTCGATTATTTCCCCACAGTCGTGAACTGTTATTTGGGTCATTACTATTGTGAAATCAGAAGTGTCCCAGAAGTCTTTGTGTGTATGAATAAGAATACATCGGCGGTCATGCAGGCGTCATTCCATGCTGTCTAATAACAGGAAGAGTCTTTACAGGCATAAAGACCGTCAGGGGTAAGTTCTTCAATGTAGTGCGCATGGAAGTATAACACAAAATATGTAGTACACCTTCCTGGCATCACCCGGTCCCAATAATGCATAATTTCAATCTCGCACCTTTTTCTGCATGCTTTCAAGAAGCTAGACAGCAACTATGTGTTGTGCACCCAAGTTTTCACGCCATACCAGCTCTGTGATGGCCGTAGAACAATTGAAAGTTCGATTATCACACTACCTCTGTCATTGAGTAGGACACTCGAACTTGATCGGGCTTGGCAATCGGAAGTTGTTTAATTCCGTTATACGGAAATACGTTGTCACTGTCCCACCAGAGGAAGAAGCATACGCTCCGATAAACGACTCCACAGTTTTGAATGAGCATATTGACATCTCACACTACTCAAGATGGGCATGATCTGATAACCAGTGATGTGGGACCTAAATAGGACCAGTTTGGTTTCAATTTTCGTAAGTTGTTCCTGCCAAAGATGCCTCTATAGGCACAAGCTATCGCTGACCAGAAACATATATCTAGGGAGCAACTGAAGCCTGCTGAACAGGAGTGTGGTGAAACTACCACCACCACTGAAGTCGAAGTATGCTGGTCAATGTGGATTCCTCCGAAGTTAAGCGACATTCATTCAACAGACTGTCTTATACGAACTATTCGATCAAGTGAATATCAAAAACGTGGCTGACACTACGATATAGTTGCCACCAGTTTGCTTTTTAGTCCTTTAGGTCTTTCCAATGTTGTCTTCCTTCGTTTGTGCTACATAAAATTGTGCCAGCTTCGTTTATTCCAAAATAAACCACGGAGACACTGGCATCTTTATTGTGCTTTAATAGTCAGAAAGTTTACTCCTAATCCTCGTTATATTGTTTAAATTGGTTCTGAATACATTGGGTTCGCTCTACTCACACCAAGCAGTTTTTATGTACTTATTTGAGTCTTTCGAATGGCTGGACGGACATTACCAGCATGCTGAGGCTCGCAACGAAAGATGCCGCCTCGGAAGTACTAAATAAAGTCAATCTTCGACCAAGTAACCTCCACGAAACTAACACCGCGATATTGAGCATCTCAACCTGGTGACCACAATAAGAAATTTTCGATCGAACTTGGCCAATACTCACGACCAGACAACATTAAATTGGGTCCTCTCTGGAGGCAAACGAACGTTTGCGGTCGCGAAATAGTCCGGTTCGGGGGACGAGGTCAACATACCACGGTACGTTGTGATTGGGCCCTGCCTTGCAGGTCTTCCCATTGACTCCCACCGACCAACTAACAAGCTCGCACTGAATTCCTTGTGCCCATTAAATAGTCAGTTTAAATCGACCGAAATACTCTTAATACGTATGTAGCTTATGACTACCACAGTTGTTCATTGGCGCCTCTATGACCATTGGACAAAGTCATCCTTCGTTTCCATATAGCTTCGTAAGCACCTCACCTTCAATCGCACCCCTAAATTATCCTACCATTTCTAGTGTGTGCCCAACTAGCTGATACTATAACGCGGTGACTTGCTGTCGTGGCGTCCCAAAGCTTGAAAACATATCACTGCTTTCACATGAAAATCTATCGGGCATGTCGCCCTGTTGATAACTAGATACAAACTTCAGTGGTTTCAGCTGCCGGCCTAAGTCGATAATAAGTCCTTAGGCTTTTAACTGCAATACAACAAGACACCACGCTGAGTTTTGTCGGCCGGGTGAAGTGGTATGTTTACGCTCAAATAGGTATAAGTGGATTTTTGTCCGAGTATAGAATGGTCAAAATGTCACCTGGACATTATCGATTAGTCGTAGCTCGGAGTCTTGAGATAATTTGGGCATCACGCCGAGCCTTTACGAAAACAAATGGTGATATGCTCACCATCTTATGCGCATCCTTCGTTAGGTCCAATCCAGGAGGCCGTACATGGGTGACAAACCCTTGTCTGAGACGTGACTCAGACTTTCTGGAAAGGGTTCAGAAGGCAGTCGCTCACGCAGTCTCTACAAGGGCTGGTCTCACCTACGAAAACCGACCCAAGGGGCCAAGCCTCTCCTCCTTATTCTGCCGCAGACACAGAGAAGATCTAATCATGCCATACAGGATCCTAAGAAATGACTTTGAACTTTATCCACCTTCTCTTTTCCTTCCCACTGGGTCGGGACACCCCAGAGGGCACAACGGCAGAGTGCAAAGGCAAAGGATGAACGTAGTCTCCTTGGAGTACTGGTTCTCGCGTCGAGCAATCATATCCTGGAACTGGCTCCCAGAAGAGGTGGGATCCGTGTCATCAGTCGACCCGTTCAAAAGGGGGCCGGACAAACACAGAGACCTACCGGAAAGGGATTAATATAGGCTCATAGCCTCCTATCTCCAAACGATAAATCTGGGAAGTTGATCTGCATCGGACACCATGTCTGGCGTTCACGTCCTTGCAATCAAGTTCAGCACCAATGGAATCCCGATATCCTGCGTGTTGCGAGCGAGACCATAAGGGTGAAATCACAGTCTTTAGCGCGCCTGTACCTCGCGAGTTGCAATTTGTTGGGATTGTACTCTTACGCTTTGACCGCTTAACGAAAAATCAAGAGGGGAAACCGTGAACGGGAAAGTGGACTTCGTGTTTTATGTGGCACAGAATTTGGTCACCCTTAAAAAATGCCGTGAACGTTACGGTTCCACCTAAAGTCGGACACTTGTTAGGGATGCAAGGCAAGGAATAAGTATATAAAAGTAGTGCACCCGTTAGAATCAGAACAACAAGCTTGAGAGCTGGCAAAGTTTGCACTGCGGGAAACCTGAGTCATGGGGGCAGTGTACCGCCAGGCCGTCGTGCAATGAATCAGAAGCGGCAAATAACCCCCAGAAATAGACGCCCCGAGGTTCAGCGACTTTCCGACTTGATGCCGACCTCAATGGTCTCGGTGGAATTGTTAAGCCTAAGGAACTCGTTCAAGTGTTTGTGTCACTTACCACGTTGCCGTGTTACGCTGTTTCTCACTCATGACCTGCCAGCCGTGCAGTCCACGTGTCGGTTTATGGTTACAATTTGTCAGATACATAACTTCCACATGGCTCGGCAATCAGGCCCCTTCCAGGCGGCGCACCTGTGGGTATTCAACAAGCTCAATGAACTAGCGTTTAGCTCCCGAGCCTGTCAAAATCACGCAAGGCCGATTCCTGGAGTCGACAGCTCCCGCTTGCACACCATGGTACCACCTGGAACTCGAGAAATCAGGGTCAATTTTTAACCAGATGCGTCAATCATAAAGCGCAGATGGCTCTAGAGGGAAAGAATGGAGGCAGAAAAGACCTACGTGCTACAAAGTTGGCACAGGGAATGACGGTAAGGCTTCCGGTGCCCTAGAAAAGCAGTGCGTCCTCTTCTGTCACTTAGTTTCAGATTGATTTAGGGCTTATGGTGTAGGAAATATACAAAAATTGGTTGCAGTTAGCATGACTGATGTACTATGCTATTCCAGCCAGACTAGCTAAGTGCTCGTTTGTGTACCATCGCAGATACTTCGACAGAGACCCTCGCTAGAACTCTGCAAACGCCTTACTGATACGTAACTGTAGAGTGGTTACTAGACTCTAAGACAGTGTGAAGAAGAAACTTGTTTTACGTCAATATCTCTCATGTAAATACGTAAAGTTGGCTAACGAGCGAACGATGAAAACTTACATCGGAAGAATAATTAAACGTGGTAAAAGAAGAAGCAGCATCTCCTCGGTAGCTCGGCCGGTGGGTCGCTGTTTGTTGGGTCGCATGTAGCATAAACTGGGATGACAGAAGAACAAGGGTTCTAACCGCAGCATTCTCCATCGTACCGCAATCGAAGATCAGTGTTAATGGCTTGCGGTAAAAGCTGTCGAAACTGCATGATCAACGTGGCTATGTAAAGTCAATGTAAACGTTTGAGACGACTGAAAGTACTCTGAAGGATCGCATTCTACAAGAGGTTTTCTCGTAAAGGAGCCGCTTCTACACCAATTTAACGCATGATCTTGGCGGGGCATTAGACACTCATTGTTTTAACAACAACTGCTCACACCAAGGTTATCACCCTCGAGACCCACAGAACAAAACAACGGTGCATATGTGTAAACACAGGCTGTGGAAGTTAAGTAAACAGCTTGAGTATGCAAACAGGCTCCTCGTGAATTTCGCCACCAGGGGCTAGTGCGAAGACGGCTGCCTCATGAGGTGACCGTAGGCATGTACGAACATGGGTGTTGAGGGTCGCCATATTCACTTTCCGAAGTTAATGATAAAATGTCTAAAAGTGTTGCTAATGCTTGTCTAGACGCTGAATTATTCTTACGATCACCGACTAATTGTACCACGGTGTCAGATAGTTGAGTCCATATCTTATGACTCTGAGTGCCAACGCATGTTAATACCTTTTTTAATCCTACCTTTTCAGGTGTTCAGTCTTCGGTACAGACCAGTCGTTGCACCAGTTCTAGGTTCAGTGTTTTCTGTTCCCAATGTACCATGTTTTCATGACGAAGTCAGGATCTGTCTTATCATGCTGCGTTGTGGTAAGGTTACACACTCCTTGAACCGACTCTTAAGAGGTATTTCCGCAGGATCATTACCTTTCCACCACCTTTCGGAAAACGTGTCATTTCTGCGTGTTCCTACGAGGCTCTGCTAAGGTAGTTCTACTAGATCAACAAAACCGGAGGTGGGTGGGACCTGTCGATGGTTGTTGATCATGCTTTAGATTTTCATCATGAACGTCACGAGGTTTTTATGTGTTGCTGGCTCTTATTTACAAAAGAATCCAAGATCTTGTACATCGTTCAAATTATCATCTTTTATCACTTATAGATGCAAAATCACCAGGAGCAAGACAATTCATCTCAGTCTACAGACTTTCCTAACTTTACAGCTTCAGTTAGGAGGGCAACGAGAAACGTTGGTGCAAAATGCCGCTTGCATTCAAGCACGCGAATTCCTCCACTCCTGACAACTACTCGCCTGAAAACGAAGCTAACCTAAAGTAACTTCGTATGACACGTCCGCCCCGAGATCTTATCGAATAGTTTAATGGAGGAACGTCTTACATTTTCCACCGTAATATGACAACAGCGGCCAGATGGAATTGCATCCCTGGTTTTACTTATTCGAATGACTCCGTCCACAGAATTATAAACCTAGACAATTGCTACGCTTCGCATGACACCGCACAACACCAGATCTAAATTTCCCCCGCCTTTAACCAAGGTACTGAACCCTTCATCCACCAGCCATCTATAGAAAGCACAAACTTGCTGAATACTGACGTATCTTCAGATTCATTTGTTCCCGCCACTTGAGTCCATATTTTGTGACTCTGAATGCCAAGGTATATGTTTATATGTACAACGACTATCTTCTCCTACTCAAACTTGGGTATGCAACCATGCAACATCTTTGGGAACGAATCCTGCTTTGGCTAACACTGTGCTTCCTGGTATATGCACTGCTCACCGATCAGAAGCTACATCGGTAGAAATGTGGAAAATTCCCTGCATTTCTCTGGATGCTGTGAAGATTATTGAATACAACATCTTGTCAATTATGAAGGAAAGCAGTATGGACTCGCGAGAATGTGTCAGCGAAAACACGGGTTGTAAAACGGGCAATGAATGTTTGTTGTTAGCCGGAAAACTGGAAAATGTGGCGTATCAGTTGAACGTCCACCTATTTGGTGAGGCATCGCCGCCCTTCCGCGTAACCTGAGGACTCAGTGGGACAATGGGTATCTTCTGCGCTGGGGAGCCAAATACAATTAAAGAGGTTGTTGGAGAAACTTTCTGTGCATATGAACATTAGGCGTTTGCCGGTAGCACTTCCAACGCTATTTGTTAGTTTAGCGACTGAGGCATGTCTTGCAGAAAGGCGCTTTCGACGGACCAGATGCGGCAGCAAACATTGGATCGAAAACAAACTTTGCCAAAGTCCTGCTGCATGGGAAATTGACTTAGAGAAGCTTCCAGCGGAGCAAGTGTTAGGTTTGCCCTTGGATACTAAAAGACACCGTCGTTTGTTGGTTAACATTTTTCGTAGAGCTACAACTATACAAGTTGTCTTGTCCACGGTGGCGAGCTTGTATGGTCCACCGAGCCTCCTGTGCGAAACCCTCTTACGGTAAATTGCCCACTTCCACATCAATGTTAGGCAGGTTTTGGTTGAGATGACGAAATTTTCTAAATGCAAAGTGGCTTGTGTAGTAGTTTCGCGGGTAGTCTTTACAGAATCTGTGGCACAAAGTTTCCACATTTTCCTCGCAGCCGGCATCCGCCAGCCCATCTGTGGAGGGGTAACATGTATTCTGTGGTTGGTTATGGTGCCGCCACGTTCGGCCGGCACAGGGAAAGTCCGACTTGATCCCACTACGGCATACCAACGGCCAAGCCTGAGTTTTCCTGCATGGAACTTATGGCGGCTCCTTTAAGAGTTCGCCTTCGTTCTGGACCCTGAAGAACGCTAGGTATTGTTTTTTTCGAAGCATCTTCCACTGCGTCGACAGCACCGGTGACCAACTCAAAACTTTTGTCGCAAACCAAGTTTTGGTGGTTCACAGTCTCACTAAGGTTTCTCGGTGGAGGTATGCACCATACAGCCGGAATGCTGCTGCCTTTTATCCCGAGGAATCGTGTTCAGGAAGAGGGTCTTGATAAGTGGCCGGAAGGTTGCCTTTTTTCAGAGGCTCTAAAGAAGGCTGTCCGACCAGTGGCGCTGCAAAGCAACTGGAATTTTATCCACTGCAATTCTAAAGTGCCACAGTGGTCAATATGTTCGTCAGTGGAAGAAGTTTAAATCGGCCTGTGATTCAATTTTGAGACCGGGTAATGCTGCTGAAGGCTGTAGCCAGGTTCGTCAGGTTCAAGGATTATTTCTTGACATTCTACGTGGAAACATTCCAATAATTTTCAATTGGAGGCGCCCCAAAATCAGGTCAGCCGCAACGAGTAAGTTCACGCATTGCGTGTAGATGGGAGATTACAAAATTGAACTTGGGTTGCTGAGAGAAAGCACCTGATGATACTGCCATCAATATTTACCACAGCAAATCTAATTCCATGGCATTGCCACTAATCACAAGGGATTGTTGGATGTGAGAGGAAGGTTCTGGATGCTATAACGCGGAGAGGCTATTTGGAAGGTCACCGGAAATAGTATTCCTTGTTGAGGGGGAATGTTCACTAACAACACCACTTGTTGGCGTCTCTTGGCCAGGCCAGAAGACAGTTATCCACTTTTCTCAGCCGGCTTAGACTATTTAAGCCCAACCTCAATCGTGGGCAGCAGAGTCTCAGATACACACTAAGGCTGTGTTCACGTGCCCGAAAATACACGTTGTTAACCCAGAAGTAGTTCACATTTTAACGGGAGACTCGGTGGTCATAGCGTTAATGACAGTCATCGGCAGAAAGAGGCATCCAAGGAGGATATCCAGCGATAATGGATTGAACCCATTAGTGGCCAAGAACGAACTGACTAAATGTTGGGAAAGTGAAAACGGGAGTGGATCCACGGTAAACTGCTTGCTCAAGATGCGACTGGCGCTTCAGTTAACCAGTGCGAAGCCGCTCGAATAGAGTTTCGGAACACACCATAATTACAATAATAATGATAATATATTTCAAATAACGAACGATGCGAACACATGCCGCCTTTACAGGCAATATCCAAATGTTATTTACTAACTGGGTCTGAAAACGTTTAGAACAAAACAAATCATCATGCCGTACAGAGCAATCCGGAGTGCGTAATTGTTTGGACACCGCTGGTAACAAATAGTGGATAAAAACTATGTCCTTAAACAGCCATGATGAGAGTTATTAAAAAGAATAATCACTCAGCATGAGGAAAATCCTAGCAACGGTGAGTCACGTAATCTGTAAGAGTGTATTGCATACCGAGTGGTGGGAACAAATGAATCTGAAGATACGTCAGTATTCAGCAAGTTTGTGCTTTCTATAGATGGCTGGTGGATGAAGGGTTCAGTACCTTGGTTAAAGGCGGGGGAAATTTAGATCTGGTGTTGTGCGGTGTCATGCGAAGCGTAGCAATTGTCTAGGTTTATAATTCTGTGGACGGAGTCATTCGAATAAGTAAAACCAGGGATGCAATTCCATCTGGCCGCTGTTGTCATATTACGGTGGAAAATGTAAGACGTTCCTCCATTAAACTATTCGATAAGATCTCGGGGCGGACGTGTCATACGAAGTTACTTTAGGTTAGCTTCGTTTTCAGGCGAGTAGTTGTCAGGAGTGGAGGAATTCGCGTGCTTGAATGCAAGCGGCATTTTGCACCAACGTTTCTCGTTGCCCTCCTAACTGAAGCTGTAAAGTTAGGAAAGTCTGTAGACTGAGATGAATTGTCTTGCTCCTGGTGATTTTGCATCTATAAGTGATAAAAGATGATAATTTGAACGATGTACAAGATCTTGGATTCTTTTGTAAATAAGAGCCAGCAACACATAAAAACCTCGTGACGTTCATGATGAAAATCTAAAGCATGATCAACAACCATCGACAGGTCCCACCCACCTCCGGTTTTGTTGATCTAGTAGAACTACCTTAGCAGAGCCTCGTAGGAACACGCAGAAATGACACGTTTTCCGAAAGGTGGTGGAAAGGTAATGATCCTGCGGAAATACCTCTTAAGAGTCGGTTCAAGGAGTGTGTAACCTTACCACAACGCAGCATGATAAGACAGATCCTGACTTCGTCATGAAAACATGGTACATTGGGAACAGAAAACACTGAACCTAGAACTGGTGCAACGACTGGTCTGTACCGAAGACTGAACACCTGAAAAGGTAGGATTAAAAAAGGTATTAACATGCGTTGGCACTCAGAGTCATAAGATATGGACTCAACTATCTGACACCGTGGTACAATTAGTCGGTGATCGTAAGAATAATTCAGCGTCTAGACAAGCATTAGCAACACTTTTAGACATTTTATTATTAACTTCGGAAAGTGAATATGGCGACCCTCAACACCCATGTTCGTACATGCCTACGGTCACCTCATGAGGCAGCCGTCTTCGCACTAGCCCCTGGTGGCGAAATTCACGAGGAGCCTGTTTGCATACTCAAGCTGTTTACTTAACTTCCACAGCCTGTGTTTACACATATGCACCGTTGTTTTGTTCTGTGGGTCTCGAGGGTGATAACCTTGGTGTGAGCAGTTGTTGTTAAAACAATGAGTGTCTAATGCCCCGCCAAGATCATGCGTTAAATTGGTGTAGAAGCGGCTCCTTTACGAGAAAACCTCTTGTAGAATGCGATCCTTCAGAGTACTTTCAGTCGTCTCAAACGTTTACATTGACTTTACATAGCCACGTTGATCATGCAGTTTCGACAGCTTTTACCGCAAGCCATTAACACTGATCTTCGATTGCGGTACGATGGAGAATGCTGCGGTTAGAACCCTTGTTCTTCTGTCATCCCAGTTTATGCTACATGCGACCCAACAAACAGCGACCCACCGGCCGAGCTACCGAGGAGATGCTGCTTCTTCTTTTACCACGTTTAATTATTCTTCCGATGTAAGTTTTCATCGTTCGCTCGTTAGCCAACTTTACGTATTTACATGAGAGATATTGACGTAAAACAAGTTTCTTCTTCACACTGTCTTAGAGTCTAGTAACCACTCTACAGTTACGTATCAGTAAGGCGTTTGCAGAGTTCTAGCGAGGGTCTCTGTCGAAGTATCTGCGATGGTACACAAACGAGCACTTAGCTAGTCTGGCTGGAATAGCATAGTACATCAGTCATGCTAACTGCAACCAATTTTTGTATATTTCCTACACCATAAGCCCTAAATCAATCTGAAACTAAGTGACAGAAGAGGACGCACTGCTTTTCTAGGGCACCGGAAGCCTTACCGTCATTCCCTGTGCCAACTTTGTAGCACGTAGGTCTTTTCTGCCTCCATTCTTTCCCTCTAGAGCCATCTGCGCTTTATGATTGACGCATCTGGTTAAAAATTGACCCTGATTTCTCGAGTTCCAGGTGGTACCATGGTGTGCAAGCGGGAGCTGTCGACTCCAGGAATCGGCCTTGCGTGATTTTGACAGGCTCGGGAGCTAAACGCTAGTTCATTGAGCTTGTTGAATACCCACAGGTGCGCCGCCTGGAAGGGGCCTGATTGCCGAGCCATGTGGAAGTTATGTATCTGACAAATTGTAACCATAAACCGACACGTGGACTGCACGGCTGGCAGGTCATGAGTGAGAAACAGCGTAACACGGCAACGTGGTAAGTGACACAAACACTTGAACGAGTTCCTTAGGCTTAACAATTCCACCGAGACCATTGAGGTCGGCATCAAGTCGGAAAGTCGCTGAACCTCGGGGCGTCTATTTCTGGGGGTTATTTGCCGCTTCTGATTCATTGCACGACGGCCTGGCGGTACACTGCCCCCATGACTCAGGTTTCCCGCAGTGCAAACTTTGCCAGCTCTCAAGCTTGTTGTTCTGATTCTAACGGGTGCACTACTTTTATATACTTATTCCTTGCCTTGCATCCCTAACAAGTGTCCGACTTTAGGTGGAACCGTAACGTTCACGGCATTTTTTAAGGGTGACCAAATTCTGTGCCACATAAAACACGAAGTCCACTTTCCCGTTCACGGTTTCCCCTCTTGATTTTTCGTTAAGCGGTCAAAGCGTAAGAGTACAATCCCAACAAATTGCAACTCGCGAGGTACAGGCGCGCTAAAGACTGTGATTTCACCCTTATGGTCTCGCTCGCAACACGCAGGATATCGGGATTCCATTGGTGCTGAACTTGATTGCAAGGACGTGAACGCCAGACATGGTGTCCGATGCAGATCAACTTCCCAGATTTATCGTTTGGAGATAGGAGGCTATGAGCCTATATTAATCCCTTTCCGGTAGGTCTCTGTGTTTGTCCGGCCCCCTTTTGAACGGGTCGACTGATGACACGGATCCCACCTCTTCTGGGAGCCAGTTCCAGGATATGATTGCTCGACGCGAGAACCAGTACTCCAAGGAGACTACGTTCATCCTTTGCCTTTGCACTCTGCCGTTGTGCCCTCTGGGGTGTCCCGACCCAGTGGGAAGGAAAAGAGAAGGTGGATAAAGTTCAAAGTCATTTCTTAGGATCCTGTATGGCATGATTAGATCTTCTCTGTGTCTGCGGCAGAATAAGGAGGAGAGGCTTGGCCCCTTGGGTCGGTTTTCGTAGGTGAGACCAGCCCTTGTAGAGACTGCGTGAGCGACTGCCTTCTGAACCCTTTCCAGAAAGTCTGAGTCACGTCTCAGACAAGGGTTTGTCACCCATGTACGGCCTCCTGGATTGGACCTAACGAAGGATGCGCATAAGATGGTGAGCATATCACCATTTGTTTTCGTAAAGGCTCGGCGTGATGCCCAAATTATCTCAAGACTCCGAGCTACGACTAATCGATAATGTCCAGGTGACATTTTGACCATTCTATACTCGGACAAAAATCCACTTATACCTATTTGAGCGTAAACATACCACTTCACCCGGCCGACAAAACTCAGCGTGGTGTCTTGTTGTATTGCAGTTAAAAGCCTAAGGACTTATTATCGACTTAGGCCGGCAGCTGAAACCACTGAAGTTTGTATCTAGTTATCAACAGGGCGACATGCCCGATAGATTTTCATGTGAAAGCAGTGATATGTTTTCAAGCTTTGGGACGCCACGACAGCAAGTCACCGCGTTATAGTATCAGCTAGTTGGGCACACACTAGAAATGGTAGGATAATTTAGGGGTGCGATTGAAGGTGAGGTGCTTACGAAGCTATATGGAAACGAAGGATGACTTTGTCCAATGGTCATAGAGGCGCCAATGAACAACTGTGGTAGTCATAAGCTACATACGTATTAAGAGTATTTCGGTCGATTTAAACTGACTATTTAATGGGCACAAGGAATTCAGTGCGAGCTTGTTAGTTGGTCGGTGGGAGTCAATGGGAAGACCTGCAAGGCAGGGCCCAATCACAACGTACCGTGGTATGTTGACCTCGTCCCCCGAACCGGACTATTTCGCGACCGCAAACGTTCGTTTGCCTCCAGAGAGGACCCAATTTAATGTTGTCTGGTCGTGAGTATTGGCCAAGTTCGATCGAAAATTTCTTATTGTGGTCACCAGGTTGAGATGCTCAATATCGCGGTGTTAGTTTCGTGGAGGTTACTTGGTCGAAGATTGACTTTATTTAGTACTTCCGAGGCGGCATCTTTCGTTGCGAGCCTCAGCATGCTGGTAATGTCCGTCCAGCCATTCGAAAGACTCAAATAAGTACATAAAAACTGCTTGGTGTGAGTAGAGCGAACCCAATGTATTCAGAACCAATTTAAACAATATAACGAGGATTAGGAGTAAACTTTCTGACTATTAAAGCACAATAAAGATGCCAGTGTCTCCGTGGTTTATTTTGGAATAAACGAAGCTGGCACAATTTTATGTAGCACAAACGAAGGAAGACAACATTGGAAAGACCTAAAGGACTAAAAAGCAAACTGGTGGCAACTATATCGTAGTGTCAGCCACGTTTTTGATATTCACTTGATCGAATAGTTCGTATAAGACAGTCTGTTGAATGAATGTCGCTTAACTTCGGAGGAATCCACATTGACCAGCATACTTCGACTTCAGTGGTGGTGGTAGTTTCACCACACTCCTGTTCAGCAGGCTTCAGTTGCTCCCTAGATATATGTTTCTGGTCAGCGATAGCTTGTGCCTATAGAGGCATCTTTGGCAGGAACAACTTACGAAAATTGAAACCAAACTGGTCCTATTTAGGTCCCACATCACTGGTTATCAGATCATGCCCATCTTGAGTAGTGTGAGATGTCAATATGCTCATTCAAAACTGTGGAGTTGTTTATCGGAGCGTATGCTTCTTCCTCTGGTGGGACAGTGACAACGTATTTCCGTATAACGGAATTAAACAACTTCCGATTGCCAAGCCCGATCAAGTTCGAGTGTCCTACTCAATGACAGAGGTAGTGTGATAATCGAACTTTCAATTGTTCTACGGCCATCACAGAGCTGGTATGGCGTGAAAACTTGGGTGCACAACACATAGTTGCTGTCTAGCTTCTTGAAAGCATGCAGAAAAAGGTGCGAGATTGAAATTATGCATTATTGGGACCGGGTGATGCCAGGAAGGTGTACTACATATTTTGTGTTATACTTCCATGCGCACTACATTGAAGAACTTACCCCTGACGGTCTTTATGCCTGTAAAGACTCTTCCTGTTATTAGACAGCATGGAATGACGCCTGCATGACCGCCGATGTATTCTTATTCATACACACAAAGACTTCTGGGACACTTCTGATTTCACAATAGTAATGACCCAAATAACAGTTCACGACTGTGGGGAAATAATCGAGTGATGTGGGTGAATATGTGATCGCCCGCAACTTTAAAACTAGAATTCTGAATTCTGAGGTGTCTGGCGAACTGTATGTTGTACATTCAGCTAAACGATAGTGCGAAAATGTCTGTTAACCAAAGAGGGGGACTTTGTGTCAAAACCACTTGCAATACTCGTAGAGGTCCATAACTTCCAAACGTATACTACGCAGCTGTTCACAAGTGTCAACGAATTCGTGCCCTATTCAGTGACCATCCTGCAACTCAGGCCCGTAGCATTTGTCAAACCGTCCGTCACATATTTATACTCAGGGGTTGGTATATGAAGGGTGACAAACTTGATTTAGTTCTGAGACCTACCTGTTACGATATGAATCAAACTGGATGATAATTCGTTTCCCGTATCATAGATATTTGATGTGAGCAGTGCAGTGCCACACCTGGGATGCGACGGCTAGTGCACCAAAAAGGACATTTCAATTGTCAGTCCGTTGCCATACGAGATACAACATGCAGCGGTCTACTTGCGTCTGGGTGGAGGTCAGGCTGCAGGTGCCCTAAACGTAATTTCGCTTGGCCGTGGCCGGCACCCTAAAGGTAAACTCGAAAAAGGTTTGAGAAAGCTGATGGCAGAAAACGTGGTGTCAGTTCCCACCAGGAACAACTACTGCGAGGATAAAGGGGTCTCACCGCCTCACAGTTCTCCAGTTAACTGTGTCACTAGCAGTGCACACCATCGGTTTTGCAGTGTTTAATCTGCCTTATGATTTTTATTTCTGCGATGTGATGGCCTCTTAAGTTACGGCTTGGTCCACTGCTAAGCACGGGTTGAATGACCGACTTTGTCATCTGGCGCGAACGCCTAGAAATTGTAAGCTCACATACTCATGCAGGGGAAGATATCCCAGTTGTTCTATGACATTGATTACAATATCAGCTTGAATAGCCTGTTAATTTCACGTGAAATAGAGGGCAAGGGGAACAGTTTCACCTGCTAACGGCCGGTTGAAAGCCAGATAGACGGCAGTCGAGCCTTGAAACCCATTTTTGTGTCACTTTTCAGTTTTTCACACAAAACTGCCTGGCGGTGGAGCACATTGAATTCCCGCACGTTTAACACGAAGACACTAGTCGCCGTTCCACTTGGCGTGTGCTTGACGGTGTAATCTGGCACGTTGAACCATGGATACCTTCTGCTTTTCTGCACAGCTCTGGTTGCAAGCAAGCATAGGCGGTGGCTGACCATGTCCCTCATCCTTTTACTTTGAGAGATTTGAATTGATTTCAGAGATATCCTGGCCTCAAATGAGTTTGCGCCGGGATAAGAAAACACACAGCATAATTGAGGCCAATGGAGATGCTAGGCATAAGAATGTTAAGGTTTTCAAGCCCGATTTTATCTGACATCTAGCATTGAATATACATCCTTGGTGATGCTGCATACCTTAACGTGAACAGTATGAAAAAGGATTGTCACTGGTCCGCAGTTCGTTCAAATGTTCATTCCCTTGCACCACAATACCTAATTCTGATGGCGTAAATCTATATCGCTGTGAATGATAACACCTGAATAGATATTCACTTGGAGTACATGATTATGTGGAAACGTACCGATTCTCGACATCGTCAGTGTGGGTTCTTTTGGTCTCCGATGCTATAAGCATAAGCATAAGAATTTATGGTAAAATAGGCGTTTATCTGGCGTAATGAGGCGTTGTGAAGACGAATCAAACATGTCGATTGCTTGTAACGGAAGTTTGGAATTTTGCGTAACCTTGGTACCATTGATGGTAAGAAAGAAGGTATGACTGAAAACAATCCAAACTTCAACACTGTATACGCTGAAAGGCGGTAGTTTCTTGTTCATTTCATAACCTCTGAAATGTTCTGGCGTTTTTAATCGAATTTAATGACCTCCCTTCCGTACCATTCAGGTCTCGTAAAATCTTGTGCATTTTCCAAAATACTTCAATGCGATGATGCCTGTAAACCGGCTTCTCTCGTGTTAAACTACTAATATGAGAAGAAAATATTTATTTGTTTATCCATATCACCTTATGAAATTGCAGCAACTGAGTCTTAAGTCCTTCCTACATCAGTGGCTCGAAGAAAGAGACCAACAGACATAGGCTATGGCCAGCGGTCTTAGTGGCCTCCTATGGACTTTTGATGACAACAATGCCAGAAAGGAAGTGGTCGACAGATACTTGTTATCGCCACCCCCCATGGTTTCTCCGACACTGAACAAGAAATATGACTATTCCAAACAAAAATTCTTCTTCAATAACACAGTGGTAGAACCAATGGAACTGTTGTTTTCTACGCACACGGCGCAAAGATTTAATTTTATGGTCTCTGAACGATCTTAATGCTTTTGCTCTTAACCTGGGCTCGGCCAAGGCCTTCGGTAGCGTCCCACGTTGCGCCATGCTCACTTAGCTTGCAAAAGTGGGTATCACTGAACCGCTCACAGCACGGTTTACCTAGAGGACAGAGTTCTGCACTAAAGTAAACGGAACTCGGTCAACCTCGAGGAATACAAGAATGGAAGCTTCTCGAGGAGAGATCCTTAGGCCACCTCCACTTCCACTATTCCTAAACGACCTTCCCACCAAAATATCGTCCACCCTCCTATTTGCCGATGATATCAACATATGGAGGACAGCGGGCGAGGAAGAGGGTCCTAGGATACTCCAGAATGATCTGTTGCAGATGGAGTCCTGGTCGGCTGCAAACGGTTTAGGCTTTGACCTGGAGAAGTGCGAGGTGATGTATCCTCGCACACCGGAGGCGATGAAAATCAGCTACACTCTTAACAACTATGCAGTCGCCAAGATACTCGCTAAACCTTTCTGACACACTGGGCACTACTGGTAATTGTAAGGGAATGGCAGCAAAGGCAAACGCCATCATGCACTTTCCGAGAAGACAGCCCGGATCGTTAACCCCAGAATTATTCACCATGGCATTTAAAACCTATATTAGACCACACTTGGGGGTGTTCATCTTGATGGTCCCCCTCCCACTACTAAAGAGAGACGCAAATACTCTCAAGAAGGCACAGAGAAGAGTGATAAGGTCGGTTGTTGGACTAACAGGCAAAAAATATACCCAACGCCTCAGAAAACTCAACTTGCTCACGTTAAGCTATCAAAGGGAACGAGGTGACCTAACAACAGCCCACAAGATTATTCACCAAGCGGACCACCCAAATAGGTCAGCGTTATCGGTCCCAAACCGATGGTCCTGTGGGAACCCTATTCGCATGCCCCACCATATGGTAAAGACGAGAGTGAGCTCTGACTTTTCTCCCACAGAGTATGTTTCTTATGGAGCGCTCTGCCAGAGGAAGTAGCCAGAGATACATCAGTCGACTCCTTCAAACGACTGCCGGATGCTTATGTGAGCGAAAATGGCTTGCTTGTCAGTAGCAACTGATGATATGTTCTCCCGCCCCTGTATTCTCCAACCCTAGTATCTCCAATAAGACGCGTCTCTCCTCCATATTATTGCCAGTAATACTTCTTTCCACAGGTACTTTTCACCCCTCTTTTCTCATTCCCCATTCACCCTATTTCTAGCACTTTTTGGGCAACGCTTAATAACAACTTGTAGGTGCTTACAAGAATAGGAATTCCAGACGGTCGATTGATCTCACCAGCAACTATGCTGTCCCCCTCCCCCAAAGAAACAGAACAAACTACAACTTGCAAATAAAATACCTTCAAATAGACGATCACTAACTCCAAAGTTATAAGCAGGAGAAACGCAGACTTCTGAGATCATCGTAGGAGCACAACCGAACAAAAAGAACTGAGACTCAAGGCTTAGAAGCGAGAGCTCAAAAACTAAGAGTTTTCCCTACTCACATAATTGATGTTGGATGTTGGATGCTGTGTCGGCTTGTTTTACCTATCAAAATCGTAAGGTCAGTTGGTACTAAATGATGTAATGCTGAAAGTTGACTTCTGTTAATGTTGCATACCTACGCTGTGTTGCCTTTGCAAACTATTTTGTGTTGGTCACTTCTTCTGTTTGTATATTTAGAGATATTCTTCGAGTCTTGTTGTGTTATCTGTCCAGTTAGTTTCAGAATCGCAACTAACAATTTTTGTAGCCACAACTATGTTCAGTACATCACAGGGTAGCAAGATAAGATGTACGGAAGTAACAAAAATCTTTTATCAACACTATGGTTAAAGTTGGCACCCTGGGAATGTACTTTTAGCCTTAGTTTTTAGAGCCTCCAGCTGTCGACCTTCATTGTTGCGGTGATACTCAATGATCGACGTTGATATGTTGGTCAGTATATGACCCTGCTATATCCTTCGAGGGTATATACAGAAAGTAATTAGTTGAATTTCTGAAGAAAAATGAACAGATTAACTGATAGGTTTTGGTAATGGTCTGATTATCCCAAAAATTAAAATTCTGATTTTCCGGGCATTTTCTTGTTCAAAGCGTTACTACCTCGTACATCCAATTTCACACCATGGGAATCTGTTTTACCATTTTATTTTTTCTTAGTCAATCATAACTAAGTTTTGAATCCTTGGTTGAGTGGATTTCACGTAAATGAGCAACGTAAGCCTAACCTGAAGTCGTATTATACGCAACTTAATAAGTTTAAGCATCCTAGTAGTTTCCACCTCAACATGTAAAGCTCCTCAACACTTCCTTTCTGCTATTAATAATCTGTTAAAAGTTATCATCATTTCCACCATTTCGAGCATCCTATTAGCCGGTTAATGTAAAACAACAAAGTTTGATTCCACTCAGTTTTCATCACATTATGAATTTACTTTCGAATGCTTTCACGCGTTCGTAACTTCCTTTTTGTGTTTGTATCTGGTTTTAAGTTGCTGTTGCAGGTGAGGGTAATTTCTTCCATCAACTGAGTGACTTTGACAAGATGTACTCCACAAGTATTGTAGTGCTAGTTGGTGACCTGAATGTATAGGTTAGGCGTCTACGCCTAAACAAGGGCCGTTTAGGTGGCCGACGAGGGATGACCTCAGCAGCTTCTCGCAAATCACCTATTGTTACCCAGTATGAACTTCCGGTACAGTTACCGTTGCTGTTTATATCTGGCATCTTCCTTCTGCCACTTAAGCTTGGACTCAAATAGACCATATTACAATCAGCTAACCATTGGGTGGGTGTGTTCACCACCGACACTCCTTTTGGACCACCTGGCTGGACTTTTATCATACCTTATTTTGTACCAGGTTCTTGTTACGTTTTGGTTATCGTCAGAATATTCATCCTTAACCGGTCGATGTAAGTACACTTGTTGCAACTAAATACCAAACTAAGGCTAGCTTTCAAATCTCCAAAAAGCATAAGTAAGCAATAGTTGTGCCCACAAAACACCGTGGAAATGGAGAGTAAAGCTGCTTGTGGTTTTAAAGAATATTCTACATATAATCATTAAGTATCTGCAAGCTCCTTATAACATCTTGATCCTATTCAGGGTATTCTGACAGGTAACGAGTACAATGGTGAGCGAAATGTCTTACTCAACAGATCAGACAGCATTTGTGTAAGGATCATGAGGTCTCGTAGTAGGACTCATGAGTCAGGTGGAAGAAGCAGCTTCATCTAGCAATAGTTCGAAGCTATCTTAAGTCATCAGAGCCACCGACAGCAAAAAGCCATGTGTCAATGGGACAGCCTATTGAATAGGTGGTACCCTGATATCCGGGCTCCTGAAATCCTGGGTGGAACACTTCGAGAACAGTCGACTGCTCCGACAACGACCTCACTGTTTTGTCCTGCTTATTCATCTAATACGAACAAAGCGGAGGTTCGTAGGGGATCCTAAGTTCCAAAACGCCATAAGGAACCCGTTCCAAACAACCCACTCGCTTCAGTTTTCAGGATGACTGTGAAAATATAGCCGGTGACCTGACTATCTTGTTTGGGAAAGTATAGCAGACACTCGTCACGTGTTCATCTTCCGCCAGATGCTTGTACATCGTCAAACATATTCCAGACCAATTATCTTTGTATTCCTCGATATTAGGACTGCCTATGTTTCACTGGATAGGGCTGTGCTCTGAGATTATTTGTTAAAGACGGATGCCTCTGAGAAGCCTCATACTTCAACACCTCAGAGTGAAGGCTTGTAACTATCTCCATTTTTACAAACTAATAATGGTACTGGGCAGGGCTTCGCGAATGTATCGCTCCCCTTTGACTGTTCCATCGATGACGTTCTAGTAATAGCCCTAGCGTGATGATGGCGTAGACCAGGAGAAAAACGTCTGTACACCAAGTATGTGAATGATGTCGTGTTATTGTGCGACAACAAACAAGCTAGTGAAATTTCCATCAGTTAGTGATCAGTGTCTTTAGTCATGATATATGCCTTGCACCATCTAAGTGCTTCGATAAGATTGATGAAAACCTGCACCTGGACTCACCCTTGGTGGTTGATCGCTGGAAATTTTCACAAAGTTTGTGTTTCTGGATAGTTGTATGAGTGCTGGTGATATAACATTAGATCTTGGTACCCATGTACCAAGTTCATATCGTAATAAGACAAAAATAAATAGGTAGACGTAATCCTTTGATGTATTCCACAATGCAAAGGCTTTTCCTAGATCTTAGCTTATACAGTTTTTATACCATCGTACTGCATACACAGTTTTACTGTCCTCTAATAATCACTTTCTTTTTAGTTCAAGGAATATCATCAAATAATATCCATGCCTGACCATCTGGATTGTAAGCAAATAAGTGAGGTTTTACCGGAAAACGGGGAGGACATCGTTACTCCATGGGAAGTATCGACAAGTTCAAGCAGCGGAGTTGACTATGATAATCTTATTGTTCGGTTTGGATGCTCAAAAATCAACAGTGATTTGCTTCAACGACTTTCAAACATTTGTCCAAAACCGCTTCATCACCTTTTGAGACGTCAAATTTTCTTCTCTCATAGGTAAACTGTAACTTCCTGAATAAATTTGGTTAAGGGATTTAGAACAAATTATATTGCGCATTGAGCAGAAAAAGCCATTCTTTCTGTATACAGGTAGGGGTCCTTCTTCAGAATCCCTACATCTTGGGCATGTCATTCCATTCATTCTGAATAAGTTGTAGTTAATTTCACAGTCATATTTTTTAGGTGGCTTCAGGACGTCTTTGACGTTCCTCTCGTAATCCAGCTAACTGATGATGAGAAGTTTTTGTGGAAAAATCTGTCCATTTCCGAAGTTCGTCATCTAACTCGTGAGAACGCGAAAGATATTATTGCAATGGGTTTTGACCCTAAGAAGACGTTTATTTTCAGTGATTTTGAGTACATGGGGTACGTCTCTTTGCGTTTTTAACTTTTATTGACTGGGGTTTTATTCGATCATTTTTTCCCCAGTAATTTTTTCAAACCAAATGTAAGACCTCTCCCGTCAACTAGTAATTTACAGCTAGTGTTTAATAACCCCCAGAAGTCCCCGTTTTTCTGTACTTTCATATTCATTAATGTATCTGTTGCATTGTATATAGGGCCTGATGTTCTCCTTCTTCAGCCATAATTGTCGTCGTTCTCCTTTTAAAAATCAGATTAGAATCTTCTGACAAACGTTTTCTTTATATCACCCAAGGTTGTAGTCATTTGACAAGTGATCATGCATCTCTTTTTACTTGTTTGTATCAGATAGTTCAATTTCATGCCATATGTCGTGTTCATTCTGCTAATCGACTGTACTATTGCTGTGCATGCAAGCTCATGGAAGTGGACAACAGAAAGAATCATAAATTTCCTAAACTAGCCAAATGTAACTAAGCAGTTGTCTGGACTTAAATACTGTTCGCCTGTTATATTCACGAGCATGTCTTGTAAATGGATATTATATCTATTTAAAGCTTTATATATCTAATTCTGGACTTTATTTTAACGAGATTTTTATCTTTGGTTCCGGAATTATTTCTTGTGCTTTTTTACAGCTTGGGATACTTTTGAGTAAGATTATTAAAGCTAATTTTCTCTTCTTCAGCAGTAGAAAGACAGCATCTTCAGAAGTGTTGATCATTGACACCAACGTTTTGTAAAGTTTATAAGTCCAAGGCAACATCTGTCGTCATCTGATCAAGCTGTTTTTTTTCAGTATCTTGATAACTGACAAACTCTTTACCTATTCATAAATCCTTATCATTTACGACTCATGAAATTATGGCTACATCACTTATTATCGTAGTCTCCTTTGTATTGGATATTGGTCAACTGCAGCACTATAGAATAGTATATAGGTCTAGGTTGCTTCACTTCCCGACTACCCAGTATGACAGGATAAAACGAAGGAAAGTAAAACAAATCACGACAACATGAGCAGACGAAGTCTGAAACACGTGAATTTATATGAAGTTCAAAATTGAGAGAAGTACCAGATGTCTTTACATCATTCTAATTGATTTTCAGCTGCGCCACCTAACGCTTCAAACTACTGGTTTTTATCATTTTGTGGATCTCAGTCAAAAAGCCTACAATTTACCTCTTTATACTAACAGTCCTTGAGTTCATGGATTGATAGCATGTCTTGGTCTAGTTTTCTTTAATTTTTATCAGTTTAGTCGTATATCAGCCTGTCATTGCCTGTTGATTTCGTACGCGATATGTCTCAACAGCCTTACCTGATGCTATTTCAATAATTAGTTAGCTGACTATTTGTATCTAAAACCCTACGTCCAGCTTCAGCGTTCCTTACTCACTAATTTCTCCAAGCGCTAGCGACACTAAATATATTTATGATCGCCCACCTGCAATCTTAGTTGCCTAGCCGGCTGACAACTGCCACCTTGGCGTAGTGGTTGCTTTTGTATATTGTGATAACCCAATGGGTTATATTAAATGTGAAGATTTTTCCTTGAGGTACTGCTAAGCCAGAAACGCTTGCTTTTGTCGTATATTTCAGTGTCATACTCATGTAGTTACATTTACCAAACATCTGATGCCCAGAAAAACGTAATGCAGTAGAGTTAAAAACAAAATTTAAAGTTTACTTATCATGCCCTTGTTTTCATCGTCTAATCTAAACTATTTGAACTGGAAGTCAAACAAGTAAGCTCATAGTGTATAATTTAGCACCAGGGGACACTAGCACATATATGTGGTATAATTGCCTTTCACCGTCCGAAGCTACTGATCAAACTCATTCCTGGTAATATAAGCCAGTAATATACATTCAGTCTTTCTTTGTAGAAAGGGATGAGTTGTGGTAATAAGGTAGTTTTCGGTACAACGCTATGAAATACGTAGTTGCTTGTCCTATTTATATACACTACAGTTTTCTGTTTGAATGTGTTTATTTAAAT
The DNA here is from genome assembly GCA_944470555.2 of Heterobilharzia americana. Classification (NCBI taxonomy): domain Eukaryota; kingdom Metazoa; phylum Platyhelminthes; class Trematoda; order Strigeidida; family Schistosomatidae; genus Heterobilharzia; species Heterobilharzia americana. The sequence goes on from OX104128.1 coordinate 49,638,805, forward strand.
CGGATCTACCTAAAAACTGAACTCGTGATTTCGCCTAACATATCAGCTTTTGTCGTGATTATTGCTTCCCTACTTCTATGGTCCTCCATCTCTTGATGTCCTACTTATCATGCAGTTAGTTGTTGTCATGATCTCCAGATATCTTGTTACTAAAGTATTCTTAAAACACCTCCAAAAACCCTTCTGTCTATTTGCTTTTAATCAAGGTATCTGATAGAGAAAAAAATTGTGGGGTCGCAGAGCCCATGGGACATCTGCTTGAGGCCTGTTACACAGTCTTTTGCAGATTGCTGTCTTGAGATTTGGTTGTTCTAATGTCGATTCGAGAAAACAGATACCACCGGCATCGGAAGACCATGGACTAGGGAGGAGTGTACTGTTTTTGGAACCGACCTTTTCTAAACCATGGTTTCCACAGAAAAGGCAGCATCAGTGTGGGACTGTTGGTCATCCGCTGAAAATACCTTACTGCTGTCACATCCCAATCTACCATCAGTACGACTTTGCCCTCGGATCTCCATCATAGTTTAGTAATTTAAACTAGAGCGGTAGCTGCTTTCCGTCTTACCATTATCCAACAGACCTTTCTGGCATGGTAGGACCTCAAGGGAACGAGCGTACCAGCCAGTGTAGCTCATTAGGTCATTATGGTACACAAGCCCGACCACTACCTCAGGGTAGCAGCTGTCGGTCGGGAATCAAGCTCTTAGTCTTGAATTATTTAATCAAAACTTAGTCACTCCTTTCTTTCTAATGATTTACGTTACTTAAAATTCACTCAACACACATGTGAATGGGTTAGTGTTTCAACAGTAAGATTTCGTAGCTCAAGTATCGAAGTCCAGTAATACATAGAAAGTTGCCAAGCCATTCCAAAAATGGAAATCAAACAGAAAGTTTGTACAATCATATTTATGTTGGTGTACACTCAGTTTTTGATTAAAATTTTCCCTTTCAGAACATGCCCAAACTTTTATCGTACCATTTGTCAAATACAACGCTTAGTTACATACAATCAAGTCCGTGCAATTTTCGGTTTCAATGATAGTGATTGCATTGGAAAAATATCTTTTCCAGCTATTCAAGCAGCTCCTTCATTTGCTCAATCTTTTCCATCAGTCTTTCAAAATATTAAAAAGCCAGAGGAGGTGGGCTGTTTAATCCCATGCGCTATCGATCAAGACCCATACTTTAGAATGACACGAGATGTTGCTCCTCGCCTTGGACTGCCAAAACCATGTCTTATGTACTCAGTATTCTTTCCTGCCTTACAAGGGAATCAAACAAAAATGAGTGCAAGCAATCCAAATACGTCAATATTTCTAACAGATACACCGAAACAAATTAAAAATAAGGTAATTATTGGTAGTTATCCAATGTTTTCGTAACATCCCCAGGTATTATGCAACATGAACCATGTGTACTTAGTGTACCTTTTCACATGTAAACGGATTTTTATGAAGGTATATAATGCTATTGTTGCCTTTGATGTGAGTGACTTAGACTGGAACCTCGGAGAAAATTAATATGAGCATAAAACTTGAGCACTTTAGTACTATGTAGTTCCATTTTAGTAGATTTATTAGACATATCACACAGTGGGACAGTATTATTTACTCGATTACGTTTCGGACATAATTTGTTGTCCATAGTCATATCAACATAAGTACACAACTTTGAAACATTCGTAATATACTCTTAATTTTCTCCCCCCGTTTCGTGATATGGATAGTAGAATTTTCCATATATACGGAACAGATGCTGAGTCATTCCTGTTGCGTGTATTCGGTATTGATTCGATAATCGAAGATTCAGTTATTAATCTCTCCCTCTACCTCACTATGTTAGTTGTTAAGGCTTTTCACCCTATCCCTTCCTATTGTGTGCTTGTGTGTAGTTGCATGCATAGCTATGGTCCAGCTTGTTTCTAACTTCTTTATCTTACTAAGATGTAGGATCCACCAATTTCGATCTAGTTAAGTTTTTGTGTTTGGATAGCCTAATTGACCCACCAATAGTTTCTTTGCACATATTAATTCAGTAGTCAAAGCAATCCACTTTACCAATGAATCAAAAATTGATGAAGGGGAGTTAGCGAAGTTGGATTGAAGAATGAAAAGAAAACAAGGCGGGAATTAATACACATGTCTCTGGGAAACCTTCACACTAGAATCGTTGCGTAGACTCCGAATCATGTCACCTTGTGTCAGTTGAAATTAACTCAGTAAAATATCGAAATAACAGGACCAAGAAACTTACTAGTAAAACAGAATGTATTAAAGACACCTTACTCATCAATAATTACCTTCCTAAATTCATTAATAAATTTCTTAGTGCTCGTAAGAAAAACATGATCGATGTCAGTAACAGAGGCGTTGATATTAACATTGATAATAATACTAATAATAGTACCGTTAAGTGAAAACTAAAAACATCTACAGTATTATCATACAAGGAAGGCACGTCAGAAACATTGCATCGGATTCTGAATAAGGCCGCGATTAAAGTGACCTATCGACAAATTCACTTGGAAATAAACTTTTATAGGCTATAAGATCTCAGGTATCCAATGAAGCAGAATAATTTAGTTAACCAAATCCCTTTTAACGACTGCCAGGTCAAATGCATAGATCAAAGTATTCGACCAGGGTCAGTTAGACTATTCGAGCACAAAAACCCAACTAGATCAAAATTTGTAGATTCTAGTAGGACAAAGAACTGAGCAACAAGTTTGGCCATAGCTATGCATGCAATAAAACAAAACCATACAGTAGGATGGGGTAGGGTGAAAATCTTGAATTCCATATTACATTTGTTTATTTGATTGATAACACAGTGATACAGTATTATTTACTTGATGACGTTTCGAGCATAAACTTCTACTCATCATCGTATCAAAGTAACCACACTACTTTCGACATTTGATTTTTAAAGTCCTGTCACCTGATATCCTTTGTTTTTGGTGGTAAAATTTTCCATATCTCTGGTATAGGTGTTGCGTCATTTCTATTACATGTGTTGCGTGTTGTTTTCATGAGCGAAGACCCAGTAATCAATCTCTCTCCCCACCTAATTATATTGGTTTTAAGTACAATGGCTTTATCCCATCTTATTATATGTTAATACATGCATTGCAATAGCCAATATTTTTTTTCTAGATGATTGATCTTATTCAGGTCTCTTTTTCTATATTTGGTTAAATTCCTATTTTCGGCTATTCTAACTGACCCCGACCGGCTGGTTTCACCCATGTATTTAACTTCTTAATCATTATATGAAATTTGATAGATTAGATTATTTTTCTGAATTGGTTCTATTGGATCCTTGAGGCAGCCGACAAAGTTTATCTCTGAGTGAGTTTGTAGGCTTAAATGCCATCCTAATTCCAGCTTTGTTGATGAGACGATCCTACGTAAAGTTTCTGATATACCTTCCTTATAGGGTAACACAATGGAGGCTGTGAACTCCTTTCCACTTGTGTTGTCATCATTATTCGTGCTCGTGTTACTGTTATTATTTGGTTCCCTGTTTGTTCCTACGAATTTCTTAATGAAGGTTGGAGGATACTTATTAACTATTATTGCTTCTTCTACGTGCTTTATTTCCTTGTGTAGGCCCATGTACTGACTAGTCAGTTTTCCAGCTCTATCACTTAGACATTCGACTAAACATGCCTCGGTTGACACTGAGTTAGATGACTTGAAGTCTAGATACCTGTTTGAATGTGTCGGTTTTCTGTTGTGCTTTGTCTTTTCAGTGTTAACGCATACTGTGCTTTAACGTGTTCAGCAGTTTCTGCATCCACCGAGCTTAACGCTACTTCTATGCTATGTATGACATCTTCTGGTTTTAGATAACCTATTGCCACGTTGAAGTTTAGTCCTTTTTCGAGTATTTTCGTCTCAGCGGAGCTTATGTTTCTTGATAAGATACTGACTACTCATCAAACATCGGTAAAACAAAGTGAGTAGTCAATCTCTCAACCGGTTGTAACACTGAGCTACGGTTTGAAATCTATGAATTCATGCGAAACTCCAGGTTCATAGTTTTCTTTTATATGGTTCCAAACATCCAGTACAAATTACTAATGGTCAAAAACAAACTCAGTGATCAAAAAGTTTTGAATGTAAGTTGGTATGAACACTGAATATGTTGCGAAAAGAGACAAACATAATCAACATAAGACAGCCTCATTGCATAACGGTTCCACTAGTTACATATGTCAGTATATCAATTTTACTCCAGTTTTAGGCTCAGCTCCAAGTTCCAGACTGGATGCCGTTTTTTGGACATTATCGTCTCTTAACCTGGGGATCGGTCCCCTCATGAAGCAGAAAATATCTTTTAGCAACGCAACCGCATGGAAATGAATACTCCTCGAAGAGCACTGTGTTAGCGCTCCCTCAAAACTGATCAGTGAATTCCCTCTCCCAAATGTCAGGCTTCAACATATTCGCGTTCGCTGGGTAATCGACTCGTCGACTACACTGACCTCCCCATGAGCAGATGTACATGGGGTATGTCTCACTGACTATCCACAAGCCACGAAAGAAACACAGGCTTCTCACAAGCTGCCTGAGAAATAGGCTGCAACGAACGATACTCTGCATTCTAGACTAAATACCGCTCCACCTTTGCTAGGTAAACCACACCACCTCTCTTGGAACTGCTCCAACAACAGTGACTACCGGAATTACGAAGCTGTATCCCCTTACCTTTTATTGGTACACTGGGCGGAATCCTGACGGTCACCTGGCCCATCCGTGCTTTAGAGATCCGCACCAGTGATCAGTGCATAAGGACCTCGTCGACCGCTGAGTCAACTATGAAGGTGTTTCAGTTAGAGTGCGAAGGGCTCACGAGATGCTCATCGTCGTTGCGTAACTAGGCTCGATCAGTTTCACTGGTGCACACGTCATCTCCGGCCTTCGCAACCAGCAGCTCAAACAAACGCACCACTTAACCGCGCCATGTAGAGCTTCACACTGATGCCCTGGCACGCAACTGTGGCAAGGCATTTGACTACCTGGAGAGTATCATAGTTACTTCCGCCAGGAAATCTAGTACTGCTAGTGGGTTGAAGATGAGATGTATATGCATCTGCATCACTGTGATCAATTTTGAGCCTTGTCAATTACGGTTCCCAACCATCTGTTTCAATTAGCACCTAGGCCTCAATAAAGAAGTCCATATGAGGCTGTATATGGCTCAAATCTACAACCAAAAACTTTTCAAATTGGTGCCATTCTTTAACATGTCCATACCACAGCTAGTTTCAGCTAAAGCCTACTTCAGCTAATATAGCGTTCTAGGTATAGATGATGGTTAGATATTTATGAAAAATGTGAGTAAGAAGGATAGTCTTTTCAATGATGAATGTAAATCGATCCGATTGATTAGGACACATCTAATATAAGTAAAGATTACAAGCACTGCAGAGTGAGAGGACATTCAGAGTACGGTTGGGATAAAATGAAGTAGAGGGTGGGGTGATGAAGCCATGATATAATGTCAGTTATTGAGTTTTGTTGTGATCTATGTAACCTTACTAGTGAGTCTTTGAGATATCAGTGATCAGTAATGGGGGATTACGGTTGGTGTGAAGCAAGCCTATTTACACATACACAATCACTTGAAGCAGTGGACATTTAAATGCTTCTCATTTATTCATTCGCTCTCTTCTTTTACACCTTGTTGTCTGTTTTAACAAGTTTTCAACTATAAACCACCTTGTCTCTCTTCTCAGCTGCGAACAATAACTAATGCATGCTTGTGTAGAATTCTACACTGTTACCTGCTCTCATCATGCAAAGCTGATTGACTTGAGAATAAGTGACCGTCTAGAGATGTTTATGGGAATGAAAGTCTATTAAAAACTTACTCTAATGATTGATTCAAGAACTTCAACACGACACATTTCAGGCCATGTTACAGTTGTCTGATACAAATCCACTGCAATTAGCAAAGATTTTTCAGCAAATACAATATAATTGAGGGGGATGACATCAAGCTGTTTAAAAACAAATACAGAGGAAAGTGACAGAAGTGTAAACCAGTAGAAATAGATTATACAGATTATTTTTTGTGAAAACGAACAAGTGAAGCGTGTTAAATTAGGATGATACTTAACCAAAGTAGGAGTAGAGTACAATTATTTCCGTGTATGTCTGTCCACATGCATCGAAGTCAATTCTACCTGAATTCGGAACAGTGCATGGCTTTTGAACAATAGTGATATTGTTTACTTTAAGATTTGCTAATACTGCGTCAATAAGAAGCGACAGAAGTGAAGTTAAAAATACTGAAATGTTCAGATTCACCATCGACGATGTTAACAGGATGAGAATGTCGTGGTAGTCAACCGGATAGACATAGAGACAAAATCAACATAAAACCTAGCGTAGAAGTGTATTGGCTCAAGTTGTCACACTTCACAGTAGCACACAAACAACAGATGGATAGGAAAAGAGTGATGTCAAAGTCGACAAAGTTGTGTAAAAGAGTCAACAATCTAAAGATAACGGTTGGTGCAAATATTCAAGCTTTAGAAAACTTCAAGAAGTGAATACATCTGACCCAGTATGACCGGTTTTTATAGATATCACCGAGAGTCCTCAACCAGTGATTCCTTTCTTCTCGGTGACTGTATCCAAGTAGTTGATATCTTCGTATACGGCTCAAGCCAAAAGTTAGGGACTTCATCAACTGGTGCCACGTATGACCACCCTCAAACCTCTTCCAACCTAACTCAACTTCCTGTAGCACGACAAGTTAAGGTAGGTGTTGAATCGGGTGTACAGTACACGTCCGAGTCATCTCAGTTGGTGAAGGTTCACAACCTCATCAATCGACTTGCCTGTCTCACCTAGTAACCTCCGCCTGACCTTAACATTGCTCACACAGTGATTCTACCAAACGCGAGCAATGCTACGAAGACTCCTGTGATCAAAACCACATTATCGCTAGTTATATTGACCACACAAAGTACAGACTTTGCAAACTCATATCTGAGCATCGTGATGCATGGCTGTCAAGAGAAAGGTGCAAACCAACCACTAATTTGGTTCATGAATGCCTAGTCAATTCTGACCACAGTTCCAAAATAGTTTGTCGTCGAGATTATCTACGAAGTGAAAGCACAATAGTTCCAAAGGAGTACGATTTTGCAACTTGTGCACGAAAGAAGCACCTACAATTCATTAATCTAAGGTGAATCTCTGCGTTCAGAAGAAGCATATTCAGTCTCTCATGCTACCGTAACCTTGATTACGCCTTACTATTCTCACTGATTATAACCAATCAGCTCACTGTTATCAGCTTCATTATGACCCTTCCTTACGTCCTTTCTTCCACTTTCTTTACATTTTTCAAGTGTACTTCCAACTATCCTGGAGTGACCATTATCATGCTATTTCGTCTTATGTGCTGATGGAATTCTATCCATAACCTCTAACCGACTAACATTATTCGGATGTCACCACTATGGTGAGTCTCTCAGCTAGGTGATCACATTTGTTTGTTAGTATGAATAATAGAATGTTAAGTGTTTGTCACAGGTATAAACACGATAGCACAACTGTCAAAAATGTCTTCATTGAACAAGATGATTTCTTCTTTAACAAAGCTGTTTATGCACTGAATGATACATGATGTTTCCTAGAACTAAGAAAAGGATTTTGGTAGCAAGTAAAAACAAGGTTGAATTTGGTTTATATCGGCTATTCAAGCATTGATATCTGAAGTTTGAGATTAACTAAACAAAAAGTCACTATGAAATGATAATATTGGGTAGAAATATTGATTCAGAAAGTAAATGTTATGAAAACATTAACACCTGTTTTTTTCTGAATATACAGTTTAGGTTTCAGTAGTCTGTTAACTTATTCTTCAATGTAACGCAGTAAATTCGAGTTTACTTACTATCAATTGCTTTAAATGATTTATGGACATTAGTATGATGAGTATTATGAAATTAGATAGTGATCAAATGGATTTCTGTGGACCTATTTGACTAGCGGTCCTAAATTCTTTGGTATATACTCAGAAATACTATCCGCTCTCCACCAAATGTATTCAAATGAATAATTACTTGTAGTGTGAGAAGGGTTACTGTGAATTTCGGAGTTCTTCAGTGATAAAGATCTATTTTTCTTCCACTTTTCTAGAAGAAGCTAAATTGATACACCAAAGTACTTGTGATAAGTTTCATACCGCCTTTACTCTACCAAGTTATTTTAAACAAACAATTAGTCCTTAAGGTATTCGAATGCACGATAAACCTTCAGTCAGCCAATATCAGGTTGAATATATCCGATAAAACGTTTACTAGAAGTTGAAATGATAATTAATAACAGATTGTATTGCTTTTTTAAGACTAAATATTTCAAGTATAAAAGTTTCAAAGCTTAAATTTAAATTTCGCAGAACAGAAATTAAAAAGTTACATTAAATGCCTTTTTTTTAAAAAAAAAGGCACTAGTGATCTTCCTAAATAGTAACTCTCAAATAAACCGCGAACTAAAACCAACAACAATGTAATAAACTGTGAACTGCATCTACTAATATATGAGCTAGTGATATTACTTGATCGTTCAAACGTTCAAAGGTGTGGAGCAGTGGCTGAAAGTTGAGTTTACTAAAATGTAGACCACAATCCCATTAGTATACTTTCACATCGTAAGTCTGAGTTTCTGGATCAGATTGATTGCGAAATTCATACTTAAATATACATTTTTTCCACATTACAGTGTTTTATATATGCGCAATGTTACTTCAGCCTGTTTTTTGTTGTAGCTCATCTGGAAGAAGGCTAGGCAGGTTATTCGACACGACTGGTTCGAATTTTGTCATAATCTAAGTTTTCAGTTTACCCTCATTCATATCCTGGTATCAATAATATCAGTCTATGAAGCCACATATATCTCAGTAAGATCTGACAACGATGAATCGATTCAGTTGTATTTATGAAATTTCAAATCGCTTTAATCTGACCATCAGACTTGAACTGCTAACATCAAGAGACTCTTGTCACCGAGGCTATGCAGCCACCTTGTCATATAACTCAAACCAAAAATTGTTGGCCTCGTGCATAAATGTTACAGCTTATGTTCTCCACTATACAAGAAGAATGAATGATTTGGAGGCTATCAGTCATAACTGTACTGACGAGTATTATACTGTGAATATGGCTCACCTAAAAGTGTATACATCGTTTTAGGATTACTGAATTGCATATTTATTAGTATGTCAATATTTCCCTTTACGGTTTCACCTAGTAATCAACTAAATAGCGCGCATAATCTACATAAGTCGCTAGAATTCTAACGACTGAAATAATTTACTTTATACCAGTCAAAATATCGAATTTTTTAATTTTTTTTTCAGATTAAACGTAGTCACTTTTACTTGTCTTCATCCAGATCACTTGGTGACTAAGGCATAAGATGTATGAACAGACAGTTGGTTTCACGTTTCATATTCCTTCATGTAGTTCAGTTTGGGATTAATACGTACTAACTTCGTGTATCACCATAGCAAAATCAATTCCATCATGTCAAATGTTGTTTGCTGTAAAGCAGCTTACAGAAACAGTAACGTGGTTAGTACTGACACAGTACTTGTGTTGGTAGGGATATCTTATATTATTTAATGTCTCCCATTAGTAGTATCATAGCACCACTGTAACGAAAATTGCTCTAACTCTGCATCGTTCGCATCACGATAGTGTTAGCTTACGCTTACTTCTGAGTCGCCATGTCGTGATCCTAAGCAGCATGATCGCGCAAAAAACAGTTTAACACAATTACTTGTAAAACATATCTAGACTACTTAGAAGTAGTATAAGTTTTACTATATAATTTTTCCATTGCCAAGTACTTTTCAAAGAACACAGCTATAACTTCAATCGACTAGTCCCTAGAAACCATCTATTTGATACCGCATGTATGTCATAAACTAATGAAGAGTTCTACTCCGCGATAGTTGTTAGCGACCCCTCAAGTCGACCATTAAACTTTGCTACGAAATTTGTAGCAAATTTGCAAACTTCCTGTTCAATTTATGATGATATAACTTTCGGTTCAAAATGACACAATTCTTCAACCACTTGGTGTTACTGTTACACTTGAATACATTCAACCTAACCGAATTTGAGTAGTGAGATAAGACCCTCAGTCTTCATGCAAAAGGTTTGCTTCTCTTTTGTTTACTGTTATACTTCAATCAGATCAATGTATTTTGTGTTTCAGATCAATAAATATGCATATTCCGGTGGTGGGGATACAGTCACTGAACATAGAGAACGTGGTGGAAATTGTGATGTTGATGTATCCTATCAGTATTTGAGATTTTTCCTGGAGGATGATCAGAAGTTGGAACAAATACGTCAAGTATGTATTGGTGAATAGCTCTATTTCTAGTTAGTAATATCCTTGCTTAGTGTTAGATTTACACATAAAAAGACTGAAATCCCTTACATTCAGGACCTATAAGATTACAGAGATTCATTGTTTTTTATACGCTTGTTACGGCTAAAGTGAAGGTGGAGATTTTTGTTGAGTTTAGTTTTCAAGATAGATCTCCATAAATAGAATAGTTACTAAGCATTATGGAGTATTAGATCGACGTTTATTCTTATTCTAGGAATCTTGCAGCAGTAGACACCGAAGACCGCATAGGTTTTTAAAACTGTAAAACGTGTTTCTCATCTATATGTTACATGTTACCCCATTGAGTCAGTTTGTTCTCATATTATCCAACACTTTTCACTTCAGTTCACTTGTGACGTATCACAAGTTGGTTTTTATTGTCATCTGCTAGCACAGAATAACCCGTTGGTTCCAGAAGCCAAACTTTCTTATGACCAATACAGATAGATGTCTTCTTACTTGATAAAGTTCACAAAAAGAAGTTATTGCAGTCCAAAAATATGCGAACAAAGGAGAATAAATGACGATTCAGAGTCCAATGGTTGATATGATTCAATTCAAGTGGTTCCCAGAATAAAGTAAGCGTAGAATTCAATAGAACGTATAATTTCTAAAAGTGAATATTTATAAAATATCACTGACCTTGTAAGACAAAGATTAATTAACACCGTAAAAATTGCACAAAGCAAACAGAAAATTAGTGGGTTTTGCAAAGTGTAATCAACGTGAAAAAAAGAGCCATGAAACAAAAGTATGTTCGACATGATAAGAAATTTGAGCATCCCTAATAGAAGTGACGTTTGGTGGTCAGTTAATCCCTCTCGTTATTCAATTTTAGCTGTTTTCAGTTGAGACAATGAATTGTATATTATAAAACCATGTTTCGTTTAATATGCGGTTTTAATCTACCCGGTAACCGGATAAATTACTCGATTAAAAAGGTTTTTAAAATTACTATCTAGAGTCCTATAGTTCATCTAGTAAAAATATGAAATTGGCTATCCTCGGGTTCCTACTACCAGTAAGTGGTACGTACACACTCAATAGAATGCTATGACGAATACAAAGACTCTAATACTGGTTATATTTCATCTTCTTGTTGGTCTATTTCATTAGTGCCATTCTTGGACGTTGAACGTTAGTTATTAATAGTTCCATTTTTATTGATTTATTAAATTTAGAACAACAGTATTGTTTACTCGATTACGTTTCGGACATAATTTATTGTCCGTAGACTATAGATATGCTCTATATAATTCTAATTGTCTATCCTCCTTTATAAAAAAGGTAGTAAGATTTTCTATATATCCGGAACAGGTGCTGAATCATTCCTATTGCATGTATTCGGTATTGATTCGATAATCGAAGATTCAATTATTAATCTCTCCCTCCACCCCACTATGTTAGTTTTAAGGATTTTCATCCTATTGTGTGGGTGGAGGGAGAAATTGATAAGTGAATCTTTGTTTGTCGTATCGAACTGATACTTAATACATCCAACGCATGACTTCAAAGGCCACCCTAACCACTGCCAAAATAACCAATCGGTTTGCAGTATTTTGTCTGGAAATGCAGCTCCCCATAGATTAGAGAGATGTGATTGGCTGGTTTTTCAGTTGCTACGATGGCCTTTAATCATTCCATCCAACAAGAATGACTCAGCACCTGTTCCGGATATATGCAAAATCATACTATCCATATCACAAAGGGGGCAAGGAGGTTGGGAAGTTGTGTGGTTATCTTGATATGACCATAGACAATAAATTATGTCCGAAACGTAATCGAGTAAACAATACTATTGTCCCACTGTGTGATAAATCTAATGAACCAATGAAAGCGGAATCACATTCTACCACAGTGCACAGATGTTACTCTTACACTAGGTGACACTTTCTGTTTTATTATCAAATAAATGCACGCGTACCTTACAGGAAACAAACCTCATCATATATGGATTCTCCCATGCTTCCCACTTCCCCTCATTTATCACTGTCTCTAGGTTTTACTTCAGTTAGCTTCATTGACATGGCGGTCGTGGTTGCACATTACAATGATCTATTGAGCTGTACTAGTGGGAACATTTGTTCCTTGAAGTCCTGTCACTCCAGAAAAGTGACTGTTATAGTGTAAAATACTGCGCTGTGATAGAGGCTCGTGAGAGACGTCCTACTCCTGGCTGGAAGACAGTGTGCAGTGGCAGTTAGTTGTTTACCACTGATAACCAACATTACCATGTTGATGCTGCTTCCTCTTTGGGGGGGGGGAGGAGTTTAAAAGTGCTTAGCTGTAAAAATGGTACACCCCTCTGCCTCGGTACCGGTTTTATGGGTCTTCTACCTGGGTTAAACTTAAAGCTAAACCCCGAGTTCGAATCCCGACGGGAATAACAACTCACTGTGAGACAGGCATGTCCAGCTGACGATTCCCAAATAGGACGAAATCCATGTCCTGGATTCCACTGCCAGCCACTATCCATCATTATTATAAGCCTCAAGATTACACAACGACCGTGTGTATGACCGGTCTCAAACGTATATATCTTGGGCTCTGCGGTCGAGCACCGCTATTATTGATCCAATTTATTTTTCAGTTATCTCAACAAAAAATAACCTTACGCTGTGCGAGCAACCGGCAAGTTCCCAATGCTCTCTCAATTCTGTCAGCATTCAGATCCCCTCTAATCCTAATCAAATTTCCACACCTTTATTTCTAATTTTTCATCACCTCCTCCGGTCGATATTCCTACGTTATACTAAATTTATTCCAGCTTCGCAGCCCTTGATAACATTTCGGATCAGTGAAACAGCATGTTTAGTGTCCTGAAACCGCTATCAAACTATGCACCAGAGCTTTCAATGTCTTCACAGTCTGTCAAATGGCATTAAGTCCTGAGACAAAGAGCACATTGCTCTACTGGATCCCAGCTGACAGTCACTTGTACGTTGTTCGACTGAGTGGCGTAGTGAGAACTGAAAAGTGAGGGAACTTACCTTTGCCTCTTTATAATCTCTGCTTACGCTTTCACTGACTGTGGTTCGGATGAAGCGAAGAATGAGTACCAGAAATTTTGTAGCCTCCTACTTAAAGCCGAACATTTAGATGTGGTTGTTGTAGCAGATGAATTCAATAAATAGGTGTGTAGGCTAAACCGCTTTCGAAATCCCACTCGAACAAACGGGTAATGGCGATCGCCTGCTATACCTGTGCTCAGGCAGCCACCTACAATCACCACCTACACATTTTTGGTCAACACAAACTTCAAACAGTAAAAGAGAAATTGTCTGGGGTGACATCGACTTGCATCAACCCAACAGTAATCACAGACAAACCATATTGCTATCAGATATCATTCGGAAAGGTCAGTGGTGCTAATGGCTGTCCACACCATGGTAGATTGACTTGATTTAGAACTCGTGACCCATCGGTCGGAAATCAAGTGCCTAAACCAATGAGCCTGACCGCTAGCTGCCACCTTGACGTTGCGGTCGGATTTCCTTACCACAACGAGCCAAGAAGCTATACTGGTGGTACGCTTGTTCCCTCGAGCTCCTACCATGCCAGAAAGGTCTATTAGATAGTGGTAAGACGGAGAACCGACCGGAACAGGCTGGATTCAGGAAGAACAAATCATATGCGGATCAAATTGCAACGCTACGCCACGCATCATCATAGAACAGAGCATAGAGTGACAGTCAACTCTCTACCTCAACTTCATCGACTTTGAAAAGGCCATCGACAGCGTCGACCGAGAAGTGATTTGACAGCTGCTTCAACACTACGCTTTCAGTGCCGCAAACCTTTATCAACCTCATTCAGCAGAAACTATATGCTATATGATGACACTACATGCCGAGCGATTAACAATGGAAAGCTCAGTAACGCCTTTGAAATGAAGACACGTTGGTTGGTAAGGCAAGGTTGCCTACTATCACCGATGATCTTCCTGATTGTGGTCGACTAGACTGAATCATGCAAGAAACTGCGAGGAGCTAGAAGAGGGGCATACGCTGGCTGGATTGATGAAAAGAGCCTAGAAGATTTGAATTTCGCCGATGATGATTTATGTCTGATGTTGAACAAACTCGAAAATCAACAAGTGGACAGAAGAGGCAGTGAAGACGGGACTTCAGGTGAACTCAGAGAAGACAGAGGTGATGAAGGTACCCAGTCGACAACGACATCAACAACAAGCATCAATCACCGTGAACGGGAGAAACCTAAAGGAAGTAGCCTTTTTCACCTACCTATGCAACACATCGTTTCAACTACAGGCGAAGGCGGCACAGATGAGGATATCAAAGCCAGGATCGGAAAGACAGCAAGACAGGCCTTTTCTCTTTAATCTGAAATCAGTGTGGAGATCTACTGCACTGCACTCAGCATAAAGCGTGAACAATATCCGGATTTTCAACACTAATGTCAGTCAAGTAAGTCAGTACTTCTATGTGATGGTTGAGAGACTTGGCGCGTCACGAAAAAGCGTTTCCAACAAACTACATATATTCACCAACAGCTGCCGCATATGCTCACTCGATACTGAAGATCAAATCAGATGGCGAGAATAATCAGAATAAGCAACAAGGAACTCTGGGAAAGAACCAACCGAGAACCCATCGCCCAACAAATATGTAACAGTAGAAAATAGAGATGGATTGGGCATACACTGAGAAGATGGGTTGGGTTCATCAAGTGCCAGGCCGTCGAGTGGAATTCGAATGGAAAACGATGATTCGGGCGTCTGAGCTGAGGGTGACATGGAGGAGATTGTGTGATGAAGAAATGGAAGCTTGTCGGCAGTCGTGTAGCCACGTTGAAAAGACTTCAGAGAACAGAGTGCACTGGAGACGTGCTACTGAAGCCTCGCGTTCCACTAGGAACCCAAGAGACAAACAATAATAATAATAAAAGACGAACAGTTACCGTTGAAGTGTAAATTACTACACTGTAATGGGGGTCTAAGTGCGAAGTCGTACTGTTGTTAGCTGGATGAGTTGTGGTAGCAGTAAAATGTTCTCCTTGGATGACCAGCAGTGGCATGTTAATGCTGCCTTCCCTGTGAGAACGCGGGTTAGAAAAGGTCGACCCCAAAATTTGCACACTCCCTGTCCCAGGGTCTTACAGTGCCGGCGGTATGGGTCCTTTCTATCCAGTGTTAAAACAACCAAACTTCAAAATAACATCCTTCAAAAGGTCATGTGTTACAGGCCTCAAGCAGATGTCCCATAGGCTGTGCGATCACACTAATCCTTTTCTCTATCAGGTACTTTATGAAGAGAAAGCCTTCCACGGTGTGGGCAGACGGAAAGTGTCAACCGTCTACACGCTTCTAGTAGTACACAGGAGCCAATCAAACATAGCCTATACCTCTCAACTTTTTTCTTCTTTGCTTTCACTTCCTGATACCAACGTCAAGCCTCTCGTACTTTACTCAACCTCTCTCATCGAAACTTCATTCCTAGTCTCCTAAGACCCCCGCTATCGATCCCAAGAATGAATTCTATAGAAAGTTGTCAACTTTGTTACAGAAAGTCAACTTTTCAAATGTAGTCATTATGGTAGGTGGCTGTGATGTTTAAGTACGAAATCAGAGCCAATCGGAAAAGCATCTAGGGGGTATTACGGAATCTCATGCCAACGAACTGACAAGTTAATGATCTATTGAACTGTTTTTTTTTCTGGTCAAATTGATATGTTTCACTGTCAGAGAATAATTCCTCCAGAGAACTATCAGTCAGTCACTAAACTGAATACACAGATGGTGGTAATGTCTAGTACTGGAAGCACTGATAATAGAGTGAGTGATTAAGATAGGATATTCTAACTTTCCTATGGTATAGTATGTACTTCTTTCGATATTCAATCGGCACTTCACATTCATTCATTCGTTCAACTTTTTAAAGTTTCACTTTCTTCTCTGTACACTAACTCTATTTTAATGTTTAATTTCTAGGATTATTCTAGTGGAAAAATGTTAACCGGTGAATTGAAAAAAGAATTGGTAACACTCTTGACAGATTTTGTTGGAGAGCATCAAAGGAGAAGAGCAGCAGTTACAGAAGAAATAATTGATGAATTTATGACTCCTCATCCATTGAAGCTTCCTTTCATCTGAATATATATATATATATATATATATATATATATATATATATATTGAATTATTCATTTTGCATATCAAATTAATAACTTGAAGGATATTGAAAATATAACCTTTGTGAATAAACTTGTATGGATAATAATGTTGTGTATTGTTTCACATGTTGTACTGGGCATTTGACTATTGAAAACCTTACATCAGATGTACACTTCACTACAATCTATTTTTACCAAGCTGTACATTTCATTCCCCCCCCTCCGACCCCAAAAATATTCAATACCAACCTATTAGTGGTGCATTTGTGCATCTTGAATATTGGAGTGACTTAAAGATCACTCAAGCAACTGCTGAGATAACCTGCATTTCACGAAAAACTATCCCCCCTACCCCTCAGTCGAAATCCTGAAATTTGATGGGTTAACTTAGCAGTTGCTAGAGTTATTCGAATATTGTACAGGCTCTGTCTATCCTGCACTTTAAATTTTGCGATCATTGTGAATTATCAATGTTACACATTTGGTTTAAGAAATCACAACGATTACAAATGTTTAAACACCTCACTATAAACAATTTTATCATAACAGTTTAATGTATCTCGCACAAAATAGATTTCTATCGATCTTTTATTTGTGTAATGTAGATTAATCCCATCCAGATTAAGTTTTTGGCGCAAAGATTGAACAAACCAATAGTCATAAAGATGGTAAATACCGTGTAGTGTTAACACATCGATTTAAAAGACAGAGTTTATTGGTAAGCAAAAGAACAATATTCAAGGAAGAAAGCCTGCAAAACAAGAACACTATTTTCACTGTCGAAGAGCATGCAGCAACTTAGAGTACATTCATGCAGTTGATAACGAGCCACACTTACTGTCTGAGAGCTAGGAGTGCTTCCTCACTGCCCAAATCTCGGCAAGAGTTCGAACCCGTGACCTACCGGTTGATAGTCATCCCCATAAACCGCTGAACCACAGTCACCAGTTTAGGCTCGTAATCCAATTGCCAGAGCACCGCACCGGTAACCCGGAGGTCGCCGTTTCGAATCTTGCCGTTGTTCAGATTTCCACTTCACCTTCAATCATCACCGAGCATGAGTACAAGTCTACCAAACCATGACTCGTAGATGATCAAAGTGATAGTCTAAATTATGAAAATAAAAATTCCTAGTGTTCTCAGTCTACCGGCTGGAGTTTCACTGCACACCTGTCAAAATATAAAGTATTGAAACCAAGATTAGACTCTTGTCCACTTCTAAAAATGTAATATTCATTTCTAAAATCCTGAAAGTACATATACTTAGTGAATTCACACTACTGATATCGTATCCGTTTGTTGCATTGGCAACACATCCACTACTCATGAATTACAGGTGTAAGCTTGAGATTAATGTTCCACATACAGAATACCTGTCGGTGTACGATTATCGACTGTTGCGTTGAGTATTGCAGCTGCCTACACAAGCCTATTTCAGTAGTTCTTAACATGTGAGTAGCTTTCTAGTCGTTACATCCCAGTTAATTGCTTCCGTAGCTTATTGTCTAGTTACATTATTACTTTTTCATGTGCACAGAGATGTTTGCCTCAGGCAGCTTTCAACTCACATACAGATAAATATGGAATTAGAATTCTGTAACAGAGATTCATACAGTCTTATTTATCTGCATATAAGAAATGTAATGTTTTATCCAATCTTTAGTTTTTGATTGTAGAAACAAATGTGAAGTAGACATCGATGTTTTACTTCTACTTGATCTTAAAATAGATTTCAGTTCAAGTGAACCGAACTGGAAAAATGTTTTTTCCCTATCTGCTTCAAAATCTCAGATCATTAAAGGTCGAGTTAAAAAGTCGATATGGCCATCATGTGTGTAAAGCTGTTTTTAAGAGAGTACAGTCCGCCACTAGTGGTGTAGCTTACCTAACAGAGATGCATGGTTTGATTAATATAAAATTGGATTGACGATTAGTCCATCAAATCTCATTTACCGTAGTGGTACTTTTTTCATTTTCTCCGGGGGACGGTCACCACGAGTATTTCTTCCTATGTTTAATTATCTGGTCGTAGCTTCTTCTTTATGTCACTGGACAGTACAAAGCTTAGAGGTTAGATTATCAAGAAGTGTTAGATGACAATATGTTTGCATTTTAGCTACAAAGCGTCTGTAGTCTGAGTATTACATACTTATCAATGTATCAAAAACTAACAGTGTCAATAATATGAGAAGACTTCCTCACTGTGGTAGCATGTAATCCCATGTTAGTCTGTTTATTAGGTGTGTCACAGAGTGTTTTTTACTGAATAACCGTTCGGGCATAATTTATTGTCTATATTCATACTAGGTAACTCCACAGTTTTGAGGTATGGTTCATATAGTTCTAATCTTCTCTCCTTTTTCATAAGGGTGGTAGAATTTTCCATATATCAGGGACAAGTGCAGAATCGTTCCTACAGCACGTATTTGGTATTGATTTGACAGAAAAATATTCGGTTATCAATCTCTGTCCCTCCATTAAGTTAGTTTTTGGTGTTGTCGCTCTATCCCATCTTATTGTGTGCGACTGCATGCTATAGCCGAGCTTTTTTAAATTCCTACTACTAAGAGACCGATTAAAGTGAGTCAGCAATATTGGATTGCAAGATCAAACAAAAGCAACATGAAAGATTTAGATACTAGCGTTTATGAGAAACCATCTCATTCGAATATCTGCTTAGACTTGAAATAATTTCACTATCTCAGTTAAAGTAGGGTTGATTAGACGTCTAAGTAATAGGGTGGAAAAGCTTACTGGGATGATGAAATCTAAAACAATAAATTAGACGGATTAAGAATAACTTACGTCCCGATAATTACCCACCTAAATTTGTAAGTTCATTAGAAATCGTAGAGAAAATACGAGTAGTAGTAACAATAATCCTGCTACTACTAATAATAGTAATAATAATAATAGTCGGCCTTCTCAGTGTATGCCCAATCCATCTCCACTTACTTCCAGTGCATTTTTGTTGAGTTCTTGGTTGGTTCGTTGCCAGTCGGCCAGAGTTCCTTGTTGCTTATTCTTTCTGGCCATCTGGTCTTCAGTAGCGAGCGTAAGCAGTTGTGGATGAATATCTGCAGTTTATTGGAAATCCGTTTTGTAAAGCACCAAGTCTCTGAGCCATACAGAAGTTCTGACTTGACTGGCATTGGTGTCAAAAATCCGGATCTTGTTCCACATTCTGAGTGCAGTGTAGGAGATCTCCACACTGGTTTCAGGCTAATGAACGCCTGTCTTGCTTTTCCGATTCTGACTTTGACATCCTCGTCTGTCCAGCCTGTAGTTGAAACGATGTTGCCCAGGTAGTTGAAGGAGGTTACTTCCTTTAAGTTTCTCGCGTTGATGGTGATTGGAGCTTGTTGTTGGTGGTGGTGGCGTTGTTTGGGTGTCATCATCACTTCTATCTTCTCTATATTCACCTGAAGTCTCGTCTTCGCTGCCTCTTCTATCAACTTGTTAGCTTTTGCCTACAGATCTTCAAGTTTATGTGACATCAGGCACAAGTCATCATTGGCGAAATCCAAGTCTTCTAGGTTCTTTTCCCCAGTCCAGTGTATCCCCCTCTTCTCGCTGCCCACTGTTTGTTGCATGATCCAGTCGACCACAATCAGGAAGATGATCAGTGATAGTAGGCAGGCTTGTCTTACTCCTGTCTTCACTTTGAAGGCATCACTGAGCTTACCACTGTGGACTACTTGACATGTAGCGTCTTCATATTGTTGTTGAATGAGGTTGATAAAGGTTTGTGGTATTCCTTAGTGTTGAAGCAGCTGTCAAATTACTTGATGAAGTTAAGGTAGAGAGTTGACTGCCATTCTGTGCTCTGTTCTATGGTGATGCGTAGCGTTGCAATTTGATCCTCACATGATTTGTACTTCCTGAAGCCTGCCTGTTCCGGTTGTAGTTTTGAATCTAGCGCATCCTTAAGCCTCTCCAGGATGATGCAGCTTAATATTTTGCTTGGGGTGGACAGGAGAGTGATTCCGCGCCAGTTCTTGCAAACACTGAGGTCTCCCTTCTTCGGCAGTTTGACAAGGTAACCCTTCTTCCAATCAATGGGCAGGTACCTTCCCTTCCTTCTACACCTTCTGCAATAGTGGTGTGGTGTGAGCATGTCCGCTGTTGTCTCTACATCTGCTCTCAGTGCCTCTGGCGGGATTCCAACTGGTCCTGCTGCTTTCCGCATTTCAGTAGCTTTATGGCGCTCAGGACTTTCACTTTTGTTGGAGGATTTGTGTTCACTTGTAGTTCTGTGACTGGGCTGCAGGTGGTATTTCTGGATGAAGTGCAGGTGGTAGTTGATTCATGATCTTTTTGAAGTGGTCAGCCCATCGTTTCCTTTGTTCCTCTTTGTTAATTAGATTTTCTTCACCATCTTTTATTGGTCTCATCTGCATTGATCTCTTCCCAGATAGTACCTTGGTTATTTGATACAATGTTGTCAGGTCTCTCTTACCTGCAGTCTGTTCTGCTTCACTTGCCAGTGTTTCGTAGAAGTGTCTTTTGTCTTTGTCCGCGTTCCTCTTCACTTCTTTGTCCAGTGTAGTGTTTTATATGTTGTACTCAGTTCCTCTTCTCGTCGTTCATCCTTGCACTGGTTTATCTTCTGCTTCACCATCTTCCTCTCCCTGTTCTATCAGCTTCTGTGTGTCCGTCGAGATCCATTCCTTATCTTCTTTCTTCTTGCTTCTCAATATGGTTATGCAGGTTTCTTTCCATATAGATTTCAAAGACTTCCAGTGTTCTTCCACACAGGTTTCTTCAACGATGTTGCTCAATGTCTCCCATTTTGTCCTGATGACTGACGTGAATATGTCCTTTGTAGTTTCATCCTTCAGTTTCTGTTCTGGGTGTTCAACTTCAACTGTGGTCTGTCATCCCCAGCTTCTTTGAAGGCTTTCAACTCGATTTTGAAGGTAGATTCCTTGCACTAGATAGTGAGTGGTGTGAACCTACATCTGCTCCCCTTCTTGATCTTGTGTCAAGTAGGCTGTGTCTCCACTTTCTTCAAATTGAGATGAAGTTGATCTGATTTGTAGTGTGTCCATCTGGTGAAATCCATTTGCTTGAACACAGTGACTTCAATCAGCAAATCGTTGAATGCACAGAATTCTGCAAACAATTTTCCATTCTAATTCATTTCACCGAGTGCTTCTCGACACATGGTTAGTTCTCTTCCTGTGTTGTTCCCTCCCAGTTTCGCATTCATGTCGTCCATTAGAATTTCGATGTCGCCAACTGAGGTCTTGTGCAGTGCTGATTGCAGTTGTCTGCAGAATTTTTCCTTCTTCCCTTGATCTGCATTATTTGTAGGTGCGTAGCACTGAATGATTGTGATTTTCTATCCTTTTGAGTTGAACCTTGCTGTTATGATCCTGGAGGAGATTGGTTCACACTGTATGAGAGCCTT
This sequence comes from Heterobilharzia americana, assembly GCA_944470555.2. Taxonomy (NCBI): domain Eukaryota; kingdom Metazoa; phylum Platyhelminthes; class Trematoda; order Strigeidida; family Schistosomatidae; genus Heterobilharzia; species Heterobilharzia americana. Next base: position 49,660,777 of record OX104128.1, read on the forward strand.
TGATGCTGTTGAGGACATCATGATAGCCACTCCCTGAGTGTGCTCATGGTTGTCGTCTGGGTGACAATATCGGAGTAGATTATTGATTCTGCAGTTGACAGTTTGAAGAGTCCACTCCCATTCCATCTTCTTTCGCAAATTCCTAGCACTTCCATGCTATACCTTCTCATCTCGTTTGCAATCTGGGTAGCCTTGTTAGGTTCAAACATAGTGCGGCCATTCCATGTCCCCATGTTTACTTTCGCTTTCATCAAGAGAAGATACATCGGCTGACTGGCTTCTCGAAGACTTTCACCAACCGGCATCATTTCGTCTCTCTGATTCCAGCGAGGAATAAGTTTGTTTCTATCTTTTAGATTTTTCGTGTGCTTTGAATTTTCTGTAGCGGTTGGATTGGTTTTACGGGGTAGAGTTGCTAGCCCTATACCCAACCTTCCCTCTTTATCTGGGCTTAGCACCGGCTAGTAGCTAGTGGACTAGTCAACCAGGTGAAGTTCTTACGAGTTAAAACTAAAGCTTAATGACTTACATATGGAAGAGGATGAAAAAATGATTAGTTGCGATGTAACAAGTCTTTGTACTAAAATACCAATCAATATGGCGCTGGAGTCTGCCAGAAGTCAACTAAATATTGACTCGGAACCTAACCGGAGAACTAAGATATCGGTTGGTGAAGTTAAATTAGGTGTATAGTTGTGCCTGACCTGCATAGTCTTCAAGTTTCAGGTTAAAATATATAGGAAAATAGAAGGAGTCCCGATGGAATTGCCAATATCCCCAATCGTAGCAGATATATTTTTGGATAGTTGGCAAAATATGGCTTTACTAACGTTTAATCCTATCACAGAAATATGGTGGTGATATGTTAATAACAAATTTACTATGTTGAAATCAGAACATATCGACAGTTTGCTCATACATATAAACTCAGTAGTAGGCGTAATCCAATTTACTCAGGGAATATAAAATGAACAAGGAGAACTACCTGTGTTGGATTGCAGGACAAAAAGAAGGTAATACGGTGGTTTGGAAAATACCACCTACAGAAAACCGACACATTCCAACAGGTATCTAGACTTCAAATCATCTCATCCAATGTCAGTTAAGGCAGGATTAGTCAAATGTCTAAGTGACAGAGTTAGAAAACTGACTAGTCAGAGTAAGAACCCAAATAAGCAATTGAAACAAGTAAAAGAAGCCCTAATAGTTAATAATTATCCTCCGCAGTTTATTAAGAAATTATTTCGTACACACAAAAAACGGAAAAAATAACAGCCACACGAGTGCGACTGATGACAACATAAGTGGAAAGGAGTTCACAGCCTCCATTGTGTAACCCTATAAGGAAGGTATATCAGAAACTTTATGTAGGATCGTCTCCTCAACAAAGCTGGAATCAGGGTGGCATTTAAGCCTACAAACTCACTCAGAGATAAACTTTATCGGCTGCATCAAGGATCCAATAGAATCAATTCAGAAAAATAATCTAATCTATCGAATTTCATATAATGATTAAGAGGTTAAGTACATAGGTGAAACCAGCCGGTCAGGGTCAGTAAGAATAGCCGAAAATAGGAGTTTAACCAAATATAGAATAACAGACCTGAAAACGATCAATAATCTATAAAAAAATTCCCTATTACAATGCATGTACTGGTGGGAACAGCTAAGGAGTATACATCGGAAAATACTACAGAAAATAAACTGCATATAGGTCTGCTTATATATGAGTTGAAGGAATTGATGTTGCGTTGCCTACTCAATGTACTGGTGGGAACAGCTAAGGAGTATACATCGGAAAATACTACAGAAAATAAACTGCATATAGGTCTGCTTATATATGAGTTGAAGGAATTGATGTTGCGTTGCCTACTCAATGTTCAGTTTCTTCTTAACAATTCTCAATACAGAGAGATGCGGTAACAATCGATTTCCCACTCACACCATTATACACCAACCTGTTCATGGGGAAGTCGGAAGACGATATTCTAAAGTTTTATACAGAGTCAACGGATATTTATTGGATACGTATGAATCATTCGTTCACTTCCTGTATGATAAGAAGTCGAAGGTAGATGAACTACTGATTGATTTGAACAGATCACTTCCACACATGAAATCCTCCAATGACAACGACAATGCGAAGAAAATCTCTTTCCTAGACACCCTGTTAAACAAGTCGGATGAAGGAGGAATCATCACAAGTGTCTGCCATGAACCATTTTGGAGTGGACAATATACGTACTTTTATAACTTTATTCCACCATGGTAGAAAAAAGATATGCTTGGACATCTGTTTGAAAGAATGAGGAGAATTCACTCTGCTGTTATGCTTGATAAGGAGTTGCAAATGTTGATGGACACATTCAGGCAGGATATACATCACGAAGATTTTACTCAGATAAGAAGAACAGACAAGTCAGTCATATCCATCTGTGCCAAGCAGTAAACATTCATAAACTTTCAGTTTATGGGTGATAATCTAACCAAAAATACTACAAACAGACTTCAATGTTCCACTGAAAAAGCCATTTCCAGACCTATAGCTGCTACCAAGACGAGGTCATCCGGCTTGCATATCACAGTAACTCAACGAGCTATGCTAATATGAACATTTGTTTCTTGAGTTCCTAGTATGCCAGAAAGATCTATTGATAAAAGCGATTGACGTTATCTTTGCGCAACTTGCTACGCATACGCACATACAGGATCCTAGTGCGGTTATTCACTCAACTTTGCACACTCAATATGGTGAATTTGCATAATTCGGTCTTTGAATTTTGGAAGATTCTATGACCACTTCTCGTGGCATCCTGTGGGGAGGTATGGAGTTAAGTACTATGGAGGAAAAGGTACTGCTCCACTGGGTCCCATTTGACAATCACCTGTACGCTCTCCAGCTGAGTGGAACAGTCAGGACTAAGATGACTGGTCGTGCTCGCCACTGATTATTCGCAATCTCTACTTACACACGCTTTAGTTGAAGTTAGGATGGATCGAAAAATGAATCCTACCGGCAAATATGTAGCTTCCAACTGGAAACTGAACGTTCAGATGCGGTTGCTGTAACAGGTGACTTCAATGCGAAAATCAGTAGGCTAAACCAGTCAGAAAGACCCATACATCCTACTTTCGGAATCACGACCGATTAGACAGAAAACGGAGATCATCCATGATAACTATTCTGAGACAACTAAATATTTCTAACCAGCACGAACTTCAAACACAAAGAGAGATATTGTCAGGTGTCGTCAACAGGAATCGGCGTAACGACCATAGCGCAATCGGCTATCGTTGGAGAGAATCGGCGTGAGAGTGCCGTATCTCCTGAGAACGTGTGTGGTTGCACAGTGATTACGAGTTGTCTGTGTCTACATGTCTGCAGAAAACTACGGCTAGAAGGACGATTTTGAACGTAGACCCACTGCACACTGCAGGTATCCAGGCTTTTGAATATGTTTCTTGCACTCAGAAAAGTTTCCCTACTAAGAGCGTTTTATATATTGGATTAATGTGAATAAAGAAACTAGTTATACATCAGAGACGAAAACAAAAGTGTAACTGTATGAAAACTCTAAGATACATCACAGTCATTACATTGGAAATAATGGAAACATTCAGACAGAGTGCAGGGAAGATGAATTTAGATTAAACGGATAACTGCCAGCAACATACGAAGAAAAGGAAGGAAATTCTAAACAGTCACTAAAAACAGTCAACGAAAACGAGAGAACACGAAAAATAATAAAGGAGATTCGAAAACCAAAGGTAAATGATCAAAAACACAAAACTGTACAAACAAAAGACAGAGTTGAAGAATCCAACAATAATCGACAAGAGGAATTTCAAAAAGTAAAAAACAACTATGAAAAAACAAACCAACAAACAACACAAAGCAAATCCCGAAAACTAGGTGAATGAGTGAGAGAGTGTCCGCGAGAGTGACTAAAAGACTGAGTCAATGAGTGAGTGAGTGAGTGAGAGTGAGTGAGTGAGTGAGAGTGAGTGAGTGAGTGAGTGAGTGAGTGAGTGAGTGAGTGAGTGAGTGAGTGAGTGAGTGAGTGAGTGAGTGAGTGAGTGAGTGAGTGAGTGAGTGAGTGAGTGAGTGAGTGAGTGAGTGAGTGAGTGAGTGAGTGAGTGAGTGAGTGAGTGAGTGAGTGAGTGAGTGAGTGAGTGAGTGAGTGAGTGAGTGAAATATTGGATTTGCACTTGGAAGATGCCTCGTTCTCAGCTCCGGAAGCTGGCGTATACAGTATTTAGGTGGGAGAAGGAACAATACTGTAAACATTACGACGAAGAAAGAAGGCAGCAGATCCGCCAACGGAACATTCTTGAGAGCACAACCATTACTCCACAACCGACTCGATCTGATGTGATTATGAGTTGCCGATTGTGGTCGAGAAGTTATCCAACTAACGACAGTGTGACTACTCCGTTTGCACCGTGGAGACAAACCTACGCGTCGTGGAGCAGCGAAACCCTCCTATGCGACACCGACTGGCCGTGTACAACCAACAGCGAAGTCGGCCATACTGGAGTAGGTGATGCGGAGAGGACGCCTGATGTCCAAACGGAGGGCTCAGCCGGGAGTCGAACCCGGGACCACTCGCACCCGAAGCGAGTATCATACCCCTAGACCACTGAGCCGGTCCCACACGGTCGACATTTAACTTATACATCCCATTCCAAAATATATTGCATGTTCATTATAGCAACGATGCACCCAACAGTCTCTCGTTCACACAACACCTCTACTATACCTTAACACTACTAGTACTAACAGAATTATCATCCTCTGACCATCTATACGACACAATGATTTATTGTGTTGTCGTCTCTCACCTACTCGCTAGAGTCAATTCTCAAAGCATGTGCAATGAAGCTTTAAGAAGAACACTTCCTTCGCTCCTCAATCCACCACCTACTGACAGTATTCGCCTCACTAAATTAATCTTATACACACTGTGAATACACATCTCAGTAAGAAGTATAACTTCTCTGTATTGCATAGACTGTTTTCCCGTAGTAATCAATGGTTTCAAATTGACACATCGTCATGGTGAGTGCTGACAGCGATTAAGTCACAAATGACAAGTTGATATTGTCAATTAAATCTAATAAGGTAACATTTTTGTTCAAATTATGTCAACCGGACACAAAATACACGCAATATAACTTCATTCAATTTTGAATTGTCGTCATCATTTGCATTCTGCTTGCTTTCGTTTCAATTCCCTCGCGTGCTAATGCGTGTGGTTTTGTTACTTGTGGTCCCTATTTCCATTCTGAGTATTTCCACTTCTACTGACATACCATACTTGTTTCTGTCGGAAAATCCGACTGCATGTCCGACACGGTCTTTCTACCTTCCAGGCATTTGTATACAGGATTTCCTTAGTGGTTTGCTTAAATAATTCTTGTCTCATAAATAGCATTCTTTTCCATGTCTGACATCAAAAATTTCAGGTACCGAGGATTCGTAATGGTTGTGAAAATCTCCGATCATTACTGACTGATAACACTGATACCATTAATAGCATGATATAAGATTTAATTGACAATATCAACTTGTCATTTGTGACTTAATCGCTGTCAGCACTCACCATGACGATGTGTCAATTTGAAACCATTGATTACTACGGGAAAACAGTCTATGCAATACAGAGAAGTTATACTTCTTACTGAGATGTGTATTCACAGTGTGTATAAGATTAATTTAGTGAGGCGAATACTGTCAGTAGGTGGTGGATTGAGGAGCGAAGGAAGTGTTCTTCTTAAAGCTTCATTGCACATGCTTTGAGAATTGACTCTAGCGAGTAGGTGAGAGACGACAACACAATAAATCATTGTGTCGTATAGATGGTCAGAGGATGATAATTCTGTTAGTACTAGTAGTGTTAAGGTATAGTAGAGGTGTTGTGTGAACGAGAGACTGTTGGGTGCATCGTTGCTATAATGAACATGCAATATATTTTGGAATGGGATGTATAAGTTAAATGTCGACCGTGTGGGACCGGCTCAGTGGTCTAGGGGTATGATACTCGCTTCGGGTGCGAGTGGTCCCGGGTTCGACTCCCGGCTGAGCCCTCCGTTTGGACATCAGGCGTCCTCTCCGCATCACCTACTCCAGTATGGCCGACTTCGCTGTTGGTTGTACACGGCCAGTCGGTGTCGCATAGGAGGGTTTCGCTGCTCCACGACGCGTAGGTTTGTCTCCACGGTGCAAACGGAGTAGTCACACTGTCGTTAGTTGGATAACTTCTCGACCACAATCGGCAACTCATAATCACATCAGATCGAGTCGGTTGTGGAGTAATGGTTGTGCTCTCAAGAATGTTCCGTTGGCGGATCTGCTGCCTTCTTTCTTCGTCGTAATGTTTACAGTATTGTTCCTTCTCCCACCTAAATACTGTATACGCCAGCTTCCGGAACTGAGAACGAGGCATCTTCCAAGTGCAAATCCAATATTTCACTCACTCACTCACTCACTCACTCACTCACTCACTTACTCACTCACTCACTCACTCTCACTCACTCACTCACTCTCACTCACTCACTCATTGACTCAGTCTTTTAGTCACTCTCGCGGACACTCTCTCACTCATTCACCTAGTTTTCGGGATTTGCTTTGTGTTGTTTGTTGGTTTGTTTTTTCATAGTTGTTTTTTACTTTTTGAAATTCCTCTTGTCGATTATTGTTGGATTCTTCAACTCTGTCTTTTGTTTGTACAGTTTTGTGTTTTTGATCATTTACCTTTGGTTTTCGAATCTCCTTTATTATTTTTCGTGTTCTCTCGTTTTCGTTGACTGTTTTTAGTGACTGTTTAGAATTTCCTTCCTTTTCTTCGTATGTTGCTGGCAGTTATCCGTTTAATCTAAATTCATCTTCCCTGCACTCTGTCTGAATGTTTCCATTATTTCCAATGTAATGACTGTGATGTATCTTAGAGTTTTCATACAGTTACACTTTTGTTTTCGTCTCTGATGTATAACTAGTTTCTTTATTCACATTAATCCAATATATAAAACGCTCTTAGTAGGGAAACTTTTCTGAGTGCAAGAAACATATTCAAAAGCCTGGATACCTGCAGTGTGCAGTGGGTCTACGTTCAAAATCGTCCTTCTAGCCGTAGTTTTCTGCAGACATGTAGACACAGACAACTCGTAATCACTGTGCAACCACACACGTTCTCAGGAGATACGGCACTCTCACGCCGATTCTCTCCAACGATAGCCGATTGCGCTATGGTCGTTACGCCGATTCCTGTTGACGACACCTGACAATATCTCTCTTTGTGTTTGAAGTTCGTGCTGGTTAGAAATATTTAGTTGTCTCAGAATAGTTATCATGGATGATCTCCGTTTTCTGTCTAATCGGTCGTGATTCCGAAAGTAGGATGTATGGGTCTTTCTGACTGGTTTAGCCTACTGATTTTCGCATTGAAGTCACCTGTTACAGCAACCGCATCTGAACGTTCAGTTTCCAGTTGGAAGCTACATATTTGCCGGTAGGATTCATTTTTCGATCCATCCTAACTTCAACTAAAGCGTGTGTAAGTAGAGATTGCGAATAATCAGTGGCGAGCACGACCAGTCATCTTAGTCCTGACTGTTCCACTCAGCTGGAGAGCGTACAGGTGATTGTCAAATGGGACCCAGTGGAGCAGTACCTTTTCCTCCATAGTACTTAACTCCATACCTCCCCACAGGATGCCACGAGAAGTGGTCATAGAATCTTCCAAAATTCAAAGACCGAATTATGCAAATTCACCATATTGAGTGTGCAAAGTTGAGTGAATAACCGCACTAGGATCCTGTATGTGCGTATGCGTAGCAAGTTGCGCAAAGATAACGTCAATCGCTTTTATCAATAGATCTTTCTGGCATACTAGGAACTCAAGAAACAAATGTTCATATTAGCATAGCTCGTTGAGTTACTGTGATATGCAAGCCGGATGACCTCGTCTTGGTAGCAGCTATAGGTCTGGAAATGGCTTTTTCAGTGGAACATTGAAGTCTGTTTGTAGTATTTTTGGTTAGATTATCACCCATAAACTGAAAGTTTATGAATGTTTACTGCTTGGCACAGATGGATATGACTGACTTGTCTGTTCTTCTTATCTGAGTAAAATCTTCGTGATGTATATCCTGCCTGAATGTGTCCATCAACATTTGCAACTCCTTATCAAGCATAACAGCAGAGTGAATTCTCCTCATTCTTTCAAACAGATGTCCAAGCATATCTTTTTTCTACCATGGTGGAATAAAGTTATAAAAGTACGTATATTGTCCACTCCAAAATGGTTCATGGCAGACACTTGTGATGATTCCTCCTTCATCCGACTTGTTTAACAGGGTGTCTAGGAAAGAGATTTTCTTCGCATTGTCGTTGTCATTGGAGGATTTCATGTGTGGAAGTGATCTGTTCAAATCAATCAGTAGTTCATCTACCTTCGACTTCTTATCATACAGGAAGTGAACGAATGATTCATACGTATCCAATAAATATCCGTTGACTCTGTATAAAACTTTAGAATATCGTCTTCCGACTTCCCCATGAACAGGTTGGTGTATAATGGTGTGAGTGGGAAATCGATTGTTACCGCATCTCTCTGTATTGAGAATTGTTAAGAAGAAACTGAACATTGAGTAGGCAACGCAACATCAATTCCTTCAACTCATATATAAGCAGACCTATATGCAGTTTATTTTCTGTAGTATTTTCCGATGTATACTCCTTAACTGTTGCCGCCCGTGGAGTATTTGTGAATAGTGAGTGGCATAGGACCTAGTAACAACATGACTTGTTTCTGTATGGTTTAGTGTGTAAGTTATTTGAAATTGAAAAACTTCTGTCAAGGCATCTTCGCGTGATATCAGTCTTTCTGGTCTGAATGACTGGACAAGTTACTTCGCCACATCTTGGTTTGTTGAGCTTTTATCGTTTAAAATTCATCGTAACAGTCCGCCCCCTTTGTGAAGTTTAGGTAGTACATATAGTCTGTGAATATATTTCCTATCGTTTTCAACCCTTCTTGTATTTCGGGTGAGATAATTTGCCCTCTCTCCAATGATTCCAGGGAATTAGTTATTTCTTGCTGTACCTTTTGCGTCACATTTCTAGAACCTTATAATATTTGAAATTTAGATACACCACACAGAATCAAATCAATCATTGCGTTATAATCCATTTTGTCTTACAATAGTGCACAAGTGACCCTGACTGGGTGAGCTATGATGAAGTGCAGACTGGATTGCAACCAACTGAATACTTTCTATATATTTTCTATTGAGTAGTGATTTCAATTTTAATCCTGATTTCTAGTATGTATGCCACTAATCCATGAGAGTCGCTTTCAAACCCTCTAACTCTGAATCTGCTGTTAGACTAGATGCCACTGCTTGTGACACCGAATTCTAAAACTGAACCTCCGTTTACAACTGGCCGGCATTCTGTCTCCAGTGACACACTGTACACTCGAGTGATTTTTCATTTCAGATTGGCTGAATTAGAAACTAGACGAGGTATAGACATTGCTTTCCAAGTGAGTAGGAAATTTGCATTGTGACAATTCTTTTGAAAGGCATTTTGTTGATAGATTTTCAACTTAGTTTCACACTTTTCATCCACACATCTCATGAAAGCTGTTTTCAGTTTTCCTGAGAAACCTTCAACAGCACATTGACGCTGTATAGGATTTCTTTGAAGCTCAAAAATTTTAGATAAGAATGAATCTATTTGATTTTGAGAATGTTCTAAATGCCAGATCACATCTACGAATGTTAACTGTTGATACGTCTTATTCACTTCATTTCCATTTGCGCAGCCTTCAGCCACATTACCTCTGTACGCGTTTCACTGGTCCACCATCTAACTTCGTGTAGACCAACTCAGATATTTTCCATTTCTCTTGTAGTAATCCGATACTAAGCAGGATTTTATAAGTTGCAAACAGCTGTAGAGAAGGTGACGTAATAGAATGACATCATTCTCTACTGTCCTGTTCAGTTTGTTATCTCTCTTCATCTCAGGTGACGAATATGATCATGCTGTCCAGGGGGTACTTGGATAGAATGGTTAAGTAGACAAATACTCATGGAAAGAAGTTTCAGCATATTATCCTGATAGCTTTCGCAATACAGAACCTCTGAACTGTTGATGTTGAGAACACAGTTAGTGACGATAGCAAATCGCCTTCTCAATTCATGTGCTCTTGAGATCCGTATATTCGTAATCAGTTCAACAACAGACAAAAGTAGGAAATGTGAACCATTGGATTCCGACCCAATGGCTCGACGGTAACGTGCTAGTCACGAAACCTGAAGGTCCTGGGTTCGATTCCTGGCAGGGTGGGGTCAAGGGTGCGCCTTACAGATGAGTCCAATAATAGGAAGAAACAGATGTCCGGTGACCCCAGGTTCCCAGTGTTCCTCCAGTTGGTAACAGTCCATGATGAGTTCCAACCTAAAATAGACAAAAGTGCCTTGCAAATACTAAATGCAATAGGTGTATTCCTGTGAACCATGGTACACAACATTGCTGTGACCAGATGCTAAGATCTCTCTTGATTTGGTTGGAACATCTGTCAATTGTATTAAGTATTCTGAATACATGACTGAATGCATATTTGTTGTGTGCAGGTAACTAACTGTTTATTTTGAACTCAGTATTTGATTTTCCTGACCGTCATAGTGTCCCATGCTCTAGACTTATGGGAAGACTGACATTTTTCGGTAAGTTCCCTCTAAACTTTCATTGAGCTTATCACCACCTTGGATTTTATCTGGTGTGGTCACGCTTACTTTGTGTCTATCAGGAAATCCTGGAGTTAGATTACATAGGTGTGATGTTAATACGTAAATCTGTTCTGTCAATGATTTTGTTTGATAACTTGACTTTCCCACACAAACTATCAACTGGACTGAGAAACGTGGTGCAAACTAACAGAGAGAAAGAAAAGTCTGATGTTATTTCAAAACGTTTTTAATTTGAAATCTTTATCTTTTATTTCCCAGCAGGAAGCTTATGCGTCTACAATTCTATCCTGAAGTCAGCTTTCGTGTGTCAAAAATTCTAAATATCACATACCATTCTATCTTAAATGGTGCAAAACAGGTGAACTACGAATGAATGACCTTAGGAAAAAGAATGTTTGTCTGCCCAATTCAAATATGCTAGCATATGAGTTGTAAATCGAGAAAATCGGAAACTGGTAGTATTAGTCTTGCTCATACCCCAGCTGGTGTTCCTTTCAGTTGGTGATTTATGGATGTAGAACAATCAGAGTCACATGCACATTCATTTAGATAGTGAGGTATGTAGAAAGTCGTATTCCCATGAAAGGCAGATTTTTAGTCAAAGTTCAAAATCCTATGAGAAGCTACATGGATTATTCTATGGACCATACTAACAACTAACTCGTGTAACCAATTAAATCCAGCTGACGCGTCCCAAACAGAACGAAACGAGCGTCCTGGTTTCTTCTGCTAACCACAACCAACCAAATTACCACGGTTAACATTCAGGTAATATCAAGGCATCTGCATAGGAGCCCATATGCTAGTAGAGGTCGAATAATTCGATCCAATAAAACAACGGAGAATTACAAGTATATCAATAAATTATAACAATTAAATTTCATTATAATAAAACGACCTTTTGAGACCAATTATAGATGAAATGATTGGTTTGTTCACTTGTTACTGTGGTCTTTAGAACCACTAAAGTAATAGCATATAGAATTCTCTTGTCTAACTTCTTGGATGATTTATCACTAATTTTCCACACGGCCAACTGCTTCCTATCGGACTATTATTCTTCATAATTCAACAAACTACTTATTAGTAAGAGAAGTGAATGTCTAAAAGGATGAGACAGATACAGAAGAAAACCTATCAATCTGAAAAATTTGATGTTATTCATGGCTCACGTCTGTTGAACACCAACAAATAATCAGGGAATACTCGTCTTATGAAGAGAAACGTGGATGGAGACACATTTCTTGGATTTAGTGAATGATTATTTGCATTCTAATAAATTAATTTGATCAATTCTGCGCATCACTTTTCATCTGTCGGTCTCTATTGGTATTTACACTCCTGTGCGGATGCCTCGATATTACCTGTGTTTCACTTATATGTTAATGATGGATAGTTTCCACCGGTGGAATCCAGAACGCGCATCTCTTCCACCTTGGGACTTGTCAGCTGGATGTACCTACTCGTCGCACAAGATGTGGTGACTAGGTGGTCTAGTAGATAATCCTCTAGCGTTTGAAGTGATCGGCCCCGTGTTCGAGCCTTGGTGGGAACAACATCACTCACTGTGAGGCAGACAGATCCAGCTGACGATCCCAAAACAGGACGAAACACCCACATTTTGTTTCACTGCTAACCACCATCCATCATTAGTAATTTTTATCTTATTATTCATTGGTTTCAGGTTGGCATTCATTACGGACTAACACCAGTTGGAGAATCACTGAAAACCTAGGGGGACTGGAAAGTCACTCCTTCGACAGTTCGCATCCATAATCCCTCCATGTATCGAATGCAGGACATTCGGGTTACATTGACAGCATGTTCCCACTGAGCCACTAGGATGGAGTTAAGTGATCTACAACCAATCACAGACCACATCGTCAGAGCAAGCCACTAAATCACTCACGGAGAGATATTGACAGCTCACTTCATACTGAAGTTAGTGCTGATGTCGTCTAGCAAGACGATGAAAGCTTCATGATTCAACAACTCAGCTCAGAGAACACAATACAACCAAAACCATCCACCTGAGCTACAAATATTCTCCATTATTTCAATATTTTCCTACTTCTGTTAGTTCGCGATATAGCGTGACCTCCATCCAGTACTGTCTCCGAGTAACTGTCTTCACGTTCAACTTGGTTCGCACCACCAGTCACTACTTTTCATGATTTGTTGGTTCCAATTTGATATTCATTATGGACTGATACCAGTTGTAGGACCACTGAAAACCTGATAGCACTGGATAGCTGTATCATCGTAGTATGGGACTCCTTAGAAGTACTCACCCATGAGGTATATCTACAAATGTCACTAATATACATCATGTAATGGTATTTTTTTCACATTCTTGATGTATCTAGAAGAAAGACGGAAGAACACGAAGAATGTACCTTATCGTGTGAAGTCTTCGCTTCTTACTTTGCGAAAATTTCTGAAATATTTCAGCTGGGAGTTCTGCACATTCATTCTTAATGTTTTTGTTATTGTCAGCTTCACTTTCCAATCGTTTTGTGTGAAGTGTAGACATTCTCGCTTGACAGTTTTCAGCCCTTCAGTTTGTCTATCCTTCGAGGACTAATTACGTTGCATTAGAATATCATAAAAGCAACATTAAATCACACTTACATTCCACCGAAGTACAAACGCAATCGTCAAAATGTTAGTCTTTTATTCCGATATGAAAACTTACTATCTGACGAATAGTCTTTTTTATCAATGACTATTTATTGTTTAAGTCGCATTCTCTTCAACAGTTTAAACATGGATAGAAGAGAAATTATATTTCAGGATACAGTTAATTCATTATATTACATAGGATTCTTTTCAGATAGCTAAAAATCTGGAATTCATCTATGATTAGTAACATATAAAGGTCAACAAACTCCACAATTAGATAGCCAATAAGCTAACAGGAAATTATGGGAATATAAGAATATATTTTAATATAATTCTAGTGTGTTTAGAGGATCAAAACAAGATATTTCTGAACGTTTTGCTATGTAAACCATAACTTCTTCAACATTTAGACAACACCAGAAACTACTCATTATAAAATAATAATTATAATAAAACGAATATACTGTAAGAGTTAATCTACAGAATTTGAAAATAAAACTGGTGTTATGGTCAAAGTAAAGACAAAGACTTCATAATTCTTTCATACACTTAGGTCAGGCTTCGATTCCTGTCTTCAGAAATTCATGATGAAAGTGACGTGCAATATTTGGACGTTTTGGCTGAACAACCCTTAAAGTCATTTGCTGGATAATTAAAATTAATGAAGTGCTTCATGAGAGAGCATCTAGTACCCCTCATTTTACCCTGAACCACCCCGCCTGCAATGAAACTCGTCTGAAGCATATTGTCGTGTGCGTGGATATAGCCAATGCATATTTCTCCAAAGTAGCAGGTGGACGAGTCGATGTATATCCAGGCAGTTAGACAAAGCAGCCTATCCTGTACACATACAGAGAGCATTTCATGTTTTGTTAAGATCAAATATAGAATCGGTAAGAGTGATTCAATGGTTCGACCTTTAGGTACATGTGGTTATAATCTATGCATGACCTATTTCATTGCTTAGGATCATTCTTCTTGCTACTACTACTTTATAGAATTCTGTCATAAATCCCCTCAAGTTTCACTCATTTGCACACGTCCATGGTTGACTTAATGAACGTCTTATCAACATATTTCGTCTTTTAAAAACATTGGAAATCTTTATCTTGCTTAAATACATCTCTCTGCAACCTCACTTTTAAATTCTGGTAACAAATTATGAGTAATTCCTTCTACAGTGTCTTTAGACTAATGGGGACCTATTAAAGAATAACAGTTTTCATTTTCTCTTAATTGGAGTTCGATTTCTAGTGTTTTTACCATGAATTGAGCTCCTAACTCAGATGAAACACTCATAATCTTCCGTGATTACAAGTTTAGCTGCAAAGCATTTCCCCAGTTTAAGGTTTCTTCTTGTATGTCAAGTCAGTAATCATCATTAACTGACACCGACAGGAGAGACATTGGAAACCTGAGGGTACTGGGCAGCTGTTTCGCCCTGGTGTGGGACTCCTCAGCAACGGGCACCCATGACCCCGCCCCCCAGGGCTCGAACTCGTGACCTTCAGGTGCCGTAGCTAGCACGCTGCTATTGAGTCGGTGGGTTGGAATCCAATGGTTCATACTTCCTACTTCTGTCGGTTCACGACATAGGGCGACCATCATCCAATCAATAAATCCCTACAAACCCCCAAACCGAACTTCTCATATCTGTTTTTTTATTATGAATATATCCTTTGATTGAATTTTGAAATGCGAATTGTTTCCTCCGAATAGCTGCGTTAGTCGCTATCAGTTCATTAACCACTCTAAATCATGTGGCACTCACTGACCAACTCTTTGATACTTCTCGTAATTATTTGTTAATTCTCACCTATAAATCTCCTTATGGTTGATTTAGTATCCTCAGTAACCATAACGAGTATTCTATAAACAAATGAAACGCAAACTTAAAGATTGCAGCTAAAACGTTAGATAAAAACTGAATATTTTTCTGTGTTCAATTCACTAGCTAAGAAAGCCGAATCCTATTTGAAAATACAGTTCCTGGTTTCTCAATACCAAATACATTGATCACTGTACATTCTATAACGACAGCTGAGTGAATGACATTTTCCCTTCAGCTATCTTCTCCACCGAAAGCTGGTACTATATTGTAAGTGTTGCACATATCGTTGACCCAAGTTTAACCAGTCTGTACTGACTGGAAGGTTGCTTTTCAGGTTTTTTTCTTTCAGCAACGGTTTGTAGGGATTGAATGGTTTTAAAATGGCTCACATCACGAATTGAAATCAGCCAGAGAACAACTGGAGGTCTTAGAACACTGGATAGCTGTTTTTTTTTGTAGTTTGCGACTCCTCGACCATGTTCACCCATGACTGCACCAGAGATTGACCATGAGAGCCTTAGTTTTTCCTTTGCTTATGTTTTACTTAGCATATGTTTCCATTTTATCCGTTTATTTGAGCTGACAAAGCTTATTTTAATTTGGATCAGTGTACTGAAACACGTTATCTTCATAATTTCTTGCAATGAACGCAGTAGTAAAGGTGTAAAATCATTCAATAAAAGGCAGGTACATCCAACCGACGAGTCCCATATAGGACGAATCGTTTCACCTGGATTCCACTGCTAGCCACTATCCATCACTAATATATCCATGAGTAATCAGTAGTAAATAGTTTATTCACTTGGATTAGGCTTCTAAATAACAGCTGTCAATAGTGACATTTTGGTTAACTTACCTTCTTGTTTCAAATGATCAAATTTATCATTATTTATGTGATCAACAGCATGCTAAGAACACTTGTAGGTAAGTAATACAGGTGTTAATCGCTAAAACTACACAAGTTTCTTCATGTCTTTTACTGATTACCTACTAAACTACAACACCAAAACACAATGTGCTTCGGTATCGTTCCTCTTACTTCAGTATTCATACTCTAAAATCGATCAGAAAGCTTTGATCGCAGCCTAAAGCTTCAGAATAAAGTTATCTACTATCTAACAAACAATTTGTCTACATCAGTCAGTTCTTCAAAGTGTTAGGATGCTAATTTTCACTTTAAAATATGTTCAAATAAAAAGCAAGACAAATTTCAAGGAAAAATGTATTAGAAATGCTTTAAATTTTACTGGAAATGGACACATAGTATTGCATAAATCATTTTTTAGGAATCTTAATACAACTAAGCACAAAATTATATTCATCATAAGATTGTTTCACTTATTTCATGAACGAAATGCTTCATCTCATATTAATTTATATTGCTGGACAGATAGTCACTAGTCTTGATATTCTCTCAATGTATTGTGATTGTGCAAGAGATAATCATTTGAAGTAGCTGATTGTTACAAGGATAATTCCTCAGAACCTTCAAGTTCTTAACGATAAAGAAAATGGAATGCACTGTAATATTATTTTGGATTTGGATTAGCTTAACATGAAATTACTGTATTGCATGCATCACATAGAGGGTGACCTACTCTTTTTGTTCACTAAAATAAAGTTGTTATCAGTCCAATGGAAAACAAAGGTATAAAACAGCTCTATCAAAAATTGATCAAGTTTTGATTCTTCATGAATGCGAATATACACCTGTGATAGCTGATCCTTGGAATCGATTATTTGTAAATTTTAAGATCATTTTTGCAGCGTGCTCATTCTGGCACAGCTTTAGATGGCTTATAACATAATCTCAAGTATTACTGCTTCATCTACTAAAAGTCATGTTTAACACTTATGATTAACAGCTCAATATAACACAATATTTGAGGTTGTGGTGCAAATAATATGCCATTAATAATGTGTTCAAACATGAATTTTATGCTTACATTCAAACCTGAGTCTAATCAGATCTTATTTCTAATAATCATTTGACGACCAATGTTCGCTTAATTACATACCACTTATCGATACTTGTAATACTAATACTCGTTAGACGAGAGGTGTGTATCCTGTCTTGGTGGTCTAGTAGGTAGCGCTTTGGCGTTTGAAGTATTTGGTTCTGAATTCAAGTATTAGTGAGAACAACATCACTCATTGGAGTGCGGATACATCAGCTGACGAGTCTCAAAAAGAACGAAACGCGCGTCCTGGATTCTGTTGTTAGCCACCATCAAGTCAGTTAATTATATACCGTTCAAAAGAGTGTGTCCTTTTGAGCAACTTAAATAAGACAGTAAAAAGACATATACATATTCCAAGAACATATCAATTATTAGTTTTTTTACAATCTCGTAATAACCAACATTGTTCACAGTAATTAATTGTTCGCCAATATTCTGTAGTTATAATGGGGTAAACAACTGTCGCATTCATTATTTGTGAAGGCATAATATGAGTATGTGACCTGTACAAAGTACTTATGTTACCTTTAATACCTTCAGGTGGAAGTTATGTCCAATAGTTGGTAAACAGTCGTTAGCATCAGGCCCCTGCTAGCTGACCTATATATGTCTAAACTAGAAGAGCAAATGAAAGATACGCTACAGAGCTTTATTTTCTGTAAACACTATTTAAGTGACACCCCTTTTGTACACGACAACTATGAACCAATTGATAATTGTGTTGGTTTTTTCAGTAGTACTTATCCAAATACTTCCATGACATGAATTTGAATGGAATGAAAAATCGGATTTTCTGGACATTTTAATCACTGGATAAAACAATGGGATAATCAGAAGATCAATATTTCAAAAACAAATACGAAATATTTACACTTCAGCAGCCTTGTCCCTACTCAGCATAACTATTTCTTAGTTAAATATCTATTCTCAAGAGCTCGTAAAACATGTACCAGTGATACACTGGATGTTGAAACATGTCACATACATCCAGGTTTATAGACTGATGGTTATCCAAAAAAATTCATCATGTGTCACAGTGAAGACCAGTCAGTTGCCTAGAGGACAATTGCAGTAACAAAGAAAGCTATCTCCATCAAAATATCAATTATGGGTGACCGGATTATGCATTTGAAAGCTAAAACCTTTTGGTATGCTACCAAATCTAGTTGCGGCATCACTTATTTCTCTTTATTTAACTTTAAAGGAATTTCCTCTTCCAGTATCTAAAAGTTCACCAGTAGTTGTGGGGACAGATCCCTAACACAATGATGAAATGGTGTTGGAATGACAATCAAATCACATGATTAAACTAAATGTACTTAGCATGGATAGGAATCCAGCATCATTCTACGGCTGAGCACACAATCTGTGCTAATGAAGATTTCAAGTTGTTTCACATAACTTCAACCTGAAGGTATAGAAAGTGATGAAGGCACTTCGGATTTACCATAATGTCAAATTATGTATTCACTAAATAGTGGATGTGACCCGCTGTCTACCCTGGACTACTCGACCCGGTATAATGATTAGGTATTAATATTTTCCTTTACTTCATATGATTGCCAACACTGATGAATAATTAATAACTGTAGACTATGTTAGTTGTTATGTGATTGTTGGAAACAATGAAGGGATGTCACCTCGAAATATGTTTCATGTTATTGGCTTATTTAAACATAAAGTCTACCATCAGTTTAACTATGAGTGAGTCGTGCTTCAGTAGACTTGTACTGATAATGGGTGATGGTTAAAAGTGAAATAATGATTTGCTCTGTGGCACGATTCAAAGAACCGACTACTAGGTTTCCGACCCGATGATCTAGGTAACTCAACTGCTGATCAGATTTTGTATTTCACCAAATGCTTTGCCCAGATGGTACGGCTTCGGGCCAGAAATCTTGTGATCGCTGGTTTGAATCCTGCCATGACACAAATTCTCATTTCACCGTCAATCATCACGTAGTATCAACAAAGCTTATCGCTAAACTTAGAGTAGGATACAGGATTAATTCAATATTTTCAGAAATGCAATTGATAATAAACATCTTATGGTCAAATAATGCACTACTGTGATTGTTAATCTAACAGTTAGTTAAATAGTACACTTTAAGTGGTCATCAACGGCTTTTGTCAATCATAATCATCAAACCTTGTTACACAGCAAGGAATTCGGTGCAATATCTACTCGCTAGTTTTTTTTTTTTAGCAAAATTGAGATAATAATTCACTAGGGGTAAAAAAGAAGTCCTTTTTTAGTGGAAAAAGTTTTTGTTTGCAAATCGATGAAACATAAATGATGTAGGCCTAGTTATGTGTGTCCATCTGTGACAAGTTGAAATACATAAAGTAGAAAAATAAAACTACAACAGGTCAGAGATTTTATCACGTAGTCTTGAAAGATAAATGAAATTGTGTACTGTTTTTTGACGAAAAAATGTCCACAGTCCACTCTCTTATGATTTCACAGGAAACTATCCAGCCGTATAAATCAAATTATCCTCATTAACGCATGGAATCTGTAGGAAATTGATTAAACTATGAATAAAATATGTCAAAGATTATGGTTGTATATCTAGATTGAAGCTGATTTAAGTTATATAACTAATTTGACAAGAATTAAATAAATCAATATTTTTCAGACTGAGTAAATGATTCATCGTAGATAGTGGGATGATAGTACACCGGTTTAGTTCACTACAATTGATACAGTGGTGCACAATTCGTAAAGGAAGTGAATATATAAATCAAAAAATCAAGAAGCTGTAAGAAGAATGCACCCATTATAACAATAATATAACATCAGTTATAAGAAAGAGCTGGTGAAAACACAACCGCATAAGACATCTTTATTGCAAAAGAGACACTGGAAGAGGAAGTGAACGATATCGAAACTTGCCTCCATGACAACGGATTTTTACAGAAATTCATCATTAAGCACAACAATTTACCGACTAAAACTATAAAATATGCGTGGTACAGTCGTGAAGCTTATTTTCCTAAATCTTGGTTTCAAAGGTGACACTGTTTCCGGGAGAATTAATTACAAAATGAATGCTGTCTTAAAAAAAAAACTTTTCCAGCTTCTAGGTTAACTTCACTCCACCGAACGAATCGATCACTAAGACGATCGAAGTTTGACGAGTCCCCTGTTCATGTTACCTAAAACTATAAATACAAATTCAGGTGTTTATGCCAAAGCATATACATTAGACGAACAGAAAGAAGAATTTGTAACCATATATCCGAGCATATCCAAAGGAATTTGCAAGTGAGAAGTGGAAAAGTCTTCGACAGCGCAATTGCTCGTCACCTTATTGATAGTGGACATGTAGTTGATATTCAGAAACCGTCGAAAACAATTAATAAACATACGAATTCGAATTTATTATGTTCCGCTAAAGCGTCAGTCATTAAATGAATCAAACCGAATTTATATGTTCAGAAAGAAACAGTTATCAGTCCGTGCATATCAAGGTAAAAAATTTTGTTTTGTTGACAATCATCATGGTTTTTACATATTATGGATTCATAAGAATTGGGTTCGTTGTTATTTCATTTTTCACATCCTCGACCTAATTATCTGAATTCTACTCACATTAACTCAGTTAACACAAATCTTATGACCTTTTACACATTTTTTGTAGCCTTTCTCGATATGTTGAACACATTTGTCTTCCAGTCCTATCCAACTTTCGCTCTAAAATATTCGTTTAGTCCTTTTATATGTTGGAGAACTTACTATAAGCTTCACAAATTTAGAAGTAGTATTCATCTTGGACTGACATCAGTTGGGGAACCATTGAAAATCTGGGAGCGCTGGACAGCTGTTTCGTCCTAGTATGGGACTCATCAGCAGTACGCACCCACGACCCGGCTAGGGGTCGAACTCACGACCCTCAGGTTCCACAGCGAACGCGTTAACCATCCAGCCACTGGGTCGGTTCCCGGTGGTTCACAATTTCCAACTCCTGTCAATTCACGACATAGCGCGACTGTCACCCAAGGTCTTCAGTTAGCATCCACTTCACTTCCGACTGGTTGACCCCACAGATTTACTCAGTTCGTGTATTTTCAATTACGTCATATCGAAGTTATCTTTATTTCAAACCGACAATTTTCCTTAAAGTTGACACAAGTAAGCAAATATTTGTGTAAATTGATATTAAAATTGTTTTAAGCTGTAAGCAGCTGATGAGGAACCGTGAAATAAAATAGACCCATACTACTCTGCTATAACTGTTTTCTCTAGTTTACTTAAATTTGTGAAGGAAAATTATTGTATGAAATAACGTGACGGCGAATAAATCCACACCAGTGACATGTGTTCACTCGGTTACCTGTATCTGCTATTCTAGAGACTCTAGTCAAGGATTCTACACAATTCTGCATGGCTCAATGGAATTTTTGAAAAATTAGTAAACTGTTACCATTTCAAGCTATAGAAACCTCAAGCTTACTGAGTTAGGAATCATATAAGTAGTATATTCCGTCTGTTAAAACGCTTTTGAGTATAATTGTACTGGTAGTTGAAATATCTATGGATAAACCTGGGAGCACTGGACAGCTATTTCACCCTAGTAATGAGACTCTTCAACAGTATGCACAAACGACCCGGCTAGGGACCGAACTCAGGACTTTCAGCTTTAACGGCGGACGCGTTAACCATCCAATCACTGGGTGGGAGTTCTGTGGTTCACAGTTTCCAACTTCCGTCAATTCACGATATAGCGTGACAATCACCCAGGGTCTTCCAGTTAGCATCCACTTCCTTTCCGTCTGGCTGACCCCATAGGTCACGGCTTCTCATTAAAACTTCGCGATATCCATCTGGAACCATGTCACTAGTGAGGACCATACAGTAATGTATTTTTCGAGATGAATGGGATTTTAATTTAGAGGTAGTATTCATCAATAATGGTTCCCCAATTGAAGTCAGCCCATGATGAATACTACCTCTAAGTTAAAATCGCCGTTCATTAAAAAAACAACAGATGTTTACTAGAAATATAAATGTGAATAAAGCGAGTGAAATGATATAAGCGAGTCTATGTGGATAAAGTCTAGTATAAAAATGATGAAGTTGCTGAGTAGTTTTTCAACTGCCAAACTGTTGTGGCAATAAGGTCTCCGTTGGAAACTACCCATCATCAACCAAGATCACAATGTGTGATTTACTACATAAAAGTTCCATGAACTAACGAAATATACCACTGAACAATCTGAGTAGTTTAAACCACTCAGGCTAGTCTGTAGATTTCATCAGTCAGATCGGACCAACCAATCTAAACACCGCACGACTGTTTCGTTCGTTTGGGGCCAAGCTCATCAGCGGCATACCCGGACAAGTTCAACTTATAGACCCCAATCAGTTCAGATCCCAAATTTGACAGCTGAAAAACTACTCATCTGTGAGAGATGTCAACATGGACCGTACAACTCGTAAATCATTTGAAAATTGATCATCCTATTTCAGGAGTACCAGGTCACACAAGTCAGCCAGTTAGATTCAGGTGATCTGAATTTATTCTCTCCTATGATCTGAATTTGTCCGACTACATCTCAGATGAGCTTGGCCGCAAACAAGCGAAAAGGCTGTCTGGTGTTCAGACAACTGTTATCTGTCTGATGAAATCTACAGATCAACCTGAGTGATTTCTAACTACTTAAATTATTCAGCAGTACATTTCATCAGTCGAAAACTCTATGGAACATAAAACAAACAGAACTAAAAATGTATGCTGGTTTAAGCTACTACATTTTGAAATCACAATAAAAAGGGATCAAAACTAAGATAGACAGAAATTAAAAAAGAAGACTTTAGTATATAAGGATAAATTAGAAACAGAATAGCAGAAGGTTTAATACTGCCAGTCAAATGAGGGTTAAATTACTCAAAATTACTAACATCGGTTTTCAGGTACATCAAAAATATCTTTATTCACTGATTATCCATATCCTAAGCAGCCTAACTGAAAGCCTGTATTAACCTATATCACTTCAACCGATGAGTAAGGGCTTCACTGCATAAGACTTGTGTTCTAGATTTACCCTTACCAACACCTCATGTAAAAGTGTTTTATAAATTGTGAGTTTTAAAAACGCATCTCAATCTATATACCTGACTGAACTCCACAATATATATTAGAAAACACTGAAGTGGTTTGCTTAGCACAATAAGAAGTGAATATCTCAATCCTAATGAGCTAATCAAAAATGAATGAAAACATAAACCTTACTTGATTGAATTCAAAAGTGCTGATTGTTTACATATATAGTTAAATATAGGATAGTAGAATAAAGCTATATTATATCACTCAGTGGATATCTTATTAGTACTACAGTAGTAAAAGTACGAACGATTGAAGTTGAGTTTAGCCTGTCTTCCCTCTTTATCGTGGAAATGCAGATACGTATTTCATGAAAGCATAACTTTTCCAAAGGTCAACAAAAAGTAGGACATACAGATGTGAACTCATTATAATTATTCAAGTTATAGTTGAATTGCATTATCGAAAGTGGTCATCATAATAAAAGTGATAAGCAGCTGATACGCGTAACTAATAATACAGATTTTCTAGAGAATACCGATCACCAAGAAATGGATGATGATTATGATGACTCCCCTCCTGCTCAAGTCTCACCAGCTTCAGGTAGTAGAGAAAATCGCAATTGGATTGAATATTGTAATAACTAAGCGACGGTAGTTCAAAACTGGGGTGTAGCTGTTACATGTCTAAATATATCTTCAACGTTCATGGAGGCCATGCTGATCAAAAACACATTAATATAGACACCAGTCAATCGAAAAGGGCCAAAGCTTAGAAGTGTCGAAATCGAATGTCTAACACCATGAAGTATGTGAGTTGAAAAAAACTAATCAAAAACTGGAAAATACGGTTAGAAAGTGAGAAAATAAACCAGTACTTGACAGTTAAACTGCTAAATATAAAGCAGTTAGTACTTCCAAGTGTAGGAATGAAGCATAAACAATAAAACAGGTGTGAATTAATTAGATCCATTTAATGCCAAATGAATCTGCATTATCATTTACGCTGATTGTCAGTATGAAAATTAAATCAAATAGATGAGTTATTATGATACTTGTACTTTCTCGTTGCTAAACAGCGCCGAAATGTTCTATCTCTGCTGGCAGATGAGCTCCTATACGAGGTTGAACGATTCGGCGTTGTATAGCAACAGGAAATTACAAATATCAAAACAATTACTGATAATCCATAGCACAAGAGGTGCCTATCGTGCCCCAGTGGGTGACGTTTTGGCGTTTGAAGCTACGGTTACTGGGTTCGAGTCCAAATGGGAACAACATCACTCACTGAGAGGCAGACACGTTCAGCTGAGGAGTCTTGTAAAGGGCGAAACGCACTTACTGGATTCCTTTACCAGTCACCAGGATCAATATAATACCAATATGTGGATTTTAGAGAAAGATAACAACATTTCGGATTAAGCATAATAATGAGACTGTAGAAAATTCTTAACTTCATAAGATAATCGTGAGAATTAACTGTGTGACTTTTGATTACATACAAACTCATGGATTTTTAATGTAATGATGTGTTTAACAAATCAGTGTTATCCAAATACGTAATGGAAACGAATTATTATAAGTAAACGTCTATCCATTTCTTTGTAAGCATTTTCATAGAGTCATTTACAATAAATTTATCAATGGTTGAACATCATTGAAGAAAGTTAGTCAGTTAATCATATACTTACAAAGACTTTTTTTTGAAGGAAAAGTTAATTCTTGCAGTTGGTCTGAGCCGTGTAGGAGGATGTAGGCTTATATACTGGAGTCTTTGAAATGTTGGGAGTTAGTAATGATTGGAAAAGTTTAATAAAATGTTTAAACAGCGTAATGAGAAGACAAAGATTATCTGAAACATATGATGCATTAGCGCTACACATTTCGAACAATCTGATCACACATGGACTTGTCGAACTATTTATGTGAAAATTTACGAAAAAAGGTCAATGAAGTTAATAGGAAACATAGGAATAGGAAGGGATAGAAGAAAAAGGAAAACCTTACTCTTGGTATGAAAGTTAAAATCAATACTACCAAGGTAGGTTCAACGTGAGTACGAATTGTCTTTGTATACATAAAGGGGGTTTAAATTTACGGATGGCAAGAGCTTCAATAAATTTAAGCACTCGGCTCTGACCACTTTTATATGGTACTTTAAAGGCTGTTTTCATGTCTATCCTATGGTTAGTTTCTAGTATATGTTTAGCGATAGACGAAGATGGATGTTTGTCACCTGCACTTATTGGATCTGCTGAGGTCATTTGTTTTTGTAGCCACTTAGGTACATGTTCAACCTGCCTTAACTGCATATCACGATTACTCCTCCCTATATATGTGTGTCCACACATACATGTAAATTGATAAACACAGTGGGATGTGATGTAATCGTTTATATGTTGTTTCGGTTTGTGCTGTAACATGGACTTGGTCTTCTCTACAATGATGACCTTAGCTGCATAATACGTTTTACAGATGGCCGATCTAAGTCTTTTCCTCACAACAAAGCTATGTGAATCACCTCTAAATGGTAATGAGATGTAGACATTTATCTTAGCAACGGAACACCGTGTACTTTTCAATGGTAGATAACTTTTGCACCGGTCGATAAATCTCAACGGGTATCCATTCTGTGTCAGTGTTGTCGTCAGTAAGTTGGTTTCTTCCTCCCTGGTGTCATCGGTGCAGATGCGGTTTATCCCGTTGAATAAGCATCTGACTGCACGTTTATATTGGACTGGGCAATAGCTATGGAAATTAAGATATTGCCCTGTCCATGTAGGTTTCTTATAGATCGACCTCCTGATCGAGCCATCCTCCTATCGACTGAGCAATACGTCCAGGAACGGTAGCTGGTTGTTCGCCTAACTTGTGAACAAGAGACGAGTGCTTAAATTTATTGAAGCTCTTGCCATCCGTAAATTTAAACCCCCTTTATGTATACAAAGACAATTCGTACTCACGTTGAACCTACCTTGGTAGTATTGATTTTAACTTTCATACCAAGAGTAAGGTTTTCCTTTTTCTTCTATCCCTTCCTATTCCTATGTTTCCTATTAACTTCATTGACCTTTTTTCGTAAATTTTCACATAAATAGTTCGACAAGTCCATGTGTGATCAGATTGTTCGAAATGTGTAGCGCTAATGCATCATATGTTTCAGATAATCTTTGTCTTCTCATTACGCTGCTTAAATTTATCAAAGGGACCAGTTGCTTTAAGTTAATAAAATATCTAAAAATTCACTACATTAGCAGAAATGTATGCACTTTTTCTAACCTCCAGGATTATGAAAGTTTGATCAACCTTCTTCTACTTATCCTTTCTCTTTTTATGCGCCTTTCTTTACTTCAGTATGCTTCTTTTCTTATTCATTTCCTTTTCATGCACTGCTGTAAAGTATATCATCTTGAACTGATATACTTCTATATATAGCTGAATCTTGATTTTTCTGTCCAAATGGCCTTCATAATACAACACACTTGAATTATGCGGCTGTTAATACAATTTTGTTTACATCATCACTCGGTGCGTACTGCACCACACTACAAATGGGCACTTAAAAGAACGAACTCTGAACCTGATTGCAATAAGGGATGTGTAAAACCTGGACTCTGATTCAGTTCACTTGTAGATCTACTAACCTTAATAAGTGGTAAGTGAAGATTCTATTTACGAAGGAAAGATAAAGCCTTAAACTGAAGTATTGAACGGTTCAAGGACTAGCAGCTTGGGTGAAGGGTTACAAATAACTTTTATTTCATATAAAAAAATGAGTGTTTGTTATTTTATTCTTGTTCTCACGGAAACCTTCAGTTTTGAGTTTCGGCTTCCTACTGAATGTTTCGCACCATCTTAAGTCACATAGGGTGCACCATGATTCTGAGTCTCTTGGCTTCGTGATCCCATTACAGAATGATAGGTAGAATCCGGTCAGCACTCAGAACTAGACAACATGAAATTGGTTACTCTCGAGCGACCAACCAGTATATGTTTAACTTTCACTTAAGGAAACTGACGTGCTCATTTTTCTATTTTTGATTCTCATTTCAAACAATCTTAAGTTGATAATATAGGAGTGTTAATTTTCTTATCATTACGAAGCTGAACATTGAGAAGTTAGTGGATACATGAAAAGAGTTAGGAATACTTGAAAACGTTATAGAAATGGATGTTTCGCTTAACACGTAGAAATAAATGAAACCGTTAATGTTGAGGAAGATTGTGAATGGTAAAATTGTCATTTTGCCAGTTTTGTCGTAAATAACAGAGAGAATACGCACAGTAAAATAAAAATATTATTTCCTTGGCCTGTACTGTGTATTGACATTCAAATACTTAGCATCGCATAATGCAGTTAAGTTGATCACTGCTAGACTGAGTAATTTCGGTTACTCGTTATATTTCTCTTTTGCCTCCTACCAAATATATTCTTTCATGATTTTTTATTCTTCATGAAGAGTTAGAAGAATCTGGCAGATTTATCTTAATGATTTCAGTCCATACAACCCTTAAGATGGAAGTATTTGACAAAATAAAAGAGAGTATAAGAAATGTGATAACTGAAGAAACGTCATATTTCTATGCTAATCTCATTATACTGATTGGCTAGATTTCCATTTAAAAAAAACCTGTAAGAAGTTAAAACTTGTCACATAATAACAAGCAGTCTCATCAATTTAACCCATTTCAATGTAAAATTAATATTTAGATATTGATGTAAACATTTCTCAATAATTACTTTCTTTTATTTGAGCATTTCCTTTCCCAGCATAGTTGCTCAACTAAACGCAATCTTGGAAAACTAAGAAATTATCCACACTGTACAAGAACTAATTTAGTATCATAACAGAATACTCTGGGGTTTAGAATTTACAAGATTATTGTATATGTAGTAGTTTGCTTATTCCTGTGACTTATTCACTCGCCTAAACATGTCAAAATAAGCAGATCATTGTTTGCCAGTGAGGTTTTCAAGAGGAGAAATCCTATTGTAAAGGAACTTGTTCCGCTAGGCTGCAAAGTATTCGAAGCTAATGATAAATAATTAGGATAAGATTCCAATGGGATCCAAAAGTTAGTTACCAACGTAACCCCTCAGCGGTTATGTACATTACTTTAATGTAAGTCTGTTTTTATAACTTTAATCTTACCTGCACACAATCTATGAGATACTACGAATCAATCGACTGATATCTGAAATAACATTGCTCAAGGCAATAGCAATAGTGCAAATGTATTGACCTTCTATCGTTATCTCTCTGTGTGAGTTATTTCCTTCCATTTGTGCTCAACCTCATTTCTCCCTATTATTATTCCGTTCCTTTTGTCTGTATTTTTCCTTAGGTATTCTGAAGTGTAATAACTTGAACCAATGGATTTTTGTGCAAGGTTCCACGTTATTACATCCGTTTGCCTATTTACTTGCATCAGTAATTCTTCAACATGGTACCAAAAGTTTGAGAAATATTTCTTTCAGTATTCTCTACCTTTTTATATTCGATAACCCCTTCTTTCCCTTCACTAATCTTCTCCCTATTCATAAGCAATACATAAACAATAATAAGGCCTTTTCACGACTATCACTTTGCATATTACTTGCTCCAGCATATCAACAACCATTTACTGTATTGTTTTCTTCCCTTTTTCAGAATATTTAGTTGTGAATCAAAGTTGAGTGTCAAGACAATTAGAATTCTAACGTATTTGTTAAGTCTTACCACTGACAGTGAATTTTGTCTTAATAATAAACTGTATGCGGTAAGGAGTTGATTCATACTACTTACTAATAGTAAGTAAAAAGATTATGCTCTAATTTTATCTAATTCAGTAAATGAATTCAGTTTCCAATCTTTAATGTTGATTTGCCATACTCTATTCATCCTATGATGATCAATGTGTAAATTGTCACCATAATTATCCAAACATGTGAGGCTGCATGTTCAGAGCTTTCAATACTTCTCGTTTGAGCATTTCGAAAACAGTTACATACTTAGTAATACACAAATACCCCTCCCCCCCCCTTCCACACACACACAGACACCAGATTTAACGAGATTCGTGAGTGTTATTCATCATAAAGGGATAAAAGACAGGAACATTATTACGAAGAAAATTCGTTCCTTATTTCATTTACTCTTATTTCTCATTCATATGACTGACCACACGTTTTGAACTAGAGTTAGGTGAAATTCTCTTAGGTTTCTTGAATGTATCACAAAGACAGCAATGCCACATAAATGATAGAGAACATGTTCCTTGCACCATGTGACAGGGACACCATGTTGATTATTTTTAATGGAAGCAGCATTACAAAAGTGTACACTAGTGGAATTTCATTACCTAAACGTATTTATATACTCATTTCTAATCTTAATCTGTTTGTAATATTTCGAAGTGAAAATTATATTCATCAACATTTTTTATCTTATCTATTTTTAAAGTGATTTGATACGACTAAATTAAAGTGAGATCCGAAAAGGTCATAAATAAGTCTATGCTAAGATAGTTTCAATGGTAAACACTGTGGAGAAATTAATATGAGGAAAGTAAGCAAAATGAACTAGAAAAGATTGATTCAATAAATATTAATTGAGTCTTCGTTGAGTATATGTGTTGGCTTCAAGTCAAAATCAACTTTAAACCAGCTCAAGCAAGACATTTAGTCAAGGGATCATGTGATTGGGTGTATGCTAGTCAGAAAATCTCGAATTTTTATATGTGCCTTTCATCAATAACACACACATTCATAATCTCAAACTGTCTTCATTTGTATCTAACCTGGAAATGTCTTGGAAACAATATCTTTTCCAGGCAACTTTATAGTACATACTGTTTGAAGTTGTAGCAGTAAATAATTGCCTGAAATCATAAGCCTAGGTTTCGACAGGTTAAACATTGATGGGCTTGCTAAACAGAAGGCATATAGTCAAACAGTCACGCCAATAGACGTGTTATCGCGCTACGTTGTGTTGCTCGCTCGTGATTCACTAGCTAGCTAGTCGGAACGTATCGGTATTTTGGCATGGTCTATCAAACATACTAGTCCACTTTGCTAATTTATCGTATTCTTTCTCGACCTCACATTTGTAAGTATATTACAGGTATGAATAACTAATGGTTGGTCTTTGCATCTGTCAAGTTCGCGTAAGATCAATTCCTAAAGAGTTACAACCGTATACTGAGTTATGTGTGTGATCTCAAGCTACTAGTGACATCACCAGATTACACATGTTGTTTGACTAAAAAGGTTTTCTTAAAATATTGTTGATACTGGGTGATGGTCAAAGATGAAATGAAAATTTGGGTTGTGAAAGGTTTCAAATCAGAGGCCTCTGGGTCACCGGCCCGGTGCTCTATCAGCCGAGATACTAGCCGACCAAGCTACTGTTGTCTCAGATAGTAACACTGGTAAAATATTATGCCTGTTAATATACCTACATTACACAGGTAACAAAAGACTAAACTTCATCTAATCTATAGAACATTTGAGTATATAAGACTAATATTTGAAAGCTAATAGAATAACGAAATATGTGTAGCACTGGGAAAATAAATAAGCACTTCCACTGAATACCATATACCAACTAACCTACTCACCAATTTGTTCCAATAAACCATTTGAATGGGGTGCAAACATTTCAGCAACTGACTGATAGAAATGCATATTTGTAATTAAACAAAACAGATGTCTTGCGGACAATCTTCGATTCATCTTGAAATCACGTCTTCGAGCTTTGGAACGTAAACAGATGGTCACTTCATGATGCTGTGACGAAGGAGGTTCAGAAAAAAATAACACAGTGTATATGAAGTCACGTTTCAATCGGTTTAACATTCTAAAGAGATGATTAGGACTTTTAGCCAATAAATTAATGAAATTAGTGGTCTTGAGTTCTCGAAACGTACTAGTTTATAGATAACGTTTATTCATTTTATCGCTAAAGAAAACCATGTAACTCAGAGGATATAACATATCTAAAAGTAGAATACACTGCTTACATATTTTTATATTGGCCTACGGAAGGATGTGATCCCTTAAATTCCGTTGTGTAATACTTATACTGATTACGTATCTAGAGATATCCTGAAGAAAACGATTCAACCAGTAACTAACATTTCAAAGAGTTTACTTGTCAACTGAGAACTACAAACCCTTATTATTCATATGAATCCTGGTCAAGATTCGACTGGATAGTTTCACAGATATTGGGTACAGAGTGAAAATTTGTCATTAGATATAAGTTATATTTGAATAAACCTCAGGATGTTTGAAACACGCATTTCAACTTTTGTCACGGAAGTCTGGTCAGGATTTCTTCGGGGAAGGAGTGTGTGTTTACTGGTTCGAATCTCTAAAATGACTCAAAGTGAATCTTAGAGATTACAGAGTATATGGCTCAGAATCTATCAACTGGTTTATAATTATACTTCGATAATATCATTATTCTGTATCTTTTACCACGTAATTCCCCCGACTATTTCCCTCATTTGTCTGCCATTACTGAAATAACTGCTTTCATTCATTCATATTTCATCAGTCTGCTTTTTTCTCATCATGACAATGTGATTTAGTGAGACATGAAAAGATAAACAACAACATCAGGTCTTTCAATTTTTTTATCAGAAGTTGTATAACTTTTCGCGTTCACTGATTTGCTGTATATGATTGTCCATGTAAGGTTTATCAACTAAAGTGACAGTCAGATTAGTTTTTTCTTGAAATGATTCAGTGAAAGGAAAGGTATTTGATGCATTTAAGTAGTTGAAAAAAAAAACTAAAATGATAATGATATTTTGAGTGCACATTGATTGTGGGACATCTCTTTATTGACCGTTTCTTTGTGTTAACCTTTGTGATGATAAAGTGCGTATCTCTCTTTCATATATATATGCAAACGTGTATGTAGAGCCCAAAATATGTACACAAAGATAACATATTTCGAGATAGTGTATTTATTAACTCCAATCAATATTGCACATAATACGGTCATAATGTTCTGCATTTGTTTGTGCACACTATGTTTCATAGGTGTTGTGTATATATTAGTTATCTATGATTCATATTTGTCTTTCTTCAGACTCATAACTGATATTTAAGTTGAATAACCTCAATGTACGTGTTCATGTAGCCTAGCAACGTGTAATCACCAAGTGATTGTGAGTATAGTGAATAGGTAAGCGATATATTTCAAATCAAGCTAAAATCTCTATTTAGACTAAATTTCGGACACATTTAATTTTGATACATTACAACACCATAATATGTACCTTAAAGTTTTACAGCATTTCTTCGTAGTATGATACTCCCCCCGCAGCACATACCCAAGACCCTGCCAAGGGTCGATTTCAAGATGCCTTTAACCATTCGGTTACTGGGTGGGAGTTGAATAGTCCACAATTTCCCACTTCTCTCAGTCCTTACCTTACAAATAAAATCCATATAAACCTCAAACTACATTAAACGTTATTGACTAGAACATAAATTGACTGTAAAATTCTTGGTTGAGAAATGTTTACTTTATGACGGAAAAGCGTATGGCTATGTATTTTTATCCATAAGTGTGAATATAAGCAGACAGAATTATATGATGAATAAATAAATAAATCAGCCTTGTTTTAAAGCATAAAAAGGAAGAGATTATTACTGTTATTTTATTTTAACAACAGAAATAAAACAATCTACACTTACATTATAATACATTCGTTCAATCTCATTCCATTTAATCCGATTTGTAGGAATAATCCAGTCATCAGGGAACTGCTAAATTCATAGTCAATTACAATGTGATTAATTTAAGACAACGCAAGGAAGTGATATGTACCAATGATTGACTCCCCCAAAAAAACACCTTTTCGATCATTATCAAGACAGTCAGTTAAGAGAAATGTTTCTTTCGAAGACATTTATCTACTTCATTCTTATAATACATCAAATAAACTGAAAACTATTTTACCACTCAGCTCTGTACTTTGATTCATATTCAATAACAATGATTGAAGCGATTGGTACTTAATAAGAAACATTACAATGTCGAGATTTTCGTTCTCTAGGTTATGGGATCACCAAGGAGACTGGGTGGAGAAATCAATTTCTGGAACAATGCTGAATAGGAATGTAATTACAGTGTATTGAACATCATTATCGAAGTACGCATACATATCACCTTAGTATCAATAAAAGTTCATCAATCCCTTGTGGTTAGTTGGTTACTCTACAAAAGCTTTAAATCAGACGAAGAATCTTGCACAACCAGTTTTCAAAACAGGTCATTATTTCAATTTTAGCCTGTCATACGACTCTTGACAATACATATAATCGCATAACGAACATAAAATACTTCTTAAAGGCACGCTTAACTTAAAACCTACAGGTTTGTTTATTTGACTAATGGTGATATTCATCATGGACTGACATCGGTCAAAGAACCATTGAAAACCTGAGAGCAGTGGACAGTAGTTTCTTCCTAGCATGGGACTCTTCAATAGTACACACCCACGACTATGCCTCACCAGAGATTGAACTTAGGACCTTTAGATTTCACAGCGAATGCTCTAACCGTTCAACCACTGGGTTGGAGTTCAGTGATATACGACATACTGACTTAAAATGCAATCACTTTACAAAATAATGGTTACCTGAAAGAAGGTTAAAGGGAAAATTGTTTAATTACCTGAATATGTTTTGCTGTAGTAAATTACAAAGTTTTACGCTGTCCGTATGTCTAACTTATGTGATGACACTCATGCTGTTATGTCCTTAATCAATTAATCTATGGAATATATTATACATCCACAAATATACACAAGGAATTAGCTGAAAAGGTAAATGGTAAGTAGAGGACATCTTAAAGAAATGATTGTCGAACTGCTTTTTATATGAGGGACATGGCTGCAAAATAGTTTATTAGAAAGAAAAATCAAATAGTGAGTAAACTAGTCTAGCATTAATTTTCGTTTCTCACAAGGCATCACCTTATTTACTTGAATAATCGATAGTGAAGTATTTGGCTTTGGAATAACATTAAAACTCATAAAGAAATAGAACGTAAAATATTCAAATCTTTTAGCTTACCTAAAAAGTTAGATTTACAAACTAGAAGGTTGACTATTAGCAAAATTAACTGTGAAAAGTAAGACAATAGTGTTTCAGTCAAATTAATTAACAACATCCAACCGATGAATCCCAAATAGAACGAAACGTGTATTCTGGGTTCTACTGCTGACCACTATCCATCATTAATATATAATTCAAACATAGGCAATATTGACGAGTCTGTGCAGAGGCCCATACGCCAGTAGAAATCGATCGCTTCGGTCGACTCAACGATGTGATAAAACAAGTAACAACAATAACAACAATGTTATTTAAAGAAATATTGAGCTATCAATATTACTTTCACTACCTGATATAACGTGAATCCCTTCGGACTAACACCGATCCATACAGAGAAACGACATTTTTGTGCATATTTCTTAAGCGGATACATGTGTAAATTGAAATCTGAGTTCAGTTTAGTTGCCAGACGAATAAAATGAAATTCAGCCAAATAGGCTACTGTGTTACGAAGTGCTGAATGACGTATAAAGGTGTGATAGACTAGTTCGTCACTGTCCCATAATTCAATAAACTAAATTGTAAACAAATTAACACGTACAAAGAAAATGAAAAGTAGATTAAGAAATAAATTAGGTAGGTAGATGGCTACATATATTACAATGTATTCATTCACCTTGTAACAATACACAATCAATATTATTTCAAGGTCATATTTCCCACGAACCGACATCGGTTTGGGTTAACATTGAAAGTCTGGGAGCATTAGACAGCTGTTTCGTCTCAGTATGGGACTCCTCAGTAGTATATACCCAGTGCTCAGAGGTATTCATTGGTTCCCCCCAACTGATGTCAGTTCGTGATGAATACAACCTTAAAAATGAAATCCCTGTAAGTCTCAAAATAAATAAATATCGCATTGTAGAGTATAATATGAAGGTTGACAGATGAGTCGAGAACACTATCAAATCACTTGATATTGAAGGATGTTGTGTTGCGATCTCACTAGCCTTCATTAATTCTAGAGATAAACAACATAATCACGCGCAACTGACCAGTCCACATGATCCATTGACCGATCGCTATGTATCGACTTGATAAGTTTGGTAAACAAGGCTATTATTATTGTCATTATTATTATTTGTCCCTTGGGTTCCTAGTGGAACATAGGGCTTCAGTAGCACGTCTCCATTTCACTCTCTTCTCCCCAGTCTTTCCAACCTGACTCCACCACTGCCCACAAGCTTTCATTTCTTCCTCACACGATCTCCTCCTTATCACCATTGGACGCCCAACTCGTCGTTTCCCATGCGAGTCCCACTAGAGGGCCTAGACTGGCGCGTGATGTCCCCAAGCCCGTCTTCTCAGTGTATGCTCAATCCATCTCCACTTTCTTGTGCTGCACACTTATTGGGCGATGAGTTCTTGGTTAGTTCGTTCCTAGAGTTCCTTGTTGCTTATTTTGATTATTCTGGTAATCTGATCTTCAGTATTGAGCGAGCGTAGGCGGTAGCTGTTGATGTAGCTTGTTGGTGTTGAAAATCCGGATACTGCTCACGCTTTATGCTGAGTGCAGTGCGGTAGATCTCCATACTGATTTCAGATTAAAGAAAGAA
The DNA here is from genome assembly GCA_944470555.2 of Heterobilharzia americana. Taxonomy (NCBI): domain Eukaryota; kingdom Metazoa; phylum Platyhelminthes; class Trematoda; order Strigeidida; family Schistosomatidae; genus Heterobilharzia; species Heterobilharzia americana. Next base: position 49,696,667 of record OX104128.1, read on the forward strand.
GGCCTGTCTTGCTGTCTTTTCGATCCTGGCTTTGACATCCTCATCTGTGCCACCATCGCCGCCTGTAGTTGAAACGATGCTGCCTTGGCAGGTAGGTGTAAGAGACAACTTCCTTCACGTTTCTCCCATCGATGCGTGGCGTAGCGTTGCAATTTGATTCGCACATGATTTATTCTTCCTGAATCCAGCCAGCCAACTTGTTCTGGTCGTAATTTTGAATGCAGAGCACTGTTTAGTCTCTTCAGGATGATGCGATTTAATATTTCGCTTGAGGTGGACAGAAGCATGATTCTGCGCCAGTTCCTGAAAAGACTTAGGTCTCTCTTCTTTGGGAGTTTGACAAGGTAGCCCTTCTTCCAATCAATGGCAGGTACCTTTCTTTCCTTCTTTCCAAAACTTCTGCAATAGTGATCTGTGTATGAGGTTATGAGAATTAAATATTAACCAGCAAAGAGTAAATTAAAGGTTTGCACTAATTTAATGTTAGCTTCAAGTTAGATGAGAAATATATTTTCCACTTTATACTGTTGATTCGGCAATTTTTTTTTAACCACTGCCAGATACGCTGCATTTATGCATGAACAGCACATCGTATGCTAAATGTAGTGTTTATAATGTATCCTAAGATAGTAATATATAAAAAATAATCGCAAGATTTGAAACCGGGATGCCATCTCCGCTAAAACAGATCAACTGATAGCTGAAATCTATAAGTTCCTTCAAAATCCCGCATCTATTTACCCATTCGTTCCAGCTTGAAAATATTTGTGGTACAATCTCACAGAAAAGTTCTTTGATCAGTACAACATAGTTTTGAAGACATTAAGACAGTATAGATCAAATTTTGCATATGCAGTGTTAAATGAATATTTGTTTGTAAAAAATAAAAATTTAGTGATGTCATTCTAATTTTGTACAGTCACATGCCAGTACTGCATTCACTTAGCAAACAGAAAAGAAGTGAATTGTGAAATGCTTTCTAGTAATATTTAATTTTTATTGCAGATTAGGAGATGAGAAAGTGAATTACACATTGCACAAAACCATAATCAGAAAGCTTATGAAGATGGAAACAATGGTAAAGTTATTAAGCTGAATCATGTAATATTGTTAAAGAAACAGATCAATGTAATTTAAAAGAATGAGAATTTTAAGGTTAGAAAAAGATGTGACAGTTTGGTAACGAGGTGAATAACAAAATTTAAAGTGTAGGTTATGCCCAAAGCCTATGTCCGCTACAAATTAAGTAACTGGACCCACTTCTTTTGAAAGCTGAGTTCAGACTTTAAAGCATGAATTGCTATGTGATTTGAAGAAGTCTTACGTGTACACTTTTGAATAGGTTTGCATGAACTATATAGATCGCACTGAAGTTGCTTTTTGGATTCATCAAATAGTTGGAAACATTCGAATATTCAAAGATCGAGTTGATATATACCCCACACTTCCCATGAAACCAGGCTGGTATATGTTCGTAGGTACTTAACGAAAGCGAATGCTGAGTAAGGCCACCATACCTTACTCTAGAGGGGCAGACGTATTGGTAAAAACATAGACTTCGATAAGAGAGGTAGCTTACTATCCACGCATGATTAAAGCATTGGGTGGTCAAGGTTTGGTAGCATGAAAGGTCTTTCTCAGTCAATGTGTTAGACTATTTCATAATATTTCTGCCAATAAATTTCCATTTAAGTGCAACTTCATGAAGGAAGAGGTTTTAAGAGTAGAAGAAATGAAATGATTAACTGGTTTGCTTCTCGGAAGAGAGACTGGTGAATTACTTTTCAGTTTTGGATGATGAGGTGAACAAAAAAAGCTGAGAACAACACGTCAAACTGTTCTAACTAAATCAATTACGTCAGACATTTACGTAATAAACATCTGTCTAACTAGTCTAACTACCTCATTATGGCAGTAGTATTCGATGTGAGGTTTTTTAGATGTCACAGTATTCAATAACTTAGCGACATACTGTTTAACATCGGTCAAAATCAGGCTATATTTACTGATATCTAAACATCTTGGTTGCCTAAGGTATAACTAACAATCAGTCATGATAAAAATCGTCCAGTTCCTAACTTTGTGCTAGACAGTTATTACTTGAGTCACTCTTAGTTGAAATCTCTGCTGCCTTTCCTTATCGGTGAGTTACCTTTTCTTGGTTTTCTGATTCGTAACTCAATCTGGAAGCTGTTTATAAAAACAGTCGAAATTTAAGAGAAAGACATACGATTCACGAGATCTAGACGAAATAGCCTGTGGTAGTTGTCCAGTGTTCAAAAAGTAAGTGCTGATGGAGTCACTTTGCCTAATGGTGAGGCTTCTGGGAAAAAATATCAAAACTCGAGTAACACTAAACAGCCAAAAATCTCTTCTCTATTGAAAAATAAAATATTTCATGATATCATAGGAACATAGGTTGTACTAACACTTGGAAAGCTTAGTTGTGCAAGTGAATTCTTCTTTGTAAATCTAGCTTTCTATTTTCACTGTTATAATAACTTTGAGCCTTCTGACTTTCACAGGTATATATCTACTTCTTGAAATATTTATTACTGTTTTTGTGATCACCTGACCGTTGAGACAATAAAACCGATATGGGGCGACTTTGAAGACCACTATGGCAACTGCTGTAACAACCGATCAGGTCGGGGTATTCCGTCTAGAAAGTTAGTTTTTCCTAGAATATGGAAGTCTAATTGATTATCCCAGCAGTTGCTAGGTTAGTGTTTAAAGTAGCTCCCGATATGCAAAATTTACTATTTAGATTTTATCATTTTATGAGCTAAAAGAGAAAGGGAATAATTTCTAATTGCTGACTCCAACAAGAAAGCAAAATTTAACTAGTGATATTTTTTTTACAACATTAGAGGATTCAAACACATTTATCATCATTGGAACAGAAATCTTTTCAAAAGTGATGAGGAAGTGTTTGTCTGTATTTATTCAACAAAATCCGTGGCAATCGAGTTTTGTAAAAAAAAAAGATCTTTTCTACAGAGAACTACTTAAATAGTATAAACAAAAGTTTTCATCAATACTTTAAAGACTGACAAGCTAAGTAGCTAGAATAAAAATATATTTTTTATCAGACGATAGTTATATTCAACAGTAACCGATGGTGAAATAACACTACTTTACCTTTTGCATCACTGGTAAACCCTCACTCAAATGTTTTAGATACTGAAGTACATTTCATGTCGGAATATTTGTAGCTCTATACATCAAGATATATGCGCACAAGTGATCTACTCACTTACTGAGTATTATTCCTGAAACATGGTAAAATAAACGAACAGTATGTTTTTATGTTCTTTCTCAGATGCATTAACATTCTTAATTAGTTTCTTGATTTTTCAATGAGAACACTTGTTGTAACACTTGAAATATGATTATTTCATATCAGTTCTCAGTGGATATAACGTGGTCGATCTTTTATTAGGCTGCTGTGCGCAGACAGACATCATACATCTAATAAAAGATAAGTTTACTCACCACGCTTAGTTGTTCATCTTGAATTAAAAATCTTTCCTAACATGTCAATGACTTTGAGGAAAATTTCGGTTCACCCCTAAAATCCGAAAACGAATCGGTTAGCAAAATATTCATAAATGCTACTTCTAAACTATTCACCCTACTTGTATATTTATTTATCAGAGAAACTTGTTTACTCAAGGGAATAATGTCAAAGTGTATCAACTCACTTTACTAGGATAATAAAGTTCTGGTACAAAATAAGATGTGATCGTCTCACGATTATACATTTTTGGTGCATCACCTACTTCAGCTTGTAATGCAAAGGCGGCTAATTGTAAATAGATATTAGAATCACAGAATAAATTGTAGGCAATGTGATTTTTTCTCAATTGTTTGTAATAAACATGTTGTGTTACACGTTCATTTAAACAATGTATTGGAATATAAAATCGAATACGAAAATATACAGTTGGATATGATGAGGTTGAAGATGATTGATTAGGAAAAGTTGATTTATTTGTTGGTAAGAAGAAAATACCCTGTTGATAAAAAAAAAGACAAAAACAACAAAACATTACTGACCTACGAAATATTTATCGATTAATTTAAGAGAACATTAAAAAAATTTACCAACATACTTTACTGAGTATTGTTACTTGCATTATACCGTCATTGACAGGACGGAATTGATCGGTCTCTATTGCCATATGGGTTCCCGTGCGAATGCCTCGATATTACCTGTGTTTTAATTATAGTAATGATGGATTCCACTGGACTCCACTGATAGCCACTATCCATCATTACTATAATTAAAACACAGGTAATATCGAGGCATCCGCACAGGAACCATATGCCAATAAAGACCGATCAATTTCGTCCTGTCAACGATGGTATAATACAAGCAACAATACTAAAACAATACCCATCGCACAAGAAGTGGCTATCGTGGTTCGGTGGTCTAGTAGATAATACTCTGGCGTTTGAGGTGATCGGTCCCGAGTTCGAACCCCAGTGGGAACAACATCAGTCACTGGGAGGCAGATACATCCAGCTGACGAGTCCCAAATAGGACGATTCCACTACTAGCCACTATCCATCATCACTATACTTTAATGATCGTAAAACTCAGTACGGCTTAGTTTTATTCGGTCAGTTTCAGGGTGGTCTTTGTAATCGACTGACATAAGCTAGAGAACCATTGAGAACAATAGTAAACTGAACGTCTGTCTTCTCTGTGTTTTGGGAATCCTAAGTGGTTCTTACCTAATGTAGCACTAAGTCTAGAACTATTTAGTCTCAAGAAATGAGAAGTTTTATGAAATATCAATCACTGAATTCTAACAGAGTTATCAACCGTAGAAGTTGTACCTGATATGCTCGTATTCACAAAAGTTATCTGCATCTCTTGAAAGTTTTGCCGAACAACGGCCTTGCTACTACACAAAATCTTTTTCTCATCAATATCAAATTGTTCAAAAGTACTTATATTAAGAAAAACACAGAAATCTTTTTTTTTTACTGTGAAAAGATGAAATCCTACGAAATAAAGTCTGGCTTAGCTGTAAAAATAGACTACAATAAAATCCACCTAAGCGTATTTAACGTATGTGAAGTTACTTGGACTAGGCTTGTGGATATCATGCAGAGATTCAAGACAAAAAGAACTTGGTAGTTGCAGGCAAACGGGAACAAGGCTACCTATCTTGATGTGTTCCAAGTGTAAATAACTTTCAGGTGAAATATATGCCACTAAAGTATACAGAATAGCTTTGCTTGACTGGCATAAATTTCATACAGATATTACTCTATATGAACTAAAAAATTTTGTAACTGTTATTCTTCTTTTTAAAAACGATTAGTGAAATTGCAAGACAATTTAAATAAAAACTTAAATTACAAGCCTCTACATTAAGAATTATCGCTGAATCAGCTGATTTAAAAAACCATCTCCTGATCAGGTGCGATTTCCACATGAATTTCAGATTAATACACTTGACTGCTGTAGAAGTTACGGAAACAAATCTGTTCAAATTTCCCTATAACAGCTATATGGTTACACTTCGCTTAAATCAACTGCAGTTTGATAATAATAAGAATCGATCGACAAAGAAGACAGTCAACAATTCAACGAAGATGAATTTTATTTTTGGATGACTTCATTCACTGAAGCAATACTATTGTATTTATATCGCTAAAGAAGGAAATAACATACACAAATATCAACAAATAGATCATCCTACCGTACATGAAGAAGATATCAGAGATCACAAGATTACTGAAACCACTTGGAATTCGTGTGGCTTATAAACCAACAAATTCTCTTCAAGCCATATTATGCAGACCAAGCGACGCAACAGCCAAAGAAGACAAACCAAATACCATTTACAAAACCAACTGCAATAATTGCAATCAACAGTGTATTGGATACAGTGATCACGGTCTTCGCTTTCGTTTAAATGAACACCTATCAGCTATTTCACAACACGACATTTCATAGCTCATTTCAATGCACGTGGATAACTATGGATATGAATTTAATTTTGAAAGTGGAAAAATCTTGGACAGAGGAAAGATAAAGAATATCAGATAATTCCTAGAAGCTTAGCACTCGGGTCAGTCAGTAGATATGTAGACAGACCCAATCTATCAACCACTAAGGAAAATGATAAGTAGCAACAATGTGAGAGGTCAGACAGAGAAAAAGACAACGAGAAAATCTATGTAGTTAATGACACAACAATCAGAGCAAATAACTAGTCACAGACTAGTTCTTCAGAGCAAGTTACTGAATCACTCATAAAGAGATACTCACTTCATATTGAAGTTAGTGGCGATGATGTTGTCTGGAAAGACGATGAAAGCTTCACGATTAAACCACCCAGCTTAGAGAACACTACACAACCTAGATCATTGACTTGAGCTAAAAATATTCTGCATCACTTCAAAATAACAGTCTATTATTACGATAATAACACAATACTAGATGATAGAACAGAAACATGAGTGTAACTGAAGAAACGATAACCTAATAATCTATATCATGATAAGATTAACAAGAAAAACAGAAGTTAACGAGAATTGAATCATTTCTACAAGTAAAGTACCATAATTAAGTCTCTACCTAATTGGTGTAAAGAAGGTAAAGCAACGAGCAATAATCTTCACCTTCTTGGCAGCAATTAGAGTAGATAATTAACCATGATACTTCTCATCTAAAGACAATTCACACCTTAACATAAGTGTGGAATTTGGGCACTGTGGTAGAGTGTGATTTCATATTCGACTGGTCTGTTTGATGTAGTACTAATCGAATTGAGATCTTGTTAAATTCTGTACTATTTTTCATTACTTTGATATCTCATAGACCATAAGGTAATTGTCACCGCATTTCTGTTCTGTTCCAACCTAAACCTATTATTCAACAATAGAAACTGTTATTTTTTATTTTTCTTGTCTCCAGTGATATAAATACGGTTGTACTCTTCTAGTAGTGATATAATCGAAAAATAAAGCTTTTCTTCACTAAACTGTCTTGTTTTTTCTTTAAGAATAGATTTATTGCTAGATTATTCAGAACGGCTGAAATATTGAGAATAAATTTTAAATCATCCTCTGAGCCACTTTCAGTAACTATATCAGTAAGAAATCGATTGAACAATCCAGGAACCTCCTAGTTGAATCTAGCCTTAAAGTGAATGTCTTTCAAATCTATGTTACTGTCTCCACAGAAATGTTAGTCAGAAATATCTAGCAAACTACATGCACCACTTAGACGTTGTAAAAGGTGAGTAAAGTTGAGATATTTTGTTGCTGCTCTGGATATTTAACAATCGCTTTTAAGCAAAATCTCAACAAAATTTGATGACAATCTACTTCACAAATAACTGATAGGTTATCAATTTGAGTATCTGATATAGTCATATTCCAACAGGCTTGTATTGATACTGAGTGATGATTGAAGGTGAAATGAAAATTTGGATCTCGGTGGGATTCCAACCAGTGACCACCGGGTTTCCAGCCCGGGATGAGAAGTCCTGACTAAGCAGACAGTGTGAATACAATCAACCAGTCGTAACGCTTCACAAATTCACATGGTGATTGAAGTGAAATAAAAATTTGGTCAGAAGTTGGACCTCGTAGCTGAGTTGTTACAGCATCGGGTTGAAAACCCGGTGGTCCCTGGTTTGAATCCTGCTGCCACCACCACCCAGTATCAAGATTCAGATTATCTGAAACATACATTTCGAACAATCTGTTCACATGTGAACTTGTCGGATAACTTATATTTAAACTGAGAAAGGTTAATTAAGTCAGTGAAAGTATAATTAAGAAGGATAATAAGGGTAAAAAGAAAACAAGAGAGGGAAAGACATCAAATCACCGTCACCACTGGTATGAAGAGTTAAACTCAATAATATCAGGGCCATCATTATCATCATCAAGATCACCTTAGGACCAGGCATTACTGTTTAATGGTGTATGTACAAATTGTTTTTGAATACATAAAAGAGGATTTTCATTTATGGATAGTAAGTGCTGTCTTCACATCAATCTTATAACCAGTTTTTAATACATACTTAACGATCGATGAGAAAGGACATTTTTATCTGCATTTATCAAAACTACTAGAGTTCATTTGTTTCTGGACATGGGCATGCTCAACCATTCCATGTCATGACTGCTCCTGTCTGTTTATAAGTGTACATATAAACGTGTAAACTGACAGACACAGTGGGATATGATACACTCGTTCAAATGCTGTTTAAGTTTCTGTTGAAGCATAGACTTGTCTTCTTCACTAAGACAAACTTGGCTGCTTACTGTGTCGTGCTAACAACTGATTTGAGTCTTTTCTTCAAGATTAGGTTATTAGATTCACCCCTGTACGGCAATGGGTTATACACATATCTCTTAGGGACAAAATACTGATTAATCTGTCTCAATGTTGTAGATAGATTTTGGATGGGTTATCTTTTTCTGGCCAAATAATTTCATTACTGCGATAATTATTTGATCAAATTAATCAATGAAACTCCAGAGTTCCTTAAATGCACTCAGAATACTTAGCCAAATCAGATGTTGGTACGTGATTAAAGTTGTTTTCAGTTTCGCTTTTAATTAATCCATCATTAGCCAACCCGCTACACATATTTTCATTGAAATTTCACTATCCTTTTACAGTTACGTAATTTACAGGAGTGTAAATCGCTGGCGTAAAAAAAGTGAAACACTGATCGATTTAGGCATATTTATGTTTCGAAATTCATTTTCATTTAAATAAATTTAGCAGTCATTTAAAGGGCTTTGTAAGTAAAAAAAAAAGATGTGTAAAGCCAAGATTGTCGATATTTCTATGGGAATGCCGAAATTTTTATCTGTAGTACTTATTTCTAAGTGGTGTCTTGTCTATTCTACAATATCTAGAAATCACATATAAATTATATATCGTCTTTATATAGAATATTCAACTGCTTTTTATTCTGATTTGGATACCATGAAACATACAAGGGAAAAATAGCAACCAACTGAGTGCTTTTGATGAAACCTCTAGTTTTATTACGCTAGCAACTCATACACATGTATATGAACAATTTCCTGACTTCCTGCTAAAAACAATACTAATACTTCTAATTCCTCCAGTGACACAACCAGGGTTGAGATATCAGTTCGTCAAGAATGCTAACAACCCTTTAACAATGAATGGAGTTGTTCAGCCAGTTACAATGAAATATCTGCATTGAGTAATGCTCATTAAGAAGTATTTATGCTTACTCACTAACCTCGCCTGGTTAACCAGTTACTAGCCAAGCCTAAATCCGAATAAAGAGGGAACGTTGGGCATAGGGCTAGCTTGTCATTGTTTGCATTATGTGACCAGCTTGTACTGTTTTGAGTCCCTTCAGAGTTGCTCCCAAAAAGCTGTTCTTGAGTGTAATATCTGACAAAACTACTCTGAAACCAAGCATACTGTTTAGTTTAACTTCCTTCAATGTTCAAACCTCGGTACGAATCAAACAACACTTGTATTTGGCTATGACACTGAAAGCCTCTCCAACCACGAATGTTGTATCTCAGGGAACCGGATACAAGAGTCCGGTTAAGTGCTTCGAATAATGCCTTTACCTGTCAGCTCAAAAATGTGTTTATCATGAGCTTATCCAGAATCCCTGCCACATCAGCATCTGGCATTACTGGTGTTGATGTGATAATAAATGTTAAAGCCTAAGGTTCACTAGTCAACTTGATCCCCATCGCCAGTCGTCTGTGTGCTGTTAGATGAGGTTTGATTACAGGAGGAAGTAGGTGGCAAGGAAAATAGTACCTTTAGTCATCTGTGCTAACGCTCCCACTGGCTGCAGTTAGGAAGCAGTTAAGAATGAGTTTTATCATCATGTGAGTGACCTTTTCAATCAGGTGCACTTTAACAATGTCCTAATGGTACCTGGCAACTTAAATGCACTCATGCTCACACAAGGGTTTATTAGGTGACCAGTTGTGATTGATTAATTGCTAATCAGATAACGCTGAACGTCTTCTTGAACTTTTTGCACATTACAGCCAATTTCTAACCAGCACCAAATTTTGGCTGCTTTTTCTTGAGCACCTGTTTGGACTCTGATCCCGCTTTTATGCATGTTAAGTTCATCTTGCGTTTCGGGGATCATCAAAGTAGTCATTCCAAATCGAGGGAGGTAAGGAGACGGGTTGCTCTCGGTACTGCAATTCAATACAGAACACAGCTATATATAAAGCTAGTCATAGAAAATCCAAAAACCACCAGTTGTACCTACCAGGTCTCTGCGAGCCTCTTGCAGCTTTTTTATGCTTGTCCATTTGTCTTATTGGAAAGTGAATGCAATAGTTTGCTCAGTTTCTGTGAGCAATGGATAGCGTGAAATTCAAGTAAGGACCACGAGAAGTGATGTCTAGAACCCACCGGTGGGTGAAAGCAGTAGATACATTTGACAATAATCAGAAGCTGTTCCAGTTTATTGAAGTCACCATCACCAAAAAGCCTAGTGTAGGTGAGATGATCTATGAACTAAACGATATACTAGCCAACAACTTTTGTAGATGTCTGTAAGGCTCCATAGATCACTTTGAAAAGTAATCTAGCCTAACTTCTCTCCCAGGACCATCAAGTTTAGTCATCTTTTACTTCAGAGTCAGTTAGAACTGACTCATTTAATAAAAATGAAGTCTGAAGGGGATTCTGCGGACTAAAACACTACAAAGCATCTGACATACAACTTACACTAGTCCTTTCAAGGGATGTGGGTGAAACTAGTCACCAAACTGAATAGACTGTCTGATAAGACGTGGCAGGGTGAAAGTGGGTCAAAACCGTGAATTGAGGTGACTACTGTCCCAAATTTTCAAAGGGCATACTCAATGCATACGAACGTCATCAGGGTTTAAGTCTGCGACAAGCAGTGTCTAAAGTAATAGCTGCTACCACAATTGATCACATTGATCAGCTGTTCACACTCCATTAGATACTCAAACACAATTACAGGTACTGCAAGCCATCAGTAGTTTTACTTTTGGATATAAGGGCTACCTTCAGTTTGTTGGACATGGCTGTGCTCTGAAATTTCCTGTTAGAAAAGAATGTCACCAAAAGATTTGCTAACCTCTCAAGGGTATATACTCACTTGTTTCACTTTTTCCAAACCAATAGCTAAGTTAGTCAGGGCTATCCAGTCACGCCATTTCTGTTTAATCTTGTCATCGACGACATATTCCAGATATTTCTGAAAGAAATGCCTGACGTCGGTGTAACATTCTTAGTCGAGTGGAAACCGTTTTAACCTCAAGTATGTCAACGATAATATTTTGCCGTGAGATAAAACACCCGATACCCAAATAACACTTATTCAGTTGTTAGCTAATGTCCATATGTATGATATATCCTTTGCACAGTAGAAGAGCAAAGTGCCCTTACAAGGTTGATAAGCGCTTGTGTAAACATTCATTCTTGTCAGTGAACTTCTGGAAAAAAGTTTGTACACTTACTTGAATGTTGACTGAGGCGTGAATGAGGAATTTCTAACAGTATATCGAAAGTAAGAGCAGCATGTACCAAACTATATCACTCTTGACGCCATCACACGGTTAGTCTGCCAGATAAGAGATCGGTTAAAAAAGCATAGGTACACGCGTTTCTACTATACGTTTGTGGGATCTGGTCTCTCAAAGCTGAGGATATCTGGTGAATCTGTAGTTCGGTCAACATTATCTCCATAGAGTTGTTATCACCTACCGGAAACACCATGCAAATAATTTTGTTGTGCGGTGTTGTGTATTTCTGTATGATGAAGATTGCCACTCACTGAATAATGTTATTTTGACTCACGCAACGTATGTCATCCCAATGGCTCCTATACTGTTTACTATTATCTATAACTGGAGCTAGCTGTAATAAGCGAAAAGGTAGATAGTGAACAGCACTAGAGTGAGGAGTGGTTGAGTTGGATCCGCACCTATTCATTCCCCACTACTCCTGGAAATCGTGCAGCTTAGTAACTTGAGATGATCGAAAATATAACTCAGAACCAAAGCCTGTGGTCATCATATTATAGATTTCTTGCATCGGAAAATAAAAAGAAAGTAATGAATCCTTCTTTCAAGGAGACTGCGTCTTAAATAACCTTTAGTATTTCTAATTCTGTTAATTTCCCTTTACTTCTGTCTGTCTCACTTGTATGCCTTTCTAATTTTCTGATTTTATTATTTACAGTACATTTCACTGTGCCTATAATACACCATGGTTATTTTCTAGATAACAGAATAATTATAAATGCTTCTCTAAATAAAGTTTGAATAAGATTTGATTAAAAACACATGACTATTCATTAATTAGTGAAGTGAGCATACGGTAATTAATTAAATCCATTCCTATCTACTTTTTATTAGGTGGTAACACCCATTTTTTGCTCCACATACCTAGAACTAATAAAATTATTTCAACAATAAAAGAAAAGAAGTGATAATTTTAGGACAACCTGCAGTCTCTGTGAGACCTTAAAACTTCCCAGAATCCAATGAGGAATCAAAACAGACACAAAATATACTAACACATGTATACGAAATTTATCTGTGCGACAAGATAAGTGGAACATGATCAGAGTAACAAACCAGTTTAGACCTGAATCTGATCTAACAATTTCATTACTACTAATAGACAAACGAAAAAATCGTTTCACAGGTTCATCAGTGATAAGGACATCGTCGTGTAGTTTCGGTATAACGCCATCAGTTTCACCATGTTTGATATCCTTGAGTATAAATCGGAACAACAATTTACCCAACTTGTAAGCACTGATAAAAGAGACAATTAAAATGACATGTTTGGTTTAATGAAAGTGCTTACAAGAGCAATGTGCTCAAAAGTCAGTTTAAGAAAATTGGTTGTATAACTAAAGTTTACAAACCTACACGACTGTAACGCGAATGGTAATAGATTGTACATAGATTCTCACTCAGTGAAACAAATTTTAGACAATTTTTGGAATCAGTTGGTAGCTTATTCGATTAATTAGTTAACATTTCAACAAATCTAAGCAACGCTGTAACTAAGGTCAAGAAAATGCACCTAATATACCTTTGTTTTTCGTAAATATTTAAGTCAAGCATGATTGCAGAAATAATACGAGCGCCAATTAATAAATGCATGAAGCATGAAATGGAGGCGGTAATTGCAGAAACTGTGTGCAAATAATGCGGTGTAGGAGCTGCAATAACGCATCCATAAGTAAATAATTCGATAAGTACACAAATTATACAAATAAAAATCCCCTTAAAAGTTCCATTTCAGTATTTTTGTCAATTATGAACATTCATCTAAAGTATGGAAGATAAAATTATTTGTTAGGGGCATATGCCTCGAATACCTCTACTAATAATGCGGATAATGAAAAAGTATCTAAACCTACCTAAGATAGTATACAACCTTTGCTTTACTTATTCGAATATGTGACTGTTTTCAGAAACGAAACACAGGCTCAAACTTTATTCTTATCCCCAATTTATCATAACAGTCATAGGTTGGACATTTCGTAACCTGATTTGAATGCAAAAATAAGTATATAAAGCTGAGAGTAGTTGCCAAATTTCAACTAGTGCTGGATTCAATGCATCATCGTAGTGACATGTTTTCTCATCTCCATTCTGCTCGACAAAATCCATATTGACGACTATCCCCCCTAATTTTTCAACTCCCTACTCAACAATTTCGAAACAATTCTGCCGCAAACGGACAATGGCTTACTTGGCCACCACTATTACGCTCCAACCGGACAACTGTGTGGTAGGCCTAGCTGTCTTGATCAACTGTTATAGCTCAGGTTGTTGCATCTGCAGCAAAATAGATCTCATTCAGTTCTACGCCCAGGACTTGTTGGTAGTTTTTAGAATTCGGCAGAGTCACGGTAATAAACAGTCGAAGGTTAAGTCGATAAGCTACTGTTTACTTGCTTCACATATTTATGACTCTTTTTATTGACCCATCATATTTTTATTTGTTAACAGTCTCCGAAACGCCTTAAGTGTAGCTTCACTACAACACTGACCACCTCATTCTCAGTAGTAACTAGGGCTGGAGCTAAGAGATGTCAAAACGTGACAAAGAAAGCCTTACAGATATTAACCCATCACCTAGGTCAAACTCAATCAAAAGGTCACGGCTTTCAACACCCCAAATTAGCCGAACACCCAGTCCTCACGGCACTGTCCTCAGTCAAGGAAAAACAGACCCCCTTGCTGCATCCAGCACCTATCCCGACCTACCGGTGAAAAGCGCCAAGAGGAAGCGTCAAACAATAAGACAGTAACATTTGGCCAAACCCCATGAACATGGCGACAACTGTCATACTTGTGCTTTCACTATGACGAAAAGTGATGCAGTCTTTGAGTACAACAGCTGTGACATGTGGGTGAACTGCCGATTAGACAAAGAGGTACAACAGTAGTACTACACTTTTATGACGCACTATCTATGAACGTGGTTTCGGTACATCTGCCCACAATGCCATCCGAGACTGCACCTAGCTTCCGGCTCTCTTAGACTGGCTGACAGACCCACAGTAACTATTAAGAAGCAGGTATCCGTCCAAAACACTGCGATGGAGCAGATTCGCCTTCCAAAGGCTGTCAGTAACAGCCTACCAAAGGTTATAGACTCGAGTGGTCCAAAGCCAAACAAAAAGCTGCCTACACCAAGGGAAACTGCTTCCAACTCAAGCCCTGGAGCCACACCAACGATGGCCACTAGTGGACAACATGTAAAATAGGTAAGGGTGGAGAGGAAAGCTCAAATTACCCGAGAAAATGCACCCATAATGTAGACACCGCTGACTGGTCAAACTCTGTCATTATATTTAACGTTCCTATATGCAGTGACAGCCTTCTGGAGCATAAGGACACGCCTGACAGGCAGTATTGGGACTCCCTCCGTGCCATGTTAAGTGTAGGCGCCCTTGAGGCAAAACTGTGTCGACTGTAAAAAAGTACCCACTCACCCCCAGGAAGTCTTCACCGATGAGTGACTCTAGGCTCAACAAGGGAGGCTGAAACACTCCTCATACTTTCACATACACTGGTTATTAATATGTCATTCAGCATTCGAACTAGATCTGACCGATCTTGCGCGGCGAGAAAGAGACACCGAGAAGCGCATGGTTCACAAAGACCCATAACCATGGTCATCCATGGAATACCCGAACTAACAACCAGTATCCCAGGAGATAAGTACATCTACGACGTACAACAATGTCAGTGGTTATCAGCACGGATGGGACTAAGTGGGGTTGCAGCAGTAGCAGTCGGCAGGCTGCCACGCCCATCGCACCTGACAACCATGGCCTCACTTAGAAAAATGGCCGTCAACTTCAAATCTCCAGAAGTTTTAACTGCACTGCTACAGACGTTGTATAAAGTCAAGTTCACCATAAGCGGGAATGTTCGTTACTGTGAAAGCAGACCTGGAACACTGCGACAACAGTAAAACAGCAGTTACTCCCTGTGCTCAAGTACCCATCACCCTAAACCAATACGTTGAGAGTCAGGCCGGCAACCTCTGACCAGCACCGACTGTACCAATTAAGCCGAAAACCTAACTGGGCCAGTTTTACTGAAGATGACCCTTTGGTACAAACCTGTGCTACTAGTTAGCCCAGAGACATCTAATGTTTTGAGAAGCACTTCCAAGTGTCTTTATAGAAACGTGAGGGGACTCCGAAGTAAAATGTTAGAGCTGCGACCCCTCTGTTCAAACTCTGTTACAAAAGTTATAATCCTGAAAGAAAAATGGTTATCGCCGGACATTAGCGACACCGAAGAAAACATATATGAGATATTTTTGTTCAGGAGGAACAGGGAACACAAGGATGGACGGAGATGTAATTTAAGTGAATAGTTAATTCAAAAGTGAACAAAATACTGGCACTGTACCGACGGAGCTCCCAGGCTAAATCTGGTGCCAGTTCGCGGTCAGATACGCTAGGGACCTGGTTGGAGGAGTCTATAGGTCCTGTAATAGCAACATGAAAGACAACCAAAAATTACTCCAAGTAATGTACACAGTGTCGACAATCAGATATGACCAGATCCTAATAGCCGGTGACTTCAACGCCCAAGCTCTCAGCCTAGAGCAATTCATCACGACTCGGAGCCGGGAGTTTTAACGTAACTTTCTAAACGCCGTCCAGATGGTTGGGGTATACGAAAAGATTAGTGATGATACCCGCTGGGCCCAGACGGCAAACCATCTAAACTGGATTACCTGCTGACTAGTGATCATCTATTAGTTGAAACGTACAGACTCAAACTCCTCTTGGAAGTAGTGATTACGCTATGGTAGTGTTCGATCTGGTAATCAGCAAAGAATTATCGTGGGAGAGATCTCGTCCTCACCTCCGTTACAGCGTGATAATCTATGGAGGAATGAATCAATGCCTGTTGATGGCTTCATTGGCAGTAGACTAGCGATCCTAACCGATTGACCAACACTGGAAACTAGTTAGAGACCTCATTAAGACAGTGATTTATGAAAATGTCCTCTTGGTGGTAAAAGCACCTAGAAAGCGAACCTCGTAGCACTGAGCACCTTCTGAAATTCAAGAGGAAAGCATGGCATAAATGAAGGCTCTCCAGAGAAAAGTATGATCCTGCCGCATATACAGCTCTATGAAATCGATGTAACCCCAGGGTGTAAGGATATAGGAGGCCGTTCCAGTTCATCCTCGTCTAGAAGCTTAAGGTAAACTCCAAAAATCTGTACTGATTCATGAAGAAGCGAAAACCTAAAAGCCAGGAAGCATGCACCATAGAAGGTGCGAACGGAGAAGAATTTGCGAACTGGAGACCACCAACATGTTAAACACCACCTTTAACGCACACCTCAACGTCCCATCATGCAAGCACGCATGCCCACGGCCTGAACAGCCCCTAACATTATTCGATGCAGCAGAGATAACTCGTGCTGTAGCTCTTGATAAGCTATAAAAGCTAAGTGTGCGAAAATCTCCAGGGTGCGACAACATTAACCCATCTATGTTGAGAAAGTGTACAAGTATCTTACGTGGCCCATCCTGCAGCCTTTTCAACACTCGATGAAAAAACGCACCCACGGAGGAGGAAATGCCCCATCCTCTCTCCTATCTCAAAAGGAGGAGACAGGCAGAACCCAAATTGTTACCGACCCATAGCACTTTTACCAGTAATATCAAAAGTTATGGGAAGCATGATAGATGACATCAGGGAATACCCATACATAAAGCCAGCACTCAGTGACGTTCAACACGGCTTCGAAAAAGTAGTTTCTGCACCTCTAACCTTCCAACGGCCGATGAACATTGGACAACATACTGAGACCACAAGGTGCCGGTTCATGTGATTTTTCTGTATTTCGCCAAAGCCGTTGGCACGATCTCACACACCATCCTAATACATAACATAGCTGGGTTGGGTATCCGCGGCCAGGTACTATAGTGACTGCAGAACTACTTAGACGGTAGGGAGTTGTGCATGAAGGTCAACAGGGTCTATTCAACTTGAAGAACGTCATCATTCGGTGTAGCAGAAAGAGCAGCTCTGGGTCCGTTGTTATTCCAACTGTTTGTGAATGACCTCCCGCTGCATGTTAGCCCTCCAATCCTTCCTTACGCTGACGATGTAAAGTTATAGAGAGCAACAACGTGCGAAACGCAGTTGAACGCACTACAGAACGACTTTGAAACACCTGAGGAGTAGGCAAAAAATAAACAACCGCTATTAGGCCTGTATAAGTGTCAGTTCAAGTTTCCCCACACTCCCGATCCACAGAAAGTACTCTACTCTCTCTTTGGTTCACATCTTCCTCATACCGCACCATAGAAAGACATGGGTTTAATGGTGACAGAGAAACTAGACACTAGTTCCAATTACCCAAGAGATACCTCAAAAGTATACGCTATGCTGTACTTTGTGCGTGGAAAACCAGATGCCCTCACCCCAGAGCTCTTGAGTGAAACTCTACAAGACCTGCATACGACCTCAGTTACGCAGTGACCCTCGATTTACTCTCATCTAGTTGAAATGAGAACTACACCGACGAAACCAACTGCTGTTATACCATTCCAACACTGTTACCTCCACACCAGTTCTCGGTCTACTCTAACCACTTAATTTCGTTACATCCCTCTTGCTCGCTGTGAATTAACATCGCTCACTTAAGTTCTGTATGTCTTTGCACCCCTCTTGTCTAACTTGGGTGTACGTAGACTATCCCATCATCTTGCTTTTCTTCATCTTTCACTCACACACAGTTGCTTTTCTGAGTTACTACTTCACTACCCTAACTCTCGCTTACGACTATTCTGAACAACTTTTTGGCAACTCGACATCTGAAGAACCCAACTGCACCACAGTCTCCGGTAAACTAACCAACACCCAACCACTTACTGGGTATACCAAAGGTATAGTAGACGAGTGGCTGGATCTACTGCGTCGAAATCCGCCAAAGACCTGGGACTGCTCTGCAAGATCTAGAAGCAAGCACGATGAAGTCGACTGGTCTACACAAATTCGTTAAACAGATATTGGGTGATGACTATGTAGATGAAGTTTGCACTCCCACCTCTATAATTTGTGATACGCAACTAAAAATGGCATCTATGAACAATATGCTACGCACTTAAACCTTTCGACATTTGTCATGCATTACATTATTAGTTGTACATTCCCCAATGACAAAATTTTGCTTAGCTGATCATAATCTATTCACATACCGAAAATGTGACGTCTAGCCACAGTCTTACCATTGTATATAAGGATAATTTAGGAACGCTCGGAAATTTATTAGAAAATGCAATAAAAGTTAGATAAAATTATACTTACCAGCCTGGATTTTCTGACAGTAGGAGTGAGGTAAGTGTCTACTATCTTGTGCAAAGGCTCACTAGGCTCTATGAACAACCACCCCTCATCTAAAAAGTCACACTCTTAGCTTGAATGTATATGATAAACTACCAGAAGGTATAGCAATTCCAAAGATATCACGTTCCTGCAGCTGGATCGATGTGCATACGTCGTGAAAAACATCTTCAACAAGTGTCTCTTTTGTGAACTTGTAGCAAATATGCTTATCGTCAAGAAGGGATACTTTCAAAATATTTAATTTCGCATGCCTTTCACAAGAGTGGACATTAATCATCAGTCACATATTAGTTAACGATAACTACAATCTCAAGTTATCTTTAGCGCGAAAAAACCACAAAATGTGGTCCAGCATCCAATACCCAATATTTCTTTATTACCTAGTGTAAACCAGTTAATTTTCTCGCGCTAGCTTCCAGGTCTTACGGAGTGGTTCCAGATCTTTGATAGATTCCCGTGCAGTAAGTCCACCCACCTGCCTAGTGTAGCTCTGGTTAATCCAACAGGTAGTTGGGTGTTGATTGTGTGCGATCGTGTGATTGTGTGGTTTTCCTAAGGACTCTGGTGTAGATGGATTCCTGAAGTGTCATGCCATCAAACAGTTGTTCGGACTGGTTGAAGAAAGAGGATTAAAAAATTTTCGGAGAAACCAAGAGAGAGGAAATGAGAAGAAAATGAAACGAAAAACGATAAGGTGAAAAGAAGCTGAGCAGAAGGAGAGAAACCTAGGTAGATTCATGATATAAGTGATGGAGAGGAGTCCTAAAAAATGGCGTGGAAATACAGAGTCAGGGGAGAGAGAGGGAGCAAGTAAGATTGTAGGATACGTCATGGGAATATAGATAGTCATACTAAAAGTAGGAGTTGGTGACTTGAGGAGATATCTACGCAGAAGTGTAAAGTTGGTAAGGTTCGCGACGATAGCGGCGGTGCAACGGACTCGGTGATGGGTCAGCCGTCATGTTTTGTGAGGGGTTATTAGGTTGTATCAAACTAGTTTGTATCCCATCTGAATGAGTGGAAGTAATGCGCCACTGAGTTTTGAGGCTCAACTTCTCCGACACCTTGAACACCAGCTCTAACCACAGAGATGTAGCAACCAGGGCGAATGCCATCTTGCACTTTCTACGTTGACAGCTTGGCGCTCCCAACCCGGAGCTCTTCCCCACCGTTTTCCAAAACTACGTACGGCCGCACGTAGAGGTCTTCAATACGTTGGCTCCCCCAACACTCAAGAAAGACTTCACTCCCCATGAAAAATGCAAAGAAATGTAACAAAATCGGTTGTATGGCTAAGGAGGAAGGCATGTCTCGAAATACTGAAACACATAAACCAATTCACTTTGGGTCATCGAAAGAAGAGGGATGACCTTATTATGGCCTGCAAGATCGCCCATCAGGCAAACCACCCAAACAAATTAGCTACGCCTGCAACACAGCGGTCACCGCGAGGAAACCCAATTAGAACAGGCTATAAGAGAGCCAATATCGCGCTCAAGTTCAGCTTCTCCGCACTGACAGTATGTGCCTTATGGAATTTCCTACAGCGATATATCACCACAGCCCCCTCAGTTGACTCATTCAGAAGACGGTCGCCCTACATAGTCTACCACGGACGCACTCAAGAAGTCACTAACCTCACCAGCCCACACACCTTCCCTCTACTTCTACTCACTATCTCTCTCCTTAATACACTCATATCACCTACTAATTCCCCTCTAGAAAATGGACCTAGGCTATCTACTTTTACCTTTCGAACAACTCCCACCTACTTTTTTCTTTCCTTTTCTGTCTTTTCTTTTTTTACTCTTTTTTCTTCTTTCTGTACCACTACCCTACTGTTCTCACTCCGGCACCTGCGCAGACAGGAGCGACGACAGTCCCCTAACCTTCCCAGGAACCCGTAGCTCTCCAATCACTCTAAATATTGCAACTTACTAACCCACAAAACATCCACTTCGCCGAAGCTAAAAGCGAGAAAGCAGAGGGAGTTTCCTTGTCCAGCGCAAGAGTGAACCGAACAACCCAAACCATGCTCTAGGAACTAGAAGCAAGAGATCAAAACCACTAGTTTTCTACTCCCGCACTATTAATATTTGATCAATATTGGGTATTGGATTCAGTCTATCCTTTTAAATCTTTAATCATATCCCCACAAAACCCTTCGTTGCTCTCCTCTTGGCCTTCTTCAAAAGGTTCACATTCCTTTCAGTGCACTTAGTTATGCCTCGAATGTCACGGCCCTCCCTAATTCAGCCACGTCAGTGTAGAGTAGGGTAGGGGAGATGGGTCTCAACGTGAGGTCATTCGCAAAAAGAAGGGGTAAGAAAAGATCCAGAATCGCTGCCGGTGATCCACCAGATGATGATGTTTGTGAACAAGTGACAAGAGGTCAAGTTGAAAGGCTAAACTAGAAGCCAAATAACGATGAAAATCAATGGAAAGAATGCAGGAGTTCATCGAACTTGGCTTCAGAGTTGAATCCACCAGTGATTTAATGTGATGAGAAATTTTTTCTGAACACACGGAGGTGGTTTAAGCTTTCTAGCAGCTAAGGTCTTAACAAGTTTGAAGATCTCTTCCTAGCATGCTTCGTAAATGCGTTCAGACGAAGAAGCCACGTCAATCATGTGACCTGTCTCAGCAATGTTTCGCCTGCTGCCAACGCCTGTGGGTTTAGCTGACCCCGTTCGCTTCTCAAGCCGCTTTGTAATATACTGTCCCTTACTTCCATGTATCAATTAATCCTCATTATGTATGTTTCACCACTGGTATATTTGAAATGGTGGGTGCAGTGGGTTGCGAGATTGGCTTTCACTTGCTGTGGCGGTTTGGGAGAATATACAGACTTGGCGTTGACATTAACGGAACCCTAGCTGCGTGGTAAGTCCTCTTAATCGGTTCGAGGCCGAAAAGGATCTATCTGAGTTGCTTCAGATAATTAGGACGCCGCCGACCTACCTAGCTTCTAGACCGTGTTTTCCGAGTGTAACATAAATATGCCGGCCACTAGGAGGCCGAAAGAACTCCCTGTGGCAGCGTCATCAACCTGGCGACGTTAGCTACGGAATGTGGATTTGATGAAAAATCTATGCACGAAAGCAGTAGCTTTTTTAAGGGATTCAAAGAAATGGGTATTGAAAATTATGCACAGAAATATAACCACGTAAAGTGTCAATTGTCCTGACCAAAGTTACGTCATTGACAAATGAGTTAACGTCGAAGGAATACAGATTCAGTTTTTTGTTGGCATCATCTGGGTATTTGATTGCTTCAAATGTATCCCTTCAGAAACGCTTGTCGAATCGCTTCTTAATGAAGTCTAGTGATTCAACTAGCCACTGGGCAGGCTGATGCGTCGAGGATTTGTGCACTAACACCATGGGACGTAACGGGTTTGTGGATTTGTGCGCTTTGGGTACACCTCTAAGACGCGGAAATCAGAACTCAGTTAGTTTCGGAAAATCAACTTTTTATCTGGTCATATCGGTCGTACCCAGCGATTTCTTTGGATCAACCACCACTTTTGGTTGTAACACTCACGCGCTTTCTGAAGAGTTATCCTCACTAAATTAGTTCCATCCTCAGAGGCAGACAATATTTAACACCTATATTCCATTTCATCCATGTTCACGACACCCCGACCTATGTCACGTTTGAAGATTACAACATTGAGGTTATCCCGTAGTTCCTCCAGGGCTCTGAGATGTTCAGATGTTAGGATACTTTTCTGGTTCCGAAGCTACGACGAAGCTGGCTGGCAGCATATACCATCACTTCCAGACAGCCATGGTCATTGACTGAAGTTCGAACGAGAGGATTTAACTGCGCATCGATCCATTTTTATTGGTGAGCTGTTCCGCTATCCTGAATGGTGACTGTGTCGGTGCGTTAATCTTAAGCACGGTAGTGAAGTCAACTTTCCCGCTATTTGCGTCCATCTTAGATCATATGTACGTCTGTTGAGCAGCAGCGATATGAAACTTCCTACGTTTTCTCTCTGACATCAAGATGTGCTTCGTTGCAGTTCATATAGATGGCGCCACTTCCGCTGACCTTTGGGTTTCTAGTGGTTGGATGGAGGGTACAAGATCCCACACCGCAACGTCTTCGGGGTTAACTAGCAATTTGGAGTGGCAGACCCGACTTTTTTCACATGTTCCCCAGTGTTTGTGTAACACGTTTACCTTCCATGTTTGAAATGGTTAACAATTTTGCCACAATGAACAGCAGCCTTTTGAGATCGTTGGCGACTTTCACCATTCGGGGTAGATGTTCTAGAGCCATTAATACATCTGTCTTCCCACGAAACCTCACTACCCCTGGCACACTTCCTCATCACCGTGGTAATCTGTCCATTGTTGACATGGGTCGTATACAAATGTTTGATCTCCCACCGACACTACCCCAGCATGTCTTCTTTAGAACCTCACCTGGTTAACTAGTTTACTGGTTGCTGGCCGGCCCTAGGTTGGGGTAAAGACGGGAGGTTGGGCATACGGCTAGCCACCCTATCCCGTAAAACCAATCCA
Organism: Heterobilharzia americana; assembly: GCA_944470555.2. Lineage (NCBI taxonomy): Eukaryota > Metazoa > Platyhelminthes > Trematoda > Strigeidida > Schistosomatidae > Heterobilharzia > Heterobilharzia americana. Next base: position 49,720,090 of record OX104128.1, read on the forward strand.
TTCATTAAAGAAACTTCAAAACAAAAAGTATATAGCAAGATCAAACTTATTCCTCGCTGGAACCGGAGAGACAAAATGACGCCGGTTGGCAAAAGCCTGTCTTCGAGAAGCCAATTGGCCGATGTTTCTTCTCCCCCTCCATGAAAAGAAAAGTAGATGTGGGGACGTGGAATGTCCGCACCATGTGTGAACCTAGCTGGCAAGGCTGCCCAGATTGCAAAAGAGATGAGGAGGTATGGCACAGAAGTGCTAGGAATCTGCAGATGGAACGGGAGTGGACTCTCTAGACTGTCAACTGGGGAATCAATAATCTACTCCGGTCACCCAGACGACAACCACAGCACACTGAGGGAGTGACTATCATGGTGTCTCCAAGAGCATCGAAGGCTCTCATGCGGTGTAAACCGATCTCCTCCTGCAGGATCAGGATCACGACAGCAAGATTCAACTCAGGAGGAAGGAAAATCACAATCATACAATGCCAACCTATGCACTCACAAGTAATGCAGATCAAGAGAAGAAGGGGGAGTTCTGTACACAACTGCAGCCGGTAATGGACAAGACTCCATTTGGGTAGGTTGACACGAATGTCAAACTGGGAGCGAACAACACAGGAAGAGAACCCATCATGGGTTGAGAAGCACTTAGTGAAATGGATGAGAACGGCAAACTGTTTGCAGACTTCTGCGCATTCAACGATTTGGTGATTGGAAGCGGTGTGTGCAAACACAAGGATATTCACAAAGCGACATGGATTTGGTTTCACCAGACACCAGGACACAATGAAAATCAGATTGACTTCATCTCAATGTGAAGAAGGTTAAGATGCAGCCTACTGGACACAAGATCAGATGAAGGAGAGCAGAAAGAAATAGGAACCTTCGAAATTAAGTTGGGAGCCTTCAAAGAAGTTGGTGGTAGACCGCAGTTCAGGTTCAGCACCCGGAATAGAAACCGAAGGATGAAACTACATGAGACGTCATGTCAGCCATCAGGAGGAAGACATCGATCAACATCCTTGAAGAAATCTGTGTGGAAGAACACTGGAACTCTTTGGAAGTGCAAGAAAACCTACACAATCATGTTAGGAAGAAAGAACAAGAAAGATGATGAATGGATCTCCGCAGCCCCACGGAAGATGATACAGCAGGAAGGGGAAGATGTTGAAGCAGAGGGTAAACCGGTGCAAGGATGAACAAAGAAAAGAGAAACTGAGTGCAATGCATAAAACGCTGGACAAAGGAGTGAAGAGGGGACACGAAGAGACAAAAGACACTTCTACAACACATTGGCAAGTGAAGCAGAATAGGGTGCTAGTGAGAGAGACCCGACAACATTATATCGAACAACCAGGTTACTATTTGGGAGGGGGGAGATCAACTCAGACGGGACCAATGAAAGATAATGAAGGAAACCTAGCTACCAAAGGGGAGGAACAAGCGAAACGACGGGCTGACCACTTCAGAAACCTCTTTAATTCACCACCACTAACACCACCTGCAACCGTTAGTGAACACAAGCCCTCCAGCAGAAGCAAAAGTGAATCCTGAAAGCGATAAAGTTGCTGAAATCCGGGAAAGCAGCAAGACCAGGTAGAATTCCGCCAAAAGCACTGAAGACAGACGCGGAGACATCAGCCGACATGCTCACACCAAAATACAGAAGGCTTGGAGGGGAAGAAAGATACCTGCCGATTGAAGGAGGGGCAACCTAAGTCCGTGGAATGACTGGTGTGGAATCATGCTCCACCCCTGTCCACCCCATATTGAGCCATATCATCCTGGAGAGACTTAAACATGCGCTGGATTCAAAATTACTGCAAAAATACGCTGGTTGGATCCAAGAAGGACAAATCATGTGCAGGTCAAGTTGCAATGCTTTGCTGCCCACCATCATAGAACAGAGCATGGAATGGCAGTCAACTCAGCTTAATGCAACTTCAGCTTCATCGACTTTGAAAAGACCTTCGACAGCGTCGACTGAGAAGTAACTTGGCAACTGCTTCAAAACTACGGAATACCACAAACCTTTATTAATCCAATTCAGCAGCTGCATGGCAACGCCACATGCAGAGTGATTCACGGTGGAAAGCTCAGTGGCGCCTTTGAAGTGAAAACTCTGTGACAGTAAGACGAGGTTGAGGGGAGACTGGGGTACATTAGGCTCATTATAGCGGGGAGGGAAACCAGCGGCCATACCTTTATGGGCAATCGCGAACCCATCAGAGTAGAGGAACTTGAGGACAACAATAACTCTGTTTCACACATTTAGAGATTCAAGTACGTCCTCATTGGCCCAGGATGCGTAGATGGTGCCTAGTGGAGAGATAGGCTCATCGTTTATTAAGTGAAGAGAGTAAAAGTGTTAACGAGCTTGCTGTAAGGGTTGCTTCTGGAAGCCTTTTACAAATATGTGAGAATTTGCTGAGGAAGAAAATATCTCGCAAGCCCGTCGTACAATTCTCAGCTTCAACCGATACTTTATGGTCATACGTATTGTATGTAGACGTTGTAATTAGTTTGATTCGCGGACCAGTATAGTGCAAGTGCCGATGAAGTAACCTATAATAAAATATGAGGTTCGGTTTAAGTCTCATTTTCCTGAGCGGTTCTAAGCCTAGCATGTTGCATCTGGATGTGTAGTCTAGATTACGGTCGGCTCCTATTGTTCTGAAGGTGAAGTAACTATGTGCCCCTTTGACTCTCAGTTTATCGCTTCTATGGAGGCCACCGAGAGTAAATGCGCAGTACTCTAAGAGTGGGCAAATGCACACGTTATAAAGTAGAATCCGTGGTTCAGTGCTATAGAAGTTACGAATGATGCATCCCAAGAGTTTACGTGATTCGGATCTGATATAGGCTGTTCGTCCCGTAAATATCAAATCTGGAATGCCTGATGCCGAGATCTAGCACAGAAGACCGTCTAGATAGCTGTTTTCCGCATATCCCGGGGGTCAAGTCATGGTTGTAGTTGCCTATGCTAGGCCAACCACATTTGTCATTATTGAATTGAAGGTGGGACCCGGCACATCATAATGCAAGTTAACCTACTTCCTGTCTGGCAGCGTTTAGAGTATTAAGTAGTTCATGAGATTGACAAGTGTGCACAACCCTCAAGCCATCGGCGCAGGTCGTGCATACCCGTCAATGGTAGCTTATTAAAGAGTATATTATGAAACACCTTATCAAGTGTTTGTGATATATCAAAGAATAGAATAATGATGATCCTGCGTGCCTCGCGATTACCACAGATGGAGTTGAAGAAACCCAAGTGACAAGTAACGCAGGACCTATTATTCACGAAACCATACTGAGATTTCGTGCTGAGGTTTACCGTTAACACGTAATCAGAGACGTTGTTCCATAACTCTAGAGAGGGCTGGTGTTATGTTGATTGGTCTGTAATTATTGACGTTCGATTTGTCTCCAAACTTCTAGCAAGGCGCTATGCAGCCAGTTTTTCATTTAGTGGGGTATACGCCGCTTTCCATTCATAGGGTGAATATCTCAAGCAAGAACAGAGACATATCGTCACCACTATTTCTGATGACAATTAAGTTAAGGTTATCTGTTCCCGTACCTGTTGATGGTGGCTAGTTTATGACGGGCTTTGTGACACTTTTGACAGTAAAATCCACGCTGGCTCACTAACCTGTAGTAAGCAGTGTAAAAGTGGTGGGGTTAAGAGTGCTAGAACTGAACTTTGAGAGTTATTCGCTAAATGGTTCACAAATTTCGGGGGATCGCCACAAACCATTACGTTGTGTAATAAACAAGCTGTCTCACGATGATTGTAAATGTTTATTTAAAAGGGAGGTCAGACTATGTATCCTAGAACCACTTTTGAGGGTATTCGGCTCTTCGCTTATTGAGTCTCGTGCACGTAAAGTATTAGTTGCTTAGTGGGTATCGTAGATTGAGCGCAGCACCAGAAAGTCTTTAGAGGAATGATATAGCTTAGATAATTTCAGTAATTTGTTCCGAAGTATTCGGGGGACGTATTAGTCCTCATTCCTCTTCACCTTAACCGCCCTCATAGGAGCAACGAAATCTAAACACAGCACCGTATTTCTGTAGATAAACGAAAGTTACTCTGTTAATGAGGCTAGTACGAAGTGCTCATCTCATGGGCTACACCTGGGAAGCTTGATGAATGCCTCCCGTTCTCTACTCTTGCAGCTACGACACAAGATATTTCTCATAGGTTCCTTATTCTCCCCACGAAGAAGGAAGACTGGTAGGCAACAGAAAACCATTCTGTGGTCACTGTCAGCGAATTCGCCACCAGCGTACGTGGCTACTGAGATGATGTCATGGCAAAAGACTAGAGCCAGCGTGTAATGTCCCCACATGTGGGTGAATGGACATATTGTTTCCATCCACGGAAATCTGGGACGGCTAGTATTTCGTGGCAGCATCGTGGGCAACAACTGGTTTCCCAGTTAACCTTAAGGCGCTTAAAGTCTCCCACAATCACTTTGAAGTCAGCACTGATAGATGCAGCACGGGGAAACGACTAAGCAATAATCTCATCAGTTTCCCTTGATGAGAGCAGCCTGCTGGGATTTTATAGTTAGCACCATTTATAATAGCCCATATTGAACCAGGCGGAACATTTAATGTACCATTTTTAATCTTATTAGCTGCCGCAAGACCACATATATAAATTAGGCTTAGTGCTACGGAAGGTATAACCATCCATGCACAGGTATACGCGGGGTGTCATGATTCGGTGGCTTATATCACTGAAGGTCTAGCCAGCAAGACTGTCGTCTTCAAGTCAAAAATTTCCTTCGGCAACGAATGTGCATCGATCAACAGAGATACGGAAAGGTTACCATGACCTATAAAATGTTTTACAATACCTTGTGCGTCCAGCTGGTCGGGGAAGTTTCCTATAGTTGATTCATTGAACTATGTGTTACTTTCGTTACGGATACTATGAGACTCAGCGGTGGTGAATGGAGATATGACCGGTGAAGTTTTATTGCCCGACGACTGATGATTACCTGCTTTTTGAGGGTACACGTACGTAGCTGATGAACCGTTCGTTCTTACTGGTGACGTACAAGCGGTTTATGGCCGGTGTAAATCGAGCATGGTAGCTCCGCGCTTAGTTTTCTGGAAGGCAAAACGATCCCACGGGCTATGGGTTGCGCGTATCATGCTGGATCCCAAAAAGTTTGATGACACTCAAAAGCAGGGGCAGTATTGGGGGAGTAGTTATATAAGTTCCCACAGTAACGGCTAGGGTCATTCAGGTGCTTATGTAGGGTGGGTGGGGTATGTGTGACATGAAGATAGTTGGTATGCTACATGGCACCCTGTTGGGGCCCTGATGGCCACGCAAACGTTACCCAGGGTACTATTTCATGTCAGATTCCTGCAAGTTATCGTAGTAACTCTTTTGAAAGTTGAGGTTAGATGTGAAACACGCCCTTTAGGTGGGTTTTTCTTTTGAGGTGCCCTACTTCCCATGAATCCAGTAGCTGTTTTTTCTATAGCAGTCATGATCTAACTGACATCTTCTACAGTTCCATGAATGTAATTCACGATCACATTGCTCTCGAGGTATTAGTAGTAACTAGAAAGCCGAAAGTGGGTTTCATCCCAGAAAATATGCGTGTCAGCGTGCACAGACATGCCTGAAATTTCTATCGATCTAATGACTTTTCGTCCCATGTCTCATTAAAAATTTCTCATGAGAACTTCAAACCAAGTAAGTTACTGAAAGCGATCAAGCAACAAACTAACTGCAACGCACAAACAGGCAATGTTCAATCACTAGTGATAATTCCAAAATCCCGTGCAAACTTGTCTGGAGTTATTCACAGTAGTTTGATCATTGATGGCGACATTCCTCACGATGACCTAAGCAAGATGTGGGAGCTGTTCCGTCAACATTTTGCAAGCTGCTTCGCGCACAAAGATAGTGTACTAAACATACAAATGCCCATTCCACCACGCCACTCGCTAATTAATGTTTCCTTTACACAGGGAAGGATAGCTGGTGCAGTTGCTTCACTGAAGGACGCATATACTGCCGGACCCGATGGGATCCCTCTGTCCTCCTAAAGAGGGGTGATGAGGACATTCCATTGATCCTCACGAAACTATTCTAAATATCCCTTACTGAGGCATGCTACCCTGACCGCTGGAAGCTGTCATATATATCTCCCACATATAAATCTGGGCCGATGTCAGATATTCAAAGTTATCGTCTCATCTGTAGTCTCTCGAACCGGGGAGAAGGTGGTTGCGCAAGAAATTACTGATCGCGTTGCTGCGCATCAGCTACTTTCCCCCATGCAGCACAGTTTCTTAAAAGGTCGTTCATGTAGCACTTGACTACAGGGTTATTTTGAGGACGTCACCTATAGACCAGATGAAGGTCTTTTCGTAACTGCTCTATTTTTTAACTTAAAAAAGCATGTGATAAAGTGCCCCATAATCGGTTAATTCTGAGGCTTTAGTCATTTGGAATTAGCGACCTTCTGTTATCATGGATAAGCCCATCCCTTAGACAGCGTGCTCAAGCAGCAAAGTTCAATCTCATCTATTCCTCTCCACAGCCTATTTCGGGTGGCGTCGTTCAAGATAGTGTGTTGGGGCCCTTACTCTTCCTTCTTTACGTAAATGATATTTCTGACGTGATAAAATATGGTAAATCCCACCTGTCTGCTGAAGATTTAAACATTGTGTGTACCTTCCCCCAGTCATCGCTAAGTGAGAGCTTTGACGAAATCCAGGAAGATCTGAAGTACTTGTTCGCCTGGAGTGAAACTTAACTCTAGTAAGCGCGGAATTCTCTGTTTCAATAACTCCTACCCAAACGTCAGTCTACACCTTGGCTGCTGTGTGCTGCAATCTTATAACTCCGTACGTGATTTAGGTATTAGGTATTCTCGGAACCTAACGTTTATGGAGTATGCCCAGTCCCTTGCATCTAAGTGTAGGCACCCAGTTGGCCCTTTGCTTAAACATGTACGTACCACCGAGGCCAGACTGCTGTTATTCAAGATAATGATCCGTTCAGTACTTGGATATGGCGCAATCGTCTTTAGCAACATGTATGCTTTGAATAGGATACTAACTGAGAACATTCAAAGAAAGTTTACCCGCTATGTACTGGGCAGTCAGGAAGAACTTGATTATGGGGGGCGTAAAAAATTGTAAATTGACCCACTTTGGTTAAGGCGCTTTAAGCCCAACCCTAACCCATTTTTACGCCTTTTCGCATGGCATTACTCGTGCCTGTTGCGCTCCTACCTTTAAGCCTATATTTTCACACAGTCTATGCATTTGTGAGTGTACTGTACCTGTCGAGAAGCACCGCGTCAAATGCAGGTCACGATCCTTTATGACACAGTACAGCAAGTTATGGAATAAGCTCCCACATTTTATCCGCCCTCGCATATCCCCGTTTCAGTTTCAAGGTCTACTGAAGAAATACCTTCTTTCATAGATATCCATAAATTTCTTGACATCTACACTATATCCACAAGTACGAAGCATAACGAAGCAATCGGCACATTACAGTGGTCGAGCCGTTGTGTCCACTGTGAATGTACTCAGACTTCTGAATGTTTCAGTCAGAGTTATTGAAGTCTTCGAGTGCCTTCAATACTGGTGGATTTACGATTGCATACAAGGGTGTGAGTACTGGCTCCTGGTAGTATGATGAACTTGGTGAATACTGTTTTCCTCTCAGAGCCACCACGGTACACCACCAAATTTGGAAAATTTAAAGAACCTTATGATGGAAAACTATGTAGCTGACTCCATATAAACAAGTGAAAATGTACATGAGGTCCGAATAGGCCAAAAAGAATGGTGGCTTCTCCCTTCTCCAACTTCGGTGACTCACTAATTTTTTTCCCATATCTGCTCGTGCTTCTTCTCTCTTTCCCCATTTGCAGCAACAGCTCCAAGTCGACATTCGATACTCAAATTTGGTCTGAACGTAATTACTTTGTAGAAATAACACCTGCTCATTGACGCTAACAATTACTGAACTTCTGCCACTCTCTTGCGAATCCTGGAGCATCCTCATGATTAACTAACCTACTAGTCACGATTTTTCGTTTGCTCCGAACCGATTAAACTTTCCCAACAGTGTTAGTAGCAGAGACATTCTGAGCAGATGATTGAACCAGCGACCAATTCATCTATTGTCTCGGAACGCGACTTACTTGCACTGGCTCCACACTACATATCTTCTGGTACTCTGCATCAAGTGATCTTTTCATATTGAAGTTAATACACAACGACTACACTTCTTGAATGATGCTGCTTACGCTAATACGAAAGGCGCCCAAAGACTGTGTATAAATACTGCTATTTGGAGTACTGATCATTTCAACGTCTAAATCAAACCGTCACAACAGATATTCCCGGTGGAATTGATTCCCATTACCTTTAAACGTAGCATAATGACCAGGAAACGCCTTGATATGGACATACACGTTGGTTATATAACGGTGGATACTTTGTTGATACTCCAGATTGTATAAAGGGGTCCTTTGTGGTTAGCAAAGCTAAAAACTGAAGATTATTCTAAGGAATAGACTGTTATATTACTAACTAGCAGACTGTGCAGATGGACTAATAACGTTGGTTGGTCATAACGCAAACTTTGAGCACTGTGCGCTTTTAATATTGATAGTGGAACCTGTCTGTGGTGGGAAATGAAAATTCATATCCATCTCATGAGTACAACAAATTCTAATAAGATTATGCACACTGATGACTTGATATATGGATTATTTAATGCCAAATACCACTTCGTAAACTTTCAAAAAGTATGAACTTGACGGTGCTTGTAAACCGGTACCCCTCGTGTTAAACCCATGATATGAGGATAATATTTATTATTATCTGGACTTTAATGCTGTATGCGCTGAAAAGTAATATTTCCATATTCGTTTCGTAACCAGCAGGATTTCCGGCCGTTTTTTAAATGGAGTTTAATGACGTTCCTTCTGTACCACTAGGGACTCGTAAAATCTTTTAGATATTTTGGGATGTATGGGCGTGATGAAGCCTGTAAACTGGCTTCTCTCATGTCAAACTTTTTCAGTGTGAGAATAGAACATTTATTTATATGTTTATTTATCTATTGTTGTCTACGGGATATTCTTCGTTATCGTCAGCCAAAATGCCTCCAAGGAAGTCTTTCTTTGAAAGCTCCGTAGGTTCGAAGTGCATGGCGTTACCCGCGGGCCTGTGCCTATTGACCTTGCTGTCAACTAAAGGGTTTTTATTAGTGGTTAATTTAGGGAGGCTAGTGCAGAAAGTCGGAGTTTCATGAGAACTTGAGAAATCCGGTTTAGTTACGTCCAGGTCCACTTGGGATTGCTCTACTACCAGAGTGGCTGGGTGGCACTATTACTTGTCATAGAAGGACTATTTGAATGTTTCTCAGTGCATGCGGTACCTTCAGAGTTTGCATGTGTTGAAGCAGTAGAACTTTTTCTCCTCTATTTTCAAAGCTGACATGGGATTTTGTCCTGTAAAGCTGTAACAGTCATAAAATTGCTGTTTAATCTTATATGATCCCGACAGGTTATGAACCCCTTGGCATCTTATGAGGTGATCTTGAAAAGAATGAGGCAACTTAGCTGTGCTGCTTCCTTGCGGAGGCGTCTACCGTCACAGTGTATGGCCGTCATGCTACAAGATTTTAGTATCCTTTTCTACCCAAAGGTATGGTGTATGGGACATAATATACAGTGGTCTGTCGAGAAGACTCAAGCCTTTTCATTACTTCACTTGCCAAGTAGTCTATTCGAGTTTCAGCCACATCGTTTTGGTTTTGGACTAGGTTAATAGTCACTACCGACCTAATGTCTTCAGTCCTGACAAAAGGTGTAAGGCATGTAAGTTTTTCAGGATCTGGATCACATGATGCGGTAGGGTTTCAGTCACAACCCAACACATCAGCGGAACCAACTCCTGTGTTCCTATCGCCAGAGTTATCTATCTCTGAGCCCTTCGCTTATGACTGTCCCGTTCTTAAAATAGATTTTAAGTGAGATGTGCGATTGACGGTAAGGGTATGTGGTCCGAAAGGACGGGAATGCACCGCCTATAGATCACGACGTAGTCTCAACTTATCCAGACAGAAAATAGATCATTATATTACTATAAATATACGGTATTAAGGGACCAAGCGCAACAACAAATCGAAATAAAGATACAATCAAGCGTCATGCGTAGCGTATAATTTTAACGTTACCGCGACTGTAACATCAATAACAGGCATCAATCCATATCCATGAGAGAAACCTTAAGGAAGTGGCCACTTTCACCTACCTCAGCGGTGTTATTTCAACTACAGGTGGCGCAGATGAGGATGCCAAAGCCAGGATCGGGAAGACAGCAAGACAGGCTTTCATTGACCTGAAGCCAATGTGGAGATCTGCTGCACTGCACTCAGTATAAATAATAAGTAAATAAATAAACATTTTATTCTCAAATCGAGAAATTGACATGAGAGAAGCCAGTTTACAGGCATCATCAAATTACTAGTGGTAAAGAAATCTGTCCTGAGTGATGCGGAAGGTATCGCATCAGGGTTTATCATTATATCGAAAGTGATTGCAGGTTATGGAAAGAAAAAGATCTGGATCTTCGACACCAAGGTCAAGTCTGTGCTATTATGTGATGGCAAGGGACTTAGAGCGTCACAGGAAGCATTTCCAACAAACTAAAGATATTCATCAACGGCTGCCACTCACGCTCACCTGATAATGAACATCGGATGGCCAGAAGGAATAAACAACAAAGAACTCTGACCATCGACGAACCAATCAACAACCCGTCGCCCAACAAATAAGCAGCAGAAGAAAGTGGAGATGGGTCGAGCAGGCAATGAGAAGACCATTCTGGGGACATCACACATTAAGTCGTCGTGTAAGCCAAGTGGGAAACGACAAGTTGTGCTTCCGAGGGTGACATGGGGAAAATTGTTCGCGGAAGAGATGAAAGCTTCTGGACAAACGTGAGGCTAGGTTCGAAAGACTGCAGAAAAGAGAGTGAAGTGGCGACGTGTTACCAAAGCCCTTTGTTCCACCGGGAACCCAAGAGACAAGTAATAACATGGAAATAACAATATGTTCGTCAGTCATTATTTTTAAGGGAATTAAATGTGTCTCGCTGGGGTAGCTCTTCGTTTCGCCATGTGCCGTCTAGAGTTTTCGAACTACTTCTGTTCCTACCGTGCAATTTCGACTTCGTCAATGCGGCTGGCTCTGTCTGATGATCACTTTGTCCAGGGCTGCTTTTGTAACAAAAGAACCGCCCTGAGTCACATGACCTACTGCTGTGCGCGTCGGCTGTTCTTCAGTGTTAGAGCCCTGCTTCTTCTTTACTTTGCTTTTATCACAGTCTGAAGTGTCGCTGTGAGAATCAACCTCTTGTTGGCTTAAGATTGCGGTATCTAGGTTAGCATATGCAATCCACTTTCGCGGATTACGAAAACAATGTCAAAAGGTGGATTGGCAAAATCGTGGTAAACATAACAATGGTTGCGAATAGAGTGTAACGGTAAATAGTGGAAGAAGAATAACCTCACTCTGGCTTGTCCTGAGACGCCTGTCGTATGCCCCTGCACTTGGTTAGCAAGTTTATCCGTGAACTCTAGACGTGTAAATGATGACAATAAAGATATTCTATGTGGAACGGTTTGTAAAAAGAACGAAAGATAACCGTGGTGGAGCGATCAGGATAACCAGGAACATGCAGCTGGGGTTGGTTTGTAGGTTCGAAGAGATGATGAGGAAGCTTTCCTTTTCTGCGTATGTGGGAAGTTAAGGAACATACGGTTACCCCGAGAATGTGGGCAGATAGGTCCTGAAAAACCTAGTTTTGCGAATGAGATATTCTCGATGGGCTAATGTTACTCATGAAGAGAGCGTCGATTCACGCCACTATTTAAAGATGATGCGTAACAGAAGATTTTGATTCGTACAGAGGAACTCCAACATTTAACATCTCCGAGACAAACTGTTACGGTTCGAATGAGTGGTTCTTTGAAATTTCTTTGTCCTTGTGCTGGGCGGTATCTGAGGCATTTTGTCACCACAGAATGCCCCCAAATAAGAGCAACAGAATATTTGTCTCACATAGTCAAAAACGGTGGAGACTGCTGAAATGGAGGTTTTTATGCCCATAAGTCGGCAGGCATACTTTATTCCATAAATATACCAGAACTGCGAGTTTGTCAACGAACTCCTTGAAATGCAAGCTCTCCTTATTTGTTGCCGAATTTCTATAGGATATGTATAAGTATGCAAACAGATGGTCTAAACGGAATACCTACCGTTGTGCTTAAGAGTGGAGTTGGAGACGTACCTCTTTTGCTTCCGTGGTCACTTCCTTCCCTGTCACTCAACAGCACATGCTACCGGTTCATCTTAAAAAGTATCGATATCCTACCTACTCTTAAATTAAGAACAAGTACTTATTTAGACAATCGCTGTCCAGTTAATCTCACGTCAGTGGTTTTCAGACTGAAGGACAAAATCGCAAAAAATGGTGTTGGGGAATACCTATTCAATGACAGCTCATTGCTGACTCCGGACACATTTCCCGTGATAGCTCTCAGATAGTTAAACTAAACGACTGCCTTTCACGCCCTCGGCCAATTACAAGCGGTTTGGCAAAAGGAAGTTTACATGACCCGCCCCTCTTTCTAATGTGTATTACTATGTATTCCGGATGGTGAATTATGCGGGTTGTGACGTATGTACGGTAGTCACACATGAAAAATCATGTCTATGTTCAGATGACCATAAGATTATTTACGGCTTACATTATGATATAATTGCTAAGGGCCTGTCAACATCTCATGCTCATTTCAGTAATCCAGTCGACTGAAGTGGGAAATGGCAACCTGCACTCAGCCATGGGAAATGCAAGATCCTGTGCCTCGGAAAAATTATCCTACCACCGTGTTCAACTAAGGAGGTTATGAAATTCAAACGCTTGATTAGATGCGCAACCCCAGTTTTGAATGCGCCAGTAATCTTAACTCCACTGCGTTTGTCTTAGCTATTAACTCTAAACCTATTAAATTGTCAGGTTCTCTTTTAGCGGGCTGTCGTGCGAAAGGCTGAGCCTGCTCATTTTGAGGTTTGTGTTGGATCGACAGTGGCATGCGGCTCATTTCCCATTCTCTAGCATGAACAATAGTGGCAAACGATGGTATAAACATGTGCAAAGAAGTTTCACCAGGCGATTAGTCAGGCGCACTACGCTGTCTGTTAAACTACTAAGAAAGCGTCATCCATGAAACAACTCAACCGTCTTATACAAAGTTTTCCATGATCTACCATACTATTTTTAGCCGCTCGACCTACATGTTCACATTTAACTACTGCACAACAGTTATTTGGCATTTGACCTGAAACTCATGACTGCAGCTAAGATCGGAAATGTTGGTATTATATGCTGTTTGGGCCCAAACATGCAGGTTCCTCGCCTACGGCCAACTACCTACCTAGTAATGACGCAAACTAAAACTGGCCTCAGTTGAAGCCCCGGTCTAGAAAGTACACTGGACTTTTGAATGACAAAACCTCACATTTCAGGGGCCATAATACGACAACAATCGCTGGACTGGGTCACATCTTTGGCTTGATTTGCTCAAGTGACTGTGTTCTGAAAAATATGGACCGAAACAAACGATAAATTTCGCACAGCACCGGTCCTACATTGTCCCCACTATCCATCTCGGTAGCCAAACCTGGTATGGGGTGCTATTTGTAGGTAGCGCCAACCTATTGTATGTTCGCATATTTTCAGCCTCATTCGTGCTCACCGCTGGATTAGCTACACAACCCCACCGCGTATGTGACTCATATTAACTGAAGTGTTGTGGCCTAATCAGTGTTACCAGCTTACGCTCACACTGAGTAGTGACGGTTGCAGTACGTTTAACTCTCGTTGTGTGGCATGATGATTTTCATCTAATATTTGTGACAGTCAATACAAAAAGTTGTATATTGTGCGCGACTACAAGCAGCGCGACTGTTTATTCGTTTTAAGTTTCCTTAGCTTCACTGGGAGCAACGAAGTAAAAATATCGGCTGTTAAACTGGCATGTGCACTTATAATTCTTTATTCGAAACAAATTATTAATGGTGGTTGATCCCCTCTAACTGGTCCAAATCTCCGATTATCCCAGTCTTCAAGGAAGGCGAGAAGTTCGGTCGTGATAATCACAAAGGAATCAGCCTGACGAACATAGTATCCAAGGTCCTAGGTTCTATAATTCTCCCGCTCCTAAGTGGAGCATGAGAACAGAAAGCCTGAGAAGACTAGGCCCGGCTGCTATGGATCGGCCCAATATTCACATTCAGCCGGGTCCTGGAACATAGACACGCCTACGGATGCCAGACAATAGCTGTATTTCTCGGCCTGAAGGCGGCATTCGACTCCTGTGATCGAGAAGTCTTGTGGCGGTGTCTCCCACTGAAAGGCGTGCAGAGTAAGTACATCACCTTACTGAAAGTTCTCCACTGGAACACCTGTGAGCATGTTAGAGCCTACGATGAGATGTCCGCAGAGACGTGCTTATAGTGCCATGTCCTTCAAGGCCGCGTATTCTCTCCATTTTTATTCGATTTTATCAAAAATGTGGCTATGGATACCTCCCCCTCGCAACAAGACTAAGCTGACGCTGACCTAACCTCAGAAAAAGACGCCGACAAGATGCAGAGTCTTGTTGACACTTAGAGTGTCAATTTGAGAATGTTTGGGATGCGTTTCTCACCACTTAAATGCAAGTTTTTGCTCCAGGATTGGTCTTCAACGGTGCCATGGCTAACAATAGAGTGTATTGGTTGTGTGTCGACCACTTGACTTAATTGGGAAGCAGGATCAGCCCTGGTGGGTCAGTGGCCGATGAAATCTCTGCACGAATACAAAATGCTTGGTTGGCTTTTGCCAATCTACGCCACGTGTGTCGCCGCCGTGATATCCGACTGTCTATTGAGTGGCGTGTACTGCACAGCAGTTCGGTCTGTTCTACTGTATGGCTGTGAAACATGGCCATTGAAGGTGGAAGACATAAGAAGACTTCAAGTGTTTGACCACCGTTTCCCCCGTAGTATAGGCCGTATTCCGTGGTGTCACCACGTAACGCAGAAGTCAGATGTGGAGTTTTGGGGAGAAGAGGTAAATCGGTTGACGACCAAGATGGTTGGGACACGCATTACGCATGCCTAGTCGCCGATTGCCTCGTCACGCGATGTTGGTCGAAGTAAGTTCAGACTGTAAAAAAGCCTGAGGTGGCCAGATCAAAACATGGCACCAGTGTATGAAGTCTTTGACTGTTGGTTTAAGCCATGTAGCGGGCTGGTGCAGACCAGGTAGTTGGGGTCCGCGGGACAAGAGGAACCAGTAGCTGAAGACTCTAGGTGACATGGCTCATAACCGGTGTCAGTGGCGCAGATGTATACACACATTATCCTCATCTTAACGCTTTGCAAGATCTCGCCATTTTTTCATTCTTCCTTTTTCTCTTTCCGTGCTTCATATTTTTTTGGGACTGAATTTTCTCTTTCTTCTTCATCTCCAACTTCACTGCCTTTTTACCTGATGTACTGATATGAGCTGTGGCAACTCGGACCTTTGCGCAGTAATCCCTGGTCCGATGTTGATCAGGATGACGATGATGGTGATCAGTCGTTCCAAGCGTTTATATGTAGATTGTGTAAGCAGATCACCATAACTGGCTAATGCTTTCTGGTTCACATATTTTCATAAGTACTGAGTTTCATCTATGAAACAAACTGTATAAAAACCGGACTGCAGTTGCCCCTTCAAACAGAGCAGCACTTCAATATTTTTCGTGCACGCTATGGCCATGGAAGCTACCTCCCTTTTACTTCTTGCTGAACTTTTCGCCATTTCCGTTCCAAACGGTTGACACTTGTTTTGGAACAACCCCTTCTGCCTCTAGCCCGTTGCTGCAACTCCTTAATTTCTGGCTTTTACTGAAGGTTTCAAAGTTCCCACGCGCAACTGTGAATTCCAGCGCCTTAATTGAAATGCACTAAGTATCATTCACTTCAGTTTGGATACCGGGTGTTAGCAACAGAACCATTTTCTGTTGATTTGATGACAATACTTCCACCTGTACATTTTGTCAGTTTGTGAGTACCTGTCTTGCATCCACTCTTCGTCCTAATATCACGTAGCACGTGTGTCTTCTAGCAAATGGGTGGGTGGAGCTTGAAACCGCCTTCTCTAACGAAACACCTAATACACATAAGAATTTATACGTACCTGTAAAAATGATGTGGGACTGTATATTATTATTATCAAATGGAAACCTTCGGGGAGTTCAGCAGACGGTAAGTCTTTGAGAATAAACTCTTTCGACTGCCTTCCCTTCTTCCTCGAGTGATCCTTTTACCGATTCACTTAACACGATTTTCACTTTGTCAACTTCATTATGCCTACGAGTGAACTCAGAAATTCAACATGCAACTCAGTGCTCGTTATTTATATGCGATGTGAAATCTTACAGCCTGGTGAATGGTATTTCCTGGAAAGAAGTAGAGGTGGTGAACAGCATCATCAAAGGTGTTTGTCGCCAAATGTAATAACCATACATGTAAAATGATGTGGACCTTCGAATTAAGAGGTAAATACTATTATCTCCCATATCTAAAACTATCACTATTGAGTGGGTTTTAATATGCAGGCCATGAGTATAGATGTATTGGGGTGAACCGTGAATTAAAGCATGGTATCCACCGGACTGAAAGGCATGCAACAAAAGAGGCAGCAAATGTGATGGTAGGGGCTTGGTGGAACACCCCTATCTGAGTGGCGGCAGTGCACAACATTAAGACTTTCAGACTCGTGACGAATGAAACAACGGAGAGTTCCCATAGGTGGCGGTAGTCACTTAGCAGTCGAAACTCAATTGTTGAAAGCCCTTTTCATGTGCACGTTCGTCGCATGAAAATATACGTGCTGCCGGATAAGTGTCGATAGCTGACTACTCACCGCACTGTCCGTTCTTCAAGCTCCCATCATCCACTCCGTGGCCTTCCTTTCCCCAAAATGTCGACGGTTATCTGCTACTATCATCCTCCAGTGTTAACACATAATACCATGCAGTTATTCACTAGGCAGCTGAAGTTCTACAATGAAGAAAAACGTAGTCTGTACGATTTCCGGCTTGTTGCATGGACTTAAACGCTTGGTCTCCATGACACTGTTAAGTACACATTCACCTTTTGCAGTTTTTACTGTCCATGTCAACCTTCAGAACTCGTGAGCAATGGGAATCGTCTTCCTTCCTGTTTCGCTCCTCTTGTCCACCCTCGTCGACAGACAATCGTCTTCGGAGGACATATCAACGCGCAGCCCACAGTAACACGCCCTTCGTATTTTCTAAACAAGATCCAGAGTTCGTCACTGTTTTTAGCATAGAAACCTTGGAATCAGAATAACCAACAGACTTAATGCATCTGCCTGATCACTGCACTGCATGTTTGCAGATTACTGATGTTTTAACAACCTTCTTGGAAAGGAAAGCGTACAGTGCACTCTCTCGGGGCAAAACGTTGCTAAGTCGAAGGGAATGAATCAGTGTTTGAAGCACTTTGATTTTAGCCCAATAGTCTACTAAAGCGCCAGCAGGTGTTTTTAGTTTTGCAAGGTTCGTTTTAACCCTACCACCACCTAAGAACAGCCACAGTCCTGTATCTCTTTTGTGCTGATTAACAGCTTCATCCCTGGAGTTGATATTTCAGCCATACGTAAGCCGTGCTGCTTTCCTCGAAACAATATCTGACCAAATCCCAGTAAGTATGCTGCTCTTCTAAGCTTATTGATCATCCAGGCTTCTTATTAGTTATCTGTTCATATTGGTGCTTACACATAGGTAGTGCACCGAATATGTTTAAATCAACTAAGACCAACGTAACTATATTCCGCACTATTTCGCCTAGGAATCTTCAGTGACTCTTGTATAAATTGTATTTTTATTGGTTTCTAACTGTCTTATACTAAGTCTTCACACGGCAAGAAGGCTGCATGGTGGCATGCATTTTCTACTGATCTGTGAGTTGTTTAATCTAGGTTCTCATTTTCACACAACCACGTTTTTGGCCCAGTGTTTCTGTGTTTGATATTCCCCCTTGATTCCATTGTTGTATCATTTCGACTTCGAATTTCAAACAGTGAGGTGGAAAAAGTAATAATTCCATCGCAGAATTTCCGTTTTATTGCAATTCACATTCCACCGAAGAACAGTGTGCGGTTTAGTAGGTCTTTTGTTTGCACAGAAGAAAAATTCAGCGCATATACTGTTTTTTTCTCAGAAAATCAACTTCTTGAGGATCATACCCCTCTTCTGAAACGTTAACGAATGCCACCTTCAAGAGACACCCAGTTGGGCACACACAGCAAGACGCAAGAAATTACTGCTGAAGAACCAAAACCAGAACTAACTTAAAGAGAAGTTATTTGCCTGTTACACTTTACTCAGTCACGAATAAGGGTTTTCAACTTCAGGACATAATAGTTTTGCAATATACTTTACTCAAAAGTGCAAAGAAATATTTGCTAATAACCATCATATTCGTTACATAAATCGTTGCCAAGTCTTCTGTGACTGCTGGTTACATTGCTCGTTTTTCGGTGGTAACGAACCCAACAAACGGGTCACTACTACCGATCAACCATGGTCCAGCCCAACAAACGTAGAGGTGCCGCGCATACACGTAAACTTAATCCTAGCAACTCAACTAAAAGGGCACGTTCTCTAACTGGTTATACATCAAGCTGTAGAGGAGACCGTGAAGTTAAGCTACTCAATTTGATACCGAAAATGTATAGCACTTCGCGCAAAAATAAAAGAGATTTGATGACCTTGCAGGAGTCACCGCGAGGCATAAAAGCCGAGCTTCAAATTATCCTGCCAATGTTGCATGTTTGTCAGCCTAATCTGGAAGCCAGTACTGAAAGCTCGCTGAAATCAGAAAGTGCGCTGGATTTCATAGCTACGGAGGTCAATGAAAGAATTACGTCCACATATGATGTACTAGTATGCAACACACCCGATCACGAACCGATCAAATAACTAAAAGCTTTATGTTTTCAGGCCCGAAATATGTCTTCTACAGAATGCCAATTTATCCGTTCCCCTAAGAAGTTGGGGAAATATGCCTGCCCATGTTGCTCAGATCCAATAGCTCTTACCGCGCCAGACACCCCGTATCATCCAGTCAACTTATTAGCGCATCCACGCCATATAAAAGTGTCAAACTTTCACAAGACTTAACCTCTCGTCAAGGACACAGTCACACAAAGGTACCAAAGGTTCAAAACCCTGCTTAGGCTGTGACATCCAAGACTGCAACACAACCTGCTAGTAATAAATAAATATTTTATTCTCATATTAGTAATTTAACATGAGAGAAGCCAGTTCACAGACATCATCACATTGATATGTATTGGAAAATTTACAAGATTTTATGGGATCTAAGTGGTATGGAATGGAGGTCATTAAATTGGATTGAAAACATTAGAAGATTGCACAAGTCGTGAAATGGACAAAAAATACAACTTTCCTGCGTATACAGATTGTTAATGTTTGGATCGTTTCAGTCATACTTTCTCCTTTCACCATTAGTGGCACCAAGGTTTCGCGAGATTTTAAACTTCCGTTACAAGCAGCCGACTTGTTTGATCCGTCTTTGCGATGCCCCGTTACGCTATACAACGTCTATTTTACCATAAATTCTTATGCTTATAGCTTCGGGTACCAGGAGAACCTGCACTGACTATGTTGAGAACCTGTAACTTTCCGCACAATCATGTAACCCAAGTGAATATCTATTCAGGTGTTATCATTCACAGCAATATAGATTTAAGCCATCGGAGTCGGATATTGTGGTGCGAAGGAACAAACGTTTGAAAAATTTGCGGACCAATGGCGCTGAGTTTTCCATACTGTTCACGTTAAGGTATGCAGCATTGTCAAAGACTCACTCTTAGATGAAGTACTAGAGGAGTCAGTTCCATGTTATTATTGTGAATATGCTCACTTTAAAGTTAATAAGTGATTTGATCTCCTGGATTTTACTGTCTGTACAGATTTTTGATGCCATTATGACCGCCCAGAAATTTGAGTAACCAGAGGATTGATAGTGTTCCTGGGGTGAAAGGGTCAAATGAGTGAATGGGATTGGTAATTCTTCCTTGTTGGACAGTAAGTTTAGTAACAGCAAAGTTTTATTGCTTTGGAAAGTGGGATGTTTAGAATTGGTAGGGTATATCTCTCATTTGTGCCCTGTTGTCATCATCGTAGGTTATCTTCATGATGTGGGTCTTCGAGGATCCGAGTTCAATCCTTCGATCGTTTAGCGTTCAGATTTCCAGATTATTCTGCAATTATTCATCATAGTCTAGTTTCTTCATAGTCTAATGATATCTTCATGCTGCAACCATCTGAGATTTTGGTAGAAAAACAACAAAGGCAGGTGTAGCCTCTGCATCTCTCAGATTGGAGATTGTTTATATATTGAGGGTTTTTAATATGTCTATAGTTCTAGTAACAGCATTGGTGGTGCTTTTTGTGGTGCTGTCTTGTAGTGTAGAGTTTAGCTGTCTCATAATGAACTTAAAGAATACTGTTTATTACTGAAAGCCACTACCATACACCCCCCCTCCCAGAAAAACGACTCAATAACCCTATAATGGAAGGACTATGTAGTTGACTTAACATATATACATGAAAATGTACATCAAGTCCAAATAAATCAAAAAAAGGATGGGGACTTCTCTCCTCTCCAAATTTGATAGCGTCGTAATCCGAATTTCCATATCTGCTCGTGCCTCTCCTTTCTTTCCCCATTTGCAGAAACAGCTGCAAGTCGAAATTTGATGATCAAATTCAGCCTGAACGTGATTACTTTGTGGGAATAACACTTGCTCATTGACGCCAATAATTATTGGACTGCCCCCACTCCTTCGCAAATTCTGGACCATATAGAAGATTAACTCACCCACCGGTCATGATTTTTTCTTGCGACGAACCGCCTGACCATTCCCAACAGTATTAGTAGCTGAGGCATTCTGAAAAGACGATTAAACCAGAGACCAATTAAAATATTGGCTCGGGACGTCACTTACCTGCAATGGCTCCACACTAGACATTTTCTAGTACTCTGTACCAAGAGTCCTTTTCATATGCAACTTACTACGCATCAAGTACACTTTTCGAATGATGCCGCCTATGTTAGTACAAAAGATGCTCGAAGTCTATGGACTATTGACTGTTTCAACATCTATTTTCATCCAATACAACAAGTATTCCCAGTAGAATTCATCTATATCATTTTTAAAAGTAACATGGTGTCCTGGATATGCATTGACATAGCCATACACGTTGGTTATATAACTGTGGATACTTTATTGCTACTCCAGATTGTATAAATGGGTCCTTTGTGGTTAGCAAACTAAAAACTGAAGACCACTCCAAGTAATAAACTATCATATTACCAATCAGCAAACTATGAGAATGGACTAACAACGTCGGTCGGTTACAACGCAAACTTTGAACAATGCGCGCTTTTGATATTGATGATGGAACTTATCTATGTGGTGAGAGACGGCAATCCATATCCATCTCATGAATTTCAGCAAATTTCAATGAGATTATGCACACTAATGACTTGATATGTAAATTATCTGATACTAGATACTTTCAAAAGTTATGAGTCTGACGGTGCTTGTTAACTGGTATCCCTCGTGTTAAGCCTGTTGAATGAAGGAGACATTTACTTTTATCTAAACTTTAACACTACGTACGCTGTAAAGTAATATTTCCTCGTTCATTTCATAACTAGCAGGACCTTCGGCAGTTTTTAATTGAGTTTAATGACATTCCGTCAGTACCACCCAGGGCTCAAGTCTTGTAGATATTTTGATATGTATCAACATGATGAAGCCTGTAAACTGGCTTCTCTTGTGTTAAAATCCTTTTTTTAAACTCGAGAATAAAACATTTATCTATTTATTTAAACCTAGTCAAAGTGTTTCATTCTCGTACTTCCCTGGGTAAGCTGTTCCATATCTAAGCATATATTATCACAAAAAAGTTCTCCCTAGTGACTGTTCTAAAATGCTCAATTGCTACTGTTGCAGTTACATTTGCATATGCAGCTTTGTTTATGAACCACATGTCTGTGAATGCGTTATGAGTTAACCTGTTAAGGAGCTTATAAAACAGTATCAGGTTCAGTCTGAGCCTTCGTCTCCATGGTGATTCATGTCCTAGGATGTTGCACCTGGTGACATATTTTACGTCTTTATTCGTGTTTAGTGTTCTCGTTATAAAGTATCTATGCACTCCTTCGACTTTCAGTCTATCTTCAACCCCTCTATATAAATGAACAATATTCGAGCAGTTCCGTAATAAGAAACCCACCAGTTTGCGTGATTTTGACACTTGTGTGGACACGTGCTCAGAGAAGGTTAGGTTGTGAGAATATCGGAGCCCTAAGTCTTGTATAGACTTCAGTTTTGGCAGTGAATGCCTGGCTATCATTAAGTTTAGTTCACGCCCATAGTCACCTGTGCATATCCAGCCACACTTTTCTGCGTTAAATTCTAGTCTCCAGGTGCTGTACCACTTGCCAACATGTCTTAGTTCCTCTTGTGTAGTGCTAATAGTCAGGGTTAAGTCACTGCTAAGGCATGTGTATACTACCTTCAGGTCGTCCGCATATAGGAATGGCTTGCCTACCTTAAAGCACTCACATATGCTGTTGACGTACGCTATGAAGAGAAGTGGACCCAAGACGTTGCCCTGGACGGCTCCACTGGTTATTGGTTTAGGCTTTGAGGTAGTTAAGCCAACTTTTATTATTTAGTAACGGTTACGGAGAAGGGATTTTAACCGGTCTGAAAGTGGGTTACAGATCCCAAGGGATCTCAGCCTATTGATAAGCAAGTTGTGTGGGACTCCGTAGAAGGCTTTAGTGATGTCAAAGTAAAGTATTATCACTATCTTTTTCTGATCCCTTTTGCTGGTGATCTCGTTAAAAATGTCAAACAGGTTTGTAGTGCAAGATCTTCTTTTCAGAAAACCATATCAAGACGAGTTGATGTAGCCAGATTCCAGCAGGTAATCAGACATTTGATTTTTAATCGCCTTTTCCACAATCCTTGAGATGACCGCGGTTATGTTAATTGGTCTGTAACTGCTAACGCTGGTCCTGGCCCCTGACTTATGTTTTGATAGTATATAAGTGGCTTTTCACCTGTCAGGATATGTCCCAGAATCTAATGAGAGGGTAAATATTCTGAGTAATAAAACTGCTATATCCGTACCAGCCTTTTTATAAGTTATTGAACCGGTTACTGTACCAGAACAACGAATGAGGAACACAAAAGCCTCAAAAATAGCTGACTCACGCAGACGCAGTGAAACCGGTGACACGACGGCAGGCTTGAGCGAACCGACGAACAGCACTTGAAAACAGGCCCAGGATCTCTCAAAAGCGATCTCACTGCATACAGGAGTGGAAACCTAGTCTCCGTCACGCAAGTCACCGCCAAGACAAGTCCTACTCTGTCGATCCAGCAAAATGCTGAAAACACCACTGAGTCGTTACCGGGGGTTACTCAGCGCGTAAACATACCCAGCACCAACCACAAGCACCCTGTTACCATAGGGCCGTGCCGAGGCCTAGCGTATAAGCATTCTAATCTACCCCCACTTCAGCCAGTGCATAACTTATATGCACCGAATGGGTAGATGACAAAGAGTACAGATAGCACTGGACACTCTTATACAAACCCTACCATTCACCCGCCTGCATTAATCAAATTGCCAAAAAGCCAATGAGTAGTCAGGCCGGTAGGCGAAAGAGCAATACGAATAGCCAAAATACCATGGCTCCCCCGCACGGCCAGGCTAAGAAAAACGCCAAACGTTATTTCTGGGTTCATCCCATGACCAAGCCGGATAACTACCGACCAGGCGGTCCATGTTTCCTGGCATTTCCGTGATCATTAACAGAGACACACCACGATCAGGCCCTCTTATCGATCGCAGTCATTGGATAGTTGACGGAACGGTGGTCGCAGACTGTGCACTCCACCTGACCCTTATGCCACAAAACGTGGGTCACATGCCACCCATTGGCAGACTTTCAGTAGATCCCCCAGGAAAATATTAGTGGATGTGGAGTTGGGTGTCACCACAATGGGCACGGCAGCTGGCAGATAGGTATGCCACAGAGTCTATCAATCCCCGTTACTTCCCATGGACAGGGATTTTTCGGACAGCCCACGGCCGCAACGCAACCGGTAATGCAAGTGATTTGGATGCTGTCGGATCATCTGCTCTCTACCTTGACCAACAGTCTCCGTACCAGTTAAGATATGGTGAATACCTCTCTCCTTCCGAGGCAAACAGTACCGATTCGTCGCCCCGTACTAGAGGTCACGACACCGCAAGTGCGATGTACGCAAAGGATCCACAAGGAATGCACAGAAGTGCCGACTTTTTTCGTGATGTATCCAAACACTTTTGTACCCTCAACTTGCTCCCGTTTTGCCTGATTAACACCTGCTCTGTACGCAACAAAATGAAACAGATTGTACTGCTATCTCTGACTTGTGATCTGTCCGTGATACGGAAGCATGGAGCACCTCTGATATTTGTGACACAGAGATCTCCATCGGCAACTATCTTTGTTCAGGAGGAATACGCCACATGGCAAAGGAGGAGGGTGAATTATCGATGTAAAGTCCGACGTCACTGCTACGCAGTGCCCAACCTCTGAGCTTAAAAAGATTGACGACTCAGTACGGGTTATCGCCAAACCTACTCACTCCACTTATCTCCTAATGGGATGCATTTACCGACCGCCTTGCTCCTCAGTTAAATACGACGAGACGCTGACAAGCATATTCGCTCGTGTGGCACCACTAACAAACAACGAAAATTATATGTGGTGACTTTGACATGTCAGACATAACGTGGCGACCAATCAGCTATCCAGAGCGCTTTGATAAATTTATAAGCATCCTTGAAACAGAGGCTGGCAACATGTTAGACACCCTACCGGGTATAATAGTGTCCTGGACCCAGTCTTCACAAACGGAGCCACACCCACAAAACTGCAAGTAGGCACACTATTTCCGGGTAGCGATTGCAGAATAGTATGTGGATACTTCGAAATGTATGGCACGAAATTAGCCCAAAAGACAGGAACGGTTCTAACCAGAAGCTACACGTTCGATGAATGAAACGAGCTACAGTTGTTTCTAGGCTGCCTAGATTGGAGCCCCTACTTTACCAACACTTCAGACAAAAAACTCTACGATCTATTTTATGAATATTTGGGCACAGCTAAAAACTATGTTGCTGCACTGCCATGAAGAGAAATTAAGAAAAGTCGAGTTGACATTATACCTACGAAAGTACACAACCGTATGCGTGACCATACCACAGAGTACTATAAGTCGAATGACTTTTCATCGTTTATCGTGCTCAGAAACACGTATGACACATTCAGGGTAGGAAGGGAACCATAAGCCGTTAAAAAAGAGAGTATTCGATGCAGTAAAACTAGAAATACACAGGCACTGGTGAGACTGATGAAAACCCGGACAAGCAGCTCTAGAAATAGTGCCCCTTGTTCATCTATAGGCAGTGGGACGACGACCCGCTACAAGTCTGCGAGCCGGTCAGTTATCAGTTTGCCAGCTGCTTTACATAAGAGGACAAAACAAGTCATTGGTAAGCCATCAATATCAACTCACTCGATAAATGATGTGCTCTTCATTCAACAAAATATTTCCTTATCTACAGCATCACTCCGAACTTCATAAGGCACTGGATCTGATGGAATTCCAAACATCTTTCTAAAAAGAGGCGGCAAAGATACACCCTCGGATTCTCTTGAAGCTTTTTAATATGTCCCTCTCCAGTTGCAACTACCCTGAGAACTGGAAACCGTCATACATATATCCCAAGCACAAATGTGAACCAACATCTAATATAGAAAACTCTTGGCCTATAAACACTACGTCAGTGATGTCCGGGTCTATGGAAAAGGTGATTGTGAAAGAAGGTTTTGACTACATGACGACAAACCAGTTACCCTCTCCAGCACAGCGTGGATTCTTGAAACGCCGGTAGTGCGCTACCAGCTTTTTTGACTCCTTAGGTGTTACAAGCAAGCGTGACCAAAGCCTATTCGTAACTACCCTTTTCTTAGACTCCAAGCGAGAATTCGAAAAGGTGCCTCATAAACGCCTAATCACTAAGTTGAAATCATATAGTTTTCAAGACCCGTTGCTGTTGGGGCTCAGAATATCCTTAGGGGGTCGCTTTCAAGTAGTAACGCTCAGTAATTGCTACTCCTCCCCTAGACCTTTACAAAGTGATGTCGTTCAGGATAGTGTGCTAGGACCCTTACTTTTCCTGACCCGTGTAAACGAAATCTGCAGCGTTTTCAGAAATGGCCTACCTTACCTTTTCGTAGACGACTTAAAGATAGTCTACAGCTTGTCTCGTGCATCACCAACACAAGGTTTCTCTCAAATACAAGAAGATCTGAAGAGAATATTCACATGGGGCGTGACCTGGCGGCTCCCTTTAAAACCAACTAAAAGTGGTACCCTTTATTTCAGTAAATCCCACCCAGATGTAACACTGCACCTGGGTGACACCGCACTGCAGACATTCAACACTCCAGGATTTTGACCTTTACGGAAAATGCAGACCCAACAGTTTCCAAAGGCAGGAGGCCCATTGGTCTTCTACACAGAAACATGCTCACACCTGAGGCGAAACTTATACCATACAAAGCTGTGGTTCGCCCAATATTAGCGTATCGCACAGTTATCTATGGTAACATGGAGGCATCTGATAGAATTCGAGTAGAGAACATTCAACGAAACTTTACTCGGAGCCTGATAGTATATAAAGAAGGACTTCCTTACGAAGCAAGGTGCAAAAAAATGAAACTAGAATCACTCTGACTGAGAAGTATGAAGCTCGACCTAACCTTTCTTTTTCGTCTTTTATCCGGAAAATCAAAAACGAACCATGCTATTACCTTTAAATCAACACCGGCATATAGTCTGTGCAATAACAAACGCACCATTCCAACGAATGAGTATCTCTAGGAACTTCGATGCAGATTCTGCATAGCTCAATACAGCATGCTGTGGAACAAACCTTGGCTCCCATACGATCATGTCTATATCTCGGCCAGTTTCAAAGATTACTTATCGAATTCCTCCCGCCTAACGATTCTCATCAATTCGTTGACGGCCAAGTCACAAACGGTAATACCATGTGCAGTGGTGCTACTGGTGTCTAAACTCATTGGGGACTAACTGCAGTGATAAACATATGCAACACCGAAAACCAAGCCAGTAGGTTGAGGCAAAATCCAATGAACCAACTAACCTAGAGTATGCAAGAAGCGGATTGTGGTAAGATTTTAAACAGTGAACTCTGTAGCTACTCTGATGTAGCCTTCAGTTCTCCGTAACCTGACTGATACTTCAACTTAATACCTTTCCATTCTTGCTTTTCTCAGACCCACAAACAACAATAACGTTCAGATGTTTCCCGTACAAACAGCATGTGTTCGTATAATTTAATATTCGAAATATATTGTTATTATTATTCTGAACCATGAAAAATAAATCTTTTACCCCTCACCCCAGGTAAATAAATTCAGCCTGTCATCACTGGGACGCATATTTCTGACTTTTATCTCACTCTATGCATATCTCCCAGGGCAACTACCCACATACATCCACTGTACGATACCAAAGTGGGAGTTCGGTGGTTATAGGCTTCTGCAAGAAATATTATGCTAAACGAAGGGGGAAGAAGTTTCTCTAACATAAATTTTTTGACACCATTTGTTGCAAGAATATCTGCTACAGGTCGAAAGGTAATTCGAAATACAAAAATAATTCAACGACAAGAGATGGCTGATCTGATGATGAGGACTTACGAAAACCACCCTCATCCGAGATCATCAGTGCCAACATACCCCCTTCACCCTCCCTTCCCTTAGGATTATAATAACTGTCTTCCCTCAACCCTTCATGTGCATATCAAAGCCCTTACTGGTTCTCAAACGCAAAACAGAGTCACCATCTTCAAGCATTTGAATACAGCCTAAACTAGGACACGAGAGATGTACTACATAAAACCTCTAAGGTATTCTACAAGTAGATTACTAGACTACGTAGCCCCTTATTCCCAGTGTCCTCTTTAGATACCCTGGCCTTCAGTATTGTCTCCCCGAATTCTAAGACAACCAACATCAGTTCCCATGCTTTTATGTTTCTCTTCATGGCCCGATATGCCGGCTGTGATGGCGTGTCATACCAAAACACTGAGCACCGGGATACACTTCGGACTCCTATTCAACAAGTGGGAAATACAGATACAAAATCATCAGGAGCTAAAAAATTCATCCCGGACTACAGCCCTTCCTAAACACATGGCTACAGTCGGCAGAGCAACTGGAAATGTTGGCATAAAATGCCATTTGCATCCGAACATGCAAGTTCTTTCAGTCCTGACAACCACTCACCTGAAAACGAAGCTAACTGAGAGTGACCTCATATGACGCACCGACCCTGAAGTCCTACTGAATGGTTTGATCGTGAAACATCTTATATTCTTCCCCGTAGTGTGACAGCAGCAGCCGGATAGAATTGCATCCCTGGCTTTATTTATTCAAATGACCCTGTTTACAACACTATAGTCCTAAACAATTGCTACACTCTACAAGACACCATACAACACCAGACCCAAATTCGCCCTCGCCGTCCATCCCAGTTTCTTTTGCCGTCTGTAGACGGCATGAAATCATTAAATATAGACATATCTAGGGGTTCATTTGTTCTCGATATTCAATACGCAGTATACTCTTATACATTTCATGACTCACCATCTTTTCTCATACTGAGTGATTATACCCTCATTAATTTTCACCACCGCTTAACTACATCGGGCTTACCCATTACTTGCGATAAGCAATACCTAAACAGTTGCGTACTTTGTGTGACACTATAACACGTTTCTTTCTACACTTTTACAGCTTTGATAAGGAAATAACGTGTAGATTTTGCCCGTAAAAATGCCATATGTTCGGGCAATTCATCTTTCGGAATATATTATCATTATTATTATTATCCATTCTCGAAGTACATTATTAAACCGCTAAGTGTATATTAGCCTAAATATTGATACTCAGAAGATATTTTGAAGGGAGGTCGACCAAATGGCGGAATTAAATAACGAATTTTCGCTGTCCGACCGCAAACATTACTGGGCTTCTGCACCGGCAGCACGCTGGACATGAGGTGAAACATTAGTAGTATGTTGTCGCACCAAAGCCAAATATGATCGGTCATCCACCAGTGATTGAGGTACGCGCATTGTGTTGAAGGCTATCACAAATCAGGGTAGAAACGTCATACAATTTACCGCATGTTTCTCACTAGTGAAGTCATGGCCTTAAGAAAATACGGTGAAGCCATTATCCCCTACAGAGCTACTAGGTGTCTCTGCAGTGAGGAGTTTTCTCCGGACGATAGGTTCAGTTTCTGCTAATGAACGCTGAATCTCGGAAAACTTGGCTGATGTTCAACTCCCATTTCCTCCCACCGGCTTGAGATTATGTGAAAGACTCGTTTCCACCTCTTCGTCCTGCATGCCAGAACCGATTTCAGCCCACTTCTTTTGGAAGCGTGCAAGATAATGTCTGGTGACTACTCAAGCCACTGTCAAGGGGTATAGTAGGCCCCTCAGAACAGATCACCAGTTGTCTACCATTTTCGAGAACTTCAAGGCCATCTCGGGGGGTTACGAATGTCCTTCCTACAAGCATCCAGCTAAAATCAAACCTTTTTTGGATGGTAAGATTGCTAAGTGTGAGTGTGCCGCCATATTCACTGTATCAGTCTTTCGTCATCGATATATTTGTCATCATTGAACATTATTTTGACTTCCTTGATTAATCAACGGTGATCTGCCGGTTTCTCCTCCAAATGAGGGTGACGAATGTTCACGAAGTCCAAAACATTCTGCTTCATGGGTTGCTTTGTTTCTAAATAACCGATACTCACCGAACTTGTCCAGTATGGCATCAGTCATGTGACTAAGAACAAGTTTTCCATCATCGAACTAATGCTCACTTGATTGGCGTCACTGGGATGCAGGATTACCCCTTATTCGAGCCTACGGTGATATCATGGAATGAAAAGGTTGAAGAAACAAGTGACTGTTAGTTGTTAGGAGGGTAATTTGGATGTACTGGTTACTTTCAACGGAAATACACACTTTCAAACAAATGAAACCGGGCTCTCTTCTACTGATGCTCATGAAGCACACTAGTACGGTGGAAAGTAGTGATGAACTCCTTCGTTAGGTGGGTGTCAATAGATTGACATTTGTGATCAAGTGACTTGCTTCAGTGGTCTGGCTACCCCAAAAAGTGTCCGGGCGATTGATAGACGTGGTAACCCGTAGACTTTTCTACCAGGGCACAAGGAATTGCCCACACAATACCGGCAGCCTGTAGCCGTACAGTCAGAGGGATTGATCCTATTCTGAGAACAGGAGTGATAATTGGGTTGCGCACAAAAACGGTGGATTTAACAGTCATGGAGAAAAGTGGGTATGGGCCGTCACCAACCCATAAGTGCACTAAAAAAACGGTCACACCGAGTTTAAATGTACACTATGGGAAGAATTACACGATAATTTACGCGGTGAAATATGTTTATTGGAGCGGGCATGCGCAAGCAGCAATCAGGTGAGCAGGTTGAACTGTGTTTGCCTGTAAGAACAGAAAGGATGTGGGCATTTTAGATGTTTTGTGAGAATTAGCCTTATAATTCAACTTTGAGAATGAGCTAAACTTGACACCGTTTCCCTTTTTATCACCTATCGTTTGTGCAGTCAGATGTACATGTACAGTCCATCTGGGCGGATAAGTGCAAAGAATTAGGGTAAAAAAAGGTTCACCTATCGACAGAGGTTTGTTTTCACCCTCAACGCTGTGGCGAGTACAAATCGTGCAGTGGAAGTGTGCCATTCCTAGCATGTTCCCTTCACTTCTCCTACGAACACACAGGTACGCCCTCCAAATAGACCTATTCAGCCCCCCACTTCTTTTCAGCCTACTTTTTATTTGTCTAAGTTTTCAATTATATTATCCCTTTTATTGCCCAGTGTCCAGACTTCATTGCAGAGAACGGGAAATCACAGCAGTTGTAGATTCATTCTTGCGGGACGTAAATATCTCCCCATACCCTTACCAGTAGCGTCAGTTATGTGGTTAAACACTTAAAACCTTTGTCGAATGTTACTACACTGTTACGGCCTCTCAGACCAGTCCGCAGAAATGCTCCTTCGAATCGGCAGTAGGGCGGGACAACAGTCCGGTCTGACTGTCATCAGTTGCTACACTCACTTTAGAAATCTTTGTAAAATGGAGTACCCACGGCCCCTGATCGACCTCTTCGGGCAAATGCTACGCCAGAAAGTGAACACACGCCGCTCACCAACAACAAACACCGGTACCAACTGAGCACATTGTTGCCCTCTCATCCACCGGCTTACTCTGGCACCAGCTTTGATGGCCATATTCCTCCTCTGCAATTAATGGTATCATTATTGTTCTCCGTCGTTCCTTTTCCCTCTTCTCCACTGATTCCTTATCCACTTATAGCCACATATCGAATACCTAACACCATTGAAATCATCGCTTTCATACGGATTTGTAGTTCCGCTTATAGACAAGAACTGCAAACGTTTTGTCGATCTCATCAGTAGCTCCTTCGCTTCATAAAGTGAACCGTTTTACATTTTACGAAGAAACTTTCAAGTAAACAACCACTGCTCCCAGTGCTATACTTCAACTAACTGAAACGACTTCCGTAGCAGCCGATGGATTAAAACCAAAAGGAAGAGCACAGTATAAAGATACAGGCTTGATACCTAGTAACACTCGTACGACCATGCTGGGGGATGATCTATGGCTACTGCTGGGAATCAGCAGTAAAAATAGTTTCAACTGCCTTATAATTTCAGATATTTGTTAGGGAAACCGCATCCCACAGAGAGAGTTACTGCTAATGAGGGTGGAATCTGCTCGGAACTAGCCGAATCGTCAAATTTTAACTAATACTGTTTGTTCTCTGCTAGTGCAGAAGTTAACAACCACGAGAACTAATGATCAACAGGTTCTAGACGCGGAAGACAACCAAGCAAAAGCTTTTTAACTCACGCTAATAACTATGTGACCCGTCTGAATTTATGCAATACCAGTATGGGTTACCTGGAAGCCGGGAGAAGGGCATGGCACAAATGGAGACTCCCCAGAGAAGAGGAAGATCACGATGCATATATAGCTCCACGAAATGGAAGCGACATCAGGGTACGGGGAGACAGGAGGTCGTTCCAGTCCAACCCCGCCAAGAAGCTTGAGGTAAACCCAAGAAACCTATACCGATTCACGGCTAAGAAAATATCGACAGGCGAGGAGCATGTGTCATTGGAGGTCCAAACGGGGTAAACCTTCCTGGACGGGAGATCACCGGACTGTTAAGCCTCACATTTGGCGCAGCTCAATATCCCATCAGGAAGGTATGCATACCTACTGCCTGAACAACTTCCAACGTCATCCGATGCTACGAATTTACACGAAGTGCAGATAACTCCTACCGCTTTTCTCGACAAGGTATCAAAGCTAAGCGTGGGGAAATCCCCATGGTAAGACGACACTCGCCCATCTGTGTTGAGAAAATGTGCGAGTACCCTAAGTGGCCTACTCTACAGCCTCTTCCAACACTCCTTAGATTAACAAAAACTGTCACGAGAGTAGAAATGGGCCATCCCATCTTCAAAGGAAGAGACAGGCAGAATCCAAACTATTGTGGACCCATAGCACTCCTACCAGTAATATCAGAAGTTATGGGAAGTGTGATAGATGGCCGCATCAGGGAATATCTGGACACGAAGCAAGCACTCGGTGACGCTCAACATGGCTTCCGAAAGGGTAGGCCCCGTGTCTCCAACCTCCTGACCTCCCATGATAACTGGGCAACATGCCGGGATCTCAAGGTTCCAGTTCGCGCGATTTTTCTGGATTTCGCCGAGGCCTTTTGCGCTGTCCCGCACACCATCTCAATACATAAAATTGCTGGGTTAGGCATCCGCGGCCAGGTGCTATCGTGGGCGTAGAGCTACTTGGACGGTGGGGAGTTCTGCATAAAAGCCGACAGGGTCTATTTTACTTGGAGAACATCGTCCGGTGTCTCACAAGGAGCAATCCTAAGTCCACTGTCGTCCCCACTGTTCGTGAATGGTCTCCAGCTGCATATCAGCTCTTCGATTCACCTCTACGCTGATGACTTCAGGTCATAGGGGATAGTAACTTGCGAGGCGGAATCGAGTGCTTACAGAACGACCTCAAAACACCCGAGGAATGGGCAACGGGCCACGAACTGGCATTTTACCTGGGCAAGTGCCGGTCCATTTGTTCCCGCGCTGCTGATCCACATAAAACATCAACTGTCTCTGCATTTCACCTCTATCCTGTGCCGCAGCAGAAGTAGACTTGGGTTTAATGGTGACCGAGAAACCGGATAACAGCTCCGATTACGCTGGTGCCACCTCAGAAGCATATGGTGTACTACACTTTGTGCGCAGACAACCAAGTGCCTTCACCCAGAGCTATTTTTGAGGCTCTACAAGACTTACACACAGCCCTACCTGAAGGTCCATAACGTCTTCGCTCCGCCAAAACTGAAAAGAGGCATGAACCTACTGGAGAAAGTTCAAAGGCGAGCCACAAAAGGGGTTGTTGGGATGCGCCTAAAACCACATGAGGATCGACTAAAAGGCCTGGACCTATGCTCTCTTGGCTACCGAAAGTTAATGCGTGACTTGATAGTGGCCTAAAAATACTAAACACCCCAAGTTACCCAGACAGGTGATTACTATTGAGTGGTCACTATGGTGATCTTCTTGGAAACCCTAAGAGAGCTGGAACACGAACTAAGCAGAAAAAATCAACTGGTGTCACGCCGTTCCAACTGTGCTACCTCTACGCCAGTTTTATTTCTATTGTGAATATTCAAGCCCTTTTCATCCCTTCCACTTGCCATGAGTTAGCCTCATCTACCTAAGTTCTTTATGTCTTTGTCTTCGCCTTACTTGGGTGTAGGCAGATTACTCCATTGGTTCACTTTTCTTTTCCCTTTTGCTAACAAAAATTTACCTTTCTAGGTTTTCTATACACTATCCCTAAATCTCTGTAACGACCAGTCCGGACAGCTGTCTGGTAACTTGACATCTTAAGAAGCCAACTGCATCACTGCCTAAGGCGAACTAACCAACGCTTTAATTCCTGTTCTGTATACCGAAGTTATGGCAGACGAGTGGTCGGATCTACTTCATCGGAATGCGCCAGAGACCTGGAGCCGTTTCGCAAGACCAAGAAGCGATCAAGAAGAAATCAACTAGTTTACATAAACTCGTTGGACAGATATTGGATCCTGAATTTGCGCTTGCTAGGGATTTGTGCGGTACACCGAGCGTGGTTACCACAGCTTCAACATGGCTAGTATTGCTGGGAAACGGATACAAAAAGAATTAGCAGAATTAATGAAATCAGATGAGGTTGGTGTTTCTTCTCTATAAAATAGGCTTCAAAACTTGTTTTCCAACATTTATGCGAGGTGTACAACTGAGTTATCTGAAAAAACCCTCTCAACATTATCGTCGGGTGACTAACTATCGAAAACGTCAGTTCAAATGTGGGACCTGACGCCGGTTTTTGCGTCATTTTCCCTCCTCCTGGCCCGACGTGTTTCGGCCATACATTCAGCTCCATGTCTGACACATTTGGCTCCTACTTCTGGTCATACGCTTTCAAACATGGCCTATTATACAGACTTTCGGCTCTACATTCTGCCCCGATGGCCCTGTATGTGCTACATCTGGCCCCACATCGGATTCATGGTACCTTGCCAGGTCCTAACGTCGCCCTATTTGACCCAACAAAATTGTTGGCAAGGAAAGGCTTTTGACCAAGAACTATGGTCGTAAGATTTTGTTCCAGAAAATGTATGGGACATATGGTCCTTATAGACTGACTTGAGATGAGCTGGGACCCTTCGGACTAGGGAAAATATTGCAAAACGCTACGCGTGGCCCTACATTTGGCCCAACGAAAATGTTGAGTGGGTGTTTAACACATTTCTCCATACGCTCTTCCATTTGGCCGACACATAACTCAGAGGGCAGATTTCCGGCCCTACATTCTGCCCCAGCGGTCCAAATAACTGCAGCTCAACATTTGGCCCCACATGTGCTACATTTAACCCCGTATATGATTCATGGCCCGACGAAGTAGTTGACTAGGGGTAGTTCTGCATTTGAAAAGAGATCTTGAAGGGAATCACTACTTAAGATCTTTATTCTGAATTCTTCTGTATTATCTGAGGGTGTAATCACCAACACAGTAAGTTGGGAGTGCGTTGAAGTTTGTTTATATCATATTTCGGAGTCTGTAAGAGTACCTGGCCTGGAAACACTTCCGCAAGACCTCGATCTATGGAGTAAATTACCACTCATTTCGAGATGCATAATATGTTTCATATTTCCTTCACTAATTTTAGAATTTTCTGCATGCAAACTGTTGTTCACTATCGCAACTTGATCGGCTTCACGTGTATACTGAGTTGACAATGTTTCTGCCTAACGATAACAATGACAGAAAAAGGCGTTATTAATGTTAGGAAATGATATACCATACTACTGACTTGGACAGTTAGTGTTGAAATCCTATTCACAACTTCAATTGATTATGTTCAACTTTGTTTAAAGACCCCTAACTGATTTTTCGCTTTGCGTATGCCTGATATACTGTCCATACTCCAACTTATAATATAAAGTCCATTTAGCTTTATCACTTACTGGCATCTGTTTAAAGCACTAATCTAAACATCTCGTAGTATTTTGCATGATTATTTTATGTCAAGTTAAGAGGAATATCTCGATTAAGTTGCACAGCATTTCCAGTTATTTCGCCTGGAGTATTTACAAAGTTGGAGGATGTGATGTCTAAACGACATGAAAATGACAGCTTTTTTAATGGCCACCAGCAATGATTACCGTAAACATTTAGATATGCTGATTCTATGTTGACTGGTGCGGAGTTCTGCTTAGAATCGCATATAGATGACACCTAAATACCATCACATCGTTATAAAGTGCATATGTTTCTGCTTAATTTCCAGAAAAGTAGTGAGGTAGGATCTTGAAGGAAGGACTTCATGGGTGGCTTGTTGTAAGTGCTAACGATGAATTCTCTGTACGTTTACGCAATGAACTTCAAGTATACTACTTAGCTTTTCGTTCCTTCTTTTTCACCTCCCGAATCGTGTGCATTCTTGTCTACATTTCAGCTTCCGAAGCCTATGATTGTTGCTGCACTCTTACCGTTGTATTCAAAATATGTTCACTTCAGTACTTCCCCTACTGAGTCCTTTGCGGTTTTTGAAGAACAGTATTTATTAGACTCGTAAACCCTTTCCACTTTATTGTCGTAAGACACCTTCAGCTTTTATCTTTCTTTGATTTTCAGTTCATAAAGTCAACTGTCATTGAATGATGCATTTAAATACTGGAGTTATGTGTTAGTTTAAGAATTAGGGAGAAACATCAGAAAAAAACGCTATACTGTTTATAATTCTTAAGGTTTCTAGGCAGTCTCATTTGTCTTTTGACTTCGCACTATCCACTTTCATTGGTAATGTAAGCAGTTTTATCACGTAAGTGAATTAAAATAACTGGTGAGAAGTCTTCCTCCATTAACAGTAATCTATGTTGTTGTATCCTTAATCTAGTTCATCACCATTAAATAGCCATGAAAAACAGCAGTTTAGTGACCCACTTGTGTATCAAGGGAAACAAGCTTTTATTTGATGCCCGCATCACCACCAAAATCAACATAGGACCAGGCATTACTGCGTAACGGTCCACGTTGCTGCACCTCATATCTACACATCAAGTAACAAGGCAATAAAAGGGAAGATGAAGAAAGAAGTAGGAAATCGGTCAAAAGAAGTAGAAAGTAGTAAAAGAGGATAGAAGAATGATATAATAAGATTAAGTAAAGCGGTCAAGATGAAGATGAAAGCCAACTGAGCCTTCTGTATCCGTGCAGAGATTTCGTTGGCCACTGAGCCACTTCAGCCTCTAGTGTTAGTTAGGGTTTCGCTGAAGACTAGTCCTGAAAAAACAGTTCGCATTTGGTTGGTGGGAACCGCACCTCAAACATTCTCAAATTGCCACTTAAGGTGTCCAGAAAACTGCATTTTGCCAGCGTCTTCACCTGAAAGAACCATGTCAGCTGCATATTCTAGGTCTACCAAAATTTTTCTGGCGACTGGGTCAATCCCTCTGTGGTCAGATGAAGAGAGTAAGACCTGTATAGGAATGTTTACGAGAGAGAGTCGGCATCCTTGACGGATACCACTCGACGTAAACACCTCACTTTACATTTCATCATAGGCTCTAACACGCCTTCAATAAGGTGATGTACTTACTCGGTACCCCTTTAAGTGAGAGATTGCAATAAGGCTTCTCGATCGATGGAGTTGAATGCAACCCTCAACTCAGGAAATGCAGCTATTGTCGAGCGTCGATAAGTATGACTGCGTTCCAAAACCTGGCGCAGTGTGAATATTTGGTCGATACACCCGCGGCCAGGTCTGAAGCCTACCTGGTTTTCTTGGACTTCCTGTTTCCAAGCTTCATTCAAGCGTCTAATGATTATAAAACTTGGACTTGGAAACTATGTTCGTCGGGCTGATTCTTCTGTGGTGGCTATCACAAGAGGACTTCTCGCCTTTCTTGAAGACTGGGATAATCAGCGATTGACACTAGTCAGAAGGGCTCATATTTGACTCCGACACTAGTTAGTACTTCAGGTAACTTGGCTAAGACCACTCTACTGCCGTCCCTACATACCTCAGGAACTGGTCCGTCTGATCCTGCTCCTCTTCCTCGTTTCAAGTTACCTACCGCTCCATCCACTTTCTCAAGTGTTGGGTATCCTATCTCGATGTTCCATTCAGGATCCGACTGGATAGTGGGCAACACATTATTAGCTAGAAGCCAGTTGAACTGTTTCTTGAAGTGCTCTGTCCATCGTTCCAGTCGTCTCCCCTTCGATTGAGTCGCAGATCCGTACTTCTGCTCCAGTTCTTCCAGGAAAAGACGCCGACAAGATGCAGAGTCTTGTTGACACTTAGAGTGTCAATTTGAGAATGTTTGGGATGCGTTTCTCACCACTTAAATGCAAGTTTTTGCTCCAGGATTGGTCTTCAACGGTGCCATGGCTAACAATAGAGTGTATTGGTTGTGTGTCGACCACTTGACTTACCTGGGAAGCAGGATCAGCCCTGGTGGGTCAGTGGCCGATGAAATCTCTGCACGAATACAAAATGCTTGGTTGGCTTTTGCCAATCTACGCCACGTGTGTCGCCGCCGTGATATCCGACTGTCTATTGAGTGGCGTGTACTGCACAGCAGTTCGGTCTGTTCTACTGTATGGCTGTGAAACATGGCCATTGAAGGTGGAAGACATAAGAAGACTTCAAGTGTTTGACCACCGTTTCCCCCGTAGTATAGGCCGTATTCCGTGGTGTCACCACGTAACGCAGAAGTCAGATGTGGAGTTTTGGGGAGAAGAGGTAAATCGGTTGACGACCAAGATGGTTGGGACACGTATTACGCATGCCTAGTCGCCGATTGCCTCGTCACGCGATGTTGGTCGAAGTAAGTTCAGACTGTAAAAAAGCCTGAGGTGGCCAGATCAAAACATGGCACCAGTGTATGAAGTCTTTGACTGTTGGTTTAAGCCATGTAGCGGGCTGGTGCAGACCAGGTAGTTGGGGTCCGCGGGACAAGAGGAACCAGTAGCTGAAGACTCTAGGTGACATGGCTCATAACCGGTGTCAGTGGCGCAGATGTATACACACATTATCCTCATCTTAACGCTTTGCAAGATCTCGCCATTTTTTCATTCTTCCTTTTTCTCTTTCCGTGCTTCATATTTTTTTGGGACTGAATTTTCTCTTTCTTCTTCATCTCCAACTTCACTGCCTTTTTACCTGATGTACTGATATGAGCTGTGGCAACTCGGACCTTTGCGCAGTAATCCCTGGTCCGATGTTGATCAGGATGATGATGAGCCGATAAGATTTCACAAGCTCACCAGCTGACTTACCTCTTTTTCCAAGACCTCAGCTAGCTTTTATTCCTGTCACTCAGGGTTTCATGACACATGGAACGTATCACGGAAGTAACTGGTTGAACACCTGGAGGTTGATGTCCTTCACCTCTAATCAACATACTTTGGAACCTTAAAACAGTATTGAGTGAACTCTATAGTGCGCGACCCTTAATAATCGTCTGATACTTAGGGCCTATGAAACGCTTCTCTGTTTTGGGTTTTTTCCGGTGCTCAAAATCTCAGGTACATCTGACATCACAGGAATTAGTCTACTTCCTGGAAGTCATCTGGCTGACTTGGCGTAAGCAGACGATATTGTCCTGCTCAGGGAAGACGCTGGGAAAACAAGGTCTCCTGAACATGTTGAGCAGAAATCTGAGCATTTTTGGCATGGGTTTCGACCTGTTAAATATACGACGACTGGTCTGCAACACCTCCCAGTTTAATGACTGTGAGTGAAGTAATGAAATATGTCGACCACTTCGTTTACTTAGGAATTTGCATCTGCACTAATGATCAGGTTGTTGGCAAAATATCATCTCGGGCACAGGACAGTTCGGCGTTTGTCAAATATCTTCATCTGTGGCGGCGATGGGCAAGATATCTGACTGTCTATCAAAAGACGTGTATACTACCCTGCAGTTCATTCTGTCCTGTCGTAAGGCTGGGAGACATGGCCGTTAAAAGTGGTTACAGGTGTCTGATTAAATGTTTTCGTAGCTTTGCTGACGTTTGGTGAAATCGTGGTGTGTACAATGTTGAAGTCGTGCGAGGGCACTAGGGAAGACAGGCAAGTCGATTGGCGAGGTTATTAACCTTAGTCGACTGAGTTGGCTTTCACATGTACTGCGCATGCCAAGCCATTGCCTACGTGGACATTCAAACCTAGTTGCAAGTAATTATCCGTTGTTTTCCTTCGTTGCATGTGTCATGTTATTTTGAAATGCTTTTTAAAATTTTAGGCAGCACAAAATCAATTAGAAATAAAACCCAGTGGTGATGACATCATGCATTTACATGGTCTCATCAAAGGTCCTCCAGATACTCCCTATGTTGGCGCAGAGTTCCATTTAGATATTGTCATCCCTGAAAATTATCCTTTTGTTCCTCCAAAGGTAGTTTGTTTAGTAAATTAATTGTTTCTCACTCAGGTCAAATTTATTACCAAAATTTGGCACCCTAATATTAGCAGTGCTACAGGTGTAATATGTCTTGATGTACTGAAGGACCAGTGGTAGGTGTATTTATTTTTCTTCATATATGCTAGACTTGTTTTCTTTTCCCATTTAATTTTTAATCATTTGACTTTGTTCATGATTTATACTAGTCTTATCAATAAGGCGCTAATAATATTATCCCCTCTGCTGGTGCCCTGACCGACAGCGGCTACCTAGACGTGGCAGTTAGCCTTGCATATCACAATGGCCTAACGAGGCGTGCTGGTTGAACAATTCTTCTGCCGAGACCTTACCATACCAGAAAGGTTAGTTGGATAATGCTGAGACAAAAAGTAGTTGTCGTTATAGTGTAACCACGTGCACTACATTGGGGTTTTAATGCTAGCTGGACGGTGATGTGACAACAATGTGTTTCCTGAAGATAATCAATAATCCCGCTCTGATGCTACCTTCGCTATGCTCAAGGGAGGTTGGGAATGGTTGGCCTTAAAAATAATACACTAGCTCCTACCATGCAATACACCAATGACGGTATAAGTTTATATATAGATTCGGGAAAAACAAACTAAATTTTCCAACTTCTAAAGAAATTGGTTGTGATTGGTCTCAACCACATATCACGTAGGCTTCGCTGTTACGTACGATTAACCCCAGTTATTCTTCAGATATTTCAAGACAAAATAGCCTTCCGCATTGTGGGTAGCCAAAAAGTACTAACCACCCTCATGAGTCTGTCAGCGTTCAAGTTTCCACAGTCCATTGTCAACCTTCCATATCCGTATCTGCTAACCCTAACCCTGCATCTTTCCGTCAATATTCCTACATCACCTTTAATTTCTTCCAGTCCTCCATCTCTTGATAACGATTTGATTTCACTGAACAGCATCTCTGGATATCTTCTAAAGCTTGAATATTTGCACTAACCTTTATCTCCAGATTGTTTATTCTCTTACACTACTTTATCTTCTTTGATATCACTCTTTTTCTAGCCACCTGTTCTTTACGTACTACTGTAAAGTGTGGTAACTTGAACCGAAGTACCTGTATGTGACGTTCAACCTTGATTTTGTCAGTCAGTCAATATTCCGACATCATCCTTAATTTCTTATAGACCTGTATCTTGGGTCTCCTGAAACCATGCTCCAAACTACACATTGGAACCTTCAGTGTTCACATCCTCCGTCAAATTGATTAACAAGCTTCACTATCCAAAATTCTGGCATATCGGACCATAGATATATGGTGCATTTGTGAGACACCCATACAGAAGCAGTATCTGGTTATCCACTTAGCCTTTCCCGGCCAATATGATGAATATGGGAAATACACCCTTGGTGTTTGTGGAGATTCGATGGCTAGTTCTCTCCGTATCGCACGTTAAGGTATGGCACTAAGTGTTAAAGAAGAAAGTGCACTGATCGACCGCATCTCAGTTGAA
Organism: Heterobilharzia americana; assembly: GCA_944470555.2. Taxonomy (NCBI): domain Eukaryota; kingdom Metazoa; phylum Platyhelminthes; class Trematoda; order Strigeidida; family Schistosomatidae; genus Heterobilharzia; species Heterobilharzia americana. The sequence goes on from OX104128.1 coordinate 49,762,037, forward strand.
TCACTTGTTTGCAGTTCGACACAATGAAGACTAAAAACAACAATGAAAATCATCGTTGTCTCTGACTGACTACAGCTCAGATGAAGTGAAGGATGAGTTCCACCGACTGAGAGCTAAACGTTCAAGTGGTGGTTGCCGTAGCGTGTAATTTCAATTGACAAATGGGTAGGCAAAGTCAAACAGGAAAGCGCTTAGAATCCCGGCTGAAACATCACAACTGTCCTCAAACAGCTATCTATTTCTGACCAGCACAAAATTTTGACACTGGGAGAAGCATTGTCCAGTTATCGCTGAATGAAAGGTACCTCTTCGTAAAATGACATTCGAACCCATATCACAGGTACTGAGAGTGCTCACTTCAAATAATATTCATAAGGTGATCACTGATTGTTTTTTTACTTCTAAATTTAATCTCCAGATTGCCAAATTATTTTGTCTCATTTGTCTTACTGTTTCAAGTAAAATTGTCTCAGTGCACTGATAATTGAATGTCACTGTAAGCAAAACATCTGTAGAAGGTTTTTGACACTTGTTTTGGGGTGAACTACTTGGATTTTCGAGTTGTATTTGACCAGGAAATTATCTGACTGACTTTCTTGTTGGTCAAAATTGGTTTACTAAACCGCCGTTTTGACCCATCATGCATGTTAAAATTACACCAATACCAAATAATCAAAGAAGGCTATTTAAAATAATAAATGGGTGTTTTATTTTCACAGCAATGCAAAAATTGAGTGTATCTGCCTATTACTACTCACGCTGAACCATGTTAACTAAGGTCTCTAGCACGTTTACAAATCTTCAGACCGTTTTTTCCTGTGCATATGTGTGCTATCGGTTCTGTACAACTTTCGTCATTGCACCGTTACTCAAGGTGTATCAATATTGACCCAGCTACCTAGAGTAAGGTTGCTGAGTACTTTTTGATTTTTATCTGCACTTAATCAGTCTTTTGATATTCGGTATCGAACTACTAATGAGTAGGTAGGCGTTTTGTTTCAATGTTTTGTACCACATATTTCGCCACGCCCCTGTGTAAAACAATACTCCCCCTAAAAAGATTTTTTAGCATATGAAATGAGATTTTAGTCATTCAGTATTTCTAGAACTTGACAAAATACGAAATGTTTCCACTTTTGGATTTGTCTCTTTTCTATAGGGCTGCTGCGATGTCATTACGTACTATTCTTTTGTCTATACAAGCGTTATTAGCTTCTCCAGAACCAGACGACCCGCAAGATGCAGTGGTCGCTAATCAGTACAAAACAAGCATAGAAGCTTTTAATCGTACTGCGCGGCATTGGGCAGCAATTTACGCCAATGGACCTGGATGTGATCCTCAGTGTGTTGATTTGGTAGGCAAACTTGTCCAAATGGGCTTCGATGAGGTAAGATTTTTATTTCAAAAATGATGCTAACAATGAATTTATAGCCCTCTATATGTTTTTACAAAGATTCCTTATTGATCCGTGCTGACTGCCTACGTATCATTTCTTTAGGGTCGATCTATCCACTTGTAGGGTGTTTACACCTTACCACTTTTGATTGAAACAGCTAGTTTCTAGTCATCGATTGCACTGAAACACTGAATAAATTTGGCGTAGAGAAACAGCATTGAGTTGTATTATCCATTATTTATTGGAGTTTTTCGATTGAGACTATCCATATAACTATGACACAGTAGTTGTTATCAGCAATAATGCAGATTATTTCCGTGACTTTTAATATTTTCGTATATATTTGTTCTATTGCACTTTGTTTTTCTACACGCATGATTGAAGTTTGTGGTATAAATCACTGAAATCAATTTAAATTTTTAATAATTCATGGATCCCTATAGATTATTCAGAACAAGAATGATAACGTGTTATTGCTTGTACTATACCGTCGTTGGTTGGACCGAGTTAATTGGTCTCTAGTGGCATATGGGCTCCTGCGCGGATGCCTCGATATTACCTTTGTTATAACTATATATTATATTGTCCCACATATTTTTATACTATAATTAATATATACCCATCGCATAGGAAGTGGCTGTCGTGGCTCGGTGGTCTAATAGATAAGAACCTGGTGTTGGGAGTGGTCGACCTGGGTTCGAATCCCGGTGAGAACAACCATCACTGGAGTGCAGATATACCCAGGTGATGAGTCCCAAATAAAACGGAACGTGCGTCCTGGATTCCACTGATAGCCACTATCCGTCATTAGGAATAATAATGGTTGGACATGTTAAGTGGGACACATTTTTGGAAGCACGTATGAACTGGTCAAATACCTGAGTTACAAAATAAGAAATAAATGTTCTGATTATTGTATTGAAAAAGAAATGAATAAGCTGAAGATAACATTACAGGAAGATGGTTATCCGCTAAACTTCATAAATAAACACATGTTGAAACCCAAAGACAAGATCAGTCAAAATGACGTTTGCTGGAGAGAAACTTTTTGTCAGCTTCTCAACCAAACCAATACTGATACAGCTAACCAAGGATAGGTTACCAATGATGATCATTTCAATGTACAGTTATGAGTTCAACTACTCCTATGGAACTAGTTACATAGGTCGTACTCAAAGGACTGTATCCATGTGCGCTCGTGAACATGTACCAGCTTGGTTAAGGAAAGTATGACAGAGGGTCAACGTAGATCACCCCTTTTATGTGCACGACTACGTATCTTATACATAGACGAAGCCATATGTATCAACTCAAATAAACCTGATCTATGTGTTCATAAAAAAAGGTAAAACCAGTTTGTCTACCTTGGACCATAATATAGTCAACACGTTCTTTATGAACTTTCCTACCTCAATTTTCGAATTTTAACCCCGCACCCCTTTCTTCCTCATTGTTATTACATTGATATACACGTAGTGGGTGCTACTGATAAGAATGGATATAAGTAGTATACGTTGAGAAGTTGGCAGAAATCATAGGCAATCGCCAGCGATGGGTAAATATTCCGCCTGGAGAAACGCAAGAGAATGTGGGCGTACTGAGAGCGAATCGAGATAAGGACAGAAGAAGAAATGAAGCACCTTGTGCAAATGACTGTTTTAGTAGAAAGTGTACAATATTTCATCACTACCGTACAATATGTCATTATAAACATTCCTTCATGCATCTCAGTCTTGTCGTTTCTTACAATTGGTATCGCTGCCAGGATCCCACCAGCTCCATGACCGACTCGAAATCCCTGAGGAAAACTTTGATGTCTCCATCCTTGACCATTGCAGGTCACGGAATCTTCATCACGTCCAGAAGCAGTGACACCAATTGTAAGGAACGACAAGACTTAGATTCAGAAAGCAATATTTATTATGACACCTTATACAGTAGTGATGAAATATTGTACACTTTCTACTAAAACAGTCATTTGCACAATGTGCTTCATTTCCTCTCCTGCTTCTACCTCGATTTGCTCTGAATCCACCTACATTGTCTCTTACGTTTCTCCAGGCGGAATATTTACCCATCGCTGGTAATTGCCTATGATTTCTGTCGCCCTCTCAACATATACTATTTATATCCATTCTTATCAGTTGCACCAACTACAAACATTCATTTTCTTAGGTTATTTGTTTTATGAGCTTGTTTATTCATATCACTACCGGCCGCGATCCAAATTTTCATTTCACCTTCAATCATCACCCAATATCAATACTAGTTTTCTAAACCACGGCTATTTCAGATGGCCAAAATGCTAATCAGTATGATGCTTCTCTTCTCTACTTCAGTAAGATTTGGATTGGGATAAGAAGTCCTGAATGTGAATACGATCAAGAGGCAGTAACGCGTTACGGATTCACATGATAGTCGGGCAAAACCCATGGTGATTGAAGTGAAATAAAAATCTGGTCAGCAAGCAGTCAGACCTCGTAGCTTAATTGTTAGGTCATTGGACCGAAAACCTGGTGGTCGCTGGTTCGAATCCGGCTGTGGTTTAGATTCTCATTTCACCTTCAACCATCACCTAGTATAGACTAACAGTTTGTTTCCAAACACCTTATATTCGTAGAAGGTGTCAGTTTTCCCCTCCAACACTTGAGTTAAGTCATCTTGTGGATTTATCCTGTCATATCATACCTCCTTTTCCTCAAAGTAAAAACCTGTAATTGGGTGCCTAGCAGTATTTATTTAACCCTCTCCACTCCCGTCCAATTTAATATAGTTGTGTGGTTTTTTACTGTTTAGTTATGCAGTTTTGGGGGGACGGGGGTTTTCATTTTTTAACAGTCTGTGATGAATACCCACCTTGAAGCAGATAAAATCCGCAGAAACAAACTACATTACTGTATAGTGCTCACTAGTGTGACACTCTTCGAGATAGATGTCCTGAAGTTCTAATGAAGAGGAGACCTGTGATTTGTGTGGTCGATCAGTCAAAAGTAAAGTGGATGCCAACTGAAGACCTTAGTAAACAGACGTACTATACCATATCACAAATCGACAACTTGGAAGCTGTGGACCATCGAACTGCAACCCAGTGGCGGAGTGATTCACGTGTTCACCGTGAAACTTTCGGGTCATAAGTTCGGCCAGTGGTTTGGCTGTGAGTAAGTACCACAGAGGAATCTCGTACTAGATATAATAATATATCTACTATAACTATCCTCATTAGGTTCGTTCCCTGTTTTTTTGTCCTCTCCTCTCACTTTTAGCACGAGGCTTGCCGAGCATTGTCTATGAAGAATTGGGATATAGCTATGGCAACAGAACACTTGATCAAGTGAATTGATGAATTACTTAGTATATATACTGTATAAGTAAATGTTCTTTGATAGTTTTATGCCCAGACAATGCATGTGTGTACTTCGTAATTTAATCTTACTTTTTTTTTCTCAATTTTACTCCCTTTATTTTTCTGTTTGCACATAAATTTAAAAATCTGAATTGCAAATAACACACTGAGAAGATTGATTTTTTTCTCCCCCATATGTATATGTATTCTTTTTTTCATCGACTTTTTGTCACCTCTATTTTCTTCTTTGCCTCGTCTCACCGCTGAGTTTTCGATATCACTAAAAAAATTTTATTGTTGTGGCTGGTGCTATTTATGTTTTATGGTAATTTTAGTGATGAATACAATCGGTTTGCTTTTATCTTCTCTATTTCTGAGCTATGTACACTACCATTATTATTATTATTATTATTATTATTATTATTATTATTATTATTATTATTATTATTATACTACTTTGATGATTTCGTAAATAGGGATAACACTGTTTTGTTTTCAATGTTCAACATACACTGTATGCCGACACTAATAATTGTCACTTATCTCTTGTGTTTTTGTAAGCTGTACACTTTGTACTGTAAACGCATGGGAGTGGAGGGTGGCACTGAGTGAACCATTTTCTCTTTTTGTATGACTTTTCACAGATGAAAAAGAGTGTCTATGTGTTAAATGTATAATTTCCCAAAGGAATGCTGTGCATCAATGGAGATTTTTAGTGATTTTTTCGCCCCCACCTCTTACTTTCGCCAATTATCTCCATTCTATCGATTAGCATACGAGGGATTTTTCAGTATGATAAACATTCCTCTGCTTTCATGGGTTTTTTTTGTTTTAACTCATGAGCAATGTTGAAATTATTGATGTTTATCAAAACTTCTGAAGCTTTAGTTTATTGTATTTATGAATGAGTGCTTCAGTGTGTTATAAAGAAATGACGGATAGTCAGGCAGATAAAATCAACGTCGAACCTTGCACACAAATGCATCAGCTCAATCTGTCACACTTCACAGTAGTATACAAAGAACAGGTGGATAGAAGAAGAGGGATTTCAAAGTAGATCAAGTTGTGTGAGAGAATAAACAATTTGAAGGCAAAAGTTAGTGGAGATATTCACGATTTAGAAGACGTCGAAAAACAACATAAAATCAGTTATCGTCAGCTGATTGGTTTGTATGTCTTCCTCGTTGAAGCGAATCCATTCTTCAGTTTTTAGCGTTATACTTCCGGATGGGCTAGTTGATAATGGAACTCAGAGTACTCGTTTGATTAAATGTTACGTCTACCAGGCATATGCAATCAAAATTAGCGTACTCACTCAGCTTCATGTATAGAGATATATACATCTAGTATGATATCTAGTAATTGACTAACCGTAGCCATTTTATGTATCGAAACTCATTCCACAACCTTGCACAGTGAGCCACACATGTATTGTGTGAGTGCTGCTCATACAACCTGGATACTCAAATCTCAATAGCTGGGGCGAGGTGTTCATACTTATGATCCACTCATTGCAAGTCAACTGCCTAAACCAGTGACCCAGTCATCCCTCATGTGATTAATACAAGAATATATTTGCCTTTACAGCTTCAGACATTTTTCATCACTGACTAATGTCATCTGAGTAACTATTAGAAAATTAGGAGTACTGCATAGCTGTTTCATCGTAGTTTAGGACTTCCTAGGTGGTCGTTGGTGAAGACAGAAATAACACAGTAACATATGGAATAAAGTAGTTTAAGTTCTAATCCTCCAGTAGTAAAGGTGTGTAACCCTCAACGCCATTGGTTGGTTATGCTATATATATCAGAGTATGCAAGAAGCCAACCAATGGGATTCAATTCAATAGCTGAGTCAAAGCGTGGCTAGCATGGACTCGGTTCCTCATGGGGTCCTCAGTGTACGCTCACTCCTGAACATCCACCAGTTAGAATGGAGCAGATGTTCAATACTTGCAGTTTTCGAAAGTTTGCCTAGCTAACAGCAATCTGTGACGAGAACTAAATTTAGTCGAAAGCTAGGGTTTATTATGAAATAAACGAGGAATTTCTTCGAATGTATGTCGTGAAAATGAATAATTTTAAATTAACTTAGCTACAGTCGTCTTTCTACAAAAAAAAACTGATTTCATGGTATCGGTTTCTTTTCTTTATCAGCAATCAGCCAGAAACTAATGAATCTAACTTTACGGGCTGTTATTACTTACTAATGCGTAGGCCAAACCCGCAAGCCTCAAAAAGCTCACAAATTTTGAACCTTTATCTTTCAATACGGCGGTTGGGGACATGTACTGAATCTTACAGATTACAGAAAGACAGGTGGACAGAATCAACGTTGCACACAATTGCATCGGTTCGAGTTACCACGATCCACAGAATTATACAAAGAACAAGTGGGTAGAGAAGACTGATATCAAAGCAAACAAGGATGTATTGGAGAAGAGGGAATTTAAAAACTAAGGTTCGTCAAAACATTGAAGCTTTAGAAGACATCAGTGAGTGAAGTCATCTGTGCCGCTTTGACCAGTTTTCGGGCATGTCGCCAAGGGTCTCTAAGCCCTGATTTCTATGGTCTTGGGGACCACAGCCAAGTAGCCTACATCTCCATTTATCGCACAGACCAACAGTCAGAGACTTCGTAGAGTTTGGCCATCGTGAACCGTCTTCTAATTTCCCCTTGGATTGCACGTCAAGGTAAGTGTTGTCTCGGCATGCACAGCACTAGTCCAAGTCGATGAAGGTTCACAACGTCATCGACTGTCTTGCCTAGTACTCTTCGCCTGACCTCAACACTCCTCACATAATAATTCCACCAAACGCGAACAATGCTACCAAGACATCTGTCGTCAAAAACCGATAGTCTCTTTATATCTTCTCATTTCAATAGCCATGTCTCAGTCGTGTAACGATACCAGTGCAGAATATTTTTCCTTTGACAGATAGTCACTTATCTCGTTCATCGATGCCACTGATGACGGAATTAGGCAAATGCGTAGTTGGTCTTCCATATTTGATCTCAGATTTGGTAGAAGACCAATTACTAGTAAACATGAAATGTAGATCCGAGATTGTCCTGCCAAGTGTTTTCTGTTTCTCAATGACACACTAATCATCAGTGATAACAGTAATACTAACCAATATCTGCTCATCCATTCGTCTATCTGTCGGTATATACATGCTATTAAATAACTTAAAAACAAAATGAAATGTACACCCTGTTTGTCAATTAGATGTTTATAATTATACAGGAAACCTTTAGTTACGATGAGATCTCATCGGTTGTAAAAACCAGTGAAATATCAGCCTATTAAATTGTAATCTAACTCTTTAATCATTGAAGAGATGCTTTATTAAATGGTGTGTTCAGCACTTATCACGTGTCATTTACTTTTCTAGTTTTTACTTTTTTTCAGTCAGATAGATGAACGATATGATAGAAATATTATATTTAGTTAAATACCCGCCTTTGATTGTTTTACTAGGCTTGTCAAAACTACATTGGTAGCTCCACAGAATTGGATACAGAACTGATCAAGTTGGTTGCAAGCATATTTATCTACATTGAAGCGGGTAAATTTGTCATATGGAAGGAAGGTTAAGGTTAATTTAATATGAACTTAAGTTTCAGGTGAAAACTAGTGATTCTAGTAGATAACTTAAACGGGAATTAAATTTTTAAAATACAATATAGTTGTATATATATATATATATATATATATATATATATATATAGTATTGATTTGAACAGAAGTAATGAAATTTTCGATTTTTTGCACAAACTAGTAAGTATTGATCGATTTAAATCTGTTATATGACTAGTAGAAGCCACAGAAGTAATCGATATTTACAGAATACTAACAACACAATAATAAAAGACGATTATTTTGTTTTTATCAAAGGCTCATTTGAGTAGATGTAGAGTTTCTTTGAAATAATCAAAAAAATGAAATATTGCGTAAAAATTAATCAAAATGTTTATTATAATTTGGTGATCGTTAGGGGAATTCGAAGAATGTATTTATTCCCTTCATTATGAGGAGCTGTAACTTGATTCGAGATTTGAGTTAGTTATCGGTAGATACCACCTCTAAAACGGCTATTTGTTGGTTCAAATATGAAATTTGTTAATAGCATATCGTATATTTTGCCCTTGACAGCGTCGACCAACAAGTAATTTGGCAGTTGCTTCAACACTACGGAATACCACAAACCTTTATCAACCTCATTCAGCAGCTATATGTTATATGAGGCTACATGTCAAGTGATTCACAATCGAAAGCTCAGTGATGCTTTTGAAGTGAAGGCAGGAGTGAAACAAGCCTGTCTACTATCACCCATGATCTTCCTGGTTGAGGGGTGGACTGGATCATGCAACAAACAGTGAGGAGCGAGAAGAGGGGAAACGCTGGACCGGGGAAAAGAACCTAGAAGATCTGGATTTCGCCGATGATGACTTGTGTCTGATGTCACACAAACTTGAAGATCTACAGGCGAAAAGTAACAAGTTGGCAGAAGAGGCAGGGCAGCGAAGACGGGACTTCAGGTGAATATAGAGAAAAGAGAAGTGATGAAGATACCACCACAACAACAACAAACTCCAATCACTATCAACGGGAGAAACTTAAAGGAAGTAGCCTCTTTCACTTATCTAGACAGCACTGTTTCAACTGCAGGTGGCGGCACAGACGAGGACGTCCAAGCCAGTATCGGCAAAGCAAGACAGGCGTTCATTAACCTGAAACCAGTGTGGAGATCTTCTGCACTCAGCATATAGAACAAGATCCAGATTTTCAACACCAACGTCAAGTCAGTGCTTCTATATGGTTCAGAAACTTGGTGCGTCACAACTGCCTACGCTCACTCATCACTGAAGCTCAGATGGCCAGAATAATAAGAATAAGCAACAAGGAACTCACTCTGGCTGGCTGGAAACGAACCAACCAAGAACCTAACAATCAACAAATATGCAGAAGGAAGTGGAGATGGATTGGGCATGCACTGAGAAGGCCGACTGGGGACATCACGCGCCAGGCCAGGCCCTTGAGTGGAACCAAGATGGGAATCGACGAGTTGGGCGTCCTTGGTGAGGGTGACATGGAGGAGATTATGTGAGGAAGAAATGAGAGCTTGTGGGCTGTCGTGGAGTCAGGTTCAAAAGATTGCAGAGAACAGAGTTCACTGGAGAGGTGCAACTGTAGCCCTATGTTCCACTAGGAACCGAAGGGACAAATAATAAATAATAATATCGTATATTTTTTTAATCATAAATTTTTCCCATCTCTTCTGTATTTTTTGAGGGGATGAAAAATATCTGGCTTTATCTCCTCTAAGTTTATACATTTAAGCATGAGCTACATTGAAAGAGTGAGCGCTAATAATCCTGCCTTATTGGCATTGATGGGGTGGTGTGGGACACATAATCTTAAGTTGTACAGTTGAACGTCTAGACCATTAAAGCGCTGGCTCGAATTCTAGATTAAATGCGCATAACAATATACCAAAAGAAATCAGTTTACGGTGTAAGCTAATAACACCAAGATACCCTATCGAAAACTGGGGAACAAGTACTGTTTATGAGAATAAATTCCTCAATAACATCGTCACCAACCTCGATTTACAACTCTGGGAATGTTTGCCTACATAAGACTCATTTTAGAGGTATTCTTTGTTATGGATACGAAATTAAAGGTTCGAATAGTTCTTGGCTGATTACGCTACGAATACATGATGAAATGACGGCTACCAAGGTATATGAGATAGTAAAGGTGAGCAATAGGAACCTATGGTCAACGATGTGATTACTGATCTTAACTTACCAATCAATGCTGGAAAATATGAACAAAGCATCCAGAAATTATCCATGGCGAAAATATACAGTGTGCAGTTAGGATTATTGATACATAGTGGGTAGTAGTGGAATCCAAGATGTATTTCGTCTTATTTCCCACTCGTCATCTGGTGTGGGATGTTGTTCCCACTAAGACTTAAAAAGTACCTCCTGGATTACACTGTTGGCCGCTATCTATCACTAATATCAAAATTGAAAAGGGCGACAATATCGAGACATCCTCACCGGAGCCTACATACCAAGAGTTACCGATCAGTTTGGTTCAATCAGCGACCGAGATTCATCAAAACCATAATATACCTATAGCACAAGGAGTGGATATGGCAACTCACTAGCCTGATAGATAACGCTCTGGTGTTTCAAGTGGTGGATGCTGATTTTGAATTCAATGGAAACGACATCACCAACTGGGATGCAAATCCACCCTGCTGAGGGGTACTAAATGGGATGCAGCGCACTTCCCAGCTCCAACTCCCAGCTACTGTACATTCTTAATTTCAAGAAACGTTGTATAGTGACTAAATAACACTAAAAGTAATAATAACGGCTGTCTGTTTACGGGTGCGTAAGCCGTATTGTATATTGCTCCGGCATTTATTGATTGACCTTGACGGAAATGTGTGCTCGCTCAGTTTACTCAATTTCTGATGTCATCATAGGAAAGCTAGTAAACTTGGAAAAAAGCAATGGCGTAAAGCATATGCCTGATTTCATAAAGCGATACTTTCATGAACAGAAGACATTGATTATAGGTACTAGATAGATTATTATTATTATTATTATTATTATTATTATTATTATTATTATTATTATTATTATTATTATTATTGAGAACGTCAAGGGTAAATAATGGTCTTGGTGACTAGCAGAGGAATCCAGGATGCGTCTCCCGACCCACTTGGGACCCGTCAGCTGAACTTACCTGCACCCTAGTGAGTAGTGTTGTACCCACTGGGACCCGAACCCAGTATCTTTCACTTCGAACGCCAAAGCGTCATCCACTGGGGCATGATAGCCGCCTGTGCAACAGTAATCAGTCGTTGAAATGATACTTGTATTTCCCCTATGCTATATACGGCCGAATCCCCCGACCTCTGTTGGGAGATGGGCTCTTATACAGAAGCCTCGATACCATCAGATATTCAGAGATATTCTAAGGTCAAGTAATTCGGTCCTGTATAGCAACGGGAAATTACAAATATCAATACAACAACTGATACCTGTTGCACAAGAGCCGCCTATCGTCCTCTAGAGGCTTAGTGGGTGGTGCTTTGGTGTTTGGAGCGGAAGGTACTGGGCACCAGCCCCACTGGGAGTAACACCATTCGCTGGGGTGCAGGCATATCCAACTGACAAGTCGCAGTTAAGACGGGAGATGCATCCTGGATTCCTGTGACAGTCACTGAGATCAGTATAACATCATAAATATCCGGCTGAATATCGAGGCGCCCACATAGAAACCCATCTACCTACAAAGATCGAGAAATTTGTCCCTGTATGTCAAAGGTAAATGTTTGCTATGAACATGTTAGCACTTTAGCTGGTTAGATTCGGCGTGTCAATCAGATATAGTTCTACTTTTGGCAGAACGTGTTTAGTCCCCATAGCTTACAGTTTGTGAACAGAGTTTAGTCGTCGACCCTTCGGAAAAATATTTGGATTTCTAAGTATGGTTTATATAAGCCATCGGGGTTTTCACTGCCTATCAAATGAGTTGGGTTGACTCATTTCGCAGACTAAGTGATTCGTTTATATGTTCCTATTGGTAGGTTCTCACCAATGTGCAACAACATAGTCTTCCTGCCATCACTTATATAATTCGTCTTGTGGGATTAGTGAAACTTTCACTAACTAATCAGATGTTGCCTTTAATCAATGAGTTTTTAGAGTCTCAGCGTACCACACTACCATTCTGTGTCCAGTACATCCATGAAATTATAATAAAAACTTAGCCAGGTGCTCAGAGTTTAAACAAATCCATTGGCTATTGATGTTTAACAACTTTTACTTGAAGTCACCTATGCACAAGGTTATTTCTAGTAGTGAATACGCATGCATGAAGCCAGGTGTTTCAATGTGTCTAGTGATAAACTGATTTCACACTGGAGGTATACTAACCAAATTTACGGGGAATATTAGTCTTACGTACTGATTGATATCGAGGAAGTGGTCACCACAGACTGACATCATTTGGAGAACCATTGAGAAACTGGAAGTAATAGACAGTTATACAGTTCTGGCATGTAGTGACTCAGTGGTTCAGAGACATGACTCAACGAGTAGTGGGTCATAGGTTCGAAACTAGCCCCACGTACTGGGGTTATTGGTAGATAGGTGTTAGTAGTAGTAGCATAACTGGGCCTTGCACAGTAGGTGTGGCTTACTGTGCATTACATACACAAGGCTGATGAGTGCGCTGTTAGTAGTATGGAATGGCGATAGCAATGCAAATCTGTGACCCAGCTACAGAACGATTGACATTTCCTGTCGCAATAACATTACCTCAGCCTAAAGTAGACATTTGTGCTTCTGTGGAATGTCGAGTCAACAAAGATAGAAGTATGACGTCAACGTTCATTCTAAGGTGACCAGATATTTCATTTCACTTGACGTAGGCATAACGATACTGACTGTTCTTAGCCTGCTGTCAAAATTCTGATGAGATACAAGGTTGTCGGTAGTGATTTAAGTCATTATCTTCCATGTCATTTAACTTCCCGAGTTCCTTTATATCCGAGAACATAATCAGAAACTGTTCTGTTGGTCCTACCTAAGTTTCAGCCTGATGAACAAGAACTATGAAAACACTATTTGGTTATAAAACTTAACAAAGAAACATTTATCATATAACATTTTGCTTCACTTATCATTGCAGCAAACACGTTGGCAGTGACAAGTTTCTTACATTAGAAAGTTGATATTTTTGATTGCCGAGATCACTAACTTATTCATAACTAAACAGGAGAAAAATTGACCTCAAAGCATGACTCGTAGTGTTTCAACTGAGCTTTTCGATGAGCTACTGCTTCGGCTAGTAAACGTTTCAAAGTCAGTTTTTCATAAGAAAGTGAAGTAAACTGGTACTGGTGCCTGAATCTACCCTGATTGGCCGTCTAGTGAGCGCGTGGGCATGCGTGAAACCTGATTGGTTAATATTTAAGTTCCACTTTCTCAAAGGGGTATCCAACTATGTCATTGGTTGACCTCTTTTGTGTAAATGTGACACAATCAGGTTACTTTGTAGTAGTTGGTGGACAGCTGTTATATTTCACTGGTGATGATATCTAAACGCTTGCCAATCAAAACCCAAGCTAAGAGAACAACGAAGTATGATTTATTCACTCATTTATTCAAGTAATATTAGACTTTCAACTTTTAGGATTCTACTTTATCTGTTCGCCTCGAAAATGCATAAACGCGAGAGTCGTGTCCCTGAATTCATAATTTCGATTTACGTAAACTCTCCTCAGTCCAATGTCGTCTTCTTCTTGTATCAGCTGAGAGAGTTGTCAAGTATCGTATCACTTATCCAGTAACTAGATTACTCATCTCCAATTAATCGTATCTAAGAGTCTCAAAATTCTTGTGTCATGTTTTCATCCTGAAAATTAGAAACGATTGAAATCGTCAGCAAATACTCACAAACCGGGTGAATAGAAGAATAAGAACTGCACTAAAAATCACTTTTCCTGCAGCTAAATTAATTTTCCGCATACAAAAAGTGTTCACAACAGTAATCGAAAGTCGATACGTTTCCGCCTTATATCACCTTAAATTGTATCTACGACTTCATGTGTACTTGTCAGAGAACGTAAATATTGGAAGGACAGAGTGGAAGGCTGAGACTAGATTTCGTGAACATATTTCAAATAACTTAAAGGAGCCAAAGTGCCTTAAAAGTTCCATTGCTAAATATCTAATGGACACAGGAAATGATATCCAGGTCTCGAAAGTATTTCAATGAATTAACAAACAAAACAGTGCTAAGCTGCTCATATTCGTGGAAGTAATTCCCATCAGAAGAAATAAAGTGAACTTATGCATCCAAAAACAGGCATTAGTTAACCTCCATTTCCAAGGTACCCATTGATTTGTTTTGTCATTCAGTAAAATCCCCTCCAAAATTCTGTAACTAATTTTGAGTAGCTGAGTGGTAAAGTCTCTGACTACAACACTGGGTGATACGGGTTCAAACCTCAAAGGGGACAGTAAATACGCCCCGCTGACGAGGGCCAACAAGCACGAAACCTAGGCTTAGGGTTTGATGTCGATTTCCTCCAACCAACTAACATCTACTGATGTGCACCGCGATGCTAAACCTCCTAGCTTGGAGGCCATATTGCAAATATGATCAATAGGATTCTGTCTGCACTCAGGATCAGACAACATGAAATTGGTTGCTCTCCATCAGCCAATCAATATATGTAACCCAGTCCCACAGGAAGTGAATTGCCACCCGAATACGTCAGTGGTTAAGCCGTTGACCACAAAAATGGGATAGCAGATCCGTCGAGGTTATAGATGCTCCTTGCTGACAAGTGCCAACAAGCACGAGATCTAGATTAAGGCTTTGCTGCCGATTGCCTCCAAATAGTTAACAGTTCCTTCTTTATCATCACAAATTTACTACTTGACCCAGACTGACTTGGTCTTACCTCTTGTAAAGCATTTTGACCCTATTTTTACATTATAAACTCATCACATACACTTACGTAATACTTTCTATTCCCTGTTTGATTGGTCACATGTAGCAGGATGGCAAGCTGACTGTATAAACACAAGGTGGCTTCAGTCTTAGTAATCGTGAATTATTTCATTTGAAACCCTTTCCCCCCCCCCAATTTGTATCAATTCTTTCAGTATGTCATCAATGAACTATCTCATCTTATCGAGAAGTGAATTATGTGGATTTCATTTCTCTCTATCTGATGAACTTATAATCTGTATGCAGTTGAAGATGAGGCGACGAAATATAAGGAATTCATTACATTCTGTTAAACCTATTGTTCTGGTTTTGTTTAAATATTTGAAGAGAACCAATTGTATGAAATACTCGTTGAAAAAGTTACTTAGTATCTTATTTCAAGGGCATTACTGTTCATAAGTAGTGATGTTACTTTCGCTGCTCATAAACTTGTAGCAGTGAGAATAGTTAGTAGCACTTTATTAACCATTCAATGAACATTGTTACTGGGATCAGCTAATTAGTCGTTGATTGTACATTGGGATAATAATATTATGAAATGGTGGTGATGATTTAACTTTCACTCTCTTTCCCCTCTGTTTCATGTTTTATCTATCTACCAACAGACACCTGTTCCAGTCATTTCTGTTAGTTCTACAACAGTACTGTGCATCAGAATATACAGTTTGCCTCTCCATTGCTTTTGTTTCTGAAGAATATATTATTTTTCTATTGATGTTTGATGGGTAGTTAGTAACTATCTAACCTAAATCCTATCAATTAGGACATTTATAGGGTTTTCCATACTGTCTTAAATAAATCACCTGTAAATGACGCTGAATAGTAGCCAAGCTGTATCGTAGACTGGTTGTGATTGGAAGCCAAGACAGTCAGATACCGAATTGATGACTGAAAATCAAGGGGGTCCCTGAGAGACCAGAAGAGTACTATCTCATATGGAATCATAGATACACTGTGACTACTCATAGACTAGGTCAAAACAACTACCAATTGGCCCATAGTTCTCACTGGATCTTCAATTGACTTCATAGAGAATAAAGTCAGCTTCAAGAAAAGTGTATACGATTTCGTAGACAATCAAATCCATACAGTGAGACACCCTGTCATACTTCAGTACTCAAGAGCTGTTAGAGTCTTCTAGGATCTTTATCGTAAGTATCCAGAGAAATTCTCAATATATTTCATTCGAAAACTGACTGAAAGGTTGCGTTGATAGAAATTAAGTTAACTACCTCATTTGTCAATTTCACTGGAATTTGCTGTTACTTCTATAGGCATTTATCCCGAATGCCACAAGAGTACTGTAGGAAGAAAATATTCATTCCACCAAATGCTTTATACCTCGAAATGATTTCTCCATCCTACAAGTCAACTTACGTTTTATGGTTACATATATCGCTACGATTCAACCATTTGGAGTCTTCAAATTACAAAGACTGTAAAAAATCCCAGTGCAGTGTCATAGGGAAAACAATTCTCTTCAAGCTTCAGAAAGCACCCTGAGGATAAACACAAAAAAGCTGGGAAGAGATGTCAAGTATAGCTCCTAGTCAACTGATTCCGGAATTATCTGAAGTTTTATTAATGCAAGAGAACCACCGTTGAAAGTATTCCTATTATGACGGTCTACCTGGGAAATCAAGTGACCTTGTAAACTGTAAACTTAATTCTACTATTCATAATATGATATGTTTGCAGCTGTTTAACTGAGTCAGTAGTTTATTGTCAATCATGTCCATGTGACGTGAAT
Source organism: Heterobilharzia americana (assembly GCA_944470555.2). Classification (NCBI taxonomy): domain Eukaryota; kingdom Metazoa; phylum Platyhelminthes; class Trematoda; order Strigeidida; family Schistosomatidae; genus Heterobilharzia; species Heterobilharzia americana. The sequence goes on from OX104128.1 coordinate 49,779,079, forward strand.
TTCATCAGATGACCTGATAGTTAATACACTCTGTAAGTTTTATAAAACTTTCTACGAATTCCACGATTTCCATTAAACGTTTACTGTCGATTTAGTTTTAAATAGAAGAAGTAGAATTCAAGACTTTGGTAACACTAGTGATTAGTTTGATATACACTTATTCAAAGTCTCAGCTGAAACAATAGATGACTGATGAGTACCAAAATAAGAGCAATTCAAGGTTCCTAATACCAGCTATTGCGAGACAAATTATTCACCACTATTGCAGAAGGTGTGGAATGAAGAGAAGGTACCTGGCGATTGGAAGAAGGGTTACCTTGTCAAACTGCCGAAGAAAGGAGACCTCAGTGTTTGCAAGAACTGGTGCGGAATCACTCTCCTGTTCACCCAGAGCAAGCAAAATATTAAGCCGCATCATCCTGGAGAGGCTAAAGGATGACCTTTATTCAAAACTACGACCGGAACAGGCAGCCTGGATTCAGGAAGTACAAATCATGTGAGGACCAAATTGCAACGCTACGCTGTGCATCATCATAGGACAGAGTATAGAATGGCAGTCAACTCTCACTCTACCTCAACTTCATTGACTCTGAGAAGGCCTTTGACAGCGTCGACTGAGAGGTAATTTGGAAACTGCTTCAATACTACGGAATACCACAAACCTTTATCAGCCTCATTCAACAACTATATGAAGATGCCACATGCCAAGTGATTCACAATCGAAAGCTCAGTGACGCCTTTGAAGTGAAGGCAGGAGTGAAACAAGCCTGTCTACTTTCCCCCATGATATTCCTGATTGTGGTCGACTGGATCATGCAGCAAACAGTGGGGAGCGAGAAGAGGGGGAAACGCTGGACCGGGGAAAAGAACCTAGAAGATCTGGATTTCACCAATGATGACTTGTGTCTGATGTCACACAAACTTGAAGATCTGCAGGCGAAAACTAACAAGTTGATAGAAGAGGCAGCGAAGACGGGACTTCAAGTGAATATAGAGAAGACAGAATTGATGAAGATACCGCACCAACAACAACAACAACAAACTCCAGTTACGATGAACGGGAGAAACTTAAAGGAAGTAACCTCTTTCACCTATCTAGGAAGCACTGTTTCAACTACAGGTGGCGGCACAGACGAGGATGTCAAAGTCACAGAATCGGAAAAGCAAGACAGGCGAACAAGATCCGGATTTCCAACACCATGTCAAGTCAGTGCTTCTGTATGGCTCAGAGACTTGGCGGGTTACGAAAGGGATTTCCAATAAACTACAGACATTCATCAACAACTGCTTACGCCGGCTCGTTACTGAAGATCAGATGGCCAGAAAGAATGAGCAACAAGGAGCTCTGGGAACGAACCAACCAAGAACTTATCACCCAACAAATATGCAGAAGGAAGTGGAGATGGATTGGGCATACACTGAGAAGGCCGATTGGAGACATCACGCGCCAGACCAGGCCCTCGAGTGGAATCCCCATGGGAATCGACGAGTTGGGCGTCCTTGGTGAGGGTGACATGGAGGAGATCGTGTGAGGAGGAAATGAGAGGTTGTGGGCTGTCGTGGATCCAGGTCCAAAAGATTTCGGAGAACAGAGTGCACTGGAGAGGTGCTACTGTAGCCCTATGTTCCATAAGGAACCCAAGGGACTAATAATAAAATAATAAATGTTTCTAATTGTTCGGTCCATGTATACATTACACTCTTTCAATCCAGTTCCGGTTCACAAAGTGTAAACAACCATAAAGTTGGAAAGATACTCAAATGATAGGAAAGATAATCTATGAAAGAACCTTGAAATTTGATGTATAGTTATTTAGCTACCATATGTACTCAGTAATATGAAAAATTCTGACTTTTTTGTGATCACCACTAGTTTTTCATAATCAATAGAGTTTATCCGTATGAAATTCTAGAAAAGCGAACACAATAATGGAATAAAGCAATAAAAAGTCTTATGAATGCACTGAACAGAAATCTGAGCATATTTGGTATGCGTTTCTCTGGTACCTATCAAATGTAAGATGATGCTCCTTTTGTCTGCAACCATTCCCAGTTTAATGATAGGAAGTGAAGTAGTGGAATGTGTCGACCAGTTCACTTACTTGGAGAGTTGCACCATCACACCAAACAGGGTGGTTGCTGACGGAATCTCAGGTAGGATACAGAAGGCCCGTTTTCGTACTCGCCAACTTTGACCACCTGTGGTGCCGACTAATGAGTTATCCGACTATCGATCAAAGGACGAATATACTGCGCTGCAGTCAGTTCTGTCACGTTGCACGACTGTGAGATTTGAAATATTTGAGTTTTGAAATATTTATTGACCTCAAACAGACTACTTTCAAGTTGTAAGTAGAATCGTAATGCACTCAGCAAACACCTGTGTATTCGTGCAGTTGGCGATAAGATGGACCTATTGTGTCACGGCTGGTGGTACTACCTATCAGCTAGAACTGCTATAAGCAGAGTGGAGTTCGAACCAGCGACCCACCGGTAGGATGTCGAATTCCTAGATCAGTGAGTCACAGCTCTACAAGTTGTAAGTTGGAGAAATCTGGATAGTAAGTTTTGAAATCTGGTAGTAGAAAGAGTGACTATTCCTCGCGATGAATCGGTTAACAACCAGAAACTGTGAAACTCTGATTTTAGAAGATCCAGTTTGATTTAAACTGTCCCCCATCCCCATTAATTCTTCCTTACTGTCTGCGTACTTAGCACAGAGTTTCATAAGGTTAGAGGATTATCAAGAAAGGGTGTTGATCACAATGTTTATTAGGCTGCAAAATTTTCACTTCCCCTTAAATAGGTAGACTGATCAGTTCTGTAAAGTAGTTCACTGAGAAGGACTCATTGCAATATAGAATTCTTAGTATCGATTAAATTGAAAGGAATCACTACCGATCAGCAATGGTCTCATTATTTATTTGCTACTTGAATTAAATCTTGATTACTTCAATGCACTTCAGTAAACACCTACAGATACATTTAATAAGTTACGAACCTGAAATTACAGACTATGTCAAGACATCAACACAGGAGTTTACACTACAGCACTGGCTAATCAGTTTGATTCAGACAAGTCATTACGTCCTAGTACAAGGGATGTACATGGAGTAACTATATTCAAACCCAGTAAGCTTTTGAACAACATTATGGTGTTTTTAAGGCAATGGGTGCAGTTTTCGAGTCTCAGTGAATGCTACAGTTTATTGGAGCCAAAGATATCTTGACGGCCAATTTAAACTTTAGGCTACCAAATATGTTTCATAAAATTGCTTCCATTTTTACTGAATTTAATCTTTCAAAAGTCAACAACTCATGATACATACTATCACTAACTCTTAAAATGTCTTCAACCTGTCATTAGACGGGTTAACAATAGGACTACGAGTAAGTGTCACAATAAAAGTTAGTTGGCCCCTGAACGCAAAACAATGTATAACATAGCTACTACACGAACATGTAGCTGGAACAACTAGATGAATGAACCTCCATCACCAAAAATATATGTGCTTTTCTATCCGACCCACGTGCAACAACATACAAACTACATGTTAACCTAAAAACTAATGGCTGTTGTGGATTATCGTATATCATACTGTTATTATTAACATTATTTAAGTGCCATGGTTATTTAATTTGAAAATATTGTACAAGAAGTAAGTTTGTCGAGATATCACACTGGGAATTTCAAGCTGTTTGATATGTTATTGTCTGGAATAAAGTGATTGTTATCATTAAAAAAAGAAAACCTATCTAAATAGTCCCAAACAATATAAGATGCGTGTCCTGATTTGCCATCTTTAATATGCATAATATTTTATACTTCATTGACTTTTATTTCTGTACAGGGAGATAGGGAACGATAATGATGAAAAAATAATTGATGACCTTGTGAATTTCTTTCCAAGAAATTTGGAACCAAAAAGAACAAACTTCTCAACCATAAACCAAACGCTCGAGTTACGCGTAAAATCTAAAACACAAGATTTGCCTGATATACGATTCCATATTGACTAATAGCTACCTTGACGTGGTGGTCGGGCTTGCATATCACAATGACCCAACGAGCTATGCTGGTGGAACGCTTGTTCCCTCGAGGTCCTACCATACCAGAAAGGTCTGTTGGGTAGTGGTTAGACGAAAAGCAGTTACCGTCATAGTGTAAATTGCTACACTATGATGGGGGTCTGAGGGCGAAGTCGTACTGCTGCTAGCTGGATGGGGTGTGACAGCAGTAAGGTGTTTCCCTTGGATGACCAGCAGTGCCAAGCTGATGCTGCCTTCTCAGTGGAAGGGGGGGTTAGAAAAGGTCGGCCCCAAAAATAACACACTCCACCACGCCCCACGGTCTGCCGGGCCGGCGGTGTTGGTTCACTTGTCGTTTCCTTTCGCTCATCCGGCCCCAAAAATACAAAAATTCAAAATAATCATACTCAAAAGGCTGGGTGTGACAGGCCTCAAGCAGATGTCCGATGGGCTCTGCGGTCACACAAATCTCTTTCAGGTACCTTAAGAAGAAATAGCCTTCCACGGTGTGGGCAGCCGGGAAGTGTCAACCGCCCTCACAACTCTGTCAGCACCCAAGTTTCTTCTGACTGCTATCCTCCTCCTCCATCATTACCTTCTAATCTTCCTTCACGTCTCTTAATTAATGATGCTGCATCATCTTCAATTTCTCCTACCTCTGCAGCCTTCGACAACGATCTGAGTCCACAGAACAGCATCCCTGGTCTCCTTAAACCACGCTCCAAATTACATATTGGAGCCTTCAATGTCCGCACCCTCCGTCAAATTGGCCAACAGGCTTCGTTGGCAAAGACTCTAGCAACTCGAGGCATGGATGTGTGCTGTGTTTGTGAGACACGCATACAGGACCCAAGTGTGGTTATTCACCTGACCTCTCCTGACCAATCTGGTGAATCTGCAAAATTCACCCTTCGAGTTTCTGGAGATTCGATAGCTAGCTCTCGTGGTCTTGCAGGTGTAGGTATAGCATTAAGCACCAGGGCAGAAAACTCACTACTAGACTGGATCCCAGTTGATAGTCGCCTCTGCGCTATGAGGCTGAACGGCACAGTGAGAACTAAAAGGAATAGTGAGACTCGCCGTTGTCTCTTTGTAATCTCTGCTTACGCACCCACTGACTGTAGTTCGGATGAAGTGAAGGACGAGTTCTACCATAAACTGTCTAACCTCCTCTCGAAAGCCAAACGTTCGGACGTAGTGGTTGTTGCAGGTGACCTCAACGCACAGGTGGGTAGACTGAGTGAGGCAGAAAGGCACTTAGGTGGCACTTTCGGAATCCCAGCTGAACGTACAGATAACGGTGATCGCCTATTACAACTATGCTCAGATAACCGCCTATTTTTAGCCAGCACAAATTTCAGACATAAAGAAAGGCACTGTCTGACCTGGCGTCCACCGAGCTCGACTCAGCGATGGACACAGATAGACCACATTGCTATTAGTCATCGCTGGAGAGGATCGGTGGAAGACTGCCGCTCCTTCTGGAGTACGTGTTTGGACAGCGATCATGCGTTGGTCCGAGCACGTATATGCCTGCGTCTCAATGGACGTAGAAAAAATTTGGCAACAAAACCACTACGAGTTCTGCTGGACAACGAAAACACCAAAGCCGTGTTCAGTGAGAAGTTGGCTAGGCAGTTATCGGAACAAAAGACTGTCACTCATCCAGAAGAAGCTTGGTGCCATCTTCAGTCTACTGTAAAAGCAGCACTGGAGACTGTAGCCGACTCCAAGATAATGGCTAAAAAGAGCCAGTGGATATCAGCAGCTTCTTCCAAACTAATGGATGCACGTGAATGCATCCCTGCAGGCTCTGAGTACAATGAAGAGCGAGCGCAACTTAAAAATAAACTGACGAAAAGTCTGCGCAACGATCGTGAACAGTGGTGGGCAGCAAAGGCTAAAGAGATGGAAAAGGCAGCGGCGATCGGTAACAGTAGACAGTTATTTAGACTTATTAAGGAGACTGGGGGGAAATGGTCAACAACAGTTAGTGAGGTTATAGCGGAGAAGGACGGATCGATTCACTCGCAGGGAAGGCGACTGGGACGATGGGCAGAACACTTTGAGGAACAGTTTAACTGGCCTCCAGCCACCATTGCGCTGCCCGCTATCCAGTCGGACCCTGAATGGGACATAGAGACAGGTCCCCCAACACTAGAAGAAGTTGAGAAAGCGGTAGGTAGCCTGAAACGGGAAGGGCAGCAGGACCAGACGGACTACCTGCTGAGGTATACAAGAATGGTGGTAGAGTTCTCTTAGTCAGGCTAACGGAAGTGTTAGCCAGTATATGGGAATCAAATACGATCCCCTCCGACTGGTCTAAGTCACTGATCATCCCAGTCTTCAAGAAAGGCGAGAAGTCCTCTTGTGATAACCACAGAGGAATCAGCCTGACAAACATAGTGTCTAAGATCCTAAGTTCTATAATTCTCCGACGCCTGAGTGGAGCTCGGGAACAGCAAGCCCGAGAAAACCAGGCAGGCTTTAGACCTGGCCGTGGATGTATCGACCAAATATTCACACTGCGCCAGGTCCTGGAACATAGGCATGCTTACAGACGCCCGACAATAGCTGTATTTCTCGACCTGAAGGCGGCATTTGACTCCGTTGATCGAGAAGTCTTATGGCAGTGTCTGTCACTGAAAGGCGTGCCTAGTAAGTACATCACCTTATTGAAAGCTCTCTACTCGAACACTTGTGGGCATGTTAGAGCCTATGGTGAGTTGTCCAGGGAGCTATACTCATCAAGTGGTGTCCGTCAAGGATGCCCACTATCCCCATTCTTATTTAATTTTATCATAGATATTCTTATGGAGGTTTCCCTCTCGTCACCTAATTACAAAGACGTTGACCGGATCACAGGTGAATTTTCCTTAGATCTAGAATATGCAGATGACATAGTCCTGTTAGGTGAAGACGCTGACAAGATGCAGAGTCTTCTGAACACTTTGAGTGGGAATTTGAGAATGTTTGGGATGCGATTTTCACCACCCAAATGCAAATTTTTGCTCCAGGACTGGTCTTCAGCGGTACCGCGGTTAACAATAGAGAGTGAAGTGGTTGAGTGTGTTGACCACTTCACTTACCTGGGAAGTAGGATCAACCCGGTGGGTTAGTTGCCGATGAGATTTCTGCACGGATACAAAAGGCTCGATTGGCTTTTGCCAATTTGCGCCACCTATGGCGCCGCCGTGATATTCGTTTGTCTATTAAGGGTCGCGTGTACTGCACAGCAGTCCGCTCTGTTCTACTGTATGGCTGTGAAACATGGCCATTGAAAGTGGAAGACATGAGAAGGTTACAGGTATTTGACCACCGTTGCCTTCGTAGTATAGGACGTATTCCGTGGTGTCACCATGTGAGTAATGCAGAAGTTAGGTGTAGAGTTTTAGGGAGAAGAGGTAAGTCAGTCGACGAGGTTGTGAACCTTCATCGACTGAGATGGTTGGGACACGTACTACGTATGCCTAGTCACCGATTGCCTCGTCACACAATGTTGGCTGAGGTGGGTTCAGGCTGGAAAAAGGCCCGAGGTGGCCAGACTAAAACATGGCACCAATGTATGAAGTCTCTGACTGTTGGTTTAAGCCATGTAGGACGATGCAGACTAGGTGGTTGGGGTCCACGGGACAAGAGGAACCAGTGGTTGGAGACCCTAGGTGATATGGCTCAGAACCGAAGTCAGTGGCGCAGATGTATACACACATTATCCTCATCTTAACAACGCTATACCGAATCTCACTATTTTGTCACTCCTCTTTCCTTTCTTCTCATACTTTATATTTCTTTTGACTGCATTCACTTATCTTCATCCTTCACCTCACTACCTTTTTACTTGATGTGCTGATATGAGGTGTGGCAACTCGGACCGTTACGCAGTAATGCCTGGTCCTATGTTGATAATGATGATACGCAGTAATAAGATACAAACCATGAATCTATGGGTCTGTCGCTATCAAAGCACTTTGCAAAGAGTACGTCAACAGTAAAAACAACAAAAGAAAGTCCAAACAACCAGGAGGGAATATGAAAGACGCGCTTATGTTCTCATGATGAGGTAAAATGCCAGAAAAACAAGTGTCTAAGGTAAAATCGAACATCAAGGAACAGAGTACAATAGTAACATGAACTGGGAAAGATACTATATCTAGGGATGTTAAATGGTGAACAGAATGAACCATCAACGCTGTGGATGACATAACACTATGAAGAAACACGAACTATGTAACCAATTTCATGTTGTCTAGGCCTGAGTGCAGATCGAATTCTGTCGATCATATTTGCAATGTGGCAACCAATCTAGGAAACTCAGCATCACGGTGCACATTAGTAGATATTAGTTGGTTGGAGGCAATCGGCAGGAAGCCTTGAACCTAGGTTTCGTGCTTTCGGGCAGTCGTCAGAAAGGCGCATTTGCAACCTCGACGGAACTGATGTCCTGCCCGAGATTCGGACCCGCATCACCCTGTGTTACAATCGGCGATTTTACCACTGAGCTATTCGGGCCGAAAGCGATGTCCAACCAACTAACATCTACTAATGTGCACCGCGATGCTGAGTTTCCTAGCTTGGCTGCCACATTGCAAATATGATAGAATTCGATCTGCACTCAGGCCTAGACAACATGAAATTGGTTGTACCCCGTGACCAATCAATACATGTAAGCCAGTCCTATAGGAAACCAGTCGCGGCCGGAATAGAGCAGTGGTAAAGTCGCTGATTGCAACAGTGGGTGGTGCGGGTACGAATCTCGGGCGGGACATCAGTTCTGTGGAGGCTGCAGATACGCCTTGTTGACGGGTGCCAAAAAGTACGAAACCTTGGTCCAGGGCTTTCTGCCGACTGCCTCCAACCAACTAACATCTACAGAACATGGACTGTACTACTTGATAATAATAAGTAGTGTAAGACTGAAGGAATAGAACGGCAATATCTCATAGGGTTTAAAGAGAACAGGTATCGAAACCAGGACTGACCAGCTCCTTTTGGTAAAACAAACAACTAGAATTTACTAACTAGAAAATAAGCGTTCTGCCATTAACAAATTCAATGCATCAAGCACAGTCATCCAACTATAGTTGGATGGTAGCTATTTTTTATTTGTCTTTGCATCCCTTCAGTGCAGCTTTTTTTCTTGCACTTGGTTTATTGCTTGTATCCGCCTTGAAGACAGTTTGTGAATTCTCTTGAGGAGCACTGAGTAGTTATTACCCCTGAAGGTTGTATGTTGCTCCCTATAAGTATTTGATAGTTCATTAGCCTTTGGTTGAAGTTTATTTCTAATGAAGATTCTGAGACACAAACTTATCTTGGGGCAGATAAGATCACTAATTAGCATCAGCTAAATACTTACCAGTCAGTTCCCACAGTAATCCCATACATCTGTTATACATCAGCAGGTAACAGTTACCAACTCACTTCCCCCCACTTTCTTTGAGTCTCGTCTCGAACTGTGAATATAATAAATGCCCAAACGAATTCAGAGTAGCTGACTTCTAATTCCATTTAACTGAAAATAAGTTTTTCTGTATAACCAACAGTACTTTGAAAGGGCGAAATATGCTACTCAAGTTGTTCTGCAGCAGTATATTTCTCCAGTCCGTGACACGCTTGTATAGGAGGTAGCTTCTTGTGATCTTGGCTGGTTGGTTTCTAACGGATAGTCCCTCCCGCCCCCCTCTTCCCCCACGATCGAAACCACAGTTGAAGAGCTAATCAGGTTTCCAAGAGAGTCGACTACTGTTTGTTTCATTGGGTAAGTCGATATTCATACTATCAAAGTGATTGGGAAAATGGTCACCTACTTTCCACTGATAAAACTAAAAAAGACCACTTTGAAAGCACGACCTAAACAGAATGTTAATAAAATAATATTAACCTGTATAATTTCATAGTCTAAGTTGTAGATACGCCATGCTGATGAGAACCAGCAAGCACCAAACCTAAGTCTGGTGCTTCCTGCCTATTGCTTCCGACCAACTAACACAGTAACTAACCCCTATATTATGTATGTACTGGCGTGCAAAAGATGACTGATTTTGAATTCAGTCAGTTTACATCTGTACTAGTCCTTCGCTTTTCTTGTGGTTTGCACTTACTTGTCGCTAGTGAATAGGTTTAGAAGTCCCTAGACATCCAACAATTAAATCTTTAACAATTTTTGAAAATTTTGATTTTTATAATGTGACTACTTATGATTAGTGTATACTTTACATCATAAAATTTGAAAATTTCACCTTGTCTTCGCAACTAACCTTTTTTTTCCAAAAAGTTATTTCGATGCATACTGAAAGACATTCAATCAGTTTACCTCTTCCCTGAGTACTTTCAAACACAGATAGAAATGACTGGGAATATGGTTATGAAAGAGTTGGAAAACGTTTTGTCTTTATGTTTCACTCTGATTTAGAGTACCCCTCCTATCTACCAGACTCAAATTTAGGACTGTAGTACCTGACTATCAGAATACTTGGAATACGGCTCACCTAGGCTTATTATCCCTCCATATTAGTCTGATGAATACTGTAGTTCAATTTTGCTGAAAGTCATTTTCGGCCTTTCTGTTTTATTATTGGTCAGAATGACTTAATCATTCTCATTTATTCATTTATTTTACTGAGAAAGGAACATTTACCTTACTTTCAATTGACAAGTTAAATAAACAGGAATAAAAAGAAAATGCATGGAATACAAAAGATTTGGAATGTGAAAAACTAATTTTCGTAGCTTACTGCTTGTAAGTATATAATTATGAGGAGAGGATGTCCATGAACGAGGTCCGATCACAAGTTCATGTGATTTAGGTAGTAAGAACAAGCTTAACTGGAGGATTACGTAATTGTCTCGAGTGGAAGGAATGTACTTTTGACAACTACAACTAAGATTGACATTTGATGTAAATTGTCTTGATACTGAGTTAAGATAACTTTTACACAGTGATCTGATCTAGCCTTGGACAACGCTACCAAAACCTTTTCAAAAATATTCATGCTTTAGACTATCATACGACTAAGGATTATTACCTTACTGACCACACAAATAGTTTTGTTGAACATTTAGCATAGCCTAGTTACTCAGTTTTGCATCAATCAACAACCTCATATGGTATAGTGCTAATAAATATCTTATTTCCCGTAATCGTCTCAAGTTACTGTGAAACATCCAGTCTCGTCATTCCACATTAGATTTGTTTACTTGATTTATATCATACGGTGACATAGTACCATTTATTTATTTATTTATTTATTTATTTATTTATTTATTGACTTACTGGTTGACTGATTGATAATCAAAGCACTTGGCATCAAAATAATGCCCTATAAGGAACTGTTCAGATTCTAAACTGACCAATTCCTACAAGTTTACAACTAAGACCTAATGATCTACATGTAGAAGAGGATGTGAAAATGGTTAGTTTCAATGTAAGAAGTCTTCATACTAAAATATCAACCACTACGGCACTAGAAGCAATCAGAAATCAACTAAATATTGACTCAGACCTTACAGAACCAAGATATCGGTTGACGAAATCATATAAGACTAACCGTTGTGCCTGACTTCCTGAGTCTTCACGTTTCAGGACAAAATCTACAGATAAACAGAAGGAGTAATAACGAGATCACCAATATCCCCTAATCGCAGCAGATATATTTATGTATAGTATAGTTGGGGAAACATGCCCTAACGAACAGTTAATCCTGCACACAAGATATCGCGGCAATATGTGGATGTCACATTTATTGCGCTGAAGTCGGAACATACCGATAGTTTCGTCACGCATTTAACCTAGGTAGCAGACGCAATCCAGTTCACTTACGGGGAAGCAGAAAATGAACGATGAGAATTACCTACGTTGGATTGCAGGATAAAATGTAGGACAGACGGTGGTTTGGATACTACCCCGTACAGGAAATCAAAACATTTCAACAAGTATCTAGACTTCAAGTCATCTCATCCAATGTCAGATAAGGTAGGCTTAGTCAAATATCTAAATGATAGAGCTAGAAAACTGACTAGTCAGTACAAAGACCTTAACAAGGAGCTGAAACACATAAAACAAACACTAACAGTTAATGATGATCCTTCACAGTTCATTTAAAAATTTATATGAACACATGACAAAGCAAATAATAACAGTAAGGCAAGCACAAATAACAATGACAACATGAGTAGAAAGGAGTTCACAGCCTACATTACGTTACTCCCTAAGGAAGGAACATCAGAAACTTTACGTAGGATCGTCACCTCAACATAGCTGGAATTAGTTATGGTGGCATTCAAACCTACAAACTCATTCGGAGATCAGTTTTATCGGATTGGGAATGTGATACATCCAATTAAACAAATTAATCTAATCTATTAAATTCTGTGTAATGACTGTGATGTCAGGTGCATAGGTCAATCTAGTCAGTCGAGGTCAACTAGAATAGCCGAGCATATGAATTTAGGTGAATATAGAATGGTAGAGCCGAATAAGATCACTAATGTATAACAATACTTGGCTATTGCAATGCATGGATTATAATACAAGCACACAATGGGGTGGGATAAAACCACAGTACTTAAGTCCAATATAATTAGATGGGGAGGGAGAGACAGACAGAAACACATTACTGAATCTTCGTTTATCAAATCAATACCTAACATATGTAATAGGAAAATTTTATGTCTACTAGAGACAAAGAATATTAGGTGTCAGGACTATAAAGATCAGATGCCGAAAGTTATGTGATTACACTGATGAATGTTTTCTACGCTATAATTATCATATATTCCTTTGAAAAAAACCAACACGAAATATTAGAAACTATGACAACATAAATTTACAATTATAGTATGCAATGACATTTAGTAATAACACAGTAACATTCTACTCACATAAGAATAAACAAAAGTAACCTAAGATGACACTGAATTCAAGAAAAGTACATATCAGATATGTAGTCTCAAGAATTGATTGAAATTGATTTGAAATAAATGTTTCACAAGTGTTTTTGAAATTCTGTTTGCTTTTATCTTACTTTCTACTGAATTTTCTTCTCAAAAGTGCATCGAAATCTTACAAGTTTCATTATAAACCTGTTTGAAGTTCTACAATTATTAAAAATAATTAAGTTTTAACCAAGAAGAAAACTTTTAAGAGGGTTAGTTGAAGCTGAAATAATTCATAGATACTTTGTCTGACCATGTATAGATATGGTCAAGTACTTTTCAATGTTAATAATCAGTCGTCAAGTCTAGAAGTTAGAAGTACTCTGAACCCACCTTCCAGCTGATAGTACAAGTAATAATATCAAAATATACATCCATCGTACAGTAGCCTACCGGGCAACGCCGTAACTCTTAAATCGATCGGTCTTGGTGGAAGCAAACTCACTAAATGAAAGGTAGGTATTTGAGGCTGACTAGTCTCACATGGGATAAAACACCTGGCCTGGATTCCGCCGCTAACGACTATCTATCCTTATTATAAAACTGTGGATACAGTCAATGAAAGAGCGTTGTTTCTTAATATGGTTCGTACCGCAGTGTCACAGAAATTTATAGAGTTAGACAGTCAACAATTTAATTGAAATCCAGTGAATCTGATATCTTATATCCTTGACCACTTTAAGGGATATCTGTCAACGAAATCAAAATGAAATGGAGTAAAAGTGGCTGTGATAAGTTTGTCAGCAACATGACTAATTACGCCTGAAGTCAAAACTACTCATTCATAGTTAGGGTTCGTCGAAAAGACCTTGCAGACAAGTCATTAAGATGCCAAAAATCTATAGGATTGTATGCTGTTGTTGATTAAAAATAACCTAACTTGTATTCATATCACATCGAATCCAGAAAATATATTACTTCCAAAATATCTCAAACATTTCAAACAAGTGAAATTTGTTTGTAATGAATACAAAGTATGAATTGAACAGCTGCCATTTCCGAGACAACTTAAAGTGTCAAGGTCATTTGGGAAATCAATAAATTCTCATATATACTCACAGTTTTAGTAGATAAATCTCTAAGCTCCGACTACTTGAATGGCATAACTTAGCTGTTGATTATTATCTCAGACAAGTCAAACGAAACGGAATCTTCTGAATTGTTGCTGACGTGATAACTTGGCAATCGATTTATATATTTCAGTTACTGGTTCACTTATTTATTCGTCAACAGTACCGTTTCATCTCTGATGTGTCCCACTTAGTTTCAGTCTTTCGTTAGTTTATGAAAGTTGGACTGATTGTTGAAACTCAACAAGAATGATATCAGTATGCCCAAACTAGTAAGAGATAAGTCGAATCCTACTCGAGACATATTCCATTCATTAATTAACATGAGCTTCAAGCTGAAGGAAAATCTCAGTCGAGTAGCCTTCAGCTTATCGGTTTGAAATTGTGTTAAATTATCAGTTATACATGACTGCTTATAAATTCTCAGTTCAACTTCACTCATCGACTAGTTTCTTTTTGAATAGCATTACGATCAGCATAACAGTAACTCAGTAGTAATGTACTAGGCTCAAAATCTAGAGACTTCGAGTTCGATTGCTGCAGGGATCGTGAGTGCGAACTGCTGAAGAGTCGCATCGCTAAGCCAAGCAGGTGTCCAGTGCTCCTAGGTTTCCAATGGTCATCCAACTGATTTCAGCCCCGATAAAAACAAACTTCACATCATCAACGTGTTCTCTAGCGAGAAATATTTCATTTTCAGGAAACTACATTTCATTCTTCAAATTAACAGCTTACATTCGCGTTTAATTACTGGTATATTGAAATTGATGCACCTGAATACAATGAAATCGACTGTTGAGGAAAATTTGGTCTGATTTTCTAAAACTATTTGAATCTTTGAGTCTTTACCAGATGATATTGGTTCTTGATAAAAGTCGCCTATATAAAACTACTCAGTTCATCAGGAAAGTGTCCCAAATGAAGAAAATGACCGTTCACATAATGACATAATGTCATTTCTTCCTTTTCTTTTCAACAGATCCAAGATTTCGCGAACGTCTGTGTGAATCGCATATTTAGTTTTCAAAAAGTGCTCAATTATAGTTCTATCACAAAGATATCAATAACATAGATAAACACTGACCTCTAGTCACACATTTAAAGCAACTCTGACTAGATTAAACGAGGCAACAATAAAGGCTATGGTGATCAATTTACAAGTGACCGATTATTCTGATCTGTCTAGCGAAACGTATAGATCAGTTGGAGTGGTTCCTAACTACTCAAGATGTACTGTAGTGGGATATTCAAACAATGAAGGAATCAATACCATACTG
Source organism: Heterobilharzia americana (assembly GCA_944470555.2). Classification (NCBI taxonomy): domain Eukaryota; kingdom Metazoa; phylum Platyhelminthes; class Trematoda; order Strigeidida; family Schistosomatidae; genus Heterobilharzia; species Heterobilharzia americana. Next base: position 49,794,389 of record OX104128.1, read on the forward strand.
TCATCGATCTTCAATTGCGTGTACTTCCATATGAAGAAGTGATGCATAAGCTAGGAATATGTAAACAAATAAGAATTTTAAATGTTAATCATACATGAGTTGGTTTTTGTTGGCTTGCATTAATTCATATTTGTTCAAGGGTTCAGCATTGTCTAAAAGATTCATTTGCATTTTTTAGTTAATTAGTATAATACCTCAAATGTTCCAGCCATATATGTCTGACGAGCTTTTTCAAAATATAAATAAACGTCATTGATGACGTCATTAACAATGTGGTGAATATAATCACGAATTCTTTTTAGTTAAGTATTTTGGACAGACAAAACTTATTCGTTTGTTTAACTGTAGACTTTCATGTAGACCATGAAAAATGAAACAAGAAGAAATATAATTTGGTCATCGAACCTGCTAACTAACTAACAATGCCTTAGAATATATATGTAAACCAGTTTTAATCTCTTTTAATGCGGGAGTTATCAAACGGAATAGCATTCTAAAAGAGTTTTATTGGCAGCAGATTTAAATAAAATGCCTTTAGAGTAGTAGCTTATGGATTTTTCTGTGCTACGGAATGACAAACGAGTCTACTAATTAATCACATTCTTAATTCTTTTCTTACTGCTTTCGCACTTCCTTCTATCTCGAGTCTACACTCCTGCCCTTTTTTGCATAAAAATTTGTGCTACTCACTAACAATGAGTAGTAATTTATTTATTTTATTTTTTTACACAACGTTCATTTCGGTTATGATCATATTTTGTTCCTCATTTAACAACTTAGGATATTATTATCTTTCTCAATTCACGATTTGTTCCAGGTCGTTTTAGCTGTCACCTGATGCCATATTTGTATGGTGAACATTTGTGTATCTCGTTTCTTTTATTCCACCATGAAAGTCCTCGCGTTCCTCATGTTTTCCTTTTGTTCACTTTGGACAAAGCTTTGTCGTTTAGACTGTTCACACACTTCCAGTTAGGTTAGTTTGATGACAATAATCCCAAAGATACCTCAATATTTTGGGTTTTTGATTGATTAGCCACAGTCGTTTACTGACACAGTATCGTACTTCAAAGAAATCTTGCGTTTTGGAATTCACTCATAACTGGGACGTGTGGTCTATTTCTCGAAGAATCACTTGGTCGTTTTAGTCTCATATTTATTGGAAATAAATTCACACACATTCTAATACATTAAGCAAGTTCTTGGCGTATACATTCTCTTGACAACTGAGCTTAGCCCCAGGTTTTAAAACCATACCATTCGACTCTACCTGATATGGTACAGTTAGCACAGAACATTGAGCAGAGGCCAACAATGGACCATTGTTTAATAGTACCATTAACTTTGTGAGACATGAGTTGTTTACCAATGTCTCAAACAGGTGTAAGTTGTGAAGGTACGTTGGGTTCTCTCAGACATGCATTTTACAATACTTCGTTTATTCTGCTCTGGACGGAAACTGTAGAAATTTGGGTACTTCCCGGTTCAAGTAGATTTCCTTGTCCACTCATCTTTTTTTCTAGTCAACAGCATCTCGAGAAAAGGTAACAGATTATCGTTTGGTTTTAGTTCCATGTCGTTCTGAGCATCCCCTATGGATGTGTCACATTATCAGATCTTTTGCACCTTTCTAGGATCTCATCAACATATCTCCTATATAAATGAAACTTTACAGATTCAAATGCCGACTAAACTTTTCATACATGGGATGGTTAGACAGGCCAGTATTTATACTAGGTGACGATTGAAGGTGAAATGAAAGTTTGGACCTCGGCCAAACTCGAGCCAGTGACCACCAGGTTTGCGGCACGACGCTCTACTAACTCACCCACTAGGTCCTACTGCTGACTGCATTTTTACTTCACTTCAATCACCATGGATTTTGCCTGGCTACCACGTGAACCCATAAAGTGTTACTGCCGCTTGATCACATCCACACTGGCTGCCGATTCCGGACTTCTCATCCTAATCAAAAGTAGAGACAGGAAGCATCATATTGACTATCATTTTGACTATCTAAGATAGCTGTGGTGCTGTGGGCTAGTATTCACCGGTTTGAATCCAGCCGCAGTTCGAATTTTCACTTAACCTTCAATCATCACCTAGTACAAAACATATCGACAAGCAGAATGAGTAGTGGTAGGCTCTCTAATATCTACCGAACCGTAGCAGATATCAATGGACAGTCGAGAATGAATGGTATTATGAACATTTCAGTCCATTTGAAAAGTATGGTGTTGATGACAGATTCATTCTGTTGAAATCAGAACACATTCAGAGTTTTCTCAAAAACAAACTTGATAATAGATGCATTCTGATTCATATATGAACTATAAAATCAATAAGGAGAATTACTTATGTCGGAGTGAGAAGTCAAACGAAGAAAAGATGGCAATTTAGATATTAGTTTTCATAAGAAACCAAGATATTCATCTCACCCCATATCTGTCACGGCAGGTTTGGTAAAGATTTTTAGTAATCCGGCAAGAATTCCGATCAGTAAGTCACAGAATCTTAAATGGGAAACTCAAGAATATTGAGGAGACATTACTACTCAATAACTACCCTCTGGAGTTTATCAATAAGTTTATAAAGACTGATAAGAGGAGCGGTAATATTAGCTGTGATCGCAACATCCCTTAGAGAGGATTTACGTCCTCTGTGAGTTTTCCATATAGAGAAGAAACACTGAAAAGTCTAAGTGAGATTTTTTGGTGATGCTGAAGCTACGGTAGCACTGAGACCTGGAAATTAACTTAAATAGAAACATTTTGAGCTTACAGATCCGGTAAATCCTAACCTATCAAGTACCATCTGATGGTTATGAGGCTAAATATATCGATCAAATGAGCTGGTGGGGGTCAGTCAGCATAAAAAGTTTGTAAAAATAATCCATTTGGATTCTCTGACAAAGTAATATGTGTAAAACCTGGGCACTGTGGTAGAATGTAATTCTATATTAGATTTGTTTATCTTTTAAATATCTCACAGTGATACAGTACTATTTACTGAATGACGCTCCGAGCATAAATTATTACTAATAATCATATCAAAGTAATGACACTACTCCCGACATCTGATTTCTATCGTATTATCACCTTACATTCTTTGTTTTTATATGTAATAAAATTTTCCATATCTCTGGTGTAGGTGCTTTATCATTCCCACTGCATGTTTTGGGTATTGATCCGATGAACAAAAATTCGCTTATCAATCTGTCTCTCCCTCTCCATCTAATTGTATTGGACTTAAGTACTGTGGTTTTATCCCACCCCATTGTGTGCTTGTATTATAATCCATGCATTGCAATAGCCAAGTATTGTTCTACATTAGTAATCTTATTCGGCTCTACCATTCTATATTCACCTAAATTCATATGCTCGGCTATTCTAGTTGACCTCGACTGACTAGATTGACCTATGCACCTGACATCACAGTCATTACACAGAATTTAATAGATTAGATTAATTTGTTTAATTGGATGTATCACATTCCCAATCCGATAAAACTGATCTCCGAATGAGTTTGTAGGTTTGAATGCCACCATAACTAATTCCAGCTATGTTGAGGTGACGATCCTACGTAAAGTTTCTGATGTTCCTTCCTTAGGGAGTAACGTAATGTAGGCTGTGAACTCCTTTCTACTCATGTTGTCATTGTTATTTGTGCTTGCCTTACTGTTATTATTTGCTTTGTCATGTGTCCATATAGATTTTTAAATGAATTGTAAAGGATCATCATTAACTGTTAGTGTTTGTTTTATGTGTTTCAGCTCCTTGTTAAGGTCTTTGTACTGACTAGTCAGTTTTCTAGCTCTATCATTTAGATATTTGATAAATTTGGACAAAGCAAGAAGCACGAGATTCGCCGAATAAAATGGCACCAACTTATTACTTCACAAATACTCATCAGCTGCACACAGTCTAAAAGTACAATGATTATTAGGCTGCAAGATAATTTAGAATTCGAAAATCAATAATCTTAAGTTGTACAACAAACTCCTTGATAATCTACGTAATAGGGAAGAGAATTAATTGTTCAAAGGGGCAAGAAATGTAGAAAAGTAAAACTTGTCGCAAGCGAAAATTAGGCGGGTAAAATAAAGAGTTGTACATTGACATTAAACAAGATCAAATTATGGTCACTATGGAAGTGAGAATTAAACAGCCTTTCCAAAAAACTACAGACTTACATCAACAGATGCCACCTACGCTAGCTTGATACTGAAGATCAGAAGGCCCGAAAGAATAAGCAACAAGGAACTCACTCTGGCAACTACTCAACCAAGAACATATCGCCAAAGAAATATGCAGAATAGAGTGGAGATGGATTGGATTGGACATACATCACGCTCCAGCCAGGCCAGGTCGAGTGAAAGCCAAAGGGGAAACGACGAGTTGGCCATCCGAAGGTGACAAAATTTAAGAGATTATATGAGGAAGAAATGAGAACTTGTGGGCAGTGGTAGAGCCAGTTTGAAAAGACTGTGGAGAACAGAGTGAAATGGCGACGTGCTACTGTAGCCCTATGTTCCACTAGGAACTGTAGGGAAAAATAATATAATAATAATAATAATAGAGGTGGGAGATTAACCACACTCTCACTCTCCATGCAGAGATTAGGTTGTAAGGGTTTTATAGCAGTCGCTTCCTCAAAGCGTAGTAACTCGATTATTTAAAAAATACGCGAGGTTTCAACCTGAAGTTCTGGCCAGTTGCACTGGTTAGAATCCTTCTTCCTTTCAGGCACAGATTCTTTGGGATAGGTTCAGCGATCTGAATGGATGGTCTTCTCTCAATTAGTTCAGTGTGATAGCTACAGCAAGTCGGCGGTGAAATAAACAAGGTATTCGTCCAATTTGGACTGGTTTAGTGAGCACGCAGTATCGTATACTGATACAAGTTTGTCTGTAGGAAAGCTCATTCTTAGTACTTCTTTGATTATTGTGTCTATTCTCTTGGGTATTGAGCTCACCTATTGTTATTTAGCATTAATTTTCCCTTTACTACATTTCTTACCAATCTGTACAATTAGTTCTCTTACATATTATGTAGATTATTAACGATTTTGTCGAACAGCTTAAGATTGTTGATTTTGCAATTTTAAATGATCTTACTTTTAGAATCATTCGTGAGATAAAATGATGCCATTTTATTCTGCAAATTTCGTCCCTCCTATTATTTTATTATTATTTTTCCCTTAGGTTCCTAGTGGAACATAAGGCTACAGTAACACGTCGCCATTCCACTCTGTTCTCCACAGTCTTTTCAACCTCGCTCTACCACTGACCACAAGCTCTCGTTTCCTCCTCACATGATCTCCTCAATGTCACCCTCTCCACGGACGCCAAACTCCTCGTTTCCCTTTTGAATTCCACTCAACGACCTGGTATGGCATGGCATGGCCTGACCTGGAGCATAATCTCCCCAGTCGGACTTCTCAGTGTATTCACAATCCAATCCATCTCCACTTCCTTCTGCTGCATATTTCTTTGGTAATACGTTCTTGGTTAATTCGTTTCCAGCTAGAGTTCCTTGCAGCTTATTCTGATTATTCTGGCCATCTGATCTTCAGTATCGAGTGAGCGTAGGTGGCAGTTGTCGATGAATATCTGTAGTTTGATGGAAGGGTTTTTCGTGACGCGCCAAGTCTCTCAACCATCACATAGAAGCAATGACTTACTTGACTGAACCAGTGTTGGAAATTCGGATGTTATTCACGCTTTATGCTGAGTGCAGTGCAGTAGATCTCCACACCGATTTCAGAATAATGAAGGCCTGTCTTGCTGTTTTTCCGATCCTGGCTGCTTTGACATTCTGGTCTGTGCCGCCACTGCCTGTGGATGAAACGATGCTTCGTTGTCTGGTTAGGTGAAAGAAACAACTTCCTTTAGATTTCTGTCGTTAATGATGATTAGTGCTTGTTGTTGATGTTGTTGTTGGTTGGGTATCTTCATCACCTCCGTCTTCTCTACGTACCTCTTGCTTTGTCCAAACTACAAAATAATAGGCTTCACTAAAGTAAGTAATTTCGCGAAGATCTCAGCTGTCTCCACACAAAAACTAACTCATAATAGCAGTATATGAAGAGTTAGCTTGACACTTCTAAAACTCAGTACAGCCAATTGAAACAAGAGGTTTATTGCAGAATCCTTTTTCATCGAATTGCCAAACAATATATTTAATAGGAATGATTTACCATGCAGACATTTGAAGAATTCTGCTACTTCGGAAAATGAGGGGCATAATACCTGTCATACCATAAAAATGAGGTTTGAAAGTCTTTTGATTACTTAAATATGATTACGAGAAACAAATTGTCTCTGAAACGTCATCTATTACATAACACTGCTGTAAGTATGCATTGATATGAATTAGTGACTGCCTCAGACTGCCTTTTGAATTTCTAAAAACTAGTGGATGGCACGACAGCACTACTCAATGACTTGTAATGTAGAAGGCTGTTACTGCTAATTTCGACAGCAGAGTATGGGTGATATCCATGGTGAATACATAGTTCATTTGCAGAAGCGTTTCTGGACAGTGTAGTAATTGACAACTTTATTCTATTTGATTCCTCAATCTATGAATTTAACCACATGACTCTAAAAATTTTCAGTCTTTATCTGACAGTATTATCCTGATATTCGTTTCTAATATTTCTAGAGAACCAGACTAAGAGACGGAAAGAAAGAAAATGCAACTTAAGTATCTATACATCTGAAAGCCGACCAGATATTCCCATTGAGTAGTTTTTCAAATACAGAATGGTCACGGTGAGTTGTCACGTGTATGATGAGTCAGTCTTGACAAAAATTACCTGTCTTTTCATGTGTACGTAATTCAGCTCATCAATGTAACCGACTATATGCATTTTGTATCATTGAAATAAACTTCAGTGAAAGGTTCCACTTTATTTAAAGAGTACAACTGTGCCTACTTTTAAGGCGATTTAAATAGCTAAAACCCTGAACGAAATTAATGGTCCAGTGATCACACTAGATTGAAACTCGAATCACTTTGACGCTTCATACAGCTAATTATTCATTCAAAATTTCAAGTAGAGCGAAATTATTTGCTTCCCTTATGCCATATCTCCCAAGGCAAGGACATGAGCAAGGCAAGGGGGTTTAAATTTAAATTAGCTAACTCAGTATATAAAAAATATCACAGTTAATCCTACTTTTGATTATTTTGAACAAGACGCGCATAGAAATTTGATGATGTAATTAAAAGAACAAGATCAACTTGTTGCACTTGGTTTTGTATTCATCGCATTGAGTGTCTGTTTCATATCCAATAAAATATATTCTTTCCCCAGCCCAAATATACAGCTAAAATATCTCAACTAAGCATTACACATCATATCGTCACCTATATTTATCTTGGCCTAAATTTCAATGGATTATACAAAAGCACTTATTTCTGTAAGATGAAGATGTCCCGTCTCTACTGAGTGAATGAAATTATTTTCTATTCGATTCTTTAAAGCTATAATTCTTTCGGGAATTCAATTTCATTTCATTTAATTTTATTTTTAATTATACATGAGGTGAGTGAATACAACCAAAAAAGGATTAGAATTAGAGCCAAACTGATTGATGAAAATCAATGAACAGTACTGAAAAGATTTTCAAAACCTTTAATTTACATTTAAAAGAATATTTATTTGATGTTGGTCATTGTGAAGTAGAGGATTGAAATTTGTTTACTTTGGTTTGCTTATTAGGTAAACGACATCATCAGTAGCATAAAATTTGGAAGAAGGCATAATCTCAGTACTTTAACCCTTGCCACTACACCATACCCAGTATTCACCTATCGAAATCTTACTGTTGATAATTTTAGTCAGAAGTTATTTTCAAACATAGATACTTTAGAATCGATTACCTAAGCGCTGAAGAAGACCCTCTCTTCTGTCCAGCTTTGCATTGTTTTCTCCAGCCAGGGTAAGTAAAGGATAACTACCGCTTTGGGCCACCTCTATGTATGTCTACCAACTCATCTCATCTTATGTAGCTGGTTACACATGTCACACAAAGCATCTGAATAACTCCGGTCACTTTCATTCACGAGGATCTTTTGTAAAATCAAATCAGACATTTTGACGAAAATGCGCGTTTACCACCTCACTACAGCGGAAGATTTGACACTTCAGTGCCTCAAGCTCTATCTTTGCGTTCAAAAGTGGCACAATCAATCTCTAATTTCATCTCAATTATACTCTCCCTAAGAAATTTCATTCGTTTCTTGGGTTATCATTTGTCTGTTTACTGTAATTCTATTGGCAGTTTCTGACATTCTGGCTGTTATCACCTTGTAACTTTATTGGCCGTTTTTGATGACGTTGTACTGACCCATCAGCTACTGATGGATATATATTTTGTTGCATTTATGATTATGATGAACAACCTTTGAAAATGATTCGTCTTACAGGAACTGTTCTTCGCTGAAGTATCGTTTATTCATTTTTTTTATTATCGAATGGGACTATTTCGAATTATGAGTCTTAGCAACGATAGAAACCGGTAACACGACGTCCTATCAATGATCTCCCGCCAATCAGCTGTAAGTATGGTGATCAATGACATCAAAACATCAAGCTAGGTAGAGAGATATTATTACATGAGATTTTTTGAAGAGTATAGGTGGGGTTTATTGACTGAAGTCCACAGCTTGTAAAGTTTGCCTTCAAGCTCATACCCCTACAGAGGTTGATCAGTTCGAGCCAGTATAACAACGGGGAATTACTAGCATCAACAAGTAATCATAAATAATACCCTCAGTGCACCAGTGGATAACACTTTCATATTTAGAGTGGTGGGTACTGAGTTTGAGTCCTGGTGGGAACATAATCGACATGGGAATGGCTGGTTAGAAAAAAATGGAAGTTTGTAGGGTTCGCTCGTTTCAGGGTAGTTTATAACATATTTTGGTATCAGTTAAACAATCCTTGGAGCACAGTACAGCGACTTCACTCTTGCTGGGACTTTTAAGCCTTACACAGAACACAACCCTGCGAAAGAAATGACTCTGGATCCATGAGTTCTGGCGGTGAGTATCTTACTTTTTGGCAACTAGTTTAGTTTCTGATAATTCAGTTTTCCCGTCTTTGTCAATTCGTAACCTGGTGCAACCATCATCCAGTGCTAAGTGAGTGTATTTTTTCTCTTCTTTTTCACCTACCAAGTGAATTCTGTTGATGAAGTTGTCTCAGATGGTTGATAATATTTATGAGCTTAACAGTCATCCTCCCTGTTCCTGTAGACCAGTTTTCAACCAACAATCGTTTAATCATTTGCCATAGCTGATATGCCTCGACTTACATTAAAATGTAAGTACTTGATTAGACAGTTAGTCTGAGTAAAGGAAAGACAGTCATGTGCGACTCAGAAAAACTGGGTAGAACATTCAGTAAGTGAAGTGGAATAAAGACTCGTAGTATCCGGTATTTATACTACGTCAAAACAGCTCTCACTGCATAATCTGTAGGTTTCATTTAAGCTTCGATTGGCATCGCTGTCAATCATGAAACCAGAGCTACTGCACAACGATCTGTTACTCACCCAAATTATGCTTAGTATAATGAAATAATCAATGAATGAGACGAGAGAATGATGGTCGTATAAAGCACACGAACCAAAAATCGTGGACTGCATAATTATGGAATCATAGGTATTAGAAGTAACTCGTCATTTCTTCATATGTTGACGTTATGACAGAGACTCGGACGGGGAACCCCTAGCTTCAAACACCGGAAAGATATTCACTGGTTTATTGAGTTATTAAGGTTGTTTCTTGTTCACTAGATATCAGTTTTTCCCTAGAAGCATTTGATGTTGACCATAGTTGACATACAGTATTAAGCTGATCTGTTTTTGATGGCATATAGGTTCAACATTTCCTACAACTGAATCTCGATTGCAAAATGATGGAAAAGATTTGTAGCTCAGAATAAGTATGTTTAAGTAGTGTTTTTCCTGACCCTCAGTGTCATCCAGTTGCAAGCCCATCTTTCTGACGTCACATTCCATTCATTTAATGAAATGAAATGTAAGAACATAGAGGTTAAGGTGTAGAAAAATACTTTCCCCAACTTGCAGCTAGATGGCACTCAAGATCATCATAATATTTTATAAAGAAATTGTGTAGCATTCGAATATTCCTCTCTTCTTTATGAAGTTAATTCATCAACCCAGTTGTTGAAACGTTCACGACAGTACATCATACCTCAATAAACACCAACAGCAATGGACTTCAAAATTAAGTTTGTTATGAACTGCAAAGATAGTGAAATAGTGCACGATAATAATCAGAATCAGTTAAGAGTAATTCAACGCACGCAACCCTATGATTTAAGAAAGTGATATTCTTCTACAACTAATGAGATTGCTCACTTCCCTGAGCGTATTATCATAAAAACTGTATCTGTATAAAAAGTTAGTTTTTATGATACAGTAGAACTAATGAGTACGCTAGCATAACATGTCATGTATAAATTCATTTTTGATAACTTGCCTACTATAAGTAGTATAGCTAGTTTCGTACAATTTCCACGTAAACATGTAAACTGAAAAATATGTGAAGGTTGTTCATACAACATATCGGCGACAATTCATCGAGTTTTTTCTGTTGGATTTGTTCATTATTGGGTCATTTGGGCAAAACTGGGATAGGAAGAAAGTCTCATAGGAGAAGTGACTGATATTTCAACTTTATTTTTATGAATGAACTAAGAGGCTAATTACAGTCGACCTACCAACACTTTTCCGATTGATCAGTGACTCAGGAAAATGTAACGCCTTGAGGATAAGCAACTAACTAATTAAGCAGACATTAGTCATCATTCAAGAGGAGAAGAAATTCATTCCAAAAGGGGATGCAGTTACTAATTACATTTAACTAGTTTTCTTCAAATTTAGATTTATTTTAGTACTATCCCATAAAATGTGTCCTTATTAAACAATTTTATTCACTGTCAGAGATGCCTGTAGTTAGTAAAGTACGGAAATGAAGACAGATGATCATCCCAACTACCATCCAATCAACATTTGGATCCAATTGTCGATATTTTAACTTAAAAGTCAATGGTTCTGTTCGCTGACTATTCATTTATCTTCTTTATAACATACCGACTGACTTAAATGTCTTTAGGCTGACTTGTTGGCAGTAATTCGGAAAAATATCCGAAGTGGTGCCCCTTAGTAAGCGTAGACAGTCAGAAGAAAGCTTAGCCATAGCAATGTATGTACTCACAGAACGTTATTCGACAAAATGACTAACCAATTAAAGAAGAGTAAGACATCGATGAATGACTAGCTATTTTAATCGAATCAATATTAAACATCTAGGTGAACGACTAAACACCTGTCTTGAATATCTAAGACACACTACCTCATTTAGTACAGGGGAGAAGAATTCGGACTATGACAGTCAGGTATAAGTTGTCCACTAAAAGAAACCAAATTACTATCTAATAAACATAAAAAACTAATATGAAATGAAAATTCATCACCGTTCCAAGTTTTGCTATTCTCAATCTAGCTAAGTCTTTCTGCACAGATTGCTAAAATGACACTGGCCGACAATTATGTCTTGTCTATTTCATCTTATAATTATAATATCCAGCTTGGTAAAACGAATTACTTCGCTGAATAGGATTATTAATCTCTTAGAACTGACAAAGTATATTCCGAAGGGAGTACATAAGTTTACTTGACACTAAACCCAGTTGTACTGATAATCCTGTATGAAGTTTCTGAAATCCTTTTCTTTATACAACAATAGGGAATTAAAGGAACATTACAACAACTGAGTTCTGTTGCACAAGAGGTGCCCACCGTGTCCCAGTGGCTTAGTGGATAACACTCTAGCGTCTGAAGTGAGGGGTACTTGGTTCGAGCGGCTGTAGGAACAATACCACTCACTAGAGTACAGGTGCATCCATCTGGCGAGTCCCAAATGAGACAACACGCGCATCCTGGATTCCTCTACTAGTCACCAACATCAATATAACAGTGACGAGCACTTTAACCCATTGATGCTGTGCCGTTTGAGCGAAACAGATCTCTGCTTAACACTATTCACCTAGCATCCTGTTTAAAGATCATATAAACTGATAGTCCAAAGCATCAGCTGAGCAATCAATTGCATTTTCTTGACGCATTCCAAATCAATCTAGTTTGGAATGGGAGGTTGATTGATTGGTTGTTGTTGATGAGAATACTTGAAATAGTTTTATGTGACAGACTGATATTGTCCTCCATAATGAAGACATTTTGAACAAATGTCTGTACCACCAAAGGATTCGAAACGACAACTGTTAAGTGTCGTTGCTTCGGTGATAGGACAACAAGCCTGGTAATGAAGAACAGAAGAGACAAACATTCAGTTCCAGATTTTCATTATCCAGTGAACTGTTACCCATACGGTGAATAAGGACAACAACTGGGGTTGATCCAAGTATCGAATAATCATCATTGTTGACCAATACTTCATGTTCTGTTGAACAATATGAGTCCCAGAAAATCACTCAAGATGACCAAGATCAATATACAATGGTATTTTGGAAGTTATGAATTCCCTCCTCAGGCGTTTTCATCATTTTCTATATTAGTAGTGTCTACGTCATCACAGCTGACTTCATCTTCCTTAGAGATGAATAATTTTACGGGGATATTTATTTATCTTGAAACTCATCTCAAGATGTTCAATTATCAGTTATACATTTCTTTTTACGCACTCGTTGCGTTCTTCATAGTATTACTGATATGTTCTATTATTAATACTTTCCCTTGGGTTCCTAGTGGAACATAGGGCTACAGTAGCACGTCGCCATTCCACTCTGTTCTCCACAGTCTTTTCAACCTCGCTCTACCACTGACCACAAGCTCTCGTTTCCTCCTCACATGATCTCCTCAATGTCACCCTCTCCACGGACGCCAAACTCCTCGTTTCCCTTTTGAATTCCACTCAACGACCTGGTATGGCATGGCATGGCCTGACCTGGAGCATAATCTCCCCAGTCGGACTTCTCAGTGTATTCACAATCCAATCCATCTCCACTTCCTTCTGCTGCATATTTCTTTGGTAATACGTTCTTGGTTAATTCGTTTCCAGCTAGAGTTCCTTGCAGCTTATTCTGATTATTCTGGCCATCTGATCTTCAGTATCGAGTGAGCGTAGGTGGCAGTTGTCGATGAATATCTGTAGTTTGATGGAAGGGTTTTTCGTGACGCGCCAAGTCTCTCAACCATCACATAGAAGCAATGACTTACTTGACTGAACCAGTGTTGGAAATTCGGATGTTATTCACGCTTTATGCTGAGTGCAGTGCAGTAGATCTCCACACCGATTTCAGAATAATGAAGGCCTGTCTTGCTGTTTTTCCGATCCTGGCTGCTTTGACATTCTGGTCTGTGCCGCCACTGCCTGTGGATGAAACGATGCTTCGTTGTCTGGTTAGGTGAAAGAAACAACTTCCTTTAGATTTCTGTCGTTAATGATGATTAGTGCTTGTTGTTGATGTTGTTGTTGGTTGGGTATCTTCATCACCTCCGTCTTCTCCACATTCACTTGAATTCCCGTCTTCGCTGCCTTTTTTGTTAACTTGTTGGTTTTTGCCTGTAGATCTTCGAATTTGTGCGACATTAAACATAAATCATCGGTGAAATCCAAATCGTTTAGGTTTTTCCCATCGGTCCAGCGTATGCTCATCTCCTTGCTCCTGACAGTTTGGTCCATGATCTAGTGCACCACAATCAGGAAGATCATGCGACTGATACATTCTACCCCACCTATTTTAAAGCATTAGGGATTGCAATATCAGTGGTTTGGGTGTCGATTAGAATATCAAGATGTTCTTTAATCTCTAGTATTTATTGAATTGAAATAATATGATGCGACTGTCGATAACAAAGAGGAGAGCCAGAAGAGAAATAATTGTTACTGGAAATTCTAAAACTTTTTATTTTTAGCGTAAATTGAAGAGTAAATGTTTCTTAAATCTGTCCGTAGTATATGTCGTAAAGTTTAATAATTTTTTTAGAAAAAGACTGATTAAGCGGGTGAAGAAATATATTCCTTTTCAATTAGGTCTTCATCTTCCGCTCTACACTAATATGCATAGGTTTATAATTTAATCAAATTACCAATCACGTGGTGAGGTTTCCGAAATAATGATTTAAATAATCAATAGAGTTACTAAAATTGGAAATATGAAGCAGGTTATTCCTTGGTAAATGGAGTGATTTTTGATGAGTGTTCAGTCATTCCATAATGAGCGATTACGTAATAATAAGATGCCAAATGAATATTGACAGAAGCAAGAAGAGGAAGAGGTGTACAAACTAAACCTCGAAGTTATATCATGTTGATTAAATTATAAAACTATATATTAGTCTAGAGCTTAAGACGAAGACCTAATTGTAAAGGAATATATTTTTTCGCCTGCTCAATCAATCTTTTTTTTAAAATAGCCTCTTGTACAATATGGTAGACAATGAATCCAAAATCATCATGGAATATTTAATCTCATTGCATTTATTTCCATTTTTCTAAAGATTTATTCTCTTGAGAATCATAGCTTCAAAAGCTGACTTATGTATTGTCCGAAATCATTAAATCAATTGAATCTTACTATCTGTAAAATTGATTCAAAAATACGAATACTTAAACAGAAAGATTTTCTTGTTGTTTGATACTTATAATCTCCGTTTCTTATACTAGGTTGAATCGCCTGACATCTGTTAGCAGATGGGCCCTTATGCAGATCTCTCGGTAGTGCCCGATTACTTAATGTATGTCCTAGTGGATAGCACTTTGGCGTTTGAAGCGGTAGGCACTGGGTTCGAGTCTCAGTGGGAATAACATCACTCACTGAAGTGCAGCTGAGAAGTCCCAAATAGGACAAAACATGCATCCAGGGTTCCAATGCTAGCCACCAAGCAGATTGCAACAGAAAAATTTAATGTTTTATGATTGTCATCGACATACTCTTCCGTAATTCCTTAGTCATCTATCTATCTAATGTGTGAATTTAGAACTATGTTTCACGATGTTATAGCTGGATTTAGTTATTTGGTGCCCTAAACGCTTTTTCCTTGATTAGTCAATATCCATATCAGTAAAGTGTTCCAGTTCCAAGAAGTTCCATAGTAAATGAAAAGACAATTTTCTAGCACAAGCAGTTTATTGCCTAGTATATTAATCATCCTTACAATGCAACCAACAGCTTTCACTCCCTTATTCTTCTACTACTGAAATATAATTTTCGATTGTGCATTTTATTGATCCGCTTCAGGTGCACACACACATTTCCTCCAATAATGTTTAGGATATAGATTAAACGATCAATAATTATATATATATATATATATATATATATATATATATATATATATATATATATTCATATATTCATATATTCATATTCATATTCCACGTTCAATTGTTTTTGACAGAAAAACGACACATTGTGTCAATTTTAATTAATTTATTGTATGAAATAAGTTCATACTTCGGAGTGAAAGATGCTGTTTTCGTTCAAAAAAAGATGTAATTTGACTCCCTTTTCGAAAAAGTAATATGGGAAGTGAAAAATTATTCTTGGAAAGGAGTACACACTCACACATATACACATAAGTACATCTATGAGTTGCATTAAAAATAATATTTCAGCTGCAAATAAAATGTGGAGTTATTAGAGTTTCTTTCTAGTCAGAATTCTTGCTTTACTGAAAACTGAATTCATAATAATTGAATGTAACACTAGATGACATTCATAGATTGATTTTAACAAAATCATATGGTGTTGTGATAAAATGGAATTTATGTGAACAGTAAAACAAAAACGAAAGTGAGTATAGTCAGTTACTTTAGGAAGCCGGTGTTTTCAAATTAAATTGGCTACCATGAAACAGCGTACTTCGTGAAGAGTGCAATCTATGACATTGAAACATTGACTACCATCCAGTGACCTGTAAGTTTAAACAACAGTAAGTTGTATTCATCTTGATGACTCGCAGTGGAATCCAGGAGGTCCGCTTCTTGCTGTTTGGGACTCTTCAGTAGGATGTATCTGCACCTCATTGTATGTTGTTCCCACCGGAATCGAAACTCGTACCAATCGCTTCAAATATAAAGTCACTGTTCTCTATGCCACTGGGGCATGAAGGCTACCCCTTGTGCAACGGGTACCAACAACAGTAAATCGGCTATAATAAATGGCTAATTTTCTTGTTTTTTAAACACATTATCATCTATGAGTGATTAGATGTCCACAGATTTATGCTTTCACACTAACTCATAACCAGAGGATATACAATAATGAAATAACTAAGCAGAATGACGGGTGTAACATACAGTGGTTTTCACCTCTCAGTAGGCTATTTTTCTTGCAGAGATCCAAAGAAAGTAGTCTCCCAATAAACAGATGCAAAAGAACTTTCTGAAAGTAGCAAATGTGTAGTAAAAATGTTGAGAAATATGTTGTAATGCAAGCTTACTGAAAACATAGGTTTGACAGAGGGTGGGGATATTCCAGTTAACCTGGAGAAATGCTCTCATATCCCTTGGCGTTCACAGCTTTCATCAGGAGAGTCCAGCTCACTACCTTCACATGTTTCCATAGAACTGAGCTAATGAAAGCAAAAGTACGGTTCTGTAACCTGACTGGTGTACGCAGAACGGACATCTAAGGGGATTAGAGAACTCTGATTTCAAACAAGTGATGCACAAAGGATTCATTATCCAGAATGAAGGAATGGCATATGAATCTAACTTGATCACTGGTAATCATGATAACTCATCATATCACACTGTACCCCATTCTTGTGGATCACACTTCAAGTCAAAGGATAGGGAAGTGGTCCCTGAAGGCAACCATCTATATCTATCTGGGGGTCCACGTAGCACAAAGCCCAAATATAACTTATGAATCAACATTTTTGCTTGGGATATCCCTTGGTGCCCATGTTGTACAAAGTTTGAGGTCGAAATAAATCTCAAAAATAATCCTACTACGGATAGTCAAATGATAAAGTCAGGCTAGTCGGGGGCAGTACACTAGTCCAACTTCGTATGAAGTACTGACCTTATGGCGGTTGCACTAATGAATAATTTGTCTGGAATAGTAACAACAACAAAACCACAAATTCATCACAATTCAGTATAAGTTCTCAATGATATTCGAGAACTAAGTCGATGTTAACGAGTGTGTGAGTAAGTGAGTGAGTGAGTGAGTGAGTGAGTGGGTGGGTGAGTGAGTGAGTGAGTGAGTGAGTGAGTGAGTGAGTGAGTGAGTGAGTGAGTGAGTGAGTGAGTGAGTGAGTGAGTGAGTGAGTGAGTGAGTGAGTGAGTGAGTGAGTGAGTGAGTGAGTGAGTGAGTGAGTGAGTGAGAACAAGCACGGAACCGAAGTCCAGAGGCTTTGCCAATTTGTGCTCCAAACAATTGATGACGAATTATGTACCAATAAAAATTTACTGGAACCACACCTAAATATCATTCTGCAATTAAGTGTTTCCAGTTTTATCTCTAAATAAACTTTACTCGTGTATTAGAGAATGTTAGAAGCGCTATTTATCTTGGTGTGTTTTTCTGTGGACCTTTACTGATCCTCCTACATCTTACTAATTTCAGAAGTATTTTTCGTCTACCTTTCTATACTAGGAAACTGAGAGAACCTAGCATAGCTCAGCCTCTTCTCTTGTATTTTATAAACTCCTGCATCTTCTCTGTTCACCTCTATTGTTCCTCTTTTTTCTTTCCTGGGTTGCTGAAAAAGACTATTCTATATTGAGTAGAACTTTGAAGATCATCATCAGAACTAGTGGTGTACCTCTAAACCTCTTAGTTAAGACAGTTGTGTACAAACATCTTAACTTATGTAAATATCTGGCAGCAGTTACTTTATCAGACGATCAGCATCCTCTTCACTCCAAGTTGTTCCTAGTATGTCGGTCATCAAGCAAGTCTATCAGCAAGTATACATGTATTATAAAATATAAAAACTCTACATTACCGATATAACCCGTCTCCTGTGTGAAGAAGAAAGTATTACAAATGAACTAACCAATCAACTTCTGTTTTTGAAGACAAATTAATCAAAGAGTGTACAGCCTGGCATTATTTATATATTATAAATCTAATTGCCAATGTGTTCCTTTACCTAGGTTAACTCTGCATTTTCAAGAAAGTTGTAGATGAAATAACTATTCTGGTCTATATTCTGTAATTTTTACTTATTTCATTTTATAATGTATACACATATAAACTATTTCTATCCAAATGATGCTCTGTGAAATGCTTAGAATTTTGTAGAGTATTTCTGAAATACCTTCCACAATAAAGCCATTGGTATTTTTATTTTATTTCTATTAGTCTACAGTTCAGGGATTTATGAACAGATTTCGAATAGAATTAATCTAGCGCTCATTGGTGACTAGCTTCGAGAGGTGATTCCTGAAGTTCCAATGAGAAGTCACAACCAGTGGAACCAACCAAGTTGAACATGAGGACAGTTACTCAACGACGACACTCAATGTAGGTTGCGGTATATCATGAACTGACAAGAGTAGGAAATGTGGACCATTGGATTCTGATCCAGTAGTTAGCTCAATGATAACGTGCTAGCCACGGAACTCGAAGCTCCTGACTTCGAAGCCTGTTCGGACAGGGTTGTGGTTGTGGACTGCTGTGGAGTCCCATACTAGGACGAAACATCTGTTGAGCGCTTTCAGGTTTTCAATCTTCCCCCGACTGAAGTCAGTCAGTCCATGATGACTTCTAACCTAAAATTAACTAATAAGTCTCCAAAAACCTCCAGATGGAATTAAAATAATCAATCCAACTTGAAAATTACCAATACTTTACAAGTTCTAATAAGCATTTTCCTCATTCACATGACATCTTTACACAAATTTTCTTGTAGAATAACCCTCAGAGTTTTCTAAAATCACTTAATACATCTCATTCTTCCTTTCGGTGTTTCATCAGTATATAGCGATGAAAATATCAAGCTAATAACAACAAGGTAATTGGCATTCTACATGTTGATTACAGGACTCAATGGATGATAATCAGTTTGTTTTCCTTATTATATATCATCCAGGATAGATTCGATGCTTATCTCTTATATATATATATATATATATATATATATATATATATATATATGCAAGTGTTTGACATTCCGCGGCGTTTATCATGCCCCTTGTGAATACATAGTACAGATATATTATCTGATTTATGCTTGAAATTTCAAACAAGAATTGAAAATAATGTTTAAGTAGGAAGTATCGTCTTTCTGTGTGTGTGTGTGTTTGTGTGTGTGAGTACCTTATTTGTTTACTACTATGAGTGGAAACAAATAAATATCACTTTAAATAATCTTCACTATCACAGTTTATTCTCATTTCTATTTACTAATCCAGATAAATAAATAATTAATAATTCTTAATAAAATATCTTCTGTATGCTTACGAATACTCCGATTTCGAACTAAGCGAATACTTAGAAACTGTAGCACTGCTGGGATTAGACACCTATTCAGCACTACTGGGTAGATAGGTGTAAGAACTAGTTAGTGCGCGCTTCTTGAACATAAGATAGGAGACCAGTAGTGTTGCATGATGCTTCTGCTTTGAAGATCATGACCAAATTTCCGTCCATTTTCTACTTATTGACTATTTTAGTCGACTATTGAGATTTGAACCGAGAAGTAGTTTGGAAACTGCTACAAAACTACGGAATACCACAAACATTTATCAAACTCATTCAACAGCCATATGCTATATGAGGCTACATGACAACTGATTCACAATCAACAGCTCAGTGATGCCTTCAAAGTGAAGACAGGTGTAAGATAAGCCTGTCTACTATCACCCATGATCTTGATTGCGTTCGACTGGAACGGATTGGACTGGACTGGATCATGTAACAAACTATGAGCAGCTATGGGAAGATGGGCATACACCTGCTGGTCCGATGAAAAGACCCCAGAAGATTTACATTTCGCCAATGACGACTTATGTCTAATGTCACACAAACTCGGAGATCTACAGGCAAAAACTAACAAGTTGACAGAAGAGGCGAGGTGAGGCGACGAAGACGAGACTTCAAGTGAACGTGGAGAAGACAGAGGTGATGAAGATACCCAACCAACACCAACACCACCACCAACACCAACACCACCACCAACACCAACACCACCACCACCAACAACAACAACAACAACAACAACCATCTCCAATCACCATCAACGGAAGAAACTTGAAGGAAGTGACCTCTCTGATCTATCCGGGCAGCATCGTTTCAACTACAAGCGGCACAGACGAAGACGTCAAAGCAGCCAGGATCGGAAAAACAGCAAGACAGGCTTTCATTATTCTGAAATCGGTGTGGAGATCTACTGCACTGCACTCAGCATAAAGCGTGAACAATGTCCGAATTTCCAACACTAATTCAGTCAAGTAAGTCAGTGCTTCTATGTGATGGTTGAGAGACTTGGTGCGTCACGAAACGCGTTTTCAACAAACTACAGACATACATCAACGGTTATTCCCTACCCTCACTCGATACTGTAGATCAGGTGGCCAAAATGAATAAGTAACATGAACTCTAGCTAGCAACGAACTAACGAAGCAAGAACCCATCAGCCAACAAATATGCAGAATGAAGTGGAGATGGATTGGATTGGGAATACACTGAGAAGGCCGACTGGGGAGATTATGCTCCAGACCAGGCCATGCCAGGCCAGATCAGGTCGTTGAGTGGAATCCGAATTGGAAACGACGAGTTGGGCGTCCGTGGAGAGGGTGACATTGAGGAGATCATGTGAGGAAGAAATGAAAGGTTGTGGGCAGTCGTGGAGCCAGATTGAAAGGACTGCAGAGAAGAGAGTGCAATGGAGATGTGCTACTGTAGCCCCATGTTCCACTAGGAACCCAAGCGACAAATAATAATAATTGAAATTCGAAAGACTCGTATATTAAGATACATCGCTTATTTGCTGAATAATGAAGAAAAAACAAGCAAGAGTTCATCGGGAAAAAGAATTTGTAATTTTTATTAACACTAGCTGACCACCTTACGTGGAATAGACAGAATGGGTTGAAACTGAACACCTTCACTTCAATAGTCATATACGTTATTGAAATTATTTGATCGAACAACTTAGAAATTTTTTCATGCTTTGTTCATCGTTCTGTTTCAATGAAACTGTCGTCAATCTCCAGATGTAGTGTTCATGAAAAAAGATTTCACTCCCCCTGTGAATTTCATTTCAGTTGCTTTATTATATGTATCATACAATGGAATAGTATTATCTTACTGGATTACATTTCGGACACAACCTACTGTCCATAGTCATATCAAGATGACTACATAACTTTGAAATATCCATTACGCAGTCCTTATTTCCTCTCCCCCTTTTTGATATGGGTAGCAGGGGTTTTTATCTATCCGGAATCTTAGTTTATGGAAACACCATTATATACATGCAACAGGAATGACTTAGCACCTCTTCTGCTTATGTGGAAAATCCTACTACCCACATCAGAAAGGGGGTGAAGAAGTTAGAATTATGTAAAGGATGTCTCAACGTTGTGTAGTTTTCTTGATATAACTATAGACAATAAATTGTGCCCAAAAAGTAATTGATAAAACTGTTCCACTATGTGATACAACTAATAGATCAATTAAAATGGAAGTGCATTCCACCGAATTGATCAAGTTTTACTGGTTTAAGGAGCTGGCTGTCAGCTAAAGGGTAGCGGATACTATCACCACCACACCCACCACAGCTTAGGCAGCTGGGTAGTATTACTATCGCTTAGGCAATAGGTGCGGCTTATTGTCCACTGTAAATATATATATATATATGCATGGTTGCTAATTGGGTTTCCAAACGATTTGCTTCTCACTGTAAAGTATAACTAATAATGAAAGTGGATTATGTTTCACCAACTTATTCCAGAGAGTATGACTGATGCAGTATGTAGCTTTAATAGTGTAATACTTCAACCACCTGTAGAGTGTTTTTAACCGGGATAATTGTGCTATTTCGATAGTGTTAGTAATAACAGTACTATAAGGCAAAAAATGTAACAAACAGCTGTTGTTAGGTTATCGCTTGGTTTGAAGAACGGAAAGCATCGAAGAGCTCACGAAAGTCTGATGCCGATGATGTTCCAATCAACTAGTATACATTTTGAGCTAACTAATCCAGGATGTACTGTTTCACGTACATCTACCAGAGCGTATTTTCTGCATTACATTGTTGACTTTCTAAACGGCAGTTTGAAAACATTTGAAAAGTGCTCGACAGCACTTGATGCAATTGTTATGATTCAGAAAAATTTGAAAGAGAACAGTTTTTCATGTAGTTTACTATTGGTTGGAAAGTTTTACTGGTCCAAGGTTCAAGCAGACCACCTGATTTAATAGGTCTTTCATGCAACAAACTCAATATACACCATATGCACATGGGAGATCGGTTGTCAATTCAAAAAAGGTCATTTACGGCTTGATTGAGTTTTTTGATTACTCATAGCTGACAAAGTGCATTTTGAAAAATTGAGCTATCTAACAACGCAGTTCTGTCAAAACTCAGCTTATGTATTCAAACACTCGTAGAGTGAGTAATCTAATAGTCAGTATCTGAGTTTTTGATGAAAAAGAAAGACCAGTAGATGAGGTCATTGACTAAATATACAGAGCCGAAAGTTCATGCCTAACCACGAAGAAAATAACAGGACTTCCATAAGTTTATCTGCACATTCCCGCTAGAATTCAGCATGGTTATCGTACGATTTCTAACACTACTGTAGTCGGTATTAAAACCACCCAAGTTCCTGATGACCACTTCCTGACTGAAGTCACTTTTTTCAAGCCAATTAAAATCTTCAACAACATCTTCGAAACTTCACTCCCGGTATCCGCTATATTGACGCGTATTGTGACTGGTATTAGGGATCATCATTTTGTTCAAATTGTGTGTGGGTATGTGACGTGGGTAATTCTAAGCGCAGTTTCAATGAATCTCTTCATTTGTTGTAAAAATTTTATCTAGAATGCCATATTAAGCTTAAATGATGACACACCGGATACCGGAAGTGATTATTTCGCATAAAACCTTACTTGTGTTCAGTCTTTTTCCCTTGAATAGATACCTAGCTATTGGCAGGCACTTCTTCTTGACACTTTTTCTCCTAAGTTCCTTTCCATCTTCCCCATGGTCTTCAAAAACTAACTAAATTTTTCGTATATATATATATATATATATATATATATATATATATATATATATATATATATATATATAATCTCAGCATCGCTGTCGTGCAAGAGTAACCTATAGCTGTATATGCTTATGGGTGCCCAGCTCCAAGAAATTCTGTAAGTTTCTCATGAGTTTATGAATGAACTTGAATATGATCTTAGGTTATAGCTTCTAACTATACAACAAATTATAGTTTTGAATTTAAATTTAATCTTCACTGTCTTCTAAGTGAACCACATAGCTGATAATTATCAACATACTTCCAAATCAAATCAGTGAGATGACCGGTAATTTAAAAATTAAAGACCTCAGAAACTATTCTGTAGTGTCATTCTTCAGTCCATCACTTTTGATGTGAATGACAGATAGTAGCTATTAGTGGCGTTCAGAATGTACGTTTCATCTTGTCGGGGACTCATCAGCTGAGTGTACGCTGTATAGTGAGGACTAAATCACTCACTGTGAGACAGGTATACCCACCCGACGAGTCCCGAATAGGAAAGAACTCACGTCTTATATTCTACTGCCAGAAAATGTCAATTATTAATATCCACATTGAAAATACCGTCAATATTGAGGTGTCTGTACAAAATCTTACCTGTCATTAGTGTCGACCAATTCGGTCCAATCATGATTCATCTCTTTATTGATTTATCAGTCACTTCACTGGCGTTGTGCATAACGGATGTTTGCCATATGCAGTTTGCTCATCATATATCTGTGAGGTGGACTTTGAATTTATGTCTGTCAGAATAAGAATTTCACTAAAGCACATGCAGTTTCACATTTCAAAACTTCACATTTTTTGTTCATATAACCTAGGTGAAGATGTTAAATACTTTCAAAACTTGGGGATTGAAACATTGCACAGTGGAACTTAACACAGTGGTTCGCTTCACGGTGGTTATCCACAGTATCCACAAGACAAGTTTCGACCTATTTATTACTCATGAGTTGAATGTCCTTCCACAGCAGTGAGTGATATACCCACTGGAACTATTATATTGTTATTATTTGTCCTTTGGGTTCCTAGTGGAACACAGGGCTTCACTAGCACGTATCCATTGCACTTTGTTCTCTATAGTCCTTTCAACCTAGCCCCACGACTCCCCACAAGCTTTCACTTCTCACATGATCTCCTCAATGTCACCCTCGCCTCGGACGCCCAACTCGTCGTTTCCTATGCGGGCTCCACTCGATGACCTGATCTGGTCTCGCCTGGCGCGTGATGTTCCCAATAAGTCTTTTTAGTGTATGCCCAGTCCAATCCATCTCCACTTCATTCTGCATATTTGTTGGCTGATGGGTTCTTGCTTCGTTAGTTCGTTGCTAGCTAGAGTTCATGTTACTTATTCATTTTGGCCACCTGATCTACAGTATCGAGTGAGGGTAGGGAATAACCGTTGATGTATGTCTGTAGTTTGTTGAAAACGCGTTTCGTGACGCACCAAGTCTCTCAACCATCACATAGAAGCACTGACTTACTTGACTGAATTAGTGTTGGAAATTCGGACATTGTTCACGCTTTATGCTGAGTGCAGTGCAGTAGATCTCCACACCGATTTCAGAATAATGAAAGCCTGTCTTGCTGTTTTTCCGATCCTGGCTGCTTTGACGTCTTCGTCTGTGCCGCTTGTAGTTGAAACGATGCTGCCCGGATAGATCAGAGAGGTCACTTCCTTCAAGTTTCTTCCGTTGATGGTGATTGGAGGTGGTTGTTGTTGTTGTTGTTGTTGTTGGTGGTGGTGGTGTTGGTGTTGGTGGTGGTGTTGGTGTTGGTGGTGGTGTTGGTGTTGGTTGGGTATCTTCATCACCTCTGTCTTCTCCACGTTCACTTGAAGTCTCGTCTTCGTCGCCTCACCTCGCCTCTTCTGTCAACTTGTTAGTTTTTGCCTGTAGATCTCCGAGTTTGTGTGACATTAGACATAAGTCGTCATTGGCGAAATGTAAATCTTCTGGGGTCTTTTCATCGGACCAGCAGGTGTATGCCCATCTTCCCATAGCTGCTCATAGTTTGTTACATGATCCAGTCCAGTCCAGTCCATTCCAGTCGAGCACAATCAAGATCATGGGTGATAGTAGACAGGCTTATCTTACACCTGTCTTCACTTTGAAGGCATCACTGAGCTGTTGATTGTGAATCAGTTGTCATGTAGCCTCATATAGCATATGGCTGTTGAATGAGTTTGATAAATGTTTGTGGTATTCCGTAGTGTTGAAGCAGTCACCAAATTACCTCTGGTTTGACGTTGTCGAAGGCCTTTTCAAAATCGATGAATTTGAGGTAGTGAGTTGACTGTTATTCTGTACTCTGTTTGATGATGATGCGTAGTGTAGTGTTGCAATTTGATGCAGACATGATTTGTTATTCCTGAAGTTGGTATCGAACATCAAAGCGTTATCCGCTAGCGAAACACGACTACCTCAACTTGAAAATTGTCACCATGTATTTTCAGTCAATATCGACGTGTCTGCACAGAAGTGCATATACAGACAAATGTCAGTCAATGTAATTTTGTACAACATCAGCAAATTAAAAGTATCAACTGATAAACAAACAGTTCACACAATAGAAAGCTGCTGACTTCAGAGATTTTTGTCCTTAGCTCAAATACAAATGAGATCAACAATTCAAGCAATAGGTGGGAATACCTCTCAATGATAAATATAGGCTCATTCTTCATTCATCATTCTGCTTGATGGATTCCCACCCTTCTTCTAGTTATCTACATCATGATTCGTAGTTGAACACAAATTGTCGAAGTGACTCACAAGACCACTTTAGAAATGAGTTAAACAACTGATTAAGTCTCTTTATTTTGACTCGGAGAGTAGTTTTTCATAAAATGCAGAATATATATTGATTATTGTTCTGATTTCTAGAGTAGATTTGCGATTCACTCACAACTTTCGAAGTTTTCTTTTACTGGTTATTTACCACCATAAAGGAGGTACATTTCGAGGTCAATCTGAAAGTCACCTTACCAATTGCTGAAATAACCAATTAAGTCTCTTTATTTCGATTGGAATGGTAGTTTTAACGTTACTAAGACGGCCTATAGAGTTGAGTGACTTAAAAGCTACCAAAACTAGTGGTGAAATAATCAGTCAGGTCCCAGTATTTCAGCTGAAAAAGTAACTTTTCATAAAGTAAAGTGATTGGTTATGTCCACAGTTTTTAGGGTGACGTTTAAAGTCACTCTGAGAGTCAGTCTAATTTGAGTAATTTGAAAAGACACCATAGTAACTTCTTGAATAACCAATTAGATTTCTTCATTTCTACTTAAAAGATAGTTTGCTCATAAAATACAGAATTATGACTGGTCACTTTACTAGCTATTAGGGTGGTCTTTAGCGTTACTCTTCATTTCTAACAAGAGGATCTTGTTATAATCTCCTTCCAAGTGAAACTAACTTCATATATATGATTAAATAAAGCTTAAAGAGTTCCTGGGTAGAAATTGATATCATACTGCCTAGTTCTTGGCGTAAATCGATATTTTCTGACCTAATCTTGCAATATGGTTTATATTCACCCCTCAAACACCTGCAAAAATCTATCTAGCACTAATTTCTTGAACTATTTTTAAGTCGATGATCAAAATGAGTTCCTCGTTTGACTATGTGAGATTAGTACTGATAAACTGAGTTCGATATATGTGTTAGTTGGATAAAGGCAATCGGCAGAAAGCCCTGCTTGACATCGGTTTCGTGCTTGTTGGTACTCATGAGCAAGGCGTAACTGCAACCTGTACGGAAATGATGCCCTGTCTAAGATTCAAATTCATATCATCCAGTGCTGCAGCCGGAGACTTTACCACTAAGCAATGTGGGTTGCGACTAAACTCCTGTAGGACTAATTAGGTAAATGGAATGGTTACTGGAAAGTAGCTTATTTCATACTATCTAAGTGTTTCCATTCAGTGAAAAAGTTAAGTACAGGTATGAAATCCAGGTCCAGGAGTTTCAATCGATTACCATCAACCAACTAGCACTAACCAGTGTTTCTCTTAACTTGATAGCCACATTACTAGATGATCAGTAAACCTCGGTAAGCCCTTAGGAGTAGACAATATCAAATAGGTTAGTCCCCAGTAACTGATCAATGTATCTAATCCAGTCATTCAAGGGAAAGACGTGGCTCTTGTTGCTTAGTACCAGAGGCTGTGACTGGTTCACTGAGTTAGTTGGGTTCGAGTCCCTGAGTGATCATAAGCCACCTTGAGGTTGCAGATACCCGTTTCTGGTAAGTACAACCAAGTTCAAAACCTACGCCAAGCAGGCCTTCCTTTCGATTTCCTCCCACCATCCACCGTCAAAATGATCCCTTGCAAATCTTCATCTGTTACACCAGCATCTATATACTTCCCTAAAAGTCTCTTAGTTATTTATGATTGACATGGACTTTTGAAATTCAAATGCTGAACTGATCATATCATTAAGATTGAAACTTCTCCCATTTTGCTAACTATCTTTAGTCATCATAGTTTAACTGTTTATTTAACAATACCACTGTCATCGAGTTAAAAGGAACAGGGAAGAGGAATTGTAATTAATATTTATCACTATGCTCAACTTCGTCAACCCATATCATTTTAGTAGGATGAATAATTTTCCCTTGATTGAATATTAACATTTGATGGATTAATTCTGATTCTGTATACCTGTCTGTCTGTTTGTATGTTTATCTATCTATTCTTCTATCTCTACTATCTTCATTTAATAGTATTAGTCTGATTCTTTGCTTGAAGTAGTTGTGCCATGTTCATTCAGCGCTCGAAATTTCTCCAACATCTCTGTTGATGTCTGACACCATCACCATCCTCTCACCTCATAGACAAACATACAACTAAGTAGACACTTCAGTATACAACTTCTCTACACTCAACTATGCTCATATCATGCATAGGAGTTAGGTTTATCAGTTATGTTTATTTCGGTTGGTGTTTGTGTGTGAGTATAAGAAAAAGAAAGAAGTTTGTTATTACTGCTTATATTTCCCTTCATCTTCTCTGATTTGTTTCTTATCTCATACAAGCTAATATAAAAAAGTGCATTCATGTGTATACATTGTTACTATGAGCCGGTTCAATTAGTCACTTTTGAGCTTTGCTTCTTTCTAACTTCATATAGAAGCTCTATGGTTTCACACTGAAATCACAGATACGCTTCTTTTTAATTAGTTCGATAGTAGACGATGTTTTCTCGATAATACAACTCGTCTGATGCAAATAATTTAGCTAGACTAATTTGGAATTTCAACAATCGACAGCCTAAATACACATTCTAGTAAATAAATAAATTAGGAGACTATTGTTTCGAAACCGGGACATAATAAGGGTTTTCTTCTGAAATTTATACATCTACCAACTAGGCGAATCTCAGACAGTCGAATTAGCAAACAGATCTGTATTTTTAGGACATGCATGCTGTATTTTACTTCAGAAGATGTCAACTGAAATCCTCTGCTGAACTTGAAGCACATAATTTCGTGATCGCATTTTTTTCGCGTCGCCTATGAGTTACTTACGAGTAGCTTAACTGTTTGAACATAAATATATCAAGAAATTGATATTTTTAATGATGGATAGTGGCTAGCAGTGGAAACCAGGATGTCCGTTTCATCCTACCAAGGACTCGTCAGCCGGATGTATCTGACTTCCAGTGAACATTGTTGTTCCCGCTAGGACTTGGAACAAGGGCCGATAGCTTCAAACGGCAGATCGTTATTTACTGGACCACCGAGTCACGATAGTTACTTCTTGTGAGATGGGTATCGTTTTATTGTTGTTGCTGGTATTGTCCCGTCTTTGAGTAGACCGATTTGATAGGTCCTGGATTCCACTGCTAGTCACCATCCCTCATTATGACATAATTCGAACACAGGTAATGATGAGGGATTTGTGTAGGAGCCCATATACCACTAGGGACCCATCAGTTCGGTCCATTCAACGACAGGATAATACCTGGAGGCATTTTTAGCATGATAATGCCTAGTAGTATAGAACTGCATAAAAATTGAGGTAATATAATGACACTTATTATTTTTGGATCAAATAAACTGAAAATTAAGCATACGTCTCAACTACTGAATTCGAAACTATCTTAGTATAGTCATGCATTTAGTCATTGTTGCTTCACTTTCATACCCCAATCGGGCTTTCTCTATAAGACTGGTGTCCAGCACAACTGCAATGACCACTTTCTTCCCCGAGGTGTGTAGGCAAACTGAATTCCAACAAGCACATTTATAAAAGTTTCCAATTACGAAGTTCAAAAGTATGCTTGTAAAAGTAGCTCAGAAGTTATTTCTTCATCTGATATATAAAAAGAAACGTCCGTTTTAAAATTTTAGACAGAATCTTTACAATATCTCTACAACTTACAGAAATATATACTCCATCCCCATTTAAGTGATCCATTACTAAAGTAATCAATGTTCTGGGTAAATCTCTTGAAATCCTCAACAAATTAGTTTCATTGATGAACAAATAAATTGAATTATTATTATTTAAATAGATAAGATTTAGAACATTATTTCTTTTTCGATTTCTAATGAAAGCCAGTTACTCAGTAGCAGATAAGCCTACTCAGATCTTTTGGTTTTTACTGCGTATATACATCAAAATATCACCACTTTATAGGCAGATATTCATAGGGACCATCAGTTGTGGTTAAAAAAACATAGGCACCGTGTACCTGAAAGGTTTTGAACCAAGTCAAAGGAAGTATGAGATGACACAACTAAGCTAAGTGAATCTTGATTGAGTCTGTACATGGCATCCATTCACTGGATAGTTATCAATTCCATGTCGTCTAGTTTTCATTCCTTACCCAATGCTATTGAAGAACGTCAAATGTCAGGAAGAATATCGGTGTATTTTGTGCGACAGATGTACTCTGCTGATGAGTGCTGCCAAGAATGAAACCTATTTCTTGGAGGTCCGGCTAATCATCTCTAACTATCCAACAGCAACTCTACTGTTCTATGATTCCAGATTGGTTAGCTCAGTGCCTATATTATGATTTTGACCTATTAAATAAAGTAAAACACTTGAAAGTAACCACAAGTCTCAAAAATCAGATCACAAGCCACCAGAGTGTTGTTTTAGCGTTTCATCGATGATGTATCATTTACAATCTTTTAATCTGAAGTAGTTAGTCGAATGACCTCAGTGACCCAGGCAATGGGTGTCCAACTTCCCCTACGGCTGAACATAACCCTGAAATGAGTCATAACGTTGATTTGTATACACTTTTCAAACCTATTTGTAAAATCTGTTGGAAACATATACATAAATTTATTGAACCTCATTCGTTGCATGCAACAGCTCGATGACGACATTCAATGCTGAATTTCAATCTGGACATATCTACCAAATGGAAATAATACCTGCTGTTTAACTCCATGAATTATTGGACTGCTCGCAATCTTTCGCGGTTTCTGGAACATCTTCACAATCAACTGATCAGCTGGTCAGGATTCTTCTTGCGACGAACCGTCTAAAGTTTCTCAACAGCCATAGTGGCATAAATATTCTGAACAAATGATCAAACGGGAGACCAATATACCTATTGGCTCGGAATATGACTTACCTGCAGTAATTCCACACTACATGTTCTATAGTACTCTGTATCAAGTGGTCTTTTTAAATAAAAGTTACCATGCATCAGATACACTTCTCGAATGATGTTGCTTACTCTAATATGAATGATGCCTGAAGTCCATATATAACTGCTGCCGTTTGGACCATTAACCGTCTCAACGTCTACCTTCATCTACTACTAGAAGTACTCCCAGTGGAATTAATGTATACCACCTTTAAACCACATGGTGAACTGGAAATGCATGGATTCAGACACTCACCTTGGTTATATAACTCTGGATACTTACTGATACTCCAGATCGTATAAGTAGGCCCTTTGTGGTTAGCAGAGCTAAAAACTGAAGAACTTCCTAGCGAATGGATGTTTATATTACTAAATAAGAAACTACGCAAATGGGCTAACAACGTTGTCTGGTTATGAGACTAATCTCGAACATTGTGCGCTTTTGTTGTTGATAGTGGAACCTATCTGTGTAATGACAGATGGAAATCCATGCTCGTCTCTTGATTTGCAGTAAGTTTTAATAAGTTTATGCATATCAATAACTCGCTGTGTGAGTTATATAATTCCCGGTACTATTCTGTAAACTTTCAAAACCATCATTTTGACGGTGTTTGTGAACTGGTATCTGTCATGTTAAATCCATTATATGGGAATGGGCATTTTTATTATCTTCACTTAGATGCACTGCATTTGCTGAAAGTGGCATTTTCTTTGTCCCGTAACCGTGATCTGATGTTTTTGATGAAGTTAAATGACCTCCCCTCTGTACTATTCAGGACCCGTAAAATCTTGTAGACTTTTCGACATATATCAATGTAATGATGCCTGTAAACTGGCTTCTCTCGTGTTAAATTACTAATGTGAGAATAAAAATTTATTTATTTATTTTATAAGGAAGCATTGGTCTCTTCTTTCATATACTCAAAAACAAGATATTGTAGCAATAAACCTCCTTTGACAACTCAGCTTTGACACTAAGGACGATAAATGTGCTAGCTTTCTGTTTACGTTTAAACTAACAATTCAAACTTACGTTTCGAAACCCAGTGGTTGCTGGTTCGAATCTGGCCACGGTCCGAATTTTTTCACCTTCAATCATTATCTAGTATAAATACTAGTTTTCCAAACTACGGATATCTGATATAATCAAATGATAGTCGATATGATGCTCCCCCACTCTAATTCACTTAGATTTCGATTGGGATGAGATGTCCTGAATAGGCAACCAGTGTGAACAAGACCAAGAGGCAGTAACGCGTTACGAATTCACATGGTAGTCGGGCCAAACCCTTGGTTATTGAAGCGAAATAAAAATCTGGTCAGCGTTGGATCTTGTAGCTTAATTGTTAGGTCATCGGGCCGAAAACCTGGTGGTCGCTGGTTCGAATCCGGCCGTGGTTCAAATTTTCATTTCACCTTCAATCATCATCCAGTATGAATTCGATCGGTTTTCACACGCTTTTAACGATCGTTATATATATAGGCCCTACTCAAAGGGTTCCAATGTGGATATTCAATGTAATCACCTTGCAAAAAGATGCGTAAACTGACATGCAATTTAACCTTGATAATAACAGGATACGAAGACTTAGAAAATTGTTAGCTCCTCCAAAATGGCTGAAGCCCTAGTTATGCTGACAGAAGAGTAAACGCATGGATTAAGTGCCTCCAACAATACTTCTTGTGCTAAGCGGCAGGAAGTTGCCATCATGAAGGCGAAGATCTGGAAACTGATATTGAGGTATAAGAGGATCTATGAAACAACGGCAGCATCCTTAGAGCCAATAAGTTCAACGCAAGTGATAATAAATAGAAAACTCCTATCATTGTTGATTCACGAAGCTGAGATTTCTCGCAGAATTTCAACAATCAAAAACTAAGTGCAAACATGAGTCAAAACTATCTCAGAAAGATTTTTCAGACCCCCTGACGTAATAACACCATTAACAAACACATCTAGAAGAGAACATACCAAATACCAAGATGATAGAAAACGATGAAGTTAGAATGAAGAGATTACCTGCAAGCCGCCTGTTCACGTCAGAACAATAAACTTTATTCATCAAAGTCTAAGTCAGACGGTAAACAAACACATACCTATCTCTTGTCTCCTGAAGCACACAAAAGATACAGATAACCAGTTTGAAATACTTTATTCAGAGGTTTACTAATTGATCCCGGGTTTGAATTCACCAGTGACTGACTTCAGTTGGGGGGAAGATTGAAAACCCGAAAGCGCTCAACAGATGTTTCGTCCTAGTATGGGACTCTACAGTAGTGCATACGCATGACCCTGTCCCACCAGGGTTCGAAGTCAGGAGCTTCAAGTTCCGTGGCTAGCACGTTATCATTGAGCTAACTACTGGATCAGAATCCAATGGTCCACATTTCCTACTTTTGTCAGTTCACGATGAATTTCTACCCAAAATTAATTCATAAACTTCCACAAACCTCCAGATAAAATTAATCTCCTGCTCACTGGTGACTAGCTTCGAGAGGTGATTCCTGAAATTCCAATGAGAAGTCACAACCAGCGGAACCAACCAAGTTGAACATGAGGACAGTTACTCAATGACGACACTCAATGTAGGTTGCGGTATATCATGGACTGACAAGAGTAGGAAATGTGGACCATTGGATTCTGACCCAGTGGTTAGCTCAATGATAACGTGCTGGCCACGGAACTTGAAGCTCCTGACTTCGAAGCCTGTTGGGACAGGGTTGTGGTTGTGGACTGCTGTGGAGTCCCATACTAGGACGAAACATCTGTTGAGTGCCCTCAGATTTCCAATCTTTCCCCAACTGAATTCAGTCCATGATGACTTCTAACCTGAAGTCAATTTTAAAATAAGTCAGAAATGTAAGATGAAGACAACTGAGATCTTCAGAAGTAATCTATAATTCACTTCAAATCATCTAACATTTTGATTTAAAAATTCAAATTTAAACAAATCATTAAATGCACATTTAAAAAAAAGGGGGATTGATCAATTATTCAACCAATCAATCAATCAATCAGTTAAACTATTGTATTTTTCTAATCCATGCACTCCTCCCTTATCGAGTGCCAAATTTCTCTGATAGTTTACTGTTGTAGTAAGTAAGCAAACAAGTAAACATAGAAGCAAAGAAAAGAAGAACGAGAGTGAGCGAAAAGGAGATAAAAAAAATTCAAGAGGAAAATAAGTGAGAATTACAATTCTTGTAAGGCCTAACAATAGTCTACTGTTTTTTTTTTTTACTTCACTATATGTCAATTTCCTGTTGTCTTCTTGCTTTAAAATGAAGTTATTTTGAAAAGTTTACCTAAAAACTAAAGAAAACAAATTGTTTCATATTCCTACATCTAGACGGATAAAGAAGGTGATGGTGATGATGAAGTAGTTGGAGAGATTAGTTAATCAGCTGAAATGTTGTTCTTCCATGGGATGACGTAGAGATCAAGTCTTTTGATTGATTCATCTTATTCACTAGCCTTTGAAATGAATCTAAATTCTATTCATTTTGAAGTGATTAATAATTTTGTTTATTGTTTCATAAATCTCTTCTTCCAATAACATGGGGTTGGTGGATGGGGATGAGTAAGAAGTGGCTGGGTAGCTTGTAAATAATATGGAGAAACGGTAAGAAAAAAAAGTTTAATGAATAGAGTTTGTTTTCAGTAGGGACAGGGGATGGTGAACATGGAATTCAAAATGTATTCAGACCCGGAAACCAGTTATAAGTTTATCTCAGAGGAGGAACTAAAGACTGTTAAGGTTCAGTTGAAATTGGTATCAAAACAACTGAGAATATAGACCATTTGCTAATAGTTTAGAGGGAGATGATTTTCGCCCTACTTGGGACTTGTCAGCTGGATATACCTTCACCTCAGTAAGTGATGCTGTTCCCAATGAAACCCGAACCTCGCTTGATACGCCAAAGCGTTAACAACTGGGCAATTGGGCCATTGGGATGATGGATTCTGTCGACCGTATGTGAAAACTTCACTGGAATCTACTGGCCATACTTGTGAATGATTCATTGACAGTTTATATAATCCAGTATCCTTACTAATTTTAAGATAGTAAAAATAACAAATCACCAAATATATCGGGAAAATAACATGAGCAGTTAAAGATAAGCCATATCGAACCGCCTTTATAACCTCTAATGGTATTTCCAGGCATATGTTTTTAATCCGTGACACGTATGTATGGAGGAGGAAAGAGTTGTGTCACAGGAAGCCAGTCGGTAACTGTCAAAATGGAACGTGTAACTTGTAAACTATGTTTCACACTTGTTCAGTAGACTGCGACCAAGACTTGAAACTTAACAACCACAATGGTCATAGTTTCGTGACCGACCCGTGCATGTAATACAGTCCTAAACTAGTTTAGATACCATTTGAATGACTCGGAATGTGGTCGACCACACCAAATGACGTGGGCTAGAAGGAGACTAGAAGGATCACACTTTTTTCCCCTTTACTTGGCGTTATGGGGTAAAAAAGGATCTGAGTTTATGAATAACGCTCAACTAACTTATGAAATCCGTTTTATTCACAAGTTTCTCATTAACCGATCACACAGAGAAACCGGAGTACGATTAAATCTGTTTAAAAAGCATCTATTCTCTCTCAGTGATTTGCAATTTGAAAAAATTCGTTCATTACAAGAGAATATATTGTTAATAACTTTGTGGAATTGAGACCAGTAGGAGTAAAATGACTGAAGTGATCAGATTTTTCAAAAAGTTTTTCTGTTTATACAAAAATCCAGTTACACAGCAGAAAATGGAAAAATGAATCTTCCAGAAAACGGATGAATGAACACCTTTCTCTTCCCTATCCACTGAAAGTATGCGGTTTTAAGTGACTTCATCCAACATCTGAGTACCTATTTTGAATAAATCAATAAAGAAAGATCCTGTTGTTACTGTTTTCCTGTGTTTTTCACTTTTCCCCTATGATCCCAGCAAAATGTCTACCCTTACTATACAGTACCTTCAGGTATCAACGGCGTGATGTACTGTGTTGCACCAAGATCTGCTTAAGGCTCTCAAGAGGGTTTACTAGGAATTATCCTGTCGTTTGAATAAATACTGTGGGAAACGAAATGGATTAGAAGCCGATGAATTGGATCGTATTCAGATGAGCTATATAGCAAGCTGATCGCTTTTCTAGAAAGTCCCTACACAATTGGCAATATGTTCAGTAAGTCAAGAGCTAATAGACGCGCTGTAATCATAGGCAATTAAAATTCATCACTATTTTTGGGCATGATCGTCTAAACTGGAAGATAATAGGATTATTTCCTAGGAAACTTATGATTCATTCGTTAGTTTTATTTCTATGCTAGGTGATTCATTTCGCTAACTTACTGAATTTCTATTTACTTCTATGAGCACACATGACCCTACCTCCCAGGAACCAAACCTGCGACCTTCAGGTTTGGTTCACTGGACAGTTGTTTCATCTTAGTATGGGACTCTTAGACACTTTCCACCGACAACCCTGCAATAGTTCGAACACAGGGGCATTAGGTCTCACAAACAGCGAGCTGCCATTTAGCCACTCAGTTGGAATTTGATAATAGACCAGTTTCTACTGCCGTCAGATCAAGATATAGTATAGCTG
The DNA here is from genome assembly GCA_944470555.2 of Heterobilharzia americana. Classification (NCBI taxonomy): domain Eukaryota; kingdom Metazoa; phylum Platyhelminthes; class Trematoda; order Strigeidida; family Schistosomatidae; genus Heterobilharzia; species Heterobilharzia americana. Next base: position 49,830,895 of record OX104128.1, read on the forward strand.
TCATCCAATGGCATTGGCGAAAATCTTACCCCACAGCAAACTTGACTGACTCCACATATCATGGTTTCTTATTAGAATCTCAGAAGATCCATCCTGAAGCGCATCACTATTGAGTAGTAGACAGTAGTTCATTCTGAAGATTTGTGGGGAATGAATGATCTAAGTCTGTGGTGAATACCGCTTTGAAAGCAGTTAATCCCCAGAAACCTCTGAACCAAATTTATTAATGGTTAGATTATTTGAAACCGCCTCATTGATCATTCTCACCAGCACCCTAGTAAATGCAGCAAATATGAATTTTGTAGTCTATTGTTGCTGTTGCCCCTAGAGGTCAGCAAATTCGTCGGTACTCATTTTTGTGTTATAATCTTCGTTGTGTGTAGCTAGAATATGGAACCACAACACATCACTACTCCATTCCACCTCGCAACAATACCTTTCAGGAATTATCGAAAACTCCCTGATCTCCAGTGACTGCTTGATGTAGTATACAAAACCGAATCAGTAAACAATCAATTTAAGTGGTCATAAGTTGTTATAAAATTATCTAGCCAATCATAACAGACATCAAACCAACCAATCATATTCGGAGTTTTTAAGGCTCTTGACATAAGAAGTACACTATGTAATGAACAAGATCACGTTTTACGGTGACTTTTTTTGCATGAGATAAACTTTTGCAGTACTCATTACAACATAAGTCAGCTTTTTACAGTGTTGCAGTTATTTTACTATCGATAAAACAAACAGAATTACCCTCCTCATCAATACAGAGACAGAAAAGTGTTTTCACTAGCTTTATTTTTTCCCGCTTTTCTGTGTTGATTTCTGCTTCCTATAATAGATTAATTAGTTTTCTAGCCATTAGGTGAAAGCAGCCAAACAAATCTCCTTGCAAGCACGCACGCACACGCACATATACACATACACTCAACACCTTACTTACATTGATTACTATTGGAGGGGAAATCATTCTATTGAAAATCATACTTACAGTTTGTATTTCCACTCAAAAAATTGTTTTAATTGGTGACATCAGCTGAACTTATCACCCTAAACTGTTTTTATAAACAGGCATATGTATTAAACTGTTCAGTCAGGCATATTATGGAAATTTCCACTATCTATACAGTTTTGCGGAAAATTTGTCTAGGAAGTATGTAGCCAAATATGAAGAATTTGAGGGGGAAAAGGCACACAAATTATTCAACCTTATCCTTTCAACCATAGTTATTGCTACCGTGATAATTATTCATACCGAAAGGAAATTTTGCCTGTTCGCCTAACTCGAGTCAGTAACCTTTCATATACTGGTCTAGTAAAGTACTATCCAATGTAAAATTAATAAATAAATCCCCACAAACCTCCATGTTGAATTACTGTCTACTATTTATTATTGGCATACTTTGAGGTCAGTTTTGCCAAAGTTCTAATGAAAAGTGGTAACCTGTAGGGCAAAAAAAGTCGGAGAAAAGCTACTCAATGATGGCATTGGGTGGTGATCGTGCTATATCATGAGCTGACATATCCAGTGCCGGATACATAATGTAAAGGTTCTGGGTTCGATCCTCTTTGAGACGGGATCCAACGGAGTTCACAGTCATTTCTGAAATACTTTACCGGACGATGAGCAGACACAAGGTGGAAAGTGTAAGTGAACTTGTTGGTACTCAGTTTTTTCTTTCTAAGCCAGTCATCGTCGTACCATATTGTCAGAGTATGTCGATCAAAGGCCATAGTAGATAGTGTTTCTCATGAGAAACTAAGGTTCTATATGGATAAAACTGACAGGACCAGCTGATGCTTAGGTTCCTGCACGCAGACATGAAAGTCATTCATTTATTTTCATCTCACTTGTCAAAAGATTTTTACCACCAGTTTAAGTTGATTAGGTAGGTGTGAGCTTGTGATCCATTATATCGTCCAAGTGGTTTAGGCGAATCGCTGGTAGGTTATCAGTACCGGAAGTGTAAGTTGTTTCAATTTCATCTAGCCGAAAAACAAATTCAACTCATTGAAATGCTTCTTACCTCTTTGAATAGCTGTAGCGTGACACGATGAAAAAGACAGAAAGGATGAACAGAAAGATTATATATACTCTAACAATTTGTTGACGTTAATGAAAAGATGAGTTGTTGCCAAGATGTGAACTAAGTCTGCAATAGTTTTCAAATGTGTTGTTACTAGTGATGGGAGTGGGATTCAGGGTGATGAGATAATCATATAACGAATTAGATAGAAAAATGTTTATGTTCTCACCTCAAGAAGCAGCAAGATATACAGTTAAAAACATCTTTATCTCTTTACCAAAATAAGGAGTCGTAGCTTCTGATAATTAGAATAATACTGAGTGATAACTGAAGGTAAAAAGAAAATCTAGCCCGCGGCAGGATTTAAACCAAAGACATTTACGTTATCTGCTTGGTTCTCTACCAACTGAGATACGAGAAGCGGCTACTGAGTAGGTAGGTAGGTAGCTGAGTGGATGGGTGGGTAGAGAGGTAGAGAGGTAGGCTAGTAGGTAGGTAGAGATTGATAACTGAAACCTCATTCATCGAATCGACACCAAATGCATGTATTAGGAATAACGTAACACCTGTGTCAAAGATGGGAAAAGCACTGCTACCTCTAAAAATAAAGGATAGAAGTTGATAAAACTAGAAAAATCACGTTTATAAGTTCTTTGATTACTGTGATATGATTACGAGCAATAGTGTCATCCAAAAAACAGGGAATAAGTAGTTTCTAAGTAACCATTCCAACCAGCAAAGTATAATGGGAAGATAATTAGCGGTTTACTCAGAAAATTTCTACAGATTGGATAATAGATATCCAAATGATACACGTTTCTATCCTATGAAGGCTTGAATTACAAATCGTAGTGGCATATCGACAGACATCTTGACCTTAAACTCACAAACATGGAAATATTTGTTTCCTTCACCCCTGTTTTACGTATTTTGTACTTGACTGTTGTTTATCTAATACTGTCTTCTGACTGATCAGCACAGTTCGGTTTCACTAAGCATATAGAACACTTCTTCTTGATTTATCCACGTATCAAATAACTCTGAATATCGTAAATGAACATCGTTCAGCGTATTTGTCTTAACCACCACTAGTTAATTTTAACACTGTCACAACATATATTGAATATAAATAAAAAATGACTTTTTACATGAATGATTCACTGCATATCTAAACTCGCTCATCAATGACCAGATGCATTCGTTGCCAGCCTCTTACAATCATTTATCAACAGTTGGTAGACACACTTTCTAATTCTCCTACGTAGAGTAGCATCTCAAATGATTCCATTTGACAAAATTAAAACAACATAAACACGGTTGATATCACCAGTCTTATTGAAGGCCAGTGAAACATCTTAGACAATCGATCATGACATATTTAAATTCCCGGCTTTCCCATATTTACCTTGTTCTGATTAACACGTGTACACATACAAAAAACATACTCACACTAACGTAGAAGATATAAACAAATGATCAGATGGAATGAAGGTAGATGTTGAAACAACTGAGTTGTTGAATAACTTTAGTTTTCTTGTTATTTTGGACAACGTGTGATTCATCAATTGCGAACATATATTTGCATGCCTTGGTGTATTAGTGAACCGCTGAAGATTATTTATGCTATCAATCTGAGGAATCATGAAAATTAAAATGCTTTTATCTCCTTTGTACAGATTTGCAACAGGTGACAACTAAAGTGTAAGTGAAATTGCATGCATGTTGTAATTAGCTCACTTAAAGACAATCATATTTACACAAAATCAAACTTGTTCAGATCGCATAAAACAAAGAAAGGAAACAGACTATTCAGAGGGAATTGTATCTGAAAAAATTTTCATAAATTTTCACCTTGTCTTTGAATGAATATACGTTTTAACTGTGCTAAGGAATGAGAATCTCACGTTACACTCACTGTAACTTTTCATTCGAATGGCTACCCTGGCATTCAGCTTATATTCTGTGATATGGCTGGCACAAACGATGTATGGTGTTTGTATATATTACTCACTGACTGAGCCCGTTTGAATAATTATTCTGAGGTGAATAGATCTGGACACTGTAACTGAAATCACGATACGGAGCTATTTAATTGACTATCCAGTGTCCTAGATTCTTCTGCTAGCCACAACCAACCAAATTATCATAATTAACATTCAGGCAATATTGAGGCCAATGGAGGTCCAACAAAACAACGGAGAATAACAATTATGTCAATAAGTAGTAATAACTACTACCCGTTGTTCGAGGAGTATCTGTTAGTCCTCTGTGGCAAAGTGGATAGCGCCTTGGCATTTGAAGCGATGGGTACGAGGTTCAAGTCCAAGCGGGGATGACACCGCTCACTGGAGTGCAGGTACATCGAGCTGACGAGTCCCAAATAGGACGAAACACGCGTTCTGTATTCTTCTGCTAGCCACAATCAGTCAAATTATTTCCAAGTAGTTAAAAAGGATTCATGATAAGCAAGATGAAAGTAACCATTTGGATATAAGCATCACACATCATCTCAGTACAGTGAATCGTTCGCTAGTCACACTTTACTCCATTTTTTGGCTCACCTCCCAGATTCAGGCAGGAGATTCACTTACTTGAACGTCATTGGTACCCTCACAGAGCAGGAAACATCCACTCGTAACGCAACCACATAAAAACGAACAATCGTGTCAGAGCCCTTTGGTTAACGCTGCCTCAAATTTCACCAGTGAATCCCCCCCCCCCTTCAAACTGTCATGTTTAACGTACTTGTGTTCATCAGGTGACTGACTTATTGAATGTACTCACTTCTCAGTGGGCAGATGTGCATGGGATATGTCTTACTGACTATCCTTAATCTTGCAGATACCGATGAAATACACCTCACCAGAAGCTATCAACCACCGATCTCACTGAAATTAGGTCAGAGGTGTGCTCCTAGGTGACCCGTTCATCTTTAAGCTGCAGCTAAAGCAAATAATATCTGGCATTTTGGACCGAATACCGCTCACATTTGCAAGTTAAGCCACAACAGAAATGACTACGAGAGTTAGGAAGTTGGACTGCCCTACCTTTCTTATGGCGCACTGGTCTCAGAATTCAGTTACCTGGGAGTAGTCTTGACGGTCTGCCTGCTCGTCAGTGTTTTGGAGATCCACATCACTAGACAGTGCTTAAGGATCTCATCGACCACGTTTATCGTTTGAATTCAGTGCGACCACGTGGAGGTTTGCTGTCACTTGCTTAACTAGGCCCGACAAGTAATCACCTGAGTCTCTTGCATCTCAGATTTTTCTGGTCAGTAGCTCAAATAACCAAACCACTTAACCACCCTGTATAAGCTTCTTCACACTGATGCCTGGCACGTAACTATGAACTGACAAATGGCTATTTTTAGAAAGTCATAGTTACTTTTGCCAGTTTATTGAGTTCTTCGCTGTTATTTATCACTCACTACATATACATACAACATATATCGACCAAGTCAAACTCAGACATTGGCTTTTCTCTACACAAGAAACTGGGTAATAATTGTGAGTTCCTTTTACGTTTGTCTCTGTGATGTTAATAGCAGACTCTTAATTTTTCCCTAGAAAACACTCCTTAATAATTATTTTACGTTTGATCTTTTTAATTGTTGCCTTAAAAAATGTATCAGAAGTGGAAAAAAAGTATGAGACATCACTCACTGAATTAGATGATAACGATTCAATGTTCAGTCTTGCAGAACAAAATAAACCTTATAAGAATTATTATTCTCAGCTTCCATGTATTCTACAATAAAAAAACACACTGAAACTTGACAACTAGACAAAAGCGCCACGGAATTTAGAGCGGATTAAGCGTGTTCAGTAAACATTATTACCCTCAAAAATCGAGTTTCGCTTCTTCATATTCCACCATATAATTTGTAATTATTATTCACGGTGAAAGTTGAAAGTCTCATGAAAAATACTGGAAGTACTGGAAATCCATAGATCTCCAGTACACTGAAGGTCCAGTCACTGTCTATATAGCATTAGAGTACCGCTTTTGGCTACGGTTTTCATTCACTTTGAAGCATGATTTGTCTTGAAGATTCAGATGAGCCTGGCTGATCAGTTTCAACAAACACGAACCAACAAAAGTTAGTGCTTCTTGTAAATCTCCACTAACCGTCCAAATTCAAACACTTCGGTGTTATGTAATACAGCTGTGTAACCACACTTTTAAGTAATTCGATCGAATTCAGTTATGGATGGCCGCTAGACACCCTTTTAATCAGTAGTATATCCTAGGTCTAATTAATTTTCTTTCTTTCAGGTGTATCAGTGAGTTTTTTTTAAGAGACCATGAGTTAGGCTGCATTAGCGGTTTTTATTCGGAAAACAAATCCATCTACGCTTTCCACTCGACAAAGGGATCGCTTTTGCTGTAAGAACAAGTTTGATAAAACATTATCTGATGCAGATAAGTCCACCTAACTAGTTTCGCCAGCCAGTGAGTTTACCCATATTGCACCTTGTTGGTTGTGTTCAAATACTGGACGCCATGGTGTCCAGATTCTGATTTAAATACTAGCACTGAATGCCTTCACTGGTAAACTTGAAGTCACTATGCATAAGGCACTCTGTAATTTATCCCGTTCTATTAGAATTGGCCATACATACTTTCTAGTTACCGTGCAGATCCTGCCGTGCGGCTCTACTGGACACTATTTGATTAACTGCTGCCAGTCTTTTGGATAAACCTGCTGAAGTAAGAAGGCGTCTTCCATGGCACAGCTTCCTTGTAGTGGCTTGCAGTGGAACCCATGATATGCTTTTCACCCTATTTGAGACTCGTCAGCTGTTTATGCCTATGTGCCAGTGGATAACTGTGTTCCCACTGAGACTGGAACCCAGCACCTATCACTTCAAACGCCAGGATGTTACCCACAAAGCTGTCAAGGCATAACAGCCACCCATTGTACTACGGGTGTGAGTTGTCATAATTTATCGGTACTTGTGGTTTCCCGTTGTTTTACCAGAAAGAGCTGGTCGATCCCTGTTGACGCATTGACTCCCGTATGAATTCCTTACTGATACAATTTTCTTAGTAGTGGCTAGCACTGGAATCAAGGACGCAGGTTTCGTCCTACTTAGGATTCGTCAGCCTGTACCCCAGTGAGTGATGTTATTCCGACTATACTCAAACCCCGCATCCACCACTTCAAAGGCCAAATCTACTCAGCTGTTCAGTAAACGATGCAATCATACGTGAAGTAATGCATGAAGGTCACTTCTTGGAGAAGTTTACACTGAAGATCTTGCTAAACAACAACCCAACCCGTGCCAGTAGGTAGTCGAGGTCGGTTAACACAAAACTGTTAGATGTTCACGCATCAGTTACACTAGAAAATCTATTTATAAAAGTGACTGACTGTAAATTATTCCCAAGGACAGTTATAGCATATCCTGTAACCGTGTCAATGAAGTATGATCAGGTTAACTTTTAATTTATCACACAGCATGCATGGAGTGCTCAAATGATAAATAATAATAATAATTCATGACAATTTTATTGATAAACTCAACACACCTGTATCCGGATTTTTTTCTCTCATAACAGATAGCGCAGTTGTTGCACAAGGTTACATCCTCCCTCTCACCTTAAATTTCAGAAATGATCTAAAACGTTTATTTCGCCAAAAATGTATGATCAATTGGCATGAAATTATAATCTTGATTGCGAAACGTTACACCATCGTTTAATACACCATTGTTAGGGCTACAACCGTAAATAATTGAAGCAAGCTGATTCCACACACGTACTCTTAACTAGAAATTGTATAGGTGATAAATTTCAGCGACAAAATTCGTAGAATATGACAGTCGTCGAGATCTAACAGACAGTAGTCCATCACCACTAAATGTTTGAATGAAAATATGTTTATAATAACATGTTTAACGTTCTGCTCACATTGAGAGCAGTTAAAGATAATCCATTTACAACCCCAAATATTAACGCATTGAAAAGTACTCTGAAAACGACAAATCTGATTGGTTGGGATCGTGTAAATAAATGAAGTAGGAGGGTGGGTATTTTAGCAATAGGCTGGTGAAAATTTATCGTAAACACATATCAATACTCCTTGAAGAGGATACTTCTTGAAGCCACTCTGAGAGTGACTTCTAGTAACAGATGTAACTTACTATTACACCTGGAAGATTCAATCTCTTGGACGTTCACTTCGGTGTTTAAATATATTTTAACCTCTTCATTGGGGTTATTTATACAGGACGCACCACTGAAACTATTTCATAGCTTGCCAAAGAACACCTTTTAGTATGGCTAGCGAAAGAAGGGGGGAGGCAAATAGCGTTACAAGTTCTATTCAGTCCAACCTAATTTACTCTGGTCACAATGTAAATATTAAGTATGCGTTTCAGTAATCCACAGGATATCGAACTGAACAGATGTTCATATTATTTGTACCAAAATTTAAACAGCAGTGATCTGTTAGTTATTTTTTAACTGATATCTAAAAGTTCATGCACGGTAACAGGAACACACACAAAAGTATATTCAAACAACACTGAAAAACTTTTGTTTTATACCGTTTATCTAGTAAGTGGCAGGCCTCCAAACTGAAGTACCGTTCAGGCTCCATTAGTAAAACTCTTGGAGATGAGATTTCCTGAAGTTCTAGTGAGAAGTCGTTACCAGTGAGGCAAATCAGATCTAATGTGAAGACGAATACTTGACAATGGAATTGGGTGAAGATCGCGTTATGTGGACAATAAGGATGCGGACCTCAACGCGGTAGCTCAGTAGCAATACCCTCACCTTGAAACGTGAAGGTCCTGGGTTCGACTCCTAGCCAGATTGTGGGTGTGCGCTGTTGAGGAGTCCCACACCAGGACGAAAAAGCTGTTCAGTGACCCCAGGTTTCAGTGGTTCTCCAACTGATATCAGTTCGTTATGAATACCACCTTGAAATACCGCTGTCATAAAATAACTACGGTGCAATTAACTCATTCAATTCACTTAGGAACTGTCTTCAAAAATTGATTAGTTTTTCCATTGGCTATTCATGACCTACTTAGTGTGGTGCGGAGATTAATCACTAGTTTTCGTGCACTTGGCTTCATACTACTGAAAAATCAGTGACAGAGTATTGTATTGTAATATAACACCTACCTGTTTATTTTATTACCATGAGGCGTCTGTGAAATGAACCCAACTGGTAACATTTCTCTTTTAAGTGTTCATTTCAGAATATTTCAAGAGCGAGTGGATATACACACACTCTTCGATTTCGAACATTCTATTCCATCAACTCCAAGTGGTAAGATGACTGAACTAAACATTTTGGACATTTTTAAATTGTAATACCTCTATTCAAATCAGCTAACAAATGTAAAATGACTCGTTATTTATGAACACTTGTAATTTCCTGTTGCTGTGCAGGTTCAAATTGTTTGACTTCTTTTGGCAGATGGGCTTCTGTGTGAATATTTTGATTGTGCTTGGATAGTTATTAGGTTGTAGTTTACTTGATGGCTACCAATGGAACCCAAAACGTATGTTTCGTCCAATCCGGGACTCTTCAGTTGGATGTACCTCCACCCTAACGAGTGGTGGTGTTTCCAATGAAACTCTAACTCCACACTCATCCTTTTAAACTCCAAGACAAAAAAGCCACCTTTTGTGCAACAGGTATGAATTTTTGCATTTATGGGCGCTTTCAGTTTCCCTCTGTTACAGTGGATTGGATCGCTCGACGTTTTTAATTGAAACTACGAGCGATACACAGAGATAGAGTGAAAGACGATATGACTAACTCTGTCAATAAAAATGCTAATCAGACTACAGTCCATGGTACTTAGTTCATCGAAAGCCAAAGAAAAGCAGTGAAATGAACATTTTAAACTACTCAATAAAAAGTTTGTTTCCATTATTTCTTTTGAGCCAAATTTTAATGCTTGTACTAATTATCCCATGCGTTTACAGTAATTCAGGAGTATTGCCTATGTTTTTGGTGGAAGTTGACTTCTAAGGGCTCTTTTTACTGAAGTGAATGTTTCAGTTAAAATAGCCCATGAAAAATTGAGTATTAATTGAAAATGTGTGAGATAGCTATGGTTTGATAGGTTGATCCTAATATGTTGGAGTGATTATTGCAGTTGAAGCCGAAACCTAAACAGTAGCAGGAAACTTAATCCCTGGTCTAAAGCTTATTGGTTTGACACTCTACCAGTTGAGTAGTGAGACTCATGAATATGATTAACAGCCTAGTACACACCTCAGAAATGAAAATCCAACTGAAATATGATCGATAGCTGCATTCAATAGGTTATCTGGCAGAATGCCATACCGGTAACCCAGAAGTGGCTGCCGCGACTTGGGCTTCCGCATGAGCTTCAGTTGTGATCTCATTAAAGTAATGTTCTTACTCCATCAAGCAACGCATAGGGTAAACTGCATATATTCAAAACATTATCAATGTTGATGTCACCTCGAAAGTCGTGCATGTAGTCTGCCGAATTTCCTAGTATCATCTTTGTTCATAAAGATAAATCTGATTTGCATTGGTTGCTTTTTCAAATTCCTCTGTACATTCTTGAAGCCTGGTGTTGACTGTTTGTAGACGGTATGTGTTCATGGCAGATATCGTGGCTCAAGATGTGTCGGGGGCGGGGGTCACTATCAACCATTATTATAAGTACCGTAAAAGATTTGAAATCAGTTGAACGTTTCTGTTTGGATAAACCTGAACTGTAGCTCAAATAGCTGATTTCCGTTGTCAAAAACTTTGACTCAGAGTGATGGAGATCGAAGTCATCGAAAGATGTGTTTCTTAAAAGTACCACTTAATGAGTGTAAATAGACAATGTTTTTTCATAACTCGCTTCGAAACTGGTAATGAATCTGCTATCGTTTCCCAATGCATAAAATTAAGGCTAACAAAGGTTTAGATGCTGAGTGTTGATCGAAGGTGAAATGGAAATCTAGTCTTGCGCAGGATTCGAACCACAGATCACTGGATTTTTAACCCAGTGCCGGTTCGAATCCTCCAGTGGCCCAGATTTTCATTTCACCTTCAATCATCACTCATTATCAATACAGGTCTGCTAGATCACCATATTCTCAGATAATCAAGATGACCAACTAAATTTTTATTGAGAAATCATGTGGTGTGTTATTACTTTACATTGCGAGTATTGATCAAAATACTGGAGGACACTAGCCGCTGAAACTGACTTTACTTGTTCAGCTTAGCTGATTAATGGGTGTATATGTGTGTGGAGGCGGGCGGAGGAGAGAGGGAGAGAAGCCACACTCACACTTTACCCCATATTTAAAGAATCTTTCGCATCCTGTTTACTTCAAACACACCTGAACTGAATGTTTACTGACCGTAAATCAGTATTCATTTCCACCGAAAACACCACAGAAGCAAGCAAACAAATATTTATTTACAAAAATTACATGATTCATTGCCTACAAGTAAGTAATAGATAAATAAGATGGGGTAAATATGACCCAATTCACGTCTCACCCTCTTCATGAATTAATTCCTGTGTATTTCTTTTTTCCGCCTATAAAATACTATGGCTAATTAAAACCCGGTGGCCGTGAGGACAGATACCCAACGGTGACACTGGGTGGCAGAAGTTGGAAATATGGACCACTGGATTACGACCTAGTGACTTAATGATAACGTGCTGGCTGAGGAACGTGAAGGTATTAAATTCGATCCTCAGTGGAGTGGGATCATGTGTGAGCACTCCTGAGGAGTCCCATACTAGGACGGAACAGCTGTTCAGTGCTCTCAGGTTTTCAATGCTCCTCCAGCTGATGTCAATGATGAATACCTACTTGAACAATCATCACTGAATCCCCCACAAATCCCCAAATCTAATTAAAAGAATACTTTTTCATCATTTATCTGTTCAATGTTTTGTCAGATGGCAGAAGATTCAAAGTCTTATCTTAAATTAACAAGAGTGACTTTAAAGGTCACTTGGCCAACTGCAGAAATGACCAATCAAGCTTCGACATTTTACCTAAAAAAATACTTTTACAGAAAATAAAGGAATATAATTAGCTATCTCATCAGTTGCTGTAATTTACTGAACCATGAAACGTGCACAATACTACTTTAATTAGCCAATCAATAACCATAGACAAATTTCACTGTGTAACTTATGCCATGTAAATAAGGATTCTTTTCTATTTCCTTAAGCCGATTATTACATAAGAGTATTCTTTGTTAGCTAACATTAGCAGATGATGTGTCAACTGTGATTGTAGTTTTTTAAAGCTGTTTAGTTCTTTAGACTCTTCACTGTGTCTTGGTTTTGTTCAGTTAACTAATTTACGACCCATTCGGCATTCAAGTCACTCTAATCAAGTTACTGAAACTTGTAAATGGTTGATATGGCTAACAGCCAACTGTTTATCCCACTATTTTACAAGGTAGAGGCTTAGAGACACTTGTTACAGTAGAATCATTCCCTAAATTCTTATAAGATGTACTAATTTCAGCCAAAATAAATGGAGAGGTCGAACAACTCGATTCAGTATAGCGACTGGAAGTTAAAAGTGTCAACATGGGATAACAAATGATACTCGTTGCACGAAAGGTAGTTCTCTTGCCTCAGTGATCTAGTGGATAACGCTTTGGTAATTCAAAAGACGGGTACTAGGTTTCAGTTTCAGTAGGAACACCATCGCTCACTAAGGTGAAGACACATCAACTGAGGAGTCCCAAATAGGACGAAATGCACGTACTGGATTTCAATGCTAGCAGTAATGTAAAGTTCAACACAAATAAACGTATAAGTCTGCCAGCAACATATACGAAATGATGGAAAAGTTTTGTAGCTCAGGATGAGGATGATGATGGCTTGGTGTTCTCCAAGCTTTGACATTTTGTTGTGCCGCAGTAAAAAATAAAGCTACTCTCGAGTGAAAGCTCTCCGCCTGACAAAGTTCGCCAATTTCTAAGCACAGAGAAGCACTTTGGGCTCAAATGATTTTGAAATGTTGGAAAAGATTTGTAGCTCAGGATGAGAAGGGCGAATAGTAGGATTGGTTGGTTGGATGGTTGATCGAATATTTCGGTTTACCACATCTTTAATCCGTTGTTACAATGTATAGTTGTAAGATATCCTAAATTCACCCCTTAATTTAACACTGTGCAGGGAGACAGTTGTTCACTTACGGTTTTCCCTGAATGTCAATAAGCCTAATTAACTTAACACTGAGGTGAAGTGTATTTCATATCAGGTATTTAAAACTCACTGTCAAAGCACCCTGAATAGGAGTCCTCTACTTGAAGACACGTGGTAGATAGATGAAACCTGCAATCTTGAAAAAACTCATATTCTCGAAGACATCTATCGTTTGATTATTGGCCTCAAATATTTTAATCCAAACATAGTGTATTCCTGTTGCGTCAGCTGTTTGAGTAGCCATATATTGTAAACGTTTTTCACGGACTTTGAATAGCATGTAAATGACCAACTAGTGATGAATTCACGTAAATTATTTAGTTTCAGGCATATTGCTATGTGAATGGTTTGACTTCAAAGTTCATTATTTTGGTATTTATAATTCCCAATGGATGTAAAACAAGACGAAGTTGTTTCAACTGACGTTTCGCGATTACTTAGTGCTAATGGCTTTATCAAAGCTATGATAAACCAGAATTTTCAATATCCAGGTTTATATATGATAACTAGATTTGAGCTCTTCTGAATGAATGATTCTTCGTTGTGAAATAGCTGGCATTTTTCATTCGACTTCATGTGAAGAGATTCTGCTATGAGACATTCTTTATAACTTCTAAAGTCATTCTGAACAATCTCGATAAAATCAAAGTCGACCTTGTTACCCAACATTACAGTGTGCAGAGCTGTGGTTGAAGTATTTTCAAGGTTTTCCAGCTTTACTGGATCTCTAAGAGATCAGACAGTAGCGTTTATCTGTTCCTTTTTTACAACTTCTATTCCACATGAAGTTTTTCCTATGTATATTGCATCTTAGTCTTAACATTTCGTCTCATAAACACAGTTGGATCATGAATTCAGAGGAATTTTTTATTCACATGGACTAAGACACTCTGCAATCTGCTTGATGAATCTGATCTAAGATATGGGACCATTCCGAGATGGATGTTTGTGTGACTCATGATTTAAGGGTACGTTTACGATCTAGTTTTACATTATTTTCTATTTTGTGAATGAATTTTGCCGGATGGTTATTCATTTTGAAAATCTTGTTCACATACCTTAACTTCTTAACTAGTTTATTTTCAGCCATTATTAGAGTATAGGCATTCCTCAGAATACTGGAGGAGACAGAGACCTTCGCACTGATGAGATGTGATAAAGTAAAATCTAAATATTTATTTAAATATGTTGCTTCCCTGAAGATGGACCTGCTCGGATGTTCATCTTTCCCTTTAACTAAACAATCAAGGAAGAGAAGTTTACCGTTGTCTCATTTGTAAGGTTGAATATATGAAAATAACCACTATTTCAGTCGATAAGAATGTAAGTGGATTCCGACCCAGTGGCTCAATGATAAGGTGATGACCACTGAAACTGAAGGTAATAAGTTCGATCCCTGTCGGGGTCATAATTGCGCACTCCTGAGGAGTCCCATATCAGAACGAAACAGCTGTCCAGTGCTCTTAAGTTTCCAATCTTCCTCCAAATGATGTTGATCCATGATGAATTCCAACCTGAAATCAATTAATAAACCTCCACAAATCTTCAGATAGAATAAGACTATAAATTTGTGTTGACTTATGTGAATAAAATCTGAATCTCAACGAATTGAGGTAGACAGAGTATGGATCAGTGTTGACTAGTCAACTCAAATAAAATGTATTTGCCATTATAGGAAGTATGGTATCGATGTTTTTTAGCTTACCACTTGAACTAACTGACCTTGTATTGTTATGCAACTTATGTGTTAACCAAATGGTACTTTATGGTTCCTTTACGAATAGCTGAGCCTCTAGAAGTCATTGGCACCTGGATGGCTAACATTACTTCATTCAGTTTAGCTCTGTTTCCCTCCTAATATGCAGCGTCAGCTGGTCCACAAATGCAGTAACACTAGTGAAACCAGTTCATGTCAAAAAAGAGTGGTAAGAAGCCATTTTATCGACAACTTTCAGTCTAGTTCATGTCAGAAAGTCAAACATTCCCACTGAGATCTTAAGGAGATGATAACAGTTAGTTTACTGGGTGTTTGCATATAAGGAAGGATCTATCCACTTCTAGCTTGTTGATGTTTCTTCATTTCATTTTTTCCTGTAAGCTTTCCATTCTTGAACTACGAGAGTCTGGACTGATGTAAATTATAAGATATCGTATGTTTAACTTCATTTCTCACTAAAGAGTAACTGCTTCCATGTTGTCGATTACTAAGTCCTGATTGAATTCTATCAAGCTAGGAGACTCACCATCGTAGTGTACTTTAATCGATATGAGGGGATTGAAGACAGTTGGTAAGAAGTCCTATTTGACCTCGATTTCCTGCTTTTCGGTTCTTGCCAGTAAGGTTTCTTTTCGACTTCGAGGAAACTGATATCTCTCCCAGGAGATTCGAACCCGCGCCACCCACTGTTCTAGTCAAAGATTTTGCTACTGAGATTTTACTACTGATTCGCAGTAATGCCTCTGACTCTATCACTTAGTGACATGGGTTCGAACCTCTGAGAGTACATATGTTCCCTCGAAGTTGAAGATATAAGTGAACCACTAACAACTACCTAATAACTGACAACTGTTCTTTTCTAACATTGAAAATCCCAGAACTGTACACTGTCACACTTTTGCTTGGTGAAAGCCAGGATATTTTAACTACAGTTGGATCATTGTACATCTGAGTTGGTTAAGTCCCTTACTGTTTGAGATACTTTTTGACATAATCTAAGGTATGTTCATTTGTCTTCCAACCTCACCGTCTTTCAGTAAAGAATTCAGCAAACTACCTATATAAAGGCAGCCACTAAATTTAAGTAACCGGTAATACAACAGTATGAGTTAACACTGAGTGACAGATTAATCCGCATATTTAAGAGAGAAGACTAAAGCCGACAAACAACCAAACTAAGAGGTAGTTTCGGCTTAACCCTCCTCGAATAATACAGTTTTAATTTCAAGATAGAAAGATTAGCCAGGTTTGAATGTAGTTTTCATCACTGACTCCTTTATGTGACAATCGCATGACTGAGAGATGTGCAACCATCACCTCTGTATCGCACCAACTGCCTAGCAGTGTCCCATTCCAATCTATATCCGTCGTACAAGGAGTAGTCTGAAGAATAATTCTGTGGCGTTTGAAACGATGGCTCTTAGGTTCGAGTTTGGGGAGTAGGCAGGTACATCCACCTGATGAGTCCCAAATAAGATGAAACGTGCGTTCTTGATTGAACTTATAGCTACAACCCGTCGTTACTAGCAAAACTTATTGATGAAAGAAAAATTGTGAATTAGCTTATCGGTTATAATTGATATTCTCTTGGTGGAGCACCTTGCCCACTGTTTTTAGTTTGAGTCCTGTTATACAACAGGTTCTCTATAACTTTCAATTTCTATTCGGCTACTTTTTATCAAATTGTTAGGCTTAGAAATACTCAGCATGTTAAAATTCAAACATTCATTACCTAAACTTTCACACCTAATTAATTGATTCATTGCATCAAACAGCATGTAAACATGGAACGCAAAACAAAACCCCAGAAAAACAAAGTTTTGCAAAACATGAGAGCATGTATCCTTTGAAAAAAATGTCGTATAAAAGCTACTTAAAAATATTTCATAGATTAATCAAGCTGCTTTTCGAGAAAAAATAATAATATTTCCACATTTTCAACATCCAATCAAATTATTTGGTAAGAATTTCAATACAGATGTATAGATGAAAAAGTATGCTTCTCAGCCAATTGGAACAGAAAATTTCAGAGTCGACTCACAGACACCTGGTAATGAAATTAGTTTCATGTGGGTGTGTCTCATCTTCATATGCCGTTTCCCCTATGCCCTATCTTTATATTCTAGCCTTATCATCAACATCATCGCCGCCTTCAAACAGATTCATCTCCAACCTAATCATCATTCTTTGAATACTGCCACTGTCGTCAGTCTTCGGGTCAACAGTAACCAACCAACTTGCTGATTACTGAATTATCACCAATTCTATCTTGTCTGTTGAATGGATATGCATACGTGAAACAAAAACATTTTTGAAGTAAAAAAATCTGCGGACAGTGATACTGATAACTTAATTTTATGACAAAAATAATCCCATACTTCGATTTCAGAATGGTACAAACATCTGTTCTACACTTTACCACAGATAATTTGAACCAACGGTGAGTATTGTCTCGGTTTGTATTTTATACCGAAAAAGTCTACTGTTTGAATAGTTTATTTTCATAATTTTTATTATTATCTCTTGTTACTTGTTATTATTAAGTAGTATAAATTCAGCTCTGAATCTAGTCCCAAGTTATCGTTACGCGTATTCGGTAATTTAGGGGTAACTCAATGTAATAAATGAAGTTTTCATGCACTGAGTTAATTTATGTAGCTCAGCTGTCATAGCGAAGTAAAGAGGCTGGCAGTGAAATCAAGGATGCTATTTTCGTCTTATTTGGGGCTGGTTAGCCGGATGTACCTGCATCCTAGTAAGCGACGTTTTTCGTACCTAGACTCGAACCTAAAGCACAATCCTTTATAAACTCATTGTGATACATTGGACACTCATGATTTGTATGTTTAATTACTAAATTTATCCATTTAACCATTTTCTGGAGTAAGGTTTTATCCCAAAACGTGTCAAAGACAAAAACTGATCTAGGAATTTGTTTGCAGCTTATAGTATTCCAGCTTTAGGAACCTGTATATTTCTAGCCATATTCCTATAATTAATTGGGTAAACAGACAAGTTTCCTTCTACAACTTATTCATTTACTACTTGATAAAATTTGCCCATTAGAAAAATGCCGTGTTTGTTAATGCGAAGAGCTGCTTAGTAATTGACGCACCTACCAGAACTTTGAACCTCTTCAATGTTATCGCGAGTTCAGAATCTTTATTCATTCTGAAAAATTTTACATGTTGACTACTCAAAAACACATAAAACTGAACATTATGCAGCATAGTGTTGAATTATTCCTCAAACCGAGTCACTTAAATGATGAAATTTAGTAAGTGACGTCAAAAGCCATCCTAAAAACTGTCGAGATAACCAATTACGTTCCGTTATTTTATAAATAATGACCATCCCATTCGAAATACCGAAAACTGTACGGTCATCTCAGCACTAGTCAGGTTGGCTTTTCAATTCACTCAATTTAGTAAGGACTGATATTTGAATAAGAACACTTCCATTAACACACTTGTCATTAGATACACTGAATGATTACTGATGTATACAAATTATAAGCAAATGAGTTAGATTAAGCAAATAAAGTGCAAAAAGAACAACGAAACATTCACTGAACTCCACAAATAGTTTTGCTTTTTGTTCAAAAAAAGAGGTCACAGCAAAGATAATTTCTTTTACGACGATCCACTTCCACAAAATTATATTTGTGGGTACGTGCGTGGTGACAGAATGTTTTAGTCAAGGAAGTTGTGGTCAAAGGTCCTTGGTTCGATTCCCAGTGGGTGGGGTTGTCAGCGCACACCGCTGAAGTGTCCCATAACAGGACAAAACAGCTGTCCAATGCTCCCAGATTTCCAATGTTTCTACAACTGATGTCACTCTATAATAAATACCAACCCAAAATCAATAAAATCCCCACATACTTCCAAATCTAGTTAGTCTGGTCCACATTGGTGTTCATCTTCAAGAGATGATTACCAAAGTTCCAATGAGAAGTCATGACCAGTGGGCTGAACCAGGTTAAATATGAGGATAGATACTTCGATGCTTTGTCGTGAAATTCTCATCACTAGGCTTAGTAACATCTTCAACACTAACTTCATTATGAAATGAAGCATATTCGGATATTACACAAATGTTTAGATAGTGTCTTTATTGACCTTGAATGTTGTCCAATTTTAAGTTGGGGAAAACACTCTGATTACACCTTGACCTATTTCACCTTAAATTCCCTTTATAATCTCGTCATTAAATATTCTTAGTTGGAGTGAAATTGTTCTGTTTGTTGTTGTCACTCTGTGCATCATTATTGATTTGTCAGGTCAATTTACCCTTGATTGATAAATCCTTCACTTCTTTATGAAGTTAGTCCTGAAGTTGTCATTAAGTGTAGTGATGAAACATCCAGAACAAAATATCAAAGCCCAGAGAATACCAAACCACCGTCAAAGAATAAGAGGTTACAGTGAAGATAATTATCTTCTCGATGACTCATTCTCACAGCTGTACATTTGTAAATACGTAAATAAGATAATAGAATGTTGCAGAGAAATTTCCTGCTCAAGGTTGAACTTCATTAACAGGTATGTAAAGAGAATGGAATGACATTGCTTAACACAAGACATGATCTCAGTTTCTATAAAATGCAGTGAACAGTAAAATTTGATATCAGGTAAAAATAAATAAATAAACATTTAGTATACTATAAACAAAATACTAGATGAAAAATAAACAGAGGTGCATAGTACCAGATTAAGACCACGGTAAATCGAGTGTTTGTACAGGGTTCTCTTGAATACACATCTGAGGTATGAAGCTCTGAATTGCCGAAGCTTCAGCTGCATATAAGTGTACAAACCTCATCCCCCTTTTTAATGGTATAGCTGGCCTTTGTTGACAACTTTGAATGAGGTTTCCAGAGAAATCAGATGCCCATAATCCATAAGATGTTGCACAGTGGTGCTGGAGGTGGTTTTGTGGTTAATCTTCTTTGTATCTCATAGGCAGAAACAGAAATACTTTCACAATACAACTATTATCTCTTAGATAAAATATATACGATTAAAACTGTTTACCAAACCAGAATGACTATAATGATCAGTCACAATCATTGGGCTTGTCTAGTTGCCATTGTTTCTTCATCATTGGTGTCATGTATTGTATTTTGAATGAAACAACCAGTTGTGTGAGCATTAATCCCAATGATCAGTTCCACATGTTTCAGCTGGTTTCATAGCTGTTTTTGACTGACATAGATAGCAAATTGACTTTCAAGTTCGGAAGTATATAAGTCTGTTCATCAACGTCAAATATTGCTCCACCCTCCACTTGACGTAACAGCAGTCTCTGTGGAGTTATAATGTTCTTCTTCAGACAGACAGGCTGCAGCATCTGGCAAAATTTAAAGTCATCTATCTTATATTTTGTCTTAGTGGGAACAACAATAGTCACTAGAATTCAGGTGCATTCAACTGATGTGTTCCAAATTGGACGAAATTCACGTCCTGAATTCCACTGGTGGCCAATATTCATCATTAAGCTCCACTTCGATTACGAATCACTTTACCTTCGACTTAGCCAAATTCCTTTGCAAGTATTAAAATGAAATAAGCGCGGGTTTACACTTGTGTATGTGTGTGGCTGGGGAGAGAGAGAGGAGAGTAAATTAACTCTCTGATCGGAAATGAATTTCAGTACACAATAATAATTTTTCCCGTTTTTCGACATTATAATTACAATTGATTTTCTTCCGTAGAATCTTTGCTTTTATTTAATTCTTTTAGTTGAAAAATGTTTCTAAAACAAATTTAGTGCTTAGGAAAAACATACTGTTTCCATCTTGTAATCTAATATGTTGGTGTATTATTACTTCCAGTCTGTTTCATTGCATATCCACAGATATAAGTAAACAAATAAGTGTGAATATGCCCCCAGACAACACAGTACCCTCTTTGCTGAAGTTTTCGACTGCAGAACTAGTTGTTCATACAAGAATAACTGAGTCTGAAGAAAAGCCGTGGGACTCGAACTAGTAAGGCGTAGTTCGAAAGCAAAAATAATCACGTAAACTGAAAATCTAACGCCGAAACAATGTATGTCATTTGCACAATGCTCAAATTTCTTTCTTTTACAAACCAAATTTAACTCCAACTTGTTTTGTATATCTAAAAATGAACATTAATTTTCGTCTAATTCTTCACCCGTCAGTGTTAGCTAACAAGTTTTTAATACTTACAGGTAACACCATCATAGAATTACAACATTCCTTACTGAATTCATTTTAATAAGGGGATGAACTAAAAGCAAAACATAGACGTTTGAGGAGTTAAAGTCTGAAGCTCATAACAGGGTTCCGGTTCGAGTAGCCTGTGGATTGTCAGGCTTGGCTGTTTTAAGCATCACCGAGAATTAATAAAGCCAGTCAGCGAAAGCCTGGTTCTCTCAGAGAGTCTTGGTGAATGATAAGAATTAGTTTTTAACAGTGCCGATGAAAGGCTATCGTCCTTCAATGGCTAAATGGATGACTCTTTAGCGTTGGAAGCGATGGTTATGAGGTTCTAGTTTCACTGGGAACAATATCACTCACTTGAGTGCAGCTACATCCGGCTAACGAGCCCTAAATAGGATAAAACACCTATCCTGGATTCCACTACTAGGCACAACAAGGAAACCGTAGAAAACCCAGGGTATTTTAATCCAGTGAATATCTTGAATGGTTCTAAGGTGTGTACTCACTGAATTGTACCTAAAGAAGTTTCGCACCTGAATTACTGAAGCTGATGTATTCACCGTAGCAGTAGGCTCTTCTGAAAGTATCCAGCATACCTAAAATAGGCTGATAAACCGAATACTTTAGTAATGTACTTTTCTGTTGAATCTGTCCTGTCTTCGTTATAATGCATGATTTTGTATCTAGACTGATAAACACAGTAGAGCTGAATCTTTATGACGCAGCCGTACTTGTTTGCTAACACAAAGCCTAAATGTTAACTGATCGTAATGTAGGGACATGTTTATTGTTTTTGTAGGGCTATTATTATCACTAGTTTCTGGTGTTCTGTAGACAAGCCAACAGAATGGACAACATAAAGTGAGAAAACTCAACGTGGATCGTGTGCTTTGTTAATCGTTCGCAAACTGATCGTCCTATTTAAAGTATAGCAAGCGATGCAAATCAGGCAGCCAGATTCAGGTGATCCGGGCTGATTCTCTTCTATGAGCCTAATTTTTCCTGGTTCACCACTCTGCAACGAATGGACGAAACGGTCATCTGGTGTTCAGATCACTATAATCTGGGTGGGAAAATCTACAGATCAGTGTGAGTAATTTTCAGAGATTCATATTGTTCAACAGAACATGAAGTATCGGTCAACAATGATGGTCACTCGATACTTGGATCAACCCCAGTTGTTGTCCTTATTCACCGTATGGGTAACAGTTCACTGGATAATGAAAATCTGGAACTGAATGTTTGTCTCTTCTGTTCTTCATTACCAGGCTTGTTGTCCTACCACCGAAGCAACGACACTTAACAGTTGTCGTTTCGAATCCTTTGGTGGTACAGACATTTGTTCAAAATGTCTTCATTATGGAGGACAACATCAGTCTGTCACATAAAACTATTTCAAGTATTCTCATCAACAACAACCAATCAATCAACCTCCCATTTTAAACTAGATTGATTTGGAATGCGTCAAGAAAATGCAATTGATTGCTCAGCTGATGCTTTGGACTATCAGTTTATATGATCTATAAATAGGATGATAGGTGAATAGTGTTAAGCAGAGATCTGTTTCGCTCAAACGGCACAGCATCAATGGGGTAAAGTGCTCGTCACTGTTATATTGATGTTGGTGAATAGTAGAGGAATCCAGGATGCGCGTGTTGTCTCGTTTGGGACTCGCCAGATGGATGCACCTGCACCCCAGTGAATGATGTTGTTCCCATAGAGGTTATTTCAGCTGCTATCAGGGTGACCTTTAATTTCATCAAAAATAAACAATTAGGTTTCATTATTTCAACTAGAAAGGTAGGTTTTTAAGAAAATACATAACTTTTATTGGTTAGTGTAGTAGTTGTTGGGGTTGGGCTTTAGAGACACTCCACTATACTTCATGAGTATTAAAATTACAAGCAAATCACGTAAATAGTAAACCAAACATTGGATTTTTGTTGACTTGGAGTGATAGGACTAATTCAATGTATGCAAAAACTCTGAATATACTAAAATACATGGATTAAGGCACGAAGTGGCAAGATCCGCAGTTCCTGGTCAGAAATTTATGATTAATTCTATCGCATATCTCTTCAGAAAGCTAAATTTTCAGAATACCAAGTGTCATGTGTTTGGTAGCACTAGCAGTGAGGAGGGGAATGCGATTACCAGTAATTAATTAGTATGTCCCTAATTAATAAAGTTAACTAACCGATTTGTAGCATATGTTCTGCAATTTTTGGCTTTCGTTTATTGCAACACTGATCGTATAAAGTAGACTTAAAAGGTTACTTCACTCTGCCTTAAGTTCCAATGAGAGAGCAGGTGATAAATTCAGTGGGAATTAAGCAGAACCGAGTGAAAAACATGAATTCTTTTCATCGGGACTAGTAAACAACTTTCAGGTGTATGCTGTTTGGTTCTGAAGAGTGCGAAAAGATTTATACACAGCAGTGTTAAGTTCAAACCTCTTATGATTTAGTTCTCGAAAGATGATGTAGCTGTTCACATCTATCACCTGTTTGACTATTTATTCATACTAGAATCCCAACACTCATTTTTTCTTCGCAACAGGATGAAAGGAAACAGTAACTTTTCGGTGTCATTAAAAAGTACAGTATTTCAGCTTACAACTCATCATCATCTATCGGTAAGTATTCAAACGAAGAATAATCCAAAACCAGCCCGTCACTTATGCACCTAAAATCGAACATCCCTACCATAATAAGTGCTTCAGAATATTTCAAGCTTAAAGGGAATGCGTACTTCGGCTTCAAACGAGATCCGACCCCTGGTGGATTAAAATATTCACTGCTCAACTTCATAAAAACCGAATTTCAAACTGTATAATCCAACTGGTTTTCTTCTTAATCGAGTTAATTATTCATTTTCCTCATCATCGATTTGGTCACTGTAAACAGCTGAATTCATTCAAACGATTTCAACTCTGTTGACTGATCCGGATAGACGCATCCTGAATTGCTAAATATCTGTAATACTTTTATGTCAATCATTTGGTCAGTCAAAGTTGACGTAATCTAAAAATGGAAATGTACGTGTGTATGTCCATGTGCGCATATATTTATATATATATATATATATATATATATATATATATATATATGGACGCGCGATCACTTTTAATGAATTCTGACAGAAAGCATTCAGACGAGAAATGTTACAAGATGAACGAATTCATTTCGTTGACTCTTAATGCTTCCATAGTAAAACGTATGCTGTAATAACACTCGAGCATGTAATCCTGTTTCATGAAAATCAAGGCAGGTAAAGTAAAAGTTGCTCACACACACAGTATTACATCAAGTGGAACATGAACATCTTATGATGGAATTCAGGGGGGATATTTTGCAGATACAATTTATGGGTAGAATTGAGTTTTATCCACTGTGTTGATAAGTTTGACGGTATAATTCTCTTTTTGGCGAATAAGCTGAGATTATGTAACACGACTTAGCAACCTGCTAGAAAGTGTTTTGATTTATTTTAGGAGTATGGAAATACGGTACATTCATCAACCATTTGGAAGTAGAATTTCTTCAACAAAGTCGCTTATTTCTGCTGAATCATGTGTCTTGACAACTGCCGTTGAAATAGTTGAGGTGAAATGAAGCAGAGTCAACGGATTTCCATTCTTTAAATGATTGTATGCTCAACTGAGAGAACGTCTATCAAGTTAGATGAAAGGAATTGACGGAGAGGGTGACTTTGACCTACAGACAAACGAAAGCGCTTGGCTGGCAACTAAGCAGTCTTTTTGTTGTACAGTCCTGCTTTTATATGACACCTGAGAAAAGACTCTAGGTACGAAGTCACCTGCCTAATTACATGTCTGATTGTAATTAGTATTCACTTCAATATTTCTTCCGATTACGAAGAAAATTAATTTAGTTACCAAACTTCGCACATGACAAAAGTGTCCTAAGCATGTTGTTCATAGAATTTTAAATAAATTACATAACATTGCCCCTAGTTTAGACGTGAATGCATTCAACAGTGAAAACCTTTTTTCATCATTTTAGGGAATCTAGAAGATTTTCTCCCCAAATAGAACTGCACTTCTCTCCTGTTCATCAAGAATACTACATCTCGTAATGGGAATCCTTGTTAACCAGCATTCTTTCATAGTCATTCTAATATATGGTCATAATTGAATTCTTCGATGTCATTCTAGGCGAATACTGACAGTATACAAGATTCGTTCAGCTTTTCTGTTATAGTTTGTGAAGCCACATGGTTGACTGAACCAAAATGATTGGCCATCATTAGTTTATGGTCTCCTGTGCCAATATCACTATACTGCCAGTATTTTCACTTTTGATATTGATGATGGATAGTGGCTAACAGTAGAGTCTAGGATGCGAGTTTCTCCCTTTTCCGAGACTCATCAGCTAGATATACCTGCTTCCTACTCGGTTCAATCAACGGCGGAGATCCACAAGTCGTCACATAGAAATTATACCGTACCTGTCTCATAAAGCATAGATATTGTGACTTACTGGCCTTATGAGTAGCGATCTGGAGTTGGAAGCAGCTGGTCCCTGGGATCAAGTCTTAGTGGGAACAATGTCACCTACTAGGAGACAGGTACCTCCTACTGATTCATCCTAAATGAAATGAAAGGCGTGTCCTGAATTCCATCGCTAGCCATTAACCATTATCAATATCAAGATTTCAGCAGACTGAGCCTTTAATCCTTTGTATTCTTTCTCAAAAATACCTGCTTAGGTCGATGACAATTTCTATATATATATAAATCTCATATACTGATCAACCGAGTGACTTTAATTTTTATAAGTGTGGCTGAACGACCTATTCTTTAAGCTATCCATAAAACCATAAATTTCTACTGTGTATAACCCCCTTCATTTACTATATTTCATATTTAAGTCTGTAGGTTAATGGTATTTGAATTAAGTGGCTAGTAAATTTTTTAG
Source organism: Heterobilharzia americana (assembly GCA_944470555.2). Taxonomy (NCBI): domain Eukaryota; kingdom Metazoa; phylum Platyhelminthes; class Trematoda; order Strigeidida; family Schistosomatidae; genus Heterobilharzia; species Heterobilharzia americana. The sequence goes on from OX104128.1 coordinate 49,856,946, forward strand.
TAATTGAAACGCTGTTACCATGAGTATCCGTTTCAGTTATATATTGATGTAAGTGATCCAAAGGCATCATATCAACGTGTGATCTGGCAATATCTTTGGTTCAGGTTTCCATTACCCATAACAGCATATCAAGCAAGAAAGAACCAAAATGCAAGATAAATAAATACGAAAGAAATTGAATAAAACTGAAAGTCGTTAAAAAAGAACAAGACGGAATGAAACGACTAACTTGAACTTAATATGGAGAAATATCTGTGCCACTGAGGTCGATTCTCAGCCGTGTCACCTATACTCTCTAATGCCCAGTTTCTGTTAACACTTGGATCCCAGTTGCGAAGTCTAAACTAGCCTACTTGGCAAAGATGGATAAGCAAAGACTTCAAGGACTGATGCCATTTATTGTTCTAGCCACTTCTGACCCGGCTTCCACCGTGATTCTACTTCAGTTGGCATTATGTGATGAGGTAGACAGAAAGTAGGCATAGGTAGTACATATTTCAGCCATCTGAGTCGATTAAGGTTTAAAACCTCATCACCTGACTTACGTCCGCCTAAAACTCTACACATAAACATGACGTAGGGTTGTCGTTGATGTTATAGCTTGCGAATTACTGTCGCTGATTGGAACAAACTGACTGGCCACTATTGGCATATGGGCTACTGTGCCTCTATCTCAATGTTGCGGGTATCCGCAAATTTGACTGTATTCATAGACAGTGACCAATAGTGGAACCCAGGACGTGCGGTTCATCCCACATGACACTCATAAGCTGAATGTACCTGCACCCCACTGAGTGATGTTATTCCCACTAAGACTCGAACCCAGGACAAATAGTTCTAAACACCAAAGCGTTGCCCACTAGGCCAGTGAGTCATGACATCCACTCCTTGTATGACGGGTATATTACGGTGTGGTATATATTATATTATAGTCACTTATCGAAGGGCAAGTACATCCAGCTGACGAGTCCCAAATAGAACGAAACGCGCGTCCTGGATTCCATTGCTGCCCACTATCCATGGCTAATGACACAGTGTTTGTCACCTTTGAAGAGAACTCAGGATTCACCAGTGTAGTGGACCACTGACATAAAATGCTATAGAGTTTTTGAGGAGACTAAGATACCTTGTTTAGTATCGCTAATATTCCATCGAATCAACGATGACCACAACTGGCTAAGGACTTCACATCTTTCCCTTCGTCACTGACGATATGAGGAACCCGGAAAGCACAAAACATCAGTGTTCAAGTGTGATCAAATTCGTTGATCTTTGTTTCTTAGCATACTTCTAATCCAATGGCAAGATACCCAGAACGATGAAAGGAACTCCAGAGGGATCCCTGATTTCCGGATTAATTACAGAAGCAGTAATGCAAAGACTAGAAACCATCCTTTCACTGGTGGTCACACTGAAAATTTGAATTTACTATGTGGACTATACTTTAGTTATCATTAATAAAGATGTATTGGCAAGCGTTCACAACTTGACCAACAACTCTTTAAACGATATCAAATTCCCATTGTAGGAAGAGCCGGACAAAAGTCTATCATTCCTGAATGTCTAAGTCTGCTATGACCGTAGTACTATGTAATACTCTAAGAGCGATACGAGCCTAGCAGGCTACGAACGATACGAACCTGGGGCGCAAAGAATCGAGTCTAACCTAAATCAGAACGTCAACCAGCACTACACAATACCACCGACGCACGAAGACAAGAAGAGAGGACAGACTGTTGACAGACAGCGTTTTGCTATCTCAATAACGGTAAACACAGTTGACAGCGATGCTGAATATATACATTTCCAAATGACCTTGACAACACTAAATCCACATATTGGTAAAAATAGTTACCAACCAGAGTTCAAGTTAGGGTTGATCCTAGAACTCAGTACTCTATAAAACTATGTGAGTGACTCATTGGTGGTAACAGTTTATTTTGTTGAACGAGAAGTATTCACCGGAACTTAGGATAAACAGGATAAGCTAAAAATCCATCGTCTAAATATTTTGTTTTCCACCTTTGTGTACCACTCCAGCTCATTTGCTTCAGTTCCTGTATCTAGTGTCACGAATTAGTCTCAAAATATTACTTTCGTTGTTTTACATTTAATAGTCTCTCACTGAGGCAGGCGAATCTTAGTTTCGCACATTTTCAACATTCCGTGCTGTCCTCATTAGTGCTGTTGGAATAACCTGACTGAAGGCATACCATCAGGGAGCTGGGTTGGTGACTGTTTCTTCTGAAATAATTGTGTTGACTACACACTCTAACGTGGTTCTTTCCTTCTGGTAGGAAGCCTGGGTTGGTTCCGCACTTATCAGCAAAAGGTATATGAATCCATGAGGGTACTGAACCCCCTCTCAGGTTCTAAATGGCGTCACCAGCTAACGTCTATCGAAGTGCTTCATTATGGTGGTCACTGCATCAAAGAAAGACCAACAGATCTTGGTCAGCACATACGACTAGACAACATGAAATCCGTTACTCCGTAGCAACCAAATAACGAAAGTAATAATACTGGTTAGAAGTTTTTTCGTCTGAAATATTTAACTAATAACCACAAAAGTTATCTCACAACGATCTAATATTTTCATCCAAAAAAGTTACAATTTCAAGTATTTTAGCTTAGAAGCTAGGACGCTGATAGTAAATTCATTGGACAGACATGTGTATATTGATTGGTCACTGCAGGGTGACCAACCTCATGTTGTTTACTTCTGTGAGCTGACCAAATTCTATCAACGCGAGTTCAAATTTCAGGCGGGACTTCAGTTCCATCGAGGTTGAAGATACGCCTTGCTAACGAGTGCCAACAAGCACGAAACCTAGGTTCAAGGCTTCCTGCCTATTGTCTTCATCCAACTAACACAGATATGTATCACCATGATACTATGCAGAAAACAACACTAGATCCCAACTTTTAGTCATCTGAATGTTTTGTAGTATTGATTATTATTGCTAGTTACATTATTTGGAATGTATAGCGGCTTGTAAACCTTAGCGTATGTAAATGCTTCTGCTTTGACATATAACTCATGTGGAAAGGTAGCTTTCTCCGTGGAATGAAGAAACCGCATTAGTTATTTCAGTTACCTATAGGGTTCCCTTTTTAGTCAACTGTGAATATTTTCACCAATCTTATAAATGGAATTTTTAACTTCGCATGGAACTGGTGTGACTTCCCCCCTCCTCCCCCCCATATATATATATATATATATATATATATATATATATATATATATATATATATATATAAACGAATATTATCCATCCGCCATGATATACAATAAAAAGTCGTGTGTAGATTATTTGAATTTAAAAAATCAATAATAAAAGCAATAATCATCATCTAAAATAAAAACTTCATTAATCTAACATCAAATGACTACGTCCAATAATTAAATACATTGACAAAAGGTTTAAAATTCAAAAAAACGCTATGAATTTAAACACTTTTTATGATATTGATCAGTTGACAGAATAACTTTCCTGTCAAATACACATGTTTTAGTATGGTTTTAATATTGTTTAAAGTTGGACGCTTATTTTTTTGTTGATTGGTTAGTTTAACAAGTGTTAGTTAGTTACATGAGGAGCTCAATATAATAGCAGTAGAATATATTCAGAATTGATACTCGGTGATGTTTCAAGTAGAAATGAAAACCTTGGTCACAGCAGGATTCGAACCAGCAACCTTTAGGTCACATGCTCAACATAGCTACAAGATCTGACTCCTGACAAGGTTGTGACTTCAGTATAATCACCATGATCTTGTCAAACCACGGCTATCTGTGATACATGATACTGGTTACTTCAATATAGACACAGTTGATGAGAACGAGTCTTCGTAGCTTTTACAGGTTATTAGATGATAGTCACTGAAAATCAATAAATGTTGTATATCTAAACAGCTGTTGCTCCTGTTTTAACATTTTGGTAGCTTGTACACCGATGAAAAGTGATGTTGTTATGTGGCTAAAATCCAGTCTATATAAAGCCTCTTGTTTTGGACTAAACCGCCAATAATTTACAGTTTAGTTCAATTTTATGTGTTAATTGAGCAGCCTCTTAAATGTGACACAAATTATTGTTATCTTATATCAGTCAGTTAGTCTCCGAAGCCCTAACCTTTTCACTTAAACACTAGATAAGTACTAGAAACAGGTGTACTTCCAGTTAATTTCTGTATATTTTCAAGTACAACGTGAGGGCCAAGAAAACATACAGAGATTACGATGAGTTATCTGTGAACAGGAATGAGACGGAGATGTTTCGATGCACTTTCTTGTTGACGCTAATAATTGACTTGATTAAAAAGCTGTTCATCTTGCAAGAAACAGAAAGAATCAGTGAGTGGAAACCAATGGTCTCAAACCTTTAATTGATTCAATATTTCTTACAAACCTCGTAAAAGTTCCATGAATTAGAATAAAGATTCACAAATTGGAGTTTAGGCGCTAGAACTAAAATGTTGGGATTAGAGTTCGAAGACCGGAGAAACATTTGCTATCTTAGTTACCTACTCTAGGGTCTTCATGTCATGGGAACAGTTACCAGCTGGTGTTTAGAGAAACTCGGTCAAATCTGATCAAAGTTGACTATCCACATAGAGATAATTTTAGAAATCATCCTTTGTTTCAATAATATGGAGAATTAAGATTATCTAAACACTAGTTGACTGTCTGCTTTCTTGACCTGGAACCTACTCTAACTAAATCACTTCAAATACTTCGGTCTTCCAGATAATGGGGTTTTAGTCATCTGATTGGACAGTTTTCACTAACTTACAACCAATCAGATCTTGAGTTACCCTGAAGATGAATATCGTTTTACTAGTATATTTCAGCAGTGACACTTAATAAGCTGAATTCATGTGACTGATTACCCAGAACATTTCAGCATAATAAACCTCACCAAAATGCTATTTTTTAGTCAGGTGACTGAGTTAAAAACGATCGAAAGAATTCAGTCAGCACTTAGGACTGGATAAAATGAAATTGATTACTCGCTGGTGACTAAGAAGTCTAGCACACACCGGTCAGCCCGGTGGCAACGCCTATGAATTCAGCACTGAATGACTTGAGTTCGAATCTGTCAGACGGCGTCTGTTCCTTCTAGACTGCAGAACACGCTTTGCTGACGAATGCCAAGAAGTACAAAACCTAGGTTAAGAAGGACTCTTTATCGGTTGCTTCTAACCATCTAATAAACCCCAAAGTGTCGAGAACCATCACTTATACTTTTGGGTATTCATAATCACACTACTAGAGATGTTCACTTATTATTCATCTACATCTATAACCATTGGAAAATGCTTATGACCCCCAACCCTGCCTAGGACATTCAAATACCTTCCATCTTGCATCATAATCTGAGACTTTATCATTAATGTGGGCAGACAGGAGGTTAGTCTATATGAGACCGAGTAAGTTCTTAGATTCTTTCTTTCAATAAACTTTTGCTAAAGTTTACCATGTTTGGGATATTTATAATGATTTCAGTTATACATTACTGCTGGAAAGCATGAAATATTGGTTATTTATGATAGACAGCTCAAGTAACATCAAACAATAACCTTCCTCATTCTGAGCTACAAATCTTTTCTATCATTTCAGTTTTAAAAATCTGTTTAGCCTTATTCATGGACTTCTCCTCTCCATCCCTTTCTCTCTCTTTCCATAAATACCCGCCAACTTCTCACTACAATACAATTAAATGAATTTTGAAAACAAACACACTACCCAATGAACTTTCATGTCACACTAAAAATCTATAGTAGCCGATCATTTTAGTCAGCTAAGCAGTAATGACAACTGGGCATTGAACTTAGGATGGTAAATCCAAGAACTCTATGTACCAATTCAAAAACATTTTATATGTAGTGCTGAATTCCGAATCAGGTAGCGGGTGATGAAGAGCCAATTGTTCACTATTCCCTAGTTTTACATGCTATATCCTAGTGGCATCGATTTGTGATCAAACTCCCTTCAATTCTAATAATTTTTGTATCATTTAAAATTATTCAGTATCCATATACAGATGCATACATGCAGGAAAATAGCCTTCTGGAAGAATATAGGGAAATTGGGGAAAAAAGCATTCAACATATATATTGTTTAAACAATTGAAGGTCATTTATGATTCGTGCGAAATTTGAATTTATCTTTCTCTGCGAAAAAATCTTGACCATCTGATGAAATATGTGAGTATTACGTGTACTGTGTAATAAAAGGATAATAATGAATACAACAGCTTGCCTGAACAGTTTATAGATAGATAAGACGAAGAAAAGGTCACTGTATGATGAATTTAGGTTGATGAGCTTTTTTGGGAAAACAATTAGAGGGTAAACACCAACTAATATCTTAAGACTGATAGCTTTTGTAACTCAACTTGTTTCAAGGTGATTTTCACCAAATGCAAAGGTTATTGAGTGAATTGAGGTAAAATACGAGGCAGCGATTAACAAGAGGATATATATACTACTTGCTAGAGAACCAAATGAGTGGTCCAAAACCATTAAAACTGACCTACAGATTTCACGATCAAGATGTATCACCATTTCGACTATCTGAGAAAGGCGTGGTTTGGCAAGCTAGTATTTATTCTGGGTGATGACCACCCGGCGGTCACTGGCTCGAGTCTCGCCACGGTTCTAATTTTCATTTCACCTTCAATCATCATCCGGTATAAAATGTTTCAAGCAGTCGCTTTACTCAGTTGTCGAAGCACTGGTCACTGATGCAGACAAAAAGATTTTGACCAGAAAAAATTCCCAGTGGAAAATTGGGCGAAGGAAATGTTCTTTCCAATGAATCATTTTCAGCAGCTGTACAATAGTTTTTATAGTAATAACAAACAAACCGACTAGTCTATTATTGGCTAATAGGTTGCCATTAGGTCATCAAAACGGAATGTTCTAGAGCGGAGAAGTGTGTCGACTTCAGAGTTAGACAGTGATTGCGTAATCATGCTGTGTATGAGGAAAATATACAGTAAATTAACGTGATGACACAAATTCAATTGATATAGTGCTTACTGATGACTGGCTTCATGAGGTGGTTGCTGAAGTTCCGATGAGAAGTCGTGACTCGTGAAGCACACTTAGTGGCCATGAGGACAAATACTCAACGACGACATTGGGTGATGGTCGCGCTATGTAGTGAACTGACAGAAGTAGGAAATACAGACCGCTGGATTCCGACCCATTGGCTCAATGGTAAGGTACTGACCACGGAACCTAATTACAATCAATAATCTGAGTAAAGTAATGTGAGAATTTTAATGGGAGATCGGAGCCAATATGTTAAGGTGTGAGACAGTAAACCGCAAAGTATAAGTAAGAGTAAGATGAATACTGAAGCACTAAAAAAGTTCAAGAAAACATTATGACCTCGGTAAAATAAGAGGATGCACATACCTCTTCTGTACACACAGTCCCGTTTGCTAGCGCCTCTGATATGCATAAGTGTCGAATACATACTCCTTTCGAGCTGTTTGGTTTGACTTTGTATAGAATTTTGAAAGAAGGCTGTGAGGAAGCGATGTAACCAGAGTTGACCAAATGATCCTCCTCTGGACAGCCACGCAAGATGAAGGTCGGAAATGCGTTTGGAAATACTGAGACCTGTGTGACCTGCACAAGTGGCTCCACAAAAACAGGTAAACTGATAGACACACATGGATGTGGCCAAAAACGTCAGTTTGTTCTTCACGCTACCCTGGACTAACTTTTGGATGGAGAAGGTATTTCGCAGTTTAGAGCTGTAAAAAGTTTTTCCGAATGCTTTGGAGAGACGATTCATCAGTGTTTCTGTTGCATTGTCCCCTCTGAATTCAATATCCATGAATAAGATTCTCTTAGGAACAGTAAGGACTTCGGCATAATGTTTTTTACGACGAGTCTTGAGGTATAATTATTCTAAAGAAGTACTTTCTGAAGGCAATCTAACCCATCGTCTAATGTACCATTTGTGACAGAGCAGAGCAAATTAATGGGGCTCCTTTTTGACTCAGTAGCACCCAAATTTGGAAATGAATGCTCTGACCATTCTAAGTCTACTTCCTATAGACCTTTCCAAGGAGCCACCAGGTTTCCTCTTCAACAAGATATCAAGTAAATGGAATACTGAGTTGTGGAATTGATAGAGAGACGACTCTCATCGAACTTGAGAAAATTGGCATCAACACCAGTTCTCTCACCATAGATGATGAAAGTTTCATCCATATATCACTTGCATAAAGGGAATTGATCTATAATTGGACGTAGTACAGTATTTTACAAATCGATCATAAACAATGTGCTAGAAGAGGGCCCACTAGTGACTTCACTAGCTACCCCATCTTTTTGTCGATAAGATTCGTTAGTGAACCTAGATTTTGCATTAAAACAGTATTATAGGAGTAATTTAGTACGAAAAGCAGTTTAAGTGCTCAGACCAACTTAATTTGACTAGCTGGCCTGAATGGACTAGTTCACTATAAAATGAATTTTCAGTCTCCAAATTATTTACGAAGTCCTATGTCTGATTGAGCAATTATCACAGCTGAGATGTTTGGCAGACGCCAGACTGTTGTTTCAAGAGAGTGTTTGATGGAAAATAATCAGTGAATATCAAAAACTGCGACCTGTGAAATAGAAGTGTCATTAAGCACTTAATTAATGAAATTTTTAATTAATTTACTGAATTACCACACAGCAACATGAAAAGTTAGGAAGTACCAGTGCTGATCTACAGATTACTTTTCTTACATATCCTGTTTTATTTTGTGAAGCCTTGACAACGCCTATCATTACCTAAATTTTAGACAGAACTCAAGGTATGATAATTTACTTAGCTGTGACCAGCTGAAGAATCCAGGACACGCGTTTCGTCCTATTTGGGACTCGTCGGTTGGATATGCCTGAATCCAAGTGGTGTTGTTCCCAGTGAAACTCGAACCTCGTTACTCATCGCTTTAAACCCCAAAGCGTTATCCAGGTGCATCCGGCTGAAAAGTCCTAAATAGAACGAAACGTGCGTCATGAGTTTCTCTGCTAACCGCACTAAAGTAAATTATCATAATAAATATTCAAGCAATATCGCGGCATCCGCATAGAAGCCCTTATCCTAATAGTGGTCGAATAGTTCGACCTAGTTAAACAACGAATAATTACAAACATATCAACAAAGTAAGAACTCAAGATGTTTAGATCATGCGATGAAAAAGCTACGGCTGTCCAACTCTTCAGGAAGGAATTCACTGAACAATATTTCGTAGGTTACTTTTATCCACGATATATTTCACCTAATCTTCAGTTCCCATGAAAAGAATCGATATATAGTACAAACCTGGTGAGCTCCGAGGATCACAGCCTTCTTCCTATAACAAACAACCCTGTTGGGCATCATATCATGAATAAAGTGGAGTTCAAAGATTCTACTTACATCTTAAAACGGAAATATGATGGCTATGCCTAAAACTAATCGGTTACACAGTGGAACGTTGTTCACCTTGTTGAGGTTCGCTTGATGGCTTTTAGTGGAGTCCACGCCGCACGTTCCATCCAATTTCGGGCTTGTCACTTGGGTGCACCTGTACCCCAGTGAGTGATGGTGTTCCAACAGAGACTCAAACCCACGACTCATCACTCCAAACACCGATATATTATCCATTAGATCAATGAGGCACGTGAATCACCTCATATGCGAAGAATATCAGTTATGTGTGTATTGTTCTGTTGTCCATACAATTCAGTTCACCTAAAAAAGCATATCTGAATAGTTTATCATCTCGGACAATCACTGATTTACCGATACAAAAAATTTAATCAAAATTTTCATATCTTCATGCATCATAGTCCAAGTGAACTGAAGTTTTGTCGCTTCCAGTGACTTTTGGCATCACCACAGTGATGTGCACTGAATGGGACAAGATATGAAAGACTAACTACCACTTCACAGTATGCTGAAGTCAGCCAGCTCCACGTGGTTATGTTTGGGATTAGTCTTACATGATACTTTTGAGTACAATCTAATAAAGCTCAACTCACCATTAACTATGACGGCATATAAGCAGTTACTTTTAAAAGAACTATGTTAAGTCCAATTTGCAGGTTATTGCAGCATCATTTATTGATTTTAGGTTGATATTCGTCATGGACTGACATAAATTGGAGGAACACTGTAAACCTAGGGTCATTGGACGGTTGTTTCGTCCTGGTATAGAACTCCTGAGCATTGCTTTCTAATGACCCCGTAAGGGATCAAATCTAGTATCTTCGGGCTCCACGGCCAGCAATTTGACTCCAGGATAAATTACTGTCTGATGCTTACTAGTGACTTGCTTGCAGATGAGATTTCTTGGACTTCTAATGAGAAGTCATGACAGGTGGGATAAACTAAGTTGGATGTGGAAACAGTTACTGAACGAAGGCATTGGGTGAAAATCACGCCATATTGCGGACTAATAGAAGTTGGAAAATGTGGACCAATGGATCCCAACCCAGTGGCTCAAGGGTAACGTACTGGTCGTGGAACCTGAAGGTCCTAGGTTTGATCCTTGGCAAGGTCATGAGTGAGCACTGCTGAGGAGTCATGTACTGGGACGGAACATCTATCCAGTGCTCCTAGGTTTTTATGGTCCTCCAACTGACATCAGTCCGTGATGAATACCATCTTGAACCCTGTGATTAATCGACCATTTACTGGAAATTTTCTGCTAGAATAATCTACTTTATCAAGGGGAATGAATTTGAATACTGTTCTATTAAGTTCAGTAATAAATTATACTAAAAAATCCCTAGGATCGTTGGTTCGAATCCCGCCGTGGGCTAGATCTTCACTTTACCCTCAGTCATCACCCATAATCAGTACGACAAATCACAGACGTTCTCTAACTAACTCGATGATGGTTTTTCGCTTGTAAATATTCCTTGTTTAAAAACTCAAATGTTAAAAGTGCAGTATGTGAAAAATTTTCAACGTCTACATAATGTAACCAGTTTTTGTTGTATCCTGGCGCTTTCCTCCTCATCCACTACCACCCCACCCCCTCCAATTGGGAAAACAATTTCAAACAAAACACTTTTAGTTCGAACCACTGACGCATATAATCGAAACCAATAACAATTAATCATTTGAATAGGAATCATATCACGACTTCATTTCCTATGGCATTCATTAGTTTTGAGAGATGAAAATTTGTGTATACACAATAAATCATAAATCAAACTTGGCACTCGACAGGCAAACAGACAAACAAAAAACCTGTTTAATTTATTATCTACTATGTCCTATTGTACTGTCAGACCAATGTAAAGTAATCAACTTTAAATGTTGAAAGATGGAATCAAACAATATTGGCTGTCTTGAAGAAGAAACTTGCAATCAGTTATTTTATTACTTAAGAGTAGTGTTTATAACTAGTAGATATCAAACAACATTCTAAGGGCAGTTGTTTGTCTAATCATTTGGAGCTAATAGGAGTATCTCTATGGGCCCCTCTGGTTAGTGAACCTCCATAAAACAAATACATCTGCTATATTTGAGACCGAAGAATCAACTACTCAGACAAAGCTACCTTGTTAAAGTGAATTATTTTTCAGAAATTTAAATAGCTGTTTGCTTTAAGAAACTTTGACAAAAGAATAAGAAGACGTAAATTGTCTGAACAGTGTAATATATTTGCGCAACACATTCCGATCGATCTCATCACACACGTACTTGTCATAGGTATTTACCTGAAGATTTATGGAGATAAGAGGTGAGAAAATGAGAAGAGATCAAGTAGGAAAATCAATAGAGCGGAAATAATAATACATCGAAGTTGGTCTCCCTAGTTGAATTTACCAAGGAAGATTTACTGTGAAACCAAACTGTTTATAAACACATAAAGGTGGTTTTAACTTCTTAATAGCTAAGGCTTTGACATATTTAAGGATCCGTCCCCAACACATTTTGAAAATAGGTTCAAAGGAAGTAGCTATGTCAATCCTGTTACCATATGTTTCGCAATTGAAGAACTTGGAAGTCTGCTACAAACGTTCGAGGATTCTGGTGATTCCATTTGCTTCTGAAGCCACTTTAGAATATGTTCCGAGGCCCTTACTTGCATGGATCTATGAGTCCCCCCTATACATGTATCACCACAAGTATATTTGAATTGGTAGATGCAGTGGGATGTGACATCACCGTTCACATTCTGTAGGAGTTTGGAAGAATATACGGGCTTGGTGGTTTTTGTTACTCAAACCCTGGATGCGTAGTAAGTCTTTCTAACAGCTGCGTTAAGTCCCTATTTAATGATTGCACTATGAGAATCACCTTATTACAGAAGACAGATAAAAACATACTTCTTTGGAACAAACTGAGGATCTAGATTTTGCGCTCTGATTATTTTGTGTTGACTAGTAAATTTTGATCGATAGTTATTTTTCAACAATATTTCAGTCAGCTTTCCTCTTTCCTCTTTCAAAGTATTCTCTGTGTATATTCGTTGAATTCTACTGAACACACACCCAACTAAGGCTCGCTTGCACTAAACTGGACAAAAGCTATTATAGTTCAAATATTGCCCTGTCCATGTAGGTGTTCTGTTGATAGATCGTTTTACAGATCCATCCTACCTCCGACTAACTTATGTGTCCTATAACAACAAACAGTCATTATCTCCTTTATGCATTTCAAGGAATGCTGTTCTGCACTTCGTTCAGTCGGTTAAGAATCGAATTAGAATAACCTGAGCTATCACAAATAAACATCATATCGTCAAAAAATCTTGGATACAGATGGGCATGGTCTATTAGGTCCTCGGTTAAGTTCCCCAAGTGTGACATAACTATATCAGCTAAGAGGGGACCTAAAGAACTTGTATGGCAAAGCCATCAACCTAGAGGAAGTATTCGTCCTAAATGTGAATTTAATATCGATATAAAAGAAAAACTTGGGCGCTATGGTTGATTGCAATTACATTTTAGTCTGTTTATTAGAAACATCACACAGTGAAACAGTATCATTCACTGGATAACATTTCGGACACAATTTATTGTCCATATTCATATCAGGTGACTCCACAACTTCGAGACACAGTTTATATATTCCCAATTTTCTCTCCTTCTCTGTGATGACAAGGGTAGTAGAGTTTTCCATATATCTGAGACAGGTGCTGAATCATTCTTTTTACTGCATGTGTTTGGTGTTGATTCGATAAACAAAGATTCAATTATCAATCTCTCCCTCCATCCAACTAAGTTAATCCTGAATAATGTCACTGTATCCTACCCTATTGTGTAATTGCGTGCAGAGCTATATCCAAGCTTTTCTCTAAATCCCTTCTCTTACTAGGATCTACTAATCTCTGTTTAGCTAAGTTTTCGTGCTCTGTTATTCCAATTGACCCTGGTCGACTACTATGACCCATGTTTTTGACCACGTATTCATTGCAAGGGACTTGGTACCCCAAATTATTTTGCTGAAGTGCATCAATAGGATATTTTAACCTATAAAGCTTGTTTCTAAGCGAGTTTGTTGGTTTGAGTGCCATTTTAATCCCAGTATTATTGAGAATTCTTTATGATGCTTCTGAGGTGCCTTCCTTGTATGGTAACACAGCAGGGGCTGTGAATTCTCTCTCAACCCTGTCACCATTATTACTATTAGTAGTAAAATTATTATTAATAACACCTGCTTTACTACTACTACTACTACTACTACTACCACTGCTAACATTTTTCTTTCGATTTCTTATGAATTTATTTATAAATTTTGGTGGTTAATTATTGAGACATGGGGTATTCTTGATGTGTCTAATTTCTTGTCATAGATTTTCTGGCCTACCAGTAAGCTTTTCCATCTCATCACTTAGGGATTTGACTAAGCCTACTTTAACTGAAATGGGATGGGAGGATTTGAAGTCTAAGTAGTGATTCAAATGGATAGGTTTCTCATAGACACTAGTCTCTAAACCTCCGTCTTTGTTCGTTTAATCTTGCAATCCAACATTTCTAGCTCACCTTGGATTGTATTCACTACAGAATTTATATGTGCCAAGAACCTATTGATGAGTTCTGATTTCAGTACTGTAAAAGTATCATCTACACATCAGAACCATATTTTCTGAGTAGGACTAAATGTTTGAAGGATCATCCATTACTGACTACCCATAAATATGTCTGCAACGATACGGGATATTGGTGATCCAATGGCAACACCTTCAGTTTCTTTATACACTTTATTTTAAAACTTAAGAACTGTAGATTTCAGGCACAATCGTACTCCCAGTATGATTTCCTCGATCGGCAACTTGGTTCGATGTATAAGCTAATTGTCATACATAAGCCCATTTCTAACCGCTTCTGGAGCCATGTCAATGGGTATGTTTGTGTAAAGGGTAGTTATGTCAAAACTAACCATTTTTTTATTGTCATCTAAGTGTATGCCATCTAATCTATGCCTTAAGTCCTAAGATTTGGTAAGTCGAGACTTTGAGTGATTTCTTATTGGGCCTAACACCATTGCTAAATATTTAGACAACTGGTAAGTTGACTTGTTTCTAAAATCTACTATAGGCCTGATGGGATAACCTGGCTTATGAATCTTCATAATACCATACATTCTACTGGGATTTTTAGTTTTCGGCATTAAATTAAACCATTCTGACTCACCCAGAAACAGCTTTGTCGGGCGTATCAGAAACGTTATCCAGTAAATGATGCTGTTTCACTGTGCGACATTTCCAAATAAACATAATAAAATGGAATCTGATATGACTGGTCCATAAAAGTGGCAGCTCTTTTAAATGATCTAAAGAAATGGGTATTGAAAAACTATGCACAGAAATATAATCATATAAAATGTCAGTTGTCTTGACCAGAGGGACACTGGTGAATAATGAGTTAACGTCAAATGAATACATGCGTTTCCTTTTTATGCTGACATCCTCAAGACATTTGATTACTTCAAATGTATCTTTTAAGGAATACTTACAGAATTGCTTCTTAATGGGATCCAGTAATTCCACTAGCCTGTTTGGCAAGCGTTAGGAAGCTTATGCTATCAGGAAGTTCAAACTACCTTTGTGTGTTCATAAACAGTTTGGTTTCACAGTAAATCTTCCTTGGTAAATTCAACTAGGGAGACCAACTTCGATGTATTATTATTTCCGCTCTATTGATTTTCCTACTTGATCTCTTCTCATTTTCTCACCTCTTATCTCCATAAATCTTCAGGTAAATACCTATGACAAGTACGTGTGTGATGAGATCGATCGGAATGTGTTGCGCAAATATATTACACTGTTCAGACAATTTACGTCTTCTTATTTTTTTGTCGGAGATTTATTTTTCGTTTGCTAAGCTAGCACAGCATCCGAGACCCTACCGGGAATTGAAGTGAGGACTTCCAGGTTCCTCAGTCAAGACGTTGTCATTGAACCACTGGGTACACACTACTGAGGAGTCACATACTAGGACGAAACAGGTATGCAGTGCTCCCAGGTTTCGGATGGTTCTCCAAATGATATCAATCCATAATAAGCATGAACTTGATATCAATAAATAAATCCCCACCATCCTCCAAACTGAGTTACATTTTAATTTATTGCCCGCGTTTAACATCATTTGGGTTAACGATGCGGTAATTCGATGAGCAGTGTATAATTATTCATCTTAGGAAGCAACGCGGACAAATTCGCTCTTTAGGCGGTTATTTCCATAGTCTTAAGTGTAGATGTATATCACCATGTGAGTATCTTTGTTGGTGTATTCCGCTGTGCATACATAATTGGGCGACTTTAATGGGCAACCTAGAAACAATCGAAATAACCAATTAGGCTTCTTCATTTTGACTGGAAAGGCAAATTTTCAAAAAATCGAGAAGTCTGATTGGTTAATTCAGTTGTTACTATGGTCCCCTTTAAGTCACTCCTAAATTTTGTATCATTCACAGGCGTGAAAATGCGTGGTGGCTTTCTTGGAAAGAAGCTACTTAAACACGAACAAATTTACAATGCGTATACATGAATCGTGTATTGCGTGAGAATTATGAGCATATGATGCACCAATTCTTTTCCTTCTCCCCCTCCCTCTCAGCCTCGCTGTATTTATATATACTAGGTTCTCTTTCCGGTTTTTGAAAAATGTCCACCTCCTTTTTGAATGTCAAAAATCATTTCTTCCAATTCAGGATCGCTTTTTTTGCAATACATGCAACCTACGCTCTCGCTTTCTAGTGTTGCAAACAGACTTCAGGCGAACGTAATTTTTCGTAATATAATTAAAATATTTTATTGACAAGATGTTATTGATTTTTTTTAAAAATATGTTCATTACTACTGTGAAGTCGAATTTGTTCAATATGTATGGTCTTCTAGCCTGTTGATTGGTCTGTTAATATCACTATCTCTGAACTGACCATCATCGCTTGACTGACTGCAATCCATGATTTCCCAGAAACGTTTTGTCTCCAATGTTGTAATTTGCTTGGTGGTGGCTAACAGTGGAATCCAGGATGCGTGTTTCGTCCCGTTCGGGATCCATCAGTTGAATATACCTGTACCCCCAGTGAGTGGTGTTGTTCCCCACTGATACTCAAACCTCATACCCACAGATTCGAACACTAAAGCGTTATCCCATAGGCCATATGAGTATTAAGTTTCTACTACACAGTTACTTTGACTTCATGACACTGAAAACCTTGTTTTTCGTCTAGCTGATGAACTGGCAGAACTGCCTTGTATTTTCTTATCTTATCTGATTAGTAGTACTTCTGATATCTGTTGTACGAATGTTTTCAGTGTTCTATCAGAGAAAGGAGTCATAGTACCGTTGGTTTTGATGATTAATTTCATGAACTACTTACAACCCCATTAACGGACCTAAGTATCTCTTGCTTATGTTTTGTTAAAGTATCTCTTCGACTATTCTCTGATGATTTTCCAAACAAAAGTTAAGAGAACACTTACCCAACGTTATCTTGCTCTCTAAGATAACAACAAACGGAAATTCCTTTACATGAAGAATATAGTCTTAACCGTTGAAAAAACAGAGGCAAATTTAATTTAAAAGAGAAACTTTCAACAATTCAGGTGAAAAGATGAAACGTTGAAGATTGAGATAATGAATTGGTTTTGCCGATGAAATTCATTTCGTTTCTTCCTCTTCCGTTTATGATGATGGTGATAGAAGTCCTTCCTCCCCTTGAACATTGAACTGATGTGTCTATTAGGCGTTTTTCCAGAACTGTTTTTGTTTCCCTCCCTTACTCACCTATAACTAACAACACATTATATATCCCTGTAAAAACTACGTTGATATACTCAGATTATGTAGTGCAGGAGTACCGAAGATAATAATATCACCTTTTCATCGATACTTCCTTTCTAAACATCCTTCAAAAAACAACGAAACCTGAATAGAATATACTGTCCTTAGCTAAACTATAGAGTGAAACATAAAATATAGCAATCATGTGCAGCTTGATAAGACTAGGAAGTAAGCCACATTGATTGCTTTGAGGATGATAATACTATCTCTTTGTCTAAGCCTCTGTAAATGAAGTACCCATTGGTTGAAAGTTAATTGTCTGCACGAATTAGCAACAGTCCCACCAACTGCATGATAATTAAAAAAGGATAAATGATATTAATGAAGTATGGTGACTAGCGGTAGCATCCAGGATACACATTTCGTTCTAACGAGGAACCGTCAGCTGGATTTACCTTCTTGCTGGTGAGCAATGTGGGAACAACACCACTTACTGAGAAGCAGATACACCCAAATGACGAGTCTCAAATAGGATGAAACGCGCGTCCTGGATTCCACTTCTAGCTACTATCCCTCAATACTATCAGATTTAAAAATACCGGCAATATCCAGGCATCTGCACAGGAGCCCATTCACCAAAAGTGGCGAATTAATTTTTTCCAAACAACGAAGGAGATCCACAAGCTATAGTAACAAGGTCGGCTATGAATAAGTATCATCTATAAAGGTGATTATAAAATCTCTGGCAATAATCATTCTAAAAGTTCTAAGTATCACCTGAAATTATACACTTACAAATATAAAATGGTAATAAAATTGCCATAACATGAGGTCATTCAGTAGTCTAGTTGTCAGTACTAACTATTCTATGTACTACTTAATTCACCTCTTGAAAAACAAGGGACTCAAGGATGAAATCTGTAAAGACAGAGATGAATTCTATCCGCTCAAACTACGAGATTGCGCTCAAGGTCATAGATTCGCTTCTTAAGAGAATAGCAACAGATGGGAGACGATAGCTTGGTTAGTGTACGTCATATTTCTGCGTTAACCCAGTTACCAAAACTCCTAAAATGAAAGTATTGTCCTGTCCATGAAGGTTTCCTATAGATGGACCTTTCTATAGATCCATCGATTCTTTTCACTAATGAGACATCTAAGAAACTAATCATATTATTTTCCTCGTGCTCAATCGTAAAAGTCAGGTTTGGGTGACATGAATTGAAGCTCTTCAGTAGTGCTTCTGCCTCCGCTTTACTATTGCATGCAATGAATATATCATCCATGTAGCACTGGTACAGTTCCGTCTGACCAATGAGGCGCTTCAAGCTACTATTTTCCAGACTGGATAGAAATAAATCAGCGAAAAGAGGACCCACAGGGCTTCCCATTGCGACTCCATCGGTTTGGCGGAATAACTGTCTGTTGAACTGGATGTTCTTGGTGCATAGATTTAGAAGCTTTCTCAACTCATTTGTTGGGATAGGGATATTGCCAGCTTCTCGACAGATAAACGTAATGGTTTCATCAACTGGTACATATGTGAAGAGAGATACAACATCAAATGAAACAAGATGCTTACCAGTGCTATTGAAATCTGTGAGGTTCCGAACAAATTGGAAGGTATCAGAAACAGTATGTTCTCCTAGATGTTTGCGTAATGGTTCGAGAAATCCGCATAACCACTGGGCTACTTTGTGACTAGATGAATTTATCATTGATAATATCGGCCTTAAAGGCACACCCGACTTATGTATTTTTGCTCGCCCCTGCACGATTCAAGTTGTCAAACCAAACCTCTGCATTCAGAAGGAAATAGTAGTCAACCTGAATCTGCCATGGTATTAATTACAACATTGTCTAATCATATTTAATCTTTCTTAGTTTACTCCTCACTATTAATTGTCACTCATCTCATGTTTTGTTTTCCTTCCCTGATTTACTCCGTCTAATTAACATTATTCCTATTGTCAATGTTATCAATATTAAACACCTTGTTTTCTTATTGTCTGCATAAGTACTATTAACTATCTTGTTTTCTATGACATGATCGACGCTCAATCGATTCAGTTCTCATCCCTATGTCAACAATCTTGAATATCCATTTCTATCCTCTGGATTACCATTTGACCTGTAAAAACTATTCACTTCTATTTAGAAGTATTATTCATCATGGACTGACACCAATTGGGGAACCATTGAAAATCTGGGAGCACTGGACAGCTGCTTCCTCCAAGTATGGGACTTTTCAACGGTTTTTTGAGGTAAAAAAAAAGCAAGACCTTCAGCATTAATCAATCCAAAACCGTAGAATGAATCAGTTCAGTAATAATTACCATTATAAATACGCCTAAAGCCTATACCAACTTCACTACTGTGCTCAGATGAGTTAAAAACCACCTTCAGTACATCAAATGCCATACGTATCTCAGTACTATCGAAAAGTACCTAACGATCTAGCATAGCTGTCTCTGGATAACAGTTTAAAGAATTAGACTATACGTATCAATAAAATTAGCTTCTAAAATGTGAAGTCCCCTCATGTCTAAAACATGTTCCTTGTGTAAGAGTCAAGCACTTTTTGTTTGTAATTCTAAGCACATTTCAGTACTGATTGATCCATTCCTTCAAGAACATTGAGTAGTGTTATAACTATTTAACAGTTTGGTGGTACCTGACTCAAGTCAGAGGAAGGTAGTTGCCAGTGAAATACAGTGATTTTTATTCTACCTTTTGGATATCTTCCTCAAGTTTATTCTATGGTACAGAGTTTCACCTATCGTGTTATTGCTTAAGTTGGCATAGATCATTTCAATTCCTGTGACTTTTATGCAATCTATGGTATCAATTTCTGCTCTACCTTAGAAAATATCCGTCTTTATTTTCCCTAGTTTTTATTTTCTAGAATATTTCGTGGGGTAGGATCATAGGTGAACAGCCGTATTCATGACTTATACAACTTTATATGGTCAGTAGTCAGTGGTTATTATCGCTTTAAATCGAAACTATTCACCTACTACGCACCCATCCACCCACAGGCTTTAGTCATTGCTTGTTTTTTCACTTCAATTGGAGCCAGAAAATGTACTCAGGAAGGTCGATGTTCTTTTTTCTATCAAAAGGGAGGTAGTATACCATTCTTTAGGTGCGTCTCACCTTCTTTTAACTGTTGCTACTACCACTAAACATCAGTTTCTGCAATGTCTTCCGTTACACAAACAATATTATTCTTATAAAATGATTGATTGATTGTGTTTTTATAATCTTGCCATGACCTCCTTCTATGGCAAGAGATTTGATAATGAAAAGCTCATCCATAAGCATAAACTCAGAGATTAAATGTGATAAAAGAAAAGAGGATAAGTAGCTTCTTTCCCCACATAAAAGTCTACAATCAACAATTTTAACCTCATTGCCAAGAAATCAGTCACAGATCAAGCGAAAGTATAAGTGGGAACTGGACACTATATTTTCATATCCGTTTCATTTCTCTGTCTAAAAGTCTTCAACGTTAAATGCTCTCAAATCCACTGTGAATCTAGTGTATGATATCCAGATGAGACAGTAAGCAGCTCACCTTTAAAGACTAAGAAATTGTATGTGTAAGCATATATGAGTCTGGTCTCCATTATCTTTTGGCTACATTGGTGTTTTATACTAGAGTTAAGGCTTAGGTAGCTTATTTTCAGGTGACAGGTAAACCTTTGAAAGTACTTATGAAAAGTATTATTCCCATCAATTTGGTAAACGATTGCATGAGAAGAAAAGACACTGGCATCTATTATCTGAATCCGTTATCCTTTATATCAAAGTGTCATGAACCTGGAATCAAGATAAAAAACAAACGAAAACGAACGAATTTATTGGCGAGCAAAGTGATTAGCAACAGGAAAACATAACTTCTTTGAATGCACTGTTCATAGTAGATTGACAATTCGTAAGACAGAAGTCCTCTTGGACACTCCTTATGATCATTTGCAACCAGACTTTAGATTAGTTAATCTACCAGACTAGTCGAATGTTGTCAGATGTGAAGGCATTTCTGATGCCAAAAGACAAGTCACTGTATGCGATGGATGAATCAACCTAAATTATGTACACTCGATAGTATAGTCACACATGTAAGTAATTTAAGTTCATATTGATTGATCTCTGGAAGATAATCACCTTCATGTTATCTAGTCCTATATGTATGGACAGAATTCTAACGAGCATTTTGCAATGTGGTCATCATGCTAGACGATTCAACATCTTATCCAATCCTTCAGGAGGTCAATCATGACCCCATTGGTTCAGTGGAAATGTCTCCAACTGTAGCACTGGGTGATGTAGGTTCGAGTCTCAGACGAAACATCAATTTCCTCGAGTTTGCAGATACGACTTGTTAACAAGTGTCAAAAAGTACGAAACCTAGGTCCAACAAGGCTTCTTGCCAATTACCTCCATCCAAATAATAACTTAAGTCTCCCAGAGAAGTTCAGAAATGCGGACCGTTAGGTGAACAAGCAGTGGAACACTTTTGTATCTCTCCCAGTTGTTCTCATTTCTAAGTTCTTTTTGTGATAAAAATCCATATCAAACCTTTATTAAACTATTCAATATTTTTAAAATAAATAAAACACCTGTGCTGGAAAATTCTCAGAATAAACCCCTTAAAACTAAAAGACAGAGGTAGGGAGAGAGAAAAACGTTTTATCAACTTAAATCAAAACAAAATTATATATATATATATGTGCAATACAGAAATATTTCTCAGATATTATAAATGAAAATTTATGACTGATTTTGTTGATCAATGTTCAGTGAGCTAGTTTTTGAGTTGGTTAGCCAGCCAGCCAGCCATCCAGTCAGTCAACCAGTCACACTTTCAAAATGTTCATTGTGTGTGTGTGTGTAACATTTTATCAACCAAACACAGCAACAACAAAAGCAAACAAAAAATGAGTGCTATTGTACAAGAGTCACAATAATATAACAGTTATTTTACACATTACGTGAGTTAGAAAATTAAATGTAAGTTATTTTTCTTCTCTCCCGCTCTCCAAATTTTCTTAACTAGTTATAAGAATTGTTTGAACAGCTAATATTCAAATTAATGCTTTTTAGCTGAGACAGTTTTTCACACTATACTAACTCCTCTTTTTCATAACTAATGGGAATATGTTACAATATGGTGTAGAGTGAGAACTGTTTTTATTTATTTGATTTTCCTGCTGTTATTTGGTTTGGACTAAAGTGATCAACCTCACTTAGAATAGGGGCTCCTGTAAGATTGTCTTGAAGTAACCGATGACTTCATTTAGAGTTAGTATTCATCATGGACTAACATCAGTTGATCAACATTTCCTTACTTCCGGGTTTCGGCTAGGTGGTTCAGGGGCAACATACTATACTGGGTGATGATTGAAGGTGAGAGGAAAATCTGGACTGCGGTCGGATTCGAACCAGCGACCGCCAAATTTTCACCTCACTTTCAGTCATCAACCAGTATAAATACTAGTCTGCCAAACTATGGCTATTTCAGATAGTCAAGTGGTAACATACTAGCCAAAAAATTGGAGGTTCCTGGGTCCAAGCCCTAGTGGGCTTATGGATGCTCACTGCTGAGGAGTCCCATGCTGGGACGAGATGGCACTCCAGTGCTCTCCAGCTCTCAATGGTTCTCCAGATGATATCAGTCTATGATGAATACCAACTTGGAATCAACAAGTAAATGTAGGAGTAAGATAGTGGTAGAGTATAATTCCATATTAGATTGTCTATTTGTTATGGCACACAGTAGTGATACAGTATTATTTACTGGACGACGTTTCGAGTATGATTTATTGCTCATATTCACATTAAAGTAATCATGCGAATTTTAAACTTTCGTTACATAGTCCAACAGTTCCTTACTCGTTTATTTTAATGGCAGTACAATTTTCCATATATCTGCAATGATGACGATAAATCATTCTACTGTCACTCTCTCCGTCTACTTAACTGTATGGGGTTTTAAAGTTATCACCCTACCCCACTCTGTGGTGTGACTATGGGTCAGTAAAATAGCCGAGTTTCTCTCCAAATTACTCATCTTAGTAGGGTCGACCACTGTATGTTTCTCTAAATTTCTGTGCTGTGCTATTTTGACTGACCCAGATCGCCTGCTCTGACCTACATACTTGACTTCACAATCATTGCATGGTATTTGATAGATTACGTTATTTTTCCTGATCGGGTCTACTGAATCTTTTAGCCTACAAAGTTTCTCTCTGAATGAGTTTATGGGTTTAAATACCATCCTAATTCCTGCACTGTTAAGAATTCTACATGCAATTTCCGATATACCTTCTTTACATAGAAACACCACGAGGGATTTGAATTCCCTCTTAGACATGCTGCAGTAACCGCTAACATTACAACTTCTTCTCTTATCAGTCCTTATAAACCTTTTAATCAACTCCTGATGGTAGTCATTAAGAATTAGTGTCTCTGTGATGTACTTCACTTCCTTATTCAGGTTTTCTAACTTACTAGTCGAACTCCTAACCCGATTACTTAGACATTCTATCAAGCCTACTTTGATAGATATAAGGTGAGATGATATGAAATCCAAGTATCTATTCGAATGTGTTAATTTCTTATAAACAGTGGTATCTAAGCTTCCATATTCTCTCCTAATCAATAAATAAATCTCCACTAACCTCCAAAGTGGATTTCATCTTGATTTTTCAGTATAATTCATATATATATATATATATATATATATATATATATATATATATATATATATATATATATATATATATATATAATTTAGATATCAATGGGTTTGAAACGTCTCTCTAAAGCACTCCATTAGCTGTTTTTAGGTCAGCATGAAATTTCTGTTGACCTTGGTTAATTTGAAAAAAATTGAAGAACAGTTGTTTTTGACTAAAAGTGGAATTATATCAATAAATGAAGGCATAAAAATGTTAATAGTAAATTAAATGGTTTTATTTTATCTAAATCAAGAAAACTTTTAGATAGATAGATCGACTAATAATTGCAGATACTTAGCACTTTTGCATTTAACCTGTTTTTCAAGTGAAAGACCACTTTTTAGGTAAATTAATAGGGATCAGTTTAGAAAAGATTCTTTTTTGTTTTAACCAAATTTGTAACATTGATTGGATTTGATATAAAACTTGTCATTTACAGTTTTCACTACAGGATAGTTTAAAAACTCGCATACTCCACTGATTTCAGTGAAAATCATAGCTTACTATTTACTAAGTGACCTTCTTTTTAAACCAGTTAAGGAAACTAGCGTTTGAAGCGATGGCTACTGAATCTGAGCCTCAATGTGAAAAACATCATCCACTGGGGTGCAAGTATATCTAGCTGACAAGTTTCAAGTAGGACGAAACAAGTGTCCTAGACTCCTCTGCTGGTCACTAAGATCAAAAAAACTGTTTTCATGAAATGTTTTTCAATCTTCCGAAAATAATTCAAATTACTAACAAAAGGTTTACTGCAAATGCTCAGGGTTAGTGGTGGATCACTAAGAAGCCAGACTTTTGTAGTTTGTAGCTTGTTCTCAGTAGATAATCTTAACCATTGGTTCTGTAGTCCGACCCAGGACACTCGCATCTTTTGGTGTAGTGTATTAGTCTAATATGTTTGTAAGGAATATTATGACGCAGTCATTATATGTAGCGATGCTTCTTTTCTCACGTGCCACAGACTAGATGAGATTGTAATGATACATGTAATTTCCCGTTGCTATACACAGGCGAATCGTTCGACTTCTGTTGGCAGATGTGATCCTATGGGGATACCTCGGTACTGCGGCATATTCATTATGTTATACTGATTTTGGTGACTAGCAGAGGAGTCCAGGTAGTGCGTTTCGTCCTATTTGGGACTCATCAGCTGGATGTACTTGCACCCCAGTGATTGCTGTTCCTACTGTGGCTAAAACCTGGTACTCAAGATGACGTCTTTAGAAACATTTATAAAAATCGGTGTTGAATATTTATCTGCTTTCAGTGCAGTCAATTTTCAAAAATGAATGAGTGTATCCTGCTCAGCATATCTGGTATCCAATTGTCGATACCCCACCCCACATACAACTACTTTTAACAACAAGACAATGAGACAAACTGTTAGAACTGAGGTTTTGACAATCGTTCATACATCATGCCAGTTACCGTCATCAGTATAAAGTTCATTTAAAGATTAAACTGAAATTCTAAACAAGGAATTGCACCAACTTAATCTCATTAAAACCCACAAAATGCAAATGCTCATCCTTGTTATCATAATTTTATTTTCAGATCCATTAAATCGAAGGAATTCTTTCTTTGAATCCTAACAGTTCAGAACAAAGAAATAAAGAAGTCAAACATTCATTCCAACTGTTACTTGATATATATCTTTGTTTCGTATTTGCTGACATACCAGAATAACTTAGTGGTGTAGGGTTTAGCCACACGTCAATTTGCTTGAGCAAAACGAAGAATTACTGAGTCTTTATTGACTTCAGGTTGGTACTCATCATTGATTGACATCAGTTAGAAAGACATTGGAAACTTAGGAGCACTGAACAGCTGTTTTCTCTAATTATGAGGCTTCATAACACTCCAGGGATAAAACCCATTGAGCCACTGGATTGAAACCCTATGGTTCATATTTCTTACTTCTGTCTTTCGAGCCTTTAGCCAGTTAACTAACTTGGTATACGGTCTACAAGACTGATAAAGCGAAATGCTCACATTTTCGAGACTTGGGTGTGATTCTATCTACTAAATAGTAATAGTTTCATATTATCTGGTCTTTAGCATTTATGGAACAATGGCACGGGCTTCATGTCTGTGAATAGCTAAATGTATCCACTTCCCTTTTAAGAGAGTCGAACTTATTCCATGCAGTACAGAATTCAGATACGTTACCAGTGTAAATAAGAGCCTGTCAACTCAATATAATTAACTTGTTTGTAAAACTTAAGTGTGTCCGAAAGCTTCATTTAGTATGGTATATCATCTCAACTAACAATTGATAAGTCGTGGACGTTTAATCACATTCCCAGGATTAGTGACATTCTCAACCGCACTACATAAAGAAATGAAGTATATTCAGGTGCTACACGAGTGTTTAGGTAGTTTTCTTATTAACCTTCAGCGTTCTTCAACTTGAACTCGCATTTCATTTGGTCACACCCATACAGAACCTTTATTAGAGTGAAACCATACTATCTGTTAATGCCACACTATGCTTCATTATTGATAATTTTTGGAAATTCATATTTGAGTGATGGATGACTGTTTTCTTCCCAAGTCTTTCGATTGTCTTTTCGTTGGAATGCCATTCTTTTGGAGATTTTTTGCAACCCTTGAACGTGTCCTCTTGGTTTCAATACGGGGAGACATTTCCGGTCACAAATTCCAGTAGGACAATGGATCCAACTCCTAATGGGAACAACATCACCTACAGTGATGCAGGTACATCCAGCTGACAACCCCCAAATGTGGCAAAACGCACACCCTAAATCCCACTACTAACCACCAAATAGACTGCAGTATAGGTTAGTATTCATCGAACAGTTGTGGGTATAGTGGACAATGATCTGACTCAAACTAGCTGGAAAACTTTACAGCATGTTAATAAGTATGTCTCACACAGTCTCTGCACACTGATGTGATTCAGGCAATTATAAAAGTTCCTGTCCAATAAAAGTTAGCTACTTGTCTAAGCCTTGTTATCTTTCATTCAAATAAGTAAAATGAACACTAAGCTCTCGTATGATAATTCTCAAAGCCGCAAAGTTCCCCCATCTCCTAGTACACAGAAGAGACAATAACAGAACGTAGCTAAACAACAAATAGGCTAACTGGGATATATTTCAATGGTAGGTTCTCTAATTCACTAAGATCATGGCCCTGGTCGATGTGTTTAAAATGGGTCCCAATATATAACAGTAGAAACGAGTTCATCTCAGGGAAAAAATATTGAACATAAAATATATACTACTACCAAGTAATAAATACGGAATGACCAAAGTACTGGAGTACAGCATTGCCAATATGCCATCAGTCCAAAATCTCATAAGAATTAGTTACCCAAGGAGTATCACAAAGCCATTATTGAATTCATAATGAATGAACAGATAGTCCTGCTAACACCCAAGAGACGCTTCCATGTAGTCGCGTTGAAAGAACAAGACTATCTTTCAAAAATACTCACCCTATAGGAATGATAAGTAATACATCTTCCCAGGAAACAATAATGCACACATTACGTTGCAAAACTCAAAGTAACATTATTCATTACATCAATTAATTATTGAGGCAGAGTTCAACCTATGAAGGGCTCTATGGGATATTAAGACTACGAGGTATATATATGCTAACAATTTGCTACCTTCCTAAGATACACAAAACTGGAGTACACAAACATTTAGGGATAATCATTTTCAGGAAAGCAGCTCATTTGAAAAAAATATTTAGATTCCAACTCATCACATCCAATTAGTGTGGAAGTTTCTGTTGCCTCCAGTCTTTTAAGTGGAGCACACACTCTAGTAACGGATGAAAATGAAAGAGTTAAGGAATTAAAATATGTAAACAACATACCTAAAATGAATAATTATGTGGTAAAATTCATTCGTAAAATAGAAAATAACATTAAATAAGATGGTAGAACTACTCTTCAACCATAGGCCTCAACAACCACAATATCAGAGTGTTTTACAGAACATGAAACATATTGCAGAGCACCTCAGTTGATTTGAAGGACTAGGTCCCTCTAGATTCACAATCGAATTGTGCTTATAAAATAAAATGCTCAAACTGTGATACAGTACACATAGGACAAACTTCCAGTGGAATCATAACTAGAAAAAATGAACACCAAAGAGCTTTCACAAGACCCCATGGAAATCCAATGAAACTGAAAAACTTGAAAACACATCAACCATATCTCTACACAGCATAATTTCAGGTCACAAGATCGATTTTGACAATATCAAAAATTATTCAAGAAGGCTTTAGGAATTATCAAGGATGTCTCATCGCAGAATCTCTTCACACTAAGTGGAATTAAAACAGTAGAAATTGGAATGAGGGATTAAAGCGTAGTTTGACCTGGTCACAACCCGCCCCCCACATACTGACATAACCATCATACATACGATAAGAACTACTACCACTTGTGTACATACAAATCTCAATCTGCAATTCATATACTCTTTACACACAACACACTACATAAGGATATCATCATAATTCTACAATTATGACAACGTAGAATCATTCATACAGAAGAACACTTGTCAAGTTAACACATATAAGCTCGATTATTGTAAATTTCGGTTTACTATAACTTTGATAAAGCTAATGGCATTAAATAGCAAAGCATCAGTTGAAATAAATTTATGTTGTTTTTCGTTCATTAGGAAATAAAGATACCAAAGTAGTGAAAACAGGAGTACCTTCACACTCAATATTGGCTAAATCGAATGCTTCTTTCCATGAACTCCCTTTACGGGTTGCACAATTTTATAAGCCTATGAGAGAAGAAATAACTGTTAATACTTTGAAGGATAGTCTTGAATTTGTTGATTGGGTTGATGATATTCATTTAAAGTAAAAACCATACAATTCCCCTTGATATTGATTCCCTATTCACGAACGTGTTATTTCAATGAACGTTTGATATCATATGCAGACATACTGATATCATAGACTTTCTACTCTGTAGTCTGATATATTTATTAACGTCATTCACAAACATGTGCAATTCTAGATTATTGGCTCTTATTACAGGTAGACAGAAACTGTCCCTCTAAGAAATTTACTCAGTCAAATGCTACCTAACATAGCCACTGGAAAACACATCGAAGACAGAGGTCATGCTGTCGACGTCAACAGCATGTTTACAAAAGGAGTTTGTGGTTCACCTTGTATTGGCTTAGTGAATTGTTCTTTTCCTACTGCTTTATTTACTAATTTCTTCTTTAGTCTCATTGTCCTATATATCATTCTGAGACATTAAATATATTCCCACCACTTTCGACTTACTTTAATGTATTATGTTTTAATTGTGATTTTTAGCATGTCTTTTTCCATTCCTCTACCATTAATCCATGCACCGTGCATACTTCTTTATGTTTTCTCCATTTCATCAAATTTCTTAACAACTTGAAATGTAGTCATACAAAACAACTAGTACGTTGAATTATTTTAAGTAGCGAAACATCCCCACTTGGTCAATTAAGAGATAAAGAGTTTAAAAATAATGAAAAAGATTTTTAACTCAGGACGAGGATGATGTTGTTCTCTAAGCTTTGATATTTTCCACCTGGATCAATATGAATATACTGGCCACGGAACCTGAAAGTCCTGGGTTCGGTTCCCAGTGGGTGGGGTTGTCGGCACACACTGCTGAAGAGTCCCATAACAGGACAAAACAGCTGTCCAATGCTCCCAGATTTCCAATGTTTCTACAACTGATGTCACTCTATAATAAATACCAACCCAAAATCAATAAAATCCCCACATACTTCCAAATCTAGTTAGTCTGGTCCACATTGGTGTTCATCTTCAAGAGATGATTACCAAAGTTCCAATGAGAAGTCATGACCAGTGGGCTGAACCAGGTTAAATATGAGGATAGATACTTCGATGCTTTGTCGTGAAATTCTCATCACTAGGCTTAGTAACATCTTCAACACTAACTTCATTATGAAATGAAGCATATTCGGATATTACACAAATGTTTAGATAGTGTCTTTATTGACCTTGAATGTTGTCCAATTTTAAGTTGGGGAAAACACTCTGATTACACCTTGACCTATTTCACCTTAAATTCCCTTTATAATCACGTCATTAAATATTCTTAGTTGGAGTGAAATTGTTCTGTTTGTTGTTGTCACTCTGTGCATCATTATTGATTTGTCAGGTCAATTTACCCTTGATTGATAAATCCTTCACTTCTTTATGAAGTTAGTCCTGAAGTTGTCATTAAGTGTAGTGATGAAACATCCAGAACAAAATGTCAAAGCCTAGAGAATACCAAACCACCGTCAAAGAATAAGAGGTTACAGTGAAGATAATTATCTTCTCGATGACTCATTCTCACAGCTGTACATTTGTAAATACGTAAATAAGATAATAGAATGTTGCAGAGAAATTTCCTGCTCAAGGTTGAACTTCATTAACAGGTATGTAAAGAGAATGGAATGACATTACTTAACACAAGACATGATCTCAACAGTTTCTATAAAATGCAGTGAACAGTAAAATTTGATATCAGGTAAAAAGAAATAAATAAACATTTAGTAAACTATAAACAAAATACTAGATGAAAAATAAACAGAGGTGCATAGTACCAGGTTAAGACCACGGTAAATCGAGTGTTTGTACAAGTTTCTTTTGAATGCATAATTTGGCGCTTCTTGTACTCCAGTGGCCTCATGGGTAACACCCTAGCATTTGAAGAGAAGGGTTCAAGTCTCAGTGGGAACAACATTACTCAATGGGGTCCAGATATATCCAGCTGATGAGTCCCAAACAGGACGAGACGTGCGTCCCAGATTCTGCTGCTCCCTGGTAAGCAGACTACAGTACAAGGGGGATCTGGACAGTACCAAGGGGTCCACGTAGTAACCGGTCTGACAACAGCGGTTAGGCAATTCAGTCTCAGTATAGCAACGGGAAACTAAAAGTGAATTTTACTTGTTCCTTGTTTTGGCTGACTAGGTCGTGAACTTTTCCATTTATTTCTGTTTTCATATTGATGTCTAGATGTAGAACATGTATTTAGTGTTGATTTTACCACTGAAATGTATCAAGTTAGTTTAACTTATGTTGGACATTGACAGCTTTCTTTACATAATTTTAAAATTTAGCGCGTATGTGGAAGATTTTGAGCATACGAAAAAAATCCAGTTAATCCCCCAATTTTTTTATTCTTGCTCTGAGCAAATTCATAAAATGGACTAAGTATATGAATCTTATCTATCAAAAATCATGAATGATTTATTTAGACTTATTTTATTGATAAGCAGTAAGCGTAAGACAGCTTCATTAGTTATGCACTGATGACCGATTTCCGTGTATAATCCACCTCTACATGGAGCCCTTCCTTACTTGAATAGTCTAGTGGTTGTGTTTTGGACTTCAAAACTGAATATTGCAGGTTCGTATCTTCAGAAAAACACCACTTTCACTTGAGTTGCAAACAAACCTTGCTGATGAGTGTTAACAAGCAAGAAACCTAGGTTGGGGAGAGTTCCATACCCATTTACTTTCACCATCTAACAACCAAAAATCTAATGCACTGCTGTTTTGCACCGTTTAGCCTGGTGATCACATTTCAAAACCTGGTCAACAGACTTTAATCACACCTAAGCACTAAAAACTAGACCGCCGTGCTAGATGTCCTCCGGCGAACCTATCACTCCACGATCACTCGTGACCTGCAGAGGTTAGCTGGGAGGTTTCTTACTTCATCAGATACGAGGATTCCCTTCACTCAGTCAGAAGATGAAACTGGCTCCCAGACATCCGCACAAATTAGCACACGATAGGGTGAGCAAACAGTTGCCTATTTTTCACGTTACTGTCCCACAGATTATACACTGCTCTGTGACACTAATCAAATTCTGTTTATCGAAATGATTGGAAGAAACTGTCATGATGTAATGGATTTCATGCTGAATGCGTAGGACCGGTGAGTAAGAACCGGTATCGCTACGTTAACTTTAATTTGACCTCCTCTAAAGTACCGTGATAATCTGTCCGTTGATCGTACCGTATTCTTTTTGGCCTATATAGTTTGATCGTATTGACCTCTATTCGCCCACAGTCTTTAATGGAATTCTGACTTGATAGCTGATAGTGGTGCGATATGCTTCCTACGCACAAAATGTTATTGATTCCATGTAGGTGTTTTCATGCAAAAGTGAACAAAACAGCATTTTACTGTACTCCAATAATCGATAAATATTAATTGTAGAAGTCGACACAAAACTAGGTAGCACACTATCTTTAAATACTGGGGAAATAGTGTGGACCCAGACTTCTGCCAACTTCTTTTTTCGTAAGTGGGCAGCATAACTAGCTGTAAATGAACAGGTTTAGCGTCCAAGAGAATACAGAAAAGCTCACATTGTTACTGGTCAACATTCAACTAAAGAATCCATCTTTTCCGTGGGAGTGAGTTGTTCTCTGGGCTTGAATTTTAAACCGTTGAAGTTCTATTGTCAAACTACTTGTTACTGTTGGTGTAACTCCACAAACAAGGATATCCGTGGCATCAGCAAGAACCCATACCCAAAGGAAAATATAATCTAGGCATCGAAATACTCAAGTACACTATATTCCTTCAGTTAATAAGGTCATAAACTTACTGTAAACTCGTAATTCGGAAGTCACTACATGAGTATTATAAATTGGCATGCCCAAAACTGAAATCCCACAGTTAACAACTATGTACTTAAGAGGCAAGATAGGCAAGTCGACCACCGAGGTTGTGAACGTTAGTCAACTAAAATGGCCTGGACATGTACTGAGCATGCCCAGCCTCGACCCACATCGACGTGCCATGCTAGAAGAAGTTAGATTAGCATGGAAAAGGGTTCAGGGTGACCAGAGGAAGACCTGACACCGGTTGATGAAGTCTCTGATGCTTGGTCAGAGGAATGTGAGGAGATGTAGACAACCTGGCTAGGATCTTTCAGACGATAAGAATCAGTGATTGAAGACTCTTGGTGAAATGGCTGAAAATGGGTCACAATGGCACAGGTATATTTACTTCCTGATGGCTTAGATATCCGCACTAACCTTCATCTTCAAACTTTTTATTGTCTCACACCACTTTGTCTACCTTGATATCGCTCTTTTTATATACACTTGTTGTTTGCATGCCACTGAAAAATAAGGTAACTTCAGTCGATGCCTTTGTGTACGAGGTTCTACGTTGATTTTGTCTTTCTTCTTGTCTGCTTGCCAGTGAAACTTTTCTACAGTTAATGAGGAGGACAAAAATTCAATATGTGTAGCATTTCATGTAGCGTATAGGTTCTTATGATAATCAGAAACTGCTGAGTACAAACTTATTTTCTTTTGTTAATTTGGAATAGTCATGCAGCTCTCTGTCGCTCGCTCGCTCGTTCTCCCAAATTATATTCCATGATAACCATCAACAGAACAGAACCTTAGTGGTATTCACTTCTCAACACTAAACTGAATATTTATTCACCTAATTTTAAACGCTTTAGCAATGAATCTTATCCTTCTGACTGCATGCATAGTGCAGTATAAACTAAATTAAATTTGCAGAAAACTACTTATTTCGGTTTCCATGACCGATAACTACTCAAAAGATACTTGTTTACCAAGCACTGTACATCTCTTAGAAATTCCGTTTAAAAATTGTATTATCTTATTGTATTTTATGATAAAAAAACCCTACCATCACTGAACTGCTTGAGGATGACCCTAAAGGCAACCCTAACAACTGAAATGACCAGTTAGATTTCATGATTTCATGAAAATTCACCTTTCCATTCGAAATAAATAGAATCTGATTGGCTGTTTTAGTCGTCGCTAGAGTGGCCTTTAAAGTCAGTCCTGTTTGACAACAATGAATGCGAAAGAAAAGCATTTTTTATCTACTTATAAAGCGTGATAAAATTTCAGACTACAAATAACTAATTGATTTAATAATATAAATTATATTTGTGAATGGCCATGAGAAACGAAACTTTATGCATAGTCCTGCGCTAACTACCTCACCTTCCTGATCGCCTATAGCAGTTACGAAAATTTATCTAGGGAACTAGTCGGTAAAAAAGTTAAGATGCACTTAGCAACCAGATGAGCACCCGTGCAGTAGGCAATCAGCAACACTTATTGTGTGAGGGCAAATGATACTTCTGCCTGCCTGTCCACACTTCGGTAGTTGGGACAGGGTTCAAGCCCATGGTGCACTGGTTGGTAGACAACTACCTAAACTGATAAGCCACACCTCCATATCAAGAACTAGTACAACTGCACGAAACTTCCATATACTGCTGGTTAGACAGTTCAAAAGCGTCTTCCTACTCCATATAGTAATCATTCTTACTATCTGTTTGAAAATATAGCTTGAGGAAACAGTAAAGTAAGACAATGCCTTTTGAACTCTAATAGATGTGAACATTCCGGTGTCACTTCTATTTCCAGACGCTCCAGTTCCTACGTTGACATCTGCTTGGTGACAAGCAGTTGAATCCAGGAAGCGTGTTTCGACCTATTCGGAACTCGTCAGCTGGGTGCACCTGGACCCTACTCAGCGATCCTATTCTTACTGGGACTCGAACCCGGTAACCAACGCTTCAAATGCCAAGGTGTTATCCATAAAAACCACTAGTGCATGAGGACCACTTCTTGTGCAACGGGTATCAGTTGTTGGTTGATACTTGTATTCTCCTGTCATTTTATTTCTTAGGCAATCAGCAACTGTCAAGTTATCCGAATAAAAACAAGAAACTGATGCTTATTACTGAAGTCTGAAAGAACAAAAGTCCACTTGTATTTTTCGTATTCAATTGCAAATGGTTTTTGTTATTGGCTAGGTGTGTATGACTATTTAAAGAAACTCCATCTGTCTCTTTGAGTTCTGATTCTCATTAATTCTTTTCTCTATTTCCCACAGAAGTGCTTCAAATCGTCCATTTTATCTTCCCTGAATCACACTGATGACCGGATTCTTTTAAACGACAGTTTTATGCCCAGAAGATAAGAAATGATAAGATTCATTCAGTTACCGATGAAAGCAGATTTTATAGTTCTACTACTTATATCACTTGTGAGCAGTTTTCAAATGCCAACAATCATATATAATCTCGCTGATGAAACACCAGCTGGTTCATTGATTGGCAATGTAGCGGAGAATTTATCACCAGACTATGCGCGGAAATACACATTTCTTTTAATCTCTTCAGTAAAATTTCAGTATTTAAGTGATTTTTTCAAAATTTCACCCAATGGTTATTTAACTACCCTACGTCATATTGATCGAGATAATACAAATGATGTATGTGGTCCGTTGGATTGTTGCTCCTCAGCTATCTGTCAAATTGAAGCAAACATCATCCTTACCAAACAGTGGGATACAAATGGAAAACAAGCTAACTATCAAATAAAACAACTAACTAAAGATTATGCAACCAATGAAGATATCTTAGGACGAAATTTGATTACATTAAATGAATCTAGCCAACAACGTGTCATCCGATTATATATCCGAATTAATGATGCTAATGATAACCCACCACGTTTTATGTCTACTAGTATGCTTAAACATGACCAATCGAAACCAGTAAATCAATTAATCAACAGACCATTTATTATTTACATTAGAGAAGGTGATACAAATGGATTTGAAGGTCTTCCAATAGCCTCAGATGCCGATTCAGAAGTGAATGGGATTGTTGCCTATAAACTTATTGAACAGACGAGTAAAGGTGATCCAGTCAGAGAACCGCGACTGAATATTAGCATGACATATGCTGACTTTGCACAGAAACCGAATGGTAATTCAGTTAGTTCACGACATTTAAATCCTAAACTAACACTTTTACGACCATTGGACTATGAGAATGTAGATGATCGAGAAATTTATGCCACATTCTTTGCAATCGATGGGGAGATCCACCGTTAACTGGATCTTTATCCATTATAGTCCGCCTGCTGGACATCAATGATAATTCACCGATATTTGCCCAATACTCAGAAGTGGAAAGTTTAATTAGCCTACCAGAGAATACAACCTTGAATTATAAACCGTTTATTACTGTGAATGCAACCGATGCTGATTCAGGAGATAACGGTCGAATCACCTACTCCTTCAGTCCACTGGCGAATAACTTGGTCTTGTCGAAATTCAACATTGATTCAAGAACTGGTGCAATTACAATTAGAGAACCATTGGATTATGAAGTCTACTCGGAGCGTAATTTTGTCCTTCCAGTTGTCGCTAAAGACTCAGGTAGTCCACAACACTCGAGTACAACATCGATATATGTTCAAATTAAAGATGTTAATGATAATGTTCCAACACTTGTGGTGCAAGAGAATATCACAATACCTGAAGGACAGGTTTTTACAAAACCTGTACTTCGTTTCTATGTCAGAGATGAGGATGAAGTATCGCATGGAAATGTAAGTTGTGTTCTTGTACTTGGTGATAACTGGTAGGTGAATTCACGATGTTTAAGCTGGATGTCCGCTAGATAAAAATAGGGGAGTAGAGTAGTTTTAAAGTAAGTGGTAGCTATATTTATGATGCACAGTGGCCCACAATCGATTCCAGGATGTGCGTTTCGTCCCACTTGTGATTCGTCAGCTGGATCCACCTGACCACCAGCGGGACTCAAACCCAAGAACGGTCGCTTCAAACACCAGAGAGTTATTCACTAGGCCGAATAGTCGCGGTGTAAAATTTACAAGAGATTGCTAATGTAACCCTAGACAGTATCCTGTCCTTTTATCCAAGCCATCTATAGTTCTTAAAATGGACGTATATCTATTGCACTGAGTCATGACTGAAGGTGAAATGAAGATTCGGATCGCAGCCGGACTCAAACCAGCGACCACCGAGTTTCCGGTCTGATAATCTACCAACTCAGCTACGACTTCCGACTGATGACCAGATTTTTATTTCACTTCAGTCAGTACGGCAAAACCCTTGGTGATTGAAGCAAAGTAAAAATCTAGTCAGCAGTTTGACCAAGTAGCTCAGCTGGCAGAGCATCGGACCGGAAACCCGGTGGTCGCTGGTTCGAATCCGGCCGCGATCCAAATCTTCATTTCACCTTCAATTATCACCCAGCATCAATACAAGTCTGCCAAACTATGACCATAGCAGATATTCAAATGATGTATCTATTAGCTGATGAACTGACCTCATCACCTTGTACAACACAAAATGAAGCTGACCAATGTTCTCTGTTTGGAAGTTACACTAAGTTCCGATATATATATATATATATATATATATATATATATATATATTGGCTAGTAATGTAGTCCAAGAAGATTGTCTGTCCTATGTAAAACTCATCAGCTGGATCTATCTGTCTCCTAGTGAGTAGTGTTGCCCCTACTGAAACTGTGATCCAACAAACATCGCTCCAAAGTGTTATACACTAGTCTATCAAGTTACGACTATCACTCAGTGCATACCGCGATGACTGTTTGAAACAGAGTTGCATGGCTACTTTTGGCACATAGGGCACTTACTACACGGCAAAAGCTCATCTGAAACTCTATTGCTGACCATTCTTCATCACAATTACTTGGCCTAAAAATACTCAGAAGAAAAGATTATACTGAATATCAATAAATTAGTAAAATCTAACATTTAACGCAGTTTATGTCAGCAGAACCTTCGTTTTAAATTTGGGATGTGATTTTCCTCAGTTTCCTGTACACTTCAGCTTTTTCTTGTACTTCCATTCTTTGTTCTTCGTTTATTCTCAAGAACTTTTAGTGATTAAGTGATAACCCCCATTGCTTCTCCCAGTGAAATCATCCCATATGCTACTTATATCTTGTTATAAGTAGTATATTTCACAACTTGTCTGTAACAAAGTATAAGTAATGGCACTCAGATGCCACAAACATGCAACATATTCAATAATTTAACAGAAGAAATTAAGTGCTGCGGTAGCACATAACTTCATGTTAATATGTTCCTTGAAAGGCTTTTATTCACTGGATGACATTTCGAATAGAATTTATTGTCCATAGACATATTGAAGGTTACCGACACCACAATCCTCAAGCCAATAAAACTATGATCTTACCATCTACCCTTAGCTAATAGAACAGACTTAGGATTGAGGTTATAAGCAAGCCGACGGCTGTCAGTCAATTTCAGTTTCTTCTCAACATCTGAGTAGTGTGTTCACTTTATATAAATAAGAGACTCGTATTTGCATTGATTATGAAACATGATTTAAGGCCAAATTTTCTTGCAAAAAGGATAAATTTGCCAAAAAGTTAAAGTTTGGGAAGGACCTTAATTGAAATATTAGGCTTCTTTATTCACAGTTCTCAGAAAACATCAGATCTGATTGAAAATAACCCGAAGTTAGTAAATTCAGTGTGCAACAAATGCAAAAAGCGATAAATAAGGTGGTTTCATTGGTTACATTACCTCCCCCCCCAACTCAGAATGATTATTCGTTGATCTTAATCTGATTATCAACTAAGTCTTGACTGATTCAGATTTCCTACAGTCGCTCTATATAGTTTCCGACTGCTATTAAAGGTATGATTTCATCATTCCCTGCCGTTAGCGATAATCATTCTTCTACTTTTATGCACAAAAATTACATTTTACTTAGTGAGCTATTCGTGATTTGATTTTGACTTCATCTTTAGGGTTATGAGGCATGCGCATGGCTAAATTTGTAATTCTATTATTGTACCATTTAAAAATAATGAATTATCTTCTGATTTATACAGTACACGCACAATTTACGCCTTTCAATTATAATTATTGATTACTTACCCTGATAGCCTGACGAATCCCCATATGCCCATATAAAACTAGTTATCTATCACACACAAACACAATGTCACAGATAGGTGCACTATGCATTTGCTTATTGTAAATTCAGTTGATCGATACATCAGTCACGTAACAGGCAATACTGCTGTCTACAGTCACATTGAGACAGGGCTGAATTTGAAATAGGTAAACGATGAAAAGACCCCAGAAGATTTGGATTTCGCCAATGACCACTTGTGTCTAATGTCACACAAACTCGAAGATCTACACACAAAAACTAACAAGTTGACAGAAGAGGCGAGGTGAGGCAGCGAAGACGAGAATTCAGGTGAACGTGGAGAAGACAGAGGTGATGAAGATACCCAACCAAAAACAGCATGAACAACAAGCACCAATCCCCATCAACTAGTGAAACATCAAGGAAGTAGTCTCTTCCACCTACCTAGACAGCATCGTTTAAGCTACAGACGGAGGCTCAGATGCGGATATTGAAACCAGGATCGAAAAGCAAGACAGGCTTTCACTAATCTGAAATCAGTGTGGAGATCTACTCCACTCCACTGCACTCCAATCAGCATAAAGCGTGAACAACATTCAGATTTTCAACACTAATGTCAGTCAAGTCAATGCTTCCATGTGATGGTTGAGAGACTTGACCCGTAACGAAAAGCATTTCCAACAAACTGCAGACATTCATCAACAGTTGCCGCCTACGCTCACCCGATACTGATAATCAGAAGGCAAGAAAAAGAAAAAGCAAGAAGGAACTAACTGTGGCAACGAACCAACCAACAACCCATTACCCAACAAACATGCAGAAGGAAGTTGAGATGGATTGGATATACACTGAGAAGACCATTTGGGGACATCATGCGCCAGGCCCTCGGGTGGAATCGAAAGGGGAAGCTATGACTTGTGCGTCCTAGGTGAGGGTGACATGGAGGAGATAGTGTGAGGAAGAAATGAGAGCCTATGGGTGGTGGTGGAGCCAGGTTCAAAAGATTGCAGAAAGGAGAGTGGAATGGAGACGTGCTAGTGAAGCTATGTGTTCCACTAGGAACACAAGAGAAAAATAATAACAATAATAAACGAGTGATGCACACATTTGTGGCATCATGTGGTATATAATTTAAAATCCCATTTACCCATGCATTTATTATATATATTCAGATGAAGAATAAATTTTTCAGATGTTTCAATTTACCATCAATTAGTAAACATAAGAAAGAGAAATAAATAAAATAAGACAGGAAAAAGGATTAGATTTAAAAAGGAATCAAAACGAAAAAGAGAAGGAACAAAACGAAGACGAAAAGCAAAATGGGATGCATATCATGAAGAAGTTTCCCCACTGTTTGTTTTTAAATCCCTTATATGTGTTGTTATTTTCTTTTTTGCTTTTTTATCCTTTGAAATTTCTATTCTAAAATGATCACATTTTGTACACTTATTTATTTATATATCGCAACATCAATGACAAATAGCATAACAGTCTGGTGTAACCTAAATAGGATACAAAGGTGAGATCAAGAATAGGCGATAAACAGAGGACACAGAAAATGGCATGTGTTAAATAAAAATAACTGAAAAGGAATCCTACAAAAAAAACAGGCAAAACTTGTTTATTTGTTTGCCTACTTACTAGCTTGTTACCTACCTTTGTTTACTTTCAAGTATAGGATAAAATAAATATTCTTTTACTTTAATGAATTCAAGGGGAAATAAAAAAGGAAAAACTGTTTTCATTTCACACTTACAACTAACTCCTTAGAATAAAAACCTCTTTATCATCTAATTACTTATTTATTCATTTGTTTGTTCGTCTTTTTGTTTATTGATAAACATTGATTAATTTTTCATCTAATGAGCCACTAATTTTTATAAGGTTTCAATTAGAGATTAATTTTAATTCTGAACTGACTATTCAAGGTGACGAGTTATTATTATTTTGCTTGGAGGTTTTATCACTCGTCATCGATTTGATGGTATTTAAAAATTAATTGACACATATCAACACTAATGTCTGTCAAGTCAATGCTTCCATGTGATGGTTGAGAGACTTGACCCGTAACGAAAAGCATTTCCAACAAACTGCAGACATTCATCAACAGTTGCCACCTACGCTCACCCGATACTGATGATCAGAAGGCAAGAAAAAGAAAAAGCAACAAGGAAGTCACTGTGGCAGCGAACCAACCAACAATCCATCACCCAACAAATATGCAGAAGGAAGTTGAGATGGATTGGATATACACTGAGAAGACCATTTGGGGACATCACGTGCCAGACCGGGCCGTCGAGTGGCATGCGCATGGGAAGCTATGACTTGTGCGTCCGAGGTGAGGGTGACATGGAGTAGATGGTGTGAGGAAGAAATGAGAGCTTGTGGGTAGTGGTGGAGCCAGGTTAAAAGGACTGCAGAAATGAGATTGAAATGGTGACGTGCTAGTGAAGCCCTATGTTCCACTAGAAACCCAAGGGGCAAACAAAAATAAAAATTGACACCTGTAAACCAAAGTGTTTATGGAAGACGAAGGCGAACTTCTTTTACCGCAGGACTGAGACCATATAGTCGCTGGTGCTGTGCCAATTAAGTTGAAACACCCAAACAGTCGTTATAACCCTGTGTCACTGGAACGACGGATGCGTGAGTGTCCATTCTTTTTCACACGGAATTCTTGATTAAGGTTTTCGCTCACAGCAACCCAATTTAGAGATAAGCTACGGAACTCACGTTGATATCCATCACGGACTAAGACAAACTTGAGAGCACTGATTAACTATTTCGTCTTATTATAGGACTCCTCGACCAGGGATCGGACTGAGAACCACCACTTTCCATGGCCGGCACGTTTCTGAAGCCATTGGGTTGGAACCCAGTCGTCCACACTTCCTATTCTTGTCAGTGCACGATGAAGTGCGACCTCCATCCAGTCTCGTTGTTGAGTACTGTTCTACTATCTAACTTGGTTGATGCCACTGACCACGACTTCTCATTGGGACTTTGGGAATCTCATCTTGAAACAAGTCACTAATAAACAGTAGGTTTATTCAATTCAGAGGTTTTGTGAGGAGTTATTTATTTATTTCAGGTTGATATTGATCATGGAATAACATCAGTTGCAGAAATATTGGAAACTTGGGAGAACTGGACAGCCGTTTCGTCTCACTATGGGACTCCCCAGCAGTGTGCACCCATGACTCCACCAGGGGTTGGCAGGTTCATATTGATACACGTGCATAAGAGAAAGTGTAATTGCTCTGCAACATGATTTTTAATTGAAGATGCACATTAGCGTGTAACTGCCAATCACATAGCACGAATCCATCACCGAAAGTAGCTTATAATCATCCTGACTCATTTGTCTTAATGGCGACTCGATTGACATATTGATTATCAACACTGCAGAATGCCAGAATGAAACTGGTCAACATCGGTTGAACGACTTGAACAAGTTTTGTAACATTATATGATTACCATCTGTCTGGTGATATTCTCCAGTATTCCATTCTTTCCATCATGTTTCGGGGTACTCGATGATTAAAAACAATGCATGAGTTTGAAAATCTTTTTTCTATGATTGTGAACACACTCTACTCATAAGTAGTAACAAATAAAACATGAAGGTGAGGAGAGTTTCGTGCTCTATGCCCACTCACCCTCAACCCCACTAATCTCGTAGAAGAAAATGCAGGTCACCTCGGTGTTCAGTCAGTTACCGTAGTGACCCCACATACAAACGATAAAATTTGATCGTCATTGAAGTCTAAATGAGATGAAAAATTTCCTCCATCAAGAAGAAGGACACATAAGTTTATAATTATCACTGTATGGTCAAATTACAAAAGTCTTTACTTCATGGGTCCAGAAAGCCATGAACCTGTATTACTGCTGTCACTAATACCAGTCATAAAGTCTGAAGATCAATTAAATCAATAGCAAACTGAAAACTACTGTCAACAATCTATCACTGCATATAAATATAAATGGTGTTTAGTTCCAAACCTCATCAATCATACTGCACACAAACTAGTCGATAAATTTCAAAGGATACTATTGTAATCAATATAACACTGATTACTTTTGGGTGGGTACTTGTTACGGAGTTTCCATCAGAATCTATTCAAGATGAAACTAGAATAAGAAAGCTTTGTTGAAAACCACGATCATAATTGTTTATTTCCTGTTACCAAGAAACAGATAAGATTTCATATAACCAAGAATCAAAATTCAAAAGTATTGATCACATGTGTGTAGTACATCAGCTGAAAGATAATTGGATATTTGAATAAAATGTAGACACTTTGGTGGAAT
Organism: Heterobilharzia americana; assembly: GCA_944470555.2. NCBI lineage: Eukaryota > Metazoa > Platyhelminthes > Trematoda > Strigeidida > Schistosomatidae > Heterobilharzia > Heterobilharzia americana. The sequence goes on from OX104128.1 coordinate 49,900,033, forward strand.
TTAACTCCATTTTAGTCGACTTGTTAAACGTATCACAGAGGTGGAACAGTATTGGTGACTAGATGACGTTTCACACACAGTTTACTGACGAAAAAACTTCACAACTTTTAGACCTGGTAGTGGAGTCCAGGATGCATATTTTGGGACTTGTGAACTATATGTATATATATATATGCATGTTAAAGAGATGTTTTCCCTTTGAGATTCGAATTCACCTTCCTAAGTTTTAAAACGTCAAAATGTGTCATGTACTACTAGCTAGCCACTGACAGAGAACTAAATAAAATAACATCAATGCTAAGTTAATAATAATATCAAAATTTCTCCTCCAAAAGATCAATTACCAGAAGAAACAGATCAAATTGGTCAGGTGAAATTACAAGTATTGAACAGTTGTATTTTAACAGTCACGACTATTTGATTAAATTAACTCACTTGGTCGTCAAATAGATATATTTATCTCAGACATTAGAGGACAATTTATTGATTCAGTATATGGGTTACTTAATCAATAAAGTATCGATAAACATATGCACACACACACATAAACAAGCATAAACACGCATATTCAAGTATGTAATGATGATGTTTACTGGAGTCTACCTGGAAATAGTATCACGCAATAAGTTAATCACTTATCATAAGTGTAAAGTTGGATTGTTTAAGTAACATAGTGTTGGTGGGTGATGGAAATGACTTATTCATCATTAGGAATAAACGTGTTGTCTTGATAATAGGAAGAAACGCAAATGACCGGAACTAACTTACCTGACTGGTAGAAAATAGGTTGAACAGAGGAGAAACAAAACAGACATTTCTAACTCTGTTTCGTGAGTGTTTGTGTGTACAAAAAGAGTAATTGGTAAACAAACTGAAAATTATGTACAATTTTTTGAAAATTTTGAAATTTTGAAAAATCGACACAACTGAATATTTTTTCAGATGCCAATGACTTGAAATGTTGAAACTTTTACCAATGGTCACCACTGAATGAGTCATTATTAACTATCTAGCAAGATATACGCTAGTCTCTATAATACAAGTATTCATTTGATTTCGTCAGTTGGTGGTGTTGAACTCACTCAGTGTGATCCGGGTGGTAGAAAATGATCATCAATGCAGGTATTTTCTCAGTTTTGTATATTTTTCGGCTACTCAATCCTCACAGAAGTGAGCTGACGAGCTGTTCTCACTTCTTCCCCATTTTCGCCGATTTAAACTGTTGTTTCGGTCTCTGATGAAGCTATTTCTTAAAATCCAACTGTTAGTTTGCCAAGGTAGCATTTAAACTAATGAACCATTGAACTAAATGTTATGAGAACCGCTCCCAATATAGATATTTACATCAATGAGTAACTAGTCGAATAACATACATTCACTACTCTGAAATAATGAACAAAGGTAAAGGATTCTCAAGGTAGTCTCATATCTTTATGAACACAAGCCAGTAGAAACTGCAAACCAATCTTCTAGTGATTACCTCCGAAAATGGAAACTGTGTTACATACTGCAGCAAGACTAACCTCTCATTTAGATCTGTTTAGCAGTCACCTAAAACCATTTGAAACAGTTTTGGACCTCAACATGCCTTTCCATACAAGAATAATGCATGGAGTTGAAATGGGACAGAATTTAAATCAGAACCACCCCTTGAGGTAATGATCGACAATGTTTATTTGTTCATAATGTTTCCCAGCTCTGAAAAACTTGTCGGTACTTTAAGTTTACAATTTGAGTGCACATATGAAGTATTCTTTGAGTTGACATTATTTCCAATAAAAGCTTCAATGATACAGCCAACAGTTTATAAGAAATGGATTCAAAGTGAGTACACTGAGTAGTTTGCCACTGAATCCTCTGTCATAAAAGATCACAACCTACGACGTACTTTCATGAGACAAATACCAAAAGTCAGGACTTCCTTTAAACCGTAGTGACAAATTTTATATGACTTTTTTTCAAATTTCATTTTAGATTATTTGTAAGCCAGTCCCACTGGATGCCAATAACTATATTCATGACAAAGAACTTGTAGCTGGTCAAGACTATCTAAGGCTACATCCAGTCTCAGATACAGTGTTCTTTGTATTTACAAAAGGTGTACTTGACTATGAAAAGATTCCTAGAGCATCTTTACTGATTGAATGCTTGGATTCAGCTGAGGTGAAACAACAGAACAGCACTTCCAAATCACAACAGAAACACCAACTGTTACAGCTAAAATCACATCGAATTCGTATTACGGCTGCTATACGTGATCAAAACGATAATATGCCAGTATTTACACAAACAAAGTATTATGTAAAAATACCTGAACACGTTCATGAGGGTTCCCTGGTGACTGAAGTTAGAGCACATGATTTGGATAGTGGGGAATACGGTCAGTTAACTTATCAACTAGGTCCTGTTGCTAAGCCGTCTGGTGTTTTAATCGATACACCCAACAGTAATAACATCGTCAATATGCGCTTAAAACAACCATTTCAAATTGAACCAACTACTGGGATAATTAAAGTATTGCATAATGACATGTTAGACCGTGAACAAACAGAATTTTTGTATATACCAATTATAGCCAAAGATAAAGGCGGTTTAACTGCAACAGCACAGTTGATTATCGAATTAATCGATATAAATGATAATCCACCTAAACTAGTTAGTTCACAAGATTTAAAAGTAGAAGAAAATCAAAAAATCAATACTATCATTGGTTCAATACACTTGATTGATTTAGATAAAGGGAAAAATTCACGTATCCACTTACTGATCACAAATCAACACAATAAACTTAATGAAATGATAAAATATGTAAAAATTGTACCAGATTTTAATTTCAACTACTCTCAATCAACACCAAATGAATTAATCAATAATGGAGATATCAAAGCTCTACTTGTAAGCCAAATACCTTTGGATCGAGAGAAAACAGCTACTATTTTCTATGAAATTGTATCTTATGATGAAGGTCAATCAGCACATAGTGTGACGCATACAATTACTATACATGTGACCGATCAAAATGATAATATCCCCATGTGTACATATCCTATTTTTGACAGTATAATTGGATATCATCCAATCATTTATACCAACACGCCGGTACACAGTTTAGTTATACAAGTAAGAGGATATGATCCTGATCAAGGTTTGAATGGTACTATTCTCTATCATCTAGACAAATCTACCAACGGTAGTGAATATTTTTATCTTAACCAGTCAACAGGTGAATTGTTTACAAATTGGCTTTCAAATTTAAATTCCCATCAACCTTCAGAATATACAAATAATCATCAAAACATTAAAACAAACCCTAATGTCATTGAACCTCATGAAGGTATTTATCAAATTAAAATATTACTTACAGATATGGGTATACCAGCTTTATCGAAAGAAACACAATTTTTTGTGAAAATTAATCCACTCAATCCCAACTTGAATAAATGGAATACAGTTGAAACAACAGTAATGCATCAACCCAATAAATCGATACCTTTAAATTCAAATTTTAAATTATTATTAAATAATCGTTTTGTAATAATTTCATTAATACTTTTTATCATACTGTTAATTATAACTATCATGGGGATAGCGTTTTGGACTAGATCTCATCGTAAACAGAAAATATGCCATTCAATTAAATCAATGATATCAGATCAGAATGAATGTAATCCAATTATAATGCCTACTACAATAGAAAAGAATAATGAACATCAGAATAAAGAAATATTGCCTATTTTAACCTACGATGGGAGGACAGATAAGTCACCAGTTGTTCAACATCAAAATTTGCATATCCTAACTACACATAATGAAAATGAACAAAAACTCGATGGTATCATATCGAATATGTTGAGTACACCGAATTTTAAGACGGTTAATCATGTTGGTTCACTATGGCCACCAGATTCAAGTACACTTGATCAATACACAGATAAAAATGAGAAAACTCTTGACAGACACAGTACATACTCTCATTTTTCGGTTAACAGCGATCATCACAACAGTAGTTATATCCACCCTAACCCTGGTTTTTCAAGTCAACTGCAAACTAATCCATTATTTTCATTTCCTTTTGGATATGACACTAGTAAAAGTCTAATCAGTGATAGCCAACAACAACAATCAACCAGTCAAAAACTCTCTTCATTAGTCTATTCACCAAATGCTTATTATTCAATGTCTACTAATCCTCTATATACACAGAATACCATTGTGAGCAATGCTGAGATTATGAAATATAACAATAACCTTAATTGGAACGGTGGCAACTATTTATCTCCTCCAGAACAAAAATCACTTCAGTATTCCATTGTTTATCCCGGACATCATTATCCACATTCATCATTAGACAGATCTGAGCAAGATTATTATAATCAAAGTGAGTAATTATTGATTTCACTGATCGATCGATCAATCAGTCTATTTCTGTATTTCGGCTGGAAGGGAAGATTATTATAAAATATATGAACCTGATTGGTTGGTTTATTTGTTGCTAAGGTGACTTTTAGATTCACTCATACCTGTGTGGATGTTCCAATATTGCTGTTGTTCATATGATGGGCGTCTTTAATGGCCACCCAAGATATAGCTGAAATAACCAATTATACTTTCATATATCATGACACTCTACCTTTCCAGTCGAAATGAAGAAATCTAGTTGGTTGGGGTCCAGGTATATCCAACTGACGAGTCCCAAGTAGGACGAAACGTGCATCCTGGATTCTTCTGCTAACCACAACCAAATAAATTGTAATCATGATTTCTGAGGAATCTTCTATAACTATGACTACAAGGATTGAAAGATGTTTTGACCGTCAGCTGACGTCATTTAAAGGATTACTTGAAGTAGAACAGCTCTAATTGTCTTGCTCATTTCGTTTTTGAACTTTTTACAACGGTACGCATCACTCAAGTTTGGAAGAGTCAGATCCATTAACTTATGAAACATCAAAAATCAGTGACGTTGGCAAAGAAAAAGGTGACCAGATATAACATCTGATTCCAGTTACATGATGATGATAGACTACGAAATTTAGATCATATGGCTCCATTTCAGTGGTTTATTCGTGGTATGTTCTAGACGAAAATTCATAACTTTTCCCTTGGTCTTTTTATAGGTTAATGGTAAGCACTACTGATGAGTTTCGAGATGGGAAGAAATACCTGTTTAATGTGCCTTAACTACATTAATTTTTTGGCTTCATAGTCATTGTAAATACTACTTTTAAAAAGCCATATAAGTAGCCAGAGTTATCATATCAGTATTTTTCTTTTCTTTAAATAGGTCAGAGTCGAAATGAAAACATGAAATTTTGGTGAACATTACTTCTGTCTTTGCTATTTGCTTGAAAGATACAATTTCTGTTCATTCATTCCAATTTCTTTTTGAAGTCGATGTTTATTGATATTTTACTTGTACTGTCACTGCGTTACTTGGTGAAGTCGAAAACAGCGTCTACCTCTGCTTCCATCACTGACAGTTGTTTAACATCTTGTATAGTACCGTCTCCTCTTCTAACAACGAAATTCAGCTATTCTCCTTTTTTTGCGTATATATCTCTGAAACGTTGAAATGTTGACTTTCCCGCTATCCCTATCGTGGACAAACACACAGAAAAGTAACAACTAATCTATCCAGCTAGGATATGAATTCATGCCTTTACTTAAGGCCCTCAAAACATTTGCTTCCCATAATGATGTTCTAAAGGTGTACCCACTCCCTATTTTGAAGTGTACATAACACTTTTATCTCGCCTGATTTCATTTCTTATGAAACCGTTTGGTTTATTTTCTAAACTGTCAATGTTTGCCAAATCATATGCTTTCTACTTTGATGAATGCCCTGATAATGTCATTGTGAGAACATATTATCTCTGGAGTTACTTTTTATTTAGGGTAGAGATATAATGTGAAGTGAAAATCAGGCTTTTACTTTGTACTAGTATCGCGTTAAATTTGCATCCAATGTAACAATGAACAATATTCAGACCACTTAGTCTCCGGGGGAATTTTTGTATGTCATGGCTAAGGTAAAAACAACGATTGTACCTACTTCTTTTGTACACACGGTTCAGGCTTTAGTTCATGAATAGCTAAGACCTCCACTGTTTTAAGGAGTTGAAAACGAAGAAGATGTGGGCTTACCCCTGCCGTTTCGCTGGTAAAAATATGGGAGAAAGAAATACCAAACTGATCATTCATTCGATTTCAAAGAAAAAATTGTTTATCATCCTAGAGCTTCCAGGTCATCATCATGTGTCAGATGTACTCAAGAATTGTCCCTGTAAATCGGTCAATAGAGCATTTTTTGCAGGAAGACTTCAGCTGACCTTTACTCGCCGTAAACTGTCCTCTGTTTGAGTAAAAGCGAGCTCTCTCATATGGCCACTTCTGTGTGCATCTACCAGTTAACTTGCTCTTGTGGAGCGCGGTACATCGCGAGTAGTGACAGAATGCTTTCTACACGTCTACGAGAATATGTTCCACCTTGGTTTTATAAAAGTGAAAGAAAATCTGTTAAAAGTTCTATTCTAGAACATTGGATCTCCATCACTCAACAAACCTAGACAATGACCTTAAAATTATTTATCAAATTCACCAGAAATTCTCACGTTTTCTTCGTGGTTTTTGTGTGCTTCGGAAGATTAGTAGTGTCAACAACAACAAAAAATGAAAAGTTGGTTAAGTTAAATTGACAAACTGGTTACTTAAAATTCTAGAAATGTTTATACGGTCACCTTTGGTTTGCTTATATGAGTACAACCAGCTTTATTCCATTCAGGTACCTCTCAGAACGCCATTCAGAGAGTATAGTAGCCACTTTTATGTCCTTTTTAGCTCAAAATTTTCTCCTAGGGTTGTCTCATGCCTCTTGGAAAGATAAGATTTAAAAAGCTTGAATAAATGCTTTGCAATCTGTTTCATGGAAGAAAATTTCTCAGCTAGTATGTTATCTTAATTAAATACTTTGATGCGAACTCGGGAAAATTAAATATGTACACTCCTTCCTGAGGGCCCACTACCAATTTCTCCCAGCCTTTGCAGTTTACTGTTACTCAGTTACGTAACAGTGATCAGATGTCACAAACAAAAGCAAGAAAAGTGAGTAGTGCCTGACTTAAAGGTTTGTTTCAAGTCAGCCGTGTCAATTCAGCGTTCCCAAGGTAACGTGGAAACTCTGCTCAGCCTAAACCCCATAACTAACTGTATCTTTTAGGTTACAAATAAAGACTACCCTAGTATATCAGTGTGTAGAAACTTTAGTCATCGGTATCGTGACATTTAGATGTTTGTTTCAGGATTTTATTGGCCAATGTGTATACTGACATGTCTGTTAGATGTAACTGGCCTTAGCTATGTATATGAACAGTTTGCAAACGCAATACAGTTATTCTATTGCTTACTCGTGGTTACATAACCTACTAGTTTATGGTGTTTCTATGCAGCAGTTAGCTGTTTGTTTAGCTGCAGCATATATGATATGAGCATGAATATTCAATCTCTAAGACACTGGACAATCGTCTGTTTCTTCCGCTCAACTGGAGAGAAGTTAAGGTAGGATGTTAAGACTGTCTGAATGAAATATGTTCTAGCTGTGCTTTACAACATTGATTGCAAACCAAACGGGGATGATGGTTGAATCTGGAAAACAGGAATGAAACTCAGACTGAGTATGATCTAGCTTCTTTCTGCCTTACTATGAGGGTCAGTCATCGAACTTGTCATCTGTAGAACACTAGTATAGATGAAACCGAAACGCAAGCTATCTGCTTAACACCTCAATACATGATATTGTGTTTTGAACAGTCAGAGGGTTGAATTTGTTAATAATGTATTACGTCCAGATGAACTATAACTTAGTTTTCCTCTTAAACTTCAGTCTACTAGATATTTAACCCCGTCGTTGGATGGCAACATAATTACACCGATAACATGAGTGACTGACCTTAAGGGAGTTTCGTATTGATTTTTAGTCCCATTAACTCAATGTTAACCATTCACAGAAACTGATTCATTATTCTATTGGTTTTGTTCAAACCTTTGATTAAACTGTATCAAATTTGACAAACACTCAAACAATTAGGAAGTGCAAAGAACAAGTACTGCTGTGAGTAGTTATGAGGTCCGGCAATTCGGCCCTATACAGCAACGAGAAATTACAAGTGCCAAACAACAGCAAATGATACTGGTTGCACAAGTGGTGGCTCCCGTAACCCAGTGACCCAGTGGATAATGCTTCGGCGTTTGAAAGGGTGAGTACTGAGTTCAAGTCTCAGTGGGAACAGCACCACTCACTGAGGTGTAGGTGCATCAAGCTGACGAGTTCCAAAATAGGATGAAATATGTGTCCAGAATTTCACTGCTAGTCACTAAGCAGATAACAACATAATGAGTAGTCAGGCCGTATCGAGGCCTCCACATAGGATCCCATGTGCCAACTAAGGTCAAGCAATTTGACTCAGTATAACAGCGAGAAATTACAAGTAACACTAAACATCAACACCACTTACCTTATGTAGAAGAATCACCTTCTGGACCTCGTAGCTCAGTTAGTAGAGTATCTGGCCAGAAATATGATGGTCGCTGGTTCGAATCCGACCGTGATCCAAATTTTCATTTCACTTTCAATCATCATCTAGTTTCATATATTTATTGACGCTTGCAATTTCTCGTTGAGGGTTACAGACATGTGTATGATACCTTAGGATAGGGACAAGTGAATAGGATTGAAGAGAAATGTAGTTTGGACAAGGCAAGAAGGATGAAACTTGCAGAAGAAAATGATGTCATCACTTTATTTCAAGAGTACTCTTCAGCTGCATACAGTTTGGTAGTACACTGGTTATTGAGACATAGGATATTTCATAATTAGAAAATCATATTGATTTTCTAATCTCAAGTTGTATGACAAAATCACTGATCGCCTATACAACACCCAACTGTGGAAAAGAAGGTTTTTATACACTTTACATTCATGAGAGATCCATTATCCACGAGAAGAAAAGACACAAGAAATAAAGGAGTACTAAGAAAGATTATCCTGCAACTAAACTTCTATCAGTATACAATACCGCATGTTTGCTGAGCCAGTTAAAATTGGAAGAAATATCCAGCTCATTTCACCTTCAACTGCTTTTATGAATTCAAATACACTTGTGGTAGCAAGTACATTGGAAGGACTGAGAAGAGAGCACCCATTTGTTTCGCTGAGTGTATATAGCTGGGAATCTGTATTTGAAAGGAAGTAAGATTCTAACCTGTGAAATCGCCATACATCTCGTAGACACAGGAAATCAGGTTGGAACTTTGAGTGTTTTAAAAATTATAAACGTACGCTTAGCGGAAGCAATTGCAATAAAACGCTTTCAACCTGTCCCTTACATACAGAAGGCGAGTGTGGTCAGTCTCCCACTCCCTTGATGACTATGATTTGATCCTGTTTCAATTCCATCATAATTATATAACTCTTTATTACTATTATTTTCCTTTCTTACATTTAAAACAGTTAGTCCCTTTTATAAATTTCGACAAAACAATAAGAAGATGTAAATTGTCTGACCCGTATAATGTCTTTGCGCACCCCGTTTCCGAACGATCTGATCACACACGAACTTATCGTAGGTATTTATATGAAACTTCATAAAAATAACGGGTGACAATATGAAAAGAGGTCAAGTAAGAAAGCTGAATTAATAATAATAACAACAATAGTAATGATAAAAGGCTAAATAGCAATGAGAATCAATAGATCAAAAATAATAATACGTCGAAATTGGGTTCAGAGTTGAATTCACCAAGGGAGATTTACTGTGAAACCAAACTCCATATGAATGCACAAAGATGGTTTGAACTTCCCAATAGCTAAGACCTTAACAGATTTAAGGCTCCGTCCCCAACACGTTTTGAAAATAGGTCCAAAGGAAGTAGCCATGTCAATCCTGTGATCTGTCTCAACCATTCGTTTCACAATAGAAGAATTTGGACGTCTGCTACCAACCTTTTTCGGATTCCAGTGATTCGATTTGCTCCTGAAGCCACTTTGGAATATGTTCCGAGGCCTTTACTTACATTCATCTATGAGTCCTCCCTGTGTGTGTGACCACATGTATATTTGAATTGATAGATGCAGTGGGATGTGACATTGTTGTTCACATCCTGTAAGAGTTTGGGACAATATAAAGGCTTGATGGTTTCCATAAACTGAACCCTGGCTGCATAGAAAGTCTTTCTAATAGCAGCGTTGAGTGTCGTATTACAGAGCTGAACCTACATTTTGTGTCCTTCCTTGGTCAGACAAGCTGGATGGTGTTCACCAGAGCATTTCATAAGCTGTCGCATAGTATGGCTGATTTACTCAGATCCACAGCAGTAAGTAAACTGATGTGTTTATTTATATCTCCATTTTAAAGAGCCTATACATATTACGTAACTTTCCCTTGTTACGCAATTCATTACAGCCTTTGACCGAAAATTATTCTAGAATGTTCTCTCGTTTCTACCATATATCTAAGAAAGCACAGCTAAGAGAATAAACTTATTGAAAAGAAAACCAAATTCTGTTTCCTGCAATGGTATTCCCTCTTTTTCTTATCAACAAATCAGTTTTTTCCGATATCTTCTATTTTATTATTTGTACGTTAGAGACACCAAACACTGTTTTTATCTGCTTTCTACGAGTAGATTGTTGCCTGCATCCCGACCAATATGAAGAGGCATCATGCAAACTAGGCTTGTGGAAGACTTCTTTATATTCATTTTATGCACATTTCCCACACTTGTTTTCCTTATACAAACACACATGATTATGATCCCAAGCCCACCAGAACTAATGACCAGTGGAAGGTTCCTTCACGTTCATAGACGATGAAGGCTTTTAAGAACTACTAGTGGAGTAGACTGCATGTACTTAGCCAAATGTTGAGAAATATTTGTTTTCAATCATAGCCCTATCATCTTTTAGGATCGTAAGTCTTTGAATGTCAGACATCCCTTCCAGAAGAGTTATTCAGTGATTTCATTTAATGAAGGATAAAATTTGCAAACTGATTATCAGATCCACTGGAGATTGTTGACTACAGACAAAATTTGAATATCCGATCTGGTCGTGGGTTAGTGAAGCTAACTGGAAACTTCTAAATTCATGATTAGTTGATCATCACACTGGTCCCTACAATTTTTCAAACAATCACCCTGTAAATAATGATCAAGGATGCACGTTCAATAGATATTTTACTGACGGTATGACAGATTTCAACAAACTTGATTCGCGAGTACACCTTGATTAGAAGTAAGGTTAACATTATTCCTCAGGATATTCACCGGACCCAAACTTTCGACAGAGCAAGTGAATTTTTCTACTTGCTCTATACAACCCAGTCGATTCCACCTTGAACAAATCTTCCAAACCATGATATCAGTAGCTCGATCATGAATAAATTCTATAACCAAATTGAAAACCGAAACAACTTGTTTTTATTGAGGGTATAGCCGGATGAGTAGAATTCTATTATCGTCCTGAGCTTAAGTAACCCGCTGAGTGATCTTGAAATGACCATTGCACTGTGCCAGTAAATATATATATTGCCTATGATATCTAGGCCTCCATTTGCCAGCATGAAAAGAAATCAAGTTTCCTCTGACAGTTTTACCAAAAGTACCAAGTTGAAAAAAACCAAGAATTAAAAACTTATAATTTACATGGTTTATCAGTAGTGTGTTCACCCTAATGCCGAACCATGATTCTGACTCCAACCTCCTAGACTGTAACATATAATTTCAAATCGATAAAAGGCCCTTCTAGTTTAAAAACCAGCAAAATTTCAGGGGGTATACGGCCGGCATCATAAAAACGACGTAACAGAGGGTTTTTTCTTGTCCCAAGGGTTAATTCCTAATAAGTCAAACCCCGGGAGCTAGATCCTAACTTTTTTAATTTGATTTGTAGGCCTTTGGGGCTAATCTTAATTTTCTAAACACCAGAGGCTAATTTTCGATGAAAACAATGATCATTTCTCTATAGTCGTTGTCATAGATCTCTTCTTTCACCGTAGCAATAGCATTGTTTTATGTTGAAAAGGAAAAACAAGAATTTTTAATCTTTTCAGCATGCTTATGGTCAACAAATAATTCACTTGATTTTGGTTGGTCGTTTCAAGGTCATTCGTAGAGTGACTCGAGATCAGCAAGATTTTCTCGTTTTACGTCAGATGATTGTACAAATAACTTATGTGTAAACATTTTGGCCAGCTTCATGGGATGCTTTATAGTTCTTTTGCAGCTACTGTAACTAAATCTGTTCAACAGTGAAAGCCACACTTCGAGATACTGTTGGTTTGTCACTAAACCAAAGTTAAAAAATGTCTGTAACCACTCGCAGTATCCAGAAGGCATGTAACTGATATTAGTGGTCATTGTTCGGTTCAAATAGTGTGCGAAATGATTAATTTTCAACGTAATTTCAATTAATCTCTTCATTTGTTTGGATTTTTTCAATCCAGAATGCCATATGAGGCTAACACAACAGTATGCCGCACATCGGCAGTGTCTAAAACTCATGAAGGGACTCCAGTGTCAACTGGAACGATAAGTTTGATTTCTACTGAGTTTAGTGAAATGTCATGGACAGATTTGAACAGTTTCAAGAGAGAAAACAAGATTGCTTAACAGAGATCTCTTATAATAAACTGATTATAGCCATTAATGTTCAAAAATATTATTTTGAATGAAAACTGGAATTTTAATCAGTAATTTTAATCTCCCACTGGTGATTCAATGGAATCACTGATCACCTCTTGCTGGCATTTGATCTTCTCACGTAGATTAGTCAGAGATGTTGTCGATTTCTGCCTAGTAGCTGGAAAATGGATACTAAGGAGGCGCAGAATTATATGGCAACGTATCTTATTTGGGTTCATCAAAGTAGAAGGAAGTATTCCCGTCTATAGAATTTTGAATGCTACATAATATACTTTTTAAAGTTTTCGGCCAGTCACTAGTTAGCAATGCAAAGTTACTATATCTACATCACATGACTGACTTTCTATAAATGCTGCATCATTATACAATTATTCCTTACCATTGAGAGTGACAATCGTTCATACTGCAACAAGTAACCTTTGAAGAAAATTTTCTACTTCATACAAGTGACCCATTAGGCACACTGAATATTCACCGCTTCTTCACTCGCAAATTTCAGAGGCAGAATGCTTAAATCACAAACAAATGAAAATATTAAGCTAACACTGAAGTCATTCCTCACCAAGTGTCTAGATAATTCCAGGTCGTTCACCGTCGGAAAACGGTAGTAAATGATGTTTCTTTTTAGTCTAAGGTACTTACTTGGCCAATTTGAATCTTGGAATATTTCTCCGTAAAATTATTGATCATCAGATGTCATGAATCTGAAACTGGACAGCTCTATGAGTTACCACTGGTGACCAATTCGTGCACAGAATCCAGACCTACCACACGTCAATCGTGGGGTCAGTAGATTGGTGTCCAAGTCTCCGACTTCAAGATTAAGCGATGAAGGTTCGGATTTACGAAGTAAAGCCACTGTCCTACTTTACTGCTATCGGTAATTTGTCCGAGAACGCACCAAAACTGCTGTAGCCGCTAACGATTCATGGATATCGACTGTCAGCCAAGAACCATTTACAACTTACTATTTGACCCTCAGCCTGGCTAATTAGTGCAGAAGACACACTGAGACATATTGGAAAATGGATCCAGACAAAATATGTTTTAAGACAAAGAAATGTACAAGGTCTTAAAAGAGTGGGCGGGATAACCACAGTGTCCAATGGGTGAGAACATAAAATAGACGCTTGAAGGATATCCTTAGTTGAAGAACTATCTGTCAGTTTATTGATAATCGAAATTAGCACAAAGTAAATTTTGATTGGTCCGTTTCCAGATTAGTTGATTGATCCACGTCTCTGATGCAGATACACCTTACTGGCTGAAGCCAACAAGCACGAATCACGGATCCCGAGTATCCTCACAATAGACCCATTTCACGTAACACCGATTGATGTTTAGTATCATAGTTAACACTTCCAAATTTACAAAAGTTTAGTGCTCTTGGTGCTAGAATTTTGCTGAGATATGAAAACCTTAAATTGAGTACAGTTCCTGCAAACAGTTTCAGTATTCGATATTCAAGATGATTCAATCTTCAATTTCCTTTGTTTCTCTACTTGCTCTCTAAACTTCATTTCTATGTTTCTTGTTTTCTCTTTTGGAACCTGCACTGATCTGACGACAACTCTACTTGCTATTCTTTGGAAGATCAAACCATATACTACTTATGCGTGTTGGTATGAGTAGGACACATCACAGGTATTAATGTAAGAAGAAACTTTATAGGTAGGGCTTTACTTGAAAAGTTAACCTTAAAAGATCGATGCTCCGTTAAGAGAGATATTTCACGCAAATGACCTGTCATACTTTTGACATAGCCATGTCAGGCTATGAACTAAATTTACTGGCTTCTTTTTCAAAATGGCATCCGCACAACTGAACATAATAATCTAGGTAGCCTTGAGAAGAAACCTCGTTTGCTTCACCTTGGCTTTTGTTCGTCTTTATATTCGATTCCCATAGACAGCAGAGTAAACCAGCCATCTAAAGCCATGATAGAAGTTTACCATGAAAGGAATGAAGTTGCAAGGCAGAATAATCAGCACTTACTCCGGTTGTGCATCATTGACTCAACTAGGTGTACACATGGTATATAACATCATTTTCAAACTTTACGGTGAACTCACGTCCCTTTCTGCAATGGTTAAACAGCAAAACATTCATTATCCATCTATTATTTTTTCCCTCTTGGGTTTCTAGTGGAACATAGGGCTTCAGTAGGACGTCGCCATTTCAATCTCATTTCTGCAGTCCTTTTAACCTGGCTCCACCATTGCCCACAAGCTCCCATTTCTTCTTCACACCATCTACTCCATGTCACCCTCACCTAGGACGCCCAAGTCGTCGTTTCCCATGCGCATGCCACTCGACGGCCCGGTCTGGCATGTGATGTCCCCAAACGGTCTTCTCAGTGTATGCCCAATCCATCTCAGCTCCCTTCTGCATGTTTGTTGGGTGATGGGTTGTTGGTTGGTTCGTTGCCACAGTGAGTTCCTTGTTGCTTTTGCTTATTCTTGCCTTCTGATCATCAGTATCGGGTGAGCGTAGGTGGCAACTGTTGATGAATGTCTGCAGTTTGTTGGAAATGCTTTTCGTTACGGGTCAAGTCTCTCAACCATCAAATGGAAGCATTGACTTGACTGGTATTAGTGTTGAAAATCTGGATGTTGTTCACGCTTTATGCTGAGTGCAGTGGAGTGGAGTAGATCTCCACACTGATTTCAGATTAGTGAAAGCCTGTCTAGCTTTTCCAATCCTGGTTTCAATATCCGTATCTGAGCCTCCGTCTGTAGCTTAAACGATGCTGTCTAGGTAGGTGGAAGGGACCATTTCCTTGATGTTTCACTAGTTGATGGGGATTGGTGCTTGTTGTTCATGCTGTTTTTGGTTAGGTATCTTCATCACCTCTGTCTTCTCCACGTTCACCTGAATTCTCGTCTTCGCTGCCTCACCTCGCCTCTTCTGTCAACTTGTTAGTTTTTGCGTGTAGATCTTCGAGTTTGTGTGACATTAGACACAATTCATCATTGGCGAAATCCAAATCTTCTGGGGTCTTTTCATCGGACCAACAAGTGTATGCCTATCTTCTCACAGCTACTCATAGTTTGTTTCATGATCCAGCCAAGTCCAGTAGAACACAATCAAGATCATGGGTGATAGTAGACAGGCTTGTCTTACTTCTGTCTTCACTTCAAAGGCATCAATGAGCTTTCCGTTATGAATCACTTAGCATGTAGCATCATATAGCATATAGCTGTTGAATGAGGTTGATAAAGGTTTGTGGTATTCCGTAGTGTTGAAGCAGTCGCCAAATTACTTCTGGGTTGACGTTGTCAAAGGCGTTTTCAAAGTCGATAAAGCTGAGGTTGAGTTGACTGCCATTCCATGATTTGTTCTTCCTGAAGCCATACAGCCAGCTAGCCTGTTCTGGTCGCAATTTTGAATCCAGAGCATTGTTTAGTCTCTCCAGGACGATGAAGCCCAATATTTTGCTTTTAGAGGACAGCGGCATGATTCTAAGCCAGTTCTTGCAAAACATAGGCCTCCATTCTTTGGAAGTTTGACAAGGTAGCCCTTCTTCCACTTGGTACCTTTCCTTCTTTTCAAAACTTCTGTAGTAATGGTGTGAGCATGTCCGCTGTTATCTCTGCGTCTGCTTCCAGCGCTTCTAGAGGAATTCCACCTGGTCCTGCTGATTTCCCGGACTTCAGCAGCTTTATGGCTTTCAGGACTTCACTTTTGCTTATGTCAGAGTGCTTGTGTTCACTGGCAGTTCTGTGACCGGGTGTCTGATGGTATTTCTGGACGAGTTGCAGATGGTGAAGACGGTCGATTCAAGAGTTTTTTTCAAGTGACCGACCCATTATTCCCTTGGTTTCTCTTCTGTCTTTGGTAACTAAGTTTTCCTCACTATCTTTCATTGGTTTCGTCTGTGTTGATCTCTACTCTCCCAGATAGTAACCTGGTTATTTGATACAATGCTGTCAGGTATCTCCTACCAGCCGGCAACCTGTTCTGATTCACTTGAAAGTGTGTTGTAGTGGTGTCCCTTGTCTTTCTACGCACTCTTCTTCACTTCTTTGTCCAGTGAGTGTTTTATAGGTTTCACTCAGTCCCTCTTTTCCTTATTCATCCCTGCACTGCACTCGTTCATTTCTGCCTCACCATCTCCCTCTCCTCCGTAGAGATCCATTCCTTATCTTCTCTCTTCTTCCTTCCTAATACGCTCGGTTATGCAGGTTTCTCTCCACATAGCATTCAAAGACTTCCAGTGTTCTTCCACACAGGTCTCTTCAGGGATGTTGCTCGATATCTCCCATTTTGTCTTGATGGCTGACTGTTGTGAAGATTTTCTTTGTAGTCTCGTCGTTCAGTTCCCAAGTGTTGTACCTGAACTGTGGTCTATCACCAACTTCCTTCAAGGCTCCCAACTTGATTTGGAAGATTCATTGCACTACATGGTGAGTGGTCTGAGCCTACATCTGCTCCTCTTCTTCACCTTGTGTCAAGTAGGCTGCGTCTCCACACTGATTGTTAGTGTAGTGTGTCCATCTGGTGAAATCAAATCCATGTCGCTCGCTTTGTGAATATCCTTTTATTTGTACACACCACCTCCAATCACCAAATCGTTGAATGCACAGAAGCCTGAAAACAGTTCTCCATTCTCGTTCATCACCTCACCGAGTGCTTCTCGACCCATGGTTAGTTCTCTTCCTGTGTTGTCCGCTCCCAGTTTGGCATTCATGTCACCCAACCCATTAGAATGGATTTGATGTCGCCAACTGGAGTGGGGTCTTGTCCAGTGCTGATTGCAGTCGTCTGTAGAATTCCTCCTTCCTCTGTTCATCTGCATTATTTGTAGGCGTACAGCGTAGCATTGCATGATTGTGACTTCCCTTCCTCTTGTGAGTTGAGTCTTGCTGTCATGATCCTGATGGTGGAGGAGATTGGTTCCCACTGCTTGAGAGAGAGAGCCTTCGATGCTGTTGGGGACATCATGATAGCCACTCCAAAACTCAGTGTGCTTGTGGTTGTCATCAGGCTGACAATATCCGAGTAGATTATCGACTCTCCAGTTGACAGTTTGGACAGTCCACTTCCATTCCATCCCATCTGCTTTCACAGATTCCTCGCACTTCTATGTCATACCTTCTCAGCTCCTTCGCAATTTGAGCTGCCTTGCTAGGTTCAAAAATGATTCAGACATTCCATGTCCCCATTCTTACTTTCGCCTTCATTGAGAGAAGACACATCGACCAGTTGGTTTCGCGAAGGCTTTCACCAACTGGCGTCATTTCGCCTCTCCGATTCCAGAGAGGAATAAGTTTTTTTCTATTTTTTATATTTTGTTTGTTCTTTGAATTTTCTTTAGCGGTTGGATTTGTTTTACGGGGTAGGGTTGCTAGCCTTACGCCTAACCTTCCCTCTTTATCTGGGTTTCGGACCGGCTAGTAACTGGTGAACTAGTTAACCAGGCGAGGTTATTATCTATCTGGACAGCTATGATAATGTTCAGAGCGAACGAAAAAGCCTCTAAAATCTTCAAGAACCAAATTTCATTTTGCTGTTCTACATTTCATGCCTGCTATGGTGCACAGACAACTCAACGGACTGAATACTTTCTGATAGGTTAAAAGTAACTTAGATCTGCAGTTAGTGATGTTCGCGTCGATGATCTGTTTGCTCTACCACACAAACTTTGCCACGAGAATAAACTCACTAGTTAGCAGACGGAAATTCGAAAAAGGTTACTCCGACAGATATCGGCTACCCATTTAATTGAATAAATTTTGTTTTACTAATAGCTTACATTCTCATTTCATGTCAACTAGTTATAAATTTCAATTGTTTTATCATTGCCTATTGTAATCACCGTTTTCAGTGTGTTTCAACAGTCGAATATACAGATAAATAGACGACTAAGCCTGACAAGTTTGCGTGTTTGAAAAATATCTGGAGACGATTTCAAAATTTTCAATCTATTCCTGAGAGTTAAAGAAAAACGGGAGTGAAAGCTTCCACTCAATAATAGTTAAATATTACAGAACAGAATGGGAACTATTTATTTGAATCATACTCCGTGGATTTAAATATGCTATTGTTCTGTGGATAATTAGAGGACGGTCAACCGAGAAACCCTACAGTATGTCTCATATCAGTTGACAATCATCATGAAGGCAGGTTACAGGTAATTAGTGGTGATGCATCTTGAATGGTATGAAACTTCAATGACTGCATGTCTGGTAGCTGCTTCCAAGTATAGGACACCGATATTAGTAATGTCAGATTAGACTAACTGGTTTATTAAGCAGTTTTCATTGTTCAGATGATTGAAGCTTCAAAGTGCAGTATGATATTATTATTTGCCAACTGACCATCAACTAACTGTGTAAGTATGTGAATGAAAAATAAGTTTTTACAACCATCTTATAAATCTTATTGGCACGTAGGCAGACAAACGGATAGACAAAATCCACGTAGAACCTGTCACATAATTCCATTGGTTCAAGTTGGCTCACTTCACATCAGCATGTATAGAACAATTATTTGAAAAAAGATTGATATTACTGTAGACAAAAGTGTATGGGAGGAGATAAAAGTACAGAAATGAAGGTTGATGAAAATGTTCAAACCTTAGATGATATCAAAGAGTGAGTGGATCCACTTCATTGTTAATGATTATTAACCATGTCAGCAAGGGTCTGCAATTACTGATCCCTGTCATCTTGAGGACCGCAACTAGGCGGACCACACCTCCTCACGCGGCTCACATCAACACCAAAGGGCCTCATGGAGTGGTGTCGTTTCTTAATCTGGCCACACTGAGCCTTTGTTCATTCCACTCCTACTTCTACTGGTATCGCACGTCAAGGTGAGTGGTGCTTTAACATGTGTTGCTGAAGGTTCGCAGCCTCATCGAACAACTTGGCTTCCTTGCCTAGTACCCTTTTGCGTAACGCTGACGTTACTCAAAATGATTCCATCCTACTCGAGTAATGCTATGGACGACAGCGTAGTATACTCATCTTTTAATTGGTGCTCGGACATCTCACTGGTGCTAGAGATGACTTAAGTTGGTGAGTGCCTAACGAGTATTTTGATCCAGAGCTAAGACTTCGTCAGCAACAAATCCGTTTTGGATTTTGCAACTTTTTAAGTAAGTGAGTTCACCAACCCGTTTAATGCCTTCATTCTTTATTACTGAACTAGGAGTCAGTATACACCAGTCTTGAAGCCCCATCTTACATTTGACACCTATAAGAGGCATCACTAATATACGTAGATTTCTGTTAGAAGTGTCTAGCAGCTACGCCATACTCCTTCCTGGAAGTAACTTAATCTTTGTAAAGTCATAAGTACCTAGGGTTACGAATATTAAGGCATATATAACGAAGTTAAACAGGGACGGTGATAGCGGGTATCTCTAGCAGACACTCCTAGTTGTTGTTATTTCACACTACAACCCATCAAAAGCCCTTGCACGGCTGTATCAGTTCTAGCTGATAACCCTTATCAGCACTTCATGCATATAATTCCTCTGTACCCCCATCACATTCAGGTACCGCCACAACACCTCTTGATCGACAGGTTAAGAAATATGGCGGTCACCAAGCTTCGGTAAGTATACCTGTGTTCCAAATGTGTCGAAGGGTGATCTAGTCGATGCAGTCTTTTTCGTGTCTAAAACCTGTCTGGCTTCCTAAAATTTCATCTAGGTGTCGTAGAACTGTGAACTTTAGGGTCTTAGATATCATATCAACCAAACTGATTCACCTTTGGTTCTCACAAGAAGACTTCTTTTCCTTCCTATGGACTGGAATAATTAATGATTTAAACCATTCTGATGGAATCACCTATGACTCCAATACACTATCTAGTACCTCCACTACTCCACTCTATGATTTCCTACCTCTATCGCCAAAATCTTACAGTTACAATTCATCTGATCCTGCTGTCTTACATTGTTTGAGGTTTGAAATATCTAGGTACCATCCAGGTTAGGGCTGGACGCCGAGGGGCTGAAGCGTAGCTATTGGTCAGTTCAACTTTTTTCAACGTTTTCCACCCAACGTTCTATTCAACAATCCTGTCACGGACCCATCCGTTCCAGTGACGGTCTCACTGCCCATCGTCTTCTTTTGGACAGCATCTCAAATTACCCCAATCGCCTACCTAGTATTACTTAGTTCTGAAGCCTTATCCATTTCTTTGGCTTTAGCCATCCACCACTACTCACGGTGATTGGAAAAACTGTTAGTCAATTTACATTTGAGCTTCTTTCTCTCCTCAATGTAGTCAGAGTCAGCTGGAAAGAGTCTTCTTGAACCAGTCAGTTTGGGTGAAGTTTCAGAAATCCACTAGATTCTGCTTAGCTTTGGATATAGATCGCCAACTCTCTTCATAGCTGTTTCTACAGAAGATTGAACATTACATCAGTGTGTACTCAGCTGGTATTATTTAGAAAATCAGTTTGATTGATATTCGTCTTCACTAATTTCCTTAAACTCACTAGCATTCCTTACGAAAGAATTCCTTTTAGTTTTATACGTCACACGTCCTTGTGTGAAAGTATCTCGATTTATAGGAGTAATGATATTTCCAACTTCGTGGTACCCAACTCATCATTTTAAACCGAACTTAATTTCTTCGATTTCACACAGGTTGTGTATTACAGCTCAGTTCAGCGACTCATTCTCGTGCAAGAGAACAATAAGATCCAACTATTTTGTTTCCATCTAGCAGACTGGTCACCATCGAGTTTCATATTACATTAATGGTTGAAACGAAACTCATATACTAAAGTAATGAAAAGTCAACACTTGACAACATTTCTTAAAGCGGCATACCCTAAAGATTCAACTTGAAATGGTTGGATGCATAGCCTGGATACCT
Source organism: Heterobilharzia americana (assembly GCA_944470555.2). NCBI lineage: Eukaryota > Metazoa > Platyhelminthes > Trematoda > Strigeidida > Schistosomatidae > Heterobilharzia > Heterobilharzia americana. The sequence continues at coordinate 49,921,567 of OX104128.1, forward strand.
AGAAAAATTTAACCTTTATACATGCATTGTCCCCGATAGTTTGACATTGGAATACTCTTATAACTGTGATGAGCTCTTCCTAAATATATTACTGAGTGATAGTGTAATCAGATGTGTCCAGTATTTTCTCGGCTGATTGACCCAAACAAATGTCAACATCTGCTTCATAGGATCTACTAATTTCACTTGCGACCAGATTGTTCACTTACAACGATCCTTAGTATACTCCATGTAGAGTTAATTTTGAATTCATCTGCTCAAATTTCGCAACCATGTTTTGTTCTAGACTTTAATAATGAATAATCTAGAAGAAGAAGAGTGTGCCAAAGCAGCAATTTTCATGTCAACTCAAATTTGTCTTGAAACAAATGTAAGAAAAAATGCAGCAGGAGTTGCAGTTTCGTCTCTAGTGTAGAAATTAACTAAACAGATTCAACAAAACACGCATTCCAAGATTTGTTGCTGACACAGGTTATGGCGAAGCACATCATACATCTGATGATGACGATGGTGTTGATGAGAGACTGCAGGAAGACGGTATACTACTGCTGACTGTTGTTCGGGTGGCAAGGCTTTCAGTGCATGACAGGTGTATTGTCAGCAAGAAATATGTAGGTACAACACAGATCTAGAAGATCAAAGTTCTGTTACGCTGGAAGCCAGCGTTACATCTCTGGATTGACGCGTTGAGGGAGTGTTGTGGTCTTAACCTCGGTTCAGGTTTCCTATCGGGTCCTATGGTTAAGGCTGGTCAAACTATTATTATTTCCCTAGTTGAGAGAGTTTTACTCCAGTTTTCAGCTCAGCTTCCAATTTCATGCCGGACCCCATCTACGTAGACATCACTGTCCAAAAACCTGGGGGACTGGTCCACTCAGCAAGCAGAAAACGTCATGGCAACGCAATCACATGAAAACGAATACTGCTACCAGAAGAATCTGTTAACGCCCCATCAAAAGGAATCGGTGAATTCCAAAACCCTCCGGACTGTTGGGTTTCAACGCATCTACATTCTCTTGGTAGTCGAACCATTTGACTGTACTCACCTCCCCGTGAACAGGTGTGCATGTGATGCGTCTTACTGATTCTCCACAATCCTGCAGAAGAGAAGATCATCTCCGTTTCATCAAAACTTCAGAAACGAGGCTACTCTCAGGTTGCCTTTAAGACCAAGGCTAGAGAGAATGATGCCCAGCAATCCGGACTGAATACCCCCCCTCCTCATCTTCGCAAGGCTTACCACACCACCTCTCTTGGGACTACTTCAATAACTGAGGCAACCAAAATTAGGAGGCTGGATTCCCTTACCTTTCAGCTCCACCGCTACCAGCGCACTTGACAGAATCCTGAAGGTCAGCTTACCCCTCCGTGCTTTGAAGACCAGTGCCACTGATCTGTGCATACTGATCTGATTGATCGGTATTACCGCTAAGTTAACTACGATGGTGGACTGTGTGATATCCGGTGGGGTCACGAGGAGGATCACCGTTGTCGCGTAACTAGGCTGGACCAGTGATCACCAGTCCATATGTTACCTCCGAGTCTCCTGGCCAGCAGCACAAACATCAGCACCACTTAACCATGCAATGAACTCCTTCACGTTGATGCCTTACCATGTAACTATGATGAAGTATTCGGATACCTAAAAAGAACCATAGTTACTATGTGCGAGTTGATCCTACAGCCACTAGAGTCACAGCAGCTGACTCAGCGAAGACAAAGTTAGGCCGTTAGCCCAAACAATACATAGATATTTGTATTTACCAAAACAAATGGGAAATGTACAACACCTTAAAAGTCTAGATGCCCTAACCAGAATGGTAAAGATAGACACATGAAGGACATTCATAACTGACTGGTTGTCACTTTCATTCCCTCTAGATGTATCGGACAGATTGAGAGAATTTCTTTTTTTGCAGTTTCCGTTCCAATTATTCTGAATATTGCTGATCAATCAAAAGAGAGACAGTTATCTCACAGGAAATCTAGCAGATATCGCTTATAGACAGCTTTGGGTTAGTCTGTTAATTCTCACCTTTTTCTGTGCGATAAATCTTGCATTCTAACTCCTTACCTATTTGTGTGTATAGTGGTAGTGTGTTTTTAGTATTCTGCGTCATCAGTTATTTCATGCTATGAATCAGGATACTCATAATTATGCAGTAACAGTTTATTCCATCTATAGACCAATCAGTTTTAGAGAAAACTTTGAGTCACCGTATATACTCTTTCTGTAGCCCACTGACAGCTTCAGTTTTCAGTATGTCCCCTCATTGTGTTTATCCTGAGTTCTCTTTCAGTTCACGATTGGTTGTTCGCCTTTACAACTTTTATGTACATCCCGTGGGAAGGCGTATCTCTCTTCTCAGCATATATGCCATCACCACTATGGGTCATCTCTATCAAAAATATTGTGTCCATGTTTTATCACGTTGAGTTAACCCCATTGCTAATTTGTTATAACTTTGTCGGACTCAAGTGATTCGGCTTATTCAATCTTAACGTTGACCTTGAAAGTGAGTAATTTTGTACCTACTTACCCAGTCTTGTGTACACAATCCACCCATACGATGAGTCACACAATTCTGCCGAACGTTCCAACCACGTACAATGGGGCACAAAGTCTTGTGCTAACTGTTCGTATGTTTTAGGTGATCTCATCCGTATACATAAGTTACTTGACCACAACGCACCATAGTTTCTAAAAATGAAACATTGTATAACAATGGGTTTCAGTCAACATGCAGTTTTTTCTTAAATATAGGTCATATGGAGACAGATGAAGAGTCAATCAAAAGCTCTTGAACCAAGTTATGCAGTGATGTTACCAGTAAGATCATAAGTGAAACGACTTTTAAAATAAATAAAACACTACGATTAGTGATACTTATCTGAAACTCATATTTTCCACTTTTTGGCCGAGTGCTTAGATCACTCTCAGCTCTACTACCAAACTGGGTCGGTAATCTGCTTTCTCATTTACGTAATATATTACTGTCACCTCTTTTTCCAGTCTTGTCTCTAACTATCATGCTTCTCACTACAATCCACATGGGACTGGAGCCAAGGCAACTTAAACCAAGAACAATAATAACTCATCTAGCAACCGCTAAACAACAGACATCAAAGCAACTACATGGTAATGACATTAAAAAAGCATATATTCACAAGAAACACAGAAAATAATGGTCAGTATAATGAATCCCCCCCCCCTCCCACCTTACTATCGATCAGAAACCATAGACAAATATGCTCTTTCTTGGCACTTAGACCAATCAAATTTCATCCTAAACTATGGTTCATGGTCCAACTGCTGGCTATCACCCAGTAACTGAGTGGTTGTTTAAAATCAAGACTTTCAGGAATTATTCGTTGCATGAAAATATTTCAGAGATGAATTTCCTGAACGCACAGCTGCACATGAAGGCTTCATATTTCAGTGACGCTGGAGAGACAGATAAATTTTATTAACCTAGGAAAAAACAGTAGACTGAAAAGCTGCAAATGACATAGAAACTAATCACCAGAACTCATTACTGAATAACTTCAACCACTGGAAGAAGGAAAATATTATCATGAAAGTCTTACTGCATCAAAAACTAACCTTATTACTGAATATTTACACAGCTGATTAAAATAAAAGTTGAAAGACAGTAGACCGTGACAGAATTCAAGCCAGAGACCTGCAGGCCACAAACTTCACACCAAGCCAACCGTACAACGAGATCCACCTGTTAAATTTTTCACTACACGCATCTAGTGTTTTTTGTACGAAGATATGACCAAACAGCTAGTGTCGTAACGACAAAACGTTTAGTTTTCTGTTCACTCTTGTTAATCAACTGATAGGGAGTATGTCTAGTAGCCTTAAGGATACTGGTTTAACTCGTGTCGTGATTCAAGCTTTCTCTCGGTTTTAGTAATGGCAGTCCTATACCGAAAATTATCTGCTTACCGATGCGATTTCAAATACCTGTATCCATTGAGAGCAATTTATTTGAACGTTTGTGGAAATTTATTTATTGACTTCGGGTTGCTATTCATTACGGAATGACATCACTTGCAGGACCACTGAAAATCTGTAGGTAGTGGATAGGTGTTTCGTCCTTAGTATGGGACTCCTCAGTACTCCACAAATGCGACCCTGCCTGGGATCGAACTCAGAAACTTCAGACCTCCTGGTCAGCACGTTATCAATGAGCTACAGGGTCTATATTTAATGATCTACATTGTCCTACTTCTGTCAGTTCATGATGGATAGTGGCCAATAGGGGAACCTAGGATGCGCGTTTCATACTATTTGGGACTCATCAGCTGGATGTACCTACCTCGCGGTGAGTTATGTTATCCTCACCATCACTGGAAAGGGATTAACAAGCAATAACATCAGTGGTTTCAGCTAAACTGCTAAAACCTTTTTAATGTCAAAACGATAATCGACTGACTTTCTTTCTCCCTTTCATGTGCCCTACTATCCTTGTTGTAACCTGTTATTTACTTTAGAAAAGATAATATGTGTATACGAGGTAATGTAAAGCATATCAGTATCCTTTTGAGATTATTTAAAAGTTTAGCCTTTTTTAAATGTTTAGTATTTTTCCTTTGTAAAAAATATTTTAAACTGTCTTTCTTTATAAAAGGTGGAAAAAATAGCAACAAAACTGCTCAGTAAATTTATGTCTAAATATTTTTCTTAGAATAAACCACTAACTATCAGCTTGTCTCTTCTTCCTCTTCCTCTTTCATGAATGGCTTCCACGTGGACTCTGTCTTGTTTATCACAGTCTGTTATCAATAATACAAATCCCCTAAGGACTTGTCATTTACTACTAACTCGTATTAGTTAGTAGTGTGCATTTTTTTAAAAAACATTTGTACACAATATGAGTGGCCATAAATTTGTACACTTGTAGACAGAAATATTTTACTTACAGTTTATGACCCCCATAGGTAAATAATTAAGTTATGTTTTAACTCTAGCGAGAAAGATTTCTGAAAACCTAGGTGAGTTTGTTTGAAATCCTGAGCAACAACTATAAGCCCAAACTACTCAGATATTCGGATTACCTGCTGTTATCATGATGCCTGTGTTGTATACAATATATTGAATTCATCTGGCTGTTTGGCAAAAGGCAAGTATAGTGAAGCGCTACAGGTGATAAGTATCAGGTATGATGCTCAAACGCGTAGAGGGGTATTCGGAAGACTGAGTTAGCCCCTGAAATCGGGTCCGTAAGAGCTTGAAATTAACGGTGACTGTTTGAGAATAACTTCATAATTTTGAATTTTATTCTTACCCCGAACCTGCTGGGAATGTTTTTGAGATTTTCTGATTTTTCGTCCTACATACGACAAAATTGTAGAGACTATGAATTTCATCTTGGCTGTCTTATAATAACTACAGAACACTACCAATTCGTTTTTGTGTCTTATCCATCTTGGTAACTAAGAATGGAACCTAGGAGGTGCGTTTCATCCTGTTTGAGACTCGTCGGCTGGATATACCTGCATCTCAGTGGGTGGTGTCCCCACTGAGATTCGAATCTAGTACCCGTCGCTTCAAACGGCAAAGTGCCATCCACTAGGGATAGGAAACCATCTGCCAGCAGAGGTCCAGCAATGAGACTCAGTGTAACAATGGGAAATAACAAGTTTCAAAAAACACCTGATACCTGTTGCACGAGAGGTGGCTCTCGTGCCCCAGTTGCCTAGTGGGCAACACTTTGGCGTTTGAGGCAAGGGTCTTGGGTTCGAGTATCATTGGGAGCAACATCACTCACAGAGGGTACATTCAGTTGACAAGTCCCAATGGGGACGAAACGCTCGTCCCTGATTCGTCTGCTAGTCACCCAGATGAACACAGCGTCATGAGTATCCCACAGTATCGAGACTTCCGAATAGGAGCCTATCTGCTAACAGAAGTTGACCAATTCGATCCAGTATAACAGCGAGAAATAACACGTATCAAACAACATCACTTTCCTGCCGTTATGAATTTCGGAATAAATTCAAGAATATAGGTGTCAGGTGTTAATGTTTCTTTTTTCATTCATTTCAAATTTCTCGACAACTAGTCATTCGTCTAACCATGTTGCATACATGTTTCATTAAGCCTGGTTTATCTGATCTAGGATGCCAGAACCTGCCTCAAATATGTTCCGTATCTGTAGGTACTAATGTCTAAATCAGTGTCTGGTCTTCATTTCATTCTTCTTCTCCATTTTCTGTCTCTTGAGCCGAGTTAACAGAACATGATGCTGAGTTTGTGCTTGGTAAGTATTGATTGATATAGTTCAACTTGAACACACAAAGTATTGACATTTGAAATTTTTGAGGTTGAATGACGACTGATAGACTCAGACAGCACTCAACACCAGTCATCGCTTCGATTAACCCATGCGCTTTGTTTCAGTCTGTTACTTCAGCATCCTATAGCCAAGTGGAATTATCATTTATTATTTGTCCCTTGGGTTCCTAATGGAACATAGGGCTTCAGTAGCACGTCTCCAATGCACTCTGTTCGCTGAAATCTTTTGAACCTGACTCCACGACTGCCCACAAGCTCTCATTTCTTCCTCACACCATCTCCTCCATGTCACCCTCTCCTCGGATGCACAACTCGTCGCTTCCCATCCAGGTTCCACTCGAGGGGCTGGCCTGACTCGCGATGTCCACAGTCGGCCTTCACAGTGTATGCCCCGTCCAATCCATCTCCACTTCCTTCCAGTGCATATTTGTTGAGTGATAGGTCCTTCGTTGCTTCGTTCCCAGGCTACAGTTCCTTGTTGCTTATTCTGATTATTCTGGCCATCTGATCTTCAGTAACAAGACAGCGTAGGCAGCTGTGGATGAATATCTGTAGTTTGTTGGAAACCCCTTTCGTAACGCACCAAGTCTCTCAACCATACAGAAGTACTGACTTGACTGGCATCGGTGTCAAAAATCCGGATCTTGTTCCACATTCTGAGTGCAGTATAGAAGATCTCCACACTGGTTTCAGGCTAATGAACGCCTGTCTTGCTTTTCCGATTCTGTGACTTTGACATCCTCGTCTGTGTCTGTGGTGCCTGTAGTTGAAACAGTGCTGCCTAGATAGGCGAAGGAGGCTACTTCCTTCAAGTTTCCCCCCTTGATGGTGATTGGAGCTGGTTGTTTGTGGTGGTGGTGTTGTTGGTTGGCCATCTTCATCACCTCTGTCTCCTCTTTATTCACTTGAAGTCCCATCTTCACTGCCCTGCCTCTTCTGACAACTTGTTGGTTTTCGCCTGTAGATCTTCAAGTTTGTGCGACATCAGACACAAGTCATCGTTGGTGAAATCTAAATCTCCTAGGATCTTTGCCTCGGTCCACTGTGTCCCCCTCTTCTCACAGCTCCTCACTGCTTGTTGATGATCCAGTCGACTGCAATCAGGAATAAAATGGGCGATAGTAGACAGCCTCGTCTTACTCCTGTCTTCACTTTGAAGGCATCACTGAGCTTCTCATTTTCAATTAATTGGCATGTGGCGTCTTCATATAGGTGTTGTTGAATGAGGCTGATAAAGGTTTGTGGTATTCCGTAGTATTGAAGCAACTGCCAAATTACCTCTCGGTCGACGCTGTCAAAGGTCTTCTCCAAGTCGATGAAGTTGAGGTAGAGGTACAATGGACTGCCATTCTATACTCTGTTCTATGATGATGCGAAGCGTAGCGTTGCAATTTGGTCCATACATGATTTGTGCTTCCTGAAGCCAGCCAACCTGTTCCGGTCGTAGTTTTGAATCCAGTGCACCCTTTAGTCTCTCCAGGATGATGCGACTTAATATTTTGCTTCCTCTGGGTGGACAGGAGAGTGATTCTGTGCTAGTTCTTGCAAATACTGAGGTCTCCCTTCTTCGGCAGTTTGACAAAGTAACCCTTCTTCCAATCAACGGGCAGGTACCTTCCTTTCCTTCCAGACCTTTTGCAATAGTGGTGTCAGCGTGTCCGCTGTTGTCTCTGCATCTGTCCTCAGTGCTTCTGGAGGGATTCCAACTGGTCCTGCTGCTTTCCCCCATTTCAATAGCTTTATGGCGCTCAGGACTTCCACTTTTGTTGGAGGATTTATGTTCACTTGTAGTTCTGTGAGTCGGCTGTAGGTGGTATTTCTGGACGAAGTGGAGGTGGTGGTGGTGGTGGTCGATTCAAGAGCCTTTTGAAGTGATCGGCTCATCGTTTCCTTTCTTTCTCTTCTTTCGTAATTAAACTTCCGTCATCACCTTTCATTGGTTTCATCTGCGTTGATCTCTACTCTCCCAGATAGTAACCTAGTTATTTGATACAATGTTGTCAGGTCTATCCTACCAGCCGGCAACCTGTTCTGCTTCACTTGAAAGTGTGTTGTAGTGGTGTCCCTTGTCTTTCTACGCACTCTTCTTCACTTTATTGTCCAGTGAGTGTTTTATACATTGTACTCAGTTCCTATTCTCATTGTGCATCCTTGCACTGGTGTGTCTTCTGCTTCACCATCCTCCTCTTCCTACTCTATCAGCTTCCATGTATCCATCGAGATCCATTCCTTATCTTCTTTCTTCTTCCTTCCTAATACGCTCGGTTATGCAGGTTTCTTTCCACATAGCATTCAAAGACTTCCAGTGTTCTTCCACACAGGTCTCTTCAGGGATGTTGCTCGATTTCTCCCATTTTGTCTTGATGGCTGACTGTTGTGAAGATTTCCTTTGTAGTCTCCTCGTTCAGTTACCGGGTGTTCTACTTGAACTGTGGTCTATCACCAACTTCCTTCAAGGTTCATTGCACTACATGGTGAGTGGTCTGAGCCTACATCTGCTCCTCTTCTTCACCTTGTGTCAAGTAGGCTGCGTCTCCACACTGATTGTTAGTGTAGTGTGTCCATCTGGTGAAATCAAATCCATGTCGCTCGCTTTGTGAATATCCTTTTATTTGTACACACCACCTCCAATCACCAAATCGTTGAATGCACAGAAGCCTGAAAACAGTTCTCCATTCTCGTTCATCACCTCACCGAGTGCTTCTCGACCCATGGTTAGTTCTCTTCCTGTGTTGTCCGCTCCCAGTTTGGCATTCATGTCACCCAACCCATTAGAATGGATTTGATGTCGCCAACTGGAGTGGGTCTTGCAGTTGTCTGTAGAATTCCTCCTTCCTCTGTTCATCTGCATTATTTGTAGGCGTACAGCGTAGCATTGCATGATTGTGACTTCCCTTCCTCTTGTGAGTTGAGTCTTGCTGTCATGATCCTGATGGTGGAGGAGATTGGTTCCCACTGCTTGAGAGAGAGAGCCTTCGATGCTGTTGGGGACATCATGATAGCCACTCCAAAACTCAGTGTGCTTGTGGTTGTCATCAGGCTGACAATATCCGAGTAGATTATCGACTCTCCAGTTGACAGTTTGGACAGTCCACTTCCATTCCATCCCATCTGCTTTCACAGATTCCTCGCACTTCTATGTCATACCTTCTCAGCTCCTTCGCAATTTGAGCTGCCTTGCTAGGTTCAAAAATGGTTCAGACATTCCATGTCCCCATTCTTACTTTCGCCTTCATTGAGAGAAGACACATCGACCAGTTGGTTTCGCGAAGGCTTTCACCAACTGGCGTCATTTCGCCTCTCCGATTCCAGAGAGGAATAAGTTTTTTTCTATTTTTTATATTTTGTTTGTTCTTTGAATTTCTTTAGCGGTTGGATTTGTTTTACGGGGTAGGGTTGCTAGCCTTACGCCCAACCTTCCCTCTTTATCTGGGTTTCGGACCGGCTAGTAACTAGTGAACTAGTTAACCAGGTGAGGTTATAGCCAAGCGAATGTGCATGATTAATATTCACTTCATCATAGAAATGGACACGCCTTTTCAGGAATGTAGAACCACTTGTAACTCTAAGTTAGAACTTGTTTGAAAGCAATGACTGGAAGACGCACAACGCAGTCATCATGTTTGGACTCACTGCAATACTAAGCAGAAGTTCAAAACTTCTGCTACCGCTGAATTGCACATCAAAAGGTGATTGGACAAAGATTGAATCATCTTAGTTTGTCACGAGTTAGCGTTCATCGTGGACTGAAGTCATTTGGAGAGCCACTGAAAAACTTAAAGGAATGAATGATTGTTTTATTATAATTTAGGAATTCTCAACAGTGTCCATTCACGGCTTCAAAAGGGACAGAGCCCGAGAGAGTTAGATCTCATGGCCATCACTTCACGATTCCCTCATGAGATTGAAACCTAAAGTCCAAATTTTCCTGCTTTTTCAAACCCCAAAACCACCAACTGAACTACTGGTTGGTGCTCACTAGTCATTTACTTCGAGACGGCCTTCCTGGAGCCGCAATGGAAAACTGTAATTTGTGAGGTGGGGTGAAAAGTACTCACTGGTGGTGCTGGCTGATGGTTGCACAACATTATGAAATAACAGCAGTAGAAATCAGGGAACCACTGTATCTCAACCCAGTGGCTGAGACGCAACAGGCAAACCACGAGACTTGATGGCCATGGGTTCGATCCAGGCCACGGTGATGGATGATCACTGCTTTGGAGTCCCATACTATAATGAAGCAGTTGTTCACTACCGCCAAGTTTCCAATGATCCTTCAATTGATGTCAGTCTGTGACGAATACCGCCTTGAACTCAACCAATCCACAAATGTGATAACTTTAGTTGTGTTCAAAATGCAAAAAATGGCCATACTAAACTTCGAAATAGTACTTTGTCATTTTATACTGAGCATTTTCCAAGTTGAATTTGCCGCTTCACTGAAAATGGATGGAAATTGTAAATCGGTTTGAAAGCAGACTTATATAGATTGGCTAAGTTAGTGAACAGCCAATAATATTCTTATTCCGAAGGAACCTGATTGGCTAATTCAAATATTGCGCCCTTCAACAGGTGACTGAAGCGCATCTCTGAACAATCATTAAAAGTTGTTAAATGCGGGATTTTCGAGCACTAAAACAAGTTGCTTTCTCAGACAGTTGACTAGTTTGTAAAACGTTTTCATCAAGCAAATGAAAACAAGATATGTAAAAGATTTCTGAACGTTGAGAAATACTACTGTGTACTACAATTTGAGTTAACGCATAGTCGTTTGATCAAAACTTCACTAGTCAACTGCTACCTTGCAGTTGACTAACGGGAAAATAACTTGTAATAATAATAATAATAAATAACATTAATTGCACCTGAATGCAGACTGATATGTAATCGAATAAAAACAATGTAAGGTGAATATTTTTTATTTGTTTGAGTGAGTTACTGCGTTTAAACAAATTAATTACCGCTCAATTTAAAATAACTTTTTGCAAACATAACATTCATGTTTGTGTGTATATGCGTAGTGCGTATGCACTTGAAAGTCTTCACTGTCGTAATTGAATTATTGTTTAAATTTATTGGTGCCATCTAGGACTACGAAAGTAAGGTTGGTTATCTGTTGTATGAGGAGTATTATAGAAGTTAGTATTCCCAATACGCAGCATCTAGTATACTGATGAGATATTGATTTGTTCAGATAATGTTGACCTGAAGCAAATGCTCACGTTAAGAGCTTGGTGGAAGTTAGTAAGGAACCTCTATGCCTACTTTTTGTCTTTACTGACATCCAACACTGTTCTCTCGTACAGCAGTGAACAGCCTGGTTTCATTTCTGCTAGAAAATGGGCACTTTTAAAGTTGGAAAATATGCTTCATCGATGGGTATCAATAACCATTAAGTCAAGGTTGACAGCATTTGCTCTAGTATTTGTCCATAACCTAACAGTAAACACCATCATCCAGCAATCTCGACTTATCTAGATCATTCACAGAATTTAGTCGACATGCAACATGAAAACATCACCTTCACTACCACCTGGCAACTAATCTACTAACCAAAAGTTTTGTCCTGTTAAACATATTCACTACAAGAGGGAATCTGATGGACTTAAACTTCTCTTATTACGCAAACCTGTAATATCTTGCAAAGAAGAACTCATCTTGTGATAACCGGATTATCATTGACTGTAATGTAGTTTGAGGTATATGGGGATTTTAATTCAATACAGTATTCATCACAGACTGACATCAGTTAGAAAACTATTAAAAAACGTAACAAAACAGACATCTATCCACTACTCCCGGATTTTGAGTGGTTCTTCAATTGATATTAGCCCGTGATGAACACTACCCTAAAATGAAATCTTTAAACTACATCACTGTATAGTGCTCATTAGTGACATGATTCCAGATGAACATCCAAAGGTTCTGATGGAAAGTCATGGCCTGTGGGGTCATCCAGTCGGAAGTGGAATTGATGGCACTAGAAGACGATGGTGGTAAGTCAAGCTATATGACAAATTTACAGAAGTAGGAAACTGTGAACCATTGAAAAACGAACCATTGTCTGAATGGCTATCGTATTCATCACGAAACCTGGAGGTCATGGTTAAGTACTGTTGAGGAGTCCCATATTGGGACAAAACGGCTCTTCAGTGTTCCCTGATTTACAATAATCCTACAAGTGTCCTGATTCAAAGACATCATCCATATTTTAAAAGTGATTGGTTATTTGTAACTAATCCCAGGGGATTTCTTTTGTGAAAAACGTATGAGGATGATAGGAAATTTGAAGGATAGCATGGAAAAAACATGCAATTGACTGATAAAAACGTCTGTCTACTGAGTGACTCTAAAGGCTAATCTAGCCAACACTTAAATAACCAATCAGATTTTATAAATTTTAGGAAAAAATCGCTCCGGCTGTTGAAATAGGAGTAAAACTTGGGCACTGTGCTCGACCGCAATTTTCTTTCAGTCTGTTTATTAGAAATATTACACAGTGAAACAGTATCATTCACTGGATAACATTTCGGACACAGTTTATTGTCCATATTCATATCAGGTGACTCCACAACTTCCAGACAGAGTTTATATATTCCCAGTTTCCTCTCCTTCTCTGTGATGACAAGGGTAGTAGAGTTTTCCATATATCTGAGACAGGTGCTGAATCATTCTTTTTACTGCATGCATTTGGTGTTGATTCGATAAACAAAGATTCAATTATCAATCTCTCCCTCCACCCAACTAAGTTAATCCTGAATAATGTCACTGTATCCTACCCTATTGTGTAATTGCGTGCAGAGCTATATCCAAGCTTTTCTCTAAATTCCTTCTCTCACTAGGATCTACTAATCTCTGTTTAGCTAAGTTTTCGTGCTCTGTTATTCTAATCGACCCTGGCCGACTACTTTCACCTATGTATTTGACCTCGCAATTATTACAAGGGATTTACTGAACCAGATTATTTTGTTTAATTGCATCAATAGGATCTTTTAACCTATAAAGCTTGTTTCTAAGCGAGTTTGTTGGTTTGAATGCCATTTTAATCCCAGCATTATCGAGAATTCTTTATGATGCTTTTGAGGTGCCTTCCTTGTATGGTAACACAGCAGAGGCTGTGAATTCTCTCTCAACCCTGTCACCATTATTACTATTAGTAGTAAAATTATTATTAATAACACCTGCTTTACTACTACTACTACTACTACCACTGCTAACATTTTTCTTTCGATTTCTTATGAATTTATTTATAAATTTTGGTGGTTAATTATTGAGACATGGGGTATTCTTGATGTGTCTAATTTCTTGTCGTAGATTTTCTGGCCTACCAGTAAGCTTTTCCACCTCATCACTTAGGGATTTAACTAAACCTACTTTAACTGAAATGGGATGGGAGGATTTGAAGTCTAAGTAGTGATTCAAATGGATAGGTTTCTCATAGAAACTAGTCTCTAAACCTCCGTCTTATGTTCGTTTAATCTTGCAATCCAACATTACCAGCTCACCTTTTTCACTTTTTAAGTCACAGGTGAATTTAATCACATTCACTACAGAATTTATATGTGCCAAGAACCTATTGATGTGTCTTGATTTTGAATCCTACTACTAATAGTAATAATGGTGACAGGGTTGAGAGAGAATTCACAGCCTCTGCTGTGTTACCATACAAGGAAGGCACCTCAGAAGCATCATAAAGAATTCTCGATAATGCTGGGATTAAAATGGCATTCAAACCAACAAACTCGCTTAGAAACAAGCTTTATAGGTTAAAAGATCCTATTGATGCAATTAAACAAAATAATCTGGTTCAGTAAATCCCTTGTAATAATTGCGAGGTCAAATACATAGGTGAAAGTAGTCGGCCAGGGTCGATTAGAATAACAGAGCACGAAAACTTAGCTAAACAGAGATTAGTAGATCCTAGTGAGAGAAGGAATTTAGAGAAAAGCTTGGATATAGCTCTGCACGCAATTACACAATAGGGTAGGATACAGTGACATTATTCAGGATTAACTTAGTTGGGTGGAGGGAGAGATTGATAATTGAATCTTTGTTTATCGAATCAACACCAAATGCATGCAGTAAAAAGAATGATTCAGCACCTGTCTCAGATATATGGAAAACTCTACTACCCTTGTCATCACAGAGAAGGAGAGGAAACTGGGAATATATAAACTCTGTCTGGAAGTTGTGGAGTCACCTGATATGAATATGGACAATAAACTGTGTCCGAAATGTTATCCAGTGAATGATACTGTTTCACTGTGTAATATTTCTAATAAACAGACTGAAATGGAATCATTGTGCCTGAAATTGAAAAACCCAATTGGTTATTTCTACGGTTGCTAAGGTGATCCTTTGAATCATTCCTATCTAAATCTAGTTATAAGCTGAAATTTTAAAAAATGAACGTTGTACTTTACAACAGTTATGTGTTATGAGTACATCTCATTGCCTAAAGTGAATTGATCACTTCAAGAAGCTAACTGCAGTTAAGCATTAAAGCAACTGTTCCCTTTGATAAATTTAAACAGCGTAATGAGAACAAGATTATCACATATACTTATGCTGTAAACTTGTTCACTGTATAAATAACCTGTCTACAGTTACACAGAAAACTTTGAATTAAAATTGATGAATTCTTCTGATGTAGTTCAATCATCCTTTAACTAATGTACTGTTAAAATTCTGTACTCTCTAGGAGTAACAGCTACCAAAAGCAATAAGGAGAATATCACTAGCGAAGTCAGTACATACCATCACTAAGTTTGTAGCTGGTATCCTCGGCTGCTATTCTTTGTTTTCAGTTAATCGATATTTAACCTCATTCAATAATCACTCCGATTCAGAGCTGTTACATTAACGATAAAAAGTCGTCTGTAGATACTTATCCACCTTCGTCTTCTTCTCTGACAAGTTTCTTGAAGTCCAAAAACCATTTCAGTGAACAAAGAATATTCCTAGTGTTATTGCTTGTATTACACCGTCCTTGATTGGATCGAATTGATCAGTCTCTGTTGGTATATGGGCTCCTATGCGGATGCCTCGATTTTGCCTGTCTTTTAACTATATTTAGTGATGATGGGCAGTGGCTAGCTTTGGAATCTAGGAATGCGCATACTGGATTCCACTGCTAGCCACTGCCCATCATTACTAAAGAACATTCATGTCGATAACTTCTTCAAGTCGTACAGTTATGTATACATATTGAGAAATTATGTGTCAACAATATACTACAACGTACAAACATTTTACTCTCCAATGTAGCTTATCAACAAAACTAGGTCACGAGCTTCCACATATCAAGCTGGACATTGTTATCAGTTAAAATAAGCATATATACTATGTGACACGGTATACAAAATTCTACACTCAGTCTACTCCACAGCATAATCTCAAGAACAGCGAATCCACAGTTTAACAACTTATCTGTAGGGAAATTTGTATATGCAGAATAGAAATAAAAACAATAGTGTTTGTGTTAATGATGGATGGTGAAATCCATGACGCATGTCTCGTCCCAAATGGGCCACATAGGATGCATGTACCTGACTCCTAGTGAGTCATGTTGTCCCCACTAAGATTCGAACACAGCTTCAATCCACGACACAGACTTACAAGCCATGGCATCAACATAATGTCAATATTTATGATAGTATTGACAGTTGAAGATGCAGAAGTTGGATGGCATCGAAAAGACTGTGAATCATTCATAGGATGCATGTCGTTTGGAAA
The DNA here is from genome assembly GCA_944470555.2 of Heterobilharzia americana. Classification (NCBI taxonomy): domain Eukaryota; kingdom Metazoa; phylum Platyhelminthes; class Trematoda; order Strigeidida; family Schistosomatidae; genus Heterobilharzia; species Heterobilharzia americana. The sequence goes on from OX104128.1 coordinate 49,937,609, forward strand.
GGGTAGAACTACGAAACAAACAAAGTATTATGTCGTCTGTAAATGTAAGTGTAAAACTGATGCACTGTGGCGAAATGTGAATCAACACTGAATTTGTGTAGAATTCATGATGGACTGACATGAGTTGGGGAACCACTGAAAATCTGGGAGTATTGGACAGCCGTTTCATCCCAGTATGGCACTCCTCGGTAGTACGCACCCACTCAAGGTCTTCAGTTAGCATCCACTCCACTCTCAATTGGTTGAACACACAGGTCACGGCTTCTGGGTCGGATCCCTAACCGGGTCGTGGGTGAGTACTCCCCAGGAGTCCCATACTAGGACGAAATAGCTGTCCAGTACTCCCAGATTCTCAACGGCTCCCCAACTCATGTCAGTCCATCATGAATACTACCTCTAAATTAAAAATCCCCACTCATCTCAAAAATCTATTAAAGCTGTTCATTTATGACGTCATTCCAATTGTGTATACAGCATGTTAATTACATGAACAAACATTTGGTTATCAATCTCTCTCGCTCTCTGTGTCTCTCTCCAACTAATTATATTAGACTTGAGTAAGGTGGTTTCACCTCACACGATTGTGTGCTTGTGTGTTAATGAATGCATTGCAATGACCGAGTTTTCTGTAGATTACTGATCCCACTTGGGTCTATCATTCTACAGTTTGCTTAATTCCTATCTGCTGACAATATAACTCATCCCGATCGACTAGTTTCAACTATGTATTTGACCTGAAGAATTCAGTAGATCAAATTATTTTATTTTATTGAATCTATTGAATCTTCAAACCGACAGAGCTTACCTCTGAGTGAATATGCTAGTTTCAACAACACACTAATTGCAGTCTTGTTCAGAATTCTACGTAGACCCTCTCATGTTCCTTACTTACTTCACAACACAATAGAAGTCCTGAACTCCGTTCTACTTGTCCTGACGTTATTATTCATATTCACATGACTGTAACGATCTCGTTTCGTATATCTCCTCACAAATTTCCTGATAAACTCTACACAACATTTATTAATTAGGTAGTATTTATCACGGACTGACATCACTACGAGAACTATTGGAAGCCTGAGAGAACCAAATAGCTCCCCATCCCTATACCTGTATGAGACTGCTCAGCAGTACATATATATACACACACACACACATGCACGACCTCGCTAGGGACCAAACGAATGGTCACCAGTCCTCACGACGAACGCGTTGGCCAGTCAGACGCACCTCAATAGTCCACAGTCTCCTACTTCTGTCAATCTGCCAAACAGGCTAACTATCCATCAACATCTTCAGTTGGCATTCATTTCACTTCTGATTGGTTAACCACACAGGTCATGGCTTCTCGTCAGAACTTCAGAATATCCATCTCGGAGCATATTATCAATGAGCAATAAGCACAAATATACTGTGAGGTAAGTGGGGAATTTATCTATTAGGAAGTATTCACTATTGTTGATTGTGAAAGTGTCATTCCAAAGCAACCGATTGTCTAGACGATTAGTCTGTGTAAGCATTGCTATTAGGTGATAGCTTAGTAAAACAATAGGAAAGTGTTTATGACAATTGGATGAAATAATTTAGTAGGATGTTACTCATATCAGGTGAGGAAATAGGTTGTGAGAATTTGTCAAATTACTCCAGGTTGTAGGGATGAAGGGATATCTAGAGTATGTAATTCGATTATCTGAGATAGGATGCTAATGGATTTGTGTATTCCACCCGAATCGGGTCACTCTGGTTGTAGAGATAACACTCGCCTATTTCGAACACATAACTCAGGTTGTTTTATTCTCATTACTACTGCTTCTGCAGTTTGAAGGATTCGGAGTTGTATGCCTTTCGGTAAGTTGATTAGAACTCGGTACGAATGGAGAACGACTCATTCATATCCACTTTATGGTTAATTCCAAGCAAGTGTGCTAATATGGAGCTGGTGACTGTCTTTACCACAGCTTTACTTAACCTGAATAGGAGGTGTTCACGAACACGGTAAATTAAATTCACCGCTTATGGTCTCACTCATAAAAGTGGATTGACCGTTCAGTGTTGAAACTATCCAAAGTTGTCTAGTTAGACAAACATAAAAATGGGATCAGTCTTAAGTATCCAATACCGCTAAGTGATACATCCCTCAAAAAATACTTTTGCTGAGTATTCAGTTGCATATTAGATTTGTTTATTTGATTTATAACACGCAGTGTTCTTGTATTATTTACTTGATGACGTTTGAGTATAAATTATCATTGCTCATAATCATATCAAATAAACGAATCTAATCTAAAATTAAATTCTACCACAGTGCCAAAGTTTTACACCTACATTAATGAGTATTCAGTTCACTATGAAATAAAATCTTCATAAGCTAGTAAGAAATTTGGTTTTATTACTCCTGAATTCTCATATTAGTGCACGCATAATATTCTTCATACTTCAGCTAACCCGCCTCACAAGTGATTTTCATATCAATAAAACCAGAAGAACAATAGTAACAGAATTAGACTGCTTATATTTCGTGGATTCTCCTCAGCTGTTTTACAAGCCACAGAACATAATGTACATGGTAGAAAACATGTTATAAAATGTACTTTGATAAATCGGGAATAACATCTTGATTCAGTAAGTGACAGTGTCTCTACTCGAAACCGTGGAGGTTTAATGCAAATGACGACACTTAGCCAACCTCCTAAAAGTTAAAGAAACCCATTAGCAAAGTTCGTCTCTACAGTGATGAACTAAATAGGTTGAAAGCTGAGAAACAACTCACGTTAACTTTTCCCTGAAACTATACATCGCTAAATGATATCACTAAACAGAAAAACAAGGTTAAATGACTTCTGCTGAGTCCCCTTGCTTATTTAATAACAAATAAGTGAGATCACGATGCCAACTCAAGTGGTAATCGATTTAAGCAAGCAACAACTTGATTGTATTAGCCATGGGGGAACAATTCTACTAACGTATTAATAATGAGCAGAGATGACATTTTCTGTAACTTTAGGATGTACACTGGTTAGCCATACAATACAAAAAGCATGTTTCACCCCACTGAGATGTTTTTCTATTCGACTTACCTACATTCCAATGAGTGACGGTTTTCCTACGGAATCTAGAATTCAGCAATCATCACTTCAAACTCCGAAGCATTATGCATTAGGCTACTGACAGATCATAGCCACTCCATGTGTTATTGGCTGTTCTGAGCAGAGCCGATTAGCCTCTGTTGGTACATGGAGTCTTGTGACAATGCCATGACACAGGCAATAATTTCAGTTTCGATATTAAGAATAAATCATAAACTACTGAAATCCTTTTCATCTTACATTTTATTGTAAAAAGGGATGAATAATTCAGTATAGTCATAGATACCAATATGAGTACAACTCAAAACACGATAAACAGTATTTGGAATAAACAAGTCTCGTAATTATACAAAAATAAACAAACATAGTTCGCCACGTGCTTAACCATTGAAATGTACTGATAAGGACGGAGAGCATGTGCGTGCGCAAAGAAGAGAAATGTAAATAAATTTCCGACGACAGATGATTTCCGGTTCGTTTGTTTTCAAAATGAATCTTGAATAATGTCCTTTGTTTGTTTTGATTTCTGGTGAGAAGAAATCTCTTAATTACGTGACTACATCATCTAACTATCTTTAAACATCTCTCATCTGGCAACTGGTCTACTGTCCTCTTTCTGAAAAGTATATACTCATAAACAAACAGACACTCACACTTTCCTTCCTGTTCAATGGAAACAAGATTATCATTTTATCTATGAACAACTACTTTAGACTTGATTAAAACATCTGCCAATTGTAATTTTTCGGTTTTTAGCGAAATAAAATGCACGTTATCTATTCTTTTGATAGTGTGTTTAGAAAGTGATTTAGAAATGTGTCTTAACTGAAATCATCTCTCAATCAACCTCTTCTCCATCTTCCAACACACGTAAAAACGGATGACAGGCCTTCGGTATTCTCTGTGATCAAAATATCTGTGTCATATTTGAAGCTAAGAGATTTAATCATTTTTCTGGAACATATCCGGCACTTGACACCCCAGTTTACGCATCAGCAAACAGTTAACTACTTGCAAGTAGCATAAAATTAATTACGAAAATGTTTAGCGTACAGATCATGGATGGAAACAACGTGGATTTGTGTGTCTTTCATCAGAACTATTAGGTCATCCAACCTAATTAGGTACTTGACAAGCTAACATCACCAGTTTCATTGAGGGGATGGTGGGGATCTTATCAGAAAACGAAAACGAATGTCCTCATGTTCATATAGAAATTCAAAGTCTGATACCTAACGAAGTGAGTTGAAAAACACTACTCACACCGCTGTTCAGGTCATATTATCTTGCCGTTTAAACCTTCCGCTGATAATATGTGGATGGTGATTTACTTCTCATGTCATTCTGAAGGGTAATCCCTCAGACAGTGACATTTTATCTACCAGCTGGACAGTCAAACAGTGGTTAGAGTTAGGTAGACGTTGGAGGAATCGAAGATGCTTGAATAGAAGACCTCTGGATTTTAAAAAAACTGTTGATAGGTACTGTGCAGCAGATGAGTAATTTGTCATTTGTTTGATCAGTTCTAAGTTCCTAAGGTCGAATGAAACAATTTACAAATGATTAACAAATTTCATGGTCCACCCTAGCATTCCTCACAGCTGAGTAGGTTTTCAATTGCCCAGCTGTTGTGCCAAAAGAGTTTCCGCTGGAAATCACCAGATACGACCACACTTGAGTGTCAGAGATCACATCCTTTGATCTTGGCTCCCTGGTTTTTTCAACATGAACTCTGTTGACACCATACCTGGACAGTTGAAAAAGACTACTCAATTGCGAGAAATGTCATCGTGGACAGTACAGTTTGTAAATTATTCGAAAATTGACCATCCTACACTAGGTATACTGATCGGTATATACAAGTCAGCTAGCCAGACTGAGGTGGTCTGTACTAATTTGGCTGTATGAGCTGAATTTGTTCGAGTGAATCAGTGATGAGCTCGGCCCTAAACGAGCGAAAAGGTCATACTGTGGTTAGATCACTTTGGTTTGGTTGCTGAAATCTTCAGGTCAGCCTGAGTAGTTTCTAATTACTCATGTTGTTTAGTATTATACTGAATGAAGCATTTATTACACACCTGTTTACACAATTTCATTCTTTTTATCATACATTCAGTCGTACGTTAGGGCCGTTCATTTGAGAGTGATGCTTCACTTGATTGGAATTCACTTCGGTAGAGTAGTGTATCACATCTAGCCGTGCCTTGGAAAAGTACGAATAGATAAAATATAGTGTGTCATACATATTCGCACTAAACCCTAGTGCTTCACGGAACTGGTACCAATGAACAGGGTGAATCGATTGCGTAATATTAGGTAAATAGTTAAACTGAAATTATTAGATATGTGATCCTCTTCCACATAAACTGTGCAGTACTCGTTAGATTGACTTACCTTTGAAAGCCTTACTGACGAGTCAGTGTTACAATACCGAGACATTTGAAAAGTGGACTACTTGGATTTTATTGCTGCCTGTTTTTAAAAAGCATTAAAGTAACATTCGAAGTATTAGATAAATGTACAATCTTACCCCGACAACATGCACAGCTTGAATAGTATTGACATCAACACTATGCGCACCGTCTACACATCTCAGTCGGCTATAACCGATCTACATGAATTGCGCACACAGTCAAGTAAATCAGTCCAGACCTGAGTTCTTTCTACATATTGGATGCAGTAAATACTGAGCGTTGAAGAATGAATGATCAGTTGGAGAATCGAGAAGTCGGTAATGTAGAAAAAGTTACTACCCTCAACCACCGATATTTAAAAAACCAGATGGAGGATGATGAACATTTTGTGATCTTAAAAGAGCTACATTATAACTGCTACGGAGTTTAAAACAAATTAACAGGCAAACTGAGGAACTCTCACTCAATTTCGTTGTGAACTTACCAACCCACATGAGTTTAGCTAAGTTTGACTGCACAAGGATTGATCTACTCTCTGGAGGTCATCTGACTGACTTGGAGTATGCAGACGATATTGCCCAACTAGTTGAAGATGCTGAAAAAATGCAAAGTCCTCCGAAGATGCTGAGCAGAAACCTGAGTATGCTTGGTATGAGTTTCACTAGTGCTTGTCAAATGTAAGGTAGTGTTCCAGGTGTGGTCTGCTGCTAGTACTCCTAGTTCAATGGTAAGGAATGAAGTGGTGTGATATGTCCACTATTTAACTTACTTTGACAGTTACATCAGCACAAAAGGGTTGGTTGATGGCGAAATCTCAGCTAAGATGCTAAAGGTTAATTTGGCATTTGCTAACTTGCTTCATTTGTGACGTCGGCGGAATATCCGACTATCCATCAAAGAACAAGTATACTAAGCTTCAGTCCGTTCTGTCTTTTTTTACGGCTGTTAAAAGCCGAAGAAATGAAGAAACCACATATTTTGACGGTCAGCATCTTCGGACCGTTGCTTATGTGTAGTGGAACCACCATTTTAGCAATGCTGAGGTTGAGTAAAGAATACAAGGAAAGGAAGGAAGGTGGTTGATGAGGTCGTGAACCTTGGTTGACTTAGATTTCTTGGACATGCACTGAACATTCCAAGCCATCACCTACCTAGAAGTTGAATTACTTTGGAAGAGGGTTCAGGGGTAGCCAAAACAAGACGTTCTGTCAGTGCATTGTCTCTAACTGTTGGTCTAAGATGTATAGGGAGGTGTAGACCACCTGCCTGGGGTCTTCGAGACGACAGGAATCAGTGGCTGAGGACTCTTGGTGGCCTGGCTAAAAACTGGTCACAAGTGCTCAGAAGTTTTCCGTCCTTGACATTTGGAGCTTGAATATACGCACTAACCTTTACCTTCAAGCTGTGTATTCTCTCATACACTTTTCTCTACTTTGATATTCCTTTTTCTATCCACTTATTATTTGTATACTACTGTGAATTGTGACAATCTGAACCAACACACTTATGTGTGAGGGTCTGTGTTGATTTTGTCTGTCTCTCACTTCAATACCTTATCATTTTAGATGAAACTATCAGACAATAGTTCTGTGGCCCATCTCAGCATGAAAGTACAAAACGCCTCAGAAACGTTCAGCTATATGTCAGCTTAAACGAAATGACTCTCTGCACTAAGATATTTTAAGCTCTGTTATGTAAGAGAAACTCGGAAGGAAGACACCATTCAAAATACTTGCTTATTCTCGTGAACAAATGTATCGTGAAAAGGGGATAATCACAATGTTTACCCCATGGGTTCATCTCATTAGAAATTTAAAATGCTCAAAGCAGGTTCCCAGTATCCAAAATATCAGCTGATTTTCTCACATCAAGCTTATATGACTACTTCAGGAAATGGTGACAAGATGGTCAGAATTGAAGAGTACTCTGTGCATAAATTAATCGGTAAGCTAATGCGCTACAGTTATTTTTCCTTAAAATCCAAACTGACTCCTAATCAAGCATATTTATTAAATGTGACAATTTGGATGGACTTTTCTAAAAGATACATGGTGTCAGCTGTACGACACAGTAATAAATTCGAGATAAATGTCTTTAGCGGACAAACGTTCTCCAAACGATTCGTAGATTACTAATCAGCACATATTTTAAACAAGATAATAAAAGTTGTTAAGAAATCCGATTAACAGAACCAATCGTTTTGTTGCGATGGAAGAGGATAAAAAGAATCAGTTAAGGTTAACTTATGACTCACTCGAAGCAAATAACTACAGTAATAGTTTTATAAAAGGGGTCTTGAAAAGTGAAGTTAAGAATGTACCAAAATCTCCTCCGAAGTGACCGACTGGCACTGTGATAAGCCCAAATAGTTTGCAGGCTGGAAAAGAAGCAAGTGGTAAGATCAATACTCTAAGCTTGGCATTAATGAAAGTCCATGACGTAATACCGAAAGGAGATCAATAGATGCTAGTTGGTTGGATGCGATTGCCAGGAAACCCCCCACCTAGGTTTCCTGCTTGTTCGCGCTTATCACCAAAGCGTACCTACAACCTCAACGGGATTAATGTCTCCTAGGAGATCAGAGCTCACGTCACCCAGTGGTGCAATCAAAGACGTTACATCTGAGCTACTGGGGCCATAAGTGGTCCTCCAAAGGTATCAGCTGGCAGGAGGAAATTGTCAGGAAGCCCTGGACCCAGGTTTCGTGCTTGTTGGCATTATTCTGCAAGGCGTATCCCTGTATGACTGGATTACATACATTAGTTGGTCACTATAGATAGACTATCAGTTCCATTGAGGTTGTAGATAGGTGTTTGTCACGAGTGCCAATAAGCACGAAACCCACATCCAGGACTTCCCACTAATTGCCTCCAACCAACTAACAGACGAGATGGGATGCAGTTAGCACCCACTCAACGACCATAAATTCACAGGAAGAAGGAAGGTTGAATTTTCTCACTTAATTTCATCATCACTCTGATCTTCATTACCGTTCTATTGTTAACAGTAGACAGTTAAGTTTACTGGATGGCTACATTCAAGTACTCATTTGCGGTTTAATGGCACCGAGATGAGATTGAGTAACGGTAAAAATGTGATATATTCTACACCTTTCGAAAATGAGTTCAGTAGATATAAATGACATGTTCTTTGCCAACTTTTCATGTGGTGCCAAATATTTATGATACTATGAAGTCAAGTTATACCAATTATTCATGTCAAACTTAATTAGTACAGAAATAGACGTTTTATTCAACTGAAGAGTGAATTTTACTGACCAGTAGGAGTTTTTCTTCACATCTCTTTTAAAGGCATTTGTAGTGAGTTCTTCTTACAATGACCTACAGGGAAAGTAGAGAGATGTTTGGTAACCTAGAGGCATAAGTTGGCCAAAATACCCTTGATATCTATTGGCTTGCTAGTGTATGAACTATTCAGTAGTAATCTTAGGATCTTATTTTTGATTGCCGCTAGCTTCTTTGACAGGAGAAGTGGTACAAACAAAAGATGATCTATTGTCGAGTTGATTTTGCTGAAGATACTGGCTTCTTTCTATGTTGACAGGTAACCTTGGCGTTCAAGACTATTTCAGAAGGTTGTTCAGTCAGTCATTCAGCATCAAGGTGGGACCTGGTATTGCTGAGTAATGTTTCATGTTGCCACATATCCATTCGACATAACAAACGAGAATACACCAAGATGGAGGATAAAGAAATAAGGAAGGAGGTAGATAAAAGTGGTGGAAGGTCAGGAAAAGAGGATAAGTAATAATGAGACGATAATAAGATTCGTTGTGACGACTAACACGAAGATGACTTGTGGACATATCTGAGCTACAGAGATGGATTTTGAGCCTTATCACCTTGAGTCTCTAACTACAAGTTTCTCTAGCCAAGCGGGCCCCAACCGGGAAGTCCACATTCCCCTGCCCGGTTCAGACCAATAGTCAAAGACTTCATGGACTGAAGCGAATATTTTAGTCTGGTGAAATGTAAAGCTTTTTCAGTCTGAATCTATTTCATCAAACACTCTGATAAGGGACAGATGTCAACTAAGCATGAGTGAAATGATGAAGAACATTTGTAGTTCAGGTGGATGGTCACGATTATATTGTGTTTTCTGAGCTCGGTTGTTTAATCGTGGAGCTTTCATCGTCATTCTAGACATCATCAGCACTAACTTCAGTATGAAGTGAGCTGTCAATATCTCTCTGTGAGTGATTTAGTAGCTTGTCCTGATGAACTGGTTTGTGACTGATTGTTTCCTTTGAGAACACAATACAATAAAGACCACGCACCTAAGCTACAAATATTCTCCATCATTTCAAAATCATACCTGAGTAACACTCTTCACGTTGTTCGGAGATGGGAGGACTTCTCCAAGAGACAAGCTTTCACAAAAGAACAACTATCCTTTCTCCATGAGTATCTACGTCAGCATGTTCTGTCGAAGAGTGTCAGATGCTTGCCACAGATTGACTGTCCAATAGGATGGAAAATAGGTGGACAAAGGGGAAGACAAATGGTACAATTGATGATCACACATGCACATCATCGGATCCGGAAATACCAATTGGCGATTAACAACTAAAAGAGAAAGCTAGAAAGCACACTCACGACACAATATATGACAACGTCAACAACAGCAATTGAAAAATCAAGTAGACGACACAAAGAACAACGAAGAAAATTTCTCAAGAAAAAGCTGGTCAAAATCTTAGAAGCACCTGCAAACGAGGAAACAAACGACTGTGTTGCCAACTTATCAAAATAACCACTAACAAAAATGGAAGAACTTCAAAAACGATTGAATTACAACACAAGAGATGCCTCGAAACCAGAATTCTTTGAGGCATTAGAATCGTCACTTTAAACATCAGGATTAAATGAGGTCACTCAGCAAGAAATACGGCAAACAATCGTACCACTAACCAGGCAGAAGGAACATCACGCTCAAATGAACGCTCAAGAACAGAAAATATTAAAAAGACTAAAAAATAGGAAAGGTATCATTATACTTCCAGAGGACAAAGGACTCATTACGGTTTTCATGGACAAAGAAGACTAAATTAAGAAGGCAGAGGATTTACTCAAAGACGAATATGTGAATCAACCACTTGAAACCAACCCTATCCATAAGTTCGACAACCAGGTCAATAAAACCTTGAACAAACTCTTCAAAGCAGAAGAAACAACAAAGCAAGACAAGTGGAGAATGAAATCGAATGGATCTATCTTTCCTCCGTCCTACGACAGACCAAAAATACACAAACCAGGTATCCTTCTGTGACCAATAGCCTCACTTCCGGGGACTCCAACATACAACTTATCAAGAGAACTTTCGAGAAAGCTGAAACACCCCATCCAATCATGTAGACATTCCATCAAATCACCAAGAGAATTCTTAGAAAAGATCAAAGGCATTAATATAGAAAACGACGAATTAATTATATCCTGCAATGTCACAGCACTATACGGATCCATCGAACCCCAGCTGCCCAAGGAAACTATGTCCCTCCTGCTCACAGAAGATATAAGCCTTTCAGAACTCACAAAACTTAAATGTTCAAGTCTGATGGAACTCATCGACATTTGTATGACAACATACTTCCAATTCAACGACAAGATATACAAACAGATGAAAGGAGCTCCAGTGGGATCACCGATATCCGGATTAATAGCAGAAGCAGTGATGCAGAGACTGGAAGCCATTATTCTACCTGTGATCAAACCAAAAATTTGGATTCGTTATGTAGACGACACTTTTGTCATCATCAAAAAGGATGATATAGAAAATATCCACAGTTTGATCAACAACATTTTCAATGATATCAAACTCACAATGGAGAAAGAGTCAAACAACCAACTACCATTCCTGGATGTTTTAGTCAGCAGGACAAATGCCGGAAAGCTGGAAACCCAAGTGTAAAGGGAGCCAACATACACTGACCAAATCCTCAACTACATTAACAACACACAAAATCAGTTGCGTGCAGACTCTATTCAAAGGGACGAGAACACACTGCAGTACAACAAGTTCACGGAGAAACGAAGAAAATTACTTGATGTCCACCCTAAAGAAGAACGGCTACCCAAGAAACTTTATCACAAGATGCCTATCCCGTGCATCACCAACTACAAAGTCATTGACAGAAATCAATAAACGCATCATCCTACCATACATAAAGAATATATCAGAAATCACGACAACATGACTGAGACCACTTGTAATTGGTCTGGCTCATAAACCAACAAATTCCCTCCAAACACTATTATGCAGACCAAAGGATGCAACAACTAAAGAAGACAAACCGAATACCATTTACAAAATCAACTGCAATAACTGTAGTCAACACTACATTGGAAAACGTGGTTGCCCTCTTCACCTACGTCTACTTGAACACCAATTGGCTATTAAACGCTGCGACATTTCATCACTCATTTTAATGCATGTGGATAATTATGGACATGAATTCAACTTCGACAATGTAGAAATCTTAGATGGAGAGAGGAAACACAAAGAATATCAGAGAATTCCTAGAAGCTTGGCATTCAGGTCATTCAACAACCAGTAGATGCGTGAACATAGACCCAATTTGTCAAGCAATGAGAAAAATGATAAACAACAGAAAGGTCAGAGGTCAATCAGAAGAACAGCCAACGAGAAAATCTATACGGTCAATGACACAACAATCAAAGGAAACAACGAATCATAAACCAGTTCATCAGGACAAGCTACTAAATCACTCACAGAGAGATATTGACAGCTCACTTCATACTGAAGTTAGTGCTGATGATGTCTAGAATGACGATGAAAGCTCCACGATTAAACAACCTAGCTCAGAAAACAACACAATTATACATGAGTAAAACATGTCCCAGCCAACTGAGTCGGTAATGATTAACAACCTCACCAACTGACCTTCCTGTTTTGCCCAGAACTCTACGCTTGACTTCTACGTTATTGTTAAGGTTACATCATGACACACGACCTATGTTATGAAGGCAACGGTGGTCAAACACCCAACGCCATACCGTATCCTCTGCGTCTAATGGTCATGTTTCCCAACCACATAATAAAACGAGGCTGCTGTTATGTCCAACAAGATTGTTCGGATCCTTGTAAGAAACCGTAAATCCCTGCTTCAAAGTTTCTTGAGAAGGCACGTAATTATATGTGTAAGTATCAGACTGGTTAAAGTGGCGAAATCTATAAGTAATTTCCTTCTAGAAAGGCCTGAAATGGACAATGCCATTATAAACATTTTTAAACTTTTACGTTTTGTCCATAGTTTGACGTTTCAATACGTCAGCTACCTTACCGCTTTTACAATTTCCCAAGGAACTGAGTGACCATCAGGAGTGGTTATTGTTCAAGTTCTCACGCCTTTATAATAACTGGATTGTATCAACAACCCAGTGCACTCAGCCATTAATAGGCAACCTCATATCAGGGCGGCTCTTCAATGGCGTAACTAAAGAAATTCTATCGAGCCTTTTGTACAAGTGCCAAGATTTCATCGGTCCAGATGGAGTGATCTAAAATCCCAGGGAGCCCAAACACTTGACTTCTTATTCCTACAGGAGACACCAGCGAAGTTCAATCTTGGGTCAACAATTTGCATTTGGCTGGTGAAAAACACATTCCAAACATTCTCGAATTGTCCTTCGAGGTGCTCAGTAGACTCTACATATTGTCAAAGGCTTCACTTAACAGGAATATGTCATCTGTTTACTGTGGATTGACTGAAGAGTCTCCTGTGACAATTTGAATCTCCGTAAAGTCAATTATCACTCATTTTTATCCACTTATTTAAATACAAGTATCGTCATATAAGTTTCTTGAAATTTCCAAAGAAGTGAAGTCACTTCGATACTTCTTTGGGGATTTTAAACTTCTCAAAGGACCTGAACTGTAAAGCTATTCATTATACCAACATTAAACAGTAGTCTGTGGCCAAACATCACTACTGGAATAAAGGTTGGTAATTTAATCTGCACAAAAATTAGTAAAATCAGTGACAAACAATATGTTAGCTTCCAGTGAAAACATCAACGCATACTTGTAGGAGACTGGATGTGTTGTGATTACGTAACACCTAACCAACCTTACCAAACTCGATGTGCTCTAGTACCCACTTAATCAGTAGCTTACCTAACGTGGAAGTACTGATAACGAAATACAAATCAAAAAGACTGAGTTATTTAGAAGCAGAATAGAATAAACGTGAAGGTGATTTTTAGGAAAACTTTTATTCAGCTTATCTGGCTAATATGGCTGAGCCAGTGACTCGGAGAATGTTAACTAACACAAAGGGAGTGCACAATGTCATTGAAGTTTGCTCAGATCCTTACTTGTTAAAACAAACTTAAAACACCTTAAGCGTCCAGAAGCAAGCTAAAAGTTTATTCCGTCAGTATTTAAATAATTCAATTTAATCTATGTATTTGAACCCTAGTTCCATTTTGGTGCCACAAAGCTGCACCATATGCTAATCATAGGAAGTGTAGAACTCTAAATGTACTTGATCATATTGAAGAACAGAACCAAATTTGAGTAGTTAGGATGAGAATGGAATCTGGAGCAGATTTGCTAGGATGTTGAAATATGTCTGGTTGAATACCAGTTATCACCAATATGAACGATGCTGCAAGTAACTAGAGAAGAACATCTAAAGAACCACAGCCGGTATCCAGCATGTTTCCAATTAAGCTTTATGTAGCGTGACTGACGTTAATGATCATAATTCTGTTTAAACAGTGTGTGAGATTAGTAATTTATATCACAGTTGTAACTAATCTCTATTGTATTATTTTTAGTATAGAATGTCACATTAGGCTAACATGGCAACATACCGGTTATCGGCAGTGTAACTGAACACCATTACTATTATTTGTTATTTGTCCCTTGGGTTCCTAATGGAACACAGGGCTTCAGTAGCACGTCTCCAATGCGCTCTGTTCGCTGAAATCTTTTGAACCTGACTCCACGACTGCCCACAAGCTCTCATTTCTTCCTCACACCATCTCCTCCATGTCACCCTCTCCTCGGACGCCCAACTCGTCGCTTCCCATCCAGGTTCCACTCGAGGAGCTGGCCTGACTCGCGATGTCCACAGTCGGCCTTCACAGTGTATGCCCCGTCCAATCCATCTCCACTTCCTTCCAGTGCATATTTGTTGAGCGATAGGTCCTTCGTTGCTTCGTTCCCAGGCCACAGTTCCTTGTTGCTTATTCTGATTATTCTGGCCATCTGATCTTCAGTAACGAGCCAGCGTAGGCAGTTGTTGATGAATATCTGTAGTTTGTTGGAAATCCCTTTCGTAACGCACCAAGTCTCTCAACCATACAGAAGTACTGACTTGACTGGCATCGGTGTCAAAAATCCGGATCTTGTTCCACATTCTGAGTGCAGTGTAGAAGATCTCCACACTGGTTTCAGGCTAATGAACGCCTGTCTTGCTTTTCCGATTCTGTGACTTTGACATCCTCGTCTGTGTCTGTGGTGCCTGTAGTTGAAACAGTGCTGCCTAGATAGGCGAAGGAGGCTACTTCCTTTAAGTTTCTCCCGTCGATAGTGATTGGAGCTTGTTGTTGGTGGTGGTGGTGTTGTTGGTTGGCTATCTTCATCACTTCTGTCTTCTCTACATTCACCTGAAGTCCCGTCTTCACTGCCCTGCCTCTTCTGACAACTTGTTGGTTTTCGCCTGTACATCAGACACAAGTCATCGTTGGTGAAATCCAAATCTCCTAGGATCTTTGCCCCCTCTTCTCACAGCTCCTCACTGCTTGTTGATGATCCAGTCGACTGCAATCAGGAATATAATGGGCGATGGTAGACAGCCTCGTCTTACTCCTGTCTTCACTTTGAAGGCATCACTGAGCTTCCCATTTTCAATTAATTGGCATGTGGCGTCTTCATATAGGTGTTGTTGAATGAGGCTGATAAAGGTTTGTGGTATTCCGTAGTACTGAAGCAACTGCCAAATTACCTCTCGGTCGACGCTGTCAAAGGTCTTCTCCAAGTCGATGAAGTTGAGGTAGAGGTACAATGGACTGCCATTCTATACTCTGTTCTATGATGATGCGAAGCGTAGCGTTGCAATTTGGTCCGCACATGATTTGTGCTTCCTGAAGCCAGCCAACCTGTTCCGGTCGTAGTTTTGAATCCAGTGCACCCTTTAGTCTCTCCAGGATGATGCGACTTAATATTTTGCTTGCTCTGGGTGGATAGGAGAGTGATTCTGTGCCAGTTCTTGCAAATACTGAGGTCTCCCTTCTTCTGCAGTTTGACAAAGTAACCCTTCTTCCAATCAACGGGCAGGTACCTTCCTTTCCTTCCAGACCTTTTGCAATAGTGGTGTCAGCGTGTCCGCTGTTGTCTCTGCATCTGTCCTCAGTGCTTCTGGAGGGATTCCAACTGGTCCTGCTGCTTTCCCCCATTTCAATAGCTTTATGGCGCTCAGGACTTCCACTTTTGTTGGAGGATTTATGTTCACTTGTAGTTCTGTGAGTCGGCTGTAGGTGGTATTTCTGGACGAAGTGGAGGTGGTGGTGGTGGTGGTCGATTCAAGAGCCTTTTGAAGTGATCGGCTCATCGTTTCCTTTCTTTCTCTTCTTTCGTAATTAAATTTCCGTCATCACCTTTCATTGGTTTCATCTGCGTTGATCTCTACTCTCCCAGATAGTAACCTGGTTATTTGATACAATGTTGTCAGGTCTCTCCTACCAGCCGGCAACCTGTTCTGCTTCACTTGCCAGTGTCTCGTAGAAGTGTCCTTTGTCTTTCCGTGCACTCTTCTTCACTTTATTGTCCAGTGAGTGTTTTATACATTGTACTCAGTTCCTATTCTCATTGTGCATCCTTGCACTGGTGTGTCTTCTGCTTCACCATCCTCCTCTTCCTACTCTATCAGCTTCCATGTATCCATCGAGATCCATTCCTTATCTTCTTTCTTCTTCCTTCCTAATACGCTCGGTTATGCAGGTTTCTTTCCACATAGCTTTCAAAGACTTCCAGTGTTCTTCCACACAGGTTTCTTCAGAGATGTTGCTCGATATCTCCCATTTTGTCTTGATGGCTGCCGTGAAAATTTCCTTTGTAGTTTTGTCCTTCAGTTTCCGAGTATTGAACAACTGAACACCATACAAAGCAATATTTCAGACAGCTAATTAACCGAATTACACTTTCGTTCATGCTCATTTTAGGTTAATTTGCTGAACCTTGATAATCAGTATCTTGTTCTAAATATTAACTGAAATGAAAGTTATTTCTTTTCGGTAGGTTATTTGTCAGTATAGCTAAATTACGTAATTCTTTATTAAATCCTACCAGATGATGAGTAAACGTGTACAAAGTAACCATGGATAGTCAATTGACAGTATTCATGATCATATTAAAACAACTTATAATTTGTGATTTGGATGGAACCAAGGTTCTACAAAAATTTTTGCGTCATTCCAAGGGAAACTGACCGTTCTAGCCATGCATATGTAAGAGAATCCAAGTAGATAGGACAGATAGGATGCAGTACAGTTAGCTGCCTCTTAGTAACGACTAATTATAAGTAAGACTCACCGAGATAGCCGTGCTTTGGCAAACTGGTATTATTGAAACAGAGTGATGACTCAAGATGGAATAAAAGCCTGATAGGCCGTGGAATTCAAATCAGTGGCCTTTAGCAGAGAACTGGGTTGACATGTTGGTTTTCAGCGGTTCTCTGGTTTTGATGTTGGTCCGTGATGAAAACCTCTTTTGAAATATATTTATACTGAACAACCTGAGTAGCTAGAAACTACTCAAGCTGATTTATAGATTTTGTCAGTCAGATCAGAGTGATCTAAATACCAGATGGCCATTTCCCTCGTTTAGGGCCGAGCTCATCACTGATTCACTCGAACAAATTCAGCTCATACAGCCAAATTAGTACAGACCACCTCAGTCTGGCTAGCTGACTTGTATATACCGATCAGTATACCTAGTGTAGGATGGTCAATTTTCGAATAATTTACAAACTGTACTGTCCACGATGACATTTCTCACAGTTGAGTAGTCTTTTTGAACTATCCAACTGTGATGTTAACATAATTTTCCTAGGAATCCCTCTAAAGTAGGTCAGTTCCCTACGTACCTCTAAATTGCATTAAAAAACAACCCTCTTGTAGGAAGTTAACGCCAGAGAATGAAGGTTTAGTCTTTTTCATCGTAAGACATTTTGGTCATATGTCAATTTTATTTACAAACTGAGTGAACACGGTAACACTTCAACTAACCACCAGTGTAAGCTTCATCAAAGAACAAAATGGTGATATGAATCTTAACAATAGCTAGAGTTTCTGTATGAGAATTAAATGATCGTTGGTAAGGAATCTAAAAAATAAAAATTGTAGGTTTTGGGCTTTAAATCGACTGATCCCAAGACTTAAGTACTACTGGTGTGCACACTGACGACTTGAACTTCAAGCGATGATACTGTTTATTTTTTCACAAAATAGTTCATCTATCAAATAGCCATCTAGTTATTATATCATCAGTCATCTTCGACAAAAGTAGATAGAATGAAGTTCCCAGAAAATGAATTAAAATTATGACAACAGGTCACTGTCATATACATGAATGATGAAATGTGTTCTAGTAATTTTCCAGCCTTTATATGATGACATAATGTATGATCTATATTCAAGCTTTTCTTATTTTAATTTATCCAATAACTGTCTACTCAAATTACTTCATTCATGACATATACTTCTCCAGACTTCGTTTTCGTTGTTCCCATTCATCAACCTGACTGACGCGTTAACGTAATTGCTTATCAGAGACTGAATGAATGAAATTTACTGCTAAATTATCCAGTTTCCCAGCAGACAGTTAAGGTTCTCCCCTCTAATAATACAAAGTGAAGGTAAACTTTATGCTTTTTTCTCTTCTTCATAACATAAATAATACATGTGTCAAATACATTGTCTAGAAATATGACAGTTTAATCTTTGCTCGTAAAATGGATTCTTACCCAAACCCTAAACACACACATACATACGAGCTAGTAAACATCTGCTATAAACTAGCATCAATGATGTGTTAAAATTTGATACTATGTAATTAAAATATCGAATTTTTTCCTCCATACATACAAAAAATGACAGAAAATGAACTGAGACAGGGAGACAAGGTCGAAAACTGGCATTCCTTTCATTTGTCTCATCACTTCAGTCGACCGATCATTCATGCCACCAACTGGGGATGTATGCATTAGGCTTGCTTGATTTCTGGTGCTATTAGCGTGTTCCTATATCATCTGGAATATCACGTATGCATGTAGTGATGGTAGCAAGTAGCGTTCATCTATCAGAAAGTTTGAAGGAGAATTTTCTCCAGTCGTTCAATCATTGATATCCGGCATCGAAGTTCATCTTAGAGAAGGGAATGCAAACAATGATTCCTTTTCTTGAATGTGTTCTCTACGAAACGCATCACTGAGCCACTATGAATATCTGTCTATCAAGAGAAAGTGTATGGTCTAGGGTACTTCACTTAAAAATATACTTGCTATTGTTGATAGAAATATGCGATAAAGACACCCAAAACCAGCCTAATTCACTAGCCTTAGTTTAAAAGGCAGTGTGACATCAAACATAGTTAATAACTATATATTAATGATGGATAGTTGCTTGCGCTTGAATCTAGGACGCGCGTTTTGTCCTGTTTGGGATACATCAGCTGGAACCGCCTGCCTCCCAAGGAGCGATGTTGTTCTCACTAGGACTCGAGCTTGGGATCAGTCACCTCAAGCCCCAGATTGTTATTCACTTGACCACTGAGTCACGATGGCCACTTCTTGTGCGACGGTCATAGTTTAACTGTTGTTACTTCTATTATCCCATCGTCCGATGGACTGAACTTATCGGTCCTATGCGGATGCCTCGATATTGCTTGTGTTTGAATTATATATTAGTGATAGATAGTGGCTAGCACCTGAATCCAACTTGAATCACGTTTTGTCCTACCTGGGGCTTGTCAGGTAGTACCAAGGCATCCGTGCAGGAGCCTATATGCCAATAGAAACCAATTAATCTGGTCCTCTCAAAGATGGAATAATACAATCAACAACATTAATAGTTAATAATTGTCTTTACAAGTCAGTCAGCAAGACATTATCCGTAGCCAAACCTCAATAGAACTTTACCGGACGTAAACTGTTTTATGTATACATGAAAGGTAAGTAGCCTCATCTAGACTCATTCAGTTGTATTTACCAGTTCACCTGCTGCCATGTAACAAACTACTGAGGCCTTAGTTACGGACTGCTATCAACAAGACAGAAGTTCTATCCTTGAGCAGTCGATTGATTTAAACCACTTAACTGATCCACGGTGACCCATTAAGTCTTCTAAGTTCTCTTTATATTCAACTGATGAAATTGACACAGATCTCGACTATCTATGAACTATCATCTATAGGGTTCATGTAATTCTCGCGAAAGGTGCTTGCCTAAAACTTCTTCAAACTGAGAAAGCCATGGCAATCAATATTTTGAAGTCCGAACTCCGTGTTCAAAATAAATTTCAAGTTGGTTGTCATTATGGACTGACATCAGTTGGAGGAACATTGGAAACCTGGAAGTACTGGACTACTGTTTCTTCCTTGTATGGGACTCTTCAGCAGTGCACATCCATGACCCCTTCAGGGAGTCCCAGCGAGTCCCATACTAGGAGTAAATAGATGTCCAGTGCTCCCAAATTTCCAATGTTCCTCCAACTGATGTCAACCTAATGAGGACTACCAACTTGAAATCAACAGATCTTCACAAACCCCCCCAAATGAATCAAAATAAATTTGTTCAGTCACTTGAACAGCAATGAACATGACCTATAGGAACATTTTTACCTTTAAAGTCTTTCCATTCAGTTTTCCTCACACATTACACTCCTCCACTCCTATAATTCTGATTTCTCTTTACTTTCACCGGTCCATTTCACCATGTTGCATCATATAACTTAGTAGCCAAATATTACTTCTGTCTTGATAAGTCTTCTTTTCATTACCATTTCAAACATTGTATAATTCTTTCTTCCGACTTCCTGATTGGTGATCAAATCTGAAATTCATTCCAAAATATTTCATGAAACATTCTTTTTCCGTTACTATGAGAAGAGAATATTTACATGAGATTGTATAGCTTGAGAATGATATCGCTGAAAAGAGTGACTGTTCTCTTAACGTCTTTCGTTTCTATGACAGTGGGGATTTTTGAACTGCTGAAACCTAATCTCTGAGTGCAGAAGATATTTGGACAGTCTTTGTGTTTATTTTGTAACCTTCAGTTAGCATCGCCGCTATTATTATTATTATTATTATTATTATTATTATTATTATTACTATTATTATTATTATTTTCATTTTAATTGTTCTGTCTCATTCAAATTAGGTAATTCGATATTAGAGTTGTCTGCTTGGTATAGCACACAATGATACAGTATTATTTACTTGGTGAAGTTTTGAGAATAAACTATTGCTTATAATCATACAACTTTTGAAATTTTTTTCTGTAGCCCTATCACCTCACATTCTTTGCTTTTAGTGGTAGTAAAATTGTCCATATCTCTCGTATAGCTGTTGCATCATTCCTATTACATCACAATGATTCGCTTATTAATCTGTCTCTCCCTCTCCACCTAATTATATTGGACTTAAGTACAGTGGTTTTATCCCACCCGATTGGGTGGTTGTGTGGTAATCCATGTATTGCAATAGCCAAGTGTTTTTCCAGATTATTAATCTTATTCGGGTCTGTCATTCTATATTTAGCTAAATTCCTATGTTCGGCTATTCTAACTGACCTCGATCGGTTAGTTTGACCTATGTGCCTGACCTTTCAGTCATTACATGGAATTTGATATGTTAGACTATTCTGCTTAATTGGTTCTGTCGGATCTTTAAGCCGACAAAGCTTATCTCTAGGGGAGTTTGTAGGTTTAAATCCCACCCTAGTTTCAGCTTTGTTGAGGTGACGGTCCTAAGTAAAGTTTCTGATGTACGCTCCTTATAGGGTAACACAATGGAGGATGTCATCTCCATTCTACCCATGTTGTCGTCATTATTCGTATTCGTATGACCGTTACTATTTCGTTTTCGTACTTATTTCTTAATAGACTGGGGAGGATAATTATTGACTATAAGCTCTTCTTTTACGTGTTTCAATTCCCTGTTTAAGTTCTTGGACTGATTAGTCAGTTTCCTAACTCTGTTGTTTAGGCATTTAAGTAAACTCGCCTTAACTGACACTGGATAAATAACCTGAAGTCTAGATACTTGTAAGAAAGTGTCAGTTTCCTGTCAACGGTAGTATTTGAACCGCTATCTGTTCTTTGTCTTCCCCTACAATCCAAAATACCTGGTTCTCCTTGTTCATTTTCTATCTGGCATGTGAGCTGGATTGTGTCTACTATTGAGTTTAAATGTGTCAGGAAACTCTTTATATGTTCCGATTTCATCCACATATCTCCACCATATCTTAGGTGCAGGATTAAACGTTCGTAAGGCAATGTTTTCTCAACTATGCTATAAAAAATATATCCGCTACCGTTGGGGATATTGGTGGTCCCATTGCTACTCCTTCTGTTCGCCTGTATATTTTGTCCTGAAACTTGGAGACTGTAGAAGTCAGGCACAACAACAAGCTTAATATTATCTCATCAGCCGATATCTTAGTTCTGTGAGAAAGTTCCGAGTCAATATTTAGGTGATCTCTGACTCCCTCCAGTGTCATATTGATTGATATTTTAGTTTAAAGACTTGCTACATAGTAACTAAACATTTTTACATCCTCGTCTATATGCAGATCACTAGCCCTTAGTTTTAACCCGTAGGAAATGACTAGTCTAGGATTCGAGCGGTATCCAATAGGACATAACATTGATGCTGGGTACTTCCACAGTTCATATGTTGGGGTATTTCTGAAGTCTACCATCGGTCAAATGGGATAACCTGGTTTATGAAACTGAAGAGTACCGTAAATTTTGGTTGGATTATCGGTTTTAGGCATTAAATTAAAACTTTTAGATGGCTTCAGTCAGTGTCTCAAATTGGCTGTAAATTTCCTAGAGCAGCGACCAACGTAACTGCTTTCATAGGAGTTGTTGAACTGGCTAGTCCAGGCAATTCATTTTACTTTTGGTGTCACCATTGGGCGTGTAGAAGACAAAATGTGTAGTTCACCAGGATTAATTTTCCGTGATCGTGAACACCTCCCATTCAGGTTAAGTAAAGCTGTGGTAAAGACAGTCACCAGCTCCATATTAGCACACTTGCTTGGAATTAACCATAAAGTGGATATGAATGAGTCGTTCTCCATTCGTACCGAGTTCTAATCAACTTACCGAAAGGCATACAACTCCGAATCCTTCAAACTGCAGAAGCAGTAGTAATGAGAATAAAACAACCTGAGTTATGTGTTCGAAATAGGCGAGTGTTATCTCTACAACCAGAGTGACCCGATTCGGGTGGAATACACAAATCCATTAGCATCCTATCTCAGATAATCGAATTACATACTCTAGATATCCCTTCATCCCTACAACCTGGAGTAATTTGACAAATTCTCACAACCTATTTCCTCACCTGATATGAGTAACATCCTACTAAATTATTTCATCCAATTGTCATAAACACTTTCCTATTGTTTTACTAAGCTATCACCTAATAGCAATGCTTACACAGACTAATCGTCTAGACAATCGGTTGCTTTGGAATGACACTTTCACAATCAACAATAGTGAATACTTCCTAATAGATAAATTCCCCACTTACCTCACAGTATATTTGTGCTTATTGCTCATTGATAATATGCTCCGAGATGGATATTCTGAAGTTCTGACGAGAAGCCATGACCTGTGTGGTTAACCAATCAGAAGTGAAATGAATGCCAACTGAAGATGTTGATGGATAGTTAGCCTGTTTGGCAGATTGACAGAAGTAGGAGACTGTGGACTATTGAGGTGCGTCTGACTGGCCAACGCGTTCGTCGTGAGGACTGGTGACCATTCGTTTGGTCCCTAGCGAGGTCGTGCATGTGTGTGTGTGTGTATATATATGTACTGCTGAGCAGTCTCATACAGGTATAGGGATGGGGAGCTATTTGGTTCTCTCAGGCTTCCAATAGTTCTCGTAGTGATGTCAGTCCGTGATAAATACTACCTAATTAATAAATGTTGTGTAGAGTTTATCAGGAAATTTGTGAGGAGATATACGAAACGAGATCGTTACAGTCATGTGAATATGAATAATAACGTCAGGACAAGTAGAACGGAGTTCAGGACTTCTATTGTGTTGTGAAGTAAGTAAGGAACATGAGAGGGTCTACGTAGAATTCTGAACAAGACTGCAATTAGTGTGTTGTTGAAACTAGCATATTCACTCAGAGGTAAGCTCTGTCGGTTTGAAGATTCAATAGATTCAATAAAATAAAATAATTTGATCTACTGAATTCTTCAGGTCAAATACATAGTTGAAACTAGTCGATCGGGATGAGTTATATTGTCAGCAGATAGGAATTAAGCAAACTGTAGAATGATAGACCCAAGTGGGATCAGTAATCTACAGAAAACTCGGTCATTGCAATGCATTCATTAACACACAAGCACACAATCGTGTGAGGTGAAACCACCTTACTCAAGTCTAATATAATTAGTTGGAGAGAGACACAGAGAGCGAGAGAGATTGATAACCAAATGTTTGTTCATGTAATTAACATGCTGTATACACAATTGGAATGACGTCATAAATGAACAGCTTTAATAGATTTTTGAGATGAGTGGGGATTTTTAATTTAGAGGTAGTATTCATGATGGACTGACATGAGTTGGGGAGCCGTTGAGAATCTGGGAGTACTGGACAGCTATTTCGTCCTAGTATGGGACTCCTGGGGAGTACGCACCCACGACTCGGTTAGGGATCTAACCCAGAAGCCTTGACCTGTGTGCTCAACCAATTGAGAGTGGAGTGGATGCTAACTGAAGACCTTGAGTGGGTGCGTACTACCGAGGAGTGCCATACTGGGATGAAACGGCTGTCCAATACTCCCAGATTTTCAGTGGTTCCCCAACTCATGTCAGTCCATCATGAATTCTACACAAATTCAGTGTTGATTCACATTTCGCCACAGTGCATCAGTTTTACACTTACATTTACAGACGACATAATACTTTGTTTGTTTCGTAGTTCTACCCTTTCCAAACGACATGCATCCTATGAATGATTCACAGTCTTTTCGATGCCATCCAACTTCTGCATCTCCAACTGTCAATACTATCATAAATATTGACATTATGTTGATGCCATGGCTTGTAAGTCTGTGTCGTGGATTGAAGCTGTGTTCGAATCTTAGTGGGGACAACATGACTCACTAGGAGTCAGGTACATGCATCCTATGTGGCCCATTTGGGACGAGACATGCGTCATGGATTTCACCATCCATCATTAACACAAACACTATTGTTTTTATTTCTATTCTGCATATACAAATTTCCCTACAGATAAGTTGTTAAACTGTGGATTCGCTGTTCTTGAGATTATGCTGTGGAGTAGACTGAGTGTAGAATTTTGTATACCGTGTCACATAGCATATATATGTTTATTCTAACTGATAACAATGTCCAGCTTGATATGTGGAAGCTCGTGACCTAGTTTTGTTAATAAGCTACATTGGAGAGTAAAATGTTTGTACGTTGCAGTATATTGTTGACACATAATTTCTCAATATGTATACATAACTGTACGACTTGAAGAAGTTATCGACATGAATGTACTTTAGTAATGATGGGCAGTGGCTAGCAGTGGAATCCAGTATGCGCATTCCTAGATTCCAAAGCTAGCCACTGTCCATCATCACTAAATATGGTTAAAAGACAGGCAAAATCGAGGCATCCGCATAGGAGCCCATATGCCAACAGAGACTGATCAGTTCGATCCAATCAAGGACGGTGTAATACAAGCAATAACACTAGGAATATTCTTTGTTCACTGAAATGGTTTTTGGACTTCAAGAAACTTGTCAGAGAAGAAGACGAAGGTGGATAAGTATCAACAGACGACTTTTTATCGTTAATGAAACAGTTCAGAATCAGTCAGATAACCAGACTATAAATCTCTCTGATTGTCTGACCCCACAAAGCTAAACTAATATTTAGAAATGAAATTTTATGTTTGAAACTATTCTGTCATGCATGAACTAACCTATTTCTTTCATTCTTCGTCATTAAATCAGGTTCACTATGCTAAAGGTTATGATATGAATGTTCAATGGGTTAATTTTGTGCCTATATATTTTTTGCTGATGGATTAATTTAAATCCAAGGTTTCCGTACCCTACTACTTTCAACATTTTGTGTGACTAACTTTCAGTTAGCAAATGTATACTACTAACAATTATCAAGTAGTATAAATGAAGAAACAAATTAAAAAGTTAAGCAATCTGCTGAAATTTGGGATACATGAATGTTGATAACAAGGTAATTTTGTTACTTGCTAACGAATACCTGTTAAGATTCTTGACCATGGAACAGTATAAACAGACTTTGTAACTATCAGGATCAAAATTTAACCAGATAGTGTAAGCTGAATATTGTGTAAATAATTTGTAAATGGAATTCTTCTTAATTCCCTAGGTAAAAAGTAATTTTTAAGTTTGTGACCCCTTTTGAATATTTTCTTTGGAGAATAAGACTTTGGCAAGTAGTAGCATATTCGAATAGCAAAGATAAAGAGGATAAAATTCCACACAGAAAAGTATCTCATAGTCTAGGAAACAAATATGTTATCGAACACCAAATATTTCGTCAAAGGAACTGTCAGCTCATCAAAACCTACGAATACATAAAATAACGATTGTCAGTAAGGAAGAGAGATGAAGTGCGAGAGTGACTGTGACCAAAAAACTTGACGGCTGAAATTGAGTCTATTAAAAGATGGTAAACAGTGAAAAATAGGATAAGAATAAGTATATATCAACTGTTAGAAGAACTGATTTCTTTCGCCAGAGATTCTTCGAGGTTTACACTGTATTTTAAATCATGTACAGCATCAGAAGAACGGAGGATCTGATCTATCTACTATTTTCCTTTCCACTAGGTTGAGACTTCTCAGAGAACATAGCAGAAGAATACAAAAGAAAAGAACGAACATAGTCTCTGTAGGGTACTGGTTCTCACGTCAAGTTATCAACATTCGTAAGTAATAAATAATTATCCGTCAGGACTTTTGTAAAATTAATAAATACTCATTCTTCGTATTTATAAAAAGAAAATGGGTGAAAATGAAACTGGTAAACTACCGTTTTTAGTAGTAATCAGCAAACCGAGCAGATAGAAACTATTCAGGCTGACCTTGAGATTTCTCCAGCCAAACCACATTGACCTAAACACCGGATGTCTGTTTCGCTGGTTAGGGGCCGAGCTCATCAGCTCACCAGCTCATGCAGCCAAACTGTTCAGATCACCTGAATCTAAGTACCTGACTTGCATAGATCGGTATACCTAAAATAGGAAAATCAGTTTGAAACTCATTAACAGGTTAATATTTCTGATAGTTGAGTAGTTTTTCAGCTGTCTGACTGGGATGTCAGCAGGGTTTTCGTTGGAAACCACGCAACCAAGAACACAAGATGTGATCTCCATCCGGTGGTTAGATCACTTTGTTCTATCCTAGTGAAATCTACAAATTAGCCTGAATGATTTCTTGCCACTCAAGTTGTTCAGTAGTAGTATGTTTCGCTAGTTCATGACACTTTTCTGCCAAAGATCACACTATATGATCTCAGCTGGAGGGTGGTTTCCAGAGAAAACCTGGTTGACATCACAGTTGCGATGGCAATTGTAAAACTACTCAACTGTAAGAAATGTGTGCAGACTGCACGAAATTATGTATAAACCACTTAAATCGAAAATAATGTTCCTTTTTTATCGCTTTTCACACATTTTGTACATTTTTCTTAATACTTATAAAAACGAATGCTGTTTATCTGTACAACTGAAAAGTTAGAATTTTGATTCTGACGGTATCACTTTGCTGTTGCTGCTAAACCTGGAAATGTAGTATGTGTCTTCCACTCCTACTTCTGCCTCCGTTGACTGCTGTCTGACATGAACACTCATTGATTGTCCTTGGATTTTACGTGGTCTCTCATCCTACTTCCAAACATCACGACAGTTGAGCCAAACAACGTCGATTCTGGGCGGCTGAAGGTTATCACCTTCCGAACTAACAATGGAGTATGCTAAATTGTGTTGAATAGTACCGAAAAGATTATATTCAAGTAACTCAACATTATCCACAACACTGATATTACTATTTGTATTATAACGCATTACTTTTCATACTTGTATTTTGAGGGGAGATTTGGAAATATTTCAAGTTGTTATTCATCGTAGACTGACATCAGTTGGAGGGACAAAGGAAACCTGGGAGCACTGGACAGTTGTTTCGTCCTAGTATGGGACTCCTCAGCAGTGCGCACCCATACTTGTGTATCATTGAATCTATTTTTGTTAATTATACTTAACTTGATTTTGGCTTACTTGACATCTTTTTGGGTCCACTACAAATGTCACCGTGAACTGTTCTATTTCCTAATTTGTTGACTGTTTAGTTAGAAGAAATAACAATGGGAACCTAAGTTTATCCATCTATCTATCGTAAGCCAACACATTCAAATAGATTTCTTGACGTCAATTCAGTACATTTGCTTCCTCTTACTCTGAACTTATCCACATGTGCAACAACACTCGTCAGATTCATTGCATGGTGGCCTGCTTAAACTTTGGGCTTCCAAACGTTTTCCACTGAATATATTTCATCAAATCATTACCTTTCAATTTGTTTTAATCTTTTGAACATGCTTTTTAAACGCGTCGTGTACTGGCGCACATTTTAAAATGGTTTCAAACTACCATTTTCCAACCTGACAACAAAACAGATAAAACGATAGATCGGTAAGAGATGGGCTTATAAATGCACAGAAATACAGTACATTACTATTCCTTGAATAACTATGTCAAACTGCAGATTTTGGTACTGGTTGGATCAACTACCACCACCAAAATTATGCCCGACTTTCCAATAACTCACCAGTGCCTCTTTGACATTGTGGTTTCTATCAATGTTATTATTAACTATTTATTGACATACTTGTAGTTGGATCGAATTCTTCAACCTCTATTAGCATATGGTCTCCAATGCGGATACCTCGATATTGTCTGAGTACTAATTACGGTAATTTGGTTGGTTGTTATTAGCAGAGGAATCCAGGATGTGCGTTTCGTCCTATTTGAGCCCGTCAGCTGGATGTACCTGCACCCCAGTGATGTTGTAAGAGGTTCGGATCCCAGTGGGAACAACATCACTGGGGTGCAGGTACATCCAGGTGACGAGTCCAAAATAGGACGAAACATACTGTACAGGGAATGAAGTTTTTGAACTATTATATGCTGTGAATTACACACTGTACCACACACATTGTTCGGAATAAAGCCATTGTGATTATTATTATTATTATTATTATTATTATTATTATTATTATTATTATTATTATTATTATTATTACTGTCGTTATCAATACTGTTGTTATTATTATTATTATTATTATTATTATTATTATTATTAAAGTAGATAGACAGCAGCAAAGAACATGTCAGGTGTTTCACATTCCAGTATCTATCCAGGAAATGTCATTCAATGACTCATAAAGCACGAATTTATAAATCAGCCAAGCTCTAACGCAAGAATTATAAAGAATACGGAGAAAAAACATAAAATATGAGTCTTCCATTTGTGTTGAATCCTAAAGTATAGAGATGTAACGAAGCCCTAACTGTTCACCTAACGTGGATAGTTGATTCGAAATAGAATGTCGTATACACTAACCATGACTAAGCCAGTCTCGAAAGCATATTAAACGACCAAACAAACCTCTGTCGCACTCATTCACACCCACGTTTGTTAACGATTTACACCATCACCTTGTTCTCACTGATCAATAACTAAGTGATGGTAAAATATAATCCCATCTTATTGTTCTTTTGTGCGTGTACGAACAGTATAAGTAGATATGAGGATGTGAGGACAAATACTGAATGATGGAACTGGATGAATGTCGCACTATATTGCGAACGGACAGAAGGAGGAAATTCTGGACAGCTGGATCCCGAACCAGTGGCTCAACGGTAACGTGGCCTCCGCTAAACCTGCAGCTCCTGGTTTCAATCCCGGGTGGGGATGTGGATGCACACGGCTGAAGAGTCCCACACCAAGACGAAATAGGTATCTAGTGTCCCCAGGTTTCCAGTGATTCTCCAACTGATATCAGTCCATGATGAATACAACCTGGCCTTTAAAGCCACCCTATTTTTTGCGTCTGGAACAGTTATTTCCGTTTTATAAATCATGGTGATCTGTGAACATACTTCAGCCTTACATGTTGTATGTATGTATATTACATATATGTATATGACCAACAGATGAGATACAAAACTTACGGGCAGAGAGAAACCAGATTTAGTTTTAATTGATAGGAAAAGAGAACAAATGTGTTACTAAGTCAGTGAGTGAGTCAACTGTGATTTAGTATCACACTAAATATATACAGAATGAATCACATGACCAGTCAGTTCTACATGCCAATTAGAAAATCACGTGATTCAGAACATCAGAACCAAACAAAAGCAGAGCACTATTTACTGACTTCTTTAATATAAGTGTAAAACTTGGGCAATGC
This sequence comes from Heterobilharzia americana, assembly GCA_944470555.2. NCBI lineage: Eukaryota > Metazoa > Platyhelminthes > Trematoda > Strigeidida > Schistosomatidae > Heterobilharzia > Heterobilharzia americana. The sequence continues at coordinate 49,967,872 of OX104128.1, forward strand.
GGTCAAGTGTAATTCCATTTTAGTCTGTTTATTAGAAATATCATACAGTGAAACAGTAGCATTTATCCAGTAAATGGATAAATGCTACTGTTTCACTGTATGATATTTCTAATAAACAGACTAAAATGGAATTACTGACTTCTTTGAAAAGTTCATTTACAGTTAGGGTAGTTGAAAGCTAAGTATCACAGACATTTAATTGGCCACTTCAAGGTCATGCAGCTCAGACCCATTATTCCACCACCCCATCGGTTGCTGTGACGGCCACCCTAGCAACTGTTGAGATAACCAATCAGGTTGCAGTCACAAATACAGAGACAACCAGTTATTCAGCCGCTGTTATAGTGGCCTTTAAGATCACGCGTTTATCCTTCATTAGCTATATCAAATTTATAAAATTGATCATTTAAGTAGCTAGAAGAGTGACCTTTAGTCACTACAGTTTTTCGACCTAAAAGTGGTTCAATCTGTCGTCTCACCATTCAACGTGATTGTAGGATATTACTTTTGAGGCACTTAACGGCCCCGCATGGCCGTAATATTAGCATGTACTCATGGAAAAGTTGACGACGGGGATGGGATTCGAACCCACGCGGGGAAACCCCAATGGATTAGCAGTCCATCGCCTTAACCACTCGGCCACCCCGTCTGGCGGGTGGCCCTATAAATCTTTTTATCACTAAAATGGTAAAAGTGGCTCATGTGAACTAACCAGTAACTAAATAGATTTCGATACGAGTTTATTTTTACTACAGCAGGTTTTATGCTTTAGTATACTCATTACTACGTAGATACACTTAATTTTGGATAAAACAGTAGAACCAGCTGATTTGGTCTCTTGTCAAGTAGTCATAAGTTTGGAGCAGAGAAAGAATTCTTATGAGCATAAGTAGAAAGGAAAAGTCTGAGTTCCATAATATTTAATCTTCAAATGATATATCCATTTATGGTAAGATCCAATGTTATGTATTAACTTGTCAATGGTTGATCACATTGGCGGCCTGCTTGGACTCTGGGCTACCGTTTTCTATCACCGAGCATATTGCATCAAATTTCTTATTTCTATATTGTTTTAATCGTTTAATTATGTCAACCAATCGTATTGTATATTCTAGCGAGTTTTTAAAATCCTTACAACCTATCGCTTCGCAAGTTGATAGGAAATCTAAGAAGAAGCACCACAGTGGATGGCAACGAGCTCTGAAGCGTATGACCATAGATCAAATGACTATTCCGGAAATACTTAGCACAAACTGCAGATCGTTGCCGAATAAAGTTGATTACCTTCAGTCAATCTTGTCCACAAATGTTTATCGAAACACGGGTGTAATAATGCTGCAGGAAACATGGCTTCATAACCTGTATGATGATGACTTAGTCTGCTTAAATGGTTCCAAATTATTTCGACAAGATCGAAGCTTTTCCAAGAAGAAATGTGGCGGTGGTGTAGCAACATTTATTAGTACCAACTGGTCCTTCTCAAACTATGTATGCTTCTGCTTTTCTAACAGAAAAATTGAGTGCATTACCATCAAATGTCGTCCCAAACATTTGAGCAAATACAAATGCATATATATCAGAGACATGTATGTCACACCTGACTGCAGTTTCTCAGATTTGTCAACTTTTGTTGATAAATTCACTGAATTTGCTGCTCCGGTTCTGGGAAACTCCTTGTCTATTGTCTATGGTGATTTTAACTCATGTGACTACAGTTTTCTATTATCATTGGGTCATAAAAATATGGTTAACTTTTCCACTCGTCTTGACAACACCTAAGACTTTGCATTTACAAATGAACCTGGCATATATGAAGCCCGTAAACGGGCTCCACTGCTAAATTCCGACCACTGTATTGTTCGTGTTTTGCCTAAAGTGTACGGAAAATTATACAAGAAAGCTTTTGCATACCTTTCAAGGAAAGTTCAATACAGATGCTATTCACAAGAAAATATATTACGTTTGAGAAGCATGCTTATAGAAACGGACTGGGATATATTTGCTGATGAAGTTTTAGACAACACTATTACCAATATCACAAGCTATCTCAGATTCTGTCTCGATATCTGCTGCCCTACTGAAACAATTTACATGAGATTTGACAGACTTTCCTCTCCTCATCTCAAGAGGCTTCGGAGAGAAAAGGAAAGGTTGTATAAGGCGAGAGATCACCCTGGCGTTAAAAGGCTTAACTGCCTAATTAAGTCTGAAATACAACGTCTGAATACTACATACGAGAAGTTCTTATCGTGTAAGAACTCTTCCAATATATGGAAATTATTTAAAGAGCTTACTGGTAAAAAACAGATGACAACACAAACTCGTTCGGATGTCTGCGCGTTAAACAAGTCATTTATACGTCGGCAAGCTAATTTCACCCTTCCTAATGTGCAAAATCAAGTGGATAGCTGCTTTCCAGGTTTCAATACAAATGATGTATTTAAATGTCTAAAGTCTTTGAATCCCTCCCAAAGCTTAGGTCCTGATGGTGTTTCTAGTATCATATTTAGAAAATGTGCAGATATTTTGTGTCATCCACTTACAGATATCTTCAATGTATCGTTCTCTAAAAACATAATACCCACTGCTTGGAAGCAGATAAAAATTGTACCTGTGCCTAAGCCATCTTCTGGATCAGATGTTACTTTTCGACCCATCGCTATAACTTCCCCTTTTCTGAAGACAATGGAGAAATTACTTCTGCTTGTGATTGAGCCTTCATTGATGGCCTTCAGAGATCCAAAACAGTTTGCTTACAAACGCTGAAGGAGTACTTTAGATGCAGCTACTGTCTTGCATCATAATATTGTTTCTAGTCTCGACAAAGGTGTTAAGTATGTCCGTTGTGCCTTTTTGGATTACTCATCAGCCTTTGACTCTGTTCCTAGACCACTTTTGTTAAATAAGCTTGCCATAGCTCACACTGATCCATGGGTTACAAAATGGCTGCATTCTTATTTTTCTGAAAGGAAACAGTACACTATTCATAAAGGGATGCGCTCCACTTCATTGCTTACTGAAGCTGGTGTGCCTCAAGGTGCTGTACTTTCTCCTTTTCTGTTTTCCTTTTTTTGCACGATTTGCCTTATTCTGTTGAAACTAATTTTATCAAGTATGCTGACGACCTGACGATTTCTATTCCAGTAAACTCTTCTTTGGATTGCTCGAAATTAAATGAATTCTTGTCTGAAGTTGGTAAATGGTCTCTCTCAAATGGTCTCAAACTAAACCCCTCTAAATGTCAGACCGTTAATTTTAGCCTCAGGCGTAAACAAGACTTATGTGAGCTGCTTAAATCTCATGACGCCTGCTGCATCAATGGTATTTCTGCAGAAAGTAAATCGAGTGTGAACTATCTTGGGTTGCGTTTTACTTCTGACCTTTGTTGGTCGTCCCATATTTTATTGACTTGTAAAAAAATCTTTCGTTTAACTTATTACGTAAAGAAATTGAGGCTTTCTGGTATAACTCAACTGCTTCTTTTACAATTTATTAATTCCTGCATTTTACCTATTCTTCTATATTGTTCCCCATTAATCTTTCCTGGTCTTCTTAAAAAGGACTATGTTATGTTGCGTAGGGCTTTGAAGACCGTCAGCAGGGTGAGTGGTGTGTCTCTGGCTCAACTGATTAACACTGTAGTTGATCGACATATAAATTCCTGCAAGCTACTAGCTACAGAAATTTTAACTGACAGTGAGCATCCACTTCATTTACAGCTCTCTCCATGTATCTCCTCAGGGAGGACAAGGAGAAACTACATAAGACTGTATGCTCGTACAGCTAAGTATAAGAATTCGACTGTACCTTACCTTGCACGCATATTTTGTGAGGAAAAAAGTGTTAGAACAGAAATCACACATCAACTTTGTGACAGTTAAAAATCTCATTTCAATAATTTAACTTACAATGCAAAATTTTCTCGTTTTTAATATTCTTCACATAACTTAAATTTTTATAATAAAACAATTCAAAGGCTGCAAAGTAGTATGTATATACTTATATTTTGTTGTTATTGCAATATATATTACGCTGAGAATTCCAAATTGTACCACAAATTGTTTGGAATAAAGTGAATTATTATTATTATCATTATTATTGTTATTATTATTATTATTGTTATTATTATTATTATTATTATTATTATTATTATTAAGTTAATCAGCTCCAAAAACGCGCAGCAGTTTCCAAAATTCGATGATAATGCCCCTATGTAAATCTCTATGACTATCCAGTTTCTCATTCCGAACGTCCACAGAAGCAGCTGAAAACCCTGATTCTGATAGCGAGTTCCAGTAGCCGATCACTGTATGCAAGAGTGCATATCCAAATGGAATTTTAATCTACTATGACAAACGATGGAGAGAAATAGCAAAGATACTAAATATATCACAGATTAATTCTGATTAAAGGTACGGCATCCAAAAATGATATCACTGATTTCCTATAATAATATAAAAGGAAATATTTGAATGTATCAGTTAACTTACCGAGAAAAAAAGGTAAGCCAACGGCGTAAACTGAACCCATATATTGCGAAAAGACGCAAGGAGAGAGCTTCGAATAAATAAAACAAAATGGACTAGAGGAGGCGATGTGGGATATCTTCGCGAGAAAACTATCCTGAAAAAAACAAATATCGAAGGAAAATAGGAAAACAACCTGCGAAAAACGGCACAGTGTAGAAAAGAACATAACACAAAATCAAAAAAATAAAATTGTGGCACATTTATGAAAAGTGAAAATTCACGTGTCACTAAAACATAACATGCAAAATAGTACAACCTTAGAACTAAAGTCAATAAACAATCCAAAGATTCACTCTAAAAAAGGAGACAGCAAAATGACAGAGCGCCGAAAACGCTTTCCCTCAGACGGTGCGCGCACCATTCCGAGTAGAAAGAACGAAAAAAGCAGATAAGCAAATCCTAGCGCAAAAAGAAACAAGAAAAAGCAAACAAAACCCAATAAAAGACTCCGAAGAAAATGTCAAGAAAAAAAAAGATATAAAAAAAACTACGTACATATATGGATCCAACAAAAAAGCATAAACATAAACAAAAGCAAAAAATAATATTCCAAAAAAAATTCACACTATAATCACATAAAATGCGTATAACACGAGACAATCAAGACAGGCTTCCACACATTCATCTCACCAAAATACCGAAAAGCATAAATCACACCGATCAACACCAGTACTCCAAAGCCACTTGCGTTGAATACCCACCCATGAGTAGTATATTCCGTCTCGGTGAATTTCCTTTCTCACCATCAAACATATTACCACTACGAAGACCGAGGACGCCGGCAAGTAGTCGAGCTCACAGGTAAGAGATGTTCGTGTGTGTGTGTGTGTGTGCGTATGTACGTGTGCATCAATGATGAAGATTATGTGAAGAGTGTCTTATCCATCATCAACAGGATAGGTGATCTTCTCTCGCTTTCATTTGATGCAATGTGCAGTGTAGGCGTTTGATCGCAATCTCGATTGACTGCCATTGGTGCTTGCCGCCAACTCAAGTCAATCCATATTCTTTCCACTCACTCTTTAAACTACACACCGACCGCAAAATCTGCGTGCGCATAGGATGCAAGGGAGGAGACAGTGACGAAAGACAGACAGCATATCCTGATTCACTCGTTGTTCGTTAGTTCTTCCATCAGTCTGTGTACAGTCGGCAGCTGACATTCCCACTACACAGTCTTCTTCAAAACCCTCTCGTCTTGTCAATTCTTACCATCAGTGGTCGTCCATCAAACATACACATACAGTGATGTGTTGCACCACTGGCTTCCATCACGAGTAGACAAGTGTGGGTAGATAGTGTGTTAGGTGGTTGGCATCAGTCGTGAGAGAATCAGCTTAGTGTGCAAATACTTGAGAAGTCGACGGTAGATAAAGAGGATGATGAGAGAGGTTGACGGTGAAGTATTGCATTTGTCCAGTTGTTTACGGTTGAAATTGTCTCCCATCGAAGTCAACATTTTGACTGGGAAGCCGGGGCAAACTCAGGGTATTACGTGGGGCCATTTTATAAACACGGGGCAAATCGACGGGAAACGCGGTGCAAAATGCGTGAAATAAAAAGTGCAGAGCAAATCGGGAGGAAACGAGGGGTAAAACATGGGGCAAAACTCGGGACAATGCTGCACAATCCCACGTTTCGCCGCGTGTTTTCATAACAATCTGGAACATGACCCCGAGTTTTGTCCCACGAAAATGTTGACTGGACCGATAAACGCCAACCACACACTTCCCCTCGATATTTCCAAAATCCCCACAGTCGAACTATATATATTCGACTGGAGATTTGCATCAGCCTGAAGCAAAGGAAGCTGGTGTATACTGGCATTTTGAAGTGTTTAAGTGTGTCTCCAATATCAGAAGGACTTCCGACTTGCTAACAGTGTATTCCTGTGTATACTCACTGACAAATCAGTGTTATTGCATAACTGAACACACGTAGTTAGTCCGAAATCTGACACCTACCTACCGTAATTGTAGTGATGAAGTGGATTTCAGAATGAGTGTGTTACCTATCAGGAGAAGACCAGATGAGGCTCTGAGTGAGATTCAGGGGAGCAGCCTGAAGTGCATCCCGACCACCGAAGATCTCTGAACTGTGACCGAAATGTCCAGGTGTGTTCGAAGTCGACACGAACAGTGTGGTAGATTTGGGAATTGGTTGGTGAATCTCGGTGAATCTGATAGACTGATTGTTGCAGTGCTTGGTGTTTGCAAACTGGTTGTCGTTGATGTGGTGTAATGCAAGGGTGTAGTGTAAAGTTACTCTTGATGGATGTTGTTTGCTAGGAGTGTGAATTCGCCTGGTGTGTGTGTTGTTGGTAGAAGGAGAGAAAAAGGCCGTTCGAAAGTAGCGAACGTGTCATGCCTCTTGAGAGAGTGGGCAACAGTTGCCCTGTCCGACCTTGTGCAGGGGACTGCCAACCATCTCTCCTTTTCTGATGCACGCGTTGCATGCCATCGCAAAACACACCTAACATTCACACAACAATCATTAAACACACACAGCCATTTGCACATCTTACTCACATACCCTGCATACAACACCAGACACTCAAGACAGGCTTCCACACATTCATCTCACCAAAATACCGAAAAGCATAAATCACACCGATCAACACCAGTACTCCAAAGCCACTTGCGTTGAATACCCACCCATGAGTAGTATATTCCGTCTCGGTGAATTTCCTTTCTCACCATCAAACATATTACCACTACGAAGACCGAGGACGCCGGCAAGTAGTCGAGCTCACAGGTCAGAGATGTTCGTGTGTGTGTGTGTGTGTGTGTGTGTGTGTGTGTGTGTGTGTGTGTATGCGTATGTACGTGTGCATCAATGATGAAGATTATGTGAAGAGTGTCTTATCCATCATCAACAGGATAGGTGATCTTCTCTCGCTTTCATTTGATGCAATGTGCAGTGTAGGCGTTTGATCGCAATCTCGATTGACTGCCATTGGTGCTTGCCGCCAACTCAAGTCAATCCATATTCTTTCCACTCACTCTTTAAACTACACACCGACCGCAAAATCTGCGTGCGCATAGGATGCAAGGGAGGAGACAGTGACGAAAGACAGACAGCATATCCTGATTCACTCGTTGTTCGTTAGTTCTTCCATCAGTCTGTGTACAGTCGGCAGCTGACATTCCCACTACACAGTCTTCTTCAAAACCCTCTCGTCTTGTCAATTCTTACCATCAGTGGTCGTCCATCAAACATACACATACAGTGATGTGTTGCACCACTGGCTTCCATCACGAGTAGACAAGTGTGGGTAGATAGTGTGTTAGGTGGTTGGCATCAGTCGTGAGAGAATCAGCTTAGTGTGCAAATACTTGAGAAGTCGACGGTAGATAAAGAGGATGATGAGAGAGGTTGACGGTGAAGTATTGCATTTGTCCAGTTGTTTACGGTTGAAATTGTCTCCCATCGAAGTCAACATTTTGACTGGGAAGCCGGGGCAAACTCAGGGTATTACGTGGGGCCATTTTATAAACACGGGGCAAATCGACGGGAAACGCGGTGCAAAATGCGTGAAATAAAAAGTGCAGAGCAAATCGGGAGGAAACGAGGGGTAAAACATGGGGCAAAACTCGGGACAATGCTGCACAATCCCACGTTTCGCCGCGTGTTTTCATAACAATCTGGAACATGACCCCGAGTTTTGTCCCACGAAAATGTTGACTGGACCGATAAACGCCAACCACACACTTCCCCTCGATATTTCCAAAATCCCCACAGTCGAACTATATATATTCGACTGGAGATTTGCATCAGCCTGAAGCAAAGGAAGCTGGTGTATACTGGCATTTTGAAGTGTTTAAGTGTGTCTCCAATATCAGAAGGACTTCCGACTTGCTAACAGTGTATTCCTGTGTATACTCACTGACAAATCAGTGTTATTGCATAACTGAACACACGTAGTTAGTCCGAAATCTGACACCTACCTACCGTAATTGTAGTGATGAAGTGGATTTCAGAATGAGTGTGTTACCTATCAGGAGAAGACCAGATGAGGCTCTGAGTGAGATTCAGGGGAGCAGCCTGAAGTGCATCCCGACCACCGAAGATCTCTGAACTGTGACCGAAATGTCCAGGTGTGTTCGAAGTCGACACGAACAGTGTGGTAGATTTGGGAATTGGTTGGTGAATCTCGGTGAATCTGATAGACTGATTGTTGCAGTGCTTGGTGTTTGCAAACTGGTTGTCGTTGATGTGGTGTAATGCAAGGGTGTAGTGTAAAGTTACTCTTGATGGATGTTGTTTGCTAGGAGTGTGAATTCGCCTGGTGTGTGTGTTGTTGGTAGAAGGAGAGAAAAAGGCCGTTCGAAAGTAGCGAACGTGTCATGCCTCTTGAGAGAGTGGGCAACAGTTGCCCTGTCCGACCTTGTGCAGGGGACTGCCAACCATCTCTCCTTTTCTGATGCACGCGTTGCATGCCATCGCAAAACACACCTAACATTCACACAACAATCATTAAACACACACAGCCATTTGCACATCTTACTCACATACCCTGCATACAACACCAGACACTCAAGACAGGCTTCCACACATTCATCTCACCAAAATACCGAAAAGCATAAATCACACCGATCAACACCAGTACTCCAAAGCCACTTGCGTTGAATACCCACCCATGAGTAGTATATTCCGTCTCGGTGAATTTCCTTTCTCACCATCAAACATATTACCACTACGAAGACCGAGGACGCCGGCAAGTAGTCGAGCTCACAGGTCAGAGATGTTCGTGTGTGTGTGTGTGTGTGTGTGTGTGTGTGTGTGTGTGTGTGTGTGCGTATGTACGTGTGCATCAATGATGAAGATTATGTGAAGAGTGTCTTATCCATCATCAACAGGATAGGTGATCTTCTCTCGCTTTCATTTGATGCAATGTGCAGTGTAGGCGTTTGATCGCAATCTCGATTGACTGCCATTGGTGCTTGCCGCCAACTCAAGTCAATCCATATTCTTTCCACTCACTCTTTAAACTACACACCGACCGCAAAATCTGCGTGCGCATAGGATGCAAGGGAGGAGACAGTGACGAAAGACAGACAGCATATCCTGATTCACTCGTTGTTCGTTAGTTCTTCCATCAGTCTGTGTACAGTCGGCAGCTGACATTCCCACTACACAGTCTTCTTCAAAACCCTCTCGTCTTGTCAATTCTTACCATCAGTGGTCGTCCATCAAACATACACATACAGTGATGTGTTGCACCACTGGCTTCCATCACGAGTAGACAAGTGTGGGTAGATAGTGTGTTAGGTGGTTGGCATCAGTCGTGAGAGAATCAGCTTAGTGTGCAAATACTTGAGAAGTCGACGGTAGATAAAGAGGATGATGAGAGAGGTTGACGGTGAAGTATTGCATTTGTCCAGTTGTTTACGGTTGAAATTGTCTCCCATCGAAGTCAACATTTTGACTGGGAAGCCGGGGCAAACTCAGGGTATTACGTGGGGCCATTTTATAAACACGGGGCAAATCGACGGGAAACGCGGTGCAAAATGCGTGAAATAAAAAGTGCAGAGCAAATCGGGAGGAAACGAGGGGTAAAACATGGGGCAAAACTCGGGACAATGCTGCACAATCCCACGTTTCGCCGCGTGTTTTCATAACAATCTGGAACATGACCCCGAGTTTTGTCCCACGAAAATGTTGACTGGACCGATAAACGCCAACCACACACTTCCCCTCGATATTTCCAAAATCCCCACAGTCGAACTATATATATTCGACTGGAGATTTGCATCAGCCTGAAGCAAAGGAAGCTGGTGTATACTGGCATTTTGAAGTGTTTAAGTGTGTCTCCAATATCAGAAGGACTTCCGACTTGCTAACAGTGTATTCCTGTGTATACTCACTGACAAATCAGTGTTATTGCATAACTGAACACACGTAGTTAGTCCGAAATCTGACACCTACCTACCGTAATTGTAGTGATGAAGTGGATTTCAGAATGAGTGTGTTACCTATCAGGAGAAGACCAGATGAGGCTCTGAGTGAGATTCAGGGGAGCAGCCTGAAGTGCATCCCGACCACCGAAGATCTCTGAACTGTGACCGAAATGTCCAGGTGTGTTCGAAGTCGACACGAACAGTGTGGTAGATTTGGGAATTGGTTGGTGAATCTCGGTGAATCTGATAGACTGATTGTTGCAGTGCTTGGTGTTTGCAAACTGGTTGTCGTTGATGTGGTGTAATGCAAGGGTGTAGTGTAAAGTTACTCTTGATGGATGTTGTTTGCTAGGAGTGTGAATTCGCCTGGTGTGTGTGTTGTTGGTAGAAGGAGAGAAAAAGGCCGTTCGAAAGTAGCGAACGTGTCATGCCTCTTGAGAGAGTGGGCAACAGTTGCCCTGTCCGACCTTGTGCAGGGGACTGCCAACCATCTCTCCTTTTCTGATGCACGCGTTGCATGCCATCGCAAAACACACCTAACATTCACACAACAATCATTAAACACACACAGCCATTTGCACATCTTACTCACATACCCTGCATACAACACCAGACACTCAAGACAGGCTTCCACACATTCATCTCACCAAAATACCGAAAAGCATAAATCACACCGATCAACACCAGTACTCCAAAGCCACTTGCGTTGAATACCCACCCATGAGTAGTATATTCCGTCTCGGTGAATTTCCTTTCTCACCATCAAACATATTACCACTACGAAGACCGAGGACGCCGGCAAGTAGTCGAGCTCACAGGTCAGAGATGTTCGTGTGTGTGTGTGTGTGTGTGTGTGTGTGTGTGTGTGTGTGTGTGTGCGTATGTACGTGTGCATCAATGATGAAGATTATGTGAAGAGTGTCTTATCCATCATCAACAGGATAGGTGATCTTCTCTCGCTTTCATTTGATGCAATGTGCAGTGTAGGCGTTTGATCGCAATCTCGATTGACTGCCATTGGTGCTTGCCGCCAACTCAAGTCAATCCATATTCTTTCCACTCACTCTTTAAACTACACACCGACCGCAAAATCTGCGTGCGCATAGGATGCAAGGGAGGAGACAGTGACGAAAGACAGACAGCATATCCTGATTCACTCGTTGTTCGTTAGTTCTTCCATCAGTCTGTGTACAGTCGGCAGCTGACATTCCCACTACACAGTCTTCTTCAAAACCCTCTCGTCTTGTCAATTCTTACCATCAGTGGTCGTCCATCAAACATACACATACAGTGATGTGTTGCACCACTGGCTTCCATCACGAGTAGACAAGTGTGGGTAGATAGTGTGTTAGGTGGTTGGCATCAGTCGTGAGAGAATCAGCTTAGTGTGCAAATACTTGAGAAGTCGACGGTAGATAAAGAGGATGATGAGAGAGGTTGACGGTGAAGTATTGCATTTGTCCAGTTGTTTACGGTTGAAATTGTCTCCCATCGAAGTCAACATTTTGACTGGGAAGCCGGGGCAAACTCAGGGTATTACGTGGGGCCATTTTATAAACACGGGGCAAATCGACGGGAAACGCGGTGCAAAATGCGTGAAATAAAAAGTGCAGAGCAAATCGGGAGGAAACGAGGGGTAAAACATGGGGCAAAACTCGGGACAATGCTGCACAATCCCACGTTTCGCCGCGTGTTTTCATAACAATCTGGAACATGACCCCGAGTTTTGTCCCACGAAAATGTTGACTGGACCGATAAACGCCAACCACACACTTCCCCTCGATATTTCCAAAATCCCCACAGTCGAACTATATATATTCGACTGGAGATTTGCATCAGCCTGAAGCAAAGGAAGCTGGTGTATACTGGCATTTTGAAGTGTTTAAGTGTGTCTCCAATATCAGAAGGACTTCCGACTTGCTAACAGTGTATTCCTGTGTATACTCACTGACAAATCAGTGTTATTGCATAACTGAACACACGTAGTTAGTCCGAAATCTGACACCTACCTACCGTAATTGTAGTGATGAAGTGGATTTCAGAATGAGTGTGTTACCTATCAGGAGAAGACCAGATGAGGCTCTGAGTGAGATTCAGGGGAGCAGCCTGAAGTGCATCCCGACCACCGAAGATCTCTGAACTGTGACCGAAATGTCCAGGTGTGTTCGAAGTCGACACGAACAGTGTGGTAGATTTGGGAATTGGTTGGTGAATCTCGGTGAATCTGATAGACTGATTGTTGCAGTGCTTGGTGTTTGCAAACTGGTTGTCGTTGATGTGGTGTAATGCAAGGGTGTAGTGTAAAGTTACTCTTGATGGATGTTGTTTGCTAGGAGTGTGAATTCGCCTGGTGTGTGTGTTGTTGGTAGAAGGAGAGAAAAAGGCCGTTCGAAAGTAGCGAACGTGTCATGCCTCTTGAGAGAGTGGGCAACAGTTGCCCTGTCCGACCTTGTGCAGGGGACTGCCAACCATCTCTCCTTTTCTGATGCACGCGTTGCATGCCATCGCAAAACACACCTAACATTCACACAACAATCATTAAACACACACAGCCATTTGCACATCTTACTCACATACCCTGCATACAACACCAGACACTCAAGACAGGCTTCCACACATTCATCTCACCAAAATACCGAAAAGCATAAATCACACCGATCAACACCAGTACTCCAAAGCCACTTGCGTTGAATACCCACCCATGAGTAGTATATTCCGTCTCGGTGAATTTCCTTTCTCACCATCAAACATATTACCACTACGAAGACCGAGGACGCCGGCAAGTAGTCGAGCTCACAGGTCAGAGATGTTCGTGTGTGTGTGTGTGTGTGTGTGTGTGTGTGTGTGCGTATGTACGTGTGCATCAATGATGAAGATTATGTGAAGAGTGTCTTATCCATCATCAACAGGATAGGTGATCTTCTCTCGCTTTCATTTGATGCAATGTGCAGTGTAGGCGTTTGATCGCAATCTCGATTGACTGCCATTGGTGCTTGCCGCCAACTCAAGTCAATCCATATTCTTTCCACTCACTCTTTAAACTACACACCGACCGCAAAATCTGCGTGCGCATAGGATGCAAGGGAGGAGACAGTGACGAAAGACAGACAGCATATCCTGATTCACTCGTTGTTCGTTAGTTCTTCCATCAGTCTGTGTACAGTCGGCAGCTGACATTCCCACTACACAGTCTTCTTCAAAACCCTCTCGTCTTGTCAATTCTTACCATCAGTGGTCGTCCATCAAACATACACATACAGTGATGTGTTGCACCACTGGCTTCCATCACGAGTAGACAAGTGTGGGTAGATAGTGTGTTAGGTGGTTGGCATCAGTCGTGAGAGAATCAGCTTAGTGTGCAAATACTTGAGAAGTCGACGGTAGATAAAGAGGATGATGAGAGAGGTTGACGGTGAAGTATTGCATTTGTCCAGTTGTTTACGGTTGAAATTGTCTCCCATCGAAGTCAACATTTTGACTGGGAAGCCGGGGCAAACTCAGGGTATTACGTGGGGCCATTTTATAAACACGGGGCAAATCGACGGGAAACGCGGTGCAAAATGCGTGAAATAAAAAGTGCAGAGCAAATCGGGAGGAAACGAGGGGTAAAACATGGGGCAAAACTCGGGACAATGCTGCACAATCCCACGTTTCGCCGCGTGTTTTCATAACAATCTGGAACATGACCCCGAGTTTTGTCCCACGAAAATGTTGACTGGACCGATAAACGCCAACCACACACTTCCCCTCGATATTTCCAAAATCCCCACAGTCGAACTATATATATTCGACTGGAGATTTGCATCAGCCTGAAGCAAAGGAAGCTGGTGTATACTGGCATTTTGAAGTGTTTAAGTGTGTCTCCAATATCAGAAGGACTTCCGACTTGCTAACAGTGTATTCCTGTGTATACTCACTGACAAATCAGTGTTATTGCATAACTGAACACACGTAGTTAGTCCGAAATCTGACACCTACCTACCGTAATTGTAGTGATGAAGTGGATTTCAGAATGAGTGTGTTACCTATCAGGAGAAGACCAGATGAGGCTCTGAGTGAGATTCAGGGGAGCAGCCTGAAGTGCATCCCGACCACCGAAGATCTCTGAACTGTGACCGAAATGTCCAGGTGTGTTCGAAGTCGACACGAACAGTGTGGTAGATTTGGGAATTGGTTGGTGAATCTCGGTGAATCTGATAGACTGATTGTTGCAGTGCTTGGTGTTTGCAAACTGGTTGTCGTTGATGTGGTGTAATGCAAGGGTGTAGTGTAAAGTTACTCTTGATGGATGTTGTTTGCTAGGAGTGTGAATTCGCCTGGTGTGTGTGTTGTTGGTAGAAGGAGAGAAAAAGGCCGTTCGAAAGTAGCGAACGTGTCATGCCTCTTGAGAGAGTGGGCAACAGTTGCCCTGTCCGACCTTGTGCAGGGGACTGCCAACCATCTCTCCTTTTCTGATGCACGCGTTGCATGCCATCGCAAAACACACCTAACATTCACACAACAATCATTAAACACACACAGCCATTTGCACATCTTACTCACATACCCTGCATACAACACCAGACACTCAAGACAGGCTTCCACACATTCATCTCACCAAAATACCGAAAAGCATAAATCACACCGATCAACACCAGTACTCCAAAGCCACTTGCGTTGAATACCCACCCATGAGTAGTATATTCCGTCTCGGTGAATTTCCTTTCTCACCATCAAACATATTACCACTACGAAGACCGAGGACGCCGGCAAGTAGTCGAGCTCACAGGTAAGAGATGTTCGTGTGTGTGTGTGTGTGTGTGTGTGTGTGTGTGTGTGTGTGTGTGTGTCGTATTTACGTGTGCATCAATGATGAAGATTATGTGAAGAGTGTCTTATCCATCATCAACAGGATAGGTGATCTTCTCTCGCTTTCATTTGATGCAATGTGCAGTGTAGGCGTTTGATCGCAATCTCGATTGACTGCCATTGGTGCTTGCCGCCAACTCAAGTCAATCCATATTCTTTCCACTCACTCTTTAAACTACACACCGACCGCAAAATCTGCGTGCGCATAGGATGCAAGGGAGGAGACAGTGACGAAAGACAGACAGCATATCCTGATTCACTCGTTGTTCGTTAGTTCTTCCATCAGTCTGTGTACAGTCGGCAGCTGACATTCCCACTACACAGTCTTCTTCAAAACCCTCTCGTCTTGTCAATTCTTACCATCAGTGGTCGTCCATCAAACATACACATACAGTGATGTGTTGCACCACTGGCTTCCATCACGAGTAGACAAGTGTGGGTAGATAGTGTGTTAGGTGGTTGGCATCAGTCGTGAGAGAATCAGCTTAGTGTGCAAATACTTGAGAAGTCGACGGTAGATAAAGAGGATGATGAGAGAGGTTGACGGTGAAGTATTGCATTTGTCCAGTTGTTTACGGTTGAAATTGTCTCCCATCGAAGTCAACATTTTGACTGGGAAGCCGGGGCAAACTCAGGGTATTACGTGGGGCCATTTTATAAACACGGGGCAAATCGACGGGAAACGCGGTGCAAAATGCGTGAAATAAAAAGTGCAGAGCAAATCGGGAGGAAACGAGGGGTAAAACATGGGGCAAAACTCGGGACAATGCTGCACAATCCCACGTTTCGCCGCGTGTTTTCATAACAATCTGGAACATGACCCCGAGTTTTGTCCCACGAAAATGTTGACTGGACCGATAAACGCCAACCACACACTTCCCCTCGATATTTCCAAAATCCCCACAGTCGAACTATATATATTCGACTGGAGATTTGCATCAGCCTGAAGCAAAGGAAGCTGGTGTATACTGGCATTTTGAAGTGTTTAAGTGTGTCTCCAATATCAGAAGGACTTCCGACTTGCTAACAGTGTATTCCTGTGTATACTCACTGACAAATCAGTGTTATTGCATAACTGAACACACGTAGTTAGTCCGAAATCTGACACCTACCTACCGTAATTGTAGTGATGAAGTGGATTTCAGAATGAGTGTGTTACCTATCAGGAGAAGACCAGATGAGGCTCTGAGTGAGATTCAGGGGAGCAGCCTGAAGTGCATCCCGACCACCGAAGATCTCTGAACTGTGACCGAAATGTCCAGGTGTGTTCGAAGTCGACACGAACAGTGTGGTAGATTTGGGAATTGGTTGGTGAATCTCGGTGAATCTGATAGACTGATTGTTGCAGTGCTTGGTGTTTGCAAACTGGTTGTCGTTGATGTGGTGTAATGCAAGGGTGTAGTGTAAAGTTACTCTTGATGGATGTTGTTTGCTAGGAGTGTGAATTCGCCTGGTGTGTGTGTTGTTGGTAGAAGGAGAGAAAAAGGCCGTTCGAAAGTAGCGAACGTGTCATGCCTCTTGAGAGAGTGGGCAACAGTTGCCCTGTCCGACCTTGTGCAGGGGACTGCCAACCATCTCTCCTTTTCTGATGCACGCGTTGCATGCCATCGCAAAACACACCTAACATTCACACAACAATCATTAAACACACACAGCCATTTGCACATCTTACTCACATACCCTGCATACAACACCAGACACTCAAGACAGGCTTCCACACATTCATCTCACCAAAATACCGAAAAGCATAAATCACACCGATCAACACCAGTACTCCAAAGCCACTTGCGTTGAATACCCACCCATGAGTAGTATATTCCGTCTCGGTGAATTTCCTTTCTCACCATCAAACATATTACCACTACGAAGACCGAGGACGCCGGCAAGTAGTCGAGCTCACAGGTCAGAGATGTTCGTGTGTGTGTGTGTGTGTGTGTGTGTGTGTGTGTGTGTGTGTGTGTGTGTGTGTGTGCGTATGTACGTGTGCATCAATGATGAAGATTATGTGAAGAGTGTCTTATCCATCATCAACAGGATAGGTGATCTTCTCTCGCTTTCATTTGATGCAATGTGCAGTGTAGGCGTTTGATCGCAATCTCGATTGACTGCCATTGGTGCTTGCCGCCAACTCAAGTCAATCCATATTCTTTCCACTCACTCTTTAAACTACACACCGACCGCAAAATCTGCGTGCGCATAGGATGCAAGGGAGGAGACAGTGACGAAAGACAGACAGCATATCCTGATTCACTCGTTGTTCGTTAGTTCTTCCATCAGTCTGTGTACAGTCGGCAGCTGACATTCCCACTACACAGTCTTCTTCAAAACCCTCTCGTCTTGTCAATTCTTACCATCAGTGGTCGTCCATCAAACATACACATACAGTGATGTGTTGCACCACTGGCTTCCATCACGAGTAGACAAGTGTGGGTAGATAGTGTGTTAGGTGTTTAGGATTTGTCCTGGTGCGAACTTGACAGACGCAAAGACCAATCACTAATTATTCGAACTTGTTATATACCCACGAATACGAGACCAAGGAAGAACACGATAGCGTAGTCGGATGGAATAGTATATTTGGATGGTTATGCCAAAATACCGATGCGTTCCAACTAACTGGCTAGAGAGTCGAATACGAGCAATGCAACGTAACACGACAGCGTGCCAAATGGCGAGGATGCTTGACCGGATGCCTTCAGCTTAGCGAGTCCAGTTAAACTATCAAGGTCAGCATCAATGTCGAAGTCGTCAAACCCTAGGCTATTGATTTTGGGGAAGTGTATGACGCTACAGATCACTCCCCCCCTAGTGGGTTCGTGAGGACCCTAAGACGATACCAGCCGGAAGTAAAAACCCAGTGGTTTCTCCACTGGTAAAACTCTCCGATGGGCTCACTGCGTGAGGTGGCCCCTGGTTGTCTGAACCTTATTCTAGGGTGTCGTGGCGATTAAATAAATAAAATACAATAAATGAAATTGTACGTCGGTCGCGGTCATCTGTTCCTTTCGACGTTCCGTCCAGTGCTCGTTGCACCTGGAATATAAATAAAAGTCTTTAATACCACGAAAACGTTGCGTAAAAATGGGAATTATTTATATATAAACGTGTCGAAAAAGAAAAATTTACGCTTATCTTCGCCGTTTTTTTAGTTTTTATTACATGGTAAATAAAAATTGATATAAAAAGGCAAAGTGTACGAGGGTTTGTGCCGGTAAATAAGAAAAATAGTGCCTCGAAAAAAATGGTTGGCACACACATAGCTAAGTTGAATATGACTTCAGGTACTCTGGGAACCTGACGGTTCGACCTGATCGTGTTTTTTGTTGCGCCGCTGGTTGTTGCAGCTGTGCATTACCAGGCACATCGTCGAGAATTTCGATAATTGAGTCATCCGTCGGCCGGATGTAGCGAGCTGAAACGTCACTTACAATGGGGTTGCCTTCGAAATAAGCTGGTTTCAAACGGTCGATACTGACAGTATCTTCGCGTCCGCCTCGCTCAATTACATAGAATTTCTCATGTCGCTTAATCACTTTGAACGGCCCGTCGTAGGGTGGTTCAAGTGGTCGACGAACAGCGTCGTGGCGAACAAACACGTGTGATGTCTTCTGTAAACTGGGGTGGACGAAAACATCAGTCGTTTGCGGTCTAATCGGAGAAGGCCTAACTGAACGCATTGCGTTTGTAAGCCTAGTCACGTAAGATGCCCTGTCGGAAACATGTTTGAAAGTTGAAGGGGAAACAAACTCACCTGGTAGGCGAAGAGTGGTCCCATAGACGAGTTCTGCAGGAGTGCATCCAGCATCAACTTTCAACGCGTTACGAATACCTAGTAGGACTAGAGGCAGAGCCTCGGTCCACTGAGGTATGTTTGTAGCTGAAAGGGAAGCTTTCAGCTGTCGATGGAAACGCTCTACCATGCCATTTGCTTGTGGATGGTAGGCTGTCGTTCGGAACCGAGTGCAACCTAAAAGTGCCGTTAGAGCGTGAAATAGTCCGCACTCAAATTGGCGCCCACGGTCGGTTGTGACGTAGGATGGACATCCGAAGTTCGCGATCCATCTTTCGACGAAAACACGAGCAACTGTTTCGGCAGTAATATCTTTAATGGGTACTGCTTCCGGCCATCGTGTGAAACGATCAACACAGGTGAAAAGGTAGGTACATCCATTAGATTCTGGTAGGGGTCCTACAATATCTATATGGACGTGGTCGAAACGCATGTCTGGGGCTAGAAATGAGCCTAAAGGGCTTTTCGTGTGTCGCGTGACTTTACACTTTTGACAAGCTAAGCACGACTGGGCCCACTCCTTAACGTCTTTGTTCATCCCAGGCCAGCAGAAACGTTGTGCGATAAGCCTAATGGTGGCTCGTACACCTGGATGAGAGAGTTTGTGCAACGTATTGAAGACGTTGCGTCGACAACTCTTCGGAACTATTGGGCGTGGTTGACTAGCAGAGACATCGCACAAAATTGCATCCTTGTCTGATCCAACAGGACAAAGTCGCAGTTTGAGAGTTGTGGACGACAACTCATGATGCAGCTCAAGGTCTTCCTTTTGACGCCGAGCTAGTTCAACGAGATCAATACCCTCGATATAGTTTATCGAAGCTATTCGAGATAGTGCGTCGGCTGCGGAGTTGTTTGCTCCAGAAATGTGGCGGATGTCTGACGTGAACTGGGAAATGTAATCCAGCTGTCGCGACTCACGAGGGGAGTATTTGTCAGACGCCGAGCTGAGGGAAAACGTTAACGGTTTGTGGTCTGTGAAAATAATGAAATCACGACCTTCCACAGAATGTCGAAAATGGCGTACAGAACAGTACATGGCTAGGAGTTCCCTACCAAATGTACTGTATCTTGTTTCCGCGTCTTGCAGCCGCCTCGAGAAAAAGGCTAACGGTTGCCACTGGTTGTCAGTCAACTGTTGCAAAACTGCTCCAATTGCTGAATCAGATGCATCAACAGCAATACTCAGAGGAGCATTGGGGTCATGATGCATAAGCATGGTTGCGTTCGAAATGGCTTCCTTGACTTTGGAGAAAGCAAGTCTAGCCGCGTTGTCCAGAGACACGAACTTCGCAGTTCCTCGAAGTAGATCTGTGAGTGGTCTCATGACAGAGGCACAGTTAGGGATAAACCTTCGGTAATAACTTACCAGGCCATTGAAAGTGCGGAGATGTTTCACAGTGGTCGGCTCTGGATAGTTTGTGATAGCCGCCACTTTATCTCTCAATGGGCGTATACCTTTGTTGTCAATGGTATGCCCAAGGAAGCTGAGTGATTCAACTCCTATTTCACACTTCTGTAAGTTAACTGTGATGCCATGTTTTTTGAGTCTTTCGAATGCGAGGTCCAAATGTTTAAGGTGTGTTTCCTTATCTGGACTCGCAATTAGACAGTCATCTATGTAGACATGAACAAAATTCAGACCACGGAAGACGTCGTCCATAAAGCGTTGGAATGTTTGTGCTGCATTCCGAAGACCAAAAGGCATGCGCAGGAATTCAAACAGGCCAAAAGGAGTAATAATGGCTGTTTTCGCGATATCTTCTGCTGCCATAGGTATCTGGTTGTACGCTTTGACTAAGTCGATTTTCGAGAAAATGTTCATGCCGCATAAGGTTGCGGTCAAGTCGTAAACGTGGGGTATAGGGTAGCAGTCCGGAGTTGTTTTGGCGTTAAGCCTTCGGTAATCACCGGTCGGACGCCAGTCGTTGCTATCCTTTTTGGGCACCATGTGCAATGGCGATGCCCAAGGACTGTTCGACGGTCTGATAATGCCCAGTTCCAGCATATGGTCGAATTCATTTTTCGCCGTTTGCAGCTTATCGGGGGCTAAACGGCGAGCTTTGGATGCCACAGGTGGACCTGTGGTTGTGACGTGATGCATAACATTGCTGGTTATGCACGGAAGAGTGTGTTTCGGTTGTTGTAACTCTGGATATTTCTCCAGAACTGCCTGGTAGGACGCGTCGCCTGATTGTTTAGTCCTAACGATGGCTAAACTCGGACCTACATAGGTGGTGCCGCCAATAGATAACTTTGTGTTGTTATCTATCAGTCGTCGACGGCGAGCATCTACGAGTAGATCGTAATGGTTCAGCAAATCTATGCCAATGATGGGCATAGAGACGTCTGCCAGGAGGAAAATCCAGTGAATAGGTTTGCGTAAACCTAAGTTGAGGTAGGCATACCGTCTCCCGAATGTCGCGATTGCCTTGCCGTTGGCTGCTTGAAGATTGAAGGATGGGTCGAGATGACGCTCCTTTGTCGTTGCTGGAAGAACGCTAACTTCTGCGCCGGTGTCGACGAGGTAGCGGACTTTCGTTTTAATGTCGGTGACGTAGAGCAAACGGCTTTTTCCGCCGGCTACGGTTGCCGTGAGCACGTGCCGGCGTGACCGTTTCCCGAGTTCGGTCCTTCTTAAAACGGCATGGTTTACGACATTTTCTGGCTTCATCCCCGTAAGTGTTATGAAACCAGCACCATTCAGGGTTTTCCACCCTGTTGGGTTTCGTTTTAGGGCTACCACGCGACTTGCTGCGATGCGCCAAGGTGCGTTTCTGTGAAGTGCTACGTGATCTAGGACTTCGAGATCGTAGCAACCGTTTCACAGAGTTGCACAACTTGGTCACCTCCGAATCCTGGCGCTCTGTTTTGTCACAGATAGAATATACGTTGGAGACGGGTCTGCTGGATATCTCCAGTATTTTATCTGCTGAAGCTGCCAGGTCGTCGAGTGGGACTGACTGGAGTGTCACCAACACGGTTTGCACCGGTTGTGGTAGTTTCGAGAGAAATAGTTCTCGGAAGAAACCATCGTCAAATGTTCGTGCACCGATTACTTCTCGCATGCGTGCGAGGACTTCAGTAGCTGAGTGGCTGCCTAGCTCGATGTTACGAAGCAATTCGTCTAGACGTTGGCGATCTGTGAGATCGCTTTTCTTCAAGAGTGCAGCCTTTAGAAGTGCATAAGGGTCACTTACTTCAGGATTAAACATGTTTGCTGTAACAACCTGTTTAATTCTCGCGGTAGTGAACGTATGACAGCAAGAAATCGAGATGAGGATCTGAGACACCCTGTTCTCGAAAATCGGCCTCGGCATACAGAAACCATGTTTCTGCATTGTCTGGCCAATATGGCACGAGTTGGATCGTGTTCGAGGTCGGCTTAATACGAATAAGCTTGGGAGTGTGGTCGGACATGAGAAAGTGTAGTAAATGGATATATAAATGTTATCGAAATGAAAACAATAAACAAATATAAAATGGAACAGGCTCACCAATTCAATACTTGTTATTGTTCGGGATATGTGATCACGTCGGGGATCACGTCGGGCTCACCAATTTAGGATTTGTCCTGGTGCGAACTTGACAGACGCAAAGACCAATCACTAATTATTCGAACTTGTTATATACCCACGAATACGAGACCAAGGAAGAACACGATAGCGTAGTCGGATGGAATAGTATATTTGGATGGTTATGCCAAAATACCGATGCGTTCCAACTAACTGGCTAGAGAGTCGAATACGAGCAATGCAACGTAACACGACAGCGTGCCAAATGGCGAGGATGCTTGACCGGATGCCTTCAGCTTAGCGAGTCCAGTTAAACTATCAAGGTCAGCATCAATGTCGAAGTCGTCAAACCCTAGGCTATTGATTTTGGGGAAGTGTATGACGCTACAGGTGGTTGGCATCAGTCGTGAGAGAATCAGCTTAGTGTGCAAATACTTGAGAAGTCGACGGTAGATAAAGAGGATGATGAGAGAGGTTGACGGTGAAGTATTGCATTTGTCCAGTTGTTTACGGTTGAAATTGTCTCCCATCGAAGTCAACATTTTGACTGGGAAGCCGGGGCAAACTCAGGGTATTACGTGGGGCCATTTTATAAACACGGGGCAAATCGACGGGAAACGCGGTGCAAAATGCGTGAAATAAAAAGTGCAGAGCAAATCGGGAGGAAACGAGGGGTAAAACATGGGGCAAAACTCGGGACAATGCTGCACAATCCCACGTTTCGCCGCGTGTTTTCATAACAATCTGGAACATGACCCCGAGTTTTGTCCCACGAAAATGTTGACTGGACCGATAAACGCCAACCACACACTTCCCCTCGATATTTCCAAAATCCCCACAGTCGAACTATATATATTCGACTGGAGATTTGCATCAGCCTGAAGCAAAGGAAGCTGGTGTATACTGGCATTTTGAAGTGTTTAAGTGTGTCTCCAATATCAGAAGGACTTCCGACTTGCTAACAGTGTATTCCTGTGTATACTCACTGACAAATCAGTGTTATTGCATAACTGAACACACGTAGTTAGTCCGAAATCTGACACCTACCTACCGTAATTGTAGTGATGAAGTGGATTTCAGAATGAGTGTGTTACCTATCAGGAGAAGACCAGATGAGGCTCTGAGTGAGATTCAGGGGAGCAGCCTGAAGTGCATCCCGACCACCGAAGATCTCTGAACTGTGACCGAAATGTCCAGGTGTGTTCGAAGTCGACACGAACAGTGTGGTAGATTTGGGAATTGGTTGGTGAATCTCGGTGAATCTGATAGACTGATTGTTGCAGTGCTTGGTGTTTGCAAACTGGTTGTCGTTGATGTGGTGTAATGCAAGGGTGTAGTGTAAAGTTACTCTTGATGGATGTTGTTTGCTAGGAGTGTGAATTCGCCTGGTGTGTGTGTTGTTGGTAGAAGGAGAGAAAAAGGCCGTTCGAAAGTAGCGAACGTGTCATGCCTCTTGAGAGAGTGGGCAACAGTTGCCCTGTCCGACCTTGTGCAGGGGACTGCCAACCATCTCTCCTTTTCTGATGCACGCGTTGCATGCCATCGCAAAACACACCTAACATTCACACAACAATCATTAAACACACACAGCCATTTGCACATCTTACTCACATACCCTGCATACAACACCAGACACTCAAGACAGGCTTCCACACATTCATCTCACCAAAATACCGAAAAGCATAAATCACACCGATCAACACCAGTACTCCAAAGCCACTTGCGTTGAATACCCACCCATGAGTAGTATATTCCGTCTCGGTGAATTTCCTTTCTCACCATCAAACATATTACCACTACGAAGACCGAGGACGCCGGCAAGTAGTCGAGCTCACAGGTCAGAGATGTTCGTGTGTGTGTGTGTGTGTGTGTGTGTGTGTGTGTGTGTGTGTGTGTGTGTGTGTGCGTATGTACGTGTGCATCAATGATGAAGATTATGTGAAGAGTGTCTTATCCATCATCAACAGGATAGGTGATCTTCTCTCGCTTTCATTTGATGCAATGTGCAGTGTAGGCGTTTGATCGCAATCTCGATTGACTGCCATTGGTGCTTGCCGCCAACTCAAGTCAATCCATATTCTTTCCACTCACTCTTTAAACTACACACCGACCGCAAAATCTGCGTGCGCATAGGATGCAAGGGAGGAGACAGTGACGAAAGACAGACAGCATATCCTGATTCACTCGTTGTTCGTTAGTTCTTCCATCAGTCTGTGTACAGTCGGCAGCTGACATTCCCACTACACAGTCTTCTTCAAAACCCTCTCGTCTTGTCAATTCTTACCATCAGTGGTCGTCCATCAAACATACACATACAGTGATGTGTTGCACCACTGGCTTCCATCACGAGTAGACAAGTGTGGGTAGATAGTGTGTTAGGTGGTTGGCATCAGTCGTGAGAGAATCAGCTTAGTGTGCAAATACTTGAGAAGTCGACGGTAGATAAAGAGGATGATGAGAGAGGTTGACGGTGAAGTATTGCATTTGTCCAGTTGTTTACGGTTGAAATTGTCTCCCATCGAAGTCAACATTTTGACTGGGAAGCCGGGGCAAACTCAGGGTATTACGTGGGGCCATTTTATAAACACGGGGCAAATCGACGGGAAACGCGGTGCAAAATGCGTGAAATAAAAAGTGCAGAGCAAATCGGGAGGAAACGAGGGGTAAAACATGGGGCAAAACTCGGGACAATGCTGCACAATCCCACGTTTCGCCGCGTGTTTTCATAACAATCTGGAACATGACCCCGAGTTTTGTCCCACGAAAATGTTGACTGGACCGATAAACGCCAACCACACACTTCCCCTCGATATTTCCAAAATCCCCACAGTCGAACTATATATATTCGACTGGAGATTTGCATCAGCCTGAAGCAAAGGAAGCTGGTGTATACTGGCATTTTGAAGTGTTTAAGTGTGTCTCCAATATCAGAAGGACTTCCGACTTGCTAACAGTGTATTCCTGTGTATACTCACTGACAAATCAGTGTTATTGCATAACTGAACACACGTAGTTAGTCCGAAATCTGACACCTACCTACCGTAATTGTAGTGATGAAGTGGATTTCAGAATGAGTGTGTTACCTATCAGGAGAAGACCAGATGAGGCTCTGAGTGAGATTCAGGGGAGCAGCCTGAAGTGCATCCCGACCACCGAAGATCTCTGAACTGTGACCGAAATGTCCAGGTGTGTTCGAAGTCGACACGAACAGTGTGGTAGATTTGGGAATTGGTTGGTGAATCTCGGTGAATCTGATAGACTGATTGTTGCAGTGCTTGGTGTTTGCAAACTGGTTGTCGTTGATGTGGTGTAATGCAAGGGTGTAGTGTAAAGTTACTCTTGATGGATGTTGTTTGCTAGGAGTGTGAATTCGCCTGGTGTGTGTGTTGTTGGTAGAAGGAGAGAAAAAGGCCGTTCGAAAGTAGCGAACGTGTCATGCCTCTTGAGAGAGTGGGCAACAGTTGCCCTGTCCGACCTTGTGCAGGGGACTGCCAACCATCTCTCCTTTTCTGATGCACGCGTTGCATGCCATCGCAAAACACACCTAACATTCACACAACAATCATTAAACACACACAGCCATTTGCACATCTTACTCACATACCCTGCATACAACACCAGACACTCAAGACAGGCTTCCACACATTCATCTCACCAAAATACCGAAAAGCATAAATCACACCGATCAACACCAGTACTCCAAAGCCACTTGCGTTGAATACCCACCCATGAGTAGTATATTCCGTCTCGGTGAATTTCCTTTCTCACCATCAAACATATTACCACTACGAAGACCGAGGACGCCGGCAAGTAGTCGAGCTCACAGGTCAGAGATGTTCGTGTGTGTGTGTGTGTGTGTGTGTGTGTGTGTGTGTGTGTGTGTGTGTGCGTATTTACGTGTGCATCAATGATGAAGATTATGTGAAGAGTGTCTTATCCATCATCAACAGGATAGGTGATCTTCTCTCGCTTTCATTTGATGCAATGTGCAGTGTAGGCGTTTGATCGCAATCTCGATTGACTGCCATTGGTGCTTGCCGCCAACTCAAGTCAATCCATATTCTTTCCACTCACTCTTTAAACTACACACCGACCGCAAAATCTGCGTGCGCATAGGATGCAAGGGAGGAGACAGTGACGAAAGACAGACAGCATATCCTGATTCACTCGTTGTTCGTTAGTTCTTCCATCAGTCTGTGTACAGTCGGCAGCTGACATTCCCACTACACAGTCTTCTTCAAAACCCTCTCGTCTTGTCAATTCTTACCATCAGTGGTCGTCCATCAAACATACACATACAGTGATGTGTTGCACCACTGGCTTCCATCACGAGTAGACAAGTGTGGGTAGATAGTGTGTTAGGTGGTTGGCATCAGTCGTGAGAGAATCAGCTTAGTGTGCAAATACTTGAGAAGTCGACGGTAGATAAAGAGGATGATGAGAGAGGTTGACGGTGAAGTATTGCATTTGTCCAGTTGTTTACGGTTGAAATTGTCTCCCATCGAAGTCAACATTTTGACTGGGAAGCCGGGGCAAACTCAGGGTATTACGTGGGGCCATTTTATAAACACGGGGCAAATCGACGGGAAACGCGGTGCAAAATGCGTGAAATAAAAAGTGCAGAGCAAATCGGGAGGAAACGAGGGGTAAAACATGGGGCAAAACTCGGGACAATGCTGCACAATCCCACGTTTCGCCGCGTGTTTTCATAACAATCTGGAACATGACCCCGAGTTTTGTCCCACGAAAATGTTGACTGGACCGATAAACGCCAACCACACACTTCCCCTCGATATTTCCAAAATCCCCACAGTCGAACTATATATATTCGACTGGAGATTTGCATCAGCCTGAAGCAAAGGAAGCTGGTGTATACTGGCATTTTGAAGTGTTTAAGTGTGTCTCCAATATCAGAAGGACTTCCGACTTGCTAACAGTGTATTCCTGTGTATACTCACTGACAAATCAGTGTTATTGCATAACTGAACACACGTAGTTAGTCCGAAATCTGACACCTACCTACCGTAATTGTAGTGATGAAGTGGATTTCAGAATGAGTGTGTTACCTATCAGGAGAAGACCAGATGAGGCTCTGAGTGAGATTCAGGGGAGCAGCCTGAAGTGCATCCCGACCACCGAAGATCTCTGAACTGTGACCGAAATGTCCAGGTGTGTTCGAAGTCGACACGAACAGTGTGGTAGATTTGGGAATTGGTTGGTGAATCTCGGTGAATCTGATAGACTGATTGTTGCAGTGCTTGGTGTTTGCAAACTGGTTGTCGTTGATGTGGTGTAATGCAAGGGTGTAGTGTAAAGTTACTCTTGATGGATGTTGTTTGCTAGGAGTGTGAATTCGCCTGGTGTGTGTGTTGTTGGTAGAAGGAGAGAAAAAGGCCGTTCGAAAGTAGCGAACGTGTCATGCCTCTTGAGAGAGTGGGCAACAGTTGCCCTGTCCGACCTTGTGCAGGGGACTGCCAACCATCTCTCCTTTTCTGATGCACGCGTTGCATGCCATCGCAAAACACACCTAACATTCACACAACAATCATTAAACACACACAGCCATTTGCACATCTTACTCACATACCCTGCATACAACACCAGACACTCAAGACAGGCTTCCACACATTCATCTCACCAAAATACCGAAAAGCATAAATCACACCGATCAACACCAGTACTCCAAAGCCACTTGCGTTGAATACCCACCCATGAGTAGTATATTCCGTCTCGGTGAATTTCCTTTCTCACCATCAAACATATTACCACTACGAAGACCGAGGACGCCGGCAAGTAGTCGAGCTCACAGGTCAGAGATGTTCGTGTGTGTGTGTGTGTGTGTGTGTGTGTGTGTGTGTGTGTGTGTGTGTGCGTATGTACGTGTGCATCAATGATGAAGATTATGTGAAGAGTGTCTTATCCATCATCAACAGGATAGGTGATCTTCTCTCGCTTTCATTTGATGCAATGTGCAGTGTAGGCGTTTGATCGCAATCTCGATTGACTGCCATTGGTGCTTGCCGCCAACTCAAGTCAATCCATATTCTTTCCACTCACTCTTTAAACTACACACCGACCGCAAAATCTGCGTGCGCATAGGATGCAAGGGAGGAGACAGTGACGAAAGACAGACAGCATATCCTGATTCACTCGTTGTTCGTTAGTTCTTCCATCAGTCTGTGTACAGTCGGCAGCTGACATTCCCACTACACAGTCTTCTTCAAAACCCTCTCGTCTTGTCAATTCTTACCATCAGTGGTCGTCCATCAAACATACACATACAGTGATGTGTTGCACCACTGGCTTCCATCACGAGTAGACAAGTGTGGGTAGATAGTGTGTTAGGTGGTTGGCATCAGTCGTGAGAGAATCAGCTTAGTGTGCAAATACTTGAGAAGTCGACGGTAGATAAAGAGGATGATGAGAGAGGTTGACGGTGAAGTATTGCATTTGTCCAGTTGTTTACGGTTGAAATTGTCTCCCATCGAAGTCAACATTTTGACTGGGAAGCCGGGGCAAACTCAGGGTATTACGTGGGGCCATTTTATAAACACGGGGCAAATCGACGGGAAACGCGGTGCAAAATGCGTGAAATAAAAAGTGCAGAGCAAATCGGGAGGAAACGAGGGGTAAAACATGGGGCAAAACTCGGGACAATGCTGCACAATCCCACGTTTCGCCGCGTGTTTTCATAACAATCTGGAACATGACCCCGAGTTTTGTCCCACGAAAATGTTGACTGGACCGATAAACGCCAACCACACACTTCCCCTCGATATTTCCAAAATCCCCACAGTCGAACTATATATATTCGACTGGAGATTTGCATCAGCCTGAAGCAAAGGAAGCTGGTGTATACTGGCATTTTGAAGTGTTTAAGTGTGTCTCCAATATCAGAAGGACTTCCGACTTGCTAACAGTGTATTCCTGTGTATACTCACTGACAAATCAGTGTTATTGCATAACTGAACACACGTAGTTAGTCCGAAATCTGACACCTACCTACCGTAATTGTAGTGATGAAGTGGATTTCAGAATGAGTGTGTTACCTATCAGGAGAAGACCAGATGAGGCTCTGAGTGAGATTCAGGGGAGCAGCCTGAAGTGCATCCCGACCACCGAAGATCTCTGAACTGTGACCGAAATGTCCAGGTGTGTTCGAAGTCGACACGAACAGTGTGGTAGATTTGGGAATTGGTTGGTGAATCTCGGTGAATCTGATAGACTGATTGTTGCAGTGCTTGGTGTTTGCAAACTGGTTGTCGTTGATGTGGTGTAATGCAAGGGTGTAGTGTAAAGTTACTCTTGATGGATGTTGTTTGCTAGGAGTGTGAATTCGCCTGGTGTGTGTGTTGTTGGTAGAAGGAGAGAAAAAGGCCGTTCGAAAGTAGCGAACGTGTCATGCCTCTTGAGAGAGTGGGCAACAGTTGCCCTGTCCGACCTTGTGCAGGGGACTGCCAACCATCTCTCCTTTTCTGATGCACGCGTTGCATGCCATCGCAAAACACACCTAACATTCACACAACAATCATTAAACACACACAGCCATTTGCACATCTTACTCACATACCCTGCATACAACACCAGACACTCAAGACAGGCTTCCACACATTCATCTCACCAAAATACCGAAAAGCATAAATCACACCGATCAACACCAGTACTCCAAAGCCACTTGCGTTGAATACCCACCCATGAGTAGTATATTCCGTCTCGGTGAATTTCCTTTCTCACCATCAAACATATTACCACTACGAAGACCGAGGACGCCGGCAAGTAGTCGAGCTCACAGGTCAGAGATGTTCGTGTGTGTGTGTGTGTGTGTGTGTGTGTGTGTGTGTGTGTGTGTGTGTGTGTCGTATTTACGTGTGCATCAATGATGAAGATTATGTGAAGAGTGTCTTATCCATCATCAACAGGATAGGTGATCTTCTCTCGCTTTCATTTGATGCAATGTGCAGTGTAGGCGTTTGATCGCAATCTCGATTGACTGCCATTGGTGCTTGCCGCCAACTCAAGTCAATCCATATTCTTTCCACTCACTCTTTAAACTACACACCGACCGCAAAATCTGCGTGCGCATAGGATGCAAGGGAGGAGACAGTGACGAAAGACAGACAGCATATCCTGATTCACTCGTTGTTCGTTAGTTCTTCCATCAGTCTGTGTACAGTCGGCAGCTGACATTCCCACTACACAGTCTTCTTCAAAACCCTCTCGTCTTGTCAATTCTTACCATCAGTGGTCGTCCATCAAACATACACATACAGTGATGTGTTGCACCACTGGCTTCCATCACGAGTAGACAAGTGTGGGTAGATAGTGTGTTAGGTGGTTGGCATCAGTCGTGAGAGAATCAGCTTAGTGTGCAAATACTTGAGAAGTCGACGGTAGATAAAGAGGATGATGAGAGAGGTTGACGGTGAAGTATTGCATTTGTCCAGTTGTTTACGGTTGAAATTGTCTCCCATCGAAGTCAACATTTTGACTGGGAAGCCGGGGCAAACTCAGGGTATTACGTGGGGCCATTTTATAAACACGGGGCAAATCGACGGGAAACGCGGTGCAAAATGCGTGAAATAAAAAGTGCAGAGCAAATCGGGAGGAAACGAGGGGTAAAACATGGGGCAAAACTCGGGACAATGCTGCACAATCCCACGTTTCGCCGCGTGTTTTCATAACAATCTGGAACATGACCCCGAGTTTTGTCCCACGAAAATGTTGACTGGACCGATAAACGCCAACCACACACTTCCCCTCGATATTTCCAAAATCCCCACAGTCGAACTATATATATTCGACTGGAGATTTGCATCAGCCTGAAGCAAAGGAAGCTGGTGTATACTGGCATTTTGAAGTGTTTAAGTGTGTCTCCAATATCAGAAGGACTTCCGACTTGCTAACAGTGTATTCCTGTGTATACTCACTGACAAATCAGTGTTATTGCATAACTGAACACACGTAGTTAGTCCGAAATCTGACACCTACCTACCGTAATTGTAGTGATGAAGTGGATTTCAGAATGAGTGTGTTACCTATCAGGAGAAGACCAGATGAGGCTCTGAGTGAGATTCAGGGGAGCAGCCTGAAGTGCATCCCGACCACCGAAGATCTCTGAACTGTGACCGAAATGTCCAGGTGTGTTCGAAGTCGACACGAACAGTGTGGTAGATTTGGGAATTGGTTGGTGAATCTCGGTGAATCTGATAGACTGATTGTTGCAGTGCTTGGTGTTTGCAAACTGGTTGTCGTTGATGTGGTGTAATGCAAGGGTGTAGTGTAAAGTTACTCTTGATGGATGTTGTTTGCTAGGAGTGTGAATTCGCCTGGTGTGTGTGTTGTTGGTAGAAGGAGAGAAAAAGGCCGTTCGAAAGTAGCGAACGTGTCATGCCTCTTGAGAGAGTGGGCAACAGTTGCCCTGTCCGACCTTGTGCAGGGGACTGCCAACCATCTCTCCTTTTCTGATGCACGCGTTGCATGCCATCGCAAAACACACCTAACATTCACACAACAATCATTAAACACACACAGCCATTTGCACATCTTACTCACATACCCTGCATACAACACCAGACACTCAAGACAGGCTTCCACACATTCATCTCACCAAAATACCGAAAAGCATAAATCACACCGATCAACACCAGTACTCCAAAGCCACTTGCGTTGAATACCCACCCATGAGTAGTATATTCCGTCTCGGTGAATTTCCTTTCTCACCATCAAACATATTACCACTACGAAGACCGAGGACGCCGGCAAGTAGTCGAGCTCACAGGTCAGAGATGTTCGTGTGTGTGTGTGTGTGTGTGTGTGTGTGTGTGTGTGTGTGTGCGTATGTACGTGTGCATCAATGATGAAGATTATGTGAAGAGTGTCTTATCCATCATCAACAGGATAGGTGATCTTCTCTCGCTTTCATTTGATGCAATGTGCAGTGTAGGCGTTTGATCGCAATCTCGATTGACTGCCATTGGTGCTTGCCGCCAACTCAAGTCAATCCATATTCTTTCCACTCACTCTTTAAACTACACACCGACCGCAAAATCTGCGTGCGCATAGGATGCAAGGGAGGAGACAGTGACGAAAGACAGACAGCATATCCTGATTCACTCGTTGTTCGTTAGTTCTTCCATCAGTCTGTGTACAGTCGGCAGCTGACATTCCCACTACACAGTCTTCTTCAAAACCCTCTCGTCTTGTCAATTCTTACCATCAGTGGTCGTCCATCAAACATACACATACAGTGATGTGTTGCACCACTGGCTTCCATCACGAGTAGACAAGTGTGGGTAGATAGTGTGTTAGGTGGTTGGCATCAGTCGTGAGAGAATCAGCTTAGTGTGCAAATACTTGAGAAGTCGACGGTAGATAAAGAGGATGATGAGAGAGGTTGACGGTGAAGTATTGCATTTGTCCAGTTGTTTACGGTTGAAATTGTCTCCCATCGAAGTCAACATTTTGACTGGGAAGCCGGGGCAAACTCAGGGTATTACGTGGGGCCATTTTATAAACACGGGGCAAATCGACGGGAAACGCGGTGCAAAATGCGTGAAATAAAAAGTGCAGAGCAAATCGGGAGGAAACGAGGGGTAAAACATGGGGCAAAACTCGGGACAATGCTGCACAATCCCACGTTTCGCCGCGTGTTTTCATAACAATCTGGAACATGACCCCGAGTTTTGTCCCACGAAAATGTTGACTGGACCGATAAACGCCAACCACACACTTCCCCTCGATATTTCCAAAATCCCCACAGTCGAACTATATATATTCGACTGGAGATTTGCATCAGCCTGAAGCAAAGGAAGCTGGTGTATACTGGCATTTTGAAGTGTTTAAGTGTGTCTCCAATATCAGAAGGACTTCCGACTTGCTAACAGTGTATTCCTGTGTATACTCACTGACAAATCAGTGTTATTGCATAACTGAACACACGTAGTTAGTCCGAAATCTGACACCTACCTACCGTAATTGTAGTGATGAAGTGGATTTCAGAATGAGTGTGTTACCTATCAGGAGAAGACCAGATGAGGCTCTGAGTGAGATTCAGGGGAGCAGCCTGAAGTGCATCCCGACCACCGAAGATCTCTGAACTGTGACCGAAATGTCCAGGTGTGTTCGAAGTCGACACGAACAGTGTGGTAGATTTGGGAATTGGTTGGTGAATCTCGGTGAATCTGATAGACTGATTGTTGCAGTGCTTGGTGTTTGCAAACTGGTTGTCGTTGATGTGGTGTAATGCAAGGGTGTAGTGTAAAGTTACTCTTGATGGATGTTGTTTGCTAGGAGTGTGAATTCGCCTGGTGTGTGTGTTGTTGGTAGAAGGAGAGAAAAAGGCCGTTCGAAAGTAGCGAACGTGTCATGCCTCTTGAGAGAGTGGGCAACAGTTGCCCTGTCCGACCTTGTGCAGGGGACTGCCAACCATCTCTCCTTTTCTGATGCACGCGTTGCATGCCATCGCAAAACACACCTAACATTCACACAACAATCATTAAACACACACAGCCATTTGCACATCTTACTCACATACCCTGCATACAACACCAGACACTCAAGACAGGCTTCCACACATTCATCTCACCAAAATACCGAAAAGCATAAATCACACCGATCAACACCAGTACTCCAAAGCCACTTGCGTTGAATACCCACCCATGAGTAGTATATTCCGTCTCGGTGAATTTCCTTTCTCACCATCAAACATATTACCACTACGAAGACCGAGGACGCCGGCAAGTAGTCGAGCTCACAGGTCAGAGATGTTCGTGTGTGTGTGTGTGTGTGTGTGTGTGTGTGTGTGTGTGTGTGTGTGTGCGTATGTACGTGTGCATCAATGATGAAGATTATGTGAAGAGTGTCTTATCCATCATCAACAGGATAGGTGATCTTCTCTCGCTTTCATTTGATGCAATGTGCAGTGTAGGCGTTTGATCGCAATCTCGATTGACTGCCATTGGTGCTTGCCGCCAACTCAAGTCAATCCATATTCTTTCCACTCACTCTTTAAACTACACACCGACCGCAAAATCTGCGTGCGCATAGGATGCAAGGGAGGAGACAGTGACGAAAGACAGACAGCATATCCTGATTCACTCGTTGTTCGTTAGTTCTTCCATCAGTCTGTGTACAGTCGGCAGCTGACATTCCCACTACACAGTCTTCTTCAAAA
Organism: Heterobilharzia americana; assembly: GCA_944470555.2. NCBI lineage: Eukaryota > Metazoa > Platyhelminthes > Trematoda > Strigeidida > Schistosomatidae > Heterobilharzia > Heterobilharzia americana. The sequence goes on from OX104128.1 coordinate 50,002,626, forward strand.
CCCTCTCGTCTTGTCAATTCTTACCATCAGTGGTCGTCCATCAAACATACACATACAGTGATGTGTTGCACCACTGGCTTCCATCACGAGTAGACAAGTGTGGGTAGATAGTGTGTTAGGTGGTTGGCATCAGTCGTGAGAGAATCAGCTTAGTGTGCAAATACTTGAGAAGTCGACGGTAGATAAAGAGGATGATGAGAGAGGTTGACGGTGAAGTATTGCATTTGTCCAGTTGTTTACGGTTGAAATTGTCTCCCATCGAAGTCAACATTTTGACTGGGAAGCCGGGGCAAACTCAGGGTATTACGTGGGGCCATTTTATAAACACGGGGCAAATCGACGGGAAACGCGGTGCAAAATGCGTGAAATAAAAAGTGCAGAGCAAATCGGGAGGAAACGAGGGGTAAAACATGGGGCAAAACTCGGGACAATGCTGCACAATCCCACGTTTCGCCGCGTGTTTTCATAACAATCTGGAACATGACCCCGAGTTTTGTCCCACGAAAATGTTGACTGGACCGATAAACGCCAACCACACACTTCCCCTCGATATTTCCAAAATCCCCACAGTCGAACTATATATATTCGACTGGAGATTTGCATCAGCCTGAAGCAAAGGAAGCTGGTGTATACTGGCATTTTGAAGTGTTTAAGTGTGTCTCCAATATCAGAAGGACTTCCGACTTGCTAACAGTGTATTCCTGTGTATACTCACTGACAAATCAGTGTTATTGCATAACTGAACACACGTAGTTAGTCCGAAATCTGACACCTACCTACCGTAATTGTAGTGATGAAGTGGATTTCAGAATGAGTGTGTTACCTATCAGGAGAAGACCAGATGAGGCTCTGAGTGAGATTCAGGGGAGCAGCCTGAAGTGCATCCCGACCACCGAAGATCTCTGAACTGTGACCGAAATGTCCAGGTGTGTTCGAAGTCGACACGAACAGTGTGGTAGATTTGGGAATTGGTTGGTGAATCTCGGTGAATCTGATAGACTGATTGTTGCAGTGCTTGGTGTTTGCAAACTGGTTGTCGTTGATGTGGTGTAATGCAAGGGTGTAGTGTAAAGTTACTCTTGATGGATGTTGTTTGCTAGGAGTGTGAATTCGCCTGGTGTGTGTGTTGTTGGTAGAAGGAGAGAAAAAGGCCGTTCGAAAGTAGCGAACGTGTCATGCCTCTTGAGAGAGTGGGCAACAGTTGCCCTGTCCGACCTTGTGCAGGGGACTGCCAACCATCTCTCCTTTTCTGATGCACGCGTTGCATGCCATCGCAAAACACACCTAACATTCACACAACAATCATTAAACACACACAGCCATTTGCACATCTTACTCACATACCCTGCATACAACACCAGACACTCAAGACAGGCTTCCACACATTCATCTCACCAAAATACCGAAAAGCATAAATCACACCGATCAACACCAGTACTCCAAAGCCACTTGCGTTGAATACCCACCCATGAGTAGTATATTCCGTCTCGGTGAATTTCCTTTCTCACCATCAAACATATTACCACTACGAAGACCGAGGACGCCGGCAAGTAGTCGAGCTCACAGGTCAGAGATGTTCGTGTGTGTGTGTGTGTGTGTGTGTGTGTGTGTGTGTGTGTGTGTGTGTGTGTGCGTATTTACGTGTGCATCAATGATGAAGATTATGTGAAGAGTGTCTTATCCATCATCAACAGGATAGGTGATCTTCTCTCGCTTTCATTTGATGCAATGTGCAGTGTAGGCGTTTGATCGCAATCTCGATTGACTGCCATTGGTGCTTGCCGCCAACTCAAGTCAATCCATATTCTTTCCACTCACTCTTTAAACTACACACCGACCGCAAAATCTGCGTGCGCATAGGATGCAAGGGAGGAGACAGTGACGAAAGACAGACAGCATATCCTGATTCACTCGTTGTTCGTTAGTTCTTCCATCAGTCTGTGTACAGTCGGCAGCTGACATTCCCACTACACAGTCTTCTTCAAAACCCTCTCGTCTTGTCAATTCTTACCATCAGTGGTCGTCCATCAAACATACACATACAGTGATGTGTTGCACCACTGGCTTCCATCACGAGTAGACGAGTGTGGGTAGATAGTGTGTTAGGTGGTTGGCATCAGTCGTGAGAGAATCAGCTTAGTGTGCAAATACTTGAGAAGTCGACGGTAGATAAAGAGGATGATGAGAGAGGTTGACGGTGAAGTATTGCATTTGTCCAGTTGTTTACGGTTGAAATTGTCTCCCATCGAAGTCAACATTTTGACTGGGAAGCCGGGGCAAACTCAGGGTATTACGTGGGGCCATTTTATAAACACGGGGCAAATCGACGGGAAACGCGGTGCAAAATGCGTGAAATAAAAAGTGCAGAGCAAATCGGGAGGAAACGAGGGGTAAAACATGGGGCAAAACTCGGGACAATGCTGCACAATCCCACGTTTCGCCGCGTGTTTTCATAACAATCTGGAACATGACCCCGAGTTTTGTCCCACGAAAATGTTGACTGGACCGATAAACGCCAACCACACACTTCCCCTCGATATTTCCAAAATCCCCACAGTCGAACTATATATATTCGACTGGAGATTTGCATCAGCCTGAAGCAAAGGAAGCTGGTGTATACTGGCATTTTGAAGTGTTTAAGTGTGTCTCCAATATCAGAAGGACTTCCGACTTGCTAACAGTGTATTCCTGTGTATACTCACTGACAAATCAGTGTTATTGCATAACTGAACACACGTAGTTAGTCCGAAATCTGACACCTACCTACCGTAATTGTAGTGATGAAGTGGATTTCAGAATGAGTGTGTTACCTATCAGGAGAAGACCAGATGAGGCTCTGAGTGAGATTCAGGGGAGCAGCCTGAAGTGCATCCCGACCACCGAAGATCTCTGAACTGTGACCGAAATGTCCAGGTGTGTTCGAAGTCGACACGAACAGTGTGGTAGATTTGGGAATTGGTTGGTGAATCTCGGTGAATCTGATAGACTGATTGTTGCAGTGCTTGGTGTTTGCAAACTGGTTGTCGTTGATGTGGTGTAATGCAAGGGTGTAGTGTAAAGTTACTCTTGATGGATGTTGTTTGCTAGGAGTGTGAATTCGCCTGGTGTGTGTGTTGTTGGTAGAAGGAGAGAAAAAGGCCGTTCGAAAGTAGCGAACGTGTCATGCCTCTTGAGAGAGTGGGCAACAGTTGCCCTGTCCGACCTTGTGCAGGGGACTGCCAACCATCTCTCCTTTTCTGATGCACGCGTTGCATGCCATCGCAAAACACACCTAACATTCACACAACAATCATTAAACACACACAGCCATTTGCACATCTTACTCACATACCCTGCATACAACACCAGACACTCAAGACAGGCTTCCACACATTCATCTCACCAAAATACCGAAAAGCATAAATCACACCGATCAACACCAGTACTCCAAAGCCACTTGCGTTGAATACCCACCCATGAGTAGTATATTCTGTCTCGGTGAATTTCCTTTCTCACCATCAAACATATTACCACTACGAAGACCGAGGACGCCGGCAAGTAGTCGAGCTCACAGGTCAGAGATGTTCGTGTGTGTGTGTGTGTGTGTGTGTGTGTGTGTGTGTGTGCGTATTTACGTGTGCATCAATGATGAAGATTATGTGAAGAGTGTCTTATCCATCATCAACAGGATAGGTGATCTTCTCTCGCTTTCATTTGATGCAATGTGCAGTGTAGGCGTTTGATCGCAATCTCGATTGACTGCCATTGGTGCTTGCCGCCAACTCAAGTCAATCCATATTCTTTCCACTCACTCTTTAAACTACACACCGACCGCAAAATCTGCGTGCGCATAGGATGCAAGGGAGGAGACAGTGACGAAAGACAGACAGCATATCCTGATTCACTCGTTGTTCGTTAGTTCTTCCATCAGTCTGTGTACAGTCGGCAGCTGACATTCCCACTACACAGTCTTCTTCAAAACCCTCTCGTCTTGTCAATTCTTACCATCAGTGGTCGTCCATCAAACATACACATACAGTGATGTGTTGCACCACTGGCTTCCATCACGAGTAGACAAGTGTGGGTAGATAGTGTGTTAGGTGGTTGGCATCAGTCGTGAGAGAATCAGCTTAGTGTGCAAATACTTGAGAAGTCGACGGTAGATAAAGAGGATGATGAGAGAGGTTGACGGTGAAGTATTGCATTTGTCCAGTTGTTTACGGTTGAAATTGTCTCCCATCGAAGTCAACATTTTGACTGGGAAGCCGGGGCAAACTCAGGGTATTACGTGGGGCCATTTTATAAACACGGGGCAAATCGACGGGAAACGCGGTGCAAAATGCGTGAAATAAAAAGTGCAGAGCAAATCGGGAGGAAACGAGGGGTAAAACATGGGGCAAAACTCGGGACAATGCTGCACAATCCCACGTTTCGCCGCGTGTTTTCATAACAATCTGGAACATGACCCCGAGTTTTGTCCCACGAAAATGTTGACTGGACCGATAAACGCCAACCACACACTTCCCCTCGATATTTCCAAAATCCCCACAGTCGAACTATATATATTCGACTGGAGATTTGCATCAGCCTGAAGCAAAGGAAGCTGGTGTATACTGGCATTTTGAAGTGTTTAAGTGTGTCTCCAATATCAGAAGGACTTCCGACTTGCTAACAGTGTATTCCTGTGTATACTCACTGACAAATCAGTGTTATTGCATAACTGAACACACGTAGTTAGTCCGAAATCTGACACCTACCTACCGTAATTGTAGTGATGAAGTGGATTTCAGAATGAGTGTGTTACCTATCAGGAGAAGACCAGATGAGGCTCTGAGTGAGATTCAGGGGAGCAGCCTGAAGTGCATCCCGACCACCGAAGATCTCTGAACTGTGACCGAAATGTCCAGGTGTGTTCGAAGTCGACACGAACAGTGTGGTAGATTTGGGAATTGGTTGGTGAATCTCGGTGAATCTGATAGACTGATTGTTGCAGTGCTTGGTGTTTGCAAACTGGTTGTCGTTGATGTGGTGTAATGCAAGGGTGTAGTGTAAAGTTACTCTTGATGGATGTTGTTTGCTAGGAGTGTGAATTCGCCTGGTGTGTGTGTTGTTGGTAGAAGGAGAGAAAAAGGCCGTTCGAAAGTAGCGAACGTGTCATGCCTCTTGAGAGAGTGGGCAACAGTTGCCCTGTCCGACCTTGTGCAGGGGACTGCCAACCATCTCTCCTTTTCTGATGCACGCGTTGCATGCCATCGCAAAACACACCTAACATTCACACAACAATCATTAAACACACACAGCCATTTGCACATCTTACTCACATACCCTGCATACAACACCAGACACTCAAGACAGGCTTCCACACATTCATCTCACCAAAATACCGAAAAGCATAAATCACACCGATCAACACCAGTACTCCAAAGCCACTTGCGTTGAATACCCACCCATGAGTAGTATATTCCGTCTCGGTGAATTTCCTTTCTCACCATCAAACATATTACCACTACGAAGACCGAGGACGCCGGCAAGTAGTCGAGCTCACAGGTCAGAGATGTTCGCGCGTGTGTGTGTGTGTGTGTGTGTGTGTGTGTGTGCGTATTTACGTGTGCATCAATGATGAAGATTATGTGAAGAGTGTCTTATCCATCATCAACAGGATAGGTGATCTTCTCTCGCTTTCATTTGATGCAATGTGCAGTGTAGGCGTTTGATCGCAATCTCGATTGACTGCCATTGGTGCTTGCCGCCAACTCAAGTCAATCCATATTCTTTCCACTCACTCTTTAAACTACACACCGACCGCAAAATCTGCGTGCGCATAGGATGCAAGGGAGGAGACAGTGACGAAAGACAGACAGCATATCCTGATTCACTCGTTGTTCGTTAGTTCTTCCATCAGTCTGTGTACAGTCGGCAGCTGACATTCCCACTACACAGTCTTCTTCAAAACCCTCTCGTCTTGTCAATTCTTACCATCAGTGGTCGTCCATCAAACATACACATACAGTGATGTGTTGCACCACTGGCTTCCACCACGAGTAGACGAGTGTGGGTAGATAGTGTGTTAGGTGGTTGGCATCAGTCGTGAGAGAATCAGCTTAGTGTGCAAATACTTGAGAAGTCGACGGTAGATAAAGAGGATGATGAGAGAGGTTGACGGTGAAGTATTGCATTTGTCCAGTTGTTTACGGTTGAAATTGTCTCCCATCGAAGTCAACATTTTGACTGGGAAGCCGGGGCAAACTCAGGGTATTACGTGGGGCCATTTTATAAACACGGGGCAAATCGACGGGAAACGCGGTGCAAAATGCGTGAAATAAAAAGTGCAGAGCAAATCGGGAGGAAACGAGGGGTAAAACATGGGGCAAAACTCGGGACAATGCTGCACAATCCCACGTTTCGCCGCGTGTTTTCATAACAATCTGGAACATGACCCCGAGTTTTGTCCCACGAAAATGTTGACTGGACCGATAAACGCCAACCACACACTTCCCCTCGATATTTCCAAAATCCCCACAGTCGAACTATATATATTCGACTGGAGATTTGCATCAGCCTGAAGCAAAGGAAGCTGGTGTATACTGGCATTTTGAAGTGTTTAAGTGTGTCTCCAATATCAGAAGGACTTCCGACTTGCTAACAGTGTATTCCTGTGTATACTCACTGACAAATCAGTGTTATTGCATAACTGAACACACGTAGTTAGTCCGAAATCTGACACCTACCTACCGTAATTGTAGTGATGAAGTGGATTTCAGAATGAGTGTGTTACCTATCAGGAGAAGACCAGATGAGGCTCTGAGTGAGATTCAGGGGAGCAGCCTGAAGTGCATCCCGACCACCGAAGATCTCTGAACTGTGACCGAAATGTCCAGGTGTGTTCGAAGTCGACACGAACAGTGTGGTAGATTTGGGAATTGGTTGGTGAATCTCGGTGAATCTGATAGACTGATTGTTGCAGTGCTTGGTGTTTGCAAACTGGTTGTCGTTGATGTGGTGTAATGCAAGGGTGTAGTGTAAAGTTACTCTTGATGGATGTTGTTTGCTAGGAGTGTGAATTCGCCTGGTGTGTGTGTTGTTGGTAGAAGGAGAGAAAAAGGCCGTTCGAAAGTAGCGAACGTGTCATGCCTCTTGAGAGAGTGGGCAACAGTTGCCCTGTCCGACCTTGTGCAGGGGACTGCCAACCATCTCTCCTTTTCTGATGCACGCGTTGCATGCCATCGCAAAACACACCTAACATTCACACAACAATCATTAAACACACACAGCCATTTGCACATCTTACTCACATACCCTGCATACAACACCAGACACTCAAGACAGGCTTCCACACATTCATCTCACCAAAATACCGAAAAGCATAAATCACACCGATCAACACCAGTACTCCAAAGCCACTTGCGTTGAATACCCACCCATGAGTAGTATATTCCGTCTCGGTGAATTTCCTTTCTCACCATCAAACATATTACCACTACGAAGACCGAGGACGCCGGCAAGTAGTCGAGCTCACAGGTCAGAGATGTTCGCGCGCGTGTGTGTGTGTGTGTGTGTGTGTGTGTGTGCGTATTTACGTGTGCATCAGTGATGAAGATTATGTGAAGAGTGTCTTATCCATCATCAACAGGATAGGTGATCTTCTCTCGCTTTCATTTGATGCAATGTGCAGTGTAGGCGTTTGATCGCAATCTCGATTGACTGCCATTGGTGCTTGCCGCCAACTCAAGTCAATCCATATTCTTTCCACTCACTCTTTAAACTACACACCGACCGCAAAATCTGCGTGCGCATAGGATGCAAGGGAGGAGACAGTGACGAAAGACAGACAGCATATCCTGATTCACTCGTTGTTCGTTAGTTCTTCCATCAGTCTGTGTACAGTCGGCAGCTGACATTCCCACTACACAGTCTTCTTCAAAACCCTCTCGTCTTGTCAATTCTTACCATCAGTGGTCGTCCATCAAACATACACATACAGTGATGTGTTGCACCACTGGCTTCCACCACGAGTAGACGAGTGTGGGTAGATAGTGTGTTAGGTGGTTGGCATCAGTCGTGAGAGAATCAGCTTAGTGTGCAAATACTTGAGAAGTCGACGGTAGTTAAAGAGGATGATGAGAGAGGTTGACGGTGAAGTATTGCATTTGTCCAGTTGTTTACGGTTGAAATTGTCTCCCATCGAAGTCAACATTTTGACTGGGAAGCCGGGGCAAACTCAGGGTATTACGTGGGGCCATTTTATAAACACGGGGCAAATCGACGGGAAACGCGGTGCAAAATGCGTGAAATAAAAAGTGCAGAGCAAATCGGGAGGAAACGAGGGGTAAAACATGGGGCAAAACTCGGGACAATGCTGCACAATCCCACGTTTCGCCGCGTGTTTTCATAACAATCTGGAACATGACCCCGAGTTTTGTCCCACGAAAATGTTGACTGGACCGATAAACGCCAACCACACACTTCCCCTCGATATTTCCAAAATCCCCACAGTCGAACTATATATATTCGACTGGAGATTTGCATCAGCCTGAAGCAAAGGAAGCTGGTGTATACTGGCATTTTGAAGTGTTTAAGTGTGTCTCCAATATCAGAAGGACTTCCGACTTGCTAACAGTGTATTCCTGTGTATACTCACTGACAAATCAGTGTTATTGCATAACTGAACACACGTAGTTAGTCCGAAATCTGACACCTACCTACCGTAATTGTAGTGATGAAGTGGATTTCAGAATGAGTGTGTTACCTATCAGGAGAAGACCAGATGAGGCTCTGAGTGAGATTCAGGGGAGCAGCCTGAAGTGCATCCCGACCACCGAAGATCTCTGAACTGTGACCGAAATGTCCAGGTGTGTTCGAAGTCGACACGAACAGTGTGGTAGATTTGGGAATTGGTTGGTGAATCTCGGTGAATCTGATAGACTGATTGTTGCAGTGCTTGGTGTTTGCAAACTGGTTGTCGTTGATGTGGTGTAATGCAAGGGTGTAGTGTAAAGTTACTCTTGATGGATGTTGTTTGCTAGGAGTGTGAATTCGCCTGGTGTGTGTGTTGTTGGTAGAAGGAGAGAAAAAGGCCGTTCGAAAGTAGCGAACGTGTCATGCCTCTTGAGAGAGTGGGCAACAGTTGCCCTGTCCGACCTTGTGCAGGGGACTGCCAACCATCTCTCCTTTTCTGATGCACGCGTTGCATGCCATCGCAAAACACACCTAACATTCACACAACAATCATTAAACACACACAGCCATTTGCACATCTTACTCACATACCCTGCATACAACACCAGACACTCAAGACAGGCTTCCACACATTCATCTCACCAAAATACCGAAAAGCATAAATCACACCGATCAACACCAGTACTCCAAAGCCACTTGCGTTGAATACCCACCCATGAGTAGTATATTCCGTCTCGGTGAATTTCCTTTCTCACCATCAAACATATTACCACTACGAAGACCGAGGACGCCGGCAAGTAGTCGAGCTCACAGGTCAGAGATGTTCGCGCGTGTGTGTGTGTGTGTGTGTGTGTGTGTGTGTGCGTATTTACGTGTGCATCAATGATGAAGATTATGTGAAGAGTGTCTTATCCATCATCAACAGGATAGGTGATCTTCTCTCGCTTTCATTTGATGCAATGTGCAGTGTAGGCGTTTGATCGCAATCTCGATTGACTGCCATTGGTGCTTGCCGCCAACTCAAGTCAATCCATATTCTTTCCACTCACTCTTTAAACTACACACCGACCGCAAAATCTGCGTGCGCATAGGATGCAAGGGAGGAGACAGTGACGAAAGACAGACAGCATATCCTGATTCACTCGTTGTTCGTTAGTTCTTCCATCAGTCTGTGTACAGTCGGCAGCTGACATTCCCACTACACAGTCTTCTTCAAAACCCTCTCGTCTTGTCAATTCTTACCATCAGTGGTCGTCCATCAAACATACACATACAGTGATGTGTTGCACCACTGGCTTCCATCACGAGTAGACGAGTGTGGGTAGATAGTGTGTTAGGTGGTTGGCATCAGTCGTGAGAGAATCAGCTTAGTGTGCAAATACTTGAGAAGTCGACGGTAGATAAAGAGGATGATGAGAGAGGTTGACGGTGAAGTATTGCATTTGTCCAGTTGTTTACGGTTGAAATTGTCTCCCATCGAAGTCAACATTTTGACTGGGAAGCCGGGGCAAACTCAGGGTATTACGTGGGGCCATTTTATAAACACGGGGCAAATCGACGGGAAACGCGGTGCAAAATGCGTGAAATAAAAAGTGCAGAGCAAATCGGGAGGAAACGAGGGGTAAAACATGGGGCAAAACTCGGGACAATGCTGCACAATCCCACGTTTCGCCGCGTGTTTTCATAACAATCTGGAACATGACCCCGAGTTTTGTCCCACGAAAATGTTGACTGGACCGATAAACGCCAACCACACACTTCCCCTCGATATTTCCAAAATCCCCACAGTCGAACTATATATATTCGACTGGAGATTTGCATCAGCCTGAAGCAAAGGAAGCTGGTGTATACTGGCATTTTGAAGTGTTTAAGTGTGTCTCCAATATCAGAAGGACTTCCGACTTGCTAACAGTGTATTCCTGTGTATACTCACTGACAAATCAGTGTTATTGCATAACTGAACACACGTAGTTAGTCCGAAATCTGACACCTACCTACCGTAATTGTAGTGATGAAGTGGATTTCAGAATGAGTGTGTTACCTATCAGGAGAAGACCAGATGAGGCTCTGAGTGAGATTCAGGGGAGCAGCCTGAAGTGCATCCCGACCACCGAAGATCTCTGAACTGTGACCGAAATGTCCAGGTGTGTTCGAAGTCGACACGAACAGTGTGGTAGATTTGGGAATTGGTTGGTGAATCTCGGTGAATCTGATAGACTGATTGTTGCAGTGCTTGGTGTTTGCAAACTGGTTGTCGTTGATGTGGTGTAATGCAAGGGTGTAGTGTAAAGTTACTCTTGATGGATGTTGTTTGCTAGGAGTGTGAATTCGCCTGGTGTGTGTGTTGTTGGTAGAAGGAGAGAAAAAGGCCGTTCGAAAGTAGCGAACGTGTCATGCCTCTTGAGAGAGTGGGCAACAGTTGCCCTGTCCGACCTTGTGCAGGGGACTGCCAACCATCTCTCCTTTTCTGATGCACGCGTTGCATGCCATCGCAAAACACACCTAACATTCACACAACAATCATTAAACACACACAGCCATTTGCACATCTTACTCACATACCCTGCATACAACACCAGACACTCAAGACAGGCTTCCACACATTCATCTCACCAAAATACCGAAAAGCATAAATCACACCGATCAACACCAGTACTCCAAAGCCACTTGCGTTGAATACCCACCCATGAGTAGTATATTCCGTCTCGGTGAATTTCCTTTCTCACCATCAAACATATTACCACTACGAAGACCGAGGACGCCGGCAAGTAGTCGAGCTCACAGGTCAGAGATGTTCGTGTGTGTGTGTGTGTGTGTGTGTGTGTGTGTGTGTGTGTGTGTGTGTGTGTGTGTGTCGTATGTACGTGTGCATCAATGATGAAGATTATGTGAAGAGTGTCTTATCCATCATCAACAGGATAGGTGATCTTCTCTCGCTTTCATTTGATGCAATGTGCAGTGTAGGCGTTTGATCGCAATCTCGATTGACTGCCATTGGTGCTTGCCGCCAACTCAAGTCAATCCATATTCTTTCCACTCACTCTTTAAACTACACACCGACCGCAAAATCTGCGTGCGCATAGGATGCAAGGGAGGAGACAGTGACGAAAGACAGACAGCATATCCTGATTCACTCGTTGTTCGTTAGTTCTTCTGTAGGGATGCGTGTTACAATTCCGTAACGATTGACCAACCCTACTTAATTTGATGTGCTCTAGTACCTGCTTAACCAGTACTTTACCTAACGTGTAAGTACTGGTAACAAAACACAAATCAAAGTAACTGATACGCAATGTATTTAAAGGAGCTATGTATTTAAGGTAAATGTTATAATAATGAATGAGGGAAAAGTTTAATCAACTTATCTGGCTTGTAAGGCTGAACTAGGGACTCGGAGTACGTGCGTGGTGATCAGCACAATGGAGCGCAAAAATGGCGTCCAAGCCTGCTCGGATGCATGCTCGTTAAAACAAAACTTAAAACACCCTAAGCATCCGGAGGCAAGCTAGAGATTTATTTAGTTAATTTAATTTAAACTATTTATTTTAGCCCTAGTTATATTTTGGTGCCAGGAAGGTGCACTACAGGTTATCCCCCTCCTAGAAGGTTGTTGGGATACCGGCAACCTTCGATCCTAGGAGGCGACTGCGAGGCGGACACGCAACACCTTTCCATATTGGTGATGGAGTAGGTGACGTGTGGGTCTCCGAAGCTAGTGCAACTATGCACACCTACGAGGTAAGATAACTTTGCGTCTAGACGCAACCCTTCTCGCAGTGGTGGAAGGTGACCCAAAGCCTCCGTCTACTTTTCCCTATTGCTTCTTAATCTACCGGGGGGTGTACAGGGGGAAATTGGTACAAAGAGAACCGAAGAACGATCCAAGTAGCATCGTCAGCGGCCAATTGTATCCAATTTTCAACGCATTTTCTAGGTTCTGCAAGAAGAAAGAAATGGGACATTAGAGTGCTAAGAAAAGGAAAACCAAACAATTCGAAGTGGGAGTAGTACAGAAAAAAAAATAATAACCAACCAAAAAAAGTTTTCGGAATTTAAATTGTATTTTTGATTTTTCTTTTTTTTTTTGAAAAAAAAACTGTTTGCAAAGTAGTAAACATGACTTTTGAAAACTTTAGGTATGAAAACGCATTGAAAGTGTATGCCACGACAAAGTAGTTGAAACTCCGAATTCACCAAGTGTGAAGTTGCTCTGGGGCTAATTAACGAACTCGGCGTATCGCTTGGGCCAATGTACACGCCTCCCAGCACGTGTAGAGGTTACTGGATCAGTGTTACTAGACGTGGCTCTTTTAGAAGGTTCAGGATACGCGCGACTAAACGAGTCTGTTAGGGAGTCCGGCGGCAAGGGTCTGGGTGTGCCTGTGGAGGTGTCGCACAATATTGACACTTCACTGTTCAGGAGCGGTAACGCTGTATCTTCAGAGAGGATGAGTGTTGAAGTTTTTCCATCTCCTCGTCTGAATCCTGAAGTTCGGCAATCTTCCGTAAGTCGACTGCTCGAGGCAAAGTAGTGGTGCAAACGCGAGACAGTGCGTCCGCGACAGGGTTATTCACACCAGAAATATGACGGATGTCCGACGTGAATTGCGAAATATAATCTAGGTGACGTAATTCACGCGGTGAATATCTGTCAGTAGTGGTGTGTAAGGCATACGTCAGAGGTTTATGGTCGGTAAAGATGATGAAGTCACGACCTTCCACAAAATGACGAAAATGTTTCACTGAGGCATATATGGCGAGCAGTTCCCTGCCGAAAGTGCTGTACCGCATTTCGCAGGTGGATAACTTCCGGAGAAGAATGCAACTGGGATCCAAGTGTGATCCGAAAGTTGTTGCAACACAGCTCCAATGGCCGTGTTAGAGGCGTCAACCGCAATGCTGAGAGGTAGGTTTACGTCTTGATGCACCAGCATCGTGGCGTCTGCTATTGCGGTTTTGATCTTGCGAAATGCTTCTAGTGCCTCAGGAGTCAAGCTGAAAGTTTTACATTTACTTTTCAGCAGGTCGGTCAGTGCAGTCAAAATGTGTGCACATTGGGGAACGAAGCGACGATAATAGCTCACCATACCCAGAAACACACGCAGAGCTTTAAGTGACGCTGGGACTGGGAAGTCTTGGATCGCCTGTACCTTTTCAGGTAGTGGGCGAATGCCTTGCTCGTCGATAACGTGTCCCAAAAATTTTAGTGAACGAACGCCAATTTGGCATTTGGCCAGGTTGACTGTCATCGAATGCTCTGACAGTCTGGCGAAAACCTGTTTCAAGTGGTTAAAATGGGTGTCTTCGTCTGGACTAGCGATTAGTATATCGTCTAGGTAGGCATAGGCGAAATCGAGTCCACGTAAAACATCGTGAATAAAACGTTGGAAGGTTTGTGCTGCATTGCGAAGACCAAAAGGCATACGGAGGAACTCAAAAAGACCAAACGGTGTAATGACGGCTGTCTTGGGAACATCATCAGGATGAACCGGGATCTGATGATATGCACGCGTCAAGTCAAGCTTACTGAAGATAACCGAGCCTTTTAAAGATGCAGTCAAGTCGTGAATGTGAGGGACTGGGTAACGATCTGGAATCGTTTTAGCGTTGAGCCTTCGGTAGTCACCACAAGGCCTCCAGTCCATGCCATTGTTCTTGGGTACCACATGCAAGGGTGAAGACCATGGACTGTTGGATGGTCTGATTATTCCCATTTCAAGCATGTGTTCGAACTCGGCTTTTACAGCACGCAGTTTCTCCGGGGATAATCGCCGTGGTTTCGCAAATACTGGCGGGCCAGTCGTCGTTATGTGATGAGAAACGTTCGAAGTCACACAAGGGACACAACGACTTGGCTTAAAGACATCCGGAAAGGACTGAATGATAGACGCGTAGGGACTAGAAGCGTCCGTCGTGCAGTACACGGGACTGAGGGGCGGCGTCTTTGTGACTATACCGGAAACAGAGAGTGTTGTGGTAGAATCTATCAACTTATGCTTGCCAGCATCTACCAGCAGCTGATAGTGCTGCAAGAGATCCATACCAATAATGCCGGTGGTCACATCTGCCACTATGAAAACCCAACGAAAGGGACGACGCAATCCAAGGTTGAGATCGAGGAATCTCCGACCATAGGTTGTGATGGGCGAACCGTTGGCGGCACGAAGTTGCAGAGACATTGGCCGCAGACGCTCTTCCTTCGTAGGTGGGATGACGCTAGCTTCTGCCCCAGTGTCAACTAGGAAGCGTATCCCAGAATGTCGATCAGTGACGAAGAAGAGGCGACATGGAAGTGGCTCGCCAGCGACGTTAGTCGCCGTCACGTGCTGGCTCACACGTTTCCCGCCTGGTTAGCCTCGAAGGTGCAAGGTCGAGTGCACTTTTGGCATTGGCACCATAACGTTTATGGTACCAGCACAACCTGGGTTGGGATTGTCGCGATTTGGAACGTCTGCTATCGGTACGGGAGGCAGACCTGTTGCGCGAGCGAGACGTGCGACCGTTGTAAGAACTACCAGACCGCATTTCGTTCCTGATGCTGCACAACTCCTCATACAATTTTGAGATGTGAGTTATAACATCGAAACTTGTTGGCTCAACAGCCGAGGGAGGGTTTTGAACGAATCCGTGGCAGTAGACAGTGCAGCTGAGATACTAGTGTTGGGTTTCGTAGCATCCACAGCTCTGTCAGCCGCTTCCGCCAACTCTATTAAGGGACACTTATGGAAGGGTGCGAGGATCCCTTGAACCGACTGTGGTAACCTCTGTAACCACAGTTGCTTGAGAAATGCTTCATCAATGTTGAAGTCAGCAATCAGCTGCTTCATCTGACGAAGCAGTTGCGTCGGCTTGCGATCACCCAGATGCACATCCCTGAAAAGTTCTTGCACTTTCTGCTGGTCAGTAAGTGCAACACGTTTGATGAGGGCGGTTTTGAGGCGATCGTAAAGATTCGGTGCTGGGTCATCTAGCACATCTGACACGTCTTCAATCACATTTTCCGGTAAGCTGACGATGACTAAGTTGGACTTAGTTTCTTGTGATTGAATGTGTCTCAAGGCAAACTGAGCTTCCACATGGGAGAACCATGCAGATGGTCTGTGGGCCCAGAAGGTGGGAAGCTGGAGGGTTATGGCCATCTGCGCAGTCGAGTCGTTATCCGCCATTGATCAGGGAATTAACGAGGCACGATAGTGATAATAAAAAAATTACAATGCAAAAATAACCAATGAGGAGTGCAATAATATAAAAAAAACGCTAGACGTGCCAAAAACAAAATAGGCCAGACAAATCAACGCAAGAGAACAAAGGTACTAGACAAAATAAGAAGTGATACTCGGGCTCACCAATTTTTGTAGGGATGCGTGTTACAATTCCGTAACGTTTGATCAACCCTACTTAATTTGATGTGCTCTAGTACCTGCTTAACCAGTACTTTACCTAACGTGTAAGTACTGGTAACAAAACACAAATCAAAAGAACTGATACGCAATGTATTTAAAGGAGCTATGTATTTAAGGTAAATGTTATAATAATGAATGAGGGAAAAGTTTAATCAACTTATCTGGCTTGTAAGGCTGAACTAGGGACTCGGAGTACGTGCGTGGTGATCAGCACAATGGAGCGCAAAAATGGCGTCCAAGCCTGCTCGGATGCATGCTCGTTAAAACAAAACTTAAAACACCCTAAGCATCCGGAGGCAAGCTAGAGATTTATTTAGTTAATTTAATTTAAACTATTTATTTTAGCCCTAGTTATATTTTGGTGCCAGTAGGTGCACTACACATCCATCAGTCTGTGTACAGTCGGCAGCTGACATTCCCACTACACAGTCTTCTTCAAAACCCTCTCGTCTTGTCAATTCTTACCATCAGTGGTCGTCCATCAAACATACACATACAGTGATGTGTTGCACCACTGGCTTCCATCACGAGTAGACAAGTGTGGGTAGATAGTGTGTTAGGTGGTTGGCATCAGTCGTGAGAGAATCAGCTTAGTGTGCAAATACTTGAGAAGTCGACGGTAGATAAAGAGGATGATGAGAGAGGTTGACGGTGAAGTATTGCATTTGTCCAGTTGTTTACGGTTGAAATTGTCTCCCATCGAAGTCAACATTTTGACTGGGAAGCCGGGGCAAACTCAGGGTATTACGTGGGGCCATTTTATAAACACGGGGCAAATCGACGGGAAACGCGGTGCAAAATGCGTGAAATAAAAAGTGCAGAGCAAATCGGGAGGAAACGAGGGGTAAAACATGGGGCAAAACTCGGGACAATGCTGCACAATCCCACGTTTCGCCGCGTGTTTTCATAACAATCTGGAACATGACCCCGAGTTTTGTCCCACGAAAATGTTGACTGGACCGATAAACGCCAACCACACACTTCCCCTCGATATTTCCAAAATCCCCACAGTCGAACTATATATATTCGACTGGAGATTTGCATCAGCCTGAAGCAAAGGAAGCTGGTGTATACTGGCATTTTGAAGTGTTTAAGTGTGTCTCCAATATCAGAAGGACTTCCGACTTGCTAACAGTGTATTCCTGTGTATACTCACTGACAAATCAGTGTTATTGCATAACTGAACACACGTAGTTAGTCCGAAATCTGACACCTACCTACCGTAATTGTAGTGATGAAGTGGATTTCAGAATGAGTGTGTTACCTATCAGGAGAAGACCAGATGAGGCTCTGAGTGAGATTCAGGGGAGCAGCCTGAAGTGCATCCCGACCACCGAAGATCTCTGAACTGTGACCGAAATGTCCAGGTGTGTTCGAAGTCGACACGAACAGTGTGGTAGATTTGGGAATTGGTTGGTGAATCTCGGTGAATCTGATAGACTGATTGTTGCAGTGCTTGGTGTTTGCAAACTGGTTGTCGTTGATGTGGTGTAATGCAAGGGTGTAGTGTAAAGTTACTCTTGATGGATGTTGTTTGCTAGGAGTGTGAATTCGCCTGGTGTGTGTGTTGTTGGTAGAAGGAGAGAAAAAGGCCGTTCGAAAGTAGCGAACGTGTCATGCCTCTTGAGAGAGTGGGCAACAGTTGCCCTGTCCGACCTTGTGCAGGGGACTGCCAACCATCTCTCCTTTTCTGATGCACGCGTTGCATGCCATCGCAAAACACACCTAACATTCACACAACAATCATTAAACACACACAGCCATTTGCACATCTTACTCACATACCCTGCATACAACACCAGACACTCAAGACAGGCTTCCACACATTCATCTCACCAAAATACCGAAAAGCATAAATCACACCGATCAACACCAGTACTCCAAAGCCACTTGCGTTGAATACCCACCCATGAGTAGTATATTCTGTCTCGGTGAATTTCCTTTCTCACCATCAAACATATTACCACTACGAAGACCGAGGACGCCGGCAAGTAGTCGAGCTCACAGGTCAGAGATGTTCGTGTGTGTGTGTGTGTGTGTGTGTGTGTATGTACGTGTGCATCAGTGATGAAGATTATGTGAAGAGTGTCTTATCCATCATCAACAGGATAGGTGATCTTCTCTCGCTTTCATTTGATGCAATGTGCAGTGTAGGCGTTTGATCGCAATCTCGATTGACTGCCATTGGTGCTTGCCGCCAACTCAAGTCAATCCATATTCTTTCCACTCACTCTTTAAACTACACACCGACCGCAAAATCTGCGTGCGCATAGGATGCAAGGGAGGAGACAGTGACGAAAGACAGACAGCATATCCTGATTCACTCGTTGTTCGTTAGTTCTTCCATCAGTCTGTGTACAGTCGGCAGCTGACATTCCCACTACACAGTCTTCTTCAAAACCCTCTCGTCTTGTCTATTCTTTTCATCGCTATTGTTTTATTTTGAATATTTTTTTCGGTTTAATGGTTTGTATGCGGTTTTTCTATGTGATGATTTATTGGTGATTTTTTTTGTGGTTTTTGCAAGCTTTGTTGGTGTCTTTTTCTTCCGGAAATTTCTTCTGGTATGTAATTTCTATGTTTTTATGCAGGGAACTTCAATTGTCATAATTTGTTCAGGTTATTTTGTTTAATATATTTAATTTTGTAGTTTTTCTGTAATAGTCAAATGTGTATTTTTTGTTATTTTTTGTAACTCGTGGCGCATTATTTGAATGGATTTTACTTGGCACTTAGGTTTCGCACGTCAAGTTGATTTGGTCACTTTCAGATTAGTTTTAAGAGACATATCAAGTTTGTGTGAATTTGGATACATCATATATCGATGGAATCATGTTTTACTATATTTTAGCAGTATATAATCTATCATGAGATGAGTTTTCTTAGCATCATTACTATGTTAACGTAATGGAAACTCTTTTGCATAAGTTGAGGTTATGAATAATTTTGACTTTCTGAAATACTGTTTCATGTATATATTTACGTTTGAGGTGAAGGGTGATTTAACATAAGTGAAACTGATTCAACACATCGTTCTACCGTACAACATAATCATACGTGATAAATAATGGAATCGAATATGTCATGATTTTATGAGCCTTCTAATTCATGTATTAATGACATGAAATATAGATTTCATTCCGATTTAATAATAATATTGATAATGATAATTCACTTTATTCCAAACAATTTGTGGTACTTTTTGGAATTCTCAGCATAATATATTACAACAACAACAAGATATATGTATGTTTATACTCCTTTAGAACATTTCGAATTGTGTCATTATAAAGAAATTTAAGTAGTATAGAGAACCAGAACATTTTGCATTGTTAATTAAATTATTGAAATGAGATTGTTAACTGGCACAAAGTTGATTTGTGAGTTCTATTCTAACACATTTTTCCTCACATAATATGCCTGCTAGGTAAGGTACAATCGGATTTTTGTAATTGGCTGTACAGAGCGTACAGTTTTATATAGTTTCTTCTTGTCCTTCCTGAGGAGATACAAAGAGACAGCTGTGAATCAAGTGGATGCTCAGTGTCAATTAAAATTACTGTGGCTAGTTGCTTGATAGAATTTTAATGTCTATCAACTACAGTGTTAATCAGTTGGGCCAGAGACACAGTACTCACCCTACTGACGCCTTTCAAAGCCCTAAGCATTATAACATAGTCCTTTTTTAGAAGACCAGGAAAGATCAAAGGGGAACAATAGAGAAGATTAAGTAAAATGCAGGAATTGATAAGTTGTAAAACTAGAAGTTGAGTTATACCAGATAGCCTCAGTTTCTTTATGTAATATGTTAAACGAGAGATTTTTTTACAAGTCAACAGGACCAACAAAGAGCAAAAGTAAAACTCAATCCATGACAGTTAACTCTCTATTTATTTTCTGCAGAAATACCATCAATGCGACAGGTTTCATGAGACTTAAGCAGCTCACACAAGTCTTGTTTACGTCTGAAGTTAACAATCTGATATTTAAAAGGGTTTAACTTGGGACGACTTGAGAGAGACCACTGGTCAATTACAGACAAGAACCCATTTCATTCAGAGCAATCTAAGTGAGAGTTAATTGGAATAGACACCGTCAGGTCATCAGTATACTTAATAAAATTAGTTTCAGCGGAATAAGGTAAATCGTGGAAAAAGAACGAAAACAGAAAAGGAGAAAGTACAGCACCTTGAGGTACACCAGCTTCAGTAAGCATTGAAGTAGAGCGCTTTGCTTTATAGACAGTATACTACTTCCTTTCAGAAGAATAAGAATATAGCCACTTTGTAACCCATGGTTCCGTATGAGCCATGGCAAGCTTATTTGACAAGAGTGGTCAAGGAACAGAGTCAAAGGCTGATGAGTAATCTAGGAAGGCACAATGAACATACTTAGCACCTTTGTCTAGACTACAAACAATAACATGATGCAATACAGTGGCAGCATCGAAAGTACTTCTCCTGTGTTTGTTACCGAATTGTTTTGGATCTCTAAAAATCATCAATGAATTCCTCAGCACAAAGAGAAGTAAATTATCCATTGTCTTCAAAAAAGTGGAAGATATTGCGATGGGTCGAAACTTAGCACCTGATAAAGAAGATAACTTAGGCACAGGTTACAATTTTGGTCTCCTTCCAAGCAACGGGTACAGTGTTTTTAGAAATCGATGCATTGAAGATATCTGTAAAAGGATGACATAAGATATCTGCACATCTAAATACAATACTCGAAACACCATAAGGACCTAAGCTTTGGGATGGATTCAAGGATCTAAGAAATTTAAATACAACATGTATATTAAAGCAGGAAAGCAGCTGTCCATTTGCCCTCGGACATTAGGAAGGATGAAATCAGCCTGCCGCCATATGAACGAGTTGTTTAACTCTCAGACATCCGAATAAGCTTCTTTTATCATCTGTTATCTACCAGTAAGCTCTTTAAATAATTTCCCTATATTGGAAGAGTTCTTACACGATAGAAACTTCTGGTTGTAAATAGTATTCAGACGTGTTTTAGAATTAATTAGGTTTTTAAGTCTTTTAACGCCGGGGTGATCTCTCCTCTTATGCAACCTTTCCTTTTCTCTCCAGAGCCTCTTGAGAAGAGGAGAGGAAAGTCTGTCAAATCTCATGTAGATTGTTTCAGTAGGGCAGCAAATATCGAAACAGAATCTGAGATGGCCTGTAATATTGGTGATAGCGTTGTCTAAAACTTCATCAGCAATTATATTCCAGTCTGTTTCTTTAGGCATGCTTCTCAAACGTAGTATGTTCTCTTGTGAATAGAATCTGTATTGGACTTTCTTGGAAAGCTATCGGAAAGCCTTCTTGTGTAATTTGCTGTACAATTTAGGTAAAACACTTACGATGTAGTGGTCAGAACTTGGCGGTGAAGCTTGTTTACGGGCTTCATATATGCCAGGTTCATTTATAAATACTAAATCTAGGGAATTGTTAAGACCAGTAGACAATTTAAACATATTTTCATGACCCAATGATATCAGAAAACTGCAGCCACATGAGTTTAAACCTCCACAGACTATAGACAAAAAGTTACGCAGAATCGCAGCAGCAAATTCAGTGGATTCATCAGGAACAGTTGACAAATCTGAGAAACTGCAGTCAGATGTGACGTTAACCTTTGTTATCTACATATGTTTGGATCTGCTCAAATGTTAAGGACGACATTTAACGGTAATGCACTGGATTTTTCTTAAGAGAAGCTCAAGCATGCATAGTTGGAGGAGTACCAGTTTGTGTTGATAAATGTTGCTACACCACCACATTTCTTCTTGGAAAAGCTTCGACCTTGTCAAAATAATTTGGAACCATTTAAGCAGACTAAACCGTCGTCGTACAGGTTATGAAGCCATGTCTCCTGTGGTGTTATTATACCTATATTTCGATAAACATTTGTGTGATAAGAGTGACTGAAGGTAATCAATTTTCTTAGGTAACGATCTGCAGTTTGTGCTAAGTATTTCCGGAACGGTCATTTGATCTATGGTCATAAACGTGAGAGCTCTTTGTTGTCCACTGTGGTGCTTTTTCTCAACTCGCCTATCAGCTTGTAAAGCAATAGGTTGTAATGATTTTAAAAACGCGCGACTGTATAATAGGATTAGTTGGTGTAATTGAACGACTAAAACAACACAGAAAGGAGAAATTTGACGCAATACATTCCTTAATAAAATAAGGTAGCCCAAAGTTCAAGTGGACCTTTGTATCACTTCTTGTTATTTTAATAAGAAATAACGCTAGTAGTGGTAAAACGGTGTACATCATACGTAATATATTTGTTTAAATGTTCTCAGGATCCAGGTATTCAATGTTCAATGCAACTGCTTATTCTGGAGGATACCTTCAAAAATGATCGACAATTAATTTAAAAACATCTCGATAATAATATATATCAATATACTCAGGTAACTTTACATGGTAGAAAAATGGTACTTTCTCATGCATACATGAAATATATGTGTAACTTATCATGAAATAATTTGCTGGGAAAAATTACAGCTGTTGTTAGTTAATTCACAACGTAGGAATCATCATCATCTTATATATTGACATGAACAAATGTTATAAATGTTTGGGTTGGAAATTTTCTCTTCCTATGCAGAGAAACAAGTATGCTTGATATTATTAGAATACTATTGAAATTTGAATCTCATATTATCTCAATTTTGATTAACTAAAATATTGTTTCAATTTTACGCTTGTTAAATTGATTCGATCGGGTACACATCAGTTAGTTACCATACATCAAGAGTTTCCTTCATACATTTTCCAAGATTGATTATCTGTAGCCTTGTAGTGGACGT
This sequence comes from Heterobilharzia americana, assembly GCA_944470555.2. Taxonomy (NCBI): domain Eukaryota; kingdom Metazoa; phylum Platyhelminthes; class Trematoda; order Strigeidida; family Schistosomatidae; genus Heterobilharzia; species Heterobilharzia americana. Next base: position 50,025,507 of record OX104128.1, read on the forward strand.
TGCTGATCAGAATGGATATAAGTAGCTTATGTTGAGAGGGAAACGGAAGTCATAGGCAATTACCAGCATTAGGTAGAAATTCTATCAAGAGAAACCCAAGAGACAATATAGGCGTATTAAGAGCAAATCGAGATAGAAGCAGGAGAGGAAATGAAGCACATTGTGCAAATGACTGTCTCATTGGAAAGTATAGAATATTTGATGACTGCTGTACAAGATGTCAGTAATAAGCATTCTTTCCCGGGTCTATTTTGTCGTTTCCTACAATTATTTGCCTCTGGTGACCCCACTGCAGTCATCGCTGTACTCATCAGTTATCCGGTGACCTTCATCAGCTTGTTAATATCCATGGTTTGGGCTGCGTTCACCAGTCGTAGCTCCTGGGCGATTGCATTCGGGACACTTTCGTTGCATTGTGCAGCCAGCAACTGCTCCTGGGAGTCCTCATCCAAAGTGGGAAGTGGTCGTTGAAGTAGTATTGTCAACTTCACAGCCAATACCAGTGGGTCTTTGTCCATTCCAAGTTTCGTGCTCCTGATCTGCTGAGTCACCAGCTCCCTGTCCTCTGGCCTGTCAAACTCCGCCTCCAGTCATCCAACCATTCTTTCCAAAATCTCCTTTCCATCCATGCGTTCCATGCCGTCATATGCCGCCTTCGCTCTACCCCTCAACAATGTGCTAAGCACCACGACTTTCGCTCCTGGACACCAGACACCCACCAGCTCCACGACAGACTCGAAGTCCTTGAGAAAGACCTTGATGTCTCCATCCTCGAAAACTGCAGGTCATGGAATCTTCATCACGTCCAGAAGCAATGACAGAAGTTGTAGGAAACGACAAAATAGACCCGGGAAAGAATGCTTATTACTGACATCTTGTACAGCAGTCATCAAATATTCTATACTTTCCAATGAGACAGTCATTTGCACAATGTGCTTCATTTCCTCTCCTGCTTCTATCTCGATTTGCTCTTAATACGCCTATATTGTCTCTTGGGTTTCTCTTGATAGAATTTCTACCTAATGCTGGTAATTGCCTATGACTTCCGTTTCCCTCTCAACATAAGCTACTTATATCCATTCTGATCAGCAACGCCCACTACAGTGTCAGTACTTTCCCTTTTATATAAGTGGTATAAAAAAGGAAATTATCACAGAAAATTAGACCATGACAATGTACAGAGTGGTCTTATCCATAATAACAGACCGTTCGATAGGATGAAAGGAAACGTTTAAACCTGCAACACTGAACGATTTGAACTGAATATATATAATTATACAGGAGTGGTCTTCTGAATAACAACCCTAGACTTCACCCTTGATGATTGCTCAGTTTCTCGAAAATGGAAAGGAGGGAAAAAATGATAAAGTTCTACTATCCAGTCGAATATGTACAGAAATTAACGGTTAATAACATTTACTGGTGGCCTTGGAAGGTTATACACTTTTCTAGAGAGCTCCTTAATCAATCTGAGTCTCCCAAGTATGATCACCTGGTTTTTCTCTCGAGCGTTCTACATGCTAAGATTGGTTATGAAGGCTTATCAGGGATTTCCAGGCTTACTTGAGGAATGTGGAGGATATTTTCGCAATCTATAACAAGTAGTTAGAAAGCACTCAGGCCCATCGGCCTGTAGATTTCACCAGCCAGATGAGAATGATCTTTAAAATCAGCGGACCATGGTTTGGGTTATTCGGGGCCGAACTCATTAGCGGTGTACCCGGACAAATTCAGCTCACAGGGCTGAATTAGTTCGAATCCTCTGACACATAGCTAGCTGAGCTGCATGCGCTGGTAGTCAGTCAGATATTCTGATAAGTTTGGCCTCAGACAAGCAAAACCACAGTGCGTTGTTTAGATTGGTTTAATCTGTCTGGTGAAAACTGGAGATCAGCTTTACTGGGTTCACACTACTCAACTTGTTCTGTAGTATATTAATTCCAATCTGATGTTTAGAGATGAATTGAGTGAATTAAGAAGTGAGTGTGCACAGAATGGTGAGGATTTTAAAGATGTTGAATAGTCATTCTTTAATTGGAAATGCTATTTACAAGCTGATAAGATTCTGTAAAGTTGTGACATCTTTAAGTAATCAGAATGTACAAAAAATGGATTATTCATTTGTTTGACTTGATCATGATATGAGATTACTTAACAACTAACAACATTTTTACAACTAATAGGCTGGTTGAATTTGTGAAAATAGAAAAAGTTTTTAGCTCAGGATGAGGATAAAAATAGTTTAGTATCCTCCGAGCTTTGTGGATTGTTCCTAATGGTCTCATCACGAGGTTAACTGAATTCATCAGCACTCACCTAATAGAGAAGTGAAGTATTCTAAACTGAATGAATGTTTATGTACACTTTTGTCAACCTCAAGCATTATTGACTTATCCTTTTTTTCTACCGGAGGTTGTTATTACCTTTTAACCCATGCTGTTGACCTACCGTCTAACTGTTGATTTTCAATTAACTGATCTCTTCTTAGTAGTTCACTCTATTGGGTTGATGTTCAGCTGTCTTTTGTTTGAAATTTGACTGAACTACCATGTTTTCAAGATTTCTTTTACAGCTTTTGAACTTCGTGTTTACGTACTTTCCACATTGTCTCAATCAAAGTAAGGATTATGCTCATGTGTATGCTTGACAGGAAAGTAAGTTTCACATATAGAAATATCAGTACGGTAAGTGTCGAGAATTTCTGACAGAGTACAAGTTTTGATTATGAAGTATAAACAGGAAATTTGGGCCGGAAGAGCGTATTAAGAATGTAAAGTGCTTGTCTTAAAAACCACTATTATTGAAATCAGACGTTATACAGTTTCGCACATCTCAAAAAGATGTTTTTGAAGCTATTGAAGAAGAGTTTTCTGAATTAGCCTGATAGCAACCGTCGGCTTCTGTTGCTCACTTCAATATTTCCGTAATACGCCTATTGAATTCTGCAGATACACAAATATTATACTGTAAAATTTCAGAAACACTGGTCACACTTGTTACAAGTAAGCAACTAGTGACCTACTCAAAATGCGATTATCATGTATTTGCAACTGCCTGCATGACTGCCAGCCTGATGATGAACAGAAGTATTTTACAAAACATACATTTAATTTATTTAGCCTCTATCCTTTCCTTATTTCCAATGTTTAAGCTCTCAGATAGCTTTATACCACCCATTTATATCTGATGGATTGTTTGATTTTTCTTCGATCTAAGCGTTTGTTTTTCCAGGGATTTCTTCATATTTTGTGATACTTTAGTCAGATATTGTGAAGTCTTCACTGTTTTTTAAACTTCCGATTAAGTCACATAAATTAGCAAAAGTCTTAGATCACACTTCGGGAGGTTTTTATTTGCTTGACATTTTGCACTGATTAATTATATAGTTTAATTATGGTACATTTTATTGTATAAATAAAATAACCATTGTAATTTCAAACAGTTTATTGGCTGATGAAAAGGTATGAAATCAGATATACTCATTTTATTCTGTAAATAGTTTTATTCTTGCTTTATTCAAATTATATTTAAGTTCTTAAGTAACATCTATGGTTGTGACATAATAGTTCCTTTTAAACTGTCACTTTTATCTCCGTTACCGTCTATCACAAACATTAGGAATTAGAAAAAGGGGTTGATAAGCTAGAATGTAATAGTCTGGTTGTAAAAAGAACTTAGTTTTTGGAAAAAGTATATGTGAAAATATCATTAATCTCAGTCACATTTTATTCAGCATCTATTCAAGATGAAGCCTGAGATGTTGTTATGAAAAAAGAGGGGACACGATGTTACGAAATTCGTTATAATGTAGAGGTATCGAGAAAGTGTTGTCACATTTTCCCCAAGGATGGAATCAATTGTGGACAGTTCAATCTATAGGACTGGTGGTTAGAAATCAAGAGCACAGGGATTTTTGAAACAAAATCACTCGGTCAAGCATTGGAATATTTAGTCATTAAAACAAGCTGTAAATACAAAGTTTCAATTTATTAATAGATCATGAGTTGCTTTTAAAATTAATCTGTCTGACGAATCATTATTATCTGAATTCCAGGTCAAGTTCACAAATATTTATTTGAGTATAGTGATTACTAATAAACGGTGCCTAGTAGTTGAAACAAGAACACATTTTTCGTCAAGTATGATGAAATTATTGGTAATATTGACGAATCCATACAGGAAGAGACCAATATACCAGTAGTGACCTGTCAGTTCGACCCGGACGACGATAGGAATCTTTATGGTATGGAAGTACACTTAGCAACCTTGAGCGCACCTAATGCTTGAGGCCCTATAATACTACTAAGATGCCCGAATTACAGTAGGTGGGGTTCAAACCCGTACCGCACTGGCTGGAAGTCAGCTCTGTGAACCAATGAGCTACAGCTCCACTGCGTAATATGTACAGATTATTTTATAGACCATAGTTGCAAAACCAAAGTCTAAACACCTGGATGCACCGTATTCTTCATCATTTAGATCAGCAAAATTGGTCAGCAAGGAGTATTGAATCTAGGCTTTATCAATGACAAACGTAAAATTTGCCAATGATGATGAAAACAGCATGACACTCTAAGTTTTAACATCCTAAGCTAATTGCTCATCACCCTTGACTTTGACAAGAGTACTCATTTGTGAACCATTCTAGAGTTAGGCAAAAGATTTCCAGTAAATGAAGCATTTTATTTGGCTTCGTTACCGAATCTCTCCTAAACCAGAAACTTAGATATGAGTAGCAATACACGACAACTGTCCAAACCGAAGCAGTGAAAACAGATTCGATAATTCACAGTCAGGCTCTAGGAATAAAATCTTTTGGTTTGGAAGCAATAAAACATTTAACGAAGTGCAGACATTTTGATTATACGGTATAAAATAGGAAAATGTAAATCTGGTTTGTTAATTGTGTATTACGGAAACCCGTCAGCTTAAATTATGATAATTTCGCGAACCCTTCTACGTCGCTTTGTTCAGTCAGTTACTCTTCATTTATTCTAAGCATAGTATGATCGCATAAAATGTCCTCTAGAGACATTAATCGATATCTTTCAGTGATCCACAAAAGTCCTCTTTATTTGTAGCGTATTAGCACTCTCAGATTTCATTGAATAATGCAAACAGTCACTGGGATTCATTCAAATCACACTGGAGTAATTCAGTTTGGAGGTTTATGGGGACTCGTATTGATTTCAAGGTGGCATACATCATAGAGTGACATCAGCTGGAAAACCGTTGCAGCTTTATTGGAGCACTTAATAATTGTTTCTTTCTAGTATGGGACTCCTGAGAAGTGCGCACTTATGATGCTACGCTCAAGGTGTTCAGGTTCCGCCACTAGCTTAATGCCAACATGCTGGCCTGCTGAACCCGAAGGTTTTGGGCCATAGGTGGGCACACCTAAGGAGTTTCATCCCAGAAATGGGCAGTTGTTCAGTGCTCCCAGGTTCCCTACGGCTCTTGAACTGATGTTAGTCCATGATGAATACCGGCTGGTAACACTAAAGTGGTGAGTATGCAACGAAAATAAGCAACTATTTGCCACCATGGTATACATTAATAAAACGTATCCTAACCTACAGACGAAAACCAACAAGTTGTCAGAAGAGGCAGGGCAGTGAAGATGGGACTTCAAGTGAATATAGAGAAGACAGAGGTGATGAAGATACCCCACCAACAACAAGCTCCAATCACCATTAACGGGGGAAAATTAAAGGAAGTAGCCTCCTTCACCTATCTTTGCAGCACTGTGTCAACTAGAGGTGGCGGCACATACGAGGATGTAAAAGTCACAGAATCGGAAAAGCAAGACAGGCGTTCATTAGCCTGAAACCAGTGTGGAGATCTTCTACACTGCAATCAGAATGTGGAACAAGATCCGCATTTTCAACACCAACGTCAAGTAAGTCAGTGCTTCTATGTGATGGTTGAGAGACTTGGTGCGTTACGAAAGGGATTTCCAACAAACTACAGATATTCATCCACAACTGCCTACGCTGGCTCGATACTAAAGCTCAGATGGCCAAAAATAATAAGCAACAAAGAACTCTGGCTGACAACGAACCAACCAAAAACCTATCACTCAACAAATATGCACTGGAAGGAAGTGGAGATGGATTGGATTAGGCATGCACTGAAAAGATCTTTGGGGAGACATCACAGGCCAGGCCGTCGAATGGAACCCAGATGTGAAACGACAAGTTGGGCGTCCGAGGAGAGGGTGACATGGAGGAGATGGTGTGAGGAAGAAATGAAAGCTTTTGGGCAGTCGTGGAGTCAGGTTCAAAAGATTGCAGATAAGAGAGTGGAATGGAGACGTGCTACTGAAGCTCTATATTCCACTAGGAACCCAAGGGACAAATAATAATAAATAATCTACCCATAAAAAAAGCTTAAATCCTTCGTAGGCCAAATTTATGGGAAATAAATAAGAATTAATTTAGCAGCAGCAACAACAACAATAAAAGAGAAATGACGTTCCTGGACAAACAGCCCACAAACATATTTTATATTCTCAAAGTTATCCGAAATACAAAGAAGAGATTTTGACTTTCCCCTATTCAGGTGGAAAAATCCTAAATTTTTTCTCTTTTCTTCATTGGATTAAATCCAATTTTACAAACGAAATTTACCATACAGTCAAATAATTTACTGCAAAAATCAACTTAGGCATAAATTTATATGGAAGAAATATATATGAACAAACAAGTTTCAAAAAATATACTACTCAGATAATTCAATTAATGTGTTTAAATGATTGATTAACCTATATCGTCATTCTACTGCAAATATTAAAGGTTGATCTGATTATAAACAGTATAGTGGATAATCCTATAGTGCATCTAAATGCTTCCTCTGTTTTCAAGGACTATCCATACCTATTTCAGTAGTATGCTCGTAAAGGTAATCAGGTAATATAGGTATTGGCCTTCTCGTTCATTTTATGTGTGTGAGTGTATGGGTTTACTTCCCTTTGTCGTTTTGTTTACTAGCTCTAATTCATTCCTCTAACATGCCTGGTTATTTTTGATTTCTGCTTTCTCAGTTTTTTATATTTTCCGTTTTTTTCTTTTTTTAAGGATAAATACTTATATATTTTGAGGTCAAAAAGGATTTTTATGAGGTGACAAATGAACTATGAAAATTTAATTATTGTGCCGTAACTATTGTTGTGATTATTATTTCTATCAGTGTCTTGTTAATGCCATCTCCAGGACTTTGTTGTAACGTGTATGCTGTGTGTGCGTATGTATGGGTGTGTGTGTGTGGCAGTTTGTTTGACAAACTATTTATCATTCAATCAAATTTCTCATATCATGGTTCATGGGAGATGATATATTCTGAATAAGGTGATAGATTCATTTTCGTTACGTTTTGTCATCTGTATGCCAGAAGACATATCAATTTTTCTACCGGGAATTGAATCTAACTACCATTTCTTCAACGTGTTGTCTAATAGGTTAACTGATCATCTAACCACTAATATTTCTATTTGAGATAAGGATTGTTTTCATGCATTTACTACTAGCTGAACGAGAAAATGTCAGTACTAAGTTCCTTGTGAAGAGTTATGGACTGTGTAATTCCTTTCAGACTCTATTCCATACACCGGACAAAGAGTATGATTTGTTTAATTGATTTCTAAGTATGAGGAAGCTGGAAAAGTAGTTGACTTCTTCAGTTTTAACTCTAAAAAAACCTTCTTTAAAGATTACGTAGACATTCTACAAACAAAAGCCTAATGAATATCAGTGTTTTTTAATTAAAATTGAAGTGCATTAACAACTACGTGTAACAACTGATTCCTTTAACAAAGTTGGACTGCATAGCTAGAACATTGTTTATGCTATAAGATGATTTCATTAAGTTCCATTGGTTCTTAGTTTCACTTCACTTATCAAGGGTTTTATCTGAATGCCATGTGAATTCGTGATACTTTGTTATCTGTTCATTATATTTACACTGGCTACTTGGCCAGGACTCCTCATTTCGATTCAAGTCAAGATGAATTAGAGAGCGAGAACATTGTACTGATTATCGATTTGACTGTTTGAGTGAGGTAGCCGTAATTTCGCAAACTTGTATTATTGACAGAATGTAATGATTGCAGGTGAAATGAAAATCTGAGTCAGTCACCAACAAGAACTTCATTTCACCTTCAGTCACTCAATTTCACTAACATATAATTCACTTTGAGAGGTGTTCATTCTTTGATTCTATATAGAAAAGACGTTTAACTTACGACAACTCTCTTTCTAATATCGTTGTTGAAAGTCGGACAAAAGCATTCATATTTAGTAACGATGAACTACAGACAAACGGATAACATTAGTGAACTCTATAAAACGAAGTTACTGAATAAATAGAACCATTTTAAAGATAATCAAAAACACGAGAAAATAAGCCTATGAAAGTCAACTAATGTACAATATTAGGAAAGGAAAATGAGAAAATGATATGAAATTAATTCAATAAGTTATTGCTGGGTCGACATTAAGGCTAACAAGTTTACACAACGTTTAAAATACGAGGATCAGAATGTAATTTACAAAGTGTTAGTGGCTTTTTCTTCTTAACAGACGGTAGAAATTACTTTGAGGGAGTTCATACGGTGAGGTTATATGTCAGCATAGAATGAAGTGTTCAATAAGGCAGCTGATGACATTACCTCTTTTCCCTTTAACTATTCAAGGTGAACCGTGTTTCAGCCATTGACAGCAGTTATGGTTAGTGTACTTTGTTTCACAAGAACAAGTGAACCGGTAGATATAAATTGAGTTGGTTAAAAGTAACATTTTGTCATCATCTTGTTAATGGATTTGCTGTTTTCTGAGTATTTTGATTCTTAGACTAGTTATGAAGAACGTCTTCCTCAGAGATACTGAATGACAATGTTCAATCAGTTACGGCGTCATTTTGAATTACAGATTCATGTAAAGGATGTTTTTGAGAACGGTGATAGGTGCTGTCTTCTAAGCTTTTCTCTTATGTTAGAATTCACAAATCTGAGTGAATACTGTGTCTGTGGTACAATTACTCCGACATTTGGAACAGGTGTGAGATCATTTTCATTCTGCATGCATTGAGCATTGATTCGATAACTAGGAGCTCATCAATCAATCTATTTCTCCTCCTAGCTACACTAGATTTTACAACTGTCACCCTATATCACCATATAATGTTGTAATGGGAGATTGATTATCAAGTCTATTATAACAAAATCAACAATTAGTATGCTCAACATTAGTAATTCAACGTGTATTCCGAACATTCAGAAGAATCTCCCGCTGTGGATAATAAACTAGAAAGAATCTGTCGGACTATAAAAATGAAGTCTAAAAAGTGACTGACCACCTGCTTAGGGTGATATTCAATGGATCTGTATTTTTTGTTTAAAATGTCATCTAGTGAATAGTTTTGTATCAAGCTATGCTTTATTAAATCACCATGGAATGAAGTAGTAGATCTTCAGTTCTGGGCATTTAAGCAGATAAACTGAGTTCATGGACAACCAATGAACGAATTATTATTACTAAAAACATAGCATTTTCTGTGACCAGTGGACAAAGCGAACTGTACATGAGGACAGATATTCAACTATGGCACTAGATGAAGGTAGAGCTATATTCGCTAACTGATAGAAGTAGAAAAATGTTTACCACTAAAGTTAGGCTTAATCGCTCATTGGTGAAGTGTTCACCGCTGTATCTAGAGGTTTTGGATTCGATCCATGGTGGGGTCGTAGGTGTGTACTACTGTGGAGACCCATACTAAGATGGAAGAGTTATGTAGTCCTTCCAGGTTTTCAGTTTTTCTCTAACTGATGTTGGTCTCTGGTGAATACTAGCTTGAAATCAATAAATTCCCAGAAACTTTAATATCGAATCAACCTAGAGATCATTAGTGACTACCTTCGAAAGGTGATGCCCGAAGCTCTAATGAGAAGTGGTGACCAGTGAGGATATGAGGATAGTTACTCAGCGATGACAATGGATGGAGATCACAGTATATCGTGAACTGACAGAAGTAGAAAACATGGATCACTGCATTACAACCCAGTGGCTCAGTGGTAAAGTGCTGGTGATGGAACCTAAGGTCCTGGGTCCAACCCTCAATGAGCAGAGTCATAGGTGTGCAATGTTGAGGAATTTCATTCTGAAACAAAACAGCTGTGCAGTACTCTCAGGTCTCCAATATTTCTCCAACTGATGTTAGTCCATAATGAACACCTACTTGAAACATGTCTTAGTTTTCTACCGTTGTTTTGTAATTAGTGAAATCACCTAAACGAAATCTCAGACCTGAAAATCATTATAAATGGCAAGAAAATTAGTAGTCTTTTTTAAAATTAATGTGAATAAATGAAATAAATAAATAAAATATTGCATTTTCTCCTGAATAGACAACCTTTTCCTTTGGTACATTTGATTTTACCAAGCCAAGAAAGACTGTTTCTATTTAGAGTAGAAAAAAGGTTAAATATTGAAAATTGAGAAAAAAAACAAAGTATAAACAAAATCGTTACTCATTTTTAAATAACACGAAAATAACTAATTTAACTTTTCTCAGAAAAGATTTCACAAGTAGATGTATAGATAAATTATGATGGAAAATAGCTCAATATTGAATCGGATAGGAAGTGGGAAACATGAATCTGAGGTAAGTGTCATTCGTTGTCTAATTTTATTCTTTTTAAACGTCGTTCTAACTTATAACTAGATTGATAACATTATTGTATAGCTCAATCGTTTCAACAGCTCTCGGTTCATGCCTCATCCATCTACGCATGATCTTTACTTTGGAAGTGATTACACATTCAGTGAAATCCATCATTGTGCATTATCTCATTATATGTGCTTGAAATTGATTATGTCATCTGTATAAATTATGGTGCATTGTGGTCAGGTTGTTTGGTTGAGAGAACCCATTGTGTGAGTGGAATGAGTATACGAGACTCGGCGAGTGTACTGGATGCAAGGTTAGGGTTGAGACTAAATCGACAGAATCATGTCCTTAAGACAGCCGCAACCAGCCAAAGTTGGTAAAACTCAGATACGATGAGAAAGAAGGGTTTTTTCATTCCGTTTAAATCCACAAAAATTACTCATTTTGTAAAAGTTTTTGAAATTGCTTACCTACACACCTCTTGACGTAGGTATAAGCTATCAGTAGCATTCCTATAAGTCGAACAAGAACACATCGTATCCCTTGAACACCAAATTCCAAGAATCTGCAGCACTGGCAGCTTAATAGAAGAAAAACTCACGCTTCTCAGAAGGGTTCTGACTAGAAATGGATATCCAGCAAGATTTGTGGACAAGAAGCTAATACCCAAACCACAAAGAGAGATACACACTTCCGTACTACAGAAGATACTATGCACGAGTCTTGACTTCAAAGGTGACGTTGCTACTAATATCTTGAAAAGAATTTCAAACTCGTTAGTGAAAACCTTCTTTGTGTCGACGTTGGGGATTGTTTTCTCCAGTCATCCCGTGTTTCCTGGTAGCTCGAAGATTAAGCTTCTGCATCTGACCACTTCCTTATGTGTTTATTAATTCACCAGCTCCTGTGGACCTATGTATTTTGGTCGTGTGATGCTCATTCCTTTCAAACGGGTTAGACAGTATGACCATACATGGTTGTAAAGAAGTGCGAATAGATAAATCAGGAGTGTAATAAGTGAATACATTGTCAACACAGATTACAGGATCATGACTGATTCGGCGTTTGCACTCATTTACAGGGGGAAAAATTTTTACCAAAATGGTTCACTTAAGACTTCTTTGTACTCCAAAAGCTCTTACCATATGCATATGCTCAAATGAAACTTACTTGTTCAACCTTTGTTGCTATCTTGGACTGATTATACGGCTAACAATATTTCAACGTCTTTGTCTCTCTTATTATTCACAACTGTTTGTATTTTATGGTACATTTCAATAACTCCATATGGTCTTTATTGTGTTTCTTTGCTAACCTTTAAAATTATTTTTACATATTATGCAACTTTAAATTCTATCCGGTAAGTAATGTTGGTTTCTATTCTGTTTTATGATTAATTTTCATCTTGCATCATACTTGTGAATTTTTAGTCTTTATTCAACTTGATCTTTCTTACTAGGTTCAATTAAAATAATCCTTGTAACTTTGCAATGTAGTTAGACAAAAATGCATAAATTACAATTGTACAGCTATAGAGAATGAAATCGCTGAAAAAAGATATCTTCACTGAACTTCTTGCATTTCTAAGCTGCGATTATCATCTACCTTGGGAATTAATTACTACTGGTCTGCTTCGTTGAATAGTATTACATAGTATCGCAGATATTCTGCTAAAGAGATTATGCAAGAATTTACAAAATTTGTGTTGGCAACAATGTTAACGCTAAAAGGAAAAATGAGAAAAAACAGCACAAAATACTTGTGAAACATTATTATTTACTGGATAACGTTTCGGACACAATTTATTGTCCGTTTTTCATACTATACATTGAATTAAGGTATCGATGGAGGAAATCACACTAGGAGTACGATTGTGCGGGACATCTACAGTTTTCAAATTTCAAAACAAATTATATAAACAAACTGATGTTGCCGTAGGATCACCAATATTCCCTAACGTCCCAGACATATTTATGGATGGTCCTTCAAACATGTAGTCCTACTCCGAAAATATGTTTCCGATGTGTAGATGATATGATATGTTTACAGTACTGGGATGGGAACACATCAATAGGTTGAGAATATTTGTAGCTCAGGTGGATGGTCTTGGCCCATATAAATTCAATAGTGAATGCAATCCAATTTATCTGTGATGAAGGTGAGCTAGCAGTAATGGATTGCAAGATTAAATGAAAACAAGATGGAAGTTTAGAGCCTAGTGTCTATGGGAAACTTTCCCATTCAAATCGCTACTTAGACTTCAAATCATACCCTATCTCGGTTAAAGTAAGCTTAGTTGAATGCCTAAGTGATAAGGTTGAGAAGGTTACTGGTAGGCCAGACGATCTAGGACAAGAAATTAGACACATCAAGAATACCCCATGTCTCAATAATTAACCACCAAAATTTATAAATAAATTCATAAGAAATCGAAACAAAAATGTTAGCAGTGGTAGTAGAAGTAGTAGTAATGCAGGTGTTATTAATAATAATTCTACTACTAATAGTAATAATGGTGACAGGGTTGAGAGAGAATTCACAGCCTCTGCTGTGTTACCATACAAGGAAGGCACCTCAGAAGCATCATAAAGAATTCTGAATAATGCTGGGATTAAAGTGGCATTTAAACTAACAAACTCACTTAGAAACAAGCTTTACAGGTTAAAATATCCTATTGATGCACTTCAGCAAAATAATTTGGGGTACCAAGTCCCTTGCAATGAATACGTGGTCAGAAACATGGGTCATAGAAGCCAACCAGGGTCAATTGGAATAACAGAGCACAAAAACTTCGCAAAATGAAGATAAGTAGATCCTAATAAGATAAGGAATTCAGCAAAAAACTCGCCTATAGCTCTGTACGCAACTACACTCAATCCCACAGTGGGGTGGGATAGCGTGACAGTATTAAAAACTAACCAGTTGGGTAAAGGGAGAGATTGGTAACTAAATCTTTATCATTCGACTTTCTGAAATAGCTGTAGCTTGGCAGACTAGTATTCATACTGGGTGATAATTGAAGGTGGAATGAAAATTTGGACGGCAGCCGGACTCGAAACAGAGACTGCTGGGGTTTCGACCCGATGCTCTACCGACTTAGCTACGAGGTTTTTGTTTATAGAATAAACACTAAAATACATGCAATAGAAATGATTTTACATCTGTCCCAGTTATTTGGAAAATGTCGTCACAAAGAAAGACTATATAAACTCTGTCTTGAAGTTGTTGAGTTACCTGATATGAAGATGGACAACAGATTGTGTCCGAGACGTTATCCAGTAAACGATACTGTTTCACTGTGTGACATTTCTAATAAACATACTAAAATGGAATCACAATCTACCACACAGCCTAAGTATTACTCCTATATTAATGAAAAAACGTATGTTTTTTAACCTTCTTTAACTTCAAAACAGAATGAAAATGGTTTCTTTTAAATCAGAAAGTAAAAAAACAATTTTATTGTGAATTGATTGCCATCCCGGTTTGTTAGTTTCCATTTTATCTTTTATTACAACAGCTAAGTTTGTCCACCTTCATAGCTTGTTTTATTCAACGAAGTTTGTAAGAATTATTGCCATTGCTGTTACTAACGTGAAAATACTCTAGAGACTTAATGCAAGAAATTAAAGTTAAGAATTGTGATATATATCTTTAGGAAAATTGTTTATTCTCTGGAATTATTTAATATAATTTATTTAACTATTTATTTAATGGTATGCTTTAATTTATATTTTGTTGTTTTATTTTGGATTCATTTATAAAACATAATACTAATCAACAGAGAAGTAATTGGGGTCAACTCAAAACTAGAAAGATTCGGAAAAGAAGCTTGAAAGTAGATTTTCGCCAAAATGTATTACATCATTTTTGACTATGAGTTAGTCATGGTTCGGTTGACTTGCACTATTGATACTGGGTGATAATTGAAGGCGAAATGAAAATCTGCACTGTGGAAAGATTAGAACCAGGGACTTTTAGGCTACTGGTTAGGTGCTGTACCAACTACTCTACGAAAACTTGGCGACTGAAGTAAAATTAAAATATAGCTTATAGGTGGGTATTGTAGCTCAGTTGACAGATCACCGGGCCGGTAACCTAGAAGTCTCTGGTTCGAATCCTGTCGTGGCCAAGATTCTTACCTCACCTCCAGTCATTACCCAGTACCTATGTTCACTGAATGTTCAATTAAACAAATCTAGAAGACATACGTGTACATGATTCGGAGGGTCCTGAGTTCATTCTCCATGTAGGAATAAGGGTACGTACTGGCTAGGAATCCAGTGCTTGACGGAAACATCTTAAGTGACAGATTCAGTTTTCAGTAGTGGTTCATTTTATTTCGATTTATCGTGGTAACTTTATTCAAACGGATTTATTTCGTAAATGCTAATCAGTTCAACAATTAAAGTAAACAAGCTGAGTTATTAATGTTTTACCTGAAATTCAAAGACTTGCTAAACTGCCAAGTGAACAATCTCCTTTTATCCAAGGTTCAATGATGAATACCCAACGAGTTATTGAGAAAAGAACACATCTTACATGAGTGTTCATCATGGACCGATATTATTTGGAGAACCATTGAAAACAGAAGAACTGGATAGCTCCTTTTTTTCTAGTATGGGGTTCTTCAGCTTTGTGCACCCAGGACCTTTAAGTTTCATGGTGAACACATTGTCATTCAGTCACTGAACCGGAGTTCAGTGCTTCAAATCTTAATTGTGTGATTTTCTATAAATTGTCTAAAGTTAGTTTAATTAGACACATTTTTTGTAATTTACATGTTATTTGATTATCACTTAATTAGGTAAGGACAGAAGTGTACGAAGTATTTTATTTCATCAGTTCTTTAGATATACCTTTAAACTACTTATTCCTTCATATTTTTAGCGCAATATATTCTTTTTCAGCTCTAAAATATGAACCTGAAAGGCATATAATACATCAGCTCAAGCTGAAGTCGTCATGAATTTAACTATTCTAATTTAGGGTAGAACATAACCGACAAATAAAGAGGATAATTGGAAATATTTACTTATCCTAGCTAACTGCATAAACTGTCATCTTTCATTGCAAATTATCCTGTCTAGTGAAATGAAGACTCACTTAGTTGTCAATATCGTATCATTATGAAGTATCCCCAGTACAGTTAGTTCGGTAACACTTTTCTCACCCCAGATTTTTAACCAACCATGTTCCAATAAGCTTATCAACATTATTAGTCTCTGATTTCAGAGACATTCAGAATTTAAGTTCAGTACAGCTGAAACAGCTTTCTTTTCAAATAAATGGAAGTAGATTTGAAATGTTTTTTATTGTCGTTTGACTAATGTACTCTTACATAAGCATTTAACACACCGGAAGAATAATGATGAAAACTTTTGTTTTAATTCATCATTCATTTAAACTGTTTTTTGCATTTTTTTAAAGGACACAATGAAGACTACTTTTTCTGCTATTTCCGTCTCGTTTATCGTCTAACTGGTGCCGTAAACCTTTCACAGGATGCTAAGGAGAATGAAAGAATCAGGATTTCGCTGAAAAATGGTACCCATCTATTCGCTTGAATCAGATGATTGTTGATTGGTAATTCAAGATGAAGCGAGAGCTCTGACCATGATCGGATTCGAACCAGCGACCACTGTGTTTCCAGCCCGATGCTCTACTAACCTAGCTACAAGGTCCGACTGCTAACCACATTTTTATTTCACTTCAATCACTATGGGTATAAATGTTTGTCAACCGAATAAACTGTCAACTCTTTAAAAATCTCTGCTCGTGTTAAACCACTTTAACAGAGTCCTCATTATTATATGATACAATCATCAGTCAGGATATAATAAAATACAACAGTACACTGGCCAGCAGCATATATTGTATGGTATGGTATTCCATGCCATTGACCTGCATCGTATTGTTGGATCCAACCAAAGTTTGCAAGATCTCATGAACAGTTACTGAAAGAGAAGCAGCCATGCAGAGAATCCCAAGTTCTGAAAGTGTTTTCTACAGATGTTAGGTGAGTAAGAACAATAGCTTCCCAGCTCTAAAGGAAGAGCTCCTGACTCAGTTTCTGAAATTTACATATACCTATTGCGGAAACTGATTGTGAATTTGACATGAAAAATGATAAATGCAATGGAAAAACACGAAATATGTATACAGAAACCTACAAGTAGCTTAATAGTATGAGGAACAAGTTCAAAATTTACATGAAGTAGACAGAATTACTCTGTGTTAGTTGGTTGGAGACAATCTATAGGAAACCCTAAACCTAGGTTTCATGGATGAAACCTTAGGAATTGGCAACATGAAACTGCTTGTTTTCCAGTGATTAGTCAGTGTATACTTAATTAGTGTTTAGGTGAAGTAATGGGGCAGTCACTTCTGATCATTAATCCTACAGAAACGTTGCTAACATTCAGTTAACTGGTGTCAAATAAGCTCTCTCAATAATTATACTTCCAACTCCTCTTTTTTGCATTTATTTCCCTTTGGTAGACATTTTTCAAGACTTGAACTGACTGCTAATGTTTTCTAGTTTTCATGCTGTACAACCCTGGCTGAAGATTAGCATCGGTCTTCATTATTTCTTCTTGACGCAAGCAGACCTATTAATATATCAAAACAAATTTGACACTGAAAAATTGTGTATTCATTTTTTCGGTTAACCTCTACAAGTGAGATTTCTGAATTGTTCGACAGTTATATGATTGCGTAAGAACTAGAAAATTTATGAAAGCTTACTAATTTCACTTCCCTCTACTATAGCTGTAAGAGTAGGTGTCCTGTTTTCATTTTTAGTCAGGGTTAAAGACACAAATTTAGGTGTCCCAAACTTGCATTTTGAGCACCTTTCACTAGTTGTAGTCATAAATGGCTGTGTAGGTGAATCTTATTACAAACCTTAACCGTTTGGATCTAGCTGACTTCAGCTATACTACATTCGACGTTCGCAAGTAGTAGAATCTAATTTGTTCCACTTGGAACTTTTCAGGTGAATTGACTTTCTAAAACAAGGTATTCAGCGAATAAGACTCTTTACAAAGAATTTATTCTCAAGCTGTACATTCATATATATATATATATATATATATATATATATATATATATATATATATGAATTTACAGCTTGAGAATAAATTCTTTGTAAAGAGTCTTCTTCGCTGAATATCTTGTTTTTAATGCCACAATGGGAATTTACTTTCTGTCAAGTGAGTGCTGGTGTTTCTTATTAGACTCAAGTCTGTATTTATCACTTCAAACTTTAAAATAATATCCTTTGAGAATTGGAGATTACTCTCCTCTTGGTTAGTGTTCTCTGATGCTGAAGTTGTTAGTTTGGATGATAATAAAGTTGACTGTATTCACCATATTCTCAGGTAACAAGTAACGGCTTTGAAAGGCAGTTTTGTGCAGGATAAGAAAGAAACCTTGGTTAGGCCTGATCGAGATAATTTCTACAGTAACCAACAAAACATACAAGCATTCATTTACCACCATGGCTAAAATGACATCTAGTGACTAACCTCTAATCCAGTATAAAGATGCTTCATGCCAAAGCAAAACTGAATGAAACGCTCTTAGGCTTAATAAATGGAAGTGGCTAACATCATAAACAACAAATGCACGGATGACAAGATTATCTCTTCACAGCTTACTTTACTTACTGACTGTTGCATTAAAACAGTTTCGTGATACATTCTCAAAGTAAAACGTTTAGTGAAATCATTTTAGAGGCCTAAATAAGTTACCGTTTATCACCTTTTTTATAACATTTAAAGCATAGACAGAAATTAAAGATTAAAGATATTTTTAGTAGGTCAATTAAGTTTTCTCATAAACTTTCAACTAACTGCTCCATTGAACACTGAACTTTGAAAACGAAACAGGTGGTTACTTCTTCCCATGATTTGATTGACATCTCAATATTATTTCCATTATTATAAGTATAATCATTATAATCATTACTATTACTATTAATTGTAGTGTTCATCAAACTTTCATTTAAAAAGTGTTTATTATTGCAAATATTACTAAGTAGACACCAGCGTTATTCGATGTTGAAGTGAGATACTACTCAGTTTGCTAAAAAGTAGCAAGTGAAACAGTATTTTCAACTCAGAAATGATTCCACTGTTGTATATTTTCAAGAAGAATAGATAGTACGCCAACTTTAACAATATACATACCTCAAAACTACTAGTAAATTCAGTCATACTTAACAGTTTTCCCACAATAAAAGGATATGAACTTAAAACGTTGAATTCTATTTGGAGGTTTGTGGAGGTTTTTTACTTGATTTTAGGTTCGAATTCACCATGGACTGACATCAGTCGGAGGAACGTTGTGAAACTGGGAACACTGGATAGCTGTTTCGTTCTCGTATGGGACTCCTCAGTAGTGCACATCCATGATCCTGCCAGGGATTGAATCCAGGCCCTCCAGGTTCCGTGACCAGCACCAAACCATTGAGCCGCTGGACCGGAATCCAGTGGCCATAGAACTTGAAGGCCCTGGGTTCGACCCCCGGCGGGGTCATGGGTGGGTAATACTGAGGAGACCCACGCTAGGACGAAACAGCTGTCCAGTGCTCCCAGGTCTCCAGTATTCCTCCAACTTTTATCAGTTCATGATAAATTCCAATTTAAACACTGAAGTTTAACGATACAACGGATTTTAGCAAACAATATGAGTGAGAACTTGTATATGTTGTGTTGACAATAAGCAAATTAAATCACCTGAACCCATAAACGTTGGTAGTAGACTTTCAAGTTCGTCGATCATGAAACATATCGTTGGGATAGGTCACAGGAGTGACATGACTACTTCCTTCATACCTATTTGCAAAACGTGTTGTTGAGGCCTTTGCTATTAGGAAGTTCAAACTACTTTTGTGTTAAATCTCTCTTGGTGAATTCAACTATGAAAACCAAGTTCAATGTACCACTGTTTTCACTCTGTTGATTTTCTTTTTTATCCGGCCTTTATTTCAACCTTCCTACTTGACCGCCTTTCATTTTCTCACCGCTTTTCTTTATGGATTTCTATACAAATACCTATGAAAGGGACGTGTGTGATGGTTTGAAATGTGTTGCGCAAATACATTACACAGTTCAGAAAATTGCGTCTTCTTTTCGTTTTGTCGAATAGCATCTTGGTCATACAAACCTCACTAGATGGGATTACTCCCATATTTGTTACCTAAATGATGAGCAAACCAAATGATCCAGTGCTTCAGTTCAGCCTGCATATTGTCACTTGAGCCTGAAATCTTAATAAAGTCAAATGAGAAGATGGGATTCGTGTAGGGCTGTGTTCACGGCTGAGAACTTAAACTTGAATAAGTAGGGATAATCTTATCCTGCAACGGATTGCTAATCACCATGATACACTCTTTATAGTCATATCTAACTTTTTAAATGGTTTGTCCAGGGAAGTTTACCCACAGTCAAGCTTGGTTTAGTAACTAACCCTCTGCAGCAATAAAGCTTTTGCTAAGCCTTTTAAAGGAATTACAGGAAATAATTGACCCCTTTTATTAGCCTCATTTGTCTGATAACAATTGCACTTAATATCTGCTTCCAGTGGTACGTGCACATACTGACTTATAGTATCTAGAAGTCAACCTAGAGGCATTACTGTCTCTTGTTTTGGTGTGTTTTTCATGAATGCATGAGATTAATATGTTAGTTAGATGGAGACAATCAACAAGAAGCCCTCAACCTAGGTTTTGTGCTTGTTAGCACTCGTAAGCAAGGTGTATCCACAAACTTGACGAAACTGATGCCCCACCTGAGATTCGGACCCGAGTCACGCAGTGCTGCAGTCAGAAACGTTACTACTGAGCTGCTCGAACAGCGACTAACCTACTTTGGGACTGAATTAGAAACAGTGATTGGTCACTGGATAGTAACCAACTTCATGTTATCTTGTTCTAAGTGCTAACTCGCCTTTGTGATGCACTTTAATAGGTGTTAGTTGGATGGAGGCAATCGGCAGTAAACTTTGCAACGTTTGTTTATAACATTTTCTTCATTCGTCACCCTGCCAAACCATTAACTTTGGAACACTAGGTCTTCTTTCGGAATTCACTTTGGTACGACTGACTGGAAGATTGACCTATGCAGTCAGAAAATATCTGTGTTAACTGTTCTATTTTTGATCTTAGGGGTGTTTCTCTAAAATATCAACAAAACATCCAATAGGTACTTTAGATCAATGGTTCTCAAGACAGAGGTTGAATGGGTCGCATACCTTTGCTTCCATATAAATTCCGAAAAATGTCAACAAATGAATCCTCAAGAAGCATTTATAACTGAAATCTTATGAAAACTGTACTACTCAGAAAGTACGTTTAGTGCCAAATCTGTTGATAAAACATTTGTACTTGCTTGATTTTTTTTGATTTTGAAGTACATTTCCTGAGATGATAAGTTAGTTTTTCCAAAAAATAATAAAATTCATTTTCTGGTTGTTATTCATTACAAGCTTATATCAGCTGGACAAGTATCGGAAAACTGGGAGCACTGGACAGCCATTTCGCCCCTACATGGGACACATCAGCAGTGCAATCCATGACTTAGCCATATCGAGGATGAAACCCAGGACCTATAGGTTCCGTCGGCAGCAGGTTACCATTGAGCCACTGGGTCGGAATCCAATGGTTCATATTTCCTGCTTCTGTCAGTTACTAATATAGCGCCAACTCCATCCAATTCTGTCGCTGAGTACCTGTCCCCATGTTCGAGTTCATTGGCCCCACTGGTTACGACCTTGCATTAGAGCTTAATGAATCACCTCTCAAAGCTAGTCAATAATAAGCACTAGATTAATTCAACTTTGAGGTTTGTAGGGATTTTATTAATTTCATGTGATTTCCGAAGCTCCAATGTGAATTTGTGACCAGTGGGGCCAACCAAGTCGAACATGAGGATAGTTGCTCAACGACGACATTGGATGGAGATGGCGCTACATTGAAACACTGGGTTACGACCCAGTGGCTCAATGGTAACGTGCTGGCCATGGAACCCGAAGGCTCTGAGTTCTATCCCTGGCTGGGTCATGGATATGTACTGCTGAGAAGTCCCACACTAGAAGGAAACAACTGTCAAGAGCTGCCGGGTTTCCAGTGTCTTTACAACTGGTGTTAGTCTATGATTAATGCCAACCTGAAATCAATAAAATCCCCACAAACCTCAAAATCTAACTAAAATTCATTTTGGAAGACTATAGAAATACTTTGTGCTGAATTCATGGACGTATACAGATAAACTATTTGACTACAAAATTTTAGGTGAGTATTTGGTAGAATAATTCTAATTAAACTATTCACTGGGTTGATCAATTTGTAAATGTCATACATTTATTTCCCTTGACAAATTTGGACGTTGTAAGAACAAATAAATTTGAAGAATAGAATGAGCTCATTTTATTTCATGGAATTTCATCAGTTGCAAACAGCTTACAAATGAAACAAAGTATTCGTATTAATAATGGCACAACATACTTTAAATATATAGAAATAAATGAGGATTTGAAATCCAGGATTAATAATAAGGCAGTGAGTCAAGGAAACACGCCTTTAATAATCACAAATCGTTGTCAAAATCAGTAGTAGTTTATATCTGATGAGGTAGAAAATCCTGCAGCTGTGGAGGGAGGCAACAAACGAACATCAGTGAATAAGAAAGAAGTTTTAAAGATTTGAAAAAAGAACAAGCATTTCAGCAAAGATTCTCTTTTCGGCGATTTCATTTTCAAAGCTGCACAATCGCAAATTTATACACCTTATTTTTAGTCTACAGATTTGATACTTAAAAACGGTTTGTCAAGAATGGCAACACAAATCGTGTCAATAAATAAGTTGGCATTAGAATAAAAATTAAAAAAAAACTGTTGAGTAGTGAATATTAATCTGAATAAGTTTCAACAAGAAGTTTGGAAACTGAATTATGATCAGGCGGAACATAGCAACAAGAATGAATAGCCTTTTTTCTTATGAAGTGAGTAGTGTCGAAGCAGAGAGATGAAAAGAGAAAAAAAGAGGGGGTAGAGAGGACTGAAAACTAAGACCGTGAAAGGAGAAGAGGTTGAACAATCTTCTTTGTGTACACAGTTTAAGTTTCTCCAAATGGATGGCAAGAGCTTTGGCGATGCAAAGAATACGAAGACATACAGCCTTTCGGAGGTTTCTTTTCACTTTATAAATGACTTTAAATAAGGAGGTTTTTTGAGAGAGAGTGATTTGTGTTCACGATATGTCCAATTATTGCACTCCTTATCGCTCCATTGTTACCTCTTTTTAACCACCCTTTGGATAAAAATCACGTCGAACGACCTATATACCTGGATCCACAAGAGCAGATAAATTGATATATGCGCATAGAAGTGGTCAAATGCGAAAGTTTCTCTTTTGAGTTGTTAGAAATCGTTGGGTAACAGGAGAATGCTAGTCTCAACGTTGGTGCAAAGAATGTTCTCCTCAGAGCGTTTGATATCCACCTTTTTAGATTGTCAGCGGCAGAATCACGTTTGAAGTCGAGATTCATAAAGAGTATCTTTTTTGGCACGGTGGTAAGGTTCTCTTAGCAAGGTTTAGGTTTGATGTGTTTGTCTATGAAGCGTGGTGGGAACCCGTTTTTAATCAGGATATTCTTTAGAACAGAAATTTCTTCTTCTTACACATCGAGACTGCAGATTCGCGTAATGCGAGTGGCAAGAGATATGATCAGGTTCCGCTCAGGACTCGTAGGGACCCAGCTATTAAAGTTCTTCAGTTGACCATTCCACATTGGTTTTCAGTGAACTGACCTGCTTCAGTCGTTGGTTTCAAGGGCCTGTTCTCCAAACTGGCCAATAACAGTCTGCTGGTAGTGTAGTAGTAGTTTTTAAAGAGCTAGTAGGTAACGTAGCACGTAACAGCTGAGAGATCGTTAACTGATTAACAGTCAGATGATGCAATCAAAAAAAGAAAGACCATATACATACATATACAGAAAATTATATGCAGTTACCAAGGTAAAGAAAAATTAATTACAGTCTCCTTCTGAGTACATAGGTCAGGCAGGAAATTCTTGATTACCAGAGCTTCGGCAAACCGTAATAAACATGGTGTTTTTTGTTTCTTGATTATCCTGGAGGATTGAGAAACATTTATTTAATGTCGTGTTTCGATCAGGTGTCTAGCAATTACGCTACCTTTCAGATGCAGATTTCTTGGAATATGCTCATAAAATCAGGTAAACTCCCTTCTTTCGGTTCGTCGTATGTACTCGCTTACACAAGCACAGGTGAATTGTTATGCACAGTTGGTGACGTAAGCCGGGTATTTGTCACTGAGCATAAATTAAACGAAAATGATTTACAATTTGCAAGCTACACATTGACATTTTGCACAGTTGAGTAGTTTTTCAACTGTTTGTGATGTCAACATAGTTTTCGTTGGAAGCCACCCATCATCGAACATCACAGGGTGTGATCGTTAACACAGAAAGGTGTCATAAATTAAAGAAATATACTACTTAACAACTAGAGTAGTTAAAAACCATCTCTTAACGTCACCACCCAGATCAGAGTGATGTCAACATCGGATAGCGGCTTCGTAGGTTTGGGTCCAAGCTCATCAACG
The DNA here is from genome assembly GCA_944470555.2 of Heterobilharzia americana. NCBI lineage: Eukaryota > Metazoa > Platyhelminthes > Trematoda > Strigeidida > Schistosomatidae > Heterobilharzia > Heterobilharzia americana. The sequence continues at coordinate 50,049,799 of OX104128.1, forward strand.
ATGTACTCAGTTGTGAGAAATGTCAATGTGGACAGTATAATTTGTAAATCACTCACAAATTGATCGTCGTATTTCATGCATACCGGTTCATCCAAGTCAGCTAGTCAGATTCAGGTGGTATAAACAATCCGACTGTATGAGCTAAATCTGTCTAGGTACATCAATGATGAGCTCATTCCCAAACGAGTGAAACAGTCCCTCACTGTTTACATCACTTTGACCTGGCTGCTTAAGCCTACAAATCAGCCTGAGTGGTTTCCAACTACTCACTTTGTCCATTAGTAAATTTTGTTACGTTATTTAATGTAAGCCCAATAAATTAGGTCACCGAATTGTAACACAACACCTGGGACCCAGTTCTAAATCTTAAAGATGAAACATGTAGTTTACTGAAGTAAGAACAAACTTTAAGTATACTACAAGACAGATTTAGTAACACCAGTTGAAGGTTAGTTTACGTTAGCAGAAGGTTGAAAAACAATCACTTTTTAAATTTTCATTGAGGCGAAGTGTATACTCAAAAATGAGAAAGAACGAACAGAAACAAGATATGATTTTTGAGAGATTAAAGCAGCAGTAATGGTTAATTTGCATTTTCAGAGTTAAGGAATTTAGTAAATAATGATAATTGTGATATGATCACCAGGAATGTGTTCCAGAAAACCTCTTATATTGGTAAATAGATAAAACTGGTATCCTCATTCTAGATTACATAAGAACGAAGCAAGTTTGGTCGAAGAATGTACATAGTTGTTCTGTTGCTTAATACTAAGAAGTGTTAAATCCTTGAATTGCAACCCCACCTTAAATATAACATTATTCTAACCATCCTACAGTCGGCCAGTATATGCAGCTTATCTTACTTTAAGAAAGAGTGGAGCTTGGGGTTATTGGTTTGTGGAGATGATTCTCAACGATTGAGAAACGCGTTTGAACACCGCTACACCTACCGAGGTTCGGGCAGCCAGGTAGTATCATTAGTCCACACACAACTGAATGAGTACAGGGTTGCTAGATACACTTCAACTTTAAGAAAGACAGTTTCTTTCATTCACGGTGCTGGAAGAGGGTCGAGGGGGAGATGGCTTTACAGAGGCGCTATATTAGAAGTCAAGTTGGTGAAATTAATGGCTTAACTAAACCATGCCACAGATATGTTTTACGGTGAATCATAACCAACTAAGAAGTGAGTAACTTCAAACCATTTGATGACTAAATCAAAAACCTTAGTCTGTTAGTATAAGAAATACTGAAGTAGTATTCATCATAGATTGAAATTTGTTACTGAAACCTTGAAAATCTGGGAACATCAGGCATCTGTTTCACCCTATCATGGGGCTCCTCAGGAGTGTTCACCCACAACGCGGTTGAGTGTTTAGCATGTTCATCATGAAACCTAAAAGTTCTGAGCTTCATCTCTAGCTGGGTAATGAGTGGGTGCTGCTGAGGAGTCCTACACTGGAACGAAGCAACTGTCAAGTACTTTCAGGTTTTCAGTGGTTCTTCAACTGATGTCAGTCCGTGATGAATACTACCTCAAGTTTAAAATCCCCATCAACCTCAAAATACATGAGAAATACTGTTGATCTGTTGCATCACAACTTGACAGGCTTCACTTCCTGAAATCGAATATTATTTAATTCATCTTTTCAATTGGATTTTATTCGTAGAATTCTTGATGACCAAACTTCTGGCTAGCTGGGTCAATCTAACTTCACTGTTCTAAGAAGTGAAAGCACTGATTTGACTTTTCTTTCAAATAAGACTGCATTATACCTGGATTGAGTGTAACCAATGTAATTTGTTATATTTGGTATGTGTAATAACTGGGTTTCCATCGGCTTGAGTTAGTTATTCTGCCGATTCAGTCTTAAAGCTGACCTAACACATGGTTGGCCTCGAACAGACTTACCTACTCTGGTATATTCAATTCACCAACACAATGAGTAATGCAATTCGGTCTTTCTAACAGCTTACAACACAAACTTCGGTGCCTATTGTCCGTATATATTTCACACTATCTGATTCATGTGTATACGCTACCAAATAACCTGAGCACTTTAATTTATGCAGTTGAAATAACCAATTTCAAGCACAAATGATGAGATAATGCATAATAATGAATTTCAATCAACATACAACTATTTCCGAACTATAAGTCATACACAGATGAATGAGGGGGTAGTCGAAAGTTCTTGAACCAAATGAGCTATACAACAACGCTACCAGTTTAGCTATGGGTAGAATGACTTTTAAAATAAATAAATACAGTAATTGAACCAATGACACATACCGGAAATTCACATTTTCCACTTTTCGGTTGACATAACTATATGATAAATGATGGAAATGAGTTTAAACAAGAACGCATATTCTGAGACTAAAGTAGCTGGGATTCATAAACAGATAGAGGTAGGTTTTTAAAAAGTCACCCTACTAGCCAATAGTAACAGGAACTTCTAAGTGGAGTGTACGTTGAAAACTTGACCCCTTGACTTTTTTCTCATATCGATAATCACGAAAACAGAAGTCAAAGTTGACCACTCTTTTTAAAAAGTATCTTTTACACAGAATTCAAGGTAGAGTTGACCACTGACTGACATCAGTTGGAGAACCATTGAAAACCTGGCACTTTTGGACAGGTGGAACTCCTCAGCAGTAGACACCGACGACGTGGCTAGGAGTCGAACCCAAGACCTTCAGGCTTTTTGGCAAACGTGATAACTATTCAGCCTCTGGGTTGGAGTTCAGTGGTTCCCAGTTTCCAGTTCACTATATAACGTGTCTATCGCCCAAGGTCTTCAATTGACATCGGCTTCCCCTCCTTCTGGTTGATCCTACAAGTCACGGCTTATCACTAGAGCTGCAGGATATCCATCTGGAAGCATATTACTAACGAGCACTATTCAGTAAGTAATCTTGAGGTTAGTAGAATTTTATTTTACATACAGTATTCATCAAGGATCGATACTTAAAGTGAATGGTTCAATTTACTGTCATTGTGAATAATCTTTGTTGAAGGGAAAGTACCCTGTGAAATAGAAAACCACTGAATGGTCGGTTTTTTTAAAGGTATTCGAAGAGTTAAGTAAGTAAAGGCAGATGCCAGTCTCTATAGAGTGTAAAGTACCTGTCATCAGAGACTTTCATATAGTTCATATCAACTGGAATATAGCAAGTAGAAGGTTGAATTTCCCCCTTGAATTACGTATTACAGTAATTATGCATTGAAAAATGGAACCTGAAGTTAGGGCTTTCTGTTGGTTGCCTCTGGTGATATGCCATTGAAAATGCTTTACCAGGATGTTCAGCTACTTGGTTTGGCTACGACCTTTCCAATTTCATCGATAAAACTCACTCAGTATTTGAAATGAAACTGAACGGTATTGAAAACTGTTCCCTAACTTAAGAGCGTACCTAGTCCTTTTTTGAAAGTAATTACTGTGACTTCAATAACTTAAAGATAACTTTTTGAACTGTAGGATCTGATCAAGTAGGTTAAAATCTTTAAGGAAGCATGAGTTCGCTTGATACTGTAAATACACCACCATGATGAGTGTTGACATATTTCAATCTAAGTTCCACAACTTTCCAGCTGTCATCTGCTGTCATCTGTACATTAGAGATAAACCTCATATAAAGCTTCGCTTTATCATTTATCATCTTAAGCTTTCCTTGAAATCTCTGGTCATACATAATAAGAATGTTTGAAAGGACGGATAGTCTTGAGCATAGTTTCTTAGTAGCTGATTTCACTCAGTTGACCATTATCTGTATTGAGTATTTTCTTTTGATCTCTTTCTATGTGTATTCTGTTTGAAAAAATAATTAATGCAATTAATGAATATAAATATTGACAGATATGTTCCATGTTAAATGTTCAATAATTTATTTGATTAATTACGATTAATGATGTGATATACAGTGTAGCAAAGATAATAAATGTTGTCATTTGTTTGATGGTGGTTAGCAGTAGAATTCAGGATGCTCGTTTCGTCCTTTTCGAAACTCGGTGGCTTATTGTACCCACACACCATTGAGTAACGTTGCTTCCGCTGGGACTCGAACCCAACACCCGTCACTTCAAGAGCCAAAGCATTATCCACTGGACCATTGAGGTGTCACAGTTACCACTTCCACAGTGGGTATCAATTATTATCATTATTAAAACACAGCGAATAATCAGTCAGTATCAAGGCACCCGCCAGGGAGCCCATATGCCAATTGAAACTTATATAGCACGTGGTGATGCAGTATTATTTTCTGGATGACATTCGAAGCGAAAAAACATCGTTTAATAAGGTTATTTAAAGGGATATTTTTACACAGCGTCTTGAATAATTTAAGGGCACTAAATAACTGTGTACGCCTTCTGAGATTTCTGTTCTTCTATTCTAAATATATCGTTTCACTTATAAATTAGTCAGTTTTCCTCCTGAAAATGAAGAAAACGAATGACGAAATGGTTACCAGGTAACAAGTAATTTGCTTTTAAACTGTTTAGACATTAGAAGTAACTGTAATCTGTCAGTAAGTTTGTTCAACATGAATACCCAGTCAGGCCAGTTTGTATTTCCTTTAGCGGCCTGCTTAAACTTTGGGCTACCTCATTTAACCACGGAATATATTGCATCAGATTTCGTTTTTCTAGATTATTTTAATTTTTCAGTTATGTTTCCTATCCGTATTATATACTCTGGAGCATTTTTAAAATCGTTACGACCTATTACTCTACAAGTTGATAGCTAAATTAAGGAAAATCACCATGGTGGATAACAGCGGGTTCTCAGGCGTATGACTATTTCGGAAATTATAGAACTCACTCAACAACTTTACAACAATAATCTCTGACCAATACTTTAACTAATAATGTAAGATTTTCTTCGTTATTAATATTATTAGGTATCATCAATATTCTCTTCATGAATTGTTGTATTAAAATTATTCGGAATGTTTTAAAGGAGTATATGTATGTAAATATATTTTATTGCAATATATCATGCTGAAAATTCCTAATTGTACCGAAAAACTGTTCAGAATAAAGTGATCATTATTATTATTCCTTGAAATGTGTTCCACAGTACAAGGTAGTAGCCTTGTTAGATGTAGATGAGGATAACGCAATAAATGAACTGACTGAATCTCCATTGTCTCAACCAGTTGTTTATTTGGCATAGTGGGATAAGTTTCAAAGTTTTCAGTTCGTGGTTGATTCTTTTTTGGACTTGAAGATGAAAACCGATGTTACTTTCCAGTCTCTCGTATACTCATTCATCAATATTCGTGAGTCTCTGCTGTCATGTATTTAGTTTCTGTGAATAAAGTTTCTACGATCGATTGAAAAATGTGCATGCAAACTCTTCTTTACAACTTCTTTAAATAGTAGTACTACAACTCGGCACTTTCTGTTCGATGTATTCTTCTGATGAATATATTCTTGAAGGTTAGCATCTTATATTCGACTTCAGAATTGTGTTTATCTTTATCGTTATCAAAAGTCCAGATTTTGTTTCCAGAGACCACTTGTTGCATTCACTAATATATAACTAGTCATTGATCAAGGATCAAAAGATTTTTGTGTGAACACTTGTTACTTGCCTATTTGATATTTGTGAATATTGTCTGATACATATTTTGAGCATTCACTGATCCTTTTCCTTCCAGTACATTATATGTTTTATAGAAGTATCAAACGATCCAAATCATGTCGTTTCAAACAACTCGTTGAAGTCAGTATAATCCTATCAAGCATGCAACACAATATATATGAGAAATATTAGATCCGTTAATAAATTTGAACAGAGGAAAAAGGAAGAGAAAATAAACATCTAAATTTGGAAAAGAAGGTTTTTATTCACGTGACAATCGAGGGAGATGTTAGTTCCAAAAAATCGACAAAAGAACAAAAATGCCACTTGGAAGGAGCCTTCCTGAATCTAGACTTGTATCAGTATATAATATCACATGCTCACTGAACCAATCGAAATTGGATAGATGACCTCATCATGTCACTTCCAACTGTATTTATGAATTCACATGCACTTGTGGTCGCAAGTACATTGGAAGGACTGAGAGGACGGCATTCATTCAGCTCGTTGAGCACATCCCCAACAACCTGTGCTTGAAAGAAAGTAAAATTCTCACTAGTGCGATTGTCAGACGTATCGTAAACTCATAACATCAGGTTGAAACATTGAGTGTTTTGAAAATAATTGACGTACAGAAAATGTCTGGATTACTGAGCTTTACGAAAGCGATTTTTATAAGGCTATCAACCTGATCTTTGGATATAGAAGATCAGTATGGTTGATCTTTCACTCCCTTGATGAATAAAATTTGATTCTGTTTCATTTTACATTCCTTACCTCTGTATAAATAATCAGTTCTCTTACATGTTATATAGATTATGAATAATCTAGTTGTACAACTAAAGATTAACGACTTTCTAATTTTGAAATATCTTATACGCTAATGAACAATGTACTTTTAGGCTGCATGCATCTGAGGAGTATTCTTGTAATAAAATGATGACATCATCTTATTCTGCAAATCTCATTCTTCTCGTTTTGTCCAAATATTTCAGGTATACAGAGCTCCATAAACAGACAGATATTTGAACGTAGTACATTCCAAGATTTAAACTGTTCATGAATAAGACAAAGTTTACGCACTATCGTTTCTTTTATAGTGAGTAAAGAACTTTCGTATGAGGAAGTAAATTCAGAGTAGTCAGTTACTTGATTATTAGTTTCACTGCTTCAGTCCCCATAGGTTAACTTATCTTTTTCCCACTAAAGTAAAATAAACGATATCAACCCAGTTAGATTATCTGTCAGATAGTATATTTTATTGAGTACTTTTCACTGAAGAGGATATCTATTTGACTAACTTTGATTTCCTATCGTAATAAAAACAGTGTTATCACATCGGAGGTAGTTGTTTCATAACATAGACAGAGATGGGACAGAACATGTCATATACATGTATGATATTGCAATTACTTTGAACTTGGCATTCACTTTCTGATATGTGGATGGTTGTCAGAGATTTAAATCATTAAATTTATTCAAAGTCTATGTCACAGTTCAGAATAATATCATGAGAACAACTGAGATGCGGTAGATTTCGTATCAAAAATAGTTTCAGTACATAGGCGTTTAGGATAAAATTTGAACTGTAACATATGGGAGACATTCATGAAGTACATTGGTTGGTCACTGGAGGGTAATCAGCTTCTTGTTGTCTAGTCCTAGGAGCTGGTCAAATTCTATGGATCATTTTACAATATGGCCATCAGACTGGTCAGTTTAGCATCACGATGCAATTTGATAAATGTTGGTTAAATGGAGGCTATCGGCAGGAAGTTATGGACCAAGGTTTCCTGCTTGTTTACACTCCTATCTACAACCCTGACGGAATTGATAACCCACCTGAGATTCGAACCTAGGTCACCCAATGTTGTAGTCAGCGACGTCATCAATAAGATATCTGGCCCCTGACTGACCTCCCGTGTGACTGGATCAGACACACTGATTGGTCACTGGAGATCAGTCAGGGTCCGAATAGCCAGGTGGTGACGTCGCTGACTATAACACTGGGTGACGCAGGTTTGAATCCTAGGCGGGATATCAGTTACGTCGGGGATGTAGATATGCCTTGTTAATGAGTGTCAACAAGCCTGAAACTTAGTTGCGGAGCTTCCTGCCGACTGCCTCCATCCAACTAACGCATTCATAAATTAAATAAATGATGGTAAAACCAATTATAATGAATATAACATGACAGTTTCTAGTAATATTCTGTGCTTGATTTAGTAATTAGAAAAGTGTTTTCCCAGAGTACTCGCAAAATATATACTGTCATTAACGTTAGTCAGCCATCTATATAACATGAGGTTGGTTGGCCTTTAGTGACCAATCAATGTACCTTATCTAGTCTTACAGGAGGTTAATAGCCACTCGAATATCTCGGTAGTGACATCGACTACAGCACTAGATAAAGTGGGTTCGAATCCTACGCAGGACATCAGTCCCATCAGGGTTGTGGATATATCTAGCTGGCGAGTGCCGGAAAGCACGAAAACTAGGCTGAGGACTCTCTGCCGATTGGCCCCATCTGAATAAAACAGACTGACGGATACACTAAGTGGCCGGAGTCATTGAAAACCATCAAGTGAGGTAGAACTTGAATATCCAAAAATTTTTCATAATATTCTTCTTTTCTCTTACAGCATATATGTCTGTTTTAATGTTATATGGCTGGAGATTATTGGAAGTAAGTTATGGATGTGGGTTTGTAGCTTGTTGGCAGTGGTCAGCAAAGTATATCTACAACCTTCAGGGCATAAATTCCACCCCCTCCCTAGAGAACTCAACCAGCACCAAGGTTATAGATACGCCTCATTGACCAGTATCAACAAACATGAAGCCTGGGTTCAATGCTTCTTGTCAAGGGGTAGGGATAGTACATAGTCATCAGTTACCTACTGGTTTCGTTCGCTAGTAGTGTTCCAAGATATCTACTGGAAACATTTTTCAATTAGATGCAGATTTGTGAATGATAATGAGTAAAAGATGACTGAACTGTATTTTTTGTAAGACGAATGAACCGAAAAGTAAAAAGGAACACTAATTAACTGACAGAACAGCAGTTGACAGTTAGATGGCTACAACAAATTGATATTAATTAGAAAAATTAGTTATCGGGATTAGTGGAGAATATTTATGGTTCAGAATTTGAATATTCAAACTGATTTATTCAATCAACTATGGTGCCAAATGGCAAATGTTTCAGTGTCACGTTAGACATTGTCGTCAGGGTAGCAGTGCTTCACAAAGGAGCAAGATATTAGAAGTTTCGCTAACCAGAACCCCAGCCCAGAGAATAACTAAACTTAAAAGTCAGTTACTTTTATAGATCGATACAATAAAAGTCTTCTGAGTATGTGAATGCATAAAACAGTGAATCACATAAAATTTTTGCGCCAAACTAAAGCTCATATTCCTTCCAGAAATTATACAGCCAACAAACAAGATTTCTACATATTTTTGTTGAGAGTTTCAACAGCTTAATAAATATGAAAATGATTTCTACTGAAGTATAGAACTTTCTGAAGGATTAGTAAAATCAAAGAAGCACTTAATAATTGCTTCTTCTTTTTCTTCTTTTCTATGTGAAACTTTGAAACGACGAACACTCTTGATTTTCTAAAGCAAAGTACAAAATACACCTTGGTGATTTGATTTTAAAAGTAGTATTCATCACCGACTGACATCAGTTGGTGAACCCTTAAAAACCTGAGAGCACTGGACAGCTGTTTTGCCCTAGTATGGGATTCCTCAGCAGTACACATTGGCGACCTGGCTAGGGATCAATCTCAGAACCTTCAGGTCTTGCAGAAAATTCAATAAACATTCACCCACTGGGATGAAGTTCAATGGTTGTAGGTGAGTACTGCTGAAGAGTCACACACTGTGAAGAAACGATTGTTCAGTGCTTCCCAGTTTTCAGTGGTTCTCCAACAGATGATGCCAGTGCGTGATGAATACTACCCTAGAAATACAAGATGTTTGAGCTTCTTCATGAACCAGTTTTCCGTCAAATCTTCCTAGTATACTGAATTTAAATTCATTACCAAAAGACCAACCCATAACTGCGAAACTTAAATCTTCCTTAACTCGTCAACAGCTCTCCTAAGGTCGTAATTCTTCCAAGAGTTGCTGTGACCACCGAGTCAATGAAGTAGGAATTTTAAAAAAATAACCGCTGACTACAGTGATGAAAATTTTCACTGTTTATCTCATTCAGTGTAGTGGCAGAATAAATGCCGGTAAATATACCAACATAGTGAAAGGAGTGTTTTCAACATGACGAATAAAGCATCAAGATCAACCGAAGAATATGTTTATAAGTTCAGCATTTGAGCAGTTTCAGTGAGAAATAGAAGAGAAAATTGATTTCTTTCAGTAATTGTCACCCGTTTTCAAAATCTAGTGAGTTTATAATTTATGTTAGCAGTGTACAAATGAACTGAAAAAGACTCAAGTATCCTATACAAACGTCAAGTGAACTAATCTTAACATTTAAGGAAACAGATCATCTATCCTCCGCTTTCCTCTCCTCCACGATGCTTATACATATAACAAGTTTCCTGTGCTACAGATCTTCAGAAATAAAAAAGATGCCAGACATACCATTCAGCCAACTTATGCATTGACACATATGAAGCAGCCAATTTTCTTTTAAAGGTTTTCTGAGGCATATGAATTTAAAGTCAACAGTGGTGTTGCAGTGAAACTTTGAATACGATATATTCATCTCATAACATTTTACATGAAAAGTAGAAATATTGTCAAAAGAACACACCATGACTGGATTTAATCAATTCTGCCTGAAGACTGAGAAGTATTAACCGACACATCAGTGACACTGTTACAGTTTTCATGTTGTCATACTTCTGTAGTTAACTGTCTCCATTGAAAACTGATCTCAGGAAACATTTTACAGTGTAAAGTACAATGGAAACTCCTTTTCCTCCGTTGTGATTATTTTCTGGGTATTTAGGTTAATAAAAAGAAAATAAATTTCATACCAAATTCACTAGGCTATTCATTGTAACCCAGGATGCAATCGTTTGGCATCTGATCGATATTGGACATCCAGCAGGCGTTTTCAATGACTTCTAGACACTAGTCACACAAATGAGCTGAGTTCTGCTGAATTCTACCAAAGTTTGCGGAAGCTATAGCCATCTAATATCTCAGACCTAACTCATGTATTCAAAGACGAGAATACTACACTGCAGTTGTACGGCTGTACGGCTGTGAGACATGGCCGTTAAAGATAGAACACGTGAAGCAGCTACAGGGTTTTCATCATAGGTATCTTCGTAGCACTGCTCGCATTTGATAGAATCACCGTGTAAACAATGTTGAAGTCAGGGGAAAGGTACTACGCAATACAGGAAAGTCGACTCATAAGATTGTGAACTTTAGTCGACTGAGATGGTCTGGATATTTACTACGCATGAAAAGTCACTGTCTACCTCTACGTGCCATGTAAAGGGAAATTGGATCAGGTTGAAGAAGAGGTTAAGGTAGCTAGACCAACACCTGGTACTAGTCAGTGAAGTCCATGACTGTTAGTCTGAGTTGTGTGGGGTGATAAAGACTGGATGGTTTAGGTCAGCGAGGCGACGGGAATCGGTAGTGGTGGACTCTTGGTGACAAAACTGAAAATCGGTCACAATGGAGTAGATATATTTACTCCCTGACATCTTCTAAAGATTGAATGTTTGCATTAACCGTTATCTTCAAACTGTTTATTCTATCACGCAACTTTGTCTACTTTGATATCAATCACACTTTTGATATTCACCTGTTGTTTCAGTACTAATGTGAAGTGTGGCAGTTTGAGCAGAAGCAGTTTTGTGTGAGGTTCTACGTCGATTATGTTAGTCAGTTAGTCAGTCAGTCAGTACATAGGTAGGTAGGTAGGTAGGTAGGTAGGTAGGTAGGTAGGTAGGTAGGTAGGTAGGTAGGTAGGTAGGTAGGTAGGTAGGTAGATATATAATGTTGACATATATACACATATATATATTGACATATATGTATGAGTTGACAAAATATATGGGTGACAATTAGGGCCGAATGGGCAGCACATCTTAACTGGAAAGCTAACTACTGTTCTTATTTATTAATACTTGTAATTTCCCGTTGCTATACAGGGCCAAATTGCTTGGTGCCTGTTGCATGTGGGGTCTTGTGGGGATCCCTCGATGTTTCTCGGATATTCATTATATTCTCGTTTATTTGGTTGCTGGTAATGGAATCCAGGGAGTGGTTTTCGTCCTCGTCAGTTTGATGTACCTCGCTTCCTGCGAGTGGTGTTGTTCTCGCTGAGATTCGAACCACGTACTCGTCGCTTCATACTCCAGAGCGTTATTCACTAGGCCACTACTATTGCTGGATTACTTGATCTATTTCACTGGATACTAGATTTAACTTGTTGATTCGAACCCGTCTTCAGGTGTATGAATGCAAAGCGCCTTGTACTGTCTCTTGTATATTATATGAGCTAGAATTAGCTGAGAATGGACAGAAGAAGAGAATTAACAGCAAAGTAAGTTGAACAATAGCCCTATTAGCTGTCTACACTATTTATACAAAACTACGAAGGTCAAATCAGTCTAAGATAAGAAGTACTTACTGATTACTCTTTGACTGTAATTGATCAACTTAAGTTAGCTGGTTGAGGATTATATGAGGCTAAAAAATCTTCATGCTGGCTGTCGTCATTAAAATCGTAAAGTTGATAAACCAAGGTTAACTTTAAACGGTACACCAGACTGTTTCTTTTATTTCTCTGTTTCGTTGTGAAAGATATTTATTCGACTTTGTGTTAGATGGTTGGAAGCAATCAGTAGAAAGCTCTGAAGCTAGGTCTCGTGATTGTTTGGACTCTCCAGAAAGCCTCACCTAGAACCTGGTAGGAGCTGATGTCTCCCCTGAGACTCGAATCCTCATCGCTCAGTGCAACAGTTAGAGAAGTTACCACTGAGTTATTTGGGCCAACTGCCTGACATCCGTCAGAGCATACTTCTATGAAACGTCCCCTAGCTTGGTACATATTCAACTTCTTAAATCCTCGATATTTGGCAAACGAAATTAAATACTAGACAGACTTAATCATGGATTTTCGCGTGATTTTATGATATCGTGATACAAGAATGAACTCCATTAGAGGTATATCTTGACTGATGTGAGTAGTTGGATTTTCATTTTGGCGGATCAATAACTGCAGTCGTGAGGGGAACTTAACACTGGAACCCTTATATTCTAATTGATATGCTTTCGCTTTTGCACTTCCAGTTCAATATTCCTCCTCAAATATTTGTTTTTTGAGTTTGCTAAAACTAGTCGTCTGTAGAGATTTTCGATTAAAAATAGCAGCGAGAGAAAACGTATCATTGTAATACTATACGTTTCCTTATACATGCAACATCTGTGACAGTGATTTTTACCAACATGAACTTGAGTGTCGAGGGTAGCAGATTAAACTAGTAAGTAAACCATATAGAGGTTCGCATCAATTTTCTCAAACCATCGAAAACAAAATATTTTTCTAAAACCTCTTTTAGACACTGATACACCGTTGCAGTCAGGCATTCCACAGATATACACGCAAACTGTATCTAACCAACATTTCTTAAAGAAAGAAAACTAAAATGGCATTACTACTGTGCTTTTTATTCACTGATGAAAACGTCACAAAAGATTAACGGGGTATTTTCCTCTTGGATAAATTCATCAACACATAGGATAATGTATTCACTTGATTAGATAAAAAGAAAGCACGATCAATTATTGTTATTGTCTTTATTGTCGTCGTTTTTACCCTCTATTGCATGTTACTCTCTTGTTTTTCTCTCCTTTTTTGTTCATCTCATCCTCCTTGTGATATATTATCACTTTATGGATGTCGTTGTTCTCCTACACCACTGCGTGCTTATGTTATCCGCCATTTAGGTGATTAATGAGTATGTATATGTGTGTGAACTCGGTGGGGGGAAAATAACTACCTATGTACTTCTCTACGTGTGTTTGTGTGTGTGTGAGTTGGTGTATGTTAGAAGTGATCAAAGAATTGGCTAGAACATAAATACTGTTAAAAAACTATGAAGATATTTTCTACTCTACTGAACTGGAATTTGCTCATGCATATCGGTAGTTATTATCGAAGGTATTCAGTACAAGTGAGCATAAGAGAGACAGAGACACGGGGAAGCAAGAAAGGAAAAGAAAAAGCGGTGGTATAAATTTGAAAAATCAGGGGAGTGTTTCTTCTAGAAATTGTGAGAACAATTAATGCCACCTGTTTTATGAATGCAAAAACTCCGGTTAATGAAATTCATTACAAGTATTTCACTCGTAAAATATGTGGTTCGTTTATTCAGTATGGTCAGCCATATCGTATGAGCGTACTGGATCCAGTATATTTGAATTCAGTCCTGATTGTTGCTCCTTGTATTATACCGTCGTTGACTGAACAGAATTCGTCGGACTCTATTGGGATATGGGCTCCTGTATGAATGCCTGAATATTGCCTATGTCTCAGTTATATATTAATGATGTATAGTGGCTGGCAATGAAGTCCAGGACGCGCGTTTCGTCCTATTTGAGAAGCGGGAGCTGCATGTAACTGCCTACCAGTGAGGCATGTTTTTTCCACTATGACTCGAACTCGGGACCGATTTCTCAACACCAGAGTGTTATCCACTAGGCCACTGAGCCACGATATCCGGCTGTTGTGCGATGGGCATAGTTTCGATGTTATATGTAAATGAGACACAGGCAATATCGAGGCATTCCCACAGGATCCAAGAGAGATTGATCAACTAGGGCCATTCAAAGATGGCATAATACAAGCAACATCATATAAACTATACTCGTTACGCAGAGAGAGGCTATCATGACTCGGCAGCCCAATGGATGACGCTCTAGCGTTTGAAGAGATCGGTCCCGAGTTCAAGTCCTAGTGGGAACAGCATCTCTCACTAGGAGGTAGGTACGTCCAGTTGATGAGTCCTAAATTCAACAAAACGTATTTCCTGAATCTCACTGCTAGCCGCTACCCGTCAGTTCTAATTAGGATTAATTTAGTGTAGTTTAACGAAGGGATTCAAAATATAGTAGCTGTAGTACCGTATCGATGGCAGTTGGAAATAGAGACTGTGATTCATATCATTATTTACTGATGATTTTAATTTCCTACTGTTTTTCTGGATCGAACTGGTTGATATATGTAAGCATATGAAATCCCATGCAGATGTTTTCATATTACTAGCCGATGAGTCCCATCTGAGACGAAACGCACATCCTGGATTCCCTGTTACCCACTACCAAGCAAATTACAAAACCGATCCATATTTTATAGAACACCGCAAACTGTTGGTCAATCCATGAAGTCTCTTCTCGTAGTATACAAATCGTTTTGAAGTTACTCGATATACCGTTTTATTTTCTCTTAAGTAAACCTAACTGAGAGCAAATAGATGTGAATTCATTATTGCCTTTGTGTTTTTAAGAAATCCAAAAGTGTACAATCGCTCTCGACGTCAACTGGATTCATTAACACTCTTCTCGTGATCACGCTGCATGGCAACAAATTCACCACCAAGTTGACTTAGCAAAAACTCGGACCGACGAGATCAATATGTATTACGTCAGTATCGTGGATATCCAAAGCACAGACGACCTGGCTACCCCTCAGGATTGAGCCCAGTGTGATGAGAGCAGCACAAACGGAAAGTAGGGTGATTCCAGATTCCTAATCCCGGCAGTCAATGTTGTTGTAATAAACCCTAGAGACGAGTGTAGTCTCACCTTATGAATGCAAGGGATATTCAATCCGGAATGCCAATGTCGTTAGCCCTTGCCTTGTCTGTATTTCAGTAGTCAGAATGGAGCTAATGATATTAGACTGTTGGTATAATGGACTCACGATTCAGGCCTTCTAAAGAGGTGTCTTTTCAGGAAGATGGTCAGCAAGGTCGTGGAAACTTTGGTGAGACGCTTTCCAAGCATATCTGCTTATGGGGAGGTGAGCACGGTCGACAAACTGATTACCCAATGAATGTGGATGTGTTGCTAGAATGTCTCCTGCTTTGAGAGGGGATCGGTCCATTAGGTTTGCGTTGGAACTTCAATACATCTGAAAACTAGCCTGGAACTTGAGCTGAGCCGAAAATTGGAATAAAATCTCATACGGCCACCTAAACATAAACGGCCACCCATTCACAGGATACTTAAGATGAAACAAGTATTCATTACATTTTAGAATACAGTAAGATTAATAGGAGGACGTCACTAACAAAGACTATCTACCTTGAAAGGCACGAATTATTCTCAGAAAATTGAAAATCATATAGGTTAATACTTGATAATGGCTCTTGAGGTTGACGGAAATTTTCGTATTAGCATCTAAACAACACAGACAAGCTTGTCTTTCTTGCATAAGAATTTATGTAGCCCGGCTAAGAAGAATTTGAAAACGAAAGTCATACCTATAAGGCGCTAAAAAAGCTGTTGTCATCTTGAAGGTAGTCTCTACTAGTTTAATATTACAACGATGACGTGACTTGACAATTAGATGTCGTGTATCCTAATAATATGAGTGATGGTTTATAGGTATTCAAATCAAGCTGAGATTTGGTGGTTTGAAAAGAGTTGGACAGTTCCATGAAGTCCTTTGAAACTTCTGGCCGCTATTTATCATTTCGAATGCTAGTTTTATCTCCTATAAGAAAGACTTTTGTCGTGGAGCTGGAAAACGTGGCTTCTTGAAATTCCGTACAAATCTACAACGTAAGACATCACAAATGGTTTATTTTTTCACCATATTTAATTGATCCTTCGTTTGAATGAGATTTCAAGGGTAAAAATTCACCCCACAATTATGATTCACGTCGCAAAAAGACATTAAAATCTCTAGACTGTCATGTTTATCTACAATCTACTCAGCTATTTAAAGTCGTCCTGTTGGTTTCCACTTTCAGCCTTGAACAATTAATTATGAATGATGAATGGTTGCTGGCAATAGAACTTAGGACGTCCATTTCGTCCTGTCTCGGACTCGTCAACTGGATGTACCTACCTCCCAGTGAGCTATGTTGTTCCCACTCGGGCTTGAATCCTGGACGAAACCTGCGTCCTGGATTTCAATGCTAGCCACCTTCCGTCAACAAAGGCAAATTGAAAATGCAGGCACTAATGATGCATCCTCACAGCAGCCCATACAGGTCGATCAATTAGGTCCTGTCAACGACGAGATAATGCAGGGAACATCATTCAAGTAATTTACGTCACAGCACTAATTATCCTTCGTATTACTCATGGTAGTATTTATCGTTTGAGAGGAACTGGTTGTTTCCTGGTTTGTACACCAAGTGGTGTACAACTATGTGTTGGTAAAATGAATTCCCACCAGAAAAACAAACAGACAAATAACTACAAAGTGATCCTGTAATAGTACAAGAAAATTAATGAAAGTCAAAGGAACGAGACAAAACATGAAAACAAGAAGATACAGTAACATAAATGAAGAATTTATGAGATTACAAAACAGAATAAATTTCTAGCACTTATCTAAACATAACATTCGAATTCGTATCTAGAATTCGACGTTCTGAATCCACAGGTTCTTTGTGGATGTATGTGCGTGTGCACTTGGGTCTATAAAAGAGTAAATTTTATTTTGAAGATGAGAATAACAAGTTCTATAAGCAGTACAAGCAAAAGAAGTGAAAAAAAACTTTTAACGGAAATCGAAAAAAGAAGCTGAAGATAACAAGAAAATGAGTAGGGATATTGTATTTATATATTGTTGTAAGTGTGTGAGTCCATACTAGTGAATTGGCAGCATTTTGTATAATTTAACAATATGTGTACTGACTGACAAATTATTTGACTGACATTTAGAAGATGTGTTATAAAGCTAGAGAGAGAGAGAGAGAGAGAGAGAGAGAGAGAAGGTAAGGGGAAACGAAGAGTGTTGTTCTCAACATCTTCTCTTCATTTTTCTGACTAAAATTTCAACATTGCAATCATCCATAACAACAGGGTCGACAAGATCATCATCATCGTCATCACATTCTACTGTTACTTCTCTATTCATAATGTTCAACTCATTGTTTTCTGTGGATGGAAAATGTCATTCACTCTTTCATGAAAAATGCTACTTGTTTTTGTTAACCATTTGTACCATCAGTCAACTTAAGTGTATCTTCCCACCTATTTAAGTACACACATACACACACACACTCATCTAAACACGCATACCCGAAGTATACATAGTGTCCAGAATGTTTCAAGTGGAAAATTATTTCTTTTTGCTTATTTTTCTGTTATACTCTCCAAGTTGATTAAACTATTGACGTTTAATAATAAATAAATGTATAACAACGCTAGCAAAAGAATATATAACACTAAATGTCATGGAGATTAGAATATAAATAGGTCTGGAAGATATGTCATTGAACAGAAGAGCTAGGAAACAAACCGACTGTCCATATGATGTGTATTTTGTATGAAGTCATCAGTCTGTCTGTTGTCTGAGTGGAATCTAGGACATGCGTTCCATCCTATATAATACTTGTCAGATGGTTATACATACATCCTAGTGAGTGATGTGGTTCCCACTGAGCCTGGAACCCAGTAATGATCACTCCACAGAAGAAGAAATATGCGACTTGCATTTCACTGACAGTCACCTACTACACAATAACATAATGAGTTGTCAAGCAATGTCGAGGCGTCGACATAGGAGACCATCTGGCAACAGTAGTCGGGGAATTCGATCTAATATAGCAATGGGAGAATGCAAATACCAAGCAACATCAGTTTGTCTATTTAACCTGACTAGAATCAGCTGAAATGTTTACCTTGATTGTTTCAACTGATTTTGTTTATGGCATCATGGTGATGATTTTAGAGCGAGATCAATGAATTGGGTAGTCCTGTTTTCGGTTCCTTTTAACATGGCCAGTGAAATCTAATGATAGTCATACGGTTCTATGATAAATTTTCTTTACAACGAATCATTTTCAAAAGCTGTACAATCGTAATCATAGTTGTAGCTATATATATATATATATATATATATATATATATATATATATATATATATATATATATATATATATATATATATATCTTTACAAAAGGTTCAAAGCCGGTTACTATCCGATCAACCTCATCCAAAAATGCCTGTTGACACAACACTCATCAGGACATTCACCTTAACCTACGGAACAAATAATTTTACCTTATGTTAGAGATGTCCTATTCGTTATTAGTGTGGCTCACAAACCAGCCAAATCGGCGGAAAAAATATTTTGCAAGCTGAAAGATTCATTGCTGAGAGAGGAAAAGAACACTCTAGTTTAAAAACTTAGCTGCAAGGACTGTCAGTACAACTATGTTTGCCAATTTAATGGTCGGATGACTTAAAGAATTTATGAGTATCAACCTGCAGTCAAATGACATGACATTTCGTCATTGATATCAATGCATATAAATATGAACTAAGTCATAACTTTGATTGAGACAGCTCAGAAATACTACAACAAATACGCCCAAAAATGACAAAAGAATTTCTGGGAGTATAATACTACAATCACACAATGAAGATCAACGGACAAGTGAAAATTGACTGAGTACACGGACTACGAAAAAGGGATCAACAAGCAAGAAATCAGTCAGACAAATCAATAATCAGACATTAAGTCAGTAATATGCTTTTAATGATGACAGTAGTTATATAGGTGAACTTCTGATGGGAAAGATGGACAGGTCATCCCAACGGACAAGTCAGTAAAGCTCAAGGTTGCCAAATATCCTTCTTCAACATTCACAATAATGAAGTGTTAGCTAATAAAGTTACCTACATTGGTTGTGGAACTCCTAAGAATCAACCTAGGAGGACACCAAACAATTATAAACGTCATATTGAACTATAAATCCTTTTTACTTTTTGAGGTCAAAATGCGTACAGTGATAGGCTGAAGGTTAACTTAGGTCACATGTATATTTATTCATGTGTGCATATACCGTGTTCATCAGTCAAACTCTTTTCGGAAGTATGTCTTCATCCGATGAGTTTAGTACCTTCTATCATTCGTATTGCCTTTAGCCATCGTGGAACTAAGAATAAGTCTTCCAATTAATTTGTTGTAGATTAAATCAATGAGAAGAAAAGGTACAAAGATCTCTGTTCAACAGAGTGGTGATGTAATTTGTAACAACTTTGTTGTGAATGTGTTTAAGGAAAAGGCTATTTGGATAAGATCTCAGCATTCAGTAAGCTGGATGATTAATTATTTATTTGTTTTTTGTCTATGGTGTATATTTGTGAGTCCTCATTAAATGGTGAAATGGCAAGGACATGATCCATCCAAATCAGCTCTGAAGAACTTTCAATGTTTCAGTTTGCATGATATTTGAAATAAGTTTAATTTCTTCTGTTTTCCTTTGTATAGATAAACAAGAATTTCTAAAATCATTTTCATTTTGGTTTTTGAAATATTTAAGTTGCTTTTGAATATTACTCTAGCTTTGTATACAGTGTTATAAAAGTGAATGTTTGATCGAACCTCCTGTGGGTAGCGAAGGATTTCCAAACCTTCTTGAACCATCTTGATGCATGCTGAAATGATTACTTCATTGTACTGTTCTAAGTCTGTATGATATACTGCACAAATTCAAACTTTGATATACTGTACATTTTCTTATATAAGGTTTTAATGAGCTAGAACAGTAATAAAACAAGTTTTCTTCGGTTCCTGGATTACCTTCCGGACATAATTTATTCTACATAGGCATATCAAGATAACTACACAACTTTGAAACATCCTTTATGAAGTCATGATTCCCCACCCCTTCTGTGATATAGGTAGCAAGATTTTCCATATATCCGGAACAGGGGTAGAGTCACTCCCAGTGCGTGTATTAGGTGTTGATTCGATGAACAAAGATTCAGTTATCAGTCTCTATCTCCACACTGCTATGTTAGTTTTAATAATTTATACCCTGTCCTATCTTACTGTGTGGCTTTGTGTAATTGCATGTATTATTATGGTCGAATTATTTTTAAAATTCCTCATCTTACTAGGATCTACCAATTTTTACCTAGCTTGGTTTTTGTGCTCTAATAGCCTAACTGATCCTGGTAGACTACTTTGACTGGTGTGTTTGACCCCACAATTATTGCAAGGGAGTTGGTAAACTAACTTATTCTGCTTAATTGGATCAATAAGATCTTTTAACCTACGAAGCTTATTTCGAGGTGAGTTTTTAGGTTTAGATACCACTCTAATCCCAGCCAGCCTCATTGAGTATCCTACGTAATGTTTCCGAGTTACTTTCTTTGGATGGTAATACTGAAGAGGTTTCGGATTCTCTCTTCACAGTATTACACCTATGTTACTAATATTAGTTATATTTTTCTTACGATTCCTGAGGAACTTATCAATTAATTTGGGAGAGTAACTGTTGATGGGTGAGGTATCTGGTGTATCTGATTTCTTGTCTTAGATCCATATTACTAGTAGGTTTTTTCTCCCTGTTACCTAGATATTTTAGCAAATCAACTTTAATTGACATAGAGTGAGACAATCTGATGTCTAAGTAACGGTTTGAGTGTAAAATCTTAATCTGTGACTCAAGTTTCGTCCAGCCGAATGTACTTGGACCCCACTGAATAGTGGTTTTCTTAAGAGTTGGTAAAAGAAGTGGCTCTCCTAACTCTGTAGTGTAGTAGCTGACACTGCTGCGTTTGAAGTGATGGATGCTGTCTTTGAGTTCCAGTAACAGCACTACCATTCCAGCTAACGAAATAGGATAAAATGTGCGTCCTGGATTCTACCACTGGCCACCACAAGGTGAATAACACCAAATAGTGAGGCATCCATTCAAGGAGTACATTTGCCCAGAGCAACTGGTGATTTCGGTGGAGCATAATAAATAATCGTCGGGAGACAAAAATATCAACAAACAATGCAGGAGATTATTTTCAGCAGTCATTGTCGCATAAAGATTGTTATTAATGCTACCACTCACTATCTACCCATCATAAGGGTATAAATAAAGTTGGAATGATATAGAACTTTATTATTCGGTTACAAATTCTGCACTTCGGTGAACTATACGTGACTTTTCCTTTGATTATGAAGAAAATTATCTACCTTACAAAAGACTACGTGTTCAATTCACATTAGGGAGTTGATTCAAGCAGATATATGTGAAACATCTTGAGATGTAAATAAACTGAACTAAGAAGCTAACGATGTTGACATTATCATTCTAAAACAAGCTAGTCTCCTATAGATCAGTTGATGAAGCTTATAAGAGGATTGGTCATTAAATGGAGATTAGTATAGATATATGACCATATTTTCTTGTTGAAGCCTGTGTGTTCAGTGTGACACATTTGGAGTCAGTTGGTCAAAAGTTCAATTTAATCGATTTTGATAGGAGAATAGAACTAGATACTTAGATTGGATATAGTTCAGTAACTATTTGCATGAATTTAAAGACACCTTACAGTGATATAGCTTGATGAAAAACCCTTGACTTCAGCATTTAGTGAGGCAGCTTCATATTATCCAGGGTACATGAATGTCCTTCGCCTTGCTGACATTCCCTTCTAGTAAGTACCAAAAAAGACACGTAAACAAGGTGAGATAGGATTTTATACAACTTGGTTTTTAACATATGATCTAAAGGATTAGCATGTTATTCGGACTGTTGTAAGTTGGGTGAAAAATTTTCAGTGGGCGGAAGATGAGTTCAGAATTAGGAAAAACAGAACTTAAAACACTAGTGAACAAAAGTTGTATTCATTATTGATTTGCAGAACTCAAATGTATAAACTTGGCTACTCCATAGCCTTCTTGCTTTCATGAGTTTCAGTAGCAACAGGTATATTCGAATGATAAGTCTGAAATGAGATGAAACACGTATCCTGCACTTAACTTCAGAGTTTCATACACTCACTGTTAACTGACGCTTACAGCCACAATGGATTACAAAATTTATGGCATAGAGTTTATTACTTTCCCTACACTATTCTTAACTAAACTGTGATCTCTAGACACTTTCTTTCGCAATGTTACATCATTAAACACAGCCTTTCATCAAAAAATGTCTAATTTATGAAAGAATAAAAAGAGATGACTGCGGTCATAAACTTATATCTTCTTATTACACTTTTTCCATGTTTTCTTTATTAGTGCCTAAGAATATACCATTGGTCTGGACACCCAGGTAATCTCAGTATTCATCCTTTGAAAGGGAAAAGGATGAATACTGAGATTACCTGGGTGTCCAGACCAATGGTATATTCTTAGGCACTAATATGGGTTACTGCAGCATATTTGACATATGATAAAAAGTAGACGAAGTTAAGGGTGTCTTCGCAAGTATTTAGACTACCCATCCTGGTATTCTATTCTTTTCTGTTCTTGAAAGTGAAATGAAAATCTGGATCATAGCAGGATTTAAGCTACCGACCTTCGAGTACTATTATTTCTACTATCATTGTATTCAGATGAGAAGTGTTACTACAAGCTCTTACATCGTTGGTGGTCTCATCAGTCTGACGTTTAAGCTCTAGACTGAAGGTCATTACTTCTTTTATTCCCTCCATTAAGCACCAGATAAATTCCAGTCCATATTAAACATGAAGTTTTGGAAGAAGGCAGCGAGAGAACCACATTCTTTTTCACGTGTATTGTCCGGTAATATCAACTTCAAAGGAACTTATTCCTACTAATATTCATGAATATGAAGTCATATTGAATTGACTGTAAATCTGCACTGATATTCAGGTGTAGATTGAGGCTGAAGTATTTTAAAAATATGAAACTAATTTGCAGAAAATTAATAATATTGCCACTTGAAAATTTTTTCAGATATTCATCTCAAGAAAGATTCTGTGTGCCAACATTCAAGAAGTAAGAATTAATAGAAGAACCACTTAGGAATCCAAACAGAATTAAGCTTGAAAGCTTAAAGTTGATGAAAATTTAAATTATGCATACGGTGCATTAAGTGTTAGGTTAAATACTCAGGTTGCCATGATATGATATTCCATAGAATCAAGAAAAATTGTCCCTTCCCAACTCCATTTGTTTTGCTAGTCATATAAAAATCTACCCTTAATGAGCAAACATTCATAAAACTTTACAAGAGGTGGATATCGTGCTTCTCTGGACTGGTGGATAACGTTTTGAAGTTTGAGTCTCAGCTGGGACAAAATAACTCACTGGGGTGCAGGTACATCCAGCTGGTGGGTCCAAAATAAGGTGAGAAGCCCATCCTAGATATCACTGCTAGCCTATACTGAGGAAATTCATACAATTCATTTGTATAACCTCATCAGAATATTCTGACTTTGTTATTTAACCTAACAAATAAGAAATTCCTTCAAGGTTTAACTGTATAAGTGACTGAGGTCCTGCATATTTCGGTAGTCTGAGAATTGATTAACTCCACTTAAAATTCTATAGAATTGCTCGTCAGAAATTGCAGTATGAGTTCACTGTCAGTATTATTCTACGTAGATATGATAAAGGAACATACTACAGTATTCTAGAGTGGATGGTATGATATCCATTCGGATAACTATATAGTACTCTAGCTAAAAGACTGAAATAATGCTGTTGGTTTTAGATCCGTTGTATCCTTTTGTTGTTGTTTTTTCAAAATATATATTCATTCTGCAGATGAGTCATAAAGTTGGTAGCGATCAAACATCAACATCAGCGTGATCATAGATTTTTAGACTAGTAGTTCAGTTAACTTTCAAACCCTTCACTGTTGCTATAAATCAAAAGGCTAAATTTATTCCGTTGAGTTTTACCTTTTCTGACAATACTTGTGTAATATGGAACAAAATAACTGACCAGCTGAAAACAGAGACTGTACTCAGGTTCTCACTGTAGTTAAGACTGTAATCCACCGACAAGATTACATTGACTGGTGATTAAGCTTCATGATACGATGCTGTGATGGATTTCAATAGGTAATAGGTGCTTGAAAAGAATCATTTTTGAGTGAAATTGCCTAAGTGTTGACCTATACAACGAATGTATCGCTTAAGCTTTAAAGAAAGTGATGCTTTAAAGAAGATTCGAACATACAATAGTATGAGCTATTAAATGACTTGAGTAATTATAGATACCTGGAACAGATCAACAGTTATCATCAGTCAGATTGAAGTCATCCAAACACCAGGTAGTTATTTTGATGTTTTACAATTCATTTAAGAAAACTGCATCATTGAAACTAGCCCACTTTTAGTTAGCTATTTGAAAGGATTTGAAGGGATTTAACTAAAAACTTCGAAAACCCAAATCTTCAAGATAACCTTCAATGATGACAATAGGACTCAAATGAGGAATATATGTTACCAATTTTCAACATTCCACTGTTTCTCAAAAGAATGAAACTGTGCTGCCATGAAATTTACTGTCTAATAAGTAGGAATTACCTTCCCCATTCATTCATTTGACTCTATCACCATATGAACATTTATGTATCCTGGAAATGCTCAAATTTCTGGACGGTTACAAAAGGCAGCGAAAATCTGGACAGATAGTTAAATCTAACAGATCAACTCACTTATTGACTTTAAAAGGAACAGATTCACAACAGTGCTATGCAACAGACTTCTCTAGGACTTCACCTAACAGTGAATATACCTCTTTGATACTGCTGCACACTTTAAAGTGAACATGAACGTGCAGTCGCTCTGTAGTTCTTCAAATGTTTGTTCCTCTGTACTACACCATCTATTTCTAATGATGTAAATCTACATTGCTGTGAACGGTAACACTTGAAGAGTGGAGAAATCCTTGAACATAGATATTCATTTGGATTACGTGATTATGTGGAAACTTACTGATTCACGAAATCGTCAGTGTGGGTTCTTTTCGTGTCTGAAGCTATAAGCTTAAGAATTTATGGTGTAAAGTGGCACTATGAAGACAAGTCAGACATGTCGACTGTTTGTAACGGAAATTTAGAATTTCGCGCGACCTCGGTACTACGTATGACGAAAAAAAGTGACTGAAAACAATCTAAACTTTAACACTTTGTATATACTGAAAAGTTATATTTTCTAGTTCGTTTCATAACCAACGGAATTTTTTGATGTTTTTAATAGGGTTTAATGACCTCCCTTCTGTACTTTTCAGGACCCCTAAAATCTTGTAGATTTTTCAACATGTACCAATGTGATGATGCCTGTAAGCTATCTTCTCACATGCTAAATTCAAAATGTGGGAATAAAATATTTATTTATTAAGTCTTTGCGAATTACATCGTCAGAGAAGACAGTAATGCAACTAGTATATCTGCAGTCTTGGCGTCTAGATTATCACTAAGCAAATCACACATATTGGTTAAAATGCTTCATTTTAGACGAAAACCATGTCAAAACATCAAGTCATAATCCTACGTGATTGTGTGATTCTTTCTTTGGACTGTATGGTTTGAAAATGTAAGGTTTGTTTCAGACAATCTTCATCGGAAGGTCACTTTTTAAAATGATACCCACTTTGTATTATTATTATTCGGCCTTTGGGTTCCTAGTGGAACATAGGGATTCAGTAGCACTTCGCCATTTAAATCTGTTCTCTGCAGTCTTTTGAACCTGGCTCCACGACTGCCAAAAAGCTTTCATTTCTTCCTCACGCAATCTTCTCAGTTTTGTCACCCTCCGACGCCCAACTCGTCGTTTCCCATTTGGCTTCCACTCGACTACCTGGCCTGACGCATAATGTCCTCGAATAGTCTTCTTAGTGTATGTCCAATCCAATCCGTCTCCACTTTCTTGTGCATGTTTGTTGGGCAAAGGGTTCTTGGTTGGTTCGTTGCCACAGTGAGTTCCTTGTCGCTTATTCGTTTTGGCCTTGTAATCTGATCTTCAGCATCGAGTGAGCGTAGGCAATAGCTGTTGATAAATGTCTGTAGTTTGTTGGAAATGCTTTTCTTGACGCGCCAAGTTTCTGAACCATATAGCGGCACTGACTTGACATTGGTGTTGAAAATCCGGAACTTGTTCATGCTTTATGCTGAGTGCAGTAGATCTCAACACTGGTTTCAGGTTAATGAACACCTGTCTTGCTGTCTTTCCGATCCTGGCTTTGACGTCCTCATCTGTTCCACTGTCTGTAGTTGAGACGGTGCTGCATAGGTAGGTAGGTAGATGAAAGAGAATACTTCCTTCAGGTTTCTCCCGTTGATGGTGATTGGAGCTTGTTGTTGGTTGTTGGTTTGGTATCTTCATCACTTCCGTCTTCTCTACATTCACTTGAAGCCCCGTTTTCGCTGCCTTTTCTGTCAGCTTGTTGGTTTTTGCCTGTAAATCTTCGAGTTCGTGCGACATTAGACATAAATCATTATCGGCGGCGAAATCAAAATCTTCTTCTGGGCTCTTTTCATTGGTCAAACAGCGTATCCCCCTCTTCTCGCTCCCCACAGTTTCTTACATAATCCAGTCGACCACAATCAGGAAGATTATGGGTGATAGTAGGCGGCACCCTTGTCTTACTCCCGTCCCAACTTCAGAGGCATCGTTGAGCTTTCCATTGTGGATCACTTGGCATGTGGCGTCGTCATATAGTTGTTGAATGAGGTCGATAAATATTGTATCACTAAAGCCGTAGTACTGAAGCTGCTGTCAAATTAATTCTTGCTCGACGCTGTCGAATGCCTTTTCAAAGTAGATAGATTTGAAATAGAGAGTTGACTGCCATTCTATACTCTGTTCTATGATGATGCGTTGCATAGGATTGAAATTTGGTCCGCACATGATTTGTTCTTCCTGAATCCAACCAACCTGTTCCAGTCGTAATTTTGAATCTGGCGCATCCTTTAGTCTCTCCAGGATGATGCGGCATAATATTTTGCTCCGGGTGGATAGGGGGAGGGAACAAGATTTCGCGCCATTTCTTGCGAAGACTTAGGTCGCCTACCCTTCTTTGGGAGTTTGACAAGGTAGCCCTTCTTCCAGTCAATCATCAGCTACCTTTCCTTCCTTCAAAACCTTCTGCAGTAGTGGTGTGAGAATATCCGCTGTTGTCTCTGTGTCCATTTTCAGTTCTTCTGGAGGAATTCGATCTGGTTCTGCTGCTTTCCCGCATTTCAGCAACTTTATCGCATCCAGGACTTCTGCTTTTGTCAGAGGGCCTATGTTCACTGGTAGTTCTGCCGTTGCTGGTGGCATTTCTTGACGAGTTGCAGGTGATGGTGGTGGTTGACTCAAGAGCTTTTTGAAGTGCTCAGCCCATTGTTTCCTTTGTTTCTCCTCTTTGGTAACTAAGCTTCCTTTACTATCTCTCATTGGTTTCATCTGTGTTGATCTCTTCCCTCCCACAAAGTAACCTGGTTATTTGATATAATGTTGCCAGGCCTCTCCTACCTTCAGCCTATTCTACTTCACTTGCCAATGTGTCGTAGAAGTGTCTTTTGTCTTTGTGTGCACTCTTCTTCACTTCTTTGTCCAGTGTTTTGTAAGTTGTACTCAGTTTGTCTTCTCATTGTGCATCCTCGCACTGTACTGGTTCATCTTCTGCTTCACCATCTTTCTCTCCTCTATCAGCTTCCATGTGTCCATCGAAATCCATTACATTCCTCGTCTTGTTTCCTCTTCCTTCCTAATACGGTTATGTAGATTTCTTTCCACATAGCTTTCAAAGAGTCCCAGTGTTCTTCCACGCCCGATCCTTCAGGGATGTTGCTCAATGTCTTCCACTTTTTCCTGATGGCTGACGTGAAGATGTGCTTTGTAGTTTTGTCCTTCAGTTTCTGTTCTGGATGTTGGACTTCAACCGTGGTCTATCACCAACTTCTCTGAAGGTTTTCAGCTTGATTTTGAAAGTAGGTTCCTTGCATTAGATATTGAGCGGTGTGAACCTATATCTGCTACACTTCTTCATGTGATCTTGTGTCCAGTGGGTTGGCTGCTTCTTCACTTTCTTCACATTGAGATGCAGTTGACCTGACTTTTAGTGTAGTGTGTCTATCTGGTGAAATCAAATCCTCGTGGCTTTGCAGATATCCTTGTGTTTGTACACATTGCCTCCAATCACCAAATTGCTGGATGAGCGGAGATCTGCAAACAATTCTACATACTCGTTCATCATTTCACAGAGTGCTTCTCGACTCATGGTTAGTTCTCTTCCTGTGTTGTCCGCTCCTAGTTTGGCTATCATGTCACCCCACTCATTAGAATTTTGTCCAGTGCTGATTACAATTGTCTGTAGAATTCCTCCTTCTTCGGTTCATCTACATTATTTGTAGGTGTGTAGTGTGGCATTGTATGATTGTGACTTTCCGTCCTTTTGAGCTGAACCTTGCTGTTATGATCCTGGAGGAGATTGGTTCCTACTGCATGAGAGAGAGCCTTCGATGCTGTTGGGGACATCATGATAGCAACTCCCTCCTTGTGTTTGTGGTTGTCATCTGGGTGACCGGAGTAGATTATTGACTCTCCTCTCAAGTTGACAGTTTGGAGAGTCCACTTCTATTCCATCTGCTTTCGCAGATTCCAAGCACTTCTATGCTATACCTTCTCATCTCTTTGTAATCTAAGCAGCCTTGCCAGCTAGCTTCAAACATTGTGTGGACATTCCATGTCTCCATTCTTGATTTTGGTTTCATCAAGAGAAGACACATAGGACAATTGGCTTCCTGAAGGCTTTCACCAACCGGCACCATTTTGCTGCCTCGCTTCCAGCGACGAATAAGTTTATTCTTAGTTTTTATATTTTCTCTGTGCTTTGGAGTTTCTTTAGCGATTGGACTGGTTTTCCGGGGTAGGGTTGCTAGCAGTATGCCCAACCTTTCCTCTTTATCCGGGCTTAGGACCGACTAGGAGAGATTACCCATTTTGTACTGAAATGAATTTATCTATTCAGTGATCGGGCACGCGTTCAACTACAGTT
Source organism: Heterobilharzia americana (assembly GCA_944470555.2). NCBI lineage: Eukaryota > Metazoa > Platyhelminthes > Trematoda > Strigeidida > Schistosomatidae > Heterobilharzia > Heterobilharzia americana. The sequence continues at coordinate 50,079,305 of OX104128.1, forward strand.
ACTCCAAATTAAGATATAAACGTTTATCCATTAAACAATACACAAACATATTGATGGAGAATTCCAAATTTTACTGCAAAATTATGGTCTATTTTCTCGGAGGCGAGTAAGCCATATAAATCAGTTATTCATCTATTCATTGAAAAAAATATTCCATGTGTAAAGCAATTTTAGACACATTTCTTTTTGTTTTAATTTAGTCCAGTGTTGTTTAAATTAACAGAGTTATTTACATTTAATTTCTTTATGGGTAATTAATTATTTATTTGGTAGTTATGACCGATGAATAAGCTTCGATTTCTTCGTACATTTCTTTGCTAAAACTAAAGCTTCATAAATAGTAAATGTCTAAAAATGATGTGGAAATTTTTTTAAAAGTAAACAGTGAAATATAATTTTATCCTTTAATTAGTCGTATATCGGATAAAAACAATGGGATTAGTTTGTTTTTTAAGACCGTCAACGTCTATTTCTTCTCCCATAAATGACACAAATATTGATTTTTTACCATCTTCTGATAGGTTAATTCTGTACATTGATAGGTCATAGAAGAGTAACCAATTTCAAGATATCTGGTTCTGTGTACTGATCATTTTGTCGATCATTTTGCAATGTGATCACCAAGCTAGGTAACTCAATATCGCAACATATTTTGATTGATGACATTTAGATAGAGGCAGTTGATAGAAAGTTTTGAAACTAAACTTATCAATGACTTTATTAGAAATGGTGTACTTCTGTTATTACGCTAGCAATTCATATAGATACCTCAGTACTTCATCTAAAAACGTTTTCATGATAAGTAGTGATTGTAAACAGCGGGTTGTACAACTAATTATTGTTTTCTTCTATTTGGGTATTCTGCTGATGAACCCAACCCCAAACGAAAAAAACAACTCTTCGGTGTTTATATAACTCTGATCTGACTGAAGAAATCTACTGGTAAGTCTGGGTGGTTTCCAACTACTCAAGGTGTTCAGTTGTAATATATTTATTCCTGCTTGTCAGTCGGTCTTGCGTCGATTGATGTATTGTTTTGGTCAGTGAGACAATCTCAGGATCAGGTTTTGTAAACAGCAGGCTGTTGCATACCAAGATACGCATAGTAACAGTTACTTCTTATGCAGATATACATTCTACTGTCTCAAACTGCAATATTGTGTCATGTCATTTTCGTTAAATGACAATTACAGTTTTAGAGAGTAGTGTAATTTGATCGGAGACAACAGAAATCTTTTCTGAGGTTATTTGAGTTGAATAAGAAGTTAAGTGATGTGGTAAAATATTCCAGCAATTAGGAATGATTGAAAAAATATTGAGATACATATGAAAGAAATGTAGAGGTACGAAAAGACACTATATAACTGGTCTGACTATTTACTGAAGTAAAAATATATCGAAATATGCTAACTACCATTGAACAACTTGAGTAGTTGGAGACCACTCAGGTTGGTTTGTAGATTTCCCTAGACACATCAGAAGGATCTAAACATCGGATGGCTGTTTCGCTCGTTTAGAGCTAAGCTCATGAGCGGTGTGTCCAAAAATATTCAGTGGATAGGGCTAACTTAGTTCCGAATATGTGTCAACCGAAGCACAAGTGATATAGGTAGTACAAAAACAAAGTCGAGGATAATATTAACGAAAATGTAGAGAAGAAATCATTGAGTAAAAACACTTAATACACATACATAAAAAAGGGAAACATGTTCAACTCAGTAAGAAAAGAATCACAAATTAATGTGGTAAATGTGGTTCGTCTAAACATGCAGATTAAAAATTCGTAAAACAAAGATGAACATGATGTCTTCAGTTTGCTGGTAATTGTGAATAATTTCATTATTTTAATACAATGTTACTTCAAAAGACATTACTGACTGTTTCCCCTTTTAAAGCCTTTCACCCTTACCAAACTTGTTCCTTAAACAGTATACAAACGGTGACTGACTGACAAAATCAACAACGAACATCGTACACAGGTGAATCGGCTGAAGTTTCCACACTTCACAGTAGTACACGAAGAACAGGTGGATAGCAAAAGTATGATATCAAAGTAGACAAAGTAGTGTGAGAGAATAAACGATCTGAGAATAACCGTTAATGCAAATATTCAAGCTTTAGCAGATATCAAGGAGTAAATGCATCTACGCTGTTGTGACCGATTTTCACTCATATCATCAAGAATCCTTGACCCCTAATTCCTTTCATCTAGTAGACCTCAAACAGATAGTCTACATCGACGTATACGGCTGAGACCAATAGTAAGAGACTTCATCGACTAGTGCCAGGCATTGGTCTAGCCACACTGAACTCTCTTCCAACCTATTCCAACTTCACCCAGCATGGTACATAGAGTTGGGTGTTGGCTCGGTATGCACAGGAAATGTCCAGCCCATCTCACTCGATGAAGGTTCACAATCTCACTAGTTGACATTGGCTGTCTTGTCTAGCACCCTTCGCTTGACCCCAACGTTGCTTACACGGTGATTCCACCACATGCGAGTAATGCTAAGAAGACATGTATGATAAAAATCCTGTAGTTGCTTCATGCTGTCTACTTTTAACGGTCATATCTCGCAGCCACATACCAGGACAAAACGGACTTCAGAGCAGTATATTCTTCCTTTGATAGATAGTTAGACATCCAACCAATCGATGACACAGATCACACAGGTTAGAGAATGCCAAGCTGGCCTTCTGTATCCGAGCAGGCACTTCATCAGCAACCAACCTGTCCTGGTTGATGCAACTCCTCAAGCAAGTGAAGTGGTAAACCAGTGGGAAAGTGTCATCTGCATAGTTATTTGGCTACAACTATGAATTAAGGATAAGAAATTTCTGAGGTCTTTAGTAGTCAAAACTTTTAAAACGATAACTTTAATTTCTTTAAAAATTCAATTGTTATGTAATCCTACTGTCTGTGTTCAAGGATGACACAGAATATGACAGCTACTTGACCAATGGTATACTTAGAATTGATGGACGGCAATGTTCAGCTATATGTAGATGGTCTGAATACCGCACAGAGTTCAGTCTTGCTCAAAACTAAGCTTTCCAGTGGGTTTTCTGATTAGCTTTTATTCCAAGCATAGAACCATCAACTTTAAATAGATAAAATCCCCACAAACCTCCCAAATGAATTACTTTCTAGCAAGCATTAGGGACTTGCTTCGAGATGGGATTCCCGAAGTTTTAATAAGAAGTCATGGTCGGTGGAGCAAACCAAGTTGGACGTGAGGACAGTTACTCAGAGATGACATTGAATGAAGATGGCACTATATCGCGAATTAAGAGGAGTAGGAAAATACTGACCGTTGGATTCCTACCCGTAGGCAAGGTACTCACCACAAAACCCTAAGGTCCTGTGTTCGATTCCTGGCTGGATAGGATTGAAGAGTCCCTTACTGGGATGAGACAGCTGTCCAGTGCTCAAACATTTCCAATGGTTCTCCAACTAATGTCAGTTCGAGGTGAATACCAACTTGTAATCAGTAAAATTCCCACAAACCTTCAGAAACTGAATCACCTTAACTGCTGGATTTTGGTCAGCTTGTTGTAGAAGCAGGAAATACTTGAAGCTAGGTTAGCATTTGATAACATTCGCAATCTGAGGTTTGTATTAGACAAAAAGGTGAAATATAAGACCTAAATATGGCTATAAGTGTGAATATAAAGGATGAATAACATAGAAAGAAGTCATGTGCATACATATTTCAGTTAATCACAAACCAATGGTTGAAACTCAGGTTTATCTTTCACCACTTGGTGGAATGCTGTAGAAGATCTTGGAAACACCAAACCTTTGGTGTAGAATGTAAGGCACCAACCGGCAAGAAGAACTGCCTCATCCAGCACTCGCGCTTATATATATTCAGAGGTAAGGCATATCTACAATCTCAAGGAAGGTGCGTGTTGCCTATGAGATTCGAGCTCATATCCCGTAACATTCAGCACTTCGATTCTGACAAATATATCGGTAGACATCTAGTGACTGATATGTGGACATCTACCTTGATCCATCTAGATCTGAACTTGCTGTGTGTCACCGTGAAGACTAATTGCACGAAAGAGTTTACAAATTGAACAAAACTAACTGACAGTATGCAGCAGGCTGTCTTCTTACCAAATAAAGATATTTAATAGTTATTTTAAGTTAGTATTCATCATGAACTGATATCACTTAGAGAGATATTAAGAACCTGAGAGCACTGGACGATTGTTTAGTCTTAGTATAGGACTTCTCAGCAGTGGGCATCGAACTCAGGGAGTTTAGGTTATATGGAGAATGCGGTAACTCTTAACTAGGACGGAATAGTTGTTCGGTACCCTCGAGTGTTCAGTGGTTTTCCAACTGATGTCAGTCCAGGGTAAAGGCTGCCTTAAAAATAACTAAAATCTTCATAAACCTCAAACTATATTTAATAATTGTTAAGCGTAGCCATAGACACAGGAAACATTTTTGCAGAATATCGTTATTCATTGAATTACTACAAACAGTAAAAAATGCCTTAAGGCTGTTAAATTATATGATGAATCTAGTCCAGAGATTTTCTGTCGGTATGATTTCGTACACCCAGTGTTTTCATCAGTTACCTTTTGAAGTGTATGTGTGCATTCAGTATATATTATTGACAGCAATATACACGGACAACTAAACAAACAACTTATTCAAATAATAATACACTGATTTACTGTTTGAACAAAACAAACAGGCAAATAAACCAGTCAAGCAGTGTCTATCTGGAGTAAAGAATTTTCATGAAAAAAACTTACTCTACGAAGCATTTAATAGCTACAGATCCAAGTTTAAAGAATATTTTTCTAAAAACAATTTGCCTAACAGCATAAACGAGTAAAATTCTACACAAATACCTTCGGTATTATACTGCTTTGATGGGCGGTTATCATAGCTAATCTAATGTTTAAGTAAGTATATCACATATCATCGAAGAAATTTCCCTTCATGTGATCCAAGTGTGCTGACGGTCTGTGCACGATACAAAATAGTGGATCCTCAAGCACTGGAACTCAGGACGCATGTTTCGTCCCATTTGGGACTCGTCAGCTAAATCTACCTGCACCCAGTGCGTGATGACGTTCACTCTGGGACTTAAGCCCAAAAATAACTCGTCTTCCCTTTCCCCATCGGCCTGGTGGATAACGCTCTGATGTCTGAACCGGTAGGTGATGGGTTCGAGTCTCGGTGGGAGCAACACCACTCTGGGAGACAGGTACATCCAACTAAGAGGCCCCAAATATGGTGAAACGCATGTACCTAGCAGTTCAAAATCAAACGATTAACCAGGTAATGCTAAGGCATCCAAACTACAGCCCATATGCCCAAGGAGGTCGTTTTATTCGATTCAGAACAATAACGGGAAATTACAAGTATCAGTCAATAAAAATTTCTTTTCTTGTGAGAATGTACTGAATGCTGAGAAAAAACTGTGAGAAACTTTTTGAAGGCCACACCGCCTTCAGATCTAGTGTGGTATTACTAACTGGATAGAATAAGATTAGCTCTCACTGTCATTCAGTTCAAATCTTGTTTTCAAAAACTTTTCTATCCAAAATGATCTTGATAAAGTGGAAACCTTTTAAGCAACTACTGACAGTTATTCTTTTGACTGACATCAATAGGAGAACCAGTGAAAAACTAGGATAAGTGGACTGCTGTTTAGTCCTAGTATGAGACTACTCAGGAGTAAGCACACACGACCTGACTAGGATCAGTCAGTAATGACAGCTACTTTAAAAAAACAAATCCCCATTATCCTCAAAATAGATAAAATACAGGTCCTCAACCCTGGACCTAGGTTTCGTGCTTTATAGCACTCGTCAGCAAGGCGTATCTGCAACCTTGACGGAACTGACTGCTTCCAACCAACTAACATCTACTAATGTGCACCGCGATGCTGAGCTTCCTAGCTTGGTTGCCACATTGCAAATATGATCGGTAGAATTCGATCTGCACTCAGGACTAGACAACATGAAATTGGTTGCACTCCCGTGACCAATCAATACACAGGTCCTCAACCTAGGTCAGAAATCATGCTATTAAGATTTTATTAGTTTCTGAATAACCAGTAACGCAGAAGATAATTTTTCGTTACTAAACTTGGCAGTTATTGGTCCAGTAAAATAATTATGTAAACACTTGAATTTTCGGTTATTCTTTTGCCTTTTTTTCGGGAACAGTAAATCTTGCTCCCTCCATCTTTTCTTCTGTGTCTTTCAGTTATTCAATGAACAGTATCCGCAATCGGGCATTGATTTGTCACTTGAGATGTCAGTCTGTGATGAATACTACCTCGGAATCAATCAAACAGTCCCCATAAACCTCCGGAGGAAATACGATTGCTTGAGTTATATGAGCATTAGAATGAAGTGTAAAGAAAGAAATTCAGTTCTTACTTCTTCAGAAGTCAATTTAATCTCTAGTAATTATCAGCTGATTAAGTACTCAGAGTACTCAGAGTTCGACTAGTGCAAATGTGTTCTAGCTTTGTAGAACTATGCGCTAATTCTTTTTGTCAGGATTAGAAGTGATGAAGATTAATACTAACCTATGAGCTAGATTTCAGTAATTGTCTAATTCCCCTTCAGAGCGTTTATGTTGAAATAAAAAACAGCTTTAAAATGTGCTGATTTCCTTCAGTCTTCACATTAATTACCCTATTTACGATAGACTTTTTATTTCAAGTTGACTGACATCAGTTGGAGGAACAATGAAAACCTGGGAGCATTGGACAGCTGTTTCGTCCTAGTATGGGACTCTTCAGCAGTGAGCACCCACAACCCAGCCAGGGATCGAACCCAAGACCTTGGATCATTGAGTTCCGATCCAGTGGCTCACTGGTAACGTGCTGGCCACAGGACGTGAAGATCGCGGGTTCAATCCCTGGCGGGGTCGTGGGTGTGCACTACTGAGGAGTCCCATACGAGAACGAAGCAGCTGTCCAGTGCTCCCAGGTTTCCATTGTTCCTCCAACTAATGTCAGTCCACGATGAATACCAACTTGAAATATTTCTAAATCCCCACAACCTTTTCGAGATTTTTTACTGACTTTACTATAACAGTTTACTAAATTGAAGTCAATGGATGTGAGCTCGATAACTAGGATGGTAGATTTATAATAACTTTCCCAGTTTCATGCGTTGTATCATTCACAGTGATCGATTAATATTCATCTTCAGCTTTGACTCCTTTTCATTTCAACACACAAATGTTTGGTAAGTGACTTTTACGGATGTTTTCTCAATTTTTTCTGATTTTAAACTCAGTGATAATTTCTTTCATGAGGATTCGATTACTGTTCATGTGGGTAAAGAAAATTTGTTAATTACACCGTTTCAATTCTAGTTCACATCTGATGCAGAATAACCATTCTTCAGCATCACTTGTGGATGTCTGTTACAAGCAGTACCGAACATTCCTCTTGACCTTGAAAGAATCCAATTGTTATTTATGGTTAATCTTGACTGATCAGCTAATCAATTTGATACATTTTTGACTATGAAATTAAGGGCTCATCGAATCAACTACTTGGTATGGAGTGAGACATCTTCTAGATTCTTCAAAGAAGCCTGGAATTTCCTGAAAAGCTCCCATAGGCAATTATGGCATGCTGAACACTTACAAAAATCCACGTGATCATACATGTGAGTCTCAGATTCGCTATAGAGCTTTTCAGAGGAGTGTAGAACACGTCAAGGTCATTAGAAATGTATTTAACCGTTACCTCTTGTACATGTTTCATTCCATACTAAAATTTTGATATTTTGCTGCCTCTTTCTGCTACTGAGGAACTGTCTGACCCTCAGAGTTGAAGCTTAAGGTTATTTTTCAAAATTTCACTCGTACAGGTATACTACAAGGCAATACCACCATTTCAATGCGATAACAGTCGAAGTCATCTACACGCTTCAGTATTTTGACGGAGTAGCCATGATCGTTTTTTTCTGAAACATGTCTGTAATATCTGAAGAGCTTTGAGTAGTACTCATCTGATGTCTCTGTGGTTAGTGTGCTAGACTGTAATCCAAACCGGTGACTATGGGAGATTCCTCTAGGATTTTCGTACTGAGTCATATTGTTTAGGATCTGCAGATATACTCGAATACCTTGGAATCGAAATCTACTGGATCACATCTCCACTAAATAGTTTAGGTTGCAATTAGTTGTATTTCTTTTCCTGTATTATTTTTCTGTATTGTTCTGAAATACATATACTATTCAACAACATCATTAGTTCAAAACCGTTCACTTGCGTCTACAGATTCTGCCATCTAGATCAAAATGGTTTGTTTGTGGCATCAATAAGCATTAACATAACATTGTAATCTGGCTGGTGGTGGTTACCAGTGGGATTCAAGACGCACGTTTTGTCATATTTATGACTCGTCAGCTAGATGTACTGCACCCTAGTAAGTGATGTTGTTCCCACTAAGTCTCGAAAGCAGGACCGATCGCTTCAAATGTTAGAACGTTGCTCATCAGGCCATCCAGTCACGATTGTCACTTCTTATGTGATGGGTATAGTTTTTATGTTGTTGCTCGTATAAACTCCGCTATAGTCTTCAAATCAGATTAGGCGCAGTGATATTTGGCTGTTATTTATCTGGAATTTACCATACCTAGAACAACCCTCAAAGTGATCCTGCACCCCTTGTTCCAAAGAAATGCAAAGACAAACTTCAGTATAGATTTTCCTTCTGAAAATCAGTCGACCGGAATCACAAAAAATAAGCAATCTATTCATTTGTTGAACTATATCAATAGTTGAAGCAGGCGAATATTTGCTTTCCGCCAAAATCAAATATCCTATATAGGTAAATATTTACTTTTTATCAGTTTGGTAATAATTTTTAAAAGTTACCAATTATTTCTTAGTTTAAGCGAACCAATCAGATTAAAGGGTTGTGATTAATTTATCATAAATGGGTATATTTTCTTGATTAGATGATTTAGAAAGGGAGTCTAACTGGTGTTTTTTTACAGATTTATGTACCCGATTTGTACACGTCTGTATGTGTATTTCTAATTGTGTACATGTGTATGGTTAACAGTGAGGAGAATAAATCTGAAATCAAAACTGAAGGGAGATCGATTCACTACAAGAAGAGGAACAAACATGAAGTCAGAGACTTAAACAAATTGAACCAATTGACAGTTGAACAGATAGCTACATATTCAGTTCACTGTCCATGTATTGCATATGCATGAAACATAGTATGAATGACTGTATTAGATTTGAACATTTCTCTTCAACGTATGTCATGTTAATCAGACGTGGAATAGAAAAGAGGACGATAGCGTGACTTCAGATTTCCACATACTTATCTTTTATATTCCGCGATTACCACTGATGATATCAAGTATGATACTTTGAACATTCTATTCTACTGATAAAATATTTTCATCATTTGAATATTGTCAACATTTCTTCACAGGAACTAACTGAGTAGTTTATATACTTTACAGATTTTTTCATTCACCACCGTGCTGAAATGAATTGGTAAGTTATTTCATTGATGAAATATCTTGATTAAAAAAATTAATTTTTTCGAGGGCTATACGGCCTTCACGTAATCATCTTATTAATTTGTCCACCTGAATTCAAAGGTGTATGTTGATAAACGGGGTTTTAAGTCATGTCACTCGTGGCGACCAAACAGCCGAACTCAGTTACACATAGAGTTCTTGAACAGGATTAGTCTAATATCCATGTGTTTAGAACTTGATTATTTATCTCCAGCTTTTGTTATCACTCAAATTATTTTTTATATCTTCGGGAAAAGTGATGAAAAGTCAAACGTTTAAAAGTAACAAAGGAAAAAGTTACATAGTGCTACATTGAAACAAGGTTAAGCTTCTCAATAAAGTGATCTCATTTTGGAATGACATCAGTTAGAGAGCGATCCAAAAGTTGGGGAGACTGTGCAGGTATTTCATCCCAGTATGTAACTCCTCAGCAGTGCACATATGAGGTATCAAACCCAAGTTCATCAGGATGATTACGGGCCTGAAATCAATAAGTCCTTATAAACCTCTAAACTGAATTACTCTCCAGTACGCGTTGGTGAGTTGCTTCTAGATGAGATTCCTGAAGTAACCGGTGGGGCAAATGAAGCTGGAAGTTAGAACAGTTACTTAACCATGAGGTTAGTTTAAGGTCACTTTGTATCGTGAACTGATAGAAGTAGGTAATTCGTAGACCATTGGATCCCCACCCAGTGGCTCAATGATAACTTGGTGGCCATGCAACCTGAAGGTTTTGGGCCGGAGTCCTGACGGGTTCATTGGTGCGTACGGCTGAGTCCCATATTAAGATGAAACAGCATTCCAGTGCTCCCAGGTTCTCAATAGTTCTTCTGTTGATGTTAGTCCGTGATGCATATTGTCTTAAAAATAAAGTCCTTACAAACTTCAAACTATACTTAACAATTTTAAATAATGTTTATGTCTACAAAGTATTTACAAGGTAATAACAGTTTTCACATGCTTTCATCAGAATTTATGGTGTAATGCTAAAGTATTGATATTTCATTATTATGCAGTTAGAGTGAAGATTGAACACCTTATTTGTAGTCGATACATGAAAGGCATATGAAAAGTCTTCAGCGTCAGTGTTTCGCACTAGCAAAGATAACTTTAGGATATACTGATAAGTAGATTATTCTGCTTAACAGATCTACCGTGGAGACCGACAGAATGCTGTTTTATTTTGTTTAACTTCACTTTGAGATTGTTGAAATCGGAATATTTTGCACGATTTACCACTACTACTACTGGTGCTGATAGCACTGTCAATTATTGATGTCTATTGTTATGTGATACCCATAACCTTTGGATAAGCTTGCTAGCTTGATTAGAGTACTACAGAAGCTGAGGCGCTAACAAATTCTTTTTAATGTGAGGTCGTTGAAGTCGTACTTGAAAATATTTCACACTGGTAAACAATGTTGATGAGTGTAGTTGTAGTATATTAAAGATCACATAGTTTATTGACTTCCAGTTAGTTGATAGGATTTTTGTAATAAAGGTAAGACAGACCCGTAGTGTGAATCCAGTAGTTTGAATAAGACAATCTATTGAAAATACACCAGCTAACTGAAAGTTAATCATCGTTTATTATTTAATGACAGTTATTATTGTTTCAGAAGAACTGTTAAGTTAACTAATCGAGTTTTGAAAGACAAAAAAACTCAAAGGAATGCCATTTCATCTGAATAGTTGAGTGAAGTATCAGTTGGATGGAAGAAACTGCCAGGAAGTCTTGAACCTACGTTTCGTGTTTTTTGATATTCATCAGCAAGGCCTATCTACAACCTTGACGAAAGTGATGTCTTCCTGAGACTGGAACTTGGTTTACACAGTGTAGAAGTCGGAGACGTTGCCACTGAGTTATTCAAAAATCAAAAAATAGAGTATGGGAAAGATTACTAGATTTCTTTGACAATTGACTTTATATAGATTTTTTAATTAGTTGTTTCCAAGATTCTTCACAGTGTCATTTGTCATTCTCATCAAAAATATTTTGGGTTCAGGATAGTCTCTTGTGATATACCGATAAGTGTAAAATACTTATTATTGTCGTGTTAGCATTGATCTAAGATAAAAGAGCACTTGTATGTCAAACTGCGAGAAATATTACCGGTGCAAAGCATGTTTTATCAGTACACCTGATAAGTTAGTACTGGAATTAAATACTTTGAAGATCTTTTAATTCACTAAATCAAATCATTTTCTTGAACTCATTCAAAAATGATATCGCCTTCATAACTAGTCATTATGTATCACGAAGCATGTGAAGACTAGTGCTTAGTTGTTTATTTTTCATGTTTGTATTTTTGACTAAAGACTTCCAACTTAAATATATATTTTCCTACCAGTTATGGGCTTTCTGTCAATTAACAATCGGAAGTTGGAATAAAATACTTCTTTGTTAGCTTCTGCAGTTTTAACTGCTGCTAAAAAAAGTACAAACTCACATTGTGAAATACCATGAAATAGTTAACATTGTTTCTTGTATTGTCCTGTCATTGCGTGAACCGAACTGGTCTATCCCTATTGGTATATGGGCTCCTAAGTGGATGCCATTGTATTGCTTATGTTTGGCTAACAGTGTAACCCAGGAATCGCATTTCATCATGTTTGCGACTCGTTAGCAGTCTTGACTCCGACGTTTAATAGATAACTCTCTGTTGCTTGGAGCGATGGGCTCCAAGTTTGGTTCCTAGTGGGAATAACAGCGCTCACTGGGAGACAGTTACGTCCAGTTGACGAGTCCAAACTAGGGCGAAACTCGCGTCTTGGGTTCCACTGCTAGCCATTATCTATCATTGAAATAGTTAACCTTAGTGAGACCGCCTAATTTTAAATTCTCTTTGACATTCATGTGGAAAAACATCCATATAACGAAGATGACTATCGAAATACGAAACAGCAAGTTGAACAAATGTGAAACAATTAGTACTTTATTGGAATATTCTACAAGCATAAATTAACGAATAGCAATATACACTACTGCTGAATGACGAGTAGTTGGAAACCACTCAGGCTGATCTGTAGATTTCACCAGCCAGATCGTAGTGGTCTAGTGAGTGGACAGACATTTCGCTTGTTTGGAGTCGAGTTCATCAGTGGCGAAAGTGGATAAGCTCAGCTCATACAGTCGAACAGGTTTAGATCACATGGATCTGGCCAGCTAACTTGCATGGAATGACCACTGTGCAAAATGATACATAGATTGCACAAGTCGACATTTCTCATAGCTGAGTAGTTTTCCAGTTGCAAGTTGGGCCTCAAACGAGGGAAACGAATGTCTGGTGATTATATTATTTTAATTTGGCTGGTTGATGAAATCCACAGATCGATCCGAGTCTTTTATAACCGTTCAGTTTGTTCACTAGTAGTATGTTTCTCTAGTTCATGACACCTTTGTCAGAGATCTCTTATAGTGATCTTCGCTGATCAGTGGTTTTCAACAGACACCCTATTGACGCCACATTTGGGTAGTTGAGAAACTGCTCAGATATAAAAAATTTCAACATGAACCGTCCAGTTTTTTTTAATCATTTGTAAATTATACAAATAGTGAAACATTAATTTTCCTATGATTTACACATCACGATATAACTTTTATAGAAGTAATTTCCGATCTAATAAGCTTTTTAATACAAGTTTTTGTAGCATCCAGAAATAAAAGATTTAGGTTTCTCTATCTTGTGATTGACTCATATCGGAGTTATCGAAAACAGACAACTTATCACCTATGCATATCTGTCTTAAGTGGATTTTGTTTTCATTGTTTGTTGGTCATTCAACTTTGTTTAAATCTGTGGAAATAACCTTATTGACACCCACTTTTTGAATTTTACTTCAATGTCTACATGTTCATTAGTGTTAGACACCCATTAGCTTAGAGCTTTAACAATAATTTTCTGTCTATTCATAAAAAAAATTAAATAAAAATACGGAAATTAGGAACGTGACAAAAACGGAAAACCAACCAAGGAAAAGTCACGTTTTTTAATGTAAAAGTAGCTCGAAGAGTAATAATTCATACCGTTAGACCATTTCATAATTTCTATAGTAAGTACTCAGACAAATTACTTTTCCTTAATAATTATTTAAAAGATATTAAAACAAGCTCATTATTGTGGCTAATATTTATGATGAACTTTATTATCTTTTCATGTTGTCGGAAATTTGAACTTACCGCACTCATTTATTTATTCCAGTAAAACAATTTTATTCATATTTCATGAATACTTGTTAAGCATTTCCAGTGTTTTTTTTGCGCTACTTAAAAGCAAATTCTGAAAGATTAATAATTTCTACTTGTTACTTCTTTCTTCATTGATATTTCACTGAAGAAATACAGATATTTGCTAATACCAGTGGCTATATCACGAATATATGATCCAGTAACAGTTATATTACGTAATTAGATATACTAAGTATCATCTGTTTGCTTATGTGAAGAGAGAGTTTGTGAACATTTTTCTACTACGGATTCAAGGCACTGGAACAGTTCTAATCAGTTGACTTTAGTACTGAGTAAAAGATGTAGTGGTGCAGAGTTTCACTTTGTTATTTTGTCACTTTGGCATGGACGAGATACTGTTACTAACGGCTTGTTCTCTTCTGTTGCAGGTGATCGGCTGTTTGGTGATTGCATTGCATAAAAGACCCTTATATAGCAAACTGGAGCATAATAATCTGATATTAAATGGCATATACCTGTAAACATCTAATCAATAATCTTTAAATTCTACTTTTAAGTGTCACTCGGTTTCTAAAATACAGAAAGATGCAGTGGAAGAATTAAGCGTTTATTATCAAGTCAAAATGTTCGCAAAGTTTAACAGCATTTATATGCATATGCTTTCAATGGCCTTGACGATTTTTACACTGTTCTAGTGAATTAGTTGTGTTAACCGATCTGAAGCTCACTCATATGATCACGTAAATTTTCGTGAATAATGGAATGGGAAAAAATTTTTTACCATATGTCCACCACTATCTGAAAAAGCACAGTTTATCAGAATGCAGGCATATCTCCATGTAGGCTAAGAAGTAATGGTTCATTATGTTCTAACATTCATCCGATACCATCATTTATCACTGAATAATAATATAGCGTTGACTTAAAACCACCGGTTTTTCAACATGGTAGGAACTCAGATCAAAAAATTCCCCAGGTTATGAAGTAGCATTCCGGTTTTCAAGTGAAAGGGATGGGGTTATCTTCAGATAAAGCATTAAGTATTAACTAGACCACTGTACATGTGCGTTTCGCCTACCAATTTTCATCTTGACAATGTATATCCACCTCCTTCATCAAAATTGTAACTGGGAAGTTCAGTAAGCTTGGGTTTCAGGTAGTAAGCCATAAAAACGACTAATTTAAAATTGAATTTCCAAATTTTTTTAACTTTAGTATTATTGCTTGTATTAACTGTCGTTGATTGGATCAAACTGATGTGTCTCTATTGATACATGGGCTCCTGCGCGGATGCCTAGATATTACTTGTGTTTCAGTTCTAGTAATGATGGATAGTGGCCAGCAGTGGAACTCAGGAAGCGCTTTTCGTCCTATTTGAGACTTGTCAACTCCATGTACCTGCCTCCTAGTGAGTGATATTGTTCCCACCGTGGTTCGAACTAAGGACCGATCGCTTCAAACGTCAGAGTGTTATCCACTTGAGCCACCAAGTGCCTATGCCAATAGGGACAGATCATTTCAGTCCAGTTTACGATGGTATAATACAGCAATAATGCTAAAACTATACCCATCGCACAAATAGTGACTATGGTGGCTTGGTGATCTAGTGGGTAACACCCTGGTGTCTGAAGCGATAGGCCCTTGGTTCGAGTCCTGGCGGGAACAACACTCACTGGGGTGCAGGCACATCGAGTTGACGAGTTTCGATTGGACGGATTGCGCGGCATCCCAGATTCCACTGGCTATCATCACTACTTCTTAACTTCATTTATTTCATTATTACAACGAATATAAACAAGGTTAGTGCTGGTAACCTTGCTTTGCAATATGCTACTAGCCTGTCCCACATCTTCACACGAAGACCTAAATCCTTGGAGTCTCTCTCAACCAATTATGTTGCTTCAAAATTCCAAGAAAAAGGACGTGATCATACGCGTAAATATCATATTGGTTGATGAGGCAAAAACTGAAAGGTTGTGTCGTTCTGGAACGGTCTAGAAATAATTAAGGCCGTTATAAGTATACACGAACCGTTGCATTTTGTACCTATTTTCACATTTGTAATGCATCTTCTGTTATCTTATTTCCGACGAAGGAGTCACACGCATATAACCAAGTTATATGAGTTTCTGTTTGGTTTCGTTGAATTTAAAAATGACACTGCTTTTGATAATGGTTGTTTTAACGCAATCAGGAAGAAAGAAAAGAATAATGAGTCTTTCAAAAGCCCTAAAGATTGCATATCTAAAATAAAGTTTATCTCCGGGAAAATATGTGTTAACACTACCGCTAAATTAGTCTACACTACTGAATATCTACTAGCCATAAGATGGGTTTTTGTTGTTCTCGAGGAAAACCCTTGACCCATTGGCCAGTTTAAGTCGGAGATGAAGACTTATTTCTACCAGTGATCCTTGATGATGACCCGGACCAGCAAGAAATTGAAAGAGACTTGAGAGTTCGGATTACGGGACTGCATCCTAAAGGTTGAGCTGTTTTAACTTGCTGTGTTCGAGATCGAAAGGACCGACTTAGCCACTTTGACCTAGGGGATCAAACGGTTTCGAAAGCTCTCACATAACAAGTGGGGTTCATAGTTTAGTTGATAAACGTCCACGGGTTTCAACTACTTTATTTAAATCTCAAAATACTTAGAAAGCATAACGAAACAGCTACTTCGTGCTTTTTTATTCTCATTAGTTCTTCAATTCTTTTTATTCTTCGTTCATAACTACCTTGAGGGTTGGCTGTTCCTTGCAAAGTATCATAAGGAATTCTGAAGAAAAACCAGTTTAGTTTAAGTTACTGAAAACTACTGTTATGTAGTAGGTTTATCATACTGTCTGAGGTCTTAATAATACAAATTTCGAAAGTACTGCACTCAAGATCAAATAAGTAGTAGGTTATATAGAATTTTTAGAAATTTTAAGTAAATACACTCAGATTTCACCGCAGTTAACATTTCTTTCAGATTGTATAGTTATTTCAAGTTTATTATAAATGAAACATGAGACATAAGTCTAGCTTGGAATGCTTTCGTCTCCTGTCATTGATTTCTCAGAGGAGAAAAAAAATATACATTTATCTTATGTATGAAATCCTTTTATTTAATCTCTTTTGATGATGTCTGAGTTTATTTACATTATTTTCTTATTTACTTTCTACCATTATGGAAGATGCGATCAAATGAATTCCGAGGTCGTATACTGTGTCATCACCTTCATTAATCACACACAAAGACACACAAACACAGACACATATATAGGCTTGCATACACACACTTTATGCGTACACAAAGATATCTTCATCGACACAAACGTCTTCAGATATGAATTCATAAAAGCATATCGAAAAGTGTGTTTGTATGTTATTTAGATCTTGCAGGGTTAAGTAGCCTCACGGTTATCTATCACTACAATGATAATCCTTAGAGAATTGAATCCTTTTATGTCATTGTACGATTTTTCTGTTATCCTTTACCCTATTTTTCATTACCATTATTACTAATGCTCCTCCTGATACTACTAGTAAAACGACGAAAAATGTCATTATCATTACTATTCGTTCATTTGATTTCATTTTATCTTCCACATGCCATTCCTGTTTGTTGTAATGTTGTGGTTTTGCCTTTCTTTCATCCTTCAAGAAATGATGTTTTTTCTACAAGAAAGGAAGATGATGATGATGATATTATAAATGCAGACCATTTTCAAAGTTTTAACTCTTATTTTAACATTTCTTCTCTTCCTTATACTTCCATTTTTGGAGCTAAATATGCAGATAAATATATATGTATATACAAGTTTTCCTTTGTTTTATTTTCTACTATTAATTAGAAGAAAGTAAGGTGAAAAAACCAAGCTAAAGACAACAAAGGTGGAGTCGTGTTAGAAGTGGAAGACGAGTGTAGGTATAAACTGGTTAGTTATTTAGTTGGTTAGTTAGCTAGTTGGTTACTCAGTTAGTTACTTGGTTAGTCAGTTAGTTGGTCAGTTATTTATTTAGTTATTTGACCAGTTAGTTAGTCAACTTGTTGGTTACTTAGTTATTTGGTTAGTTAGCTAGTTGGTCAGTTATTTATTTAGTTAGTTGATTAGCTAGTTAGTCAATTAATTAATTGGTTACTTAGTTATTTATTTGGTTGGTTGGTTAGTTAACTTTTTGATTACTTGGTTAGTTAGTTAGTTAGTCAGTTAGGTGTTTCTCTTAACTTTTATCTTCCCTTTTGTAATACTTCCTAGCGGGTATTATTTTTTACTCACAGTAATTTCTGTTTATCTAGTTTGCGAAGAATAAATTTCCGGTTATTCATTATGCGGCTTTTTTTTTTTAAATATCTTCCGTCACTTCTTTTTACTACGACTTACATGTCTCTAAATCTTTTGTGAAAGAAAACAGTCATGACAGTCTTCGCCGGCCAAAAAAGGACCACAATTGCTGACAATCTGCAACTCTTCTGTGACAGTAAATTTTCTTCAAGGGATGACGAGTTCTCAGCGTGCTTATTAGGTTACAACCTTTTAATTCTCTGTAGAGTTATCCTGATAGTCTAAAAAACATAAATACCGACAGCCGTTTGTAAAATTCTAAACAAGGTTATACGGACATTTGAACATTTGTCCTATAATGACTAACAGTTTTTATCTGACACTTACAAAGACTATGCAGTTTACATGCTATGGGTTTTTTGGCATTTCTACAAAATATGGCGTTTTTAAAGTAGTATTCGTCAAGAAATGATGTAATTTGCAGAACAACTGAAAACTTAGCACCCCTGGAAAGCTGTTTCGTCCCATCACGGGACTCTTCAATAGCATGCACCTACTACTCTGCAAAGGGTCGAACTCCCTACCTTCAGGTTTTACTACGAGCACGTTAACCATTCACCTACTGAATCGGAGTCTAGTGGTCCGCAGTTTCCTACTTGGATGATTGTCGTATTATGTCGCGGATTAACAGAAGTGGGAAACTGGAGACTATTAGACTCCGAGCCAGTGGCTGAAGAGTTAACGCGTTCTGAGTGAAACCTGAAGGTGTTGACTTTGATTCCTGTCGGGGTTATGGGTAAGCACTTCTGAAGAGTCCCATACTAGGGAGAAATACCTGTCCCCTGTTCCCATGTTTTCAGTGGTTCTCCAGTTGATATCAGCTCGTGATAAATACTACTACTACTACTACTACTACTACTGTATTACTATCATATATATTGATAGCAGAACTCCCTTGTGTCATGTTTAAAACTCATCACTTATATGCACCTGCATCTCAATGAGTTATGGTGTTCTTTCTAAGACTTTTTTTAGCAATTAATGCTTCAAACACGAGAGCTTTATCTACTAGACTAATAAACCATGAAAACCACCTTCAGTTCAATAGTTATCAGTCATTATTCAGTATATTATTTGTACTTTCTCGCTGACTCTTGTGCTAGATGGAATAGATTGGTCTTTGTTGTCATATTGGCAACTACGCAGACACCTAAATATCGCCTAAACACTAGTTATGATGTAATTTCTTTGGTGATAGTCAAAAAACCAATCCACCTATTTTATGATAAACTGTTGCTTCTTTAAACTAGTAAATCCCTTGAATCGTTAAATACGTTCATGCTTTAAAGTCGGTTGAATACAATAATTTACAAGCTGTGAAAACGAAACGCTGGATATATTACTACTACGATGGGAGTTGTAAACAGTCACCTATGAATAAGATTGCATACATTCACACTAGATTATAACTGAAACTCAGAGTAATTTAAGGTAGATAATGATATTTGATAACATTCCCAAAAACACTCCATAGGTGAGAACTTATACACAAAATATCTTTTCAGTCTGAATGAATTTGAAAACAAAAGGATCAGAATGCAATTGATGGTCCACTCTTAAAACGTTAATACCTTAAATATGGAAGTTAAAATGACGTTTAAACATAAAGACTTCAAAAGAAGAAAATAAGCTTCAATATTACCGCGAAAAGTAACGACCAATGAAGTAGTTCACGCCAGTCATTTTTATCAAATAATTCAAGTTGTCAAAGCAGAACACATTACACAATTCTTTTCATTATCTGGTCTTCATGACTGAAGGGATAACTCATATGAGTTTGATTTATGGAGCAGAATTACAAATAACATCCTAGCTGCGGAACCTGAAGGTTCTAGGTTGATCACCTCTATGGGCCGAGGTCATGGATGTATGCTGCTGAGGAGTTTCATCCTAGGCCGAAAAGGCTGTCCAGTGCTTTTAGGTTTTTAAGGTTCCTCCAACCGATATCGGTCCAGGATGAATTCCAACCTGAAATCAATCAATAAGTTCCCACAGACCTCCAAACTGAATAAATTAAATTCTCCAGATAAAAGACTGAATAAAGTGTTACAAGTGCTAAAAAGTAGTAATATGATTTTGATGGTGTTGTGATCTTTGAGTTAGATGGTTTAATCTTGAAGCTTTTACTGTCATTTTGGACAACATAATCAGCACAGACTCCTGGAAGAATTCCTTCCAACGTTTGTATTGATGTTGTCTAGAAGGACAATGAAAGCTTCAAGATCAAACCATCTAGCACAAAGAACACAATATCATCAGAATCCTCCTTCTGACCTACAAATATCCTCATTAATCTCAAAATTCTATGAGGTGGTAATATGCCTTGATAACGAGAGAGTCATTCATTTTAACAGGTTTAACAGAAATTGTAATAGCGTCTTAAGTCTTTCCAACAATGGATGTGTAAGTCCGCAGGAAAGTTACCATTTAGAAATGGAAGGGAGCATAGTTCGTTGAATCGAATGTAAGTTATCTTCAAACCATTTTAATGACAATATGACCTTTAGTTGTGTATGACATACTTTCAAAAAGCTCATCCACTTACGATCTGAATAGTACGCGCACACTTCAATATCTCGAAATTAAGTTACATTTATACATTCCCTACAATCATTATAATTCATTTCAAAACCGTTTTGACCACGGATTCACATTAGCCGAGAAAGTTATGAAAACCAAGAAGCATTTCACACCTGATTCGTTCTAGCCTTTGACTGACTCATGAACAGTCAGGACTCACAATGAAGTTCGACCATTGGGTCAAGGACTTAGTTTTTGTGGTGGTCATATCATCATTCAAACACCTAGAGGGAGTTCAGTGAACTAAGTTTATAGTTTCTGTTAAATCTTGGTATAATGTGGCCATCAACAAACGTCCCCAGTGGACATAAGTTCCAAATTAAATCTGAGTTGATCTGATCAAAAAGTTATGTCCTTTCAGCCCTGTTTCGGAAAAATGAGAACTTCGGTGTTCTCTTATCTAATTCAATCTGTTAAGAAAGCTATTGTGTTCATAGGCCATTAGTAACCTGACCTGCTTCCAGGCTGGTATTCATCCTGGACTGACATCAGTTGGAGAACCATCGAAAAGCTAGGAACACTGGAAAACCATGTCGTTCTAGTGTAGGACTCCTCAGCAGTTAACGCCCATGACCCCATCCACTGGGGATCAAAATCAGGACCTTGAGTTTCAGCATCCAGGACGTTAGCATTAAACCACTGGGTCGGAATCCAGTGGTCTACATTTGCTACTTCTGTCAGCTCACGATATAGGGCAACCTCCATTCATTCCCATCGTTGAGTACCTGTCCTCATCTGCGACTTGGTTGACTTCACTGGTCACGACTTCTCATTGGGACTTCGGGGATCACCTCTTGAAGTTAGTTAGCAATGAGCATTGGATCAGTTCAATTCTGAGGTTTGCGTGGCTTTATTTATTGATTTCAGGTTCGTATTCATCTTAAATTTACATCACTTGGAGGAACAATAAAAACCTGAGGAGTCTCATACAGAGACGAAGCAGCTGTCCAGTCCTTCCACGTTTTCAGCGTTTCTCCATCTGATTTTGGTCCAGGATGAATGACAATCTAAAATCGATAAATTAATCCACACAAACCTCACAACTGAACTTGATTAGCACCCCAAAGATACATGGACAAACACTTTGTGAATAAATTTGTTCTGATATATACTTAATGGTAGAATAGCTGGGTTGCTTCGAGACTACACCTGAGATCATTGTATTTGTTTAACAACAACCTATCATAATATTATACTTGTCATTTACTCTAACAAAATACTTCTGACTTTTAGGAACACATTTTAATGAGATGAATGACTTTGTTCCAATTTGGTTGTCTTCACAAATCGTATCATTCAAACAGTTGTCTTTTTTTAAATGTTCAAACATGTCCGATTTCAATCCATGTTTACTATAAGTGTACCGATACTAAGGATCCAGTTTAGGTATTACAAATTTTATATTGGGTGGTGACTGAAGTTGAGATGAAAATTCAGACCGTGGTTGGATTCGAACCAACGATCACTGGATTGCCGGTTCGATACTCTATCAACTGAGCTACGAGGTTCGACTGCTAACCAGATTTTTATGGCTACCTCAAATAGTCAAATGATAATCTACATGATGCTTTCCATCTCTAATTCAGTTAGATTTCGATTGGGGTGAGAAGTCCTGACTAGGCAGCCAATGTGAATACGATCAAGCAGTGGTAACACGTCACGAATTCACATGGTAGTCGGGCAAAAAACCCCTGCTGACTGAAGTGATATAAAAATCTAGTCAACAGTTGGGCCTTGTAGCTCAGTTGGTAGAGCATCCGGCCGGAAATCAGTAGTTCGAATCCAGCTGCGGTCCAAACTTTCATCTTACCTTCAATCATCACTCAATATTAAATAATAATCTGCCAAACTATGGCTATCTCAAATTATTATTATTATTATTATTATTAGTCCCTTGGGTTCCTAGTGGAACATAGGGCTTCAGTAGCACGCCTCCAGTGACCTCTGTTCTCTGAGATCTTTTGAACCTGGTTCCACGACAGCCCAGAAGCTCTCATTTCCTGCTCACACGACCTCCTCCATGTCACCCTTGGACGTCCAACTCGTCGCTTCCCATGGGGATTCCACTCGAGGGCCTGACGCGTGATGTCCTCAGTCGGCCTTCTCAGTGCATGGCCAACCCATCTCCACTTCTTCCTGCATATTTGTTGCGTGATAGGTTCTTGGTTGGTTCGTTCCCAGAGTTCCTTGTTGCTTATTTTTTCTGGCCATCTGATCTTCAGCAGCGAGCGTAAGCAGTTGTTGATGAATGTCTGTAGTTTATTGGAAATACCTTTCGTGACGCGCCAAGTCTCTGAGCCATACAAGAGCACTGACTTGACGTTGGTGTTGAAAATCCGTATCTTGTTCCAGATGCTGAGTGCAGAAGATCTCCACACTGGTTTCAGGCTAATGAACGCCTGTCTTGCTTTTCCGATTCTGACTTTGACGTCCTCGTCCGTCCCGCCTGTAGTTGAAACAGTGCTTCCTAGATAAGTGAAGGAGGTTACTTCCTTTAAGTTTCTCCCGTTGACAGTGATTGGAGTTTGTTGTTGTTGTTGTTGTTGTTGATGGTGGTGGTGCGGTATCTTCATCACTTCTGTCTTCTCTATATTCACCTGAAGTCCCGTCTTAGCTGCCTCTTCTATCAACTTGTTAGTTTTTGCCTGCAGATCTTCAAGTTTATGTGACATTAGGCACAAGTCATCGGCGAAATCCAAGTCTTCTAGGTTCTTTTCCGTCGTCCAGTGTATCCCCCTCTTCTCGCTGCCTACTGTTTGCTGCATGATCCAGTCCACCACAATCAAGAATATCATGGGGGATAGTAGGCAACCTTGTTTCACTCCTGTCTTCACTTCAAAGGCATCACTGAGCTTCCCATTGTGGATTACTTGGCATGTAGCATCTTCATATAGTTGTTGAATGAGATTGATAAAGGTTTGCGGTACTCCGTAGTATTGAAGCAGTTTCCAAATTACTTCTCGGTCGACGCTGTCAAAGGCCTTCTCAAAGTCGATGAAGTTGAGGTGGAGAGGTGATTGCCATTCTATGCTCTGTTCTATGATGATACGAAGCGTTGCGATTTGGTCTGCACATGATTTGTACTTCCTGAAGCCTGCCTGTTCCGGTCGTAGTTTTGAATCCAGTGCATCTTTAAGCCTCTCCAGGATGATGCGGCTTAATATTTTACTTGGGGTGGACAGGAGAGTGATTCCGCGCCAGTTCTTGCAAGCACTGAGGTCTCCCTTCTTCGGCAGTTTGACAAGGTAACCCTTCTTCCAATCAATGGCAGGTACCTTCTCTTCCTTCCACACCTTCTGCAATAGTGGTGTGAGCATGGCCGCTGTTGTCTCTGCATCTGTTTTCAGTGCTTCTGGCGGTATTCCATCTGGTCCTGCTGCTTTCCCGCATTTCAGTAGCTTTATGGCGTTCAGGACTTCCATTTTCGTTGGGGGATTAATGTTCACTTGTAGTTCAGCGGCTGCAGGTGGTATTTCTGGACGAAGTGCAGGTGGTGGTCGATTCAAGAGCTTCTTGAAGTGGTCGGCCCATCGTTTCCTCTGTTTCTCTTCTTTTGTAATTAAATTTCCTTCTTCATCTTTTATTGGTTTCATCTGTGTTGGTCTATTCCCTGATAGCAACCTGGTTATTTGATACAATGTCGTCAGGTCTCTCCTACCAGCCGGCAGCCTGTTCTGCTTCACTTGCCAGTGTTTCGTAGAAGTGTCTTTTGTCTTTGCGTGCACTCTTCTTCACTTCTTTGTCCAGTGTTTTATACATTGTGCTCAGTTCCTCTTGTCGTTGAGCATCCTTGCACTGGTTTATCTTCTGCTTCACCATCCTCCTCTCCTCTATCAGCTTCCAGGTATCCGTCGAGATCCATTCCTTGTCTTCTTTCTTCTTCCTTCCTAATACTGTTGTGCAGGTTTCTTTCCACATAGCTTTCAAAGACTTGCAGTGTTCTTCCACACAGGTTTCTTCAGGGATGTTGCTCGATGTCTCCCATTTTGTCTTGATGGCTGCCTTGAAGATCTCCTTTGTAGTTTCATCCTTCAGTTTCCGAGTGTTGTACTTGACTTGAGGTCTATCACCAGCTTCCTTGAAGGCTTTTAACTTGATTTGGAAGGTTCCTTGCACTAGATAGTGGTGTGAGTGGTGTGAACCTACATCTGCTCCTCTTCTTGACCTTGTGTTAAGTAGACTGCGTCTCCATTTTCTTGAGATTGAGATAAAGTCGATTTGATTTTTAGTGTGTCCATCTGGTGAAGTCCATGTCGCTTTGTGGATATCCTTGTGCCTGAACACACTGCCTCCAATCACCAAATCGTTGAATGCACAGAATTCTGCAAACAATTCTCCATTCTCATTCATTTCACCTAGTGCCTCTCGACCCATGGTTAGTTCTCTTCCCGTGTTGTCCCCTCCCAGTTTGGCATTCATGTTGCCCATCAGAATTTTGATATCGCCAACTGACGTCTTGTCCAGTGTTGATTGAAGTTGTCTGTAGAAATCCTCCTTTTTCTCTTGCTCTGCATTATTTGTAGGTGCATAACATTGTATGATTGTGACCTTTCTTCCTTTTGAGTTGAATCTTGCTGTCATGATCCTGGAGGAGATTGGTTCCCACTGGATGAGAGCCTTCGATGCTCTTGAGGACATCATGATAGCCACTCCCTCAGTGTGCTCGTGGTTGGCGTCTGGGTGACCGGAGTAGATTATTGATTCTCCAGTTGACAGTTTGGAGAGTCCACTCCCATTCCATCTGCTTTCGAGAATTCCAAGCACTTCGATGTGATACCTTCTCATCTCCTTTGCAATCTGGGCTGCCTTACTGGGTTCAAACATCGTGCGGACATTCCATGTCCCCACGTTTACTTTCGCTTTCATCGGGGGAGAGAAGACACATCGGCCAATTGGCTTCCCGAAGGCTTTCACCAACTGGCGTCATTTCGCCTCTCTGATTCCAGCGGGGAATAAGTTTGTTTTCATTTTTTATATTTTGTTTGTGCTTTGAAGTTTCTTTAGCGGTTAGATTTGTTTTACGGGGTAGGGTTGCTAGCCCTATGCCCAACCTTCCCTCTTTACCCGGGCTTAGGACCGGCTAGTAACTAGTAAACTAGTTAACCAGGCGAGGTTGGCTATCTCAAATAGTCAATTGATAATATTACTAATTTTTATCGCTTAGGAAGAGAAGCATTCGTCATATTGACACAAGTAACTGTCTGGTCTCACAGAAACAAATTGTGATAATCTAGTAACCAGAAGGAAATCAGGCAGGATGATGCTAAGAAACCATTTATTAGGTGAAGGAATAAATTCATTTGACTGCTGTACTCATACTAACCAGTGCATAAATGTCAATAACTAGACTAGGTAGTGGTTGTGAAATGGTGTGGATTAATATTTTAAAGTTTTACTCACTACATAAGAACCTTCAACCACCCCGCCGCAAACTGTGAACTCATTTTTATATGACAATTAAGCTTAACTAATATTCTATTCTTTATCTTCACATCTACAAAGAAACTGTAATCAAATCTCACATTAGATTTGTTTATCTGACTTTTAACACATAGTGATACAGTAGTGTTTATTTAATGACGTTACGAGCATAAATTATCATTGCTCATAATCATGTCAATGTAATCACACTACTTTAGACATCCAATTTGTATAGTCTTGCCACCTCATATTACTTGCTTTTATTGGCAGTGGAATTTTCCATACCCCTAGTATAGGTGCTGCGTCATCCTGATCACATGTATGTTGGGTGTTGATTAACAAATCAACCTCTCTCTCTACTTACCTATATCAGACTTAAGCATAATGGTCTTATCCCAACATACTTTGTGGTTGTATTATTGCATTGCAATAGCCGAGATTTTTTCTAGATTATTGATCTTATTTGGGTCTACCATTCTGTATTCAGCTAAGTTCTTATCTTCCACTAATCTAACTGACCCCGGTCGGCTAGTCTGACCTATGTACATGATCTTGAAGTCGTTACATGGAATTTGATAGATTAGATTATTTTACTTAATTGGTTCTATCGTATCTTAAAGTCAACAAAGCTTATTTCTGAGTGGGTATGTAGGTTCACCCTAATTCCAGCCTTGTTGAGAATCCAACGTAAAGTTTCTGATGTCCCTTCCTGATCTGGAAACACAATTGATAGTTAGAAACGGATGGCTGTAGGAAAATTCAGTCCGCCTCCAAAAATGTGGTTTTGATACATAGACAACATGTTTGGAGTGTTGAAATCGGAGCAAATACATAATTTCTTCATACATAAATTCAGTAGTCAATCTAATCCAGCTCACCTATAGTGAAGGGGACTTAACGATGTTTGATTGCAGAATAAAACGGAAACAAGGTGGAAGTTTAGACACTAGTGTCGTCAGAAAACCTTCGTATTCGAATCGTTACTTGGACTTCAAATCGTCTCACCCTATGACAGTTAAAGTTGGCTTAGGAAAGTGTCTAAGTAACAGGGTCAAAAGACTTACTGACAAAATAGATCTAAGATAAAAAACTAGATACATTAAGGACACCTCACTCATCAACAATTACCCTCCCAAATTAATTGATAGGTTCCTCAGGAATCGTAAGAAAAATATAACTTATATTAGTAACATAGGTACTAATAGTAGTAATAATAATGTCAGTAATAATAGCGGGAATACTGGGAAGAGAGAATCCGAAACCTCTTCAGTATTACCATCCAAAGAAAGTAACTCGGAAACATTACGTAGGATACTCAATGAGGCTGGCTGGGATTAGAGTGGTATCTAAACCTAAAAACACCTCGAAATAAGCTTCGTAGGTTAAAAGATCTTATTGATCCAATTAAGCAGAATAAGTTAGTTTACCAACTCCCTTGCAATAATTGTGAGGTCAAACACACCAGTCAAAGTAGTCTACCAGGATCAGTTAGGCTATTAGAGCACAAAAACCAAGCTAGGTAAAAATTGGTAGATCCTAGTAAGATGAGGAATTTTAAAAATAATTCGACCATAATAATACATGCAATTACACAAAGCCACACAGTAGGATGAGACAGGATATAAATCATTAAAACTAACATAGCAATGTGGAGATAGAGACTGATAACTGAATCTTTGTTCATCGAATTAATACCTAATACACGCACTGGGAGTGACTCTACCCCTGTTCCGGATATATGGAAAATCTTGCTACTTATATCACAGAAGGGGTGGGGAATCATGACTTCATAAAGGATGTCTCAAAGTTGTGTAGTTATCTTGATATGCCTATAGAGAATAAATTATGTCCGAGACGTCATTCAGTGAACGATACTGTTACACTGTGTGATAAATTGAATACGTCAATAAAAGTGAAATTACATCCTACCACACTGCACAAGTTTTACTCTTATATTAACACAGTGGAGGCTGAGAACTCCTTTCTACTCGTGTTGTCGTTATTATTCGTACTCATGTTACCATTTTTATTTGGTTTTTTATGTGTTCGTTCTAATTTTTCACTAAATTCTTAAGGATAATTATAAATTATCAATGCTTCTTTTATGTGCTTCAGTTTCTCGTTTAGGTCTTTGCACTGACTAGTCAGTTTTCTAACTCTATGATTTAAACATTCGACTAAATCTGCCTTAACTGACACTAGATGAGATGACTTGAAGTCTAGATACCTGTTGGAGTGTGTCGGTTATCTGTAGACAATATTATCATAACCAGTCTGTCCTTCGTTTTATCCTGCAATCCAACATAGGTAATTCTCCTTGTTCATTTTCTATCTTGTAAGTCAAGTGGATTGCGTCTACTACTGAGTTTATATGTGGGGAAATTGACGATATGTTCTGATTTCAACACAGTAAATGTGTCATCCGTATATCGCAGCCATATCTACAGGATTACAGTTTTGTAGAGCCATGTTCTTCCAACTATCCATAAGTATATCTGCTACGATTGGGGATATTTGTGATCCCATTGCTACTCCTTTCGTTTGTCTATACATTTTGTCCTGAAAATTGAGGGTGACATAACTATAAAAATCAAACGTCGAAAGTAGTGTGATTACATTGATATGGTTATAAGCAATAACTTATGCTCGAAACGTTATCAAGTAAATTATACTATATCACTGTGTTATAAACAAAATAAACAAAAGTAGTATAAAATTACATTCACCATATGGCCAAGTTTTATATTTAAAGTGTAATGAAAAGCTATTTCAGCTAGTAGTATAATACTACAAACTAATGATGTATTAAAATTAACTGTTAATATTTTTGAACGTTGAACTTTTTCAAGGTCAAACAAAGTTTGAGCGACAAAAGTCTAGTAAAAGGCTTTAATGTGCTCTTTGTGATTTTATTTATGACAGGAAATGCTGTAGCGAAAAAGAAACAGTGTGAGCATTTGAAAACAACTTGATTACACAAAAGTATCTCAGATCTTAGTACAGGTTAAAATGGTTTAGGAATTGATTCATTAGGTTATTCAGTAAGAGGATTTCAAGTAGCCAGGTTGATTGAGTCTTTATTAAAGTCCATTATTACTTTGTTGACAAGAGTATGAAGACAGTTAATGATTTCACTTGGACATATTTTTCTGTCCCAGTTCATTTTAACACCTTGAAAAATAAAAGAATGTACAAAATGAAAGTGGGAAAAATTTGTTTCATGTTTTAACCCTAGTTTCAGTAGTAAAAGCGAGTTTCAAAACAACTTTGACATGTGTTCTATAATAAATAAATTTTGCAAATTTCATCCCTGTATTCAGCACTTTTCACTGAGAAAAATTGTGATTATCTTGTTAAATTAAAGTGTGTTCATTTTTAAGTGCCTGAAGGGAAAACAATTTCTGTTTGTTTTTTGAATTCAGTTCATTACCAGTGAGAAGAAAGATGTTTCATCTAGATAGATTTCCTGTAGATAAATATATATAAACCTTTACATAAGAATGTTTCATTTACTCTCACTAACGAACTCAGTTTATTAAAAGTGAATATAGTATACTCTAGAAGCTAAGATTTAGGGATCCAAATCATACCTATGTAAGCAAATCTATGTAGCCCACCAATATATGTGATTCATTTTAAGAAGGTGTAACTCAGGGGTTATGTCTCAACCAGACGTCACTTTTATCTCTGGTAAAATCACAGTGTACATAAAGTCACTCTTCCTGCCAAGTTCTTTTCTAAGTGGTGATATCAAGTAGGGAATTCCCTACTGTTGACCAACAGTAAGTATCAATCTACGGCGTTCCTTCAAGGCTAGTGATTAGATATCTTGGACTACCTAGCACTAAAATGAACCTCAGTTATCTAGGCTCCTTTGATATTTATCAGTTTCTCAAAACTTCACAATCTGTCCCTCCCAGTCCTTGCTGCCTACTTAATTATTTTCCTTGTATTGGTCTCCTCTTTTTTAAGCTTTACTAAGTGCTATTACTTGAGTAGGTCCCAATCATTTCGCGGGCCTGTATAACCTCAGTAGAACAATAACACTGAATTCATCAAATTTACATGCTCCAGACCACAGAATCTAGAATAGCTCAAACGGGATTTCAGTGGCGCTTCTTATTTTCAAGACATCTTATCCAAACGTGTTCAATATCTCACAAGATTAGTTAAAATGTAAAATTACCTAATAATCAGATAAGCTAGAAAATTAAGACTGTTTATTGGTATATACAAATATCTTACCTTGTGCGATGACCTAATTTGTAGCGGTTTAATCTAGCCAACCAAAAAACTGAATGTTTGTAAAAATAATTAGTTACAGGAAGGAATACACAAATCATCCCTCATCAGGTAAGATAAGATCTTGAAAATGAAGACAGATGCAGGTCATTTACTGAAGAAATACCATACCGAAACGAAAGAGAACAACTTTTCTTATCAGTCAGTTTGCACACACATGTAAGCCCCAAATACATGAGTGTGTAGATACATTTTTAGATTAAATACACAGACCTATCATCACATATGAATGATATCAAAATTCACCATACCAAACTGATTCCTTCTTTGATTAAAAAACAGCAGACTGCCCGAAAGATCTTGATAAAAGTGTTTTCTACAGCTATGTATAAATGTTTTGGATTTATTTATATGTGCAAAAACAAATTCTGATATGTAATTGGCTAAATATGTGGAAGGGGAGTGAGGATTGTCTATCGAAAACACTCATGATATGTTTCACCTATTGAATGTAAAATTAATTAGGTATAAGGCCACAGTAAACCTACAAAATGAAACAGCAATTATAGAAGAAATCTGACAGTTTTATATTTGAAGTCAGTTTATGAATTCATCATGGTGACTAGTAGTGGAATCCAGGACACACATCTTGTCCTGTTTGGGACTCGACGGGTGGACTTACGTGCACGCAAGTGGGTGATGTTCCCACTGAAAGTGGGACCCAGTATCCACCGATTAAAAGACTCCAAAACGTAATCCATTAGACAACTGAACTATGAGAGCCACCTCTTTTTCAGCTAGTATCAGCTGTTGTTCGATGTCAGTAATTCGCCGTTGCTATGCATGAACAAATTGCTCGACCTCTGCTGTTGGCAGATGGGCTCCTATCCAGATGCATCAATACTGTTGCATATTCATGATGTTGTATTCATCTTAGTGGCTAAGAGTGAAACCAGTTTGAAAAGCCTAACCATCATAGGTTAACAGCAAATTTAACTTCCACTAATCTACTCAAGATCAGTTTCATGGTTCCGTCATAAAAATACTCTTGTGGAGGAAAGCTAAGGAAGACAGTTTATATAATTCTAGGTGGTTGTAGGCAACCAGTAAAGTGCCTCAAACCTGATGAGGACATATCAGTGAGAGGCATAAGAAAACTTAACGTACCTAGCCAACCAGTTAGGACTCAAGTTTTTGTTGCCCTGGGCCGGAGATGAAGACGCAGAGAATTAACTATGCATGCCGCCAGATTTACTTTACCAATTAATCAAGTACTTATGCTATGGATTTCTGCTTCAAATGTGAGAACAGACTCATAAAAGATACCTAAGAGGGATTCAGTGCACCCTCTGGGGGGTGTACACTTTTTGTATTGATAGCCATTTCAAATTATGACAGGTTGGAATCAGACGACTAGCTGTTTCAACTAAATGCAACTTATCCGCATCAAGATGTGTGAATGGAAGTTTGATAGCTATGACTGACGAACTAAAGCATTGCAATCAACTAATATGCAATCAGTTTTCTTTATTCTTGTTTTTCCTTGTTTTTATTCTATTCTATTGTTTGCTCATCTCAAAACAAGTAGCAATGACATCAAAGATTAGATTGTATAATATTAGAGTAGTGCTATGAAGTACAAAACGTCATATTACAAAATCGACACTGAAGGTCTAAGCAATCTACTGCTCATCATGTCTATTGAGTCTATCTGAACAAAAAGTTAGATTAGTGATAGGTGTAGATTGTCAAAACATTTCAGAATAAGTGGATACACTTAACCAAGATAATGGAGAACATTTATAGCTCAGAAGAATAAGTTTGATGTTGTGTTCTTTGAGGTGGACTGTTTAATCATGAAGCTTTCGTTGTCATTCTAGACAACATCATCAGGACAACCAATCTAAATAAACATACAGATAACGAAAAGACCTTGGCAAAAGCAATCAATCACACACAAGGCTATCAGGAATAAGCTGTCAAATAAATTGGTATGAAAACCTTACCGCTTACTTCTTTCTGAAGTTCGTGCTGATGATGCTGTCTATAGTGACAACGAAAGCTTCACGATTAAACAATCCAGCTCAGAGAACACAATACTACCAACTCAATCCTAACTCACACATTTCTTCATCGAATGTTGATATCTATAGAAAACTAGAAATCATGACTCCATTCATTTAGATGAAAGTTACTCTGCATATGGACGCATGTTATATATTTGTAACAAATAGTGGCTTCTAATGTCTCTCGTTAACATATGTAGATACAGTTAAAGGTTATAATCAGACTGTAATCAACATATTTATACTAGTCATTCATTTCAGTGAACAGATTGTTATTGCTTTAAAATCCCTATTTTATAATGT
Organism: Heterobilharzia americana; assembly: GCA_944470555.2. NCBI lineage: Eukaryota > Metazoa > Platyhelminthes > Trematoda > Strigeidida > Schistosomatidae > Heterobilharzia > Heterobilharzia americana. The sequence continues at coordinate 50,111,978 of OX104128.1, forward strand.
TCTGACTGTTAGCTGTTTCGATATTGTTTCCCTTCTGTCCGTGTTGTTGATACCTACTGATGTGTGTAATTAAGTAAATGGATGTTTCTTTCTCTAAGTGTTTGGTGTTAGTAGGCTCTGTTGTTTTCAAAATGTTCAATATTTTATTTAAATGCTTATCAACTCATGAATGATATAGTAACGAAACACTCGAAATGTACTGAAAGCCATTTTTTCGATGTCATATAAACCAGTTTTATTCAATTTTACAGTTAGTTTAATCAGTGTGATTACGTTTTGTAGTAAGTAGTATAAAGCTTGTATTTTCTGAAGATTGATTCCAGTAGTTCTGAATTTAACTACCAAGGGAAGTATCAAAGAAAGGGGAGTTCCTTCCTGACAGTCCACTGAATAATTTTAAAACGATGAACATAAAAACTAGTAACTTTTCTATAAAATCTAACAGGCCAACCAGTGAGTTTCAACTGCAAGAATTGTTAGTGACCATTTTAATGTTTTTTGTTGTTATTCGCAAGATGATGTCAACAAAACAGATTTCAGTTGAACATTTATGACAGTAAGGAGTCAACTGTGACCTTTATAGCTTAGTGGTAAAGTATCCAACGTTTCAGCTGAATGACACAGGTTTGAGTTCCTGAGAAAATATCACTTTATTCAAGGTTGAAAAAACAAAGTATTGACCACTTTAAGTAAGCTCAAAGGTTACCAAACGTTTGCTGAATTGACGTGAGCAGTCTCCAATGAAACGTTTACTAACTGTTGAAATCCTTCACTAGACTCCAGATTCCAGTTAAGCATATGATGAAAATGGTGAGTGATGCAGCCTTTATGTAGGATTCTGCCATGTAGAACTACTGTTGTGTCGAAATATCTGTTTCCTGAACCTTAATGACCTAGTGGATGATACTTTAGAGCTTGAAGCCACGGGCATGAGGTTCCAGTCTCAGTGGGAACAGCATCACTCAGTGGAGTGCAGATACATCCAGCTGATATTTCGTGAATAATTCTGCCCGAAGGTTTGTGGAGGTTTATTAATTGATTTTAGGTTGGAATTCATCATGGACTGATATCATTCGAAGAATTATTTGAAACCTTGGAGCACTGGGAAACCGTATCGACCTAGTATGGGACTTCCCAGCATCCATCACTTCACCCCGCCAGGGATTGAGCCCAGGAACTTCAGGTTCCGTGACCAGCACCTTGGCATTCAGCCACTGTGTGGTAGGGCTGTTGGGTTCCGACCAAGTGAATCAATGGCAAGGTACTAGCTACAGAACCTGGAGGCCCTAGGTTCGATCCCTGGCGGGGTCATGGGTATTCACTGCTGAGAAGTCCCATACTAGGATGAAACAACTGTCAGTTGCTCACAGTTTTCTAATGTTCCTGCAACTGTTATCAGTCTACGATGAACTCCAAGCTAAAGACCTAAATAAGGCGAAATATACGTCCGGGTTTCGACTGCTAGCCACCTGGTTGACATTAATAGAAAGTCAGCTTCATTTATTTGTTATTAATCATCTAAATACGGAACCGTTATCAATAAGCATCCACCTAGTAATAAATGTTATTTACTTTAATAGAATTCATCGCTTAGGTTAAAGGTTTTTGTGATTAGTCGCAATATTGGCAGTTTTTCTTTAATTAGTTAATGCTTTTCACAAATCACCTCTAGTAAAAACCAATAGTAGGTATATCTTCTACTGAATAAGATGACCTTTGGAGACCATAACTAAACTACAACTCGATATAAAAAAACTTTCGATCAACTTATCACTTATTAATTATGAGAATTATAATGAAACAAACTAATTTCCCCGAATAACTTAGTACTCAAAAATGAAATCAATTTTCGTTAAATAATATTTTTGACCTGATACCAATTTTCATCACAAATCAATATGAACAGAAAACAGACAATACACGCAGAGTTTCTAATCGGAAGTTCATAACATGTTTAGCATCAGGAACTCAGCGTAAGTCTCTGGGGCAAATTCAGGGTTCAGATTTTCTTCGACGAGCAGGTTACAGTTTGAATCGTTTAGCCTTTCAACAACACATATATATGATCTTAAGGTATCAGAAAAGAGTCAGAGTCAAATTCATCATTCGTAAATCCAAACTTCCTAGAGGAAGTATGTAATTGGAAAGAATGTCTAGTTCTGCTATGCTTCAATCAGAAGACCGTAAACATTTTCTTATCTCAACCAAAAGGATTTACACTGGGTAATGATTGAAGGTGAAATGAAAACTTGGACGCCGGCCAGATTCGAACCAGCGACCACCAGGTTTCCGATCTGATGCTCTGCCAACTGAGGTCATAGCTCAGTTGGCAGAGCATCAGATCGGAAACCTGGTGGTCGCTGGTTCGAATCTGGCCGGCGTCCAAGTTTTCATTTCACCTTCAATCATTACCCAGTGTAAATGCTAGTCTACCAAATCACAGCTATCTCAGATAGTCAAAATGACGAAGTGATTCAGATATTTTTAAGACTAAGGCGATGGGTATAAAATTGTATTACTGATGATACATGAGAACATTTTCGTCACTGTTAGCTGAATTTTTAACACCGCTTGAATATGAGCATCTACTATCAAAAACTAGTGGTTCTCGAGGTTCCTAAACTTTATTTTCGGTAAATAATTCCAATGTACACAGTTTTCTGTCAGATTTTCTCATGGCTGGTCAATGTTTTACTCATTTAATTCGAATTCAATGCGGTCTTTTTAGGTTATCGCGTATTCACTGTTCATCTGAAACCGAGACATCATCAGTTTGAAATTCCTTTATACAAACTTATGTACACTTTGAATAAGTTATTTTTTTGAAGATCACTGTTAAAATCTAATTTAAAAAAGTATTTCGTCAAGATTAACTTCATGAGTCTTATAAGTAATTACTATATTGCATGCCTACACATTCTGTTGAGGAATTGTAATAGGATGCAGTTTTCCGGGGGAATTACCTAATAAATAATCAAGATATAATATGCTATCTATTGGGTATTGGTTAATAAAGCGATTCATAAACTATGCACGTATGTGACCTAATTTAGTATCAGTGTTCTTAATGAGACTGAAACCCAGCAGTAGAAACACGACGATTTACCGAGGTATATATATGTTCAGCTAACACGTACCAAACAGAAAACCCACTTTTGAGGGAGTATTCATTAAGAACTGACAACTGTTAGAGAACCAACGAAAACAGGGCACCACAGGAGAGCTGGTTCGTCTCAGCATGGAACTCCTGATCAGTACACACTCACAACCTCACCCCGACATGCACCGAACTTAGGATATTCAGGTTTCACGGTAAACGTGTTAACTCTTCAGCCGCTGAGTTGGAGTTCAGTATTCTAAAGTCTCCTACTTTTGTAAGGTTGAGATATGGTGTGACTTTCATTCGAGGTTTCACCTCTGACTGACTGACCCCACAAGTGAAGACTTCTCGTTAGAACTTTGGGATATCCATCTCGAAGCCTTTCACTAATGAGCACTACACAGTAAGTAATGTATTTTTAGCTTAGTGGGAATTTTATTTTTAAGGTAGTATTCACTACGGACTGATATTAGTTGGGACATATCTCCTGTTTTCCCCTTTAATTGACTATTGAATGAATGAAATAAGAAAGGGACTTACGAAAATATAAAGAACATTATAAAAAGATGTATGTAAGGCAACACAAATTCTTGAATTTCGTGCAATTCAGTAAACAATGAGAAACTACAAAGTCTAATCCAAAAAAAGCAAAAATACATATCAGTTTGCTTGGTTTAACAAAGTAGAATGTCGAAAACTGAGTAATTACCCAAGATAAAATACCCTTAAACATATATTATTGAAAAATTAAAAACACATCATGATAGTCATAGTAACACGCTTGATTAACTGTTTGTAAGGGTGTCTATCATTTACCTAGCCACCCTTCACATACTTTTTCTCTCCCTCCGCTTCTCTTACTTTACCATGTTGTTCACAATGACCGTTGAAAATCTAACTGACAGTTTCGATAGGTATGCAGTGGAGTAGATAGATGAATAAACAGCAGTTCGAATATGATGGACTTATTCAGTTGAGTAGTTAGTTGACATGGAAAGCACACTAATATAGGCAGTACAGGCAACAGGTGAATAAGTTATTTATTTTCAGAGTTTAAAAGAGAGAGAATGAAAATTTTTTTGCTGATTCCTCTTAAATTATTTGCCTGTTGTTCACGTATCGTAAAACAACTCTGGAAACGTACGTATGCATATAAGCTATGAAATAAATGTACTCACGTTTACCTTTAATTGATTTTTGTTTAAATCGATTAAAGATGAAATCAGGCGTAAAATTCGAAAATGGATGGTATATCAATGATTATATTTAGATAAGAAATGTATATAAGTTGCTTAGTTAACTTTGAGTGTAACTAAAGTAAAAATTAAGAATAAATACTCATATTTTCACGTTCTTACCTCATTCGAAAAATAAAAACTGATTTATCAAGTTGTATAATTTAGTAGATACTTTTGATACAGTAATTGGCCTTATGATAGTGACTTTGTGGTTCAGTAACTCTATTGCCTTTCACAAACTATTTTTCATATTGAAGCCAAGTAATTTCCCTTTTGCATAGCTGCCCAAATTTTCATTACACCTTCAATTATGATCCATTAGAAAAGCTAATATTAGTGTTTTAAAAATACAGCCCACCTGCCAGTTATTAATATTCTGAGCTGCTCACTGAGAAAACTTCGATCTTCGGTTTCGTTCTTATTAACACTCATCAACTAAGTGTATTCTCAATTCTGAGAAAACTCTTCTTTTAAAAATTAGGACTTATATTATTAAGTTTGTCTTTATGTTATTCACACTAAAACAAACTTGTTGCAAGAATCAGTCACTAGGTGATAACTAATGAAGGTATCAAGTTTCTATATTTGGTAACTTATATCATTCATGATACGAAGTTAGAACTGCGATCATTGTAAACTTTGGTGTGAGTGGCTACTCAAGACTTTAAAATAAATCTTTGGATGCATTTCGGTGGAGGGCAGAACGGAAGAGGTAGATCATTTTTTCCTTACAAGATCTCTTCCGTATCACGCTTTAACGCCCAACTCGTCGTTCCCAATTTAAGTTCCATTTGAGGGCCTGAACTGGTGCGTGATGTCCCCAATTGGTCTTCTCAATCCATGTCAAACTCATTCCATCTCCACAACTTTCTCTGCATATTTGTTGGGTGATGGGTTCTTGGTTGGTTCGTTGCCATAGTGAGTTCCTTGTTGTTTCGGCCTTGTGATCTGATCTTCAGCATCGAGTGGGCGTAGGCGGCAGCTGTTTATGATGTATGTACACAGTTCGTTGGAAATGCTTTTCGTAATGCGCCAAGTCTCTCAACTATCACATAGAAGCACTGACTTGACGTTGGTGTTGAAAGTCTGGATGTTGTTCACGCTTTGTGCTGAGTACAGTGCAGTGCAGTGCAGTAGATCCCCACACTGACTTCAGAATAATGAAACAAGGCCTGTCCTACTTCCTTTACGATTCTGTCTTTGACGTCCTCTTCTGTGTCTGTGCCACTGTCTGCAGTTGAAATTCCAAAGTAAGTTACTCTTCTGACTCATAGTATTTTAGTAATATCATGTTCGTTAGATACGTCTATTTAAGATTAATATTGGCCTACGGGACACATTACGAGCCAGAATATCAATATTATAATCAGGGTAAGTTGTGTTCTATTTAAGTGGTGTGTGGACACGCGGCTAATTTCAAAACAGTTTTCGCCATAAACTGACATTAGCCAGAAAACGGCGGAAAACCAGAGAGCAGAGGATTCACCTTCCCTTCTAACTTGAGATTAGTGAACAATACATACCAAAAAAATCATGAGAGATCAATCTCGTTATCGTGAATTCACATGTCGAGCATGTAAAGATTCATCCAGAGAAATACTGTTCAATACTTTCCTTTATTCAGCTTCTACCAGTTCGCAACATATTACGATCACCATTCAGAGTCATCGCGTTTGTTAAAGAGTTCAAAATTAAGAAGGCACAATTGTGTAATACTCTTTGATTTCCACTTTTTTTAACCAGTGTAAATAGATATAGAATACTCCATCAAAATGAAGCGGGTCTGAGAAATTTTAATTCATGGAAATCGAAAAATCTGCAAGAATACACATACGAACTGGTTTTTTGAATCTTCCAAGATAGACGGTAACCTTAGCAGAATACATAACTCAGTGATTACATTCAAACAAGGTAACTCAATATTATTGATAGACATTGGCCAGCAGTGGAATCCAAGACGCGCGTTTTGTTCTATTCGAAACTCATCAGTTGGATGTCCCTGCACCTCAGTCAGAGATGCTGTTCACGCTCAGACTTAAACCTGGGACCTATCGTTTTAAACTCGAGAGCGTTATCCACTAGGCCATCATGATTCAGAGGAATATTGAACAACGCCCTGGCGTTTGAAGCGATGGGTACTGGGTTCGAGTCTCAGTGGGGACAACATCACTCACTAGGGTGAAGGTACATCCATCTACCAAATCCCAAGTAGGATGAAATCCGCATCTCGAATTCCACTGCTAGTTATTACTAGTCATTAATGTCAAGTTTGAAAATACCGGGAGTATTGAGGCAATCGCTTAGGAGCCTATGTGCCAATAATGGCTGATCAGTTTGATCCAATCACCAACGGAGATTCACATGAAACACCATCAATGACCAGGGTAGCAATGTTAAGAAATGTCGACTAAACAACTAAAATTCACTTTTCAAGAAGGAAGAATGAAAGTTACTTCTTTACATATCTGTCTATTTAAATGCTAAGACACTAAACAGAACTCTAATTACAAAAAAGAATAGGTTCAATTGGAAAACAAATGCCTAGTCAGCTCGATACCTCGAAATCTTATTATTTGGACTACTAAATGACCAGCTAGCTGGAAATTTACTTGTATTTAACAATGTTCACCGTAGAATGAATACATAAGAACTAGTGAAAATGGGAAAGGAAAGATAATAGCATATTTGTAAGACAGAACAATTTAACTCAGAATGCGGTTATACGACGTATTGTTTAGAAGACAGGTATCCGGTAAGACATAATCATCGAAACGGCATATTGAGTGCTGTGGATATGGAGTAGGTTGGTTGGTTATTGTTTTCGTTAATTCATTTTTGCTTTCTTATGTTTCTTTTCCATTTTTTCTTGAAAATATAACAAGAAATAGTTGCGACTGAATGTGAAAATCTACAAGAAGAGCTACTTTAGAAAGGATGTTTAAGTGTCATGTTGAACACTATCACTTGTGCAACATGATCTTCCAGATGTACCTTGTTGACGAGTGACAATAAGCCTGAACCATAAGTCACAAAAGAGTTTCCTGTAGATTGTTTTCAACTGACTAACATACATCAAACTTCTGCATGATGGTAAGCATCCTAGTTCGTTGGCCATATTGCAAATTGAATGATAGGATTTGGTTATCACTGAGGACTAGACAACATCAACTTGGTTACCCTCCTGTGACCATCAATGTACCTAATACAATCCTTCAGGAGGTCAACTGCATCCCGAATATTTCACTGGTAAATCTCTGACCACAGAAGTCAATGATGAGAGTCTAAGCCTCGTAGGGGATATAAGTTTCCATAAGGTTGCAGATATACCTTGTCGATAACTGCCAGTAAACACGAAACCTAGGTAAAGCATGGCTTCTTATCAATTGCCTCCAACTAAATAAAAGATTTTCAACTGTAGAATATATAAAACTAAGCTCATAGTACAACTTAATCAAAATATATCCATCGTATAAATGTGAATACTATTTTCTAACTTCCACATACACGCACAGGAAGGAATGTTCTTGAAGAAAAGTTTGAAACTAAAAGCAGTACACATTAATGACATTTATTAACCACAAAAGTTTCCGGACTAGATAGCGAAAATAAGCACTGAATATGTTAAAATTGAACAATTCACTGAATACTTGAGGTGTTTATGAGTACTCATACTTATGTAGTATCCATAACAGCATATACACTTAGCAGTAAAGTTGAGCATAGAAGAGTGTAACAAAGTACCCTCAGGTATTTAAGAATGAAGTGATAATTACTCAGAAGGAAAGTTCTATTTTCACAGAATACACTCCATATATATTACCCATTGGATAGTCGATTAGTATTCTCTAAATGGTTTTCGAATACTGAATCGCGACTTGAGGGTACTTTTATGACCAATGAAAATCCCTTCAGAAGTTAAAAACATGAAAGACGTGAATAGCTGTATAGAGTCATCCTTAAGAGTCGCATATCATGATCTTTTCTGAGACTAAAAACAATACCAATAGAATAAACTGACTGATTGGTTGACACATTTCCATGAAGTTTTATGTTCTTATTTAGTAGTTACTATCTTTTAGCTTCACTTTATTCGATTTCAGAGTTTGTGGAGATTTATCGATTTCAAGTTGGTATTCATCATGGACCGACACCAGCTGAAGGAACACTCGAAACCTAGGAGCTCTGGGCGGGTGTTTCTTCCTGGCATGGGACTCCTCAGCGGGGGACGTGAGGAAAAGTGCCCAACAATGACACAGGGTGATAGTCGTGCTATTTCGTGAAATCGTAGAAGTTGGCAATATAGACCATTGGATTACGACCCATTGGCTTAATGGTAACGTGTCGGCCACAGAACCTGAAGGTATTGGATTCGATCCGTGAAGGGATCGGGTGATGGGTGCGCACTACCAGTGAGTCCCGTAGTATGACCGAACGGCTGTCCTGTACCCTCAGGTTTCAAATGCTCCTCCAGCTGAAGTCGGTCCATGATGAGTACTAGCTTCACTCTAATTGATTCTGTTCTTCAAAGCAACGAAACCTCAGAACCTTGGTGAACACAAGGTGAACTGCTACATTTCATGAAATTCTATTAAGAACCTAATTTCTAGCGAATGTCAATGGTACAAATCTTAGAAGTAGTCAGTTCATTAATATGAATATATGTCCACTAACAAATGAAGAGACATAGTGGCCGTGCTTTGTACAAACTGAGTGAAGTTTTCTATTCTAACTAAGGGATCTTAACTCGACAGTTTAAATTTTGTGCTTGATACCAAAATAGGATAACCTGAGTTTTATTTGCAAATGATCAGAATGGGTATACTCTTCAGCTGTTGGAATTTGGGAAGAGATCCTTGCAAATTACTGTCAATGTCTCAAGGTTTCTCATTTAACATCTGATCATGAAGTGAAACTTTACCGAAATAATTGTGTAACAGTTTTATTTCTTGGCTCACTATATGCCTACATACCAGTCACATAAATATTCTGAATGAACCACTATCCGTAACCAATTACTCGATCTACTTTTCATTCTGCATTTTAGATCAGAGGTTAGTCCAGTACCAGCTGATAGCTTTACATTACTATCTTCAATGATGCTGTTATGAACAGCTCCCAGATGCAATGATCATTTTGTTTGAAAATATTGTTTCGGGAGTGAATTCGTTAAAAAATAATATACTGAGAAACCCACACTGTATCACACATATTGCATGAAAAAAAGACTATTATTATTATTATTGCGTAACTATCTGAAGTGATAACAACAAATCACTTACATCACCTATCTAGCCTCATGCATAAGTCTATATTCCTCTATACACCTTCTAGAAATGAACTGCATTTGTAAAACATCTATTAACGTCTTAGAAAAATATTTCCAGAGGTGTTAGAGTCTTATGTGTAAACGGTTAGACGTTGTAGTGTCAAAGTTTGCCCTTTTGGTTTTTAGAATCCTTATAATTTTATTTCTCAGACTCTATTTTATAAGTCTGTTAAACAATATCATCTTAGGAGAAAGTAATTTTCGTACTCACTTGATGATTGTCTATCAGGTGAATAATAGTGCAAAAGGATTTAGGAATTGCGTGTGTACAAATACTTTTTAAAAAGAAAGCTGATTACCCATCTATTTGTAATCAATATAAGCCTTAAACAAAACGTGAAAGGAGCTTATAGTATTCATCCTAGCTAAAATCCCTTAAAGAGATTATAAAAAAAGAAGAATGTTTAGATATTGATAACATCTTATTGTATAAATGTTCCTGGGTGTTATAATTTCCAGTAAATTGATGTCATTATGAGACTAATCGAGTATTTTAAAAATAGTCATTATACTTTGTATGAAACTTGTCATAAAGCACTGAGTTCCTCATTCTTTAAACTACAGAAGCGGTGGCAAACAGAATTAAACAACTTGAGCTATGTTTGGAAAGTAAGTAAGTGTTGCTTTGACCTGATTCGGGACTTATAGACTCCTAAAAATCCTACCCAAGGTAATTCTGTACTGTAGATATCCCTAATATGAGTAACATTCTACCAAGCTATCATTCCTCGAATTATCTTTGTTTATTGCATTCATCTTTCATAGGCACTTTCCTACCGTTTTATTAAATTATCATCTTATGGTATTACATAAGCCATATAATCATTTAGATAAGTATTTTCAGTTGACATTATTGTTCCCTCTAGAGATGCAAATTCCTCAACTGTACAATATTGTCAATAAGTTGTTAATCGAAATCTCAGTATTGCTGAGACATAATTCCTCAATATGTAGATATAACTCTATGACCAGAAGAAGTTACCGGAAAGAATATTCTTTGTTCATTGAGATGGCTTTCAAACTAGATGAATTTAACACCAGTCATATCCAAGATGACAAGATGTTTTCAGCCTTTAATACAGTTACTTAAATGGAGATATTTACAAAATTTTGCATATAATACTAAAGCTAACCATTGATTCTCTAGATGGATGTCAACTCTATTCCAGTTTGCACCCTTCAACAGTGTGTTCTTCCTTTTTTTCGTTTTCAGCAGATCCTCCTTATACACAGTTTGGTGATACTTTCAGTTTCACTTGTTATGTGAATAACATGGTTGTAAGATCTAACGAAAAGTAACTTATAGGCAATTTCTGTTTAGTAAGAGTCTACTGAAACCCAGTTTTTTCATAAAAGCCAAAAGATGACTTGTTGACAAGTTAACTAAATCAACAAATTGGTCAGAAAATGGCTATAAATTCTTGAATATCAAAATTGCTGTTAACTGATCATCACAAAAGTACGATAAACTAAGTTGTGGAATTCTACAGCCAATTCTTTGTGCTGCACAACCTAAATAAAGGTAGTGAAGACGGCTATAAGCAGCAACTGACTACAGTTGGAAAAGTAGACGTAAACACCCAAGTATCAGAAGTTCGGAACTTCTCGGAAGGCAAGAATCTCGATCGAATAATGGAAATTTTAATACTCCTGCAAGAACATGGGGACATGCGTCGAAATTTAGTGGTCAGTACCTTCAAATACAAGTGAGGAATCTTACATTTCCTAAAAATGCAAACTTCTGAAGTGAAAAAAATACTTTTGTTTGGTCGAGAAATAGTTGAATAAGAAGTAAGTAGTCATAATTTTGAAATAAAATTTAGAAGTAAACAGTTTTATCGTTGAAATACATCAGTACAACGATGAGGTTTCATGTAATTCAGCCTCCAGAATGTCGTATATTTGAATATTAACCCGAAAAAGCTAAAATCAGTGTGGCCCGAATGTCAATTACTACTGACTAACTTACTGGTGATAACTTAACAACCATCAATAAATGTCATGCTTGCGTATAAATTCTTATACAAGCAGTTCTTTCCTAAATTCTCATTTCGTTTCAATCTATATTTCACTTCCGTTGTGTTTGCCAATTGAGTTCATCTTATTTAAGAAGTTAATTATTTATATTCGCATGCACCTGGTAGAGTCTGGTAAAAAGCTGGTTATACGCCTTAGCGGGCACCAATCACAAGCAGAATTTGGTAAGAATGCGTTTAAGTGTGCTGAAATCTTTAGGGCCATCAGAGTGTGAAATATTAATTCAAACAAATTTAAATAATTCAGTACGTTTGCCATATTTACCTGTTCAAGTAGACTGCATAATTAACACAGAATATATCTAACACTATTTCGAAAGAAAAAAGAAGTGAAAACACAAATAATTAATACGATTTCAAACATGCACTACTAGTCAGTTGGACATTGATAATGGATGACATTTTCAGTACTTTGAACATTGATTATTGAACCATTCTAGGGACTTTTGTAACAGGATGTGTATATCCTATCACACTTTTCTAAACATGAAGATTTGTCAAGATTTAATTAGAAATTTTCATTCTTTATTTACCTACACTATACTGTTCCCGAAATTTCAGTTCAATGATTTAGCCAATCATAAATGTATTACGAAGACAACTGGTAGCTTTTCAGATTGTTCTATAAACTTTAGTGTCGTTAATTAGTCTGTAGTGCACTTGGATAGAATGATTGGCACTATATCCGAAAGAGAAAAAAACAATATTGTAACGGCAGATAAATGCTAATGGACATATCAGAGTTTTTCTCTTTTCCTATCCTACTGGTTATCTCACTGACATGTCATCTAAATCTATGGCGTACATGCTAGTTCGATATGAAATTGTTAGCATCAGATAGACAGTAGTCCAGTGTATAGTGATAATCTCAGACCTAACTGTATTAACTCTGAAATCAATAGTACTGACTTCAGATTTCACCTTGATAAATAATCCAATCTTTTGGGAGTTACGTTAAACTGAAAAAAACATTCCACTATCTGATCCCAATTTAGTACACGACCAGTGAAATCACATATGATTATAACGTCTTAACTAATATTAATGCGAGGAATTAAGTAAGTAAGTAAGTAAGTATGCACTACTCAATAAACGTTTGTAAAAGCGGGGAGTAACCGATTCACAACACCAAAGGACTTAAAGTGACGAAGGAAAATTAGTCTGAAAATTGATAAGAAAAGACAACAGTTAGTCGAGTTAAGAAACCTAGGTAAGAAAAGTGCTTTAGACTTAGAGATGAGCCTACGTCAAATGTATCAGTAAGAACTGCGTTTATATAATCAGATGGAAGGAAGAACCAGGCGGAATTATGAAAAATCCTTTACACGGACATAATGTTTGGCTGATGAGTTTCGAAGAACCGTAACTGCTTTTCCTCAGGGAACTCGATGAATATTGTTCCTGACCGTATAACTTTTCAGTTATTCAGTAGTTGGCTTCGTAAGACGAGTATGTTATTTCAGGATAGCGTTCATCGTGGACTAACATCAGTTGAGAAACCATCGAAAATCTGGGACCATTGAACAGTTGTTTCGTACTAGTGTGGGACTCCTAAGCAAACCGCCTCCACGATGCTCTAAGGGATCGAACTCAGGAACCTTGGTTTACACAGTGAACACGCTAATCACCCAGCCACTAAGTCAGAGGCCAGTGGTTCACACTTTCTTACTCCTGTCTATTCGCGACATAGTGCTAATATTTACCAGAGTTTTCAGTTGGTATCCGCTTTACTTCCGACCGGTTGTCTCCCAAGATCATTATATCTTTAGGATATCCATCTCAAGGCATGTTACTAATGACCCCTAAGCAAATTTATTAAGTTTTATAGTTGCCCAAGTTTCTTCACAACATAAACCTCCTGGTCATACTTTCTTTCAGTTAACACGTCTACCTCGGATGACAGACGGTTATATGCCGTACCCAGAAAGATGCATATCGGATTCCATGGATATCTGGCACTTTTCAGAAATGAACTCTCTGTATTTTTAAAACTCAAATTCTCATCATTCTGAAATGAAACCAGAGATGATAATACAAAGCTTCTGAGTACCCTGTTGTAACTGGTTAGTAATTCTTGTTGTGTTCAGGTTTCAAGCCTAACTGAAATCTGTATAGCTTATAATAACTATATTTAAAAAAAAACAGAAGAAAAGGGATTCTACTTTTTTAAGAGAAATATGTACATATATATGGTTGCACGTGTGTTATTTTCACTATATATTGAAGTTAACTTATGACAATTGAAAACAAGGGAGTAAGGAATAACCAGTTTGTCATTACTTTGTATCTGTTCAGTTGCACACATCTTCAAATAATTATGGTAAGAACACTACCATTTTGAAAATGATATAGAGTTCAGTAGTTGAGTAATTCAGTTGATTCTGACAAATTATTTGTCTAAAAATCCTAATAATATAAACTTTTTGGAAAAGTTGTCACATTTCTAAGTCTTTGTAGTGTATATCCAATAGTCATAATTATTACCTGCTATGGAAAAGCTTGGGTTGATGAAATCACTGACCTGTTCTACATACTTATGTAGAACTCAAGGGATATTAGAATGAGTGGAATAGAATAAAGGCAGCTGGTTGATGCAAGAGATGTGATGGTAAGCGAAGAACACATTTAAAAGCGAATTCATGGATTCAAGTGGCAGCTAATATTTAGATAGCTGTATAGATTTTCCTGTAATTTGTGCATTTATATCACTGAAGGATACCATTGTAATGTATTCTGCATATCTGCTATGCCTTTTATGCAATATAGGCTACTTAAAGCATACGTAGTGAGCAGACAGTTGTAAAGTGGATTACCAGTCATTGTGCGCTGGAATATTGATTGAATATATTACTAGATTATTTGCCAGATGCTGCCCCATGTAACCTTGTTGTCCTTTGTTATCATTAATCTTCAAGGTTCAAAATCAATATCTCATTTAAACTAAATCAGCTTACTAATCATCTGTTGATCATTGAGCACAATCACATTCGGATTCATATACCACTAGGAGACCTTCGGGAAAGCCTAACTATATGAGAATGCCCCCCAGTCTGCTTGTTGCGCGTACCTCTTAACACTATATTCCTAATAGTCTAGAAGTCCTGGGGTTCCTTTACCCCTGTTCTCAGTCATCTCACATACACTTATGTAACCTACTAGCTCTTCAACAACCCCTTTCCTTACACTGCTGTTTGGTTGCTGTCCACCCTTTCCGCAGCTACTGAAGTATCTATCTCATCAGTTATAAATTAACGCTGATTTTGACTGACTTGTGATTACTGATCCTGTATTTCCTCGAATCATTACCTCTATATTAATCCTGGATTTCGAATCTTCATTTATTTCCACATGTTTAAAATATGTTGTGTTCTTATTACTGCTAAAAGTTCATTTCAAATGTAGGCTATTTGCAGCTGATGAAAGACTATGAGATGAAACGAGCCCAATTTTGTTCTGCAAGTGTCTTTTTTCTTGCTTTATTCAAATTTGTCAACGGAACTAAATACATGACAATTTTATACTGTTAGAGTCGTGAAATATACCATTTGCACGGACTTCAGTCTGCAAAGATAAATCTGTATATTAGTCTGAAAGTCGTACCTAAGGTTTTCATTCTTTTACCAAGGAGTTATTCAGTTAAATTCGAATATAATTGTATCTCACTACCTTCTCGTGGGTTACATGTAAGTTAACTGAGGTTAGTTATTTGAAATGCATGGAAAGATTTTTCTTGAAAGTTAGTAAGTTCATTGGTAATTGATAGATGGAAGGTTGAAGAGTTTGAAACAATAAATATGAATACCACTTTTATAATCCACTCATTTTTTCACGATAACTGGACAACTAAAATTCCATGTTACCAAACATGTTTAAATTTCATGTTTGAAACCCTCTTATTCACTATCCTCCAAACACCTATAAACTTGCTAATATTTAACTCATGTTAGTTTTTATACATTTCTGATTGCTTATTCTTATAAACTTGAATATAGCAACATTATACAAAGATACTGAAAACATTTGTTTCTCGATAGAGATTTGAAACGGGAAAAGCAGGATTTATTCATAAATTTCATTAGTATTCGTCAGCTGATTTCTCTACATACTTGGTTATATATAGCATTAAGCAGTGGAAATGAATATACACACGTAAGATAGACTGAGACAGCGATTTAAGTGTGACAACATAGAAAACAGCAATTTTTATAGGTCAAGTGGTAATTCAAAAGGTAGAAGTAAATGTGTTGAAGATAGGTTCCGTAAATAATTATCAGTTTAGACTGTAGTGAAGTCGAAGGAATCATGTAGATTTCAGGTAAGAAAATAGTGATGACATTGACACGGGGTTGAGAGTTGAATCAGTTGTAGGGAGATTACGTTTACTCATAATCATAAACGATTGCCAATTGGGGGCACAATAAGAAGTCGCTTTCAACTTCAGAAGCTCATGCGATACGATTTGTCAAACCAAACCTCTACATTTAGAAGGAAATGATAGTCAGCGTGTATCTAACATAGCAGGAGTTGCCATGTCGTCTAATTATATTCACTCTTTCTAACTTCCTCTTTGCCTTAATTTATCACTCCTGTCTTGTATTTTGGTTTCCCGTTCCTAATCTGTTTTGTTGAATTAACTTTATTCCTATTATTCTTATTATATCATCTTAAGTGACTACTAACTATGATGTTTGGAATGAGGTAATTTACTCTCAATCAACTTAGTTCTCATCCCTGTGTCAATATCAACATTATTATCATCATCATCTTTATTCTCCTACCTGAAATCTACATGATTCCTTAGACTGTACTACAGTCTAAACTCATAATTATCTATAGAACCTATCTTCAACCCATTCAGTTTGAACATCTGATTCTACCTTTAGGACGACCACTTGACCCCCAAAAAAAATGTTTACTTCCATGTTGTTACACTTAAATTGATATCTCTTTCTACGTTATGTGTGTACGTTTGTACATATATTATTTAGCATTGTTTAATGGCATCTACAACCAAGTACTTAGAGTGTCGAGTACTACAGAAATTTATGAATTCACTAAATTCTGCTTTTTCACATTCGTTGCTTGTTACAAATATAAAAAGACATCAATATACTCTGGAATTGTTTTTTTGTTCTTGGTTTATTCACTGTTATGATGTTAAACTAGTTGGTGACACTTCTGTATAGGAGATCATATCTTGTGTTCTTGACTGACTGGTTCTCAATGACAAATTTGCTGACGTTACAGTTGGAAAGTTGAAAAACTACTAAGTTGTGAGAATTGTCATGATGGACCGTGTTGTTTGTAAATCATTTAGAAATCGATCGCTCTATTTGAGGTGTACCGGTCCATGCAAGTCAGATAACCAGACAGATTCAGGTGATCTAAACTAATATGGGTGTATGGGGTGAATTTGTCCGGGTACACCACTGATGAGCTCTGTTCGAAACAAGCGAAACGTCGTTGATGCTTAGGTTATTATGATCTGGCTGGGGAAGTACTTCAGATCAGCGTGGGTGATTTCTTACTACTCAAGCGAAAAATATTTTCTCCCTCAAGGTATATTTCGATATGCGTTACTGAAGACTAACGACTACCGTTAATAGAACACTTCTCATAACGGTTTGTTAACTCATTTGAAACCGAACTGTTCGCCGACGTACACTCATTGGAAAATTCACACGTCGTCAATTCTCAACTTGGTCACTAGCATAATCGCATTTTCCACCTGTTGCAATCAGGCTGTTTACAGTGAAAGTGCCCGAGATACAAATTCTTATTTTGTAAATAATTAGTTATTCCCAAGAGACCCTCTATATTTTGTACGGTGTTTTTTAGCATCAAACTTTTAACATATTGTTATGTAAACCGCTTTCCTAGGTTATAAATAAATAATCAAGGCGATATATTACACCTTGGTTTCAACTAGTTGTACGGTTATTACATTTGATTTTGGCAATGTATGCGACGTTTTAATCCATTTGATTTCAAAAAAACGCTATGAAATCCACACGGCAGTAAATAGTTTCAAAATTAGACCAGAAGAAATCTTCATGAATCCATCTTGAAACGCATATATAAAATTTCAAAATTGGAATGTTTCAAAGGGAAATGAATTGGATGTACATGCTAATTAGTGAATATTTCTCAACTTAATTATTACTCTTTATAAATAGAAATTCATTCGGTTTTTGGAATTATTGTAATACCACCATTTCGGAAGTTGCCTCGCTGTAGAAAACAAATAAACCAGCAGTTTCTTGGGTTATAAAAAATACGGTCGTGAAATTATCACTTCATGAGTTCACACGTTATTCGGCCAAAACCTTTTGTCATTGAGGTGAAATAAAAATCTGGTCAGTAATTGGACTTCGTAGCTCAGTTGGTAGGGCACCAGGTTGAAAACCTCAAGGTCATTAGTTCGAATCCTGCCATAGCCCATGTTTCCATTTCACTTTGAATCATCACCCAATACTAGTCATTTTATTCATTATTTAATTGTCCCTTGGGTTCCTAATAAGACATAGGACTTCAGTGGCACATCTCCATCGCCCTCTGTTCTCTGTAGTCTTTTCAACCTGGCTCCTCGTCATATCAGAAGCTTTCACTTCTTCCTCACACAATCTCCTTAGTGTTGTTAACATCACACGCCCAACTCGTTTCCCATGTAGGTTCCACTCGACGACCTGGCCTGGTGCGTGATGTCCGCTATCGGTCTTCTCAGTGTATGTCCAATCCAACCCATCTCCACAATCTTCTTCTTCACATTTGTTGGGTGATGAGTTCTTGGTTGGTTCGTTGCCACAGTGAGTTCCTTGTTGCTTATTCTTTCTGGCCATCTGATCTGATCTTCAGTATCGAGTGAGTTTAGGCGGCAGCTGTTGATGTGATGTCGGTCTGCAGTCTTAGAAATACTTTTAACGACACGCCAAGTCTCTGAGCCATTACACAGAAGCACTGACCTGACTGACATTAGTGTTGAAAATCCGGATATTGTTCATGCTTCATTGTGAGTGCAGTGCAGTGCAATGGATCTCCACACTGAAGTCTACAAAACCATGGCTACCTCACATAGTCAAAGTGATAATAAATATGAAAATCCTGGGTTGTACTGTCAGTGAAAACTGTACTGGATATGAAAGAAGGAAGAAAGTAAATTTAACAGACACAAGTAATTCCATCACAAAACTGACACTAATGAAAGGTGTCAGTCAAAACCAATGCAGAGAGATACTTTAAGACGTGTGGAATAGTTTTGAAGAAGTCGGAAAAATACTTGTACATCTTCAGTATGTAAAAACTATCTTCAGTGCATTGGTGATAATGAAAACAGTGATGACATGTTGTTAATCAAGATAGTCGGTTATACAATGAAGAAAAATAAATTGTTATACATACTGTGAAAAATATGCAAGAGGAAGATTGGCTTTAACAGCTGACATTTTCAACAAAATAGATCAGCGTCCTTTTTTTTAATGAAAAGAACGAAATCTCTTCAAAACAGAGAACCATATAAACATCTAAACGGATATATCCCTTGTGAAGTGCTTTATATGTTAGACATGTATGTATGCATACTTGCGGTACAGGAAGATCAGTGAAATGGTAAAAGTTTCATTACTTTATCAGAAGAAAAAAAGGCATTACAAATGAAGGTAGAATAGACTGATCTAAATTATTCTTGTTTTAACTCTACTATTCACTGTCCAATGTTTTGTTTTATTTACTACTGTTTTTTAATTAACTTCTATAAACTAAATACTGTTGGACAAATTTATTTGAACCAATCAGCAGGCGAGAAATGAATAAATACATGACTAAATGCCTAAAACACTAAAATGTGACTAGATTTTATACACTAGACAAATGATATCATTCACTACTTTTATGAGCATTATTACTACAACAACTACTACATATTTTGTGAATAATGAGGAAGTATATCTTTCACCCATGATATCAACCACACCTTAGGTAAGTTATCAGTTAGGCTGAAAATATTTTTTTCTCATCAGTTTTCAACAGCTATGCATAAGACTGTCACTCTTGACTGAAGTCAAAATTGAATTTTGTTTTCAATTAAGTTTGTATCATTTTAAGGCTCGTTGGTTTTGGGAGGTAGCTTTCAACTGATGGTCACGAGTTGGAGTCCTGCTACACCTACTAAAGTTTGAAGAGCCAGATAGTATCCCTAGCCGTCGCATAATAAGTGTGGTTCATCGCCCACCGTATGAATGTGAACAAGGTTGCTGAGCTCATAAAAAGAAAAGGTACTTTGTCTCATCGATGCCAGAATGATTTTGTAATGGGCTTCAAGAGATTTTATTTAAAATTTTGCGTGCCACTTTATGTCAACTGGTTTTTTTGTTATAGTGGTACAGTGTTTCTAATTTTGAATACTGATATAACTAAAAATCAGCTTTAATGTGATCAGTTGTATACGTTGTATACCTACTATACAAGAGTGTGACATCGGCTTCACAAATCAAAATTTACATGAACTGAAAATTGAGAAACATATCAGTGATTTTCCAACTGAAGAAACTTTTCGATGACGCTTGTCTTTGAGCTGAACTCATGGTTAGCAACCGTCTTACTACACAAAATGTTACATTATTACAAACAGACATCAAATTTCTGTAATAAAAGTTTTAGAAACACTTCGATGTTGAGATTGACCCACTTTTCCTGTTCTCCAACTTTAATTCGAAAAATACGCTTTTTTGAATGTGATACGTATGCTGTGTCTGGTTTTTGATAATGTAACACCTATTAAACTGCTTGAGAAATATTTATTCGTACAACTGACTAGCAAAAATTGATAGGTTAGAAAAAGTGATATCATAATTTGTTAGGTTGTGGCTAGTAAAGGAGTCCAGGACGTACTTATCGTCTTATTTAGGACTTATCATCTAAATTTACCTGCACCCCAGTGAGTTATTTTGTTTCCCCTGGGACTTGAACGTCATATCCATCACCCACCATTATGCTACGGAGTCTATATTCAAACAGACGTCGATGAATTCAATCCATAATAGCAATGGTGAATTAAAAGTATATCAACCAACAGTTATAACGAATACCCATTGTAAAAGAGGTGGCTATCGTGCCTCAGTGGCTTCGTGGATAATGCTTTGTGGTTCAGAGCGATAGGTACTGGGTTTCAGCCTCAGCTGGGACAAAATCACTCGCTGACGAGGGTTAAACAGGACGAAATGCGCATCCTGGATCCCGCTGCTAGCCACTATCTGTCACTAAGAACTATAGATGAGTAGATGAATAAAATTGTTGGCGTTCTGGCACAGAATCTACACAGTTACAATGCTAACGAACATATTTTTATAGACATGTATTCTTATTATGATATAGTGTTTGACAGGGTGGTAGGAAGGAGGATTCCTATTAAACAACAGCTATATTATGTACACTAAATAATTTATTGGTAGTATATCAGTAGAGTTTCGTAGAGTTCTGATGATGACTTAATGAACTTCAGAGTCTCAGTTATGTTATCACATAAACATTTTACGACAGGATATTGACCAAAAGTGATGTCTAAGAATGGGCCTTGTCTCATTTAAAACCTTTTAGTTAATCGTACATATATTTCAGCGTCTGTTAATGTTCTCATGAGGGCTACAACCAAATTTTCACCGGCTATTAAATGTACTTGATGTTCAGCTAGAAGGTTTTTATTTCAAACATCTGCATATCAACTAGGCTTGTTAACCAGAAAAAGTTGTACTTTGCAACCTGGAACCTACAAGTAATTAATAAACTAGATAGCCCATGATAGCCTTGGTTGGTAGACCGATTATTATGTGCGAAAGGTTAATGAGTTTAATTGAAAGCAAGCTGTGACAGTCATAAGTCTCGAACTAATAGCTTCTTAGCTGAGGTACCTTAGTTCCTCTGACTGAGCTACACTGACAAACTTCCCAGTGAATTCTGACTTAAATTCAAGCAACTATTGTCAATGAAAAATACATAAAAGTTGACTCTACGCCATATAACTATCCATTTCTCTTTTCAATAAAACAACCTGTCCATTCACTACAAACATATATTGCCTTTGAAAAAGATAAAAAAGGTTTCGACAGCTACTGTATTCTAAGTTGGCTATAATCTTATTTTTGATGAGAGGTTTGTGAAGAATTACCTATTGATTTCAGGTTGGTATTCATTATAGACTGGTATCAGTTAGAGAAGGATTGGTAGTCTGGAAGCACTGCGCACCTGTTTCCTCCTAGTATGTGACTCCTCAGCAGTGCGCACCCACGACCCCGCCCCACCAGGGCTCGAACTCAAGACCTTCAGGTTCCGTGGTCAGTACGTTACCATTGGGCCACTGGGTCAGAAGCCAGTGGTTCATTATTCCTACTTCTGTCAGTTTGCGATATAGCGTGACCTCCATTGAATGTCTTCGTTAAGTAACTGTTCTCATGTTCAACTTGGTTAGTTCCACTGGTCACGATTTCTCACTGGGACTTTACCTCTCAAAGGTAGTCTCCAGTAAGCATTAGATTAAATTAATTCATTAGTTCTATGAATGTTATTGGTAATCCTATTTGTCTCATTGTGACAAAACTCTGCCGTCAGCTGAAAGATGTACTTGAGTTACATGTCTTGAACGAAACACAAATAATAGAAGGACATAACAGCGAAAGAAAATTTTTGCAACGATTTCGCTTAATCTGCACAGTTGCACTTAAGACAATCGGAAATCAATAACAGCACTAGCTGGTTGGTGGTAGTCGGCAGGAAACCTGACTTGACCCAGGTTTCCTGCTTTGTGCGACTGGTTACCAAGTCGTGTCAGCAACCACGAGATAAGTAATATACCTCTGAAATTTGAACCCACCTCACCCAGTGTTGTCACCGAAGTTACCACTGAGCTATCCTTTTATTAATCAGTAAGGTTCAGTGATCACGAAAATGTTTCTAAAGACAGAAGAAACGACAGTTACGGCCTCTTGCACAAGATGTAGTTATTGTGTCCCAGTGGCTTAGTGGATAACGCTCTGTCGTTTGAAGTGAAGGGTACTGGGTTCAAGCCTCTGTGGGAACAACATAACTCACTGAAGTGCAGGTACATCCAGCTGACTAGTCCCAAATAGGACGAAATGTAATTTCTGGATTCCTCTGCTAGTCACCAAGATGAATATAACACCATGGATATCTGGCAGTATCGAGGCATCCGCATAGTAGCCCATCTGTCAACATAGGTCGAGCAATTCGGCCCTGTATAACAACGAGAAATTACAAGTGTCATTGCAAAAACTGTTGAATTCCTTTTGCTGCTAGCCAGTATCAGAGTACCGTTATCAAAAGCAATAATTAAAGTAATCAGAATTCCGCTGTTTTGCATTTGTTCCACATTGATTAACTTATGTATAAAATAAGCCTACAGAGAATGCGTAGAAAAACCAGTCAATTTACATGATTAACTTTCTTGTTTGACCTTGACATTTCATGAATAAAGAGAGAATAAGACAACTTAGTGCATAAGCATCATTTTTTCACCAAAGTTGGAGCCTCTTAAGATATTGTGGATGCCCACCATAATAAGCATTTAATAATTTTCTTGTATATATGTTTGCTTTCATTTGGAAAAGCCTTCATAGGGTTAATTTTTTTAAAAAGGAAAGAATTTTCCATAAAAAGAGACTAAATTGGAAGTTTTTCATCTGAATAGATCTTTGCATATTGAAATAATCATCCCATAATGTAGTATTTTGTATCTATCTTCAGTATAACACTTATTGAGGCCTATATTCAAAGGAAATATCAGTTATTCGTGCTTATTGTTGATTGATGCTTGGTATACTAGATCAGACTGATCGAGTTATGTTGGCATCATGAAGTAAATTATAACATAATGAATATCCAGGCAATTTAGAGACATCCGCATAGTAACCCATATGTCAACGGATACTGATGAGTTCTATCCAGTATGGTGATGGGAAATTACAAGTATCAATAAGTGAGGACAACTCATATCCGTTAGAAAAGAGATGGTTTCCGTGCCTCAGTGGCCCAGTAGGTAACACTATGGCGTTTGAAGTAGTGATTGCTGCATCCGTGTGTCAGCAGAACACTTTCATTCACTGGAATGAAGGCGTGTTCAGCTGACGAGTCAAAACGAGAACTGCTAGTCATCACTAATGAAAGTATAATGTTAGTGTCCATCTTTGGGAATCTCTCGCTTTTCTGAAAGTTGACTGCTATCAGTTTACCGTTACGCAGAACTACACGATAAAGTCTACTGCATCCAAAACTATTATGAGTTTGATGTAAATAAATTTGAATGAGCTGAACTGCATCAAAGGATTCTAAGATTACTACATAACCGATGTGCAGCAAATGAAACGCTGAAATCGTGTTAGGTTGCCTTCTTTAAGGAATTAAAAACTTATCTATATCTCGGCATACAATTTATTAGCTTTGCTGAATACTTGCGAAGCAGCTGACCATCGAATTTGCATAAAAGTCGATAAGACACATGCACAAGTTACAGAGAATGAGACAGTTATATGATATAGTGTACGAGTGATGTGAAACTGAACTTTAACGTGAGTCTATGACAATTTCTTCATGTTTGACTTTGATGTTTCAGATGGTTTACTTGAGGGCTGCACTCAGAAAGGTTTCAGCCTCCATGTGATTTAACTAAGGATTGAGATGATGGCTCGGTGTAAAATTTTCTGGTGTTTTATGACTAAATCCAGTTTGAAAAATGTTAGTTTCATGTTTCCCAGAATTCATCGACAGGATACATCTGATAATTCATGAGTCACCCAAGCACTAGCTATACATTTTTTAAGAAGAAAGTAAAGCCTCTGAAATGCATGACCTAAGAAAGTGTCAAGACTTTAAGATTTCTGCAGGATAAAGAAGTTCAGCTTGAGACACCCCTACTGGATTAAAGCTTAATGTTCGGAAGGATAAACTGAAACATGAACTGACTTCAGTTTGAAATTACTCACAGATAATTTTAGTACACCCAAGTAGTTTCATTTCTCTACTTAAAAACTTTCCAACAGTGTCGTTCACTGAATCTGTCTCTTCAAGAGTGTACTTATCACACTACTGCTGAATCAGTGACTTAAGACTTATGGAATTACATATTCCAGATTCAAAAATATGTGGTTACTACATTGGCCTAAATTTGTGTATATACTACATTTAGAGGATTTCTCAGACGATAATTGATTAAATTATGGCACTCAAAGTGTGTTTCAAGAAAAATAGTTTTAAAGAGACCGGATAACATGAAACTGATTATGGAGTGATGTTTTTTTGATAGAGGACTCATAGCAGATATATACTGAACTTACTGGACTGAAGAGTATTGCATATTATCTAAGATATTTATGATTGGTTGTCATCCAAGTGACTAACAAGATTTCGTTTGCCAAAGAAATTACTCGTGTTACCCAAGAAAAATATTAAAACTAAGTGAGGGTTAAACATGTCTTGTAGGAGACGATAATCTTACAGATGATATATTATATGAAATGGGTAAATTACCGCATAGTAACATTACATCTCTGTTTTCCTATACTACACACTTATTAACCTGTTTTCAATCCAGTATTCGATAAGCTAGAGTATAAAGTTAAGTGGAAGTTATTGTTTGATGCAATATCTAAAGATCCATAAACGAATACACAATCGATCCAAATTCTAGGAGTGTAAATGATCGCCACTGATGTAACACATGTAGGTGTTTCTTGCTCATTACCAATGTTAATATATATTAGAGTTTATAGAATCAATCACAAAAGAGTATTGCGTGTCAGTGAATATCAGATAATAGTGGTTACATGACACACTAAATAACAATATTTCAAGTTGGTATCTTTCATGCACTGAAATCAGTTGAAGGGATACTTAAAAAAGTGGAAGCTTTGAACAGCTGTTTCATCGTAGTATGCAACTGCTAAGTAAAACGTACCCATAACCTCGTCAAGGGTTTAACTCATGTAGTTCAGGTTTCTGGTCACTAGGTCAGAATCCAGTGACTTACATCCTTCTAATTCCATCAATTTGCGATTTAGCGCAACCTTCATCCAGTGTTATCGTTGAATAATTAATTTGCTCTACCGGTAACGATTTTATATCAGATATAAAACATATTGATAACAAGAAACCTATAACTGTCTGATACATATGATTAGGATGAGACAATTTACACCAGCAGAATAACAGAAAATCACCGATAGTTATTTATCTTATTCACAGCAAGAAAACAAACATATTTACTGAATGGATAGACACTATAAGAACAAATAAATGAATAGAGGAATACATAATCACGTTATTTCATTACACTCTCATCACCTGTTTATAACAATAACGAAAATCAATATCAATATCAAAACAGATAACTGATGTTCGTACAATCGAATCTATCGGATTAAAAAATGTCGATAGAAAACATAGATATGATTGATTTGATGGAAACTAGTGAAATTGAATGAATAAATAAATATTTGAGAAGTGTTTATGAGGTTTTCTGTTCGAGGGAAGAGTGAGCATGTGTTAGAGATGTGTGAAAGGAGGTTATAAGTTGGAGGAAGATGTTAATGTTGTGAATGGATGAGAAATAATATCATGTATTGAGAGGATTGAGTGACTCACATTCTTCCAAATAACAGAGTGTATAGGATCTAGAAAACAAGCTTTGTATTTCATATAAAATTTGATCATAATCGACAGTCCATCTGTATAAGTTGGAGCACATAAACTCTTAAAATAGTATAGAAGAACAATTTTCGAGATGTTCTTTAAATTGTGTTTCAATATCTTCCATTCACTTGCTTAATTACTTTGTAGTAATAGCTGCTGATTAGAATGGATATAAGTAGTATATGTTGACAGGTCAGCAAAAATCTTAGGCAATTATTAGCAATGGATAAACATTCTGCCCAGGGAAACTCAAAAGACAATGTGGGCGTATTAAGAGCGAATCAAAGTAGAAGCAGAAAAGGAAATGAAGTACATTGTGCAAATGACCGTTTTAGTAGAGAGTGTACAATATTTCATCACCTTTATCGATTCAATCGTTTTCATATGTTTCCCAGTAAAAAACAAACTGTCGTCCTAAAAACGCTTATGTTAACATGAGAGTAGGTAAACCTCCATTTGTAGAACTTAAATGAAATGGATACACTTCACTAACTCAAGAGCTTTCTATAGATTACTTCCATCCAACAAACGTCTTTCAGAGTGTGATCACTCTTCAGTGATTAATCAGTGTATGAGGTCGGAATTGCAACTTGCCTATGTTAAACTTACTCTAGTTTGTCAACTTCATGTACAGAACATTTTTTGTCTCAAATTTAATTCCTTAACGTAATTGCTCCCTAAAATCTGAATATCCTATTCATCGAAATTTCTAATACTTGTCAGAGTGTATAACGCTTACCTCAAATCAATAATACAAATCCCTTAAGTCAATATTTTCTTATCCAGTCGGTACGATAGATAATACACCTTGTTATTTGGAAAAATGTGAGTCACTCAATCCTCTCAATACATGATATTATTTCTCATCCATTCACAACATTAACATCTTCCTCCAACTTATAACCTCCTTTCACACATCTCTAACACATGCTCACTCTTCCCTCAAACAGAAAACCTCATAAACACTCCTCAAATATTTATTTATTCATTCAATTTCACTAGTTTCCATCAAATCAATCATATCTATGTTTTCTATCGACATTTTCTAATCCGATAGATTCGATTATACGAACATCAGTTATCTGTTTTGATATTGATATTGATTTTCGTTATTGTTATAAACAGGTGATGAGAGTGTAATGAAATAACGTGATTATGTATTCCTCTGCTGATTTATTTAGCATATCGATAAAAATGTTCAATATGATGTCATCAGTGGGTCGACTGGGTTGGTTGACTGTTGGTGCAATCACCGAATAAAACAAATAGTTATCAGACACAGTTAGTTGTATTTCGGGAGTAAAATGATTGATCTTGTTAATGTATGGTCGATGATATTATATATATATATATATATATATATATATATATTCAACAGTCTATTCTAAGACTCATAGCATCCTTATGTACTACATTCCGTATTTCACCTTTGAGCTGTTCAATAGTCTATAGTGTTAATTGATTATTTCATAGATATTGATCTCTATCTATCAGATTTCTCCGGAACGGAAAAGAAAGAAAATCTTTAATCCTTTTACTTTGAGACTTTAACTAAAGACTTTTGGTTTCACTTGAACACATGATTATAATTTCTTAAATCAATAGAGGGAAATTATTTGTTACAAAGAGAATGTTATATGTAATACTAAGGAATATGATTTTCACACTATGTGGCTAACAGCTATCAGTGTAGATCAATAGATTTAGCTGACATTATTTTTATTAACTATCTTCAGTTCTAATCATCTTCTTGTGGCATTTCAGTCTAGTCACTAGATAAAGGCCAGGAAAAGGAATAAATACTTAATTTTGCATAAAATTGGAACAATATATGGAAAATTATTACTTTAGGTATGGTTATTCATATTCATTTATACATATGTTCTTATGTCGATTCATGCATCTTCACACTTTATCTATTCTAATCTGACCTAACAACAGAATGCAATATTTTTCAGAGGAGTGACTGACATCACTGTTGTGAAGAAGGAAACCATTCATTCTAGGTTCTTATATCTTGACCTAACTAACTTTAAAATAGTTTTCGTTTCATGAACCATGTAGTCAGAGATAAAATCTTTAAGTTATTATTACCAGTTCTACCAGTTAGTTCATACACCAGAAGGGGGTATTGGTTAAGAAAGGTTGAATTGAAGCTTTACACCTTACTTCCCTTTAACACTTATCAATAATACACACTAGATCCTAACTGTTTTTAACATAGTGACCATTTTCCTCAATGGGACTGGTTTCATCTTCTGATTAAATTATTGAGGACTGTCTAAATCCAAGTTTTCATTCTCAGAAACCTAATCAACTGAACGTACGAAACTTGAATCAATGAACGTTATTTTTTATGAAACCCGGTGGAAATCAATAAGTTGTGGACAGCGAAATCTTGTTTCTACAGAGTATACTATCATACTGAACAAAATAATCACAGATTTGGAGTGTATGAACTGTTAGCTAAACGGTCTTAATAAATAATTCAGATCAGGTTGAACTGCAGGGTAACTTTGAAGAAGGTAAAAAAATTCAATAACTATTCACACTAGCTAGCGACCGTTCCTACTATTTGAATTTACTACTTATCAGTAGTGCGAACATGAGTATGAATGCAGTCGTCTGTATAGTCCTGTTTGTCAGTAATGGGCTGCATTTTATTTAATGCAAGAAAATACCATCGACTAATAAATGCTACATATGAAATTGCATATTTTCTTGTGTACTGATACCCTCATAACAGAAGGATTTCAGAATTTGGCTTTTTGATAAACACGTAGAAAATACGATTTATTTTACTGAAATTTTATCTTTAATCTGCTGGTTTACTCAGATTAGGGTTACCGAATAAAGGTATCTAACTAGTATTTAGCATAATAGGAGATTAATATATCAGGGGAGATTTCCGGAAGTGTATACTTTCTGTAAGCTCATGCAGCGAATGTAACAAAATATGCCATTTTTCTTTCAAAAAATGAATTCTTATACTTCATGAAATCTGTAATTGTTCTATGTGACAATGGATTCTTGAATCCATGCTATATGTATTGATGAGAAGTATAAAGTAGTGAACCTCATAGTTTTAAGTCCGTCTTTTCATGAGCCAGTAAATGATAACTAGAGCTCATTGGTTTAAGGAGATGAATTTCAACCATCGGGTCATGGCTTCTAGACCACTGAGCTTATATTCAAACAGGCGTCGATCAATTCGATCCAGTAAAACAACGAGGAGTTACGAGCACATCAATAAACAGTAATAACTAACACCGTTTGTACAAGGGGTGGCTATCGTGCTCCCGCGGTCTCTTGGATAACGCCTTAGCGTTTGAAGCGACGGGTACGAGGTTCGAGTCTCAGTGGGAACAACATCATTCACTGGGAGGCAGGTACATCCAGTTGATGGGTCCCAAATAAGATGAAACGCGCATCCTGAATTCTCCTGCTAACCACAATCAAATAAATTATTGTAAACAATATTCAGGCTATATCGAGGCATCATCATAGTAGCCCATCTACCAACAGAGGTAGAGAAATTCGATCCAATAAAACAATGGAGAATTACAAACACATCAATAAACAGTGAAAGAATTTTAGCATTAGAAGATATAACGTATCCAAAAAGCTTCGCTTATCATGTTGACTAGATTATTCCTGAGTTGATACGTCTAACATTCTTCCGGCTTGGAAGATACCATTGACGAATGTGACTGACGTCCAGCTGCCTACTTTCTTTGACTGACTTAACTTGTATATACCTTTTATTGTCACTTTGATCGACTGGTTACCAAAGAAAATCAATTTCATAACTTTGCTGGATAAGGACACACTAATATCCAATCAGGAATGTTATCAGGCACTAGCTATATCTTTTGTAAATTTTCTGTTAAGAAATTTTATCTTTTCAAAAGTGTAATTCATCTCACGGATAGTCTTCTGAAAATCCAATCCACAAGTAATTTAAATTAATTCGTATTCATTCAATGCTCAATATTTTGAAGAGTTTATTAGAAAATGAAATGCAATTAAATATTTTGAAGGATTTTGAAAAAAAATAGAGATTAAGCAACATGAAATGTGACCTGAGTTTTTTTGAATCAAATACTTGGAGGAATGAACAAGAAATGAAAAAGAAGAAGAAGAGGAATTAAAGGGATTGAGTGTATTTGACATTTTGACCAGATTGCCTAGTCTTAACGTGTTCACATTTATTTACTAAGTAACAAAATCCCTTCTAAAGCTACCATAACTATCCACCTATTAATTCACCTTTAGTTAGTCAACTGATACAGTCAGTTAGTCAGTCAATCAATCAGTCAATCACCTTGAGTACATAATCTCTACTTTATTGCTTTATCAATCCAGCCTTATCCCGTTTCATCCCATACCATCGGATACAAACGCATTTACAGACGTAAATGCACCTCAGAAGTTTGTTTTAATTCAGATGCTTTTCCAGTTTTTGCAGAACTTTATAAGGCATGAAATAAACCAGAGATTACTAAATCTCTTAGGATTATTTCAAAATAAAGTTGTTTTACTACTCAAACTGTACATTGAAAGACTTACTTTACCTGCATCTTTGTGATTTATTTCATTGAGTTCGGAGAGGATTCAAAAGCGATAAACTGAAGAATGTAGTTAGGTAGTTAGATAGATAGGTACAGTTTCTGTGCCACAAGTCTCCTATGGAATAAAATATTAAATATGAAATAATTACTACGAATTCATTTAAACAGATCTGTTCATTAATTTACTGAATTATTTATGTGAAACTAGGTAGTTTGCCTTTATGAGATTTCACCTCGTAGCAACTATTTATATTCAACATCTTTATAGAATCTCTAGATAAATTTGCTTGTGGTATGTTTCTAGTAAACCCATATAACAAATATGACCAAAATTGTATTGTCTAGACTTAAGACCTTTTAGTTTAAAAGTTGGGTTACAGTGTAGAACAAAATCTCATTTTTCATGGGAGCCGATCTGCCAACAGAGGTCAGTCAATTTAGGGAATCATAAATATTAATAAATGATAACAACTAGTGCTCACTTGCCAAGACGTGGCTGCCATGTTCCATTGGCCTAGTTGATACCACTTTAGCATTTGAAGTGATGGGTTCTAGGACCGAGTCTCCATTGCAATAGCATCAGTCACTGGGGTGCAGGTACATTCAGTTGACGAACCTTGAATGGGATGAAACATGTGTCCTACAGTCTGCTGTTAGCCACCACCAAGCAAATTGCAAATTTCTCTCTCTTCGTGTAAGTAATAAACAATCATGCATCCATATCTTTGCGTAGCGCCAAGCCAAGTACGTCATCGGAGATAATTGGAAATCAATAAAAATACCTTTAGATATAGCAAGTATCCTTCTATAAATATAAATTAGATTACTGGTTACATTGTTGATTTTCGAATCTTTGCTGAGCTGAGATAGTGATTTATTTGAATATATATACTTGCTGGAGAGACGATATAATATGACCATAATGTTTTGTTGAACGCATCGTCTCAAAATACAAGCATTCTATAAACATATCGTGTTAAGGATATGCATTTACAGGACGGATAACCCCTCTGGTTTGCTTGATTTTAGCAAACATCTTTCTACGTGATAGAACAAGTAGTTCAGTCATGGGAATCCTTTTCTACGAATTTATTTTCAAAGCTGTTCAACTGTGTATATATCTAGAACGATAGCACAGAGAATGACCATAAATTTTATACATACATATATATATATATATATATATATATATATATATATATATATATATATATAATTTTTAGTCATTTTCTGTGCTATCGTTTTCACCATCTGAGATGGCTGTGGTTTGATAGACTGGGTAATGATTGGAGGTGAAATGAAAATTTGGGCCGCTGTAGGGACTGAGCCAGTGGCCTATGGGTTAATACTGCGAAATAAAGTAGATTTAAAATAAAACCGAAAAATATCTGATACAGACTGACATTAAATTTAACAGTCTTCAAGAATAGTCATATCCCTACTAATTAACCAATTTAGGACCATGATAACGAAAGACACTTAACAAATTGTTTTTCTAATTGGTATTTATCATCGGCTGACATCAGCTGGAGGAACATTGGGAACCCGGGAAGACCTAACAGCTGTTTCGCCGTAGTATGGGACTCCTCAGCGGTTCGCACCCATGACCCGGCCAGCGTGACCTGTGGAGCAAACCTGGCGCCTATGAGGACAAATACTCAACAACGACATTAGGTGGCAGTCTCGTTATGTCAGAAGCTGGAAATATGGACCATTGGATTCCAACACAGTAAATTAATGGTAACGTGCTGGCCACGGAACCAGAAGGTCACGGGTTCGATCCGTGGTGGGGTCACTGGGGCGCACTGCTTAGGAGTCTCATACTAGGAGGAAGCAGTTGTCCAGTGCTGCCAGGTTTCCAAAGTTCCTCCAGCTGATGTCGGCTCATGATGAATACCAACTAGAAAAACAATCACAAAATCCCCACAAACCCCCTAAATTCACTCAACAAGTTGTTTTTGCCTGCGTAGTTCTGGCTACAAATTATGAATTGCTAAGTTGTCTTTAATATTTAGTAAGTGGAGACATTAGTATATTTGAAGAGGGCGAAAGACTGAAGATATTTTGTTAGAAAGTAGTTAGTGTTGACGAAACTGATACAGGATTAGACAGATAAAATTTGTTACCTAATATTTGACTCGATTTCTTACTTAACACTGTCAATAAATCTATTTTTAATGTATTCACAGTTAAAAAGTTTCTTTATGGCTGAATTTCGTGCAATTGATACATACTTGAATCATATGAAGAAATAATCAGATAATTAAAAAAATGGGTTGAAATTTGTCAGAAATAATGTTGGGAAGAGGAGAGAGAGAAAAGAAACATTGTCTTAGTGTTGAATGTGTTATAATATTTTATTTCAACGCTTAAATGATGTCATATTTACTAGTCAGTATTCAACTTGATACGGATTGCATTATTATTGTTATCTGCTCTTGGGCTCTTAGTCAGACATAGGACTTCAGTGGCACATCTCCACTGCACTCTGTTCTCTGCAGTCTTTTCAACCTGGCTCCATGTCATATCAGAAGCTTTCACTTCTTCCTCACACAATCTCCTTAGTGTTGTTATCATTACACACCCAACTCGTTTCCCATGTAGGTTCCACTCGACGACATGGCCTGTTACGTGATGTCGGCTATCGGTCTTCTCAGTGTATGTCCAATCCAACCCATCTGTACAATCTTCTTCTGCATATTTGTTGGGTGATGGGTTCTTAGTTGGTTCGTTGCCACAGTGAGATCCTTGTTGCTTATTCTGATCTTCAGTATGGAGCGTAGGCAGATGTTCATGTATTTCTGCAGTTTGTTGTAAATGCTTTTCGTAACAAGCCAAGTTTCTGAACCATATAGAAGCAGTGAAATGACGTTGGTGTTGGATATCCGCATTTCGTTCATGCTTTATTCTGAGTGCAGTGGATGTAGTAGACTGACTTATGATTAACGAAGGTCTGTCTTGCTGTCTTCCCGATCCTGTATTTGAAGTCCTCATCTGTGCCTGTGCCACTCTCTGCAGTTGAAACGATGCTGCCTTCCTAGGTAGGTGAAACAGACCACTTCCTTTACATTCCTCCCGTTGATGGTGACTGATGCTCGTTGTTGGTTGAATATCTTCACCACCTCTATCTTCTCAACGTTCACCTGGAGGAAGTCCCATCTTCGCTGCCCCACCTCTTCTGCCAACTTGTTTGTTTTCACCTGAACATCTTCCAGTTTGTGTGACAAAATATTAGACATAAATTATCATCGGATAATTCCAAATCTTCATCTGGGGTCTTTTCATCGGTCAAACAGTGTATGCTTCTCTCCTTGCTTCACATGGTTTGCTGCATAATGCAGTCCAGTCAACCTCAGTCAGGGAGATGATCGGTGGCAGTAGACAGCAATCTTGTCTCACTGCTTCCTGTCTTCAACTTCAAAGGTATCACTGAGCTTTCCACTGTGAATCACTCAACATGTGGCGTCGTCATACACTTGTTGATTGAGGTTGATGAAAGTTTGTGGTATTTCGTAATGTTGAAGCAGCTGTCTGCCAAATTACTTGTCGCTCGACGCTATCGAAGGCCTTTTCAAAATCTACGAAGTTGAGGTAGAGTCGAGTTGACTGCCATTCTATACTCTGTTCTGTGATGATGCGTAGCGTAATGTTGCAATTTGATCCTCACATGATTTGTTCTTCCTGAAGCCAGCCAGCCAGCCAGCCAGCTTGTTCCGGTCATAATTTTGAATGGAGAGCACCTTTCAATCTCCCCAGTATGATGCGCCTTGGAGTAAACAGGGGTGGAGCACGATTCCTTACCAGTTCTCGCAAAGACTTGGGTCGCTCACCCTTCTTTGAAAGTTTGACAAGGTAGTCCTTGTTCCAATCAATCAGCAGGTACCTTTCATTCTTTCCTTGCAAACCTTCTGCAGTAGTGGTGTGAGCACGTCCACCGTTGTTTCTGTGTCTGTTTTCAGTGCTTTTGGAGAAATTCCATCTGGTCCTGCTACTCTCCCGGATTTCAGCAACTTTTGGCATTCAACACTTCACTTCTGCTCTTGTCGAAGGACTTGTGTTCACTTGTAATTCTGCGGTTGCCGGTGGCATTTGTGGACGAGTTGCAGGTGGTGGTGGTGGTGGTCGATTCAAGGGATTTTTGGGGTGGTCAGCTCATCACTCCTCTTCACTTCTTTGTCCAGTGTAGTGTATTATAGGTTTTATTCAGTTTCTCTTTACTTTGTTCATCCTTGCACTGTACTAGTTCATCTTCTACTTCACCATCTTCCTCTCCCTTCTCAGTCAGCTTCCATGTATCCGTGGAGATCCATTCCTTGTCTTGCCACTTTTTCTTCCTTCCTAGTACGGCTATGCAGGCTTCCTTCCACCTGGCTATCAAATAGTTCCAGTGTTCTTCCATGCAGGTGTCTTCAGGGATGCAGCTTAATGTCTTCCATTTTTTGCTGATGGCTGACGTGGATATGTGCTTTGTAGTTTTGTCCTTCAGTTTCTGTTCTGGATGTTGGACTTCAACCGTGGTCTATCACCAACTCCTCTGAAGGTTTTCAACTTGATTTTGAAAGTAGGTTCCTTGCACTAGATATTGAGTGTTGTGAACCTATATCTGCTACCCTTCTTCATCTGATCTTGTGTCCAGTAGGCTGGCTGCTTCTCCCTTTTCTTCACATTCAGATGAAGTCAATCTGAATTTTTGTGAAGTGTGTCTATCTGGTGGGACCAAATCCACGTGGCTTTGTGAATATCCTTGTGTTCGTACACACTGTCTCCAATCACCAAATCGTTGAATGCTCAGAAATCTGAAAACAGTTCTCCATTCTCGTTCATCATTTCACAGAGTGCTTGTTGACCCATGACTGGTTCTCTTCCTGTGTTGTTCGCTTCCAGTTTGGCATTCATGTCATCCCATCCATTAGAAGTTTGGCGTCGTTAAGTGAAATCTTGCCCAGTGCTGATTTCAGTTGTCTGTGGAATTCCTCCTTCTTCTCTTGATATGCATTATTTGTAGGTGTATGGTGTAGCATTGTATGATTGTGACTTTCCTTCCTTTTGAGTTGAATGTATCTTGCTGTCATGATGCTGATCGTTGACGAGATTGGTTCCGACTGCATGAGGGCGAGCCTTCGATGCTGTTGGGGACATTATGATAGCCACTCGGAAACTCATTGTGCTTGTGGTTGTCATCTGAGTGACAATATTGGAGTTGGTCATTAACTCCCCAGTTTACAGTTTGGAGGGTCCACTTGCATTTCATCTGCAGAGTCCTCGTAGATTCCAAGCACTTCCATGCCTTATCTCCTCATCTTTTTTGCAATTTGGGCAGCCTTAGTAGGTTCACACATGGTGTGGACATTCCATGTCCTCATGCTTACTTTTGCTTCCATCGAGAGAAGACACATCGGCCGACTGGCTTTTCGAAGGCTTTCAACAACTGGCATTATTTTGTCTTTCCGATTCCAGCGAGGGATAAGTTTGTTTTTCTTTTAATATTATCTTTGAAGTTTTTTTGGCGGTTGAGTTGGTTTTCCGGGGTAGGGTTGCTCGCCGTATGTCCAACCTTCCCTCTTTATGCGGGCTTAGGACCGGCTAGTAACTAGTGAACTAGTTAACCAGGTGAGGTTACGGATTGTATTAATGTGATCAGTTTCGATGGTAAAAACGTAGCATTGAATAAACACAAAAGCGGTGTGTAAATTTCAAACTATGAGCAACAGACAATCATAATAGGTGCTAAACTGCTGGTAAATTAATATATTATTATCACTACTATTGTCATTCATCATCGGTCATCTCACTATAAGTAGACTGAAGTAATTGTAGACAACAGCAGTTGGTTGCTCGGCAATTTCATTTCAAATACAATGAATAAATGAATCTCCACACCAACTGGTGTAAGTTGAATATTCAGTAATTTTCCTACAAAGCTTAAATGGTATGTGTCATGCTTTTTGTGGTTTCATTTATCATAAATGCGTTTCTAGGTTTTCTGGTAATAAGTACTGAGGTGGATAGTAAGTAACTACTGACAAGTAGTCGGGTAGAACCCTCTAGAGATTGAAGTGATACTAAGGTCTGGTCAGAAGCTGAGTCTCGTAACTCATTAGGCAGATTAATGGCCTGGAAACCCGAAGGTCGTTGGTCTGAAACCTGTCGAGATGCAAATTTTCGTTTCATCTTCAATTATCACTCAGGATAAATAGATCATATTTACATAGTGTAGTGAGAAGATTTAGATTATTTTAAACATATGATGCATAACTGAGATACATTTCCAATCATTGGTTCACGCATGAACTTGTCGAATATTTTTTTCGAAAATTCATGATTAAAAAGTGAATTAAATCAATAAGAAACATAATGATAGGAAGGGTAGAACAATAAAACAAAATCCTAGTCAAATCATCCTTGATATGAAGATTAAAATAAATACTACCAAGGTAGGTTCAAAGTGGATACAAACTGTTTTTATATGCATAACATACCTTTCAGTCAGTTATCTATCGTTGTGGAGAAGTCCATGTCACAACCCAAAACAACACGTAAATGGTTACGCCACACCTCAGTATTTTTCTTCAGTTTATATGTATGTCAGAAGACGAATACATAAAGTGAAGTAGTAGCAGAATGGTTGAATATGCACCGAAATGGCTTCAAAGACAAATAACTTCAAATGATCTGATAACTCCAAAGGACAAACGTCCATTTTCATCGATTGGCAAACTTATACGTTGTTCTGCCCTTTTTATCATTATGTTTCCTAGTGACTTAATTTACTTGATGATTGTGAATCTTCGCATAAATTAATCGACAGGTTCATGTTTGAGATTATCTTCGGCTTGTCACTATACTGTGTAAACTTAGCAAAAAGATGAACTAATCTCAATAGATAATAGATTTTGATAAAAAAGGAAAGGTAATTATGAAGTCAAGACTTCTAACTTCATTGATAGTGTACTACATCTTAAATAGGCTAACTTTTAGGAATGTTAACCATTCAATCCCAACACAATGCTCGTATGATAGGATATCTGCTTCAAGGCATGAATGTACACCGTTTAGTCTATTGCTGCTTTGAGCGTACTCACTGACTAATGTTCAACTGAAATGTCTACAGCATCCGGCATGATTATTTTGATCATTCTGCCTCTAATTTCAATCCACTGTGTAAATTATGCTTAAAATTAGTGTCTAAATTTGTTTTCAATGAAAAGCATGCTTTAATTTCCTTTCTACATATCCAACTAATGATTAATATTTCACTAAAAAGAAAAAAAAAACGTTAATTGCAAAAGACAAAAATTATAAATGACTTTGAAACAACAACCTTATGACACGATTGAAGGTATTCACACTATCCCCTTGTAAAAAGAAGTCGGTTGTCTTCTTTTCTGTTGACCAAGTCATGCAGTTACACCTTTATATACGAACATATATATATATATATATATATATATATATATATATATATATAAATGTACGTATGTCTACTCAAACTTGTGAATGTTAAACCGGATATAAGCAACGGTATGTACATATAGTTTCTATAATTTTCCGTATGAATCTCCCTTTCTCTTACACAAACACACAAAAACAGTCTTTACAATCATTTGTTTCTACTGAACTAGTTAGTCTGTGTGAAATTGTTCGTTTCTGCTTGATTTATTCCCCTATTCATCAGGCAAAAACTAACATTTTATTCTTTTACAATGTAAAAATGTAGAACACAGTGTGTTCTCTTTTTTATGATAGCATTTTGATGAACAAAGCAAAATTTTGAAAGATAAAAGGAGTAAGTGCATATTTACAGAAGGCAGAACAACACTATGAAATGTTACAGTATGCTGATGATGATGAAGAGGGTAAAATTACCATATGATCGGTATTACTATCCTGTGGTAGTTGTAGAAGTATTGGTAATCACTGAGTGTTTAAAACTTAGTTATTTCTGTTCAGGCATCGAAAGCCACATCAGATTATCATATGAAGCAGAAAATAATAATCAGCTCAGTGTTCGTGATATTTTATTAGGAAGAAGGAAAGATAGGTGGACATGGATCGGACAGTACTTAAAGTTTCTTAGTTTCTGTCCAATGTAGTGCTGAAGAGGTTTAGTTAGTTGCTTATCCTAAAGGACCCGACTCATCTACACAACAGATACACTAGAATAAGAAATCGAAGTCTTAACAAAGATACCCAAAGAAAACAGATATCTACTGAAATTCATCAATCATTATAAGAAAGTTTTAACGGTGGGAACTAATCAGTATTCTGTCCCGAAGAATTAGGTTTACATCGTGCTACCGTTTAAGGGGGAATCAACCAGAAAGATATTAAGACGAAGGCTTAATTCTATTAATAAAAAATGTATACTATGTGACCAAGCTGAATATTAAAAAGAAAACGAAACCCACACTTCGAAATAAACCT
The DNA here is from genome assembly GCA_944470555.2 of Heterobilharzia americana. Classification (NCBI taxonomy): domain Eukaryota; kingdom Metazoa; phylum Platyhelminthes; class Trematoda; order Strigeidida; family Schistosomatidae; genus Heterobilharzia; species Heterobilharzia americana. The sequence continues at coordinate 50,151,364 of OX104128.1, forward strand.
CATCACTACATAGATAATTACGTCGCATCCCACTGTGAGTATCTGAGATAGCCGTAGTTTGACAGACTTGTAAACTGTGCAAATCTGCAAAGCCACGACTACCTCAGATAGTCGGACTGATAACCAATGTGATGCTCCCCCTTTCCAGTTCAGGTAGATTAGGATTACAATCAGGAGTTCTGACTGGCCAGTCAGTGTGAATACGACTAAGTGATAATAATGCATCTCAAATTTACATGGCAGTCGGATAAAACCTTGATGATTGAAGTGAAATGAAAATCTGGTCACTAGGCAGGTTTCGTAGCTGAACTGGTAGGGTATTGAGCCGGAAACCTGGTAGTGCCTGGTTCGAATCCCATTGCTGCCCAAATTTTCATTTCAACATCTATCATCACCCAGTATAACAATTTACATGTATTTGGGGTAGCACACACATTGGGAGGATTAATCTAATTATGAATTTGAGGGTGGTGGAGAATATTCTTAAATGGTTAGAAGAACAATTATATCCAGATAATCTGGTAAATGAAAGGAGGAGATAGACGCCATCGACTATAGAAATAGGTCCTAGGATTGACTTCGAAACAGCCCTCAAGACAGTATACTTAGGTTGATAGAAACCTTAACTATACTGATTTACTTCCATTCAGTTTAATCTACTGAAGAGCTTGCAGTAACGGCTGTTGAGCTACTCAACAAGTAGTGGATCAGATTCTACAGATCAAGATTGTAATCTCTAACTTGTAACTTTTAATAGTTTGTCCTATAGTGTGTATAGAGGTTTGTTTTTGTTCTAGCTCCATTATTCACGATAGTAAGACAGAAGAATGTCTTCTGGTCTCTAGTTAATGATCAGTGATGGATACTTCTAGCTAACTAGAGCGTCTTTTAAAATATTTCATTATATTCTTTAAACACAGCAAGAAGGTATAAAAAGGTAACACTAAATGTTTATTAGAATAAATCATTTCAAGAGTTAATGTGCTTGTTAACTTTTGTTCTGAATCGTGTGAACGAAATAAGAAAAACCTGAATCGGAATATCAGGATGTGAAACAAAGACTGGAAACCTAGTCAAATAGAGACCATGCTTAAACATGAATACATTATCCCTTTTCACACAATTCTTCCTAATTCCCATTTTTAATATATATTGATAATTTTCTGTTATTTTATGTTTCCCCTTATGTGTGTCACTAAAAAATGTGATGTTTTAAAAGATATATTACTGTGCAATGTCTAAGGTTGTTTTTTTTCAAAATCTTTTTCTCTGGTGAAGAAATTCCTAACAGATAATAAAACATCAGCATCGATTTAGATTTATAATTAACCTGTTTATGTTAATGTAGTACCAAATAGAACTTCTTGGTTAAGGGAAGTTGTGCACATTCAACTCAATAGTTAGTACTTTTATCATCGAGTTCGATAAGATGATATCATGATGACTGAATAGACGTTCTTACCGACTCATGATTACACTGATACGTTTCAAATAGTCATGAACTTTGACACCACTGCAGAGTGTTTGTCAAGTGACTTGGGAATATTCACTGAGAATATAACTGTCATCCAGGTATTATTCTCACTAATCTCAAATTGCAAATTACTCCAATGTACTGAATACTGAAAAATCAAGTGAACAGAATTAAGCGTCAAATATTCCATCTTGGCTAACATTTGAGATTTGTTCCTACTTTATTCAGAAACCAGTTTTTATACTACTGATATCACAAATAAGTAGAAACCAAGAATCGGTAACTGCACCACCTGAGATAATCATGATTGGAAGACTATCCTAAACGTATGAAATTAGTAACTGAGCCCGAAAAGGAAACTTGGATCATAGCAGCATTGAGATTACTGATCCATAGCTCTACTGAGTGAAGTGGGAGATCATACCAGTAAGATATCTTACTGTTGGGTGGAAAAAGAGAAAAAGAAAAATTGTGTAAATCGAAGGATGGTATTGGCATTAAACGACCTAAGTGCATGATCAAGCCTGGAATAAAACGCCTAAATTTAATGTATAGCCAGAAGACTACGACATGCAAAAACCCTTCTAGTGTGTAAACTTTTCACAGATGTAACTGACAAAAGAAAACTCAGTAATGAAGCGTACGAAAACGTCTGTGTACCAGCTAAATCAGTAACTCATACAAAAGCCCGTTAATGTTATCTTTTTTAGTTCTTCAAGCATAAAAAAAGGTAGCTTTCTTAAATTCAATGGAACAGATGTGTTCAAATGTTTAGGATCAATGATACCGTCCCAAAGCTTAGGACCAGATGGTAAACTGGGTAAATGTGCTGATATTCTGCGTCATTGACTCATAAACATTTTTAATGAGTCCTTTGCCAAGAATGATGTACCAGTCACCTGGAAGGAAATTAAAATAGTTCCAATACCAAAGTCCATATCTTCTGGAGTCAATGGGAAACTTCAACCGATCTCAATGACCTCACTATTCCTAAAAACAATGGGAAAACTGTTGCTCTGCGTAACTGAATCTTCGTTGGAGGTATTCGGCGATCCAAATCTATTTTTCTATAAACTCATGAGTACTTTAGACGCTGCAGTTATCTCAGATCGTAATATCACTACCAATCTAGACAAAAGTGTTAAGTATGTTAGATCTACCTTCTTAAATTATACCTCTGCCTTTGGTTCTGTCTATAGAGCCTTTTTATTAAACACTCTTTCCAGAACTCACACTGAATCCTGGATTGCTAACTGGCTTTTTGCTTAATTTTTTCTGAGAGGAGACAGTACACTTTATACGGAGGGAAACGCTCTACTTCACTTTTTTTATATGACTGACCCACCTCAACTAAAGCTAATTTTGTCAAGTATGCGTCGATCATCTCCTTTTCAGATTGTTCTCAGTTTACTAACTTATTAATCGAAATTCGCAACCGGTCCTATGTAAATTGCTTAATTTTCATGACTCGTGTGTTATAGATGGGTCTACTGTAGAGAATGTATCAAGCATGATCCAGTTTGGCCTATACTTTTCTTCTTATCTTTCTTGGTCCCCTCATATTTTACTGATTCCTAGGAAAGTATTTCATTTGATCGTTTAAATAAGGAAACTCAGACTTTCTGGTATAACAGCCTCTTTTCATACTTTTCGTTAATTCCTGTGTTTCGCCTATGCTTACTTATTGTTTACACCTATTTTTTCTTAGACTCCAGAAAAAAGTCTACGATGTATTGCTTAGGAATTTAGAGGCTACTGGTAGAGCAAGTGATACACTAGTAACCGTACTGATAAATGCGCTTATGGACAAGCGTCTGAACCCGTGTAGATCGCTCAGGTTAAAAATATTTCATCCGACAACAAGTATCCTTTGCATCTGCACCTCTCTGTATGTCTGTCCTCTTGGAAGACAAGAAGCAAATATATTAAACTGTATGCAAGCAAAACTACATACAAAAATTTAACCATAACACGTTATTTCACATGTGCTGTATGGGGAAAATCATGTTAGAAATGGTCATATCAACCAACTTTGCAACAGCGAACAGTTATCATGACCCCTAGGTTACTAAGCATTTTAACAATCCTGTTATTCTTTATTTCTCAGTATTAACCAATATCATTATGTACTGTAAACAAAATTGTGATCCGGAATAAAGCAAATATATTATTATTGATTATCATTTCGACCGTCTGAGGTAGCCGTGGTTTAGGAGACTTGGTGCTGCATGATGATTGAAGGTGAAATGGAAATTTGGACCGCGGCGGGATTCAAACCAGCGACCACTGGATTACCTCTCCGGTACTCTACAAACTGAGCTACGAGGCCTGACTACTAAATTTTTACTTCATTTTCAATCGTCACCCAACATCAATATTATTATTATTGCTTGTACAGGGTTAGACATACATTACCCATAAAAGAATATACTTGGAGTTGATTTCCTTGCTTCATATTGAGTGAGCTGGTCTAAAATTTTTCTAATACTTGAAGGCATAAGATTTGCTTGTAAGATTCCATATGAGGATTTAAAAAAATTGGATGGACGAAATAACCTTAATTCCGATAGCAAAAAATCAATCAATTTTCACTACAACGCATTGACAGATTCAACTCCATTTATTTCTTTTTAATCTGTAGCAAGTTTAACAAAACCAACTCAAGGTTGTTTACTCCTATTAGCCTGAGGCTGTACTCTACTCTGCTATTATTAATACTACTATTGTGTATTAGATGGTATAAAAAATTGTCTGGTATAGAAAAGATGTATGAGACCTCCTTTAGTATAGAAATAATTGTTGCCTATTGTTACGTTGAATCATCCATTGAAAATGCTTCATAAGTGTAGAAACTTTGTTTTAGTTAGCCTTTCAAACTGCACTTCAGTAGCAGTAAGGGTGGTTTAAACGTCAGTTTATACTGTTGTCAAGGTAATTAAGAATAATCTTCAAGGTCCAGGAGGTCATTAATTACAATTTGGAGTTAATATCATCCAAATAAATAAGTACACAAAATGGTTAGTAGTTACATTATCCTGTATAATCAAATGGCAATTATCATTTGGACCAAAGGTAGGAGATTTCAGCTACTGTTACATGTGGGGATTTCATTACTTCTGCTAAACCAGTAGAATGAGTACCACTAAAGTAGAACAAAAACGTAAGAGTCAGATAACTCGACTAAGTAGATTATCCAAAATGTTCGGTGAAAATACCCCAATTTTCTCTTCTGCAGAAGATAGAAAAGATGCATAGATAATAAACAAATTTGTAAGGTTCACTTAGACACAGATGTGAGGATAGAAAATGAAGTATATACGTAAAGAATGGCAAAGATTAAGAACAGAAGAAATCTGACGTTGAAAACAACCAACAATTCAAATGCGTATGGTGTAAGGTTGCGTAAATGGGCTTTTAATTTGCTTGCATCCTCTTTATACTTAATGTATACCTTTCTGAAACGAGTTGAAGCATAAACTATCAGACATTTAAGCTGCATTAGTTCAGCTGACTAATTTACCGTACAACCCTGTCTCGAAAATATGCGTCTATAGAAATGTAACAATTTTCATATATATTTAACTAGCAATATTTGGTAAAGTATCCGAATCCTATGTATAACCTTTGAAAAACCTAACTTTTTTGTGCAAAGAGGAGTGTAACAAAATGATAGCTGCAATAGAAAACTATTCATCTGGGATTTTCAAATGATTCATTCATTCAACAATAAAAAACTACTTGAGTCTAAATTTACACAATGACAATTCGTGAAAACTCTTTTTTTTCCTAATTCATTGTCTCTAGAAGCAAATGAAACTTCGAAAATGTTCTTGTCGTAGTATTCATCACGCGTTGACATCAGTTGGAGAACAAATAAAAACCTGAGAGCATTAGACTTCTGTTGCTTTCTCGTATGGGACTCCTCAGCAGTACATATCACTGACCCCAGGGATAGAACTAAGGACCCTCAGGTTTCACGGCGAACGCATGGATCATCTGGTTACTGGTTTGGAGTTTAGTTGTCACAGTTCCCTGCCTCTATCAATTCATGATATAGCGTGACTATCATACGAGGTCTTCACTTGGCATTCGCTTCCTTTCCGACTGGTAGACCCCGCAGGTAACGGCTTCTCATTAGAACTTCATGAAATCCATCTGGAAGCATGTCACCAGAAATCACTATACAGTAATGTATTTCGAGGTTATTAGGGATTTTAGTAATGAGGTACTGTTCATCACGGACTGACATCATCTGGAGAATCATTAAAAACCTGGCACCTCTGGACAGCTGTTTCGTCCTAGAATGAGCTTCCTCAGAGGTATGGACCCAAGATCCAGCCACGGATTGAACTCAGGACCATCAGATTTCACGGCAGAAAAGAATACCGATTGATAACGTTGAGTGGTAGTCTTTCTGTACCATGAATTGACGGAAGTAATAAAGTGTAAACCATTGAACTCTGACCCAGTAGCCGGATGGTTAACACGTTGGCCGTGAAATCTGAGGGTCCTTAGTTCTGTTCCTGCTGAGGCATGGTCATTGATGCGTGTTGCTGAGGAGTCGCATAGTAGGGCGAAACAGATGTCCAGTGATCCGGAGTTTTAAGTTGTTCTTGAACCGATGTTAACCCGTGATGAATACTACCTGAAGACTAAAATCCCCATTAACCTGAAAATGTTTTTGTTTGATGCTTCTAATTTCATAGCCTACATGGTCACCTATAAGTACCCAAACTTCATGACACTATATTCTGCACATCAAGGTGTGCAGTTATTTTCAGATGATAAACGTATTTAGAAATTGAGGAATCATAAGTGCGGATTTGGAAAGAATATCAGATGAATTTACTGAGCTTAGTGTGCGTAACAGTTGGCGTGGAGATGTAAGCTCAAATGACTAGCTGGTGAATCAGGAACAAGCGACTGTGACGTGAAAGAATAAACTATGGAGAACTACAACCAATATATATATGAAAAATTTGACGACAAGAATACTGAAGACAATTAATCATATTTAATTTTGCCAAGAATGATTTTGATGCTAAAAGTGAATAATTTGAGATGGTATGGACTAGTGAACAACTTGATTAGTTAAGAATCACTCAGGCTGATGTACAGATTTCGTCGACCAGATCAGAGTGATCTAAACACCGGACAGCTGCTTCGCTCATTTGAAGTTGACCTCAACAGCGTTGAAATCAGACAAATTGAGCCGGCGAGATCTACAGATAAGCCTGAGGGGTTTCCAATTACTCAAGTTGTTCACTAACTAATTCATGGTACTTTTGTGTCAGCAAACACATACTATGATCTTGGCTGGATGGCTTCCAATAGAAACCTTGTTGACACCACAGTTGGGTAGTTGAAAAGCTACTTCAGCTGTAAGAAATGTCAGACTGGACCGTGGAGCTTGTAAATCATTTTAACTTGCGAAAGATTCCTCTGATTATGATTTGCAGTATGACAGTAAAAGCTTAACTTCTTGAAAATCCAATTCATAGAATAAAAGAACGCTGGAATTACTATAAAAATACCATGTAATCTACTGGGTTGAGTGAGGGAAGGAACTTATATACGGGGAATATACAGTCAAGATCAATTTGAATCTATTTTCCAGTCAAATTACAAGTCTTCATATGAAAATAACTGCGTTGTGCTTCAGTTAAATCCAATTCTGAATTAAAAAGCCATCTTCACCAGGATCCATTTCGCGGAAGTTCAAAAGTAAATTATCCGAACTATTTAAAGTAGTATCTTGTGAAAGTGACTTTCCAAGGTACCTACCCATTTGCAGTCATTTATTAATAACCTGTATTACCCATAAACTAACAAAGAGATCTATATTGTTAATTTTTGTTCTTTGTAATTCCCCTTTCCTATACTATGTCGAGTTGGTTGACTTCAAAGAGAATGCCCTCACTGGGATGTAGGCATTTCCAGCCGACTAGTCACAAATAGGACGAAACACGCGTCATACATTCCACTGTTAGCCACTATCAAACAAATTATAAAGAGATGTGTAGCTGGAATACTCGTATCCTCGATGATTATTGAGTAGAATGGAAATGAAATCAGAAGAAATTATTCTGTCAGTTATAAAACATCAAACCCAGTACTACTAATACTGCCTTATGCAATAACTATGAAGACTGGTGAGTATTTAACCCATGATAAACAAGAAAACAAAAGTTGTTCAACACATGGGAAGAAATTCACAGGTGATACAGATTACATAGCCACTTTTGCATAATTAGCACCACAATGTCCTCTAACAGCACTGCAGAGAAGTATAGCTTAGGATCAGTGTAGATGATTTCTTACGCGAACGCATTCTTTTTACCACTGGAAGATGACTAGCATATGTCTCACACATTATGAGGCTTTTTACGAAAAGATGAAGTTGTAATAAACCCTGATGTGACTCAAAAATAGGTACCTTAATTCCCATTTGTCAAGATAAATTTTCAAGATACGCCATTTTCTTACAACAGTTTGATTGAAGTTCCTGCCCCTTCACTCAAATGTTTAAAAGTTGAACTTTCTGAAAACGCTTCATCTTAAGACTGATGATATTTGTACCAACATTCACAATACGATAATCGTTATTGAAGTCTGTGAAGATGAAATACGTAACTACACAAAATACTGATTTAAAACTTGAGCAATATAGTAGAAATTAATTCCATATTAGATTTGTTTATTTGATTTATAACACACAGTGATCTAGCATTATTTACTTGGTGATTATCGAGCAAAATTATTACTCATAATCATATCAATGTAATCACACTACTTTCGACATTTGATTTTTATAGTTACGTCAATTTATATAAGTTGTTTTTATTGGTAGCAAAATTTTCCATGTCTCTGGTATAGGTGTTGCGTCATTTCTGTTAAATGTGTTGGCTGAGTGTTGATTCGATGAACAAAGATTCAGTAACTAATCTCTCTCAATCTCCACCTAATTATATTGGACTTAAGTACAGTGGCCTTATCCCACCCTATTGTGTGGTTGTGTGTCAATGCATGCATAGCAATAGTCAAGTGTTGTTCTCGATTATTGATCTTATTTATATATTTAGCTGCATACCTATGTTCTGCTATTCGAACTGATCCCGACCGACTAGTTCGACCTATATACTTGACCTCACACAAAATATTTTTTAAAACTAATGGGTGAAAGATGCCTCTGACATTCAAAATAAGTTTGCAACAACGATCATAATTCTATGATGTTTGCATTGAGTAATATGGGTTTTTCAGAGTTGTAAATGCATTTTATTGCAAAAAATCTAGTTGTAGCATGGTGTCTTGATAACCACATCCTAAAGCTTATCAGATCTTGGTCTTTCATAAAAATTAAGAAGATTAAGAGAAACTAGATGTCTAATCACACAGATTGAAAAATTAACCAGTATAAGAACTTTGGTACAGACCAACATATTTTGTAAGGAGCGCACTGAATATACGTCGACTGGATGCTGAAGTACTGTACTAAATTTATGTATCACCTACAAAAGGTTTAGCAGCTGAGTGATATAATCAGCTTACACACAGTTACTACACCTCGAAGACTTTTAAACCGACGTGCGTTTACCTAGATCTAAACGAAATACATTTTCCAAACATATTCTGTGAATCTTATAGTAAAACTTATGGCCCTTAAAACTACCAACAGACCTATCAATCCCTTATCATTATTTCTCTGGTCTTAGAAAACATCATATCAGCGGCCTGAAAACATATTAAGATAGTCCTCGTACCTAAGTCATGGACTCCAGGCACATGTCCAAAGTTCCATCTCATTGCAGTTACTTTTCCGTTCATGGAAATAAGGGATAAGCCAATAATACCTGTGCTTGAAATCTCATTGAACGCTCTCGGAGACCCAAATCAATTTGCACATAAAAGCACAAGAAACACTCTTGATGCCACTACTGTCTTATATCACAATATTGCTTATAACCTTGATAGAAATGCCAAGTATGTCGGATATGTCTTTTTCAGTAGATAATCCTGTCTCGGGACCTGTTTTGCTGGACAAGCTAGGCGGGGCTAATACTGAGTCCTGGATAACCAACTGACTGTAGTCCTATTTCTCCGAAACGAAACAACGTACTGTTCACAGATGGAAGTGTTCCACCGCATTGTTTACTGTGACTTGAGTTTCCCAAGAAGCCGTTCTTCCCTTCCATCTTCGTCTGTCTTTCTTTCTCGATGACTTGTCATATTCTGATAGTATCAATTCTACCATGTTTCTTGATGACCTGACAGTTTCCATTCCTGTTTCCTCTCCACCAGATCCTTCATAACTGATTGATTTCTCACCTACTGTTAGACGATGATACTCCGTCAATCTACTCATGCTTAATTATTCAACTTGTCACACCATAAACTTTAGTTTCCGACAGGAACATAATATATGTAAACTACTTAGTTCTCATGATTCCTGTTCTCCTGATAGTTGTGCATTAGAGAACACTACAAATTTGATTTATCTCGACATGTGTAACCTTCGTGGTACCCCATATCTTACTAATTTCTAATAGGATTTCCCACCTAACTTGTCATCTCACGAAGCTGAGAGTGTCTGGTATAACTCGGGCTCTCCTCTTCTGTTTCTTAAACTCCTGCACCTTCCCTGTTCTACTCTACTGTTACCCTTTATTTTTCTTGGGTTGTTGGAAAAAGACTATACTGTATTCCATAGCACTTTGAAGACCGTCAGCTGAACTAGTCGTATACCTCTATACGTTCTGATTGGAACTGTTGTGGATAAACATATTAATTCACCTAAACATCTATCAGAAGTTATTTTATCAGATGACCAACATCCTCTTCACTCAAAGCTCTCTGTGTGTCGGTCATCTGGAAAGACAATGAGCAAGTACATGAAACTTTATGCACGTACTCGTAAATATAAAAAGTCTACAATGCTGTATCTAGCTTGACTCCTGTGTGATGAAGAAAGTATAAGAAATGAACTGACCAATCAACTTCTGTTTCTGAGAGCAGACTAATTAATGAGTATACAATATGTTACTGTCTATGTATTATGAATCTAATTGGTCATGTGATTGTCTACTTAAGTTAGATGTACATTTATAAGGAAGTTGAAGATAGAGTGAGTATGCTTATCTTTGAAATATAGTTTATACTTATTTGATTTTGTAATGTATACATGTAGACTGTTTCTGTCCAACTGGTGCTATACGACATGCTGGAAATTTTGTGGTGTATTCCCGAAATACCATTTCAGAATAGAACCATTATTGCTATTATTATTATTATTGCGTAAATGAAGTCCTGATTTTTACGATTTAACAGTTTTCTGTACTTTTTAGAAAGTTTGTTTCACAAAAGTGCTGGATTTTATTCTAGATTTCTGGATAAAATACGTCTGAATTTTTCACTATACTTTCCATTCACTTCGTTACCCGCATACGCACACATATATCATATATTGACAACGTGTCAATCAAACTTTGTTTTATTTAACTTCCCGCCTATTGAGGTATCCGTATGAAACCGAAAAAAGAGTTATTTGAACATTGATTTTGTTTACTTGTTTTCAACTATATAATCTGTATTTGCTTTCATCACAGGTTACATATGAAGTATGTATTTACGCGCACACATTGAATATTTCAACTATGACATTTTACTTGCTATTTTTTTTAAATGTTTTGTTTTAATATCTGTCAGTCAGATTTTAAGCTAGCTTTGACCAGATACGTTTTGTTCACATCTATCAACATGTCAGTTGTCCAAAAAAGTAATTGTTATATTTAGATAAGATGGTAGATGACTGTGGGAGAGAAACTACTAAAGATTTAACCATCTTCTATTCCCAACAAATGAGTAAACGCCAAAATTAAGTGGTCTTTTGAACTTTTAGCTTAACGAAGTAATTATTTACACCAGAGCAATACGAGGTGCATAACCTAAATTTAGTAATCATTTCATCCATATAATTTTGATCTCTTTATAGTTATTAGTTACGTAAAGTGAGAAAAGTCGTAGGATGTCTTTCCAGTATATATATTCAAGGTAGCATTCATCACAGACTGATATCAGCCGGAGAACCACCGAAAACCTGTGGATCATGACCAGCTGTTTCGTCCTAGTGTGGGACTTCTCAGCAGCACGCATCCACAACCCCACCTCACCAGGGATCAAACTGTTGACCTTCAGATCTCCCAGTGAAAGCGTAAGTTATTGAGCCACTGCGTAGCATTTCGATGGTTCACAGTTTCTTACTTTTGTCAATTCATGTTATAGCGCGCTATCCACCAAGGTTATCAGCTGGCATCCGCTTCACTTCCAGCTGGTTGCGACTGGTGCATACTGCTGAGGATCCCACACTAGAACAAAACAGCTGTCCGTAGGTGTCAGGTTTTCGATGGCTCTCCAAATGATGCAAGTCTGTGACGAATGCTTCCTTAAAAATAAAGCGCCACCAACCTCTCTCTCTCTCTCTCCATATATATATATATATATATATATATATATGTATATATATATATATATATTTATATACATATATTTCAAAGTAGGCTTCTCAATCTACCATACATTCTACATGTTGGTCAAGGGCACCGACTAGCTTTACTAATAGAAAAGTAAGCAAAATGCTTTGATGTATTCATAAAACGGTGGTATCTCAAGTATCGGCTAGGAATTTACGGTCTGGTGCATTTTTAGATTTTTTCAACGTAAGTCGATATATGTGTATACTAGATTAGAGTTGACCTAATGTACTTTGTTGTCTACGTTCATCCGGTTATGACAAGTAGGTGTGACTAGAAAGACCATAAAATGTTGGGGCATACATATTTAGTATTCATTCACATGACTAATAAGTGTTTTAATTTAAACCATAAATGCAGTTAAGTTTTTTCAATAGTCAGATTTCACTGAGGTGAAAAAGTAATATGTAGGCAGTTGATTCAGATTTAGTAGGTTAGGTATTAATTGAAATCAAAATTCATTTCCGGAGGTTTGTAGGAATTTGTTGAAATCGATTCTCACAAATCTTTAAAGGTGAATTACTGCCTGATGCTCATTATTGTCTTACTTTAAGATGAGATTGCCCAAAGTTCTGATGAGAAGTAGTGACAAGTAGGGCAGATTAAGTCAGATATGAGGACAATTACCTGATTATTGTATTGGATGAAGTTCACGTTGTTTCGTGAATCGACAGAAGTAAAATAGTGTGAATCACTGGCTTCCAACCTAAACACACGATAGAAACGTGTCTACTACGAAACCTTATTATTTTGGATTCGATCTTTGGTGGAGCCATGGATACGCACTGCTGAAGTCCGCCATACTGGGACGAAACAGTATTCAGGTTTTGCCAGGTTTTCAGTGGTTTTCTGAATGATGTTAGTCCGTGATAAACACCAACCGCGAAGCACAATTATCGTTAATATGTCCAGCTGTAGTATAAAAACACAGACTACCTTAAACAATGCAACTAGCTAATGAATGCTTGAAATGGTTAGATTTGTCTGCTTAGTATATTTTGAAATTGAGTTCATAATAAATAAAACATTTCGCTGATACCGGCTTCATCAACCTTTTTAGACTCTGTAAACTATGTAAACACTGCCCACTAAAACTCCAGTTGAATGTAGAATATGTTGAGTGATTATGTAGCGTCATGCGTATGGACTTTTTTGAAGCTACTGGTGATTTACATTCAAGCCGCTTCGGAGAGAATAAATTACATTACACAGTCATCTGTTACGAAGTCAGTAACACCATGTGATATATAGCTGATCTCTTCTTCTTTGCATTTATTTTAAACAATTTATCGGGTAGAAATATATTCTCAAATTATTCATCTTTCTATCATTGAACTGAGAGAAGAAAAAAGTGATCTACTAAAAGCTTTATATTCCGTTTCATTTTGTTTCTCAACCCATGCTTTATTCTCATTTTTCCTGATCAAAATCAAATAAACTACTCAAATTACTATTTTACTAATATCATCATATTTCTCTGTACATATTTAACACTTTTAGGCTAAAACACTTCCTTTTAACCGCCTGTTCTACGTCTAATAAATTGAAATGGAAAGGAAAACATGAGACAGAAAAGAAAATGATAATCTGAAAAAAAATGACATTTGATCTGGGGGACAGTATTTTATAGTTGATTTTATCTCCTTTTGTGTGCATAAAATATGAAAAAACACATGAAAACATTCCAAACAAGCAAACAAACAGAAAGAGAATTCTTACTTTCAAGGGTAGATGGAATATTGTTGACTGTGGTATTTAAATATCTTTAAGTGTTACTGTTCAAATTTTAGTTGAAGTGCATCCTAATGATAACCAAGTCACTTTGTCTGAGATGAAGATATTTTATACGCTTCTGAATTGTATACAACTTCCACACTTATAGGTTATGTAATTATCCATTGAAAAAACTGAAAATTTTCTAGTAATTTACTTTCATTTGATGGGGTTCAAACATTTCACTATTTATACGCATCCAAAACTTATCAGTCAGCACTATTTTTGCAACTGATTCCTTTTTCGAATAATTTAAGATCACAAACAAGCGGAAACATTTGTTACTGCTCAGAGATCGCAATCCTTATTATCTAATCCAGCTGTTATAGGTATCGTTTCACAGCGATTCTAACTGCTCCTGAAACTCTGCATAAATTAAGTATATTAAATGATACTTAATTTTCAGAAATATACAGCCTATCTATATCAAATTAAACGATTCAGCCGATAAACAGAGTAACTGTATTCTAAGGTCTACTTTGTTTCACTGTTCCGACTGATTAAGTCGAGTGATGTCTTTTACCTATCGGCGAAGTAGGACAGGGTCTAGTTTACAGTTCTGTTTTTTCACTAGGTTATCAATTAAGTCATCATATGATATGCGTTTTTAGTTTCATCTTAACCTCACTGTGGTGCGGGTACATCCAGATGACGAGTCCCAAATAGCACGAAACGTACTTCCCGGATCCCACTTCCAGCCACCACCAAATAAACTTATTTTATTCAGTGTTATATATATATATATATTCAATTGGTATTTAGTGATGTTTTGAATTTGTACAAGTGGCTAATACATGAATTCAAACGTTAGTGAAGGGGCTGTATATAAATTAAGCAAGTTCTAGTGTTGATACAGAGCACCCTGTCGGTAATAGATAGGTATACGGTGGCTGCACTGATGAAAAGACCCTAGAAGATTTGCATTTCGCTGAGGATAATTTATGTCTAATATCTTGTCATACAAACTCGAAGATCTACAGGTGAAAATTAACAAGTTGGCAGAAGAGGCGAGGTAGCGAAGCTGGAACTCCCTTCAGGTGAACATAGAGAAGATAGAGGTGATGAAGATATTCAACCAAGAACAACAGCAACGACAAGCATCAATCACCATCAACGGGAGGAATGTAAAGAAAGTAGTCTCTTTCACCTACCTAGGCAGGCAGCATCGTTTCAACTACAGATAGTGGCACAGGCACAGATGAGGACGTCAAAGACAGGATCGGAAAGACAACAAGACAGGCCTTCTTTCATCAGTTTGAAATCAGTGTAAAGATCTACTACAGTACACTGCACTCAGAATAAAGCGTGAACAATATCCGGATTTTCAGTACTAATGTCAGTCAAATCAGTGCTTCTATGTGGTGGTTGAGAGAATTGGGGCATTACGAAAATCATTTACAACAAACTGCAAACATACACGAACATCTACCTATACTCCGTACAGAAGATCAGATGGACAGAATAATAAACAACATGGAACTCTGATCTGGCAACGAACTAACCAACCAAGAATCTATCGCTTAACAGATATGCAGAAGAAGAAAGTGGAGATAAACTGAATTGAACCTAGGCTGAGAAGACCATTTGAGGACACTACGCGCCACGCCGGGCAGTCAAATGGAACTCAGATGGGAAACGACGAGTTGAGCGTCCAAGGGTGACATGGAAGAGATCGTGTAAGGCAGAAATGAAAGCTTCTTGGCAGTTGTGGAGCTAGGTTGAGGTGATTGGAGAGAAGAGAGTGAAATGGCGAAGTGCAACTGAAGCCCTATGTCCCACTAGGAACCCAAAGGACAAATAGTAGTAATAATAATAATAATCCTATTGGTAACCCAAACGCTGCTGACATCTTTTATGGTACGATATAAGTTTTTCATAACTTCCATATCTTAAGTATAATTTCACTCAGTAGTTGCTGTACAGTTTGAAATTTGTCAGTTCACAGGATTAGACATTGAGGAATCGCTATATTTGTGATTTGAAATACTATTTTATTCTCAATAAATTTCATCTACAGGCAGACAAATGAGATTAAAACATTATTCTGTGCTCAGTTTCCTGCCTAGATCATCTTGATTACCAAAACTGTAAATCATTATTCAATAGTTAGGAAAGATGATTCTGAAATCTATGAGAATTGGGTGTTATCATATTTTGATGAGAGAAGTATATCTTTTAACAGATAATATTTGACAGATGCGTACTGCGAACTCCAAAACCTTGACATACTTAGAACTTTTAATGAATCTCATCAATTGTCATTTGGCTATCTGAGATAGCAGTAGTTTGGCAGACTAGTATATATATATATATATATATATATATATACATACAAATATATATATATATATATATCCACTCTGAAATCTTTTGAAAAAGTAGTGTACGAATAATCTCAGAGAACGCATCTATGTCACGTTTAGTCACAGAATCTACTTTATTCATTATGTTAAAATGCATTGTGTAAATTTCTTTACCTGTTCTTCAGATTTTTAAGAACACAGCTTTGATTCCAACTACAAGATAAGTCTGTATCTTTGTTTACATGTTTGAACTGTTACATACCACCAATACCTGAAAGGAATGAAAGATTCGTATTTTAATTCATAAAACAAATTTTATTCGAAAGCACTAACTTCTCTTCGGTGATCTAAGACATTTTTTTCTTAAACTACATTGATTTACTCGTCGTTTTCAAACGAAAACACATCCACAGATATACACTCAACTACCTTCAGTACACCAGGTTTAGCCTGTCACATCAATAATATTAAGATGTAGTTAAATAGAAAACTTCATGTTAGTTGATTAGAAGTAGTTGGTAGGAAAGTGTAATTGATACAGGTTTCGTACTTGTTGGCACCTCTACTATCCGAACCCGTATCCTCCAGTGTTGTAGTCATCGACCTTATCAATGAACTATTCTGGATGCTACTGACTTCCTGCAGAATCTGAGTAGATACAGTGATTGGTCACTGCAGAGTAGTCAGTGACCAACCATTTTATAGAAAAAAAAACATCATATTCACTCATTGGAAGGCGCATATATGTATGTGAGTAGGTCTGAGTGATATTTTAAGTACTAACTTACCTAGAACTACCTGAGAAAAATAGACTTTATTGGATATTCAAAGTGCAATAGTAGTCGTGTAGCAAGATTTGATGTCAGGCACCAGGGTTGTGTAATGCATTTGTTTTGAGTTTTCAAGATCGCTTCCATTTCATGGTTTACGCCATAGTCTCATCACTTTTTATCTGCTTTCTTCAGGTAATTTTTTTGAAGGATAAGTAATATCCCATTATACTGGTCATAATACTGTACACTTATCCTGGTGAATATCTGAATGTAAAGCTAATGTTTCTTTGCACTTCTGGACATTCAAAAACGCACCTGAATTTTTGCACATATTTATCTCAGGAAACCTGTAGATTAATTTTCTTTCAATCTTCAAATCTTTTGCCTGGTCATTAATTAGTTTCATAAACCCATGATTTTTTAAAATCGGAAATCCAGACGCTGTTTTAATCCGTATGAAACAAATGTCTTATACGATCCCTTCTTGTTAGTCTTTCAGTAAGATTTTCGTACCATCCACTAAGAGTTCTGTAACAGGTACATCTTATTGAGTCTATATCATGTAGTTTACGAGTTACCTGTGACTTGAACGATTGATCAGGCATCGTCTCTATTTTATTCGTATATTTTCCCAACGTTTTTCATACGTGTAAATCAACAAATCAAGATTGGCCAAGTCATTTTAGTCAGTAGTTACTTAGTTGGGCAGTAACGATCCATAGAGGCTAGTAGTGGAATCTAGAACGCGCATTTCATCCTACTTGGGACTCGTCAGTTCCCACAGTCAATCTTCATTTTTACTCAATATATACTTTTTCAGACAAAGAGATTCAGATAAGTAGTACTTGTGAGTACATCTGTTCAATGAAAAAGCTAAGAGTTAGAGAGCAATGTTCCGAAAGCTGACAGATATAACCCGTCTATCTATTAGATATTTACTTTCGTAGACTTGACTTTCAGCGTCAGATGATTTTAATGCAACAATTGTTGCTAGTTTACTTCTGTACCGTAAAACACTGACAGAAATCCTGAGAAAAGGTAACTAGGCTGTGCAAAGGACTGGTTAATTTCAAAAACGTCATATACTCCCTGTTAACACAATACTACAATAATAATTCGCTTTTTTAAGCTTTTTGGTTCCGAGTTTCGCTACGGAATAAATATCGTCACTACTAGAGTTTTGCAAAAAGTCTACGAGGCAACATTGCACTCTACGTGTATCATCAGTCTTCTAATTTGTGAGACTTCATGAAGGTAAACTTAAAATGTTTCATTTAATCAGTTTTACTCAGTTTTGTCAAAAAGTTGTTTAAAACTATCAAAATGAAATGCAAAAGAGGTAGATTTTAGAAACTTAAACATGAAATTCCATCATTATTTGACACTTGTGCTCCAGTGGTCTAGTGGATAACGCTTTGTCATTTGAAACAACAAGGTACGAAGTTCAAGTTACAGTCGGGACAATATCACTCACTTGGAAACAGGTACATCTAGCTGACGAGTCCTAAATAGGACGAAATCCACATCTTGGATTCCACAGTTAGGCACCAATCACACCTCAACATAGTGAAATTTAATCTCTTTGTATTGACGACATAAAAAGCAGTTCCAGAATCACACAGTCAGAAAGAGAGAGAGAAATCTACTTTTTCTTTAAAATGTATTTAACAGTATGAGTTCAATTAACTCGAAATTGCATCGTAAGCAAAATATTAGGACTAATAGTGCTCATTTCTTTACTACTTCTCTTTTTTAGACTTGATTCCTGTCCAGTGTTGTATTTTGTTTCATACACACAAAATACTGTCAAAAACTAATTCTTTCTCTATGTGCAAAAACAAAATGACAACAGGAAAGAAAATCTTTTAAGTAATTGATTGTAAATTTCCATTTTTTTTTTCTTTAAAAATATGAGTAGCAAAATAAGGGATAGAGAAAAAGGGAAAACTTGAAATGTGCGCGAAACCAACCAAGGTAATGCAAACAAATAATTAACTTTTTAAACAAATAAGTAGTAAATTATGAAAACTAAGGATATGTGTTATTAATAGGCAGTAAATCACTGAATAATCTATGTGCAATTTACAAACATTATTATTATTATTAAAAATAACTTATCTTCAAATAAATAATGCAAATACTTACCAGAAGAAATTACGTTGTTTCTCAATGTAGCCAAACTCATAAATATGCAAATTTTCGATTGTAATCTATCGAATACATACCTGTACTTATTTGTGCCTAGACTGGACAGGAAAAAGCAAAGAATTATGGCTCATGAAGTATGAAAGTCATTTTGAGAAACGGAAGGTATAACGTGCTAGTGAGAGTGTATACTTTTTTAACGCATATGCATATGTACACTTAGTCATTGTTAACTCTGAATACTATTTTGTTCGTCTTCCTGAAATAGTTATAGTGATGGAAATGAAAAAACTTACGGTGATTACTGTTGACGCCATCCTGTTTTCTAGACTTCATTATAGATGAATATATACAACGGAAAGAGAGTGAAGTGTTTATTTGCAACGAACTTTTCAAAAAAAGAACCGGATTGATAAATTATCCAAGGAATAAAATGTCAAAATAACGACAACAAAATTATTATAATTCAGTCAGGCTGATACACCACTCTACTACTACTACTACTACTACTACTACTACTACTACTACTACTACTATTACTACTACTACTATTACTACTGCTATCACCAATTCTGGTGATAGTTTTAACCAGGCGTATTTGTGCTTAGAGGGGATGAATGAATCCTTGTATTATACAGTGTATATAATGCATATTGACAACTCTTCATTCTCTTCAGTATTTATAACTGAAGTTTTCAATTGACTGATAAAAAAGTATTATAGAAATCATTTTAACTGACAACTATGCATTGAAAAACTATGGGTGGATTTGAATAAAAAGGGGGAACAGTTTTTGGTTAAATGTTTTGCAATAAATAATTCAAATGAGGATCTTAGAATGCATCCGATTTACTTTTGAGTGAGGAACTACGTTAATTTTGAAGACTTATGCAATCCATCAGTAGCCAAAATCCTGAAATGATGAAACGAACTGTACAGTAGGTTGATGAAATATTAAACCGACAGTCGACCACAGACTTAGATTTATCAGTTTACATCCCTGATATGATAACTGTCTTCTAAATCACAATTTCTAGAGGTGAAAAGCTAATTAATGACCATATCTTCATTTTCACAAAAGTTGCAAAACAATATCTTAAACAAATCAAGTGATTTGATGTGGTATATTTCATTTTCTATTGGTAGCCGATATCGGTTGCTAGTTGTAAACTTGGATCATTGGCAGTATCGACTCTGTATGCCAATAGTGGTGGATCAGTTTAGTCTAATCAACGACGAGGAACCCTTAATTAGAACAGTGAACTATATTTTCCTCTCATGAAGCGGTCATCGTGGCTTTGTAGCCCAATGGATAACGTTCCGGCGTTTGTAGTGGTACGTACTGGGTTTGAAGCTAAGTAGAAAAGACATCACTCACTGGATATGGGTAAATCCATCTAATGAGTCCCAAACGAGAGGAAACGGGTGTTCTAAATTACACTACTAGTCAATGTACATCTTTAATCTTCACTGATTTCCGGGCAAGCAACCACTTCTGAACAAACACTAAACAAAGACTTTTCTGTAATTTGTGATTTTGGATCTTCGTTAGAATGCAACTTGAGGATAACTGCTAGTTTCATTAAGTGGGTTGAAAAGACAAACCAGACGGACTGTTGAAGACCATAAGCGATATAATTTAAATGTGGCATAATTGCATCCATGCTTCTAACACCCTTGAACCTTAAGATCCTCTAGGTTCTTCATGTCTTTACTTGTATCTTTGATATCTCTCAGATAATATCTTCGTTTCCTGTCCCTTCAGTTTTTCTCTCCCTGATTCTTCTTGCTTATCAATGCTTTTTTCCCCCCTAACTCTGACATATACATAGATTTATCATGTGCTAGAATGCCTTTATCCTTCTGAGGCTGACATATTAAGCTAAATTCTGATAGTAATCCATCACAGATCCGACTGAATACGCAGCATTCAAATATTATTTTGATCACAAATCAAAATTACCGGAAAGTTAAGCAATACCGGGAGGCGGTTGACTTCAGTTCCAAATAATATTACAAAAATACAGTGGAATTCAGAATGATTCAGATCTATGTTATTTTCAAAGTATATTAGGCATTATATGAATTTTATTTTGATCCTACGTGTCAAATAATGATATATTTCTATATTTATGGTCTTGTAGTCATTTATTGCATTACAAAGCCTAAGTAACACCTATCATATATAGGAAAATAAGCATTACCTTTTTTCAGATTATAAAACCATTTATCATTTTATTTTATAATAATAATAACAAATTAATAGGTAGAAAACTTTAAGAAAATTCAATTAACATTTTCCAAACATTTGACTAATTTTATCAATTGTTCTATGAATTAAAGAATAGGCAAATACGTGTGGAGAACAACATTGTTGAATGGCATATTCATCATCTTGTGATAGCACTGTATTCATTAGCACACCTCCACTCCCCACCCCGAGAAAATTATTGTGTTTATTCACCTTTCACTCTTGACATTTATAGGATTTGACTGATTATGTCACACAGCCAAATACTTCATTCTTTAGAAACTCTAAAATAATAACGTTTAAATTCGGGTTATTGATTCCTGGTAAGATATATGTAATTTATTATATATATATGTATACCAGATTTGTTGTTCATGTCAAACAAATCCATAATCCTTTCGAAATGCTTTATCATTGGATAATTCTGAGTTCTTTCTCCTATCTGAAATAAAGATAATTCTTGTAATCTGATTATTATTCTGATTATTATTATTAGAGTAATGGAAAAGGATCATTTTGCCTCTATTTCTAATTTGGTGGGGGGGGGGGGGATAAGAAGAGTAATTAAATAAATAAATAAGTAAATGGGTAGTAATAACTGATGCGTGAATTTTTTTAGTAATCATATAAACTAAACAAACTGTAAATTCTTGAGTGGTGAACAGTTCACAAAATAAACTGTTCCTCAGAACTTCATACTCTATGTCGATATTCTTTACAGCCTGAAAGCTTAAACACTTGTTCGATTGGAAAATAATTAAAAAAGAAGGATTTGTGCTTAACGCTTAAGGTTAGTGTGACCTCTATCACAATGAAACAGCCAAGTAATTGTGCAAAATTCATTAGTTGGTTGCAAGAGTCAATCTACAATGTTATGGCTTGTAATTTCTCGTCGTTTATTGAATCGGATTCATCTGTGTCTATTGGTATATAAGTGCTTACGCAAAAGGTGGCTATTGTGACTCAATCTCTTAATGGATAACTCTTTAGCGGTTAATGTGATTTCTTCTGGGTTCGAATCTTGACGGGAACAACATCACTTACTGGTAGGCAGATATGTCCTACTGGTGAGTCTTGAACGGGACGAAATACGCAACCTAGATTCCACCAAAATAACTCCAACTTTAAAGTATTAAACTGACTTTGTGTCGCTTAGATCCCACTGATTTGTCTGAAAAAACCTGACATTTATCAATGGAAATTATGTTCAATTAATGGTGCACTTAGGAAGCATGTGAAGTGTCTAATTATTTTCAGCTAGTTAAGATGGTGTTTAGACAGGTAATGAGGTGTATTAACTGACACGTAAAGAAAGTGAGATTTGAAGAGCAACACTTTTTACACATAAAGTCGCATTGAAAAAAGAATGAATATATACGCGTTTTAAGAACAGAACAGGTTATAAAATCATTTTATAGCAAGTGTTTACGCTTTGTCTGCAATTAAAATATATTACACTGACCGTCTGTTCAATAGCCTTTTTACTTCTCAAAAATTTTCTGTTGGTATTCAAGTGCTGGTTACATTTGTCTTCTATAAAAATTGTTGATGATTAGTTTTTTTTGAAAGCTTAAAAGTTATGGGATTGAACATTGAAAAAAAGAAGGGATGAGACTTACTTTAGAAATTCTAACGAATAGATTAACCCACAGACTAACCATGGACACTTTATAAAATAAATTATAATCATGTAATCTTTCGTTTCCTTTTGCTAATTATTTGACAAAGTCTTATGAAAATAGTCGAAATAAATTAATTCACTGGGTAATTTGATGTTTGATTCAGCAGTCAGTTTTGGAAGTGTAACCACCTGAAGTGGCGAAATTATCTACTTAGATACCGTTCGTCAGGAGTATATTTAGCAAACGGAATCGACAAAAAATATCTGACTCGATTGTTTCAAAAGGATCTAGGAAAGAATTCCACTTCCTAATGGGTTATTTTCATCCACTAGGGAGGAAATTGATTCCAACAAGGTATTTACATATCTGTAACCGTATACAGCATAAAAATAGGTTTGTTATTTATATACATTCAAAGGCCATATATATATAGTACAATATACATGGTATATACCTGTGATAATTTGATTAGTAGATGGAATTCCTTCTATTTGTCACTTTCTTGATAAAGTGTACACCGTGCAATTACCATTATTTTAATGTTTTTTTTTCCCCACGTACGATAACAATCAGTCGGGAGATTACTAGTCTTTCTCAAGACACAATCCAATTTATCGTTATGATAACTATGTACAACAGTATGTGACTCTTACAACACCTGAGACACCAGAATAATCAGACTATGTGTGTATCTAACTGCATTATTTAGTGAATGATGATACCTACAAATGACGAAATTGCTGAAGTTCATATTTACTCCTGAGTACTTTCATTGCATCCTTATTCAGCTTTACACGTTAGCCTTTATGTAATCCTTGTTGACAGATTATCTAATCTTATTTTATGCATTCACGAGAAACAATCCGTAACACTAGATATATGTTCAGAGGCATTGCTAGTTGTGAAAATGTAATCAAAACGTTTACTGACAAAAAAAATTATCACATTTGTTTTCATCGGTTACTAGATAACAGCTAACTTAAGATTTTTAAGGTGGTGTTCATCGTGGACTGACATCGCTTTGAGAACCATCGAAAAGCTTGGGACACTGGAAGTTGCTTCCTCATGTGATGGGACTCCTAGGCAGTAGACACGCATGACTCTGCCTAACCAGGGACCAAACTCAGGACTTTCAGATGTCATGGTGGACGTGATAGCCATCTAGTTTATTTATATAGGTACCTCATTAATGTCTAGCACTGTAATTGATAATCGACTGTCATTTAACAAGTTAGCACCCTTGTTAGTTGATCGCAACAATTCGCCTACTCTTCGAGGATTCAGCAATATGACACACGTAATACACGAATAGTAGAGTTGTTTCCGTTTGAATGACTCAGTCGTGACCCTGACTAATATGAAATCGATCATTTGTGTAGAAGCAGTAATCTACTTGACCGGAATCATTTTATGGTAAGGTCTCTGAATTCTCCACTGAGTGAGGCTATTTAAAATGATCGAAGAAACGTCACTTTCTTCATGGATGCAGATACACCTTGCTGAGAAGTTCAAACAAACATGAATCCTAGATTAAAGAAAGCTTCCTATCGATTGACTTTCATCTCTTAACACAATTTAATCTGTTTAAAAGTCACCTCTAACTATTTATTACTGACATATTCATTCAATATCACAAATCGTAACCTTTGAAAAAGATTGTTTGAACGAACAAAGTACATAGAAATTCTTGCTATATGATTTTGTATCACTTTATTTTTGTATTTCGGTTGTTTCGGAATATGTTTGTAAACAGTAACCATGGATATTAAAACTGTAAATAAAGCAAGTTTAGAGAAACTAACACTTCCATCAGACTTCTAAAGACGCTATCACGATACCAAAAAAACTTGAGGACGCAATAATCTGGGTTCCAAAATGACAGTCTGTATCTGCTCACCGTCATATATATTTACGCTCAGTATCGATATAACAGAAACTATTCAGTATGTTGACAATGTGACAAAAGTATATCTATATATATAAACTCGGTACATTACGGAAAGAATTTCCGAAAAACTACAAACATTCATCAACAGCTGCCACCTACGCTCACTCGATACTGAAGAACAGATGGTTAGAATAATAAAAAAGATAAGCAACAAGGAACTCTTGGAGCGAACCAACCAAGAACTCATCGCCTAACAAATATGCAGAAGAAAGTGAAAATGGATTGGGCATACACTGAGAAAACCATTCAGAGACATCACGCGCCAGACCCTCGAGTAAAATCAACATGGGGAAGGACGAGTTAGGCGTCCAAGCAGAAGGTGACATAAAGATCATGTGAAGAAGAAGTGAAAGCTTCTGGGCATTTATGGAACCGGGTGGAGCCAGACTGTAGAGAACAGAATGAAATGGAGACATGTTACTGAGTCGCTATGTTCCATTGGGAACCCAAAGGATGAATAATAATAAAATCATATATATATATATATATATATATATATATATATATAAAGAGAAGGAGAGACACAGAGAAAATAATCATGATAAAAATGGTTTTATTCTGAAATGGTATTTCGGGAATACACCACAAAATCTTCAGCATGTCATATAGCACCAGTTGGACAGAAACAGTCTACATAGTCTATACATTACAAAATCAAATAAACTATATATCAAAGATAAGCATACTCACTCTATCTTCAACTTTCTTATAAATGTACATCTAACTTAAGTAGACAATCACATGACCAATTAGATTCATAATACATAGACAGTAACATATTGTATACTCATTAATTAGTCTGCTCTCAGAAACAGAAGTTGATTGGTCAGTTCATTTCTAATACTTTCTTCATCACACAGGAGTCAAGCTAGATACAGCATTGTAGACTTTTTATATTTACGAGTACGTGCATTAAAGTTTTATGTACTTGCTCATTGTCTTTCCAGATGACCGACACACAGAGAGCTTTGAGTGAAGAGGATGTTGGTCATCTGATAAAATAACTTCTGATAGATGTTTAGGTGAATTAATATGTTTGTCCACAACAGTTCCAATCAGAACGTATAGAGGTATACGACTAGTTCAGCTGACGGTCTTCAAAGTGCTATGGAATACAGTATAGTCTTTTTCCAACAACCCAAGAAAAAATAAAGGGTAACAGTAGAGTAGAACAGGGAAGGTGCAGGAGTTTAAGAAACAGAAGAGAAGAGCCTGAGTTATACCAGACACTCTCAGCTTCGTGAGATGACAAGTTAGGTGGGAAATCCTATTAGAAATTAGTAAGATATGGGGTACCACGAAGGTTACACATGTCGAGATAAATCAAATTTGTAGTGTTCTCTAATGCACAACTATCAGGAGAACAGGAATCATGAGAACTAAGTAGTTTACATATATTATGTTCATGTCGGAAACTAAAGTTTATGGTGTGACAAGTTGAATAATTAAGCATGAGTAGATTGACGGAGTATCATCGTCTAACAGTAGGTGAGAAATCAATCAGTTATGAAGGATCTGTTGAAGAGGAAACAGGAATGGAAACTGTCAGGTCATCAAGAAACATGGTAGAATTGATACTATCAGAATATGACAAGTCATCGAGAACGAAAGACAGATGAGGACAGAAAGAAGTGATGGCTCCTTGGTTAGTCCCCGAGTCTTTGAGAATCAGTCACTCATCTCGAGGTAGTATTCATTACGGACTGAAATTAGTTCAATATTCTCGAATACACTAGGGTGCTGGAGAGCTGTTCCTTCTTTTTGTGAGGTTTGTCCGCAGTATGTACTGATGACCTGGCTCGGGGTCGAACCAAGGGCCATCAGTTCTCCATCTGGTATCAGTCTGTATTGAATCCCACTTTCAAATTAATCAATCTATAAAAACCTGCGAAGTGGATTGATTGAGTTATATGAATAAACAAATAAGCGTGAAACGACTGAGCCTACTTCAAACCTTAAAGATGGAGTTCTATGGGGTATTAACGACGAACATAACTAAGTTAATGATGATAAAAATTGTTGATGACATCATATTTTGTGTTTTGAAAAGAGCACCTCATACCACACTTTATTTTGTAGTCGGACGGCGAACAAAATACTTGTTACTGAGCCAGCGGAGTGAGAAAACTATTGTCTTAAATATGCGCTTTAAAGTTCATCCTAGCAAAGGCTAAAGTAGCCAATCAGGTTTCTTTATTTCAACTGGAAGTCAGATTTTCATGAAGTGAACAAATCTGATTGGTTATTTCAGTTATTTTTAGAGTGGCCTCTAGACTCACTCCTTTATATTTCGAAGTCCGACTATACTCTGATGTGGCTTTTCGAATGAACCATGTGACTAGTTCCTAGTATGTATTTGAGGATATATGAAATGGTTGTTTGTCATCTGCTCATACCAGATCATTCAAAGTTATTTGTGACTGAAGCTACCTAACTACCTGTTAGTTATTCCTTAGGTTGGGTATTATAATTTCTCCTGTGTGTGTGCAAACTTCATGCTTTGAACTCTGCAAATTCCTGGCTGCCTACATCAATAATCTCTCTCCAAGTCTCCAACTGGGCAGCCTCTAAAGTCATAACTTCGGACTTTCTTATAACACAAACCTTCAAAGGCCCAAAATTCAAGCTATAGTTTCCTGGCCCGTAATGATCTTCAAGTATTTAAAATATCTAAAGCACCAGGCCATAGCCTTTAGTAACTTATACTATCTAGAATAGTACTGAAAACCAGCTCGCAGAGCTGAGCGTCTTAGACCCTCATGAGTTAGTTTTACAACTGTCTTTAAATCTGACGTGCGTTCCCTAACCGAAGACTCATCCTTCTTCCTTGGTCATACATGTAGAGGCTCGTTAGGAAAATATGAGCCTTTCCACTACTTGGTTTTGAAAGCAGCTAAGTCGGCAGTCCCTCTTGAGGCTAGGTCTTCAGGGTTTAGCTTGGATGGAACATAGCACCACTCTTCAGCGTTCGTAATCCCTCTTGTCCTCGTTACTCTCCTGGCTACAATGAATGAGGTTCGATTAGATTTACTGCTAATGTAATGTATTACAGTCGTAGAATTTGTCCAGAACGTTGCTTGGTTAGAGAACCGCCTTAACTCTTCTTTCACAGCTGTAAACATTTCTACGGCCAGTACAATAGCGTTCAGCTACAATGGAGGGACAGAGATAGTCTTCATGGATGTTACCCTGGACTATCCTATTACTAGTCAAATGTCAACATAGTGTTCCGTAAATGACCAGGTGTCCGTATAAACATTTAAACTGACCATGAATTGCACTCGTTTACGTGTTGCACCACAGTGTGGTTAAAGCATGGACTTTGTCTACTCTACAATGACTGCCTTGACTGAGGAGTAAGTTTACGAATTGTTGATTTATGCCTTTTTCACAATTTACTTCTAGAAAGTAGTGAGATATGGACATTTTCTTGGAGACTGAAAACTGAATGGGTCTCAGTGCTACACAACGTTTGCACTCGCTGGCAAACTTCAGCAGAGATTCATTTTGTCCCAGAATTACTGTCACTAGCCTAGTTTTTCCTTCCTTTTTGCTATCTGTACAAATGAAGTCTTTTCTGATGGTGTATTGCTTGTAACTTCCTGTCGCCGATCGGACGGAAGTGATCAATCTTTATTAACATACGGGTTCCTGTACAAATGCCATGATATTGTCTTTAGTTTCAAGTTGGCAGAAATTATGGACAGTGACTAGCAGTTTAGTCTACGATGCGCTTCTCGTTGGATTTGGGATTCATCAGCTGGATGTGCCTGCCTCCCAGTAAGTGTTGTTCCCACTAAGACTCGAGCCAAGAAAGAGTCTTAAATAGGAAGAAATGTGCATCCTAGACTCCCCTGCTAGCCACTACCCACCACTACTACCCAGCTGGAGTCTATTCTACTCAAAGAATGGTTATTTTTCTTGGGTTCTTCAATCTGATACAAAGATACTGATTACTACATCCACCACAATAAGGAGGATCATAAATGGTAATCACTGCTGCAAATTTATTAACTCTACGTTTAACTACTATCTATCTGCTAAACTTCATGTAATCTTCAGTTCTGTAAGTAGGTACCAATCAAACTTCAGCATTATAAAGGATCTGAATCAGTTACGGTAGCGAAAATAATCCTAACGAATATTAACCGTCAACTTAAAAAGTGGATACAGATTTACAAAACATGAATATTTTTTCACTAAAACTCACGCTTACTGTTCCGTTTACATCAAAAGTTTAGATAGGAAAAATTGTAATTGAAAATCGAAACTTAAATGCCCCAAGCTTGATATACCAAAAGTTATATATGTGAGTGGGTGAACACTTGAACGATCACCTTCAGATTCTACCCCTTGATGGTAGTTCAGTTCCTCGGTAAATGGAAAATACGACACGAAAACAGGTGTATTGTAAACACCAAAATTTGTATGAAAATACAACGGTATATTATGTATATTTACAATGATCTTAAGTATTTCTAAGCCTTTGTAGAAGATCACAACTTATTGATTATAGCCTTTTCAACCAATCTGATGTTTACATGTTGGTTCATGTGTTTTTTCTCAAAATTTTTGAAGCAAAACGATTGGTTGCAAAAGGCTTCAAAAATTTAGAACTTCTTATGAAGTTCATGGCAATCTTATTTATCACTATAACAAGTAAATATGAAAGTTCACTGAACAATAAGTTGATACTTGTTGGAGGGATTTAACTTTAAGATAGTTGAGAAGAGCTTCTCGCTATAATAGTCTTCCAGTTTACCGAATAGAATCTTTGTTTTCAGTTTTATCACGTTTTTCGTTGAGATAACAATTCCGATTACCTAGAAACCTGCAAAAATGAAACCACAATGTGTGGAAATTCTGACGGAAGCTTTTCCATAACTTAAACTGTACGAAAAGAAGCAAACAGTTGTAATCAGTTATATATTTGTCTGGTGATGGATAGAAATGGTATCCAGTATGATCGTTTCTTACTACTTGGTACTCGTCAGCTGGATGTTCTTTAGTGAGTGACGTCATTCCCTTCTCTAAAAATGCCAAAGGGGTGTCCAATGGACCATTTAGTTACAGTGGGCACTTCTAGGGTAACGGGTATTATTATTGTTATTTGTCCCTTGGGTTACTAGCGGAACATAGGGATTCAGTAGCATGTCTCCATTTCACTCTGTTCTCTATAGTCTGGCTCCACCTGGCTCCATGACTGCCCAAAAGCCTTCATTTCTTTTTCACACGATCTTCTGCACCTCACCCTCGGACGTCCAGTAGTCTGCGTCTCCACTTTCTTCACATTGAAATGAAGTCGATCTGATTTTCAGTGTATCCATGTGGGGAAATCCATGTCGCTTTGTCAATATCTTTGCGTTTGTACACACTGCCTTCAGTCACCAAATTTTTGAATGCACAGAAATCTGCAAACAGTTCTCCGTTCTCGTTCATCATTTAACCGAGCGCTTCTCGACCCATGATAAGTTCTTTTCCTTTATTGTCTGTTCCCAGTTTGGCATTGATGTCGCCTATTATAATTTTTATGTCGCCAACTGGGGTGGAGTCTTACCCAGTACTGATTGCAGTTATCTGTAGTTATTATTATTTTTTGATAGTTGTAATTTCTCAGTGGGAACTGACTGATTAGACAGGAGCACATATACACCTGACTTATTCGAATAAAAGTTGAGATGGTTGTTCAGACCGTTTATTTCAAACAAAGTTATTGCGAATCATCTGAAAGATTTATACTGACGAAATATAAATGAAGCATCCTAGAATGGAAACAAACATATCTAGCTAGTCAGAAATGACATAAAATTGCACAGTATAACTACTCATCTTTTTTGACATTAAACTGATGATTCTGGATAAAATACTACTCAAATATTGTTTGTAAGTAGCCTCAAGTCAGAAGGTACAAAAGCTTATAACCAGAAAGTAGTTAAAGTCTCAAATTAATCTAGTGGACATTTAGAAACAGCTATTCACTTTGTATACACAGTTATATTTCTGTTTTCCATTCGTGTAGTGAAATTTAACAAAAGAAATACTCAATAGTATCCTTTGAATGAAATAAGATTATGTAAAAGTTAAAACAATAACGAACAATTTATTTTTCGGTCAGTCCGGAAATAATCAAGTGGGAAGTTAAGTAATCCACTGAATTTGTTCAAGGCTGTTACATACATATCCTATTCTCAAGTGGGCATTCAAAAATTTCCTTTGACTTTTTAAAAATAGAATCATAAGTAGACTATTCTAATTTGTGGGGGCATTGGATCGATTCTGTTAATTATGATTACTCATAATACTCTGCTCTTGAGGGATAGAATATGATTTCTATTGAAACAGAATATGTTACTTGATTCAGAAATGATGAGTGGGCTTAAATATCACTCTGCTAATCAATGAAATGACCATTTAGTCTACAGGAACAAGTACTACATAGGAAGCAGAAATAACTTAAAGGTAAATGATAATACTGAAACTGCTAGAGTGTACAGTAAGAATGACAAAATTTTCATAAGAAACCGTAAGTTCCTGAAACCTATTACAATCAATCGTTTTGTTCTGAGGTTTCGGAAGGAAGCATGTGGAACCACGTGTGAATATCAGATTGGTTGAAGGGATGATAAGTCAATACAATTCAAATCTGCAACGACCTGGAAATGGTCAAGGCCATTGCAGATATATATATATATATATATATATATATATATATATATAACCTTTTATTTTGTATATATATGTTTGATGCTGCGATACACCTGTTTTATTACCGCTTTCCCATTTATCGAGAAGAGTAAGCGACCATCAAGGGGTGGGACCTGAGGGTTATTGTTTAAGCGTCTGCATATATAACTTACATTGTGCCACCTAGTCACTACAAGAGTATAACATGTGATAACAAAGTCATAACAAGTGGTGACTGCAGTTTCAAAAGAAACATGACAGAGAAGAAATTAAAACATTTGTAGTCTCACGTCTTTGACTGATGATGACTGAGTCGGTCAGTTACTGTTTGAAGATCGACTACTGTATAAAAACCTTATATATTACCACTAATTTCAATTTGACATAAAGGACGAATAGTGGTTACTCATCGGAAGGCGGATACATCCAGCTGAACAGTTGAAAGTAGATAAAATCTTGAGTCCTAGACTTCACTACAATTCAATACCTATCACTTTCAAATGGTCTAGAAAAAGACACTTCCACGAATTGTGTCGACAAGAAAAGCATTGACCAGAAACATACAGTTGCCGAAATATTTTGATTCAACAGTTACTCAGGAGATTTCTGTTTGCCTATGAATTATTACACGGAAACCGGAATCATTCATCTATTAACACAGGCAGAAAGTTAATAAAAGTACTGTACAACTGTACATTAATTGATTTTGTTTCATAAAATTTCTCATATTGTTGACGAATGTGTCGGTGAATGGGATGTGGTATATAAAAGGCTATGGAAGTACAATATTTATCCCTTGGACTAACAAACTAAAATTCCACCAAACAATGTTGCGTATCTAATCGTGAGATGTTAACCATTTAAACTACTTGAGATAGCAGTGGTTTGGCAGACTTTCAGTATTTATACTGGGTGCTAATTGAAGGTGAAATGAAAATTTGAACCGCGGACAGATTCGAACCAGCGACCACCGGGTTTACGGTCTGGTGCTCTACCAACTCACCTACCAGGTTCAACTGCTGACCAGATTTTTATTTCACTTTATTTATCAACGGTTTAGACCGAAGTGAAATAGAAAGTTGGTCAACAGTCGGGCCTCATAGCTCAATTGGTAAATCATCGAGCCGGAAACCCAGTGGTCTCTGGTTCGAATCCCACCGCGCTCCACATTTTTATTTCACCTTCAATCATCACTCAGTATGAATACATGAAGTGATAGGCAAATTTTCATTTTTCATAAATTTCGTCGTGTTTAACACTGGTGTTACCAATCATTTATTATAGATGAGGTTTGTAGGAATTTTTTTGATTTCAAGTCGGCATTCATCATGAACTGATATCATTTGGAGGATCGTGAAAAATCTTGGAGCCCTTGGACAGCTGGAAACCTTCAGATTCCGTGACGGGCGAGCTGGAATTGAGGTATTAAATCAGGACACAACGGTCTACTTTTTCCAACTGATATCAGTTCATAATGAGTAACAACTTGAAAAATTAATGTTTTTGGATTTACTAGACATATTCTTTTGCATTATTAAGCATACTGATACCAACTTGAGGAACACCGTACTGTTCTGTATTCCACATGATGACTAATTTAGGAAATACCAATCTTTCGAATTAGTAGTATCGATTGCTTAAATATCTGAAGCTAAACAGAATAATCAAAGTGAACGGTTTGTTTACAGATGAGTGAAGAATATACAGTTCTTTAAATGAGCCTCCGTCGTTCTTTAAGTCACTTTTACCGGACCCACTGAACAGGGAATTATTTATAGGAGAACGTTTCAAACACTTTTTATGGTCGCAACAGTTTGAAGATATAAGCCTAGGTTTTAACCTGAATAACTAAAATATCTTGCTTGAAGTTAGTAAACCTGGTTCTTTCCACATCATTATCCAAGACACAGCTCATAATAATTCCCTAAAATGTTCATTTACGCCTTTTTGACTTTATACAGTTGAACGCTTTTTAGTAAAGCCTTTTATGGGTCAAGAATACAAGCTGTCTGATTAGATTCATATATCTTTTTAGTTAGGCGAAGGTTTTACGCAAATAGATTTTCTTCCACAAAGATTTCCCTCTGGAAAGTTATACGAATTGACTTGAAAATACTCAGTTTCTAAATAAAAAGGCAAAGACATCAATATATTTAGTAAAATTACAATGATTAGTTAGTTGTAGACAGGTTAAAACTATAAAAATGAGGGATACATAAACAGTATTAAAATATTTGAAAGAATGAATGGTTGAATGTGGCAAAATAAGCGTGAATTGAAATCAAGAAGTGGAGGTGATATAACAGGAATGAAAAATTAGTCTCTACATTGAAAATTTGCAAAGAAATAAAGTGAAAAATGCCATATAACAAAAATATTTAGTTAGATTAAAGAGTTTGTAATACTACGAAGTGAATCAAGAAAGGGAATGCATTGATTAAGGTTAGACGTTTTCCTACTTCTTTCGGAAGATTATGGTATGAAATCAGGAATTGTCGATTGACCAGTGGCCATATGTTGTAAGATAAAACTTTTGATGTAACAGCACTCATCCACACTTAAGCCTATCAGAAGGTGTTAGCATCGGCTGTATCTGTTTAGGGTCTATACGCCTAACACCAAAAAAGCTATTTAACTGATATGTGCACCTTGATAGTTTAATCAACAATGATGTGATTTATAAAATTTTACTTTCATGTATATTTACAATCGCATGAGTGTAAATAATGTGTTATAACTAGTGAGAGGAATTACCTTAACTAAATAAGATACTAAACACAGTTTCCATAAGATGTTTATATTAACCGAACAATGACTGGGATACTTGTCACTTCGTTAGCTATTGGCATTCTTAATAATGAACAAAACTTAGGCATTTCAACTCGAGAGTATCAACCTTGAAACCGAGAGCTTTGTTTCCATCCGTCTACATTTCCATCCACAAATAAAAGTGATGCAGCACAAATTTTCTTTCAGTGTCATTCGTGTAGCCGCATTATTCAAATCATAGGGGCTCACTTTTGCATTAAATCTCTAAACCCATATAAACTGGGACTAATTATGAAAATAACAGTAATAAATGATAGGACTAACTTAATTTGAGGTTCATGTTTCAACGAATATGATGAGATGGACATTTCGGCCAGGTGTCGGCAAAGACGCATCAATTTTTAGTTAAACAGGGTAGGCTGGATTCACCTAACTGACTTCATTCAGTAGTGAATCTATTGGTTTCCAAGAAAACGTGAAAATAATGTCAGAGTATGATGACTAAAGCTGTAATAAGAACCCAGATTACAACTGGATTGGAACCAGAAGCATCCAAACTACTCGTACCAACGTAGCTATAATTTCTAACTCCCAACTACATTTTACTTCACTAGATCACTTCAACCACCAGCAGTTTTACCTACCTGTGATCCAAATGAGTGATTTCTAGTTATTTTTCCAGGGCTGTACCAGCTTTCCAGTCAGGTCTTTCCAACCCAACTGAAATCAACCCGAATTAGAAACAAAGACCAATAGACTGAGGGTTAATTTGACCATCCAAGATAATTATTCGCATTACAGCTGGGCAAAACTATTAAAGATAGGTGTGAAATCGAGACCTAGGTCGCGTAGCTTGGTTCTCGAGGCGCCAGGCAGTTAATCTGGAGGCCAGTCGACCGAATAATGGTCCCATCCAGGTTTTCATTCCGACTCCAATAGTCACTTTCAGAACAGTTTGTCAACCAAGAATATACCAGATAGTCTAACTAACAATAGAGGATTTATGCTGATATTTGTATGCATGATTATTCTTGAATCCTTACATAAATTAGTGAAGACATCTTGGCTGAAATTGGTTTATATTTTCCCTTTATTTCATCTGTAGGTAAAATATGTACAAGAAATTTCAAGCTTCACCAGAAAACTTAGTTTTATTTGGTCTTTCATCTGATTGTTTAGAAGTTTTGGAAGTAGTTACATTATGTTTAAGCTTAGAAATATTTTTGTTGAACATAATTGCATCCTATATTGCTCTTGTTGACTAGTAGAGGAATTCAGGCCCCGGGTTTTGTTCTGTTTGGGACTCAGTCTCCAGTGGCTTAGTGGATAACGCTCTGACGTTTGAAGCAATAGGTACTAAGTTAGAGCCTCAGTAGAAATGAAATCGCTCACTTAGCTGCAGGTACATCTAGCTGACGGGTCCCAAATAGGACGAAACATGCGTTCCGGATTCCTTTGCTAGTTATCATGATCAATAACATAACATCACGAATATCCGGCGGTTTCGAGTCATTCGTGTAGGAGCTTATCTTTCAACAAAGATTGAGCAAATTGCAAGTATCATAACAACAAGATAATTCCATGCTTTCCCTTATTTTCAGCAAGCATAATGCTCCATTCGTTCATTATTCTCTATCTCTGTCTTAGAAGGTATGAAGAACGTAACACTGAGAAAAGTTTAAACTTGGTTGGTTACTTCCTTCAACGGGCAATCCCCTAGTTTTAAATATAGATGAAATGCCACTTTAAGAGAATTATGCAACGAGTATATGATAAGGGTACTCAGTAACTAATACATTATTCATATGATAGTGGAATAGGTGAGCAATCTTCGACTGGTGATAAAGATTTTTTTGTATTTTCTCGTTTTATTTAGACATTCACTGTAAACGGCGAAGTTAAATAAATGTTTTCTGCGGATGGTCTTTATTCCACCTGGTTTCATTCAGTTGATTCCATATCCGAAGTACACTTAATCTCCACTTTCAGTCATACCGTGAATACTGTCAGCTAGTCATATTCATGGGGTAATTTCTCTTGAAAATAATATTTCATTTGTTTGAATCATACTGAAGGGTGAAAAGTGCTTCAGGACTTCGTAATTTCTTCCTTATACTGAATAGTTTGTTAATTATTTGAAGGCAATCCGGTCAGGAGCCTTGTTTAACCCAGCTTTCGTGTTTGTTGGCACTCGTGAGCAAGGCTTATCTGCAAACTCGACAGAAGTGATGTGCCCTCTGAAACCCGAACCTGAGCAGTCCAGTGTTTTAGTGAGCGAAGTTACCACTGGACTACCAGGTAGCGACTGACTTCGTATATGACTGGATTAGATACATTGTTTGGTCATCGAAAAGCTATTGACCAACTAATATTCATCAATAGTGCACCGTGGTGGTGAACCTCTCAGTTCGGTGACCCCATTGCAAAATAATCCATGGAATTTGATCGGGCTTCAGGAATAGACAACATGAAATCGGTTTTTCCCCAGTAATTAATCAATGTTTTGAATGCTTTATTAGGAAGTAACTTCAATGAATAGTCATACATACTCAATTTTGAATTCTTACTTTTCTTTTTCACTTTACAGACGTAAAAATAATGATTTGCATGATGAAGAAAACTTGAAAGCGACACAGGAGAATAGATTTCAGTCGACTTTAGAATAGAATGTCTATATTATTTTCCGTTTATACATAATGAAGACTATGCTAAAGTTTTTATTGGAAAATATTTCAATATATTTTGTACTCCTGTTCATTTTACACAAAGGTGAAATGAAACGAACTAGTAATTCTACATCAGATCGTTTAATTAGATCTACATCTGGTTCAGTGATGAATTTCAATGGTCTACCAATAACACGATTGTATGCAAACATACTAGAAGAAGTAACACCTGGTAGCCTTGTCGTAGACTTAAATAAACATCCTAAAGTGAATACATTCTTAATCGATCAAAATGGATTCCCTATGTCCAACACTGATGCGTATCGATATAGACTATTGAATGCATTCGATGGCTACTTATTTCGTGTGGGATCAAAAACTGGAAAGGTTACTGTTGCCACCCGACTGGATCGAGAAGCATTATGTGCAAGTCTAAAGACTAAATTTTGTTGTAATGCACGATCAGGTAGTATACCAGCATCAGTTTTAGGTGAGTCTGATTGGAAAGCTAAATCGACAGATTTCAATCCAAGTCAACAATGCTATTTAGTAGCACATATCAGTGTACAGTCAGATAACGAGGTAAATCAGAATGCAGTAAATTTTCTCACCTCATCTCAACAAGATAAAACAAATCGGGCAGCTTTAATCTACCTCTATGTACATTTAGAAGATATTAACGATCATACTCCTCAGTTTCCTGTACATTCAGTTGATTTGAATGTTATGGAAGATACACTGATTGGTAGTATTCTGCATTACTTCCGAATATCTGATCCTGATATGGGTTCAAACTCATTGGATACAATCGACTTGAATATCAGTCCACTACCAAACTTACCAACAGATCAAAAAACAAAAACTCAACAAACCAATATTTTGATACCTGACTTACTGAGTAAACCATTTGAAGTGACAATGAATAGAGATGGTGCAAGTTTCATTCTAAAAAGTCAACTGGATCGTGAAATCGTACCAGCATATGATATTACACTAACAGCTGTAGATGGAAATAAACAAAATCCACGTTCAAGTCAAATTAATTTTCGTGTACATGTGACTGATGTCAACGATAATCCACCAAAATGGTTGAAACAGAAATCATCAACTGATTTACAAAGTTTAAACTATGAACAAGAAACGATTCTAGAAATGGATAGTGACTATCCAAAATTTTTTGTATCTGTACCAGAAGATACACAGGTTGGTGCATTAATATTTTGGCTTCAAGCACGTGATGCTGATGTCGGTGAAAATTCCCGTCTTCAGTATTTGATTGATACAAGTGCTCCCGGAGGATTAATTGGTGCTGATTACTTATCAGTTCAACCGAATACGGGTGAAGTACGACTTAGAACACAATTAGACTATGAAACTGTTTCAATGCAGACAACTGGTCCTGAAATAGATGTCCCAGTTGTTGTACATGACAATCCACGAAATGGACGTCAGTTGTCTGCC
Source organism: Heterobilharzia americana (assembly GCA_944470555.2). Classification (NCBI taxonomy): domain Eukaryota; kingdom Metazoa; phylum Platyhelminthes; class Trematoda; order Strigeidida; family Schistosomatidae; genus Heterobilharzia; species Heterobilharzia americana. The sequence goes on from OX104128.1 coordinate 50,189,762, forward strand.
CGAGCTATGCTTGTCATCAGAGTTCTAGATGTAAATGATGTACATCCTAGCATTGTTGCAACCCCACTGGCACCCATAATCTCAAATGGGAACTTTTATCCAAATGCTGTTGGAAATAATCATGTAGCATCTGCTTTCGGAATATGGGAAAATCAACCACCTGGTCAACCAGTGGCCAGTATTCATGTCAGTGATCCAGATACTGGTGACGGAGGAGTAGTAGCATGTACAATAACTAATGAGTATTTTCGTTTAGCACCTGAGTCGTCTTCCACTAGATCACATTATGAAACGTTGTATGATAACAGTAACAACTTGGATACAATGAAGTCTGAATACAATGTCCCAAAAGTGATTGAAGCGCTATCTGGATCCGCCACCTACCAACTTATATCTGCCCAACGTTTAGATAGAGAAGTGATAGCTAGACACCAAGTCTTACTTACTTGCCGAGATCATGATGCAGTTAGACCATTAGTATTCACATATCGTTTAGATATTGAGGTGATGGATGAAAACGACAATCCACCGATAATATCATCACCTAAATTGATATTGACATGCCCAGAAAACGCATCGCCTGGAAGAGTGATTGGTCGACTGAATGTTACGGATGCTGATATCGGTGAAAATGCACGATTACGTTTTTGGATTGATGAAGCTGATGTGAACTGGGTGAATATACAATCGAATACTGGTGAAATTCGAATTAATACTGTATTCGACAGAGAACTGGAGCCTGAACGTACATTCTTTGTCTATGTATCTGATTCCGGTGCTAATGCGCAGACAGCTTCAGCAGAGGTTAAAATTGAAATCCTTGACGAAAATGATCATACACCACACTTTACAGATTTATATTTCTTCACCATACCAGAAAATAGTCCACCTGATACAGAAGTTGGCCAGATTCATGCCGTTGACGAAGACAGTGGGGATAATGGAAAGGTAAGTATCGTTTCTTGCTTTAAAAAATTTGTTAACACAATATACCTTCAGTGAATTGTTTTTCGTGAACTTCACTTAGAACATTGTTCTGGGTTTTTTTTCTTATACTAAATTCTATGACGTAAAAAATGAGACTAATTGGACCTTAAATCACTTGATCAAAATTATTTCAGACACTAGATACCTTGATAGCAAACTACACACTTATAGGCGAAAGACTTAATTACTTAAATGCCAACGTCAGACTTTAAAAACGTAATTTATGACTTTTATTGTATCTAGTTTAAAGATAACTCACTCACTCATTCACTTACTAACTTACTCACTCACTCACCCACTCACTTACTTACTCACTCTTCAATATCTTGCATATCCTACCAACTAACTGACTGAAGTAGATTGCTAAACTACCTGTCAGTATCTCATGTACTACTTATCTCATATCTTTTGTCACGGTCCTGTTACTTGACGTTGAATATGCATACTTTCCCAGTGTGTGTTCCTTATTACTCACTATTTTCTTATAAACAACTTTCAGAGCTGTAAAGGTGAATTAATTTGGTGTGAACTGATTATTTGAGGAAATGCGAAAACCTCATCGATGAAAGTTACCTACCGTATGTAGCTGACTAACAGATCTACCAAATATATCAACACAGAATCCCTTACAAAAATTCGTCGGTATAGGATCCCAGTTTAATAAACATTGCAGAGAAGTACCACTTGAAAGGATGTAAACGATGAGAAATTAACTACTAGATTGAGGCTATGAAAAATTATTTATTGTTTAGAGCAGGCTAAAAAAAATTCATCTCAGCAACTGATGTCAACTGATATCTGTGTATTTACGGCAAAACTACCAATTTCTACTGCCTTATGGACCATAACTAGAGAGTGTATCGTTTTCATTGTGTCATCTGTGTATACATAAGTTTCCTGCTTTTGACTGACTATTGCAAAAGTTTCCTCTACTTATATTTACTTATATCGACATTATACATCATTTATTATTTATTGGTACTTGTAATTTGCCATTTTTATACTGATGAAGTCTCCTAGTGGTGGTGAAATGCCCAGTAACAAGCCTGCAAACTCGGAGAAAACCAAACATTTGTCAAACCAATACTACTTTTGTAGTCTTAACCCATATTTGGTATACATGCAGAATTAGATCTTCCATCTGATCTGTTCTGCTCAGACTGCGTTATTGTCTATACTATATCCTTACGGTCTGTGGTCGATATTGCAACACACTACTACATTACACAATTAAACTTCTTTACTACATATCTTAATTGAATGTAAAATGCTGAAATCCAGAAAATTGTATCAGCTGATCTATACAAGACATGTGTTTTGTAAACTGTCAAACTTCAAAATTCTATTTAAAAAACTAGTAAAACTTCGCACAAAACGTGTGAATTGCTGGAACGAATTTGTAGTCATTAGTGTGTAGGTTGTGTGATCGAATGGTATATTTACAACGTAAGTAACACGTGTCACACAAAATTACCAGACATTAGTAGTGTGATCTTCAGAAACTGAAAATAAATCTTTACTCTGAAATACAGTTTACGCATATACCACTATTTAATAGTTATTTTTAGTTTGAAGATAGTTTACCCTAAGATTTGACATTGTGTAGGTAACAAGTAGAAACCACTGAATATTGAACAAATGATCTGATCTCGTTAAAAATTCTACGATGGTACACACAGTCTTTACTTCATAAAGGATTGAAAAGTGAAATAAAGAGGCATTTCGACTAGCATATTATCTTTCAGCCAATGAATTGAATGATAATCACTCACATTTTTCAAAGCTCCAGTTAATTCTCGACAAAGCGTGACTATCAACACGATCCTTGATTGTCTATCATCTTCAAAGAGTTAGGGAAGAGTCGAAATTTACAATCTGGTTGGCAGATTAAATGAAAAGAAATGTTTGTCATAAACAGTATGTCTCAGATACTTAAAAAGATTTGATTAGACATCGGGGAATAAGGCTTCCCTCATTTAGGCTTAGGCTATATTGGCAAACACTTGATAACAGTCATCATTGGAAAGTGAAAATGAACAGGTTGTTTACTGATCATACCTACTAACCAAAGTTATTATCTCCTGCTTGTGGATAGCTCAGAGTAACAAGAATTTATGGGGAATCACGACCCGAATAGCATAGTTGTAAAGCGGATTCGAATCCCAAGCGGGATATCATTTCCATCGGGGTTTCAGATACACCTTGCTGATGAGTGCCAGCAAGCACGAAACCTAGGTCAAGGGCTTCCTCCTGATTGCCTTCGTCCAACTAAGAAGCAGCTCTGCTTGATGGTTTTATTCACAAAGTTGTACAATGAGAAATATAAAAAATTTCTAGTGAGGCATCTATGACATTCTTATCGTCAGCTAGTCAAGGGTGCTGAGGATATTATAAGTTTAACAAAATATGACACAAATTGTAAGAGGATTATTAGATTTAAATATGAATTAGTGTACTACCATGCAACATGCAGAATATCAAATGTAGTCAGAACAATATTATGTCAAGGGAATATATGAAGTTGACTTTTAAAAAGGCTTGACATTGAGATTAAGCGAGAAGAAAGAGTTAAACGAGTTTATTTCGGATGAAAAGGTCTTGATTACATTGATTATTCCCTAGAGAGTAGCTAGTTTTGTATCATCCAGTCCAATGTGCTGACCAAATTCTGTCCATCGTTTTGTAATGCATTCATCATGCCAGGAGAATCGGCATCACGATTCACTTACATTTATGTTAAGTGGTTGAATGTAATTGGTAAGAAGCCCTGATTCACCTGGGTTTCATGCTTGTTTGCATTCATGAGCAGGACATATCTGCAACCTCCATGAAACTGATATCCTCACAGGGATTCAAATCCGTACTGCCCAGTTTTACAGTCAGCATAGTTGTGCTGCTCTATTAAAAGGAACATGAATTCCCTTGAGGTTGCAGATATGCCTCGCTGACTAGTTCTAAGAAGATAGAAACCTAGATCCACAGCTTCCTGTCAGTTGCTTTAAACCATCTGGCAAGGTAGTGACATAGGGCATGCTGGATATCTCTTCATACTTCATGAATAACTATGAATGAAGCGTCACTCCAACTGGAATAGTGGATGATGGTAATGTTTGTTTATTTATAGCGTCCTTTTTAGATCCACTATTATTCTTGTACATTCTTGTTGGGTGATGTTCTTGCACTCTTTGAAATAAAACTCTTATGATAAATAACTTGATCCACAAGAGTTGACTAACTAATATCCGCATGTATAGGTGATCTGGTATGATAGTTTATACTTTGGGTTATTACAGAATACGCCATTATAGGAGACTAATCTCAATATCAGTTGGAAAAGCATTCGTTGAAGAAACTTTGATATCACTAACTACCCTTTTTTTAAAGTCTCAATTCACACAGAGCATCTTTTCTTAAATGCCAACGGCGAAAGTTATCACTTTTTATTATGTTTCTTACAGCTTATAGACAGCCAGTTGTAAAAACTTAGACGATTAAACCACATAAGAAATTAATCTTATATATGTTGATTAACCTTCAGTAACCTAAAGGGTTTTGATTATCTTATGATGAGAATGACACTGTGACTATGTTCAAAAAACAACTGCAATTATGAAGCCAACTACAGATAATCACCAAAAGATCGTATACATCTGTGATCACACAGTTTTAAGAATGAAGCAACCAAAAGGAGTCTCTTCACTGAATTATTCGTTATTCTCCCTGGCCGCTTTCTAAATACTTAAAGAAGAAAAACAGTTTGAACTAAGACGGAAATGAATTCCATTGGTGAATAACTTTACGCTAAGAATATGAAATATGATACAGTGGTGATATTTATAAAACTTGCACTAATTCAGTATTCTGTTGCTTTACATACTGACTTAAATTTAAAGTAGTGAAGAACAGATTCTATGTAGACTTTCCAACAGTAAGTTGTAATCTACTTGATGGCTAGCAGTGGGGTCCAGAACACGCATTTCGTCCGATTTAGGACTCGTCAGCTAGATGTATCTGCACCCCAGTGATTGGTATTGTTCCCACCAAAATTTGGTCCCAGAAACCACTAGGCCACTGGGGGTACGAGAGCCACATCCTGTGCAACGGGTATGAAAAGTTGCTTGATACTTTTCGCCTTCATTTCAACAGTAAATTGATTATTACAAACAATGGATATCCCAGTTATATAGACTTAGCGCAGTGTTATAGCTTGACATGTGTTAAAACAAAGCAACTGTCTAATAATTCCTGACTTTCTGTGATTCTTTCATTGAAAACGATAAGTGATGAAGTGGATATTTATCTTGTTTTTTCAACTTTAAATCCATTTTTTCAATGTTGTATTCAACCAACAGATGTTAACCCTTAGGCATTGTACACACTGTTAGGAATGCATTTTCAAATAAATTAAATAACCATTTTTCAAGGAATACTGATATTCACCATCTATCTGACCACTTAACTTTCTGTCAATAAATTATTGTAAATACCAATTATTTGTTTGTTTTTTGTTGATCCCGTCTACTTTATACTGTAAATAATAAGTTTCCATGGTGAAAAATGGAAGAATAATCCATCCACTCTCACCTATTTATTCTTGAGATAGGATTCAACAATAGAAAGATCTGTATTAAGTTGACAATTCCATAACCAAAATTAGAATATTTTTTTCGAATTAAGAGTAGTTGTTATCGGGAACAAAAATGATCTGAAGTTTATGCTAACTAATGATGTTATCATCTAAACTGATAATGAAAGCTTCATAATTAAACCATCAAGCTGAGAGAACACAAAACCATCAAAAAGTTTAATCTGTTTTTAGAAGGTTTCGTTACTCTGAAATAATCATATTGTACCGTAATCTATATGTAAATCATAGCTTCTGTTCAAAGAAGTTTCAAAACACTGTTTTAACATGTTCTTATACTCAGTTTCATTTGAATTAAATGCTTTCTGTGATGATTAACAGATACCTAGGAGCGAACCATGAAGATTTAGGAACGCATAAAAGAATATCATGTAACTTCGAAAAATGATCCTAAAAAAATTCCCTTTAATATCAGTGGGTTAGAAAACGTTACATGACAAGATCTTAAACCCATCAGTGTAGTTTAAAAAATCACTACAGTTAGGTCTGCTATTAATCAGGAGAAGTGTTGAAGCCAATCTAATCAATATATATTACGTTGTCATTCAAGTAAAAAACTGTTGCATATATGACTCGAATCCTGACGGGAGCTAGATTTTTATTTCATCTTCAATCATCTCCCAGTCTCAAGTAATACGCAGCAATTCTTAGACCTTCATAGTGATGAATAGTTTGAAACTCTGGATGGGTAACGTGCATGCTTACGAAGAATGAACAGTCGGGTAGAACTCTCAGTGATTGAAGTACAATCAGGATTTGGTCAGTAGTCGGGTTTCGTGGCTCACTTGCTAGAGTATTTGGTCAGTAACCTAGAGGTTGCTTGTTTGAATACATCATCCAATATCACTAGTACGAATCTGGAGAACCACAGTTATCTCAGATAGTCACAATCTTACCATGTATATGTTCAACATTATCAAAAGTTTATCTGTAAACTATAACTTTTCGATTAATAAGCATGTTATAGCTTTATATATAAGAGTATAATTTATCTAATAGTGAGACTATGTCTTCTATATCATCTTGTCTGGGTAAAAATGAGACAATGTATTATCCACGAAAATCTTTTAAGTTATATCCGTAAATAGAAATCTTCAAAAAGTCAGAAAAATTGTTAGGATTCATATTTTCATTACTTTTATTAATTATTGTAGCTAGGTGACAAAATGACGCGTTGACTGTCACGATTTCTAAAATCATCTGACATCAATAAACAGTTGACACCATATATGAAGATTTATTTTACTAATAAAAGTAATTACACTGATTTATGTACCCAGAATTATTGAATATTGAGCTTTAAAAGGGGTTTTTCCTAAGTTAGTCTTTAGGATCATTAAGCCGTATATAGAAAGTCTTTAGCAGGAGTTGTCCTGATTGGAGAAACTGGTTGTGTACAAAGTATATCACCAGCTGTTGGAAACTTCAAGTATTTCATCATACAGAAGAGAAGTTATTACTCACGAGTGGTGCAGAAGTTGATTAAATCTTCGCTCTCATAACAAAATATGACTACTCGCTATGAAAATGTGATATAATACCGTTTCTGAATGCCACAAAGTACTGGTGTTATTAACGGGCCAACTCTACTCCAATATTCAGTGACAATGTCAGCTTCATTTTCGAATAAACCACCCACAAGTGTGGATAAGAGATGAAAGCTTTGATCAAAATTATAAACAGTGTTTCTAGAATTTTCTTGCAGTGAATTTGTAAACAACTAACTACCAAGATAGCAATCTGAATAAATCTGATTGCTAGTAAATCAACTTTTTAGAAAATAACTTTATTTAACAACTCACTTTCAGACAAAATTCCTACCTCGGAAAATGCGGATACAGTCATGGTGGTGTAACCGGCTAACACGATGAATGATATCGTCATTCCAGTCAAGCGTAGACCACATCCCCGGAAGCTATCTGTTTCTGCTGACTACTTATAAAAAGAAGAACAGTTGTTCATTAATCCCTAATGTTCAGCGTCAGCCTCATTAACTTCTTCTAGTCAAGAGAATCTTCATCTACACAGGCTTCTCTAATAAAGTACACAGCAATGAATAGTAATCGATAGTTGCAGTGTACCATGACTATGTATTCTGACTTAAAAGTCGAAGGAATCTAAGACGTGCGCTTTATCCTATTTTAGACTCATCAGGTGGATTTACCTGCATCCCGGTGGGTGATGTTGTTCCCACGAAGACTCAAACTCGCGACCGACTGCTTCAAACGCTGGAGCGTTATCCACTAGACCGCCGACTCATGATGATCACTTCTTGTGCAACAGATGTAGTTTTAATGCTATGGCTTGTATTATCCCGTCGTTAAGTGAACTGAATTGATCGCTCTGTATTGGCGTTTGGGCTGGTGTGCAGATGCCTTGATATTACCTGTGTGTCAGTTCTATATTATTGATGGATAGGGTAAGAGTGGAATCCATGACGCGTATTTCGTCTTATTTGACTTCACAGTTGACAGTTAGGGTGTATAATTAATCATCAATCAATTTACTGAAAATTATTATGTGAAAAAACCTTCAAAGTGATGATGACTGACCGTTTTACACTTTAATTTTCAATTTTCTCCAACTATGAATATTCACATTTACAGTGATGGTAAATCATATTTGTAAAATACTTCTCCAGTCTGTGATGCAAAGTAGCAGAATTACTTCAATATGATTTAAAGCCGTTAGGAATGGAAATTTTTAAGGCTATCGGTTTCACAAATCATGTTTTTGTTTACTTACTTGAAGCAATTATCAGTCCATGATGAAAGAAATAAAATTCTCACAAACCTCAAAATAAATTACTTCATAGTGCTTATTAGTGGCACATTTCGACGTGAATATCATACAGTTGTAATGAGAAACCATAACCTGTGGGATTGCAAGTGAAGTGAATGTCAAATGAAAACCTTGGTAGTTAGTCGTGCTGTATTGCAGATTGACAGAAGTAGGGAAATGTAAATCATTAGACTCCGACTCAATGACTAACGCATTTACCACAAGACCTGAGCTCGATCTTTGGCGGGGTCGCAGGTACGTACTTCAGAACAATCCCACAATAGAAAGAAACAACTGTCTAATTCTCTTAGGTTTTCAATGCTTCTCTAACTGATGTCATTTCATGATGAACACTACTTTTATGTTTACAACAACAGGTGTATACTAATTTATATATATATTCAGTAGTAAAGTTGATATCCTGGTGACTGGTATTTATTTTTCTCGATTGGTACGATCATTGATAGTACAAACAAATCTCGAACATAAATTGTCTATATGAGTCATACACTAAACATTCAATCGCCTATTGAGTTTTGATATATTCTTGAGCCAGTTGGCGATAGAAAAAAGGGGTGTAGCATATAGAGAGAAAAAGACATATACATTGTGTGTGTGTATGGATGCGTATTTATCAGTCAACAATTATTGAAAATCCTTTATTCTACTGTCAATTAATAACAGCAAATATATGTTGACATCAGAAGTAGCATAAATTCACTCTATCATTATTATGTTTCGTTAACGTTTCTTCAAGCTTGATTGACTTGACTAAATGAGTGTAAATGATGAAAAGGCTTTGATAATCTTCTCCTCTCCTTCTTATTAATAATAATACTGGTGGATATCTTTTTATCCTACATTGATAATAGGTGCATGTCATGAAGCAGTAGACCGTAAGGAATGAAGTGTTATAAGCCTGTATTTGTATATATGTGTGCACAGAGAATGAAGGTACTCCGTGACATACATTAATATTGCTAATATATGCCTAATATTGATATGGTTGACCGGAGTCAAAAAAATACTTCCTACAATTTTACACATTATAAACAGTAATATTTTTACTTTTAGTACAGTGTATGCATATTAGAGTTTAGATATTATTAATAAAGTACGTATTTACCTATTTTATTTGTTTTGTATTCTTGAGAGGTACTACTTACATTGATTGGTGGCTTGAGGGTAACAGCCCTCACTTTGTCTAGTCCATTGTGCTGATCTACAAAGGTATTGTGAAACAATTTTAAGGTTTCAAGACTCTTAGCATCATTAACCTACTCAATATACACGTGAACTAGTGACTGAATGATATCAAATACCATGTGTAATCCCTTAGGTTTGCTGAACGTTCGTTAGGCAGCAGTACAATATGGCAGCCAGGTTAAACCAAACACAATCAAGGCATACGGAACAGAATTTTAGATCTTGCAGTCTATTTAGTGGTTAGCAGTGTAATCCAGGATGCGCGTCAGCTAGCGTTTAAAGCGATGGATACTGGATTTTTGTTTCAGTGAGAACAACACCACTCACTGGGGTGCAGATACATTCAGCTGACAAGTCCCAAGTAGGACGAAACGCGCGTCCTAGATTCCACTGCTAGCTATCAAATGGACTACAATACAGTGAATATTCCAGCAGTATCGGGTAATTAGAGCAAACTGAAGGTGGAGAGGTCGCTGATGGTTAAAATTTGATAAATTAAGGAATATTAGTCATTGTAGGTAGGGGAAATGTATTCCATATTACATTTATTTGGTTTATTTACAACACACAGTGATCTAGTATTATTTACTTGGTGACGTTTCAAGCACAAATTATTGCTCATAATCATATCAATGTAATCAATTTCATCACAGTGCCCAAGTTTTACACCTATATTAAGGGGAAATCTATCTGATATAAGTCGCCATAGAAGGCAATTCAAGAAAAAATCCACCTTGTTCGAAACAAATTTAAGATTCTTCACTATTTTATGTCTTTATGGTGGAGGTGGTAAAGGAGGGTAATCAGGTAAGTAGCATAAAATTAGTCTACCTAGACGTCAATCATAAACACACTAGACAACCAGTTTGAAGCAAACAATGTTCTTCAAACAAGCAGACACACATACATCTAAACATACAAGAATCCACCTGAGCTGAAATTTGGACAAAATCATTGAAAGGTATATTTGAACAGCTTAGTAGCATATTATTAACTCTCAGTTGCATGGAATGTATGCTAAAGAAAATAAATCACAGATTTCATATACCGTCAATAATGACGATGTATACACTTTAGGAGGATTTGTTTACATTAAGTTCATATTATTTTGTCTCTCTGTTGAAATATGAATCATTCAGTATTGGAAAATACTTCTAGTCACTGCTTGTTGACTGGCCTAATCTGTGGATAAATAAACCTGAGTAATATAAGCCTAACAACAAAATATATTCACAGTAATAATTAATTATTGTAAGGCCATCTTTGTGTACTTATATCTTAAATTCCTGAGTAATTTAATTTCTGCCAGTAGCTAACTAACTGTGGAAAGTTAACTGATTGATGAGTGAACTGACTAAACATGTTGAAAATTTCATTCAGTTACTGAAAAATTCAAACAGTACTTGACAATAGTATTCAAGTGTTTGATAACCCTACCACTGGTTACTTAGGATGAAGGACACTAAATTTTAAATTTAAAGTGTAACTACTTAAATGTAATTCAGTAGTTTATTACATTACGATCTAAAATGTGTCAGAATAGCAGTTATCAACTGGTGACGAAAGTCACTTCGAAAACTTTCAGTTTGGGGGTTTGTGGGGATTTATTGATTGATTTCAGATTGGTATTTATCGTGTACTGACATCAGTCGGGGAAACACTGGGAACCTGATAGCACTGGACAGCTGTCTCGTCCCACTGTAGGACTCTTCAGCAGTGCTCACCCGTGACCCCACCCCAGCAGGGATCGATCACAGGAACTTCAGTTTCCATGGCCAGCATGCTTTGATTGAACTAATGGGTCAGAATCCAATGGCCCATATTTCCTACTTCTGTCAGTTCACCATATAGTACAACCCCCATCCACTGCCGTCGTTGAGTAACTGTCCTCACGTTCGACTTGGTTGGTCCCACCAGTCATGACTTCTGATTGGGACTTCAGGAATCACCTCTCGAAGCTAGTCCCCAATGGGCACTTGAATGATTCATTTTGGACTTTCGTAAGGATTTATTTTTTAGTAAAGTGGTGGCCATGAAACCTGAAGGCCCTGGATTGGGTTTCTCATGAGGCCACGAATGCACATTTCTGAGGAGTCCCATATTACGGCAAAATAGCTCCCCGGTGTTCCCAGACTTCTAATGTATCTTTAACTAACGTTGTTCCATGATAAATACCAACCTTCATACCAAACTATCAAACTTTATAAGTTCACTCACATTCAGAAGCTTAGTCATGCTAAAAAAAACGAATGCAGACAATAAGGAAGGTGCCCCCACAATATTTGTTGTACACAATACCCTAGGGAAGGTACCGGTTAGAGAATGATATGAATACAATCCTAATGTATTAGAGACATAGGTGGGATGAAAGTTGGATTATCATGTGGAAACTGATTTGACATATCCCAGAAAACATATTAGTTTTCGATTGATACACAAACACATTTAACGCTACGAATTTCTTTCTAATACCTATTGAATCTTAAGCATCAATGTTGCTTACCCATTGCATTTGGATCTGTAACGACCAGTGATGACAGGAACTATCTCCTCCATGGAATAGTCCAGGTGAGAATCAAGTTTCCATGCCACCTATTCACGACTACAATCAATATTCAAATGGTACCAATCTTGGCCCTTAATTTAAGCTTCTTTCAGTTCATAGGAAAGTGTGAAGGCTAGAGGATCAAAATGCACTATCAGATTATGGAGAAGTGTTATTTAATTACATTGTCAAAGTATATGAAATAACATTTTGCAGAACTTAGACAGTAATCTCTCCTGAAAGAGTCTTACAAGAGTGGAATGTCGACGGATAGCTTCATTTTTAACCACCTAGTACTGAACATAGAGTAGAAAATGATTAATTGTGCGATTGCACAATTTCGGTTCTATTCCTGTATGACAAACCTAGATACCCTATATTACTGTATTCACTAAAGAATTGATAATATCAAGGAGGAAGTTAATATACTGTCGAATGGCTACGGTAAATTCCATTAGTGCTATTTATGTTTATCTTCACTTAGTATTTGCTGTAGTATTAACAGAAGTAAAAGCAGGAAGGAGTAGCAGGAAAGTACGAAGAAGGAATGGAAAGGAAAGAGAAGAGAAGGTTACAATTTTATCCCTTCAAGTAATAAAGTCTTCAGCCTATGTTAACTGTGGATATTATGACTGCGCCGGGTAGAATTATATGTTGCCCAGAAATATGTTAGTTAGATGACCGCCTGGTCTGTGACGCATATCATAAATTAGTTCCATGTAAAGTTGATAAATTGTTTTGGAGTACAAAGAAACTGCATCAAAAGAGAGAATAGATTTATGCGAAACACATAAGATGTTGAATTCTGACCCAGTTTTTCAATAGTAAGGTGCTGGCCGCGGAACATGAAGGCCCTAAGTTCGGTCCCTAGCTAGGTGAGGTCATGGGTGAGTACTACTTGGAAGTCTCATACTAGGACGAAATAGATATCCAACGCTCCCAGATTCCCAGTGTTTCTCTGAGTTATGTCAGTCTATGATGAATACTAATCTGAAATAGATAAATAAATCCCCATGAACTTCAAAACTGAATAAACGACGTTTCATTCACCAATGTTTCCCATATTTTTTGTTTTAAAATGCAATGCGATTATTATTTATCAACTTCAAACGATAGGCATTATGGAAAAAAAGAATGATGTTTGTCTGTCACTTTCCAAGAAATAAATTTAGGTGGCAGAATCATTTTTCAGTAAAAGTTATGTTCAAATCTTCATCCATCTTCTCACTATTATCAATGTGTTCTGACGTTATTTTTTCCATGATAGTATACTACCAATGAAATCAAGGAGGAAGTGGGTTTCTTCAAGTTTCGTACTCATCCTCTCGACGTGCCTGCATGTCAGTGACTGATAGTGTCTTTGTCCAGACCTGAACTCAAAAGTCATTGCTTCAATTCCCAGAGTTTTTCACGCTTCCATAAGTAGTTCCAGATTGAAAATCTTGGCAGTATCACGCTAACCACAGAAAGATACTTGAAAGTCGACATTTCTCATAGTACAGATGGCCTACCTCATAAATCTGTTACATCATTCATTTTGGAATCGGATCTGCTAACTCAGAATTGGAGAATAATTTGTAAAATGTCTCATTATCTGCAATTTGTTGGCTTCAGGCTAACATAAATTATGCTTTTGAGTTAAATATGTTTGTGTACACCACAAATAACTGCCACGTCTCTCCTGTTTTTAGGTTACGAAAGAGTATGGTTGCTAAAATCTATTGACTGATGTGTACAATATTCAATTAATCACTAATTTCAGTGGGTTTCCAATTTTACTGTATTTCTACGTTTAAAATGCATGTGCGTAATAAAACCAGCTACTTGTCAGTCAGAAAACTAGCAAACACACACACGTACACACGCAAGTACTAATTCACACTGATCGATAACCACCTAGCTGTCTTAGTTGACGCTTTACTCAGTGTTTAAAACAAGAATATGGAATTATGTTAACATCAATCAATGAGAAGAATAATACTTTCCTTCGATGATCTCACGAGTTAGGATCAACTAAGTAGTCATTGAAAGTGAAAGGAAAGTCTGGGTCTTAGCAAGGCTCGAGCCAGCGACCTCCAGACTCTCAGCCTAGTGCTCTACCAACTCTACTACAAGATGCAGGAGTTGATCAGATTTTTATCTGACTTTAGTCGTCATACGGTTTTCCCTAACCCTTCATCGTATACAAACTGGTTCCCAGCAAGGACTTCTCATCTTAATCCTAATAAACCTGGAGTAGAGAGACACGGCGTCATACAGATTAGCAGTACCAATACAAATCTGAGAAACCACGGCTATCTCAAATAAGATATAATCTGGATACTGAAATGGCCTCAGAGCATGGAACACTGCTTTTATTCTATCTAAGTATTACTAAACAGGTTCAACAGGTCTCAGAGAATTCATACTCTCGACGAACTTCATAGTACGACAACATATCGGTTTTGTTTACCTTTTAATTTATAATAGCTACTTGAAATCTGTCCAAGATTAATATTTTCTTCAAAACATCTAACTAGTTCCTAAACCAGCATAAAATGTTAATGAGGTATTTTTGACTTCTGTATCACACTAGCCATGGTAACTTTGAGAAAATTCTTTACGAAACCATACCTTCTAACATTTCAAATGACCTTAGTGGCCACCCTCAAAAATTACTGAGATAACCATTCACTTTTTTTAATTTACGAAAAACTACCTTCCCAGTCAAAATACCATGATCTGCTGGGATGATCTTTAAATGAGCCTAATATTTCAGTGTTTAAGATTTGCAATAATAATAATAATGCACTAAATCGAGCATATTTTCCATTTCAAATAAACGTACATTTTTTGGATTGAGTTTGACATCTTAATCCATCTTAATTAGAGAAAGATGGATAAGAAACACTTTGTGACTGTTGTCGAACCCTACCTCTATTCATCCATCATTCAGAAAGCAACATGACATTTACTGTGAGATGAAAATAGAAATTTTTTTTTAAAACGCAACTGCCTATCGCGTATGTACCACTGAGATTTGCGTATGTTTAACTTCTTTGTGGATACGGTAGAGGAAAAGAATCTACGTGACTGATTGTCAATAAGAATTTTTGTAAACTCTTTAATGTGAAATAAAAACCGATGAAAGCACTCAAAATACGAAACTAGTGACTAGAATTTAGACGATCTGAAATAGTCTACGTTGGTTAACCAATGAATAAAAAGAATCAAATCAATGGATTACTGTCATTTAGCATGATATTCTACTAATTGAGATGTGGAATCAAAGTGCTAGCCAGCTCTTAATCGCACTTCGTTTGTCCAGTGTCTTGTCTTGCTGTCATGTGCATGAAAAATTTTTTAATGACCTCCTTACTTTAATGTGATAGCTGTATAGTTTCTTCTTCGGTTTATACTGAGATGACTAAAACTGCCCTGTGAAATTGGCCGATTATTTAATATTAAACTGCCCCACTACACACTTATCAGTTTATATTATGTATATCTGATTGTATTTGCACACTGTAACCAGTGATATTGGTGCCAAATTGAGTATGATGTTATCAGGTTAACCTCAAAACATGCATAAGAAAAGTAATTCAATTTTGAGGTTTATACGGATTTATTGATTTCAGGTTGATATTCACCATAGACTAACATCAGCTGGAGGAAGACAGGAAATTTCGGAGAACTGGAAAGTTGTTTCACCCTGGTACAGGACTCTTCAGCAGTGCGCACCCAAAGCCCCCGCTAGCTAGGGGCCAAACCTGGGACCTTCAGGTTCCACGGCCAGAATGTTACCATTGAAGCATTGGGTGCCTGACGGGGTCATGGGTGCGCGTTGCTGAGGAAACCCACACTTAGATGAAACAGCGGTCCAGTGCTCCCAGGTTCACCATGTTCTTCCAACTTGTGTCAGTCCATGATGAATACTCAACCTGAAAACAAAAGAACTAACTTGACATTCACACAAAGGTCAAAATACATTATGTATAGAGAAAATTATAGGTTCAAAAGACACAAGGAGTTAAGAATTTCTTCCTGACTGAAATTACTGTGCATATCAAAATAAAACCACCAGGTAGCGAATCAGTAAGATGACCTAAAACTTTTTCAGATGTGAAATATAGTGATGAAAAGCTATAAGTTGAGGTGAAACTTTTCATACAGATTTAGTTGTTTTGGTAGTAGATGCTGAGAGTCGTTCAGCAGAAAGACTTCAATACTAATTTAACCATTTTTCAAGCTTTTCATTTGAGTGGAAAACATTTAAGGGTTGAACTAGGTAGACATCAATAATCATAATACACACTGACAAGAATGTAAGACAGCCTAACTTATTTAGTTACTTGTAAATGAAATTTTATTTGAGAAAGAATTTTTCATGGTAGGGTTTAAAAGGATGCAGTTGTGTACATTTATGCAAAACGCTAATACTATACCTTCTATTAAGTATTAGTTGATAACGATTTGTAGCATAACACCGAGGGATTTCACAGTGTGAAAGTCAAGTCCATCGAGCAATTCACTTATATATATGTACACTCAGTGTAAAGCGTTGACAGTCAAATTTGAAAATAGGCATAAGATTAGTATGTGGAATTGGGTATGGAAAGTGAGCAAGCAATTGCTTAGTGGATAATATGTGAATCCATATTATTCAGATATGGAGAGGATTAAGTGTTAGGTGTCAGGACTGGGGATACTGCTTAATTGAGAAAAGTAAGTTGAGCGACATTAGATGTGGTATCTGACTAAAATTTCATGCTGATTTTGGTTTCTTTCAGTTAACTGATACAAGATTTCGAAGATATGTGTGTGTGTGAGATTGTCAGTTCCTGCTGAAAACGGCGTACCTAGATCCATAGCTGCCCCTGGGAATTATCCATGAACTGGTCTGCAGACAGCCCTAACTCGTCGGAATGGTTTTCAACTACTCACTTCAGTTAGTAGTACATACCGTGTATAAGATGACCTTAGTTTAACAGTGGTCAAACAGTAGTAGAGTGAAATTTGTACTACCTCAATATGGTATATATTTTAATGTTTTAGATAAGAAGTACAGACTGATATCTGAATGTACTTACCCATAGATTTTATACACATGAGCTAGCTTAGGAAGAGTTTGGTTTCATATTGTAGCATAGCATTCAGGTAGTTGATTACATATACATAGAGACACACTTATTGCAGCTCATTTTTAGACACTGTAGTGTTCACAACAACAAACAATAGAATTGTGGTAATTCGTATGAATGTTCTTTGAAGAGGTGTTGAACAAAATTTGTCTATTATTTTGCCCAGAACTCCCATCAATTATAATGGTTTGATATAGAAAGTCAACAGCAGTTAAAAAAGAGACCAAACAAAGTGAATAAGTTTCTATTGATGCATTTCGTTCACTAAAAGAATAGCTTTCAGAAACTGAACAAAAATGAGATGTGGAAAGCTGGATTTACCATTTTCTGTTGTCTTTTGTTGAAATTCTAACTCTTAATTCGACTTTAACATAAACATCAAATGAGTAAATCCATTTAATCTTGGAAGACTTTGTTGAAATTACTGTGGAATGCTAAGCGGCAAGATAGAGGATGAATGCCTAGAACTTTGTACATTCTCTTCTTAACTAAACCAATACGTATGGCAATAACTGACTCATTTATACCCTATTCCGTAAGGTTGGATGAATGAACATTTATAAATGAACAAAGTTAGTCATATATGCGGTATGTAATGGGTAATTAAAGTGCTGTTTTAAAACTACTGACTACACAAAATAGCTTTTCGCATTTATATGTTTGAAAGCATCTTCGAAACTTTGCATTGAGCAGTTTTTGGCTTTAAACCGATATTGATGGCTATCGCAGTAGAATTACATGGTTACTTTCCCCTCAATAAGGTGGTCCCCAGTAATTATCGTCCAAGAAAAATGAATTTGAATGATTCGTTGCTTCCATTAGCAACATACAAAAGAAGGTCCAACGTATCATAAAGAAAAAGCAAAAAACATTTCTCATACTTTTCGAAAAATCCAGCATCGTAAACTGATTACTTGCAAATGAAACATCACCGCTCTAATTGTCTACATTTATTTCGAATTTATCATGATACTAGAAACATTGGTTTCTCGATACGAGTTTAAAACAAGAGATGAATATGAAAAAAGTAGGATTTAGTGAATTCATAAATTTCAGTAGTACTCACCAACCGGATACTGTACATACTTGGCTATATATACCATCAAGTAATACATACCTATATATATGACGTAGACTTAGACTGAGACATCGATATAAGTGTAAAAAAATGGAAAGGTAATGGGAAAGGTAGGAGTGCATGCTCAAGTTGAATGGGTTGAAGATAGGTTACATAAATAGTTTTGAGCTTAGGCTGTAGTGCAGTCTAAAGAGTCATGTGGATTCCAAGCAAGAAAATAAAGATAACAATAGTTTTGGGGGGGTTTAGTGGGGACTTATTGATTTCAAGTTGGTATTCATCACGGACTGACACCAGTTGGGGAAACACTGGAAGCCTGGTGCCTGTGGACAGCTGTTTTGTTTTAGTGTGGGACTCCCCAGGAGTGCGCACCCATAGCCCTGCCGGGGATCGAACCCAGGAACTTTAGGTTTCACGGAGGAGGTGTTATCCATTCAGCTTCCAAGACGAAGTTTAGGGATCCGCAGTTTTCCATTTCTATCAGTTCGTGACATAGCGCGACTATCATCCATCCAGTTGGGTTCCGCTTCACTTCCAACTGGCTGGCCCCACAGGTCACCGTTTCTCATTGGAATTTCAGGATATTCAGCTCGAAGCATGTCACTAATGAGCACAAGGTAGTAATGCGGGCTGAGGTTAATAGGGATTCTAGTTTTAAAGAAGTATTCATTTCAGACTGAAATCATTTGAAGTAGTGGGTGTGCACTATAGAGGAATCCCTTAATAGGACGAAACAGCTGTCCACTAGGCGTTTCGTTATCGAACTCCTCAGGGTCTTCTTTTCTGCTCAGCCATTCAGGTAGACGAACGTTTGTCCGTACGACCACTGTATTTACTTCCACAGTCACATCCAAACTGATACATGCACTTAGATTTGTCAGAGATCGGAGCCCCATCTTCCCCTAATTGTTGCAGTGCCCCTTTGGTGGTACTGAGGAGTACTAGTTTAGAAGTGCAATAAGTCATTCTGATAGACTTCTTCGATCTTCGTCTAACTACCTCTAGTACATAATCACCATTCTGTTAAGGATATTGTCCTGATTCTTACTAATTTTGTCTGCTCGCCGGCAAAGCTTTTTGTGTACTCACTTTTCACTAGCAGTTTTTCAGAGTCCTTATTTTGTAGTCACGATGGTATCGTAACAAATTTTCTTGGCTATACTAAACATTCTTTTTGCATTGGATCACGACGAGGCTCTTAAAATGAAGGTACTGCCTCATCCATCAGTATCTCGATGGATTTATCGACTATTTTCACTAATGAGACATCTGAGAAACTGATCATATTATTTTCTTCGTGCTCAACCGCGAAAGTTGGGTTTCTTTAGTAGTCTTTCTGTTCTTCTTTTACTTTCAGATATAATAAAGATATCATCCGTGTAACACTGGTACAGTTCCGTCTGATTTGCCAAGCACTTCAAGCTACCGGTTTCCAGAACTAACAGAAATACATCACATATATTTTTGATGAAAAATTCATTAAAGGAAACTAAATAGACTGATTTTTCGGCCACTGTTAACTACATCATTCAGTGGCAGTTATTGAAATCACATCTTAGGAACTCAGAATCTTGATTGAAGTGTTACTTACATAACTGCCATTACGCATTCCTTCGATCAGGGATTTATTCGAAGAGAAATAAACTCATTCACTCGCTTTGCTATCGAATACGTAATAGTTGTAACACAGACTGTGTGCAAGTTAAACTTGACTTTCTAAGAGAGACGCTTGCGGAAAACGGCTAAGAAAGCCAATTTACTGATAAGAATATGCAAAAATAGAAGTGCGAAACCAGTCATCAGCTCAGTTTCTAAAAAGATTATGTTCATGGTTCTAAAATTTAAAGATGATGCACCATCAGACTTCCTAAAAATCGTCTTTCGAGACCACTTGGTTTCTTTTCTCAGCCAAAATTCATCTAACCTTAACTAGTCTTAAATTGTTCCCCACTTGTACGAAAGACAATATCCCTCGATGGACCAACTTTATGTGTATCTACCAGTTCACCTGCTTCTATACAGCTAGGTACATCGGTCGTAGTCAGAGATTGCTGTCAATATATATACCAGAATTTAGTCTATTCATGTAAAAAAAAACCAAACAAAAACTTCTAACCGTTACAACTAACTGTTTTTTACTCATGTAAAAAAATACTTTTTTTCTTATTTTTCAGGTTCAATACTTCCTACGTCAGCCAAGTAAAGAATTTGATCTGGACAAAAATACAGGCAAATTAACAGTGCGTAAAAATATAATTGACTCTGGTAAACATCATTCGAATGAATTATTTGAAAAATTCTTAAATTTATTAGATCGTGAACAGAAAGACACTTATGAGCTAACAGTATATGCTGAAGATTCTGGTAATCCACCAAGGCGTGCAACTACAGTTATACATATCAGTATATCAGATGTGAATGATCATGCACCAGAGTTTCGTTATCCTACACCTCATGGTGTAGGCAGTATACTGAATGTATCATGTGCACAGTTGGGAAGTCAAATCATAGCTCATGTTCACGCTAATGACTCGGATACAGGACGCAATGGTGATATTGAGTACAGTATCATACGTCAAGGTAGTAGAACACAATTTCAAAAAGTAAAACGAAGTGGTGGTATGTTGTCAGATATTCAAGAGAAATTAGAAACTACACAATCTCACAACAAAATTCTGAAGTCAAATGAAACTTTTCCCTCAGAAACAAAACAATATAAACAGGATGATATAAATAAAACCATAGAAGTAAAAAACTCCTCGAACACAAATACAAGACATGTGAAATGGGCGCCATTATCACAAGTACTTTTAGGTGGACCGACAGAAGAACACTTTGATATTGATAGTTATAGTGGACAATTATTTCTTATTCATCCAATACTTGACTGTAGTCAGTCAGTCGATGTGAAATTATTAATTCAAGCAACTGATGCTGGTCAACCACCAAAGTCATCTACAGCTCTTTTAACACTACATGTTTATCCAATGACTGTAACAAATGGATTGGACATTGAAACTAACAACAACAATATCAATAATAATAACCATAATAATTTTATGAGCATTGCTGATACCCGACGTAATCCAGATTTCAATCGACGTGTAAGCAATAATCCGAATACTTGGATAGAAAATAAACATTTACGATCGGTTTATCAGCGTACTGGAATCAGTGCATCCGCTTCTGGAATATCGACAACACAAAGAAATGTGAATAATTATCATTGGTCGGCAATTGTTGGTCTAATAGTAGCCATGATTGTTCTTGTACTCTTATTGTGTTTGATGTTGATTATTTTAAGAAGACGTTTTATTATGGATGCAAGAAAACTGCCTCCTAAAGGTATCTGATAGTTATTTGATATTTTCCTATTTATGAGTATTAATTAGTAGGTATATACTGATCACATCCGTTTTGTTTTCATACAGTTATAATATTCTGTTGTAGCTTATTTGGTGGATAGTAAGAGGATTTAGGATGTACGTTTCGGCCTACTTGGGATTCGTCAGCTGGAGGTACCCGCATCCCAGTAAGTGATGCTGTTCTCAGTGTTGAGGCATCCACATAGAAATCCATACGCCAACAGAGATTGAACAATTAGACCCAGCATAGAGACGGAAAAATACAAGTATCAATAAACAGTTTTTAATTTTTGTTTCATCGGAATGCTTCAACATAGCATTAGTTGACTTCATCAGTAAGTAATTCATAAAGGAGTGGACTGTTCCTAGACACATGCTTGGGTATTCTTTCACTGACTGTGAGTATATATTCCGTGACTTCATCAAGTCTTTTACTATGATGAAAAGATGGGTTAATTTGACGTACGGCGATTTAACTCAGCCATTATTGTGCCATACCATAAATTGTGTTAAAGTTTTTAGGAAATCCGTCAACTAACTTCTGGTTAGCATATGGATTCATTTCAGAAGAACATCACATTATCTGAGGGTTAGTTCTGATGTCGTCTTCCTCAGTCTGAATGTCAAATATCTAAGAATACTAGAATTGCGACAGTATTCACTAATTATACTACTTTTTAACCGATTATTTGTTCCTCCCATAGTCATGAGTGAGTTTCATAACCAGCAGCTGAAATCCTTCGGTTTTTGTAAATGATACTATCTGTAAGTGAAGCCATTGGTTAGTGTTTACTAATTTGCGCGTGAAACTGAAGTTCTCTGGCTGAACATCACTATTCATTTAAAAATATAACAATATTAGTGTCATTTTGATTAAATCACGGTGAAATTATTTCTATCAAGTATAATTGTTTTTACATCATACCGTCGTTGATTGCGCATCCTAGATTCCACTGCTAGCCACCATCCATCATTAATATTATTATCAAGGTTTTATTAAAGTATTTCTGGATGAAAAATCAGGATCTCTGTAGAAATAAGACCGAAATACTTGTTGTTACAATCACTTCCTCTTATGTACAATAAGTGATGAACTTTCTGGTATCTAATTCAATCTACCCTCCTTTTTTTATCACTCTTTCAATTTTGCTTTCTTTTTATTCTGATTTCATTTCTTTGCACTATGCTAGATTAATGTAAATTCAACTGATAAAATATTGTTCTGACTTATGCAATCATTCATAGCAAAACGTCAGCTGTGAATCTCATAAATGAAGTGTCACTATTTCGAATCCTGCAATGGAGGAGATTTTCCTTTCACTTTCAGACATCACCCAGTATCACTACAATTCTTCCAGATCATAGATATTTCAGCTAGTCAAACATATTAGTATGTGAGGTAGTGTTCATCAGGAACTGACATCAGTTAGGGAATCATTGAAAACCATGGAGGACTGAACAGCTATTTCTTCCTAGTATGGGACTTTTCAGCAGTACGCACCCACGACTGAAGATCCTAATTTCGATCCCTAACCGGGTCGTATGTGCGTACTGCTGAGGAGTCCTATACTAGGACGAAACAGCTGCCAAGTGCTTCCAGGTTTTCAATAGTTTCCCGATTGATGTCATTCCATGATGAATACTACCTCAAAATTAAAATCCTCATTCATTTCAAAAATAGATCAGTATGTATTAGCTTTTCCTGGTTCCTGTGGGTAGTTCAGACATCAACCCCTGTAGAGCTGACCGACAGCATTTCTGTTTTTTATCGAAAATATTTTCCTTCGTTGATATTCACTTTTCTTCCTCATCTCTTCATCCTGATTTTTCTGTCTGCTTTTGAGCTATGTATTGGCGTGAAAATTTGTTGTGTAGCTTTAGGTGTTGAGTAGAAGAGATGAAAAACTACTACTTTTTATAACAAGATGTATATGGATAAACATAAAGAAAAAACTATTTTGCCAGAAGATGAATAAATTTAAATACAGCACATTGTGAGTGAAAACGACTGAATTACACTCCTTTTGTCAAACAATGAAGATACTGTTTGGTTTTTCCGTCCGAAAAAAGGTGGTGTCGTTGTCAGTCAATTACTCATTGTCTAAGTTTCTGGTGTTGAAAGTATTTACCTATAAATCCATAAGCTGTTTCTTTGAATAGTAAGTTATGGTAAGAGAAATCAGTAGTAAAATAAAATTTGTACTGCTTGCCTTTCCCCAGTTGGATTTCATCAGGATATTTTTGTGTTTAGCATCGGACATATCTGTGTCGCTCGGTAAAGTTATGCACATCACAGTGAATAATAGAGGACTACTGACTATAACAGTCTTAGTTGGGCTGTATTACACTACTTAATTATGGCGAAACTAACACAGATATCATAGTATGGCTCGAACTGCTATTCTAATATACAACGACCTAGAGTTCAATCTCATCATAATGATTACCAACATGTATTCGAGAGAATTTTTCTGATTAAAGTGTAATCCACAGCCAGACTACTAGGTACTGAAAATACGACAAATAAATGAGCATTTTATTAACGAATTGACCGAGTAGATTGTTAAAAATACGTAGACGGTTCTAACACAACGAAACACTTGGACTGGATAGGAATACTGACTGTTCTCCCTCAATATTTTATACTTCACCGAGTCATGAAAATACTCAGAAACTATGTGATTTATCATCGTAAAACCCATCTAAATACCCTTCGGTATAGTCAAAGTAGACTTATTTATGGTGAGCAGCGAAATACAGGATGCACGTTTCATATCATTAGGGAATGATCGGCTGAGTGTGCCTGTACCTCAGTGAGCTGCGTTGTTCCCACTAACAATCAGGCCCCTTACCAATCGTTTTGAACATTAAAGCCTTACCCATTAAATCTCTGAAGCACGATAGCTACCTCTTGTACAACCGGTATCCGTTACTATTTATTGATACTTCCAATTTTCCATCGTCATATGGGATAAGACTGCTTGACCTCTCTTAACAGATGGATGCCTATGCGGATGCTTCGAAATTATCTGAATATTTGAGGCGATGGGTAGGTTGTTCAGGTTTCAGTGGGAACAGCATCACTCACTGGGATGCAGGGACAACCAGTTGACGAGTCCCAAATTGGACGAAACATGCGTCTAGGATTCCAATGCAAACCACAAGCAAGTCAGTTAAAACAGCAAATATTCAGGGGCCCATATCCCAGCAAAGGTTGACAAGTTCGATCCGGTATGAAGACGGATGATTACAAGTATCAACAAATAATAATCCTATTTCTCACTTATATATAATCAAGCAGATGAGACAATATTTACAGAATGATTATGATCGGCAATGGTAACTTCTTGGTGCAATCAACTGGTATGTTGTTAACCATTTGTCCAAAGAAAAAAATATTTTTTTAAAAGGATTTAACTGACATCATATATAAAAATACAACTTAAATAGCGGACATCTGAAACATTATTAACTTTATTTATGCACATATATACTACTGAAATCCCCAGTAGAATACTGAATTGTAAATGACAGGAAACAAGTTACAAACTACTTTTATACATCATAGAACAATTAACACAAGCTTGTATGGGTAAGAACTCTTGGGCGTCGAAAGAATAGCACTGGTGGAATATTAAGAGTCATAAATGACTCTTCAGTTTGTGTTCCATTGTATTCATTCATTGCTTAAATTCACACTGGCTAATATGATAAATATAACTTTAATCTTTCAAAGTTAATAATTACATATAATGACAACTGGTTTTGCCAATAGAATGGAATCGATTTATCGATAAAATTGTGGTCTTTAAGAAAAGAGAATGGTTATGGCGTGTTCAGACCAACTGGATCTGCGAAACGTTTAGAGTTATCTTTGTTGAGTATTATCATTGTTACTATAGTCTACTACGATAGGGAACATTTAACAGCCTCCATTTCCTGATTGATGACGGTTGCTTCAACTTCCAAGAAACGGTGTCAATGACGCCCAAATCTATAGATCAGTACATTTCAACGTAGCCACGGAGTTGTATCTAGTAGTTCATGTTTCCAACCCCAGTCGGTTTACTATACAATGTAGCTGTCACATAGTGACACTGATAGGCATTTGCTGTTCCCTCTGGTTTCACTGATGCAATAGGGTATGACCTAACAGCAAAACGTCGGATATCTATCCCAAAACTACTCAGTAGTGCAAACGCTGAATTCTTCTTCAGCTGAGCGATCTAAAGTTTCTCATGACCTATTAAAAAAAGATCTCGTTTAGAAATTTAATGGTAACTCGGAAATTGAAAACATATCCAAAACAATGATCAGCCAATTATATAGTTGGACAACACACTGAGAAAACTGAAGGCCGGAAGTCAACCAATCAGGTTCAGGATACACCCACCAAGCGACCGACCAAATCACACTTAGGTAAATTAGCATGTTATAAATGTTCATTCAAAACAAATTACTTTACTTACTTGTGAAGCTTCAATATACTGATGACAATGTCTAGCATGACACTGAAACGTTTCGTAACTAAAGCCCTAACTCAGAGGACAACGCACTCTGAACAAAATACAGTAAACAATTTACAAAACACTTTCGAGCGTAAGGAAACATTTTAGCGTCGTCACCATTAGGTTTTACCAGTAAATATCACAAAACAATAAATGGCCCTGTCACGTAAAAGAAATTATGAACGAAGTATAGTTTTGGATGTAACTTGAAATGATTTTTGAAATATCAAATCCATTTTATTCAAATTATATCATACTTGGAAAAATCACTTAAGATCAGTCATGAATACTGAGCAAATAAATTTACATTATGTTGTTGTTTTCATAGCTTAAATATAATATCAAGTTTGTGTTCATCATGGAATGACATCAGATAGAGAGACGTTGGAAACCTGAGCAGTTGTTTCTTTTTAGGATGAGACTCCTCAAAAGTGTGCGCCTCCACCTTGGCAAGGCGTCGAGTGCAGGATCATCCAACCCCTTAATAAAAATCCTGTGCTTGAAAATTATGTCTTTTGGAAGTGCGGACCCAGAAAAGGTCTGTTCATTGCATTATTAATAGATACAGTTATCTGTATGAACCTATAATGTACACCTTTATTGATGGAAAGGTACTTCAGATGACAAAGTTTTCCATTACTGTCCATGTAATATCTAACGCCAAAAAATGCTCCATTTTTGCAAGATAGTCAGTTACCACTAAGCAGGACTTTTTACAATATCTATGGTCAGAGAGATAATATGCGCTTGATTAGTGTAATTTTTGACTGAAGCAGGAAATTCTCTTAAAATGTAATCTTACTTCTTCGTGATTAAACATTCAGACGCCCTACCCTAGTCATATTTAGACAATTGAAGGAAACATCTGATTCTCTCAACTGAGACATCTAATGAAGTTGTATTGCTCTTGGTGACTCGCAGTGGAATCCAAGACGCGCGTTCCGTCCTAATTGGGACTCATCAGCTGGATGCACCTGCTCTTTACTAGGACTCGAACCTAGTGCTAATAGCTCCAAACACCAAAGGGCTATCCACTAGGCCAACCAATATACAGTTGATTGCCTCCAACCATTGGAAATCATCTTGTTCACGCATGTAAACGACCATCTCATGAAGTGTCTTTTTCTATGGACATTTATTTTACCTAATTTCATCACAGATGTACTTCTGGAGGTTATCTCCTCTTTCTGAAGTTTCAACGTGAAGATGCCGTCGGATACTTCTCAATTAAATTAGGTGGCATATGATATAAGCCCACTTTGTAAGCACACTGAGAAAGCACAACCTTACCCAAAGTAAAAGACTCGATTTTCATTTTGTATAATTTGTGAATCTGAGGCAGGATTTTAGTGTCTAGTGTACTCTTTCAGGCTACACTTCATTGTTCTACATGGTTATTAAGGAGGGTTAAAAGTACTTGAATAATGTTGCCTTCGCAGTATCGATCATGCGATATAGAATCACTGAGCAAACAATGAGTATATTATGTGTATGGTGGTGGGTAAAGAATGAGGACTATAGCAGATCGTAGACTTTCGTCATCTTAGGTTATCAGTGTGTGTGTTATACACGCCTTGCAATCGTGTATTTCAATCTGCCATTTCGGCTGAAATAAAGTTAGGTTGGAAGAGAGCTAGAAATGATCAGACTTAGATATTTTGCCAATCGATGAAGACTTTAACTGTCACATTAATCAGTTCACAAACCTGTAAGGAATCAGATGTGATCGAATCCGCAATCCAGTCCAAATAGATAAAAATAGTAGATTACGTGGTCTAAAACTGGTCATTATAGCCGAGATGGAACACAAATCATTTTTCTAAAAACTTTTAAATCGTATTACGCCATACGCTTAACATTTCTTCTAACATCTTTATTCAAACAGGCTTCTAATATGAAATATGGTAACTTCAGCACATCTACACTTGCGACTTATCCTTTTTCTCTATCGAGTGCTTTACAGAGTTTATCAATCTCAAGGTTAATTATAAGTTAATCCAACAGTTTTGGATACATTGGAAAGTTGAACGGAGTGATGGCTGAAGTTGAAATGAAAACTTGAGTCGCCGAGGTATTCGCAGCCTTCGGGTTATCGGTCCGATACCCTACTGAGTGAGTTATGAGGCTTAGCTGCTGACCAAGAGTCTCGTGACCCATTTGGTAGGACACCCAACCACCACCGATGTGAATCTTGTTTGCGACTCATATTTTCACTTCACCTTCAGTCATCACTTGGCGTCAATAATACCAGTGTTTAAAACCGGAAGTATCCCAGATAATCTGATTCATATTCAAAAGTGTTTAAGTTTGGCAAAATATGTGGAACAACCTTGACCGTTGACCGAAATTAGTGCTAAAAAAAGGGAAAATACTATATTTTTAAACGATTTATTTATTTAGAGGTTAATCAGGATTTTATTCTTTCAGGTATTCATCATGGACTGATATCAGTTAGAGAGTTACTGAAAACCGAGGAGCACTGGACAACCCTTTTGTTCTAGTGTGAAATTCCTCAGGAACACACACCGACAACCCCACTAGGAAGCAAACTCATGACCTTAAGGTTTGATGGCGATCGTATTAACGATTCAGTCACTGGGTTAGAGTTCAGTGGTTCACATTTTCCGACTTCTATCAATTCGTGACATAAGGAGACTATCATCCAAGGTCTTCAGTTGGCATCTGCTTCACTTCCAACTGGTTAAGGCCACAGGTCACGGTTTCTCATTACAAAGTTGGGATATCCATCTCGAAACATGGTCATGAAAAGTAGGTATATAGTTTCTTGAGATCTACAAACAACTAACACTATACGTATACTACTGACTTCCCACAGTTGAAAATAGGTTTTTGATTGACAATACCTCCCCATCCTAAGTATGGAGCCTTTAAAGTCATTTAAATTCTTATCGTAAATTGGTGAAGAGTTGTACACTAGGACGAAACATCTATCCAGTGCTCCCAGTTTTTCAATGGTTCACCAAATGATATCAGTCCGTGATGAATACTACCTTAATAACTAATTTCTTTAATGTTTGGGTATAATGCTTTCAGAGTTTCCAATCAAACAATCCGTGGTACCCCTAATCTTTTGAATGTATATGCTGCATTTTCTACTGAATTAAGCTGCAGGCTTTGGAAGAATTCCCAACACAACTCACTATCACAGTAGCACTTATATCACTACTAGCAGTCAGATACATGAAGTGCTGTTGGTGAATAACAAGCTTCTTAGGTCAGAATCAGCCATTACCATATATTTTAGGCTTCATAAGTATAAGTATGAATTAAAGTGTCAAAAGGAACTTGTTTCTTGATAATATATTTCCTCATTTCAGCTGAGTCATATTTCCTTATATTTGTGTCAACCATTAATTTATAGATTCCACCATCGTTATTTCACAGTGTCCTTTAAATAATTCTTCAGTATTTACAATTATTATAAAGGATACACATGATTATAAATTGCATTGTAAGAGCTGCCGTACTTCAACTCACTCAGGACTATATTGAATATTTCACCTTGTCAGTGTTTCCCACATTCTGTCAACATAACCACCTGAAAACATAATAAAGTCATAAAAATAATTACATTAGTTTAAGCTACTCTTCAACAATAAATGATCTTGATTATACTCAAAGTTGAACTCATCGCATCAAATATTGAACTGTAACAATGAAATGAATTTGAAGTAATAAAGTTATAATGAAATCTAGTTAGGCAAGAAGTAGAAGCAAGCAGTCAACAAATGATAAGTAAGCGGATACAAAATTCAGCTCTAAATAATCTACAGAATGACAATTGTTAAGTCTTATAAAGGCAATTCAACAGTAGTTATGGATAAATTGGATTACTCCAACAAACTTGACAAATATATCCAAACAGAACGGTATGAAGAGATCAAGAACCCTCCAGACACGGTCATGAATAAAATTAGGAAATCTACAGCCGATCTGATACGTCGGCTAAAACCGTCTCTAAGTGGGTCTAAATGGTTTAATTTAATGCTTAAAACTAATAATCTTAACAATATTTTGTGGTACTATTAAGGTTCATAAACCAGGTTATCACATTAGACCCAGAGTTGACTTCAGAAATACCCCAACATATGAACTAGCAAAGTATTTAGCATCGATATTGTGTCCTATTAGAAACCGTTCAAATTACAGACTAGTAAACTCTTACGAGTTAAAACGGGTTTAATGACCTGCATATAGAAGAGAATGAAAAAAATGGTTACTTTCGTTGTGACAAGTCTTTATATAAAAATATTAATCAACATGGTACTTGAGGTAGCCAGAAATCGACTAAATATTGACTCAGAATTTACACACAGAACTAAGATATCTGTTGATGAGATTATATTAGGCGTACAGTTGTGCCTGACCTCCACAATCTTCAAGTTTCAGGACAAAATATACAGACAAACAGAAAGAGTAGCAAACGGATCGCCAATATCCCCAATCGCAGCAGATATATTTATGGATAGTTGGAAAAACATGGAGTTACAAACATCAGTTAGAATAGCGGAACATAGAAATTTAGCTGAATATAAAATGACAGACCCAAATAAGATCAGTAATCTAGAAAAAAACTTGGCTACTAAGGTGCATGCATTAACATACATCCACACAATAGAATGAGTGAGATAAAACCACTGTACTAAACTCCAATATAATTAGGTCGAGAGAGTGACTGATTAGTGAATCTTTGTTTATCGAATCAACACGCAACACCCAAACCAGAAATATGGAAAATTTTATTAGCAATAAAAAAAACCACATCAGGTGACAGGACTATAAAAATTAAATGTCGAAAGTAGTGTGATTATATTGATATTATTATGAGCAATGATAATTTATGCTCGAAACGTCATGAAGTAAATTATACTGTATCACTGTGTGTTATGAATGAAATAAACAAATGACATATGGAATTAAACTCTACCACATTGGCCAAGTTTTACGCTTATGTTAACAATAAACGAGACTTAACAGTGTTTGACAATAATAATGATAATCTTTATTCCGAACAGTATGGATTGTACAGTATGGAGTTCTCAGCACATACTACTTGAACAAAGTCACTCGCTGAACAATATCTTCAAATGAAATAATTATTACATCTGAGTTATGTTAAAACTAACAGTAATAAAGGAAATAATGTGAAACAGATAGCAAATGCTGGATTATTGTCCGGTCTAGAATAAAAAATGAACTAAATAGCGAGCTTAAGTGGCGTTTCATTCAGCCAGTAATTTAAGCTAAGTATCCAAGGTATATGAATGATGAATTTTTGCGCACTTAAAAGTCTATTTCCATCTAACGTGATACTTTTTTTCGTTTTATTATTAACTTGAGAAACAGCTAGTTGAAAAACATTTTAAAAATGCGCAAAAGTATATGATATGTTCACAGGACATATTTAAATGATTAAAACAAATTTAAGGGAAAGGATTTATTGTATATTTTCGATGGAAACTTTTCATAGGTCAAAGTTCAAACAGATCGCTATGTTAACACCATTAGGATAGAAACAAACTTTCTTTTAAAAGTAATTTGAAAATAAAAGAATACAAATTTATTCCACATTTTTATTTATGCATTTTAGCTGAACCGAAAGGGAATCCAGATGGAGATAAATATCAAACAGTAAGTGTATTTTAAAACATTGACTATAGCTTTAAGAAATATATAAATTACACACCATATAACAACCAAGACTTTAGTGCTGCTCATCGTCAGTGTATGTGATCAAAGCCCCTAATCTGATATAAACCGCACTATGCTTGAAGACCTACTATACTTTCAACTGTCAGTGATTAGGAAAGCTAGGTTCTTATTTTTTTGCTAACGATCTACAAAAACCAACACTAAATGTATTCGAGTGACTATTTACCGTCGGGAATTAGTTTTCATTTGACAATTACCTCTTATCATAAATGTAGGATCTTTGAATTCATGTAAATCGCTTTCACCAAATGTAATGTTAATTATGTGTAGGTCACTTACAATGTATAAAATGAGGGACTCAGAAACAAGTTACACATTCATTCAGTTGAATATGGGTTACATCTATTGTCTTGAAGGAAATAAGATAAACCGATAGCCCAACTCTGACAGGTGAGAAACTCGAATCCGTTATCTAGCTGCATAAAGTTCCATGAGTAGATGAATCACAAATCCACAACAATAAAGAAAATTGCTGAGTCAAAATACTTAAAGGAATAGAAGTATGGGTTTATTATAAACACAGAAAATCAGTAAGCACAAATGTTAGATACAATAATTTTAAGAAAATCATCTTCCGAAAATAGAGACGGTCTCTTTGAATAGTCAGTTATATTTAGTATTAAGAGTTAGTATCAGACTTAAAGTTTGAGACATTCACCTCACCGCTGAAAACGATATCTCATTTGGAGTAAAGTAGAACGTTAAGTTTTATCTAGCATTCAATGATTGGTCACTCTCCAGTGACGGATATCTACAGATGATTTGCAACGTAGTCGCCAAATTGTGAATCTCGTCATCAAGATACTCTTTGATTGATATTAGCTGGTATGAGGAAGAAGTGAACTTAAATTTAGCGCTTATCGGCACTCGTCAGCCCTGATTGTGTCTCCATTCAATTTCCCTAACTATAAGAGAATCAAGTAGGAATCTGTTATCATAAACAACTATATTACTCCGTAATAAACAACTGTGGTTCGTCAGACCTGAATCATTAAGACATGGATTTCAATCTTGCTTCATCTTCCAATGTCTAAACATCTTGTTGATATTGAAAGCCACAAGGAGATAGGTTTAGTTCATAGACTCTAACATGAATGTGTTAGACTCCTTGTAAGCTGTGAACAGTGTGCTGGATATCACTGAAAAGTTTAAAACTAGTTAGAACGGGAAATCACTATATTATTATCATTATTTGTCCCTTTAGTTCGTAGTGGAACATAGGACTTCACTAGCACGTCGCCATTTCACTCTCTTCTCGTCAGTCCCCTTAACCTGGCTCTACGACTGACCATAAGCTTTCTCGGACGTCCAACTCGTCGTTTCCCATTTGGATTCCACTCGAGGGCCTAGCGTGTGGTGTCCCCAGACGGTCTTCTCAATGTATGTACAATCCAATCCATCTCCACTTTCTTCTGCATATTTGTTGGGCGATGCGTTCTTGGTTGGTTCGTTCCCAGATTTCCTTGTTCCTTATTCTTTCTGGTCATCTGATCTTCGATATCGAGTGAGCGTAGGCGGCAGCTGTTGATGAATATCTGTAGTTTGCTGAAAATGCTTTTCGTAACGTGCCAAGTCTCTCAAACATCACATAGAAGCACTGACTTACTTGACTGAATTAGTGTTGAAAATCCGGCTCTTGTTTTTTATGCTGAGTGCAGTAGATCTCCACACTGATTTCAGGTTAATGAAGGCCTGTCTTGTTGCCTTTCCGATCCTGGCTTTGACGTCCTAATCTGTGCCGTCGCCTTAGTTGAGGGGATGCTTCCAAGGTAGGTGAGAGAAACAACTTCCTTTAGGTTTCTCCCGTTCATGGTGATTGGTGCTTGTTGTTGATGCTGTTGTTGGTTAGGTATCTTCATCATCTTTGTCTTCTCTACGTTTACTTTAAGTACCGTCTTCATTACCCTATCTCTTCTGTCAACTTGTTAGTTTTGCGCCTGTAGATCCTCGAGCTTCTGCGACATTATACAGACATAAATCATCATCGGCGGCGAAATCCAAATCTTCTAGTCTTTTCATCGGTCAAATAGCGTATGCCCATCTTCCCACAATTTGTTGCATGATCCAGGCCAGTCCACCACAATCAGGAAGGTCATCTGTGATAGTAGGCAACTTTCTCTTACTCCTGTCTTCACTTCGAAGGCAGCATTGAGTTTTCCACGGTGAGCCACTTGGTATATAGAGTCGTCATATAGCTGTTGAGTGAGGTTGATAAAAGTTTGTGGCACTAAAACCGTAGTGTTGAAGCAACTGCCAAATTACTTCTCGGGAATTCATTAGGCAAATCAAATTAAGATTTTAGTTTAAATGAATAGTAGAGTGGTGTTACACATATGTAGGTAATCACCAAAACTTATATCCAGCTGTATGATGTTATACAGATTATTCAATGAAATGAAAATTTCGGAATCCTTGTTATATTAGCACATGGTTGATTTCAGAACGTCATAATTGTTTGTTCTATGAGCTATTATTCCGGTTTCTAAGCCTCTGATAGTTCAATTAGACAGCATCCTTAGCGAAATATTAACTAGAAATAAAGCAGGCTCTTAGATGGTAACTGCTGGAATAACCCACTTTTCTGATCATCTGAATATTTCCAATCAGTCTAGCCAACTTGACATTTTTAATTCTGATAAAAAATAATTTAGTCAGTTAGATCAATGTGAAGTGCATTCAAGTCATGTTAAACAGACAGTAGAATTGAAATATTCCTTCAAATGTACATGATTCGAGAAAACAATACATGCATATCCTCGTAGCATAACCAAACACGAAGAATTCAAGGCAAAAGGACTTCAATAAATATTGATGGGAAGTGATTATTGCTTGGTATTCTCCGATTAATGAGGTTTGTTCTTGAATGTTTTGTCACCAGGCTAGCTGACGACATCAGTATTTACATCATACAGAACTTCTATATGCGGCGCCACCGCGATATCCGATTGTCCACTAAGGATCGAGTGTGCTATGCTGCAATCCGCTTGCTTCTTCTGTATAGCTGTGAAACATGGCCATTCAAGGTGGAAGACATAAGAAGGCTTCAGGTATTTGACCACCCTTGCCTTCATAGCATAGGCCACTTTAGACTGTCACCACGTGAGTAACACAGAAGTCAGGTGTAGAGTTCCAGGGGGGAGAGGTAAGACAGTTCATGCGGTTGTGAACCTCCATCGACTGAGATGGATGGGAAATGTGTTGCGTATGCCTATCCAACCACCATTTGCCTCGTCGCACAATATTGGCCGAAGTAGGTTCAGGTTTGAAAATGACTGTGTGGCCAGACTAAAACATGGCATCAATGCATCAAGTCCATCAATGTTCGTTTGAGCCATGTGGGGAGATGCATACTAGTCAGTTGGGTTCCACGGGACAACAGAAACCAGTGGTTGGAGACTCTAGGTGATGAGGCTCACAACCGATATCAGTGACGCAGATGCATACACACATTATCTTCATCTAAACCTCTATACTTAGTCTCATCACTTTCCCATTCTTCCTTCCTCTCTTTTACTACTTTTCTACTTCCTTTCACAAATTTTTCTTTCTTCATCTTCCATTTTATTGCCTTGTTACTTGATGTGCTGATATGGGGTTTAGCAACTTGGACCATTAAGAAGTAATGCCTGATCTTATGCTGATCTTGATGATGACGATATGAAGAAATGCTGATGAAATCCCCTTAGCTTGATGAAGAAACGTCTAAGGAAATCTTCGAGTTTGGAGGACGTCAAAAAGCCATTATCCTCATCCAGAGTTATAAATCTTTTCTACTGATGAACAGTGTTTCCATTCTCCGAAAAAGTTGTATAATGTAGATTGCTTTTACAACGGACTCTTCGCCGATAGAGATCAAACTGGATGACTTCGTCCATTAGTAACATGTACACTTTCAGCTGAGAGTATTACTTACTTTAAAGTGTCGCGTAAATAGGTATTGCAGTCATTTGTACACGTCAGATATCCGAAGTTAAAGATTTTATTTTCAACAATTATAACTACTATATTAAACGGGATTTATAGCTTAAAATAAGATGACTGCTCGATAACGTTTTTTCAACCAGGAATGATTAATTGCCTGAAATGTGTAAGTTTACAGGTCTGTAAACATAAACGCTTGTGGAAAAGAAACGGATGGCTGAGTAGTTTTATTTCTCTGAAAGATTACACTGTTAGCTTCAGCTTCACCTCCAAGGACCTTCTCAACTGTTGTTGCAAATATTTAACACTATTAAAGAAATACAAATGAGCACATTAGTAAACAAAAAGTTCAATTAAATGTAGTTTTCATAGTGAACTGATAACAGACGGAAAACCACTGAACTGTATATGGGTGACCATAAAATGCTCACCTCCTAGGATTGATTATAGTATCTGCTAAATGAAACAAATAGTCAACTCCGTAATTTTCGGCGACTCTTCTGCTAATGTTATTTCATAGTACAAACTGTTAAAAGTAGTTTCTTCACAACAACCATCACCCAAATCATCCTCCTGAGATAAGCATATCGTTTAGTGAATTAGATTTATTTTTAATGTTCATGTATTCCACAACTGCTCTAAGTAATTTATGTTCTGATTTATAGGTTGTTGGTATGAGTCTTCGTTCAAATGATTCAACAGTGCAAGATATATATAACAGAGGATCACCAGGTACACAACCACTACATGAAATGACAAATAATTCTCATTCACATTCCACATTCTCTGCAAGGACTTTATCACATCCTGGAGAAGAATTCAATTGTTCTCCGATAGGCACGATGTTGTATGAAGCACACCAACCAATACCTGGAAATCATATCTTTCGCACACTGCCAACATCATCACCAACAACAACTGTCAAGTTGAACACTGGAGAAATAACTTTACTTCATCATGAACCTATGCCTTTGCATAGTCGAAATACTGAACTTTATGGATATATCGATACACAACCAAGGGGAAAAAATATTATCTTACAAGGTATGTCAACTGAAGAAAAAAATGAATTTTTTTCTGCATATATCGTATTCTTAAGAATATCAATTCCAATAGACGAAGAAATCTTTGTTACCTGAATAAAAACTATAACAGTCTTCCTTGGGAACTCTACAACTTTAGGAGTGGAACTGTGGCTCATTGTCTTTGGTAGTTAACTTGCAATCTACTGGTTGGAACACCACTCCACCTGTCGGGATTCGGTTACTCAGGTAATATTACTAGCCCTTAAATAATAGGTGTGGTTCATTGCCTTCAGCCCGGATGTGCACAAGGTGACTAAGCGCATTTCGATTCGATACGATTTGACAACTTTAAGGATTTGTTCAGTTTGCAAGTAAAATGTTGCATTCCGGTGGTTATAACAAAAAAATGTAACAATTGACTCAGCAGGTCAACACTGACAGTAAAATAACACAAAATAGATCAACAAAAGAAAATATGAGACGATCAATTAGTAAGTGAAAACTTGCACAGGAGTCAATATGGCATCGCAGTCGGTAATCATTGGTCTCAACCACTACTGATAGAATTCATATTAAGGTGGGAGTACTGCAATAAACAACTGAGAACTACCTATTGTTCATGACTGATGGAGTAATGAAGTACTGAGCATTTACGAAAAAAAGGAATCATAAAAAGACTATAAATACTTCTGAGCATTCGTTAGTTCCAACTATTATCAACGGAAGGAATACACAAGATTATTAAGAAAGACACGATGGATATTTATAAGCTATAACATTGAAAGAACTATGCTATATCCGTCGCATAAGGAGTGGTTGTTGTGACTCACTAGCCTAATGGAAAACGCTTTGGCGTCTGAAGCTACTAGTCCTGCTTTCAAGTCTTGTTGGGAACAACACAACAACAAAGATTGATACAAATGATATAGAAACCTAAGTCATAACAGAATTCGAACCAGTGGGATCTGGATTATCGACCCAAAGTTCAATGACGTATCCGAACAAATACAAACCAGTAAATGTAGAAGTATGTCAAAATCTGGGTAGTGACATATGCAAATAAGTTTCCTATACACTGGTCATTTGATAGAACCATCTTGAACACAAACAAAAGCAGATGAT
Source organism: Heterobilharzia americana (assembly GCA_944470555.2). Lineage (NCBI taxonomy): Eukaryota > Metazoa > Platyhelminthes > Trematoda > Strigeidida > Schistosomatidae > Heterobilharzia > Heterobilharzia americana. Next base: position 50,227,798 of record OX104128.1, read on the forward strand.
TAGAGTTTTCTACCTGACATGTTAAAGTGATAGACAATGACTCCTTCCGATATGCGGGTTTCGCCTCCATGCTTTTCAAACATTACAACAATGTCATCGACAGATTTCCTCTACAGGCAGTATCCCTTATCCATTATCTGACTTAAAAATCAGCTAACACCAAGCTTAAAGGACTTCACATATTTTATGGAGTCTGGTAATTCAGCTCCTCATCAGTTACTATTTAAAGTTGTCAATGGAGGTAATTTGAAATACCCTATGTAGGTTTTCATTGGAAGTGTTCATCTAAACTGCTGAAAATACGCAGTTAAAAACCTGAATTTTACCTATTTTTAACCATGGCTCTAGTAATAAAACCACCTGAAGTTAATATTATTGCATTTCCTTTAGCCATTTTATTACCATCATCTTTATTTCACAACTTTTGTTAGTACCACTTGACCTCTATTTTTATCTCCTTAAATCAATTTCCTTTCTTCAGTGTTACTTCTTTTTAGTCATTGTTTGCTCTAACCCTTCTAACACAAGTAAATGTAGTGAACAATTCAAGTGGAATAAATCAACTTTCAAGCACATATAAATACAATTGTAAAGCCTTACAACAAAATCCTTGAAGTACAACGCTAACTGAATGAAAAAAAGGTTCCTTTTTGTGTGAAGAAAGGTTGAACACAAGGGAAAAGCCATTACAAACAGCACTGAACAAAAAGGTATCGTCTCACTTCGCAATACCTCAGTATATTATCACAGATAAATACATTTATAATTATCAATTTCTATGTTACCTACTGAAGTAGAATTACAAATTCTGCACATTTTACAATCTCATGAAAGTCGCTACTTCAGAAAATAAAATTGGCATAACTAATCTTTGTGCATTCAAAGGTTTTGTCTCCCGTAGGAAACAGTCCCGGTGAATTTGTGAATGTTCTTGTCGAAGGTAATGTGCTACATGGATTCTGTGAGAACTAACGACTTCCAAAATTTTGAAATGTGAAGCAAAGTTCGAACTTATGATACACACGTTGAAAGGTAACTACCTAGACTGATCAGATGTAGTTCCATTGAATTTGTGTAGATATACCAGATTTTGGCCTTTATGTTTATAAATAAGTATAGTTTTGTAAAGAATGAACAGTCGCTTAAAGGGTAGTAAGTCTTCCCTCTTTTTTTGCGCTCTCAGCTAAGAGTACATACATAAAAGTATCGATTTACTACACGTTTCCCATGCGACGAAACAAAGATCAATTGGATGAATATTGGAAACATGGGAGCACTGAACAGCTGTTTCGGTGTGGTATGGGAGTCCTCAGTAGTGCACATCCACAGCCCCTCCCAGCCAGGGATCGAACCCCAGAACCTTCAGATTCCATGGCTACCACGTTAGCAATGAGCCACTGGGTCAGAACCCAATGGTCTGTATTTCCTATTTCTGTCAGTTCACTATATAGCGCGAACTACATCCAGTGTTGTCATTGAGTAACTGTCCTCATGTTCGACTTGGTTGACTTCACTGGTCACGACTTTCATTGGAACTTCGGGAATCACTTCTCGAAGCTAGTCCCGAATGAGCGCCAGAATTATTCTATCTGGAGGTTTATGGAGACTTAATAATTGATCTTACGTTGGAATTCATCATGGTCCTCGGTTCGATCCCTGACGTAGTCATAGGTGCGCACTGCTAGGGAGTCCCATACTTAAATGGAACAGCTGTGCAGTGCTGTCAGGTTTCCAACCTTTCTCCAACTGATGTCAGTCCATGATGAATTCCAACCGAAAATCAATTAATAAATCTCCACAGACCTTCAGACAGAAATAAAGAGCGGATAGATAAAAGGATTTCTGATTAATTTATCACATTTTACAAACAATTGGTCAAAAGTTCAGACAATCGATTATCAGTCAAACAGTGAACAGTTCGATTTTATTAATCGAAAAGTGTCCGTACGCGTAACTCACATCCTGGTAGGTACAAAGATCAAATGAAGGAGGTCCATGAGACAACCGAACAGATGAATATCTACGGCGCATGTGCATCTACGTCTCACCTTCACCTTAGTCGTAATACCGCATTTCCTTATTTTCTCTAGCCCTTCTTTTTGTTCTGCAGATTCTTACCATTTTATTTTGATTTATCTTTCCTCTTACATTCTTGTACTTAGATGTGTAGATGTGATAACACTGGACCATTAGACAGTTAAAAAACCTAAGTCCTTAGAGTTGATGACATCAATCTGTTTAACAGATTATCACCAGTCACTGAGTTTTATTTTGTAATTATCTTTTTTCTCCCTATAAAGGTAATGCCTATCAAACATTACAACATAAACAACATTCAAATAATTCACGAAATATGTCATCATTTAGTAGGCCAGATTTTTCAGTAAACAATTGTTTAATTAATAATAATCATGAACAACTGAAGAGACTTGTTATGCAACATCAACACAATAAAAGTGGACAATACACACCTCTGCTTGATATGAATCATGAGCATATCTGGGGACGCTTACATTTGATGCAAGCATCACAGCCGAATTTATGCACAAACTTTCAAGGTGATGATGACGATGATGATGGTAATAATCCTGATAGAGACAATACTACTACTACTACTGCGGCTAATAATAATACTAACAATAATACTAGTGAATTCAACTCATTCGGTCAGATAATCCGTCGGAAACAATCAACGGGACATCAAGAAAGAGCTGTCAGTCTGACAGACTTAACTCCACAGAAAACAGAAATGATACTATCCGACATAAATACCGATAGTAAAAATAAAAATATTAATGAGCATTATGTATCAAAAAATTTCAGCAATTATGAATCAGTTTTATCGCCAGTAAATAAAATACAACAACGCGAAGGAGAACAACACCATCACCATCAACAACCAGGCCTACTGAATAAAAAGATGAATAAACTGAAACCGAAAGCTTCAACAGCTCTAATATCAACTAAGAATCCGTGTACAACACACAAATCCATTCAATCTAAGGTTACAACAGATGTGATAAAGAATTCCAGTACTAATAATAACAATAATAATTCTTATTGCACTGTTAGCTTTGTTTGATCCGGTTAAATAATGATATTTATTGATTGACACTTATGCATATATTAATAAAATAAACAAATATGCAAACCGATTTGAAAACAAAGACAACACAACACAATAAACCAACCTATCTATAATCAAAGAAACAGTGAACCTTTGTTCCTATCATCAAGAATCTTTTGACATATAAACGGTCAACAATTTGTCTTGTTTCATCTTCACAAATCCATTCATCTCTGTCTTCTTTTCTGTCAATACAAAGTGTATGTGTGTATACATATTGTGAGTATCCGCGAGCAATGAGGATAAACTGACTAGATATCATTGTAATAGAATATCAAGCACTGAGATTATTTTTGGAAACAATCAACTTACACACACAAGTATGCTTAAGAGATTAAAAAAAAAACACTTACAGTCTTCAATCAATCATGATGAAAGACAAAATCAAAAAGTATAACAGAATTTATGCATAAACTAAGCCTACAACTACTACTACTCTTACTGCAGCCCATCTACCCACTCCCAACACTTCCATAACTCACTTCATATACAATAACTGATCTAAAAAAAGAGGCCCATCCAACACCTTTAAATGCGACAACAGTACAGAAAATGAGAATTAAAATTTTAATTAACTGATAGAATTATCAAATTTTAAAGGAGAATAACAACTAGAACAGAGTGAAAAGAAAGCTAACGTCATTCAATTTTGTCTTTCTATCCAACAGACAAGAGATTGTATTCACAACAGCAATAACATTCCAATTGATTACCTCATATAACGGACACATTAGAAGAAGGAATTGTCAACACAAAAGATGAATGCACAATATTTGTTTCACGTGTACACATACTTCAAAACTAATGATAGTCATCACATTAATCTCTCAATTGTATATATATATATATATAATATAGATGTGCATCACTAATATGACAGATATACAAACATGTAAATATATACTGATGATCTACATTCAACCCAGCAGTATTGGAGGGTTTCACTTAGCCACCCACCCACCCCCTTTCACCCCCAGGACATGACATAAACAAAAATCCAACGGTTTTGCTTCAAAACAAATTTACTGATGACCATCATTAATGACTAATAGTATTACTGCTTACACGAACAATAATAATAATAATAATAATAATAATAATAATAATAATAATATAGTATCATTGCCGTCGTTATAGTTGTTGTACTAAGAATTCAAACCACAGAAAAAAAAAAAGAAATTTTATTTATTTATATTTCTCTTTGGCTCTCTGTCTATTATGTTGGTAAAAAAAAATGGGGAGAAATCAATCCTGAAAAATTTATTGAATGAATTATCATCAATTAATAGTCTTGATTTTTGCTTGGCATTCTAAAAATATAAGATGAGACGACAGAAAGAGATCGGAAGTTTTTTGGACAAGAAACAAGGGGAAAAAAATCTAAAAAGAAAAGACATAGGCAACATCGTGACATACACAGGTCTGTGCTTCTTCTAAACAAAAAAAAACAGCAATAATAACAACTAACAAAATATGTGTGAAAAAATTTTTTTTCTATGAATAGTAAAACAAGTCTCTGATAACGATAATCAGTAGTATATATATTACAAATGTATGCGTAGTTAAATTCTGTCTAAAAACAAAGTGGAATAAAATAGTGATAAATGATTTGAGATGAGGTGAGCATGAACGAGTGAAATTATCAGTATAAGTTATTATATGATACAGAAAAAAATATAGACAGTTTCTGTATGAATGTGAGTGTGTGTGTGTGTATGTGTATGTGTAGGTAAGTGATTCTCTTCTATTGAGTTCGCTTCGGAGGGTATTCAATAACTAAGACAATTATCACAATGAGAATGATCACAAATATGATGGCTACAAATATACAACAACATCTTCGAGATCTTTGCTAAAACCGAAAAATACAACAATACATAAGAAAAATATACTTTATTATAAAATAATGTTCATTCTAGCATTTAAAACGCTCATCCTAACATTGACTACATTTACTGCGTAAAAAATTATCAATAAACTATCAGACAGTCAAAAATAAGGTAGATCCAAATATTTACACCATATATGATTTAAATGATAAATGAAAATTATAGATATTTCTGTTGAAAAAGATTTTGAGTATAAGATGTCCTGACTATCAACTACAAGCTAACAATTAATGACTTTGTGTTGTTAAAGTACAATGTCATAGCTTCATTACTTAAAACTCTACTCCCGTTAGATATCTACTAGAAGTAATAATACATTTCACAGTATCCGTGAACTTATTTATGAGTTACACATCATAACTACCAAGCCTGTATAATTTCACAATGTCATCAAATAGTTGACATACTTAACACAATATTTTTTATTTAACCTTGATATTGCCTGTTCATTAATACTATAATATCGCTATATTATTCTATATGGTATCATTTCCCGTGTCGAAGTTGTGCTAACTTCGTATGGTACATACAGAAATCAAGAAAAATATATGAAGAAAGAGGAAGAATCACTAGTGATATGCAACTTTCTGATACTAACTACCTATGAAGATTTCACCACAGTCATACAGCAATACACTGTAGATTGCCGTGCGTCATAAAGTTGTTTCAATCTGTCGTAGCAAAATGTTGATACCATCTCAGCGGTTAGTAAAGAGGATTGTATTATCAATTTACTTTGTAAACATTTTTAGGTTGTTTTGGAAATTCTTCATCAGAATGCTCTTCAGATGGTGGGAGATATTTATGTGACAGATGAACAAAAAAGTACTAAGGTAAAACAGATAAAATCAACTTAGAATCTCATACACAAATGCATCAGTTCAATTTGTCACACTTCACAGTAGCGTACAAAGAAAAAATGGATAAGAAAGACAGAAATCGAAGTAGACAAAGGTGTGTGGGAAAAGATGGAATTTAAAATTTGGGGTTATTCAAAACAATCAAGGTTCAGAAAGCCTCAAGGAGTGAATACATTTACGAGATTGCGACCAATTTTTAGCCTCGTCACCAAGATTCCTCAACCACTGATTCCTATTGTCTCTGGAACTGCAGCGCAGTATAGTCGTTCTTTGATAGATTGTCAAATGTCTCGCCAGTCGGTGCCACAGATGACGCAAGCTGGCAATTGTCAAACGGGCCTTCTGTATCCCAGCTGAGATTTCGTTAGCAACTAGCCCGTTCGATGTGCTGATGCAACTCCCCAAGTAAATGAGGTAGTCGATACATTCCATCACTTCACTCCCTATCCTTCAACCGAGAGTTCTTATATCAGATCAGTTCTGGAGTATCATCTTACATTTGATAGGTGCTAGAGAAACCCATGCCAAATATACTCAGAATTTTCCTCAACGGGTTCAGAACACCCTACATTTTGTCAGTATCTTCACCGAGGAAGATAGTACTGTCTGCATACTCCAAGTCAACCAGATAACCTTCAGTGAGAAGATCAAACCATGTGAAGTTAGATGCACCGAAGGTTATATCCATTAGTAAGTCTACGACGAAGTTAAACAGCAACGGTGATAGTTGGCATTTCAACTGAACGCCACTAGTTGTTGTCATTTCACAGGACAACTCTCCATAAGCTCTTGCACGTTTGCGTGAGTTCGAGTAGAGAGCTTTGATTAGCGTTATATATTTGAGCAGCACTTCCTTCATTGTCAGACTGCCACAACAAGATATGGTCGACAGAGCCAAATGCCATCTTCAGGTTAGGAAATACAACAAGCGTAGGTTGACGGTAAGTATGCTTGTGTTTCAGATCCTGTCGAAGGGTGGAAATCTGATCCATGCATTCTCATTCAGGTTTGGAAACTGACTGGTTTTCTCGAGTATGTCGTTGTCATGCTCCAGTTAAGTACCACATAATTATGGACTCCAAGGTATTGGATACGATATTGAGCGAATTGATTCCCTTTTGCTTGTAACAAGAAGACTTGTCTTCCTTCTTACAGACCGGGATGATCGGTGTAGACCAGTCTGATGGAGATACTTCTGGCGCCCATACACTACCTAGCAACTCCGTTACTGCATACAGTAATTTCTTACTTCCATCCTTAGTATATTCGAGTGGCAAATCGGCAGATTTAGTTTCAGGTTTGAAAGAGCTTTCTCAATTTCGACGAAAGTTGAAAGATCAATATTCAAGCCACCTGTCCCAACACGGTACTGTCCTTTTCGGTGATGGTTTCACTAACCATCATCTTCTTAATGGTATTCTTAATAACCCTAAATAGTTGCCGAGTTTTACTTAACACTGATGCCTTCTTCATCTCTCGTTCTCTCTCGCTTTCGCTACTCACCACTGCTTGCAATTGTTATGAAAACTCTTGGTCATTTTACGCGGTATTCGCATGCTTTATCTCTTCATTATAGTCAGAGCCAGCTGAAATCAGTCTTTTCGCACCAGTCAGTTCGGATGACATTGCGGAAATCTGTCCTAGAAAAATGGTAATTCCACATTAGCATTTAGCAAGGAGGATTGTAGGCTTCCTCTGTATACATTTTTAGGTTGTTTTCGAAAATCTCCATCAGAATACACTTTTGATTACGATAAATATTTGTGAAATTGATGAATGCAAAAGTTCTGAGGTAAAAATGATGAGAATCGTCAATGTCAACTTTCTGCACTGGATTTCAAAAAAGACAACTTGAATACTTATCAAATAGGGGTGAGGCATCACAAATATAAATGTTCATCATAGACTCCAATTAACAAACGAAGACTAGTTTCCATAATATGCAATTACAACCTAAACTTAATGTGTATTTAGCTAACTAACTAATTCACAACATGAGCTACAACTTGATTGATTGGGTAAAATACAGAAACACTGCTTAAATGCAGTATGCAAGTTATTGCTCAGAACAACTACTTTTGTTTTCATATATGCATACCTTGGACTATGTTAAGAATACAGCAGTAGGTTATTTACAATGCAGTCATCATGTGTAACTCAGATACCATTAGGTGATGCTAAGCAATAACCTGACAAGAATAATGATATTACTCATTGATTCAAATCAAAGAAGATGGCATAACTGAAGATATAATGATATTGGTAAAGAATTGATATTTTAGACTATCTAAGAACAGCCCAATATAATCCTTTTTTCGAATAAGTAATCTTTTAGATATCAGGTGTTAATAATTTATTTAATTTAAATATATGAAAATATTTATCTAGTCATATAATAATGATTGATTAAATTTAGCAAATAACATACCCGTCTATCAGAAGCTCTTACAAGTTCTGAGTGACCAGACTGTTCATTGGTAAGCGCCACTTCAATACAATCTTCAATTGAATCAACAGCAGTTCGTTGTTCATATACTAATTCAGAGAGTTGATTAAAAATTGCATTCACATTTACAATATCTTCCTGAAACATAGAAAGATTAAAAACAGATTGGACATTAAATTGTATATACAAGTTGGAACGTTAGTATTCTAGTGAAATGTATTTTTCATCATGGATTGATATCATTTGTAGAATCACTAAAAATCTAAGATCATTGAACAGTGGTTTTGTTCTAGTTTGTGACTCTTCAGCAGTGTACATCGACACGTCTGTAAGCAATTGAGCTCAGGACTTAAGATGAGCTTATTACCATTCAATCATCCGATTACTATACAATAGTCTACTATATCCTACTTCTATGAGGCCTGAAGTTATTGAGGTCACTCCTTCGTGAGGTCATGGGTGCAAACTGCTGGGAAGTCCCAAACTAAGATGAAATAACTGTCAACAGTTATTAGATTTTCAGTGGTTCTCTCTATGAGTGAACAACACGCAATCCTCCTTATAGACAGAAATCCCTTAGTGGGTAAATATAATGGGATGTGACGTAATTGTTGATGTAGTGTTTAGGTTTGTGGTGGAGCATTTGCTTTGTTTTTTCCACAATGGTAAGATTAGCTGCATAATATGTTTTGCTAATGGGTAATGTTAGCCTACGTCTAAAAACAATACCATTCAACTCCCCTCTATATGGTAGAGTGATATGAACGCTTTTCTTAGGAACCGTGTATAGAGTTAGCTTCGGTGCTACTTGGCCTCTACAACGATTTATAAACTTCAATGGACATGAGTTTTCCATAAGTGTTGTCAGTAATTTGATATCTTCATCTATCCTACCTGGTGTACTGATACGATAGATCCTATTAAACATGCATCTTACTAGAACTCGTTGGTATTGTCCTGTCCTATCAGTTATATCAGGTATAATGGATGAAGATATCAAATTACTGACAACACTTATGGAAAACTCATGTCCATTGAAGTTTATAAATCGTTGTAGAGGCCAAGTAGCACCGAAGCTAACTCTATACACGGTTCCTAAGAAAAGCGTTCATATCACTCTACCATATAGAGGGGAGTTGAATGGTATTGTTTTTAGACGTAGGCTAACATTACCCATTAGCAAAACATATTATGCAGCTAATCTTACCATTGTGGAAAAAACAAAGCAAATGCTCCACCACAAACCTAAACACTACATCAACAATTACGTCACATCCCATTGTGTTTACCAACTTACACGTGTGTTTGTGGTCACACATACATAAGGAGGAGTAATCTAACCATGCAGCTGAGAGTGGAAGAACATGTACCTAAATGGTTTCAAAAACAAATCGAGTGTGAAACCATGATATACGCTGGCGGGAGACGACCCTCTTTATTTATAACTAAATATATCAAGAAACAGGTCACAAAATTAATGTCCAAACAGATATCAAAGCTTTATATAAAAACAGTCAGGGACGTATACTGGAATTTGTGGAAGCCATAGCCATACACAAACTGAAACAACCTTTATGTGTAAAAAAATATTTTGTTCTTATACTACGCCTACCTTGCTTGGTAAACTTTGTTTTCTTACCAAGATTAGGATCAATTAGGTCACTTCCTGTTTGTCCTCATCTTTCTTAATTCTAATCCACTATTTTGATAATTGTTGCATTTTTCTTTCTCCCACTCTTCAGTTTAATATATATTGACTTGAAAAGCAAATGTGTGTGGTCAGATTGTTCGAAATGTATTGCGCAAATACATCACACATTGTTCAGATAAACTTCGTGTTCTAATTTCGCTACAGAAGTAGGTTAACCACCGGGTTTCTACCTCGATTCATCGAATGAAATGATTATTTTCGTTCTATATAAACACTGAATTTCAGTAAGTAATTAGTCAGGCTGTAATTTAATGGTTCAAAATCGCACTTAGCAACCACCTATTTCAGTTTACGCTTTTACGTACCAGCATCACTAGTTTCGTTTTAACTGCAATTTTATCTCTGTTCATCCAGACACCGTGCTGTAAATAACCATTTATTTTTTAACTCGCATCTTTTCAAAGTTTAATAATTATAAAGTCAACATTCGTCTAATAAATTGAGATGAGATTAAGATTTGGTTAGAACCTAGGCCTTGTAGCTCACTTAGCAGAGCACCGAGCCAGTAACCCGGAAACCGCTGCCTCGAATTATTTCGGGGCCAAGACTTTCATTTCATCCTAAATCATCAACCAGTATCAATAATATGTGCTTGGTAAATTAAGGCCACCTCAGATAGTTACACTGATCAATATATAAACCTGGAGATCAAATTTAGTTTTATTGAACTTAATTTGAAAATCTTTACACTCTACAGGACTTAATGATGCTTAACATTTTAATCAAGGATTTGAAGTTTATTCTATTTGAGATAAAAAAACTTGATATGTCAACAAACTAGTGAATGTGAATATTCACCCGCTGACACGACAATGTGGAGGCGTTAAGCAACAATCAATCACTTCATTTCAAAAAATCTACAATATGTAGTAATAGACAGTAAGATAAAAATTCCACTTTCTAAATTCCTGAATTTATCCTATTTCTGATATTACAAAAATGATTAACCTGAACAACAGCGAAAAAGACCAAGTTACAAGCTATCAGCTCGAAGACGTTTTTTTGTGTTCAGAACTGGTGAAATTCTTCTCAAATAATCACACTACTAAAATAAAAACTTAGTAGTATAAAACGAAATGAGACATATTCAAGCATCACTTCAATTTTCCTTTGGAATCTATCCTTCTCTAGAACAATGAACGAAGTAAACCAGTTAGAAATTTTTTAATTATTATCACAAATACAACTTTATATGATGTGACAAAAAACAGCAACAGTGTTCTTCAGTACTTCAAGCTTACAGTGTGGACCAACGATGTGCTCATAACTTAATTACAGTTTCACTGTTTCAAGCATTTTGTGCGATTTCATGTAACATTTATAGCTAAAATCTAATATGACTAGTGAAAGTTACAAAACATCAATTACAACTTATTGGAGAAATATTTTTCACGAACAGAAAAACTTCATAAAGTTATGTGAATCAAAACGTTTACAAATTCGAACAGCATCCTAAGACTTGATGTCTAAGACATGGTCATTAAAATAGACAAAATGAAGCGGTTACAGGGTTTTGATCATAGGTGTCTTCGTAGCATTGCATGCGTTTGATAGAATCACCATGTGATTTATGTTAAGGAGAAAGGTACTAGGCAAAACAGGCAAGTCAGCGGATGAGGTTGTGAATCTTCATCAGCTGAGGTGGCTTGGACGTGTTTGCGCATGCCAATCCACCACCTACTCCTACTTGCAATGCTGGCATAGGTTAGATTAGGCTGGAAGAGGAATCAGGATGACCAGTAGATGAAGTCACTGACTGCTGCTCTGAGCCATGTGGGTAAGATACAGACTACCTGGTTGGGGTCCTCGAGAAAACAAAAATCGCTTTTTGAGATTATTTGGTGACATGGCTGAAAATCGGTAACAATGACGCAGATGTATTCACTACTTGACATCTTCTAAAGCTTGAATATTCACACTAATCTTTATCTTCAGATTATTTATTCTGTAACACAACTTTATCTAACTTGATATCACCCTTTTTCTATCCACCTGTTCTTTGTGTACTACTGTGAAGTGTGGCAACTGGCGCCGATGCACTTTACTGTCAGGTTCTACGTGGATTTATCTGTCTGTGCTAAACAACAAATCAGGCTGAACCCTTATCTATATTGAGGTAGTATTCATCACGAACTGGCATCATTTGGGGGAACGATTGAAAACCTAGGAGCACTGGACAGCTGTTTCATCCTAGTACGGGATTCTTCAGCAGTACGCACTCACAACCCAGCTAGGGATCGAAGTCAGGCCCTTCAGGTTTCACGACGAACGCGTTAGCCAACTAGCCACTTGGTCGGAGGTCAATGGTTTACAGTTTCCAACTTTGATCCCTAGCCGAGTAGTCGGTGCGGAAGTCACATACTACGACGAAACAGCTGTCCAGTGCTCCTAGGTTTTCAATCGTTCCCCCAAATGATGTCAGTTCGTGAGGAATACTACTTCAAAATTAAAATCTCCATTCATCTTAAAAATACTCATCTATATCTTACGAATCTCTGTATAACTAATTTCGCTTAAAAGCGATCAATATCAAAGGCTATAAGTGTAAAGTCTTGACTAGTGCTATATCCGTATGGCAGTTAGAACAATGCTCACAACAATAATGATTAGATGATCCTGAAATATGAATGAATAAGGACCTAGAGCTTATAGGCTTACGATGGTTTCGAAAATCTCTAGATGTCTGTGGGAATATTTCCTTCTATCCAGAATTAAGGTCAAATGATATCTGTTCAAAAAGTTAATCCACTGTAGACGCTATACACAAACTTAGTTTACATGGTTCAAAGTGACTTTTTGTCCATGGATGACTAATATCAATACCATAAATAATGTGCTAATCAGACTGTAAAGAAATCTAGTCGGTTGCAGTATGACAAGTCCCAATTTAGTGTATGACCAACAAATAAGTATTGTACTTGGAACAATCAGGGGTGGAGGTGTGCCTTTTTCCAAACGCTTAATGAAAAAGTATCTCAACATAAAGATCCTCAACCTCCTGTAAAAGGTTATCTTGATATAGATAACGACTGTATTTCCCAATACATCACACCTAGTACTTATTACTATGCAACTCGGTAACTGAGCGAATTTTATACCAGTGATGGATGGTGGCTAGCAGTGGGATTGAAGACAGTCTTATTTGGGAATCATCCACTGGGTGCATCTGCCACCAAGCGAGCAATGTTGTTTTCAACCGCGACCGATCGCTTTAAACGCTTTCGTCATGCCATAATTGATTGGATCAACAACATAAAAACTATACTCGTTGCACAAGAAGTGGTTATCGTGATTTAGTGGCCTAGTAGATAGCGCTCTGGCATTTTGAAGCGGTTGGTCGTGAGTTGGAGTGTTAGTCGAAACAACATCGCTCACTGGGGTATCGGCACATCCAACTGACGAGTTCCAAATAGGACAAAACGCGCATCCTGAATTCCACTGTTAGCCACTATCCATCATTAATATAAAACTGGAACACAGGCAATATCGAGGCATCAACGCATGAGTCCATATCCAACGGAGGGCAATCAATTCGGTCCAACCAACAACGGGATTATACAATCAACAATATGGTGTGCGAAGTTCTGAGCTAGGTTATGAGCTGCACTTATTGCACGAAGGTTATTGATGTCTCTTAGTTGCATAAACATCAGCATATGGGGGTGGGGGGTATTTTTAGATGGTTAATACGCTAAGGTTTCAAGACTATGCTTACAGTTAAGCCTAAATCATCCTGAGTATATGCTTGTCGTGAAAACGTGCTTATTTGTGCAGACGTCCAATGCTTACAATTATAATATAGAAATGTAATACACTATGAATGTGTAGGGTAGATTAAAAAAATTAATAAAGTCTTGTGCATATTTGAGAATAAATTTGTATTCAAATAAGTCACCATACTATGAATCGATAAACATAGAAAAACAACATGGTGAACAATACTAAATTTCGTATGATATTTACACCAGATTGTCAGTTATGAAATATATTTAAGATATGGAGATTGTACAGATCTAAAAGTTCACTAGAACAGATATTCTCTCCATTTTAACCTAGTTGATATAATTAACTGAAAATGTTCAATCTTCTACACTTTATAACACAATTTCTAACGAAAATATATATCTGATAGAATTCAGTATAAAACGATAGACGAAAACAGACTGCTCGGTTTACTATTGACTTCATCAAAACATTTCCAATTACTGACTTGTGTTATGATATATAAGATTGTCATCAAAAGGTATACGAAATTACACATGATACAGAACATAAGTCACCAACTATATGTAGAGTTGTGGCTCATTGATTTAGCCAAGGGTTCGAGCACCATTCCACCTACTGAGGTTAGGGTAGCTAGATAGTAGTATCATAAACCCTCAGACAATAGGTGTGAGGCTCCATTGCCTAAACCATAAATATGAATTTCAATTAACTCTATCTCATGTCTTGCATTAGACTAATCATATCAGTCAATGTTGGTTACACACTTAGATCAACTACTGATTAAACGTCTCTTTATCGAAACAGTTGTGACAATTAAACTTGACACTGCTCATTTGCATTAGCTGTTCGACGCATTTCCTAACTTTATGAATCACATTCCCCTTTGATCATCCTTCACTTTTTAGACATCTTAGAATATTTTCGAAACATAATCTGGATCATTTTAGACTAAGATAGCAATCAGATTTGCATAATATGAGTTAGAAAAGAGCTACAAGCGATCTCATATCATTAGCATTGACGGCACAGAGCTCTACCTGATTCTCTCATGCTTATGAAACACACTAAGCTGAACCGAATCCAGAGAGGACTGACGCTAAGAATTATCTGCTTAATCACTTTTAAAGGTGGTTGAGGATTACTTTTTAGACTACCTTTTGAAACGTATTTTTAAGCAGGATTGGGAAAGAAGACAATTAATAACCAGGTTTCATTCTACTGAATTTCTCAAGTGATAACGGATACCCATCACACGAATGTGCGATATATCGCTAGTTGATTGAAGTTGTAAAATGTGAACACATATTTTGTATGATTCGTCAACATTTCTCTCTTCCTAAGAATTCTTCCTATCCAAGAGAGAATTTAAAGGCCACCCTAATAACTGCTGAAATGACCAATCAGCCTTTGGTATCTAACCAGCGAAAAACAAAGGTATGTCGTTGGCTGTCTCATTAGTTGCTCGAGTGGCCTTTAAAGTCAAAGTCAAGTTTTGGTACAGAAGGTGACCTTTACAATCATCCAATTATGAGTGAGTGAATTAGCCAATCGGTCAGAGAGGCCTTTCCGGTTGTGCAAATAAGGTGGAGAAACTTAATTCGGCTGTGAAAAGTACAATAGAGTTGTGAGTCACCAGGGATGAGAAAGAGTAGATTACTATTTTTGGTTGTATTTTAACAACTTATCCTATCACACAACATTTTATTGATCTACTATTTTTGCCAATTTTACACTCCTTACTGAGTTATATACATTCTATGAACGATTCCATTTATCACATAATCCAAATGATGACAGTCCGTGATGAGTACTACCTCTAAATTAAAATCCCTATCCAGTAAAAAAGAATTACTGTATAGTGCTAATTGGCGACTTGCTTCCAGATGGATATCACGAAGTTTTAATGAGAAACCGTGACCTGTGAGGTCAATCAGCCGGAAGGGAAGCGGATGCCATCAGATGCCATCGGGTGATAGTAACGCTATATCGCGAGAACAGATGGAAGTTGGGAACTATGAACTATTGACCTCCGACCAAGTGGCTAGTTGGCTAACGCGTTCGTCGTGAAACCTGAAGGGCCTGACTTCGATCCCTAGCCAGGTTGTGAGTGCGCGCTGCTGAAGAATCCCGTACTAGGATGAAACAGCTGTCCAGTGCTCCTAGGTTTTCAATCGTTCCCTAAATGATGCCAGTTCGTGATGAATAATACCTCTAAAATAATCCATTTTGTTATCAAAAGTACCTTTATCATTATTACTACTACTATCATTAATATTAACATCTCAAGAATGTTTCCTACCCTAAAGTGCTCTAGTTAGTATAAGTAAGCAATAAACGCTAACAAGAAGCAGCGTTTCAAACACAAACATGAAAATACTCGATGCAAACTTAATATCTGAAGAATGCCTCAAAACTGGTTGCCACAGCCACCCTAATTTGAAAATAATAAATGAGATATTTCGGCGTATCGACAATTTCACCTACTTAGAAAGTCCCTTCTGATACGTCGCTGACCACAAAAATTTGGATACAACTATAGAAAAATCGTCTGTTTTCTACTAATGTCTTACGAAGCAAACGAGACTTACAAATGGTCATTAAAAGAAAAAAGTAGCGCGTAGCAGTAGACTGAACAAGATACAGCACCAACTTAGGAAAGACGTTACTGTCATTGAACCAGGTGACCAAGGAGAAACATCCGAACTGGAATTATTGAGAAGTTTGAAATCAAAGATTGGAGATCTGTTGATCTTTGAGTGCTGTCTGAAGGTATGGAACTAATGCATTAATTGAATAATACAGTTTAACCAAATACTTATTTCCAGCGATTCCTTATCAGGCTTTAAAATTACATCTACAAAATATTTATCATAGACTTTGATACTATTAGACTAAATGGGATTCGATATTCTCTGTATTCAGTCAAAATATTTTGAGCCTGAAATGATAGGCTAAGGTTGATTACCTGCCAGAGAATGATAAGTGAAGAAAAGTGCAATATTCACCAGACGAGTAGTTTAGCGAGACAATTACCATAATGCATATTTCCAACCAATTCTGGGAGGTATGTCCACAAATTCTCAGTGGTGAATAAACCTAAGATGACTGGATCGTTCAACATTCCTGAAACCTACCACTGAGTCCAATTTTATTATCATTATTTATTATTTGTCCTTCGGGTTCCTAGTGGAACATAAGGCTTCAGTAGTACGTTGCTATTTCACTCTCTTCTCTGTAGTCTTTTTAACCTGGCTCCACGATTGACCATAAGTTTTCATTTCTTCCTCACACGATCTCCTCCATGTCACCCTTGGACTCCCAACTCGTCGTTTCCCATTTGGGTTCCACTCGAAGTCCCCAAACGGTGTATGTCCAATCCATCTCCTCCTTCTTCCTTCTGTTTATTTGTTGCGTCCGATCTTAAGCATGTCCAATTCATCATATCATAGAATAGGATGCTAAGGGGCTGAAGTCCATCACGACGCAAAATGACTACGTTGAAGCACATGTCTGAGCTTAGTGATTGAAATGAAATGTAGGAAAATAATAAAAGCATGGTTTTTATGGGCACTAATTAATTATTTAACCACCCACTTCTGATAAGCGAAGCAATAAATTCTCCATTAGAGCCACCATTCAGTTGGCACGTTTATGAGGAAACTAGGAAACAGACCACTATAAACGAATTGTCCCATCGCGCACGCAGACAACTTATACTAGACTTTCTGCGCGATGAAGACAACAATCTAGCCATAGAACCAACTAAAGTCTAAGTGTCGCATCATTGTCAAAGGACGCCATCATTGTGCCCATCTTTTAAAAGACCCTACGTAATGTATGCAACAGTCATCGGCCCATTAGTCTGTTATCAGTAAGGTCAGAAATAGAGGCTGTTGTCATACTTCGCAGGGTTTTTAAAACGACACTAAAAATGATTCCTAGGAAGGAGGCTACAGTTTATTCATAATGTGGATGCATTGATCACTTTCTCACCTTCCGATAGATGCCTAAACATCGTTACACATATTGTAGATCAATAATCATTACGTTTTTCCACATTAAGATATCTTCGATTCGTTGGACAGGACTGCGATCTGGAATTATTCTAAAGGCAAGGAAAGGCAGAGAAGTTTACTAGCATTTTCGACGCTCGACATAAAAACACCTCAGGAAAAGTGAGAGCAAGTCATTACCATTTTCAGTTGTTCCAAACCAAAGGTGCATTTAATTAAGGTTGTCTGATTTCACCATTTTTCAGTAACTTCGCCGTTGGTGATATTCTGGAAACAATTCTTAAGGAAGTGCGTGGTTGTGCAGTAGATTTGATACCAAGTGAAACACCGAATTGAAGTATGCGGAAGTTGACATCTTATCGCGAAATAACATATAATCTACTCAAATAACACCTAATCAGTTGACAACTAGTGTTCGTAAGTATATGTGCTTTTCATCAACAAGGTGCTTTTGCCAGACTGGTAGAAATCTGCATCTGCACTTAACCTTGGCATTAAACCATTGAAAGTAGTCAAAAAGCTTGTATATCTGAGTATTTATGTGAGTGCTGGTGGAGGTATGACTGATGAGATTGACAACTGTATGTCAAAAGCCAAAGCAGTGTATACCAATGAGTCACTTTTGGTACAGTTATGACGTAAACCAGTCAGGTGGATAATGCGTCCGTCAGCATAGTTAAGTTCCACGCCTGTGAAACCTAACCCATGCAAGCTAAGGATATTCGATGACTCTGTCTGTTTAGATGCTGCTAACTCCGAGAGATTACTAGTATCCATTGAATACAGTACGTAAGCAGCTCCGAATCCCAGTAACGTGTACTTGAATATGAAGGACACCATCAATAATGGGGTGATTTTACCTCGGAACCCCAACTTCGATGTCTTGGATACGGGCTATGATTGTTATCCCAGAGACTTCCATACTGTTCATTGTTTGCTAGCTCTAAAACTACTTGGGAAGAGGAAAGATGCGATTAGCATAAAATATGATGCAGCGGAATGGAAAGTAAGTGCATTAGGTTGACACTAGTCAGTGCATCAAGACTTTCTGAGCAGGGTATGTAAAATCACGCAACTCAGTCCCTTGAAATAATATCACATATGGCTGAGAACCAGGGACCAATGATGGTCTTGCTGTAGCTTTTTAATGTCCTCTGTTCGCGAAAAGTAAAATAGATAAAATGAAAGCTTTTTGACCGATTGTCTTTTTTCTATTTTCCTTCAGTTTTGGTTTCAGAAGGTTGTTTGACTACACTATGTACGGTATATTCCTTGCTGTCCATGTTATAGTAAGTGTTAGAAATAAAGAATAAACAAATGCTTGTACTAATATCGCTGATATCATTGCCATATTAAACCTTAGAACTCCTATTTTGCCCTTAGTTCCACAATTAATTACGAATAAAAAGATTTTACTACCCAAATGCTACGCTACAATAATTTCTTCCTATTTACCCCTAACATAAATAAACAATTCCACACACTTATAATGACTGATTTTGCCAATGTCATTATCATCTTTGTTATTATCATCCTCTGACTGGCTTACTTAAACTCCAATTCTATTAAAGACAATACAATCAAGCGATCGTATTGCGTAATTTGTATGTGCAATCATAATGTGTGATAGGAAACAACTGAGAACTGCACAACAGATAAGCTGTTTCCTGACTATCACAGTTTGGTGTTTCCCAATCGTGTCTAACTCTGACTTAGTTATCAGTCCAAACGAATACGCTTCTTATTCAAATGCATAATGACTGTATATATCAGATCATTGCCTAGTGTAACCCTTGAAATATTGGCTGAGTGGGTTTAATCCATGGTATTTCGTAATTTAGGTGTAATGAAATATTTTGCTGGAGATTCCGGTAATAAAAACAAATAACAAAGTCTGGTTAGAAAGCTCAGCATATGCGAAGAAAAAAACTTCCTGATAAAAGAGGAATCAACATGACTAGGTTTTTGAGGTCCTATAATTTATAATCACCCAGAACCTAAAGAGAACTCAGAAAAACAAAACCAAAAGAATCGGGAAGCTTTTTAAAGCTTTTATAAACCTTTCAGTTCATACAGATTAGCACGAGTAAGACGTGCCACCCACATGTCTCATGGCAGTCACGGCAAGAAAGAGGTACAAGTTCACGAAGAATGTAACCACAGAGATAGACGCCGTAATGAACTGCATGCTTTCGGATACAGTTTATGAAATAACCAAAACCTATAATTGGATTTTAAACGATATGGTTCATAATCGATAGCAGTAAAGCAGATATATCGTTACTTCATGACTTCTAAATCATAGACATCTTAATGTTGTGTACATTTCACTTCATCTTATCTTCTCTCCTTCTCCAGCATTTAACTGTTATCAACAGTATTATTTAGAATCTTGTTTGTCGCTCTTAACCGTAGGTTTCATCACGGACTGACATCAGTTGTAGAACCACTGAAAACCTGGAAGCATTGAATGGCTGTTTCATTTTAGTTGAAAACGCCTGAGCAACGCCCACCCACAATGTTATAAGGAGTGGAACTAAGGGTTGTTAGGCTTTACAGGGAGTGCGTTACTCTTCAGGGTCGTGGATGAGCACTACTTAGAAAGTCCCAAATTAGGATTAAAAGTCATCATGTGCCACCGGTTTTTCAATGGTTTTCCAACTGATTTTGATTCATCATAAAAACTACTTTAAGGGTAATAAATCCCTAGGAACCTCCAATGAATTAGATAACAAAAGTAGAAACCTGAGCCAGTACACAACCCTACCAGGTCCAACTTTGTCAATAACTCGATGAGTCTGGAGAAACAAATTCTACGTAGCGAGAGAGTGCGTAAACTAATCTAGCAAACCCTTTACGTCATAAATATTTACTTGTGTCAAACTTCTGAAAATGTATCTTTCAGCAGGAGAGTGTCCCTCTCCTGAAAATCTTTTATGCAAATACTCATTGAAAGGAAACATAGGGTGGAAATGAATGTAAGTCGATAAACTACCAGATATGATTTACAAAAACGAAATCCAAAAATTAACAATGAAGTTAGTACTGAGGATGTCACCAAGCCTGGTGATGAAATGTCCATGATAAAATATCAAAGCTTCAGAGAACACCGAACCACCGTCACCCTTATTTTGCGCTACAAATCTTTTCCATCATAACAATGTTGAATCGATCTCGTATAATATAGCCAAATTTAGAAACAAAAACACTGACAGGTTACAGCATTCATCCAAAACACTGGTACATAATTGGAAGAGAAGGAATAATACTTTACAAATAAAACCACAACTCAAATTTGACTAACCAAGCTTAGAATTTATGCCGCCAAAAAACAATTTGAAAAACTCACCTCAATAGATCGCATCTGGTCCTCCTGATTTAAAATTCTTCCCAACTCTTGAATTTCACCCTCCTGGGACGCAGATACTTGTGCCTGAACAAGCTTGCTTTCATCATTTTCATCCGGATTTAGAGTAATCAAATCTCCGACAAGCGAAGCTGGGCGACTTTCAGTAAGTAGTCGTCTTTTTATTTCCTAAACAGAAAAACCATGGTAGTCTGGAACTGTGAAATACAAATGGTATCAAAGTAAAAGTTTAAAAGCACTGTTCTTTAAAATAATATCAGCTTAAATCGTCACCGTCAGAAATATTATTTGTAGTAGTCAGGACAAGTTTTTACCTTTGGACCAATTTAATAGTGGTGGTTACGCAATATTATTCGTATTTTTAATAGAAGCTATCCAAGACAATCTACCTTATGTCGAACTCTAAATTAACAAACGTTTGATTACGAAGTACGCACAAGGCAGTACAGACAGTTAATATCAGTGAAATAAAAATCTTCATTCAACTACCCACTCCAGCGCAACACACGACAATAAAAGGTGCCCGGCAAAATTCACTAAAAGATACGCTGTATTAGAAAATTATATTGAAAACAACGTGAGCGCATTCTGTGCACTTTGTCACATGTGAAAATGTCGTTAATTCCTTGTATGTAACAACAACAGTGCAGCATAAGGATAAAATCTAGGCACTGTGATGTGGTATAGCTCAATGATTGTTTGCTAGATATCACACGATGAGAAATTCGTTCTCTCAACAACGTTTAAATGGATTTCATCATCATCATCATTATCAACATAGGACCAGGCATTACTGCGTAACGGTCCGAGTTGCCACACCTCATATCAGCACATCAAGTAAAAAGGTAGTGAGGTGAAGGATGAAGATAAGTGAATGCAGTCAAAAGAAATATAAAGTATGAGAAGAAAGGAAAGAGGAGTGACAAAATAGTGAGATTCGGTATAGCGTTGTTAAGATGAGGATAATGTGTGTATACATCTGCGCCACTGACTTCGGTTCTGAGCCATATCACCTAGGGTCTCCAACCACTGGTTCCTCTTGTCCCGTGGACCCCAACCACCTAGTCTGCATCGTCCTACATGGCTTAAACCAACAGTCAGAGACTTCATACATTGGTGCCATGTTTTAGTCTGGCCACCTCGGGCCTTTTTCCAGCCTGAACCCACCTCAGCCAACATTGTGTGACGAGGCAATCGGTGACTAGGCATACGTAGTACGTGTCCCAACCATCTCAGTCGATGAAGGTTCACAACCTCGTCGACTGACTTACCTCTTCTCCCTAAAACTCTACACCTAACTTCTGCATTACTCACATGGTGACACCACGGAATACGTCCTATACTACGAAGGCAACGGTGGTCAAATACCTGTAACCTTCTCATGTCTTCCACTTTCAATGGCCATGTTTCACAGCCATACAGTAGAACAGAGCGGACTGCTGTGCAGTACACGCGACCCTTAATAGACAAACGAATATCACGGCGGCGCCATAGGTGGCGCAAATTGGCAAAAGCCAATCGAGCCTTTTGTATCCGTGCAGAAATCTCATCGGCAACTAACCCACCGGAGTTGATCCTACTTCCCAGGTAAGTGAAGTGGTCAACACACTCAACCACTTCACTCTCTATTGTTAACCGCGGTACCGCTGAAGACCAGTCCTGGAGCAAAAATTTGCATTTGGGTGGTGAAAATCGCATCCCAAACATTCTCAAATTCCCACTCAAAGTGTTCAGAAGACTCTGCATCTTGTCAGCGTCTTCACCTAACAGGACTATGTCATCTGCATATTCTAGATCTAAGGAAAATTCACCTGTGATCCGGTCAACGTCTTTGTAATTAGGTGACGAGAGGGAAACCTCCATAAGAATATCTATGATAAAATTAAATAAGAATGGGGATAGTGGGCATCCTTGACGGACACCACTTGATGAGTATAGCTCCCTGGACAACTCACCATAGGCTCTAACATGCCCACAAGTGTTCGAGTAGAGAGCTTTCAATAAGGTGATGTACTTACTAGGCACGCCTTTCAGTGACAGACACTGCCATAAGACTTCTCGATCAACGGAGTCAAATGCCGCCTTCAGGTCGAGAAATACAGCTATTGTCGGGCGTCTGTAAGCATGCCTATGTTCCAGGACCTGGCGCAGTGTGAATATTTGGTCGATACATCCACGGCCAGGTCTAAAGCCTGCCTGGTTTTCTCGGGCTTGCTGTTCCCGAGCTCCACTCAGGCGTCGGAGAATTATAGAACTTAGGATCTTAGACACTATGTTTGTCAGGCTGATTCCTCTGTGGTTATCACAAGAGGACTTCTCGCCTTTCTTGAAGACTGGGATGATCAGTGACTTAGACCAGTCGGAGGGGATCGTATTTGATTCCCATATACTGGCTAACACTTCCGTTAGCCTGACTAAGAGAACTCTACCACCATTCTTGTATACCTCAGCAGGTAGTCCGTCTGGTCCTGCTGCCCTTCCCCGTTTCAGGCTACCTACCGCTTTCTCAACTTCTTCTAGTGTTGGGGGACCTGTCTCTATGTCCCATTCAGGGTCCGACTGGATAGCGGGCAGCGCAATGGTGGCTGGAGGCCAGTTAAACTGTTCCTCAAAGTGTTCTGCCCATCGTCCCAGTCGCCTTCCCTGCGAGTGAATCGCCGATCCGTCCTTCTCCGCTATAACCTCACTAACTGTTGTTGACCATTTCCCCCCAGTCTCCTTAATAAGTCTAAATAACTGTCTACTGTTACCGATCGCCGCTGCCTTTTCCATCTCTTTAGCCTTTGCTGCCCACCACTGTTCACGATCGTTGCGCAGACTTTTCGTCAGTTTATTTTTAAGTTGCGCTCGCTCTTCATTGTACTCAGAGCCTGCAGGGATGCATTCACGTGCATCCATTAGTTTGGAAGAAGCTGCTGATATCCACTGGCTCTTTTTAGCCATTATCTTGGAGTCGGCTACAGTCTCCAGTGCTGCTTTTACAGTAGACTGAAGATGGCACCAAGCTTCTTCTGGATGAGTGACAGTCTTTTGTTCCGATAACTGCCTAGCCAACTTCTCACTGAACACGGCTTTGGTGTTTTCGTTGTCCAGCAGAACTCGTAGTGGTTTTGTTGCCAAATTTTTTCTACGTCCATTGAGACGCAGGCATATACGTGCTCGGACCAACGCATGATCGCTGTCCAAACACGTACTCCAGAAGGAGCGGCAGTCTTCCACCGATCCTCTCCAGCGATGACTAATAGCAATGTGGTCTATCTGTGTCCATCGCTGAGTCGAGCTCGGTGGACGCCAGGTCAGACAGTGCCTTTCTTTATGTCTGAAATTTGTGCTGGCTAAAAATAGGCGGTTATCTGAGCATAGTTGTAATAGGCGATCACCGTTATCTGTACGTTCAGCTGGGATTCCGAAAGTGCCACCTAAGTGCCTTTCTGCCTCACTCAGTCTACCCACCTGTGCGTTGAGGTCACCTGCAACAACCACTACGTCCGAACGTTTGGCTTTCGAGAGGAGGTTAGACAGTTTATGGTAGAACTCGTCCTTCACTTCATCCGAACTACAGTCAGTGGGTGCGTAAGCAGAGATTACAAAGAGACAACGGCGAGTCTCACTATTCCTTTTAGTTCTCACTGTGCCGTTCAGCCTCATAGCGCAGAGGCGACTATCAACTGGGATCCAGTCTAGTAGTGAGTTTTCTGCCCTGGTGCTTAATGCTATACCTACACCTGCAAGACCACGAGAGCTAGCTATCGAATCTCCAGAAACTCGAAGGGTGAATTTTGCAGATTCACCAGATTGGTCAGGAGAGGTCAGGTGAATAACCACACTTGGGTCCTGTATGCGTGTCTCACAAACACAGCACACATCCATGCCCGAGTTGCTAGAGTCTTTGCCAACGAAGCCTGTTGGCCAATTTGACGGAGGGTGCGGACATTGAAGGCTCCAATATGTAATTTGGAGCGTGGTTTAAGGAGACCAGGGACACTGTTCTGTGGACTCAGATCGTTGTCGAAGGCTGCAGAGGTAGGAGAAATTGAAGATGATGCAGCATCATTAATTAAGAGACGTGAAGGAAGATTAGAAGGTAATGATGGAGGAGGAGGATAGCAGTCAGAAGAAACTTGGGTGCTGACAGAGTTGTGAGGGCGGTTGACACTTCCCGGCTGCCCACACCGTGGAAGGCTATTTCTTCTTAAGGTACCTGAAAGAGATTTGTGTGACCGCAGAGCCCATCGGACATCTGCTTGAGGCCTGTCACACCCAGCCTTTTGAGTATGATTATTTTGAATTTTTGTATTTTTGGGGCCGGATGGTCGAAAGGAAACGACAAGTGAACCAACACCGCCGGCCCGGCAGACCGTGGGGCGTGGTGGAGTGTGTTATTTTTGGGGCCGACCTTTTCTAACCCCCCCTTCCACTGAGAAGGCAGCATCAGCTTGGCACTGCTGGTCATCCAAGGGAAACACCTTACTGCTGTCACACCCCATCCAGCTAGCAGCAGTACGACTTCGCCCTCAGACCCCCATCATAGTATAGCAATTTACACTATGACGGTAACTGCTTTTCGTCTAACCACTACCCAACAGACCTTTCTGGTATGGTAGGACCTCGAGGGAACAAGCGTTCCACCAGCATAGCTCGTTGGGTCATTGTGATATGCAAGCCCGACCACCACGTCAAGGTAGCAGCTATCGGTCGGGAAATGGATTTGAAAGTCAAGCAATTACCTTTATGGTGTCGCTATAATTTGAAATTTTAGTCTATAGGGAAAAAACGCAAGTCCTCTTGTGATAACAATTTTAAGTTCTTTCAAGGTAAACAGACGGAAATTAACGAAATCCAGATTGCTTTGAGGCAAGCACTTTCACCTATCTTTTAAGGATTTAACTATAGCAACCATATTCTCAAAGCACCTGAATAAATGATAGGATGTCGTTCTCAAGGTGTTCTTCATGAACACTGTAAGCGATGAACATAGAGAAATAGACAGCAGTCCAACTATATCTTTAACTGTTATGCCAACTACTACCGAAAAGATTTAATCGCAATGGTTTCTGTTTATTCGAATGATGAAAGCGGATCACTAAAAATATGGCCGCGTTATGTACGGTTAGACTATTGCAGTACATGAAAGTAAAACACAGAGTTGTAGGAAACCGTAGCGGTTTAAAACTAAACCAGTAAATATAAATATAAAATATTCACGTCAAAATTCAGAAGGCTAGTCACAGACTTAATGTGTGCTGGTGAGTAATAAGATCCTACTATGACAGGAATTCGAACACGTGTCCATTAAGTTGGGCAACTAAAGACCAACGTGAGCAAGCAACAACCAAACCGATTCAAGGCTCCAAATAATGTTGGAGGAATTAATAAATGATAAGTGATAAACTATTTAATAGGTTACCGTACACATGAGTTGGGGAATGAATGACTAACAGACTAAACCAAAAAACCTCACACAAGTGCATCCATTCAAGTTGCCACAATTTACAGTACCATCCAAAGGACGAGCGAACAGAAGAAGCCCGAGCGATAGCTGCTACCTTGAGGTGGTGATCGGACTTGCATGTCACAACGACGATAGGACACATGTTCCCTAGAGGTCCTACCCTACCAGAAAGACATGTTGGATAGTGGTTAGAGGAAAAGCAGTTACCGTTGTGGTGTAAATTACCGAACTATGATGAGAGTCTGAGCGCGAAGTTGTACTGCTGTTAGCTGGATGAGGTGTGACAGCAGTAAGGTGTTTCTCTTGGATGACCATCACTGCCATGCTGATGCTGCCTTCTCAGTGGAAGGGGAGTAGAAAAGGTCGGCCCCCAAAATAACACACTCCACCATACCCTACAGTCTGCCGGGCCGGCGGTGTTGGTTCATTTGTCGTTTCTTTTTCGACCGTCCGGCCCCAAAACAACCATACTGAGAAGGCTGCGTGGGACAAGCCTCAAGCAGATGTCCGACGGGCTCTGTGGTCACACAAATCTCTTTCAGGTACCTTAAGAAGAAATAGCCTTCCATGATGTGGGCAGTCGGGAAGTGTAAACCGCCCTCACAACTCTGTCAGCACTCAAGTTTCTTCAGATTGATATCTACCTCCCTCATCATTACCTTCTAATCCTCCTTCAAAGTCTCTCAATTAACGATACTAGATCATATTCAATTTCTCCTAGCTCTGCAGCCCTCGACGACGATCTCACTCTACAGAACAGCGTCCCTGGTCTCAGTAAACTACGCTACAAATTACACATCGAGGCTTTCAATGTCTGTACCCTCCACCAAATTGGTCAACAGGCTTCAATGGCAAAGACTCTAGCAACTTGGGCCATGGATGTGTACTGTGTTTGTGAGACTCGCATACAGGACTCAAGTGCGGTTACTCGCCTAACCTTTCCCGGACAATCTAGTGAATCCGCAGATTCGATGGCTAGCTCTCGCGGTCTTGCAGGTGTATGCATAGGATTAAGCACTAGGGCAGAAAACTCACTACTAGACTGGATCCCAGTCAACAGTCGGCTCTGAGCTATCCAGCTGAATGGCATAGCGAGAACTAAAAGGAATAGTGAAACTCACCGTTCTCTTTGTAACCTCTTCTAACACACCCACTGACTGCAGTTCGGATGAAGTGAAGGACGAGTTCTACCGGAAACCGTCTAGGCTTTTTCTGAAAGCCAAACGTTCAGATGTGGTTGTTACAGGTGATTTCAATGCATAGGTGGGTAGACTGAGTGAGGCAGAAAGGCACTTTGGTGGCGCTTTCGGAATCCCGGCTGAACGAACAGATAACAGTGATCATCTACTAAAACTGGTCAGATAACCGTTTAATTTTAGCTACCGCAAATTCGTCATAAAGAAAGACACTGTCTGAGGTGGCATCCACCAGGCTCAACTCAGCGATGGACACAGATAGAACACGTTGCTATTAGTCATCGCTGGAAAGAGGCGGTGGAAGACTGCAGCCCCTTCTGGAGTACGTGTTTGGATAGCTACCAAGCGTTGACCCGAGTGCGTATATGCGTATATGGACATAGGGGAGATTTGGCAATAAAGCTATTATGAGTGCAGCTGGACAACGAAAACACCAAAGGCACGTTCAGTGAGAAATTGGCTAGGCAGT
Organism: Heterobilharzia americana; assembly: GCA_944470555.2. Taxonomy (NCBI): domain Eukaryota; kingdom Metazoa; phylum Platyhelminthes; class Trematoda; order Strigeidida; family Schistosomatidae; genus Heterobilharzia; species Heterobilharzia americana. The sequence goes on from OX104128.1 coordinate 50,256,054, forward strand.
TATCGGAAAATAACGCTTTCACTCACCCAGAAGAAGCTTGGTGCCATCTCTAGTCTGTTGTAAAAACAGCGCTGAAGACTGCAGTTGACTCTCAAACAGTGGTTAAAACGACCAAGTGGATATCAGCAGCTTCTTCCGAATTAATAGGTCCACGCAAACGCATCCCTGCAGGCTGTGGGTACAATGAAGAGCGAACGCGAGTCAGATATAGATCGACAAAAGGTCTTCGCAATGACCACGAACAGTAGTGGGAACCAAAGGCCAAAGAGATAAGAAAGGCAGTGGCAATAGGTAACAGTAGACAGTTATTTAGACTTACTAAGGAAACGGGGGGGGGAAGGTCAACAACAGCTGGTGAGACTATAGCGGAGAAGGATGGGCCTGCAATTCACTCACAGGCAAGAAGACTGCAACGATGGGTGGAACACTTCGAAGAACTGTTCAATTGGCCTACAGCTACTACTACGCTCCCCGCTATCCAATCGGATCCTGAGTGGAATATTGAGATAGGCTCTTCCAACACTTGCAGAAGTCGAGAAAGTGGTAGGCAACTTGAACCCAGGAAGGGCAGCAGGACCAGACGAACTAATTTCTAAGGCACACGAGGATGGCGGTAGAGTGCTCTTAGTTAGGTTAACGGATGTGTTAGTTAGTAAGTGGGAATCAAATACGATCCCCTCTGACTGGTCTAAATCACTGATTATTCCAGTCTTCAAAAAAGGTGAGAAGCCCTCTTGTGGTAGACGAATCAGCCTGACGAACATAGTATCTAAAATCCTAGGTTCTATAATTCTGAGTGGAGCTCGAAAACAGCGAGCCCGAGAAAATCAGGCAGGCTTTAGACCTGGCCGCGGGTGCATCGATTAAATATTCACACTCCGCCAGGTTCTGGAACACATACGCTTACCGAAGCCCAACACAAACAGAATTTCTCGACCTGAAAGAGACATTCGACTCCGTTGATTGAGAAGTGTTGTGGTAATGTCTCTCACTGAAAGGGGTACCAAGTAAGTACATAACCGTATTGAAGGCTCTCTATTCGAACACTTGTGGGCGTGTTAGAGCCTATTGTGAGATGTTCGAGGAGTTGTACTCGTCAAACGGTGTCCGTCAAGGCTGCCCACTCTTATTATTCTTATTCAATTTTATCATAGTTCTTAGATAGGTCCTGTGTACTACTGGGAGCCAACTTAAGTCACCCGTGGAGTTGGTGAGATATCCGACCATCTATCAAAGGACGAGCATACAGCGCTACAGTCTGTTCTATCTTTCATACGGCTATGAAACATGACCGTCAAAAGAAGATGACATGAAGTGGCTGCAGAGTTTTGATCAGATGTTTTCATAGCACTGCTCGCTTGTGGTGGAATCACCGTATGGACAATGTTGTAGTCAGGTGAAAGGTATTAGGCAAGACAGACTAGTCAGTTGAAGAGGCTGTGAACATTAGTCGACTGAGATGCCTTGGACATGTACTACACACGCCAAGACACCGCCTGCCTCGAGGCCCCACGCTGAGGAAAGTTGGATTAGGTTGGAAGGGGTTTGAGGGTGGTCATACCTGACACCAGCTGATGACGTCCCTGACTTTCGGCTTAAGCCGTACAGGAAGATGTCAACTACTTGGATACAGTCACCGAGACGATATGAATCAGTGGTTGAGGAGTCTTGGTGACAGTTGAAAACCGGTTACAGTGGCTCAGACGTATTCATTGGTTGACGTCTTCTAAAGCTTGAATATTTCCACTAACCGTTATCTTCAGATTGTTCATTCTCCCACACAACTTTACTTGGATATCACTCCTTTTTTTATCCCCTTATTCTTTGTGTACTTCTATGAAGTTTGCCAACCTGAGCCGATGCACTCCAGTGCAAGGTTTTAGGTTGGTTTTCTCTGCCAGTCTTAGGAAGGTCTCCCTCTCGACACCTGACAACACATGGATTTTCGGTAGACCTAGAATATACAGACGACAGCCTTGTTAGGTGAAGACGCTGACAAGATGCAGTCTTTCAGACACATTGAGTGGCAATTTGAGAATGTTTGGGATACGCTTTTCACCACCTAAATGCAAATTGTTGCGCCAGGACTGGTCTTGAGTGACGCTCCACCTAACAACAGAGAGTGAAGTGGTCGAGTGTGTTGAACACTTCACTTGCCTTGCAGGTTGGATTAGCCCTGGTGGTTCAGTGGCCAACAAAATCTCTGCACGGATAAAGACAGGCTCGGTTGGCTTCTGCTAACTTACATCATCTGTAGCGCTCCCGCGATATCCGATTGTCCACTAAGGATCGAGTGTGCTATGCTGCAATCCGCTTGCTTCTTCTGTATAGCTGTGAAACATGGCCATTCAAGGTGGAAGACATAAGAAGGCTTCAGGTATTTGACCACCCTTGCCTTCATAGCATAGGCCACTTTAGACTGTCACCACGTGAGTAACACAGAAGTCAGGTGTAGAGTTCCAGGGGGGAGAGGTAAGACAGTTCATGCGGTTGTGAACCTCCATCGACTGAGATGGATGGGAAATGTGTTGCGTATGCCTATCCAACCACCATTTGCCTCGTCGCACAATATTGGCCGAAGTAGGTTCAGGTTTGAAAATGACTCAGTGTGGCCAGACTAAAACATGGCATCAATGCATCAAGTCCATCAATGTTCGTTTGAGCCATGTGGGGAGATGCATACTAGTCAGTTGGGTTCCACGGGACAAGAGAAACCAGTGGTTGGAGACTCTAGGTGATGAGGCTCACAACCGATATCAGTGACGCAGATGCATACACACATTATCTTCATCTAAACCTCTATACTTAGTCTCATCACTTTCCCATTCTTCCTTCCTCTCTTTCACTTTTCTACTTCTTCTGACCAATTTTTCTTTCCTTCTTCATTTTCCATCTTATTGCTTTGCCACTTGACATGATATGAGACGTGGAGGTTTGGACAGTTACACGCTAATGCCTGGTCCTATACTGATGATGATGATGTTGATGAAAACCTAAATGGGTCGTTAAATCACGTGTAGTAAACCTATACACCACCACCCACCACTTTCCCAACCTTATTTACAAAATCGACCACTTTCTTATGCGTTTTAAATTGTATGATTCAGCAAAGCTCCGTAGTTTCACTGCTGCTACTGGGAATTTAGTACATACTAAGGGAACTCAGAGCGACTCGTCATAATATCAATGAAATGTTGAGGAAGCAGCCGGTAATAAATTTGCAACATAGTGTGATCGCTATTGTTTACGATAAAAACTTTTTTTGACGTTAAAATACCATATAATACGACTGTACTTTCATTGCAGTTTAAAAACCTCACTAATGTAAATGTCTATCACAATGTGATCAAAAATGCTTTGCGGTAACAACAGCAATCGAAAGATATCAAAACAAAAGACTGTTGGAATATCTTACCGCCTGAGTCCTTTGAAACCGGTGAAGTACACGCTGGAAGTCAACTTTGAGCTTTTCTACATGGATCTTAGCAATCTTTAGCCATTCAAAGTAGTGAAAGTAACAATACCTGATCTGATAACGGATGCTTAGAAAGGCTTATAAACAAGTTTTTAGTTTCATCAACCAGCTGTAGAGCATCCTTCTCCCTCTTGTTTCTAACAAAGAAATATTTATGACCGAAATAAACCTACAGGAGATCAGATTGAGCTTTCGAATTTCCTTTGATGCTAATGCTTTTGTTCAGAGTTTCTAGTTCATTTGCTGCACAATATTAAAAAAAACTCTTAAAATTAAATACCAAGTAAACGTATCTTAAGCAGCTTAGACGATATATCCTCAAAAACCTGGATAACTGCTGTAGATTCTATTATTACGATAATAATTCCAAGGAAAAACGTACGTGAAGAGGATGCTGTGGTGCTACCGTAACTACCGTACATGGTTAGTCATCTCACACCGGGAAATTGTTTATTATTGTTAACGGGCTTGTTTGCAATCGATAAGAAATATACCAAACAAAAGTCCTTGAGAATACAATTTTCCCTCAGAAAATGATATCCAATATTCACAACCAACAACCAACATCGGTTTTCAGCCTCACTTTTCACTAATAAAAACAGTAGGCCAGTTGTCCTGCGATAATCCTTATAAAAGATATCTCTATGAATATTTAGTTTCTCCTTGAATGCTTTGGCCGAAGGAGCTGATAGTATTTCCAACATGTAACGTCAATGGTGCGAGCAGGGGAAACTTGTAGTGTTGAGCTCCGGCTTCTAGCTGTTGAGGCTCTGTTCGTTTTGTTCGGTTTCATCCCTCCGGTGGTAGCAGAAGTCTTCTCGTTTTTCCTGCCTATAGCTTTGGAGGTTGTGATTGTCTATCTGAAGGCTTTTTCCTTGAAAATTATACCTTGGTTTGTCTGGCGAGGCAAAGGAAATGTTGATAAGATCAATTAACCCTTTAGAATTCTTTTTTGTAAGCATCTGCAAGTAAGCATTAAGCGTTACTTAAAAAATACTAGAAATTGGGTGAGTAGGGAATGACAAAAAAGAGGAGTGAAAAGTACTTGTGGAAAGATAAGTGTCACTGGTAATAATATGCAGTTGGGATGCATCCTACTGCAAATGCTAGGGTAGGGGAATATAGGAATGGAGGAGTTTATCGTCATTTGCTACCAGCAAATGTTCGTGGTAAGCCGTTTACGCTCACATACTTATCCGGTGGTCGTTTGAAGAAGTCGACCGGTGTAGCAGTGGCTACTTCCCCCAGTACAGCGTTCCATAAGGTATACGCTTTGTGTTGGAGGAAGTTTGATATCGCTCTCATCTTTTCGCTGTGGTGGGTTATGAGACGGGGTTTACCACGTGACCGTCCGTTTTGGACCGATAACGTTGACCTATTCGGGTGGTCCATTTGGTGAATGGTCCCGTAGGCTGTTATCAGGTCACCTTGTTTTCTTTAATAGCTCAATGTGAACAAGTTGAGTTGCCTGAGGCACTGCGTATACATTTTGCCAGTCAGTCCGACAACGGACCTTGTCGCTGTTCTCTCTACCTTCTCGACAGAACTTGCGTCACCCTTTAGTGGTGGAGGGGCATCGCGTTGAGCACCTCTAGAGGTGGTCAAACATGGGTTTTAAATGCCATGAAGGATAATTTAAGGGTTAAGAATACAGACTATCTCCTTAGAAGGTGCATGATGGCGATCGCCTTAGATGCCAATCCCTTATAATTGTCAGAAACGTTTACTCCGAGGTCCTTCTCCGTAGGTACCTTCGTGATCTCACGCTTGTTGAGGGTTTAGCTGATTTTCATTGAGTCTGGTGTGCGAAGATGCATCGCCTTGCATTTCTCCACGATGGAGCTTAAATCGTTTGCGGCTAACAAAGACTCCAGCAGCAACAAGTCGTTTTGGAGATCCTCACCTATTGTCCCCTATATTTTGGGGTCGTCGGCAAATGGGAGAATAGACGAGGTAAGGAGTTCCAGTCGTTGAGCAAACGATAGGAGAAACGCATGTTCACATCAGTAGTGCGAGTGGATGGAACCTGGATATTTTAAATCTCTTGTCTGGGCTCCGAGGATTGGTCGTTTTCACTCGACCATACTCCCTCGGTGGTCGCAGAAATCTTTTCACTTCACCTCTTCATGGCTCTGGAGATGGTGACTGTCTACTTGCAGGTATATTTTCGAATAATTGCAGCTTGATTTTTTCTTGCGTAAGAGTGACGCTGCTAATGGGATCAATTAACACCATGAGATTGCTGTCCATGACTGCACCAGCAAGAAAGTCATGGGCATTAACAAAAACGTCTTGCGGAAACCAAGGTGAGTGAAGAACAACAGAAGAGGATGGAAAACACTTATGAAAAATAGGTGTTAATAATAACAATGTAGAGAGATTATGGGTCATAGTGTAGCTACTGGGATCGGATAACATAGGAAGGGATGAATATGCCCTCAGTTACCACTTGAGCACGCAGCTGGCAGGCCGTTTTGCTGGTGTACTTGTCGCACATTCTTTTGACAAAGTTAACTGAGATGATCGTGGCCACTCCTTTTGGCACAGCCCTTTACAACATACACGCTGTGTTAGAAGAAACTGGATCTGAATCTCGTCTTAGTCCTCTGTTAGGATATAAATAAGTAAATAAATAAATATTTTGTCCTCAAATTAAGAGCTTAACATGAGAGAAGCCAGTTTACAGGCATCATCAAATTGATAATGGTAAAGAAATCTTCATTAGATGGGCTGTCCTGAATGATACAGAAGGTATCACATCACGGTCTATCATGATAATAAAAGTGACTACAGGTTATGAAAAAACAGGAAAATATCACTTCATAGTATATTCAGAATGTTTATGAGTTTCAGTTGTCTCCACTCACTACTCTTTTTACAAAATGAAGTGATGCCGAAATCGTACAGTATTTGACGTTTGCGTTACATGTGACCTAGATGGTTAACCTGGCGGTATAGTTCCGTGTTTCGTGAAATAAACATTTATTTTGACATCGGTTAACATGTTTATAGTACCGTTGGCCAACAAAAACTCACTTCACCGATTTCAGGTGATAGTAAATGTTAGCATAACCATATAATTCACGTGAGTATATAAGTCCTCGCACTTCCCACTGGTAGTGTGACCTTACTCAGCAATGCAGACGTAATCCATCAGAATTAGTTGTTTCTGTACAAAGAAACAAACATCTGAGGAACTATCCAATGGTGACGGAGTTTTGCACACAGAATTCACATTGAGGCATACAGCATTATCAAGGAGGTATGTTGTCTGTTGTCTTCTACTGTATTGAGTCAAATGAGGTGAGGTAGTGGGGAAGTTTGTTTGCGAAAATGCCTCACTTTGAGTGATCAGGTGAGTTTATTCCTTAGGTTTAGTTGTTTGTCCAGATTTTCACTGCCATTATGACCGTCCAGAAGCCTCACATCATTTATTGTGGTTGGTTTTTCGTACAAGGTTGCATCTAGGCTGCTGGTAACTGGACGCTTTCGCTTTAGAACGTTTCAGAAAGTTGAACATCAATTGGGGAAGACTGGTTGAAAGATTCTTCCGATAATTTATTGTATGGAGCATGAAGTAGTATGTCAAGTAGGTTGACAATTTTGGTCAAAATTCTGCTAAAGGTTTTCTCTTCAAACGTAAGCTGAAAAGAGAAGGAGAAAAAACACGAGCAGAAACTCGAGGTTGATACGCCATACAAGACGAAATTGGGAAGAGAGAAGTTCCTATCTGCTCAGAGACGCTCGAGCTATATGTACATTTTAATGTATGCATATAAAAATGACTCCTATGGTTTTCCTAAGTAAAATTCGTGCAAGTTTTTGGATATATTATGTTCATTTGTAGACGTACGGGCAAAACTGACTCTACATCAAGGTGACATATGCTTTACCAATGTGCACTTTGCTGACTACACAACCTAAGCTAGTGGAATAGCAGTCAAGCGCTCCGCGCAATAATGTTCGGGCCCATTAAGGAAAAAGTACTTGAGATTGATGATGACCTTAATTTACAAGTTTAGGGGCCCTAGTATGTTTTCATTAGCCAAGGACATATATACGGTGACCAGACGGGTGATAGACTCATCATCTGTGGGGAGCTTATTAGGTGAGGAAAGAAAGGCAGATAATGAACCTTTAGTACGTATTTCCTCAGAAGGTCTGTTCCAGATGTGAGAGAACTTGTTAAGGAAGAAATTACCTCGCAAATCAGTCTTACAACACTCAGTTTTAGCTAATTGTTTGTGATTACGCATATTGTAAGTGGACGTTACAACTATTTTAATTCCTGGACAGCATGAGTGCATTTGCTTACAAAGTAGTTTATAACAAAGCATAAGATCCATTCTAAGTCGCCTCTTCCAGAGAGGTTCTGGTCCTATTATGTTGCATCTGGAGATGTAGTTAAGGTCTCAGTCAGCTACTAGTGTGGGGCAGTATCGGACTGCTAATGTGATCCTGTCAGGAGTGGTATACTTTATGGATAACCTTGTGGGCTGTATTTATGATAGAAATATCAATTCCTGAATGTACAGACAGACACACACCATTTTACACGTAAATGTTTCTATATAAATTACGTTTATCTTCATGGAAGATAATCTCAACCCTCACCTATCGTTGCCAGAAGATATGAGTGCTGCATGTTCATATAATGGAACATCTCTTCAGAATAAGTATGCAAAAATTTAAAATTCTTGAGGGAGTTGTGGAGATTTGGAATTATTTCAAGTTGTTATTCATCTTAGACTGACATCAGTTGGAGGAACAAAGGAAACCTTGGAGCACTGGACAGCTGTTTCGTCCTAGTATGGGACTCCTCAGCAGTGCGCACCCATGACCCCACCAGCAGGGATCGAACCCGCGACCTTCAGGTTCCGCGGCCAGCGCGTTGCCATTGAGCCACTGGGTCAGAATCCAGTGCTCCATACCAGGACGAAACAGCTGTCCAGTGCTCCCAGGTTTCCTTTGTTCCTCCAACTGATGTCAGTCTACGATGAATAACAACTTGAAAAAATTTGAAAGTTGGAAAAGTGGAAGTATTGTCTTTGCATTAACAGCGAAGCTAGGTTCGTACCCCGACACCACATGTATTACATGTAGAAAAATAAAGCTTAAAGTTAATACTCTCACCTACCTTGCCTCTTTCCTTCTTTTGGCGCAGGTAGAATAAGTTAGGTAGGGCATTGTACGTATGCTTTGCCTCTTGGTCTGATGACCGATCCGGTTGATCTCTCCTGCGCCTCCTTGAGAATGCTTGTATCTCTCTTTGGTGGGGAAGGTACTATCGTTTTGCCACCCTTTAGTGTGATCCCAAGGGGTTGACAACGGAACTGTGGAAGCCTCTGCAACACTAGATTCTGGGTCCAGGTAGAGTTGGCGCTTAATGGAATTTGATGGAGTATCCTGAATCGCTCCCACAGAGAAAGTGTTTTATGACCGAAAAGGTTGCAGGGAGTCAAAGTTGTGCCTTGTACCTCACGTGCTGTTTACGAGGCCTAGCTTTTGTGTACCTTACAAGATTGGTGTTACAACTGTGGCCAAATAACTGACGGAAAGGGAGTCAAGTAGTGTCAAGATATTACAAACCATTGCCAGATTTCTTACTATTCCTTCATATTCCGGAGTTACGTTGCCCTTTTCTTATGGTCTTAATGAACAATGAGATTCAGGTTACGGGTTACAAGCCAGAAGATTATCGCAACTTTTCCCTCACATCTTTCTATTTTTCCAACCTCTCTTTGCGGATGAACCAGGTATTTCAAAACCCAAAACGTGCTCCAACTACTGATGTGAGCCGCTGTTTCTCCACTTACTAGAATTAGCCCATATTTGAAAAAGCCCATTGGCAACGTTCCACGCGTCGAATTCAGACCTTTCAACACTCACCTTGTCATAGGTATTAGGAAGAAGCTAGTTTCCAAAATTGCTTTACAGTTAGCGATATGAACAATTTTAACTCTTCGAACATTTCAAGCTACCTGTGTCCGATGTTTCCTGGTCGCTCTAACTGCTCAAGTAGCTTACCATCTGTTTTCAATTTAACAATACTCCATAAGAAGTACCTCTACTGATTTCGCATGCGCACCTAGGGTTAGCTGCTCCATCTACTGGCCAAGTTCAGAAGAAAGAGTGAAGGACGCCTGAAGTTGAAAAAACATAGAGTTATTTTCCCTGCAATTTCTGTCCTACCACGCTGATCACGGTCGCTGTTTTACTGTCACCGTTTTCGCTAATTCTTCTTCCAATGCCTTGCTGTGATGGCTCTAAAGTATAATCCACAGGTACCGACATGGATAAAGAAGTGATTCTGCTACAAAAAACATCTCTCAATAAAATATTTCTAACTGGTGCACAACCCACGTGATGTAAGAGCGGATCCATGGTGAACGAGAGCGTCAAAGGTAGGAAAAACTGATAAGATACGCAGCAGTTCTACTGCATCATGGGCGTTCCCAGACATGTTTTCGCACATATGCCCTCAATACAAAAACCTGATTGTGTACAATATCAACTTCTTTAAGGGACCCCTTCCCACTGCTCAATGACTGTCAACATTTTCGAACGCAGCAGGGAAAGTGATACCCAAAAATAGAAGGACCTACGTATTAAGTATATCAGTCACTGTTGGTTTACAAAGGTATTCCGGAACCCTACCAAACTAGACTCCTGTATCCCCCACTCAATCACATGGAAACACAAGCCTGCGGAGGAAGGCGCAGAATACAAGACCCGTAAATGGAACACAATTACGACGCCTAAGACCTCTTCACAGGAGCTGGGTATAAAAGAGGGCTATACGCCAAACATACTAAAAAGGCGAAAAGCCAACCCTTTTGTCTTCTCTATCTTCTATAAGTGGATCGACTTACCATCGCGAATGAGGGGACAGTTCAATAATCAAATGCGGTCTGACCGCGGTCAGACAGATAGGTTTTCAATGCTCCCACAAAAATTCGTCCTCTTTCTAGGGGCTGCCAAGCATCACGAAACAGGCCACAACCAAATAGGGTCTCCACGGGCCTTTCAGATGACGCGAAAATCGTCCTCCTATCATGTCAGCACGAAGTTGTGACGTGGCTTCAACTCACCGCGCATCAACTCCCGGGTGAAGGAGAACCATATCACTAGATCCTTCCATCAGAAGTTTGAGGAGGCATTTAGGACAGCCACTCTCTTCGAGGGAGTTTATGATATCCTGCAATAATGGCTGCACGGTAAGCAGCTATGTCTTAACTGAGTTTTTAAGGAAGGTGATCTTCCCATTGATAAAATGTGTCCGTGTGCCTTTTGGCCACAACTATCGTAGAGTCATAACCTTCGCCAAAATAGCTAGGTAGAATGCACTCAAGAACGCCTGACACTCTCTCTTACTGCGGAAAGGGTAGCAATGCGGTCTAGAGAGTTTATTCTGGGAGTGTGCCATGCCCTGGGGAATGGAACATCCTTACAACAGGTGGACACTCGGCACAAGTTAAGAAAACAGGTTTTAGGGGGTCCGTCACAGTTTCCAGAGGCAATAAACCAGGTCCCAATTGGGAACACTGTGACTAAAGCGCGAAAAAGGCAGGCCACCTGGGGGAAATTGCGCAAAATTAGAATCACCGCTTGCAGTTATCGGGGCGGAATTTCTGACTTTCAAACTTAGTTTTGTGCTGCTATGCAGTCAAGACGAATCTTGCCGCACTGAGACGCGGTTCACGCTTATTCCTGGCAAAATTATATATTTGCTATCTATCTTCACCAAATGAGATTGTCCTACCAGTCACAGGCCGGTATTTTTCATCCAATATCTTGGGACTCACCGAACAGCCGTTATCGTGTTCACTTCAGGTGTCCTGTTGAATCCACTACCATCAGCAAATCAGAACCATACCACATTTGGTGACTTCAAGTGGCGGCGAAGATCGATTTCATTTTATTATGTCCATTTCTTTGCTCTATTTCAAATCCATCCTGCAACAACAACAAGCCCAACTGCAGCCAGTCGAACCTCTAGCTCAAAAAGTGACCATGTAGTCACCGTCATCATCGCATTTAGATAAGTATAAAAGTGTTTATGGTCCTGTCAATCAGTAAGTATATGATCCACCGTATGATTTAATATTCGATCCACGGTTTAATCGACATGATGATGTTTTTCGTGGTGAATGCCCCATGTTTGATGGTCCATCCAAATTTCAGTTGTTGTCACCAACATTCGGTGCTGTTGAGCACAGCAGATATGTCAGTTTCATCTTCCCGAATAATTCTCTTGGGTCGTCTTATTGCAATAACCACAATACTTTCTCCCAGATCCCTGGCGAACAATCATCCCAATATTCGATGACGATAGTTTCAGATATTTCACTTACCCTCTGACTTTGTCACTTGCGGAAAACGTGAATCTTAAATGTGAAAGATCCACAGTTAACGACAGATATCCAATCATTTTAAGCGTCTGGTCCTTATTTCTCGTTTAGAGAACCCTGAAGATGCTGTTATCCACGCCAGAACCTTGTAATACGTCGAACAAGATCCCAGAACGACTATGAAGACGGTGGTAGTCAAATGTCAGCGTCTACTCAAACTAAAACGTGACGCAGCTATGCAAAAGGGCATGTCATGTTTGTCTGATTCGAGCACAGGTAATGCAGTGTAACTCTCTCAGTCTTCAACTCAGCACAAAGAAAGTTAGCTACGTGCACCATGCAAACCTCTCTCGGTCCGCTGGCTTTGTGGTTCATGGCATTCGATCACACACTTTGAGCGTCGTATTAAGTTCATTGTCCGATGACACTTGCCTGGAACCAATTTTTTCAACTTACACCAGCCGTAAACCATGCCTTACGCCAACAATAGAGAGGAAGCGCAAGTCAACCACCTATAAGCGCCTCAAAAATTAGGCAGCCACAAATTTATGAGGGGCAGAAACGTGCTGGTCATACCGGTGTGCTCCGCTGCTGAGTCTCGTCATGCCCAAAATAGGGGTAGCACATCGTCCAATGAAATAAATACAAGAAAATATTTGCCAGGCTAGGCCCAAGAGATGTACTAGGTTACTTTACAAGCCGCAGTAACTTTCAAACACCTCTACTTATCAACGCAGGCTCGTTACTTAAGAGAGCATCTGACCCAAGTAAAACAGTTTCATTGTCCGAACCCACGATGTCACTGGTTGCTGAACCATAACGTCCCACCTCAATCTAAGGCATGGATCTGTTTAGACATGAATGTCCTCTTGACTACACTAATTGTGGCCACAAGCATGGTGGGTGCTGTTTGATCCTCAAAGAAGATTGAAGATGGTATTTTCAGTGATCTGCTGGACACACTTAGGATCACTGTAAACGGTATTACCCACAAAATCCTCGTAGGTTGTTTGCATACAGCGCTATGTTCAACAAAAGAAAGGGATGAACTCATGGTTAGGTTGTTAGCCCATGCCAGATACCTCAGCGTTGACTTCAAACTGATTGCAGCGGGCTCCAACTTCCTTGCAGTTAACTGGGAGGCCAGTTGCGGCACACAACGCTTTGACGGAATGCTTACTGTCACAGATGCCTATGTCTGGAAGCAATACGTCCAGGAACCTACGCTTTGGGTTAGTATACTAGACCAAGTCTTTTGCTGTAACGTCATAACTGCCACCATCTGCTTTAGTAGCGAGTTCTCTAGCAGGGGTTATAAAATGGTTTTCTGTTGCCTACCAGTTCTTCCTCCTGAGGATAAAAACAAGCGATCTTCAAATTACACTTGACCTCGAAGCTACAAGAATACGGAATGAGAAGTACCCATCGAGCGCCTTAGGTGCGCTCCATGGGATGACTACTTTGCCGCAGCTTCATTAACAGACACACTTTCACTTTTCTGCAGATATGCAAAGTTACGTCCAGCTATCTTTGAAAACATTTAGGGTAGATAAAGAGAAGGACCTATATATCATTAAAATATTCCGCAATAAACTTGTGAAATTACCATCGCAGTACTACTCATCAGAAGACTTCACGTCACTGCACCCAATTTACGAAACTTATGAATAGATTAAAACATTACGTGCACGACATACAGCAAACGAAGAGGCCATCACGGTCAAGGAGGGTTCTAGAATGCATGGGTTGACACCTCTTTTGTATAAACTTTCGCAGCCATCAGGGGATGTAGCCCGTTTTTGCACAATTGAATGGTGTACAACGATCCCCTCAAGATTGGTGAACTGTCTAGCGGATCATTCGCAACTTTTAAACCTAATGCTCTTAACCCTCTTAGTTTTATTCTTCTTGTTACAGGTTCATGTACAAAAGTGGGGTCCAGTGCCACAAGTACCACAGAGGTTATCAAAAGCCTGAGAATATCGACAGGTACTGGTACAGTTGGCCCAAACTCAGTATTGATTCAAAGTAGCGGTGATGAAATGCCGCTTTTCTTGAGATACTCACACTATCGGTGAGGAGCGGAGATTATACCACGGAGTGGAAAACTAGCTTCACGGTTCCTCGCTATAAGTCCAGTGACGAGGCGAATGCCAATAACCACAGATCCGTCAACGTGACACCAGTCGTTTCTCAAATTATGGAAAGGTGGTCAAGGGCAGCATCTCTGGTTATTTATTTAGAGAACACCTTATTACAAAGTCGCGGTACAGTTTCATTAAAAACAGGTCCTGCGTCACCTGGCATCTCGATTTCCTTAGCGTTATTGGGTGTAGCGGCAAGGCACGTAAAACCCTCATTGTTCCGTACTTCAACATATCAAGATCATTTGACAGGATGCCGCATAATATACCTTTTGACAAGCTACAATCGACTGACACTCATAACCCGCTGCTTCATTGGCTAAAATTACTTCTTACCGATCGTAGTCAAATCGTCGAAGTAGACTGTGTACAGTCTAGACCTAAGCGCACAGCCAGTTGAGTAATATATGGTAGTCTCCTCGGGCGTTTGTTGCTTGTAACCTATGTCAGTAGCGCGTACAGTTGCCTTACTGCAGGAAAACATTCCTATACGCTGATGGTCTGGTGTCTGTGTACTCCTGTTACACTCATGAATTAAGCATTATGTAATCTACTGCCCAACAAGAATTGGATGAAGTCTCTGAATGGTGCAGGTCCCATCTGAAGTCCAACATCGATAAGTGTAGTTGACTTAGAATAAGCAGCGATAACCCGTATTTGTCCCTTGAAGTATGTGGTAGAAGGCTAGCATGACGTTCTTCAGTGCCAGGTCTTGGTCTTAGATATCCCAACGGCTTAACGTCCTCTGAGCAAACACCTTGCATCAGATCCAAGTTACGTAGTCTCCCCGGGTACACCATCTGTAACTTTTGCACTACTGGATCAAGGGTTCTACTCTGTAAAGTGTGCATCTGTCCAGCTTCAGAATGCTGCCTGTTTATTTCAAGTGATCTCCGTATAAGCGAGAAACTAAAAGCCGAGAGGGTTCAGCGCCACTTCACGTTAAGAGCGCGAGCAGATGTCTGCAGCCTAGACTGCATCTCCGGGAGCAATATGCTAGGACTGCGACCTCTCTGAAAGAGGCGACTTAGAACGAATCTTTTACCTTATCGTAAACTGCTTTGTCAGTAAGTGCGCTCGTGTGGCCCGGAAATTAAAATGGTTGTAACATCTATTTACCCTATGCGCAGTCACAATCTATTAGCCGAAAATGAGTGTTACAGGACCAACTTGTAAGGAAGTTTCCTCCTCAGCAAATTATTTCACACCTGGAACAAACTTCCCGAAGAAACACATACTGCCGGTTTGTTTTCCATCCTTCGCTCCTCACACATGATGAGTCTATCACTCGTTTAGAGGCTGTCTATGGGTTCTGGGGTAGTGAAAACATACTGAAACCTCTAAACGAGTAAAGCGAGGCTGTCAGTGATCCCAGGTACTTTTTATCCTAGTGGACTCATAAAGAGTGTTTGGTTACTGGTTCGTCTGGTTGGATTGTGCAAATGTATAGTCACTGGTCCCCTTGCTTTTACGAATAAAAACCGCCTATCTAACAACCTGCGCAAACTTCATTTAAGAAAGCAGAAGAGTTACTTGTATATGCACAAATTAAAGTTTGCATAAAGTTCAGATGTATCTGAAGGAATAGGAGCTTCCCTCCCCCAGGTTGCCTTGAGGAGCTTACACTGTACAATTTCTCCCCGCGCTTTTTTGTCTTCCCAGCATTAACCCGATGACTTTAAGCACTAATTCGATCAAACAATCTCAGCTTACTGAAAATATTGCCTGGTGCGCGACGCTGAAAATTGTTTAAAGAGTTCTTCAGCTAACTAGCCTCCAATTTACAATATTTTGAACAGCTTCTCGATCAAGTCATCTGCTTACCAAGACCCCTAATGCCACCGCATGCGGAGCCTCAAGCATGGTAACTGGTCTCAGATTTCCGGACGGTCATAACTGTAGCGTAAACCTGGATGTACGACGAAATCTAAGCGATCGCTTCACCTGATGACTCTAGAGACAGCATATCCACAGTAATCCTACGCAACAGATTCTTCCAAAAATTAACAGCCAATATATCTGCTCGATAGTGTCTCCTACTCCAGTGTGAAATCCATGGGGTTAACATATATGCAAAATCCACCGCCGTTGAATGGCAGTTCTCCAAATGTTTGATTACCCACAATACAAAGAACATTTCCAGTGTTGGTAACTTGAATTGCTACAAACGATAACGCCGGAAGATTGAGAAATACCTGAACGTGGATATTCACTTAGATTACACGGTTGTGTGGATGCTTACTGATTCCTGAAAACACTGAAGTAGGTTCTTCCTGGCTAATGAAACTGTGGACATTAGAATTGACGTTAAAACGGACACATACCCCGCGAACAACTGGATTTTGCAGGCCAGTGGGTTGTGTCGACCACTCATAAGGCAAGCACTGAATCCTGCGTGGATTCGACGCCACTTCAGCGTGAAAAAATAACTGTGAGCGGGAACTTTGAAGATTGAAAAACAATATTTATATGGCGCAGAGTGATATTTTCCTGCCCTTTTCATAACTTTCAGCTATTTTTGATATCATGACACAGTTTAGTGTCCCCCCCATCTGCACCATTAGGGACAGCTCAAACGTTATAGATTTCTCTAATATTATCAGCTTGACGATTCTCGTAAGTCGGCTTCTCTTGTGTTAAATTCATAACCCGAGAGTAAGGTATTTCCCTCTCTGCTTATTGTTGCATCGCCGTGTCATTACATGCGGTCAGTTTATTGCTGAAGAGCAAAAGGCGAACCTACTTCAAGTAATTATCGTCGTAAAAGGGTTGAGTTTCTTGGCTTTCGCAAGTACAGAACAAGCGCCACATTAACGTTTACGGCCACGGGATTAGCTCTTGGTCACATCTGGCAGGAAGGTTGCAAAGCAACCCCAAAAACCTATGTCGGTTCATTTCAGAAGGGACATCGACCAACAAGGGCTCTAATCTCATGACAGACTCCAAAAGACGCTCACTGATCAGTTCGGAAATCGTCAAGCTACCGAACTCGCAAAGAGAAGCGGAGATTATGACTCATGATGCTAGATCGACTCAAAAGAGTGCAAAAGAATGTACGTTGGGGCTCATTAGGCAAAGAAAGACGGGTAAGAACATGAAAATGAGTTGAACTATCGCAATACCACCAAAATGTGCTCAGAGAAACAACCTCAGCTTCCTCAACATTTTGAGTGCTGGCGGTCCTCGTGAATAAATGTCATCACGGGCGAACTTCGTCCAACATTTCCTGCGTGGGCATCTCGATACCCTCGGGGCAGATATCGTTCCTGCGAGCTTCAAAATACATATCTGTTTCCATGTGGAAGTGCTGAATGTCGGATCAACTGCAATACTCTAGAGAGACTTTATTCTCCCTGGAAAACCGCGGGAAGCTGAAAGTAAAACAGGTTTCAAACCAGCAGGGAAGTATATTTTGGCAGGTTGAGGTATTTAGATATATTCGCTCCCAGTTATCGCAAAGACAGTGGACACGACCATCGGCCAATCACTTATTGCTGTTATCTGTTATTTCTGCAACATCAATATTTGTAGTTTCGGCTGGATACAGCTATCCCGGTCAGGACGCAGTGTCCAGTCTACAATAGGCTTCTACTCAACCAAGAGTAAACGACTGTATCCTCTCTGTGTGGCGCACTTAGTTCACCTCAGTTACACGCGGGCAAAAAACGTCCGGAGTATAACAGAACACAGTTTAATTGGCCGTATCTGCCTCGTATCTACGGTGCTATTCGGCCATTATACGATATAAAGCAAACAGGTATCTTAAGAATGCCACCTTGGGGCTTTGAAGTCAACGACAGATTCTCTGATTTGAAACAATAACCTACATGACCAAAGGGTTCAGTTGGAGGTGAAGATTACGCTGAAAGTATCGCACACAAAACGGGCCTATGTATGTGCCTGTAAGAGTCACATCGGACAACAAGTGTCTCAAGCGGACAGCCAAATGAAAACAGGAACAATTACGGCCTCCTATGCGATCTTTAGGAGGGCGAAGCAGCGGTTAGCATGGGACAAAGCTTCGGACATAGCAAATTACAGTGAAATAAGCCTGATTACAAACAACGAATGCAAATACAGTTTTGCTGAAATTGCGAAACCTATCAATGTATCAATGTATTCAGTCGATTATCAGACTTCTTGTGCTGCCGTTTCCCCACGAACTCCATAAAGTATTAACTAGGATGCACGTGCAAGCATCTGTGGTTAGGTGGCTCCCCAGACCCAAAAGCAAATGCCTAGGAGAAAGAGGGCGCTGTATAACCTGCATACATAACGCGGGAACCCGAGCTCCTTAACTGCAAGCAGCCATGATGACCAATTAACTTAAGCACTCTCGAGAACTTTTACAAGTACTCAAGCAGGGTGACTAAACAGAGAAGCTACGACCCAGAAGACACGAATCGTCTTTTGTTACGACGAAAATCAATAAAGGACTAAACACTATCACTAGACCGAACGGGGAAGTCCTAAGTATCAGTGACATTGGAGCTGCGGGGCGGCTGATTTGGTGAGATGCTCGATGCATTAATGCATTCATCGCTAGCATCCGCTAACGTAACGAAGTTTCAGGATTGTGATACAAACCTGGTGAACATAGAGATTTCATCAAACCAAGTGTCTGGTGTACTATCCATGCTCAGAACAGGAAAATATCCTGAATGTGACGACATAAGGTCGGTGACCAAACGAAGATGTTCTGAGACATACCTATATATGCACTCTATCTAGTACTCTTTAAGAGTAAGTCACATCCCCAAAGAATGGAAGCGCACCATCCTTTCACCAATCTTTAAAAGAGGATCTCGAATAAACCCATGCAGTTACTGACCGACGGCGTTCCCTCACATAATATCCAAGGTGCTGCTTGCGGATGTTGCTTGGACTTAGCAATAATATTTATAATTATAACCTCTTTACGTCAAAAAATATGTATGACAGTGTGGAATTCTGTGCATGTAATGGTTCGGCAAATTTACCCCCGAAATAAAACCTTCAGATGAAACGGTTGTCGCATCGGAATGATGTTAATAATAACAGTATTCAAGGCAATAATGCGAAACAACTAGCTGGTCCTACATGGGCATCCAGTCCATAATGTAGAATCAACGGAAATACGGGCGCATTTTTGGTGGTTGCGGTTCATTCAAGCTGTACAAAACATCCGCGACTCGAGCTAAGCATCTGACGGATGGAAGTATGCGCACGTTTTTGCACCGTAAAGTCCATTTCCATAAAACATAACATTTTTTGTCTGCTTCGTTATTGACTCGGGAGCCGGAGAGTTGGAAGCAGTTTAAAGCGTGCAGCAGTATATGATGTGTTCGGGGGACATATTTGGATGATCGAAACAAATTGAAAGGAAAGAATTTGATGAAAAGTATCCCATGGTTGAACTTAGTAGTCCAAGGCAGGCGGGCGTGAAAAAAGGGGGCAAAACCTCAAGGTTTGCCCCACGTGGATTCGGAACCAGGCGGTCACGTACCACAAGCCTGACCGCTTCTGTTCCTCTTGTTCGTCAGTGATCTGCTAAACAAAATATCCTCATCCATCCTCCTCTTCGCTGATGACGTTGACGTTTGAAGGAAGCAAATGAAGAAGCCAACTGCACAGCACTACAAAATGGCTCGCATCAACTTGGACTTCGGCCGTTGGAAATGGCCTGAACTTTAATCTGGAAAGTGTGAAGCAGTGCATGCCAGTAAATTGAAGCAAGCATGTCCGACTTCCAGCACATGTTGAGCAACCGTGCCATCACCAGAGTGTCCATGGAGAAAGATATGGCGGCCAGCTTCTCCAACACCTTGAACACCAGGTCCAACTACAAAGACATGGCAACCGTAGCTAAAACCATTTTGCGCTATCTGCGTAAACAGCTTGGAGCCCTCACCCCTGAACTCTTCGCAGTTTTCAAATTCTAAGTACGGCCACACCTAGGGTTCTCCGATAAGGTGTCTCCCCAACACTCAAGAGTGACTCTAGCCTCATTAAAAAAACACCGGGATCTGCAGCGAAATCACTTGTAGGGCTGAGGAAGAAGACATATCCGGAAACACTAAAACATTTAAACCTATTCGACGTCGGTTATCGCAGGAACATGGGTGACACTACTATGGCCTGACAGATCACCCATCAAAGAAACCATGCTGACAAATTGACGTTGCTTGCAACACGGCGGTCATCATGAAGAAACATCACTTGGATGGCACATCAGATAGCCAATACCACGATCAGGTCCAACTTTTTCTCCTGGTGATCATGTGCTCTGTGGAAGGGATGGTTAGACAGTCACGTCACTTCGCAAGGTCTACCGCGGACGTACTCAGGGAGTTACTGACCTCACTAGCCCACCCTCATTTCCCTTGTACCTATCACTCACTATATCTCTCCTGAATACGCCCACATTACCTAATATTTCTTCTTTAGATACCAGACCTATGTCATCTACTTTTACCACCTTACTACTATTCCCAGTCAGGTGCCTGCACAGACAGGAGTCATGGCAGTCCTCTAACCTCCCCAGAGACTCGCATTAGTCCAATTACTCTACAAGCTGTACCCTACCAACTCACAAAACATCCACCCCACCAGATCTAGAGACAACAAAGTAGGAGAGATTTCAGTGTCCACTTCGGGAGTGAACCAGACAACTCGAGAAAAGCCCCAAGAACTAGACGCGAGCGATCAAAAACCATCAGTTTTCTACGCTTGCACCATCAATATTGGATACTGGATCGGACGACCGCTTTGGATGACTGAACAAGTAGATGGGACAACATGCAATCAGTTCAGGTTGTCTTTCTGAACTCCATGCTCACAAACTTGAAAAAGTGAGATCACTGAACCACTCATAACGCGGCTTGCGGCATGCTTAGATGGCCGAAGATTTTGGGGATTTGCAAGACGGCATCCAAGACGGCATTCTAATGTCGCTTTTAATGTTGCTCTCCATAAGTGATCTCTATGTTCAAATACTTTCGTCTGCCCTTCCGTTTGCTGACGAAACTGGTAAATGAAGGACCATAGCCTGCAAAGAGGATCCTGGGATGATGCAGGATGATCTTAGTATCATTATTATTGTCCACCGCAGTTTCAGCTCCGGTCAGCTGAGAACGTTTTCAGCCTTAACCTGGAGAAGCGCAAAGTAGTATATCTTCACACACTGATAGCGATGAAAACTAGCTACACCTACGGCAAGTGCGCAATCATCTGCGTATAGATGGAGGAGGACTTGGAGCTAAACTTCTCTCAGAGATCTGCGCCAGAGACGAAGGCAGTCATAGATTTTCTAAAAAGGCAGTTAGAGACCGCGTAGCCTAAACTATCTCCCATGGATTTTGAAACGCCCGTTGGACCGTGCTTAGAGGGTCACGGCACGACAGTCGCAGCCCTATCAAAGGGCGATGCGGACGTTCACAAGAAGGGGCAGAGAATGTCGACTGGGTCATTTATGAGGCCAACCGGTAAAACATATGTACAGTGCCATAGACAACTCAAATTATCCGCCCTACGCTATCGGAGGGAAAGAGGCAGCCTAAATACAGCCCAGAAGGCTAACGATAGAGTACACCACTCCCGACAGGATCATATTATCAGTCCAATACTACGCCACATACCTTACCGGAAGACTAAGACGAGATTCAGATCCAGTTTCTTCTAACACAGCGTGTATGTTGTAAAGGGCTGTGCCAAAAGGAGTGGCCACGATCATCTCAGTTAACTTTGTCAAAAGAATGTGCGACAAGTACACCAGCAAAACGGCCTGCCAGCTGCGTGCTCAAGTGGTAACTGAGGGCATATTCATCCCTTCCTATGTTATCCGATCCCAGTAGCTACACTATGACCCATAATCTCTCTACATTGTTATTATTAACACCTATTTTTCATAAGTGTTTTCCATCCTCTTCTGTTGTTCTTCACTCACCTTGGTTTCCGCAAGACGTTTTTGTTAATGCCCATGACTTTCTTGCAAGTGCAATCATGAATGGAAATCGCAAAAGGGTGATGGGTTTTTTGGGCAGCTGCGCTGGTCTTCTAGAGAAATCAGTCTGCACGAACTTGGCAAACACAAAGGCCAATCGCTAATTATTAGTACTTATTACACATCCACCAGTTCGAGACCAGGAATGAACACAATAGAGTAGCCGGATGAGATGGTATGCTTGGTAGTGCGTGTTGGAATACCGATGCGTTTGGTCCAGCTGGCTGGGGGATCGTGTGCGTGCACTCATGCGAAACATTAAAACTTGCCAAGTGGTGTGATTGTCTGACCGTGTGCCTTCAGCCTAACAATTCCATTAAAATTACGGGGGTTCAGCATCAAAGTTAAGCGTTATCAAACCCCAGGCCATTGTTTTATGGATTTATTCGACACTCTACCCTCAAACAAACCAGCCGACAACTCGCCAAAGGAAACCTTCGAATTGACAGTGACTACCTCAAAAGCTATACGCGGGTAAGTTGAAGAGACTTCTGTGATCTCAAAAGGATCATAACCGAACAAAGATGGCTGAGTGTCAAGGCCTAGACACGAGAATTAAAAAACTTCAAGTCTCCTCCACTTGCACTATTAATGTTGGATGTATTCCAAACAGAGAAAGATTTTGAGTAACTTAGGCATCGAGAAAAAAAGGAAATCGTTTTCCGTTTCTGATACTTAAGTCTTGAAGCCTCAAGAACTGAACCGGAGAATTTGAAAACTGTCAGTTTCTATTGCTTCATATATTGAAATTTCAATGTCACACCACATGCAAGACCAAGAAGCAAGCGCGAAGAAATCAATTGGTTTACACAAGCTCGTTAAAAAGATATTGGATATTGGATGCTGAGGAATTTTCGTTTTCAAGGACACAGTCAGTACAGATTGAGTTTTAGTCGTTTTCCACTTTATTATCTGCCCGTGCTAATGTGGAATTACATTTATACTTTCTTGATAGGTTTAGTAATCTCTTCACTTGGTAGCAGCCTTTGGTTTTGCAAAACGTCAATGCATTCTGTTGCTCTGATCACTTGCCCTAATTCAACAGTTGCTGAGTCTATTGCAAATACCTTGGTTAGTAAAAAGCTGGCTGCTTGTGTTAACATAGTACCATCTGTCAAATCTATTTACCTTTGGAAAGGCAAGATCGAGAATTCAGAAGAGTTATTGTTGATAGCTAAAACACAGACGAAATTGATTCCTACCTTAACGGAAACTGTGAAGGGAATTCATCCTTATGAATGCCCAGAAGTTATTGGTTTAAATATCGAGGATGGTTATGCCCCATACCTTAAATGGATCACTGAATCAACTTCATAAATGTTACTATCCAAGATAAATAAATATTTTTAGCACGAGTTTTTCTCTTGTCAAATTTTTTATTGACGTAATGGTTAGTTTTTTTACAGAAATGGGTGCTGTCGCATCAACTACTGAAGCACGGGATGTGACATTTCATCCTGATGATATTATAGTAAGTTATTTAGGTACGTAACACTTAAAAGGTCAGTCAAGATGTCGTCGACAGGATCAGAAAAGCTGCTATTCCCGTTAGTGATATCAAAGGTTTGACTGTCAACTTCTGAACTACGTATTTTTAGATGAGGTCCACACTCCCGAATCTTTCAAACCAGAATACAGTCTAGGCTTAAAGCGTGAACTAGAAGAAGCGGAAAGAAGATACGAAAAACGTCTTCAACTTTTAGAACACCGTGTAAGTTTATCTTTCGCGGAAAACACAGCTTCCTACAATTTTGATTGATATAATAACATTCGTCACGTACGAATGACTGACACTGGAGTTTCAGACAGTGAGATGTAGGTTATTTGAATGTGTTGTGTTACGTGGCATGGGATGTATTAGCTCTATACATTTCGGATAATCTGACCACACATGTACTTGTCGAACTATTCATATGCCAATTTACGAAAAGGGTAAATGAAGTTAATAGGAAATATAGGAATGGACAGAGCAGAGAAAAAAACAACCTTAATCATGTTACTCTTGGTATGAAAATTAAAATCAGTACTACCAATTCAACTTGTATTTCTTCACAACAGCATATAGAGAATAAGTACATTGCAAAAGAACAACCTAATGATGGAAAAAAGTGTGTGGGAGCACAATAAATAGATAAAGGTAAATAAAGATACGCAAGACTTCGAAGATAACAGAATTCGAAATCCACTCAGAAACCCTGTACACTTTCTTTCAGTAGCCACTGGATGACATCTATTGCTTAGCGGCCAAGGGAACTACATGATTGCCTAAACCTTGGTGGATGGAGCGGTACTTAAACACCAGCCGATAACTGCTGCCTTCACGTGGTGGTCGGGCTTGCATACTGCAATGACTCTACGAGCTATCCCGGTTGCCACCCTTGTTCCTTCGAGGTCCTACCATGCCACAAAGGTCTGTTGGATAGTCTTAACACGAAAAGTAGTTGCCGTTGTAGTGTTAATTACTACACTAAGATGGAGGGCGGGGGTTCTGGGGGCGGACTCGTGCTGCTGCTAGCTGCATGAGGTGTGACAGCAGTGAGATGTTTCCCTCCAAGGAACAGCAGTGCCTGTTTGGTGTTGCGTTCCCAAAGGGTAGAGGTGGTTAGAAAAGGACCCCAAAAATGGCACGATCCTTCCTGCTGTAGAATCTTCCGATGCCAGCGATATGGGTTCTCTCTATGTGGCGTTAGAAGAACCAGAACTCGAAACATCCCGCAAAAGGCCGCTTGTGACAGGCCTCAACCAGGTGTCCCTTTGGCCCTACGATCACAAATCTTTTCCTCTTTAAGGTACTTTGAGAAGAAATAGCCTTCCACGGTGTGGGCAGCTGGGAAGTGTCTTCGTAGCACTGCTCGCGTGTGGTGGAATCACTGTATGAGCAGTGTTGAAGTCAGGCGAAAAGTATTAGGTAAGTCGGTTGATGATATTGTGAACTTTAGTCAACTGAGATAGTTTAGACATGAACTGCACATGCCGAGCCACCGCCTACCTAAACGTGCTATGATGGGGGAAGTTGGATTAAGGTAGAAGGGCGTCCAGGGTGGCCAGACCAGGACCTGGCACCAGTCGATGAAATCTATGACTGTTGGCTTGAGCTGTGTGGGGAAATATAGACTGCCTGGTTGGGGTCCCCGAGACGATATGAATCAGTGGCTGAGAAGTCTTGGTGACATGGTTGAAAATCGGTCAAAGTGGTTCACATGTATTCACTCCTTGACATCTCCTAAAGCGTGATTATTCACACTAACCGTTATCTTCAGATTGTTTATTCCCTCACACTACATTATCTATTTTGCTTTCACTCTTTTTCTATCCATCTGTTCTTTGTGTACTACTGTGAAGTGTAGCAACCTGAAACGATGCACCTGTGAGCAAGGTTATATGTTGGTTTTGCCAGTCAATCAGAGCTTCTCGACCTGTGTTGACAAATCTTTTATGCGGATGAATCGCTGCTGCCGGATATTCGTGATGTCATATTCATCTTAGTGACCACCGTCTTGTCTTTGTTGTTTTTCGCAATCTAGAGTGGCTAATTGTCCTTTGTTCATTTTCTAACTCGTGAGTAAATAAATCCCTTATGTCACCGAGTTTATGTGGGGAGAAATTGTGAATATGTTCCGGTTTCGAGACTGAAATTATTGTTCATATACTTCTACTATATCATCAGAGTAGAATTGAATGTTCTCAGAGCCATACAACTGGAGATATTGATGATCCCATCGCTACTTCTTAGGTTTGTCCATATATTTTCTCTTGAAAACTGTGAAGGTGATACATAACAAAACCCCCAACATGATCTCTTCATTAGG
This sequence comes from Heterobilharzia americana, assembly GCA_944470555.2. Classification (NCBI taxonomy): domain Eukaryota; kingdom Metazoa; phylum Platyhelminthes; class Trematoda; order Strigeidida; family Schistosomatidae; genus Heterobilharzia; species Heterobilharzia americana. The sequence continues at coordinate 50,281,814 of OX104128.1, forward strand.
TACCTCAGTTCTTTGAGTGAGTTGAGTATGTGTTCAGGTCACTTTTACCTGCTTCCGGAGCTCTATTGACTGGCATGTTGATAAATAAACTTGTTTATTTGAAGATTATCCAGCATTTGTTTCATTTAATATGGATTTGTTAATCTAGATTTCGAGGGGTTTCTAGTGGGACATAATATCGATGCTAAATATATGCATATTTTGCGGTGTCTATAAAGTCAACTATCGGTTTAATTGTGAAATTTGAGTAATGCAAAAATTCCCATTTAGACATTTAGTAAACCAAACAATGTGGGCGAAGAAATATTTCTTTTCAATTAGTTCTTCATCAATGGCTGTGCACTAATATAGCATTTTCGAAACGTAAAATTACATACCAATCTAGTGGTGAGAGTTGTTTAATGAAAGGTTATCAATCTCAAAGTATGAAGAAGGTGATAATTGATCAGGTAATTAAAACAATTAACTAAATCATAGATTAATTATGGTAGAAAGATTTTGTGAGATTTTAAACAGATTCATACATATATAGTAATGATGGACAGTGGCTAGCAGTGGGATCCAGGATGCGCATTTCATCCTATTTGGGACTCATCAGCTGGATGTGCCTGCCTCTCAGTGAGTGATGTTGTTTCCACCGGGACTTGGACTCGGGAGCGATCGCTTCAAACGCCAGAACGTTATCCACTACACCACCGAGCCACGATAGCCACTTCTTGTGCGACGGGTATAGGTTTAGTGTTATTGCTTGTATTACACCGTCGTTGATTAGACCGGATTGATCAGTCTCTCTTGGCATATGGGCTCCTATGCGGATGACTCGATATTGCCTGTCTTTTTAACTATGTATAGTAATGATATTTTGTATAATGGTAACTAAAGAGCAAAAATAAACTGTTACGTAAAGTGCTAGATTGTTGCCGGTAATTAGAGATAGTAAAGGGAGAGGAAGATGGCTAAAACTGTAATAATAATAATAGAGCTTTTAAAATATTATTATTATAATACTATTATTAGTATTACTCCTTTGGGTTCCTAGTGGAACATAGGGCTTCAGTAGCGCGTCTCCAGTGAACTCTGTTCGCCGAAATCTTTTGAACCTGGCTCCACGACAGCCCAGAAGCTCTCATTTCCTCCTCGCACAATCTCCTCCATGTCACCCTCGGACGTCCAACTCGTCGCTTCCCATGGGGATTCCACTCGAGGGCCTGACGCGTGATGTCCCCAGTCGGCCTTCTCAGTGTATGGCCAATCCATCTCCACTTCCTCCTGCATATTTGTTGCGTGATAGGTTCTTGCTTCGTTGGTTCGTTCCCAGAGCTCCTTGTTGCTTATTCTTTCTGGCAATCCATCTGATCTTCAGTAGCGAGTGAGCGTAAGCAGTTGTTGATGAATATGTGTAGTTTATTGGAAATGCCTTTCATGACGCGCCAAGTCTCTGAACCATACAGATGCACTGACTTGACGTTGGTGTTGAAAATCCGTATCTTGTTCCGCATGCTGAGTGCAGAAGATCTCCACACTGGTTTCAGGCTAATGAACGCCTGTCTTGCTTTTCCGATTCTGACTTTGACGTCCTCGTCCGTCCCGCCTGTAGTTGAAACAGTGCTTCCTAGATAAGTGAAGGAGGTTACTTCTTTTAAGTTTCTCCCGTTGATGGTGACTGGAGTTTGTTGTTGTTGTTGATGGTGGTGGTGCGGTATCTTCATCACCTCTGTCTTCTCTATATATTCACCTGAAGTCCCGTCTTCGCTGCCTCTTCTATCAACTTGTTAGTTTTCGCCTGTAGATCTTCTAGTTTATATGACATTAGGCACAAGTCATCATTGGCGAAATCCAAGTCTCCTAGTTTCTTTTCCGCCGTCCAGCGTATCCCCCTCTTCTCGCTGCCTACTGTTTGCTGCATGATCCAGTCGACCACAATCAGGAATATCATCGGTGATAGTCGACAGCCTGGTTTCACTCCTGTCTTCACTTCACTTCTAAAGCATCACTGAGCTTCCCATTGTGAATTACTTGGCATGTGGCATCTTCATATAGTTGTTGAATGAGGCGGATAAAGGTTTGCGGTACTCCGTAGTAATGAAGCAGTTTCCGAATTACCTCTCAGTCGACGCTGTCAAAGGCCTTCTCAAAGTCGATAAAGCTGAGGTAGAGAGCTGATTGCCATTCTATGCTCTGTTCTATGATGATGCGAAGCGTTGCAATTTGGTCCTCACATGATTTGTACTTCCTTAAGCCCGCCTATTCCAGTCGTAGTTTTGAGTCCAGTGCATCCTTGAGCCTCTTCAGGATGATGCGGCTTAATATTTTGCTTGGGTGGACAGGAGAGTGATTCCGCGCCAGTTCTTGCAAACACTGAGGTCTCCCTTCTTCGGCAGTTTGACAAGGTAACCTTTCTTCCAATCAATGGCCAGGTACCTTCCCTTCCTTCCACACCTTCTGCAATAGTGGTGTGGTGTGAGCATGTCCGCTGTTGTCTCTGCGTCTGTTCTCAGTGCTTCTGGCGGTATCCCATCTGGTCCTGCTGCTTTCCCGCATTTCAGTAGCTTTATGGCGTTCAGGACTTCCATTTTCGTTGGAGGATTTATGTTCACTTGTAGTTCTGTGAGTCGGCTGCAGGTGGTATTTCTGGACGAAGTGCAGGTGGTGGTGGTGGTGGTCGATTCAAGAGCTTCTTGAAGTGGTCGGCCCATTCTTCGCTTTGTTTCTCTTCTTTCGTAATTAAATTTCCGTCATCATCTCTTACTGGTTTCGTCTGTGTTGATCTCTTCCCAGATAGTAACCTAGCTATTTGATACAATGTTGTCAGGTCTCTCCTACCAGCCGGCAGCCTGTTCTGCTTCACTTGCCAGTGTTTCGTAGAAGTGTCTTTTGTCTTTCCGTGCACTCTTCTCCACTTCTTTATCCAGTGTAGTGTTTTATAGGTTGTACTCAGTTCCTCTTGTCGTTGAGCATCCTTGCACTGGTTTATCTTCTGCTTCACCATCCTCCTCTCCCTGCTCTATCAGCTTCCATGTATCCGTCGAGATCCATTCCTTGTCTTCTTTCTTCTTCCTTCCTAATACTGTTGTGCAGGTTTCTTTCCACATCTCTTTCAAAGACTTCCAGTGTTCTTCCACACAGGTTTCTTCAGGGATGTTCCTCGATATCATCCATTTTGTCTTGATGGCTGCCTTGAAGATCTCCTTTGTAGTTTCATCCTTCAGTTTCCGAGTGTTGTACTTGAATTGAGGTATATCACCAGCTTCCTTGAAGGCTTTTAACTTGATTTGGAAGGTTCCTTGCACTAGATAGTGGTGTGAGTGGTGTGAACCTACATCTGCTCCTCTTCTTGACCTTGTGTCAAGTAGGCTGGCTGCGTCTCCATTTTCTTGAGATTGAGATAAAGTCGATTTGATTTTTAGTGTGTCCATCTGGTGAAATCCATGTCGCTTTGTGGATATCTTTGTGCCTGAACACACTGCCTCCAATCACCAAATCGTTGAATGCGCAGAATTCTGCAAACAATTCTCCATTCTCGTTCATTTCACCTAGCGCTTCTCGACCCATGGTTAGGGTTAGGGTAATCAATTGTGGGATGAATGAAATGAAGGGTCTTGTTGTAATAAATAAGCTATGCAGATGGCCAAGGCAAAGAAAGAGGCATAAGGAGGTTTTAAAGCATAGCGTCAAAGATACCCTTCACTTTATTGATAAGAGATCTGAATGTGAATAATAAGTCTGCGATATCCTTAGACATATCATCCCTATTCACAAATGGTCCCTCTGATGGAACCTTGGACTTCACATATAGGAACTGGAAAAGAGAAGTATAGAAATTGGAATTACGGCATCTACCTTGCAAGAGCTTCTCTTACGATGTACAGTGAATGTACACTTCCTCTTCAATAAGGAATTCTATAAACAGTCAAACGGTGTTGCTATGGGGTCACCACTAGTCCCAATCTTAGCGGATTTCATCTTAGCGAAATTAGAAAGTGGCCCTCTGGAAAGTATCATAAGCGTTTTAGAATTCTACAGCCGTTATGTAGATGATACATTCTTGATTGCGAATGACGAGAACGATGCAAGGATTATACTAGATAAATTCAATAGCGTCCATCCAGCGATAACTTTCACCATTAAGACAGAAAGTGACGACAGCATCATTTTCTTAGATGTCCGATTCACAAGGAAGGTGGATGGAACTGTAAAAAAAGTCTACATCGGAAACCAACGTCAACAGGTCAATACGCCCACTTCTTGAGTTTCGTCCCCTTGCAATATAAACGAAATCTAGTTAAATGTTCGGTCCATCGGGCTAGACTCATCTGTTCAGATGTTCCTTTTGACGAAGAGCTTCAAATTATCCATGATCTACTCAGTAGTAATGGATATCCAGAAACGTTTCTGGCTAAAAATATGGACACGTCCAATATGAAAACCAGAATACCTACAGTCTCCAAGAGACCATTTCGAGGTGACATCATCAGCGAAATTATGATACAACGCTTAAGAAATGCCATAAGAAGATCATTTAATGCCGCAAAGTTATGCCTTCCACTAGCAACTATTATTTGCCTTTGTTCCCTAGGTTTGTTTACTTTCATATGTTATATCTTGGTCATACTTCATCATCTTTTCTTTTTATTCCAATCCACTTTCCTTGTCACTTTTATCGTACTGCTTTATAAGTGCAATAGCTTGAGTCAATATAGCATTTTCCAAGCCCGGTATTATTCCAAAAAGTTGATTAACGTGTAGAAGAAAAAAAATTCTCGATTTGGCTTATATTTTGTTGATTTTGATGTCTTCTGAGATAGTTGTAACAGATATTCTTTTTCTGTTTCAGAATGAACAGTTGTTTAAGGAGGCTGCAGAAGAATACACTCGTACAGTAGAACGCTTAGAAAACAAGTACATGTAAGTTGTAAAAATGCATCCTAGCATATTTCCAGTGTTATAAATAAAAGTCTCGATCTACCTTCATTGTCCCTATTCATATGTGGGTTGTAATTTTTTTAATAATACGAATGTCATTATTTTCTTACTGCTAGCATAAACCTGATGTTTTTCCACCCACATTTCTAATGCCATATCATGTTAATATTCTATTTTCATGATGGACTACAGGATAATTACCCACTACTCCCCTTTTCCCACCTCACCACGCACTTAGTTTCTACTCCACTGCACGTTAATTTTCAGTACAGAAAAAATATTCACAAAGTCTCTTCTCTGAATGTTCATTGACATCTCTTATAGTTGTGAATACCAGGTCTTATCAATGCTCCAACTCAACCAAAGATTAGTCATTTTGCTGTATGCTGAAGAGCTCGCACAAACTCGAAGATCTACAGGCGAAAACTAACAAATTGGCAGAAGAGATAGGGCAGTGAAGACGGGACTTCAGGCGAACGTAGAGAAGACAGAGGTGATGAAGATACCCAACCAACAACAACAAGCATCAATCACCATCAACGGGAGAAACCTAAAGGAAGTTGTCTCTCACCCACCTACCTACCTAGGCAGCATCGTTTCAACTACAGGCGGCGGTGGCGGCATAGATGAGGATGTCAAAGCCAGCATCGGAAAGACAGCAAGACATGTCTTCATTAACCTGAAATCAGTGTGGAGATCTACTGTACTGCACTGGTGGCCATTGATGACCAGCTATGCGAGGTGATTTCTGAAGTTCCAATGAGAATTCTTGACCGGTAGGGAAAACCTGATAGTTATGAGGACAAATACTCAACAGTGACGTTGGGTGAGAATCGTGCTGTCGTGAAATGACAAAGGTAGGGAATGTGGACCATTCGCTTCCAACCCAGTGGCTGAATGATAACGTGCTGGCCGCGGAGCCTGAAGGTCCTGGGTTCCATCCCTGGCTGGGCGGGGTCGTGGGTGCTCACTGCTGAAGTGTCCCATACTAGAACGAAGCAGCTATGCAGTGCTTCCAGGTTTTAAATTTTTCTTTAACTTGTGTCAGTCTATGATAAATACCAACTTAAAAATCAGGATGTACTTATTCCTCACTTCTTTGATAGTACTTAACTCTCTAAGAGTCAGTTGTACAGCTTGTGTTCAGTATCATCAACAAAACTCTGAAACAAGAATACAGTAACTCGGATTGCCACATGTTTTAAAAGAAAATAAAAGGTACATTTGGGCTGTTGACTTAGCTTCACCACTGAGAACAATTTGTGTTTGACTGTTGTTCGCAGATGAGTCTTTCCGTCTCAAAATCCCATTCTAACAGCTTACACTACCATGGATATTTCAGACTTGCATTATTGTAGAGTGCTACCGCGTCTCTGCCTACCTACTATAGACAATCCGTCTACTTAACAATTAGGGTGCATCAAATTGTCTATTGTTCTCTGAGTTTTGACAATGATAATTGTAATACCAGGCTAGTGGCCAGTGACTGATACACTGATTGACAAAATCAACTTAGAACTTCCCGCGGAGGTGCATCGTCTCAAGTTGCTACACTTCACAGTAGTACACAAAGAACAGGTGGATAGAAAAAGAGTGAAAGCAAAATAGATAATGTAGTGTGAGGGAATAAACAATCTGAAGATAACGGTTAGTGTGAATAATCACGCTTTAGGAGATGTCAAGGAGTGAATACATGTGAACCACTTTGACCGATTTTCAACCATGTCACCAAGACTTCTCAGCCACTGATTCATATCGTCTCGGGGACCCCAACCAGGCAGTCTATATTTCCCCACACAGCTCAAGCCAACAGTCATAGATTTCATCGACTGGTGCCAGGTCCTGGTCTGGCCACCCTGGACGCCCTTCTACCTTAATCCAACTTCCCCCATCATAGCACGTTTAGGTAGGCGGTGGCTCGGCATGTGCAGTTCATGTCTAAACTATCTCAGTTGACTAAAGTTCACAATATCATCAACCGACTTACCTAATACTTTTCGCCTGACTTCAACACTGCTCATACAGTGATTCCACCACACGCGAGTAATCCTATAAAGACACCTATGATCGGGAATCTGTAACTGGTTCATATCTACTCTGAACGCCCATATCTCACAGCCGCGCAACGTGACAGAACTGACTGCAGCGCAGTATATTTGTCCTTTGATAGATAATCGGATAACTCACCAGTCGACACCACAGGTGATCAAAGTTGGCGAGTGCGAAAACAGGCCTTCTGTATCCGACCTGAGATTCCATCAGCAACCACCCTGTTTGGTGTGGTGCTGCAACTCTCCAAATAAGTGAACTGGTCGACACATTCCACTACTTCACTTCCTATCATTAAACTGGGAATGGTTGCAGACACAAGGAGCATAATCTTACATTTGATAGGTACCAGAGAAACACATACCAAATATGCTCAGATTTCTGTTCAGTGCATTCATAAGACTTTTTATTGCTTTATTCCATTATTGTGTTCGCTTTTCTAGAATTTCTAACTGATACTCATCTGTTTCATAGGGATAAACTCTATTGATTATGAAAAACTAGTGGTGATCACAAAAACGTCAGAATTTTTCATATTACTGAGTACATATGGTAGCTAAATAACTATACATCAAATTTCAAGTTTCTTTCATAGATTATCTTTCCTATCATTTGAGTATTTTTCCAACTTTATGGTTGTTTACACTTTGTGAACCGGCACTGGATTGAATGAGTGTAATGTATACATGGACCGAACAATTAGAAACATAGTCACATCAAATCTGTAATACTAATTACTGCTAATGTGTATAGAAGTGTTCTGAATTCCTTTACATGTACTTAATAGCCTCACTGTATCATGGGAAACTGCTTCATAAACTAACGGATATTGTAACCGAAATAATAGTATTCCGTAGTCTAGGTCGTTAATCTCTGGAAGCGACACATGGATGGCATTTTCATCATCTTTGAGGAGAACAATAACCTTAAAGAAATGCTATGAAAGTTAAATGATGAATGTCATAAATCAATTAAATTTATCATGGTAATTTAAAGTAACTCAGAATTCCACTCCCCAAACGCTCTATTGAGAAGACATGATGATTCTCTAAGGAGATAGATTTACAGAAAACAAACATGGAAATGGTCAATATACTCATTTTTAAAGTTGGGTTCCATTAGTAGAGAAAAGAAATCTAGTTCATCCACTATGCACTCGAATTGGAAGAATTTGTGCGAATGATGCAGTAAATGAGGAGCTGGAAATACTTCGAAGAGTGTTAATCAACAGCGGTTACGCTTCAAGATTCATTAAGAGGAACATGAGGTCTGAGAATTCTAAAGAAGAAACCTCTACGGTTCCAAAGAAGGCACTGTTTATGAATAGTGGATTCAAGGAGGAACACTGATAGAGAGAGATATTAAAGAATCGACTATACAAAGTAATGGAGTAGACTTTCTTTTCCGCGCAGCTTCGGATTATGCTTTTTCAGTCGAAAACTGATTCGAGGGTGTGCAATAGATAAACTACCGCTTTGGGCCATCTCCATGTTTATTTACCAATTCACCTGCTCATATGGAGTTGGCTACATAGACCACACATAGCGTGTTGTATCCAAGTGCATCTCTGCACACTATCCTCCACGGTTGTCCAGAGGAGAATGGAAAGTGATTTACAGCTCGATTCTTGGATATCTGAGTAACTCTGTTCAACTATACTCATGAGAGTCTTCTTTCAAATTCATTTATAAAATCAAATCAAACATTTCGAAGAGAATACTGATAAGCCAACTTAGCATCGCAGAAGTTTTGACAGTTCAGTATTTCAAGTCTAATCTTTACATTCGAAAGAGATACGTTCAATCTCTAGTTTCACCTTGATCATAACATCCCTAAGATATTTTATTTATTCATTTCTTAATCATTTGTTTATTTATTGTAATCTCATAGGAATGTTTTGATAACCTTGGGTTGACCTTCCCGCCACAAATCACCTTGTCACTTTATTGACCTTTTTGGTGACCTTGTGGTGACCTATTTGGTATTGGTAAATATATGCTTTGTTGTAACTATGATTACAACTGCATAGCTTTTGAAAATGATTCATCGAAAAGAAACTCCTTAATTGTCTTTTGTTAATTATACAAAGAAATGAATGGCTGTTAGTTGCTATATCATCTATTGTGACTTCCGTTTAACACAGTCTCATTACATTAATGTCTACTTTTGTGTTTTAGGAGACCAACTCCCGGTGGCTGTTGTGCTGCAGCTGAACAAAGAGTTGAAGATTGTTATAAACAGAATGCTGGGAAGGTACTCTTGTGTTCCAAGCTTGTTTCGGAATATGATCGATGTGTACAAAATTTTCTTGTTGTAAGTACCTCGAAATTTGTGTGAATACTACTGTTCACAACTGTGAAACTGGTGAATTTTATCTGATGTATCAAGATATTCAAACAGTTGGGAATCTTAGGTTCCCAAAAACTGACTAGTTTTGAAAATTCGAATAAATTCTTGGCGTATGGAAGTCAGTTACAGTAGAAATATCAAGTCTTATGACTACATATTTGAGCTTATCCAGCTGACAAATCCTAAACAGAGAAATATGCAGTGTACAATTCCACTCTAGATCGCTACCAAGTATTACCATGCACTCAGTGATAGTAAAAACGAAGAATATTGTATTTATACTAGATGATGATTGAAGTTGAAATGAAAATCTGGACCGCGGCTGGATTTGAACCAGTGACCACCGGGTTACCGGCCTAGTGCTCTACCAACTGAGCTACGAGGTCCGAGTGATGACCAGATTTCTTTTATTTCACTTCAATCACCAAGGGTTTTGCCTGAATACCATGTGAATTCATGACGCGTTACTACCGTTTGATCTTATTCACACTGGCTGCTCGCTGGTCGCTGGTTCGAATCCGGGTACGATCCAGATTTTCGTCTCACCTTCAATCATCACCCAGCATAAATAATAAATAGTCTGCCAAACTACGGCTATCTCAGATAGTCAGATGATGAAGAATATTGTGTAGGATAAAATCGCTTCCAGATCTATCGTCATCATATCGATTCTGTTATCATAATATTTTCTCTTACGTTGTTTACATCCCTTATAATCATTCATTTGACAGAGGAGCTTTAGCTCATTGATCTAGGCAATTGACTCTCAGTCATTGAGTCACGGGTCCTAGCTCTTCTTTCCCTAATGAGGTTTGGGCAGCCAAGCAGTATCGTTTGCCTTCACACACAATAGTTGTAACTCACTCCCACCTGCACAAATGTGGGTGAGGTAGTAGTCTATTCGATGGCTATCAGTGGAATCCAGGTCGCACGTTTCATCCTATTTGAGACCTACCAACTGGATGTACCTGGATCCCAATGAGTGATGTTGTTCCCACTACCGACAGAGGTCGAGCATTTACCAGTAAACAAGCTGATACCCGTTGCACAAGAAGTGGCTCTCGTGCCCAGTGGCCTAGTGGATATCGCTTTACAGTTGAAGCAATGCGTACTGGGTTCAAGTCTCCGTAGGAACAGCATCGCTCACAGGGGGTGCAGATGTACCCAACTGACGAGCCCCAGACTGGGCGAAACGCGCTTCCTGGATTACACTGGTATCCGGATAATGTAATTAGAAGACGTAGATTATCTGAAAAATGTGATGTATTAGCGCTATACATTTCGAACAATCTGATCACACATTTACTTGTTAAGGCATTATCTTTTATTCCTCCCATTATCTTTCTGATTTGTCCTTCCCCCACTTCCAGTTTTCATGTATAATGCCTTAACAAGTAAATGTGTGATCAGATTGTTCGAAATGTATAGCGCTAATACATCACATTTTTCAGATAATCTACGTCTTCTAATTACATTATCCAAATTCATAAAAGGGACTGGTATCCATCAAATGGACTACAATATAATGAATATACAGGCAATATCGAGGCATCCATTTAGGAGCCCATCTACCAATGGAGGTCGAGCTATTCGACTCAGTATGCATAAGGTTGTTGTGGGAGTTTTTTTTATTCATTTGATAATTTTGTAGCAATAATTAGTGGTTCTGTATTTTTGACTATGTATACATTCCAACTGATTCAGTTCAATATAGCTGAATGCCGACTTAATTTTGAGCAAATACCCAGACAGGAATAGACGGTCAATAAGAGGAGAGTAAGAAACTGAAGAAATCACTCTTCTCATAAGTAATATAGCCAATAGTATTGAAAAATATTACACCTTTAGATAATCAAAAATGGCCTATTTATATCCTGCATACGGTTTGTTAGAACTACGTGAACTAATATAGAGCTATTAGTAGTCTTTGTTACAACTTTGTTTAACCATATCAAGAGGTGTTCAAGAGCACGGAAAATTTAATTTCCGGGTTAGCGGATGGCATCACTAGCTTCGTTGAAGCAGTTAGTCTGACAAACGCAACAGCAAGTGATCAGTTTAGTCAATTCATCTTTCAGTCCCGGTGTCACCGTTAAGCGTGTGGAAAACATATTTTATAATTTGCCGACGTTAAAAGCTTTTTTGATTGACCTGTGTAGTTTGTAAATTAATATCTCACTGGTTGCCGCCTTCAAAGTATGCTCGCATCTAAGTGGTTTTTTGTTAGCAGTAAGGTAATAATCATTTTCAATTGTTTACCGCATTCCCACCAACTTGCCGAAAAACATCAAGGTTTGAATCCTACTAACGACAGATGTGGTCGCAATTCGGGTGAAACAATTTAAGTGGTATTCAGAAAAAAACTGGTTTTGTCACTACCAACTATCTTAACCCCGATTCGGCATTAAGAAATCCCTAAGCATCTTTCCCTATTAGATGAAACCTAATTTTCAACTTCCCCACTGTACATGTCTCCTCATCTCCATAATCTGAAAAAAATTCTAGCATTTTCCTTTAACTAACATTCTTCGAATTTCAAGTAGGTATTCATCATGGACTGAAGTCAGTTAGAGAAACATTAGAAACCTGGGAGCACCGGACAGCATTTTCGCCCCACTAAGGGACTCCTTAGCTGTGCGTACCCACGACCTCGCCAAGGTTCGAAGCCACGACCTTCATGTTCCGTGGTCAGTACGTTACCATTGAGTTTATTATTATTTATTATTATTATTAGTCCCTTGGGTTCCTAGTGGAACATAGGGCTTCAGTAGCACGTCTCCATTTCATCCTGTTCTCTGAGATTTTTTGAACCTGGTTCCACGACAGCCCACAAGCTCTCATTTCTTCCTCACACGACCTCCTCCATGTCACCCTCGGACGTCCAACTCGTCGCTTCCCATGGGGATTCCACTCGAGGGCCTGACGCGTGATGTCCTCAGTCGGCCTTCTCAGTGCATGGCCAATCCATCTCCACTTCCTCCTGCATATTTGTTGCGTGATAGGTTCTTGCTTCGTTGGTTCGTTCCCAGAGCTCCTTGTTGCTTATTCTTTCTGGCAATCCATCTGATCTTCAGTAGCGAGTGAGCGTAAGCAGTTGTTGATGAATATGTGTAGTTTATTGGAAATGCCTTTCATGACGCGCCAAGTCTCTGAACCATACAGATGCACTGACTTGACGTTGGTGTTGAAAATCCGTATCTTGTTCCGCATGCTGAGTGCAGAAGATCTCCACACTGGTTTCAGGCTAATGAACGCCTGTCTTGCTTTTCCGATTCTGACTTTGACGTCCTCGTCCGTCCCGCCTGTAGTTGAAACAGTGCTTCCTAGATAAGTGAAGGAGGTTACTTCTTTTAAGTTTCTCCCGTTGATGGTGACTGGAGTTTGTTGTTGTTGTTGATGGTGGTGGTGCGGTATCTTCATCACCTCTGTCTTCTCTATATATTCACCTGAAGTCCCGTCTTCGCTGCCTCTTCTATCAACTTGTTAGTTTTCGCCTGTAGATCTTCTAGTTTATATGACATCAGGCACAAGTCATCATTGGCGAAATCCAAGTCTCCTAGTTTCTTTTCCGCCGTCCAGCGTATCCCCCTCTTCTCGCTGCCTACTGTTTGCTGCATGATCCAGTCGACCACAATCAGGAATATCATCGGTGATAGTCGACAGCCTGGTTTCACTCCTGTCTTCACTTCACTTCTAAAGCATCACTGAGCTTCCCATTGTGAATTACTTGGCATGTGGCATCTTCATATAGTTGTTGAATGAGGCGGATAAAGGTTTGCGGTACTCCGTAGTAATGAAGCAGTTTCCGAATTACCTCTCAGTCGACGCTGTCAAAGGCCTTCTCAAAGTCGATAAAGCTGAGGTAGAGAGCTGATTGCCATTCTATGCTCTGTTCTATGATGATGCGAAGCGTTGCAATTTGGTCCTCACATGATTTGTACTTCCTTAAGCCCGCCTATTCCAGTCGTAGTTTTGAGTCCAGTGCATCCTTGAGCCTCTTCAGGATGATGCGGCTTAATATTTTGCTTGGGGTGGACAGGAGAGTGATTCCGCGCCAGTTCTTGCAAACACTGAGGTCTCCCTTCTTCGGCAGTTTGACAAGGTAACCTTTCTTCCAATCAATGGCCAGGTACCTTCCCTTCCTTCCACACCTTCTGCAATAGTGGTGTGGTGTGAGCATGTCCGCTGTTGTCTCTGCGTCTGTTCTCAGTGCTTCTGGCGGTATCCCATCTGGTCCTGCTGCTTTCCCGCATTTCAGTAGCTTTATGGCGTTCAGGACTTCCATTTTCGTTGGAGGATTTATGTTCACTTGTAGTTCTGTGAGTCGGCTGCAGGTGGTATTTCTGGACGAAGTGCAGGTGGTGGTGGTGGTGGTCGATTCAAGAGCTTCTTGAAGTGGTCGGCCCATTCTTCGCTTTGTTTCTCTTCTTTCGTAATTAAATTTCCGTCATCATCTCTTACTGGTTTCGTCTGTGTTGATCTCTTCCCAGATAGTAACCTAGCTATTTGATACAATGTTGTCAGGTCTCTCCTACCAGCCGGCAGCCTGTTCTGCTTCACTTGCCAGTGTTTCGTAGAAGTGTCTTTTGTCTTTCCGTGCACTCTTCTCCACTTCTTTATCCAGTGTAGTGTTTTATAGGTTGTACTCAGTTCCTCTTGTCGTTGAGCATCCTTGCACTGGTTTATCTTCTGCTTCACCATCCTCCTCTCCCTGCTCTATCAGCTTCCATGTATCCGTCGAGATCCATTCCTTGTCTTCTTTCTTCTTCCTTCCTAATACTGTTGTGCAGGTTTCTTTCCACATCTCTTTCAAAGACTTCCAGTGTTCTTCCACACAGGTTTCTTCAGGGATGTTCCTCGATATCATCCATTTTGTCTTGATGGCTGCCTTGAAGATCTCCTTTGTAGTTTCATCCTTCAGTTTCCGAGTGTTGTACTTGAATTGAGGTATATCACCAGCTTCCTTGAAGGCTTTTAACTTGATTTGGAAGGTTCCTTGCACTAGATAGTGGTGTGAGTGGTGTGAACCTACATCTGCTCCTCTTCTTGACCTTGTGTCAAGTAGGCTGGCTGCGTCTCCATTTTCTTGAGATTGAGATAAAGTCGATTTGATTTTTAGTGTGTCCATCTGGTGAAATCCATGTCGCTTTGTGGATATCTTTGTGCCTGAACACACTGCCTCCAATCACCAAATCGTTGAATGCGCAGAATTCTGCAAACAATTCTCCATTCTCGTTCATTTCACCTAGCGCCTCTCGACCCATGGTTAGTTGTCTTCCCGTGTTGTCCCCTCTCAGTTTGGCATTCATGTTGGCCATTTGAATTTTGATATCGCCAACTGACGTCTTTTCCAGTGTTGATTGGAGTTGTCTGTAGAAATCCTCCTTTTTCTCTTGCTCTGCGTTATTTGTAGGTGCATAACATTGTATGATTGTGACCTTTCTTCCTTTTGAGTTGAATCTTGCTGTCATGATCGTGGAGGAGATTGGTTCCCACTGCATGAGAGCCTTCGATGCTCTTGAGGACATCATGATAGCCACTCCATAACTCAGTGTGCTCGTGGTTGTCGTCTGGGTGACAATATCGGAGTAGATTATTGATTCTCCAGTTGACAGTTTGGAGAGTCCACTCCCATTCCATCTGCTTTCGCAAATCCCAAGCACTTCGATGTGATACCTTCTCATCTCCTTTGCAATCTGGGCTGCCTTACTGGGTTCAAACATCGTACGGACATTCCATGTCCCCACGTTTACTTTCGCTTTCGTCTAGGGAGAGAAGATACATCGGCCAATTGGCTTCCCGAAGGCTTTCACCAACTGGCGTCATTTCGCCTCTCCGATTCCAGCGGGGAATAAGTTTGTTTTCATTTTTTATATTTGTTTGTGCTTTGAAGTTTCTTTAGCAGTTAGATTTGTTTTACGGGGTAGGGTTGCTAGCCCTATGCCCAACCTTCCGTGTTTACCCGGGCTTAGGACCGGCTAGTAACTAGTAAACTAGTTAACCAGGCGAGGTTTACCATTGAGTTAGTGGGTCGGAATTGAATGGCCCATATTGCCTACTTCTATCAGTTCACGATATAGTGCAACCATCACCCAACGTCATCGTTGAGTATTTGTCCTCACGCCCACCAAGTGTACCCCACCAGTCACAAGAACCCTCATCTCGAAGCACGTTGTTAATAAGCGCTTGTCAGTAATTCCTTCTGGAGTTTTATGGGGATTTCCCACAGTTCTATTGAGAAGTCGGGACCTTTGGGGCAAACTAAGTCGAATGTGAGGACAAATGCTCAACAATAGCATTGAATGGTGGTTGCCGTATATCGCGAATTTACAGAAGTATGAAAGTAAGGACTATTGGATTCGGACCCGGTGGCTAAATGAGACCATGCTTGCTGCGAGACCCAAAGGTCCCGGGTTCGATCCCTGGTGGCGTTGTGGGTGCGCACTACTGAAAAGTCCCATAGTAGGGCGGAATAATTGTTCAGTGATCACAGCTTTTCAATACCTCTCTGACTGGTGTCATTCTTTAACGAATATCATGTCCAAATAACAAGTTTGCTTGGATTCAAAATTGAATTTCAATAACACACTAAAGGCTTTCTTCTTTCTTCTTATTTTCAGACTGTGTCTAGGAAAATGTCGAACACTGCTTAAGACTATGAAACGGTATCACTTTGTATTTAGTGGATAGAAATTACAGCTACGCTATGATTGTGTTGGTGATATTGTAGCATACTATTTCTGATTACAAACTTTGAATAGTTTCACACATTTTGTTGTTGGGTTATGTTTGGTTTGTTGGTTTCGGTTACCAATTGTTTTGTATTCAATGTAAATATTATCTTTAATGCAATCATCATTAAGAAATGCGAAAATTTCTTCTATGTTTGAGATGAAGCTGCCGGATAATTATTTTATTCGCCTTGAATCATTAATTTGGTTAAGTGAGGTTTTGACTTAGTTTCAGATTTATAGCCAAACTAATTTGATAACTATACTATGGATGGTATTCAGCGCTGACAAAGTGTGAATCTCAGTGAATTTCACTGGTTATATTTCGAAAAAGTAACTTCCTATTTGATTGCAGTTGCTGGTTAAGTTGTAGTGTTAGTAGGTTTCTAGGTTTCTTGGAATTAACAAAACTTGATCAGTTTGGAGTTCATCATGGACTGACATCAGTTGGAAAAACATCAGAAACCTAGGAGCTCCGGATGGGAATCCTCAGCAGTTCGCACGCATAACCCCACCCCACCAGGGATCGAACCCGGGACCTTCAGATCCCGTGGCCAGCACGTTACCACTGAGCTACTGGGTCAGAATCCAATGGCCCACATTTCCTACTTCTGTCAGTTCATGATGTAGCGTAACCTCGATCCAGTGTCGTCTTTGAGTCACTATCATCATGTTTAACTTGGTTGACTCTACTGGTCACTATTTCTCATTGGAACTTCAGGAATCACCTCTCGAAGCTAGTCACCGGTGAGCGCTAGATTAATTCAATCTGGAGGTTTTTGGAGACTTATTAGTTGATTTCAAGTTGAAATTCATTTTATCGTGGTAAATAGAAAAGGTAATTGAGTATAACTTAGCATATTTCGAATACAAATATGCGTCGTTGTAAATCTTTTAATACGAGAAACAAAGTGATGGAAACAAATCACTGTTGTACACTGATTGGTTACTGGAAAGTAATCAATTTCATGTTGTTTAGTTCTGAGTGCTGACTGCACTCCATCGAATGTTTTAGAATGTCACGAGTTAGCTAGGAAGCTCACCGTCGTGGTGCACTTTGATGGATGTTAGTTACTTGGAGGCAACCAGCAGTGTAATCTAGTCCTGCAGGGGGTCAGTCGCGGCCCGAATGCCTTAGTGGCGACGTTGCTTACTGCAACACTGGTTGCCGCGAGTTCGCATCTCAGAGGGGTTGTCGGTCCCTCTGAGGTTCCAGATACGCCTTACTGACAAGTGCCAACAAGCTAATCAGGGCTTCCCATCGATTACCTCCAACCAACTAACTACTACTCCCTCAAGTCTACGACACCTTGGTACTCCTGAGAGTGGGAATCAGTAGGTTCAAAGGCAACTTAATAGGGATGTGAAGTAAAGTTTGGTCATAACTGCTGAAGTTATTCCGTCGTACTAACACGTATGTACACTGAAACTTGAACACTCATAGTTATGTGACTTAACAAATCGGTAGCGTATCGTGTTTCTTCGATCGACACATCAAACTTGAAGTTGTTTAATGGTCTTTTCCTTGCTGATTGCATCGTGGCCTCTGTTAAAAATGGTGTTTTTAGTTCATTAATCAGGTAACTATACTTTTTAAAAAGGTACATTGACGACATTTTCATGATACGCGATTTAAGCAACCTCCTCAACATTTTCAGTACTGCACATTCATGTATAAAATCTACTATAGATTGTAAAACCAATTCGATGTTCCTATTCCTGGATGTGCTACTAACAAGAAGGTCACATAATTCTCTCCAGATATAAGTATACAGAGAACCATCGTGAAGTGGACAGTTTATCAACTTCCAAAGCTGTCACTCTAGTCAGCAGACAGAACCTTGTACGTTAGTTATGTCCAACAGTTCAGAAAATCTATTCTGCAAATGCACTAAATGGTAGTGAGCGACGATTTCTGGGGTTATCCACCTTGATTCGTGGACTCTAGCATAAAAGAAAAGTCACAAGTACAAAAGATACCGACAGTCCCAGAGAAATCTCTTAATATGAGCCCGGTATTCAAAGGTAACATTATAGCTAGAATCCTCAAAAATCATTTCTCAATTCCTCTCAGGAAGATATTTCAGCAACTAGCCTGAAAATCACATTTTCCAGTAGATAATTAATTCATCAGTGCGTTAAGGACAGAATACCACTTTTCTCAATCTCAGTGTGCATCTATCAGTTTATTTATTCCTGTGGATCAACGTACATTGGCCGTACATAGCGTCCTAAGTTCGTACACGTATTTTGGAGCATTGTTCAGCCTCGCTATCCAAATGAAAGAAAGAAAATATCAACGGTTCTATTTTTGAACATCTTGTCACTTCTGGACATGTAGCTCCTCATAGTAGTTCCTTCAAAGTAATTAAGAAAGTGTTTCTCTGTTGTTCGAAAGGCCTTCAACTGCGACATCTATGCATAGCAAAATCATTCACAATCCGTAAACTGAAACTTGATCTCTGTGTTCGAAAACATCATGTGCATTGGTCAGCTTTGTCATGGCTAGGACAATGAGGATGTTGCTCAGTGGTTTAGGGAGCTAACTACCAACCGTGAGGTTGTGGGTTCGAGCCCCGCTGCACCTACTAAGGTTTAGGCAGTCAGGTAGGATCACTAGCCCTCACACAGTAAGTATGGTTCATCGCCTACTGCACGGATGTGCACAACGTAGCTGAGTGTGTTTCGGTGAGATAGTAGTTTTTTTCTGTTTTTAGAAACTTTCTATCCTACTCTTGAGCATCATAGTAATCATGTTATTCTTTTCCAGCATTCGTAAATGAAGTTGTCCAGAGGAAAACTTCTTTCGCTGTTACGTCCTTTTAATGATATTTTTCCATAACCCAACAGGGTTTCCATTTTATTATAAGCTCCATATACATAGTATTATCTATAAAAGTATTGATATGTACCATTATTCATTGACCTTTGAATATAGTCTAATTAATATGCTAAAGTCGGATTTCTATTGGAGTAATTTGTAATGTAGGAAATAATCTCATTTATTATGAAATCTCCCCACAGAAACTAATTGAATCCATCTACTTCCTGAACATTGCTCTAAAAATGGACGATTTTCATCCAGTAAAATTGACATAGCGATTAATCAGTCATTCATGTGTGTCTAAGTTACATAAGTAATGCTATGAAGAAAGTTCAACGCTATTTAAACGGTTTTTCGAGCAGACGGTTATTCGATTTCAGCTGATAATATGCAACATTATCTGTCTCATTCACCATTTTCTTCACTTATTTGTAACCTTGCAAAGTTTTTACAATTCAGCTTTAAATTTGAATTTTAGCGCTTACAAAAATCAAACCTTTTTATTTTTGATATCCTAATCCAGAAAGCACTTTTATAAATTATAAGTAGTTTGTTGATGTAAGTCTACAATTTGAGCACCATGGTAGTGCGTACTCCTCATATAAGATTCGTCTCTTTGATATATTCATCAATCACATAACTTCCTGTCATATGTTAATGATGGATAGTGGCTAGCAAATGAAGTTCAGGATGCGCGTTTCGTCCTATTCAGGACTCATCAGCCGGATATACCTGCCTTCCAGTGTGCGGTGTTGTTCCCACTGAGACTCGGGACTGGTCGTTTCAAACTCCAGAGCGATATTCACTTCTTCTGCAACGGGTATAGTTCTTATGTTGTTACTTGTATTGTTCCATGTTGGGAGGCAGGTGCATCCAGTTGACGAGTCACAAATAGGACGAAACGCGCGTCCTGGATTCTACTGCCAGCCACTATCTATCATCAACATATAATTGAAACATTATTCGAATTCGGTCCAATCAACGAGGGGATAATACAAGCAACAACATTAACTTCCTGTCACAGTTTTAAAAAACTGCTTCTACTGCTTTTCATTCTATGATTTGACTGGTGTTAGGGTTTTCCATATATTTGCAATCCATGTTGAATGATTCGTATAGCACGTGTTGGGTATAGGATCCATTACCGAAGACTCAATGATCAACTTCTCTCCACTTAACTAACATTTATGACCGTTACTCTGTCCTTTGCCCGCCGTTGTATGTTATCAAATGTTTACCTATGACTGAATTCTTTTGTAGATTTAATTAGTAAGGTCCATGCTACGTTTCTGGGTGTTATGTACTGCGCGCGCTTCTAACTAACAGCTAACTACTACACCACATACCAGTGACTTCAAACGCCAGCCAAGAATAGAAACAAAAAGACTGGTCTTGGGGGGAGGGGGGAGGGGAGAGTTTATTACCTCCGAAAATAATGGGAACAACTCTAAACATATGTGTATATTACATGAAGTGTGACCTCGTGGAGTATTTAAAACATTGATCTAGTAAAGGCAAGTGTCAGCAAATTACCTTGAGAAGGGCGGGGAGAATCAACTACTGGTCATCGGGTAGGAATGAGAATGGAAACGGTAATGTACAAATAAATAAAGTGTTTTATGAGATTCTTGGGTTTCTCAGTACCTCCTCTTTTTGAAGAAAAAATATTTTAATACCGTTGTCTTTTGGGGTCCATTTGAAAATGTACAGTTTGAGGCCGTCTCCAGTCCGTTTATATGGGTTAAAGCTCCTTGTTGATTTCGGTTTTTGGCCTTCTTCGCGTCGTTGGTAATTTAAGTATATCATCCAGTCGAATGTCCAGAGTTATGGTAAGATTCTCTGGCTGGCTGGTCTTGTTATGACACAGCTGGTTCTTGTCTTGCTCGTTTCTCCTGACCCAACTGTGCGTCTTCCATTACACTCTCAATAACAACACGTCCCGTTCACATACCATATCCTGGTCTGTAATTTCGGACATAGAAGTAGTCTCTCGTGTCAAAGTGTGGTCTAGCTATTTGTATTATTTGTGCACGATGTGACGATAGCATTGCACGGTGTGGAGTACGTAGCTTTTTCCTATTGAAATCTCTGCAGGAGATTGATGATCTGATAGGGTGTCATTGAGTGTTGAGCGACAGATGAATAAGAACTGCTGTATAACACTCGTAATCCCCCTCCCTCTTTTCGCTTTTTTAGGGGTATCTAAAAATCCTTTTGCATGGCGATTAAATTGAGGTTGATATTGTAGTGTACGTATATGGTTCATTGCATTCACACGGCAAACTTCGCGCGAGATGAATTGTGGCCCGTTTTCGGAAACAATGGTCTCTGGCAACCTAAAGGGGAAGAAAGTATCTGTATAAACACCAATTGTTCGACGTAATGATTAAGGTGATATTACGATGATCTCCGGCCGCTTGGAACAAGCATCACAAACGGTCAGATGGTATGCTCCCTGTAATGGACGTCTGAAAACGATGTAAATTCTGACCCAAGTGCGGTCTCCTGATAACCAACTCTTTGGTGGAAGATGCGGAAGATTCCAATCTGCCTCCGAACCTGATGAGCCACAACTGACGAACTTAGTTATATGTTGAACTTATAAACGAAGCTTTTGGCGATAACTTTCTTGCTGTATACTCTTGGATGACCACTGTGAAAATTCTTTAGGACTTGTAGACAAAGAGACTACTACGCATCGTCCAAACGTGAGGCAATCGCCGATGACACGAAGATATTCTCATCTGCAAAAAATAGTTATTCCGAGTCACTGGTAGAAGGTCTCTGCAACCATTTGGTCTGGATATAATACATAGCTTCCTTTATGGATTGATCCTTGTGGGATTTTTTAGATCTGAACCGTCGTGACAGGAAGCACGTGGAATGCACAATCCAATAAGCTGATTGCATAATCCACATTGAATACTGATGCGAACACCGGGTCTTCGTTGGGTGTGGGATTTTGACTTACAAGTCTTGAAAGTGTGTTTGGATGTCTAAAGTTTTCTGTCATGCCGTATTCGATATCGAAATCATGACCCAATTGTATTACTACCCACCGCTGTAACCTTTTGACAAAATGAGCTGGAACACCACGTTTTGACTCGAAGATTGATAGGAGAGGTTTATGATCGGTATATGAAGTGAATTTCCATCCGTACAACATCTTGTTTAGTCGTCTGACAGCGAATGCTAGGGCAAGTGTTTCCTCTTTTTGTGAGTGGCGTTTTTCGGCTGACGTGAGTTATCCGTATATATGACAGCCTTTTTGAATCATTAGGATAATCGTCGGATAGGATGGTACCAACACCAGGGGCAGAAGCATCAGCTGCAACGACGATTGGCAGATATGAGTCATAATGTGTTAACAAGAGTCCAAAGCTGAAAGCAGACTTCAGTCGTTTTATCTCAGTGTCATGTTCATGTGACTAGGATCATGCAACATCTTTGCGTAAGAGATGGTCCCTATATCATATAGGGAGGGCAGGAACGCTGAATACTAGCTGGTGAGGTCTAGAAATGGTCGGAGCATCGTGAAGTTTGTCGGAGTTGGTATCAGCTGTATCAGGGAAATGTTTTCAGGGCCAGGATATCAACCAGATGCATCAAAATTGAGCCCCAAATGTTTGCTTATTGTTTAAAGAACTGAGAGTTTTATGTTGTCAGTCGAAGGTTGCTTCCCAGGATTCGCTTTGGGACCAACCGTATTTGATTCTTTAACTCCAGTGAGCAGGTGGCAACTATCATGGCGCCATCAAGATACGAAGTAGCATCGGGAATGCCTGCTAAAATAGCACCCATGATCTGTCGCAAAGCTGCTGGTGGCGGTTCTACTGAAGAATGGCAGACGATTGCACTAGAAAGAACCTCGACGTTGATGGATAGGAGTTTACAGCATTCTCGAGAAACTCCGACTTGTCAGTATGCGTCTGCCAAATCGTTGTTTGCGAAATAACTCCACTTAGTATCGTAAACAGATCATCTGGAACAGGCAAGAAGTAATGAAGTTGCTCCAAAGCAGCATTTAACTCTGTCGAAAAGTTAAGATATGGCCAGGCGGAGCCACTAGCTTTCTTTATGATAATGAGTGGGGCGACCCAAGAAGAATGAAATATTAGGATAGTAACACTTTATTCTTCTGGTCGTTTCAGTTCTTCCTTGACGAGATGTAAGGATGCAAATGGAACGGGTCTTCTGGGACAAAAACAGGCTATACATTTGGTTTCAGTCGTTGGACCACTTTGGTTGTGGTGTAGTGGTCAAGGCCATATTTGAAAACATCTTTACACTAAATATTAACACTGCCATGTACAAATAAATAAACAGTGTTTGGTGTGAATCTTGGACCTGCCAACAATCTATGAATCCGGTGTTAGCTAGATTCCTGCGTTGTGATAACATGACTTACTCGATAGGGTAGTTTGACCTCTTCACTTGTCCTCATAGTCGATTCACTGTTTTTCGTAAATTAAATTATTGTGTCAACGGGTCAATAAGATATTTTAGCCGACAAATGATGTCTCTGAGTCAATTTGTACTTTTGAATGCCACCCTAATCCCAACCTTATCTAGAATCCCACGTAGGATTTCTGAAATCCTTCCCTTACAGAAGCTTGAATTCCTTTTTAGTTGTTTTGCAGTCATTGTTTATCGAGAGATTTAGCATGTATGTGCTAATACGTATTAAATTTACAGTGGAAAGATACTCTTGCCATTGACATGCATAATGACCGTAGATAGCTAACAGTATTCTGGTAGAAAGGACTAATATACCCAGTGATATTGATTTCCTCTGGAATACTAAATGACGATTGTAACGAAGATTTACTTTTGCTTGGATTCATGTTTAAGAGTGTACATTAGTAAAATCAGGAAAAGGGTTGGTTATTTCCGCTCAAGCGTCAAAAGTGAATCTGGTTTTAAAAAGCATCCTAGACAAGGTTAGTTATTACAAATAAGTATTTGGACTAAAGAAAGAAACGGCTATTTTTCTGGAATAACTCAACTGTTTGTCGGGATTATAGGATCCGTGCTGGGTGCTGAAACTATAATAGTGACTTGATATTTCGGATATTCCTGGTAGGGACGGTTTTCTTATTCAGACTTATTTCGAACCATTTGATAGAATATTTTTGAGAGGTTTACAAAAAGGGTAAAGTGATTTAAGGTCATAATGTGTAGTTTGCTAAGTGAAAACATTTTCAACCATTGATTCTTATCGTCTCGGTGGCCGCAGTCAAATAGTCTACATCTCCTCACATGGCTCAAACCAACAATAAGAGACTTCATCGACTGGTGTCAGATCTTGCTCTGGATGCTCTTCTAACCTAATCCGACTTCTCGGATAGCACGTCGAGCTAGTTGGTGGCTTGGCATTCATAGTAAGTGCCCAAGCTATCTCAGTCGGCTAAGGTTGACAACCCCAATAATCGACTTGCCTATTTTGCCTATAATAATGATAATAATCGCTTTATTCCAAACATTATATATGATACAGTACGGAATTCTTAGCATGTAGTTTTTCAACGAAGTCAATCTCAGAATAATATTTTCAGACAAAATTACAATTGCATCCTAATGGTTCTGGATTAACGTCCGGTTTTGAATGAAGAAGAATCAATAGAAAAGTTAGATGGTGACGGTTCATTTATCTAATATGAGAATTTGAAACTCAAGCTAAGTATCTGAGGGACAGATACATGATATACTTTTGCACACTGAATAGTTCACTACAACAGAAGGTGACGTTTTTCCCTGTTTATTTTTTAACTTGAAAAATGGCGAGTTGAAAATATCTTAAAAATGTGCAAGAGTACATGATACTTTCGGAGGAAATATTTAAATAATCAAAACAAATTGAATGGAAAGAATTGTATATATTTGTTCAGTGGAAAATTTTTGGTAACCCAAGGTTCAAGCAGGCCGCCGCAAATATTCGCCTGGCCTTAACATTGCTCAAACGATAATTCCAACAGACGCAAGCAGTTCTACGAAAACACCTGTCATCGAAAACCACTGATATCTGAATATCTTTTACTTTCGACGGCCAGCGATTAACAGGACAGAATGAACTTCAACACAGTATACCTGTTCTTTGATAGACAGTCAGATATCTTGTCAGTCTGTGCCACAAGTAGCGTAAGTTGGCAAATGCCAAACGGGCTTTCTGTATCCGAGCTGAGATTTCATGAGCAACCACCCTGTTCGGGCCGATTTAACTCTCGAAGTAGGTGAAGTGGTCGACTCATTCCACCACTTCACTCCCTGTCCTTAAACTGGGAGTATTTGCAGACCAGTCCTGAAGCATCATTTTTCATATGATAGGTATGAAACGCACGCCAAATATACTCAGATTTCTGCCCAACACATCTAGGAGACCCTGCATTTCGTCAGCGATTTTACCTAGCAGGACAATATCGTCTGCATATTCCAAGTCAACCAAGTGATCTACAGGGTGTAGATCAATCCCTGTGAAGTCACAGAGACCTAAGGTTATGTCCATTAGTACTTCTATATCGAAGCTAAGTAGGAATAGGAATGGGACAGCTCCTGGTGGACACCACTAGTTGTTGTCAACTCACCTGACAACTCTCTATAAGCCCTGACACGTCTGCGTGAGTTTGACTAGAGAGCTTTGGTTAGCCTCATATGCTTGCTTGGTACTTCTTTCACAGTCAGACACTTTCAAAACACGTCAAGGTCGATAGAGTCAAATCCCATCTTCAGGTCAAGAAATATGGAAAGTGTCGGCCACCAGTAGGTACGTATTTCAGTATTGTAGAGCCTGTCGTAAGATAAAAATATGAGTGAAGCACCCTCCTTCATGTCTGAAACCTGTCTGGTTTTCTCGAGTTTGCTGTTCTCGAGCTCCAGTTAGGCGTCGGATAACTGTGGATGGTAGGATCTTAGAAATAATATTAGTCAAACTAGTTCCCGTATAGTTGTCACAATATGACCTCTCTCTCATCTTGTAGACTGGTATGATCAGTGAACTAGACTGGTGTGATGGGACTACTTCTGATTCCTATACACTACGTAGTACCCCCGTCACTCTAACAAGCAATTTCCTACCTCCACCCTTGACAACTTCAGGTGGTAAACTGTCATATCCTGCTACCTTCTTTCGTTTCAGGTTTGATACAGCTTTCTTAACTTCAAGGGAAGTTAGACGCCCGATATCTACGTCCCAGTCACGTTCAGGTTGAATGTTGGGGAAGTGAAATGTTTCTGAGGGCTAGATGAACAGTGGTTCAGCAGTCTGTCCTGAGTCGATTTTTTCTTCTTTCTAGTATCCTTACTAATCCTCAATGTTTGCAGGTGGTGTGTAACGCTGATATCTTCTTTATCTCTCTCGCTTTCACCACCTACCTCTGCTGACGATCATTGCGAAAACTCCTGGTCAAGTGACGTTAAAGTTGTCCCTACCATTCACTGTGGTTACAGCCGGCTGACATCAGTCTTCTCGCACCAATCAGTTTGAATGACGTCGCGGAAATCCAATGACGTTTGTTAACCTTCGGATGTAGGTTACCAACTATCCGTACAACAGACTTAATGTCACCTCAGAGTGAGCATTGGTGTCATGTTCAGATAAATGCTGGGCTACTGCTTCCCCAAATGCAGATTTGACTTTTTCATCTTCTAATCGACCATAGACAGGCTTTACCATCTACTGCTAGTCATTCAAGAGAAACCCACTGCTTTCACACCCTAATCAGCAAGCAGCAGTGAAAATTCGGTCTGGCACTTCTGACAGTGTAGCAATTTTCACTGTAACAGTAACTACATTTTATCTAACCAAAATCCAACAAACCTTTTTGGCATAGACGAGCCACGAGGGAATAAGCGTTACAGCAAGTATAATTCTTTGGGTCATTGTTATATGCAGGTTCGACCACCATGTAAATGTACTAGCTATATATATATATATATATATATATATATATATATATATATATATATATATATATATATATACTTAGCCCCAGTCGGGTGAGTCAGTTTGATGAATGCACATCGGTTTGGTTTAATAGATGGAGTTGTTCTTCGCAGAATGGTTAATGAAGTCCTAGCAGAAGCAAAGTATTCGAAGACTAGTAGTATATAAGATCTTACTGAGAGATCTTGATACTTCTACAGACAATACCTACAGCAATATTTTTTTGATTGTGAAGCTTGTCGGCAGAATTTGTGTCCCAGCTAGGTGAACGCTTTCGATGGTGTCTAAGTGATATAAGAATTTCCGTGACAATTCATTCTATATCAGAATTCATCGGAGACCTTCTTGGCTTTCCTTAAATGTTTATGTCATTATCAAGAAAAATGAATGGATACCTCATTTATAACACAACTTCCGAAAAAGATACACTGCTTGTTGGTTGCATGTATATTTTATTTAAATGAACGTATGAAGTGAATTATCATTCTTGTCTTTGGAAGTGACCAACAAGAGAATGAAAAGAAATTAATTCTGTTTCTAGGTTAAGACTGGAAGACAAATGGATGCTACTGAATGTCTGAAGTAACTTCAGGTTTATTAACTTATCTGGAACATGTCACCCACTTATATTTTGTAAATAGAAACGTGGTAAACTGAGTATTCTGTAGACTCGCTGTATAGTTGTACAAAAAGGGTCTCTCTGAAGGTGTTGCACTACAAAATCATTTATTTTCAAGTGGATGTCGTCATTGAATCTGAAATTCGCAGTGGAAATGAATCTATAAAGCCTTTTTACTTACTAAACTGAGACTAATTAGGTTCTACAGGAAAGAAAATTGTCTAAGGTGAACACTGGCATGAAAAAAGGTGATGTCTAGATTTACAGATTGAAACACCATTTTGGGTAGACTGTAGAACCTGATAAGTATTATTTGGTGTTAATCGATGATTCATCTATTACGCTGTAATATTTCCACTGGGAAATTTCTGAACTGTAAACCCATTAACAGTTCAATTCTTGAACATTTGGTCAACTCTAGCCATATAGCTTGACCAAAGTCCTCCTTCAGCTTCATTTATAGTCAAATGGAATAGTTCAAAAAAAGTACGCCTTCGAAAGTTGTGTACATCGTAGGCACTGGCATTTCATCAATTCAAACCTGATCTTTGCGTGCAAACGAAGTCCAATCTCTTATCATGGTCTTAACACTTTCACAGTTTTCGATTTCATTATAATCATTTAGTTTACTGTTATCACCTTCATTATGATCCTTGTCTCATTCTTCACCTTCTTTACGTCTATCTGTCAAATGGACACTCAATATTCACATTTCCCATCTACCAACAATTTTCACTTTGTCAAACTTCTTGCGTTTCTCGTTATTTCCACTGTCTAAAAGACGATTACGTAACTACTTTCCATTCCTGACTTCTCTGTTTTAGTACTAGCTTATTGATACAATTATACACCATTGTTTAATAATAGACTGTTATATGTTTATGATATATGTATAAATACGATTTTACAGCTTTAGAAAATGAAATCGTCGAGAAAGAAAATTTTCTTGGCTGAATTATCTCCTTTATGACTCAATGGGCATGTTTCGTCGTCTGAACTGTACGTTTACGTACACAACTTTTTAGCAGTGAAGGATTATTTGGAGGTCATTTTGGCGCAATTGAGATGAATTTCCAGTGTACAAAGTGTCATAGTCTAACTTATAAACGCAGTACTTTGTCTTTTATATGAACTACTTTGCTAATCATAGATCGTGTAAGCGTTTTATCTACGACGATCAAATTTATTGTTTTCTCAAAATGTTTCAGAAAGAAGGTAAAACTACCGTACTGTTCTAAAAAGTATAATTTGGTTCTCTTTAATGAAATCTCTATTTGTGATAAATTAAGTCACCCTCCGAAATACGGTCAGGAAATGAAAGTGTAACATCGAGTTATAGTCAAGATATCGGTTTGAATATGGTGGTTCAACATATATCTTCTTAGGTTTCACGGTTCATCACTTTAATTTCAAAAAGCTTATTGAATACGATAATCCTTATAGGTGATCTTTTTATAAAAGAAAGTCCATCTCTATAAATCTGAGACAGATATATGGTCTGCGAGAATCAATGAAAATCAGCGATACAATGTGGTATGCATAGAGGTTCGCAAAAACAGGGGACATTGGAGAGTCCATTTTCTGTTTATATAATCGAAATCCACTCAGTAATTGTGTGCCAGGCAATAAGGCACACTTGTTTCAGGGATAATGAAAATACATGGCTCCCCAAACCTTGGTAGAAGAAGCGGGGTTTGAACTTGTGACCCACTGCCTGAAAGTTAACTATCTAAACCAGTGAACTAGAACTGCTCTCTGGAGCTGATACTAAACAAAATCTCACTAATCACATGATAAGATTGAGAATGAAATACAATTTGTTTGATGAGTGATCAACTTTCAGCAGGCCATAGATAAAATCTAATCAACTTGTAACGACAAAATATTTTCCTCTTTTCATTATTCAGTTGTATATTACTACTGATAACATTTAGTTTGTTATAACTTCTCTTTTTTTTTCCCCGATTAATTACTGTGTAGTGTATTGTTTATTAACTTGCTTTACTGAAATTTCTTCATTCCTCTCCCATTTTGTTTAATTCTCCTACCTGTTACGTGGTCTATTGATTCAGTCAACTATTCACTTTATGAATAAGCTAAAACTTGTAAGTGCTGGCAAGTAGCCAACTGAAACTGCCAAAACCGGATAGATAATTTACTGCAAAAGTCGTAATACCAATATATACAGTGATGACAGGCTACTTAAATAAAAAAAATGTTTGCCACTAATCTGTTTTGTTTAAAATAACTAAATAAGAATTGTTACCATTTTGATTTTAGTGAAAAGTACAAACATTGAAAATTAAACAACGAACTATCAGGTGTTATTTATTGATACATGTAATTCTCCGTTGTCATACTGCACTGATCAACCTCTTTTGGCATTTGGGCTGCTGCGAGGTTGCCTCGATATTTCTTGAATATTTACAGTCATAATTAACTTAGGAACAAAATCACTTACTAGGGTGCAAGCACACCTAGCTGACGAGGCCTGAATAGAAGGAAGCGTGCGTCTCAGATAGGACAGCTATATCATTTGAAACATTAAATAGTCAAACATTATCGAGGCATCCGCATCGGAGCCCATCTGCCACCTGAGGTAGCACATTTCGATCCAGTATAACAACGAAGAGTTACACATACATCAACAAATAATGATAATTAATGCCCGTCGTGTAAGAGGTTATTATCATGCCTCAGTAGCCTATTGGGTACCGCTTTGGCGTTTGAAGCGATGGGCACGCGGTCCGAGTCTCAGTAGAAACACCACTCACTGGGTTGCAAGTACATTCATCAGGCGAGTCCAAAAAAAAGGACAAAACGCGTACCCTAAATCCCATTGCTAGACACAACGAAGTCAACTATAATTATCAGGTATGATGGCCAAAACTCTCAAAGACCACCCAGTCTATGAACCTGACAGCAGGGATTGACGACTTAAAACCGTAGGTGCAGTGTCTCCCTTGAGCAACTCATTATTATTCTCAACGCACCATCAAGTAAGTATTTTGACTTTTTTAATGATCTAACTGTCTTTCTCTAGATATGATGCCTCAAGCTTCGATAACCCCTGGTAGTGGTGTATTACTAACCCAAGTGCCAGATTGTTTCAGTCAGTCACACGATGAATGTGTCATCGAATCGAATACCAGTGTAAAACACCACATTAAAAAGGAACAAATCAGTAGAAAATATCTCATTGTCATTACTCAGTATTCACATAAAACTGACTATCTTATTTCTTTATGAATCTCCTGTTGGAGGAAAAAAAAATATCAATCACTATCCATCTGAAGATGATGATGACAACGGAGTTGACCATTGACGAAAATGATGCTAATTTTCGTTCAAAATACAACAATCAGTTTAAGTAGAAAAAGAAGCGAAATGAAATGACCAAAAAGTTATTTGACGAAAGCAGTGTGTTTATTTCCTACATAGGAATAAAAGAGGAAGAGAAATATAAGGTAAATATATCTGGATTTTTTTTCTTTCTTCGATGATATGCTTTGATGGTACAATAGTTCACATTTCAATGATTATTCATGTCGTGATTTGTGCTCTGCTTCAATAATGGTTATGCAAGTATATTATACTTATATACAAGAGGATGAGGAAATATGCATATAATACTGAAAAATAATTGACAATAATAGTAATATTGATAATAATAATTTCTCATTATTATTACCATTATTATCACTATTATTTGACTGTCCCACAGTGTCTATCACAGTGCTATTGTTTATTATTAATGTAAGGCAGTGTATATCAACACGATATGACAAAATGAATTAGGCAATGAAGGCAAGCAGTTTTTTGAGATTTTCGATTTTGTTCTAACATATACATTTTCACTTTATTTCCCTTGATTATAATAATCTAGATGTATATGAGCAGCATATTTAGTGTAGCTTTGAAATGAAAAGAAAAAACTTGTTGTGGAAGTTGCACACCTACTAACGACAAACTGTGTGTATGTGTGTTGTAGAATAAGGCAATAAACATTTAGATCATATTGCAAGTTATTCATAGATTTTGCTGCTTCTTCTTCTTCTTCTTCAGTTGCTAATAAAATAAACAAGTGAAATCTACTCCAATTAATAATCACCATTTCCTAAATGTGATTCAACGTGAGCTATAGATGGTGAGTCAATGGAATCAATCATAGATTTCACTCTAAATAATCTAGTTGAACGTTGACAAGGTGAATCAGTTTGAACACGATGTAATGTGAGGTGTGGTGGGACATTGGTAATTGATTGACTTCTCCTTCGAGGTGAAATCTAATGTTTCATTGATGATTTGAAAAGAAAAGAAAAAAAGATAAGGGCAGAAAGAAAGACAGAGAGAATAGAGTTATCAACAGTATTTTACTGCATGTAAGAAATTTATTCACCTGAAACCTAAGCGCATTCATTCATATTACAATAAAACTAATCCAAAGTATTTTCATTAAAATACCCATTTTTCTTTGCTTGTCATACACTTTCTTGAAAACAGTTTAACACAGCCATACAGTTTGCTCTGTTCTACTGTAAGACTGTGAAACATGGCTGTTAAAGGTAGAAGACATGAGAAGACTTCAGGTGTTTGACCACCCTTCTCTTCATAGCATGGGTTGTGTTTCGTGGTGTCACCACGTGAGTAACGCAGAAGTCGGGCGCAGAGTTTTAAGGAAGAGAAAGAAGAGTTAATGGGATTGTGAACCTTCGCTGACTGAGATGGCTGGGACATGTGATACATATGCCTAACCACCATCTGCCTCACCACATAATGTTGGCTAGAAAAAGGCTCAGAGGGGGAGGGGTAGACTAAAACATGGCGTCACTGCATGAACTCCTTGACTGTTCGTCTGAGCCATATAGAGCGATGCAGACTAGTTGGTTGGGGTCCGTTGGACAAGGCGAGACTAGTGGTTGGAGACTAGGTCATACGGCTCGGAACCGATGTCAGCGGCGCAGATGCATATACACATTATCCTCATCTTAACCGTTTTACTTAATCTCATCATTTTCTCATTCGTCCTTCCTCTCTTTTACTACTTCCTACTTCTACTTCCTTTGACCGATTTTCATTTCCCTCTTCATCTTCCATTTTACTGTCTTGTTACTCGATGTGATGTGAGGTGTGGCAACTTGGACCGCTATGCAGTAATGCCTAGTCCTATATTGATCTTGATGTTTAACATAGAAATGATAAAGGACTCTTTAAGATTCTTTTCAAATATACAACGTAAAATCAGTGAAGATAAAAACAAATATGTTTGTGTGTTATCTACACCAATCAGTAGAAAATATTATGAAACCCTTTACAATGATGTAAACGGTTGTTTATCTGAATGCTGAACGAGTCTACTTGCAGGCTACCGCACACGATACTCAGCTCAAACAACTGTGTAGCTTTCTAATGTCCAATCAATTCCGTCCAACCAACGATGGGATAATACAAGCAAAATCATATGAAACTATACCCGTTTCAACCAAGAATTGGCTATTACAACACGATGATCTAGTGGCGTTTGAAGCGATCGGTGCTGGGTTCCAGTTTTAGTGGGAATAATATCACTCACTTGGGTGCATATTATTCAAACTGATGAGTCCCAAATAGAACAAGACGTGCGTCCTGGATTTTATTGCTAACCACTATCTTTCAATAATAATAACTAGATAACTGTTGGGTAGTTTGGAGAGAAAGAAGATTACTTTTCTACATCTGATGACGCCACCCAGTCAACTGTGTAAAAAGGTGGAAGTGAACCGTTAGCGGTTCAAGCGTTTATCCGATTTTTTTCTGATTTCGCGTCTGCGATTCAATTCATATTTACAATTCCACATAGATGTTTCCATACACACAATAAATTTCCTCAACAGTTGTTTTCTCTAATACACGTCAGTTTTTACAATCATTACTTGATCCTCATCTATTTTTACGATTTCAAGCAATTCTATGCAGCGAGCTGTAGCTCATTGGTTTGGGGAGATGACTTCCAACAAATGAGTCACGGGTTCGAGTCCCGTTCCACCTAGTGAAGTTTGTGGAGTCAGACTGTAGTATCATTAGCCCTCACATACCATAAGTGTGGCTGATTGCCTACTTCGTGGATGTGCACACGGTTAGTGAGTGCACTTCGATCTCGATGCATGGTAATAAAATAGCTTTTTTCTGAAACAAAAACCTCTTGTCTTTATGAAATCAAACATTTTAGATCTAGTTAAGATTCTAAGCATTAGTAGTTTAACCAATATTATTCAACCAATAATGTTGTATCGTTTCGCTAGATTCAATGGAAGAAAAAGCTAACATGTAATAAACTGTAGTTCTACTGTAAGGTTTCTCCTACTTACGAAAATCAAGTAATCAAGTTTAGTGCTTAAAAAGCACTCAGGCTTATCGGTCTGTAGATTTCGCTAGCCAGATGAAAGTGATCCATGTAATCAGAGGCGGGGGGGTTTGGCTTATTTGGGGCCACCTCATCAATGGTATACCCGGTCAAATTTAGTTCATACCTAAAATAGGGTGATTAATTTGTGAATGATTTACAAATTTCACGGTTCATACTGACATTTCTCCCAACTGAGTTGTTTATTTAGATCACCGTGATCTGACTGGAAAAATCTACAGATTAACCTGAGTGGCTTCTAACTACTCAATTTGTTTACTAGTAGCATATCGTGTTTATAGTAATTAATAGTAATCATAACGATAGCCCATTAATTTGATGAGTAGTTAACTAGCCAACGAAATTTGTCATTGACTTCAGTGAGAATTCTAAATTCATCCATATACTCAAAAATCATAACAAACTAGATTAGAGTTATAGATTTAAAATTATTACTGCTTAAAGGACTACTGGAAAGAATGGGTGTACATGTATCTAGTGAGAAATATTTCGAAGTAAAAAGATACTATTGCTAAGAAGCCTATATATCTTAGAACAAGTTTCAAAGGTGATATTGCCTAGGATATCTTAATACATCGATTAAGTAGATCAGACGAAAGGACGTTCAATGCAGCGAAACTTTTTTTCAGCTTCTCAACGAAACCATTACTAAAACAGCGAACCAAGGATAGGTTATCGATGATGGCCATTTCAACGTGCATTTATGAGTTCAACTGCTCCTGTAAAGCTATTTATATAGGCCACACTCAAAGGGCTCTACCCACACATGCTTGTAAACATGTACCAGCTTGGTTAGGGGAAGGAGTGGTAAAAGGCATCAACACTACAGTCGCTCTCATCTAGTAGATACCGGTCATTAGATCAAGGTAGATCATTCCTTTTCTATGACATATCGTATCTCTTGTAATCTCCCTAAGGGTGCACGACAACGCATCTTATCCATAGCCAAAGCCATGGGTATCAACCCAAGGAAACTTGACCTGTGTATTTGAAAGTAATATGTACATTTACTTTGTCAACTTTGGCCCACAATATGAACCGTCCTACCGTGACGTAACACTTCACATTTGTTATTCTCTATTTCGTTATAGTGTTCACATGATTTCTCGGCTGATACACGATTCACACCCCACTTGAATATAAGTCACCACAACCCTTAGTAAAAAAACACATTCATGCATCAGTAAATATATATAAACGAATCATTATCTGTAGACTTTTTGTCTCCTCATTTCTTAACTGTTCAACTAACACACTGGACTGATCACCATTCCACCAATCCACTCGATTTGATCTTCATTCACCCATAACACTGACTATTTCAATATAGTAATAATTGTACATTATGCCTTGTTAGTTGGTTGGAGGCAATCGGCAGGAAACCCTGCTCAACTCATATTTCGTGCTTATAAGCATTCATCAGCAGGGTGTATCTGCAACCTCGACCGGAGTAATTTCCTGGATGAAATTTCAATCCATATCACCCAATGTGTTGTAGTCAACGACTTTACCATTGAGCTATCCGGGCCGTGATTGACCTGTATGACTGGGTTGCATGCAGGACTAGACAATATGAAATTGTTTGCTCTACTGTGACCAACCAATGCCTTATTTTGTATTTCAATTATTCTCATGGATTTATAACCGTAGATCAAGAAGAAGAAGAAGAAGAAGCAATTATTGAAAACAATTGTTTGCTCAAATTCTTCTTCTTCTGAACGTTATTCCCTTTTCCTTTGCTTTAGTAAAAAAAATAATACTAAAAACATAACTCACTGTAGCATATTTAAGTCGAACAAGTAATCTATGTTTACTGTTAGATGTATCATCATCATCATCATCATCATTGCCTAAAGATAATTCTTTAGTTGACAATAATAATTCAGGCATTGAACTTTTTGCTGATGAGTTGGCTTGATCCAATTTTGTTTCTGTTGCAGAATAATATGATAATGAACCAGATCGACTGTGAATAGTAGACGGTGAATGAGATAGTGTACCTCGTGCAGTTTTATCAAATTCAATAGATAATCCTTTTATAATTCCTGAAATTGACTCATATGATCCTTGCTTGTTAAATAATTCAATTTCAGATGACTGTGAATCACTTTTAATAGGTAATCTTAACGGGAAAGTGATTTTCAATGGGGATGTTTGTAATCCTTTATCGTTTATGCTAAGAAATCGTCTGGCTCTACGTTCACCTGTAAAAGTTGAAATAAAGAAATTACGATTAGGATATATATATATATATATATATATATATATATATATATATATATATATATATATATATATATCAAAAAGAAATCTCCATAATTTTGAGTAGTTTAGCACAGTTACGACATAAAAAATTCGATCAGTAAACTTAATTGAACACTCAGAACAAGATATTATGTAAGTGATTGCCTAACCGATAACACTGAACACTGTACAGTGATTACTTATCTGACAAGAATAAGTAATTGAATTTGGGGATTTGTGGGGATTAAGAGATTTTTCAAATTGGTATTCATCATGGACTGATATCAGCTGGAGAAACACTGGAAACCTGGAAGCAATGAACAGCTGTTTCGTCCTTGTATGGAACTCCTCAGCAGTGTGCACCCACCACCCTGTAAGGGGTCAAACCCATGACCTTCAGGTTCCATGGCCAGCACGTTGCCATTGAGTAACTGAGTCGGAATCCAATGATTCATATTTCCAACTTCTGTCAGTTCACGACACTGGTCACGACTTCTCACTGGAACTTCAAGAATCACCTCTCGAAGCTAGTCACCAATTGAATTTGGGTGTTGATGGAGATTCCTACTATCAACCTTAAAATAGTGAGAGATGAATTATTTTGTGATGGCTTATGATGCTGTTCAGTTGAGCCCTGAACTCATTTGCTTGAAAGTCTAGCCAAGAAACCACATCTTCAGAATGAAGGGGATTCAAACAATTTGGTTCTCTTAGCTGAATAAATTTGGGTACACTACTGATGAGTACGGATGTAAATGAATGCTGACCTTGTCTCAAATTAGCTTGAACACTCTGCTGATTTAGTATGAATGATCTACGACTGCTTCTATAAGGCATTTTATATCAGGCAAATTCCTAATTCCGTTGTATCTTGAAAATATACAAGACATTGGAGATGAAGAGGTTGTGTTTCAACAATTTATAAGCAGGAGAGCATATCAAAACTGAAAACAAAAACAGATAAGAAACGTACATAATGATAACTGTCGATCTGATTTATTGTTATCTGACGTTGTAACCTTTGTCTTCATTAAATTAGGATTTGATTCAGATATAATAGACTTAAGTGAATTCGAATTGGATATTAATTGAGAGAACATTTGTGATGTAGGTTTTCTAGGTGGTAATGGCGGTGGAGTAGCTGATGCAGTAGCAATGTTAGCAATAGTAGATAAAAGCAAACCATTACCATTCCGATAATAACAACCACGTTCATTAGATTGACTAGTTATTGTTATGGGAATTTTAAGTGGTCGACATAGAGATGTTCCATTCTGATGGTTATAATTAACACTACCATTACGTAAATAACCATTTACAGGTTTCTGATATGACCTTTCCAAATGGTTAACGGATGATGCAGAACGATTGTGCTAGAGATTAAAAGAAGGTAAAATCACGATTAATATAAACATTAAAATTGGTTAGTGATAAAACCAATGATGCTAATATTGTTAAAATAATAAGTGATCGAAGAGGCGCACAATAAAACAAACAAAAGTACGTTAAACAATAGCATTCAGTACTGCTAAGACTAGCAGTAACAACAGTTGCATAGAAAAATCGCTATTTCAACTTGAAAATGAATTACACTAAACTTTTGAGTATGTGATTAAGGAATTAATTTACTGCTAAAATTCCTGCTAGATAATATTTCTCAGTCGACTTACATATGAAATGACTATAAGGTGAATAATCAGCTGATAAACTCCATTTATTATATAGATGTTTAATATAACTTGATAACCCGACTAGATATCATAGGTTCGAATCCTAGTTCACACATCCAGGTTCGGACAGCTGCGTAGTATAATTTACACCAACATGATAGATGCCACCAAATGCCTATTTCGCTAATGTGCATTTGATTGCTGAGTTCAACTGGTTCAAATTCCTTTACTTCCTATGGTTGTTTCTTATACAGAGTTTACCCATCTAGTAGAAATGTCTAAAAAATTTATTTAGAGTTGATTAGCAGGTACACGAAAAGAAATTCATCTGGAACTTTTGTATGCCGGAGAAACAAATTATTTCAGCTATTCATAGTCATAATTTACTTGGTTGTGGCTAGTAGAGAAACCTAAAACGTACGTTTAGTCCCATTTGGAACCCATCAGCTGGATACACCTGCAACCCAGTGAGTGATCTGGTTTTTATGGAGACTCTAATCTTATACCCATTACTACAAACCCCAAAGCGTTATTCACAAGGCCACTGAGGCACGATAGCGCGTCTTGTACAAAGGGTATTGGTGATTACGATTTGTTGATACACTTGCCATGATAAGTATCTAGACAATATCGAGGCATCCGCATAGGAGCCCACATACCAACAGAGGTCAAACAATATAAAGAACAGGTGGATAGGTAAAGAAGGATATCAAATCAGACAAAGTCGAGTCAGAGAAAAAACAATCTGAAGATAGCGGTTAGATCAAATATTAAAGCTTTAAAATATGTCAAGGAGTGAATATATCCGCGCCATTGTGACCGATTTTCAGCTATTTCACCAAAAGACCTCAACCATTGACTCCTGTAGTCTTGGGCACACTGCACGGCTCAAATCAACAGTAAGAGACTTAATCGACTGGTGCCAGGTCTTAGTCCGGGCACCCTGAACGTTCTTTCAACCCAATCCAACCTTTCTCTAGCTTGGCAAGTTGAGGTAGGTGGTGGTTTGGCATTCCCAGTACATCTCCGAGCCATCTCAAACGAATAAGGTTCACAACCTCATCAAACAATTTAATTTTTTGGTATGGTACCCTTCACCTCACCTCTACAGTGCTCACAGTAATCGAATAGTTTCATATCAGTGGTATTCCAGTAGAAAGTTATAT
This sequence comes from Heterobilharzia americana, assembly GCA_944470555.2. Classification (NCBI taxonomy): domain Eukaryota; kingdom Metazoa; phylum Platyhelminthes; class Trematoda; order Strigeidida; family Schistosomatidae; genus Heterobilharzia; species Heterobilharzia americana. The sequence goes on from OX104128.1 coordinate 50,320,731, forward strand.
ATGCTCATCTAATCTTCACTTCAAGTATAAGTCATTGGGAGGTAGTAGTAAAAGAATCAAGCTTCCGATAGTAAAGATTCCTCCTTTCGTTCTATGCCGTAAAAACCGTTTAGAAACCAAGGACATAAAAAAAAATGAAACACCCTCATACCCTAAAAATTAACGGAAAGTGGATAGTTACAAGGATCAATTTTCACTTCCTGAATACTAAAGCAACCATATCTCTGAAACTTCTTGATGAATCACTGAAAATTTTCTACTCAAGCTAAAAATGTTCCATTATCTATCGATAAGCACCAGTACTTACTAATATGTGTGAAATTTTGGTACTGTGGTAGAATGTTATCCTATATTATTGCTCATAATTATATCAATGTAATCACACCACTTTCGATATCTGGTTCTTATTGTCCTGTCACCTTATATTCTATGTTTCTATTAGTAGTAAAATTGTCCGTATCCCTGGTATGGGAGTTGAAACATTCCCATTATATGCGGCGGGTGTTGATTCAATGAACAAGGATTCAGTAATCAATCTTCCTCTCCCTGCTTAATTATACTGCATATAAGCATAGTGGTTTTATCTCATACTGGGAGGGGGGTTAATGCATGCACCCAATCATCGATTTTTATTTTAGAGTCTTGATCTGATTGAGGTACTTAATGATACAAGTTAAAACAATGTGAGAGATAAGTACTGACATAAGGAACCATAGAAGAAGCACGGATTAGCAAAGTACAGAGAGATTAACGGAACAAACACTCGAAGGACAAATATTTGGTTAGTTGGTGATATTTAGAGACTACAAACTGCGATATCGGATAAATGACTCACTAAGAACTGGGATGACTTCATAAGGATATAGGAAAATGAACTTTAAAAAAACCCATTTAATTGAATTTGGGGATTTAGAGATTTTTTAAGTTGGTATTCACTAAGGACTGACATCATTTGGAGGAACATTGGAAACCTGAGTGGTGGTCGTGCTGCCATGAAGTGACAGAAGTTGGAAATATGAACCACTGGATTCCGACCCAGTCGCTCAACGGTAACGTACTGGTCACGGGACCTGAAGGTCGTGGGTGAGCACTGCTGAGGAGTCCATACTAGGACGAAACAGCTGGCCAATGCTTCCAGGTTTCCAATGTCCCTTTAACTGATGTCAGTCCATGATGAATACCAACTTGAAAAAAACTATTTAGTCGTGGAAAATGTTAAGGTGGAGAATAATCGACAAATTGTTTATTAACAGAAAAAAAATGATGCATAAAAAGGCTGCAGTCGGAACTTGAAGTGAAACATTTATAATGCATGGATACGTGGTAACTGAAAAAAAAAATAGTCCAATGAACAAGAAATTTTTTCATTCAAAACAGCTTCTTCACTACAACCCATAAGAATCGGATTTATTATTTAAAAGTTCATCAATTTAAAGCTACAAGTGGCAAGCCGATTTGTTCACTTACAAACGAATAGGGAAAAAGGTCAATATAGTTTCAGAACCAGAAAAGATAAAACTGTAATTCTGCATAATACTACTAGTTTATTTGATATAGGGTACTATGACATATTACTTAGTGGATGACATTTCGATAACAAGTAATTGTTCATAATCACATCAGAGTGATTTCTAAACCTCTCCATTTTCTTTCACATGGTCCAACAGCTCCTTATTTTTCCAATCTAAATGATACGAAGATTTCTCAAATATCCAAAATGTGTATATATTAAAATGTTGACTTCATGAATGGAGACTCAGCAGTCACTTTTTCCATCAACTTAGATACAATGAAATTAACAAATGCTACCTTATTTCATCCAATATTATCATTATGTAGCAGTGCATTCATAATGATAGACGAGTTTTTTTTTTAAACTGTTTTGCTGAACACGGTCTATCATTCTAAATTAATCTAAGTACTTATGTTGTGATAATTTGATTGACTCAAATCTGTTGGTACGATTTTAGTTTTTGACCTAAAAGTCGCTGAAGGATATTTAACAAATTATTTCATCCAATAGGATGAATAGGATCTTCAGAATTAACAAGTTTATCTCTGAATGAGTTTAAAGGCTATCTATATTTCAGAATTGTTAAGAATTCTACTTAAAACTTCTAATGCTATCACTTTGATTCAGGTTGAAATTACCACTAAAAAAGAAATAATTTTCTTCCTTATCTGTCATTTTAGTTTTATTACACGGAAGTGATCAGTAGTGATCAGTAGTTAGTTGTCTTATGGATTAGGCCTAGTGCTACTCTCAAAGTACGATATATTCAGATTTTAGTAAGTACATTGCCATGTTGACTTTTGCTTCCTCCTTTTTAACCATTTTTACTTTAATCAGGCTGAAGTTCGTTTCTAGCAGTTAGTGCAATGTATTGTTAATGCTGACCAGTAATTTCTTTCTACCTTTTCATCAGTGAGGTAGTTTTCTTGTTGGACTTTTTATTCTAAATACTCCTCAATTTATCAAGTACTTCAATTAAACATTCATCATTTCTGTTGTTCATTTCATCTGTTCAACGTCAGTGTGGTTATCAGTTAGTTTTTCATTAATTTTATGAAGTTCTTTTTTATGACAGTCTGCTGAACTTTCCTGCTTCTATTCTGCTTTTGTGTTTTCATCATCACCAATAAGAACATAGGACCAGGGATTATTGCATAACAGTTCAAGTTGCTAAACTTCATATTGACTCAACAAGTAACAAAGCAATAAGATGAAAAATGAAGAAATAAAGACGAATCGGTCACAAGCAGTTGAAACCAGTAAAAGAGAGGAAGGAGGAATAGTTAAACGCTGAATTCCATATGGCGATTAACATCATGTACATAAAGACATACATACATCTCCGCCACTGACATCGTTTCTAAGCCATATCATCTAGAGAATCCAACCACTGGTCTCTCCTGTCATGTGAACTCGAACCAGCTGGGTTGGCACCTCCCAACATGGTGCAAACAAACAGTCGAAGAACTCATGTGCTGATGTTTTAGTCTGACCGCCCTGGGTTCTTTTCCAGCATGAACTTACTTCAGCTAACATAGCGCGGTGAGACAGACGGTGACTAGACATGTGTAACACATGTTCCAGACATCTCAGTCGACAAAGGTTCACAACCTCATCAACTGAATTTTCTCTCCTCTCTACAACTCTCCACGTGACGTCTGCACTAGTGACATGGTAACACCACGAAGCACAGCCTATGATAAAAAGATAACGATGGTTGAACATCTGAAGCCTTTGCATTTTCTCTAACCTTAGTACCTATTTCAGTCATATAGTAGAAAAGAGCGAACTAAAGCATAGGGCATTCAACCCTTAATAGACTATCAGGTATCACAGAAGCACCACGGACGGTGTAAGTTGGCGGAAAAAAAATCTAAACAAGAATCTGTTCTGTTTGCTCATAGAAGATGATAGACAGAACCGTGATTCATTTTATGAGAAGTAACAGACGAACACAGTGTAAAACAACACACGATAAAAAACTTTAAGGAGTTAAGAGCTAAGCACATCCCGGTCTTAGTACTACATCTTCAAAATTTTCTACACGCTAGATTTAGAAAAAAACGGCATTAGACATATTATTGAGGATTCTCTAATCTTGACAAGTGCGACATGAACACGTAGTCTTTCACATTATGTACCAAAAAATCGATATATGTCTGTACGATTGAGAAGTTATTCACCTCCAAACTCAATGCGTGTAATCTGATGCACGCACACAAACTAAATTACTTTGGTAGTAGTGATAGACTAGTAAAACAAAAATAATGAGGGTCGTAACAAATAATTGTCAGTGCATACTCGTAAAGGTATGTGTGTAATATCTACCTGTCTCATATTTATTTCACCCATTTGGATAATAATAATAATAATAAAAAATACAGATTTGTTGCTATGCCTACGACAGAATAATTTGAAGAAATCGCTTATCTTTTCTGAGCAATTAATCACTTTCACCATTAAAAGAATTCAACCGAAACAAACTAGAACAGTATCACTTCTTTTTCAATTGTTTTCATTACTTATGGAATTATTTACTGTACCATGAGAAGAATGCTGAAATTGTTAAACTAGTTCATAAATATAGTTGAATATGAATTGAGAGAAGTAAGAGGTAGATATTCGTAAATAGTTGCATGTGTAATAGAGTGTTAGTCATTGAAGTGGATAGAATGCCTTTAAATCAATGATCTGATAGCTAATTGTACACAACAATAGACTTACGCTTCTTACAGTGATAGACAAACTCTTCTGTTACATAAGAAATATGCTTTTATTAATAATCGGTAACTGATAATTGTTTTCTATTACGGACTTGTATGTAGTTCGAGATGGTTAACAAAGAATACTTCGAATTGTTCAACAGGCAAAAGAACTCAAGTTAATCACGTTTCACTGAAGCAATAACTATCGTAAGACTAAAACAAAATCTATGTATGCAAAAAAAGATAAAATTACCAACTGGCGCACTGCTCTGGTGACTAGTTGACAATAAAATGTGTGCAAACTTTTTATATATCATTCTATCTAGCTACGCTTTCATTCTCTTTCAAATATCAATATCTTTTATCTGAACGCCACTCAAATCACTCCTCAAGCTTTTGTAAATTCAGACCATTTTTACAGTTTCACAGTCTATGTTTCTGAACCTTCTCTTACAGGAATATTCACGTAATAATCCTATCTAGATAGTCAATCTTCCTCTCACATTCCCAACGATTTCCACTACTTTAACTACTGACATGGTTCATTATCTATGGTACTACCTGATCGTGTCAATTTAATTAGAGAATGTTCAATTTTCGTACTGTATGTATTTAGATATTACTTAGGATGTAAGAAACTGAGAAGAATCCTCAAACTACCAAAAATAAGTTCATATTATCCTGCTACATATGCTGTTCTTGCGCTGTTAAGGTTTATAAATGCATATATATATATATATATATATATATATATATATATATATATATATATATATATATATATCTGTATGTCACACGTATTTCCTGGATATCATGACTGTTAGAGATTTATTGGATGGAACGGTATGCTGGAATTGACTGTTGGGGAGGAGTGTCTTTGAAAGGTTTGCCAACAAATTGGAAATATGATGCTTCAACTCCTTAGGTAAAGTGAAATCCAAAAGCCATTTATCTCAATTGTTGCAAACCAATAGTGAGGATAGAGAGAGTTTCCTGATTTCGTTATTCCTCTTTAACTTCACCATCGATGGCATTTTACTAACAGTACTGAATAAAACTCGTGGTGATGCAGTAGATCCGTAATCTCTGTTGTCTCCGCAGGATTACACGCATCCGGTGCAAACCCCATGCAAGTAAGTCTATGGTGAGGCCGAGTATAATTGGGTGTGACGAAGACTGTCATTCCTTAAGTGTGGTTTTTTAAAAGTAACTACTTAGGTGGCTCGAATATGTGTTACACATGTCATTTTAGAGGCTCGCACACCAATCACTGTTCGCTTGGAGTGAGGTTGGTTGAAAGAAACGAAGAGGTAGCCAGTGTATGAAATGGCATCATGGTATGAGAGATAGCTATGCTGGGTTCCCATCTGCAAGAGACTCACGACTATGTGGACAGAATCCGAGGGATCATGCAACTCTGTGACTTGAGCTAATAACGAACATGGCTAAGAATTGAAACCAGTAGCGATAATGCTGCAACTCTTTTGTGTCTTCTTTTACTGGACAGTAAAACGAAAGTCGTAAATACCACTTCTGATTCATCTTTGATAGTGCTTATTTAACAAGCCGTTTCCGTTTTCCGTCTTAATAATGTTGCCACATTATTTTGTATCGTGCATATTTGGAGCCTGTTACCTATATATATATATATATATATATATATATTCACTTCAATCAATCTTGCAATGAAACTAAAGGTCAGCAAAAATCAATAAACTGAATAAGTTTATTGTCCTCACGTTTTAGCTTGCAAACTTATAGGTGGAGTTTATCTTCTTGAGATAACTTTATGCTTTAACGGAAAAAATCGACCATTCTTGGCAAGAGAAGTACAGTTTTTTTTTAATGGTAGTATTTCTCCCTATAATCGAATCACTGAAAATTCCGTACCTTTGGTATTGGGGACTAGATAATCTCAAAACTCAAAAATGTAGTTATAATTAATTAATACTCTTAAATATAACTATATTTTTCCAATGAAGGCAAAGAATAATTTATGAATGAAACAAGAAAAATTAGTTTTGGTTCTTCTACTGGTAAAAAAAAAACTTATTTGTCAGAAAATAGTTTCATGCAAAGTGGATTTGTTTCTTAAGAGCGGCGTAATATATAATAAATGAAGAATTAACTAAAATACTACTACTATTCTCTTTGGATTCAATATTTCTCAGTCAGTAGACGAAATCTCCGGCTATTCATCATTAAGTCCTTAACTTGTGTTGGTCTACTGTATTCATCTATCGGTTAAAAGTCGAAAGTCAACAACTGTGATAGAGTGTATCTCAAATGAAGGAGTAAAACTTGAGCAGCATGTTGGAGTTCAAAAGCCAATTTACTTTGTGCATCAGATGTTACACAGTAATTGTTTTGATACTTGGAATTTCCTGCTGCTATACAGGCAAGAACGACTAGACCTCTTTTGACAGATGGGCTCCTATGCGGATGCCTCGATCCTGCCAAACATTCATGACGTTATATTCATTTTACTGACTTGCAGTGGAATCCAGGCCGTGCGCTTCATCCTATTCGGGACTCGTCAGTCGGACGTACCATTATCTCAGTGACACTGTTCCGACTGCGATTCGAGCCAAAGAGATACTTGCTAGGCCACTGGGGCACGATAGCCACGGAACGCACGTCCTGAGTTCCGCTGGCAGTCACCAAAGTGGATAAAACATTATAAATATCCTGAATGACCAAGGCATCTGAATAGGAGCCCAACTACTAACAGAGGCCAAGTATTTCGGCCCTGTATAGCGACAGGAAATTATAAATGTCAAGAGAAAAAAACAAATGATATTCGTTGCACAAGAGGTGACTCTTGTCCCGCAGTCACCAAGTGAATAACGCTTTGATGTTTGAAGCAATGGGTACTAGGTTTGAGTCTCAGTGGGAACAATATCACTGACTGGGGTGCAGGCACATCAGGTTGACGAACTACGAATACGAAGAAACGCGTATCTTGGATTCCACTGTTTGTTACCGAAATAAAGTGTCACAGTATTATTTAATTCTGTTAGATTTCTCTTGCATTAAGCATACACTGTTGAAAAACAGGTTGAGTGAAGTTAGAAAATGTTCAGTGACTGAGTCTAGACCGATGGTGTAAACGGATGCATTGACTAATATATCTGAGGATTTCGGTTCCCAATGGGACACATAACATTGATGAGTCGTGGGACAAAAGAAAAACTAATTTATAGTTCTAAAAAGCAGGAAGAGATGATGTTTTGTTTATGTTGCAAGTGCTTCGGGCGTTCATGCATACATTACAGAGATACACAAGAATAAAAACACCAAGATAATGAAACCTTTGGAGAATATAGAACGTCCTGTATAAACCAGTGAGCTGGGAGTTAAGACGATATTAGGGTTAGGAAAATAATAATACCAACACGAATAAACTGGTGTATCGGGAGTTTAGAGAAACAAATTCGGTAGTAAAACTCTAATATATGAAATGAAAAATCACAAGGAACTAACCAGCTTTGAAGACAATGGGGCTGGACGTGGAGGTAATGGAGGAGGAAAGTCATCAGAAGACGGGCAAGTTTTACGTCGAATATGAGTAAGTGAACGAGTTTTATCATACCACGATGGGACAGTGAAATTTTCACATTTTACATTATCTAACCTTGTAGGTGAAACTGGTGGGTTATTTCTTGAAGGTAGTACATCTTTTTTGATATTCAGGTTTTGTGATTCCATGTTATCGCCACTGTTCAATCGTATATTGGATGGACGAGGTGGAGGAGGTCGTGGAGGTGGATTACGTTTTATTCGTTTGTTGTAGTCTGTATCTGATGAGTTATAGTATTGCGGTGTAGCAGGCGATGAAGAATTCAGTAAACTATATACATAATTGAAAAAAAGACATGATCAAATTTATGTTTGCAAAAACTGGATATTGAAAAACTTTACTGTAAGTAAACTGAGGTACCAAGAAAAGATTTTGAACTCTTTATCTAATAATAATATAGTATTATTTACTCAATAACGTTTCAAGCAGGATTTATTTAACATAATCATATCAAATAAGCAATCTTAATGACTCGCAGTCGAATCCAAGAAGCGCATTTCGTCCTATTTGGAACTCATCAGATAGATTTGCTTGGATCTCTGTCAGTGATCTCGTTCCCACTGATGCTCGAACCCGGTACGGATTGTTTGGAACGACACCGCAAAAGTCGAGGAATTCGATCCTGTATAGCAACAGGGATATACAAGTACCAAGCAATAATCTAACATGTAACTAGGCTCAATCACAGCGCATAAGTTTCACCCCTAAATTAGTAGTAACGGTTGCCGTAAATGAATCAAAGTTATTCAGTCCAATTATGAGTCACCCCTACAAGACTAGATTAGGTGTTAAGTTCGTAGTAAACAGTTAGTCTCAATTCCTAATTACACATCAAGCCATCATAACCTATATATATGTGAAGATAAATTATTCTATAACGAGAACTTTACTCTAAAAGGAAAGCCTCAAACAAATAAAGGCTACATATTAAAATTTGGTGATATAAACCAGCTTAAAGGTAATAAATAAATTCTAGACAAAAGAAAACGAAACCTAAATCCAAAACTCCCGAAAAAGACCATTTATGACAGGTAAGGATAAGACTACCTCTTGCCGATCGCCTTTTCTTTGCAGGTGACTCAAAACAAAGAATCCTTGAAAACAGTGTGCTTACCTGGAAATTATGACCCACCCCTATACTTCTGTTAGCAAAGAAGAGCTTCCTGATCACCACTAACGTACCACATTGTTGGATTCTAGTTTTGCATCGAATTTATCTCTTATTAATTTAATGGCATTTATAACTTCTTCCAGCCCAACAACCCATGACAATGACTTGAGTTCAGGGGATAGCATTCATTGTCTCATACAACGACGCTCTAAACTGTATATCAAAGCTAACAATGCCTGCACCTGTATTGAATGGTCACGAGAGTGCAACTAGTTTCATATTGTCTAGTCCTGAGTGCAGACCGAATTCTATCGATCATATTTGCAATGTGGCAACCAATCGGCAGGGCTTCCTGCTGATTGCCTCCAACCAACTAACAATGCCTGCACCCTACGATAGCAGACTTTGTTGATGAAAACTTAAGCATTTCGGGAGACAAATGTATGTTGTGTATGCGAAACATATATAAGATATCAAAGAGTGTTTATCTAAATAACCTCACGCTGCAAATGTGGGGAATCTGTGAAATTCGTCCTACAAGTTTCTGGATATTCCTTAGAGGGTTCTCGTAATTTTGCAGGTGTACTGCTTCCGGAATCCGGGTCCTATGAACGAATAAGGCTGTGAGCATGCTACAGCTATTTTCAGAAAACCACCTGCTAGCACGAATATCGAACCGAAAGAGAGACATTGACTAACTAGGTGTCCATTAACCTCAGAAACGGATAGCTCGTATCACGTTGAGTTAGTCTTGGAGAGGGCTAGTGGAAAAGCGATGATAATTATGGAGCGTGTTTAAACAATAATCACGTGTTGATTCGAGCACCTGAATGGGTGTAGGAACGCTATGACTGATAGACTGTTGTGAGCTTAGTTCGATAATGAATACGGTAAAACTACTTTGAAAAACAAACTAGATAGAAATTTGTCGGAAAATGACATCACCCTTTTGGAAAGTGACTGGCACCTTCTTCAATGTGCTGTAAGAACAGCAGTAAAAATCAGAGAGAGTGAGCAAATCTGAAAAAGTAAAAGCAGTCGAGCATAACCATAAGTAGAAGTAACTTAAGAATAGTCTGAAAAAGGGTATATTCAATGCCTGTGAGCGGTGATAGGAAACGAAGGTTAAATATGTGAGAATGGCAGCGGAAAAAGGCAATAGTAGACGGCTATTTAGATTTATTAGGGAAATTGATATGAGAAAGTCAGTAGTTAGTTGGACGACAGTGAAGAAAGATTGGTCACTAATGAACTCATAAAGGACACAACTGCAATGACGGACACAACACTTCAAGGAACAGATCAACTGGTCTCTAGCTACTTTTCGGTGACTCGCTTTCCGGTTGCATTCTGAGTGGAACGTTGAGATAGGGCATCCAACTCTCGCAAAAGTTACGAAGGCTGTAAGTAACGTAAAACAAAGAAGGACAGAAAACTCCTATTGGTTTTCACCAGAAGTATTTAACAACGATGTCTGAAAATTATTGGGCATCCTAACTAAAGTGTTAACCAGAGAATAAGAATTAGATACGATCTCCTCTGGTATCAGTGGCTAATTTTTCCGATCGTCAAAAAAAGGAGAGCAATGAACATGATGAATACAATGTCACAAACTTTAGGTTATATAACCATTAAACACCCATGTGGACCTAGGGAACAACTGACGCGAGAAAACCAGACAACCTTCAGATTTGACCCTGAGTGCATCGGTGAGATACTCACCCTACGCTGGATCTTGAAACACAAGCACACTTGCTAGTACTCAAAACTAGCTGTATATCTTGACTTGGAAGCGTCATTCGACTCTCTCGGTCGACGGGTCTTATGACACTGTCTGTCTATTAGTAAAAGGGATGTGAGGTAAATGCGTCACTTTTTGGAAGGCCATATACTCTCACACCTGAGGATGTGTTAGCGCTTACCATGAGGTAGCACGTGAACTGTGTACGCTGAGTGATATCCTTTAATGATGTCCATTCATTTGTTTTCATTTAACATGATCATACACTCGTTTGTGCAGGTTTCCCTATCGTCATCTGATTGAACAGGGACTGATCTTGTCATAGGAGACCCTTTAGAAAACATAGTGTACGTAGATGACACAGCAGTGTTAGATGAAAATGCTGGAAAGATATGTTTTCGAGACACCTTGAGTGACAATTTAAGAACGTTTGGGATGCATTTTGTATCACCTAAATCCAGACTTTTGCACCAGGAGTGATCTGCGTCGGTGACTCGTCGAACACTTCACTTACTTGGAAAGTCGGACCAACCCTCATGGGCCAGTGATCGATGAAGTCTCTGCATAGATACAGAAGACTCGGTTAGCCTTTGAGAACTTGCACCATCTATCGCACCGGTAAGATATCCAATTAATTACCTATTAAAAGTAAGGTAGATTACACTGCAGTCCACTGTGTCTTACCAAATGGATGTTCAACATGGCCATTAAAGACGAAGAATCCAGGTGTGCGACAAACATTGCCCGTTTAATACAGGTCGCTTGCTGTTGAACAAACATCAGTAACGTATAAATCAGGCTTCAAGTAGGTTAGTTGATGAGGTTGTAAACATTTGTTGACTCAGATGACTCCCAAGTTTGGTCACAGTTTGCCTGATATCATGTTTGTCGAAGTAGAATAAGGCTAAAAAATGGTTAGAGGCGGCTACATTTAAACGTGGCATCAGTACATAAAGTCTCTGACTAATGATCTGAGATGTATGTGGGTCTTCAAATGATATTATATGGAGACAGGAGAATATCGATCCCTCATAAACTTCAAGAATGATAACTTCATGATGGAGAACAAGCCAAAGACACTTGATTTAGGTAAGGTCATCGTTATCAAAGACCGAGTCTTACTGCACAACTGTCCAAGTTGTCATACCTCATGCCAGCGCAAGAAGGAAGAAAGCAAGAAGATGAAAGATAGGGAAATAGGGGAAAAAGCGGTTAAAGTGATAGAAACTCTTGATAAAATAACAAGGAGAAATAAGAAAATATTTAATTCAGTATGGCGATTAAGATGAAGGTAACGCATAAGTACATCTGCGCCATGAAGACCAATCTTGAGCCATATCACTCAGTCTCCAAACGCCTGTTTCTGTCGTCACGTGGACCCTGACCAAGAAATTAACATTTCTCTACACGATTCAGATTAACTGTAAGAGACTTCATGTAATGATGCTATGTTTTAGTCTGGCCGCCCCTGACCTTCTTCCAGGCTAAACCTAATTCTAAAATAATTGCTTGTATTATGTCGTCGTTGAGTGAACCGAATTGATCGCTCTCTATTGGCATATGATCTCCAGTGAGGATGCCCCGATATTAGCTGTTTTCTAATTATGATAATGATGGATAGTGGCTAGCAGAGGAATCCAGGATGCGCATTTCATCCTATTTGGGACTCATCAGCTGGATGCACCTGCCTTCCAGTAAGTGATATTTTTACCACCGGGATTGGAACTCAGTAGTAATCGCTTCAAACACAAGAGCGTTATCCACTACACTACCGAGTAACGATAGTCACTCTTTGTATGACGCGTATAGTTTTAGTATTATACCGTTGTTGATTGGACAGACTTCTGTTAACAATGTACAAGGCAGATGGTGACTATACAAGAGCAACACATGTACTAGCCATCTCAATCGATGAAAATTCACAACCTCATAAACTAACTTTCTTCTCCCTAAAACTCTGGATCTGACTTCTACATTATTAATGCAGTGGCACTACGACACATTGTCTGTGTAACGAAGATAACGGTGGTTAGATATCTAAAGCCTTTTCACATCCTCTACTTTTAATGGCCATGTTTCACATTAAAACAGTAGAACACAGCGAACTGCGACACAGTATCCTCGGTCTTTATTAGACAATCGTATCTCATGGCGATGCAGTCGAGGACTGCACATTCTGCTATAATTACACCTGCAAGACCCCAAAGAACCGGTCATCGAATCTCCAGAAACTTGAAGGCTGAATTGTGAAGATTCACCATATTGAGCGGTTGAGACTAAGTGAACAGCCACACTAGGCTCCTGTATGTGTTTCTCACAAACACTACGGAAATCTATGGTCTGAGATGTTAGAGTTTCGACCCAGCAAAGCTTGTTGGCCGATTTAAAGAGGAGAGTGCGCATGCTGAACGCTCTAAAGTGCATTTAGGAGCGTGTTTTTCAGGAAATCAAGGATGTTGTTCCATTGTCAGTTAGAGACAATGCAGGATTAATGACCGAGAGAAATGAAGGAAGAATAGAAGTTGAGGATGTGGAAGGTGGACAGTGATCTGAGGGAAGTTAAGCGCTGAAAGAGTTGTGAGAGTGGTCAACACTTCCCAGCTACCCACAACATAACTGAAAAAGAAGGGTTAGTGCGTAACCTCAGAGATCGAGGGAGATCTGCTTAAAGCTTATCACAAACGGTTTTTTTAGAAGTTTGAAGTGAAAATCCGGCTATGAACCCAAACCGCATCATCGGGATGCTGCTGGGCAAAGGAGTGTGCTCTATTTTCAGGGCCAACCTTTTCGAACCTCTCTTTTCACAGAGAAGGCAGCATCATTGTGGTACTGCTGATCATCCAAGGAAAACAGCTAACTTCCATCACACCCCCATCTAACCAGAGGCTCGACTTGATCGTCTGACCCACATCATAGCGTAGCAATTCAGACTATGACGATAACCGCCTTTCGTCTTATCATTATCCCGTTAACCTTTCTGGCATGGTAGGACCTCGATGAAAAAAACATTTCAACAGCATATATGTGTATATATCTTACCCATTGGCGCCAATTTTTTCATCTGTACAAAAATCTTGATCGTCATGTTTGTCAGGCCTGTTCCCCTTTGAACGATTGTATCCAGTGGGGACAGTTTCTGATCGCAAGGTAGGCGATGGATGAGTAAAATATGAATTAGGTCGACCTCGTAACGATGAATAGTTCATGTCCTGCATACGTGACATTACTGGCGTGCTCTGAGGGTGTATATCCATTGAGCCAAAATGATTACTTTTGTGAGAAAACAATGGTTGTTCAGTCTAAGTAGAGAAAAAAATAAAGAGAAACTGATTGTCAGTAATGTAAAACTATGCTGAATAGGTAGTAGAGAAGAGGAGAAAAAGCTGTGAAATCAGGATCAGATATACTGATCATAAAAGTGGGGACTGGTACTATCCTTTACTACCGATGCAGATTACCTGACTCTAAATCGGCAGTAACAGGTAAACTGAAACGATGACAATAAATGGTACCGATGAAGCAAAATCTCAGAGGCAGAAGAAGTTAAAAGAACCATGTGTTTGGAATAAAAACAGTACGGAAGTGATTAGCTATTTGGCTTTGGAAAACAACTTTCGATAGATATATCAGAAGGACTATGACTGATTTCTAGTCATATGAACCACTAATAACGGTTGTCATGAGGATCCCATCTAAGGGATACACATTTGTCTTCACGGCTCTACCCAACAGTCAATGGCTTTACATGCGTATAAACATCGTAGGGGTTCGTTAAAGTCACTTTTCCAGATTTACTGATGCGTATAGTGATTAGGCTTGAGTAATTCACACCTCAATCACCTAGATTTACTTCTGCTTCATAACCTAATACACACGTTCCACTCACGTGCCTAAGCAGGAATTCAGCGTGTAATGATCACCAACGAAAAATATTTAGTTGACAGTTAACAAAATAGAGTCTAAGCTTGTAGATTTCAGTTTTTGTAAAGGAATTTAACTGTGGATTTCTCAATAATCCCAGATAAGAGATCTTAGATAAATCATATACAATTTCCAAGCAAATAAATGAAGAATGAAATCCAACCGATAGATTGTAGTGACTTATTGATCTCAAAATTAGCTTTCATCAGAGGTTGATGTAGGCTGTAGAACTGCTGATTGAATATCGCTTATGCATGTATACAATGCTGTACCATCTGCGACCGGCAAACATGATGAGAAGTAATGACAATATTTGAGTAGAAGAGTGATGAAAGATTCTGAATCTAAGTCATTGAGTGAGTGAAATACACTAGTCTATAGAAATTTAGAGTTAAATCATTGTATGACGAATGAGTGAGTAATTTACCTGGAACTACAATGATTACGGAGTACTGCTTGGCGCTGATCGAAGTCTATTGGATTAAGTTGTGCCATGTAGTCACAAACTGATATGAAGCAACACTATGGTGCATTATATGTTTGCATTATTTATGTTGGGAATCAACCAACAGAAAGCTATGAAATTTTTCAATTCACTTGCCACCCATCACAATCGATTTCATTATACTGATGCTATCTAAATGGCATATCTTGAAATCACTACTATTTACTCTTCTAGTTTTATTTGTATCAAAAGGGGAAATATATATCAAGAAATAATAAGATATTATTGCATCTGGATGTTACATGACTAAATGAGATACTGAAATCCTATATCATTTTATATTCAGAGGTTAATCAATACAAAAAATCTAATTCCCTCAGGCTTAGTACATTTTGGGAAGTTATTAGATAGATGCATTTGAGATATCAATAGAATTCATACTCCCTCTCAATAAGATGAGAACACCAACTAAATGTGAATAGGAACTCAGGTTAAACTCTTCATCAAATTCAACTCTTACATACAATAACTTTACACTGAACAAATTGTCATACAGATTTGAAGTATGACAATTGTATGTAAAGTTAACAGATTCAAAGACTAAAACTGAGTTAAAACTTATTGAACACAATTTTAGATAATCAGTGAATAAATGCGTTAAATGAGTGTAGGTAACCAATAATTACGTTAATGAAGGATAGTGACTAGCAAGGGAAACTATGGCATGAGTTTCATTCTATTTAGGACTCGTCAGCTTCATGTATCTACCTTCAAGTGAGCGATGATGTTACCAATAAAATTCAATAGATACCCATCAAAATTCGGTCCAATCAACGATGGGATAATACAATTAATAACACTGATCAATAATTACATTTCAAACAAGAAGTGAACACATGGAGACTAGAAACAACACATAATAATGATAATAATAATAATCCATGAGTATTAGTTAAAATGAAAAATAAGAGTAGTAAAAGGGAACAATGTAAAAAGAGTTTAATGTAAACAGCTGCACCGAAGGATAAACAAAAGATGAAGAAATCGACAGCAGAAACAAATATTAATATCTGAAGAGTAAGTGGATCTTGTAGCTCAGTTGGTAAAATACCAGGTTAGTGACCTACGGACAGCTGGTTCGAATTCTGCTGCTGTCTAGAATTTCACTTCAATTTCATTCATCAACAAGTATGAATATTTCCTTTCGTTGAATTTATGACTATAATTTAACTAATAATGTTTCATAAGAACATCCTTAAAGAATATAATGGCTAGCTGAATTCAGAGGTGAAAATACTGTAATGTTATGAAATGCATTTCTCTCGATCTCATTTCCATTCATAAATTCTTGAATTACACACGAGACTAAGTCTAATGATGCATAATGAATTTCCAAGCTTGAATAAGTTTATAGTTATCGACTTTGAGTAGGCCAACATTCTATTCCATCCATGGCAAGGTCATGGATTAATACTGCTGAAGAATGCCATACTGACGTGAAAGAGCTGTCTAGTGGCTTCAGGTTTCTAATATTTCTCTAAATGTCATTCCATGATAAATACCAACCTAATGTAAGTAAATAAATCACTACAAACCTCCAAATTGAACTGAATCTAGTCTGATGACCCGCCTCAAGAGGTGATTCCTGAAGTTTCTAGAAGTCGTGACCGGTAGAGACAACCAAGTCGGATATGAAGAGAGGTACTCCACGACGGGATTAGATGGACGTCACGCTAAATCATGAACTAACAAAAGTAGCAAATATAGACCACTGGATTCCGATCCAGTAGCTCAATGGAAACGTGCTGACGACAGAACCTCAAGGTTTTGGGTTCGGTCCCTGGCTGGGCGGGGTCATGGGTGCAGACTACCGAGAAATCTCATTTCTAGGACAAAACAGCTGTCTAGTACTTCCAGGTTTCTAATATTTCTCCAACTGATGTCAATCTATGATAAATATAAACCCGAAAGCAATATTCTGTAATTTGGTGCCTGAAATATTAATACTAACGATGTGAAATTATTCATGAGGATGTTAGATCCACAGAAATTGCCATAATTCCTTGCAGTTTTATTTACTTAGTTGATAAATTCAAACTACTTTTTTATCAGTTTGTCACATGCACCAAACATCGATTCTTTTTTCTGTGAGACTGTTTTACAACAAAATTTCCCAACATTTTAAATATGATACTTATCTTTCTGTTTGAAGAACATCATGACAGTATATAAGGGACTATAGAGTGCTCATAATAGGTGTTCTTCGCTTAAAGTTAATCACAGAGTTAATCTTTTTTTTACAATATCCTCTCCTCATTGACCATGCGGTCAATACGTTGAGTCAGCTGCATATTGCTACAAAATAGTGTTTGATACTGGGTGATGATTGAAGGTGAAATGAAAAGCTGCATAGAGGTCACTTGTTTGAATCCTGTATCACCACGACCAGTCTGCCAAACCAAGGCCACTTCAGAGAGTCCCATTGAAAAATTAGTATTTATCATTTTGACTTTCTGAGATAGCGTAGCTTGGAAGACTAGTATTTATACTGGATGGTGACTGAAAGTGAAATGAAAATTTGAGCCGCGGTCGAATTCAAACCACCGGGTTTCCGACTCGATGCTCTGTCAACTCACCTATCAGGTCCGACTGCTGACCACATTTTCATTTCACTGCAATCACCAGAGGTTTTGACTGACTACCATGCGAATTCGTGACGCGTTGCTATCGCTTGATCGAACTCACACCTGGCTACCTAGTCAGGATTTCTCATCCAAATATAACTGAATCAGAGAGGGGGAGCATCATAGTGATTATTATTATTTCGACTATCTGAGATAGCCGTGGTTTGGCAGACATATTCATATCGCATGATCGCTGGCTGGAATCCACCGCGGTCCGAATTTCCATTTCACCTTCAATCATCACGTAGTATAAAAAATAGTATTTTTTTGTCCAGTCATTGATAACATGAAGTTTCAACCACTACTCTAAATATCTTCAACACAAAACAACAAAGGATAGTATAATAAATGAAATACCTTTTTTGATAGAATATTCCAATTAAATGCACTTTCAGATTTCATACGTTTCGTTGTATCTGTCAACCCAGTATGGCATATACGACCAGGATTTTTCAGTTTTTTAGCGCGTAACCAATCTGGACTACCAAAATTAATCTTTTTCCTTCCTATCTTCAACTCACACTTAGCTGCATTAGATGCAATATTTGACAAAGAACTTGTAAAGATTGGAGCAATTGATACAGAAGTTTTATACTGATAGACATTTTTTGCGTGATCACGTAATTCAGATGCTCGATATTCAAATGAATCAACTGTTTTATCCGGCGGTTGTCTTGAACGTTGATCTAGGAACTAAACAACAAAAAGAAGTTGGATAAGGAAAGGTGGTTAGGAAATATAGCAGAATTTAATAAGTCTAGTAGGTAAACAAAAAACAGTTTACTAGGTTACTTAGAGTAGATAAAACTCTTCTGTTTTTATTCTAACCTAGTGGAACTCGACAGTAATTACAAGATTTGCATACTGGATATTAAGCGGCGAATATCACTTACAAGCTAACAACACCACTTGGAAGTCAAAAATTCATTAAATGAAGCTGGATCATAGACTGTTACAATATTTAAAAGTAGGGTGCATTAGCCAAAAAAGCATACCATATGCATAAAACAATTACAAGAAACCAAACTGCAGAAGTCTTCATTCTAACAAAATTCACAGCTTCTGATTGTTTCTCCCCGAATCGTTCGCAAGGAATCCAACTGTTTATGGAACATAATAAAAGACAATTATCGTTTCAGCTATCTCAGATAGCCTTGGCTTGGCAGACTAGTATTGATACTGGGTGATGATTAAAGGTGAAATGAAGATTTTAACAGCGGCCGGATTCGAACCAGTGACCACCGGGTTTCTGGTCTGAAACCCTAACAATTGATTGAAAAGAAATAAAAATCTGGTCAGCAGTTGGACCTCGTAGATGAGTTGATAGAGCCGGAAACCCAGTGGCCGCTGGTTCGAATCCAGCCGCGGTCCAAATTTTCATTCCACCTTCAATCATCATCCAGCCTAAAAGACAATTAAACAGACTAACTTAATTGGAAACAAAGAATGGAACAAAACCACGTAACTATCAAAACAGTACATATTTAAGTGCACCATATCACAACACCAGGAAGACAGCGTATGGTCGTCTCTAACTGGCGTATATTTTTGGTGTCTGTTTATAAAGTGGTAACCTCATATACAAAAGTTTAGGAAATTATCAAACCTTGTAAAAGAACTTAAAATGAAAGTCCAAAAGTCATTCATCAGATGTTTTATTTTTTTTGTCTAGAAACAACTTTTTGTGTATATAACCCTCGATTCTGTGCTTTTTTTAAACTGTAAATGCTTAACCAGTGTAAATATATATGCGTTAATTGACTGTCAGACAGTAAAAATGCCAAGTACTTTTCATTTAATCAACATAATAGTAGACGTGGTCACGAGATTATTCAAAAGTTTATTATAATTAATTTTTCCACTCTACATTAGCGTACATAACCAATGTGACTGTATACCATCCATTTCTCTAGTAAGTAAGTAAGTAAGTAAGATTGATGTTTTCTATTCAAAGATTATATCATGTTAGGTTGTTACACATTTCGATTTCTCAAACACAAGAGCAAGAAAAAACTAAACCATGAATAACGCAATAAGAACACCATTTTACAGATTAGGATGATGACATTTTGTGATACACAAGTTTTACTAGCTTCATAAACATATAGTAAGTAAATAATTATTGGAAAGATTATCAAAATACTTCATATGAAGCATCTCAAGATGCCAGTTAATGCCTTGAAGTACAAATAAGAATCCAGTTCGTTCGCCTTTGAAGAACTAATCGTGATTCTTCAAAGTGACAAGGATATTGGTGTGGTTGAAATGACTCAGGAAAAGTGTAACACCTTCCCCCCCCCCCCCAAAGAAAATGTTATTACCTTCATTTAACGCTTAGCCCTTTTCATATTCATATTGACTGTCGTTTAATTACTACTGTATTTGTCACTAATACGTTAATTAATCTCATTCACTCATCTTTTTGTTAAGATAATAATTTCACATGATTGCGAAACTGCTTCCCCTTATTTCCGACCTTATCTCCTTCATTCATGAACTATCCTCACCTTCTGAAGTCATAGCTAGTGGATTTTCGTTGCCGATTGAACCTAATTGACCGGTCACCTTTGGCATATGGGCTTCCGTGCAGATGCCTCGATATTGTCTGTATTTTCACTTTTGATAATAATAATGATACATAGTGGCCACTAGTGGAATACAGGACAAGCATTTCGACCTTGACTCAGCGGCCTAGTGGATAACAATCTGCAGTTTCATACGATTAGTCCTGGGTTCGAGTGAGAACAAGGTCACTCTCTGAGAGGCAGGCACATCCAGCTGACGAGTCCCAGATAGGACGAAACCCGCATCTTGGACTCCACCGCTAGCCAATATCCACCATTAACACCAAAATTCGTCACCTTGCCTTACATACATAACATTTATATAGTTTCACTGAATTTATGTTCAGGATTGTAATGTTTTATTCGATCATCAAAACACGAACAAACATCTCATGACACTCCAAATATGTTACTAATCGTTCCAGTAGCTACTTACCTATTTATTCATGCTGTATGTTGCTGAAAATATTGTGAAGTAAAATGTCGTCATTTTATTCTTTAAATGGTGGACTCATTGCGTTATTCGAGATCATTAGGGGAACTAAATATATAGAAACTGAAACGGAAATCAAAAAGCACTCAACAACCTTGCACACGTTCGTGCAGGAGGCAATGAACCACATCTCTGGTGTGAGGTCTTATGATACTACCTGGTTGCATAAACTATAGCAGGTGGAGTGGGATCTGAACCTATGATCCACCGGTTGAAAGTCAACTACCTAAACTCATGAACCACACCTATACAGGTATATACGGTATTCTCCAGGTTCGCAAAATAATTCATTCAGGTTTTTTATCTGAAGTTGAACCAATGCTTCAGTAAGATTTGGCACTCATTCATCATCTCCGAGCTTAAATTGTGGAGATATTTTCTACTTTTTTCAATAAATACCCCTATTTCTTGCTGTCACGTAAAGTTGTTACCTACTATCCTCTATGGTAAATAAAGTGCTTATATCCTTGCAGTATAGTAAATTAGATGATGTCACTGAAGTTATCTGTATTGAAGAAAGGTTCTTATATTTCCAAGCCTAATATTAATAATACTGACCCCTATATAAGTGCGTTTGGCAAACTGTCATATGAGTAACAAAAATCACTGTGTACTGTTTCAAATGGATTAATCTAATATGCAATTGATTCAGCTGTAAACCTAAGAAAAAAAGGGAGTCTCTTTAGCATCAGAAGGCAGTATCAGTTTGAAATGTCGGTTATTCTAGAAGAATATATTACCGTGATGATACACATACAGTCATCAGTACAACCTTACTCCTCGGACACTCAAGCATAGCGTACTTTATTTGCAATACGACAGTAACTGCTTTAATTCTTACCACCATACAATAGAAGTTTTTCGCACCATACAACTTCAAAGCAACAATCGTAACAGCCAGCACAGTTTCTCATTCCTATACGGATATGCAATCCCTAACATTTCGTTATAGTGCCACCTGTTGGATTGATATTGGATGATGATGAAAGGTGAAAGGATTCGGGCCGCGGTAGGATTAAAACCAGCGACAATCACGGTTCCCGCTCAGTGCTCCACCAACTGAGTTACGGAATCACCAGACTAGAACTTCAGTAGTCGCTGGTTCGAATCCTGTCACGGCTAAAATTGTCATTTTACAGTTAGTTATCACTCAGTATCAATGCAAGTCTGTCAATCCACGGCTATCTCAGGTAGGTCAAAGTGGTAAACAACAATATATTTTTAAACTGTCGTTTCTCAAGTTAAGAGCGAAACAAAGAAAAACGTTACACTGGATAAAAATGAACTTATAAATGCTCAAAATACAGCACAGTGCTATCCCTAGGTTACCACCTATAATGAATTGCAGATTTTTTAACTGGCTGATTGAACTACCGTCTTCACCAAAAATTACAATCGATTTTCTATTCATTGATCAGTCCAAACAAGATGTTAAATTCAACACTAGTTGCCCGTTTCAAATGAGTGCCTTAAATACTGTCATTAGTAACACTATCAGATGCATACTGTATCATACTGTATCATGCAAGTAATTTGGAATAAAGCGATTATTATTACTAAACTACTCGGTCCACTCATAATTGACATTTATCATGATTATTGTTATCACGATTTACAATCGAAATTCATTTGTTTTTTCATGGGGCAGAAATAATAACAATGATAATACCTTCGAATATCAGAAATAAGAACAGTTAGGGAGATGAGTAATTGTTTAGATCAAAAATCTGATAAATCGTCCTATCACTAATCTACGAGAAAGTCGAAAATCAGGAGTTCGTTTATGATTAGTAGTGAAGCTAAAATGTAAATTTCAACAGCGGCCAGATTCGCACCAGCGACCACCGGGTTTCCGGTCTGATGCTCTACCAGCACAGCTATGAGATCCGACTGCTAACCACATTTTTATTTCACTTAAATCACAAGCGGGGTTTTACCCGACTACCATGTGAATTCACAAACCTGGTGGTCGCTGGTTCGAGTACGACCGCGGTCGAAATTTTCATCTCACTTTCAATCATCACCCAGTATCATTACCAGTCTGCCAAGCCACAGCTATCTTCAAAATGATGTTATTATCATACTAACAAAACAGCATGAAGTGTAGATAAGTAGCTATCTATAATGAAAAAAAGTTGATGCATGTGCAGATAGCTAAGTTGCAATAATATGCATTTTCGGTATACGTCTGTGTGTTGTACACAAAAGTATGCAGAAACAATTCCAACTTATTAAACAATTGGATAAGTGATGAATTCATTAGGCGACTTATAGGATACCAGTCTAAAATCATAGTTATTGAAAGAATTGTTTGAAGAGAATCACTGGAAACCTGGGAACACTGAACGGCAGTTTCGTCCAAGTATAGGACTCTTCAGAAGTACGTACTATCGATCCCACCAGGAATTGAATTCAAGACTTTCAGGTCTCGCGGCGAATGTTGGAACCTGCGGACCACTGAACTCAAACTCAGTGGCTGAGTTGTCAATCCGTTTTTCATGACACATGAAGGTTCTGAGTTCAGTGCCTGGTGGCATCGTGGGTCCGTACGGCAGAAAATTTCCGTACTACGATGAAGCAGCTATTAAGTACTCCCAGGTTCGAGATGGTTCTCTAAATAGTTTAAGTCTATGATGAATGCTACCTCGAAGTAAGATTCTCATGAACTTCAAACGAAAAGTCTTTCTCTTATTATTTCATAACGTTTCACATCGTAAATTATCAGATTGTTAACGCTGATTCAATTTATCAAGTAAAGTGGTTCGTCTACCAAACTACTACTTAATCCTCTGCCTTTAAAAATAGACAATTATGTAGACTAGTTAGGAAGTGTGAAGCGTCTGCCAAACAATCACAGATATTCTTGCAAGACGTTAAATAAAATCTTTATTCGTTTTAAATGAAAATTTTCAGGTGTATCGAAATAATATCAAAAGAGTAATTATTGCCTTAAAAAATGGAAGGCGAACAAAGCAATTTAAGACAGCATGACCATAAAAATGGTCAAGCAGAAAAGATGTGGTAATTGAATGGCTAGTATTGGAGTTTATGGAGATTCAGGCAAAAAATTTACACAACTAAAACGCAACTAGTGTTTGTAATTCTGTGGTTAACAACTTTCGTATTTTAAAGAAATTCTACATAGAAAACATTCATTCAAATTAATCTTTTTCATTTGAAATATAAAATTAAAACAAAAGGTGGTAAAACTTTAAAATAAAACAGAATACAAAACAGCCGGATTGAAAAAAAAAACTTTTGAATGATAAGAAACAGCTTGGTATCATAGCAACAAAAGAATCCTTTACAAAGACCTTGAAATAGTTTTATCCCTAGTTAACGACAAATACTATTAACATGATATGGTCAGATGATTCTTTTCATATTTATCATTTTTTTTTATTCAATAACCGGTAAACATTGGAGATTGAACAGTGTTTAACCTAGTACTTAATCTAGTACGCAAATTTTAAATGAATACTAATGAAATAGATTTTTCAAATCAAATTACATAATCGGATACAGAGTATATACACATATCTACGAGGAGCAAATTCTTTTGAAAATACATCAGAATGAAGTAATATCATGGTATTCAAATCTTGTTTCTTTTATTGTCTAAGGTTCACAACATCAGTGATGTATACGCATAAATTCAATTTGAAAAGTCAATTTCAGTAAAATGTTGAGAAGTAACATTTTTGATTTGAGGAATATGAGGAGATTCTGAAATTATACAAACCTAATAATACACTTGACTAATATTTCACAACCTAAATGACAGTGTAGAAAGGTAAGTACAAAGTGTAACAGTAATCTGTCGAACATAGAAAGACCGAAATAATTTTAGATAATATACTGCTGAAGGATGAAAGACTCCCACAATATCCTACTCATAAACAGATTTTGTTCAATTTAAAATTAAAACAATCCATAAAGCGTTCATTATTTCACAAATGATTTATAAGAAAACATAAGCTTTTGACGAATTCATAAAATGACTCTTCTTAGGATTCACAAGACAGATATATAAAAATTTCTAATAGTGAACGAAGGGCATACGCTGGCTGGACCGATGAAAAGACCACAGAAGAAGATTTGCATTTTGCCGCCGATGATGATTTATGTGTGATGTCGCACAAACTCGAAGGTCTACAGGCGAAAACCAATAGGTTGGTAGAAGAGGGCAGCGAAGACGGGACTTCCTTCAGGTGAAGGTAGAGAAGACAGAGGTGATAGAGAAACCCAGCCAACAACAAAAAGTACCAATTACCACCGACGGTAGAAAAATAAAGGAAGTAGTCTCTCTCACCTACCTGGGAAACATCAGTCAACTACAGGTGGCACAGATGAGGACGTGAAAGTCAGCCAAGATCGGAAAAGCAAGACAGGCTTTCACTGATCTGAAATAATCAGTGTGGAGATCCACTGCACTCAGCACAAAGAACAAGATCCGGATTTTCAACACCAACGCCAAGTCAGTGCTGGTATATGGTTCAGGTCAGGAAAAGCACTTCAACAAACTACAGACATCAACAGCTCCCTACTTTCGATACTAAAGATCAGATGGCCAGAATAATAAGAATAAGCAACGAGGAACTCTGGTTTGGCAATGAACCAACCAAGAACCTATCACCCAACAAATATTCAGAAGAAGAAAGTGAAGATACGTCGAGCATACACTTACAAGATTATTTAGGGACATCATGCGCCAAGCCAGGTTGGCGAGTAGAACCTAAAAAGGGAAACGAAGAGTTGGGCGCCCCAGCTGAGGGTGACATGGAAGAGATCGTGTGAGAAAGAAATGAAAGCTTGTCGACAGTCTTGGAGCGAGGTTAAAAAGATTCCAGAGCATGAGTGAAATGGAGACGTGCTACTGAAGCGCTGTTTCACTAGGAACCCAAGGGAAAAAATAATAATAACAGTGAAGGAAGAAAGCTTCGGCCTGAATTTAACAGAACCTTACGATTAAGGTAGTATTCATTGGGAGACGGACATCAACCAGAGAGCTATTAAAAACCTGGGAGCACAGGTTAACTGTTGCGTTCTAGTGAGTGACTCCCCAGCAGTATGCACTCACAATCCCGCCAGGGATCAAACTCAGGACATGTAAGGCCGACCAATTGGAAGAGAAGCGGATGCCAACTGAAAACTTTGACTGATAGTCGCACTATACTGCAAAATGACAGCAGTATGAAGCTGTGAACAATTGAAATTCGACTCAGTGGCTGAATGGTTAACGTGTTCGCCATGAAATCTGAAGGTTTCGAGTTCTAGGTTATGGATGCATACTGTAGAAGAATTTCGTACTAGGACAAGACAGTTGTTTAGTGCTCTCACGTCTTCAATGATTCTCTAACTGATGTCAATCTTCTATGAATACTACCTTAAAAATGAAATCCTTATTAACCCCAGGATCCCAAACCTTTTGCTATTTTGTTAGCTTAGTACACGGTGGGTTATTTCAACAAATCAATAGAGGATCGGGAAGAAAAACGCACGTTCGCCATAAATAAAAATAGGAAATATGGAATTCGAAAATTCACATGGTTATTAAACTGAAATTATATACATGCAACACTGATAGTACTACATCTAGGTTAATGAGTAATATTCATATTTGTCTTATGCTCAAGACTTCATTCAGGAAGTGTTAAAATAAGATAGGCACGAAGTAAAACTATCTTATCAAGAAGATGATTCACACTGATACCATAATCCCTGTTAAAGTAACATAACATATATATTATATAAGACGCTTACATGATAATAACCAGATATTATATGAAATCATATAAATATGCAATACATTGACAACTGACCACACACAAGTTCTTCAAAAGAGACCACTCTACCACCTGAGACGAAAATGCTCAAATGTTCGGTAGAATTCGGTTAGCAGTGAAGATCAGACATTATGAAATGGGTTACTTTCCAGTAATCAAACAGTGCATCTAATCCAGGACAGACAGACAAAACCAACGTAGAAACTCGTACACAAGTGGATCGGTTCAAGTTGCCACACTAGCTAAAACGCTTGTCCCCTCGGAGTCCTACCATATGAGAGGGGTCTGTGGGATAGCGGCAAAACAAAAAGCAATTACCCTTGTAATGTAAATTGCTACACCATGATGGGGGTTCGAGGGAGAAATGGTACTGCTGCTGGTTGGATAGGATGTGCCACTAGTAAGCTGTTTCCCGACGGTTACCACCAGCGCCACCCTGACGCCATCTTCCCTATGAGAAGGAGAGGTTAGCGAACATCAGCCTCCAAAGTAGAATATTCTTCCCTGTCTCTTAGTCTTCCGGTGCCGGCGGTATGGGTTTTCTCTATCCGGTGTTAAAACAAACAAGTCTGGAAACAACAGTCTTTAAAAGGCTGTGCATGACAGGTCTCAAGCAGATGTCCCACTAACTATTCGGCTACACGAATCTTTTTACCTTCCAGATACATTAAGAAGAAACAGCCTTTCACAGTCTGGGTAGCCAGGAAGAGTTGACCTCCTGCAAGCTTCTAATAATATGCATAACGAAATCAGACAATTCCTACAGGAAGTCAATAATTTAGGGGTAAGGTATCTGGTTACATCACTAGGGACATCAGACACGTCTTGCTGACGAATGATAACCAGCATGTTACCTAGTTTTAAGGCTTCCTGTAGAGTGCCTACAATCAACTAACAAAAACACAAATCCTACAACCCGAAGATTTAAGTCGTATGTAACATACATATACCACATAAATACAGTTCACCATAATTAAGAATCGAAGTATTTAAAATAAAAGTAACTGATATTTGAGGCAATAACACAGAATTTTATAAGTTCTGGTAAAACACTAGGAAAAATGGGACGACACGAGAAGAAATCTCTAAATGGCATGAACTACAGAATCCAGTGATAACTGTGCAGCAATAGACAGTCATTTCATCATAGATCGTAACTCTTTAGTACTGCACCACTGTAACCTCGCACCGGATAGAGTATAGGATGTTACGTTCTTATGATGAACACTTTGTCAATCAACCCGTATTCAACGATTCTACAGTCGCTATTTTCTAACTCTGAAACATACAAAACTCTCGACTGAACAATAATTCAATGTTCATTAATGAAAGATATCGAGGACTTCCAAAACTTTTGATGAACACCTGTTACCCGTTGGACACACTAAGTCAGTAGTAAGGACGAATGTTTATCAATGAATCGAATAATAACTGAGAAATATAGCAAAAATCGGCCAAATTGAAAATATGTAAGTAGTTGAAATCCCGCTCGTCGGGTGAATAGTGATGAGCTTTCAACAAGAAGTGATAGGTTTTGGACTCGATCTTTCAATATGAACCTTGGGTGCATACACATCTGAAAACTATGAAATCAGCATTAAAGAGCTGGTTTACATTAAGTAACTAGACAATATCAGTTCTTGATAACAACTATTATCAAATCTATCAATTCGACCAAAACCTTTGAAGTGAATACAAAATCACTTAGCAACAAAATTAAAACCTCATTAACAGGCAAAAAACAAGTGAACACCACAACCAATCACATGTGCTTACTTCGATCAGAGGACAATTTACATAGTAAAAAATTCCGTGCAATAAACAACATGTGCTCTTGTATGTATGTCAAACTGTTCACCTGATTAAATTCTTAGTGAGTAGTTACATAATGCAGCAGGATAGTATTACACTAAATACATAGGCACTCCACTTGTCATCTAGTATACAAGTCACCAATCAAACAGTGAAAAAGATTTCCAGGAAATCGGTATGCACATAAGACGAATACTTACCAGTTGAATTGTTTGTGACTCAAACAAGGATTTAAGAAATGTTTCTAGGCCAGGACATGACTGACAGGTAATTAAAGCGTCTAAATCCACTTCTGGATCAGAATGTTCTTGAATTATACACTCTGTATAACAACCTGTGTGCAAATGAAATAATATAAAGAGATAAGGAGAGAAATAAGTTGGCTATTAAGGCTTTTAACAACGCGCTTGGGAATATTTGCAAATTAAGGAAACATTCGCATGCCAAAATGGGTAAGACTAGAAAATTGATTGGATGGAACAATGAAAAATTAGGGGAGGGGGGCAGTTTACACAACTGAAATAGGTATTTCGGTCTGAATTCGCTTGAATTCAATGACAACCTATTTATAAAGAACATTACAGAAGTTGGAAAGAAGAAAACAGAAGTGGTCAATAACTTAGTCGACTTCTGCTCTCTCATTTTCGCTGAATCTGAATACATGGATCCCATACACATATGAGCACTTTCTCAATACCAGTAATCTATAGCAACACCAATACGGGTATGCAGTCCAATAGATCAGCTCATCTTTAGCAAAACAAAACAAGACGTGTTATCATAATACTCATTCAATGCTGACAATGTACACAAACCACTTTGAAGTGGCAGTAGTGGTAGTATTCTCTTCGTAACAACCATGTTTAACAAGTCATGCACTCAAAGAGAATCTGACTGACAGCCATTTCGAATATTTTACGCTCCAAGAGTATTTCTATTTCACATCCGGAAATGATTAGCCTGCATTGTATTGACATATATTAGATTTAAGCATCTCTTACAGTATTTTCTAGCAATGGTATATCATCATATAAGGTACAGGTAAAGGAAAGAGCCAAAGTGACAAGAATAAACAAATTCTATTGACACTTATTCAAAAGAAAGGTTAGTCAGAGGATGATTTCAAAATCATCGTTCAGAATATGTCTTGAGAAGATGACAGGCTTTTTAACTCCTTACTTCTCACATTTAAATCTCCAATTGAATCGTTTACAGGTAACTTCGTTGCCAGCTTCTTTCGAAGTTATATATGTTAAAATGGAAAATAAATTGTGACAACTGCAATGAACAATGAATCGAGAAAGTGTGGTCATTGTCTCTGTCCTCCAATACATGAAGGACTTACTGGTATTCAAATATTGCAATCTCAGCACTACATACAGACAATTGAGGAAATGCATTCGACTGAAAATAAGTGAAAATTTTACTAAGTGGAGAAATAAACCATAAAGAAACTCCTAAAGCCTTGTCACTAAGGTTAGTCTGGAAAAAAAAAGACACATCGAAACAGACTCAATCAATCAAACAATGAGATAAACCAAAAACAACTGCACGATCAAAGATCATGGCAAGGGAAACAACCAATCACATTCCAAGTTATTAAGACACTAATCCGTCCAGTTGTGGAAAAATTCTAAAACCTAACAACCTCTCGAAACTTCTGCTAATACTTTTGTCTGGAATGATAATGAATACTTTATGTCAAGTTGTTATTCATCGAAGACTGACATCAGCTGGAGGAACAAAGGAAACCTGGGAGCACTGGACAGCTGTTTCGTCCTAGTATGGGACTCCTCAGCAGTGCGCAACAACAACTTGAAATATTTCCAAATCTCCACAACCCCCTCAAAATTTAATTGAACCAGTGCTCGTAGGTGACTAGCTTCGAGAAGTATTCCCGAAGTTCCAATGACAAGTCGTGACCGGTGGAGTCAAAGCCTGATGGCCGTGAGGACAAATACTCAACGATGACATTGGGTGGCGGTTTGCGCTATATCGTGAGCTAACAGAAGTTGGAAATATGGAGCATTGGATTCTGACCCAGTGGCTCAATGGTAACGCGCTGGTCGCGGAACCTGAAGGTCGCGGGTTCGATCCCTGCTGGTGGGAACGTGGGTGCGCACTGCTGAGGAGTCCCATACTAGGACGAAACAGCTGTCCAGTGCTCCCAGGTTTCCTTTGTTCCTCCAACTGATGTCAGTCTTCGATGAATAAGAACTTGGAATATTTCCAAATCTCCACAACCCCCTCAAAATTGAATACTTTATGATTAAACCAGTTATTTCAGAGAACAGAAAGATACTACCAAAATTTTATACGGAAGCATTGCATAATATTGGAAGAATGCTATCCCAACCTCTTTATGACAGTTGACTCTTTGTATGAAAGTAGTTCAATCACGATATATTGAGACTACATTCAAAAACAAACTATCTAAATGGCAATCACAGTGAATAAGCATGAACTCTGTCAGTTACCAACCTATTTTCACAGTTCCGGGTAATAAGGGGTATAACCGGTGACCTTTTTATGTTATGCGATATCATAAAAGTTGAAGCAGAACTATATACCCCTAATTTTGTACAGCGTTTGCCTGCTGTTTCGCCTATAACCTTAAAACTGCTTACATGGCAGTTTTCACATGGTTACTAATTCTTCTCCCCCTTTGCTCTCAAGGCTGAACTCTCATTGGTTGTTAACTATATGTGGATTTGGTGTTGTCAAGGTCAACTGACTGTTATCGAGACAGTAAAAAGCTTTCTGTCAACCGTCTGTCTTTTCTTCTTGTCTTCGTGTGTTGGTTGTATTGTTGTTGTGGTGGTTGAAGTTCTGATTTGCGTCAGAGTCGATTCGTTTGCTCGATAGGTTCGTAGTCTGCTAGGCTCACATTGTTCGTAGTTTTAGGTCGTACTACCGGTCATAGCAAGTAAATTATCCTCCGTTAATGATTATTTGAAAATCTACTATTGGAAAGATTTTCTCCGCTAATACATCCTGAATTTTTCTCATTTTCTAGGAGATAGTCAAACCAGACTGCTAAGTCACTAGCTTTAGATAAGAGACCTTGATATTCCTCGCACCAAAAAGCAGCTCTCAAAAGGCTACATAATTCAGAATCATTGTTGATATTGAGTCACTTGTTGCTTTTTGATTATCTTACCATAATAAACACAAGACTAAATACTTCGGATAACTTTTAAAAGCATAATCATTCCCAACGAGCCGCAAACAAGACGAAAGGCATCTCCAGGAATCCATTCCTAGCCACTATCTATCATTAATGCCAACACTGAAAATAGAGTTAATATCAAGGTATCCGCATAAAAGCCCATACGACAATAGTAGCTGGTCAATTCGGTCTAATCAATTCAGAAGGTTTACAAGCTATGATTTCCAAAAACCATATTGACTTCCTTCCAAGAAATTTGAATCGTTCGACTCTTTTAAATTATCAAAGGTGACAACATTAAGGGCAATGTACTATCTGTTTTTAGCAGTGCTCACTTGGTTCTTTGTAGTGCTCATCATGCATACTTTATTCTTGATAAAAAATAAGTTCACTTTTTGTGGATGCCTCATTCCATTGATTTTTCAAATCAACTACGTATTGTATTATTACTGTCAGAGAATTATAAAGGAAGTATAATAGCGAACCCCATAGCGTAAAGCTGAAGACAAAAGACACAGAAACTATTTATATGCGTCGTTTTGATATTTAAGGTTGTTCAATGCATTAGAGGAGTTAATCAGAAGCTGAAAGCTCCCAACCCGGCAAGGCAGAGAAATACACGATACATATTACTTCCTATTACACTTACCAATTTATATGCATTTGTAAGGACAGAACAGATAGGAGAATATATATATACGTTTTCAGTACTTGGTGAGTTTATGTGAAATAGTACACAGAGATATGGCTTTATTTACTAGACGACGCTTCAAGCACAATTTATTGCTCATGATGGTACATGGTACATGGAAATAGAGTCCATCACAGTGTCGATATTCTATGCTTAAACCTAAATGTCTTGCAGAACAGATCCCAAGGAAGTTGAAGCAAAAAGGACCCAACGGTGTTAATATTTCAATAGTACACTAGATACTTGATACAAGACGTAATATGGACGCTGAAAATGAATTCAAAATAATTATTTAACGATGTACTTCCATACTTCCTCCCTTAATTTCGGTCACTGCAATCAGGAACTAAACAGCTGACCTTTAAATTCAGAGAAAAAAAATCAATAGTTAACCCTTGATTACCTTTGTTACATCATGCTGCAGAATAGTTAAGATACTCTAGAGCTGACAGCTTCATTAATTGTAAGGCCACATGAATAGCCTTTTCACCTGCTCTGTGCCACAACCATTCTCTCCGATTAATTTTGGTTTTACAATCCAAGGTTTTGAGGGAGTGATTGATTTTAAGATAGCATTCATCATGGAGTGACATAAGTCAAAGAACCATTGAGAACCTTGATCAGCTTTTTTCCTTGTTCCCGCACGACTCCGCAACGGGATCGAACCCACCACGGCCAAATATTGTGGCGAGTACGCTAGTAATTCAACTACTCAGTTGAAATTCAATGATCCAGTTACTGAAATGTGATTAATACTATCTTGGAATTTTGCTCTTTCTTCAATACCATCTAGTCCCCCAATTTTCTAGCAAGTTGAACGAACGCAGCTGATGAGAATGTAACAAGACATGCTGGATCTATTGTGTGCTGACATTCTACTCGTTCTTGCTTGATTCAATTTATTGAAGTGAGCAGGTGGTTTGAAACTATCACTTAGTTAACATTTCTTCTGACTACATATAGCGAAAGAAACTCTAGATTGTCCAGCAGGTACTGGGCTCGAAGCCGACTTCATAATCTTTGGTCTTGTAAACTGGGTGGTATCTTATGCCTCATACAATAAATATGGTTCACAGTCTGTTTACATAAATACATATAACTGGTTGAGTTACACTACAATATTGTAATTATGATCACTGATATTAAAGATAATAGATTTTTGAGTAATGTAACAAACTAGTACCCCGATAACTGAGTTTACTGTGGTCCTTAGCCTGTTTATTGAAGATCTACGCTAATACTGACATAGAATGACAACAAAGAAATGGTTGATATCAAAAATTGACAAAGGTTTCACAAACAGGCGGAACTGGTTGAAAATCGAATCTGGCAATGCAAAGGATAACGGCTTCGTAGTACGCTCTCGGAGTACTGAGGACAATCGTTATAGTCATGAACGTGCGATTTCACAAAAGCTAAAGATGAAATGGAACTAAGACTACCAACTCACTCAGTTCTACTGTCTATTCGGATGACACTGAAAAATGATGAGCAGAACGCCTTCAAAAAGTGTTGCTCCTTGTATTATCACGTCGTTGAGTGGACTGAATTGATCGGTCTCTGTTGGCATATGGGCTGTGTGGATAACTCGATATTGCCCGTTTTAAAGTCACATTTCAATGATGAACAGTGGCTAGCAGTGGAATCAAAGACGCACGTTTCATCCTATTCCGGACTCGTCAGCTGGATGCATCTGCCTCTCTATGAACATTGGAAATCTGAGAGGACTGAACAGCTGTTTCGTTCTAGTATGGAACTATTTAGCAGCACGCACCCATGACCTTGTCAGGTATCGAACTCGCAACCTTCAAGTTTCGTGGCCAGCACGTTAGCACTTAGCCACTGGGTCAAATTCTAATGGTCCATATTTCCAACTTCTGTCAGTTCACCACATGGCACCCCCATCACCCAACGTCATCGTTGAGTATTTGTCCTCACGGCCACCAGGTTTGCCCCACTGGTCATGACTTCTCATTGAAACTTCAAGAATCACCTCTCGAAGCTTGTCAACAATGAGCACTAGTTCAATTGAATTTGAAGTTTGTAGGAGCTCAATAGTAACGTGCTGGCCACGGATCCTGAAGGTCGCGAATTCGATCTGTGACAAGGTTATGGGTGCGACCTGTTGAGGAGTTTCATACTAGGACGAAACAGCTGCCCAGTGCCCCCAAGTTCCCAATGTTTTTCCAACTGATATAAGTCCATGATGAATATCAACTAGAAAAATCACTAAATCCCCACAAACCTTAAATTCAAAACATAAAAGCGCCAGCTGTAGGTGAAAGCAGCTGTGTGAAACCTTTGGAAGTAAATACACTTGATAGAGAATACAGAAGGATACGTTGTTTACAGTAGGGAAAGATAGAAGAAAAGCGAAAAGAGAAGCAAAACAATGATAAAAATCTAAACAATCAAACACATAAATATGTACTCATACATCCAGTCTCTCATGTACTCCATACACACAACAAAATCTTTTCTACATCACGTGTGTAAGGTAAATAAATTGAGTCGTAGTCGACAAAACTTAGAGAAAAATGAAAAGAATACATAAAAAGTCAATAAGTTCGATAATCAATAAATCAATAATAAAATTCAACATATGTGGGTTTCAATTAAAATCAATAAAAATCGTAAAAGTATTCATTTCATAAAAGTTAGTGAAAAGTAACGGTAATTATATTATGCAACGAATATATATATATATATATATATATATATATATATATATATATATATATATACATATATATATAGGTAGAGTTTTTTGTGAATCGTTTAACCTAGAAATACTGTGATTATATAAGCTAAAGGAATGTACTTTCATGATCAAGAATTTTACAAATAAGAATGAACTTTAAATTAAAACTATATGTGAAAATCAGTGATCATTTATAATTCTGATAGAAGAGATTGTGAATAACATATATAGTGTTGGTAAGACACCTCATATATTCACTAGATGATAATGCAGAAACACAAACTATTTAACTATTAATGAATGAGTACTTGCCATTTGAGGAGTGACTTTAAAGGCCATCTTAACAACAGATAAAATAACCAATCAAATTGCTGTATTTTACGAAAATCTATCCTTCCAGAGAAAGGGGGATAACCAAATTCGTTATTTCGGTTGTTACTACGTTGGTCTTTAAAGTCAGTCGTGTTTGAGCCTCCAACCCCCTCCGCTCTAGTTCTAGTTAACAGGGCAGGAGCCATCTATGGCTTAATGATCTCATAAACTTATTCAATAATTCGATAGAAAAAAGCGAATGAGTATTTAAGAGAAACCATGAATAGGAATAAAAATTGATGATATTCAGAATGAAAGATCATGATACAAAAACTCAATTTGGGAAAAGTAAAAATGAGCTAAAATGTTGAAAAATTGGGGAAATACTCTTGCGTTTGCAATATACAATTAACTCCTTGTGTAAGTATACCATGCAACAGTTTGTTCCATATTTCTATATGGCTGTGAAATGTAATCCTTTAAAGTAGATGTGTGAAAGCTATGCGGTTTCGAATAATAAGGTTGACTAGGTATTCCCCAAGTTTCGTGAGAACACAGGTTGAACTTATGGTTTGCAGAGAGGATGATAAGCCAGACGATAGATATTGTGAGGTTTCATAAACTGAAATAGTTGAGATATACTGTCAAGCCTTTTCAGTAGCCGTGGCAACAATCATGAAAGACACCGGCGCTTGGTCGTAGCTGTATAGAGAAGTGCAGATTTATTCAGTGAGGTAGGTAGCCAAGGTAACTTAAATCATCAATTCGTGAATACGCCTAGAAATCTAAGTGACCAGTCTCAATCAGGAAAACACATGGCTTAGCTTCAATGAATAATATTGTTGTATATCGACTTAAATTTCTTCAGTTTCTCTTACCCATTTTCTTATTTTCACTTTTAATGAGATCATTTTGATTTATGATTCATTGGTCGTTGTCATGGCGATACAAAGTGCGGTAATTCCAACTGAATACAAATGTTGGAAACTGAGATATAACCACACTGAAAGTGACTCATCATTGTTTGGCCTAACGTCTGTAAAGGGCAATATAATACCTTTGGTAAGGAACTCATTACAGAATATGATAAATTCCCCTCACTTAAACTAAATTGTGGATATATTTTGTGCATTTCAATGTAATAAAAGTAAAAAAAAGAAAAAACTATCCACTGCTCTCAGGTTTTCAATGGTTCCCTAACTGGTTTCAGTCTGTGATGATTCCTACCTTAAAAATAATGAGAACCGACAGAAATTTTCATCATGATGGAGTAGCCTTATACAATGAGTGAATCAATGTCGATCGAAAGTAAGATAATAATGTCTCCACGGTGTTAACTGTGAATGAACACACTTGCCTATATTGATAAAGGAGCTAACTTTATGGAAACCCTGCAAATCTACTTAATTCCATAAGAGCTGTGGTTTATTGGATTATAGAGATGACATTCAACCAATGGGTGACTGGTTCTATCCCTACCGAGGTTTCAGCAGCCAGGTAGTATCACCAGACTTCACACACTAAATGTAGCTCATTGTCTACTGCATGAATGTGCACAAGGTTACTGAGCACATTTCGATTTCGAATTTCAGAGGAATATTTCCAATGAAGCGTAAAGGTCAATGTGTAAATCTTTCATTAAAATTTGGCGTTGACTGCACTAAACAGTATTTTTTCCCGAAGAACAACTTACTACCAAGTTTATTGTTGATAATAAATGCTGAACAAAGAAAAAAACATTTTTCAGTAAATAGAAACAAAGAAAATTTGCACTCACCTAAAAGATTCACAATCATTTCAAAAAATGGATGAGTCAACTTCTCGAAACAATTCAAAATCTCTCCAGTGACTTCTTTCTTTGAATTCATTGACACATTTAACTGTCGTTGAACTTCTTTTAATTGGTGATGCAGGAAACTGAACTGTAATAAAACAAAGTTAATAAAAAATTATAACTCACTTTTTAATTTAATGAATGTGTTAAGTAATTTGTAGTAGTAACCAGACATAATAGAGTTGTAAGAATCATATGGAGAAATATGCAGAAAAGATTAGAAACTGTGTATACTTTAGAGGGGGAAAAAAGAAGCAGATGCGCCAAGAAAAGGTAAGAAGCAATGGAGTATACTGTCTTTTAAAACAATTCGCTATGATTGCACGCGATTCACCAATTTCAGTCAATAAAACAAAATATCAGCAATCCTTGTACGTGCGAAATGTGTGCCGACAGGCATTCAGTAGTAAATGTTCTAAAATCAGTCACCAGGCTAAAATACACTTATACAAGGTGATGATTGAAGGTGAGTTGAAAATTTGAACAGCTGCTGGGTTCGAACCAGAGACCACCAACTTTCCTGCCCCATGCTCTATCAACTTACCTACCAGATCCGACTGCTGACCACATTTTTATTTCACTTCAATCACCATGTGAATTCGTGATGCCTTACTACAATGGCTATCTCGGATAGTCAAGTTGATAATCAATATGATGCTCCCCTACATCTCTAATTCAGTTAGATCTGGATTGGGATGAGAAGTCCTGACTAGGCAGGCAGTGTGAATACGATCAAATGGTAGTAACATGTCACGAATTCACATGGTGATTGGGTCAAACCCATGTTGATTGAAGTGAAATAAAAATGTGGTTAGCAGTTGTACCTGGTAGGTGAGTTGGTAGAGCATCGTGCCGGAAACCTGGCGATCTCTGGTTCGAATCCAGCAGTGGTCCGAATTTGCATTTCACCTTCAATCATCACCCAGTATAAATACTTGTATACCAGACTACGGCAGATAGTCGTATGATAAAACAATAGATTTATTCTCACAGACATTCCAGTCTTTCAAGCGCGTGTAAGTTTATTATTCATGCAATAAGGTAACGCGAATCATTTCTTATGGTATATTATTGTCAACCAACCATGATCGAGTAGTATTAAAGTGCTAATTAATCACCAAATTTAGGGCATAATTGTAAGTGAATCGCAACTTAGTATTTATCTCGGAATGACATCAGTTGGCGAACCATCGAAAACCTGAGAGTAATGGATGGCTGTTTTCTCTTCCCCAGTGGTGCGCAACCGCAACCCCACTTTACCAGGGGTCGAACCCAGGACCTTTGGATTTCGTGGCTAGCGCGTTTCTGTTCGGCCACTGGGTCGGAATCCAGAGCTCCACATTTTCCTACTTCTGTCAGTTTGCAATATACCGCGATCTCAATCCCATGCCACTGGTGAACACCTGTTCTCACGTTCGATTTAGATTGCCATACTGACCACGACCTCCCATCAAAATTTCGGGAATCTCATGGCAAGCACTGGAAAGTAACTTCAGTTTCGCGGTGAATTTTTTACACAAATGAAGACAATGAGAATTTTTAAATGCTTCTAGACCAAAAACAACATCACAAGAGAACAAAATGAGATGATTAATGCGATAATATATATATATATATATATATATATATATATATATATATATATATATATATATATAGGTCAGACCGAATTATGGCCTCACTTCATTCAATCATTTGGGATGTAGTGTGTAGATTGCCCGGCCTGGGTAGTCGAGACGACATTGTTTAGTTGTTAGAAACTCTAAGCTATATAGCCTGGACTCTTTCATACTGGTGAACATATATACGCTCATTATCATCTTCAAGGTCATGAATATTTTTATTGGCCGTAATCAATGTATTCTCTATTTTCTCACGGACTTTTGTGATTCATTTTCTATGCATTTATTTTTCCCATGCTGCTGTGAAGCGTGGGAACGTGCAGCAATTTACTTTTGTGCAATAATCTATGTTGATCTGTCTTGTTTGCTTTTTATGGACACTGTCAGCATGACATGTTTGAATTTACTGGTTGCGCAAGTAGGTGAACATGACTCACTAACATATCACATGATTTGACGTTGAGTAGCAACGTCCTTCTCAATGGAGCTATATGCTCTACATGAAGATGAAGGGAGGAAAACAACTTGGATGTTGAAGTACCGAATCGCTTCTTCACTCTTCGATTTACATTCGGTGACGTATAACCAAGAGAGTTTTCGTAAAGTTCATCATCTGTAAACTATTTTATGTCCAGTCAATAGAGGAGACTCTTGAAATCAATAGCCAATAGTTTAAACCTATTCAAAGGGTATGCAGAAATGGTACTTTTATTACTTGTCACTTGAATCATTTTCTATACGCGTTACATAGTTGGTGCTCGGTTTTGAAACGTACTGTTAAAGTGGAAGACGAACTAAAATGTTTCTTGTTTTTGGTCTGGAAATGAAAGAGAAGAGTGACCAGACACTCAGGAGATCTATCTACAAGAAAGGTCTATGTGGTATGCCGGAATGAAACTCTTCTACAGTAAGTGTTAGAAGCTTGCAAGAGGAATTTAAATGTATCTTTTGCCATTCACATCAAAATTTAAAACTTTAATGATGCAAAACAAATCCTAATTGAAAGTGAGTGTAGCGAATTTTCATAGCAAAAACCTATATTCTTAACCTTGCAGACAAATCTTCATCCCTTTACCAACAATATTCTACATGAATCTAGACTTCAAAGACGATTAAACTGCAGAACGTCTACAGAAAATTATGAGACACTTTTAACCAATTTCTGCCATCAATATTGGGATCAGTATCCCAATGTCATCAAATATTCTCCAACAACTCGATGGAAATGCTGTTACATCAAATCGATTCTGTTACATATGTCAACTCACCTGCTCTTGTGCAGTATGATATGTGGGTTCAACATGGTTTATCAAATCGTTGTAAATAGATAACAGTAGGGCTATAAACATTGTCGCAACAGGGAGTCCTAATTCAAGATAAATTACAAAGTAGGCGTAAATCTTCCGAAATCTGCACGTCTCTGTATTCAGTGCATCCCTAAAGCTCTTGCCATTCACAAAAGACGATCGTTAAATGTGGACAAAAGAGAAACTTGTTAAATTCCATCTCCTTTCAGTTTGAAACCAACCTCTTTCTTTTAATTTGTTAACTGCATAAGTAACCTATACTGAGTGATGATTGAAGGTGAAATGAAATCTTGGACCGCAGCCGGAAACCTGCTGGTTCGAATCTGATCGCAGTCCAAATTTTCATTTCACCTTCAACCATCACTAAGTATGAATACTAGCCTGCCAAACTATGGCTGTCTCAGTCAAATGATAAGTAGCAAGTTTACTACCACTGCTATGTTATCTGATCACATTTCACCTTCTAAACAAATTTGTTGCTTTAAGCAACCTCTTATCAGAACTTAGTGATGGTTGTTCAGTTACTGTCCGATGAACAATAATCTTCATGATCAAAATGAAATATTGACTAGTGATTATTACGTAACATGAAAAATTACTGTCACTACCAAAAAAATGGTAGAAGTTCACTAGAAACATTTTATATAGCTACAACTGTACAGTTAGGCGAATCAAATTGGCGAAAAGAGACTCTCTGCTGAACTTCAAGTTCGACTCTGATGACATACCCAAGAAAATGCAGGACTGTGCAAAAATGTGAATTGACTCAAATTCTTATAATTTCTAGCAACATAGAAAGAAAACTGAGAGAAAATGAGAATAAATAATCCGTAAACTAAAAAGGATTCAAGTCATGATATTTCACTGTCAGAAAAAATGTAGTTAACTGCAAGTTTGTACTGAAGATATACAAAATGTACTGATATAACCTTGTGTCCGCCTAGGTTAGTCATCAGAACTGTAGCTCATTGGTCTACTTTTTTAACTTTCAACCAATGTCACACGTTCAAATAGCTCTCCATCAATCAGGGTTTCAGCAGATAACTAGTATCATCATTCTCCACAGGATGTTGATCGCCTAATAGCATAAACTTGCATATGCATGGTAAGCTGTATTAGATACCATTACCAAAGGTGAGCCACTTACAAGAAGATTCACTTTTGATAATAAACACATCAGATTATCCTACGTATCAAGCAGTTATTAATAAATTGAATAGAAATGCACTCAGGAAGAGAGCCACACCTATTGTGTGAGGACTAATGATACTAACTAGCTGCCCAAAACTTCGGTAGGTGACTTGGGGTTCGAACCCGCGACCAACTGATTGAAAGCCACCTCCCTGAACCAGTAAGCCATACGTCCACTACTAATAATACATACAGAACTCAGATAGTGTTATTAAAGATAAAGATATAGTTAAAATATCCAGACTACGAATTATTTCAATGCCGATTTGTGAAAAAGAGACTGATGATGTTTTTTCGTTGGATAGTTGAGGCTAAGTAGTGGGAACTTTAGGAAATTGTTTCAGTGGCAAGAATATTTTTGAATGTGGAGAAATTCATAGCTTCTTTATCTGCACCTTCGCACCAATGGGTCATGGGGTTTCAGGCAGCTATGCAGCGTCATTAGCCCTCAGACAATAAGTTTGATTCATTGCCTAATGCGCGAACGTGTACATAATCACCGAGTGTGTTTCAATTTATTTTTTTGACATAGTTTATTGTTATTACCGATGCTTTTTAAAGTGTGACACTGAAAATATAGATATAGCCTCCGCTGTTTCAACATGATATGATAAAAACAACAGTTCCCCTACAATAAATAATGAAATATGAGTGTAACAACTGACTGGCCCTTAGATTCGAATGTAGGAGAACAAACAGTTGATGAAAACCTTAGATAACGGATTCACAGCAAGACATGATACGCTAACTACAGTAGAATGAATTTCACCGACTCCTCGAACAAATAAAAGCATATTATAACAGTGTAGTAGTATGACTACTTGAATGTAACTCAGAAAACAGGACAGTTGATAAAAGACAGAAAAAGTATACTAGGACGTTCAGATGGAACTATGCTAATAGGATCAACTTTGGATCATATTTTGAACTACAAGTCCCAGTGATGTTGAGACCTTATCCTAAACTTAAATTATATAACCATTTGATAGAAACTAACAATCAATGGACTTCATGATTTGATGTCATGTTGGGCTAGATAACTGTTAAGCATTTGATTCCAACTTCATATAGAGGGTAAGGCATTGATAGACAAGAAACCTCCCATATCCTGTTTAGTTCTTCACATGTATACGTAATCAGGAATTGTAGGACCCCACAACAAAGAGAGAGAGAGAGAGAAAAAGCAGAAATTAAGTAAAGGATACTGGTAAACGTGTAATGTCGTTTACGTTTAATCGATTACTTCAAGGATTCTATCGAGAAAGTGACAGATACTTAACCCACTCACTACTTAGTCTAAAAAAGGGGGTTTTAACAGAGAAATACAACGCATTCACTGTCTATCCACCAAAAAGCTCATATAGATGATATCAACTGGCCGGTTAAAATTTATTGTTAGTAAGACCACTATCTGTGAGACATGCTACTGAATGGTTGGCAAAAAAGTCTAGAGCCTGCTCAAAAAGTAACTAAGGCGAAAAATCCTAACAACTGCAAGAGTATTCCACCAATGACAAAATAATACGTGAGACATACACCCTTACAACAGAATAGAAAATCATAAAATGCAAGTGAACAGTCTGACTGTTCAGTCTACTAATCCTTCTGTTAATGAAAAAAACTACGGCAAAAACGACCAGTGATCAGACAGACAAATCAGCAAGGCAGTTTTTATTGTGGTAGGCAGGCTAAAGGCGTAGCCTTTTCTTATTGATTAAGGCAAACGGATAGATAAAATCAACGCAGAA
The DNA here is from genome assembly GCA_944470555.2 of Heterobilharzia americana. Lineage (NCBI taxonomy): Eukaryota > Metazoa > Platyhelminthes > Trematoda > Strigeidida > Schistosomatidae > Heterobilharzia > Heterobilharzia americana. The sequence goes on from OX104128.1 coordinate 50,363,661, forward strand.
CCTCGCACACAAATGTATCAGGTCAACTCGTTCCATTTCACAGTAGCCTGCAAAGAACAAGTCGACAGAAAAACAGTGATATCAGAGTAGACAACGTTGTACGGGAGAATAAATACTGTGGAGATAAAGGTTAGTAAAGATGTCAAAGAGTTAATACAGTTGCGCTATTGTGACCAATTTTCAGTCATTACCAAGACTTCTCAACCACTGATTTATATTGTCCCAATGACCTCACTCAGGGATTTAATCGGCTGGTGCCACGTCTTAGTTCGGCCATCATGAACCGACTCCTCACTTAAACCAGCTTTCCCTAGCATCGTAAGTCGAGACAGGCAGTGGCTTGGCATGGGCAGTAAATGTCTAAGCCACTTCATTACTTAAAGTAATTGTATTACGACAAAATATTGACAAATTTCGGATTTTCTATGGTCTAGTGCTAGACAATATTGACGTGTTACTATTCTGTACGAAACTTAAAAGTATTCAAAGTCCCAAAAGTTAACTGAACTAACTAGTATCCTTTAAGACTATTCCCAATATGTCATAAAGAACAAAACAGGCTACTTTCTATCAAGTTAAGCTCTTAGACTAAGTGCCAATACAATTCATTTCATAAACGTTAAGAAAGCCAGATAATCATGCAAAATTCAGGACCTGACATAGATAAGTACCGCTTAAGGTTACTACATTTCAAATCGACACACTGTAGTGGGAGTTGACGAAGAAGACAGCAAGTTATATCTAATAATATCAGTAGTTATAGGAACTTTAAAACATGGAAGCAAATAAGAGAAACAAGGAAGCTTGGTAACATGATTTCCAAGGTTTTAATGTCAACATGGCGGTAAGTATGCATCTGCTTCTCTATGGTCGATTCCCTGATGTATCGCCTAGGTAAAAACGATGCGTACTGGGTACAAATCTCAATGGAAACAACACCACTCACGTAGGTGCAGACACATCAAACTGACGAATTCAAAACGGGACGAAACGTACGTCCTGGATCCCACTACTAGCTACAACCAGGTCAATTATGCTGTTTATACATTGGTTTAAACAATGTACATTATTCGGGTAATAGAACCTTGTTGTGATACTATGGTGTAGAATCAAAGGCATTCAATTAGTATAATCCACACTATATACTAAATAGTATCAAGACAACAAAAGCTCAAGTGTATGAAGAATAATATCAAAATGAAGTTAGACATGAGTTTACAGAATGCCTGATATAATTAATAGTAAATTGTAATAAAGAAATGTACTTGTACTTTTGCCATTCAGTCAGTAGAATATTAGTTATGTGATAAGCTTAGAGAAATTCAATAGCATAAATCTAATCATATAGAAACGTGATTGACACAATTTGAGACACACAACAAAGGTTGAATGAATTCCGTATAAATATAATTATGTCTCATAGATATAAAAATATCAAGTTCATAGTTGTTAGACATGTTCTGAAAGAATTTGAGCACCAAATCTCAAAGATAAATATAATCAATCAAATGTCTAGTCTACCTCTAATAGTTTTCATTTAATCAAATAGACAATAAATTCCACACCTTTCATTAAAAGTTAATTTGTTCTTGTTATGGGTTCGAGGCGCTAATGGTATATGTAAACATTCCGAAACGAATAAAATACGCGCGCTTAGCTGACAGCTAACTTGGTACGCAAGAGACACTGACAGCAACCCCGGGATGAATAGAAAGACCGAGGCTGGCAAATGGGAGAGTATTACTCCGAGAATATAATATAGTAACAATGAATCAATCCAAAAACACGTGAATAAGTACACATATGAAAAATGACCTTGTCCGCAATTGAAGAAATTTGTATAGTGAAGAGCAAAAGTTAACCAATCAGCAAATTACATTACAATGGGGGCAGAAATAGACTATTAGTCATACCGTAAAAATAATGTGGGAATGACACGTTAAAATGTTCGGATCGATAACAATGTTTTATACAAAACTGAGACATCACAACAGTTCTCTCCGTCAAAAGATTCTTAATCTAATAAATATCACTCATCAAAGTCCTTTTTGTCTATGACTTCGATTATTCACATTCATTTAGAGGAAGACAGTTGACTACTACTGTGAGTGCTGTCAATTGAGTACATTGTACCTCAAAGTAGATCGATCAATAATCACTATCAGTATCTAAAAAAGATAATCCTTTAAGCCTTTCTCATTTACAACCTCATTAGCTTCAGTCGCATCGGTTACCTAACAGTTTATCAACAGCATTTTCTACTTGATGGTTCCACTAGCCGCAAGCGATGTAATGCAGATAGATAATAGATTTAATCGATGAGAGTACAGAAATGTAAGGGATATTCATGCAAAGTATTAAATTATAAAGATTGGGCAACAAGGAGAATAAAATATATTATAATAAACGTATGTGTTAAGTGCATTATCTTATAAATAAACTTACTATTGCTTTTGGTGTGCCCAACTCAATATCGTTTTGATCATTTTGAAGCATATCAGAAGGTGGGTCATACACTGAAATTTGACCCATATCTAAATCCACTAAACGTGTTCCTGCACTTAAATATTGTTTCGCTTTCTGATTTCAAGATAAGAGGATAAAAGAATAAATAAACAGGAATTACTGACGTATAGAAATAGTAAAATCAAATCAGAATCCAAAAAGATAAACTGAATAATCACATTATATATGGTGAATATAAATTCCGATGAGAGGAGAGATGAAGCGAACTGTAATATCAATTAAGGTTTATTAAGGTATTTTTATTTTACGACTTACCTCTAAATTACAAATATGTATACCAGCAACAAATGGAACTGGACATCTAAACAAAATGGCTGGGGATAGTAACCGATTAAAATGCACTCAACTTACTCCAAAACACCAAGCACTTTATCAGGAATCAAAGGATAGAATGAATGAGCCCTAAAATATAGACAGAAAAATGGTTGAAGGGAATCATAAAACAACAACCAATAATGAACTAGATGGTTTGGAAAAACTTGGGCACCGAATTAATACTATTCATCGTATACGGTATATTTTTACTTGCGTAATCTCGGCATAGTATATTAGGACAAATGACAAAATGATTAAATATTTTTTTATTATTCCTCAACGTTTCGATTTTCCTAGGAAGATCCTTTACAAGAGTATGAATCTGACACTAAGGTTTGGCACAAGAGGTAACGTTTACGACCATCCAATTACATTGTGATATGGGAACAAAGATCAATATAATGTAGGTGAGTGAATTAGCGAATCAGGCAGACGAGTTTTATGAATTTTGTATTGATCTTCATGATAAGCAGTGGAATCCAGGATGAGCGTCTCATCCCATTAGGGACTCGTCAGCTGGATGTACCTGCACCCTAGTCAATGATGTTGTTCCCACTGAAACTCGAACCCAGTACGCATAGCTTCAAACAACAGAGCGTTCTCCACTAAGTCACTGGGCCTTGAGAACCACCTCCTGTTCAAAGGGTATCAGTTGTTGCTCTGATATTTCTAATTTTCTGTTGCTATACTTCTTTGAAGGAAATACCAGTAGAAGAAAAGATAGATAGGTATTCCAACCAATAAAAATACGCTCAAGAAGGTCAATAAGTTGTTCATGTGAAAACAGCTGAAAAGAGAAAAACGTGTATATGTGTGATATCTGAAACATGACTGTAGAAAAATAGACAAAAGGAATACGCTATGCAACGACACACACCTAAAGACTAATGACACCCTACCTGGCTGCCAAAACTTTGTTAAATGAAGTTGGATTTTAAATTGAAAACAAATAAGAACTCTACTTCGAAATGTGCGAGTCCAAACTGGTACACCTTCCAACTTCATAAGAAAAAAGAGAATAAATAATAGTAGTAGGATATTTATATGAAGAAGAAGAAGGAGAAGAATATACACAAATGGATAGGGAATAAATCAGCATACAATGATACGACCACTGACATTTAGAGAGGGATAGGTAGTAAATACACTTAGATAATTACGAAAGATTTTAGGCATATTCAAACAGTTAATGTGTGTACTTTTAAAAAGAAAGTAGTTTAATAGACGAAGAACAATTGGCTGAAAGATTACTGTAAACAACATAATGCATCAGAGTACAGAGTAGCGCATAAATAAATGAATGTTAGGATGAGCCAACAAAACTACACCTAGAGAATACCATGAAACAAGATAAACGACTTAAGAAGAAAACCCTAGACAATGCTATTTAGTATCTTGAAACTTCATTTCTCGACTCTTCATCACCAATGTGTAAACTTTAAATTCCCCCCATAGGACGCACTGACACTAACAGGCGGTTAAATTGATACGATGGATAAGACTAAATGCAGTTATCTTTCTTCCGTTTTATACATGAAGGACGTAAATATAAGTAATTAAACAGTAGAAAATTATTAGCATAAGTGTACAACTTAGACGCTGTGGTAGAATAAATTTCTATATAAAATTTGTTTATTTGATTTATAATACACGCTGATGATAGTGTCTATTTACTTGACGACGTTTCGACATCTGACTTTTAAAGTCCTGTTGCTTCTTATTATTTGTTTCTAGTGGTAGTAAAATTGTCCATATCTCTGGAATAGGAGTTGTACCATTCCTATTACACGAGTTGAGTGTTGGTTGATTCGATGAACAAAGATTCAGTAATCAATCTGTCTCTCTCTCCACCTAACTACATTGCTTTTTTCTAGACTATTGATCTTATTGGGATCTGTCATACTATATTTAGCTAAACTCCTATGTTCTGCTAGTTGAACTGAACCCGATCGGTTAGCATGACCTATGTACTTGACCCATTTTGGGTTGCTGGATAAAATGAAGAACAGACGGTTGTTTGGATACTACTGTCTACAGGAAACCGACACATTCTAACAGGTATCTAGGCCTCAGTTCATCTCAACCAAAGTCAGTTGAGGCGAATTTAGTCGAATATCTAAACGATAGAGCTAGGAAACTGACTGGTCAGTGTCGGGGTCAGTTAGACTAACTGAACGAAAGAATTTTGCTAAATATAGTCTGACAGTAGCCAATAAGATCAATAATCTAGAAAAAAACTTTGCTACTGCAATAGGATGAGGTAAAACCACTGTACTCAAATCCAATTTAATTAGGTGGAGAGAGAGAGAGTGATTAATGAATCTTTGTTCATCGAATCAACCAACACCTAACACATGTAATAGGAATGGTGCAACTTCTATACCAGAGATATGGACAATTTATCTAGCACTAGAAACAAAGAATAAGAGGTGACAGGATAACAAGAATCAGATGTCGAAAGTGGTGTGATTGCATTGATATGATTATGAGTAATAATTTATGCTCGAAAGGTCACTGTATTACTGTAAAAGAGGAAATTATACAAATCAGTGAATAAGTACTGATTCTTATACAAGGCCTTAGAATATGCTTCTTTTGTGAAGGCAACTATTCAAAACAAGGGATAAAATTTTGTTAAATATATTGAAGTGAAATAAAAATCTGATCAGCAGTCGGGTTTCGTAGCTCAATTGGTAGAGAACCAAGACGGAAAACCAGTGGTTGCTGGTTCGAATCCGACTATGGTTCAAATTTTCATTTCACCTTCAATCATCATCCAGTATAAATATATTAGAGAATAAAGCACATAACTAAGTGTATTAGAGTGGACCATCTGAACCACTAACCCAAACAACTGAATTACATGCTACAATGAGAAATAGAATATGTCTCTCTGCATTCAGTTGAGTCGATAAGCTACTAAAAGACAGTACGCGTACAACTATGTGCGTAAAGCTTTTCTACACGGAAAAGGAGTACACTAACATTAGTTTCCTGAGTCGTGTATCATTGTACAGTACATGCATTCACAGCAACCTTGTCAATATTCGTGCAGTAGTCGATAACCATAACTATTGTGTGCCGACTAATGACACCACTACCTGGATGCCCAAACCTCAAGTAGGTGGAGCAGTGCTCGAACCCGTGACCAATTGGGTAAGAGCTATCTCACTAAACCAATGGAGCCACTGATCACTATGAATGATTTCCAACTACTAGTGTCAATCGGTGGTGAAAATCATGCAGAAAAACTTTGTAACTGAACAAAAATGAGTTCAGATGCATGCAGTGATCAGTCTATCCAAACACCTAACCATTAACACATACATTATACAGTCACTGAGTAGAAATATACCAAGTGTTGTGTGACTTTTCAAAGTATTCACCGGAACTTTATAGGTAGACATTATACAATTTGATGCTAGGATCCAGATTTATTTGAAAGATTAATGCAATCCATTACCGATACTGCCAATAAAATAGAACTAACGAGCAAATCACATGAATAGTATATGATCTTATTTAAAATATATAAGTTAGTCAACCAGAGTTCAAATTAATCCGATTGAAAAGGAATGATTTTCTCTAAACAGTAAGGGGGCGCTGAACCACAATTCTTTCTCAGTCATTCTTACAGATGAAGAACACAGAGAACAATCATCTACCATTGTTCATGAATGATAAAGACTACCAGTAATAATGATGTAGAATAATTAGTTAGTCAAGTGAAATTGTACATTGCACTTTGTTTCTGTGGATCTACTTATAGTTATTTATACAGGTGAAATGAAAATTTGGACCACTGCTGGATTCGAACCAGAGAACACCAGGTTTCCGGCACGATGCTCTACCAACTCACCTAGCAGGGTCCAACTGCTAATCACATTTTTGTTTCACTCCAATCAACATGGGTTTTACTCAACCACCATGTGAATTCGTGACACGTTACTACCACTTGATCGTATTCACACTGGCTGCCTAGTCAGGACTTCTCATCCCAATCCAGATCTAACTAAATTAGAGAGGTAGGGGAGTATCATATTGATTATCAACTTGACTATCCGAGATGGCCGTTGTAGTAAGGCGTCAAGAATTCACATGGTGGTTGGGCAAAATCCATGGTGATTGAAGTGAAACAAAAATGTGGTCAGCAGTTGGACCTGGTAGGTAAGTTGATAGAGCATGGGGCAGGAAAGTTGGTGGTCTCTGGTTCGAACCCAGCAGCTGTTCAAATTTTCAACTCACCTTCAATTATCACTCTGTATCAATAATAATCTGCCGACCCACGGCTTTCTCAGATAGTCAAAATGACTATAATTATTTATTAGAAAAGAAACTAGTTTTACAAAACATTGTACTTGTTCATTCAATCAGTCAGTTGAAAAACAAAAATGTACCAAAGAACTAGAGTGCTGAAAAATAACAACTGTGTATGTGTACACTAACCAATCAACCAATCAATCAAAAAGTCAAATTCTTCGATTCATAACCCACTACATACATGCTGGAAAGATAGAAAAATTACTAGTGTCAATATTATTTAGCATTGCACATATACTTCACAAAAAAAAGTTATGAACGAGCAACACTGTAAACCACCAAATAAGTATTTGTGTTTCTGTTGTTTTTACCACTAAGACATAAATGAAGTGGAAGAAAACGAAGTTCACTTGTAATAGTTAGCGGTCAAAAACCGAGCGGAATTCATTTTACAAATATCATCTCTGTAGTGATAACCTCTTTAAGAAAGAATATTTTTTCGTAAGAAAAACGTGATCAAAACGATCAGAAAGATCAACATCAAATCATCCAGACCAACATAGGACTAGGCATTACTGCATAACGAACCAATTTGCCAAACCTCATATCATCACATCAAGCGACAAGACAATAAAATGGAAGGTGAAGAAGGAAAGAAATATCGGTCAAAGGAAGTAGAAGTAGACGTAGAAAGTGGTAAAAGAGAGAGAGGAAGGATGAGAAAATGATCACATTAAGTTTAGCAGATAAGATGGGGATTATGTATGTATGCATCTGCGCCAATGACATTAGTTCTGAGCCATATCACCTAGAGTCTCCAACCACTCGTTTGTCTTGTCTTGCGGACCCCAACCGACAAGTGTGCATCGCCCTACATGGCTCACATCTACAGTCAAGGACTTCTCGCACAGATGCCATATTTTAGTCTCTCTGACCCTATCCATTTTCCAGCCTGAACCTGCTTAGGCCAGCACTGTGTTGCGAGGCAGCCGGTGGTTAGGCATACGTAACACATGTCCCAGCCATCTGAGTCAGTGAAGGTTCACAACCGCATCAACGTTCTTATATCCATTGACTAAAACTCTATGCCTAACTTCCGGGTTACTCACGTGGTGACACCACGAAACATGGCTTATACCACAAAGGCAGTAGTGGTTAAACACCTGAAGTCTTCTCATGTTTTTTACCTTTAGTGTCCATATTCACAGTCATACAGTAGAATAGAGCGGACTGCAGAACATAATGACAAAGACAATTGGTTACAGTTGTCATTCATAACACGTCTACGGGTATCTGCTAACTTAAGAAAGTATCGAGGCATTGATTATTCACTGGAGAATAATCACTTTCATGTTGTCTAGTCATAAGTGTTGATAGAATTCTATCGATCGTTTTGCAATGTGGTTTACCATAGCGATGCACGACCACGGGTGTTAGTTAGTTGAAGGCAATCAGCAGGAAGTCCTGGGACCTAGATTTTGTGCTTGTTGACTCTCGTCAGCAATCATACCTAATGTTCTCAATTGAAATAACGACACTATTTATGGTCTGAGTTTAAACACAGCGAACACTCATTAAATGAATAAGTGAAATTAAATTTTGTGAGATTCACACTAAGTAGAGGTTAAATCTGGCTTAAAAAGCATTAAATTTGCATAATATGTACTCAAATAGTTTAAATCAAATTCTTCAATTAAAAAATATAAGAATTATTTGAAAGCAATAAAGAAATGGCTTTTAGTACATTCAAAAACGCTTTCAATCCAAAGCAGTAAGAGTAAAACAGTCTCTGAAATCATGAAAGTACCCGACAGCTCATTTTCACGCTAACTTTGTGATACCTCAATTTTATGAATAACTAATCTAGCACCTATGTGGGTTCCTTGATTGCATTTGAAACTACAATAACCAGTACATCTAAACATCTCAATTTGACGCAGAAGTTCTCATTAAGGGATATAAAATAAATGAGCATATAGTTGAAACGATTTCTCTATGTCAATTTTAAATAAATCCTCAAAAGTTGAAAATCATTCATTACGAAGAAAATTACGTAATTAAAAGTTACTCATGAATGTTAGACTCAATGCCATATTGGAATGTTTACTTAACAAAATTTTGGTCAAAAACGCTCATCTAAATCTTCAAAATACTGAATATCACCAAAGTATCTTAATCATTTAATGTGGTGAATAATAATCACCATTCATATAACTCGACGCGGGACGTGTTAATGTACTAAGCTATGGATTCCATTTGTGTGTGTGTGTGAGAGAGAGGAGTTGTGATACTCCTCGGCTACTCAGGTTGGAGTAGGCGAAGCAAGATTCGGAACCAAGATTCATAGCTTGAAAGTCGAGTCCACCAAGCCAATGAACCAAATCTCCCCTAATAACCAGATGTATTGAAGAACAAATCTTTAAAGCTACATAAAATAATTTCGAATCATCATTGACAAACTTTATGAGATATGATTAAACCTTGTGATGAAATATTTAAAAAGCTCAGCGAATAATGAACGTGATCATTTTCACGTCTTACAATGTAGTTACTCATAAGAATAGCTATAAATTGTGTTAAGGAGATTCAATAACAAGGCTGCCTACTCCATTCATTACAGAAGCATATTCACATTACCTAACTTCAAATACGAACCAAAAATTAGATTAAAATAATTCATCAATCGTATCTGGTACAGACAGTAGATACATTAGTACTATAGCCTTAAATAATAAACGACAACAGAAAATAATTTTTATCAGATAAAAAACAAAAGTGAGTATTTAAATCTGGAAAATCCATGAAAAAAACAAGTCATAAGTATCACATATTATACGAACAAATAATACTGCCAGGAAATTATGATATCGGCATATACCGATAAAAATGCCAAGTAACTTACAAAAAAAAGGAAATACAACATAATGAACGAATTACAGGTTGATATTCATCATCGACTGATACCAGTTGAATTGAGGTTGCGCTGTAGCGTGAACTGAGAGAGATGGGAAATAGAAATAAGTAGATTCCGACGCAGTGGCTCAATGGTGACGTGCTGGCCACGGAACCAAAAGGCCCCGGGTTCGATGCCTGGCGAGGCGTCCCATTTCTAAGGTGAAACAGCTTCCTAGTGCTCTCGGGTTTCCATTGTTTTTCAAACTGGTGTCAGTCAATGATGACTACTAACCTTAAATTAGTAAAATCCCCACAAACCTTAAGATTACAATGAAGGTAAAATGACCAATCACAAATGCATTTTATAGCAAAACTAGTAAAATCGACGATGGACATTCATTTCAGGCCATTTTAAAAAAGGGCAATAAAAAAGAGTCCAAAATATAATATGATGTAATATAGCTAATCTTGTTGCCGTTTTTCAAGTGTGACACGGAAAAAAACAGCCTTTTAAAGTATAAAACAGTACAAATGGTAAGTTCATCATTCGCGAATGCGTAGAAAAGCATACTTCATGGATCAAGTCTTCTCCAGATAATCTAAGTTGGTTAAAGGATAAATTAGCGAATATTGCCCATCAATTCCGTAGTTCAGAAACAAGATAAAGAAGCAGTGATGCATAATGGCTAGGAGTGGAATCCAGGATGTGCACTTCGTCCAATTTTGGAATCGTCAGCTGGATATGCCCGTCTCCCAGTCAGTGATGTTGTTCTCACCGGGATTTGGACTCGGGACCGATCGCTCCAAACGCCAAAGCGTTATCCACTAGACCACTGAGCCACTTCTTGTGTGACGTATTATACCGTCGTTGATTGGACCGAATTAATCGGTCTCTGGCGTTTGAAGCGGTAGGTCACGAGTTCGAGTCTCTGTGAAAACAACATCACTCATTGAGAGACAGGCACGTCCAGCTGACGAGTCTCAAGTAGGACAAAGTGCCCATCCTGGATTCAATTGTTAGACACTGTACATCGTTATTACATAATTAAAAACACAGGCATTATCGAGGCATCCGCGCAGGAGCCCATATGCCAGTAGAGACCCAATAATTCGGTCCAATCAACAACGATATAATACAAGCAATGACACTAAGATAAAGAAGCATTTTGAATTCACAGCGCTAAAAATCTTTGAAAGAATTACGGGACATATCTGTCATAACTATTTTCAAACCCGATAAGGCATCAGTTGTTGTTATTATGATTAAATGTGACTAGAAAAAAAAGATTATCCATCAATAAGAACGACATCAAATTCGTAGCTAATATCCCGTCAGAAAATATCAGAAAAACTTTTGAGTATGAATGCTGTTAGCAAAGAATTCAATCCATTGAAATCTATCGGATCGGAAGTTCCAAATTTATATGAATCACCTAGGATTCATAAAACTAATCATACCTTGTGCCTCATATTGTCTACCTGTTGCTCCCCCATACAAACTGAAGAAATGGTTGATGAAAATGTTAAATCTAGTTCGAAGTGAATTCTGTAAGATTCCCTTAAAAGATACTTTTCAACTTGTTGACCGTCCCAGTAATATGAATTTCAAAAACAAGACTGTAGTCTTTTGATGTACATTCTTTGTTCACTAAATTGCAGTTGTTCAAGAATAATGACATTCTCTGTAACTACATATCTTTTGGAAACCTTCCATATCGAAAATCTCGCTGGTAATCTCATCGCTAAAGTTTCACTTTACAAGAGATCTGTCAATGACTTCAAATTGATCCATGAGAAGCGTGAGGATATGGTTTGTCTACTAAAAAGACGACATCGTACAAATTCATATTAGCCTGACTTGTGACAAGGAGAAAAATAGTCATCTACCATTCCTAGATGTACACTTGAGTCGACGAGAAGATGGTTCAATAAAACGGTCAGTCTACAGAAAGCCTACATGGATAGGATAATATGTGAATTTTCACTTTTTTTCTCATCCAATATAAGCGAGGTCTAGTAAAATGCCTTTTTAATAAGATCTCTTGCATGCGTACATCAAATACGATGGATGAAGACATCAAATTACACATATGGAAGATGGATATCCGTTGAAGTTTATAAAACCGTTGTAAAGGTCAGGTAGTACCGAAGCCAACGCTATACACGGTTCTTAAGAAAAGTTTCCACATCACCATACCAGTATAGTTTTAAGATGTAGACTAACACCAATTAGTAGGAAAATATATTACGCAGCCTAACTTATTATTGTGGAAAATCCAATAGAATGAATGAAAATTGACCAATCAGAAATGCATTTCACAGCACAACTAGGAAAATCAATTATGGACATTCATTTTAAGCCGTTTTAGCAAAAAAAAGACTTTAAAATATAATATGATGTAAGATGGTTAATTTTGTTACTGTTGTTTAAGTGTTAGGCGGAGGAAAAATTGCATTTCAAATATAAAACAGTACAGATGGTAAGTTAATCCATTCGCGAATGCGTAAAAAGTATGCTTAATAAATGCGGTTTACAAATAGTAATAACAACAATAATAATGGTAATAATAATGATAATAGTATTTCACGAATATGCAATTGAAAGCATTTATTAGCAAAGAAAAGAACTTGAATTCGATAAATATATCAAGGGTAATGAATAATTCTACCTCCCACGAAAGATAATGAACTATCACATGTGAATATTTTTAATGTATATTCACGTGATTTTCTATTTTCAACAAGAAATATACGTGTGAAATGTAATTGAAAAATGGACTCTTAGTGGAAACAAATAATCATTGTAACTTAGTCATTGAATGATAAGATATTAAAAATGGATGGAGGTGAGCTTGGTACCCACATCTTACCTTTCAGTCAAATGACTGAAGTAAAGAGATGGGGGCTATATAGATGGAAAGAAAAACCGATATTTATAAATTCTCATTGATTGAATTGAACGTTAAGAACACCATCACTCAGTAGGATGAAAGTACATCCAGTTGACGAATCGCAAAAAAGGCGAAACGCGTATCTTGGATTCAACTGTTAGCCAATATCAAAGTAGTATTTTAGTATTAATGCTTGTATTATACCGTCGTTGCTTCGACCGAATTGATCGGTCTCCATTGGCATATAGGCCTTTGTGTGGATGCTTCGATATTACCTGCTTTCTAATTATAGTAATAATGGATAGTGGCTAGGAGTGGAATCTAAGATGCGCACTTCGTCCTATTTTGGAATCGTCAGCTGGATATGCCCGTCTCCCAGTCAGTGATGTTGTTCTCACCGGGATTCGGACTCGGGACCGATCGCTTCAAACGCCAGAGCGTTATCCACTAGACCACTGAGCCACTTCTTGTGTAAGGCATATAGTTTTAGTGCAATTGCTTGTATTATACCGTCGTTGATTGGACCGAATTGATCGGTTTTTGCTGACATATGGGGTCCTGTGCGGTTGCTTCGGTAATACCTGTATTTTAATTACAGCGATGATGAATAGTGGTCCACTGGATAACGTTCTGGCGTTTGAAGCGATCGGTCCCGAGTTCGAGTCCCAGTGAAAACAACATCACTCACTGAGAGACAGTAACACCCAGCTGACGAGTCCCAAATAAGACGAAGTACGTATCCTGGATTCCACTCCTAGCCACTATGCATCATTACCATAATTAAAGTTGTACTTGTTGTAATGATCGGCACTTTTGCCAAAGTTAAGCAATTGCGGTTGTATAAGAGAAAATGATGAACACAAGTAGATAAAAGGTTGAAAACCACAAATTCTGTGAAACCTAATGACACCAAACATGTGGCCAAAGAAATTATGCCTGCACTACTTGGTAACAAATACTATACATTGAAAAGTTTAGCAAAACACGTATAAAAAGATTAGATAGTACAGAAAATATGCTCATTTCTAATCGATGACAGACTTGTGAAATCATCAACACCAACGTCACTCAATTCTCATAAACAGACTAAGATGGAGTAACAATCTACCACAATGCCCACGTTTTGCCACCAATTATAGTTTCCATTCATAGATAATTTAATGAGTGTTGGGCAATCAGTGATTTCCATGATTATCAGAAACATCATGCAGCAACCAATAGTTCATAACATGGATATCAGTGGAAATTTATGGCCAAAGGTATCTTCCTATAATAAGCCTTTTCTGTACATAAATTCATGAATTTTGCTAGACATGCACTAGACATCAATCATACCTAATGAGGCAAGAATGCATAGGACAGATGACGCTATGGTTTATTCACATTGAGATTGTGTGTGTGTTTGTGTACGAAAGTCTACTTTACGGCTTGCGTTCCTAATGCAAAAGTTTTTAAGTAAAGAAGTTAGGTGACACGTTTTAAACTCAATAAAGCGGTTTACTTGAGCTTACCCCCACCCTGCTAATAACGACTGTCCAATAAATAAAAGTAAAGAAGGTACAAAAAAACTTTAAAGACAATAAAAGCGATAACCAACCACAGATCAAATAATATTAACACTCTAAATGTCTACGATCATATACGAGATGTAAAATCTACGCAAACACAAACAGTAGTAAGTCAATTACTTTCAAGTGTGACCATGACTGACTCACAAAAGTATTTAGGTTAGTCAACAGATCATCTCAACAATCTAAAGGCCACAACAACACTACATGATGTATACCAAGCTAAAACATGTTAATACACTAGAAACTGAAAAAAAGACATAAATAGTTTCAGTGGGTCCATATACAAGTACACCGATACATCGTCATACTTTATTCATGCATTCAACTACACTACAATGAATATGCATTACCGCTCAGTATTACTGAGAACAGTCCTTCAAATATCCTAAAAATCCTATTTCCATTAAAGAAAAACTAATCATGACTGTTTTCCTCTGTCTTTATCTTTATTGTTGTTGCCGTATATCTTGATTTGGTAACATGAGGTGTGGCAACTTGAAATGGTACAAAGTATTGCCAAGGTTGCAATGTTGATACTGACTGACTTAACTCAGTGACAGACGTCAAAACTGAGAAAATAGATTTGACGTTGTGTCCAAACGAAGTTCAAACTGAATGATTTGAGAAAATATTCGGTCACGACTGCACTCGATGTAATATCAGGAAATAGGTTCAGATTTGATACCATTGAAATTATTCAGAAAGGAATGTATTATAGTAAAATTTCATCATCGAAATATAAGCTTGCCAAGTGGTTAGTGGAATTGTTGGATCCGATTAATAAACGATTCTGTAAGGGTAATTTAGGAGATAAATTTAGAGTAATCAAGTCCATTGATGGTATTGACATTCAGCAGAAAACTGTATTGGCTTAGCGTAAAATTCCTTCCTTCCTTTGATTAAAATAATTCGCATTTTATTTGGTTACACTTTTATGCATAATTTTGCAAATAACCGACTTCGCTGTACGACGTAAAAAAATAACTACAAAGTAAAATCTACATTCGGAGATGAATATTTCCGTTAGATCAATGGTGTTGACAAGGCAAGTCCCTTGGGCTCTCTTTAAGAATACAGATTTATGTCTCATATGAAAAACTTAACCGAGGAGTTAATTAAAATATGTCGATGATTTGTTAACTATATCTGATAATAATTCAAGTCACTCCAATTTCATTCTAAAACACATATCCTTGATATGTGTGGAAGAGAAAGATGACATGCTAATTACTCGACGGCAGGATTTATCTGTGAAACGATACATATGCAGGAGACTTAAATGAACAGAGGAATATCTGAATTATCATAAGTTAAGCCCGCTTCAGTTCAAGCGAGTGCTAGTCAGGTGGTTATTCAATAAAATTTGACGAATACACACAGACGGTACTTACTTTGAAGGACGACACAAGAATGTTGACAGAAATATTTTTTTAAACAACTATCCATCAAAACCTATTAGTCGGTACAGAGTCTTCTAAACACTTTAAGTGGGAATTTGAAAATGTTTGGGATGCGATTTTCACCACCCAAATGCAAATTTTTGCTCCAGGACTGGTCTTCAGCGGTACTGCGGTTAACAATAGAGAGTGAAGTGGTTGAGTGTGTTGACCACTTCACTTACCTGGGAAGTAGGATCAACTCTGGTGGGTTAGTTGCCGATGAGATTTCTGCACGAATACAAAAGACTCGATTAGCTTTTGCCAATTTGCGCCACCTATGGCGCCGCCGTGATATTCGTTTGTCTATTAAATGTCGCGTGTACTGCACAGCAGTCCACTCTCTCCTACTGTATGGCTGTGAAACATGGCCACTGAAAGTGGAGGATACAAAAAGGCTTCAGGTGTTTGATCACCGTTGCCTTCGTAATATAAGACGTATTCCGTGGTGTCACCATGTGAGTAATGCAGAAGTTAGGTGTAGAGTTTTGGGGAGAAGAGGTAAGTCAGTCGACGAGGTTGTGAACCTTCATCAACTGAGATGGTTGGGACACGTACTACGTATGCCTAGTCACCGATTGCCTTGTCACACAATGTTGGCTGAGGTGGGTCCAGGCTGGAAAAAGGCCCGAGGTGGCCACACTAAAACATGGCACCAATGTATGAAGTCTCTGACTGTTGGTTTAAGCCATGTAGGACGATACAGACTAGGTGGTTGGGGTCCATGGGACAAGAGGAACCAGTGGTTGGAGACCCTAGGTGATATGGCTCAGAACCGAAGTCAGTGGTGCAGATGTATACACACATTATCTTCATCTTAACAACGCTATACCGAATCTCACCATTTTGTCACTCCTCTTTCCTTTCTTCTCGTACTTTATATTTCTTTTGACTGCATTCACTTATCTTCATCCTTCGCCTCACTACCTTTTTACTTGATGTGCTGATATGAGGTGTGGCAACTCGGACCGTTACGCAGTAATGTCTGGTCCTATGTTGATAATGATGATGATGATGAGCCGGTACAAAGTGACTAGCGTACAGAGACCTATTTTCCACCTTATCTTCAAATAGATGTCTTCGTCAAGCTTGCATACAAAAGTGACTCATGATATAATCATGGAGCAAAGATTTAATGCTACTATCTCAATGGCATACTATACAGATAGGATCGGGTTAATAGAAATCCAGACCTCCATATTCTTCTAAACTCTTATGTGTAAACAGTTTTACATCGAACATTCTAAATATACGTGTGGCAACATATACATAGGGAGGGCTTTTAACCATGCCGGTCAAGACCTCAGAGAATAATTCAAAGTGGGTTTGTAGAAAACCGACAAACGCTGGTAATAGGGCAAGCCCTTGAATTGCGAAACATCATTGAAACAGGTCACATGATTGACGAATCACCATACCTGAGATCAATTAAACCTTTCTTAGTGAATTTACCTCTGAAACATGGATCAACGTACCATTGTTTTCGCTCTATTGATCTATACTGTTATTTCAGCATTCAATTAAGCCCTCTTACTCCACTACTTTTCATATTTTCACCACCTTTCCCTTTATAAGATTTGACATAAATGAAGTGGGCGCTGCTGATCAGAATGGATATAAGTAGTACATGTTGAAACGGCGGCAGGAAGCATACGCGATTATTAGTTAATGGGTTAGGATTCTGCTCAGAGAAACGCAAAAGCCAACGCAGTCATATTAAGAGCGAATCAAGAGGGAAGCAGAAGAGGAAATAAAGAACATTGCGCAAAGGACTGTTTTAGTAGAAAGTGCAAAATATTTCATCACTACCGTACAAGATGTCAATAATAAAACCTTTCTCCTTGCGTCTCAGTCTTTTCATTTCCTACATGAGTACCTATTGACAAGTGTATGACTAGATTGGTGGAAATGTGTTGCGAAATCGCATTGCATAATTTAGGTAAATAATGTCTCTTCATTGTTTTGTCAATGCTTGACCTAGATTCAAACTACCTTTACAAACTAACGTAATCAAAATAACTGTGATGAGAATTATAACCAAATATACATAAATGTGTGATTCACACGCTTATGACACCAATATCACTACTATATATCCTTGTTATCTTTTTTTCAGCTAAATGACATTGCACAATTATCTATGCGGAAGGATTATTGAGCTATCCATACACAAGTTCTGATATAATCACTTTGATAAAGCTACCACGTTTAGATGACAAGTGATTTTACAACAGTTTTCAGTAACTGTACAATTGTATTAATAGTAATAACAAACAAGTGAGTCATTCATTCGTTATTGGCTAATAGGTCAACACATTAGGTCATATAAATTGAATGTTCTAGGTGGAAATAGTGAATAGTCTTCAAAGTTGGACAAAGATTGCGAAATCATAAGGTGTATGAGAAAACAAAGCAGTCGATCACTACTCATAACCAATAACTGGAGTAAAGTATTATGTAAATTTTAATGGAAGACTCGAATTAACAAGTTGTTGATATACTTGTAATTCTCCGTTGTTACACTAGATCGAGTTGTTCGATCTCTGTTAGCATATGGGTTCCTATGCGGATGCCTCAACATTGCCTGAATATTTACTGTTATCAATGACTTGGTTGAGGGTAGCAGTGGAATCTAGGACGCGCTTTTCGTCCTTTTTGTGAGCTGTCAGCTGGATGTACCTGCACCCTAGTGAGTGGTGGCTACGAGGTTGGTGCAACACCCGTGGAAACAACATCACGCACTGAGGTGCATGTGAACGCAGCTGACAAGTCCCAAACAGGACGAAACCCGCATCCTGGATTCCATTGTTAGCTACAACCAAGTCACTGATAATAACAATTAGTCAGCAAGAGTAAGATGAATATTGAAGAAATAAAGGAACTTAAGGGAAGATAATCCACACGACAAAATAAGAGTGGATGTACCTCTTCTATACGTACGATTCAGGCTTTAGTTATCGAATTGCCAATGCATCTGCCATACATAAGTGATGAATCCACACCACTTTTGAGCCGTTTGTAATTACTATAAATGTGAATGTACAGTTAATAAAAATATTTTGCCGAAAAAAGCTTTCTTCGCTGAATTGTCTTGTCCCTTATTTAAATGTCTCAAAAAGTCTGCTTTACACATTTTATAACGTTGTATCTATGAGATAGGACATAGATTGTCGAATTAGTCAAAGAAATGGTGTAGGGAATTTGAGCTCACATCTTCCGGAGTGCAAAAAATTTAGTATAACAAATGTTTGTTTTGATAAGTAATTGTTCATTTGATGTCAAATTGTCCAGAGATTATACTGAAAACCACTATTCGACAACATCAAACATTGAGATGGGACCACCAATACATAAAGTCGAGTAAGTTATAGGTAACCAGAAACGAGGAAAAACAACGCGGCCAGGGACCAGTTCCAAAGGCGTTTAAGGATGACAGTAAGAGATTATTGGTTAAAGTAACTGAAGTGTTAACTGATGTGTGGGAGTCAGAATGATCCCCTCTATCTGGTCTCAATCACTGATTGTCCCAGTCTTCAAGAAAGGTGAAAAGTCCTTCCGTGATAACCACAGGGGACTAAGCCTAATGAACATAGCGTCCAAGATTCTAGGTTCTATAATCACTAGATATTTGAGTGGAATTCGAGAACAGTGTACCACAAAAAATCAGGTAGGCTTCAGACCTGGTCACGGGTGTATCAGCTAATTACTTACACACTGTCAGGTTCTGGAACACAGGATTACGTACGGACAGCCCGCACTGGCTATATTTCCCGAAACTGAAGGTGGCATTCGACTCCGTCGATCAAGAGGTCACATGGCAGCGTCTCTCACTGAAAGAGATATTCAATATGTAAATCATTCTGTTGATAACTCTGTACTCGAACACCAAGAGGCACGTTAGGACCTATGGTGAATTTTCAGGTGAGTTCTGTACTTCAAGCGGCATCCGTCAAGGATATCCACACTCCCTCCCATCACCTTACATCACAAGGACTGGTCTCGTCAAGAGTAAATCCCTGGTAGATCCCACAGTACGCAGTTGTTGATATGTGAAGATGCTGACAACGTATAGAAACTTCAGCACACCTCGGGTGACAATTTGAAAATGTTAGAATGCGTTTATGACTACTCAAGTGTAACCTGTTGCTCCAGGACTGGTTTTCAGTGGTGCCCTGTCTAACAGTAACGACTGAATTGATCTAACGCGATGAACACTTCACGTGTGTGAGAAGTCCTGGTCGGTCAGCGACCAACGAAATCTTTGCGTTGATACAAAAGGCTTGATTCTCTTTCGTCAACTTACGCCATTTATGACACCGCCGTGATATTCAACTGTCTATTTAGGGTCAGGTGTACTGCGCTGCACTTTCGCTCCGCTCTACTACATGGTCGTGAAACATAGCTATTATAGCAAATATCGTGTGTCATCATGTTAGTAATGCAGAAGTGAGTTTCCTGGAGGAGGGGAAAGACAGTTGATCAGGTTAAAAAGCTTCATTGGCTCAGGAAGACAGGAAATACATTATGCATGCTTAGTCAGCGTCTCTGTCGTTGCGAAATTTTGGCTGAAGTAGGTTCAAGATGGAAAAAGGTTAGGAGTGGTTAGACTAAAATGAATCACTGCATGAAGTCTTTGGTTGTTAGTCTGAGCTATGTGAGGCAATTTACACTTCGTGCCTATGGTCCACGTGACAACAGTAACAAGTGGTTGAAGACTCTAGAATCAATGTCAGTGGCACAGATGATCCACACTTTGTCCTTATTTTAATCATCATGCTGAACTCAGTACTTTCTTACTCTCTCCTCTCTTTTACTGCTTTTGGTCAACTCTTTACTTCATCATCTGATTGCTTCGTTGCTTGAAGTAGCTGATATGAGGTGTGGCAAGTTGGACCGCTATGCAGTAATGCCCGGTCCTATATTGATGATGATGATGATGACTATTCGACCGATCAACAGAATAATCACATCACTGTAAACACTAAGTAGTCACGCATGAATGCATAGTGAAGGCGAAACTAAGCTTAGAATGCAAGTCATTCATGAATTATGCCAGATCGAGCGAGAACACATTTCACAACCCAATTACAGAAATTTTTCCTATTCTTGCCTGCTATAATACACAGTGATCAATCACTACAATAACACACTAAAAACAACAAAAACAGCAGAAAACAGAAATTCCAACATACAAACAATAATGACCACAAGAAAAATCATCAACTGATCAATGAACGACTTAGGAATGCAAAACTTGCTGATCGATTGGTTGGTAAGATACAGATCAAGTAGAATATTTTTTCAGTTACTCTATTTCTGTCAATAAACAGGCAGACAATATGTCGACTAAATACAAAAAAGAAAAACCTCTTGAACAGGATAGCAGGCAACAGAAAACAATTAAAGTAAGATATTAATCTAACCTTGGTAAAAAGGGAGCAGAGAGATCAGCATGTCGAAACACCAGAGTCGGTTACATTTATCACCATGTTGGCATAACACTACAATCAGTTGACAGGATACCATTGAAACAAAGCTGGTCCGTTTTATCAAGCTCCCATTGTTGGGGCGACATTAAAGGCTACCCTAGTAATGATCAAAATAACCAATTAGATTTCTTCATTCCGACTGGGAAGTTAGATTTTCATAAAATAGAGTAGTCTGATTGGTTATTTCGGTTGTTGCCATGGTGGCCTTTAAAGTCACTCTATTGTTATTTTTGCTCTTCTCAAAATCTAACACATTTTTTCGAGACTTCGATTCAAGTTCTGCAGTCATCTGATTGTAGAACAGGATCATGTGAGCAGATCAGCAACACAATACTAGACAATGTTAATACGCCGTTCCTCAGTGTTGATTTAAACCTATTGATCAGTGGAGATGTAACTTGATGTTCCTTCTTCGGATCTTAATTTTCTTTTTATATAGCATCAGATTAATTGTTCGCTAGTTGAACTGAATGCTCTCACGCTGACAAATTATTTAACATCTCTGACTGTCAACGTTGAAGTGAAGTTGGCAACTTGAATTAGGTACGTCCACCACTACTACTAGTCAATTACCAACTACGCTGCTAGGAAATACACTCCGATGTGAACGTATACGAAGTAGTAGTAGTTTAAACTCACCTCATTATAAAAGTGACCAATAAAATTTATCGTTTCACATCAGCTAGCGATTACCAACATACTTTGATGACTGATACTAATTTCCCGAATTGATAATCCCCTTAAAACAGAACAAAGTCACGAGCCAAGTTGTTGTCTACTAAGAGAAAGCACTCAAGGAGTAGAACATTTGACGTTAAGTGTAATTTCCGTTTGTTGCCGAGACCACTATAATATCATACTATTTTGAAACCGGAAAAACCTCCCTACCATTCGAAGTGTTGAGAAAAAAATCACATTGTGTCATGTAATGTGTGATAACCACCCAATAAATGAAACTTACAATGTCTAGGATCTTAAAACTAATATTTGATGAAATGACACCCTAGATTAGTGATTTTTGACTTCTTTTCCAAGCTTGCGTTATTCAGTATCAACTTCAGTAGAGCATTTCGAAACAAATCATACAACTATATTTCTCCTTCTCCACCTATAGACGTGGTTCAGTGACGAAGTCAACCAATTCTAAACAAGTAGATGAATAATACATTGATTGTTTGTTAGAGAGTAGCCAATTTCATGTTGCTTAGTCCTCTAGATGCTAAACTAAGTATATCGTTCATTTCGAAATATGGTAGAAACGATGAAAGAGTGAAAATTACAGCTAGGTGTTTTGTTTTAAGGAGATGGCCAAGTAGATGAATCATACTGCTGATCTTTCCCCGCTATATGTGCAGCTAATGAGCTGCTGAGACTACATCTAACATATATCTTTCTTCGTTATTACTAATCTCTTTTGTATAGAATAAAATTGAAGCAATATATTCAGTACTGCAGGCAGTTGGTGTCCGTCCGAATAACACTCCAACTTCAGTATTCCTTAAGAAAGTCGAAGATGACTGGAAATTCCTATGAAAGTGGAGGATAGATATTATACGTGAATATTCAAAATATCATGATTTCGTATGATCCTAAACAGCTTATATTCTGTTAAATGGTAAACGTAACCATAGACACTTGTTCTCCTCATACATTAATTCTTTTTAAAGTTTTCAAACTAGTAAATCCTAGTTATGGTGTACATAAACTGTTGCATTCTGATCAATAGGAACAATCCTTTGAGATTTATACAAATATAATCAATATTCAATGTCAATTTTTTATGCAGTGCCCAAATTTGTGATATGATTCGGCCAAGTTATGACTACAGTTCAAATAAACCGTTTGAACAGTGCATACAGAGAACAATATTGATAAAGACATTATATTGATATTGATGACTAGCAGAGAAATCCAAGATGTGCGTTTCATCCTGTATAGGACTCGTCAGCTGAATGTACCTGCACCTCAGTGAGTGAGGTTGTTCCCACTGAGGCTCAAACCCAGTACTCTTCGCTTCAAACGCTAGAGCGTTATCCACTAAGCCACGGAGTCACGATAGTCACTTAAATCGACATTTAGATAGTCTTATCTTCAAGTGCAGTTGTTGCACAACATCTTTGCGCATTATTCCAATTCCTATCAAATAAATGAAGCATGTTGGAAAGGAACAGTTCCTCTTCATAGATTCATATGCTTCAAAGCTAAGTAAATTAACCGTAAACATTCAAACGGAAAAACAATATATCGCACACTCATCAAAATTACTTCAAGATATATCATAATCATCCATGTGTCAACATAGGACTAGGCATTACTGCCTAATAGTTCATATTGCCACACTTCGTATCAGCACATTAAGCAATAAGATGAAAGATAGAGAAATAAAGTAGGTCAAAGGCAGTAAAAGAGATGAAGAACGAGTAAGAAAATACTGAGTTCAGTGTGATGATTAGGAAGATGATAAAGTATGTATATATCTGCATTACTGACATCGACCCTAAGTCATATCACCTAGAGTCTCCAACCACATGGACCTCAACCAGTTAGTCTGTATTTTCCAACACAGTAAACCAACAGTCAAAGAATTCATGCACTGTCCACCTCGAGACCTTTTACACCCTGAACCTACTTCAGTTAACATTGCGTGATGAGACAGATGGTGACTAGGCATCAAAGTCAGCTTGATGCGGTTTTTAACTTGAAGATAAATAAGAAAAATAAAACACGACCATTTAGCTGTACTATACAATCAGTTGGTTACTCATAATTCAAAAGCGATGACATTAAACTATCTGATCAGCATGTTTCTATCGGAGAGATAAAGAGGTATCATACAAAATTGCACGTTGCACGTGTTAGTTACAGTCTAATGAACAAAAATCTGCACTTAGTCAACCCTGAGTTGATTAAAAAACTCCTTGCACAAGACAAGAGTAGGTACACATGATAATTGAACAGAAATAAAACAATCTAGTCTCAGCTTTAATTTATATGTGAGTCATAATGATACTCGTAATTTTCAGTTGTTATACAGCGCCGAATTGCTCAACCTCTGTTGGCACATGGGCTCCTATGCGGATACCTCGATACTGCTGAATGTTCATGATGTTATATTCATTTAGGTAGCTAGCAGAGGAATCCAGGACGCGCGTTTCGTCCTACATCCCAGTGAGTGACGTTGTTCCCACTAAGACTCGTACCCAGTAACCATCGTTCCCAACGCCAAAGAGTTGTCCACTAAGCCGCTGGGGCCTAGTAGCCTAGCACGACAGGTTAGTGACGAAGATCAATGTAACAACTTGTATAAGAATGTTTTCATTTAATACAATGAAATGCATTGGTTGGTCACTGCATAGTAACCACCGATTAATCAGTGCATCTAATCCAGTTATACAGGAGGTCAATCACGGCTCGAATAGCCCAATGGTAATATAGCAGATTGCAACACTAGGTTATATGGCTTCCAAACTCAGACAGAACATCAGTGCTTGTGAGGATGAGTATAAGCCTTGCTTAAAAGTGCCAACAGGCACGAAAACTAAACCCAGAACTAACTGCCAACTGCCTGCAACCAATTATCATCCAACAATCCAATGGGCATACACCATACTTACTTAGATTAAGTGGTATTAAAAATTACAATCCAAATAAAACAAAAAGCAATTAATTCAACAGTAATAAGAGAAAATTGGCCAATAAATTATGCTAAGTAGATAGGTATGCAAGAATTGATTTTTGTTAATAACCGAAATGAAAGACAAGTAGGCAGTTCAACACATTTGCTTGAATTACAGACAATATATACATACTTGAACTAAGAAGTCTTTATTAGGTAAATATTTTTATCAAAAATTCAGTAGGAAACAGGAAATCATTCTAGAAAAGGGTGGAAATTTTCTGTAGTGACTAGATAGATAGACAAGCCTATGATATGCTCCAGGAGTATATCAATTCAAGTTAAAATGAGTGTAAAACAGAGCAAAATGACGTCCACTCTTCAGCGATAGCTGATTGTGACACCAGGTCAACTTCAAACTAATATATCTAAGTAATCTAACTATTAGTTCTTTATTTCTCATTAAAAAAATTAATAGTTGTCCATACTGGTTCAAAGAGCCTAAAACCACTTTCACTAGAGTCAAGTACTCATATAGAACTGCTATTCTAACCCAGGTAATCTGATCCTTCAACTGAATCAGATTCTAGGAATAAGCATTTTAGACCAGTAATTTCATACAATGATAGGATCTCTGAAGAGGAACTTTGAGTTAGCGGAGTTTATTTTCTTATTCCGTTAAACTACATAGATCATTCAAAGTTATCAGCCATATGATCAGCACAAACTTCAGAATTACAATGAAAACTCCAAGATTTAACCATCCAGCTCAGAGAACATAACACTATCAAAAACAAACGATGCTTTACTGATTGATATATTCAAAACAGGTATGCTAAGTCTTCTAACCAAATCTTGCTGTTGAAAATCAAAAAATCAAGTCATTGAGCTGTAATTCGAAGGAATACTGAAGAAGTTTGACCAATAAACATAAATAAATTGGACGTAAAGCATCTTAAAGTCATAACAATTTCTTTAACTATGTGTATAAATAGAGGTGAACAGCCTATGCCAATCACCAAGGATCTAAACCATAGTTGTATACTAAGCTTATTTGACAACTAAGTCAAACAAAAATGGATCCACTTCATAAAAATCACTCTTTGATGTCTCTTAAGGCTTCAATAGTTGTACTAACTGTTATCTTCAAGTTGCTTCTTCTCTCATACAACTGTGTCTACTTTGAAATCACTCTTAGTCTATCCACCTGTTCGTTGTATACTACTGCGGAGCGTGGCAACTTGAACCGCCGCACTTATATGCAAGGTTCTACGTTGATCCTGTCTGTCTCAATCACTGGACAATTACAAGACAATTTTATGGAAAATGAGACACTCACCTTACTTTTCACTGGATATAGCACCTCTGAAAAGTAATCCATAGGTGATAACTCACAATACCGTTACTGCTCATTTTGTAGACGTTTAGGTCCATGAACCCTGAGCCACCATAAAACTCACTGAATTATAACTACTACTATTCCAATGGCGGAGGCATCCGCTGCTATTACAATCCGTAACTGTGGATCAGGATGTGGATGAAGAGATCAAAACTCAGAACAGAACTTAATCGAAAAGACGACATTTCACATCCCTTCGACCAAAAAATTATGTTTCCTATTAGACCATTAAGTGACGACAAATAGCATGCAATAATTGTGAAAATACAGAAGTATGCCAAATAAGACCTAAGAATGAAAGAAGTATATGTAGCCATAATATTTTATAGATCAGCGTAATAAATAACAAAACATAGCTAAAAATGGATCCAGGGTAATTTAATGCGCGACGGAATAGCCAAACTTTATCTGAAGGTAAGGGAGAAGAATTATCTTACATACGCTGTGACACGAAGTGCTTTCAATACTGAAGGTTCTTCTACAGAATGATCAACAACTAGGATTTCATTAGGCCAAGTGCTAAAATTATCAGAACTACTTATTGAATTGGCATCTAATATTTAAGAATTGTTACGGGGTATCATTGCCAAAAGGAAGATTATTTTAATGGAAAAAGTTAAAAACTACCGCCCAAACAGTAAGACTGTACAAAACAGACACAGAGTTTTCTGTTTCCCCTATTTCAATAAGCATCAAGAGGGAGCAAAATACAATTGATCGGTCTATATGCAGGATTTCAAAGAACCTGTGAAAAAAAGTCAGCAAGTTGTCTGACCACATGAATTTGCGAAACAACTCGGCCAACGGACTATATCAGGCTTATATTATATTACAGATTTGTCGACAATTTGTCTCCTTATTCAACTCTTTCCCAGCCATTTCAAGATCTTTTGATGAGCAGTTAAATAGGTGAGCACGGATATCGACAGCCCTGTAGGAGTGAACGTTGTAGATTATGCAGATTAGAGACTAAATAACCAGTGAATGATATTTTCTAGAATCTTTCTTGTTTTCTCTTTATGACTCAAATGTAAGAAATTAGTGGTTCTTATGCAATACTATCTTTGTAAAATGATAATTAGTGTTGATTAAATCTCGATGGTTAATGAACTACTAGGGTAATGTATACACAGAACCTTTAAACTTTTTACTTTGAGTTCATGCATATGATTTTTTCACAGTGTTTGTACAGTTCAGCCGAATCAAGATTTTGCATCAGTAGACAGATCTTCTTAGAGCCAAAGCAATGTATCAA
This sequence comes from Heterobilharzia americana, assembly GCA_944470555.2. Classification (NCBI taxonomy): domain Eukaryota; kingdom Metazoa; phylum Platyhelminthes; class Trematoda; order Strigeidida; family Schistosomatidae; genus Heterobilharzia; species Heterobilharzia americana. The sequence goes on from OX104128.1 coordinate 50,391,314, forward strand.
ATGTAACATTTCTTTCTACGGCACGTACTAACAGCATGATGTTGTTACTCATAGTACCAATTATAAAGGGATCCTAACAGTAGATAACTAAATATGAATACCACAAAAAGAAATTAATCATCTTCAAATGCTGTTCCATCAATGTCTTACGCCCTACAGCAAACATCAACTAGCTCTAACATTGTTTTTCTTTCAACCACTTTTTTATAGCACCGTCATCACGATCTAAAAGGAACATAACAAGCCCAACAAAGACCAACGATATCATTTAGAGCTTTCCAATGAAATCAGAAGGAAAGAAGAAATACACACCTTCACTAGAGATCTCTTTACTGTCTTTTAAAAGATGAAGATCTGTAAAAACAAACACACCTGAATATATGCATAACTTTTGACCTTGTCCAATAATAAATAGGTAATAATCAAGACAGAAAAATGATAAGATTTAAATCAAAATCTACTCACACCAACCTTGTACAGATTCGTGCAGTAGCCAATAAGAGCCACACCTATTCTATGAGACTTAATAATGCTACCTAACCAACTGTCCAACCACCGGTCTAACCCGTCACTCACTGCTTGAAACTCAACTTCCTAAACCAATGGGCCACAATTCCACAAAAATGATGACAAACCAAAGCATGAAGCAAAAACAAAAACGTGCAGAAAGGTAAAAATTCCAACTTCAAAACTAGTGTGTAATGCATTCAACGATAAATCTGCTAAACTTCAAACAACAATACACACTGTAAGCACCAAAAGTCATCATATCAAAAGTTGTTGATTTTTTTTTTTTCACTTAAATCCCTAATGATCATTTATTATGCTGAAATCTAAATTTAAGTCAAAGTAACAAGATTGAAGTGAATCAAATGAATGATACAAAAAAACGTGAGGTAGGGAACACTAATCCATTTATGAACGACTTTTAAAGGCCACCCTAGCAACGACCAAAATAACCAATTAGATTTCTTCTTCATTTTGACTGGAAAGATACATATTCATACAATAGAGAAATCTAATTGGTTATTTCGCACTTAACACAAAGAACAAGATCCAGATTTTCAACACCAGTTCAGTCAAGTCACTGCTGCTATATGGTTCAGAAACTGTGTGTCACACTCGATACTGAAGATGGAGATCAGATAGCCAGAAAGAATAAGAATAAGCAGCAAGGAACTATGGCTTGGCAACCAACCAACCAAGAAACTATCGCTCAACAAACATGCGGCAGAAGAAAGTGGAGATGGATTGGGCATACACTGAGAAGGCCGACTGGGGACATCACACGCCAGGCACTCAAGTGGAATCCAAAGAGGAAACGACGAGTTGGGTGTCCAAGTGTGACATAGAGGAGATGCTTTGAGGAAGAAATGAAAGCTTGTGGACAGTAGCGGAGCGAGGTTCAAAAGACTGCAGAGAACAGAGTGCAATGGATGCGTGCTACTGAAGCCCTATGTTCCACTAGGAACCCAAAGGAAAAAATAATAATAATTGGTTATTTCAGTTGTTGCTAGGGTGGCCGTTAAAGTCACCTGTATTTATACATCTTTATAGTGAAAATTAATTCATTTTGTACACTATTGCTGTAGGCAAGAGAGCAAATGTACAAAGTTAATTTCCTTATTTTTTTTTTCAAAAAATGATCATATGATAATATGAAAATTGGAAGAAAATAGTAAATTACTAAGCTCTCGAGAGATGCATATTTGATTGATTAGTCAAATTCTAGATCAAGCAGTTTTTAAACACTCTTGATAAATTATAGTATTAAAAATGTTTATTTTCATCATTTAATAATCATTCATCTCTTGTAGACTCTTATTGAAGAGTGCCTGTGAAAAAAAGAAATTAAGTTTAACAAATACTTGAGAAAAACTAAACAGATTGTTTATATTTCATTGGCCATAATGGTAAGCAAGTAGAGTGTATGATTTCTCTGAAATCAGAAACAGAGAGGAGAGGAACACACACCTCATGTGACTAACTTGTGCTATTGACAACAAACTATTCTCACAGTTATTATACTAGCACCTTTACTGAAAATAGATGATACTAGGATACGATTTGCCTGACAATCTGTGGCTAAATAACACAATATGAGCGATCAAATGGCTTCTTTAGAGCGAAGAATAAACAAATAACCTAACCACAACCCGGCTAGGGATAGAAGTCAGGACCTTCAGCTTTCATGGTGAACGCGTTAACCAACTAGTCACTGGATCGCAGGTCAGTGGTACATAGTTTCCAACTTCCATCTGTTCACGATATAGCGTTGCTATCATCCAAAGTCATCTGATGACATCCGCTTCCCTTCCAGCTGGTTGATCCCACAAGTCACGACTTCTCATTAGAACTTCATCATATCCATCTGGAAGCGTATCATTGATGAGCCCTATACAGTAGTGCTTTTTTGTTGAGATGAATGGGGATTCCAATTTTGAGGTAGTGTTTATCACGGACTGACATCAGTTGGGTAACCATTGAAAACCAGGAAGCACTGGATAGCTGTTTCATTCTAGTACGAGACCCCTCAGCAGTGATAGTCACACTCTATCGTGAATTGATAGAAGTTGGAAAATGTGAACCACTGAGGACCGACCCAGTGGCTGAATGGTTAGGGTGTTTGTCGTGAAACCTGGAAGTCCTGAGTTCGATCCCTAGCCGGATTGTGAGTGCGTACTGCTGGGGAGTGCCATGCTGGGATGAAACAGCTGTCCATTGCTCCCAGATTTCCAATGTCAGCCCATGACGAATGCTACCTCTAAATTAAAAATCACCATTCATCTCAAAAATGAATCAAATAACCATAAAAGCAGTTGAGTGACCATCCGATTGAAAGAAGGTAAAAGGTTGGCTAAAACCAAATTTCATACGTCTCAAAATAAAACGAGAGTACAGATAATTAAGGTATGTAATTCTCGCAGCGGAAATTCGGAAAGTATACACCTGAGTGCGTTGCGAATTCCATTCCTTTTCAATTGGCTCTTAATATTTGTGTGAAATCAGGATAAGGAGTCAACTGAAGTAAAACATCGCGCTTAATCTAGCCTTTTATAACTCACTTATGAACAATCTCAGTATTTCGACAAGACAATAAGAAAACATAAATTGTCTGGAACGATATCCGAATTATTTGTCAAACCGAGCGTTAGTTTATTCAATAGAATTCAACGAATATGCACAGAAGATACTTCGCAAGACGAGAGAAAACTATCGACCAGAATTTACTAGCCAACACGAAATAACCAGGACGCCAAAACCTGCTCTTCACTTTGTCCTGAAGAAAGATGTCTTCACCAGTCTTCCATACAAAGGTGACTCTCATGGAACAATCCTTAAACTGCTGTTAGAAGAACTTACTATGCAGCTAGAATCCGACTAATGGAAAAAACCAAGTCTGTATATTCTCCCAGACCGTAACAGCATGTGAACGACAATATCACAACCCAATGCATCTGTCAATTCAAATGTAGATGTGGTGACACATACATAGAGAGGACTCATAGATCCATTCAAATGAAGGTCTCAGAGCATATTCCAAAGTGGCGAACTGAATCACCTGAACCCATAAACGTTGGTAACAGAAGTCCAAGTTCTTCAATCGCAAAACATTGAGATAGGTCAGAAGATGAACGTTGCTACTTCCTTTGGATCTATTTACAAAACGTGTTGGGGACGGATCCTTAAGTTTGTTGAGGGCTTAGCTATTAGGAAGTTTAAACAACCTTTGAGTGCTCAAAAACAATTTGTTATCACATTAAATCTCTATTGGTGAATTCAACTCTGAAACCAAGTTCGATGTGCTGTTATTTCTGCTCTATTAATTTCCATTGTTATTTAACCTTTATTATTATTAGTTTAGCCTTCCTACTTGACCTCTTTTTATGTTGCTATCCCTTCTCTTGATGATCAGATTGTTTGAAAAGGGGTGGGCAAATGCATTACATGGTTTAAACAAATTATATCTTAATGTTTTAGTCGAAGTTTATGAAGGAAATTAATTGTTTTGGTGGCAATTACTTTAAATAATAAATCTTAATGTTCTAGTAAACCTGGCTTTTGAGAGGCGGTTCCATTTTTCTACTACAGACCAAACAGACAAACAAATCGGAATAATATACAACCTGACAGAACATTGGATCAGTTGAAATGCATGCAACTTTCAACATCACAAGAAGATGAAGACGGTAAAAAGGACTGAACAAAGCCAGACTGAAAACAGGATGATAAAATAAAATAAATAGATGTATAAAAAACAGGAAATAACTTTTTGGGGAAGTCATTCCAAGTCACATCATCCAGTGTATGCATCAGCTAATTCCTACAAATAAATCCACATAAGCCATCAAAAGTAGCAATTCCCAACAAGTTTTAAAAACCAATAGTAACTTGCTGGACGGTTATATGATATTATGAATTACTATTCAACACAGAATGACATCAACTGGAGAGTCACTGAAAACCCGGGAGCAATGGACAGCTGTTTCATCCCAGCATGGCACTCCCCAGCAGTACGCACTCACAATCCGGCTAGGGATCGAACTCAGGACTTCCAGGTTTCACGACAAACACCCTAACCATTCAGCCACTGGGTCGGTCCTCAGTGGTTCACATTTTCCAACTTCTATCAATTCACGATAGAGTGTGACTATCACTGCTGAGGGGTCTCGTACTAGAATGAAACAGCTATCCAGTGCTTCCTGGTTTTCAATGGTTACCCAACTGATGTCAGTCCGTGATAAACACTACCTCAAAATTGGAATCCCCATTCATCTCAACAAAAAAGCACTACTGTATAGGGCTCATCAATGATACGCTTCCAGATGGATATCACGAAGTTCTAATGAGAAGTCGTGACCTGTGAAGTCAACCAGCTGGAAGGGAAGCGGATGTCATCAGATGACTTTGGATGATAGCAACGCTATGTCGTGAACTGACAGAGGTTATATGATATGTTATCGTTTGTAAACCAAGAGTCATCCATCACTAAATTGTGCTAATCTTCAATTGAATAAAGTCAAACATTTTAAAAATACACTCAATAATCAGTTGAGAAATATGTTAGTTTTAGAAAATTGAAATTAGTATTAATAATGATAATAAACAAACAGATAAAATCAATGTGGAGTCTCACACGGAAGTGAATCTGTTCACATTGTCACAATTTAAAACCGCATTCACAGAAATAAGTGAGTAAGGAAAATAGGGATATCAAAGCAGACAAAGCCATATGGGAGAAGAAGGAACTTGAAAATCAAGACAAGAGAAATGTCCTGACTTTAGAAAACCATTATTGCATATCTGCACCACTATAATCGATTTGCAACCATGTCTCCAAAAGTCGCCAATCATTGATTTCTACTGTCTCACGGACTCTCTAATCAGGCAGTTCACACCTATATACACGGCCCAGACCAACAGAGTTTAACACTTCATCTGGCCACCCTTAGCTTCCTTCAAACTCAATTATATTTTGGCTAACATTGCACGTTCAACGCAGACAGTGGCTCGGCATGCGCAACACATATCCAAGCCATCTCAATCACTGAAGATCCACAACCCCATAGACTAACTTACCTCCCTTACCTAGTGCCCCACACCTAACCTCAATATCATAGGCGAGAAAAACTACGAAGATACATATGGTCAGAAACCTGAAATCTCTTTTTATCATCTTTTCCTTAGCATAGCATACTTGCCATTCGAAACCTATTCGGATATCTCACCGGAGCTAGAGACTACGCGAGTTAGAGGATGCCATCCATGCCCCTTTTAATAATAATAATAACTCAACCATGTATATATATGTCTCTGCACTATGTTATGAGACACATTCATTTTTTGAGGGGCTTACGATATCACTCGGTTGCCAACTCCGAAGTAGGTAGAGTATGAGTTAGACCAAGGGATCCACTACTTGAAAGTCAAACGCTTAAAACAATTAGCCACAACTCTGCAAAATGACATTTATGCAGGGGAAAAAAGGAAAAAAATACTAACTCTGACTTACCACTGAATTGGATACAACAATGAGACAGCAGTCATGACACAAGCTGTCAACTTTGTCAAACGTCTTGAGCAAAACAGTAAACTTCGCTCCAATAGTAAACTATAAAAAGAAATGATTGGTTATTTTGAAGGTATGAAAATGATTACAGAAAGTACGAAAACTAACTTAGATATAAGCATCGAAACACTGAAGAAGGGATTACCCAATAATTTTAGTCTACAGGACAACAATTAAACAACTACTATACAATATTTGGAGTACCAACGGCACTGTCAATAACTTTATCAAGTGGCACAAAGGAGAACTATTACAATGGAAAGAATGAAGTATTTGTGAATTTAAGTATTATCACTGTTTGACTATTAGTTATGATGAGCATTTCATAATTATATCATCTTCGCCATAACTTTTGTGCATAAGCCATAGCAAGAAAAGAAACAAAACTAAGCCAGTTGGCCGATACTTTTTCTTCTGACACTCGTCTCGTTGAAGACAGTAGACAATCGCCAAAAGAGAGACAGTTTCATAGTTATCAGCAAATACTTATTCACCAAGGAAGAGACAGTATACACCACAATAACCGAATAGTAGACAGATTAATGTGGAACCTCACACAGAAGTGTATCTGTTTAATTTGCCACAATTCACTCAAGAGAATGCAAGGAAGTGCACAGAGAAAAATTTTTATCGAAGCAGACAAAGGTGAAAGGGAGGAGAAGGAATTTAAAAATGGTCAGTTTAAATTTTCAAACTTTAGAAAACATCAATGAATAAATCCGTACCACTGTAACAGATTTGCAGCCGAATCATCAGCAGTCACCAATTACTAATTCTTTATCGTCTGCACCACTCTACACGGCTCAGATCAACAGTAAGAGACTTCATCAACTGGTCAAAAGTCTTAGTTTGGTTACCCTGAACCCTCTTCCAACTTAACCCAACTTCCTCTAGAACTAAACATCGAGGTGGGCAGTGGCCCAGCATGCGCAACACATTTCCAAGCCATCTCAGTCATTGAAGTTCCACAACTCCACCGACTCACTTGTTTCCCTTACCTAATACCATACGCCTAACCTCAACATCGCTCAGGCGATGGTTCTATCGTACACGAACAAAGCTACGAAGATATATGTAGTCAGGAACATGAGATTAATTTATATCACCTTTTCTTCAGCGGTCAGGTCTTAGCCGTATAATAGGGTACAGCGAACTACAGCGCGTTATACTAGTCACTCAATAGGTATTCGAATATCTCACCGGAGATAGAGATGATATGAGATGGTCACCTGTCAATCTTTTTTATCATCAATCAGCTTGGTTTGGGAAGTAGTCAACAGTCAAGTGTTTTCAATGGGCGATTCCATATTGCGAGTAAGTATCTCTCAGCTACACTACATGGTATCACTCTCAGCCTACTGTCCGACCAGCATCCAATCATCTGTCAATCAAACAACAGTTTCACAGAACGTGGTTTCGTAGTTTAGCTGGTGGAGTATTTCAGTAGTAATAAGGTCAAATCCAAGTGGATTTTTATATTCATATATGCATAATATGGCCTAAAACTATACTGCATTATCTAAGCGAAAGATTCGATTTCTATGCAAACAGATTAAACTTCAGTAATCAGGATTAACGATAAAACCACCTAATTTAATTAGATAAGAAATACCGATTTACAATTCATTTTTGACATTAGATACGGAGTGATAACTACCAAGGAGAAATAAGAACAGTGTTTTTATGTTACCACGCTGATTAATCACCATTATATCTCATAAAGTTTTCAAAGCAAGACTTTAATTTCCCTTGTTTATCGAAACAGTTTGGTAATTTGGTTTACGACTGTATCATTTATATCGAAATGGTTCATATATATGTTTATATATACCCATTGACTAAGTGGGTCAGTGGTTCTCCAAGTCATATCAGTCCGTGATGAATACTACTTGAAACATATATATATATATATATATATATATATATATATATATATATATATATGAAAAGAATATTACCAGTACGAAAACACCAGTTGAATATTTGCATTGACCAATCAAAACTTCCATATCACAGAAACGAATCATAGTCCAGGAAATAAAATAACATATTTGTGAAATCCATAGACTACTAGAAAATAACTGACCGAATTCATTCGATTTGAAACAAACTAATTGAATGTAACTGAGTTCATGTACCAGTTGTTAGCTACATCTATCCTAAAATGCGTAATAATTTCTTTGACTGATAGATACAACTTTAAGTAATATGCAGTCGTATTTAAAACTGTCTTAACCTAAACAACGGTTGTTTGATGTTTTATTGGATGACAGTAGTTTTTGTACAGATAACATTATGGAATAAATTAATTCCATTTTCAATTATATCCATCTTTGGTAGACAAGTAGATAACTCACAGTCTTTATACATGCTGAAACTTCACTTGTGATACTCAAGTAGGGTAGATATTACCATCATCTTACTTAAACGCAAGCTAAACATATGAGTTCCAGTTGCGTAGTATCATTCTACATCCTGAAAGTACTTTTTTGTAAGCTATTGAAAAGTCTCTGCGGGGGTGATTTTATCCGTGCAGATCAGAATTAGTGGCACTACTATTATTTCATTTATACTATGCAGTTCTCATATTTTTTCAAGGACACACATGTCGATATTCATTTATTTTGTCGTAAGCAACCGCTTCATTCTTGAACTAATTCATTTTTTCCTGTTCCAATGAAGTACGCATAGTTAATCAGTATCCTGTAGTGCCGATCAAGCAAATTGTCGCTAAAATATAAATGCCATCAGTTGGTCCTTGAAGAAAAGATACCTACAGCTAAGAATAATACCTACTCATCAAAAATTTCTAACTTAACACGTTAAATCAAATTTATTGTCAACTTCGTCATAATATTTGAAAAAAAACCAGAGCTACAGCTTAAAGGTGGTAAAAGATGATTGCCTTCTTCAATAAGTACATAAATCTTAAAAATATAAAAGGGGTAAAATTAAAAATCACTCACCTGACAAATATGTGTATCCATAATGAAAGATCCAATGCATTGTAATATTCCATAACATAGTTCTATCGTACAATATAATGAAAGTAAACAAATGCAACCAACTCACCAAATAGTGTGGGGATTGAGGTGTTGGGATACGAAGCACAAAGCCCTAAAAGTATAAAGGAGACATCAGTTGTTAATTATCTATGCCAAGAAGTAGTTAACTCATGGTATAATAAGCCCTAAAATATGGGACCTGGTAAAAGTGAATATTCTTTCAAACTGAAAAACTACATCATCATCAAATTAAAGAGGAAGCCAATAATGGAAAACGCAACCGAAGGAAAATATTGTCATGGACGGAGAAAAAACTACAAACTGATGTAAAAAATTAATAAGAAAGAGCAAAACATATATACAGCAGTAGGATTGTTATAATATTACGGTGTGTTTGGAAATCTCACATTGGGATCGATTTTGAGTTATATAGTCTAAAGTTGCAGATACAGCGATCGATTGTTTCGTATACACCAATTAAGAAGCCTACAGTTTTTTTACAAAGGTCAACAAATGAGGAATTTATAGATTGGTACTATTTTTCGATCTGACGACGTGACTACTGGAAGGGAAGACGTAACGCACTCCGCCACATTGTGCACATCTGTGAAGTAGGTCATTGGCCATACCTATTCTGTGAGGGTTAGTAAAACTACCTGAAGCGGAGTCCTAACGCGTGACTCCCTAAACCACTAAGCCACAACTCCCCATCAGATAAGTCTGCCAGGAACCAGGGAATCTCCTTTAGCAATGGTGACATAAGGGGAACAATTCATTGTAAATTAAGATTATTCGTATACGATGGTTTATTTGATAGTGTAGTGCGTGCTACTGATAAGAATGGATATAAGTAGTATGTGGTAGTATATGGCAGAAGTCATAAGCATTTATGACAGTGATGAGTGATGAATAAATATTCTGCACAGAAAAACGTAACAGATCGTCGGTGTATGAAAAGCAAAACGAAGTAGAAGAAGAAGAGGAAACGAAACACACTTTACAAATGAATATTTCAACGGAAAGTGTACATTTCATCAGTAATGTACTCAGTGTCATAATAAACATTCTTCTGAGTTTAATCCTTTTCCGTTTTCTTACAGTACCAAACAGTGATAAGGCATTTTTTCACTGGATGGTGTTTGGAGCAGAATTTACTGCTCATAAACATATCAAAGTTATCCACCAAATAAATGATCCAATATATAATTATACTCTACCATAGTGCCCAAGTTTTACACTAATAATTATCTATCTTAAGAAAAGAATATATATGAGACAATAATAATACGAAGTGTTTTTAGCCTGCATACTATTCGCACCATTGTACACTTTGGGCAATTATATCCCTTTACTGAAGACTAGGTCACCCATGAAATGTAAACCGATAAGCCAAAGTTGATTCACACTTCACGGAAATTATTTATAAACATATAAATGGTAGATCCTGTTTATTATGTAATACTGACTTGATTTCGCTTATGGTTTATGGTTAGATTCATAAATATTTTAGCATAATCAGCCAAATTAGTAACTTGTTGGTCAGCAGTAATAATCCACTCAAAAACTCGGTACGAAGTATGTACTGAGTTGCGAGTCATGATAGTATTCGATGTTTTGGTCGAAGATAATGGAGGGGTTCAAAGCTGTGATCTAATAATAGTAGACCTACGATGCTGTACCCTTTTTATGGCAAAAAACATGATTAAAAGTAAGCAATGATCCAAATGATAAATAGAATGAAACATACCACTGTTGGGTTAAACGGATTTGCGCACTGAATTTGATCAATAGGTAAGTGAGGTGGAGTGGTAGAAAATAGATGTGAAAAAAATGGTTCCATAATAGACCAGTGTACATCACGATAAAGACCATGACGCCACAAAATATTTAGCAGAGAGTGGAAACATTCACACCAAGGAAGCTTGCTATATAACAAAAAAAGAATTAGGCAAACAACATTACTTGCCAGAGGGTGATAAACAGCTGATGAAGGTTATAAAACAGAAGCTTTTAGTTTCCATAGATCACAATACAGTGCAATCTCATTAGTAGAATGCTTCCAATGAGCAATAAATCTGGTACTTACTAAACACTGACCAAGTGATCAACCTACAGTTCAATAAGGTAACCAGATTTACTCGTTAGTAACGTTTCTCAGTATATTGCTGAATGGGTTCAGGTTATATGACTTCATAGTGCTACATGAAACCTCTCAATTTAGCGTCTATCCTATACTGAAGACTCCCAACAAGCATAGGACCCAGAGAAGCAATTTTCATGTTAATTATTCCTAAACTTATGATAAGGAATGAACCCATTTAAAAAGGAATTGGCAAGAAGTATTTAGTGTTCGTTTCGGTATATCAGTCAGTTTGGTCAATCATTCACTTACTGTGACGGAGATTATTGTAATAAGATTTAATGAAACAACAAATCATAGCTAATCTTTCAATGTGTTCAATGTTATAAGGTCTACTGTTATTAAATATTGTTATGTCCAAACTGGAAACGATCATACTCAATATCAATATATATGCATTGCTTGTGACGAGAATTTCGGTTTACAAAAAGTGCTGTTGTTTCCTAATGAATGTCATTTCTCGATCAATTTTGCAATGAAAGTAGAGTCACACTTAAACATATAATTCCTCAATATATTGTTGACAAGAGATGGTCGGATATTCAGAAGGTCAATTTATCGAAAATTTATATGTAATGAACAAATAACAGACTTTCATAGATGGACTCCCACCAGTAGGAAAAGAAACTTAATCAATTCCCTTTCCTCGACAGTGGAGGATTTTTATTTCCAAACGTTTAAGACAACAATTTTCTAATATGTGTTTATTAGAAGTAGACATCTGGAAAGATTCGTAGTTAAAAGTCTGGATCGAAATGTTATTCATCAGTTACGTATCGATGTGAATAAGCTGCTTTTGCATTTGGATTTTAACAGAAATGCAGCAGATGGGGCCTGAAAACACGCACCAAAAAAAGTTGTACAAACAGCATCCTATTTAGCCAGTCTGCAAATCACCTACACTAACCGACCAATAATGAGCACACATACAAGAGACAAACTGTCACTGTTGGTCACTTGTATATGTACATATCACTTCAAGTGATTCTGTGGAGCTAGAAAGATTGGTCATACCGGGAGATAGACTGCCCAATGTCGATGTCGAAACCTTCTAAAATGATTAATACAGATCGACCAAGAGCTTCACTTTATAACATTTAGTTACATATCCAGACGACTGATTTACAGCGGTCTTCCGAAGGGTATAAAGAAAAACTGACTTTGCACTTTGAAGCTCTGAAGATGTCGAAGTCAAAACCGGAATTGTGCTTCCGAAAACAAACAATTTTCAATTTCTTAATTTCTTGAACTGTCCAGTTACTAAGCAAGCCAAAACTGACCACTTCTTGTTCTTACGTATACTTTTTAACTCCGTAATTTCTCCTCCTCTGCTTCAATGACAAGTTTCTACTCACTTTGTTACGTATCCTTCATTAATTTCAAAGTATATTTATTCACATTATCAAGTATTTTAGACTTTTTCCTCGTAATTTTACTCCTTACATTATTGTCCCGATCACAACATACTAAGAACTAATATTTGGCGAAACAAGTTCACATTTTTCATCATTAAACATGCCTATTACTTATTTTTATATACAATTGTAGAGATTTTGAGAATGGTATCACCTAAAACAATTTTATTTTTCTCTGAAGTCTTTTCTTTTTCGATGACCCAATGAAAAATTCACTGTCATAAGGGTTCGGTTAACCTCGCCTGGTTAACTATATGAAGATGCCACATGCCAAGTAATTCACAATGGGAAGCTCAATGATGCTTTTGAAGTGAAGACAGGAGTGAAACAAGGTTGCCTACTATCCCCCATGACATTCCTGATTGTGGTCGACTGGAGTGGATCATGCAGCAAACAGTGGGGAGCGAGAAGAAGGGGATACGCTGGACGACGGAAAAGAACCAAGAAGACTTGGATTTCGCCAATGATGACTTGTGCCTGATGTCACATAAACTTGAAGATCTACAGGCAAAAACTAACAAGTTGACAGAAGACGTGAGGCAGCGAAGACGGGACTTCAAGTGAATATAGAGAAGACAGAGGTTATGAAGATACCCAACCACCACCAACAACAACAACAACAAACTCCAGTCAACATCAATGGGAGAAACTTAAAGGAAGTAACCTCCTTCACCTATCTACGAAGCACTGTTTCAACTACAGGCGGCACAGATGAGGATGTCAAAGTCAGAATCGGAAAAGCAAGACAGGCCTTCATTAGCCTGAAACCAGTGTGGAGATCTTCTGCACTCAGCATGTGGAACAAGATACGGATTTTCAACACCAATGTCAAGTCAGTGCTTCTGTATGGTTCAGAGACTTGACGCGTCACGAAAGGGATTTCCAATAAACTACACACATTCATCAACAACTGCTTACGCTCACTCTCTACTGAAGATCAGATGGCCAGATTAATGAGAATAAGCAACAAGGAGCTCTGGGAAAGAACCAACCAAGAACCTATCACCCAACAAATATGCAGGAGGAAGTGGAGATGGATTGGACATGCACTGAGAAGGCCGACTGGGGACATCACGCACCAGCCAGGCCCTCGAGTGGAATCCCCATGGGAAGCGACGAGTTGGGCGTCTGAGATGAGGGTGACATGGAGGAGATCGTGCGAGGAGGAAATGAGAGGTTGTGGGCTGTCGTGGAACCAGGTTCAAAAGATCTCAGAGAACAGGATGAAATGGAGACGTGCTACCGAAGCCTTGTGTTCCACTAGGAACCCAAGGGACTAATAATAAAATAATTATAAAGGGCTCGGTTGGAATAAGGATAAGCGTTGTCGGTCAAGATATTAAAAAAAAAAAATGTTAAATCCATCAAAACCCAAATTGGATGGTTTCTCATAGGCAACAAGTACTGAAGTCAAAAATTGTAATTGCACTAGACGTCCATAATAGAATTACCACCTAACAAACATTTTGAATCAATATCGTTTTTTAGATGAATATAGTCTGGTTATCAGCTGCTGCTGACTGACAAATAGAATCTAATTAATAATTTCCACAAGTGGTATATACAGAATAGAAAGTTTAGTTATTCCTTAAATTCATTCGAAAACGTTATCCCACTGAATGAATCTTTGAAAACTCAATCGAAAAGCTTAGACTTATATTTTTAAACTTTTAATTACACAACACGATCTCATGAAACTTACAAAAATTTCTCTGTTCAAACTGATGGTTACGGCGCATACATATCTGTTGTATGGACACAATCTAACCCAAAAAAGTGCGTCACAAACTTTCAGAGAGTGCACCAACTAAGAAGCAAATAGATATCAAAGACTCCGCACACCATGAAATATGAGGGTCTAGATGTGTTTAAAAACTACAACCACAGGATCATGGCCATGCTAACAGAATCCCTGTTTCGTGGAGATGTGATCCACTGGTCTAAGGAGATGATTTTCAACCAATAAATCACGGGTTCGAGCACTACTCCACTTCATAAAGTTCAGGCAGCCAAGTATTATTATTATCCCTCAAACAATACATGTGGTCCACTGCCTACTGCACGAATGCACACAAAGTTGCTGAGTGCATTTCGATCTCAATGTTTTTCGTTTCGAATCTCTGTTTTTCAAGATGAATACAGAAAGATAAGCATTTATTATTAGGTATTCAGATATATTAATCAAGAAACTAACATGGCCAATAGTTCAATATAGGCAAAAACTACTCTATTCAGTGCTTTGGGGATGCGCTGGAGTCAAAACTACGACCGGAACATGCTAGCTGGTTTCGAGAAGTATAAATCATATGTGGACCAAATTCCAACGCCAGGCATCATCATACAACAGAGCATAGAATGCCAGTCAACTGTCTACCTCAACTTCATCGACTTTGAAAAGGCCTTTGACAGCATCGACTAACAAGTAATTTGGCAACTGCTTCAACACTACGGAATACCACAAACCTTTATCAACCTCATTCAACAACTATATGAAGACGCCACATGCCAAGTATTTCACAATGGGAAGCTCAGTGATGCCTTTGAGGGGAAGACAGGTTAACTGGTAAGACAAAGCTGTCCACTATCACCCATGATATTCCTGATCGTGGTCGACTGGAGTGGATCATGCAGCAAACAGTGAGGAGCAAGAAGAGGAAGATACGCTGAACCGGGAAAAAGATCCTACAAAATTTGGATTTCGCCAATGATGACTTGTGTCTAATGTCGCACAAACTCGAAGATCTACAGGCAAAAACTAACAAGTTGACAGAAGAGGCAGCAAAGACGGGACTTCAAGTGAATGTAGAGAAGACAGAGGTGATGAAGATACCCAACCAACAAAACCAGCAACAACAACAAGCCCCAATCACCATCAACGGGAGAAACTTAAAGGAAGTAGCCTCCTTCACCTATCTACGAAGCACTGTTTCAACTACAGGCGGCACAGACGAGGACGTCAAATCCACCCAGGATCGGAAAGACAGCAAAACAGGCTTTCATTAACTTGAAACCAGTGTGAAGATCTACTGCACTCCACTCAGCATAAAGAACAAGATCTGGATTTTCAACACTAATGTCAAGTCAGTGCTTCTATATAGCTCAGAGACTTGGAGCGTTACGAAAAGCATTTCCAACAAACTACACATATTCATCAAAAACTGCCTACGATGACTCGAGACTGAAGCTCAGATGGCTAGAAAGAATGAGCAACAAGGAACTCTGGGAACGAACCAACCAAGAACCTAACGCTCAACAAATATGCAGAAGGAAGTGGAGATGGATTGGGCATGCACTGAGAAGACCATTCGGAGACATCACGCGCTAGGCCAGGCCATCGAGTGGAACCCAGATGGGAAACGGCAAGTTGGGTGTCCGAGGGTGACATGGAGGAGATCGTGTGAGGAATAAATGAGAGCTTCTGGGCTGTCGTGGAGTCAGGTTCAAAAGATTGTATAGAACAGAGTGGAGTGGAGATGTGCTACTGAAGCCCCATGTTCCATTAGGAACCCAAGGGACAAATAATAATTAATAATCATTGCTTTGGAAGACTGATAAACCTAATCGCAGTCAGACAAATAAAATCATATCACTGTGAGAGTGATGGTATTATGTAAAAAAAAGTCATATACTTGGATTTCTTTGACTTATCTTTATTCAGAAGGGCAGTTATACCTAACATAGTGATCAAAACGTTAGTCCGTATCTCTATACCCTAGCCAAACTTAACAAATACCCTTGAAAAGTAGCAGCATCTAATCACCTTCAGAGCTGAAAAACAGCTTACCATAAACTGGATACGATATGTGTTAAGCTTTTAGATCATTTGCTTTTAAGCGTTACATTCTATGTCAATTGTACAGATATAGTCTCGAATGAGACAATCAGAGACAGAATTTATAGGTTTACTATAGGAAGAAACGGTTAAAAAGCTTTTGAAGTGATCAAGTCATCCTCTTGATATACAAAAGTGAGCCAGCAAATTGATATCACAAGCTAATTTATTTAGAGAACAAGTAGCTGACACTGAGTGAATTCAATTTGTAATAAAAGTGTGTGAAAAGTCGTGAAAAGAATATTAAAAAGTTTGGAAAAACACACAACACACTATCACTTCTTTGACTTCCGTACTAACCACTGTCGAACAGAACTGATGTCCATAAAGTGAATGCAAGTACACTTAAGTGCAGTTTTTAGCTATCCAGTTGTTGGCTTTCAGAAGTCACTAATCATATAAGTGGCTAAAACTTTCACTGATCGATATAACCACCTAACTAACGACAGTATGTGTTATTTTTAGTTAGACCAAAGCACAATAGACAAGATGAAAGGTAAAAATTGATGACCAGTTGTATGAGCTTGAAAATAGCAAGTCACTTTGTCTAGTTCACTGAGTAGTTTGTCAAGGAACTCCTTCAGTAATATCGATTTGCATGCAATGACAACTAGGAATGACAAAATCTCTACATTTCTTGCATCTATAAGTGTTGAGTTTCGTTAGGTTGCCAGTATCCCATCGAACAAAAATATGAGTCACCTATTACGTATGCAAACGGTTATATAGTATGGCTGTCAGTGGGATCCACATGACAAGGCTGTATGCGTCTGGCCATTGAGCTGTAACTACTGAGTAAGAGATTGCAACGTTAGGTTCAAAGATTAAGGTGAAGAACTAGAATTAGTTGGTACTTTAAACTTCCACAAGTTATGCTAGTTGATATATATTCCTTCCATTATTCATTTTGTTCAGGAAGCCAAATGACTTTTTTCATCTCATCTGAAAGTTTTAAAATCTCTTTATGAAGATTCTCTTCTTTGACACTGTGGAGGATGAAAATGGCATATTACTGTACTCTAATGTATGCTGCTTCAGTCAGTTTAGGTGACACTTCTCCCAGGAAGTTCCGTAAACTAGGTGTGAAACTAGATAAACACAAAAAACTGAAACAACATTACTACGCACGGCAACAACTAAACCCTTCCACTGCCTTTATGACTTTCGACTGTAATGTTCTATAGGAAATGTCATACATAAAAAACGCTATTTACCTGGAAATACATAGCAGGAACTTTTCATTTGGTTGATAACAGAAAACAAATTCCAATGTTCCCTTAGCATCAGTAAATACAATTACAAATTCTTCTACAGAAAAGCGTCTACTCGTGGAGAATTTATGAATAGAAGCTTTATTACACCTTACTCATTACAGCAAAATGCAAATTCTACAATACGTTCAGTATAAACCCCAGACAGATTATTGGGATAGCACTTTTTAACAACTGGACCTAAAATAGGAAAGATAGAAAAAATAAGTCAACTACATCAAAGTCTAGAAGTTACAATGTTGATTTTGTTTAGAAGCATTTCTATCCTTTTAAAACAGTACACTGATACTATGATGCAACAGTCGAACTACTAAAAATAGCACGATTCTGTATATTTAATTACAAAGTATAAGAAAATATTTCCTGCGAAAATCATTCAAAGAATTCTTTACACAGTGGATTATCACTCAGTGGTTTTCACTATGAATAATGAAACCTAATAAATTTATCAAAGCCTTCCTCAGAATTATCAGATTTATTGATAGTGTTATGCATAGTGAGATTCGAATACCTCCACTATCTTACTCTTACGCACAAGAAAATCAGGGTTACCATTACTTGTCTTCTATGACTAACAAAACAGTATATAAAAAAAAGCTATCATGAACAGACAGACAAAACCAACGCAGAATATCACACAAAAGTGCATCCGTTCACATTGCCACAATTCAGGACCACATTCAAAGAACAAGTAAGGAAAATAGGCATATAAAAGTAGACAAAGCTGTATGGGAGGAGAAAGAATTTGAAAAATACGATTAAAAAAAATATTCTAAATTTAGAAAACGTCAAAGGGCGAATATATTCGCACCACTACAACTGATTTGTAACGATGTCTCCAACAGTCGCCAACCATTCATTCTTATCGTCTTAAGGACTCCAATCAGGCAGTCTATACCTCCCCATTCAGCTTAAACTAATAGTCAAACACTGCATTGACTGATGTCACATCAGTTGGTAATCTTTACTGATAGGAAGCGGCCTAAATGGAAATCAACACCTTAAATCATTAGCCGCTAAAGTAGACGTTATGGATGTCAATTTTCATCACATATCTTTGTGGTCGGAAAAAAACTTATTGAACAGTTTATCCTACGGTTGACCAATCAAAATAAGTTCATTTGACTTTCGACCTAATGGTTTTGTACGTTGATGAACACTGTATACAAATGATGTATTTTGTCGAATAAAGTGTCTTCCTTACAGTCATAGACCAGTCACATCTTCTGACTCAGTAAAGTAAAGGGGAGATAGAACAATCGTTATTTGTATCCAGTCTATATCTTATCGCATTATTATTATTATTATTATTTACTCGGTCAGTTCCTTTGGCTTCCTTCAAACTTAGTCTCACTCAGGCAAGTACTGCACGTCGATGCAGCTAGTGGCTAGGCATGCGTAAAGCATATCCAAGCCATCTCAGTCGCCGAACGTTCATAACCTCATAAACTCACTTGTCATTCTTACCTAGTGAGCCACACCTAACCTCAACATTGTTCACACGCTGATTTCACCACACGCAAGCAATGCTACAAAGACACCGATGGTCAAAAATGCGCAGTCTCTTCCTACGTTCTGCTTTTAGTGGCCATGTCTCACTGCCGTATAACAGGAAAGGACTGCAGCAGAGCAGTATACTCGTCCTTCTACAGCAGACAGAACATAAATTCAGACTTCATCAAGATGAGAATTGCCGTCACATGCAGATAAATACTAAGCTACCTCCTCTCTGAATATACACTTGATGTCCTCATTTTTCTGTCGGGCCTAGTGAGGTTGCACTGCTGTCTGTTTGATTGAGACCAGTAAATGTTAGGGTTGGCTAGTCCCTAAGAAAACTAACTTATAACATGGTTATATTATCGTTGTAAAGTCTAAGCCCTATTTCGCGCCCATTTTGAGCCATGCTATGTTGCTTATTTTTACCACAGTTTAGGATACTGAACGCTGATTGGTCCATTTTACATTTTGAATATAACTTTTCTCATGCCTGAGGTTAGTAATGACCAGAAACAAGTGATTGTCAGAGCACAGTTGTAAGAAACGATCACCGTTAGTAGTTCTTTGGCAAGCGATATCTTAGATACCTTCAAGATATCTTTCAAACTAGCTCAGCTTCCATAGTTTAGCGTTGAACTTATCTGCTATTATGACTACATATGAACGCTTCGCTTTGCGTAACAAAATAACGGCTTTTGAGAGAACTCGTTATGTGCTGTCCGAACTACCGTCAGTGGGTGCGTAGATGGAGACTAATAATAAGATTCGATGAGTGTTACGATCCTTCTCAGCTCTCGAAGGTCCATTCAGTTGGACAACGCATAGACAGCTGTTGACTCGTATCCAGTCGAGAAGGAACACTTTCTGCACGACAACTTAATTGTATACCTGCACCAGAGAGTCCACGAGAGCTATTGAATCTTGGTAAATTAAATTTTATACATTCATCACATTGGCCAGATATGGCCAAGTGAATGACGATATTTTGGTCCCGCGTGCGAATCTCAGAAACAACATTCACTAAAGGCTTACGATTCCAGAATCTTGACAAAAGATGCCTGATATCTCATTCGCCCTAATGTTTGGATGCTGAAAACTTTAATATGAAATTGATGGAGTGGTTTTAGGTGATAAGGAATCTTATTTTGCTGGTTTGGATAGGTTTGGACAGTATTGGTTGCAGTATGAGAGGTGGATGAAGTCACAAGAAGCTTTATATTGATATCAGGGAGTGGAGGCAGAGGAGGTGGGACGGGTCAGTAACTGACGAAACCAGATTCTAAACCAAGGAAGTGCCGCGTGCATAAAAAATAGGCTCACGTCCAGTTACATAAGGATTTTGAATGAACATAAAGGACTCGATTGACCTTCAACAACTTACGCAACTTATGGCACCGGCATGATGCCCGATTGTCTTTTAAAAGCTGAGTGTACTACGCTGCAGTTGTTTTCTAATATATGGCTGTGAAATATGGCTATTGAAGCTAAAGCACGTGAAGTTTTAGGTGTTCGGCAATCATCGCCTTCGCAGCATGGGCTGTCTTGATGTTACGATGTTAGTAATGTAGACTTAAGGAGAAAGGTTTTACTCAGAAGAGGAAAATCAGTTGGTGGGGTTGGGAAACTTCACCGAATAAGACGGCTGAGATACGAGACACATACCTGGTCACCGTCTCCCTCGTAGCACAATGTTGACTGTAAAAAGATGGTTAGACTGAGACATGGCAACAGTCCAAGAGTTCTTTGACTGTTGGTCTCAGCCGTGTATGTGAACGTAGAGTTTACAATCAAGGTCTGTGTGGCTATGGAGATTTGTGGTTAGGAACTCAAAGTGATGTGACCCAGAATTGATCTCTGGAGTAGATGTATTCACGCATTATCTTCATCTTAACCATCAAATAGAACTTCATTATTATCTAATCCCCTCCTGCTCCTCTTAATAACTTCCTATCATTATTTCCCTCATTACTACATCTTTTGTTACCATTTCCCCTTATTTGCCGGTATGTATGCCAACTTAATCCGCTACGCAGTAATGCTAGGTACTATGTAGATATTTATTGACTAACAAGTTAAAATGTTTCCGCTGAAAGATTTGAAGCACAATTATTAAGATTTCCAACCAGATTCTAAACCAAGGAAGTGCCGCGTGCATAAAAAATAGGCTCACGTCCAGTTACATAAGGATTTTGGTTCTCCCGGTGGCCAAATTAACGGGTACAGTAAATAAAAATCGAATAACATTTGATGAGTCCAATTTTACCATTTCAATGTAGACCAATCTATACACCTAAAGTTTTAACCTGTCCATGGTGCTTTTTCTATAGATTTTAGCTAATAACTCATATTCACTAACTAAAACCCAAACAAAAGATAACGGATACTTTGTCGCGTATTTGATTCAACTGATAAAGCATATTAAAATTTCTGGCTACTGGATATATGGAACCAATCTCAACCACCTGAGTCAGAAAAACTTGAGGTTTCATCAACTTCTCTTTATGATTATTGAACGGGTTCACGAACTACACTCGTGTGGGTCCTAGCGATACTACATAGGTAATCAGATAGGGACAGGTGGAGCGGGCCACGTAGGACTCTAGCCTATAACCCACCAGCTAGCAGGCAAGTGCCTAGGCCAGGCTCATTGGTTTAGGGAGATGACTTTTAACCAATGGGTTACAGGTTTGAGCACCACTCTATCTATCGGGGTTTGGGCAACTAGATAGCATTATTAGCCCCCACACCATATGTGTGGCTCATTGCCAACTTCACAAGTGTGCGCAAGGCTTCTGAGTCCCTGTCGGTTAGATTCGACTCCTTATGATATGTATAAAGTCCAACACCAAAATATACCATGCTCAGTAGAGATTACTTCCAATTGTAAACGCTGGTTCGAATGCATCAGTACTGAAATACGCGAGTTACTTGTAAACTCACTGTCAACAACAATCGTTGGTAAGTAATATGAGTAGCAGGTTTCAACACACATGAATGTCTATCCTACGTGCATTTGTCATACTATGCCCATTCAGTGCGATACAAGTGACTTCAAGACATAACATATAAGCTAGCATTCTAGAAAAAGGATACTAGGAAGTTCAAAAACTTGGATTAAGAACAACGAATAAATAAATATCCACCTAATGAGACGAAACATGGATAGACAGGTTGTTATTATTTTTCGTCTGTTCTATCCTGTATTCGATCCATTGATTTGTGATGCAATCTACGGCATCTATCTAAATCACCGGAAGGTATAGATGCTGAATACTTTAACCCATAATTAGACAAATTTTTGAAAAGAACTTGAGGACTGGGTATTGAAGAAGTTTCAGTCACTTTCAAGAGCCTGAGCTATCGACTTCGAATGGATGTGTTGGACGGCCTTTTAACGTCAAAAAATAAAATTACCTACATGGTGGTAAGAGAAAATTGTGTGGAAAAGCATTTTTAAATGACATGAAAACAGATAATCATGCGTTAACTACCCTAAGAAGTTGAGAGGAAATACAAGTTTCAGTCTATTTAGCGTTCACAAAACAAAGCGAAAATTAGACTATGTATGTACAAAAGGTGAGCTATGCTTTGATCTGACTCAGTTAAATACCGGTTAACACAAAACAATGGTATCGAGTTTTACGCTGGAATAACACAGCTTTTTGAGAAGCCGCATTTGGATGGGGATAATGATATTTAACTGAAAAAGGTAAGGAATACATACTTCAGAGTAACTTTTCTTGGCTACAAACAGAGTGCTAACAGCGTAACACCACTTGTGCTCAGTGAGAAAAAGGCTGGTGGGAAGTTTCAAGGGTAAACAGAAGGCTAATAAACGTGTGACCACACCTTCCCGTGCTCTCTTTGTTTGCTCGGTCGGTACTCAAACTACCACTTTGTGACCATCATTAGTGGGTTGAGTAAATTAGTCAAACAGTCGACTACTTACAGCACCACTATCTGAACTGATGATGAGAACAAATCAGTAAGCGTTACTTTTTTGAAATGGCATCATCATCCAATGCCTTTTATGCAAGTATAGCCGACTGACAGTAATTGATCTCTTACATCTTGATAATGAATCCCTTTTGTTCAATTTTACTACTTCGATGAGTGCAGAAGTTTAATCTGCTTTCCTGAGTTAACTTTTGGGGATGGGTCGGTGGGATATTTCTCTTACTTCATAGACTGTGTGGGTAAAGAGGCTGCGAAGCTTCTGCAAAGATTACTGGCTTTCATTCAAGCCCTGTTTGTATGGCAGTTTTAAATTGTAGTATCCACTACAGACTAAGAAACTATCAAGACGAGACAAGAAGCTAATTATATCTAACGGGGAAAGGAACTACGTGAATATTTGATAGCAGTCATTAACTATAGGAAGTCAAACCAAGAAAAGGGGAGAGGAAGACTGTATATTTGAGGCCGCAGAATTCCTCCGTAGGTCAAAGGCAAACCATATATCCCAATATGTTAATCCAACAACCTTTTAAATGACCCCAATGTGGAGAACGCTGCGACTTCCCGTGGACACATACCCGTAGTAAGAGAGGTTTGGTCCAGCCCCGGTGTCATTCGTTTTGCTGTGATATTTTCTTTAAGTTACAAATGAGCATTGAATTCTGGGTAGGTTGTAATTATTTTCAAGAAAGATTAATCTAGTAAGCAATCGAAAACAATGTTACCCTTCGACCTCATTACTTACAATAGATAAGAACAAAATAAGACCAGCGTAATAACATATATGGTCCCCTTTCTGTGTACCTTCTCTAGAAGATTCGAATTCTATATAAGCAAACAATTCACTTCATGATAACGTGAATACAAACAATTGTATGTATTATTAAAATTCCATGCATGACTAGCACAATTAATGCGTCCCAATATTTTTTTATTTTGTGTTCCTTATTGAAATTATCATAAGGGTAAAAACATGACGTCAAAAACACGGCAAAGATGAATTTTTTAATATGCAACTTACCATGATCACCCCTTTCGTAAAGAATGTAATATTCAATCGTATGTTTCACATTCCTGAAAAAAACGAACTGTTAACCGCGCCACGTACATTAGGAAATATAATATGTATGCAAAGAAAGAATACCTTGCACACAGATCAAACATCACACAAGTGGGTAAACAATCAGATACTGCGCCTAAATCAAACACTTGACCTATGTGTACATGGTCCGCAGTATAACAAAGAGTACATGAAGTGATGAAGTCAATGAAAAACCCAATTTTTTACATTGTCACGCCTTCCAAATACGTGGGCTGTCTGTAATCACAAATATTTAGTCCTTTCTATGCAGCATTATGTCAAAGAAGGATTATTGAAACATTCGTCAAAACGTACAATATTTGTCTACCGAAAAATAATCTGCAGTCAGAGACAAATTGAGACTAAATACCGCAACACGTGTCGTGCTCACTGAACCTAATACACACTGGTTAGAATTCTACTCATTTACACTCGCTTCACTGATCAACACTTGTTTAGGTTAGAAAGTAGCGTTTTCTAGCTGTTTGGCTGAACGTATATTGATGCAGTTTAAAGATTCTCTGTAGAATTTCTTTATTCCATGTTTTGTAGACCATTCGCTCTTCTATCGAAAAGAAATATAATCCTTCCCTGCTATATACCACTTTAGCATTTGCTGCAACAAAATTCTTATTTTATCAAAGGCAATTGTCTTCCAGCCACACGTTAGAAAGTTTTAAAAGTGTTCTGAATTGGCCTCTAAATTAATGTGAATACTAAGGCATAACCGAGGCGCCTAATTTCGTGCAAGTTTCTTCGCCTTAGTCGTATACTCCGTATCGTTTTCCAGAATACATTTAGCGCCTATCTTGCCGTACATTATCTTGGTTGTGATTGCTAGGCCGTATACATCTAAAGAGTAGGGTTTTCGTCAACTCGTTCAGGTGGTCATGAAGCGAATGTGAAGCCAACTGATGCCATGACATGCGCAGGTAGGAAGTAGAAGATTTTTTGAGAGATGTCTTGACTATGTCGACGGAAACCAGGAGGGGCGTAATGACTGATCTCAAGAAATTTAACAGGGGAATGTAAAATTAACCAGTAGCGCTTGAAAACAATGGATCTAGGGTTGAAAACCGGCAAACAGAAGGAACTCCCAAATCACATTCCAGGTGCAGACAGCTGTTGTGACTGAAGTCCTGGTCCACTTTAGTGAGGCGATAACTTTAAGAGTTCATAAGTCTTTAGGATTTATCCCATTATTAACCAAAGAGACAAAAGGTTTGATGAGTGTGCCAGAAAAGAACACCAAAGACAGAGTTTTACCACCCACTATTCGTAACAAAAGCGGCCTGTTCTCGACTCCGACCAGGCCTACAGGGTCTGAGAAGACAAGTGGCCATCTGAAACCGTCTAAAAATGGTGAAATGAAGAGTGCAGGCGCCAAAACATAAATCAAAACCACGCAAGTTATTCACGAGGCAAATACGATGCCTATATCTTAGGCCACTACCGGTGAAATGCCAACAGCTACACGTAACACATCTTAACATGATCGGAAATTAAAACAGCACACTTCAGCTTCAAATGAACAATTATTCACAACGAAACTGAAAGTCAATTCTTATTTAACGAAATGTCCTCATGATTAAAACACTGGGTTCTTTCGGCACTCACGATCATCAGTACAAGTAGAAATTCCTAGAGTAGATTGTGCATCTTATGACCAGGGTGAACTAGGAGTCTCAGCGACACGTATGGAGTGGAGCGACTCCAAACCAGGGTTGATCACAGTGACCCATCCGTATCCCCAAATGGCGGCATCTACACCGACAAAATGTGCACAAGCTGAAACCGTCTGCTACCAGATGCACCCTGTTTGCTCATAAAACAAACGGCTACTGCAGACTTTGGTCTTTTTGACAGACTGCCTGAAGGCGAAATGTGGGAAGAAGTGAGGTCTACTGAATGTGAGTCAAATCCAAATTCTCGCGTATGGTTGACTTAGGGAGTCAATCTGACGCTCAGTAAGGCTGCCTAAATCCATTAGGTACTTAGCATATTCCCTTTATATGACTCCAGCTGTAGACTATCGGCATGATAGCCGATTGTTAGGTGTGATTATTTGTTTTCTTTAAACACGGTATACACCACAGATATTTATTCCCGAATTTTTACGGCTGTAGATAAATTTCTATGTTTCTTTGGACTGGGCAACCTCGATCTCCACCTACTAGTTCACTGGAAGATAAGAACTGTGCATGGCGGTAGAACAAGTACGCGCAAATTCACACGATGAACACGTGAAAGTATCACCTTCCCACCAACAGAAATAGCAGGGTGTGCGTTTAGGCTCGCCACATATTGCCCAGAGAAGCGTGAAGCCAGAAGCCAATACTTCCATTGCTTTCCTCCGTATGTTTTCCAACTACTGGTGATGAAAAGTCTGAGACTGATCATATGCATATGGTTTGGTACTTATTGTCTTTTAGTGGGTGCAGCACCATGGATTTCATGCATTCTCGCATTACCTCACATCAAAGATTGACAATCTTGCTAAATACTACGACTATGAGTCAAACATCCGCACGTTGCAACTGCAGCATCAAAATGCGAACGGTTTGTTCAGACACACCAGGTGTGAGTCCACAATATCTTGTCTGCCCTTTTCAACCGATAGCGATAGCCTTGTGGTTGGTGGGTACGACACTTCTGGTAGCTTTCGTAATATGTCCCAGGTTTTGATAATTACGAAGCCATAGTCCAAAGAACACTATTCATTTCTTTGGTTTGCTGTTGCAGATGTAATAACACGTCCACCAACAACAGGTGGTCGCAGTGTAGGTTTGTTCCTTCGAGAGTTTAGTTTGGTTTAAAACAAGTCCAACTTTTGGAGCCCACGCGTCTCCCCACAATAAGGAAGAAGTAGTAAGTAGCAGGTAGAGAGGGTAGGAGGGGATTTCAAGAAGTAGCTTGTCTGCCACATGCGCATATATCTGTGTCCTCACTTCCCTTGCTATGCCGTCAGTTCAGCGCGCTTTCACTACTAAACGTCTTAGACAGATTTGTCTTAACTGATGTTTTACCAAAAGCTTTATCAAAGTTAATACCAATAAAATGAATGCCATCTACCCAGTGCCTAATTTTTTTGAAAGTAAGCATTTGGAAGAAACGGCGACTTTACTGAAGCCCGATTCTCCAACCAAGTCGCAAAACAGGAATTAACGGAAAATGGGAAATCGGGAACGCGATAGAGGACCGCATCGTCACAAATGGAAATTCTTTGTGAACAGCGTTGCAATTTTTTCTTCACCAGGCACGAACAGTCATTTGGTTACCGTCTCTCCTCATGTCTGTTTGTACGATCTAACTGATGTGGATCCACAGGGAGTGTCATTGCAACTTAAGATGACTGAACATATCAGTCGCTCGTGCGACTGCGGAACACAAGTGTGAGGAAACTTATCAGGCTTGACAGGAAGAGAAAACCCATTTTAAAATCACGTTTGCAAGGTTACGTGTGCCATGGGACGGTGCATTCCGCCCTCAACCGCAAAAGGCTTCAAATCACCCATGGTAGTAAACAACTCTACGCGCGAATTGTCCAGCTTTAAATGACTTCCGTGCAAAGGCCAGAAAACGGATGTTGGTGAGGACATATACATTATTTATACAGACAAGAAGCGTACGAGTATGGGCTTTAGGAGCAGCTAGATGCAGGTATAAAGTTGGGGCGTAAAAAAATGTTCTCTCGTGCTCAAAAGGACTGTTCCACTGTGCTGCATCATCTTGGCGGGCATGGAAGCAGCTCGTTTACTGGCGGGTTCTAAGGTGCTGCCCTCGATACTGAGAAACAGACAGTCTCGGACCCTTATATGCATAAGTGACCATCATCCCTGATTATATTTTTCCAGTAATTTTTTGACCATAAATGTTTCCTATATTTTTTGTGTACAACTGCAGGACCCTCACATCACTAAACTGAGACTTGGGTTTCTCGATGCACACAGAGCCCAACTTCACAACACTTGGCGTTTTTATTACCAGTGTGACAGTTAGTCCGTCCTAAGACATTCCAAATGCCTAGATGCTGCAAAGACACCTGTTAACAATATGAAACCAAGGGTGATAAGGCAACACTAAATGCTGGAGACGTCACACACTTTATACTTTTAACGTTTGGTCACTGAGGAGGACAAGAGTCCAGCTTTCCCCCCTCTAATGGTCTCCGATATTACCAGCATTTATTTTATTTGCTACTTTCCAGCCCAGTTTTTCGCTTTTTGAAGCTTTTTGATACACTTCAGGGTTTACTGACTGAAGCACTATCTGGATTCCGGGAATCAAACTTATTTTGCACGGCGACTGCGGGGCGAAAGTTAGGACTCCAGACTATTCTGTCTGAATTCAGACAAAAGATCTTACAAAGAATTTCAACTTTCTCCCTGTCAGGAAACCGTTATCAAAAATATTCCAACTGTTAAACCTAAAATTTCACAACACTCCTCCAGTTGCACGTACCTGACTGCCATTCAGTCACCAACACACTTTTCAACCAGGGAAAACGGACTATATTATTCCTTCAGACTAACCAATCCACCTCTTGTCGGTGGCTCTTGTTTATTTTAACTACCCAACCACCTTATTCTTCGCTTCCTTCTGGACATCATTCCTCAGATAACATCTTTTCTGGTTCTACACAAACGTCTCCTTACATTTTGACTTTCAGCTACATTAGATCTTTGATCTCTCCACCGTTGCTAAATACCCTTCTATAACGGTCATCCTGGTCCAAAATGATAAATCTGAAGCGTCGAAATGGATAACGCCACCGTATACTAGAAGGCAAAAAGACTCCCCGAAGCAACCGGTCGGGAGTAGGATGGAGTGCTGATCTACTAAAAGGCGGTCACGCGTAGCCACTTGGCATGTAATATACGAAACCTAAGTGAGAATTCTCAAACCGGCTTGCCCCCCGACCTCCCGTTTCTTGTACAGCTTCACAATTAACTCACCTAGCACCTTAAGTGATAGGACACACGAAACCTCAAAAACAACTACTGGTCTCCTGTTTCTGGTCCGTCACAAATGCAGCGGAAATCCGGATAGACGACCAAATCCGAGAGATCACTTTACCTAACGGCAACATATCCATAATAATAATGTGCAACAGATTTCTCCAGTACTTTGTGTTGCATGAATCCGTCTGGTAGAAGTCAGTTAACAGCCAATGTATTTACATGACTGTGCTGCACACTTCGACGTGAAATGTACGAAGTTTTAAGTGCGTACAAAACCAACGCCTGGATCTGGATATCCACCTGGATTAAGCGTCTGTGTTAATACCTGCCTATTTCCGAAATCACTGAAGTGAGTTATTCTCGATCAATAAAGCTACAAACGTATAAATTTCTGTTAAAGCAGGCGTTTTTCTGACGAAACATTAGGTTTTTCAGATGGGTCAATCATGTCCGCTACTCATAACGCAAGCGTAGAATACTGCGTGGGTTTGATGTCACTCTAGTGTGAAAAAGGGTTACAGTTAGGAATGATCTAAGCTCAGAGCGATGTGTGTGTACTGTGAAGTGATATTTTCCTGCCCTTTTCACAACTTGCAGACGATTGATAACATGATGGGGTTTAATGTCCTTCTTTCCGTACCATTCAACACCGCTCAGATGTTTTAGGTTTCTCTGCAATAATCAGTTTGATGATGATGATGCCTGCAAATCGACTTTTCCCACGTTGAATTCCTAACCTGAGAATGGAATATTTATCCAGTTATAACGTAGAGTAGCCTCAGTATATCATCAAGTAGCAGGGTGGGGACCAGACCACGCTTAAACGGAAGTGGCATGACAAGCGCGTGGATTAGACAGCCACAAGTCATTCCCCTCAAACCAGAGCATCATTTCCAGGGGAGGCAGGTTGGACCATGACGTCCGACAACTACAGCGTTTGCATTAGTCGTATCGCTATTCGACGAGGCACTCTCATTCAACTTGTGTCACCAATGGGTACATCCCCTAGAATGTGGCAAAACACCCCGACAGCAATTCAAGATCATGACTGAACAACCATGGAGTGGCTCTGTTAAGCCTTCCCAGAATGCATAAGGCCCCTGCCTTAAGAAGCTACCCTCCATCACACAAGGGCATCAACCTCCTCGAGTAGAGTAGAGCCAGCACCACAGTAGAACACATGGAGGGACCCGAACACAAGGCTAAGTCCGCAACCATGCGAGCACCGCCACGCACGAAGACCCCGTTTTGGATGAACTCCCGTGTTCCATTCCGTTATGGGGAACATCGAACTCATAAAAAATTACCTCCTGGGGGACTCTACGAAATCCTACCGAAGCGTCCTGGATACTGTGACCGAGAAGCAACGAATGTAGCAGGCTGGATGGTTCAAAAATAGCTCATGAGCGCTCTGTCTGATAGTACTGATACTTAGTTGAATAATAATAATAATATTTTATTCCTGAATCTACAGGTGTAGATATCACCCTTCAACCCTAACCGATGTGATATTATTTTTTCGTTTGCCTGTCTTTTTGGCTTAACGCTAATTATTTGTCTTTCTTTCGGTTGAGGCTTGTCACTGTTCCTCCACTTTGCTGTTGTATGGCGCAAGACTGTTGACAATATGGCGGTGTTTTGCTGTTCATGACATTTCGTTTTGGCTCAACTTAAGGTTGCACTGTGAAATGACCACTTGTCTTTTGACTGTCTGCTGGAAAAGTTCGTTGATTGATTTGATTGTTGTAGGCAGAGTTTTCACACCATTTTGTTGGGAACATTCTTGTGGATCCTCAGGCATTTAACAACTGTATTCGGTCAATCAGTTTTTTGCTGCTCAGCACCTGTTTCGTGGCAGAGAAACTTTTGGATTGCACGGTTGTCCAGCGGCGTTGCTGAGGTACTTATGTAATTTTGATATAACTTGCTATTGTTTAATAGTGCCGCAGGCTTGCCACAAATCGGTCACTGATTTATCACATCAAATAGTGTTTTGATATCGTTGAAACATGATATCTGACTATGCGTGACCCGAGGATGTTTGTGAAACTATACAGTTGGAAGGCAACGCCTTGTTTGGATAGCAGTAGCCTGGTTCTGTTGAGTCGGTTCTCGGGTTCAGGTCGAAATGCTTGCATTTCTGTCGTCACAGTCATGAAAAGTGATCAACAAGCCCGCTAGGGATCCAGAAATATCAGCTGCGACGAACGTAGGCGACATGACGACCTTCCCCTTGATCTTGTTTCATCCTCGGCGTATCGACAGATTCGTTGGTCAAGAGAAAACATTTTGACAGTCAACTACAGGCCGACTGCTGTTGGATGGTGGGCCCCCATCCTTTCTTCGCAACGCTATGCCGCCTTTTTCGCAGCAGCCAAGCACCCCGTGACAAGCCAAAATCCTTACGAGTGCGCATGAGCATCGCGGGAAAAGCCTAAGATGCTCTTGTTCTCTTGCGCCGGCCCGACACTTTCAACATCTGCAAAATGGTGGCCGTGCTCCGGCGACTATGGTGGTGGGGAGTGGAAGAGAGAGAAGCCGCAGTTTTGAATGCACGCATAAACACCACCGTGGTTCTACATGGGATCCCAGGACTTCCAAGGAACGTTGACATTAGATGTTGTCTGTATCCAACCACGCAGGCTCTTCGCCTCCTGACAACCACTCACCCAGCGGAAAAAAATGAAATGGACCTGACATGAAGGGCCAGCCTCGAAGAAACGTTGAATGGTGTAATGATGAAATCTTATAGTCGTCGGCTGTGATTTGGCACCGGTTTCTGGACTGGATCACATCTTTGGCTTTATTTATCCAACTGACCGTTTTCAACCAAGTAAGTCTAAACAATCGCTACATGTTACATGATGCCGTGGAACGATGGCCCGACGTTTTTTCCTCCTTCCATCCCAGTATCCAAATCTAGTTTTCCATGCTCCCCGTAAAGAGCAAAAATTTACCGAAGGTTCGAGCATTTTCAGCCTCATTTATGCTTAACATTTGACATGCTATGTACTGTTACTGAACGTGCGATTCACCAAGTGAAGTGTTGAGTCCTAGTCGCAATTGCCAGGTTGCTGCTCATACTGGGTGATGGTATGAGCCCTGCCTTTCGCTTCTGTTGTGTAGCGAAATGGTTCTTACCTAGTATTCATGACCAGTAATTTCCAAACTAGTGCGCTCTCTGAGAGGCTATATGCGGTGTGACAAGCTATTCCTTTTAAATTTTCCCAGATTCACATAGAACAACAAGATTCATGTGTTGCTTGTAAAATGGTGTGTTTCTGTATAAGTCATTACTCAAAATAAATAATAATCACTATTATTGTCAATAAAGCCGGTGCCATGACCGGCAGATAACGGTCATTTTGAGAGGAGGAGAGAAAATCCGCAGCTCGATATCCCAGTAGGAGCACCTCTATGACTGTACACGGGATCCCAGAATTGCCGGGTGGGGTCTCTGCTGAAGACAGGTACCCCACGACATCCAGTAGTGGTAGTGGATTTCATTTAAAAATGGCCCCAGTAACATATCGGCCGACAGAGTCAGTGAACAACCGTGACCAACATACCTAAAGTCCATCTCCACTCCTGGACTACTTTCCATTCAACTTGACCCAAATGCCTCCCTCGTGCATGTCCTACAGGCAAAGTACAGTGTGAGTGACCGCGCAAGTGGCTTTGCTCGTTTATGTGAGGGTAAGCCAAGAGCACCATGCCAGAACAGAGATGGCTACCGCCAGGACCTCTAGGGTCAATAGTTGTCGCAGGTACAGCCGAATGAGTCAGGTATACCAAGCCATGGGGCTGGTTACGTTACGGTTCTCTTGCAAGCCGAAAGTGAAGCGCCGAAGTTGGAGCCATCCCGTACGGTGATGACCGGAGGTCCTGGACCCAACCACTTAAGCGTCCACCCTCTGAAATATGCAATCAGCCCCTTCCGAACATCAGGCACACCTTGACATGTACGCATAGCGGCGTTAGGTGATTATGTGGGAAGACAGCAGAGATGAGGGCACTCCGCAAATGCCTGGGATCTTACATCATGTTTGTGACGGGAACCTGGTTCCCGCTAAACATTTCTGACCAAAAGATGCATGCAACCGGCACGGAACTCCTCTATGTGGAAGTAGGGCTCGGAGTGTGAAAGGAGAAGCTCTCCACTTAGGCTTCCGTTCAGGAGCAAGAGGGATCACTGCACAGCTCTAATCCAACTGCCATAATCTTCAGTGCGCCACCTCACTCCTCGTCGTATCAAATTTCTCCTAGGAGTTATGTATCGGTCCACCACTAGCTCCCAAGGCCATAGAGGAATGGTCGCCAAGGCCATCTTGGGAAAGTCCTCCGCAGATTACGACCCCGTACTCATCGCTGGCGACTTCAACACTCCGTCTATCACCTTCAAGGCGGAATTTCTACATACCAGACCCTTGAGTGACAAGCTGAAGAAGGCAGTTAAGGCTGCTGGTCTACCACATAAAGTAGGTGATGTCGCGTGCTGGAGGTCCAACAGAAATCCATCAAGTCTTTACCGACGAACAATGATCCTCTCAGTGAAAGAAAATGCATCCAACCACCTCTTGGTCCGACTGACCGTGTGGTAATAATTTTTTCCCTTTTAAGCGAAGATACTTACCACCAAGAAATACTCAACACCCGCTCTTGCCACGGAAAGGCCAACTAGGAGACCATGAAAGGTAATCTCCTGGATGCGAAAGGCCCCGTAGACTGGACTCGTCTCACAACAGATAGGTACTGGATGCAGTTGAAAGGAGGAATCCTCGGGGCCTTGGGTCACGGTATGCCCGTGCGTACTCAGAAACCAAACAGCTCTGCATCAAGGGAAACATAATAAGTTTAAGAAGGCAATCGTCGATATTAATGTGAATCCCAGGGAGCAACTCAAGACTCGTTCCCATGCCTCCTGTTGGTCATCTATCTGCCGTAGGCAATAGATAAATAAATAAATATTTTATTCTCATATTAGTTATTAAATATAAGAGAAGCCAGTTTACAGGCATCATCACGTTGACATATGTTAGAAAATTTACAGGATTTTATGGGATCTAAATGGTATGGAATGGAGGTCATTAGATCGGACTGAAAGCATTAGAAGATTACACAAGTCATGAAATTAACAAAAAATACAACTTTTCAGCGTATGCAGTGTTAATGTTTGGATCGTTTTCAGTCATGCTTTCTTTTTTCACCACTAGTGGCACCAAGGTTTCGCGAAATTCTAAACTTCCGTTCCAAGTGGTCGACTTGTTTGATTCGTCTTCGCGATGCCCCGTTACGCTATATAAACGTCTATTTTACTACAAATTCTTCTTCTTCGGGTGCCAGAAGGACCCACACTGACTATGTTGAGAACCTGTAACTTTCCACATAATCACGTAATCCAAGTGAATATCTATTCAAGCGTTATCATTCACAACAATGTAGATTTACGCCAGCAGAATTAGATATTGTGGTGCAAAGGAACAAACATTTGAAAAATCTGCAGGCCAATGGCACTGATTTATCCATACTGTTCACGTTAAGGTATGCAGCATTGTCAGGGACGTATATTCACTCTTAGATGAGGCACTGGAGAAGTCAGTTGCACATCATTATTGTGAATATGTTCACTTTAGAGTTATAAGGTGAGTTGATCTCCTGCATTTTACCGTCTGCACAGATTTTTGATACCATTGTGACCGTCCTGAAATTTGAGTAATTCGGGTAATACAAAATACCCTCGTTTTCGCTGATGAAATCCGTGTTTGGAAGGCAGTAGTTGGAGCGGCCGGATGTGCAACACTCCAAAATTGTCGCCATCGGAAAACAGGATCTGGTTCAAACCAAGCACGTAAGGGACCTAGAAAGTAAATACGGCTTGATTTCAATGCGAGTTGAGCAATCTCGCTCACAACACGACCTCATGTCTTGATATAGAGCGACCTGAGGCTAACTTAACCTCGCCTGGTTAACCAGGTCATTAGTTACTAGCCGGTCCTAAGCCCGGATAAAGAGGGGAGGTTGGGCATGGACTAACAACCCTACCCCGTGAAACCAATCCAACCGCCACAGAAACCTCAAAGCACAAAGAAACTATGAAAAAGGAAAACAAACTTATTCCTCGCTGGAATCCGGGAGATAAAATAACGCCGGTCGATGAAGGCCTTCTTTAAGCCAGTTGGCCGATGTGTCTTCTCTCGACGAAAGCAAAAGTAAGGATGGGGACATAGAATGTCCGCACTATGTGTGAACCTACCAAGGCTGCCCAGATTGACAAAGAGATGAAAAGATATGACGCAGAAGTGCTAGGAATCTGAGAGAAATCTGCAGATGGAATGGAAGTGGACTCTCCAAACTGTCAACTGGAGAGTCAATGATCTGCCCCGGTCATCCAGACAACAACTAAGGACACACCGAGCTTTGGAGTGGTTATCGTGACGTCTCCAAGACAATCGAAGGACCTAACGCACTGAGTACCAGTCCCCTCCAGGATCAGGATCATGATAGCAAGATTTAACCGAAAGGGAAGGATGGTCGCGATCATTCAACGCTACACGCTAACAAACAATGCACATGAGGAGGAGAATGAGGAATTCTACAGACAACTGCAATCAGTAGTGGACAAGACCTCACTCCAGTTGGCGACATCAAAATTCTAATGAATGACATGAATGACAACACAGGGAGAGAACTCATCATGGGTCGAGAAGTACCCGGTGAAGTGAGTGAGAATGAAGATCTGTCGACAGGTCTCTACACATTCAAAGATTTTGTGATTGGAGGCGGTGTGTTTAAACACAAGGATATTCACAAAGCGGCATGGACTTCACCAGATGGATGCACTACAAATCAGATCGACTTTATCTCGATCTCAAGAAAGTGGAGATATAGCCTGCTGAACACAAGATCAGACCAAGAAGAGGAGCAGGTGTAGGTTTGCACCACTCAATATCTAGTGCAAGAAACCTTCAAAATCAAGTTGAAAGCCTCCACAGAAGTTGGTGATCGGTCACAGTCCAACTTCAACACACAAAACAGGGCAGAAACTGTAGGACGAAACAACTGCAAGGGACATCTACACATCGGCCAGTCATCAGGAAAAAATGGGAGACATCGGGCGACATCCCCGAGGAAACCTGCATGGAAGAACATCGGAACTCACTGAGAGAGACGTGGATGGAAACTTGCACAACCATGTTAGGAGGGAAGAAGACAAGGACAAGGCAGGAAATGGACCTCGACGGACACATAGAAGCTGATAAAAAGGAGGAAGCTGGTGAAACAGAAGATGAACCAGTACAAGGATGCACAACGAAAAGAGGAACTGAGTCAAACGTGTAAAACACTAGACAAAGAAGTGCAGCGTACGCGCAAAGACAAAGGACACTTCTGTAACACACTGGCAGGTGAGGCAGAACAGGCTGCTGGTAGGAGAGACCTGACAGCATCATATCAAACGACCAGGTTACTATCCGGGGACAGATCAACGCAGATGTAACCAACGAAAGATTGTGAGGGAAAGCTAGTTTCAAAAGAGTAGAAACCAAGGAAACAGTGGGCCGACCTCTTCAAAAAACTCTTGAATCGACCACGACTACCACCATCGCCACCCGCTAATCGTCCGGAAATACCACCAGAAGGAACTTTACCAGAAGTACTGAAAACAGACGCAGAGACAACAGCGAGCATGCTCGCACCACTATTGTAGAAGGTTCGGAGGGGAGGAAAGGTACCCACCGATTGAGTGGAAGGAGGGCTATCTTTTCAAACTCCTTAGGTACGGCGACTTAAATCTTTGCGAGTACGGACGCGGAATAACGCCCCTGTCCACCCCAAGCAAAATATTAAGCTGCATCAGCCTGAAGAGACTAAACAATGCGCTGGATTCAGAACTTCGACTCAAACAGGCTAGCTTCAGGAAGTAAAGAACATGTGGGATCAAATTGCAGCTCCACGCCACGCATCATCATACAACAGAACGTGGAATGGCAGTAAACTCTCCGCTTCAACTTCAGCGAATTAAAAAAACCCTAAGACAGCGTCGACCGAGAAGTAATTTGGCAGCTGCATTAACACTATGGAGTACCACAAACCTTTATCAACCTCATTCAACAACTATGTGATGACGCCACATGCCAGGCGATCCACAACAGAAAGCCTAGTGACGCCCTTGGAGGCGAGGACAGGAAAGAATACTACAAGGTTGCCGCCTACTATCACCGATGACCTCTTTGATTGTGGCCGACTGGATCATGCAGCAAACCACGGAATACGAGGTAATGGGCATACATTGACTGGACAGATGAAAAGAGCCTAGAAGATTTGGATTTCGCCGCGAATGATGATTTATGTCCAATGCCGCAAAACTCGAAGATCTGCAGGAAAAGACTAACAAGTTGACAGAAGAAACAGTGAAAACGGGACTTCAAGTGAACGTAAAGAGGACAAAGGTGAGGAAGATACTCAACCAACAACATGCATCAATGACTGATATTGGGAGAAACGTAAACGAGGTTGTCTCTTTCACCTACCTAGGCAGCATCGTTTCAACTACAGGCGGCGGAAAAGATGGGGATGTCAAAGACAGAACTGGAGAGACAAGATAGGCTTTCATTAATCCGGAATCAGTGTGGAAGTCTGCTGCACTGAGCATAAAGAAGGAGATTCAGATTTTCAACATCAACGTCATTTCAGTGCGTCTATATACTCAAGAGAACTGGCTAGTCGCGAAAAGCAGACATTCGTCAACAGCTGCCGCCCACGCTTGATGCCGAAGATCAAATAATAATAATAGTATTTATTCCTGAATATACGGGCACACACCATTTTTACAGGTATGAATACGTTGATATAAAAGTTACGTTCATCTTCATGGAAGGTAATCTCAATCCCCACCTATTGTCACCAGAAGATATAAGATATAAGATATAGCTTACTGTTTAGTGACATTTTTTGAAACCTTCCAGTGGAACGATGGTATCGAGACTGGTTTTAGAGTTGTAGTAAAACATATCAATGGTTAATTTGAGGTCTGTAGTGGAGAAGAATGATCCCAGTCAATGCACCTAATCATTGGACACATCTGCTGCCAATCCGTTCTACCTTAGTCTCTACATACTGTTTTGTGTGTAGTAGAAGTGCCATTTGAAGTACTGGTTGCAGGAAGTTGCAGTGCACATAGTAACGTACTGTGATCACTTCCTGGGAACTTGGAACCTACACTTGTCAAAATAGGATTTATTTTGTGGCAAAATATGAAGTCCAGTACATTGTCATCTCTTGTAGGAGTTAAAACAATTTGCTTCCATCCAAAAATAGACAGTGCATGGAAAACGTTGTCATACCTATCCGGACCAGCGAGTGAATCCCACTTAATTCCACGCAGGTCAAAGTCACCGCATATGATCTTATGATCATATGGGAGAGTGGATGCATGTTACAGAGCCGTAATCAGTGGAATCTCATGATTGTTAAGGGTACCAGGTGCTCTGCAAACACATCCCACCAATGCAGTAACATTCCTGTAGTGTACTGTGACCCATAGAGAGTCACCTACTGTATCAACAACCATATTTTCCAACCTGAATACGGTGAGAGTGTTCAGGAAGTACACCAGGTAACCTCCTCCTTTCTTGTTACTCCGGTCACATCGGAATTGTGTATACATGTCAATACTTATCTCCTCATCTGTTATATTTGCGTGACACCAAGACTCAGCAATAATTATTACCGGCGGCTTATATATGAGCGCGATTCCTCTCAATACCGATAGCTTGCCAGGGACGGACCTTGCGTTTATGAGAACGATGTACAAGTAGGAGGAAAAATGGTGTGCAAAGCTTCCTAGATCGCTAAACAAGCCCAAAGGTATCTCAGTGTCGCTTGACTGGGTATAGCCTGATGTCGTTGCGTTACAGAACGTCTCTACACCTTATTCACTTGTAGCTGTACAGTTACTAGGATATCCTGGTGGTAAATCGGCTGCACAGTGACGAAATAGTATCACCTTTATCAGGGGAGAACAGAGCAATGTTTTTATTTGTGTTCAGTGTGCACATTGTATCCAAATAAACAGAGTTTGACCGCATGCAAGCATCGTCTCTAGTACCTGTTACACAGAGGGCAGGCAGTTCTGCTATTGTACGTGGTGGGTGTGTAGGGCTGGTGATACCACTTGGAGGATTCAACAGACCTGTTGTGCTTTCGCATCTGTTGACACCACTTGGGTAGTCGGTGTCTAGGATTTGTGCGTATGTTTGACCGTGTCTTTTCTGTTGCTCCGAGGGCGTTAAGATTAGCGGTTCAGTGTAAGAGGTTTCAACATCCCCATCAGTTGTTTGGCCAAAGCTGCAGCCGATAGGGATGCAATGGATAAAAAACCATCGTGTTTTTGTGGTCCATGTACACTTCTGATTAGTGTTGTATTCCTTACCAGTGACTGCCTTCTGTTACAATTCACAACGGACGTAACTGGCGTTATGTTGTATCGGGGGCCGTCTCGTGATAAACTAGTGCCATGCAGCCAACCGAAGTTTTTCCTTACAAAGTACCCCGCTGACATTCTATTATGGGTGATTTGATATTGGCTTTTCTCATTAGTAAACGATAGGGTTGGGTTGTCGTGACGTCTATTTTTGTTCTCGTTACTAGTGAGACTTAGCTCAGTGCATACGACCTTCTTGGTGGAGCTACCATTCATACTTCTGTCAGTTCCAGAAGGGATTACGGATCATTTCGGATCATTATATGCTTTCCGCGTCTGTCTCCACGTGTTGGGTTCTATGGCAGCATTGATTTATCCGTTGCATATCGAGTGACCGATATCCTAGGATCTAGGCTGGTGTGTTTAGTAGACTTTAGGCCTGCAGTAGACCTTAGCGAGAGTTCTGTCACGTTTAGCGCTGTGTCAGGTTTCACTTTGGGGCTTTCTATGGATAAGTCTAGATCTACAGTTTCAGGTGATTGAGTCAAATCATGCATTTCACAGTCTTCCATCTCCACGTTGGTCGGTGTGTTTTTCCGCATATTTGACTTGATAGAGTTTGTGGAAGGAGAAGCCCTAGGCTTGGGTATATGGGAGGAGATACCTACTGCTTCAGTATGTTGCAGCTTTGGAGCCTTTTGACTGTCAGGTCTATGAGCACAGTTGTGTACCTGCCTCTCCACCACTGTCTTATCAAGAACTATCTTTATTCCTGTGAAGACAGCGTTTTTTTGCTAAGATAAATTCTGCTTTGATGAATGCTTCCGCTTCTATCTGTGATTTAAATTGAAAGCGTATCGGACAGCAGTGGTCCTGCTGGCCTTTTTTGATAGGAAACATTTTGCTCGGACATCATGCATTTTCGCTGTTCTAAGCAAAGTTTCTCTCACCGCCTTCAACTTTGTCGTGTCAGGAACGTTATAAACCACTGCATTCACTTTAAGTGCAAGTCTCTTACTTACTTCAGTGGTGTTAAAGCTCACCGGGTGATCTACCTTGGGTAGTGTTCAGATGTCAACTTCATTAATGGATTCACTACGCGTCAAGATGCTCAGTGGCAAGAGGTTGCTAATCTGAGCCCCAATTTCATCTAGCTGGGGTGACACCTCGAACGCCCTTAACATACTTTCTTGTGGTGCATTATTCTGTTTGTCATCTTTTAGTCTGCGTATTTCTGCCTTAAGTTCCTCTGTGGAGGACTTCAGGCTTTCGATTTCTGGAAGAAGTGACAATGACACACTTGGTGGCAGAAGTCTAGTTAGTCTAACAGAAGATGTGGATTTCCATTAAGCTTCACGTCTTCTGCAACATTTAGTGTTGCGGTCTTATTGCATGTTGGGCATGCAGAGGTACTTCTGTTATTATTAAAAGTGGCTCTCCTATTGAACGCAGTTCTTCTTCTCTTGAGCATAACTGTAGTATAAGCTGACTCACTTATGCTGTTGCAAGAGGAATCTGCTTTTGGTGTCACCAACATTTGGGTATTGTTGATGCACTGTTCCATAGACAGTTGCGTCCGTGCTTCTTTGCATGCATTAGCCGAATCTGGTTGCATGTCTGATATGTGATCAGCCATTTGAGAATTCAATGGCCTTGCGACAACGTTAACAACAAAGTTATGATACAGTTACGAAGTCACGTAAAAATGTAACACAATTTCAAACGTACCGCCACAACAAAGATATGTTTGATTATGGCTAGTATAATCGGAACAAGCAACAGAAAACTCTGTCAACGAACCAGTCAAGGACCCTAACACCCAAAAGGCACGCTCCTCCGAGAGGGAGCTGACACAGAAAAGACGATGTGAGAAAGAAATCAGAAACACAGAGCCAGGTTCAAAGGGCTGAAGGCAACAGAGTGCCATGCGAAGTGCCACCCAAGCCTTATGTCCCATGAGGAAATCAACGAACGAATAACACGAAGTAATGAAAAGACTAACAGAGTGGATAACATGGTTACTGACCTGTAATCCTTGAAACAGAAAACAAAGTTCGGAACGTTCACAATTTTCGGGTTTTTCATGAATTGACAGCAGAAGTAGGCATACTGACGACAGATGAATAGGTAGTTGGTTGCAACCTTTTCTAAGACATCAGGTAAGTAAGGGAGGGTCGAAATTACCTAAGGTCGGTGAGCCCTTCAGATGTCGAATATCGGCAACACTCATATAAAGAAATATGGAATAATCAGACGGCAACGACTCTGTACATGGGGTTATGGCGAAACACGTTACTTATATAATCCTGCCACGGTGAATTATCTCCTTCGTAAAGCTCACCCAACAAACATAGGCACAATGCGACGTTTTCCATGTTCGATGCCAGAGAATCCTGTGATATGAATTCCCCTAAAGGCTGTGACCCTGAAAACTCCAACATACTTAAATTTTTACTTGAATTTTCTAAGCAGCAAACAGCTCTTCTGGGCACAGTGATAAGTTGATCACCTTCCTAAAAATGCAAAATAACCCATTATTACCTCAATGGGAACCAAGGCACGAAGTCCAAACCCGAATTCTTTGAACCAGTGGACGGCACACATGTCAGATGCATAGCCTCCAACTGAAGAAAGAGTAACCTCCAAACATGCCTTCCTAGAGCCCCGAGACTCCAACTTGGATACGAATGAATACTCTAGACAGTCACTATTAGGGAAAGCACCTCACCTTCTTGAATAGCCATGATTTCAGATGTGAGAGAATGGAACGCTTCCAACGACTCAATCGCATTACACGGGGTAATTTTCGAACTTAGACATACTAACCAGTAAGTAATGACAATAATTACATTCCATAAGTTGTGCAGCAAGTGCTGCTGTCCTGTCACACACCTGACGATAACTCATTTTGGATATATTTCTTTTTGACATTTCCAATATCCAATATTGATAGCGTGAGTGTAAAAAAACTGATAGTTTTTGACCTATCGCGTCTAGTTCTTAGAGCCACAACTGCAGGCTAGTTAGTTACGCATGCTTACGAAAGCTGCTCCCCGGGACTTGCAGTGCAATATTCAATGTGTTGAGAAGAAGTGTAGACGAGCAGAGAGCTTATTTAAAGTCTAGATTGTATCAAGAGCACGGTGATGTCACTTGTTAGGAGTCGAGTTCAATGACGTTAATATTGGGCCACATTCTCAACAGTGATCAACTCGCTCGGTGACACCTGCAGGTTCAGACTTTGCTTGTTGGCGACGATTACGCCGTGGCAGTGTTTTGCCCTCCGTAATCTGCGAGTGACTGAAGGGTGAGTAATCCCTCCCTTGCATTTGCTTCAGCAAGGCGAACTGTGTGGCGACGAACCCATGGATTTTGAAAGCATCGCCCATTCAGGCACGCAGTTCTTTGCCAACTGACCACCGCTGAGAAATAATGTGGGACATCATAACCGGATCAAATGTTAACCCAACGGTACCCCATAGTTGCCACCAGATATGTCATCGTGAGGGGTTATCGGTTCCACTCCACTTTGTTAATGGGGGGTTGGTGGACCCAGATACTTAGTGCATCCGATCACAACGGGGCATCAGAATGAGTCTATGAGCCCTGTAAGTACAGTGTCCATGTCTCGCCTGGGCACAAGCATGCAGCCTATATTCACTTTGACGGCGCCAACATCTGAAAACAGATTACGGTTCTTGTCTGAAGGTAGGGACAGAGAATCTGCAGCCCCACCATCTCACCTCCAAGTCCCCGCACATGGCTGCAAAGATACTTGAAGATTCTCCTCATAGCTTGAGGCGTGCCAAATGGTGCAGAAAGTTGTGTGCAGTGGTGAATGATCTCGTTCACCGATGGGACAGGCACAGTCACATTGTTTCTCAGAACGGTTTCCCTGGTGGCTGTCGCGTCGAGACTGTCGGACTGTTCTTCTTCGTGTTGGTGTACGGTGGTGGCAGCCTTGAGCACGAAGGGAAACTGTCTCTTGCTACTGTCGTAGCATTCTCAGTCTGGGTTATTAATAACGAATTTCCTGCGAGTCGCAAGCAGGCTGTCCAATTCAAACGAGTGTTCTTCATAATAAGTGACATGCTTCTTCAGAT
This sequence comes from Heterobilharzia americana, assembly GCA_944470555.2. NCBI lineage: Eukaryota > Metazoa > Platyhelminthes > Trematoda > Strigeidida > Schistosomatidae > Heterobilharzia > Heterobilharzia americana. The sequence goes on from OX104128.1 coordinate 50,435,069, forward strand.
TATCGTACTGCTCAGTGTGGAAATTTCTTTCCTCATATTTTGTTTCCCATCAAAAGTTGCTAGAATAGGATCACGTGCATGAAGTCGGTGTCCATACTGCATCAGCACTGTTTTACTTCACAGAGGAAACTCATTCTACCTCTTCGGATTCAAGATGCTTGATTTTAAAACGCACTGCAGATGCAGTCACCTTTTCGGCGTAAAAGGAGATCTGCTTAGACTGGTGAACATGTGCTGCGAGGGCGGGACTGTTTACGTCGGAAAAGTACCAAATAAACTGGTTAGATAACTCAGTGGTTAGATACCAGACCGCCGATATCAAGAACTAACCGGTGCACTCCCTATTTCAGACAGCCATAAGTTAGCCATTTCTATTAGTTACGATAGTGAGAATACTAAGAATTATGTATTGTGTATTGCGGGTTTACTTCTGAGCGCAGACTTCCTAGCCGCCATAGTAAATATGTTCGTAATAGGCGCTTTATCACAAGGATTTTATCCAAATAACGATAAAGTGAAGATTTAATGGACCTGCTGGCATTAGAACGACAACTGATGCACATGCTAAGGAGTCAAATTCAGTTATTTTTATTTCAAAACGATGGTTAGTTCAAGCGAAATAAGTAGCTTTGAGCAAAGGAAGAAACTTCAGCTCCTGCAACAAGACACTCTTGGTATATGTTGTGCGTGGCTCTGAGATAGAGTCAAGAGGATATGACCAAAAGACAGGCAAATCAGAAGAAATAGTAGTGCGTTTAGGCTAAGAAAAAAAAATCATGATTCGGTATCGCCAACAAGGAGAGGATGGCACTTAGAACTAAAACCAGATAAATCTGTAATAACTGATCTGGCAGGCATAAGATATAAACCTGTGATTCCAACCAAAACGGTTCGTAGTGGAACAACGAATGAATACCTATCCGGACCTTGTTCCATGACTAACAAGTTACTTGAAACAATCAGTTCTTGAAATTGGAAAAAGATAGCAGGAGTGGTCAGGGAAACGGGACAGACTAATCGTGAGTTCAAAAGATTTCAAACCACACCAGGGCCTCGTACCATGGCCAGAATAAATCAAAGTTTAAAGCTAGATAAACAGAGGTATCTAATAGGTTTAATAGGAGGTTTTAGAAGCGCATCGACGTACATGTTACCAAGGTTTCTTGCCAACATAACACGATTAATATGAGATACTTCACAAGCAAACTAGTTGACCCCTTAGAACTAGCAGAGAGACTGGGGAATATTAAGATTAGTGAGGTAGAGGCGTTGGATGTCTTGTATATGAACATCTTGAATACCACTCATTGCTTTTTCATTTGCACTTCCTAATGAACTCGAAGGAAAATAAATTTCTTCAAACCGACGCTTCGTCATTTGGTGCTAACAGCTTTCTCAGAGTTATAGAGAACCGGAATTTACGAAATCCAAGCTTATGCATGGTAAATTGACAGGTGCTCTTCTGCATGGATGTTTCTACGTGGTCGGAACTGGAGAATAAAAGTGATGTCCATGTGTAGGGTGTTACGCGTGATTAGTGTACCGATTACAGACTGAGAATTGTTTGCATGTATCCATAGTTCTTATCGTATATATATCGATTATCTAAGTTCGTGGGGGTGGGTTGAGACCAGGTTAAACAAAGTTTTAATCCCCATTCTCATTTAGACGATTTCGATTCCACTTTATGAGAAGAGGTCTTGGAAGTTATAAAGCGTCTTGTAGCAGAACCTACTCACCAAACACATGCAATAAAGTTGAGCTGGCCTGGCTGCCAACAGGATGGAACATGGCACCAGATAAAAAAGGGGAACGTATGTGGCCTTAACATAATGCGCGTGAAACCCATCCTTAAGCACGTGAGCAAGTGGTTCCAACGACTGATATGACCACGGATGACAGCTACTCGAAATATTACCGAAATTATACTCCATTATCGTGTGTGAATACGCATTTCAAATACACTTGTTATGATTATCCTGACAGTGCCCAAATGTTTCTTGAAGGCACTTGGCAGCCAACTGCCCCATTACGTTTTCATCCAAATTCTTCCATACTGGGTTGATACTGTCGAAATGGGGGATGAACAGTTGTTGCTGTTGGATCAGTTGACAAAATGTGCGTGGAAGGAACGCTTAGGCCAACTTCTGCGACCCATAAAAGAAAATAAATCACTTGGCCTGAACACCATGGAATACTAAAATGTGTAGTGCAAACAGAACTTTGAGGGTTCAGTGATAATCTTTCCGTGTAGTTTTGCGGAAAATCACATCCGTGACAAAAATTAGTTGCTGAACCTGGTTTACAGTGGCTCAACCTGAAAGCTCCCAAAAAGATTAATTTAAAGTTCATGCAATCACGACTCCTTGAGGCGAACGATTTTCTCAGTACGACGGCAAGTATTTCACAAATAAGATCAAAATTTGTCTTGCTGCCTGCCTTGACACCACTAGAAATCGGTGGAAAGTGTTTCAGGTGCGTGTTGTCCGGCGTCGGTCTTTGAGGACCTTAATTACTTAGGTTACTACCAGAACCTTGAAAATAAGGGAGCAGGCAGAAATTCTGGTCCGAGTATGCAATTTCAGCATCCATTAAGCAAAACTTAAGCAACTTTCAGTTCACTATGGACTAAAAAAAGTTTTAGAGGTTCGTTATATCTGCTTTAATAATCCTTCTGAAAACTGAGCAAACGTCTACTTTCATTCTATTCAACATGTTTTGTTAGTCCACGTTCAGACGGTGACTTCATAAACTTCGCACCTACAATTAAGAGTTGAAAGAGTTTCTTCTGGTATTCATTTTAACAGATGGTATTTGCGCTCATAAAGCATTTAAAGAAACATTGGGAAATAACAGCCGACGACTAGGCGATGGAGTTCCCAGACTGCTAGTATTTAGCTACTTCACTGAGGGATTCGGTTCATCGTGCAGTGCCACAAGGAACGGATGAACCACCGAGGGCGACGAAATTCCCTATGCTACTTTGAGCCGATAATTGTAAAATGTGGCCGAAAATTAGGGATGACGAGAATGTAGGTGCACTTCAGACAGACTAAAACAGTTTTTAATCCGGCCAGAGAAACAGCTGATGCCTGTCAACGCAGGTAAGCGTGTGAGCATGTAGATTAGGTGTACTGATGGCAAAACACACGGTGTTGATGGGATTCCTCTACCCTCAGTATTGACCCGCAGTGACTCCAGTGTCACGTCAGAATATGATCTGTGGAACACGGAGCACTCTTGACCGACCGCAGCCTGTAGATTTAGCACTCTATCAGCACTACGCAGGGGGTTATAAAATTAATCGATGACATGTTCGTCACCTTATGCATGTTGCAAGTCAGTTCCAACATACAAAACTGTATGCGGGCAGCAAGTCCTTGTCTAAAAGGTGATTCAGACCATCTAGAAAGAGTTCAGAGAATGGCCATCCGTATGATCCCGAAGAAGTCTGTCTTGACCTAAGGAGAACGAGCTGAAAAACTTCCCCGCATACTATCACACATAAAGACGACATCTAGTCATGATATTCAGGATTGGAAGAAATTGCTTTGAAACTGACTTGCTTTCTCTTTTCCTCCTCACAATAACACGACGCCTCAGAATGCAATAGTAGAATACAAATAAAAATCAAGAATACAGACTCTGTAGAGCAGTGACTTTCCACTGGAGTAATTAATTACCGTAACCGGCTAATAGAAAAGGTGGTGTCAGTGTCGTCAATTGAAAGGGTCAAAAGAAAACTAAACCAGCGGAGAGACTGAAGGAAAAAGACTAATATTGGGTCACATACTTCTATCTTCAAACTCCAAATCTAAATGATTATTTTGAGAACAGTGAGACTTTAATGCTTATGAAGTATTCGAAATCTTACTCATTCACCTCCCAGTTTCGATTTCAACACTGCCTCACTTCTTCGTTGTCAAGCTCTAACGTCTGTAAGTTATCTTTTATTATTCAGTGAAAGTACATACTGTGTACTTGCTGAGTCTTCAGCTTACTTTTTTATCCTTCTCTTATACCTCCCAGATTCTCGTGATCACCATCAAACGCACTGTTCTATGCTCCCCGTTGCAACAACGTGCCTACTTGAAGGTTGGGCAAAAACGTTGCAACAGCTGGTCGCTACAACACTCTGCTGTGGTATGCTTTAAAAGTAGCTTGAAATAAGTTTCTCAAGTTGGAAGTGAATCTCGACAGTTCTGTCAGTTATCCAGGACTTTAAATAAGCTCTCTGCTCGTCTACACTTCTTCTCAACACATTGAATATTGCACTGCAAGTCCCGGGGAGCAGCTTTCGTAAGCATGCGTAACTAACTAGCCTGCAGTTGTGGCTCTAAGAACTAGACGCGATAGGTCAAAAACTATCAGTTTTTTTACACTCACGCTATCAATATTGGATATTGGAAATGTCAAAAAGAAATATATCCAAAATGAGTTATCGTCAGGTGTGTGACAGGACAGCAGCACTTGCTGCACAACTTATGGAATGTAATTATTGTCATTACTTACTGGTTAGTATGTCTAAGTTCGAAAATTACCCCGTGTAATGCGATTGAGTCGTTGGAAGCGTTCCATTCTCTCACATCTGAAATCATGGCTATTCAAGAAGGTGAGGTGCTTTCCCTAATAGTGACTGTCTAGAGTATTCATTCGTATCCAAGTTGGAGTCTCGGGGCTCTAGGAAGGCATGTTTGGAGGTTACTCTTTCTTCAGTTGGAGGCTATGCATCTGACATGTGTGCCGTCCACTGGTTCAAAGAATTCGGGTTTGGACTTCGTGCCTTGGTTCCCATTGAGGTAATAATGGGTTATTTTGCATTTTTAGGAAGGTGATCAACTTATCACTGTGCCCAGAAGAGCTGTTTGCTGCTTAGAAAATTCAAGTAAAAATTTAAGTATGTTGGAGTTTTCAGGGTCACAGCCTTTAGGGGAATTCATATCACAGGATTCTCTGGCATCGAACATGGAAAACGTCGCATTGTGCCTATGTTTGTTGGGTGAGCTTTACGAAGGAGATAATTCACCGTGGCAGGATTATATAAGTAACGTGTTTCGCCATAACCCCATGTACAGAGTCGTTGCCGTCTGATTATTCCATATTTCTTTATATGAGTGTTGCCGATATTCGACATCTGAAGGGCTCACCGACCTTAGGTAATTTCGACCCTCCCTTACTTACCTGATGTCTTAGAAAAGGTTGCAACCAACTACCTATTCATCTGTCGTCAGTATGCCTACTTCTGCTGTCAATTCATGAAAAACCCGAAAATTGTGAACGTTCCGAACTTTGTTTTCTGTTTCAAGGATTACAGGTCAGTAACCATGTTGTTGAATAAGTTAGCCTTGGGTTACTTTATAGTAAGGAAATCGGGATGATGTTCTGTTTAACTTCACTTATTATGATTATTTACTCGTCATCGCGATGAGTATTTTTGCGCACTATTCTTGGGGAGTTCGTCACGCATCTAATTGTGAGTGCTTCGAATTCGTCATTATTTATTAGCAGGCGGTTGTATGAAACGGTTAGTTGTTCTTTCTCCGTTTCAATCGTCTGCGGTTCTGTATAATTTCGAGGTCTGGGTCGTCAACTTACTTACGTGTTACTTATTCTTTTTGGTACGAAATAGGAAATGTGATAATACCTGTAGGTATTTATTTCACATGAGCTATTAGATCTGTTGAATACCTGAAGCCTCGTTCATTGTAACTAAGGTCGCAGAAAGTTAGCTGAAGTAGGTTTATGGTGGAAAAAGGTGTGAGGTGATCAGCTTAAACAGGAATTTGAGCTCCAAGAATTGCTGGCCTTTACTGTGGGTCATTTAAGGAATAGGAGCTTTTCCGTTATAATCCTCGTCACAATTGAAGTCGATGGTGGGACACTCCAGGTGAAAATTTTCTGGATCGATTGAAGTAGCACAGATGCATTCGCACATTTATTCCTCTTTAATTGGCTAGGTATTCGGTAGTTTTCTCACTCCGTCATCACTTGTTATGGTTTTTTACGTCGAATATTTCTTTTACTTTGTACTTTTTATTCCTTTGTGTTTGGTATATTGACGCCGTGGTACGAAATACAGGAATGGATTCACCACTTGTTATAGAATAACTCTTCGCTGACTACCGTTGCTTTTAGTTTCTAGGTGTGTCATGATTGAAAACACTTATGAGCAAGAGGGTTATATTTCCCTATCCTGGGTAACTGTGGCGTTTGACAAAAGATCACACTTGTTAGTGAATTTTACGACAATATAGTGTCAATTCATGCGACTTCCCACGAGTCAAATAATCGCACCCATTTCTAAACTGACTAAACTTCATAACGAGCCATGTATTAAAAGGTGTATTTGTATGATTACGAACTACTTTATTTCCAGGATATAAACATCGATATAAATTAACTTTATTTGATGTGACAATGTTATCAGAATGTCATTGCAAAAATAAAGCTTTATTTGAATCGTATACAAAAGGATTGACACTGAAGACGTACAAACTAACTAAACACGAGAAATTTACACGAAATCATTCAGGGCAGGTAAGCATCAAGTTGGGATTACAGGCATGATTGTTCATAACCCCAGAAAGCTATTCCGTCATGCTGCAACATTTAGGCATGCCAAAACGGCTGTCCCAACTGACTGAACTCATCGAGTTAAATATTAGCAACACAAGTGGTAGGACTCTTGAACCTCAGAAGTACACGAATATTCCACTAACCGTGTAAGACTCGATCGTTGACTTAAGTGTTGAGCTGGTACAGCGCAAGTCGCTGCCGCTCCCAAACGACACTTCTCTGGGACTGGACACAATCTATATAATGGTTCTGCCAGAAGCAGCACCTCTCTTGGTGGGAACTGTAAGTAGATTATTTAAATATTCGCAAAATCAAAGTGAAGTACTCATTTCTAACAGGATAGGCCACGTGAAAATGATCTTCAAATGAGGCCAAGGAAAAAAAAACATGAAGAATTACAGGCTTATTGATCTCCCATCCATGCCTTCAAAGGTTAAGAAATCATTTATTTACTATGGACTAAGCGGTCACTTGATGTCAATTTGCTTCTTTACACCCCACCAGGATGGATTTATGAAAGAATGCTCTCGTGGCTCCCTCTCATCATTTGACTTTACAGGAATTGATCTTGTCACAGGCGACTCCCCAATAGATCCGGAGTACAGAGGTGACATAGTCGTGTTAAATGAAGACACTGACAAGATGCAGAGTCTATTGGACATCTTGGTTGGTAGTTTGAAATTGTTTGGGATGCGTTTCTCACTATCCCAATTCTTGCTGTAGGATTGATCTGGGTAGACATCCCGTCTAAAATAGGGAGTAAAACGGTTGAGCACGTTGATCACTTCACTTACCCAGGAGGTCGTAACAGCCCTGATAGGTCAGTAACCGACGAAATATGTACATAGACAAAAAAAAACTCGCCTGACCTTCGACAAACTACGTGACTTATGGTGCCGGCGTGACGCCTAATTGCCTATTAAGGGCTGTGTACTGCGCAGCAGTTGGCTCTGTTCTACCATACGACTATGAAGCATAGCTATTAAAGTTAGAGCATGAGGAGGCTTCAGGTGTTCGCAGCATAGGCTATATCGTGGTGCCATGACGTCAGTAGGGTAGAAGTAAGGTGCTGAGTTTAGGACAAAAGAGGGAAATCACTCGGTGAGATGCTGAACCTTCATTGACTGAGGTGGCTGGGACGCGTGTTATTCATGTCTAGTAACCTTCTACCCCGTCGCGTAATGTTAGTTGAAGTAGGTTCAGGCTGGAGAAAGGTAAGGCATGACCAGAGTAAAACATGGCATAAGTCCATGAAGTCTTTGACTGTTGATCTCAGTTGTGTAGTGGAATTTAGACCTCTCAGTTAGGGTTCACCTCACTATTGAAATCGATGGTTGGAGACTTTGAGTAACATGAATCCTATGTATTGTTTTCATCTTAATAGTTATGCCAAATTTCACTATTGTCTTATTGTTTCTTGTTCCCTTTCCACGACTTTTCACCATGTTTGATCACTTTTATCTTGTATTTTGGTGCCTTAGCGCTTGATATGCTGACAGGTGTGACAAATTAAACAGTTGTGTAATAATTCCAGATCATATGGTGATATTGACTTATTTTTGTCCTCCTTGCATCTGAAAAAGACGTTTTCAACCCCGCATACAGAGATGACTTTCATATCGTGGTCCCTGAACGTAGACTTTACGCTGCTATTGAAAGGACATACTACACTGATAGGCTGAAGTTGATAAAAACCAAGCGGTTTACTCTTCGAAACACTTACATGTGAACGATGATATCATACCCCATCGTCTACCACTTTAAATGTATGTGTGCTGGCACCTGCATGGAGAGCTCATGTATCAAAGTGGTTTCCGAAGCCGATCAGATCACCCGATCTCGTGAACGTGGGCAATATGTCTCCAAGCTGTTTCAATTGCGAGACGTGACATTGGTACGAGTCTCAAGATTGACATTTAACATTCTTTATATCTTTACGAAATGTGTTGGGGATGGCTTCTAATCTTTTTGTAGCTTTTAGCTACATAGGAGTTTAAGCCATGTTTTTGTATTCAGAACAGTTTATCACATTAAATCTTGGTTAATGTAATGTTTCTTACCCGATTGATTTTCACCACTGCTTTGGTCTTCAGTTGAGCCGTATTATCTGACTTCATATTTCCTCCGTATGATATCTCACATAAATATGTATAACAAGTGTGTGTGTATTTTATCTGTTTCCTGAATATGTATTGCTTAAATACACTACACGGTTGTTTTGTTGAAGTTTGTCGAGAGAACTAATTTTTGGAAACTTCATCCTAATTATCATATTTCATTCCGTTTTTAGGTTGACCCATCTTTTCTTACGACGTTCTATAGCTTTTGACTGCATTTTCTTGCTATCCTTCTTTCATCTTAGTGCTTTGTATGTTGACGCTAAAACATGTAGTGTATGAAATCTACCTGTTGCACATCAACACCATGTCCCGTTTCGATAGTGATTAACTGATATAAATTGCGTAGAATTTTATGAAGACTGTTTTCATCTGCTAGTTGAAGATAAGACATCCACTAATTCGTGTTTTATAAATTTCAAAGATAATTTTCCGAGCCTAGTATTTGATAGTATTTCAGTCCTTTAAAAATGTTTTTTCATTATTAAGAATTGTTAACCGATAATGTGGTCCTAGTCATTTTTCATATATGGTACTGAAAAGTGTTAGTTGAACCATTTCTTGGGATTGATTGGTTTGTTACTGCTTCCAAGTTGTCGATGACCGTGTTCACATCTGTAAAGAGAGGAGACTAGAAAATAGTTTACAGTACTCAAATGTTGCAGCATGATACGTTATTTTCATTCATCCATCACGATAGTCCAGATTATCACGCGCAACTGATAAGAAGTTATAAAACCAGTAGTACTAGAAAAAAAGGGGTTTGCGATATGACTGATAATAAACAATAGGTGCAGCTTTCGCTTCACTCAAGATTTCCATAATTAGTTAGTACTGCTGACCGTCACACAATTTACAGCTTACTTCATAAAAGTGAAGCATATTACTAAGTCATCGTGTTCATCGAAAGTTTGTTTTTATTCTGTATAAACTTGTTTTCATGCCTAGGCATTCAGAGTAATAGTGCACGTTGAAATGGATTAGATGACCAGTACGTCTCTAATTTTGTTATTTCATTGTTTTAACATTATTTTAATAATGTCTTATCAACCTTTTTCGTTTCACATATCTAGATGGGCTGTGTCGACAGTGATGAGTAGGAGCAATTACATACCTCATTCTAACGGAAGGGATAAAATCATGTGTCTCATCCCAGTCTGGGATATGATAAATCACAAATTCGGCCATGTGAGTTATGAGCCACTATTAGTTAAGTGGATCTTTAATGTTGTTGTAGTCCTAGTGGGAACAATATCGCTCACTGGGAGGCAGGTGCACCCAGCTGACGAGCTCCAGGTGCAGGACGAAACGCGTGCCCTGGATTTCGCTGCTAACCACTATCCATCATTAGCTGTACCTTTAGTTTGCTGTTTTGGTGACGAAGGAACTATTAAAACAATCTCATTATTGGAGGATGGGTTAAGCTTGGTTTCTGCCGCAGTTTTTTATGTTTATCTATTTCTATTTTCTATTTCTAAAAACATTGTTAATTTTTTATGGTTTGTTTGTATGATTTCCCAAGTTCCCTTACTAAACCTAGTTCCTGCGTTTTACAAAAGAATAGCAAAACGAAATGACTCTGAAGTTCCCGTCAACTACTACATTTTTTAATTACTTATCTTAACAGCGTTATGTCCACTCGCTTCAGGAGCCGAAAAGTGCTTTTCCTTGAACTGGAATCGTTATCATGGGCTTCAAGAGTCAATGCAGTACGACTCATGAACCATATGTACTACTTTTATGCAAGAGGCAATGATCCACAGAGTTTGGAAGCAGGAGTGAGTTTCCAACCCGTGACCCCCTAGCTAAAACTGAAATCCTTCCTCCAGTGATGTCAAACTATTAACAGAGAAATATGGCAAGACTTTTAAGGGTGTTGAGATACAGGGGTAATCTTGATCATAACGAACTTGAGTGAGGATAAAAGTAAGGGAGCAGTTAACACATTTTAGTTGCGCAATGGATGAAAGGATACTTCTTGAGGTACTCTCAAAATATATGGAATAATAGAGGTAAACTTGATTGACGTGAATGCTCGCAAAGTCAAAACGTCAACTGCCTGAGGATGTAGATAGCGATCGTGTAGTTTACCTCCGTCATTGTCGTATTCACCGCGTATTGTAAAACTACTGTGTAACTAAGAGGTTTGGTATAGATTCATAGGTAAAAGAAGTCAGGTTGTGAGATTGTAAACCTTCCTCGACCAAAGTGGCTGGGAAATTTTTCACTCATTCTTACCTGCCGTATAATCTAACCTGCTATATTAGCGGAAGTAAGGTTACCGACTTTTCATGTGATTTAGCTCAGTATTATGGATTTGTCGTTCCCTACAACAAGCCTAGTCATCTTTGCATTTGTTTTTTGTTGTTTTTGACTGAGAGTTATAATTCAGCAAGAGGTTATGGCATAACAGTGGGCTACGTAGTTCTTATGGCTGCCTAAAACACTAAATAGCCGAAAGTATATAAAAAGCGTCGAAAATCCTCAGATCGTATGTGCAGGATTTAATAAGCGTAAAGCAGAGTTTTTTTTTACCGAAAGACTGTACACCCGACTGTTAACAGTCAGAGGAATATCCAAACGGTCCATATAACTGGATATTGTTTGGGCTCTTACTGAAAAATATTAATTTCTTACCTTCGACGAATTTATCAGCACTAACACATTTTCCTTTCTGGTAGTTTACTATCAAGTGCAACCACAGTCTTCTACTAATCTTGTTAAGGGATTTCTGCATGGATGGCACATAGTGTAACGACCAGCTGTTGATACGTTCTCGTTTAGCCTGTAGGTAGCTACGTTGTTACAGGGGGGCGCGTAGAGTAGTGTGAGTTTGATGGTGACCACGAGAATCTGGAAGGGAAAAGACGAAGAGAAAAAGGTGACCCAACGATTCATCAAGTACAATAGCATACCATATACAGACAATGATTCCCTCATATTTAAGTCTTTCATTTCACTGTAAGAAAAAAAACAGGGATACAGTTTGATAAGTCTTTTTTTAACGTCTAATATACCACCATAAACTTCTTTCAGACCTATCAAAAGAATATAAGTGATATTAAAGTAAAAACAAAAAAATGTCATAGCACCTTCAGGATATTATTTCTTTGATGATAAGGTTCTCCTTACCGACAGAGTTATGTGTTTGTCAAGATTTCATCCTTGCAAGATATCTGAGACTATGTGGTAGTAATCCTAAGTGCAGACAATATTTGTGGCATTAAGTGCCGTTCAAAGTTATTTTTATAGTTTTTGCATATTTCAACTGGAGAAAAAATTATCAACGACGAGATTGGTTTTTTTTACTGTAATATACAGGCATTATATGTCTGCTTTGCTATGAAAAATCACACTTGTTAAGTTTTCATGCGAAATTCGGGCATGATATCATGCAAATTATGGTTAGGTGTCGAGTTTTTCTTTTCTATATTGGTTAATATTTCATATCAGTTACCCAACGTGTTATACAATCACTTTTTGAAGCCATTTTGTAATCAGTATTGTGTATGTATTTAATATCTGTCTCTAATAACGGAATACCTCCCATCACTTAATTGAATTTTTTGTACCAAGATGAATTTTTCTGTTGATCAGTACTTGTTAACAAATACGTATGCTTTCATACACAGATTTTCTTTCCCACATTTTCTTATGTAGGTTACGACACACTATGATCCTGAAATGGACGAACTGGTTTTCAATACAATGGAGGCATACGAACCAGGTGATCAGGTAGATACACTATTTTCGTTTACAATTCTTCTTTCATAGATCACTAGGATCAAAATATCTTGTGGTGGATGAACGAGTCTTTTAGATTATATTTAATTGTCTATAATATCACTAATCATATAAAACAAAACTACCTTCATATCTACATTTAATTAATGGCGAGGCATATTTTGATTTTCTACCAGTAAGGAATTCGCTGCTTGGTATTCACTTCCAGTGTCACACGTTAGTCCGTTAGCTACATATTCCTTTTGATGACCAGCTCTATCCCTAAAATAATTCAAAGTGTTGGATTTTTGATATGGTGGTTAGGAGACGATTGTCTGAAAATTGAACTGTAACTAATTCGTCATCCAGATTATATCGACAGGCTTATATCTTTTAAAGAAAACTCGTGTGTCTATATCCACATAAGTCGGTATTTTATCACATATCAAAAATAGCTTAAGAAAAGTTACTAAGATTCTGAATGAGTCAACTGCCTATAAATGGTTTATTCTAGTAAATAACTTAGTGCTCATTGCTGACTTACTTTGATATAGATCCCCCAAAGTTCTAATGGAAACTGTAACCTATGAAGTCAACCAGGTAAGAAATAATAGCTCATACCAATGGATTACGTGGGATGATGATGAATGAAGTGAAGTTATGAAATATGAGTCAGCTGACTTCACCTTGGTCGCTGCCTATAATGTGCTCTTCTTAAGGTCTGGATGTTCTTGGTTTCAGCCCCATATTTAGTGCATAGATGCACATTGCTGAAGAGAAGTCAGATTGGGAGACGACAGCTGGTCAGCGCGCCTTGGTTTTCAGTGATTCTTTAACTAATTTAGTTCCTACCTGAAAGTTGTCTACAAAGATTTCGATAAGTAGAAAACCTCGTATGACAAAATGATGGATGAAAATCTTTTTTCTCCTTATTATTCTCCTTTAGATATTTATGGATTATGGAAAACGTACAAATGAAGAATTTTTCCTTTTTTCTGGTTTTGTCCCCGATTACAATCCCCACAATAAGTTGACGATAACATTAGGTAAGCTTTTATTCAGTGTGTTATATCATCGACGTATCTAAAACACAATTTTAATTCCATGTGTTAAAAATATTCCCTTTCTTCATATGCTTTCCTTTTTTTGTGTAAACGCCATCCAGTTACTAGTTACTTACTCTTTTTGTGCTGTTGTGTGGTACGGTAGCTTAAACTAATGCTACATAGTTTTATGTTGGTTCATCTGTTTGTACTGTACAATAGTATAGAAACTTCACATCTAGGGAAAAAAATAACCATCTTTCATTGTTGGATATAATACTGAATTAGAGAAAAGATAGTTTGATAAAACTGTTGATCTATTAAAAGTTTAAGCGGGTAGGATAGTACCTTGTTTTCCACAGCTTTCACTCAGTACAATGAAAGTGATTTAATAGAAATCCTATTCAATAAAATGCAACGTATAAGTACAGCAGATTTAATAGAAGTACAAATCGTTGTGTTATCGTGCATAAAATTAGTTGCATGCAGACTTTCTTCAAAAAAGCAAGAACACACTGGAGTACAAAAAATTCACCACATCAAATAACAAGCTAAGGAAATTCATTTGATTGTTTTAAAAAAGAACAGTTGCCAGTGCAACTTCATCAGAAGGTGCCTATCCAATTCATCATCAACTGCTAAGTTATCCGTAGAAGTCAGTAGACGGATCATCTCACCATACACAAAGAATATATTAGAGATCACGGTAAGACTACTGAAACTATTTAGAATTGATGTGGTTCATAAACCAGCAAATCTCCTTCATAACATATTATACTGACCAAAAAATTCAAGAGCCAATGAAGACAAATCAAATGTAATTTACTAAATCAGCTGTGACAATTGTTACGAACAGTACATTGAACAAAATGGTCTCCCTCTTCACCTTTGTTTATATGAGCATCAGTTGACCATTGAGTATCACGACATTTTGTCATTTATATCAATGCATGTGGACAACTATGAACATGAATTCGATTTTGCAATTGTAGGGATCCTGGACAGGAAACACAGAGTATCAGAGAATCCTTAGAAGGTTAACATCCATGTTCATCAGAAATCAATAAATGTATAGACGTAAATCTAATCTATCAACCAATAAGAAAAATGATAAACAACCACAAGGTTTGAGGTCAGATGGGGAAACAGCCAGTAGGAAAGTCTCTGCAGCCAGTGACACAACAATTCGAAGAAACTACCAGTCACAAACCATTTCGTCAGGGCGAGCTACTGAATCACTCGCGGAGAGATACTGACAACTCACTTCATATTAAAAGTAGTGGTGATAAAGTTGTCGAAAAAAGCAATGAAAGCTTCACGATTAAACGACCTAGCTCAGAGAACGCAGCACAACAAAGGTCATTTCGGCATCCATTATGAACTTTGTTCTAAATAAAAGTGTCTTAATTTCAAAACGTAGCATAAAGTTAAGGAAAACTATTATGCGACTAAACTTATCACTGTTAATATCACAAAGCACTTGCTTCAGTATCGAACCCAGTGTCATACGGCCAACTATGATACTTTCCCCAGCTTTTACCAGTTTAAATGTGTTTATTGACACTTACATAGAGAGGAGTAATCAAGCTGTGCAGATAGGGTTGATAAACACACATCTAAATGGCTTCAGCAACAGTTAAAGTCTCAAACTTCGATAGGTACACGTTGCAAACAACCATTTGCATGCACAACGAACTGTGTTATAGAAGTGTGTCACAGTATTATCGTTAGAACAGCTTTCATACTTTTATACACTTATCAGAGATGTCTAGTTAACCTTACTACAGAACCAACCAAACACAAAACTTAACTGCGTCATATCTTCAACAACAGTTTGTTGTCTGACTCATCTCACCTTGACAAGGTTCTCAAGGCATATTCCCCTCATTCCATACCATCATAATGGTTTCTAAGGGTTAATAGTAGCTAGCAATGGAATCTAAGATACGTGTTTTGTTCTTGTTTAGAGTGTGCGTTCATTTGATAAGATTTCCTTTTTCTCACTGACACTTGAACCAGACACTCGTAGCTCTTAACGCTAGAGTTTTGTCCATTGAGCTTCTTATTCACGGCAACTACTCACTCTCTGTCTAATGATCATTGTTTTACATAATGATTTGTTTTTTCTCGGTGTTAATCGACTTAGACTCAGTCGATCGGTCATATTTGGCACATAGACTTCTGTTGATGCCAATCAATTGAAGATGATAAGTTGTAGCGTAATTTTTTCTGTTTTATCATACTCTTTTTTCAACTTGCATGGAGCACTATGAGAAGTAAGTGTGTAGTCAAACTACTCGAAATGTGTTGCACATTACAATTTTTGAACAATCATCATGTTCTAATTGGAGGCTACTACTGTTATCGAGAAGTTAAGCTGCTGGGACTACCCATCCTTTACATCAAAATAAAATCACCGGCTAATATCGTGTCATTCACAGAGGAACTTGAATACCAACAGAGACCGATCTGTTCGGTCCAAACCAATCAATAACGGGAAATATAAAACCCTAATATCAAATGGACCTGAATTTGAAAAGCAACGTGACTGACTTCTGAACCGATTGCTTGTGACAACTTTATAAGTAGTGGTGTGCTTGCTGGTTCGATTCCTGCCATCGTACAGTTTTTCTTCAGATTTCAGTCGTCACCATCTTATATCAAACTCAACTTGCTGTTTGAAAAAAAGTCGAAATCCCTCCAGCAACCTTCTTCACATCCGTACAATAGGCAATGAGTGCTAATGACACTACTTAGTTGTCGAAACCTCTGTAGGTGGACCTGGATTCGGGTCCGTGACTCATCAGTTGGAAATCAAGTCCCTATATCAATGAATTTCTGATAGTCGACGTTAATTGGAATTGTTTGGTCAACAATCAGTCATGTACATTGAAGTGAGTTATGAAAAATGTCACAACCATTTAAGAATGACTTTATATTTTCTTTTGAATTAGCTGGTTATCAAACAAATATATAAGGTTCACAGCAGTTGGTTATTTCCTTCATACTGTCAATTTTTGGTTCTATCGGGATTAATCAGTAAGTTCCATATTATTTCTGAAGTGAAATCGTCGAGTGCATCAGTGATTGTATTACTCTGGAAACTAAATCTATTCGTAAATATTTCTTGGAGATGGACTATTTACCTGGACTATTCACCTGTAGGCTAGCAGTATATTTTACCAGGTTCAGTTCGTCGTCGGCCACTTTCACTTCGAAGCTGCATTTCTTTCAATTTCTGTCTACAAACAATAAATGAGGTTTCTCTTTGAAAAGGCTATCTAGATCTAAAATTGACGAGACAGTTCCACATATAATAAAATGCTTAGTCTTATTATAAACCCTGGAAGAGTCAGAAATGGTGATCTGTACTGTCTACAACGGGTCTTAGTTTTCTAAGGGGACTATTTTCCTTTTTTATTTAATAGTTGGTATAACCTTTCCCACCGTTTTTTTTTTCAAGGTCTTAGTTCTTCTGATTCACTGGGATTATTGCGTCGACAACTGTTACAAACTTTAAGTTTAAACGTGTAAGTTTACTCTATGATTGTACTTTTTCTACTACATTGTGGTTCTGGTTTATTATTAATATTATTCTTATTTGTTATTACTATTTGTCCTTTGGGTTCCTAGTGGAAAATAGGGCTTCAGTAGCACGTCACCATTTCACTCTGTTCTCTGCAGTCTTTTGAACCTGGCTCCACGACTGCCCAGTAGCTTTCATTTCTTCCTCACACCATCTTCTCCATACCACCCCCGGACCCCCAACTCGTCGTTTCACCTTTGGGTACCACTCGAGGGCCCGGTGCGTGATGTCCCCAAGGTTCAGGCTGATGTTGTATTAAAATAATTAAGCTTTGAGACAAGTAAGATGCAATCAAATGACAGACGGGTGGGAGGGGGCTGTTTTTGTGATTAGTTTCAACTTACTCTCTGGTCTTCCTAACCAAATTTCTTCCGTTTCAGTTACATTTCCCGCTTTATTTCAATATCTCTGGACGGATACAAAAGCCTCAACTGGCCTTCGCCGACTTACACCATCTGTGGCGCTACTGCGATATTGATTAAGGGTCGAGCATACTGTGCTGCAGTTTGCTCTGTTCTACTGTATGGCTGTGAAACATGACTATTATAGGTAAAAGACATATGAAGGCTTCAGGTGTTTGACAACTCTTACCTCCATAGGATAGGCCATGTTTTTTGGTGTCACCATGTGAGTAACGCAGAAGTCACGTGTAGAGTTTTGTGGAGAAGAGGTAAGTCAGTTGATGTAGTTGTGAACCTTCATCGACTGAGTTGGCTGGGACATGTGCCACACATGCCTAGTCACCGTCTGTCTCGTCTTACAGTGTTAGGCTGGAAAAAGGCCAAAAATGGCCACACTAAAACATGACATGAAGACGCTGACTGTTCGCTTGAGCCATGTAGGATGATGCAGACTATCCGGTTGAAGTTCGCCGGACAAAAGAAACCAGTCCTTGGAGACTTTTGGTGATATGATTCAGAATCGATGACAGTGGCGCAGATGTATCCACAGTTTATCTACATCATAACCTCTGTACTGAATTCAACATTTCCTCATTCCTCTCTTTTCTTGGTTTCTACTGATTTTGACCGGTTTTTCTTTCTTTCGTTCTTCATCTGTCTACTTGTTGCCTTGATACGAGGCTTGGCAACTTGGACTTTTGTGTACTGATGCCTGGTCCTATGTTGATATTGATAATTTCTGCAGCTGAAGGTCTAATAATACTTCTCAAAGTGTTGAAGTACTACTACTCAAGTATTTTTGTATTTCGTACAACTGGATAGAATTCTGTAAACTTAATGATAATTTGCTTTAGACACCCACGACGTAGCAAATAAGAAGGCAGTGGCAGAAGTATAAAACAGAATTTATTGCAGGCACTCTGGTGGCCAAGTTCAGCGGGCAGAATACGAGTACATTAAAAGTTATTCACCATTCAATTGCAGTCAATGGTGAACATTAAGTTTACAATAGATAAAAATCATAACCAAGTTTACTGGATACTATATATGCAGCAGTATATCTAATAGCAAGTCAGTTTCTGTTGTACATTAAAAGTGGAAGAGCAGTTACTCGTTACGCACTTATTTCATTGTTAAGGCTCATCAACTTGGAAGGCATATAACAATACATTAATTTCTGCGTCTGAAAATTAGGCCCGAGGTGGCCAGACTAAAACATGGCACCAATGTATGAAGTCTCTGACTGTTGGTTTAAGCCATGTAGGACGATGCAGACTAGGTGGTTGGGGTCCACGGGACAAGAGGAACCAGTGGTTGCAGACCCTAGGTGATATGGCTCAGAACCGAAGTCAGTGGCGCAGATGTATACACACATTATCCTCATCTTAACGAGGCTATACCGAATCTCACTATTTTGTCACTCCTCTTTCCTTTCTTCTCGTACTTTATATTTCTTTTGACTGCATTCACTTATCTTCATCCTTCACCTCACTACCTTTTTACTTGATGTGCTGATATGAGGTGTGGCAACTCGGACCGTTACGCAGTAATGCCTGGTCCTATGTTGATAATGATGATGATGATGATGCGTCTGAAAATTGCACTATCCAGTATTTATAAAGTCATATGCAATTAGAGGCGATACAAATATATTGTAAGGACATATTATGAAGGAAAAAGTGGTATATTATTCATAGTTTGTATGGTAAAGCTTGGCTGAAAAATGTAGTGTTAATCAATTATTTAAGAATAAAGCCATTTTGTCTTCATAATTTTTCTTTAGAAGCAAAACGAAGGAATTCCAGACATTTCCTTGCTAAATAAAAGTTGTCATTTACCTATGAAAGTAATTTCTAGGGTACATAATCCGATTAGTGTATCATTTGATTTTTAAGATAAATAAAAATTTAACTAAAATGTGTTCAACTGCATACTCAGTCTTTAAAATTTATTTACAGGCTGCATTGAAATTTTTAGAACTCACTATTATAAAATCTGTAATAAAGACACTAAAAAGAAGTTTATCTCTCCATATAGCCGTACGAAAATGATCTAGACGCTTTTCATAGAATGTTGCTAGTGTTTACTGAACAGCAGTGATGTCTGCCGTATTGCCGTGACGATAAAGAATAGTCATTGTCGATGATTAAATGGTGACACCAAGCTGTGCACTATTATGATGTTAAACATATCATAAGAGGAATACTAAGTCAGCTGATTCGGTAAACAACTTTAATTGACTGAAATGATTGGGATCTGTATTAGGCTTAGCTTACCACTGTCTCAGATCTACAGGCAAAAACTAACAATTTGACAGAAGAGGCAGCGAAGACGGGACTTCAAGTGAATATAGAGAAGACAGAGGTGATGAAGATACCGCACCACCACCACCAACAAACTCCAGTCACCATCAACGGGAGAAACTTAAAGGAAGTAACCTCCTTCACCTATCTACGAAGCACTGTTTCAACTACAGGCGGCACAGGCACAGACGAGGATGTCAAAGTCAGAATCGGAAAAGCAAGACAGGTGTTTATTAGCCTGAAACCAGTGTGGAGATCTTCTGCACTCAGCATGTGGAACAAGATCTGGATTTTCAACACCAACGTCAAGTCAGTGCTTCTGTATGGCTCAGAGACTTGGAGCGTTACGAAAGGCATTTCCAACAAACTACAGACATTCATCAACAACTGCTTACGCTCGCTACTAAAGATGAGATGGTTAGAAAGAATAAGCAACAAGGAGCTCTGGGAACGAACCAACCAAGAACCTATCACCCAACAAATATTCAGGAGGAAGTGGAGATGGATTGGGCATGCACTGAGAAGGCCGACTGAGGACATCACGCGTCAGGCCCTCGAGTGGAATCCCTATGGGAAGCGACGAGTTGGGCGTCTGAGATGAGGGTGAAATGGAGGAGGTCGTGCGAGGAGGAAATGAGAGGTTGTGGGCTGTCGTGGAACCAGGTTCAAAAGATCTCAGAGAACAGAGTTCACTGGAGACGTGCTACCGAAGCCTTGTGTTCCACTAGGAACCCAAGGGACTAATAATAATAATAATAATAATAATAATAATAATAATAATAATAATAATAATACCACTGTCTCAACGCTCTGGATTAATAAGCCTACGAGTAAAATTCATGGAACTTCAGGCTTATTTAACTAGGTATCACTAATCATTCAAGTCTCTGATCATTGATCTGAGTCGAGTAAAGAAGTGTAGGCTGTGGTTTGCTTGTCAGTTAAAGAAAGTTCATATTTGATTTTGCTTGAAATCTTTTGTTGTAGCACATCTACTACGTCTTAACCATCTTATGGCTCTGAATTTTTCGATTTTCCTTATTTTGTTGCTTTCCCTCTTTTTTTTGCCATTCTTTACCACTTTTGACATCATATTCATCCCCGTTTTCATTCCGTATGTCAGCTTCCCACTGCGCTTATGTGAAATGTTGCCGTATTACCTGAAACGTAATTGTATCAAGTACTACACTGTTTTTCAGTTATTTACCCATTTTTCATTACTATGAAAAATTAAGACAGAGAGAGAGAGAGAGAGCATGTGATTTGAAAAAAGAATATGTAATGTTAGAAGGATTATTTGTACTGAAACTCCAGTGTCATAGTGAAGAATGAAACTTGGTCTAATTCTCTCATATTACCTTTCCTAATTAAATATTCCTTGAACAAACTGTCACGAAATATATTCTTTATATTGTTTTTCTGAACTGTAGTTTGTGGTTTATAAATAGCAAGCATTCGTTGTAGGATAAACTTAGTTAGTTGGGGCAATTGTAAAGGAACTCCCTTTTTCAGTAGTTATATGTCGGTAGAACCAACAGATAGCAGCCAAGTCCGTCACTGCACTCAAGAAATCACATTTCATTAACGTCTGATTTTCACGAACTGAAACAAGTATAAAATCAGTCTTGTTGTAGGGAAATTGCCTATTGGTTATTTTGTGAAGTAGTCTCATAATAATAATATTCACTGTGTTCCAAATAACATTTATAATACAGTATGGAATTTTCGAAGGCATAATTGTAAAACTGGCAGCCGATGTTACTTTAGCATCTGTTCTTGATTCGTAAATTAACACAAAATCGAGTATAATTTTAATGGTGGCGATTCAGTTAACCAGCACATAAATTTTACAATCCTATACATGTATCCTAGAAACAGTAATGTGATGTATTTTTAAGCATTTACAAATCCATTTCCAACTGGCGGAACGTATTTCCTTTGTTTTGTTCTTAGTTTGAAAAAGGAAAGTTCGAAAACATCTTAAAAACGTACGAGAGTACATGATGCGTTCAGAAGACATTTAAAATATTAAAACAAACTGAAAGGGAAGAATTTGATGGGATATAATCGGTGGAATGTCTTTTGGTAGCCCAAGATCCTAAGGGGGCTGCGTTTCATAACGGTGAATAATGTAGTTACTTCTTCTATGTAGAAACCCTATCGTCTCAGGTCATGCAAAGTTCTTAATGATATCCGAGTAATGCTTGAGTACTATGGTAGAGTATAATTCCATATTACTCTACATTACATTTAATATAGCATATAGTCAGTGATAATGTATCACCGTGTGCTATATCAAACGAACAATCTAGTATAAGATCTGTAACGCTGCCGGTATCCAACATATTGACATGTAAGCTTAATGAGGCATTTTAGATTGAAAATATCACAATTGTGTTCACAATTACTCATTTCATACACTATTTGAACGCAATAATGATCATTAACGTCAGTGACGCTATGTAGAGCATACGTGGCAACATTCTGGATACCGAAATTGGATTTGTAGTCTCTTAAAGATGATTTTCGTTAAGAGTATGAAAACATTCTGCCAAGTTCTAAAAGAATTTTCCTTTCGCTTTCTTTTTTCAATTCTCAGTCCGTTAAAGTGCGATTTACGCAGTGACAAGAAATCCATGACAGAATTCTTCATATTTTCACGCATTTTTTCCATGGATGAAGGTTAGTTACCTCCCCCCCCCATTTAATTAAATAATTTCTTTTACTACTTGTTAAAACTCTGCTTCTTTTTAAGTGAAATTAAACTCATCGGTATCGTTTTTTCTTGCCATATGTTTTATGCAATGCAACCTGGAAAGCAATGTTTGTAACAGGTAATATTGTCTACGTAAACAACGAGACTACTGGGATAAAATTTCACCTCAACACCCTATTCACTTTCATCTACGGTAGTGTCAACCACAAGTTTTTTTAGTAATAATAATAATAATAACAGTAATAATGGCTTCATTCTGAAAGGTATTTCAGGAATACTCTACAGAATTATCAGCATGTCATATAGCATCAATTGGACAGAAACACTTTTTATATGTGTACATAGCGAGTTGAAATAAGTATAAATTAACTAAAGAAGGTAAGAATATTCACTCCATCTACAGCTTTCTTGAAAATACATAGCTAATTTAGGTAGAAAAACACATTAGCAATTAGATTGATAATATATGAATAGTAACATGCTGTGTACTCACTAATTAGTTTGCTTTCAAAAACTGAAGTTGATCAGTTAGTTCATTTGTAATACTTTCTTCATCGCACAGCAGACGAGCTAAATACGGTATTGTAGAGTTTTTATACTTTTTATTACTTAGATAAAGTTTTATGTACTTGCTCCTTGTCTTTCCAGATGACCTACATACAGAGAGTTTTGAGTGATACTGGTCATCTGATAAAATAACTCCTACCAGATGTTTACATGGGTTAATATGTTTATCCACAACTATTCTAATTAGGAGGTTTAGAGGCATACCACTAGTTCTGCTAACCATCTTCAAAGTTCTACCCATTATAACATAGTTTTTTCCACCAACCCAGGAAAAAATAAAGGAGAGCAATAGAGGAGAACAGGCAAGATCCAAGAGTTTATAAAACATAAGCACATAGGCTGAGTTATACCAGATCCTCGCACCTTCCTAGTATAGAAAGTTAGGCGGAAAATTCTTTTGGAAATTAGTAAGTTATATGAGAACCAGGAGAGGTCCGAAGAAAAACACTCCGAGATTAATCACACTTGTAACATTCTCTAGCGCACAACTATCAATCAGACAGGAATCATGAGAACTAAGCAGTTTACATAGGTTATGTTCACTTCTATAACTAAAGTTTATAGTCTGACATTTTGAAGAATTAAGCTCTAGACCATTCATGGAGGACTATCGTCTGACAGTAGATAAGAAACCATTCAATTGAGAAGAAATCTGTTGAAGAGGAGACAGATATGGAAACTTTTTGGTCATCAGCATACTTAATAAAACTGATACTATCTGAAGACGACCAGTCATGCAGAGAGAAATGGGAAAGCCAGAGGGGAAGGATGGCTCCTCGAGGAACCCCCAAGAGAGTCTTGAATAGTCAGTCGGTAGTCGTTGTGTAAGAAGTAAAAGACAGATATGCAGGAAGGAGTGTATATTGTCAACAAGTGGGACAGTAGTCGTTAAATATGGTACACCTTGCACTAAAACCGTCATTTGCAAAATATGCTTCATTTCCTCTTCTGCTTCTCTCTTGATTTACTCTTTATGCGCCTCCCTTGTCTCTTGCGTTTCTCTTGGCGGAATCCTTACCCATTGCTGGTAATTCCCTATGATTTCTGCCATCCCCTCAACATATAGTACTTATATCCATTCTTATCAGCAACTCCCCCTACAGTTGTAATTAGTTTTGATTATTTTTTTTATTAGGTTGAATATTTGCGTTCTTCAACTTCATGCATTTTAGGTGAACTTAATAATCAATTGATGGAGGCTAATTCCGATTGTCAAGCAGTAAAATTAAAACTGAGTGAATTCAAATTTACGAAAGAAAAACGTTCTGATTACAAAGCATTCACCTTTATGATTAACCGGTTGAAATTACTAATTGCTGCTTATGGAAGTGTTGTCCTTGAGGTGAGTTAGTCCATTTAATATTCCTTGAATTATCACATTTTATCACTGAGATTTTAAAAACGATTTCTTCCTACTTACGGCTATGTAGGTCCCATCATTGTCACCTAGTATGTAAAGGTTAGTGACGCTGTCTAGCTACGTAGACCCCGGTAGGTGGGTTCGCTGTTCGTCCCTGTATTCCAGTATTTGAAAATAAATGCATCAAGGAGTGGGCAACATTCCCACTAAAATTATTCTATTACTGTTACTTCTTCACTCAACCATCTATAGTAGTTATAATTTGTGCTGGTGAAGAATATCTTCCTCTACACCAAAATTATTGATAATTTACGTCTCAGTGAAATACTGGTTGTCATGTGTTGCATCAGGTTATATATATAAAGCGTATTGTTTGAAAACACTGCAGCCTACTAATTAGTATCTTCACACAATATGGAGGGACAGGTGTGAAGTTTTTAGATTTTGAGGTTTGTGGGGATTTATTTATTCATTCCAAGTTGATATTTATCCCGAACTGACATCAGTTGGAGAAACCTTGGACACTTAGGAGCAGTGGACATCCGTTCCGTCCCTGAGTGAGACTCCTCAGCTGTTTGCATCCTCCACCTCTCCAAGAATCGAATTCAGGACCTTCATATCCCGTGACCAGCACTTTACCATTGCGCCAGTGGGTCGGAATCCAATGGTCCATATTTCCTACTTCTGTCAGTGGGGCCAACCAAGTCGAACATAAGGACAGTTACTCAACGATGGCATTGGACGGAGGTCGCTCTATGTTGTGAACTGACAGAAGTAGGAAATATGGACCCTTGGATCCCGACCATCTGGCTCAGTGGTAACGTGCTGACCGAGGAACCTGGAGGTCCTAGGTTCGATTCCTGGCAGGTTCGTGGATGCACACTGCCAAGAAGTCCCATGCTATGACGAAATAACTTGCTAGTGTTCTTAGGTTCCCGTTGTTTCCCCAACTAATGTCAGTCCAGAATGGATACCAACCTGAAATTATTATTTTTTTGATCTAGAAAGCAATGTGACCAACCTTATTATTATGTTTTATGCGTTCGCATCATCTTGAAATTCTAAAACGTCGTACACTTACGATACATCGCAATGTTGGATTTTTGAAGGCCATATGGTTGACATGCATGTGGAATAAAGGATCTTCTGTAGAAGTTATCCTATGTAAACTAACTTCACCTTGTTTACTTTTGACTTTTCATTTGGACATTGGGATTTTGTTTAGCTTATTCGAGAATTACAAATATACAGAAATAATATTGCCGACTATAATAAGTCTCATGTAGTGCCGAGTGTCTTCAATAATCCTTTGTGATAGACTCGATGATCCTTACTTATAAAAGTGTATATGACTTATTTATTGCACTTTTAAGCCGTTGACGTATATATTCAACTTTCAGTCAGCAGATCATGATGTATTAAGAATTCTCTCCATTTACAAAGAACTGATTAGCTAAGTTGATATTATTCATCCTCATTCATTAGGTGAATTTAATACCATACTCTGCTTAGAAGTGGTGTGTTTAGTGGTTCGTTTAAAGTTAAAAAAAATCTGTAAGCTAGAAATCAGAGTAGTCACTCTCTGTTTACTGAGTAAATACTCTCAGCTGTATTACTAAGTTCCGTTTTCACATAAGTCCCTATTTTAATTTGGAGGTTTATGAGGATTTATTGATTCTAAGTTGGTATTCATCATGGAATAACATCAGTTGTAGAAACATTAGAAACCCGGACGCATTGGACAGCTGTTTCGTCCTAGTATGGGACTCCTCAACAGTGCGCCCCCACGAATAAAACACTTAACTGTTCAAGTTTCATCATACTACTGCATTGTATGGTAATATATGCTGCTTTAGATGAATGTATACACAGAAAAATATATATTCGACTGTTGTCTGTGGGTTTAATGAAGACTGAATGAGAAAGATTAAAAAAATAGTGGTCCTAACTACTCACTAAGGTTCTATAATCATATGCAATTAAGTTTAAGCGTACCTTTCAATGCATAAATCAAATAACATAAAGTATTGAGTCTTTTTCACACTTATTTACTTTTTGTGCAGGGTGACCCTGAATGGACACAATTGTCATCGGTACAGCAGAATTGTGAACGTCTCAAATATCATGAAACTGCCATTTTACGCTCAAGCATTAGATATATTCAAAGAATAATGGATGACAGTGATGAGAATAACATCTGTGGCTATGATGTATTCATCAGAACAAACACTAACAGCAACACTGATAATGTATAACTCTTTTCTCCTTATTTCATTCTCTGTTGAGTCTTTCATCGGAAAGTTATCCAGGCTCATGACATAACATATTCACCCTCTCTATTTCCCCTCCTAACGTTTTCGTTTACTACTTTTCTCTCGAATGTTCTCCTTTGGTAAAATGCTGATCAGGATTTTACCCGACGTTAACCAGAAGAACAAAAGTGATAGTGCTTGCTAGCTGTTCACCGCTTGTTTAATTTGAAACTAGTTATATGTAATTAGGGTTTTTTGCGCTCTCGAATCATGACAAAGCCATGTGGAGTCATGTCAACTCTCCTTACATACTTGTTTATTTTTTCTTTTCACTAAAGCCACATTTTACGCAAAACACAGCATATTTCCATTTTCATATATGATTTCTTTTTATAATGCGATGTAAGAAACTATATGTGGAGACTGATTTGTCTTATTTCACCACCGCATTTCTATCTACCTCGCTTTTCGCATATTCTTGTAATTACCTCTCCATAATCGTATAATAGATGCTTCTTCTGCATTTATTTGTCTCCACACATGTCCAATAACAACGAAACAGAATGTTTTTGCTACCTTTCATTCGTTGCTGTGTATACATATAAGAGCTTTATTAGAAAAAATATCATTGTAATAAATAAAAATTCTACTTATATACATCAATTGAGTTTTGAATCAGTAACGTATGTTAAACGAACGAGCTGTCGTTAATTTTTGTGCATTGTCTAAATTTGATAGTTGTTGAAGGCTGAACTACAAATACACTCGCGTCTTTTAAAAGCCCCTGCTTTAGAACTGAAAATCATCAAGTTATCTGTTGAACGATTCTCATCATTACACGATATCCTGAAAACCTACAAGACTATTAGCTATTTTTCAATAAGTGGTTAGATAGCACTTACTTCTTATATAATTTTAGCATCTTTTGACAACATTTTGAGCGTTACACTGATGAATTCTGACTATCGTGAGTGCATTTGGGCTCCAGTTGTTAGTTAGTGATACTATAATTAACAATATGTGACTGCAAAGCAGTACTTATTACAAAACAACCAATTGGATTAGACAATGAAGTTGCTAGATTTTCCATCTCCACTTACTTTAAGAAGTTTGAAACTTGACATAATGACTGTAGATGATTCTTTCTCGTTTGAGTTACCGCCAGGAATATTCTTCTGGCATAAGTGTTTTAAAGATGTATGAATTATAATGTGCGAGTAACTTTAAAGTGAGCTGATGGGAAATCTACAGAAAGCTATAGATGATTAAGAAATTTGACTTATTCTTATCATTTTGTAGTAATTATTTACTTTCGACTTTTTTATTGATTTAACCCAAAACTCTGAAATTGGATAGTGAACACTTCTGTTAAAACAGCCTATCTTAAAATTAGTTCGCAATTTTCGTTAATCTAATAATTCATTGTTGTTATTTAACAGGTGAATGTGTCTTCATTGAATATCTTTCTCCTTTCCTATTCTCTTGATCATAAGACGTTTTCACGCTTTGGGTAATGAGTAGATTATTGATATGATTTTTTAAATTCTTGTTTGCCACTTGGGTTCCTAGTGGAACATAGGACTTCACTAGCACATCACCATTTCACTCTCTTCTCTCTACTCCCCTTTACCTGGCTCCACGAATCACCACAACCTTTCATTCCTACCTCACACCATCTCATCCATACCACCCTCGCCTCAGACGACCAACTCGTCGTTCCCCATTCACCTTCCACTCGACAGCATGGCCTGGCGCTCAATGTCCACAAACCGTCTTCTCAGTCTATGCCTAATACAATACAATACAATTCATCTCCACTTTCTTATCCATTTCTGCTGGACGATGGGTTGTTGGTTGGTTCGTTGCAGGCCAGAATTCCTTATTCCTCATTCTTTCTGGCCTTCTCATCTGATATTCAGTGTCGAGTGAGTGTAGGCGACAAGCTGTTGATGTGATGCATGTCTGTAGTTTGTTGGAGATGTTTTTCGTAACACGCCAAATCTCTCAACCACCACATGGAAGCACTCACTGACTTGACTGACATTAGTGTTAAAATCCGGAGCACACGAAAGCTGTTTCGTCTTAGTTTCCGACTATAAATCTTCGAGTTTGTGCGACATTAGACAGGCATAAATTAACATCGGCGAAATAAAAATCTTCTTCTGGGGTCTTTTCATCAGTCAAACAGCGTATGTCCTTCTCACAGCTCATCAGGCTTTGTTGCATGATCCACTCAGGATCATTGGTGATCGCAGGCGGCAACCTTGTCTTACACTCTCCTGTCTTCACTTCAAAGGCGTCACTGAGTTCTCCACTGTCAATCACTCGACATGTAGCATCGTATAACATATAGCAGTTGCATGAGGTTGGTAAAGGTTTGTGGCACTAAAAGCGTAGTGTTGAAGCAGCTACCAGAATACTTCTCCGTCGGTGCTATCGAAGGCCTTTTCTAAATCGATGAAGTTGAGTTGACTGCAATTCTATGCTCTGTTCTACGATGATGCGTAGCCTTGCAATTTGATCTGTACATGATTTGTTTTTGCTGGATCCAGCTTGTTCTGATCGTAGGTTTGAATCCATAGCATTTTTATACACTTGTAATTCTCTCTTGTTATACTTGATTGAATTGTTCGACCTTTGTTAACATATGGGCTTCTATGCGAATGATAAGTGGATTATGCTTTGGCGTTTGAAGCGATGGAAGCGATGGTTCGAGTCTCCACGGGAACAGCATCACTCACTAACGTGTAGGTAGATGCAGCTGACGAGCCCCAAACAGGACAAAACGCGCGTCCTGGATTCGTCTGGTAGCCACAACCAAGTAAAGTACCACTGCTCATCTTTGTTGATTACAGATATAAACATAGGGATTAAGGCACTAAAATATATCTATAGCACCAAGAGAAATGGATGGTAATAATAAAATGAACCATTCTATGAAAACAACAGAGTCTATGTGCCTAAACAGATAGATTTACTCATTGAAAAAGTGCATTTGTTCTAACAGCATATGTCATCCACAAAATACTACAGTAAGTCATGACAATTATACATGATTGGCAACAAAAGATTTGCAATAAACACGTGAAACGTTTACACTCATCACCATCTAACCTTCAAAATTTAACCGTTATGAAGGTTATTGTGATTTTTGAGTACGAAATCAGATGATATGGAATTACTAAAAGATTTCGATAATTTGACGATTACATTCATAATAGCATGGTCCACAAAACACTGAACACACTGGCGATTCAGTTAGCTTCAAACTCTCTATTACACAGTGTTTCTCGATATTTTACTTCAATAATTAAAAGGTCATTGAAAATTTTGATAGTTGAAGTTTCAACACAACTCAGGAACCAAGTATAGGTTTGCACACTAGGCTATTACACAAACCTAATGTTTAAGATGCAATGGAACTGATCATCTGCGCAGGATACGGTAAGTATAATGAGTTTGAATTTACGATCCATGGATTAGTAGTTGAATACCTAAACAGTGGACTGGACAAAGATGTGGGGTTTGATATGAGAACCTAGCCCCGTAATACAACATAGCACACAATTATTTTCCATCCATACATGACACTTAATTATCTGGTGTGAGGCGCTCCGTAGCAAGTCGCTAACCTAGATTTCGCTACTGTCGGTACTCATCAGCAAGGAGTGCTTGTGAGCTCGGGGAAAATAATACCTCCTCATGAATTCAAACCGGCGTAATCCATGTTGGAGATATAAACGTTCCCATTAGGCTATACGAGCAGCCAATGACCGTCTGTTTGGTTAGATTACATACATCAAATGGTTAGTAGAGATTAACTAATCAATGTAATTTATTCTTCGCAAAACAGTTAGTTGGACTGTCTTCATTTATTTTTTCTTGATATTTTTTATATATTTAATCTTAATGACTCAATTGTGTTCATTTTCCATTTTCATTTCATTCCACTGCACTGGACTGGGCATAAAGAACAAGATCCGGATGTTTAACACTAATGTCAGTCAAGTCAGTGAGTGCTTCCATGTGGTGGTTGAGAGATTAGGCGTGTTACGAAAAACATCTCCAACAAACTACAGACATGCATCACATCAACAGCTTGTCGCCTACACTCACTCGACACTGAATATCAGATGAGAAGGCCAGAAAGAATGAGGAATAAGGAATTCTGGCCTGCAACGAACCAACCAACAACCCATCGTCCAGCAGAAATGGATAAGAAAGTGGAGATGAATTGTATTGTATTGTATTAGGCATAGACTGAGAAGACGGTTTGTGGACATTGAGCGCCAGGCCATGCTGTCGAGTGGAAGGTGAATGGGGAACGACGAGTTGGTCGTCTGAGGCGAGGGTGGTATGGATGAGATGGTGTGAGGTAGGAATGAAAGGTTGTGGTGATTCGTGGAGCCAGGTAAAGGGGAGTGGAGAGAAGAGAGTGAAATGGTGATGTGCTAGTGAAGTCCTATGTTCCACCAGGAACACAACGAGTAAATAATGATCATATAATGATAATAATAATTAATAAGTGGGAATGAAGATGAAAAATGTTATGTTTGTCTTTAAATTCCTTAGTTGCGTCTCCGCTTTTTTCCTCGTTGCTTGTAATGATTGCGATGTTGTTTTGTGGTGAACGGATGGGGCATTTAAAATAGATATTTACTTATGTTGTCTAGTTATTAAAAGTAGAGGTTTTTGTACGAATTAGATTTGAGATCAGGGTACTGTAACCATTCGAATGTCTTGTCAAAGCTGAATTTGTTCTTTCTACTTCGAGTAGTGTTATTTCCTCTTGAAAGAGTGACATGCGTGAATTTATAATTTTCTAGCTTTTTGATTTGTACTATCAGTTTACCGTATGTTTTGAGGTATTTTTTGCGAATTTCTCCATATTCCATCTGGTTAATCGCTTAACATCCTTCTCAACAGGCAGGTGGTAGTTCTTTCGTAAAGCGTGTAACTTTTACTTGCGTACGTTTATTCGAATGATTTGATTTTGCTTCATTGCCTTTAAAGACATATCTAACTTTCCTGATCTCAATTCTTTTCTTATATATTCACGTTTAGTTTCAATACAATGCAACCTCGTCAACTTTTTGATAGTGCCTTTCGATGTCTCCTGCCGACAAATGTAATCGATGCCAGGTACACAAATTATAAATGTTTTACTGTTCACTGATATATGCATGTCCGAGAGGAATGAGTAGTGTCATGAGTGTAATGAGTCACGCAACAAAGCAATCACTTTGCAAGCGCTTTCAAACGAAATTTATTTCCTTAGATAGTTGTTATTATAGCATCATTTATCCGTTGTTATTTATGTTACATTCTGTGAGGGAACTTCTATAGTATGGGCAGCCGGGCAGTGTCAGCTACCCTCTCAACTCTGTTAGGGCTAATGTTGTTTGAGTAAATTGATGTTCGACTCTTTATACAGTGTTCTATATGAAGGACCCCGGCAGTAGATCACTAATATCTATAAGGTTTTACCTTCATCCAGTGAAATTGAAACATCTGCATTTTTAAGATTGATAATAGAAACTGAAATTAGATTTTCATGCATTTAGGACCTGTCCTAGCAGATATCTTCGTGGGTTACTGTTATATATTTTGAGTGGATTTAAAGCGCACGCTTAACTGACTGCTAACTTCGCTCACAAGACCCACCGACTCCAACCCCAGGACGAATAGAGAAGAAGGTTGAACTGGATGGGAGAATTTATTCCTCAGATAATAATAATCAATTAACCTAAAGACACCTGAGTACATATGGATGAGACGTGACCTTGACCAAGATTTGCGACATTGACATTGTAAAAGTAAGCATTAACCAATCAGCGAATTACCTTGAAAATGGGGGCAGAAATTAGCTACTGGCCACGTCGTAAAAATTGGTGCGAAATGGACGCTGTAAAAGTGTTTAAAGAAACAAACAACTTTTCATGCGAATCTGGCGCCCTCCAACAATTATTTTGAACAAACATGCTTGAGTTTAGTCATCAGAAGAACAATATATTACAATAGGTACGCTGATGACACCTTTGTTGCTTGTAATGATACGATACATGCAAGTGACTTGTTTGACAAGCTCAGCGAGGCTCATCCTGACACTAAATCTACGATGGAATTCGAGCATGAAAACCAGTTTAGTTTTACGAACTCAACGTCAGTAGAAAGAAGTAATGAAAATATTGATAAGACCATGCGTCAAAAAGACACATGGACCAGGCAGTACGTTAGCTATAACAGTTTCTGTCCTGCCAGCTATTATTATTATTATTTATTTATCCCTTGTGTTCCTAGCGGACAATAGGGCTTCAGTAGCACGTCTCCAGTGACCTCTGTTCTCTGAGATCTTTTGAACCTGGCTCCACGACAGCCCACAACCTCTCATTTCCTCCTCGCACGATCTCCTCCATGTCACCCTCATCTCAGACGCCCAACTCGTCGCTTCCCATAGGGATTCCACTCGAGCAACTGGCCTGACGTGTGATGTCCTCAGTCGGCCTTCTCAGTGCATGCCCAATCCATCTCCACTTCCTCCTGAATATTTGTTGGGTGATAGGTTCTTGCTTCGTTGGTTCGTTCCCAGAGCTCCTTGTTGCTTATTCTCATTAATCTGGCCATCTGATCTTCAGTAGAGAGTGAGCGTAAGCAGTTGTTGATGAATATGTGTAGTTTGTTGGAAATGCTTTTCATGACGCTCCAAGTCTCTGAGCTATATAGAAGCACTAACTTGACATTAGTGTTGAAAATCCAGATCGTGTTCTTTATGCTGAGTGGAGTGCAGTAGGTCTTCACACTGGTTTCAGGCTAATGAACGCCTGTCTCGCTGTCTTTCCGCTCCTGGGTGGATTTGACGTCCTCGTCTGTGCCGCCTGTAGTTGAAACAGTGCTTCGTAGATAGGTGAAGGAGGCTACTTCCTTTAAGTTTCTCCCGTTGATGGTGATTGCAGCTTGTTGTTGTTGCTGGTTTTGTTGGTTGGGTATCTTCATCACCTCTGTCTTCTCTACATTCACTTGAAGTCCCGTCTTTGCTGCCTCTTCTATCAACTTGTTAGTTTTGCCTGTAGATCTTCGAGTTTGTGCGACATTAGACACAAGTCATCATTGGCGAAATCCAAATTTTGAAGGATCTTTTTCCCGGTTCAGCGTATCTTCCTCTTCTTGCTCCTCACTGTTTGCTGCATGATCCAGTCCACCACAATCAGGAATATCATGGGTGATAGTGGATAGCCTTGTCTTACCAGTTAACCTGTCTTCCCCTCAAAGGCATCTTTGAGCTTCCCATTGTGAAATACTTGGCATGTGGCGTCTTCATATAGCTGTTGAATGAGGTTGATAAAGGTTTGTGGTATTCCGTAGTGTTGAAGTAGTTGCCAAATTACTTGTTAGTCGATGCTGTCGAAGGCTTTTTCAAAGTCAATGAAGTTGAGGTAGACAGTTGACTGGCATTCTATGCTCTGTTCTATGATGATGTGGTGCGTAGCAATTTGGTCCACACGTGATTTGTACTTCCTGAATCCAGCCTGTTCGGGTAGTAGCTTTGAATGCAGTGCATTGTTTAGTCTCTCTAGTATGATGCGGCTTAATATTTTGCTTGGGGTGGACAGCAGCACGACTCCGTGCCAGTTCTTGCAAAGACTTCAGTCGCCCTTCTTCGGGAGTTCGACAAGGTAGCCCTTCTTTCAATCGCTAGGTAACTTCCCTTCCTTCTCTTGGTGCATATGATTTGATCCTGTTTTGTTTTCATTCGAATAATATAACTATATATTTATCTATTTGCTGACTTGCTTTTGCCTAGTGTTTTATCCATGACCTTAAAATAACGTACGTAGCTGTTTTCACATTATTACTTGTTTTTCTTCTCTGTCCTCTCAAGGCTGAACTCTCATTGGTCGCTAACTATTTTTACCTATATGTGAATTTAGTGTTGCCAAGGTCATTTGGAAATGTGTATGTTCGACATCGTTTTCAACTGTATTGACTGTTATTGAGACTCTAAAAAACTCTCTATCAACGGCCTGTCTTCTCTTGTCTTCGCGCATCGGTGATATTGTTGTGATGGTAGTTGATGTTCTGATTTGCGCCAGAGTCGATTCGTTTGCTCGATAGGTTCGTATCGTTCGTAGTCTGCTAGGCTCATATTGCTCGTAGTGTTAGGTCGTACTTACGATCACAGCATACATGGATTATCTGATTTTTTTGTAAAACTTAAGTTTCTTGTTTTGAAAAGTCCCATGTCCTTTAATGCAGCAGAAGAGTATTCGTGAAATAAAATGATATTTTATTCTATTAATTTCGTCCTTCTTGCTTATTGCTATTAGATTTATCAAGTACTATGACCTTTCTGTACCATGCAAGCAACTTATTACCAATGCATAGGTTCATTTACTGGTATATGTTTCTCACTTATTATTAGTAGGTATAAGATTATATGGTTGCCCGAACTTTGACTTTCAGGGCGAAATTCGAATCCATCACCCAAAGGTTGAATATCTTCTTTCGATGAAAACAGAAGTAAGCATAGGGATATGGAATATCCGCACCATGTTTGAACCTAACAAGACTGCTCAGATTGCAAAAGAAATAAGAAGATATCGAATTGAAATACCACGAATCTGAGAGAGCAGATGGAATGGGAGTGGACTCTCCAAACTGTTAACTGTAGATTTGATAATCTACTGCGGTCACGCAGACGACAATCACGAGAACACTGAGGGGGTGATTATCATGATGTCCCTAGGACTGTCGAAGGCTCTCACGCAGTGGGAGTCAATCTCCTCTAGGATCATGACAGCAAGATTCAAGTCAAAAGGAAGATTACAATCATACAGTGCTGCGGAAACTAACATTTTGGGAGGAGAGGCAGGGCACCGAAGACTGGACTTCCTTCAGGTGAACGTAGAGAAGACCGAATTGATAAAGATACTCAACCAACAACAACAAACACTAATCAACATGAACGGAAGAAATCTAAAGGAAGTTGTCTCTCTCACCTACCTAGGCAACATTTGATGAGAAGGAATGAGGAATAAGGAATTCTGGCCTGCAACGAACCAACCAACAACCCATCGTCCAGCAGAAATGGATAAGAAAGTGGAGATGGATTGTATTGTATTGTATTGGATTAGGCATAGACTGAGAAGACGGTTTGTGGACATTGAGCGCCAGGCCATGCTGTCGAGTGGAAGGTGAATGGGGAACGACGAGTTGGTCGTCTGAGGCGAGGGTGGTATGGATGAGATGGTGTGAGGTAGGAATGAAAGGTTGTGGTGATTCGTGGATGCAGGTAAAGGGGAGTGGAGAGAAGAGAGTGAAATGGTGATGTGCTAGTGAAGTCCTATGTTTTCCACCAGGAACCCAAGGGAGAAAGAATGATAATACTGACTGGTTGAATGTTGGTAGCGTGTTTCACTAAACCATAGTTCCATCACTTGTGAAGGAATAGACATTGTTTCTACGACTAATACTGTGCTGCGAGCATTCAATTAATTATGTGTTAACACTTACATTTTTTTCAGTTTATAACTGGTCTGTCAAATAAATTCTGTTTCAGAAAGGCTTTCATATTTTAATTCCTTCCATAGAGTTGTAGAAGATGCTTGATTCGTTTATCTAAAGTAAAATAGAGTATCTTCTAACAGTATTTACTAGGACTAAATTTTATCCTCGAATTTTATTGTTTTTCCATTTGTACTTTACTTTACTCATTTAAATGGTATTTGATTTGGTCTTCATACTATAATCTACATTCTTATTGATTCATCAACTTCAAGCAATCTACGTCAGATACCTGATAATCAAGAAGTATTTTTGCATCCATCTACTTCTCAGAGTATTATTATTGAGATCATGGATCATGTGGATGCTAGTGATCATGAAGATGCAGCTAGGTAATGTTTTATTTTTTGTCAATATTCTTTTATCTGAAAGTGTATATACAAAATAACCATTTACTTTGTTAAAAGTTACTTTTTATTTTAAAGATATGTGTAATCCACCTAGATTATACCAAATGAAATACTTGTTCTATAAGGTCTTCTTCTGTGAGAATCGATTACAGAGAAAGGTAGAACTAAATAATTAATATTGACTTAACCTGATTGTAGAACTGTTGACTTTACCGTGATTTTAGAGGCATTATATGACTAGATGACCGAAAATGTTGATCTTAAATTTGGCTGTCAGGTATTTTCAGGTAAAAGTTGCACCCTAAATATATGTTAATGTTTGCTTGGTGGCTAGCAATTGAATTCATGACGCGCGTTTCGTCCTGTTCAAGAACTCGTTAGCTGAATGTACTTACACCTCACTGAGTGATGTTGTTCCCACTGCGACTCACACCCAGTACCCCTCGCTTCAAACGCCAGTGGTAGCCACTTCTTATACGATGGACATCAATTGATTTTTGAGGCTTCTAATTTCCTGTTACTACACAAAGCTTAAATGTTCGACTTATGTTGTCGATTCAGCCTTGGATAGCAACGGGAAATAACAAGTATCAAAAGCCTGATGGTCGTGAGGACAGTTAATCAACGATGACATTAGGTGTCGGTTGCGCTATATCGTGAGCTACCAGAAGTTGTAAATATGGACCATTGGATTCTGACCCAGTGGCTCAAGGGTAATGTGCTAGCCACGGAACCTGTAGGTCGCGCGGTCGTGAGTGCGCACTCCATTTTTCAATAAGTGGTTAGATAGCACTTACTTCTTATATAATTTTAGCATCTTTTGACAACATTTTGAGCGTTACACTGATGAATTCTGACTATCGTGAGTGCATTTGGGCTCCAGTTGTTAGTTAGTGATACTATAATAAACAAAATGTGAAGCTTTTATGTTTTTTGACTACAAAGCAGTACTTATTACAAAACAACCAATTGCATTAGACAATGAAGTTGCTAGATTTTCCATCTCCATTTACTTTAAGAAGTTTGAAACTTAACCTAATGACTGTAGATGATTCTTTCTCGTTTAAGTTACCGCCAGGAATATTCTTCTGGTATAAGTGTTTTAAAGAGGTATGAATTATAATGTGCGAGTAACTTTAAAGTGAGCTGATGGGAAATCTACAGAAAGCTATAGATGATTAAGAAATTTGACTTATTCTTATCATTTTGTAGTAATTATTTACTTTCGACTTTTTTATTGATTTAACCCAAAACTCTGAAATTGGATAGTGAACACTTCTGTTAAAACAGCCTATCTTAAAATTAGTTCGCAATTTTCGTTAATTTAATAATTCATTGTTGTTATTTAACAGGTGAATGTGTCTTCATTGAATATCTTTCTCCTTTCCTATTCTCTTGATCATAAGACGTTTTTACGCTTTGGGTAATGAGTAGATTATTGATATGATTTTTTAAATTCTTGTTTGCCACTTGGGTTCCTAGTGGAACATAGGACTTCACTAGCACATCACCATTTCACTCTCTTCTCTCCACTCCCCTTTACCTGCATCCACGAATCACCACAACCTTTCATTCCTACCTCACACCATCTCATCCATACCACCCTCGCCTCAGACGACCAACTCGTCGTTCCCCATTCACCTTCCACTCGACAGCATGGCCTGGCGCTCAATGTCCACAAACCGTCTTCTCAGTCTATGCCTAATCCAATACAATACAATACAATCCATCTCCACTTTCTTATCCATTTCTGCTGGACGATGGGTTGTTGGTTGGTTCGTTGCATGCCAGAATTCCTTATTCCTCATTCTTTCTGGCCTTCTCATCTGATATTCAGTGTCGAGTGAGTGTAGGCGACAGATGTTGATGTGATGCATGTCTGTAGTTTGTTGGAGATGTTTTTCGTAACACGCCTAATCTCTCAACCACCACATGGAAGCACTCACTGACTTGACTGACATTAGTGTTAAACATCCGGATCTTGTTCTTTATGCCCAGTCCAGTGCAGTGGAATGAAATGAAAATGGAAAATGAACACAATTGAGTCATTAAGATTAAATATATAAAAAATATCAAGAAAAAATAAATGAAGACAGTCCAACTAACTGTTTTGCGAAGAATAAATTACATTGATTAGTTAATCTCTACTAACCATTTGATGTATGTAATCTAACCAAACAGACGGTCATTGGCTGCTCGTATAGCCTAATGGGAACGTTTATATCTCCAACATGGATTACGCCGGTTTGAATTCATGAGGAGGTATTATTTTCCCCGAGCTCACAAGCACTCCTTGCTGATGAGTACCGACAGTAGCGAAATCTAGGTTAGCGACTTGCTACGGAGCGCCTCACACCAGATAATTAAGTGTCATGTATGGATGGAAAATAATTGTGTGCTATGTTGTATTACGGGGCTAGGTTCTCATATCAAACCCCACATCTTTGTCCAGTCCACTGTTTAGGTATTCAACTACTAATCCATGGATCGTAAATTCAAACTCATTATACTTACCGTATCCTGCGCAGATGATCAGTTCCATTGCATCTTAAACATTAGGTTTGTGTAATAGCCTAGTGTGCAAACCTATACTTGGTTCCTGAGTTGTGTTGAAACTTCAACTATCAAAATTTTCAATGACCTTTTAATTATTGAAGTAAAATATCGAGAAACACTGTGTAATAGAGAGTTTGAAGCTAACTGAATCGCCAGTGTGTTCAGTGTTTTGTGGACCATGCTATTATGAATGTAATCGTCAAATTATCGAAATCTTTTAGTAATTCCATATCATCTGATTTCGTACTCAAAAATCACAATAACCTTCATAACGGTTAAATTTTGAAGGTTAGATGGTGATGATGTAAACGTTTCACGTGTTCATTGCAAATCTTTTGTTGCCAATCATGTATAATTGTCATGACTTACTGTAGTATTTTGTGGATGACATATGCTGTTAGAACAAATGCACCTTTTCAATGAGTAAATCTATCTGTTTAGGCACATAAACTCTGTTGTTTTCATAGAATGGTTCATTTTATTATTACCATCCATTTCTCTTGGTGCTATAGATATATTTTAGTGCCTTAATCCCTATGTTTATATCTGTAATCAACAAAGATGAGCAGTGGTACTTTACTTGGTTGTGGCTACCAGACGAATCCAGGACGCGCGTTTTGTCCTGTTTGGGGCTCGTCAGCTGCATCTACCTACACGTTAGTGAGTGATGCTGTTCCCATGGAGACTCGAACCCTACATCCATCGCTTCAAACGCCAAAGCATAATCCACTTATCATTCGCATAGAAGCCCATATTGTAACAAAGGTCGAACAATTCAATCAAGTATAACAAGTGTATAAAAATGCTATGGATTCAAACTTACGATCAGAACAAGCTGGATCCAGCAAAAACAAATCATGTGCGGATCAAGTTGCAA
The DNA here is from genome assembly GCA_944470555.2 of Heterobilharzia americana. Classification (NCBI taxonomy): domain Eukaryota; kingdom Metazoa; phylum Platyhelminthes; class Trematoda; order Strigeidida; family Schistosomatidae; genus Heterobilharzia; species Heterobilharzia americana. Next base: position 50,475,057 of record OX104128.1, read on the forward strand.
GGCTACGCATCATCGTAGAACAGAGCATAGAATTTCAGTCAACTCAACTTCATCGATTTAGAAAAGGCCTTCGATAGCACCGACGGAGAAGTATTCTGGTAGCTGCTTCAACACTACGCTTTTAGTGCCACAAACCTTTACCAACCTCATGCAACTGCTATATGCTATACGATGCTACATGTCGAGTGATTGACAGTGGAGAACTCAGTGACGCCTTTGAAGTGAAGACAGGAGAGTGTAAGACAAGGTTGCCGCCTGCGATCACCAATGATCTTCCCGATTGTGGTCGACTGGATCACGCAACAAAGCCTGATGAGCTGTGAGAGGGGCATAGGCTGTTTGACAAATGAAAAGAACCCAGAAGATTTTTATTTCGCCGATGTTGATTTATGTCTGTCTAATGTCGCACAAACTCGAAGATTTACAGGCGAAGGCTATGACGAGACAGCTGTCCAATGCTCCAAGCTTTCCTTTTTTCGTCCAACTGATGTTAGTCTACGATGAATAATAAGTTGAAGTATCAAAATAGCTAGATCAGTTTGTGTTATGTTCAGCTGTCGATGGTAATTTAGAGGTACGTACATGAAGAAATACATCGAAAGCACAGATAACCTAAACAAGAATTTGAAGCTTTAAATGATCAAACATCATCAATAAGTTGATCGGATACATCTTTCCGGATTTAAGGAACCTCATGAATGTTAGAATCACGAGGAAAGTAACCAGTCAGCGTATTTCTACTTTACTTCCTCTCCCACAGACAGTGATTTTCTCTCATCTTGAATCTAACTAAAAATCACTAGATTTAAGCCAGTGTTTCTCTCACTTACCCTCTTCTTTTGTGTGCCTATTCCGTCGCTTCCTCATATCAAATAATAAATCCATCTTGTCCAATATTCTGAGAGTCACTTTAATTATGCTAAGGATCTCAATATAGTCCTTTTGTTTATACGGTTTTCTCGTCTCTCACTTCAGGTGATCCTCTAGTTATCCATGGAAGCCTTAGTCGTCAGTTTTGAAAGGTTCGAATATTGATTGTTCTTCTCTTTCTCCTTATTATCGTAATCCTTGCTGACTTTTCATATAATACAACTTAATACCTTGGATTCGTCACATTTTACGAGTCTAGTTATTCTTGCCTTTATTGATATTTCTTTCACTATTTATTGTTATCACCTGAGGAACCTCCTGCTTTTATTTTGCGTTCCGTGTTCACTTGATTCAATTATCACAATCAGGTAGATTAGATATAACATTTGTGTAAAGTGAATAAAACCAAATTACATTCGCAATAAATGAGCAAAATATTCATCACAGTTTACTGAATAATGTCTACTTTTTGACTTTATATTTCGATATGTATCCCCTGTAGTAGGCTTGACTTTCAGTCAGTGGATCACAGTTTGAACACTACTCCATCTACCAGTGTTTAGGTAACCAGGTAGTATCATTCGCCTATATACATTAGGTGTGGCACATTACCTACTGCACGCTTGTATGCACAAGGTTTCTGAATGCATTTCCTTTCGGAGTCGATTTGTAGATTTTCTATAAGATAGTGGGCTATTTTACATAATAATAATAATGGCGTTATAATATGCTTAAAAATAACCTACGTTCGATGAAATCTGATTGATAATTGTATTTAGACAATGTTTGGAATATTTTTTTATCTAACTTCTAATAATTATTATTAAGGTAGTATTTTATTACGGACTGAGATCAGTTGGAGGACAACTGTAAACCTTGGAGCACGGGATAGCTATTTTGTCCTACTGCAGGAGTTCTCAGCAATGCGTGACCATGACCGTGCTAGGGATCAAACTCAGGACCTGCAAGCTTCATGACGAACGCAATAGGCATTCAACCACAGGGTCGAAGTTCAATAGTTCAGTTGACAATGTGAATCCGTGATGAACACTACCTAAAATATACAATTCCTATAAATTAAGATTATTGTTATGTTTCTTTACTGCTTAAGATTTTGTATTAAGCTTTTGTGAAATTATTCATCTTGTGTCTAGTTCATTCATTCATTTACTGTTTCTATTTGTTTAAAATAATTAGAGTACATTTTGATGCAATTGGTGAGTCGAATGAAGCCACAGACTCAAATATCTTTTCTGTTCGAACTGTATCATTACTTAATCCAGATAATTAGTGAGTTCTCTTTTTCTCTGTATAACTTATATCGATAATTTGCATTTTCTCATACAGTTTGTGTTCCTTTCACAAATTTTAGTCAAGTAAAGAGACCAATGTTTAGAGAATACGATGAATTCATCGGATTTCATCGCCTTTCTTTTCAACTGTGTATTACAGGCTATCAATTCATAGGATATACATAGAGAGAAATAAAATTCACTTATCAAGAGGATGATAATCCATTCCATTTTAGTCTGTTTATTAGAAATGTCACATAGTCAAAAAGTATCATTTACTGGATAACGTTTTGGAAACAATTTATTATCCATTGGATTATTGTTAATTTCATTATTGTTGACTGTATAACTTTTTTGAGTTTTGAGTTTTTCTGGATGATTTTTTGAAAGGAGCTGATCTCTTTTCTAACTCTGATGGTAGTCATTGATTCGTTTCGTCATTCAGTACCCTAACCCTTTCAAAACTCTGTATTTTCATCCCCCCTTTTACAACCTATTTCATCTCCACAAGTTTACTACTTGACTTTGGCCTATACAAAAATGTTGACCTTATATTTACATTATTAACTCATCATATACGCTTACATAGTACTTTCCGTTCCATTTTTTGACCGGTCACATGTAGCGAGATGACAATCTGACTGTATAAACACAAGATGACTTCAATTTTAGTAATCACAAATTATTTCATTTGAACTTATTATCTGTCATCAATGACCTATCATATAGGAGTAAAACTTGGGCACTGTGTTGTGGATTGTAATTCCATTTTATTCTGTTTATTAGAAATGTCACACAATGAAAAAGTATCATATACTGAATAACGTTTTAGAATGGGTCAGTATATTCTACCTTAAAGAAGAAATTCATAGAATAGTCAAAAAGTTGTACAACATCAGGAATTAGATCGAAGACCTGATATAAACAGTTAGTAAAAAAGACTATGAACTTCTGATTGACAATTGGACTTAAGCAAGATCAGCTGCTTTCAAGAAATTCAAAAGTCAGATTCTACCCATACTGATTAGTGTTCATAAGTATGGTGTTTGCTTTGCACCATCAAAGTGCAAATTACTTTTGCAAGATTGACAGGAGTCTATGTCTGCGCTCACCTTTGTTGATGAGCCGTTGGAAGTAGTCAAAAAGTTCTTGAATCTGGTTAGTTGTGTGAGTGATGAAATTTTTAACCGCATATCGGAAACCAGAGTGGCATACGCCAATCCGGGCCACCTTTGGGGCCATCGCGACGTTGTTCTGACCGTAAAAGGTCTGGTTTACAACGCTTCGATGTGAGCACTTCTATCCCACGCCTGTGAAATCTGGCCTCTCCGATCTGAAGATGTGTGACGACTCTGTTTTCGATCATCGTTGTCTCCGCAGGATTGCTAGTATCCGGCAGCAACACTATGTCAGTAATTCTGAGGTACAACAGCGTGTGTTTGGGCATGATGGAGGTCGTCATTGAATAAGTAAAGTCATCTGGAAATATCAGCTTCGGTGGCTTGGACATGTGTTACGCGTGTCGTCGTTATGGCTTCCATACCGTTCATTGTTTGTTAGTCCTGAGACTGGATGGAAAAGGCAGAGGAGTGGTCAGTATATGACATGGTACCGTGGGATGAAGGATAGTTGCATCGGGTTAGCATCTGTTGGTGCATCATGACTCCCTGAGTGGGGTCCGAGAGATCATACAACTCAGTGGATTGGGACGTTATCCGACATGACTTAGAATCGAAACCAGTAGCAGTCATGCTGTAGCTTCCTCCTATCTTCTGTTGCTGAAGAGTAATGAATACTTTGTTTTGAACGTACCTTACTGCACTACCATCTTAACCATGCTATTCTTATTGTTTTTCTTTTCTATTTATCTACTTCCCATCGCTTATGTCTTCACAGTGTTGTTATCCTATTTTGTGTGGCGCATTTCTTGGTACCCTTGCTATACCACGTTAGTGATCTAATAATAATAATGATAACGGTGAATTTCACTTCCCCATACCCTTACCTTTGAAGAAATATTCACCTTATCACATTCAACTGGATCTGTTTTGAAAGTTTTGTTGATCATAATTTATACAAAACGAACGTACTTCTGTAATATTATTCTCATAAAGCGTAAGCTTTTGTGCTTCATTCGTTCCTGATGTCCAGTTTCTTTTCAACGTATATTCAAGTCATGTTGCCAACCGTTGGATTATGGGCCATTGATTGTTTGACAGGAATACGCTGTCAAAAGAGTGATAGCCTGACACCTTTTGTCTTGTGAATGCGACTAACATTCCTTGACTAGACCAACCTCATTAGGTAAGGTGGGCTTCATGTTTGTTACCAGATTTTTAAAACTCGAGTCTCCTAACCCAATGAAGCATATTTATGCAACAAGTATCCTTATTTTATGTACAACAATTATTTTATTTTTATTGTCGATGAAAATGTTATCTTGTTTTTTCAATAAATTAAAAAATAATCAGTAAAGTTCGGTATTTATTGATCCAGAAGGATAAAAACTGCTCATCAAACAAGCAGAAACTCATTATATTCTAGCAACAACAAAATTGAAAATGATACAGAGCCTATCAACCAAACTTACAATTAACTGAATTCTTTAGAAGGTATTAAATTTCAACAAAAAAAAAAATGAAGGCTCAGTTAATTTATTTTTAATAAAAACGACAACTGTTCAAGATGGTTTGTACTCATCAAAAATTTGCGAACCATTTTCCAACATGTTTACAACCTTCACTACCCTTTATAAATTATATGTCTATTTCAAATAAAATTTGTTAGTTATACAGATAAACTGAGCGTCATATAACCTTGTACAGAAGTGCACCAGTTCAATTTGCAATAGTTCATAGTAGTGCAGAAAAAAATAGAACTAACAGAATAGAATAATATGAACATCACTAGGAAAGATGTTACATGAGACCTAGTAAAGTTACATAGAGATGAATGAAATGTTCGTAATTTTGATTATGTCAAGGATTTAATGCATCTTCGCCACTGTGGTCACTTACAAGACACATCGAGAGTCGGTAACCCGAACGGGCTGACTCCTGACGAAATCTCAGCTCGGGTAAGAAAGTCCCGTTTGGCATTTGCCAAATTCTGGCACCGACCGATGAGATATTCGACTATCTATCAAAGGGCGAGTGTACTGCGCTGCAATCCATTGTGTTCTTTTATACGGCTGTGAGATATGAAGTGGTTGCAGGGTTCTGATCACAGATGTTTTCATGACATTGCTCACTTGTGGTAAGATCATCGTGGGAACAATGTTGAGGTCAGGCGAAGGATACCAGGCAAGAGAGCCAAGTCAATTGATGAGGTTGTGAATCTTAGTCAACTGAGATGTCTTGGATATATGCTGTGCGCGCCGAAGCCACCACCTAGATTGACGTGCCATGCTAGAGGAAGTTAGGTTAAGTTGTAAGGGTGACCAGACCAAGATCTGGCACTAGTCGACGAAGTCTTTTCCTGTTGTTATGAGCCGTGTGGGGAGGTGAAGACTACCTAGTTGGGGTCCCCGAGACGACAGCCATCCGTATTTGAGAATTCTTAGTGACATGGTTGAAAATCGGTAACAGTGACGCAAATGTATTCACTCCTTGACATTTTCTAAGGCTTGAATATTTACACTAACCATTATCATCAAATTATGTATTGTCTCACACAGTTTTGTCTACTTTGATATCACTCTCCTTCTATCCACCTGTTCTCTGTGTACAACTGTGTAGTGTGACAACTTGAGACGATGGAGTTGTGTACGTGGTTCAACGTCGATTTTGTCAGTCAGTCATGTATATGCTTAATACTACGTACTTAATATATTATTCTGTTTTAAATCGTTCATTCCTTAGTTGTTCCTCTGTAGTTCTGTTACTTGGTCAACAGAAAGTAGCTAAATTTGATCACTCTACCGAAGATGTTGTATCAATTCATATGGCTTTGTATCGATATACAGAATTCCAAGCTGATGTCCTAGTTCTAGTCAATGATCCTGTTGAAGACGAGTAAGTGTGTGGTAAACGATATAGGAAGATATTTAATATATGAATAATGTATTAATTAGGAATTTGTCGTTCTAACATTAGACCAGTTATCGTTTATGAATATTATTACTATATTATGTATTATGCTTAGTTGTTCTGTTTAGGTTTATCTAGGTTGTTACTTTCTTAATAGTTTTGTGAACACGCTTGTCAATCATTAGAAATTTATTCTTTCGTTCTAATTCATTTTATCTACGTATGATTGCTCCTCCAGAACCACTGAAAAAAGACGCAGAGACATCAGCGGACATGCTCACACCACTACTGACGAAAGGTTTGGAAGGAAGATAAGGCACCTGCAGATTGGAATAAGGGCTAACTTGTCAAGCTCCCGAAGAAGGGGAACCTAAGCCTCTCCAAGAACTCGAGAGGAATCATGCCGCTGTCCTTCCTAAGCAAAATATTAAGCTGCATCATCCTGGAGACTAAAGGATGCGCTGGATTCAAAAAACGACCGGAACAGGCTGGATTTAGGAAGTACAAATCTTGTGCGTATCAAATTCCAACGCCATGCTACGCATCATCAGTGAACAGAGTAGAGAATGGCAGTCAACTCTCTATCTCAACTTTATCGACTTTGAAAAGGTCTTCGACAGCGTCAACACCACGGAGTATCACAAATCTTTATCAACCTCATTCAACAGCTATTAGCCATATGATGCTAAATGCCAAGTGATTGACAATGAAAAGCTCAGTGATACCTTTGAAGTGAAGACAGGAGGGTGTAAGACAAGGTTGCCGCCTGCGATCACCAATGATCTTCCTGATTGTGGTCGACTGGATCATGCAACAAAGCCTGATGAGCTGTGAGAAGGGCATAGGCTGTTTGACCAATGAAAAGACCCCAGAAGAAGATTTTTATTTCGCCGATGTTGATTTATGTCTGTCTAATGTCGCACAAACTCGAAGATTTACAAGCGAATACTAACAAGTTGGGAGGAGAGGCAGGGCACCGAAGACTGGACTTCCTTCAGGTGAACGTAGAGAAGACCGAATTGATAAAGATACTCAACCAACAAGAACAAACACTAATCACCATGAAGGAAAGAAATCTAAAGGAAGTTGTCTCTCTCACCTACCTAGGCAACATTTTATCAACTACAGGTGGTGTCGGCGGCGGTACAGATGAGGACGTCAAAGCCAGCCAGGATCGGAAAGACAACAAGACAGGCCTTGATTAACCTGAAATCAGTGTGAAGATCTACTGCACTGCACTGGACTGGGCATAAAGAACAAGATCCGGATGTTTAACACTAATGTCAGTCAAGTCAGTGAGTGCTTCCATGTGGTGGTTGAGAGATTAGGCGTGTTACGAAAAACATCTCCAACAAACTACAGACATGCATCACATCAACAGCTTGTCGCCTACACTCACTCGACACTGAATATCAGATGAGAAGGCCAGAAAGAATGAGGAATAAGGAATTCTGGCCTGCAACGAACCAACCAACAACCCATCGTCCAGCAGAAATGGATAAGAAAGTGGAGATGGATTGTATTGTATTGTATTGGATTAGGCATAGACTGAGAAGACGGTTTGTGGACATTGAGCGCCAGGCCATGCTGTCGAGTGGAAGGTGAATGGGGAACGACGAGTTGGTCGTCTGAGGCGAGGGTGGTATGGATGAGATGGTGTGAGGTAGGAATGAAAGGTTGTGGTGATTCGTGGATGCAGGTAAAGGGGAGTGGAGAGAAGAGAGCGAAATGGTGATGTGCTAGTGAAGTCCTATGTTCCACTAGGAACCCAATTGACTAATAATAATAATGAATATGATTACTGCGTAAGATAGATTTTCTCAGTTTCAATTTGTAAGCAACATAGGTTTTCCTTTCGAGGAAATGTGCGTCCGGAGTTGAAATCCAATCCTATTTTTATCAGTGATTCGCGTTATTCCACCACCGGATGGAGGAAGAGTAACCGATGAATCAAAATAGTTTTTTTAAAGATATCTGATTACTTATAAAGAGTCGAGTGTAAAACTCACCACTTTTATCTACCCGTTTGTTGATTTTACTGTGTACTTGTGCGAAGTGTTAAAAGCTAGAACTAACAAACGTTTATACTATTCGTACATTATTCCTGTCTGTTTATCTACTCCATTGTGGCTTGTTTACACTATTCAATGCCAATACTCATCAAATTATACCTCCCATTTTCGTTTTTACCTACTTTTCAGTGATATCAATACTTCACCAGAGGGAAATCACAATCAAGCTCATTCCAGATCTCAAGGCAATGGTTTTTCAACAGACTTAGCGTGGTCACAAGATAAAATTGATTCATTACTCCTGTCTTTACGTCTAAGTGATCCAAGTATTTTCGTATTTTAACAATTGAATACAGATATGTGAAATGTTGTTAATCTGCACATTTTCTTCTGTAAATATATATAAGTATAAAAGCCGAGTTCATTAGACTATATTTCACTGCATTGAAAATATTGGTGTAAGACTGTCAACAGCTTGTTATGCATATACTGGTGATGCCTGATGATGCGTTACTTTAGAATTGATCGACTGTATACAAGGTTTATGGTTACCCTAGCAATTAAACTGTTGTATTAATAGTCTATTGGTTGTGTCCATCCTAAGCTTATTGTAACGTAGTGTTGGGCTGATTAAACCCATAGATCAAATAACTGCTAAAACTCTGGCTATCAGTTCCTACTATCCACAAATGAGAAAAATATTGATGACAAACAAGCTCTTCAATCAGAACCGATAACAGTCAGAAATGAGGATGCTATTATAAGATACTCAATATGATTTTAACTAATGAACTACTATAAATATGAGCTTAGTAAAGCTGAATCCTATTCACTTCTCGATGTCGTTTTTATGAATTTCTAGGTGTCGATTTGGAACGATCAAGTCTCTCTTAAAAGATCAATGATATCTACCCCCTCCCCTCCTCAAACCCAGCAGGTTTACGCATCGAAAGTTAACAGTGATAGTTTAGTATTTTATAAACATATTAAAAAGTAGACTTCAAGAGCTACTGCATACAACGCCTAGTTCTCTCCAAAACTTGTTATTTGAAATGACGTAACTGGTATACCCAACAGTCTTAGAAACCTAGTCAAATAACTGTTACAAGAATTCAGATGAAGAAAAGTCGATCATTTTGATAGGGTATCTTAAATAGAAGGTTGGCTAATGCGTCCTCGTCTTCATGTCTTGACTTTCCTTACTTATAAGACAAGTGGAATATCACCAGTGGATACGGAAATTAAAAAAAAACACAAATTCTACTAAATGGTCATACTTATACTATGCAACTAGATTGCATGGCAAAGAAGTTGTGACAAATGTTTCAGGACATTTAAACGAAAATATTACATATTATATTGATCTTGGTGACTAGCACAGGAGTTAAGGGCGCGCGTTTCGTCCTATTTGAGACTCGTCAACTGGATCTACATGCACCTCAGTGAGTGATGTTCCCACCGTAGCTCGAACCCAGTGCCCTTTGCCGACGAGTCCTAAATTGGACGGAACGCGCGTCCTGGATTCCTCTGCCAGTCACCGAGATCACTATAACATCATAAATACCTGGCATTATCGAGGCATCCTCATAGAAGCCCATCTCCCAACAGAGGTCAAGCAACTCGATCCTGTTTAGTAACTGGAAATTACAAGTATCATTACTACAATATTATATATTAGTTTTAAACTGAGGCTTCTCAAAGAAATTTGACCAGCATCCAACAGTTATTTAGTTCGATTTAGAGGTCTTCGTGATGATCAAGTTAGTATTCATCATGGACCAACATCAGTTGAAGGAACACTGGGATCCCGAGAGCACCGGATAGCTGTTTCGTCCTAGTGTGGGACTCCTCAGAAGTGCGCACCCATGACCCCCCCCCAGAGATCGAATCCAGGGCCTTCAGGTTCCACGGCAAGTACGTTATTTAGTTGCCTAACTTGTAGCCAGTTTGTAAGGGATACAGAAGTTTCCTCCAAAAAGAGTGAAGGATAACGTCATGGCTATGAAATATGACAATACATCTAATTCATGTTATTGCATCTAAGTGGCTTGCGGCTACTCGAAATCTATTATCCAACATGCAAAGCTATCCATACTTTATTGATATTTTGCCGTCACATGAATTCCGAAAACTAACATTAAGAAAGTTATCTCTTTAGTTTATAATTTCTGTTCAAAGGTATAAATGTCGTTATGAATCTCGTTGTGAGGATGTTACAATTACCTTTAACATGAAACGGTTGTTACTTAAAGGTCAATCGTATTACTTGAGAAACGGGAACTTCATTCCCTTTTTAACAATTCATGAATGGATATTTTTAGTGAGTAGGGATAAATTCACAGCTCCTCTTATGGGTACTTCTCTATAAAGCTCTTAGAGTTTGAACTTGTCACTTACTTGAATGATTCCTGGGGAACTAACTGAGTTATAGAGTTTTCATAACAAATTGACAGGCTATGGAACCATGAGAAAATGAAGAGCTTTTGATCTCTTTTCCATTTGAGTTTAGGGCTGTTTGTTTCTCAATCGAATAATGAACCATTACTCACTAACAACTGACTTCATGCTAAATATTCAACCGTTCTAATGGCAAGCTGTGTTATCTGTGATTAAATAAACAGGAATTGGCTATAAATGCCTATAGATAGCGTTTAATTATATTTCTGCTATACTATAAACTTACTGAATTTTGAGAATGTTGATCATTTGAATCCGAAAAGAAGTCACATTTTCACTTGCTAACCTTCTAGGTATGATGGCATACAGCTCGATGTCATATGGACTAGCAGCTACTCACTTTTGAGAAGTGTAAGACTTATGTCCAAGTCATCTATCTAATACAACTTGTTTTTACATTGGTTTCACAACTAATATTACACTCCTATGAGAGCTATCTCCAGATGAAACATGCATATTTATTTAAATACACAGCTGTCAAGTTGGTATTTCTTATAACCTTGTTGTCACTTGTTATAACCTTAGTTATGTATGGGTGATCGCTTGAACAATAACTTTCAGATTCCACCCTTAAAGGTCCTCCGGTTTCTCTGAACGTCCATTTCTACCCTTTGTATTACCACTTGACCTGTAAAAACTGTCCATTTCTGTGTTTTTACACCTAAATTTGTCTCACTCTACATCATATGTGTGTATGTTCTTTTGGATTGTTTAACAGTATATATAATCAAGTATGTAGAGTATCCAGCTGACGTGTTCTACAGAAACTTATGAATTCATAAAATCCTGTTTCTTTTTTCACATTCGTTGACTGTTTTAAATTTGTATCGGGTAACAAATGTTTTCAACTTGTTACCTTGTTTTAAGTTGGATAATCAATATATTCCGCCTATTTGCTTTGTGAATGCGTTAATACACGCGATTTGCATTAACTCTTATTTTCAAACTATCATAAGCGGTTTTTGGAGTATTAAAAACTATGAAGATTTTTCTGTAATCCATCTTTTAAATTTGAGTCAGATACGCATACTATACGTTTTTTCGAATTTACAGTAAACTGAAACTGATGTATTTCAAGTTAAATTATGTTATAAACACACTGAGCATCTAAATGAAATCGAATGCAAGCGCAAGGCAAGAATACGATCTGTGCTGTAGATCACATAGACATAAATAATTCCAAACATCAGATTTTAAGACGTTTGACATTTATGTCACAATATTATGTGTTTGAAAGTCCAGAGGTATTCAGTCTATGCATTGTGTATCGACAGCGAAAAAAACCACCAACTATTTAATATGACATGTTCTTATACGAAAGTCTGATATATTGCATAATTATCATAAGCAAACAAGGAACATTTTCAAGAATTTCCTCACATTTACTGTCCTTGAACACGTGTACTAATGCGATAGTGGGACATCGATCAGCAGACTAACTCAATCCAACCAATATCAACATAGGGCTAGGTATTACTGCACAAAGGTTCAAGACCCCACACCAGGACATCAAGCAATAAAACGAAGAAAGAAAAAAATAACGGTCAAAAGTAGTAGAAATCAAAAAAAGAGGAAGGAGGAGAAAATACTGAGTTCTGTATAGCCGTTAAGATAAAGTGTGGATACATCTGCGCCATCAAAATCGATTCTCACATATATCACTTAGAGTCTACCAATCACCACTTACTGTTGTCACATGCATTCCAAGCGTTTAGTCTGCTTTTCCCAACGTAGCTCAGACCAACAATCAAGGACTTAATGAAGTGATGCCATGTTTTAGTTGGACTTCCCCGAACATTTTCCCAGCCTGGACCTACCTCAGCTTACATTGCATGATAAGACAGACGGCGACTAAGCGTGCGAAATATATGCCACAGTCATCTCAGTCGATGAAGGTTCAAAACTGCATCAACTGACTAACCTCTTCTGCCTAAAACTCTACACCTGACTTCTGTGTTACCAATATGGTGAATTCACGACACATGGCCTATGCTACGAAGGCAACGGTGGTCAAACATCAGAAGCCTCATGTCCTTTACCTTTAATGGCAGTGTTTCACACCCATGCAGAAGAACAGAGTGCACTGCAGCACAGTACACTGGACCCTCAATAGGCAATCGGATGTCGCGGGGACACCACAGATGGTGTAAGCCAATCGAACTTCATGTATTCGTGCGGAGATTTCGTCGGTCACTGAGCCACCAGGGTTGGTCTGACTTCTGAGGTAGGTGAACTAACCTAATTAACAAACAAACATGAGAAACATTATCCTGAGCCATAAATCTTAACACCATAAAAAGTTTCGTACTATGGAGCAACAAGAATATCTCTCATAAAACCCATCATTTTGACTTGCAAGTTTCGTTTAGCAGACCACAGTCATTTGATCAACGGGAGGCTGCTTTGCTCACTTGAGATTAAGATTACCAGTTGTGCCTTCAGACACATTCAGGAAAAAATAGCTGAATAATTCTGAGTAACTGAACTACGTAGGTTGAAACCAGCGAACTGGCATATTATAAAACTGATGATCAAATCGCAAATTATTTACTACTTTCTTTTTCAGATAATTTTACATCATCATTCACCACCTAGTAATCCAATGTAAGAACAAAACAAGTAAGTTTTTAGATCCAAAAATACACAAGTAGACACAATCTTAATGGTTTCGAAAGAAAAGAAAACCATCTTAATATTTTTTGAAAGCATAAGATATTTTTGAAGAGGACTGAAACCAAAGAAATCTTTGCTAAACAGTTTACGTATTTGTTTATTGTACTCTCTATTAATATTGACGATGAACTGTTGTCAATTTTTATATCGAAATGAAACAAATGTTCTCCTGCTTCCAAACTTTTAATGATTCTTCGGTTTGTACCAGTTTTCTACGAATATTTGCTTAAAATTAATGAAGTTTATTATTTAAAATAGATACGCAATTTGAAGTGACGCTGTTGGTGATGGAACTTTCAAGAATATACATTTCAATATATCGAGTAAAACTCTTACTAAATTGAAAAGGAAAAAAAAAAGAAAGGACTGAAGTGTTGAACTTTTTTTACAATATGGATATGAATAGAGTGAATGACAAGTAGTTTAATTCCCCCTCAATAATACATGAAAGAAGGACTGAAAGAAAAGAACTTGTTTGTAGTAATCCTAAGTTCTCACTGACTACTCTTAACAAGTGAAAATGAAGAGTATCTTAATAATCAGTATAGTCACAGTACGGAATTATATCTGTCTTTTGTTTTATACCACTTTGACGGAAAAGTACAGTCAACAACGTCTTAAGTAATTTTCCTGAAGAAAAATGTATTTGTGTGTATATATATGTGCAAGAAGAACAGATGATCAAAATTATTTTTGGTCAAACTGGGGTTGATTTCATGGAAGCATGTGTAAACATATGTTCAAATATTAAAGCCATAAGTTGAGGATGAAGTATTACTGCTATTATTACCCAGAGATAACAATGATGGATAAAGTTGTGATGTACCACCATAAGACTCTGTATTCCTCATCCTCATCACATTGGGCACAAAAGACGGCTGTTGGGTATTGGGAAGGTTTGATCCACTTGTATAACCAGTTGATAAGTGTTCTGCTAACTTCTCACATTTAAATCTACGTTCATTACATAATTTACGAAGCGGGATAAAATCCTTCAAAAATGTATCAACATCCATTAACTTATCAAGAAATCGACCGGCTAATTCCTAAACAAAAGAACACCAAAAGGTTATGAAAACATCAAGTAAAAAGAAACTGATATTACTTCAGATTGTTCTTCAGCCTCAGCATTAGCAGTCTGTAGAAGAGCAAGAATTACACTCGGCGAATATTTTGCACCGATACTATCTTTAATGAAAAAAGTATACAGTGCAAGAAAGTAGGTGGAGGGATACAAAACTTACCAACTTCTGATTTGAGCTTTATATACTGTGTTTCAAGCTGTTTATAATTAGAATAAGCTTCGACTAGTTCAGTTTTCTTCATATTGAATGTAGGCTCCATGGCTAAATTTGTTTCAGCTTGACGTCTATTTTCCATCATACAAGATTCTTTATCGGCCTCAATTTTTTTAATCTAATGTGTAAATGAAAACGTTGATATGCTGGATATTTTGCATTTTACCTCTGGACTATTTTTTGCTAGCTTTTTAATTCCCTCATGATCCGTTAATAAGGCTTCAAGTTCACTCTTAGATAACTTTTCTAACGTAGATACAGTTTCATCTTTATGATCTACACCATTGTAATTTGTTGCACCCATTACAGAGGCATAATCCATCATCTAAAAGTAAAACAGAAAAGGATATTCTGAATTTATTCAGTTACATGGAATTTACACAAGCATAAATCAAACTGAGTTTCGGTCACATTATTCAAAAAATACATTATCTTATTTTATATCACATTGGTTCACTTTAAATACAATACTAATACAGCATTACTTACTGGATGACATTTCAGGAACAACTTATTGTCCACAATCGTATCTAGGCAGTCGTACATTTTTCGAAACCTCTTGCCTCTTGCTTCCTATTCTTTCGTTTCCACTGATAACAGCATTTTTTTACATACTTCTGGTGTTAGTATTAGATAATTCATAAGGTATGTATTCAGCATTACTTCGGAAATCGATTCTACTGCCAGATGATAAGTGATAGCTGTTTGCCTTCACAAGAATGATGGTTCCAAAAAATGCAGTGCTTAATGGAGCTATTCATGAGGGAACTGGTTGACTGGCCTTGCGAACAAGTACTCGGAAGGAGGAGAGACACTAGAAAGCAGATTAACGGTTATTCACTCATGCTTTATCTCTAACTAATGTATCTACAGGTTGGATAGGATATGAACGTCAAATTGACTGACTGACGAAATCAACGTAGAACCGCGCACACAACTGCATCGTCTCAAGTTGCCACACTTCACAGTAGTATACAAAGAATGGGTGGATAGACAATGACTGATATCAAAAAAGATAAAGTAGTGTGAGAGAATAAACAATTTTAAGATAGCAGTTAGTGCAAAAACCCAAGCCTTAGAAGGTATCAGAGTTAATAGATCTGTGCCATTATGGCCGATTTCCAGCCATGTCAACAAGATTCTTCAACCACTGATTCCCACCATATCAAGGACCCTAGGCAGGTAGTCCACACCTCTTTACGCGGCTCATACCAACAGGAAGAGACTTCATGGGCTGCTGCCACGTCTTGGTTCGGCATCCCTGAACCATCTTCTAACCTATCCCAACTTCCCGTAGCATGGCATATAGAGGTAGGTTGTGGCTCAGCATGCACAGTACATGTCTAAGTCATCTCAGTAGACTAATATTCACAACCTCATTGACTGACATGCCTTCCTTTTCTGGTACACTTAATCTAACCGCGATATTACTCACATGTTGATTCCACCTTACATAAACAATACTGCGAAGACAACTGTCGTCATTTTACACAGGCCCATAAAAAGACAAAACATTGCAGCACAGCATACTCCGTCTTTAATAAGTGATCGGATATCACGCCAGTCAGTCCCCGAGATGACACGATTTGGCGAATTCCAAACGCATTCGACCTCTTTACTCCTTATCATTAAGCTGAGAGTAGTTGCTGACCAGTACTAGAGCATCATTTTACATTTGACAGGTGCGAAACGCACGCCAAAAATACTCAGATTTCTGCTAAAATCATTTAGACCGTACATTTTGTCAGCATCTTCACCTAGGAAAATGATATCGTCTGCATACTCTAGTTAAACCAGATACCCTGCAGGGAGTCGACCAGTCCCTGTGAAGTAAGGCGTACCTAAGGTTACGTCCATTATTATAATTGTAAAGAACTTAAACAGGAATAGTGGGTATAGCTAACAGACACCACTAGTTTTCGTCAGCTCAGATGATGGCAACACGGCTGAATGAATTTGAGTACAGAGGTTTGTTTATCACTACGTAGCTGCTCGATACTGCGTTCACAATCAAATACTCACAATGCCACTTGTTTAACAGAATGCAATGACGTCTTCAAGTCGAGAATTAGCGGAAGTGTCGGCCACCGGTTAGTATAACTGGGTTCTATAATCTGACGAAAGGGCGAAGATTTGAGGGATGCACCCTCGTCCAGGTCTGAAACTCGTCTAGTTTTCTCGAATTTGCTGTTCTTGAGCACTAGTTAGGAGTCGGATAACAAGGACCTTAAGATCTCCAACGCTATAGTGGTCAAACTGATTCCCTTATGGTTGTCACAAGAGGACTTTTCTCGCTCCTTATAGATTGGAATGATCAGTGAAGTAGACCAGTCCGTCTGGACTGCCTCTGACTCCCATACACTACCTAGTACCTCTATTACTCTACTCCTATCTCCATATTTGCGAACTCTCAGTGGCAAACTGCAAAGTCCTAGTGTTTTGAATCATTTCAGGTTTGAGACAGCCTTCTTACCTTCGAGAAGAGTTGGATTATCAACACCTATGTCACATTAACATCCAGGCTGGATGTTAGGCAACTGAAGCGTTGCTGTGAGTCGGTGGAATTGTGCAGTACTCTCGTATCAATGAGTTCAGATGACTGCAAAAATCCACTGACGTTCGCTAATCTATGGATGCAGGTTATTAATTGTTTTGAGCGCTATCGGTACAGTACACCTAATATTACACCAGCTTTCCTCAAGGACGAGCATTGCTGTCGCGTTCAGATAAATCCGAGGCTATCTTTTCCGTAAATGCACAAGTCATCTTTCTCCCCTTCTTACCGATTACAAACAGGCCTAACTACCGCCGGTTTTCTGCAACCAGTAAGACACAGATATACACGTTATCGTACTGGCGCGTGATCGGACCCTAAACAGATAAGAAAGAGAAGCGATCCTCCACTGACCCTTTTCAACGATGGCCCATAGCAATATCATCTATCTGTATCCATCATTAGTTTGATGTCAGTGGATGCCATATGAGATAGTGTCTCTACTTATGCTTGAAGTTAGTGCTGGCCAGAAACAAGTGATTGTCAGAACAAAATTCCAAGATAAGATCACCATTGTCGGTTTGATGAAATGAGATTCTGTAGATAACTCCAAAACCCGTTTCTAATTGGCTCAGCTTTCCTACTTGAGCGTTAAAGTCCCCTGCAACCGTGTGTATATCTGAACACTTTGCTCTATGTAGCAAACAGCTTTGCAAAAACTCATCCTTTGTATCATCCAAACTACAGCTTGGTGTAGGCATGAGTGAAGATTACGAAGCATCAGTAAATCTCACGACGCTTCCCAGTCCTTACCTATGCATTTAATCGGATAGTACACAAACAGTTCTTGACTGGTAACCAGTCGATAACTGCGACTTCTGCTCAGTAACTCGAAGCTACACATACACCAAAAATTCACAAGACCTAGCCACTGAATGTCCGGACGCTCGTGAAGTGAATTCTGAGGATCCACCACTTTGGCTAGATATGGTCAAGTGAATAACTACATTTTATCCTGCATCTGAGTCTCAGACACACGAGATTCACCTATGGCTTATGATTCCACAGTTTCGGCAAGAGACGTCTGTTATCTGATTTAGAATAGGCTTTGTACGTTGAGAGCTTCAATTTGAAACTGAACGTGAGGTGTTAGGAGACTAGGAATGGTACTTCACTAGTAATAGTCACGGGATTAGAGATTGAGGAAGCTGTAACGACATAATATTGATATCACGAGATGAAAGTAAGGCGCGTGATACTGGCGAGAAAGGTTGTTGACAGTTAACTGGATTTTGAATGGTGCTGAAAGCCTTCACGTGGTTACTACTTTCCGGCTGCCCGAACTGTGAGATTTAATTCTGAAAAGTAACTCAAAAGAAAAAGGCATTAGCTTTGCAATGACTTTAGAGACCATGGGACATCTGCTTAAGGCTTATCACACATAGCCTTCTCAAGATTGTTCGGTTGGAAATGGATTGTGCTAATCCCATTACCGGGATAACGCAGGGCAAAGAGTGGGCTGTTCTCAGCGCCGACCTTTGCCGAACCCTCCTGTTGCCACAATGAAGGCACTATCAGGATGGAACTGCAGGTCGTCTTTGAGAAACACACTACTATCACACTTCAAACTAGAAAAATGACTTCAGCCCCCGAACGCCTATCACACTGTAGTTATTTAAACACCTTGCCATCTTTAAAGCCCTCAACATTTTCACTAACATTTATTTATTTAAGCTTTCTTAGTGGGTTAACTTTCCTTTACTAGTATTTCATGTTTTCTATCTTAACACGTGAAGTAAGATAACTGACACGCTTTTGTGTCAGTTTTTACGTTGACTTGCTGGTTACCTGTCTTACTGTCACCGCCAAACATGAAAGTGTCGATGATATGGGCGCTTGACATATACTTGATTGATAGCTCCACGATGCACCACTGGGAGGTGATGTAGGAAATTCTGAAGTTGAGGATAAAGTTTGAAAAAAGGATTAAAGAAAGATTGTTGATATGATCAGCATTCTTAAGTATTTTTCCGATTCCAGGATACACTGTCATTTCGTTTAGGATGTTAGAAGAGGTTGGCAACTCAAAATCTCAATATCATAGGACCACGAAAATAAAAGTTTGACGCTTCACGAGTATCTTACATAGGCTATGCAAAAACTCCAATCGCGTTTAGCCAATACGTAAATCTACCTATTCACTGCTGATTGTCTTTTTGTGACGAAAACGCAGTAAGACAAATATTTGTATAGGCTGTACAATTGTTGGTAAATTCATCATACCTTGTCAACCGCAAATTAGGGCGACATCAACCGACAACTGTCAAAATAACTTCTAACAACCAATAACATTGCTCAGACACTGACCAATAAATATAGCAACAAATAACCTATATGTACTGCTTTTACAATTCTATCCCGACACCATTCGTCAATTCTGTAGAAATACACCGTTTTTAAACTTATTATCCACAAAGTGGAACTCCAGCTAGCAAAATGTCTGAATTTAACTATGGGACTTCGCTTATTGCGGATATTTTGTGGACCGATGTCAGAAGTGTTCATTAGCTCCTACTGGTACAAACATACTAATTTTCATAGGTACATTCCTCGAAAAATGCTTATTCCTGCTGATTTCGTTAACTCAGTCGCTGGTAAGCAGATGATTCTAGTCAGATGATTCTCAGAAATGCCTGGAGAATACAACTTGGGAAACACATAGCTCTGAAAGTAAGTGTGTAGACTTCTGAGTAGATCTGATCAATCTCACAATACTATGATATCAGTGAATTAAAAGTATGACTAAAGTATGAGCTGTACGAGAGCGTTACCATTTCAAGGTCATTTGCGAAGTTCGGGTTTTGCCCAAATGTTTTGCAGTTTACCCAAGTGTACGTAGGTCTACCTGAATTACCCAAATTGTTTCCAATGCGCCCAAAGTTAAGCAAATTAGACTTTATAAGAGGTAGCAAATAGTGTACGGCAATACATCTTGTATATACGTATTCTTTGGGGCAGTACACGCGATGTGCAACTGATTGCATAACTTTTGGGATAAGTACCCAGAAATTCTAAGCTGCGCCCGAAGTTGACTTCAGGATTTACCCAAAAATGTCAAAAAGCACCCTACGCCTTTGTCCGCGGAGGGTCAATGATAAACTGAGTAACACCTAAAATACAATAAGCTTGCCATTCCTCGAGTAGATCTACTGACTTCAATAATATAGGCTCATCTTTGAAATGACCTTTTAATGCTAAGAATACCGACTGCTTGTTGTGACTGCTTAGTTTTCATCTCTGCTTAAATGAATATATTAGTCATAAATATATATATATATATGCTCGAGCATTCGGCGACGCTCATTTAGAAGGAATTATTAACCTACACGTAAACTAATAAGCACGATTATTAAGTTAACCGAACAGCATCTCAAGGCTTACGTAACGCGAAGTTCCACACTTGGCGCCTCTAAGCAGCGTCCGGATAAACAGAAAGTAAGCCGTCTCACGCTTTGCTTATTGCCCAATTCTGTTTGCATTTTAAAACTAGATAAGTTGCAAATCTACCCGTCAGCTCAAAATGAGACCTATATTGGGTATGGGCTTCGCATTTTGAAGGATTCTTATCGAGTAGACCGAATCGCGTATACGAGAAGAGTATTACAAAGCGTTCTTAGTGCTTGAATCTCAGGCTAAACATCCACTGCCGTATGTTCAAATCATGACTTACACTGCTTCTCGGGAGATCATCCCCGCAGATTAGACTTGCGTAAGTTTAATGGCACAAAACTCTGAGTGCATTCAGACGCTACAAGTCATCAGGAGATGGTCCCTTAGTCATCAGTACCTCGAAGCGTGCAGAAAATGTTTAAAGGTGTGTTTCTAATGTGCTTTAAACCTTACTCTCCAGTGCATTTAGTGCGCTGGAACCAGTTCTCACATTTTTGAAGTGAAGGAGGAAGGGTAATAATTGAGATTTCCACACGCGGTCGAGGGAGGATGGTGAAGTTCTAGTGAACGTACTTGTTTTCAACCCATCTAGAAGTCCATTTCGCTGAAACAATTACTGGGTTCCCACAGGATGCTCTTCCACTACGTTTCCTGCAAGACAAATTCATGGGGAGTCAAAGACAGCGTGTTCCTTCATAACGAAAGATAACCTCAGCTCACTGACATCGTGTCAGTGTTTGACAGGTATCCTGACGGACGGAAACCAGTCTACATCTATTGGAAATCAAAACAAATTCAATACACTCTCCTCAAAGTTCAAAGTGGACCAAAGTACCTTACACAATTAGATTATCATCTTCATTTAAGATTTATCTCTATAGTTTCCACCCTTCCCCCAGTTCAAAACGATAGGAACCGTTTGGTACCCATCTACAGATGCCGCTCTAAATCCTTTTGCAGACCGGGGTTCAGGCCATATGATGAACGCATGGCAGCCCTGGATCTATGTCCCTTGTAACATGTGTGACTGAGAAGTGACATTATGACAACTTATTAAACTTTAAATATATCAGGTAACTAGCTTCTTCGTTTACTTGTACCAGGCTCTATTACGAATCCATGAGGAACCACTCAGAAATAATAAATTCAGCACAGTAGGACAGATATCAGACGCAACATTTACTCCATGAGTTGTTTAGGCTCGGACTGCTGTCACCACAAATTTCGTTCAGGTTGCCTTATTGGTCTTTCAAACACAAACCCAATATCCACTCAAGATCATGGCGTGAAACTGCAGACTAGTTCATTGTTGACCTGATTTTCTATTCTACTGCCCGTCTGTGTAAGTTTTCAGACGTGGAACTTAGTGACACACTGATTTTGGACGTTGAATTCAGTTAGGCGGGTTTCCATTATTCCATCAACACCCATTTCAAGCCACTGGCAGAAGATGCTTGTGGAGGCAAGTCGCCTTGTGAAATAAGGAACTAGGAGAACCCAGTACTTAACTTTGGCGAACATTTCCAGCACATATCTTCTTCCTGAACATGGCGTGGTTCACCTGGACGTCGTAAGCGCAGGAGGGCAAATATGATGATAAGCAACCCGGTAGAAAATAGTCTATTCCATGTGGCTGATTTACAATCGCCTCCTCGGCGTACCCACGAACGGTTGTTTAAAGTGGTCAAACAAACATCGGAAATGACTGAAAAGGTTACTTGTGTTATGATGTCATGTAGCATCAGCGATTTACTCACTTGAATAAAAGAAGAAACAACCAAAGTACATTTAAGATTTTCTTTCGAGCAGTTAAAAGACTAACATCAACGGACAATGGGAAATAGTGAAGGATATAAGTCCATATCTATACAGATCTTATCTTTTTACCATCAACGTTTGTAGAAGCTAGAAGTGACACGCTTCGTCTCTGAATTAAACTTTGGCCATTCTGTCCTTTCGATGTCTGTTTCTTTAACTTTGGCACTCTAATTTTGTCACCTATGCATGGATTTCCGAGTTAAATCTAAAGGCTATCATAAACGATCTTGGCAGACGCTGAGGCCAACCAAGAATTCTTAGTCTTTGTTGGGCACATGCAATCATGAAACCCAGAAAAAACACATTTTGGTAGTCTAGAGTGGATGATACATTCGTCGCATAGCGGCAATACAGCAATGTACTAGCTGTTTAGACCGCCGTGAGTGAGCAGCGTAACAGGGCAGCGTGCCGAAAAAAGCGGATAATTGTGCCACTTGTAAGAATGGGAGGACTTTAAAGGAAACTGATGGAGGTCAGTTATCAGTACAAATATATCTTCCACCGGCTTATCCTTCAATGTTTTCGGAGGGGAAATTGAAAACGGATGATCCTTTGTGAACAGAAGGCGATGAGAATTGCACTCGACGTTGACATAAGTCATTGCTGAGCTTCGATCTACAAACGCTCAAACCACAGGTGTCAGAATTAGGGGCTTTTCAAATACTTCTGTGCCCGCACTGAACGTTGTATTAAACATGAAAATCCCCGTGGAAGGTACGGTTTTTATGGGACAGAGGTGGACGGGTGTCAGTACTACGAAAAATTACTTCGTGACAACACTTGATTTCGTAGAATAGTTCTTGATGAAAACTGATTTCTTTTGACGCTTAAATAGTTGCAGCTGAACTAGATTGCCTAGATCATAGCCCCTACTTTACTAACAGATCAGCGAAGATACCCCGTGATGCAGTTTATGAATATATTGACACAGCCCATAACTATATTGCACGACCGCTCTAAAGGGAAATTAAGAAAAACATAGTTGCCTTTGTATCTACGAAAGTACGCAACCGCATGTGCAACCATGCCTGCGAGTATTATAAGCCGAGTGACTTTTCATCACCTATCACGCTCAAAGACACACATGACATTTGGGTTAGAAAGGATACTAGAAGCCGTTAAACAAGAACTCGTTCAACGTAGTAACTCCAGTAATACGGAAGCACAAGTGAGCCTGATGAAAATCCAGACGAGCAGCTCCAGAAATAGTGCTCCTAATTTATTCGTAGACAGCGGGATCCCCTACGGCGACCCACTGCAAATCTACAGGCTATCCAGTTATCAGGTTGCCAGATGCCTTACACCTGAGGACCAAACAAAAGTCACTGGTACGCCATCAACAAAACATTTCCCGATCCATAGCATCATTTCGAACCTCGTACAGTGGCAACTGCCCTAAGAACTGGAAACTGTCGTACATATATCCCAAGCACAAATGTGAACCAACATTCGATAGAGGAAACCACCGACCTATAAACATCACTTCGGTAGTATCTAGGACCATGGGAAAGGTGATTGTGCGAGAAGTTGTCGACTGGGTGACGAAAAACCAATTACTCTCACCGGCACAACATGGATCCTTGAAAGGTCGGTCATGTGCTACCAGCTATCTGGACTATCTAGACGATGTTACAAGCAAGCGTGACCAAGGTCTATTTGTAACTACCCTCTTCCCAGGCTTCAAGCAAGCATTCGATAAGGTGCCTCACTAACGCTCAATCCGTAGGTTGAAATCATGTGGTTTCGAAGATACACTACTTACCTGGTTTAGGATATCCTTTTGGGGACAATTCCAGGTAGCAAAAACCGGTAGTTGCTACTTCTCCCGAGACCTTTACAAAGTGGTGTCATCCAGAGCAGTATACTGGGACCGTTAATTTCCCTTATATGTGTACACAATGTCTGCAGCGTTATCAGACATAGCACACCTCACTTTTTAGGAGAAGAGTTGAAGATTCCCCACGCCCTTCCCTGAACACCGCTAACACAAGGCTTCTCTCAAATGCAAGAAGATTTGAAAGGAATTTTCATATGGAGCGTGACCTGGCAGCTCCCTCTCAACCCAAGTAAAAGTGGCATCCTCCATTCCAGTAAATCCCACCCGAGTGTAACACTACATTTGGCTGACACCGCGCCGTAGACATCCAACACTTTGAAGGGCCTCAGTATCACTCAATTCAGGAGTCTGACCTTCAAGGAGCATGCAGATACAATAGTTTCCAAAGGCAGAGGATTCATATGTCTTCTACATGGAGACATACTCACACCTGAGGCGAAACTTGTACTATACAAAGCTGTGGTTCGCCCAATATTACAGCATCGTACAGTTACCTGTGGTAACATGAAAGTATCTGATGGAATTCGGGGAGAGAACATTCAATGAAACTTTACTCGGCGCCTACTAATACATAACAAAAGACTTCCCTACGCAGCAAGGTACAAAAGCTAAAACTACAATCACTCTGGCCGAGACGCCTGAAGCTCAACCTAACATTTCTTTTTCGTCTTTTATCTGAAAAATTTACAGCGAACTGTGCTATTACTTTTAAATCAACACCGGCATATAATCTGCGTAATAGAGAACACAGTATCTCAATAAATAGGTATCGCTCAAAACTTCAGTGTAGGTTTTTCGTAACGCAATACAGTATGCTGTAGAACAAACTTCCCGCTCCTGTACGAGCATATCGATCTCAGGGCCAGTTTCAACGATTACTTGGTGAATTCCTCCTATCTAACGATTCTCACCAGTTTGTTGACGGCCAAATCATGAACTTTGATACCATGTACAGTGGCGTCACTGATAACTTGACTCGGTGGAGACTAACAGCAACGATATGCGATGCCGGAAACTAAGCCCATAGGTTAATAAAAAATGTAATTAAACAACTGACCTAGAGTAGACAGGAAGCGGAACGCCACACGATTCGCAACAGTGAACTCCGTAGCTACCCTGATGTAACCTCCACTTATTCGTAACCTAACTGATCTCTTGACGTACTACCTATTCATTCTGAACCATGAAAAATAAACCTTTCACTCATCACTCCAAGTAAATAAATCTAGCCTACCATCACCAGGGCTCGTACTTCTGACTTTTGTCTCACTCTAGGCATATCTTGAAGACCATGCTGCCACTTTGCAATACTAAAGCGAACGTGCGGTGGCCATGGCCTTTTGCAAGAAACATTTCTATCAGCAAAAGTAAAAGACGTTTCTTTAAAACAAGTTTTACGGTAGTGTATTTCACAGGAGTATCGGCGACAGGTAGTAAGATGATTAAAAATGTGAAAACAGTGTGACAACAAGTGACTGTCGATCTGGTGATGGGGAATTACGGAAGCCACCCCTATCTGAAAGATGCCCAAGAGTGTTTGGGGCCTTTGGATGTGCGAAGACACAACACAACAAAGACTATGAATAACACCAGGTACCTGGTGAGCAGTGCAACAGTCTTCAGCCCTCTCCATGCCAGTCGTATTATCATGGTTAGCAAAAGGAGTTGAGGCCAAGTGGGCAAGGCAATGACAGCACATGGCGCAGGTGAGGCAGCGATGGGCTAAGATGATTCAGAAACGCTTAACACGAGGTGACAGGTATGATGGCGGAGACTTATGGAAGCCACCCTTATTTGATCTCATTGAACCTGATATACGCCCTTCCCCCTCCTTTCCCTTAGAATCGTGGTGATTATCTTCCCGTAACTCTTGTGTGCATATAAACGCTCTTACTGGTTCTCAAGTGATAAACAGAGTCACCGTCTTCAAGCATCTGTAATACAGCCCGAACTAGGACGTGACAAGCGTACTACCGATATATTCAGTCATATTCTCAAGATTGTATTCAAGTCTTATCTTTTATTCCTCTCATTATCTTTCTTATTACTGAACTCCGTTAAGTCATGTGTATCCTCCCTCCGCTTCCAGTTTTCATATATAATGCCTTGACAAGTAAAGGTGTAATCAGATTATTCGAAATGTATGGCGCTAATACATCACATTTTTCAGATAATCTACGTCTTCTAATTACATTGTCCAAATTCACAAAAGGGACTAATTGTTTCAAAGACGTACGTTCATCAAGCATTCATTATTCCCCCTCCTTCCCAGATTATCTCGTAGCATGCTTCTGCAGTAAAGAAAAATAAGGAGGGAAATTATAAGGTCAGCAGCATTTGCTTATCTTCGGTCGGTATTAGACGATAGCTATGCAAGCATTGGGTCTGAGGTTCTGCCAGAAAAGCCGGGGTGACCGTTTACACTTTGTTTAATAAACATACGCCTTCCATCATGTGTGTAGCTAATTGCAAATAAGATGCTGCACAAAAGTTTGGGAAAGAAGGATCTGAATTCCCACTTATGTCTTTCGTAAGACCATTGCTAATTGCAACGTAAGCCCAGTGTACCAGTTGGAATTTTGACGTCTTCTTAATGACAGCAGAGCAAGCACAACCACATAATATTTACAAGGAATAACAAGTTGCTTTTGAAGCCCCATGGAACCAAAATGACTTAAGATTACTTGTCAAACCGGACTAGCAAGGAATACACAGCGTTTCACAGAGAAATGTAGTGCAGCTGGTTTGTTGTTGTAAGACAGTATCATACAGTACATTTCATTTCCTCTATTGTCTCCTCGTGAGCTCACTTGCTGCATACAGAAATGCTCGAAACAGGTTTAACAAATAGCAGAAATAGTAGTCATGTAACCCGCCTGCCTGGTAAGAAAAATGTTGTGTGTCACACGAAACAAAGGCATCCAGTGAAAAGACGTCAACATAACTGAATACCAAGGCAGTGCTTCCCTGCTACATATGCGCCACAGTTTCACTATCCAGAGAAACCTTCTCATCGACGTTAAATCTCTGTCCTCAAGTACTTGAAGATCGGCGCCTACTATGTGTCCAGATGATGAGCAAGAAAGCCGTTTCTCATACAAAAAAGATAACAGGGGAAAATAATGGCGCCTAGGCATGCTTCAAAATAACTACAACCTGTTACTTTCGTTCGCCCTTTCAGCCAACTGCTTACTGCGTGAAAAAGTGTGTAAGATCACAATTTTCTTTCATTTCCAGTGTTGACAGTGACCAATCTTAGACAACATATCTGATCAAGTATAAATTCACACCAATATTACACCACTTACGCATACACGAGGTGTCAATGTGGCAAGAAACCGCGATAAAACGGACAACACACAGACTTTATACCAATATGCTCCGTAGAAGACAATGAGGCAAGTTTTTACTCTGCACGTCAAAACAGTACTCTCAAACAGAAACACTACAATAGGTGAAGCGACCGATTAGAACCAGGCCCGAAATTACTTCTTTTACTCACTTTTAAGCGTAATAATGATCACTGATGCCAGTCACGTCACATTTAGCTCGCACGACAACATGCCTGGTACGGGCGGCCAATGACTGCGTAATAACCATCTTCGTGTCTGACTTCTTAACTTTCTGTTGTCATCCCGGAGGTCGGCACTGCATCGTTTGTCAATACATTTTATATACTTTAAAGAAAAGACTGGGAATTAGGTCCCCTAAACTTTGACCCTGCGGTGACAAGGATATATCCAGGGTGTACTGGTTTCATTTCTCTTAATTTAACGAAACAGGGTGATCGTAAAGATATTGTGGTGTGAGACAGTTTCGCTGGTCAAAATGAGCGCGGTGATAATGTCCATTCACGGGCCAAGATGTGAGCGGATCCTCATCTGAAATACTTATATACTTGTGCTAGGCAAACAAAGAAATAAAACTCATCTAGTGCCCGCTTCTTTGAAACAAATCTTAATCTTGGTAGCTTATCTCTGCTGCCGTTTATTTCTGGAAACGTTTTCTGGAAAAACAGCATGGAATGGTAAAAGTACCTTCGCGGGTGGCAGTCTCCAGGTGATGCATCCAGAGGACACAAGCCTAGAGTACCCCATTTCAATCCAACTGGTACCAAGATTGGCTCACAACTTAAATCTGAAGGTGTCTGACAGTGAAGACACCACTATCACATCAGACGGAGGATTCGGTACGTTCCACATTCTCATTTTCGGAAGCGATTTCGTGAGGTTTAGAGCGGACTGCTAGGTGTTTTCCCCAAAAGGGATGTTCTCTGATTTGTTACGGTGAGTAGGATTGGGAGATACGTTGTACATTGGTCATATAACTTCGAACTTCATGTGCTGCGAGAATAGTAGATGTATTTCGAACAGATGGGAGGCAAACAAGTTGTTCCTTAAATCAAGCACCGTCTTGACGACCAATCTCTAGGACTCTCACGAAAGAAAGGTGTCACTTTCAGGGCACAGTGAAACAGCAACCAATATTTGCCAAACATTTGCAAAAAATCTGTTGAAAGCACTTGGAAACTCACGGTGATAACCCGGGGACTTGACGGACTTCATTTCAGGATCATTATGAAATTGCAGAGAATTCCAGTCTCAGTGAAAGAAGATGAATTTCTCCCAGATGAAGAACAGAATGTAACGGGAAAGCGATATGAAAATCCCTCACAATCACCCTATTTGACACTACTGACATTTATTTGAATATTTTTACCTCCGTTAGGGATGTTGTGCCTCTGACCCTAGCCGATGTGATGGTACTTGGTTGCCTGACTGTCTTCTTTAACTTTACACTCGGCATTTGCCTTTGTATGAGTGAGGCTTATCATGAATCTTTCGCTTTCCTATTATGTGACGCTGGACTGTTGACAGCGCGACGTTGTTTTATTGCGCCTGACATTTTCTTTTGGTTCAACTTATGGTTTTGCTGTGATTTGACTGGCTTCGGGGAACATTTATTTGTTGAGTTGATTCTGGTGGGGAGAGTTTCGATCCTATTTTGTCAGGAACGTTCTTATTAACTCAGGTACTTATTAATTGTATTTGTTTAACCGGGGTTTACCGTAGAGTACGTATTTGCGCCCGAGGACGTTTGGACTACATAGTTACCCGATGGCACTGTTGAGGTATTTTTGTAATTTTGATGTGACTCATTGTTGCTTTGATAGTGCTACAGATTTTGTTACGAATCTGCCCCCGATTTACCATAAGCCGTGTTTCGATATTCTTGATTCAACCTCGGACTGTGTGTCACTCGCGAAAGTTCGGAAAGTATACAGTAGAGCGCTGGAACTAGTCGTATTCGCGTTAGTTGGCACCGCTTAGTTACTTCCCTCGTTCAGGCCAAAATTATTGGATTTTGGCTGTCACACGAGACACCAGCATCATCTCTCCAGGGAGAACAAATTTCCAGTATTTTTACTTCTTAACATTATTTCACATTTGCTAGCGTTGTGTGAGGGCGACGTATAGCTCATTCAGGAAGACATCGACACCCATGTTCCCGAAAGTTTCCGATTTATCTATGAATTGTCAGGATGAACCAACGAAGTAGACATTAAAAAACCTGATGACGTATCAAAAAAGATTAATGATAGGAAAGACGGAAAGGGATCACTATAAAAGCTACACTGAACGTGGCGAACCGGCAGAACGTAGATGACTAAACCCATTTCCGTGGTAGTCCTCTTTTCCCTGTGTTTGAAGCTACCCTTCATTCGAAGCTTAAAGCTAAGCATAAGCCTAACTTGTTGAAAGCTATGGGTACTTAACATGCACAACAAGTACAAATTTCGATCATGCTGTGTATTGCTAAAAAGGGATTAGTGCAACGTGATACACCAAGTCCGGGCCAATATTCTGAATCCTGTAACGCTGAATTCTGCTGCAGGTTCGTTTGGTGCGACTTATTTAACTCCACCACCTCGACACTAGCAAAGGACGAAGTTATGAAATTCAGTAAGGAGTAGGCACGGTCAGAGTGATAAGGACGTATCAGACCAATGTTATGCCTTAGTGGCACACCAGCCGAGAACATGGTTCCGGTACATGTACACACAGTGCTGCTTAGGGCGACTCCCCTATAAGAGCTCCCTTATAGAGGTCGTAAACGGCGACCCGGTGACTACTGAAACTCCGGCGCTTGCACAAACCACTACTGAAAGTGTGAGTTCAATAAGTAAGGGAGTCGGCGCCGTCCCACGGTTATTCACATCTTCGAATGGTCCGAAAACGACCAAACGATCACCAGCCATAAAAGGAATCACATCATCCCTAAACCCTGAATTGGCTTTGACAACTACTCCCGCTACACATCGCCAAAAATGGCTGAGAGTGGCAAAGGAGGTTCATCTTTTCCATAAAATTGCACCAACAGTACGTGACAACCGGGATGCCAGTGAGAAATCGAACCCCATCATCCTGTTTAATGTTCCAGTATGCCATGACGGCTTCTCTGGGAAAGAGGATCGTTCAACAGACAACAGAGAGAAACGACATGCTGCGTGACAGGACTAGCTGTTATGAAAAAGGCCCAGAGCTCTGTAAGAACAAGCGACAGTTCCGCTTTATGCCAAGGTCACCATTATGGTGGACAGGCAAGACAACGTCTAAACTGACCTTGATCCGATAATGCCTCTGATGACCACCATGAGAAAGCCCTAACTGGGCCACTCCCACTGTAACTGGCTGGCTACTTTGCTTCTTTCCCCACCTGCTGCTTTGTCTGTATTTTTCTCGTTGTAGAAAAGCAACTCTATTCTAAATATTGGCCTCGTCGTCACCGAAAATCAATTGTTTAGGGAACAGACCTTGGCTGCAACTACCCTTCACGGGAGACAAATAGCTCCACTGCGTTCACAATGCCTAGCTACGACAAACAGAAATAAAAAAGTTCACTGGACCAAAACCTCATAATCACCTAAGTCTACGATTTACGCAATATAAAAGCGACCGGTGATAAGTCCAACACCTACCGACCCCAAGGCTGTCACGACCGGTGTGAGCAGTGGACAAGATGTCCTGGAAGCCCACTCGGCGCATTCAAACAGGTTTATCGCTACTGGATGCTGGAGCTGGAAAAGTGAAGATATTTCGCTCTCAGTCCTAATATTGATCAAGGTTATGGATCTTTGTCGTGGAATGGTATTAACACGCATGAATTATGAGGTTCTGGAATCATCAATGAAGTATAATGAGCAAACAATTTGTGCATATATTCCGTCATAAACGCTTCATCATTATCTCAAGCAAAAAGTACAAACCGTTAGGATTGAAGTGTTAACTTCAAGCTTCATTTTTTTCTCCGGATAATATGTGAAGTGTCGAGGTAAAAACCTGGTTTTTTGTTATTGCGAGGACAATACTACCACTTGTCCAACCTGTAAATTTTCTGCATACTTATTCTGCTGGGATGTCCCATTATATGAACATGCAGCACTTCTACCTTCCGGTGACAGTGGGTGGGGATTCAGACTGCCTTCCATGAAGATGCTTGTAATTCATACAAAAACTTATTCACACCTGTAAAAATGGTGTGCCTGTATATTCAGGAATACCTATCATTATAAATGCATCAACTGGTTTACACTAGCCCCTTAAAAGTTATTGGCTATTAGAAAATCGATGGCCGCATCGCCAATCCAATGTTCAATATCTTTTTATCGAGCTTGTGTAAAACAGTTCACTTCTTCTTGCTCGCTTCTTGGTCTTGCAAGTTCCGATGCCGTAGATCCAGCCACTCATCTTCTGTAGCTCTGATTCAGAGAACAGGAAGTGTTGGTTTGCTTGCCTTGGACTATGGTGCGGTCGGCTTCAGATGTCGAGTTGCCAGACAGTTGTTCCGAATGGTCGCTAGAGAGGGTTGGCAATAGTGACTAGAAAACCTGGAAAGTGCTTGCGTGAGTGAAAGGGGAAAAGAAAAGTGAACTAATGGAGTAATCTACTTACACTCAAGTGAGGCGGGAAGGGGTGCAAAGGTATGGACAACTTAGGCAAGTGAGGCTAATTCACAGCCAGTGGAAGGGATGAGAAGGGCTTAAATGAATACAACAGAAAGAAAACTGGTTGTAAAGTTAAGGCAGTTGGGGTGGCTTGACATCAGTTCGTGTTACAGCTATATGTGAGTAGACCGTGGACCTCTCAGGGACTGTCTAGTCTCTTCTTTAAGCTTTCAATAGTTGGGGCGGAGACAGCCTCGGCTGGTAGTGGGTTCCAGTATCCGCAGACTCGGAGGGAGAAGAACTGTGAACTCATATGAGTTTTTGACTTTTGGTGGGCCATTCTCTTAGGGTTTCCTCGAGGACCTCCATAGTGGCCACTTGGTAGTATCCCTCTGTTCGGTTGACTTGGGCTATTCAGCATTTTGTAGGCCACTATCAAGTCGCCTCGTAACCTTCGGCAGATAAAGGAGCATACGTCTGTGTCTTTCAGCCTATCCTTACATAGCGTACGTTGCTGCCCAACAACCCACTTTGTGGCTTGTCTCCGGACTTTCTGCGGTAGGTTAGTGCCAATTTTCAGCCGTGATGGGGAGAAGACGTTGTGGACCTCTGAGTTGGGCCGTATGAGAGTCTTGCAGAGCTTCAGAAAGAGTTCTAGGGTGAGGGTACTCAGTTGTCTACGCGCAAAGTGTAGTACACCATATGCTTTTGAGGCATCACCTGGATAACTGGAACTGGTGTCCAGCTTCTCCATCACCGTTAAACCCAGGTCTTTTTCGAATGTGGTATGGGATAAACGTGAACCACAGAGATAGTAGGATGTTGTGTGGGGATCAGGAGTGCTGAAAAACATGAACTGGCATGCCGAAATGGCATACCCTACCTTTTCGCTGACGACTTGAAGATAGTCTACAGCTTTTCTCCTGCAGCACTAACACAGGGTTTCTCTCAAATACAAGAAGATCTGAAGAGGATATTCATATGGAGCGAGACCTGGCAGCTCCCTCTAAACCCAAATAAAAGTGGCATCCTCCATTTCAATAAATCCCACCCAGAAGTAACGCTACACTTGGGTGATATTGCACTGCAGGTATACAACACTGTGAAAGACCTCGGAATCACTTACTCCAGAAGTTTGACTTTTACGGAGTATGCAGACTCAGTAGTTTCCAAGGGCAGAAGACTCATCGGTCTTCTACACAGAAACATACTCATACCTGAGGCAAAACTTATACTGTACAAGGCTATGGTTCGCCCAATATTAGAGTACTGCACCGTTATCTATGGTAGCATGAATGTGTCGGACAGAATTCGAGTAGAGAACATTCAACGGAACTTTACTCGGCGCCTACTAATACATAACGAAGGACTTCCTTACGAAGCAAGATGCAAAAAACTAGGACTAGAATCACTCTGGCTGAGACGCCTGAAGCTCAACTTAACACTTCTTTTTCGTCTTTTATTTACAAACCCTAAAACGAAATGTGCTGTCACTTTTAAAACAACACAGGCATATAATCTGCGTAATAGCGAGAACATCATCCCAATAAATAAGTATCGCTCAAAACTTCGATGTAGGTTTTTCATAACGCAATACAGTATGCTGTGGAACAAACTTCCCGCTCCTATACGAGCATGCCGTTCGCTCGGCCAGTTTCAACGATTACTTAGTAAATTCCTCCTATCTAACGAATCTCATCAATTCGTTGACGGCCAAACCACAAACGGTAATGCCATGCACTAAGGTACTACTGGTACCTAGACTCAAGGGAGACTAACAGCAATGACATAAGTATACAATGCCGAAAACTAAACGCAATAGTTAAGTTAAAATCTAATTTCTTAGAAAAAAAATGACCAAGAGTGGACAGGAAGCGGAGTGCGACACGATATGCTACAGTGAACTTATTAGATACTCAAATGTAACCTACTTTTCTTCACAACCTAACCGATCTCACGACTTAACACCTATTTCCTAAAAATCGCCCCTTAAAGTAAACTCTCCACTCCGAAAAGATAAAAGAACTGTCTGTCGGTGCATTTTCATAGCATGCAACTCTTTATTATTTGCCCTTACATCTAAGTACTCTGCACCAACATAGTTTCGGTAGACCCGATATGGTAATGCTCAACAGGCAACACCATGATCATTCCCCTCGTGACCAGATAAAGGGTGGTGGTCCTAAGAACAAAAAAAAACCACGAATTTCACCTAAATGTTTATAACTTCATCATACGCTTGTACATAGGTATATAACAAGTTAATACCTGGTCAAATATCCTCTAATCTTTCTATTTCGTAGTGATATCTTCAGCTTCAGGCTGACTTTCATTACTGTCGTGCGCACCTTCATCTTCTTCCACCTAAGCTTACCTCTAAACAGTTGGTTCTGGACACTTCCTCAAGTAAGTTTAATAGTCAGTACAAACTCACCCAGATGTATCATGGTCGATCTACTCCTGCGTATTTTTGTGCCCCTGTTACAAATTTCGCCTGCTGCTCGCTTTTGTTATTCACTTTTCAGATTTACTTAACCAGTCCTGCATTCAAATGGAATCCTACAAATCGCATTCGTCAGTGGGAAATATTGGCACCGAAACCTGATGACGAACGCGCACACCCCAAGGTCATGACTGTGATGCGGCCTCACCTTCAAGAATATTGGATGATTCAAACGATGACCGGATAATCTTCAAATTCGAACTGAGCCTGCTTCAACATGCCTCCTATATGCCATAAATCACAGCATCTAATGTATAGCATAACATTGTACATAATAGTCATCTCTCATTACCAAAGTGATCAAACCTGTAAACTGGTTTGTATTCATGTAACCTTTGTTGCATGAAATATATTATTATTATTATTATTATTAACCGTTAAACCCAGGTCTTTTTCGAATGTGGTATGGGATAAACGTGAACCACAGAGATAGTAGGATGTTGTGTGGGGATCAGGAGTGCTGAAAAACATGGACTGGCACTCATCCAGGTCAAGTGCCAGTTTGTTATTGGTTCTCCATTCTTCTAGTGTTTTTAGGTCTTTCTACAATGCTTCCGATTCTGCTTCGAAAGTTATTGGCCTCCATAACTTGACACCATCAGCGTATACGAGAATCGGAGAGCTGATATGTCGTGGCAGGTCATTCACGAACAGTAGGAACAACTGTGGACTCTTGATCGCTCCTTGTGAGACACCAGATGAGTATGTTCTCCAAGTTTAGTAGACCCTGTTGACTTTCATGCAGAACTCCCTATTGTCTAAGTAGTTCTGCAACCACGATAGCACCTGGCTGAGTATGCCCAACCCAGCTATCCTATGTACTAGGATCGTGTGTGAGACGGTTTCAAAGCTTTGGCGAAGTCCAGAAAAATTGTGTGGGCCGGGGCCTTGTGATCCCAGCCTTCTGTCCAGTGATCACGGGCCGTCAAGAGGTTGAAGGCACAGGATCTACCCCTCCGGGAGCCACGCTGAGCGTCAATGGGTGCTTGTTTCTTGTCCAGATATCCCCCGATAAGGTCGTCGATCACACTTTCCATAACTTCTGATATTATCGGTAGAAGGGCTGTGGGCCTATAGCAGTTGGGATTCTGTCTGTCCCCTCCTTTGAAGATGAGAGAAAGAATAGACCATTTCCACTCTCGTAGAAGCCTTTGTTCTTTTAAGGAGTGTTGTAAGAGATTGCAGAGTGGGTCGCTTAATGTACTCGCAAATCCTTCAACACAGATTAGCGGATGTCATCACACCCTGAGGATTTTCCCACGCTTAGCTTTGATAGCTTGCTGAGAACAACAGGGCGAGTTATCTGCACTTCGTGTAACTCCGCAGCACCGGGTAACGTTGGGGGCTGCTCGTGCAGTTGGTATGCGTACGTTCCTGATGGAACATTGAGCTGTGTCAAGTGTGGTGCTCAACATCCCGGCGATCTTCTGTCCAGAGAGACTTTCTCCCTTCGGACCTTTTACGATGCATACTCCTTGGTTTGTCGATTTTCTCCTTGCCATGAATCGAAACAGGTTTTTGGGGTTTATCTCAAGTCTCTTGGTGAAGTTGGACTGGGACGACCTCCTGTCTCCCCGCACCCTGACGTTGCTTCGATTTCGTAGAGTCAGGTGTGCGTCATCGTCGTCCTGTTCTCTGGAGAGTCTCCATGTGCGCCGTGCCCTTCCCTTGGCCTTTAGAAAGCGCTCGGTGCCCCGTTTCAGCCATGAGGTACGCTTTATGGCTGTCGTTACTGCCAAGGGGACGTTTTGCAGGATGGCCGCCTTAATGGTATCTTTTGCCAGCTCCCAGTGCCGGTCGACCGATAAGGAACACGAATCCACCGACCACGGAGCTCTTGACAGGCTTTTGTTCGTACCTTCGTAGTTTGCCTTGTTGTGACAGAGGTGAGGGTGAGGTCCCTCCCGTGATAATTTTTCACTGATTACCAGGTCGAACACTACCATAGCGTGATCACTATTTCCAAGATGAGTTTGTAACTGACCGTTTCCAGCCACAAAGTGGTCACTAATAATCAGGTAATCCAGTTTAGATGGTTTACCATCCGACCGTCAGTGGGTGTTGTCGCTGATTTTTCCTTGCAGTCCAGCCATTTAGGCGGCATTTAGAAAGTTAAAATCGAACTTCCGGCTCAGGATCGTGCCACGTTGCTCTGGGCTGAGTGTTTCAGCGTTGAAATAGCCAGCTATTGGTATCTGGTAGGCACTATGGGTATCACTTAGAGTAGTTATTGGTTGTGTTCCGAGTTGCTATTGAAGGACCTATAGATTTTAGGATTTGTCCTGGTGCGAACTTGACAGACGCAAAGACCAATCACTAATTATTCGAACTTGTTATATACCCACGAATACGAGGACAAGGAAGAACACGATAGCGTAGTCGGATGGAATAGTATATTTGGGTGGTTGCCCCAGGATACCGATGCGTTCCAACTGACTAGCCAGGGAGTCGATTACGAACAGTGCGACGTGACACAACAGCGTGCCAAATGGCGAGGATGCTTGACCGGGTGCCTTCAGCTTAGCGAGTCCAGTTAAACTATCAAGGTCAGCGTTAATGCTGAATGGCGTCGAACCCTAGGCTATTGATTTTGGGGAAGTATTTGACGCTACAGATCACTCCTCCCTAGTGGGTTCATGGGGACCCTGAGACGAAACCAGGCAGAAGTAAAAACCCAGTGGTTTCTCCACTGGTAAAACTCTTCGGATAAGCTCACTGCATGAAGCGGCCCCTGGTTGTCTGAACTTATTCTAGGGTGTCGTGGCAATTGAAAATAAAATACAATAAATCGAATTGGGTGTCGATTGCAGTCCTCAGTTTTCTTTGATGTTCCGTCCAGTGCTCGTCGCACCTGGAATATGAATGAAAGTCTTTTACACTATGAAAACCCTCGGTAAAAATTGGAATTATGTATGTATAAATATATCGAAAATAAAGTTAACGCTTATTTTCACCGTTTTTTGAAGGTTTCATTACATGGTAGTAAAAAATTGACATAAAAAAGTAAAATGTATGAGGAGTTTCGAATTGCCGGTAAGTACGAAAAATAGTGCCTCGGAAAAAAATATTGAATTAAAAAAATATTGTTGGCACATGTTATTTCACACCACTAAGTGGTGGTCCGAAGAACAAAAAAAAACCACGAATTTCACCTAAATGTTTATAACTTCATCATACGCTTGTACATAGGTATATAACAAGTTAATACCTGGTCAAATATCCTCTAATCTTTCGTTTTCGTAGTGATATCTTCAGCTTCAGGCTGACCTTCATTACTGTCGTGCGCACCTTCATCTTCTTCCACCTAAGCTTACCTCTAAACAGTTGGTTCTGGACACTTCCTCAAGTAAGTTTAATAGTCGGTACAAACTCATCCACATGTATCATGGTCGATCTACTCCTGCGTATTTTTGTGCCCCTGTTACAAATTTCGCCTGCTGCTCGCTTTTGTTATTCACTTTTCAGATTTACTTAACCAGTCCAGCATTCAAATGGAATCCTACAAATCGCATTCGTCAGTGGGAAATATTGGCACCGAAACCTGATGACGAACGCGCACACCTCAAGGCCACGACTGTGATGCGGCCTCACCTCCAAGAATATTGGATGATTCAAACGACGACCGGATAATCTTCAAATTCGAACTGAGCCTGCTTCAACATGCCTCCTATATGCCATAAATCACAGCATCTAATGTTTAGCATAACATTGTACATAATAGTCATCTCTCATTACCAAAGTGATCAAACCTGCAAACTGGTTTGTATTCATGTAACCTTTGTTGTATGAAATATATTATTATTATTATTATTACTTCAAATACTCCGGGAACCTGACGGTTCGACCTGATCGTGTTTTCTGTTGCGTCTATGGTTGTTGTAACTGTGCATTACCATACACATCGTCAAGAATTTCGATAATTGAGTCATCCGTCGGTCGGCTGTAGCGAGCTGAAACGTCACTTATAATGGGGTTGCCTTCGAAATAAGCTGGTTTCAAACGGTCGATACTGACAGTATCTTCCCGTCCGTCTCGCTCAATTATATAGAATTTCTCGTGTCGCTTAATCACTTTGAACGGCCCGTCGTAGGGTGGTTCAAGTGGTCGACGAACAGCGTCGTGGCGAACAAACACGTGTGATGTCTTCTGTAAACTGGGGTGGACGAAAACATCAGTCGTTTGCGGTCTAATCGGAGAAGGCCTAACTGAACGCATTGCGTTTGTAAGCCTAGTCACGTAAGATGCCCTGTCGGAAACATGTTTGAAAGTTGAAGGGGAAACAAACTCACCTGGTAGGCGAAGAGTGGTCCCATAGACGAGTTCTGCAGGAGTGCATCCAGCATCAACTTTCAACGCGTTACGAATACCTAGTAGGACTAGAGGCAGAGCCTCGGTCCACTGAGGTATGTTTGTAGCTGAAAGGGAAGCTTTCAGCTGTCGATGGAAACGCTCTACCATGCCATTTGCTTGTGGATGGTAGGCTGTCGTTCGGAACCGAGTGCAACCTAAAAGTGCCGTTAGAGCGTGAAATAGTCCACACTCAAATTGGCGCCCACGGTCGGTTGTGACGTAGGATGGACATCCGAAGTTCGCGATCCATCTTTCGACGAAAACACGAGCAACTGTTTCGGCAGTAATATCTTTAATGGGTACTGCTTCCGGCCATCGTGTGAAACGATCAACACAGGTGAAAAGGTAGGTACATCCATTAGATTCTGGTAGGGGTCCTACAATATCTATATGGACGTGGTCGAAACGCATGTCTGGGGCTAGAAATGAGCCTAAAGGGCTTTTCGTGTGTCGCGTGACTTTACACTTTTGACAAGCTAAGCACGACTGGGCCCACTCCTTAACGTCTTTGTTCATCCCAGGCCAGCAGAAACGTTGTGCGATAAGCCTAATGGTGGCTCGTACACCTGGATGAGAGAGTTTGTGCAACGTATTGAAGACGTTGCGTCGACAACTCTTCGGAACTATTGGGCGTGGTTGACTAGCAGAGACATCGCACAAAATTGCATCCTTGTCTGATCCAACAGGACAAAGTCGCAGTTTGAGAGTTGTGGACGACAACTCATGATGCAGCTCAAGGTCTTCCTTTTGACGCCGAGCTAGTTCAACGAGATCAATACCCTCGATATAGTTTATCGAAGCTATTCGAGATAGTGCGTCGGCTGCGGAGTTGTTTGCTCCAGAAATGTGGCGGATGTCTGACGTGAACTGGGAAATGTAATCCAGCTGTCGCGACTCACGAGGGGAGTATTTGTCAGACGCCGAGCTGAGGGAAAACGTTAACGGTTTGTGGTCTGTGAAAATAATGAAATCACGACCTTCCACAGAATGTCGAAAATGGCGTACAGAACAGTACATGGCTAGGAGTTCCCTACCAAATGTACTGTATCTTGTTTCCGCGTCTTGCAGCCGCCTCGAGAAAAAGGCTAACGGTTGCCACTGGTTGTCAGTCAACTGTTGCAAAACTGCTCCAATTGCTGAATCAGATGCATCAACAGCAATACTCAGAGGAGCATTGGGGTCATGATGCATAAGCATGGTTGCGTTCGAAATGGCTTCCTTGACTTTAGAAAAAGCAAGTCTAGCCGCGTTGTCCAGAGACACGAACTTCGCAGTTCCTCGAAGTAGATCTGTGAGTGGTCTCATGACAGAGGCACAGTTAGGGATAAACCTTCGGTAATAACTTACCAGGCCATTGAAAGTGCGGAGATGTTTCACAGTGGTCGGCTCTGGATAGTTTGTGATAGCCGCCACTTTATCTCTCAATGGGCGTATACCTTTGTTGTCAATGGTATGCCCAAGGAAGCTGAGTGATTCAACTCCTATTTCACACTTCTGTAAGTTAACTGTGATGCCATGTTTTTTAAGTCTTTCGAATGCGAGGTCCAAATGTTTAAGGTGAGTTTCCTTATCTGGACTCGCAATTAGACAGTCATCGATGTAGACATGAACAAAATTCAGACCACGGAAGACGTCGTCCATAAAGCGTTGGAATGTTTGTGCTGCATTCCGAAGACCAAATGGCATGCGCAGGAATTCAAACAGGCCAAAAGGAGTAATAATGGCTGTTTTCGCGATATCTTCTGCTGCCATAGGTATCTGGTTGTACGCTTTGACCAA
Organism: Heterobilharzia americana; assembly: GCA_944470555.2. Taxonomy (NCBI): domain Eukaryota; kingdom Metazoa; phylum Platyhelminthes; class Trematoda; order Strigeidida; family Schistosomatidae; genus Heterobilharzia; species Heterobilharzia americana. The sequence continues at coordinate 50,515,863 of OX104128.1, forward strand.
GTCGATTTTGGAGAAAATGTTCATTCCGCATAAGGTTGCAGTCAAGTCGTAAACGTGAGGTATCGGGTAGCAGTCCGGAGTTGTTTTGGCGTTAAGCCTTCGGTAATCACCGGTTGAACGCCAGTCGTTGCTATCCTTTTTGGGAACCATGTGCAATGGCGATGCCCAAGGACTGTTTGACGGTCTGATAATGCCCAGTTCGAGCATGTGGTCGAATTCATTTTTCGCCGTTTGAGCTTATCGGGGGCTAGACGTTGCCACAGGTGGACCTGTGGTTGTGACGTGATGCATAACATTGCTGGTTATGCACGGAAGAGTGTGCTTCGGTTGTTGCAACTCTGGATATTTCTCCAAAACTGCCTGGTAGGACGCGTCGCCTGACTGTTTGGTTCTAACGATGGCTAAACTCGGACCTACATAGGTGGTGCCGCCAATAGATAACTTTGTGTTGTTATCTATCAGTCGTCGACGGCGAGCATCTACGAGTAGATCGTAATGGTTTAGCAAATCTATGCCAATGATGGCATAGAGACGTCAGCCAGGAGGAAATTCCAGTGGATAGGTTTACGTAAACCTAAGTTGAGGTAGGCACACTGTCTCCCGAATGTCGCGATTGCCTTGCCGTTGGCTGCTTGAAGATTGAAGGATGGGTCATGGTGACGTTCCTTTGTCGGTGCGGGAAGGAAGCTAACTTCTGCGCCGGTGTCGACGAGGTAGCGGACTTTCGTTCTTATGTCGGTGAAGCAGAGCAAACGTCTGTTTCCGCCGGCTACGGTTGCCGTGGACACGTGCCGGTGTGGCCGTTTCCCGAGTTTATGTCCTTGTTAAAACTGCATGGTTTCCGACATTTTCTGACTTCGTATTACGAAATCAGCACCATTTAATTTTTTCCACAATATTAGGTTTAGTTTTGGGGCAACCACGCGATTTGTTGCCATACTCTAAGATGAGATCCTGTGGAGTTCTACGTGAACTAGGACTTCGAGATCGTAGCAACTGTTTCACAGAGTTGCACAGCTTGGTCACCCCTGAATCCTGGCTCTCTGGTTTGTCGCGGACAGAATATACGCTGGAGACGGGTCTGCTGGAAATCTCCAGTAGTTCGTCTGCCGAGGCTGCCAGGTTATCGAGTGGGACTGACTTCAGTGTCACCAACACGGTTTGCACCGGTTGTGGTAGTTTTGAGGGAGATAGTCCTCGAAAAAGGCCATTGTCGAATGTTCGTGTGCCGATAACTTCTCGCATGCGTGCGAGGACTTCAGTAGCTGAGCAGCTGCCTAGCTCGATGTTACGAAGTAATTCGTCTAGGCGCTGACGATTTGTGGGGTCGCTTTTCTTCAAGAGTGCGGCCTTCGGAAGTGCATAAGGATCACTTACTTCGAGACTAAACATATGTGGTGTAACGTGCCGGTTTAATTCTCGCGGTAGTGAACGTTTGATGGCAAGAAATCGAGAACGGGGATCTGAGACACGCTGTTCTCGAAAATCGGCCTCGGCATACAGAAACCATGTTTCTGCATTGTCTGGCTGTGGCACGAATTGGATCGTGTTCGTAGTTGACTTAATACTAATAAGCTTGGGAGTGTGGTCGGACATGACAGAGTGTAGTAAATGGACATATAAATGTTATCGAAATGAAAACAATATACAAATATAAAATGGAACAGGCTCAGCAATTCGATATTTGCTATCGGCCGGGATAAGTTATCACGTTGGGATATGTGGTCACGTCGGGCTCACCAATTAAGGATTTGTCCTGGTGCGAACTTGACAGACGCAAAGACCAATCACTAATTATTCGAACTTGTTATATACCCACGAATACGAGGACAAGGAAGAACACGATAGCGTAGTCGGATGGAATAGTATATTTGGGTGGTTGCCCCAGGATACCGATGCGTTCCAACTGACTAGCCAGGGAGTCGATTACGAACAGTGCGACGTGACACAACAGCGTGCCAAATGGCGAGGATGCTTGACCGGGTGCCTTCAGCTTAGCGAGTCCAGTTAAACTATCAAGGTCAGCGTTAATGCTGAATGGCGTCGAACCCTAGGCTATTGATTTTGGGGAAGTATTTGACGCTACAGATGCCTGGAACTAGGAATTTGGTGTGTTTGACGATGGAGTGACACCTGGTAGAGTCTAGGAGCTTTGCCAGTACAGTGTCAGTGGTTTGTTCACTTCTGAACCAACTGTTCACGTATATCGCAAACCCCCCTCCGTCCTTTTGTTCTCCGTCTCTCCTGGACAGAATCATTTCGTCTATGTTAACTTCGATGTCACTTATGTCGGGTGACAACCATGTTTCTGTCATGACCATGATTTTTGGGACGAGGTCGAAACAGAGGGATCGGGGCTGTGGCATTTTATTTCGGAGTCCTCTCACGTTGCTGTAAAGACACTTGGAAGTGCTTCTCGTAATATGGGATGTCTGTGGGTTAACTAGTGCACAGGTTTGGATCTGCGGGTTTCTACTGACTGTCCAGTTCCAATGGAACTGGCCCAGTTAACTTTTTTCTCGGGTCGACTGATGCACTCGGTGTTGGGTGGAGGTTGCCAGTCTGACTCTCAACGTTTCGGTTTAGGGTTACGGTGGCCTCAGAAAACGAAGGGACGCGCACAGAGATCTACCGTAATAGGATTGCGTTAGGCCTGTTGTCTTCCACCTTCGAAACACAAGTCCAATGGTTCCGGAGGAATTTTATTGAAATTGCATATACATTTTCGCCCGCCTAAATTGGTGAGATTCGTTACACTCAATGGATTGGCTCGGAGGCTTATCTTCCATAAAAGGCCAGCTAACTAACATCACTAAAGACCTTTTGGCAGAAGGGACGCGTGAAATAAAAGGTTTGTATGTTAGTGATGCTTGCATTTATAAACAGATCCAGAGACTGAGTTGTCAGTGGCACGTGCGCGTATAACTGAATTGGAGTCTGTTATTGAAACTCAAAAAACAGAAGTAACCAGCTAATGCTTATGGTGCTTATTGTTAGATCAACTCTATTAGGTCTCGGAATGAAGACTTACTGGTGCAATTAGAGTCATCTCAGTTAATGCTGGATCATACGAAGGGGGTATTTATTCAGCAGTTGCGTGACAAAGAGGTTTGTGCCTTTGCTCATCTCATTACTTTACGGTTTTCATGCTTTTATCTCTTCATATGCGTATCATTGGTATGTCTGTGTGCATCATGCCGCAAAAAGCTTATCATTTACACTGTCTCAGTTTATGGCTTGATTAGCATTTTTAAATTGTTAGCCGTAGTGTTAAGTGCTGTAAATGTAACTTTACTGAGTGTTGTAAAGTATTTTCGTTGTAATTACAGCATTTGGAATTTTTGGCATATCAAGCTACTTCAAGGAAAAGGCAAATCTGACTACTTGGTTTTGATACACGCAGTAGCGCTTCCGTAAAGCCTTCAGGTTGTATTTCTCCAGGAAAAAAACTCCTGGGATGCAATTGTCTTTGTAAGCCTTCGTGTCTGTGCTACAAAAATGGCGTGTGGTGGGCGTATAACAAGTTCCGTTTTCGGATTGGTAATATGACGTTTTCGTCTTTCTTAGTAGTCTCGATATTATATATATATATATATATATATATATATATATATATATATATACATATATATATATATATATCCTACTTGTGATAAGTACGCACCGAACGACTTCTGCATCGTCACATGTGTATTTTTGCATACTAGTATTAGTAGCTCCGATTAGTTTTGAATGTGATAATAAATCATTGCTGCAGAAGTGTCGCCACTGTACACCCTTTTTAATAACCAACCTTCTCAAGTAGTCTATCGATGAATGGTTAGCATCCTGATCACTGCTATCATCTGCTTTCAAGCTTTTGAAAGGATCTTCGATGAGTAAATGATAATATTCTATATGTAATCAGTCGTGCCATCCTTTAATTACCTACCATGAATGCACCAACAGCGCTCTTGTAGGCTTTATCTCAAAATTTATTTCAATATGAGTAGACTTTCTCGTATATAAATTTTCAAAGCTGACATTAACCAAGAGGTTGTCCAGGAAATCACGTATAGGAAGTGTTATCATAAGTTATACTTGGTTGCTTTCGACAATTTTGGGTTTAAAAAAGATCAAACTACAAAATTACCCTCCCATTTCACTGTTTAGGTGAAAGCTTGAAGACACTTAAATTCATAGGGGATGTATTCTACTGTCTTGTTTCATAACGTGTATATATCCACCAACATTCAAATCAACATCTTAATTGAATCACAAAGTCGCTTCAAGTAATGGTTAACAAAAACAACGTGATATTTAAAAATATCCGAAAGGTGTAGCATTAAAGTTTCTTAGTCTCCAGTGCAGTGCAGGAACGTACAAATCCGTGTACAAGACTCTTAGTCACGTTAAGTATGAGGCCCTATTTCGAATTAGGTAGAGTGAATTTGAAGCCATAACTTGCTGCTTTGGACTTGAGTGTCTAGATTGGTGAACCACCATTACAAAATGATGTGATAATGGGGTACGCCTTAACAGTATCACGAGTTATTTTATTGCTAAAGGAGTATGCATTCATTTCTATGACATCACAGATGATTTTCAGTGGTTTCACAAGCAGTGCTTGATATCAGCTTCCTTTTTTGTCTTAATTTCTGATGTACTATCGCCTTTTACTTTTATGTCTCCAATATGAAGTGTGCGGAAAAACTTTCATTGATAGAACTGTCGTTGGCTCGACAAAAGTAACCATTTACATTGTTTGGAGGTGTCTATCACCCCAAATATTCTTTACATACCTTAGGAAATCAAATGTGCATATTTGGATTATTAATAGTCGTATCTAAAGTTTAAGGTATAGTTAAACCAACACTAGAAGAAGACTGGAGTCAGTTCGATGTGAAGTTCTCTGTTCTTATTACTCGATACGGCAAGATTATTAGCTTTCAATCAGTTATGCTTATCATTTTTTTCCACGCTAGTTCTCAGTGATCAGAAGTTCATCAGTACCTATATGTGCTAGAACAATCCAAGTCTCTGTTCAGTTTACCTCTGATCACGTACATACTGCACCCACATTAAATGTACGCAACTCGCCTGTCACATACAGTTCTGTTACCTAGTCTATGAATTATATGTATTCAAAACCTTACTATGCTACATCGTTATTGAGGTCAAATTGTATTTGTTGGGTTGAAACCTGCAACCCAATAACTTCGTTCCTGGTAAATCATTCGTTGTTGATAATTTATTGTAAATGTATTTGAAATCAATGTTTATTCACAATAATAAATTTATATAAGGTATGAAAATAGGGTGAGTTAAAATAAGTAAGATAATACAGGATTTGGAAAATATGGGAATAATAAGATGTATTCGCGCAGTACATTTTGAACAATCTGATCACATTTAGTTGTCAAAGCATTTTATACAAAGGATGAAAATAGGGTGGGGTGGGTGATCAGATTGTTCGAAATGTATTGCGCAAATACATCTCTTCATTATCTCCATATTACCCATTTCCTGTATCATCTTAAAAAAGTTTGTAGTTTTGGTAATATTTCAAAGTGGTTTTGCCCGCAATGTTACTGAAGTTAATCCCTTACTGTATATAAATATAGCACAGTATTTTGGGTGTGGGTGTTAGTACGACGGGCCATGAGCTACATTACCTATTATTCTGCCATCCATTTTGTTTGCTTCATTAATTAACATGAGGCAGATTACACACGACTGTCGTTCAATGGCTTTGTAGAATTTTTAGGTTAAGCAACCGATATCTTTTGCACCCTACCACCAACTGAAAAAGTAACGAGTTAAATTCATCGCTCTGTATAATTACGCATACAGTTTTCATATTCTAAGTCCTATTGGTTAAAACACTGGCATTCATTAGAGTATTTTTTCACTTCTGCTACTAATTTTGTGTATTGAATCTTGATTATATAGGCTATAATTTCTAAATTACGATCTGAAGTCTCTAATGAGCGTGGAGAACCTGAGGGCCAGCCGGAAGCTTCACTTGGTAGCACCAGTAATCATCTCGATACTAGTACGTCAAAATCTGGAATGCGACAATATCCTGGTGAGTGACTCCTACATTCATTGTATTTTCTGCCTTTCTTTGTATCCTGATCGTATTTATCTAGTCTTCTCACTCTATTTAGTGTATTTCTAACTAGCGTGGCAAGTTCTTCCAATAGGCTAGAGTTTCACAGTAGACAGTCATCTTTTGCTGCTTATAATTGATTAAATTGTGTATTTGGTTTCGTGGAGGTTGTGCTTAGGGTTCAAGTAAGAAAACCGTTTCTATGTACATTCTCACACATAAGTTATTAGTGTTAAACATTTGTCTCTATTGAAAAGTCTTGTAGTAGATGATTTATAGGAGCGTCATAAACCATGAGATCGTGTGTTTGGACCTCGTGCCACCCAATTTTAGTATCGAATAAAAATGAATAGTAATCAGCATGCAAACTTGGTCTGATTACTCTCGCACTTTTACTTGTTTCCCTGCTTCGTTATCTTTGTTTTTCAAGCTACCGAACACCAGCAGCACTAAGAAGGTGGTTATAGTTGAAAATGATTAGCAAGGAACGACTGAATGCGGAAACATACTACAGAACTGCTCTCAGTTATACACTTTACAGCCGATCGTTTACAGCTAGACTGGTGCCGCGACAATGCTAGAGACCACTAGTATCAATATGTGCCTCTATATCTTTTGTTACGTAGAAAGTGATATCTGTTATGACCACATTAGCATAAAGGGTCATTCACTTACATAGACCTACCAACAGTTCTTAATGGTTAACTACTTAAGGTTAATTCAAACGTCTGTCAACTATCGTGAAAAAGTATTGCACCTTGATAATGCGCAAAGCATACCACACTTACGGACGTTGATCACTAAAAAATTAAATGAAAATTGAGTAGTTTATGTGTTGTCACATGGCTTAATGATGTCATCCGTATATTCGCTGTAGCAAATTCCTCCTAGAGGTTGGATATCTTCAACTATATCACGCACCTAATTCGTAGATGTTTTCAGAGTGCCACTGATTGCAAAAAAATAGTTGTAACAAATTCACCTGACCTAAGTATCAGTTTGAAGCAGATAATAAAGTGACCATGTATTTCCACTGCACCTTAAGTATCTATTTCATAACTTTCAGTGTTTTGATAAGTTTTCCAGGGAACATGCCTCCTCAACACCCAATTCCATAGAGTACAAGAGACTGATTGAAATGAGGTACTGGGTTGGCAGAAACTCATTCTGGAATGCATTACTCCGTTTAAGTAATCATTAAAACATTGATCGAAATTCCATTTATTCACTGTACATCTTTCCTATCTTAGATGTAGATGCTTGAGGCAGTCATACAACATCGTAGAATATTGTGTAAAAGTCAAATGGTTCAAAATAATCACTATAGCAAATAAAAATAACGGCAATACTGGTATAAAGATGGAAGTGATGCTAACAACAAATGTCGAGAATTTCTTAATAGGTAAAGACTGATTTCATATGCACCACTTTGATCAATACTACAAAGTGTAATACAGAATCTGCAGCCATTAGTTTTAACATCCAGAGGACCTTTATTTCGGTAGTTCACGTATCACAGTGAGTCTTAGAAATGCAGTACAAATCAGTATTGAAGTTTCGCAATCTTGTGTACAAATCTAACTTTTTCTGCCTGTTTTGCGATGTTAACAGTAATAGCGACAAGCTTTACCGAAGCACTTCAAGACGACTCGTATTAACTGATCTTTCTATCAGTGACAGTGAAGGAGAACTCAGAGAATAGCATCACAATCATAATAAAGAATCAGCTAATATGAAAAGGTTGTCTAAACTGATTAATCGTAAACAGATCAATAATAATGTAGTCAGTATTCATGAAGATGTGAATGTATAGAAAGTTTACGATAACTTTCTTTTCTTGTTTTCGTATTAGTTGTCATGATTGTGCAGATTTTAATACTGTGGTAATGCCAAAGGATGTGAAATGAATGTAATATACTCAAACACTGTAAAGTTGACTCTAAACAAAAATCTTGTGTGTAACTAACATCAGGGTGTCTGTTATTTGAGTGAATTCTTTCCTGCTCAACTATCGAGATGATTTTGTGGGTACGGGATACCAACAAATTTCGCTTTTTTAGCTTATATCTATAGCTGACACTAATCACTTTACTCCTTCATCCCATGATTATTGTTATTATTCTCACCTAACTCAATTTTGTATTATATTCTTCAAAGGATATAAAAAGATCAATTGTTACAAATTTCTCTTTGAACTCAATTTGCTGACTCATTGGTGCTGTTGACATTTCATGGCGACGTTGAGATTAGATGTTTCTGACTTCGATTTTATAGGTGAATAGAGGATTCATTTAGTATGCATTGCGAAGTAACTTCATATTTAGTAGTAGGTCATGTACACTCACCAAATCTTATTGTCTACTGTTTAGTTGACACCTAATGGGTGAATTTTTACAAGGTAATGGCTGTTGTAATAATACAGGTAGATTAATGAGGTCTGATATTTCATTTGGTAAAGCACTGAGTCTGTAACCTGGTAACGGATAGTTCGAATCTCGTCTCAACTCCACCTACTTATCCCCTTACATTAAGATAAAAACATGACTTACTGTTTTCAGTCAGAATATGATAAATATACTTTTCGTATGAATAAGCTTATTGACACCAATTGAATCGTCTTTGCTTACCCAACAAATCTGAAAAATTCTTTATTAGAATTGTTACATTATTATTATTATTATTATTATTAGTCCCTTGGGTTCCTAGTGGAACATAGGGCTTCAGTAGCACGCCTCCAGTGACCTCTGTTCTCTGAGATCTTTTGAACCTGGTCCCACGACAGCCCAGAAGCTCTCATTTCCTGCTCGCACGACCTCCTCCATGTCACCCTTGGACGTCCAACTCGTCGCTTCCCATCGGGATTCCACTCGAGGGCCTGACGCGTGATGTCCTCAGTCGGCCTTCTCAGTGCATGGCCAATCCATCTCCACTTCTTCCTGCATATTTGTTGCGTGATAGGTTCTTGGTTGGTTCGTTCCCAGAGTTCCTTGTTGCTTATTTTTTCTGGCCATCTGATCTTCAGCAGCGAGCGTAAGCAGTTGTTGATGAATGTCTGTAGTTTATTGGAAATACCTTTCGTGACGCGCCAAGTCTCTGAGCCATACAAGAGCACTGACTTGACGTTGGTGTTGAAAATCCGTATCTTGTTCCGCATGCTGAGTGCAGAAGATCTCCACACTGGTTTCAGGCTAATGAACGCCTGTCTTGCTTTTCCGATTCTGACTTTGACGTCCTCGTCCGTCCCGCCTGTAGTTGAAACAGTGCTTCCTAGATAAGTGAAGGAGGTTACTTCCTTTAAGTTTCTCCCGTTGACGGTGATTGGAGTTTGTTGTTGTTGTTGTTGTTGATGGTGGTGGTGCGGTATCTTCATCACTTCTGTCTTCTCTATATTCACCTGAAGTCCCGTCTTCGCTGCCTCTTCTATCAACTTGTTAGTTTTTGCCTGCAGATCTTCAAGTTTATGTGACATTAGGCATAAGTCATCGGCGAAATCCAAGTCTTCTAGGTTCTTTTCCGTCGTCCAGTGTATCCCCCTCTTCTCGCTGCCTACTGTTTGCTGCATGATCCAGTCCACCACAATCAAGAATATCATGGGGGATAGTAGGCAACCTTGTTTCACTCCTGTCTTCACTTCAAAGGCATCACTGAGCTTCCCATTGTGGATTACTTGGCATGTAGCATCTTCATATAGTTGTTGAATGAGGCGGATAAAGGTTTGCGGTACTCCGTAGTATTGAAGCAGTTTCCAAATTACTTCTCGGTCGACGCTGTCAAAGGCCTTCTCAAAGTCGATGAAGTTGAGGTGGAGAGGTGATTGCCATTCTATGCTCTGTTCTATGATGATACGAAGCGTTGCAATTTGGTCTGCACATGATTTGTACTTCCTGAAGCCTGCCTGTTCCGGTCGTAGTTTTGAATCCAGTGCATCTTTAAGCCTCTCCAGGATGATGCGGCTTAATATTTTACTTGGGGTGGACAGGAGAGTGATTCCGCGCCAGTTCTTGCAAGCACTGAGGTCTCCCTTCTTCGGCAGTTTGACAAGGTAACCCTTCTTCCAATCGTCAGGTACCTTCTCTTCCTTCCACACCTTCTGCAATAGTGGTGTGAGCATGTCCGCTGTTGTCTCTGCATCTGTTCTCAGTGCTTCTGGCGGTATTCCATCTGGTCCTGCTGCTTTCCCGCATTTCAGTAGCTTTATGGCGTTCAGGACTTCCATTTTCGTTGGGGGATTAATGTTCACTTGTAGTTCAGCGGCTGCAGGTGGTATTTCTGGACGAAGTGCAGGTGGTGGTCGATTCAAGAGCTTCTTGAAGTGGTCGGCCCATCGTTTCCTCTGTTTCTCTTCTTTTGTAATTAAATTTCCTTCTTCATCTTTTATTGGTTTCATCTGTGTTGGTCTATTCCCTGATAGCAACCTGGTTATTTGATACAATGTCGTCAGGTCTCTCTTACCTGCAGCCTGTTCTGCTTCACTTGCCAGTGTTTCGTAGAAGTGTCTTTTGTCTTTCCGTGCACTCTTCTCCACTTCTTTATCCAGTGTAGTGTTTTATACATTGTACTCAGTTCCTCTTGTCGTTGAGCATCCTTGCACTGGTTTATCTTCTGCTTCACCATCCTCCTCTCCTCTATCAGCTTCCAGGTATCTGTCGAGATCCATTCCTTGTCTTCTTTCTTCTTCCTTCCTAATACTGTTGTGCAGGTTTCTTTCCACATAGCTTTCAAAGACTTCCAGTGTTCTTCCACACAGGTTTCTTCAGGGATGTTGCTCGATGTCTCCCATTTTGTCTTGATGGCTGACGTGAAGATCTCCTTTGTAGTTTCATCCTTCAGTTTCCGAGTGTTGTACTTGGGTTGAGGTCTATCACCAGCTTCCTTGAAGGCTTTTAACTTGATTTCGAAGGTTCCTTGCACTAGGTAGTGGTCTGAACCTACATCTGCTCCTCTTCTTGACCTTGTGTTAAGTAGACTGCGTCTCCATTTTCTTGAGATTGAGATAAAGTCGATTTGATTTTTAGTGTGTCCATCTGGTGAAATCCATGTCGCTTTGTGGATATCTTTGTGCCTGAACACACTGCCTCCAATCACCAAATCGTTGAATGCGCAGAATTCTGCAAACAGTTCTCCATTCTCATTCATTTCACCTAGTGCCTCTCGACCCATGGTTAGTTCTCTTCCCGTGTTGTCCCCTCCCAGTTTGGCATTCATGTCGCCCATCAGAATTTTGATATCGCCAACTGACGTCTTGTCCAGTGTTGATTGAAGTTGTCTGTAGAAATCCTCCTTTTTCTCTTGCTCTGCATTATTTGTAGGTGCATAACATTGTATGATTGTGACCTTTCTTCCTTTTGAGTTGAATCTTGCTGTCATGATCCTGGAGGAGATTGGTTCCCACTGCATGAGAGCCTTCGATGCTCTTGAGGACATCATGATAGCCACTACAATACACAGTGTGCTCGTGTTTGTCGTTTGGGTGGCAATATTGGAGTAGATTATTGATTCTCCAGTTGATAGTTTGGAGAGTCCACTCCCATTCCATCTGCTTTCGCAAATCCCAAGCACTTCGATGTTATACCTTCTCATCTCCCTTGCAATCTGGGCTGCCTTACTGGGTTCAAACATCGTGCGGACATTCCATGTCCCCACGTTTACTTTCGCTTTCATCTAGAGAGAGAAGACACATCGGCCAATTGGCTTCCCGAAGGCTTTCACCAACTGGCGTCATTTCGCCTCTCCGATTCCAGCGGGGAATAAGTTTGTTTTCATTTTTTATATTTTGTTTGTGCTTTGAAGTTTGTTTAGCGGTTAGATTTGTTTTAGGGGGTAGGGTTGGTAGCCGTATGCCCAACCTTCCCTCTTTACCCGGGCTTAGGACCGGCTAGTAACTAGTAAACTAGTTAACCAGGCGAGGTTAGAATTGTTACATTAGTGATTTTAAAGCCAGTCTTTACGTATGTGAGAAGTTTTATACTGTTCTTTGTATGACTTACTTTTTGGAGCTAAAGCGATAGATTTTAGTAACATTTTGTAAATTTTTTTTTCTTTTTGAAAAAGTTAGCTCATATTATCTTAATTTTTACAGATCTTGTAAGCGAGGATCATCAAGTCCCATCAAATGTATCATACTCAAATGGTACAGCTACATGGGAAGAATTGAAAAATGAAGTTGTTCAGCTTCGTGCAGAATTGACAAAGTGGAAAAAAATTGCTAAGAAAGTAAGATGTGAAATATATATTTTATTTGTTATTCAAATCTATTCAAAAATGAATTACTTTCTATATGGGAGTTGAAAGTATTATCTCTCTCTCTCTCTCGCAATGAACGATTTTCATTATCATACAGTTGATTTATTGTCATGATTTGTATGTCGTTAAATTTATTCTGCGTTATTTTGTGCCAACTTCACTCGGGTTTACAATCTATTAATCTACGACATTTTGGAAGTATTAGATTAAATATATACACTATACATTTGTCACTATAATTACTGTGGCCTGGTTGGAGTGCATCTATTCAGATTTATCTTTTTACAACTAAATTCTAACTCCTTAGAAGCAATTGATGCCCTCCACTCTTCACTCTTTGAATGCATAGGTAGTAGACCATAGAATCTTATTATGGTTCTAATCCCACTTTAGTTTGTTTATTAGATGTCACAGTGACGAGATCTTATTTTTACAATATAGTTAATTGGTTACAATTATTCAAAATCTGGGATGAATAATCATGAGCACAGGACAGCAGCATAGCATAAAAACAAAAATCTTATAAAGTATGTAAGTGATCAAGAACGATGGATGAGATCAACAAAATGAAATGCTTAAATTACAAATTGACAAGATAATGAGTGTAAGTATGTCAACGGAACCACTTATGTAATCATAAAACCAAAAAGTAACCAAATTTATCTTGTTTCTTTAAGGGTAACAGGTGGATAGCTCACACTTCTAAAACATATTAAACTGGTAGTTACAAACTTCATGCATTATTACGGTTATATGATGCGTTGGGAACATTTTAAATTCTGTTCATATTCCGACTAGCATAGCTTTCTGATAAAAAAAAACGAGGTACGTACCTAACTTAGATAACATAAGATTACCTGTTCTGTGGTATTTCGAACAGTTTGACCATCTGACATTAGCAACCATCATACATTTAAAAAAATAGTTTTAGCGGTGATTTCAATTATATCCAACTGAATGTAACGCAGCTGTTCGTTAGATTAATTACCAGTTGAGTTTTATATGTAAGTGTTGGAATTTTGTTGGTCCATTATTTCACTTTAAGATAACCAAAAACAAATATCTCACTATTCCACTTTCATTTAAACGATAACCTGTTGTGATCAGATGCGCGACCATATTACCGGATCAATGAGTTAACTATTTACCTTAGTACTATTTTCTGTTACTTTACTGTGATCACTGTCTGTGAACTCTTATTTAAAGAGTATAACTACAAATTTGGAAAATCTACTGCTTATTTTGTGTTTTGTATCTACATGACTTCTGCTTAAATGATAAACACTTGAACATCATACAAATCTGATACCGTTTGTTTACTCTGTATTTAAGAGTAGGTGCCGTATTCATTCCTGTCAACACCGTTTTCCTTGAATTACTCAAATACTTTCTTGTAATTGGTTTCGTTAGTTACCAGCTATCATGGACTGTGATATTTTCATATGAATCTTTTATGTATCGACCTAGGTACCATGTGATGTTATTGGATGCAATATCTTTCTTTCGTTTCATATATATACATATTATTCTTATCATTTTTATTAGCAGTGGTCGGATCAAGTTATTCGTGACATTTTTTAAAAAACTTTCGTCGTTTTTGTTTTTCTACTCCCATAACAGAAAGAAAGAAATATGGCTAACACTTGTTCACATGAAGTGCCAACTATGGAATTGGAAAGGGAGATTGAAGTAAATTCAAACTTTTATTGTATGGTTGATACCTTTCAGAATATGTACATATATTGAAATAACAAGTCACTAAAAGACAGCTAAAATTATACTACCGATGAAGTTTGCAATGAATCTGTTGACTCAAGTAACTGGACATTGCTGGTTGCTTTATATACTTGGTGCTGACTGATTAAATAGAATTGAATTCGATTGTTTTGGGGAAAATCTTTTTTTACTTTGTTGATGAGTATCAATAAGTGAAAAATTAGGTCTAGAACACTTTATCAACTACTACTGTTTATCAAACTTGAACCGGTTTGATAAGGAGTGACTTTTAAGGCCACCCTAACAACTACTGAGACAACCAATCGCGTTTTCCCATTGTGTGAAAAACTACCTTCTTAGTCAAATTACTGGAACTTGATTGGTTATTTCAACAGTTTCGCTAGGATGGTTTTTATGTCACTCTTCATAGGTACTACATTTTACAAAGCAGAGAAGCGGTTGCTACGTATATTCACTTGAATTTTCAAGCAGCTTCGCTTTACTATTGGAAAGCACTCCTTCTATATTGATGATTATTTATATAAGAAATTGTTAATACTAGTTTTTGTTGGGTGACATTAAAGGCCACCTTAGCAACTACCGGGATAACCAGTCAGACTTCAGAAGGTAGTTTTTCATAGAATATACAAAAGTTGTCGGGTTGGCTTTTACAGTCACTCCTTTTGTTAAAGAAGTAATGGGGCATAGCTCGGGCTTTTAACTATCGTTTAGAGACTTATTGTATTGTTTCCTCATCAATAAAAACATATCGGCTTAAATGTTTCACAGTGGAGTGTCATTTTCACATCATTTCTTATCATAAATAATCATTATCGTAGTGAGATGGTGATGGATACTATGCAATTTTGAGTACTGAACGTTCTGAAACATATCTATGTTTTGCTTGCTGAATAGTTTATCTACAGCTTGTAGAATTGTTAGTAAACTAGGAGTCTAAATAATGGATGGCAATCAAAAATGTAAAGGGAATACGACCTTTACAATAAAAATAATTTAAACCAGCGACCATCGGGTTACCGATCAGGTGCTCTACCAACTGAGCTACGAGGTCCTGACTAGGCAGCCAGTATGAATACGATCAAGCGGTAGTGACGCGTCACGAATTCAGATGGTACTCGGGAAAAACCCTTGGTGGTGATTAAAGTGAAACAAAAGAAATCTGGTCATCAGTCGGACCTCGTAGCTCAGTTGTTAGAGCACTGGGTCGGTGACCCCGGAGGTTGCTGCTTCGAGTCCGGCCGTGATTTTCATCTCACTTTCAATCATCACCCAGTATAGATAATGATTCGTTTATATACATTTATTGGAGCATGAATGTATGTGTCTGTCTACTTACTAAGGGTCAAATATTCATTATGTATTAACAGCTTATATTCAACTAGCTGAAAATCATGTGAATACTATAACGAAATAAGGAACAACAAGTGTGAAGTGTTACGTCACAGTTGAAAATAACTACCGGTAGTGGTATAAATAGAAGACATGAAACTTATAACATCAGGAAATGAATGCTTATCAATGCAACAAGAATATAAAAGAAAGGGGTGAGAGGTTAAAATGTACAATTTGTGGTAGGAAAGTTCATGTTGTGGGAATCCAATAGATCCCCTCTGACTCGTCTAAATCACTGATTACTCCAGTCTTCAAGAAAGGCGAGAAGTCCTCTTGTGATAACCACAGAGGAATCAGCCTGACAAACGTAGTATCCAAAATCCTAGGTTCAATAATTCTCCGACGCCTGAGTAGAGCTCGGGAACACCAAGCCCGAAAAACCAAGCAGGCTTTAGACCCGGCCGCAGGTGTATCGACCAGATATTCACACTGTGCCAGGTTCTGGGACATAGGCACGCTTACACACGCCCGAAAATAGCTGTATTTCTCGACTTGAAGGCGGCACTTGACACCGTTGATCGAGAAGTCTTATGGCAGTGTCTCACTGAAAGGCGTGCCTAGTAAGTACATCACCTTATTGCAAGCTCTCTACTCGAACACTTGTGGGCATGTTAGAGCCTATGGTGAGTTGTCTAGGGAGCTATACTCATCGAGTGGTGTCCGTCAAAGGTGTCCACTGTCTCCATTCTTATTCATTTTTATCATAGATATTCTTATGGAGGTTTCCTTCTCGTCACCTAATTACACAGACGTTGATCCAATCACAGGTGAATTTTCTTTAGATCTAGAATATGCAGATGACATAGTTCTGTTAGGTGAAGACTCTGACAAGATACAGAGTCTTTTGAACACTTTGAGTGGTCATTTCAGAATGTTTGGGATGCGGTTTTCACCACCCAAATGCAAATTTTTTTCTCCAGGACTGGTCGAGTGTGTCGATCACTTCACTTACCTGGGAAGTTGGATCAACCGTGGCGGATTAGTTGCCGATGAAATCTCTGCACGGATACAAAAGGCTCGGTTGGCTTTTGCCAACTGACGGCATCTGTGGTGCCACCACTATATCCGATTGTCTATTGAGGGTCGCGTGTACTGCACAGCAGTCCACTCTCTCCTACTCTATGGCTGTGAAACATGGCCGCCATTGAAGGTGGAAGACATGAGAAGGCTGGCTTCAGGTGTTCGACCACCGTTGCCTTCGTAGTATAGGGGGTATTACGTGGTGTCACCACGTGAGTAATTCAGAAGTCAGGTGTTGAGTTTTAGGGAGCAGAGGTCAATCAGTAGACGAGGTTATAAACCTTCATCGATTGAGATGGTTAGGACATGTACTACGTATGCCTAGTCACCGATTGCCTCGTCACACAAAGTTGGTCGAAGTAGGTCCAGTCTGGAAAAAGGCCTGAGACGGCCAGACTAAAACATGGGACCAATGTATGAAGTCTTTGACTGTTGGTTTGAGCCATGTAGGGCGATGCAGACTGGGTGATTGGGGTCGGCGGGACAAGAGGAACCAGTTGGTTGGAGACTGACTCTAGGTGATATGGCTCTGAACAGATGTCAGTGGCGCAGATGTGTACATACATTATCCTCATCTTAACGACGTTATACCGGATCTCACCATTTTCTCATTCTTCCTTTCTCTCTTTTAGTACTTTATATTTCTTTTGAGTGAACTTTTTTTTCTTCATCTTCCACTTCACTGCCTTTTTACTTGACGTACTGATATGAGCTGTGGCAACTCGGACCACTACGCAGTAATGCCTGATCCTATGTTGATATTGATTGATTGATTGTTGTGGGCCAAGGTAGATATAGTAGATGTATATATTTCTTTTGAACACATAAGTCCAGTTTTCTTGCGTTGATACCTATGGTTTCGGCTATGGATAAGGTGCATAGTCGTTAACCTTTAGTGAGATTGCTGGGGACGGTATATCACCGAAAAGGCATGATCTACTTTGATCTGATGTCCGGTAACTAATAGATGTAAGAGGACTGCATTAATGATGCTGTTTGTCATTCTTTTCCCTAACCAAACTGGTGCATGTTTACAAGCGTGGGTGGATAGAGCCCTTTGCGTACGGCCTATGTAACTAGCTTCACAGTAGGAGTCGAACTCATCATTGATAACCTATCCTTTATTCGCTGTTTCAGTAATGTTTTGGTTAAGAAGCTGACAAAATGTTTCGCTCCATTGGATGTCTTTCCGACTAAAATTAGTTTCTACAATTTGTTTGTCTGATCCTTTCGTGAGTGAAATATTTTTTCTGATTTTTTCTTTCAGTAGTTCACTGTTAAACACCATCATACATATACTTTATGGTACTTTACTTATTCTCCTAGGATTGTATTCACTATTGTGTTATATGTGACGTTCTATCGCAGCTAATCATATTATTCTATTATTTTCATCGGTAACCATTGTAAAGCAATTGAAACAACAAATCAATGAACTGGAAGAAAGACGTAGGACAGAACTAGCTGCTGTTCAAGAAAACCATTCAGATCATTTGTTGAATTTAATGGGACAATTGAAAGAAACTGAGACAGAAGTGATTAGACTTCAAAAGCAAATCGATGCATATGAAAGCTGTGGCATTAGCATTGGTCAAGATGGTCGTGTAAATGCTTCACTTGAAAACACAACCATCCTAAGGACTGACCAGTCAACTTCTACTGAGAATAACGATCAGATAGGACAAGAAAGTCAAGAAAATTTGAAAAGATCACGTCCTGTTAAAAAGAAGAAAAAGAAACTATCACGTGAGTTTAAAGATACTGTGTGATATACGACTGAGTGCCTATTCAAATCTTTCCTGTAAAAGGTATTCCTTAGTAGTCTTGTAGTGTAAGCGATTGATCAACATCTTTTACTAAGTATTCTATCGAGTACATCAAAATTTACCCATGATCTGGCATTCTGATTCACAAATGAGCTACTACTTTATGAAGAAAAATACACGTTTCCGTGGTAAATTTATGATTCCCATTATATTGTCGAAAGCATGAAACTTCATCAAAGAGGACCCTTTTCAACAAATTTATTCTCAAGCTATACATTCTTATATATATGAAAATGTATAGCTTGAGAATACATTTGTTGAAAAGGGTCCTCTTTGATGAAGTTTTTTCTTTTTTAGTAATATACTATTTTATGCGAATGAATCCTTATCTTAATGCCAGTAAAGTGAGGTAAGCAATTCATTTTCAGGACTACAAAGGCTTATATGTTAAGAACCATATACAAGACTGTCAATGTTGGATACTCAGCTACTGTTCAACGTTTATTTAGTATAGCTACTAAACACAATAGTAATACACTTTTCTTAAAGGTTTTGATGCTTAGTATCGGTGGTTAATAATACACTTGATAAGATGCAAAAGTTTTTTAGACAGTAATCGTGGCTGACTTCCTTATTAAGTGATCAGTTATTTACTCGAACTTTTGAGAATCTGAGTTATTTGCGAACCGTTAAAGTGTAAGAGTAGAATTAAGATATCTTGCATAAAGTTAGTTTTATCTTTATTTTGTATATTATTTATGTCACAGTGCTACAATAGAATGTGATTATTAGAAGATTCTGTTGTTCTAAATCAATGCATGTTTTGATGGAAGATTTCTCTTACTTGGAATTTTTATCGTGGAGATTGGAGATTGTGGATATTCTACTCAAACTGACGCACCCGTGTAAAAGCTTATGAAGTTGTCATCAGAAGTGGCGACAACTAGTGGTGTCCTTCAGGGATGCCCACTGTCACCATTCCTATTTAATTTTGTTATGCATGTACTACTAGACATGACCTTAGATAAGTTCAGTTTCAGAGAAATTGAGCTGCTCTCTGGAGGTCATCTGGTTGACTTGGAGTATGCAGACTATGTTATCCTGCTAGTTGAAGACGCAATACAGGGTCTTCTGAACGAGTTGAGCAGAAATCTGAGTATGTTAGGCATGTCTTTCACTGGCTCCTATCAGATGTAAGGCGAAGCTGCCGAACTGGTTGCAAATATTCGCAGTTTAATGGTGGTGAAGTGGTCGAATGTGTTGACCACTTCACTTACTTTTCGACCCAAACGCGCTGGTTGCTGATCAAAATCTCAGCTTGTATACCGAAGGCCCGTTCGACATTTACCAACGTGCATCGTCTGTAGCACCGGCCAGAGCGATATCAGACTATCTATCAAAGGATGAGTATGCTGCGGTCCTCGGAACGATAAGTATCAGTGGTTGAAAGCTGTTGGTGACATGACTGAAAATCGATCACAATGACGCACTCATACCTTGACATCTGATGCTTGAATATTTGCACTAACCGTTATCTTCAAATCGTTTATTGTCTCACACAACTTTGTCAACTTTGATATCAGTCCCTTTCCTATCCACCTGTTCTTTGTGTACAACTGTGAAGTGTGATAACTTGATTTGATGCATTTGTGCACTAGGTTCCACATTGATTTTGTCTATCTTTGTGTCTCTTAGTAGTTATGTTAGTCACTTTTACACTGTAAAGCATTTTAAATCACTTATGTCTCACATTTTTCTATTTTACAGTTCCATAGAAATTATTCACACTTAAATCTCAGATTCATTTAATTTCAAACTGAAAATTATATGCATACTGGTTCCACACGTTTTTGAGATATCATAAGACCATTATTTGCCATTTATTTCTTTTATCTATATCAGTCATATTGGCAACTTGAACTGATTCACTTCTATGCGGTGTTCTGCTTTGACTTGTCTGCCAGATATTTTTATTAGCAGTCTTTTCGGCATTCGTTCTTCAACCACAGTAAGGGTATGCGGAGAGTATTCATATTCACTAATTAATGCGTTTCAATCGAGTTTAAGACTGACTAACAGTCAATAAACCTCTTTCAAGATTTTGAATTGTCCTATGAATTCCAACATTTAACTGTTGTAAAAGAATAGGTCCTTTTTATCTTGTTTCTGTTGGACTGAGGCTCAGTGACTAAAACAGTTAGCCTTTAACTAGTAGTGGGTTTCATTTTAAAATCCCGCTCCGTGATACAATCAATGTGATCCATAACCTGCTTCAAAAATCTGTACGCAGTTCATGATATTCGTTCAAAGTTTTTAATGACTATTTTGATTGGTCACTAGAAAGCAACCAATTACGTGTTGTCTAGTCTTCAGTGCTGACTGGATTCTGTCTGTCATTTTACAATGTTACCACTAAGTTAGGAGGCTCACTATTGCGGTGCACTTTTGGTTCGTTTTAGTTGAGTGTCTTAAATCTCATTAGTAAAGTCTAATGACCACTCTTATTTGAAGTTTTATTTCTAATCTGTTAGCGGCTATTTTCAAGATGTAAATACACCATGTCATAAGAATTTACGTTTATCTTGAGTTGTGCTTCGTTGGTTACTGCAATTGAAGGACGTTATTACCAGAATAGTCAACTGTTATGATGCGGAGTTCTCAGAACGAACGGAACTACTTAACGATTGTTAGTCGAGAGTTGAGACGATGCAACCCGAGTGATTCGCAAAGAGAAATCAAAAGACTGGAAGCCAGTTGAGTTTATAGTATCTCGGACTGAAAATGTTTATGAGTGAAAACTGACCCTATTTATAGATTTTATAGTAACATTGAAAGACAAGAGATAATTAGTACATTTAAAGAGGCAGGAGCCGATCAGAACAATAGCGAATCATACGAAATATGACCCATGCGCGAGAAGAGAGAGCAAATAAACCAGTTCAAATATATACAAAACTGTAAGTATGGAATATAAGGGATATCGGCATCCCTAACGCAACTTATATTGTGTTGGGTTTAGTAGTGGAACCTGAGAAAACAGGTTTCGTTTTACCAAGCTACTCATTAAAGTCTCTAATATTTGATAATTCTCCTCGTAAATTAATTAAATGGGCAATGTACCATGTGTATGGGGAGAATAGCTAAATTTTGTTTTAAAATATGGTTAGTAGCGAATAAATTACAATTTCTCACTGATATTTCAAGTGCAACTAATTAATTCTTATCAAGTGGTTTACTTTAAATATAATTTAGACATTTTGTTATTTGATTTTGTGCTAGCCCCTTCAACTGAATTGATTGATGTAGTGGAAACTAACAAACCATTCTATTGTGAAGTCTCATTACAGGTAAGTTGGTGTGTTTTACGTCTGAATTTTATTGTTAAATTTTGCACCTACTCCATAGTTTCCAGGCCATTTATTCTCACTAAAATTCTTTTGCATCATCTGTTCCAGTGATTAAAAGTTACTTGAGACACAGGGCTTCAGTAGCACGTCGCCATTTCACTCTCTTCTATCCAGTCTTTTGAACCTTGCTCCACGATTATCCATAATCTTTCATTTCTTCCTCACACGATCTCTCCTACATGTCACCCTCAGCTGGGACGCCCAACTCTTCGTTCTCCATTTGGGTTCAACTCGAGGGCCTGGGCTGGCGCGTGATATCTCCATACAGTCTTCTCAGTGTATGTCCAATTGAATCCATCTCCACTTTCTTCTGCATATATGTTGGATGATATGTTGTTGTTTGGTTGGTTGGTTGGCAGACCTGAGTTTCTTTTTGCTTATTCTTACTAATGTGGCCATCTGATCTTGAGTATGGAGTGAGTGTAGGTGGCAGCTGTTGATGTGATGCATGTGTGTAGTTTGTTGGGAATGCTATTCGTAAGGTGCCAAGTCTCTGAACCATCATATGGAAGTACTGGATTGACTGACTTATTGTTGATAATGCGGATGTTGTTCACGCTTTATGCTGAGTGAAGTGGAGTGGAGTGGAGTGGAGTGGATCTTCACACTGATTTCAGGTTAAAAGTTACTAAAATCCCTTTATTAATAGAAGTAACCCAGCTGTCGATTAAATTATGCATTTCGGAAGTAGAAGTTCTCTGTACTCACTTACTATCTTGGATTGACCTTGAATGTGCTCAAAACTAATGCCTTGAAATGACTTACATTATTGTACAACGGTAGCTGCACTATGACTATTGATAGTTCTGTAGTTCATCTCGGTCAAGTTTATTAAGGTCATTAAGTACATGGGTGCTGGATATTTCAGTAATTGATTTCAGGTTGGTAATTTTAATGAACTAACATCAGTTGGAGAATCATCGGAATCACTGAACAGCTATTTCGTCCTAATATAAGACTCCTCAGTACTGCGCGCCTATAACTCCGCCCAGCCAGGAATCGAACTCAGAACTTTCAGGTTGCGTGGTCAACCCGTTACCATTGAGCGACTGCGTCGGAATCCAGTTATTCATATCCTAATTTTGTGAGTTCACGACTTTCGTCCAATGTCGTCGTTGGGTAACTGTCCTGAGGTTCGACTTGCTTGGCCCCACCGGTCACAACTTTCAGTAGAACTTTGGGAATCACATCTCGAAACTACTCATCGTTAAGGATTAAATTAAATCAATGTGAAGGCTTGCGCGGATTTATTGATTAATTCTAGGCTGTTATTCATCAGGATGGAGGTCGCGCTATATCGTGAGCTGACAAAAGTAGAAAGTGTGGACCAGTGAGTAAACAGTAACGTGGTGGCCGCGGAACCTTAAAGGCCTGGGTTCGATCACTGGCGGGCTTATAGGTCTGCACTGCTGAGGAGTCCCATACTAGGGCGAAAAACTTGTCCAGTGCTCCCAGGTTTCCAATATTTCTTCAACTGGCGTCAGTCCATAATGAAATCAATGAATAAATCCTCACAAATTTCCGAATTTCAGTAATTGTTACTTAGTCGAATTAAGTCAGTTGGTAATTCTAGTCGTCATGCTTTTTTTGTGTTTAAACCAGCAGTCGCCATCACAAGTTATTTGTTTATTGACGCTTGTAATTTCCTGCTGGCTAATATACTGAATATTATCGATTGGCCACTCTTGGCTTCTGGGTTCCTTAAATGGACGCCTCAATATTGCTTCTAACTTTATTTTGAGATTCTTTAGTTGATGGCTAGCAGTGGAATCCGGAATATGCGTTTTCGCCTACTTGGGACTAGTCAGCTCAAAGTAACTGCATCCCAGTGAGAGATTATGCCACCCATCACTTCAAACGCTAAAGCATTATCAACTGGGCTACTGAGTCGCGAGACCCACTTCTTGTCCTAACTTTTAAGAACACTACTACTCACTCACTGGGTTGCAGGTATATCCAACTGGCTAGTGCCGAATAGGAAGAATTAGTTAGTTCTCTATTCCAACAAGTAAATAATATCACAAGTTCTATCTAACAGGCCTCGGGAAGTCAATATTTTGGTTAAATATACATAGGGAGGGAGGGAGAGAGAGAGAGCGATCATCTGTAATAAAGACAGTATAAATCAACTAAAGTCGAAAAATAAATGGGGGGATTAGAGATTTTGAATGATGTTAAAATTAGGTTTTCAGGTATTATTTTGTAATACTTTTCTCTCATACCATTTTTTGGTGTCATCAATATGAGGTATAATCACTTTCTACTACATTTTCCTTCCAAAAAAATTTTCCTTCAAGATAGTAAACTTGTATAATGATCTTGAGATGCCTTTTTTTTAACAATTTTTACATATTACGTATTTTTCTTGTTCATTTTTAGACTGATTATAATAAAATGAAAGATTCATCAATGCAGGCTACTGAACAAGTTGAAAAGAAAGGTAATCTTTTGTTGCCTAACTTTTCTATAACTTGTCCGAAACGATTATGATCATTTGTCACGAGTGTATGACCTTCTGTGAAAATAACTCATATTTGTTAATTCATGTTTAGTAATCAAGCAGATTGCACACTGTCGGAAATTGTTCCTGAATAAGCCGACTGTATGCCAATTAGAATTAAACATACCTAACTTGTTTGCCTTATTCAGAAATGTAAACACTCATATGTGTAACTAATACATCGGTTAGTGTTCATATTGACTTAAATCATATCGGAACAGGCTTTGAAAAACTTAGGTGTTTTTTTAGTTGCTTGGAGGCAATCGGCAGGAAGCCGTGGACCAAGGTTTCATGCTTGTTGGTACTCCTCAGTAAAGGGTATCTGCAACTTCAAGAGGAGTGATATCTGCTCTGAGGTTCGAACCCGCGTCACCCAATGTTTAAACTCAATGACTTTACTACTAGGCTATTTTGGCCGCAGTTTGCCCCTGTAGGACTAGATTAGATACATTGATTGGTCACTGGAGGATAAATAATTTGGTCAGGACTTAGGACTAGACAACACGAAATTCATTGCCCTCCGGTGACCAATCAATGTACTTTGATGCTTTAAAACATTAAATCTCTTTAATGAATCTGTATGATGTCATTAAGAAGTGGATGGGGTGGGGGTGCCCATTTGAGAAATATGGTGTATGTACGCAGTACATTTCGAGCAATCTGATCATACAAGTACTTGTCTAAGCATTTTGTACGATGAGCAGAAACAATTTGAGGTCAGGCAATTAAAGTAATCAGAGATTTGAAGATAAAACCAATTGTGATATCAAAACGAAATAAAGATTAACAAGAAAGGTTGAAGGTAGGGGAAAATTGTTTTTGAATACTCAAAGGTGGGGACTGGGTTGAATTTCCTATGACTTCGTAAAGCCTAAGTAAACCCGCCTAACAGCTAATATCTAATGGTCTAAAGGCTGCTTGTGAGTTCCTCTGAATACAGTACAAAGCAATATGAGTTAAACTTGTTAAATAGAAAGTGAAAATCATCTGGGGTTTATGGATGCTTTGTTAACTATTTGGGAGGATGTGTAAATACGTTCTATGTGAAAAAGACCTGCTTAGACTGAATAGAACCTAAAATTTCGCCAACTTCTGTGTATCGTTGTACACATGGGGTTGAGTAAAGTGTTTATTTAAGAGGATTCAGTGTATCTTCAAAGCAGATACTTTAGAAGAAATCAAATTCTTGACAGAGATATTACTGGATAACATATATCCATTAAAGTGCACCAATCAGTATAAAAACGATTCAATACCTCCATCTACTCAGTATCCTATACAGAAAAAGACGTGTACATTAGCTTATCATACAGAGGGAATGGAACCGTATGGTTGTGAAGTGAAGTCTTTATTCAGTCATTAAAACCAACGTATTATGCAGCTCAACTTATCATCCTAGGGAAGACCCACACCTTAAAATCAGTGTTTTCACTACATAAATAATCACATTGCATATACAAATTTACGTATGTGTGTGGATATATACATGCAAGGTCACTGGTGGACAAATATACCCCTGAGTATTTGGAGAGAGAAGGACATTCCAACACTCAGATAAATGCTCGAGGTAGGGAGACACCATCATCGAGAAGTAAATGCAAAATAAAAGCAGACTGTAGGATTGCCGACCAAACAGCTTTACATGTTAGTTATGAAAATTTACTTAGCTTTTTGAAACCTTAGCTGCACAGTACCTCACCAACCCTTTGTGTACTCGAAAACAACGTTTCCTTACCTCCAAACTTCTTTGGTAATCTTTATTTCGTCTTCATGCTACATTTGGGATGAAAATATGTAATTCTTCCATTTTATAATCTTTTTATTTTCAATGTATTTGATTTATCATCATTATTATTATCAACTAGCCTTTAGGTTGCTAGTGTAATATCGGGTTTCAGTAGCACGTCGCCATTTCACTCTCTTCTATCCAGTCTTCGAAACCTCGCTCCACGATTATCCATAATCTTTCATTTCTTCCTCACACGATCTCTCCTACATGTCACCCTCAGCTGGAACACCCAACTCGTCGTTCCCCATTTGCGTTCAACTCGAGTTCCTGGGCTGGCGCGTGATATCTCCATACAGTCTTCTCAGTGTATGTCCAATTGAATCCATCTCCACTTTCTTCTGCATATATGTTGGATGATATGTTGTTGTTTGGTTGGTTGGTTGGCAGACCTGAGTTTCTTTTTGCTTATTCTTACTAATGTGGCCATCTGATCTTGAGTATGGAGTGAGCGTAGGTGGCAGCTGTTGATGTGATGCATGTGTGTAGTTTGTTGGGAATGCTATTCGTAAGGTGCCAAGTCTCTGAACCATCATATGGAAGTACTGGATTGACTGATTTATTGTTGAGAATGCGGATGTTGTTTACGCTTTATGCTGAGTGGAGTGGAGTGCAGTGCAGTGGAGTGGAGTGGAGTGGAGTAGACCTTCACACTGATCTGCACAGACTGATGAAGGAATGCCTGTCTTTCTGTCCTTCCAATCCTGTCTGGCTTTGACCTGCTCATTTGTTCCTGTGGCGCTTGTAGTTGAGGCGATGCTGCTGCCTAGGTGGTTAGGTGAAGAGACAACTTCGTTTAGATTTCTCCTGTTGTTGGTGACTGGTGCTTGTTGTTGTTCGTGGTGGTGTTGGTGGTGGTGATGGTGGTTGGGTATCTTCATCACCTCTGTCTTCTCTACATTCGTTCACGTGAAGGAAGTTGGGTTTTCGGTGCCCTTCCTGTTCTACGAACCTGTTATTTTTTGCCTGTAGATCTTCGAGTTTGTGCTAGATTAGACAGACATAAATGATCATGGGTGAAATGCGAATCCTCTTCTGTGGTCTTTTTGCCGGTCAAACAGCGTATGGCTATCTTCTCACAGGTGCTCACAGTTGGTTGTTTCTTTTGACTGTATTCTCTTATCTTCATCTAGCGCCTCATTGGCTTTTTACTTGATGTATTGATATGAGATGTGTCAACTGGAACGGTTACGCAGTAATGCCTGGTCGTAGATTGGTGTGTATGGAGGGATGGTTTGTTGCATGATCCAGTCGAGTCGAGTTGAGTCGAGTCGACCACAATCAAGAAGATGATTGTTGAAAGTAGGTGGCAAGCTCGTCTTACTCTTTTTTGTCTTTACTTGGAAGGCATCACTGAGCTTTCTATGTGTTCTGAATCACTTGTCATGTAGCATCTTATGGGATATAACTGTTGAATGAGGTTGATAAAGGTTTGTGGCACTAAAGGTGTAGAGTTGAAGCAGCTGCGTGCCAAATTACTTGTCGGTCGACTCTGTCGAAGGCCTTTTCCAAGCCGATGAAGTTGAGGTTGATTTGAGTTGACTGCCATTCTATGTCCTGTTCTTCGATGATGCGTAGCGTTGCAATTTGATCCGCACATGATTTGTTTTTCCTGAATCGAGCCTGTTCGTAATTTCGAATCTGGCGCATCTTTTAGTCTCTTCAGGATGGTGTGGCTTAATATTTTGCTTGGGGTGGATGGCGACATGATTCTCCAAACTCAGACTGTTTTTGTTCTTTGCATAAATGTGTGATCAGATTGCTTGAAATGCATCACTTATGTGCATCACACTCCTCAGTGTTTTGATTTATTTCATGTGGACGATGAACACCATCTAGTTGGTTGCGTCATAAACTATCGATGTTTTATATTTTGCTTTACTTCACTGTTTTTCCACCCTATATTATACTTGCGTGCAGTCTTCATTGTGCACCGTTTGACTTGGTAACAGTAAATAGTGAAAACACAACTTGTGGGAGAATGTACTTACTATTTTTCTTTTCTCCTCATCTGTCCGTTTTAAGTTGTCTGAGCTTCTGAACTGTAACGCGTATCTGTTAATATTATAGGGTTTTTATTTGCCAGTCTGAATAAACCCGTTGTTTGTTTTGCGATCTCAGTGTTCTTTTTAACTGCTGTGAATCATCTGCTTGTGATGCTAACTATTTTCCGGTGTTTGGTTGAATATGCGACTACTTGTTGAATGATGAGTATACTGTGCTGCAATCTGTTCTGTTATCTTACAGGTTTGTAAGATATGGTCACTGAAAGTAATAATGAAGAGATTACAGGTTTTTAAACATTGGTGTTTTCGCAACATCCCTAACCTATGCTGGAACTATCATATGAGCAGTGTCAACGTTGGGCGAAGTGTATGAGCGAAGAAAGGCAAGCCAATTATCCACGTTGTGAACAACCAGTGACTGCGGTTACTTTATTGCGCATCCTGAGCCACTGCTCAGCCCTACGCACAGTTTTAGCCGAAGTAAGATTGGTTTGGAATAAGGCTCGTGGTGGTCAGACGAAGACGAGGCACCAGTGCATGAAGTCTTAGACTGTTGGTATGTGCCATGTAGGGAGGTCCAGAAAATCTGGTTTGGGTCCTCGGGACGATAGGAATTAGTGGTCGGAGAGTCTTGGTGAAATGACTAAAAATTGGTCACAATGGTGAAGATGTATGCAGTCTTTGATGTCTAAACATTTACACTAACCTTCATTTTTAAGTTCTTTCTCGTCTCATACACCTTCGTTTACTTTTATACCAGTTTTTTTCTATCAACTTGTTCTCTACAAGCTACTGGGAAGTGTGGCAAGTTGGACTGATGTATTTATGTACGAGGTTCTACATGGTTTCCATATGTATTTCTGATATATTCTTGTTATTTGATATAGATATATTTAACTGTATAGGAGTGGACTCTTGAATAATAACCTTAGACTTCACCCTTGACCGTTGGGTTCCTTGAAAACAGAAAAGCAACGACAAAAATGATAGAGGTTTATTATCCATTCAAATGTGCACGAAAATTAACGGTTTATATACATTTGTTGCTGGCCTTGGAAAGTTCTACACTTTTCCAGAAAGCCCTTTAACAAACCTGAGTCTCACACGTATGATCACGTGCTTTCTCTCGAACATCCGACATACTGTGGTTGGCTGTGAAGGCTTTTCAGGCTTCTTTAAGGAATCTAGAGAATATTGTCGCACTCCATAACAATCTCGTCCCACATATTATACTCTTAGGTACTTCGGAGGTATCAGTGATTGAATCCATGTATGATACGTGTTATGAATTACGCTTAGTACTTACGAAATTTAATCTACCTCTTTCGAATAACAATTGGGTTTCTATTCTGATGAAAAGGAATACGTTGTTATACATTTATGAATGCTTGAGTGATAACATCCTGATTTTATCCTTGTTTGTGTCTCGATTTCTCGGAAATAATAAAGGCGATAAAATAACTTTCTGTGCATTGTGAAGTTATAACGTGTATAATATACAATGGTGTGTATATTTACAGTCACCTTGGTTGTTTTTAGTCCTTTCTAGAAGAATACTTGATTTTGCTTCTTCAACCAATGTAATATTCACACATATAATCATATGTCTTTACTTAAAACTCTAAAATAAGTCGACTGACTGTAAAAGATTTCAGGCTGTTTTTGGTTCTTTAAAGTATGTGGACAATCGTGTTAGACACACTCCTAGTGAACGTTTTATGTTTAGATGAAACGGACTTGATGAGCATTATTAGTGCATACTTATTTGTTTCGCTTATCGTTTATTTCACAAAGGTTTCGATGATAGATGCACTTCGTTCATTCCGCAGGCTTTATTTCATTTGTCACTGACTCAAATAATAATCTAATGAAAAAGAAACCACATGAAATAGTTTCTTCATCGTTACGCGTAAAACAAAAACTTGCTTCTATTTTACACTAACTTGTTTGGTATTATTCTGTCTAGGATTTACAATTTATTTTCATATACGTATGAGTGGATACCTGAAAGCTGAATAGTTTATAATTCTTTCTGTGAAATCTTAGTTGAACATGAGAATCTTAGAAGAAAAAAAATTCAATGTTTCTTTATTCCTGCGTGATGATTGAAGGTGGAATAAAGATGTAGACTGCGGGGGATTCGAACCAGCGACCACTGGGTTTCCAACCCAACTGAGCTACTAGACTCGACTGCTGACAGGATTTTTATTTCACTTACAGTTGTTTGACCTTCAAACAGTTGACACTTGATTTGTTTGTTATTGAGAAGAGAATCATCGTGAGTAGTTCATTGTTTTCACCCCTTTTTATAACCTGCTTATGGTTATTCTGGTTATTAGACACAAGACACTGCTATACAGTCCTATATTTATTGTTGCTGATAGCAAAATGTATTCTTGATAGTGAAAAAAGCTGGCAATTTGTGCTACTCATCCAATATTTCACTACAATAAAATCTCCTTTTACCAAGTTCCTTAACATAGGATATTTTCTCTTTTTGTTAGACGCTTTTACTGAAGAAATTCCTCACCGATCAATTTGTTCAACATCGTAAGTTTGTTGTATATCTGCGAGACGTCGAACTTATAACTGTTTCTGTTTAATTGTCTTAGGCTGATTCACTTGCTGTATAAAATCGTCATCATACAGTTCAATTACACATGTTTTCTTTCCCCGTTAGAATTTACTTTTGTACTTTGTGATGTAAGCCTCACTTCTGAGTAAATAAGTCTGCGTCAAACTCACCTGAATGTCCCATTAATATGGGTGTAAAACTTGGGCACTGTGGTAGAAATTAATTCCATATTATGTTCCATATGTTCCATATCATGTAACCTTTGTTGTATGATATATATATATATATATATATATATATATATATATATATATATATATGTTTATTTGATTTATAACACACAGTGATCTAGTATTATTTACTTGATGACGTTTCCAGCATAAATTATCATTGTTCATAATCATATCAATGTAATCACACTACTTTCGACATTTGATTTTTATAGTTATGTCACCTTATATGAGTTGTCACAATAGTGTAGATATTGTATATATTCATTGTCTCAGCTGAGACGAAAGTAATCGAAAGAGGACTAAACTTCAATGTGACTATGAGTTATCTAAAACCAGATGATGTCATACCTAGCATAGAAGTGGCGTTAAGCTCGGTGGATGCAGCAACAGCTGAACAGGTTAGAGCACAATGTTCGTTAACACTGAAAAGACAGCGGAACTTAATAAAACTTGAAAATTCAGCTCTGAATAGTCTACGGTATGACAATAATATAGTAATTGTTAAGTCTGATAAAAGCAATTCAACAGTAGTTATGGACAAATTGGATTACTTCAACAAAATTGACAAATATATCCAAACAGGACCATATGAAGAAATCAAGAAGCCCTTAGACACGGTTATAAATAAAATAAGGAAATCTACAGCCGATCTGATACGCCGACTGAAACCATCTCTAGGTGCGTCTAGACGGTTTAATTTAATGCCTAAAACTAATAATCCTACTAGAATTTATGGCACTATTAAGGTTCATAAACCAGGTTATCCCATTAGACCCATGGTTGACTTCAGAAATACCCCAACATATGAACTAGCAAAGTATTTAGCTTCGATATTATGCCCTATTAGGAACCGTTCAAATTACAGACTAGTAAAGTCTTACGAGCTACAACTTAGGCTTAATGACCTACACATAGAAAAGGATGAAAAAATGGTTAGTTCGATGTAACTAATCTGTATACTAAAATACCAATCAATATGGCACTGGAGGCAATCGGAAGTCAACTAAATATTGACTCGGAACTTACTCATAGAACTAAGATATTCGTTGATGCGATTATATTAGGCATACAGTTATGCCTGACCTCCACAGTCTTCAAGTTTCAGGACGAAATATACAGACAAACAGAAGGAGTAGCAATGGGATCACCAATATCCCCAATCATAGCACATATATTTATGGATAGTTAGGAAAACATGAATTGACACACGTTTAGTCCTGCATCAAAAAATGGTGGTGATATGTGGATGACACATTTACTGTGTTGAAATCGGAACATATCGACAATTTCTTCATGCATATAAACTCAGTAGTAGACGCGATCCAATTCACTTGCGAGGTAGAAAATGAACAAGGAGAATTACCCATGTTGGATTGCAGAATAAAACGAAGAACAGACGGTGGCTTGGATACTACTGTCTACAGAAAGCCGACACATTCCAAAAGGTATCTAGACTTCAAATCATCCCATCCAATGTCGGTTAAGGCAGGCTTAGTCAAATGTCTAAGTGATAGAGCTAGAAAACTGACTAGTCAGAGCAAGAACCTAAACAAGGAATTGAAACATGTAAAAGAAGCGCTGATAGTTAATAATTATCCTCTGCAGTTTATAAAGAAATTCTTACGGACACACACGAAAAAATAACAGTCACACGAGTGTGACTAATAACGACAACATGAGTAAAAAGTTCACAGAAACTTTATGTAGAATCCTCAGCAGAGCTGGAATTAGGGTGGCATTTAAACCCACAAACTCACTCAGAGATAAACTTTGTCGGCTTAAGGATCCGATAGAAGCAATTAAGCAAAGTAATATAATCTATCAAATACCATGTAATGACTGTGAGGTCAAGTATATAGGTCAAACTAGTCATTCGGGGTCAGTCAGAATAGCCGAACATAGGAATTTAGCTAAATA
Organism: Heterobilharzia americana; assembly: GCA_944470555.2. NCBI lineage: Eukaryota > Metazoa > Platyhelminthes > Trematoda > Strigeidida > Schistosomatidae > Heterobilharzia > Heterobilharzia americana. The sequence continues at coordinate 50,548,536 of OX104128.1, forward strand.
AAGAATAACAGACCTAAATAAGACCAATAATCTAGAAAAAAACTCGGCTATTGCTATTCATGCATTGACACACAACCACACAATAGGGTGGGACATAGCCACTGTCCGATTAGGTGGAGAGAGAGATTGATTACTGAATCTTTGTTCATCGAATCATCACGCAACACATGTCATAGAAATGATGCAACACCTATACCAGAGACACGGAAAATTTTGCTACCAGTAAAAACAACTCATATAAGCTGACATAACTATAAAAATCAAATGTCGAAAGTAGTGTGATTACATTGATATGATTATGAACAATGATAATTTATGCTGGAAACGTCATCAAGTAAATAATACTAGATCACTGTGTGTTATAAATCAAATAAACAAATCCAATATGGAATCATCTGAATGTGTCAATCACTCTAGTAGTTATGATGTTATTTCACCTGTTCATAGTAATATCTGATTAAAACAAGTAAAGTTTATTACAATATAGTTAAGTCTGTAGAAATCACGATGTTGTCTGCAGCATCTGCCCTGTATGTTAGACATCTGTGTTACATCAGGGAAGATTTAATTGATTGATTAGTCAAGCATTCTATTTTATACTATCTCGGAATCATCTTTTATTAAGCTTTTGGCGATAAGATAGTGTCATATGACCACGACCGTGTGTTATACGCCTGTATATCATTGTTCAGTTAGATCGAAACTTCATTAAGTTCTATCGTCTCAATTTACTATCGGTCGAGATGACTGGTTGTTGAACTACATATACCGTATTTTTAGTTCATTCTCAAAGCTGCTGAATATTATATTCTTGAAATATTAACGAACTTGCAGTAAGTGCACAAATGTTTAAGGTTATGCGAGAACAAAGATGTTGAAAGAAGTTGGAGGTGAAGAGAAGAAAACATTAAATGCAAATAATCACTTCTCGAAATACTCATATGTGATAAATCCAAGTGTTTTATCGTAAGCAGGTTTGAAGCATATTGCTGTTCACCTCTAGCCGAAGATTATTGTGCTTTCGAGACATTCCATCATCACGAAAGTTAGTACCCTGCATGTCTTAGCCTGATATTTGTACACATCCTCTATTCGTGCAGCATTAACGTTTCACTTTTAATTACTATTAAAAATATGGTGTTTTAGGTAGTATGATTTATTACTTGGGTCTCTGTTTTCAATACCACTTTTTGTTCTTGATTAGATAAAGCCTATACTCAGTGTATAAACTTCATCTGAAAAAAAGATGGACTTAAGAGAGATTCTTATGGCATCATTGACACAAAAACAGACGGTACATCAGCAACTCAGCCAAATTTATTAGGCGTTAATTTTAATCCAGAATTCAAAGTGGAAGTTCTCACAGCAACTATGTGCACACTCGTGCAGTAGACAATCAACCACACTTGTTGTTTGAGGGCTAATGTAACTACCTGGTTGCGCCTAAACCTGGGTAGGTGAGGCGGCGTTCGAACCCGCGACTAATTGGTTGAAAGCCAATGGGCCACAGCTTCACAACTAATTTCCATAACCATCCAAATCAACATAGGACCAGGCATTACTGCGTAGTGGTCCGAGTTGCCACAGCTCATATCAGTACATCAAGTAAAAAGGCAGTGAAGTGGAAGATGAAGAAAAAAAAGTTCACTCAAAAGAAATATAAAGTACTAAAAGAGAGAAAGGAAGAATGAGAAAATGGTGAGATCCGGTATAACGTCGTTAAGATGAGGATAATGTATGTACACATCTGCGCCACTGACATCTGTTCAGAGCCATATCACCTAGAGTCAGTCTCCAACCAACTGGTTCCTCTTGTCCCGCCGACCCCAATCACCCAGTCTGCATCGCCCTACATGGCTCAAACCAACAGTCAAAGACTTCATACATTGGTCCCATGTTTTAGTCTGGCCGTCTCAGGCCTTTTTCCAGACTGGACCTACTTCGACCAACATTGTGTGACGAGGCAATCGGTGACTAGGCATACGTAGTACGTGTCCCAACCATCTCAATCGATGAAGGTTTATAACCTCGTCTACTGATTGACCTCTGCTCCCTAAAACTCAACACCTGACTTCTGAATTACTCACGTGGTGACACCACGTAATACCCCCTATACTACGAAGGCAACGGTGGTCGAACACCTGAAGCCAGCCTTCTCATGTCTTCCACCTTCAATGGCGGCCATGTTTCACAGCCATAGAGTAGGAGAGAGTGGACTGCTGTGCAGTACACGCGACCCTCAATAGACAATCGGATATAGTGGTGGCACCACAGATGCCGTCAGTTGGCAAAAGCCAACCGAGCCTTTTGTATCCGTGCAGAGATTTCATCGGCAACTAATCCGCCACGGTTGACCCAACTTCCCAGGTAAGTGAAGTGGTCGACACACTCGACCAATCCTGGAGCAAAAGTTTGCATTTGGGTGGTGAAAATCGCATCCCAAACATTCTGAAATTACCACTCAAAGTGTTCAGAAGACTCTGTATCTTGTCAGAGTCTTCACCTAACAGAACTAGATCTAAAGAAAATTCACCTGTGATTGGGTCAACATCTGTGTAATTAGGTAACGAGAGGGAAACCTCCATAAGAATATGTTTGATAAAAATGAATAAGAATGGAGACAGTGAACACCTTTGACGGACACCACTCGATGAGTATAGCTCCCTAGACAACTCACCATAGGCTCTAACAAGCCCACAAGTGTTCGAGTAGAGAGCTTGCAATAAGGTGATGTACTTACTAGGCACGCCTTTCAGTGAGACACTGCCATAAGACTTCTCGATCAACGGTGTCAAGTGCCGCCTTCAAGTCGAGAAATACAGCTATTTTCGGGCGTCTGTAAGCGTGCCTGTGTTCCAGGACCTGGTGCAGTGTGAATATTGGTGGATACACCTGCGGCCGGGTCTAAAGCCTGCTTGGTTTTTCGGGCTTGATGTTCCCGAGCTCTACTCAGGCGTCGGAGAATTATTGAACCTAGGATTTTGGATACTACGTTTGTCAGGCTGATTCCTCTGTGGTTATCACAAGAGGACTTCTCGCCTTTCTTGAAGACTGGAATAATCAGTGATCTATTTTACTCATGAACTGATATCATGTACTGCTGAATACCTGGATTCCTTCTTGCAGTATAATACTTGACCGAAATGATTGGTCTTTGTTAGCAATAAGGGCTCCTTGAACGGACGTCTAGAGCCCATATGCCACCAGAGACTGACTAATTAAGTCCATAATAATCACCAGTGAGAAATTCCAAGCGTTGGTGATCAACAAATGCTGCTCTTCGCACGAGAAGTGGCGTTCGAAGCGATGTCTTATGGGTTGCAGTCTCAGTGGGAACACCATCACTCACTGGAATGTACATACTTCCAGCTGACGAGTTACGAATAGGACGAAATGCTAGCCATCACCAAGTAAATAACGTTATGGACTTAACTCTCACCAGTACCACCAATCATAGACTTTCCACATCATACTGCACAAGCTTATACAACTTCCTCTTTTTGTATGTTGTGTAAGCGACAAAGTCTCCATATGCTTGGTAGATAGCACTGAGCCAGTTACTCGAGAAATCTGATCATAATATGTCGCATAGTCGTTCTCTATCGTCGTTTCTGGGCATAATTATATGGTTGTAATTATAATGGATTATTAAAAGCCGGGGATGAATAACCGTGGTACTGGGTTTGGTGATTTTTATTATTCAGCATCAAAACATAACTGTGACATCATAAAAACGGGCAGTAATACAAAGATTCGAACCAGTGCTTCATTAAACTGAAGTCAGTGTTGCTGCATCCTTGTTTCTTATATCCTTTTATAGTATATAGATGATTTGTAAATATTCTAGTTTTTTTCCTTATAGTGTTCAAGCTCAGTTACTCATTGAATCTTCAACTGCAGAAGTGCAAACTGAGTCGGAATATGAAAAAACAGCACCAATTTCATCACTGACAGTTGGAACGCAATTTTCTTCAGCAAACTGTGTAAACTCGTATGTTTCAGTAAATGTTGTAGATGCTTCGACAACAAGTTATGATTTATCTAGTAGGAATGAGCTGCCGTATCATCAGCAATGTCCGGAATTTTTCGATAAATCTAGTGAATTAGGTGAGATAGTTGATCAGCTTGCGAATGAAATGAATGCCTATGATCAAGTTGTGTTCAATGTAATCAGTCGTAATATCCCATCGTCACCAGGATCTTTTGTATCACAGGCAGTGTTATTTTCACATTCGAATTTTGAAAGCATTGAAGACGTACTCGCCAAATTAAAAGTTTTTAAAGACCTTATAAAATCCCGTCATGAGTCTATTACTAAAAGTGATCTATCCAAGGTAAGCGTTTTATCCTTATGTTACTATCATCTGTCCAATTGTTTTCATTTTTAACCACGCATAAATCACTGCTTGTTTCATATGGTAATGAATTGGACTGATGATACATGTTGAAGCTTTTAGATACAGTTCTAAGTTGTCTCTAACAGGGTGTTGTATCATGTAACATCTGTATATCTTACCTTCTTGGTTTATAAGCGTTGTATCATCTTTGACACCGGCGAGATATCCGAATACAAATTAAAAGGCTAGTATGTACCTCCAGTTCGTTCTGTCCTGTTATACGGCCGTGAGACATTACCGTTAAAAGTAGGAGATATGAGGCGGTTTCGATCACAGGTGTCTTTGTAGCATTGCTTGCGTATAGTGTAACCACCGTGTGAGAAATATTAAGGCTATGCATAAGGTACTAGGCAAGGAAGCCAAGTCAGTCGACTGAAATGGCTTGGATATGTACTGCGCATCCTGAGCCACCCCCTACCTCGACGTGTCATGTTAGGGGAAACTGGTTTAGCTTGGAAGAGGGGATTCAAGGTGGCCAGAGCAAAATGTGGCACCAGTCCATGCAGTCTCTGACTATTGGTCTAAGTCATGTGAGGAGATGTAGACTACATGGCCTGGGGTCCCTAAGACGAAAGGATTCAATGGTTGAGAGAACTGTTGGTGACATGGCTGAAAATCGGTCACAGTGGTGCAAATGTATTCACTCCTTGACATCTTCTAAGGCTTGACTATTTGCACTAACCTCCGTCTTCAAATTGTTTATTGTCTCACAGCTTCGTTTACTTTGATATCACTCTTCTTCTATCCACTTGTTCTCTGTATATTACTGTGAAGTATGGTACCTTGGACGAATGAACTTGTGTACGAGATCCCGCTTAGATTTTGTCTGTCCTTCATTAACGTTTCACAGGTTTACTGTTCTAACAAATGTTATACTTATTCTATTGATAATGTGATACGCCGCACTGAAGTTCATCATATGCTAAAAAGATTAGATTTTTAATATATTTTCTTCATGAAAATTCTGTATCATTAACACGTTATTTAATACCGATGCAGCAAACTCCCAAGTGATTATTGATCAGGATTATACACGGCATAATCCAATTACAATGTCACCAGTTAATTGTATTCCGTAATCTTCGTTCAAGCTATTTCTACTCGAATCTTTATTTCTTTTTATTGTTTTCCTTTACTAGTGATGATCAAAGTCAAAAGTCATGAGATAAAATGTGAAATCCACATTAAAAGTTTCCTCTTGATGAACAGTGACACTTTGTCAGTCTGTTTCATCGTACTTCAATCAAACAACTTAGCTGTTTACATTCTACCATAAAATGAATGAACAATTAACAAACTAATAGATGGTTATTTTTCACAAGTAAATGGCTTTTTGTTACCTGACTGTACTGTCGACCTGACAAAGGTCATAAGTTTATAATACCCAGTGGAAAAGTATCATTGGTTAATAAATCCATTGGTGAACATTTGGCTAATTTAAAAGCTACTCATGAGAAATATCCACCTGAACAGTGTAATATATAGTTGCTTCACAAACTATTTCCACATTTTAGGAGTGATTTATTTCTACTCAGAGTAATTCTGTGTATAACAAGAGTTATTTCATACTTCAGCTGTTCATAACAATTGATCTCCTTACTTCTTTTAATCGCTGAAAATTATCAATTCCCTGTGGTTCATTTGATTTTGCACTGAAAATTATACTCTTCACTCATGTATCATAAGAATACCTTTTCGATATCAAACGCGTCTCACATTATAAGGTGTTAATTATCAGAAGTATACACAGAAGGTTTTCTATAAGCAAATATAATTTTCCTTTGCAGATTTTATATCATATTTCTATTTTATTCTACTTTTTCAACCTTTTAAATCAACATGTAACTCGTTTAAATAGTTTATTCTTTATTTACTGCATTCATTTACAGAATACTTCAGGTTCACATGTTTCAGAATGTGTTAACGAGGTTAGTTTTAGTCTTTTTTTCATATTCTCCACTGAATATTCTGATAGAATAATCTCTAATAATAGGCCATGTTAAGTGTTAAAAAGCATGTTATGTTTACATTTCTTTTGATACGTACATATTTATTTCATTATCATTATTATTACAAATGATGATGAATACTACCTTAAAATACAATACCGTATAGTGGTCATTAGTGACATGCTTCCAGATGGATATCCCGAAGTTATAATGGGTAGCCGTGACCCTTGGAATTAACCAGCCGGAAAAGAAAAGGATGCTAATTTGAAGACAGTGGATGATAGTCGCGCTATATAGCAAAATGACAGAAGTATGAAACTGTGAGTCATTGAACTCTGACCCAGTGGATGAATAGTTAACACTTTTCCCGTGGAACTTGAAGGACGAGACGGGTGTCCAGTGCTCCCAGGTTTTCAGTGGTTCTTCGACTGATGTTAGTCCGTGATGAATACTGTCTCAAAACTGAGATCCCCATCCACCTCATAATACATATGTTTGTTTCTTTTTATCAGCTTACAACAAGGACTCAACTGTCTCTTAATGTAGTTTTAAGTTAAACAGGAATATTTTAGTAATATAACTTTAACTGCATTTGCGACGAAGTTCCTAAACTTCTACATAGTTTATAAAAACAGATTTCTATATGAATAAGCTGAATTGCGAATATGATTATTGCACATAGTAATCGTATTTGTCGACGTCTTGTATGAGCTATGGCTCACTTCTCTAGGAAGTCGACTTTTAATCGCTCCACCAAATTTACCCATTTCTGAATAGCGAGGTAGTTTCAGAAGCCCATACTTAATTGGTGTTACCCACCATCTCCTAGTCCTTGAACTCGCACATGATTGTTGAGTCTTTCCAAGCTAAATTCTGTGTTTCTGCTATGTAAGGATATTGGATAATCTGTGTCGAAATTATTCCGTTGAAGGTAACATTTTATTACTGAAAATACTGAGTTTTTTCTTACAAGACTCAGTTGTTTCCACTCGCCTCTCAGTCATTGAGTTATGTAGATGAAGAAGTGAGATTTGTCAGACAGCGTCTTTTCCTGTTTTGTATGTAACCTAGCAGCAGGTTCATGATCTAGACAATGAGCCATACATTGTGAAAGTCCTGATGGTACCACTAGGTTGCCTAAATTTTGGTAGCCAGAGCAAGACTGGAACCTGAAGCCCGTCTGTTGAAAGGCAACTGTCCAAACCAGTAAGTTACGAATAGGAAATTATGTAATAATAATAATAATAATAATAATAATAATAATAATAATAATCACCTTATTCCAGACAATAACTTTGTGTATAGTCTGGAATTCTCAGTGTGATATTTCAACAAACTTACTACTTGTACAATCTTTTCAAATTAAATAACTATAGCAGTTAAATAATATTCATAATAACAGTATAATAGACAGTAATCTACAACAACTAGTAGTTTTTAGATCATCATCTAGTTTGTATTTTGTTGTGTGTGGGTGAGATAGAAAAAAGCACACATAAGTTTGATGATGGAGGTTCATTCATCCTGTATGAAAATTTTCCTGTTCTAGCTATGTGCTCCTGTAACAGCTATATGATTCACTGTTGTACATTCAAGGGCCAACTGTCATCGACTGTGATATTTTCTCATAGTCTTGTGTTGTTAAACCGTCTAATGTTAGGTTGGAAACATTTTAAGAGTGTATGAGAGTACGCTTTACAATTTGTTGACTTTTAAATGGTTAGAACAAGTAGAAGAGGAGCAATTTGATGAAATACTTCTGGGGACGATTTTTAAAGCCACTTTAGTAACAATCGAAATGTCGCATTAGGCTTCTCCATTTCGGCTGGAAAGGCAGATTTTCATAAAATGCAGAGGTCTAATTGATCATTTCAACTGTTGCTAAGGTGGCCTTTAGAGTCATCTTACTTTTGGTAACCCGGAATATAAGCAGGCCGCCAATATATATATATATATATATATATATATATATATATATATATATATATATATATATAGGGCTTTGCACGTGCATATATTATCCAATACTCATTGGAATTGGTGCATCAGCATACGTTTACCTACTATCCCATCAATGTTGGTAGATTCTACTCATTCGCTGTTAGATCACATTTATGAACTGTGTGACCCCCGACACTTAGACGTGTAGATGATTAAGAAATTATGATTCACTTAACGCATAGTGGTACTTCAATGTACACATCAAGTACTCTGGAACATTACGTTTGTATTGATAATTACAACTTATCATCTCTTCTATCTTTTTGTTTATTGCTTTTAGTCTTCAAATAAGACTTTATCAATACCAACTTCAACTGCAGGCATTTCCGGAGAAATAAGTGATACTACAGAAGTTGAATTCGATGCTTGGCAAGATGATGACTTCCCTGAGTTGAATTCAAATGCCTCAGAAGAAACAAAATGTCAAAATGAACTGCCTACTGATTCACCACTTAATTGTGATGAGAAGCTTCAAAGCGAGGTATATACTATTCATGTGCTTAAATGTCTACCTATATATTTTTTCTTATCTCCTTTGTTTATTTGTATAAGCGGAAATTATGAATAGTATGCCCTAAATATGTTCAGCATAAAAACAGTGAAATGTGTGGCTCTGTCACCTACTCACTCCTCACTTTCTAAACTATATGTGGGGAAATGCTCCGCTAACCATTGTATAAAGAACTTGATAGTATATCGTTAAGTTTTCCTGCTTAGTGTTGTATACTAAACTAAGTTCGGTTACATATTTTCATTTCTTCATCCTTCATAATAGTAAAAGAAGTTGATCAGACGGAATTATCCGTTAACACTTATAGAGTGCATGCGTCATACTCTGTAGTAGTGAATGAAATTCACTCAGCAGCCTTGTGCATATTCGTGCAGTAGGCAATGAGCCACACCTATTGTGTGAGGGCTAATGTTACTACCTGACTGCTTAAACCTCTGTAGGCGGAACGGGGCTCAAACCCGTGGCCCAATGACCCTTTGAGTCATCTTCCTAAACCAATGAGTCACAGCCCCATCTTTGTAAACAGTACAGAACGCTGAAATTAGTATAAAGTAAAGAATATTAAAATTGCTGTTTTTAGCTTCATGAATGGTCACAGTATAAAACCTATTTTAAATATTTTGGTATGAAATATAGCGCATTGTCTTAGACACTCGGTTTTCAAGCAATATGTTCTGAGTTCAAATCTCCACCCCACCTACTCGCATACATTGAGTTTAAGTGCATAGCCTAGTATGTAAAAGTGTTTCTTGTTGCTGAGTTCATTTACCATTCATTACTATATTCCATTGTCAGTTTAAATTAATGTTTACATGTCGGACTTGTCTCACAGCTTAGTGTTCAAAGATGTTTTTAGTTACATGTCTTGTATTTGTTTGTTGCTGCCTGTCTTCATAGATATCCCTTCTGGTTGTAAAACTGAGTTCGCAGATACCAGTTTCATTTGTCTCGTTTAATAATACTTCCTTAGCTTAGCTTTAAGTCAACCAACATCAGCAAGTAAAAGGTATACTGCTGACTAAATTTATGCTTTTTGTATTCTGATCATGATATGCTTTTCAAGTTGGTATTCATCATCAATTGACATCAGTTGGAGGATTACTGGAAACGTGGGAGCACTGGACAACTGTTTTGTCCCAGTATATGCGCACCCATGACCCCGCCCAGCCAGGGCTCGAACTCAGAGCCTTCAGGTCCTGTGGTCAACACGTTACCATTGAGCTACAACCCCCCCAATTATGATGTATTTATTATCGCAAAAAACCTTAGTTTGCTTAGCATTTCTATGAAAGTACAGTCAATTTCTACTGTCAACAATTAAATACCTCATAATTTCTCAAGTGCTTATAGTCTCCATATTTTTTGAATACTGGAAACCAATTTGCTTTATTCAATCGAGTATTTAATAGAAAGTGCTTATTAGGTTCGGTTCTAGTGTGCGAAGGCTTATTGCTTGCACATTTTGCAATCAAAGCTAAAATGCATCACACATTGCTAATATTCCCCATCCATACTACTCATACAGCTTTATGGAGACTTCTTTAAAATACAAGCAATAATCATGTGAGTTACAACTTTGGAAAGCTTTGCGTGGCGCTTTCCACTAAATCCTGTCAGTATTAAGGATACAGTTGCTTTAAATATATCAAAGTGGAAATAGTTCACATCAATTTTTCACTGGAACCGATCTGCGTCTTATGGCTATGCTTTGGTTATATAATTAATTTTCATAAATAAGTAGTAATTGTAGTGGCAAAGTAAATCAATTGATGCTGTAAATACTATGGTATGCAATTTGTAACTCCCCTCATTCTTTTTCACTACCTGACTTTTCTACCTGTTGATTTTCCAGTTTCCATCTTCTCAAAGTAAACTTCAAGATAAAATTCAACAACTAGAGGAAAGTAATGTTGCTAGTACACATCGTATAGCTGAATTAGAAGACGAACTCGAACCATTTCGTCGTTTGCAAAAGTCTTTGAGCAAAACTGTGTCACACTTATTATCACTTCCTCCACCTCCTACTCTACCTAGTCACTTACTCGATCGAAAGACTTCTTGTGCCTGGCCGCCTACAACAGTAGAAGATCAGCTAGAATTGTTAACAGCATCTGAGATTTCTGCACGCAATGAAATTATTCGCCTTAACACTTTACTGTTATCACTACAAGAGAAATGCAAACAGTTGGAGTCTGATAACCAACAGTTGTTTAGTCAGATAACTAAATCTGATGAAAATCTCAAGTCTACAACTTATGCGGAAGACCAGCAAATTTCAGGAGACTTTGTTGAATCGAGCTCTCTTGCCTATCAGTTATGTGTGTCCCTTGATCCTGAAATAGGTGAAAGAGAATGGAATCCAGATGATTGGGAAGTTGAGTTATTCACTCTACTCAAGGTGAGTATTTCTAATCAATTAATATACACGTTTCAACACAATTATAAATGAATAGTCGATATTCAGATAGATGATATTTTCCCGTAAATAATTTCAACAGTAACTTTTAGGTGCAAATGAAATTCAAATAACCTGAAATGTAGATTACTTGGTTGCTATCAGTGAAATCAAGGACTTGCGTTTGGTCCTATTTAGGACTCGTCAGTTGGATGTACCTGCACTACGGTGAGTGATATTGTTCACCCTGGGAATCGAACCGAGCACCCATCGCTTCAAGCACTAAAGCGTTATCCAGTGGGTTACAAGAGACAACGGATTCCCCTACAGACTACTGATTATCCAGCCAGTATCGAGACATCTGCATAGGAGCCTATCTACCAACGGAGATTGAGCGTTTCGACGTAGTATATCAGTGGGAAATTACAAGTATCAATAGACTCAAAATATTTCCAAACGTATCACTTGTAATCGTAAGCTACTTGTTTTTAAGTTTCCGGTAAACTCGACCGATTATGTAACAACCAAAAAATAGCTTCGTATACAAAATCTGTTAAACACTTGACTTTATAATCAAAGAATGTTATGAGTTTCGCAACTTTTTAGCATGGCATAATAATCCGCCATTGCTGTGCTTCTGTATAAAGTTTGCTGATAAATGCATGGTTTATATGTTGCTTGCTTCGTCTGCGTAGGTTTTTACCTCGACATGAATAAGGAAGATTTAGGCGACAACAAATACTACTACTAACTTTGCACTATCTGCACCGTTGATGTGACATTCGTTGTTTACATGTTGACTTCCACCTCTTTAAGAAGTGTGACTACTACGACTGATATGCAGTGCATATACTAAATCTCTTATTGTGTATACCTATCTTCACTAAAACTGAATATGCGGTACAAATATGCTCTCATCTTTCGTTTGTAACCATTGTGCACTGTCGGTATTGATCATTTGGACAAGTAGATCTCTTTCACCTGATAAGTTTTGATTTCGAAGTAGTAATTGGACCTTATGTGTATGGTGCAAGGGTAGGTGTGCGTGTTTCTAAGGGCTTTTGTTCTGAGTCGCCAACCACTTTTGAATATGGCATCTTAGATATACACTTTTGGGGGTAGAGGGTGGGGGAAAATTGAAAAGATCTTAAAGGTAGTGAAATGAATATTTGATGTGTGGCTATCAAACCGATGATTATCTGTCCTAACATACCAAGTCCATCATATCCAGATTTAGTGATGTTGTTGGTATTATCTACCAGGCTGAATGAAGGCGATAATTATGTCTCCATTCTTGCGGGTGTAGCTACACTGGATGATGAAATGTATCCATTTTTTACGGATATCTTTAAACATTTTTAGTTTCTTTTGTCTGCTGACACTTGTGAGAATTCGGATTACTGCATATTTGTGCGAAACTCGTAATTGGTGGATCTGTTGGAACAAAGCAGTTCACAAATAAAATATCCCTCTAAAATTCATTTAATGTTTCTCTAATTTGTTTACTCATTTTCCAGTATAAGTATATTCATACAAAAAGAATCCTATAGTAAATTTACTCTTGCCTTTTTAAAATCTAAATTCATGAAATCTAGGATCGTCTAGATTCTGAAGTAACTGAAATAGCTGATCAATCTGAAAGTGTTGTCAAACTGTCTGCAGAAGTTGTAGCTCTTCGAGATATTTTAGCACAACACACAACATTTAGAACACAAGCAGAACGTGATTTAAAACATTTACTGTCTACTATTCAAAATCAACATGATATGATTGATAAACTGTCTATAGAGAAACAACATTTGGAAACTGTTTTGTCAGATATGAAATCAAAATTATCAACCTCCGCTGCTCCTGCTGCTGCCACTACTACTACTACTACTACTACTACTAATATTACAACTGAAGATGACTATCATAAAAATGATGTAATACGGATTGATACACAAACACAAACTTTCACAAATGTGGATAAGTCTGAGGAAGACTATGGGTGTTATTATAAGGAGTTAATCAAATACATTTGTTCAATGTACAATGAGTTTATTATTATTGCATCACCAAACTCTCAGTCTTCTATCCTATTACCTGAATCGTATCAAATGAATGATCCAAACATTTTCAATGTGCTTAAAAAGCTTAATGCTAAATTAAATGAATATAAAGTTAATTCAGATAATTTTCAAACAATGTATAATTCTGTTGTGAATAGTTTACAACAGAAACATGCAGAAAGTCAGTTATATCATGAGAAATTACAACGCTGTCTTATTGAATTAAATGAAACTAATAAACGTCGTGAAGAAACAGAAATTTTAGTCAATAGTTTACGTGAACAATTGAATGCTAAACAAGTAAGCCATACTTTTGTTTTGTTATCTAGGAATAACTGTCTAGTAATGTCTGCTTTCAGATACTTATATATATCCTTGACTTCTTTGCTGTGGATACTTCTGCATTCGATTAACTTAGTTGACGTTTTCTAATCTCTATCGATTTTCTGTTACCTTCTCATAGTTAATCAACATCATAGCCTAACTATTCCGTGTAATTTTCAATCTGTGAAATTTTTTTTTTCGAATGTTTCCATTCTAAATTATTTCTCTTTCAAAATTTTGCGATATTTATAAAGTCAGTTATTTTGTATTACAAATCACTATCTTACTATGGTTGCTTGAACGTCTTTTCAGTCTACTATTACTACCATGCACTAATGTAGTATTGATATTGATCGACTGACTAACTAGCGTTTATTGTTTGTTTTAGATTCGTTCATCGTATAATATCCGTTTGACTAACTTAGTTTTCATACTGGAGGTGATGATTGAAGGTGAAATAAAAATTTGGACCGCGGTGGGATTCGAATCAGCGATCGTCAGGTTTCTGGTCTGGTACTCTATCAACTGTTCGTATAAATACAAGTCTGCCAAAACACGGCTATCTCATATAGTCAAAATGATAATCAATATGATGCTCCCCCTCTCTGATTCAGTTAGATTTGGATTGGGATGAGAAGTCCTGACTAGACAGCCAGTATGAGTACGATCACACGGTAATAACACGTCACGAATTCATATGGTAGTCGGGCAAAACCCTCGGTGGTTGAAATGAAATAAAAGTGTGATCAGCAGTCGAACCTAGTGGGTGAATTGGTAGAGCATCCAGCCGGAAACCCAGTGGTCACTGGTCCGAATCCAGCCACCGTCTAAATTTCCACTTCACCTTCAATCATCACCCAGTATCAATGCAAGTCTGCCAAACCACGGCTACCTGAGACAGTCAAAATGATGAACTTAGCTTTGTTTCAATTAAGTATGCAGAACTTTGAGAAAGTACGAGTGCGTAAAAATTATATTCACGAATTTACATTTTTTAAACAATTCAACGTTTTAGTTGTTGGATGTTGATATCCAGTATAGTTATTTCTATTCAGTCTTGTTACAAGAAGAAAGAAATCTTTATGTCCTATCCACTATAAGTTTTTCACCCTATAAACGCAGTTGGCGTTCAGGGTAGCTTTACTAGATATGGCTGGCGAGTAAATCAATGAGATTGTTAACGTTTAACGATTTAGCAACTTCACTAGCACGTCGCCATTCTATTCTACTTTCTGAAATCTTTTGAACCTGGCTCCATGACTGACCAGGAGCTTTCATTTCTTCCTCATACGATCTCTCCCACATATCACCCTCAGCTGGAACACCCAACTCGTCGTTCCCCATTTGCGTTCAACTCGAGTTCCTGGGCTGGCACGTGATATCTCCATACAGTCTTCTAACTATATGTCCAATCGAATCCATCCCCACTTTCTTCTGCATATATGTTGGATGATATGTTGTTGTTTGGTTGGTTGGTTGGCAGACCAGAGTTCCTTGTTGCTTATTCTTACTATTGTGGCCATCTGATCTTGAGTATGGAGTGAGCGTAGGTGGCAGCTGTTGATGTGATGCATGTGTGTAGTTTGTTGGGAATGCTATTCGTGAGGTGCCAAGTCTCTGAACCATCATATGGAAGTACTGGATTGACTGACTTATTGTTGAGAATGCGGATGTTGTTTACGCTTTATGCTGAGTGGAGTGGAGTGGAGTGGAGTGGAGTGAAGTGGAGTAGACCTTCACACTGATCTGCACAGACTGATGAAGGAATGCCTGTCTTTCTGTCCTTCTAATCCTGTCTAGCTTTGACCTTCTCATCTGTTCCTGTGGCGCTTGTAGTTGAGGCGATGCTGCTGTCTATGTGGTTAGGTGAAGAGACAACTTCGTTTAGATTTCTCCTGTTGTTGGTGACTGGTGCTTGTTGTTGTTCGTGGTGGTGTTGGTGGTGGTGATGGTGGTTGGGTATCTTCATCACCTCTGTCTTCTCTACATTCGTTCACGTGAAGGAAGTTGGGTTTTCGGTGCCCTTCCTATTCTACCAACCTGTTATTTTTTGCCTGTAGATCTTCGAGTTTGTGCTAGATTAGACAGACATAAATGATCATGGGTGAAATGCGAATCCTCTTCTGTGGTCTTTTTGCCGGTCAAACAGCGTATGGCTATCTTCTCACAGGTGCTCACAGTTGGTTGTTTCTTTTGACTGTATTCTCTTATCTTCATCTAGCGCCTCATTGGCTTTTTACTTGATGTATTGATATGAGATGTGTCAACTGGAACGGTTACGCAGTAATGCCTGGTCGTAGATTGATGTGTATGGAGGGATGGTTTGTTGCATGATCCAGTCGAGTCGAGTTGAGTCGAGTCGACCACAATCAAGAAGATGATTGTTGAAAGTAGGTGGCAAGCTCGTCTTACTCTTTTTTGTCTTTACTTGGAAGGCATCACTGAGCTTTCTATGTGTTGTGAATCATTTGTCATGTAGCATCATGTGGCATATAGCTGTTAAATGAGAATATTAAAATAGTTATATATGTAGACCATTTGTTTTGTTTGTAGATCAATATTTTGAGTTGATCAAACTTTCCATACATGACGTATAATACTTAGTAGTGCATGGATTATGTTATTGAGGTCGATCACATGTTCGCTGTAATGTTGTTTTCAATATTGTCACATTTTATGTTATTTTTGCTAATTAACTATGAGGTATCCGCAAAACAAGCATGTTTCCTAACACCCCTCACTGGTCTTTTTTTCTTGAAGAAGGCGTTTTGTGCTGTTAGTTGATACGCATTTTGTGGTGGTTTTTAATACAGTATGACCTGAGAAGTATATGAAATTACTGGAGAAGCTCTAGTAGAATGTGCGTCTTATGTAAGGAAATATGATACTTTTTTACGGATAAAATTTGACCTTTTTATACTCAATTTTTTTGAATGTCTTCATTGTGTAGTTTGTGTGTATATCGAGTTCACATTTAAGAATAACTAGCTTATTTAAAGAGCCAGTTTGAAGGGTACTCTGGCAAATGATCTAATAACCAGTCAGGTCTGGGTATTTTGGCTAGAAAGGTAGTTTTTCATAAAATAGAGAGACGTAATCGGTTGTCTCAGCAGCTGCTAGGGTTACCTTTGAAGTCATTCTATTTAAAAGAAATCATTTTTAAATTCGTTCCCTACACTAAATTACTGGTATGTACTTGATTGTAAATTTTCTGTTCATTTATCTCACATGGTTTTTTATTACAAAGATGGAAATTGATCCTATTGTGAAGCAGTCTGTTTCAATGAATGAGTCGTTGCCCACAACACAGAATTCTGTAGACCGTCTTCAGGAAATGCACTTTGATGGTCAAATGTCGAACGAAGAAAGATTAATTGCTGAAATTGAACGTTTACAAGCACATTTAGTTGAGGTGAGTTATATCTTCATTATTCCCTACAAAGGATGGTAATCTTTAGGTCTTATTGTTCTAACGTAGTTTTGACTTTTTATTGTTTTAATTTCCTGACGTCTTAGTAGTTGATAATGTGTTTTAATGTATATATATCATCAGCGAGATCACAAAAGAGGACAGTGGCATAATTCACCATCTAATTATCCCTGATTGCATACGTTGATCATATCTAAAAATACGCAACTGGTTGATGGTTTTTAGAAAATCTTTTGAGTAGAGTATTAAACTGCTCTTTTATATCTCCTGCCACCGAAAGAAAACTGATAGTATTGCAGTATCTGCATAACAGACATGTCAACTATGTTGTTAACTGTACTCACATGAAGGCAAACGAAGCTGCATGCCTCTTCTTGTTTTGAGTAAGTATAGCGTAATTTTACTTTGTAATGTCCAGTGCCCCGATTACTTATTAATGACATTAGATACTTGCTAAAACCTACATTCGGTTGCAAGGTGTGCAGGGTACTAGGTAAGATGGGGAAGTCGATTGATGTTGTGAACCTTCAACTACTGAGATGGCTTGGACATGCACTGCGTATGCCGAGTCGCCCCCTACCTTGACGTCCCCTGTTAAGGGAAGTTAAATTAGGTTGGAAAGGGGTTCAGGGTGACAAGACCGAGACGTAGCAGCACATGGCCTGAGCCATGTGGGGAGGTGTAGACTGCCTGGTTAGGGTTGCCGAGACGATAGGAATCAGTCGTTAAAGACTGTTGGTGACATAGCTGAAAAGTGGTCACAGTGTCTCAGATGTATTTACTCCTTGACATCTAATGCTTGAATATTTGCACTAAACGTTATCTTCAAATTGTTTATTGTCTCACACAACTTTGTCTACTTTGATATCACTCTTTTTCTGTCCACCTGTTCTTTGTATACTATTGTGAAGTGTAGTAAGTTGAACCGATGCACTTGTGTGCGAGGTTCTACATATATTTTATCTGTCTGGCTCTCTGCAAGGTGTATATATTGTGCTTTTACTAATTGGTAGTAAGAAGATTCTGTGTTGACATCTTAAGTTTCTCAGAATCTCATATGTACTAGTTTGATGGGCGGTTATGTAAGCCAGTGTTACGTATCGTGCCACAAACTCACCCATGTCTGTAATTTATTTGAACAATGCTTTCCTTGATGATATTGTTATACGTGACGTATGGTCACTACCTCGATGTGGTGGTTAAGCTATACTGGCTGAAACATTTTTTCCTTTGAGGTTGTACCATACAAGAAAGGTTTGTTGAATAGTGGTAACACCATGATAGTATAAGTAGCAACGCCATGATGAATTTTCAGGAGAAGAATCGTACTCCTCACTAAATGGAGTGTGACCGGTAAAGTACTTCCTACAGATGACCATCGGTTAGTGCTACTGCTATCCTTTTTATGAGAAAGGGTTGGTTCAGAAAATGTCAGTACCAAAAGTAGAACACTTCATACGACCTTTCTGTCTTCCGGTACCGGCTGTATAGGTTTTCTGTTCGGATTTAAGACAATCAAAATTAGCTCTCAAACTTCTAGAAAAGTCATATGACCGGTCTCAGGTCGAAACTCTTTGGGTTCTCTGGTTGCGTATCACTTTCATTGATCCGATTTCTTTTCAAGGTATTTTACGGTATGGGTAGTCGGAAAGTGTTAACTGCACTCACAACTCAGTCAGCTCTTAAATTATTTCAGATCACTATCAACTTTCTAATCTTTCTTTATTTCTCTCGATCAATATTCCTCTGTCATCTTTAATTTCTATCAGCTCTCTATAATGATCCGAGTTCATGGAACTGCATTCCTGGTCTCTTGAAACTGTGCTGTAAACTACATATTAGAGCTTCTAATGTCTGCACCATCCATCCAATTGGCCTACAAGCTTCGCTAGCTACAATTGTGCTCTGTTTGTGAAACACGCATACGAGACTCAAGCACCGTTATTCACTTAACCTCACCCAGCCAATATAGTGAACCCGCTGAGTCCACCCTTCGTGTTTCTGGAGATTTGATGGTCAGTTCTCGTGATCTTGCAGGTATACTTATAGCATTGAGCACTAAGGCAGGAAGTGCACTGCTCGACTGGATCCCAGTTAATAACAGTCGCCTATGCGCGCTGCGACTGAACGCCACAATGAGGACTAAAATTAGTAGTGGAAATCTTCATTATGTCTTTGTGGTCTCTGTCTATGCACCCACTGACTGTAGTTTGGATGAAGTGAAGAAGGAGGTCTACCAAATACTATATTGACTATTTTCTTTTTCATTCCTCTATCCCGCCTTTTGATATCTACTATCTTGATTTGCTGATATGAAGTTTGGTAACTTGTACCGTTCTGTAGGTATGCTAGGTTCACATTAATGCTTACTAACTGATTTGCTACTAGTATCAAAACTACAGAGAAACAGTCTGTTATGTTGAATCCACTAGGTGCTTACATAGATGAGAATACGTATCTTTCATACTACCTTGTTACCTTATTTCTACTTCTAAATGAATGAATGATAGTTAGGATAAGATACTAAGTTGTTTTCTTATTGTAAAATATTGATTATACTCGAAATGTATAGAACTTTATAAGTTCTTTAGGAGCTTATATTGCACTGCTGTGAGTTAGAAAGCATGATTTCCGTTTTTAGTATACAACTCAGTAACGGTGCAGCGACTAGTCACATTTTTTTCTACAGGTTAAGAGATAAACTAACGTAATAGTTTTCGGAATAGTTCAGCTCTTCATGCAAATAATATATACAGTAATATATAATAATAATAATCCCCTTATTCCAAACAATATGTATGACAATATGGGATTCTCAGCATGTAATTGTTCAACAAATGCACTCCCAGAGCAATACTTTCAAACGAAACGGTTATTGCATCGGAATGATGTTAATAATGACAGTATTCAGTTCAATAATGTGAAATATCCAGCAGGTTCTGGATGGGCATCCGGTCCATAATGAAGAAGCAACAGAAATGAAAGCGTAATCTTGATGATGGCGGTTCATTCGGACGGTACAAATATCTCCAACTCAGGTTAACCATCTGACGGATAGAAATTTGATGTACTTTTTCGCACCTAAAAGTCCATTTCCATATAACGTAGCATTTTTTTTCTCTCCTTTGACTTGAGAAACGGAGAGTTGGAAACAATTAAAAGAATGTGCAAGAGTACATGATACTTTCAAAGGATATATTTATATGATTCAAACCAATTGAAAAGAAAGAATTTGATGGAAAATGTTCGATGGATAAATTTGGTAGCCCAAGGTTCAAGCAGACCGCCAACGGATAATGTAGGCACACTTCTCAATATAACGGCAAGTACACTCGAAGTATATCGAATCGTATACAACAAGTATATGAAAATTGACAAATTGTTTAGAACTCCCAAGATAACTAATGAGTAAATGCGTTAAAAACGCTGATCAGTTTTGCAACATGTCGTCGAAAATGTTGTGATTGAATAGAATTACGGACGCAGATATAAAGATACTGAGACTCAATAGACACCTTAACCTAATACTGTTACGACTGAAATCCTCAGTTCCCTCTACTTCACTGAGCCACGAAGATATCAGAATACAAAAGACTGGCCTATGACTGTAAGAACAACAACTTTTTATTAGACAAATACGTGGTATATATATATATATATATATATATATATATATATATATATTACAAAACCCTAAGAAAATTTAATTATAAATAAACCAGTCCAATTGGTTGTATGGCGTCGAATTTTTCCAATCAGATTATCATGTCAGTACGTGCATAAATCATGATCTGGAAACAATTTCTCTATTAGCTGACTTTTGCCCCTACCTATCACAAAATCCTTAGCTGTTGGTTGCGAATATCTCTAGCACTTCTAAGATGAATAACGATTCTATGTAGTTTCTCAAAACAATATCTGTACATCGAGACTTGATAAATAATTTCGGTGATTAGTAATTGGTTATCTCGATCATAAAGCTACCGTTATGTTTATTTCATATTGGATTGGTTTACTTGACATAATTTACAGTTATACAGCATTATTTATTGTGACTTCAGGTAATTTAATGTGATATTTTATTGTATTCTAAGACAGTACTCAAGTTTTATGCGTTTAGTACTGTTCATTCTAGTTAACCTGTAGCCGAATTATCGAGTAATAGTCACAATATAAGGGATTGCAAACAAACTTTATCCTTTGCTTTTCAATTTACTTCATGCTTATTTATGCAGTCATTAGTCATTACACTTCTCATTTATTTGTATTCATATTAAAATCAGGTGGAAGAATCTTATACATCTGAAGCTGTCAATGCAGAGAATCGAGAAGTTGAACTTCGTGGGCGTTTAGCAGAGGCTGAAAAATCACTTGCTCAGTTAAATGACTCTTGTAAATCAGCAAATGAACAAATGTTAACTGCCTATTCTGAACGTGATGAAGCTTTGAAGCATTTAGAGACAAGTCGACGTGAAGTTATCGATTTAAAAGAGAGTTTGACAACTCTTCAAACTGTTTTGGATAATTTTCAACGTAGTAAGTTGTACTTTTTGTGTCGATCGAATATTCTACAAATGTTCAGGTCAAGTATTTGCCTTTAATTTTTGTTTTGAATACTTCCGTTCTATCATCATAGCCCTCCTAGTATGATTTACGATGAGGAGACTACTATATGCTTCAAAAATGCACTTATATGGCTTTATGTTTATACTCTCCACCATAAAACTCGTGTTTGTTCTCGTCAGATCATCAAGGCATCCTTTACAAATTAACTCGGAAAATCCTGCCTTCAAACCAGTAGTAAACATGTACTCGATGGTCCTGAAGGATCGAAAAAACTCTACTTACAAGCTACCGTTCAAATGCAACTTGTAGTGTCTTGTGGATTGGACCACAGGTCAAACAATTAAAGTGTTTATACTGGGTGATGATTGAAGGTGAAATGAAAACTCTGGACCTCAGCCAGATTCAAACCAGAGACCACCGGGTTACCGACCCAGTGCTCTTCTAGTGTAAATACTAGTCTGCGAAACCACCGCCATCTCTGGAAGTCAAATAATAATTAAAGAGTGGTTTAAAACAGTCACTTTCCTCCATTTTTGACAATCTGACGGTGGAAATTAGAAGACAGAATTTGAAGTGAACACGTATTTTCGGTAAATTCTCATCAGGCTCTACATTTACATTTACAAATTATTCAGCATAGTCTTCATTTGATATCAACGTGGTTAAATTAATTCGGATACATGAATCAGAAGATAACAATAAAGGTGATAATAACAAAACAAAATCTCGGGAAGCTTATGAACATTCCCAGTAGTTAATCCTTATAGGTGTGTGTGTATGTGTGTGCAGGGGTAGAGATTCGATAACAAAATGTTAAAATTCTTGATCAGTTATGAAACCAAGGGCGAAAAATAAAATGATAATGATAAGAGTACAAACAGAGATCATATTTACATTAATCGGGGTTATCAGGAAAGAACTTATTGTAATTGTTTTTGAGCTGAAGACCATAGGAGGGAAAGGGAATGAACAAACATCTTCTGAATACATAAATTAGGTTTGAAAATTTTAATAGTTATGGGTTCTACTATGCTTAGGAATCGGAGGTGCACAAACTTGGAGTATTGTGATGTGACTTTGTAAATAATAGTAAATGCTGAAGTTTTGTCAATCTTATACTCAGTATCTACTAGATTGGTGAGTAATGACCTTTTGATAGGTTTTACTTTTTCTTTGCTGGACAGTGTTCAGTGAAGCGATGATGGTCTTGCCGAGTCGTTCTACCTATGTAACTATCTCTACAAGAGCAGTTAAATTTATAAATGCATATAGATGTGACCAGATTCGGTAGCTTATCCTGCAACAACTGCATTGGTATCATACAGCGAGTAGTAAATTTCAAATATAGTGTGGTGGCAAATAAAGTTTCTTGTTTCAGATTTCTGATTTTCAGTATCAGTTTTTCTGTATCTGCATCTCCTTTGAACGCTAAGGTTAGATACAATCGTTTCTTCGGCACCATTTGAAGGCACTTTTCTCCAGCTGCTTTCATTGTTACAGTCTTTACGGATTTTTCAGGATATCCGTTCTCATATGAGCAGTTCTCTATTATTCTTAATTCATCGTTCAAAGTATCAGTTGTGCAAATCTTACTGGCTCAAAACATCAGTGTACAGTTAAAATTCCTTTTGTATGCAAGAGGGACAAATGATCGGAAATGTGTATACTGGCCAACCTATGATTTCTTACGTAAATACTGTGTCTGACACTGCCATCCGTTCGTCTTGATAACAATACATCTAGAAACGGCAGACATCTGTCTTTCTTTGCTTCACATGTGAGCTTGATTTCTGGATGGGCACCGTTGAATGTATCGAGAAGAATGTCAGGATTAGTATCATTTTTATACAGAATGGAAGTGTCATCCATGTATCTACAATAGGAGAACGGTTTGTCTATCGTGCTACACAGTGGTCCACTTTCCAATTTCGTCATAAACATGCCGGCTAGAAGAGGACCTAATGGTTAACCCATTGCCACACCTATGTGACGGTAAATTTTTCTTATTATTATTTGTCCTTTGGGTTCCTAGTGGAACATAGGGCTCCACTAGCACGTCGCCATTTCATTCTACTCTCTGCAATCTTTTGAACCTGGCTCGATGACTGACCAGAAGCTTTCATTTCTTCCTCACACGATCTCTCCCACGTATCACCCTCAGCTGGAACACCCAACTCGTCGTTCCCCATTTGCGTTCAACTCGAGTTCCTGGGCTGGCGCATGATATCCCCAAACAGTCTTCTTAGTGTATGCCCAATCGAATCCATCTCCACTTTCTTCTGCATATATGTTGGGTGATATGTTGTTGGTTGGTTGGTTGGTTGGCAGACCAGAGTTCCTTGTTGCTTATTCTTACTAGTGTGGCCATCTGATCTTGAGTATGGAGTGAGTGTAGGTGGCAGCTGTTGATGTGATGCATGTGTGTAGTTTGTTGGGAATGCTATTCGTGAGGTGCCAAGTCTCTGAACCATCATATGGAAGTACTGGATTGACTGACTTATTGTTGAGAATGCGGATGTTGTTCACGCTTTATGGTGAGTGGAGTGGAGTAGACCTTCACACTGATCTGCACAGACTGATGAAGGAATGCCTGTCTTTCTGTCCTTCCAATCCTGTCTGGCTTTGACCTGCTCATTTGTTCCTGTGGCGCTTGTAGTTGAGGCGATGCTGCTGCCTAGGTGGTTAGGTGAAGAGACAACTTCGTTTAGATTTCTCCTGTTGTTGGTGACTGGTGCTTGTTGTTGTTCGTGGTGGTGTTGTTGGTGGTGGTGATGGTGGTTGGGTATCTTCATCACCTCTGTCTTCTCTACATTCGTTCACGTGAAGGAAGTTGGGTTTTCGGTGCCCTTCCTGTTCTACGAACCTGTTATTTTTTGCCTGTAGATCTTCGAGTTTGTGCTAGATTAGACAGACATAAATGATCATGGGTGAAATGTGAATCCTCTTCTGTGGTCTTTTTGCCGGTCAAACAGCGTATGGCTATCTTCTCACAGGTGCTCACAGTTTGTTGTTTCTTTTGACTGTATTCTCTTATCTTCATCTAGCGCCTCATTGGCTTTTTACTTGATGTATTGATATGAGATGTGTCAACTGGAACGGTTACGCAGTAATGCCTGGTCGTAGATTGGTGTGTATGGAGGGATGGTTTGTTGCATGATCCAGTCGAGTCGAGTTGAGTCGAGTCGACCACAATCAAGAAGATGATTGTTGAAAGTAGGTGGCAAGCTCGTCTTACTCTTTTTTGTCTTTACTTGGAAGGCATCACTGAGCTTTCTATGTGTTGTGAATCACTTGTCATGTAGCATCTTATGGGATATAACTGTTGAATGAGGTTGATAAAGGTTTGTGGCACTAAAGGTGTAGAGTTGGAGCAGCTGCGTGCCAAATTACTTGTCGGTCGACTCTGTCGAAGGCCTTTTCCAAGCCGATGAAGTTGAGGTTGATTTGACTTGACTGCCATTCTGTGTTCTGTTCTATGATGATGCGTTGTATATACATTGTACAACGGAAGAACAGTTCTCTTAAGGTTCTAAGTGGTATACCTATCTCCATCTTATTATCGAGCAGTGAACTACTAATGAAATCAGTTGTTTTCAGAAGAGCAGCATTGGTAAACGAAGAAATGGCACTCATTGAAATCATTGTTTCTTCACTTTTGTTCTTGTTTTCCACTTTTGAAATAAATTCTAAAGTGTCCTTTAAGCTATATTCAGCTACCTTATGTTGTAGAGTTTTCAGTATATTTGCTAGCCATTATGCTTTTTCATGATACGGTGAATTGAGCATATCTAATATAGGGCTTACGTTGGGTTTATGAATTTCAGGTAATCCATACATCCTTGGTATGTTAGTGCCTACTGGCTTAATTCTTTCGAAAGTGTCTGATGAGACTGTGCCACCGGTTAACATTGTCTTTAATGTTTCTAAAAACTCTCTTTTCATTTCCTCAGTTTGATTTTTCCTGTTCACCAATTTCTGAAACTTTGTAGTATCTTCGAGGATGCTGCTCATTTCATGATTATAGTCTTTTTTAAGGGAGTTGTGGAGATTTGGAAATATTTTAAGTTGTTATTCATCGTAGACTGACATCAGTTGGAAGAACATAGGAAACCTGGGAGCACTGCACAGCTATTTCGTCCTGGTATGGGACTCCTCAGCAGTGCGCACCCACGACCCCGCCAGAGGTACTCTCAAAGTTCCAATGAGAAGTCGTGACGGGTGGAGTCAAAGTCTGATGGTCGTGATGACAGTTACTCAACGATGACATTGGGTGGTGGTTGCGCTATAGTGGTTTTTATCCAAGAATGCGGTAGGTCACGTTTTGTCATCAGAACTTCGGGATATTCATCTGGAAGTGTGTCACTAATGAGAACTATACAATAATGTATTTTAGAGTCAATGGGGTTTTTATCTTTAAGGTAATATTCATCACGGACTGAGATCAGTTGACAAACCATTGACAGTGCCTCATGTTTCACAAATAGTAAACAACTTATCCCAGTTTATAATGATCTTTCTTATGCAATAGTTGGTTTCATTTGTTTAAAAATGGCCTCATTAAGGTGTCTGAAGCAAATGCTGTTGAAAAGCGTTCATATCTATAATGAGATGGTTTATGTTTGTTACTTTATTCCAGTCTGTAGATGCTAGTTGTTGAATAAAACAAATCTCATCATTAATGATTGTTTTATAGATGACGAGTAGAATTTAGGTGTAAAATGATGGGCTTTATTATTGCTTATATTACTACCCTGTGATGTCATTCTCTTTACATATTTCTATATGCATTAAGCATTTCCTCAAGAAATTATCTAACATTATCGCTCATTTTGATTGACTTCATTTCCAATAAATGTCCTTAGTTAGCTTTTCTAACCTGTATATTTTTCTGTTTACTATTTTTTGAGGATAGGTTATATTCGACTGGGTCTTGTGTTCTACTGGAAACGTGTGGGTTGTTTTCACTTCCCGGCTGCCTACATTGTGAAAGACTATTTCTTGGTAGGGTGCCTGAAAGAGAAAAAGATTTATGTGACCGCAGAGCCGATGGGACATTTGCTTGAGGCTTGTCACATGCAGCTTTTTGCTGGATTCTGTTTTGAGGTCTGGTTGTTCTAACGCCAAATATAGAAAACTCATATCGCCGGCATCGGAAGATTGTATGACAGGGAGTGTACCATTTTTGATGCCGACCTTTTCTAATCCCCTCCTTTCCGTTGGGAAGGCAGTGCCTGTGGGGCACTCCTAGTCATCCAAGGGTAACTCCTTACTGCTGTCACAATCCCATCCGGCTAGCATCATTACGACTTCATCCTCAGACTCCCATCATAGTGTAGTAATTAACACTACAACGGTAACTGCCTTTTATCTTACTACTATCCAACAGACCTTTGTGGCATGGTAGGACCTGGAAGAAACAAGCGTCCCACTAGCATTGTTCGTTGGGTCATTGTGATATGTAACCCCGACTTCTGCATTAGGGTGGCAGCTATCGACCGAGTCTCCTTATTTATTCTATTGCCGATAAAAGGATGGGATTATTCATTGATCTCGTTTCGTATGCTTCCAGATAAGATTTATTCCTAATCAATTATTTAGTGAGTATTGTATTGTAAATTTACATTTACAAACTCTAACGTTCATTTAGATTAGTTCTTTATTGAATGTTTAAAAATCAAAATGTACTACTTTTTGTTTTATGAAATTTCCATTACATTCTTCCTATATTATTTCTTTTTATAGATCAAGAGGCAACTGTTGCAGCTGAAACTGAACATCTTCGATCTGAGCTTAATAGGATTATTCAGAAAGAGACTGCAACTAAACAAGAAGTGGAAGAACTTCATAAATCACTTCTTAGTTATCAAGAATTAACAAAAGATTTACACCAGATGAAAAGTGTGAATCAACAGTTATGTGAACAGATTATGCGTCTTGAAACGAAAGGTAATTGACTTTTCGTAATCTCAATCTTACATCATTTACTGAAAAGTTCCTTTATTATTGTGCTTATGTCTAGGTGATTCAAACTGTCTTTTAACCCATCTCAAAGATAATTTTTGAAAATTAATTCTATAAATCTTTAATTAGGTGACTTTCATACAGTCTCAGTACGTCTTACAATTCCATACGGTACTTGCTTACTTACGTCTAATGAAAAGCTGACTATTAGGTAATACAGTATAGATTGAATGAATTTGATACTGATAACAGTTATACAGTACTACTTTCAGATTTGGTTAAGTAGGGTCCATGGAGGCTTCTTGAGTTGTATGGCCTATACCTTTATGGTAAATTATGTACCAAAGATAGTTGGAGAACCCATCGATCGAAAATGATAATTTGGAATAGTTTTTGAAAGAATAACTAATTCCTTACCTTTCAGTTTCTCTATATAAAATAGCGGGTCTTTTCAACATTTCCATTTTATTGGGATGGTTGGATTTTCAAGGTGGCATTCATCATAAAGAACCATTGAAAACCTAGAAGCACTGTACAGCTATCTCGTCCGACTTTGGATATCTTCAGCAGTACACACCCACGACCCGGCTTGGGGTCGAGCTCAGGACCTTCCGGTTTCACGGCCAACGCGTTAACCATTTAGTCACTGGGTCGGAGTTCAGTGGTGTTCACACTTCCCTACTTCTGTCATTTCGTGATATAGTGTGACTATCATCCGAAGACTTCAAATTGGCATCCACTTCCCTTCTAACTGCTCGACGTCACAGATCACAGCTTCTCACTAGAACTTCGTGACATCCATCTCGAAGAATGTCACTAAAGTATTTTGAGTTGAATGGGGATTTTAATTTTGAAGTAGCATTTACCATGAACTGACATCAATTGGAGAACCATTGAAAACCTTGGGGCACTGGACAGCTGTTTCGTTCTAGTATTGGACTCTTCAACAGTATGTACCCACGATTTCGCTAAGGGCTTTTAACTTTCCATTTATCATTAATCCAGTTTGAGAGATCAACAGACTTAAAAGGGATGTGAAGATTTAGAGCTTACCAAATGGCGTACATCAATCATATCTTCAATTTTCACTAGGTATGCTTAAAAGTTTCTCGAACATTACTTGGATTCTTTGATGTCAGGTTGTTTAGTATGAACTACCAGGATTCTTGTCACTTAATAGAGTGTAAACAAGCTTCAGCTATTTCTTCGAACGCTATCATGATGACTCAGTGCAAACTGTTATTTGATGACATCAAAATGAGTGGTATGCTTCATTCCTGTTTGGTTTTCTTGTAGGTGTCCTTCTGATGTATCTGTTCATTCATTTTGCCTTTTAAAAATGGGAAGTAACATGACTGGAAATATGTTACAAGTGCAATTGTCTTTTAGTTTTCTTTAGTATTTTCATAGTTTCCATCGTGTTTTGTCTGTTACTCTTATCATAATATTTCCATTGCAGTTTTTTCTACTTCTTTTAACCTCATTCTGTTGTTCTACTCGGTTGGACAGCTTGTACTAAGCCAAGTTTTCTCTTGTTTCAGGTGTTTCATTACCATCTTGCAATGCATGTTTGTCATTTCAAAATAAGCACCCAGTTTCTCTAATCATAATCATCATTCAGTTAAAAGTTTTGTCTTTGTCTGAAACTGTTACAAGTTTTCGCTTTTCTTTTTGCAGTAAAGAAGCGTGATACAGAGATCGATGAACTTCGTGAACGCCTCACTAAAATGGCTGTGGATACAGATGCACGAATCGATAAGTACGATAAAATTGCATTGGATTACATTCACTACATCAGATCAGCTTGCTTTTTCTATAGCATGTTTATTAGTAGGGTTATAGAAGTAGTATTCATCACAGACTGACATCAGTCGAAAAACCATTGAAAACTTCAAAGCATTGGACAACTATTTCGTCTTAGTATGGGGCTCTTCAGCAGTACGCACCCACGACCCGACTAGGGACCGAACTCAGGACCTCCAGATTTCACGGTTCATGCGCAAACCATTCAGCCACTGGGTCGGTTTTCAGTGGTTCGTTTCCAACTTTTGTCAATTCAAGATATAGCACGACTGTCACCGAAGGTCTTCAGTTTGCATCCACTTCACTTCCAACTGTTTAACCCAGCTGATCACGACTTCTCATTAGAACTTCATGATATCCATCTGGAAGCTTGCCACTAATGAGCACTAAACAGTAGTGTTTTTTTAGATGGATGGGGATTCTGATTTTGAGGAAGTGTTTATCACGGACTGACATCAGTTCGTGAACCACTGAAAAACTTGGAGCAGTGGATATCTGTTTCGTCTTAGTACGGGACTCCTCAGCAGTACGCACCCATACTTTATTATGTATTTTTTGTCGAAACACTCATCGTACGTATTGTAAACTCTGTCTTCTTTGTATATACAAAGTCATGAACTCTTCTGCTAGATGTCTTTATGCCTCACTACAAGTTTTCCTCACAAATCCCTAACTACAAGCTACCATGTGATTGCTAGTACTAATGGTAACCACTCTGATCATATCCGAATGGGATTCATATTGACGACAAGTATCAAATTTGTTGATGAAAATGACTTTGATTGTGTTTACTGAAGATGTTAACGGGAAACTGTTTAACCATCGAGTAATATGACTCTCACCAAAACGTTTTTTAGTGATGTCAGACTGTTCTATTTTTTGTTCATAATTTGTTTAAATCGAGAGTCAAGTTATATAGTATAATCTTGGGATTAAAGTTTGATGACAATCCTGCAATGATTTTGATAAACAAGGGAATTTCTCTCCTCATGCTTATAGAGCTCAAATAATCTAGTTCTAAATAATACGGTCCATGCGTATCTTACAAACAAAATTCAGTGAGTCATATTCATTATTTGGAGCGATGGTTCACCATTTTCCATCACTAGACCTTCCAACAACGTCATAATTTCGTATCACTCAAGTGGAGCTGTGGAGCATTAATCCAGGTAGTTGACTTTCAGTCAATGGATCATAAGTTTGAACCTCACTCCGCCTCATGTGATTTGAGCACCGAGGTTCATTAGCCCTCACACAATAGGCATGGTTCATTGTCTACTGTAGGAGCGTGGATATGTTTTCTGGATTTATTTCGATTTTTTAGCTTCCGATAACTCAACATATACTGATTTCTGTGTAACAATTTGACATCATTATTCTTTAGAGCAATAGGTATGCCCTGTGACTTAGTATATGATGATTTATAACTCATTGCTACTTGTTTCAAAATATCGTTTCTTACTATAAGGATCAGATAGTCTATGTCCACAAGTCAATTAAGGATTTTTATCTAGATATTCGCTTAGTCTTATTCTACGGACCGAATTTTACAAGAACGTTTATGGCTCCCATAACAATACTTTTTGATCGTTTTTTTTTGTATCCTTTCGATTCAGAACTTCTGTTGACTTTGCCATGATAACTATTGTTATAACACCTCACCAAACGTATATTTGGTTGAATTTCATTGCTTTGTACTAGAAGTCTACTACTGATTGTTATGAATAGTCGATTATTACGCACGTTTTCTATTCATCTCAATAACTTCGAAAGGTTATTTTGATATCTATGAAATTTAATGTCTTATACGTCTTACTATGTGCAACTGCTGACAGGTATCTCCTTGCATCTATCTATATGTTCAGGTATGATCTTCTTTATAGTTTCATCTCATAAAATGAGAGCTTGTTATGAGTTTCAAAAAATACTTCCAGTGGAGTCACTATATGAGACCTACAATTGTACGATAGTGTAATGATGGTACAAAGCAATGCTTTGATGTCGATAACCATTTCAATTTCTTGGGACATCACTGAATATATTTCAGTTTTTAAATCTAAGTACAGTCTGACTGCTTGAGTCCTTTTTAACACAGCTCCCTCCTGTCGGTTTTCTGTTTGTAGGATTCTAATTAAGAACTTGTTAGTAAGCTACTTACAGCTTCCTGCAAATCAACGTTACAATGGTATACGTGTTATTGGAAATCTGTTAGGATTTTCAGATGAAGATTATTTAAAGGTAAGCGAACTGTTGATTATTTTTTCTAACCAGTCAATTGTTGTACAATTCCTGAACAGCAATAATAGTTTTTCATGAATAACTGTAAAGGCCACCCTAGCAACTGCTGAAATAAGCAATCAGGCTTCGGCATTTCACCTGAAAAAGTACTTTCCTATAAAATAAAGGATTATAATTGTCTGCCTCATCAGTTGCTAGGGTGACCTTTTAAGTCATGTTTTTCATACCTGTTTATTTTATTAAATAGAGTAACAGATGAGCAAGGTACAAATTAATTTTTGCAATGCAACCAAAAAGTAGATAAGACATTTTCATATTTTTTTACTGAATGTTCACCTAGACTGAAACTGTTACTTCTAGTGCAGATAAAATCTAATCGTCTGCACGTGCATACACAAAGTAGTCTTTCAGGCAGATACAGTGATGATTTGAAAAGGTTTAGAATACGTTTCTCACCTAAATGCAAATGTTTCCTATCAAATCGCTTCGATACCTCGTCTAATAACAGGAATCGAAGTCATTGAATGCTATGACCACTTCATTTAATTGGGAAGTCGAATCATCCGTTGTGAATCGGTGAACCGATGAGGTCTTGGTTAGGATACCAAAGGATCGATCAACTTTTCCTGCTGGTAAGACATTGCCTATTAAAGGTCGAGTGTAGGGCCCAGAAGTTCCATCTGTCCTATTTTGTGGCTATGAAACATGACTATTAAACTTAGAGTTCATGAGAAGGCTCTGGGTGTTCAACCACTTTTGCATCGAATTACCACATTACTAATGCAAAGTGAGCAGTAAAGTTTCAAGTAGAATAGGTAAGTCGGTTGATGAGGCTCTAGGCTTTCTTCGATTGAGTTGGCTGGGACGTGTTTGATGCATACTCAGTCACTATACACCATGACACAATATTAGCTCAATTATAGCCAGCTTGTAAAAAAGTATAGGATGGCCAAACTAAAATGTTCAATCAGTCCACGAAATCTCTGTTAGTTTTAATGATGTATACATCTAGATTGAGGTTCACGAGACAGTTTAAACCGATGGTTAAAGATCGTCGATGATTTGGCACAAAATTGATCGCAATGATGTATACACCTACATCTTCAGTCTATATCGCTGTTTTCTTTACCAGATGAGGCGTGACATCTTCAATTGTGATAGCAAGTTGTGTCGATGTTGACTGACAGAGTTACTTACGAAACTGCAACAGGTTTGCTCCTTCTTTAGATATATCAAGCTCTTTAGATTTAGTCGTTCGTTGACATTTTACAATACATCGAAAATTCATGACCTGTTTGACTTTCCGAAGCTTATGAGGATGATTTATGCTTATATTAAAACTTATTTTACTTCTACATGTTTATAATCAGTATTTTTTGTACTTCTAAACATTCCTTCGCCATGTTTTCTGCAAGAGACTGTTTTCCGTTACACTATTCTTTCAGTCATTTTTTTCTCTTAGGTTTACCATCATGCTGTTTATCATTTTGTTTAGAATCGATTATGTAAATGTTAAAGATAACAGTCATTGTTTCTATATTCAACAAGTTTTACGGAACTGTAAGTAGCAGGTTATCTACTCAAATATTTATTAAGGATGACGTAATATTAGGATGAATTTGGTTTCCTTGTCGCATTTTTTATTGTACATTATTTATGTTGACGACTA
This sequence comes from Heterobilharzia americana, assembly GCA_944470555.2. Classification (NCBI taxonomy): domain Eukaryota; kingdom Metazoa; phylum Platyhelminthes; class Trematoda; order Strigeidida; family Schistosomatidae; genus Heterobilharzia; species Heterobilharzia americana. The sequence goes on from OX104128.1 coordinate 50,581,831, forward strand.
ATATGTTAGAGATGCAGTTAGTTGTGCATTATATCAAATAGTGTAGTTCTCTAGTTCAGCTATCCAAAATTTGAGGTCGACAACAATTTCCTCTTTATATTTATTAGCTTTTTAGGCTTGCCATATAGCTTCTTTTGAATTTTGAGGGAGTTACGGAGATTTGGAAATATTTCAAGTTGTTATTCATCGTAGATTTTGTTCGTCCAACTGATGTCAGTCTACGATGAATAACAACTTGAAATATAGCTTCATTCTCAGGTCTGAAATTGTATTGGTAACTGTCAATGAAAGTAAATACAGACTAGCTATCCAGATTGAGTTGTTCTCTGAGCTGGGGTTTCGGCTAGCAAACTTTTCATTCTTGTGTTAGATGTCATTATCAGCATCTTAAACATATCCGGGAATTACTATTTATTGATATAATACTTATAATTCTTCACTGTTTTATTGGATCGAATTGTTCGACCTCGATTAGCATATGGACTCCCATGCGGATGACTCGATATTGCCTGAATGTTAATTATGGTAATTTGGTTCGTTGTGGCTAGCAGAGGAATCCAGGTTTCGTCCCATTTGGGACTCGTCAGCTGAATGTACCTGCATCGCAGTGAGTGATGTTGTCCCCACCGAGACTCAAACCTCGTACCCATCGGTTCAAACACCAAAGCGTTAACCACTATGTTGCGGAGGCACAGTAGCCACTTCTGGTACAACGGGTATTAATTATTACTATTTATTGATTTCTTTATGACTCTCTATTGTTTTAAAAGTCGAATGATTCGATCCAATAAGACAACGGAAAATCACATGTATATCAATAAATAGTAATACGTAATACTCGTCGTACAAGAAGTGGCTATCGTTCTTCCATAGCATAGTGGATAATGCCTTGACGTTTGAAGCGATGCGTACGAGTGTCAGTGGGAACAATACCCACTGCGATGCAGATACATCTAGCTGAGGAGTCCCAAATAGGACAAAACGCGTGTCCTGGATTCTTCTACTAACCCCAACTAACTAAATCACCATACCCGAGAATTATTAGCAATAATGTACCAGACATTTTCTGTGAAATTGCAAAAATTCGTTCATTGTATCTTACCCCTTAGAAAAATCTCATCGGTTTATAGAGATAACGTTCAACTAATGTGTCGTGGATTCCAGCTCCGCCTCACCTACCGAGTTTTGGGCAACCAGATAGTATCATCAACCCTCACTGCCTTAAAACGAGACTGGATAGACTTTGTTATTGGTTTGAAAATGATTTGAAGAGATGAATAAGTGGGGCGTTTATTGTCATGTTATTAGCACATGTAACAGATGATGATGGTTTGGTGTTCTCTGAGCTTAGATATTTTTTCGTGAACGTGACATCTTCAGCGCTAACTTCATAAAGCGGTTAAGCGTAATCAAATATTACACGAATGTTTAGATAGTGCTTTTGTTGACCTTGGTTGTCCAATTGTAAGTTGAGGAAGAAACTTTTCATCACACCGTGACCTCTTTGACCTCAGATTTCCTTCTGTCATGTCATTAGATATTCGTTGTTGGAATAAAATGATGGTGTTCATTGTTGTCACATTCTGCATCATTATTAATTTGTTCGGTTAACTTCACCTTGGTTAACGGATGGCTGTTTTCTTCCTTGAGTAGATTGATTATAGATTAGGTCTATATCCACATGTTTGTTGGTTAACTTTTCGTTTGAATGTCAGGTTTCTAGAAATTTTCTTACAGCTTTCTTTAGAAGATTTTCACATGCATGCATGCAGATAATCATGATCACAAATTCATCTGGGAGAATGTGGGAATCCTCTAAATGGCAGGTTCAAAAGCTGCAAAAGAATTTCTAGAAAAACGCTTCACTTCTCTATTAAGTTAGTGTTGAAGATGTCACTAAGCCTATTGATAAAACATTCACGAAAAAATATCAAAGGTTAGAGAACACTAAACCACTATCACCCTGAGCTAAAAATCTTGCCACCATTTGACATGTAACTAGTAGTAGTTTTAATAGGGAAAACTGCTGAAAAATGCAATCAAAGAGATAAAGGAAACATTCAAACACACCATCTGTTTGCATACAGTTCGGTAAAAACCTTCACAAATACAACCACTACACTGCATAACGAACCCATTCACTAAAAGACGTCTGTAAACGAAGTCGAAGTGAAAGTTTCATCTAGAAAGATGTATCATGTTTGTTTGTTTTTTTTTGTTGAAACTTGAAAGCAGTATTATGATGTAAAACTACGACAGTATGCAAAATATTTCTTTTTTGCTTGTCGATAAACTGAATGGCATCACTTAGCGTGCTTTCATAGGAGACCTAACTACAAGTACCAACAGCTTTCTTATTATCTCTATAAATGATGACGTAATTCTAGTTAAGCTAGAACAAAAAACTGAATACGATGAATTTATTGAATTTTGTCGCCTTTCTTTCAACTGCGTACCGGTTGTAAATTCATACAGTGTCCATGGAGAGAGATACATAATCCATATAATTCACCTATCAAGAAGATGATAGTTCATTAGTGCGATAATGAAAGAAATTCAAACGAAATAATTTGGGATTACTAAACTCGCAGTTATCTTGTTTATGTTTATATGTCTATATGTTTATATAGTCATCATGTCATCTTGCTGTATATGACCAATCAAAAAATGGAATACAAAGTACTACGCCAATGTGTATGATGAGTTAATAATGTAAACATAGTGTCGGAATTTTTTTTTATTTATTGGTTAAGGTCAAGTAGTAAACCTGTGTAAATGAAATAGGAATTAATTGGGAAAGTGAGATGAAAATATAGAATTTCGGAAGAGTTTAATACTTAATGACAAAATAAATCAATGGTTACCATGAAAGTTGTAGGTTAACAACTGCTTCTGTTTGTATGCACAAGTTTGCTTTAATTCTTCTGATGGCAATTGTCTCTACGAATCTTAGTAAATCAGAAATGCTTTATTCTTTAGCGATTTGAAATACCTTCGAGATGTAGACCTCGTGTCCTATGTCCATCAAATGTTTAGTAATGAGACATTTAATACACTTTGGCTCCTTTAAGATTAACTTGTTTGGAATGTGCTCACGAAATCTATTCTCAACCGTCCACTCTGTCCTTTCAGTCTACATGCTCTGACATATAGATGTGAATTAGTTAAATCAGTCAATTCAGATTATATTCCTATCACCATTTTTCAATTTCATACAAATTTTATTGTAGGTCAACAATAATTCGGGTACATTACCCAAATTGATGGGATGGGTTCGAACTGCTGTTAGTAATTTACCTAGTGGACCACCAGAAAATGTTCTACTTTCATCTGGAAATGCTGATAAGGTTAGTTACACACTTGTATTTTATGTTACTTTGCAGTGTAAACTAAAGCCTCATTATTCACTGAAGTTAGATTATATTTTCTTCTGAGATATCGTTGTCTCAATATTGGTATTTTAATATTTAAGGTTTTAGTGTAACTGGTGTCTCAGAGAGTAACAGGTCTTTCTTACAGCATTTATTCTAACACCTTTTACATATTTATTCACACAAGTCATTGTTGTTGCAAACTGATGATAGATAGCTGTCTATCTCTGTGCATTTCTGCCTGTGTGTTTCATACCACATGAATAATGCTTTTGTGAATGATGATCTCAAGTGCATCTATAGAATATTTGTTCAAATTTGTAAACTCGTACGACCTTGACAGTCACCTTTACATCCCAACTTTCCAAAAACGGTAATTCCTCCTGTTTTTGATACTATGCTTCTCATGTCGCTAAAATGAATAAATAAGGAAACAAGTTAACTTGTCACTAACTTTATACTTTCGGTCTCATCATTTCGGTATTTGTAGTTCCCAGTTATAGTAAACTGGAATTCACAATACCCAGGCTTGCATAGTGCTATGACCGGTAGTGCGATCTAACAACCTACGAGCGATACTATCCTAGCAGACTACGAACGGTAACATGCAACGAATCGATTCTAACGCAAATCAGAACGTCAACCGCCACAAAAACAATACTACCGACGCATGAAGACAAGAAGAGAAGACAGACTGTTGACAGAGAGCTTTTACTGTCTCAACAACAGTCAATACAGTTGACAGCGATACTGAATATATACATCTCTAAATGACTTTGATAATACTCAATCCATATATAGGTTAAGATAGCTAGTGACCAATGAGAGTTCAGCCTTGAGAGCAGAAGGAAAAAGAACTAGTAACGGTGTAAAAATATCCATGTAGGTTATTTTGAGGTCATGGGCAAAACAAGTAAATTAGGGGTACATAGCAAATATGTTAACTTGATTTGAGTTCTTTTCTCCATACAGAAAGGTTAAAATCAAGTTATCATATATTAGTTTTCGTCAAACTATTATATCCCAACTTGGTTCGTCTATGCATAAATTAGTTTCACATTTAAATCAACTAGCTTCTTAGGCATAAAAATATAATTCTGATTAATATTACTAGCAAATATAATTTTCACAGTAGGAAACTAAGTGTTACAAAGTAGACAAGTTTCAATCACCGATCAATTAAATCATATCTCACTACATTCTATGAAATATTAACCTGCAAAATTGAATATTTAATTGAGTTACCATGTATTCATGTCATGCATCATCTTTTGATGACTAAATATGATGGATGGCAAATCTAAAATCGAGTAGTAGTAGTAGTAGTAGTGGACTGTTACCTTGATGTGACAGTTGAGGGTTTTTGGCTGCACGGTATTGTGTGCTCAACACTGCCTAATAATTATAGTCGTTAGTTTATTTCCACGTCTATTTATTGTGCTACCGAAAACTAACTACTGTTAAGGTACTTTAGTCTAGGGAGTTTTAAATAAAAGTTCATAGGACTTTCTTTCTACGTCATGTGCTAGTCAGTATTTAACATGTGCAAATACGAGTAGTTTATATATCAAAGTCTAAACTCGTGACCATGTTTTCATTATATTTAAACTGACGGTATTCTGTAGGCTCGTAATTACACTATACTACTTAAAAGTAGTTTTGCTGCTGGGAGTATTCATGATTATAATTGTAGCAAGCGGACACTTACTAGCTATGTACATTTAAAAAGTTTTCATAAATTTAATGAGCATCTATAATACATGTAATTATTGGATTCTATCACATTCCGCCAAGTCGAAAGATCGTATTTTGTATCGGACGACCATAGTGAGGAGGGAAGGCAGCTTAAACGTAAATTAACGAAGGATTCCCGCAGTGATCATGATCAGCAGTGATGGGTGGTGAAAGCAACAGAGATGGAGAAGACATCACCATGGGCTAATACTTTGTGATTTTTTCTCTCTTACCAAGGATGCTTGAATTGAACATAGATATCTCCTAGAAACTGAAAAGGTTGTTTCGAACCTGAGGTGATTCAAAGCAGCAGAACCTGACAGTTTATCACCAGACATTTTTAAAGATGGGGGGCATAAAATTACTGAGTAGAGTAACGGAGGTAATAGGGAGCATACAGGAACCAGTGGTCCCATCAGACTAGTTTACTTCACTAATCACTGTTAGACATGTCTGTTGAAAGTGGTGTGAAGGTATTACAGGTTTTAAGAACACAGTCTTCTTCGTAGCATTACTCGTTTATGTTAGAACCAGTGTATGAGGAATATCGAAGTCGAGCGAAGGGTACTAGGCAAAACAAGCAAATCGATTGATGAGGTTCTGGGCCTTCACCGAATAAGTTGATCTGGAACATCTGTTGTCCATGCTAAGCCACCACCTGCTTCAACATACACAGCTAGCAGAATTCAGATTGGGTTGAAACAGGGCTCAGATTGGTCAGACTAAGTCGTTTAGGGAAGTGTGGACTCCCTGTTTGGAGTCAAAACGATAGGGACTGATGGTTGGGAATCGTTGGTTACACTGAAGAAACAGAAGAAAACTCGACGAGAGAATGTGTAATACGAACAGTTGGAATGGTAGTGGTTACATATGCTACTCCTTGCATTAACGCAGCCATTTGCAAATGTCTTCGTTTCCTCTCCGTCCCTGTCTTAATTTGCTCTTGACCGGCCCTTCATACACTTTTATCAGCAGCATCCTCTGTAATACGCCTGTGTTGTCCCCTGCGTTGCTCTTGGCAGAAACTTTACTCATTGCCGGTAATTCCCTATGATTCCTGCCACCCTCTCGATATATACTATTTATATCTGTTGTTATCAGCAACGCCCACTACAACATGACTGAAAATCGCTTACAATGTCGCAAATGTTTTAACTGACGTTTTCTAGAGTTTGGGAATTTTCACTAACCTTCATTTTCAGATCGCTTCTCCTGCTAATTTAATATCAGTCTTTTTCTATCCACTTGTTTTTTGCTTACTACTGTGAAGTGTGGCAAGCTGACGCGATGCACTTCAGTGCGAGGTTCTACGTTAGGAGAAAATAAGGACATTTTTTATACTACATCAGTTTCTTTAAAAACTGTTAGTTCGTCGTCACATTTTCGTTCTTATTAATTCATAAGGTTCGATTTTCGAGCCCAACTACTACTTGGTAAATATCTTTACCAATCAGATTAATTACACTTTTTAGGTTTCTTACATGAATATATATCTCTCTGTTGGTTTGCAAAAATGGATAGAGGTGACTGTATGCCTTCTTTTTACTTAAGGTGTTAAAGTTTATAGCTTTTAGAATGTTAACAAACTCCTTGAGGACATCCCTTTCTAGCAGACAATTCCAGAGTACAGTTTATTGAACTTATCGATGTGGTAGTCTCAATACCAATAGAAACAACGATCATTGGCCTCCAATATGTGTGGCAGTTTCCGAGCATCTGACGAAGGGTAAGCACATGATTACTATCCAGGACCTGAACATAGTCAGCATATCTTGCGAAGTACAATAGCAGCCAATACTCTAGACGCTGCTATTGGGAGTCTGATACCCCGATGATCATTACATATTACGTGAGCGTTTTTTAAAGAGTATAATGGCTTCATTTCAGAGTGACGGGTCACTCACTGCCACAAACAGTCTGGTCAGTTCTCTTACTACAATATCACCTTCATTCGTGAAAACAGTCGTTTGAGTCAAGTGCTTTATAACCCCTTAGTTACTGAGGTTCCGTCTGAACTTTTGCATCGTTAAGCGGATGTGTTAAGCAAGCATAGAGCACAAAACACTTCAACATAACTCTTGTAGGTGGAAGAAATAAGATGGTAACCAGTAATTTATTACCTTTGTGTGGTTGACAAATTCACTGAGTGATACGAAGTTAAACCTTACTCAAATGGTCGTAACAAAGTATAAAAATAGCTTTTGACTTCATACTAAGAACCATACTTCAAAACTTTCTATCTATTTCAAGTCTTGCAGTAATACTGTTCTCTTTGTTGTCCGTGATAGAATGTTACTAACAAGTAGCTCAATAGCGACTGAGCTGCAGTTGCACGGGAAAGTCATTCAACACTGTACGGTTTCAATAGACTTATCATAAACGTACTTTTGTATAGGCCTGTTTGAAAATTGCGATTTGGGTTAAAGCAGCGTAACTTTGGTCGTCTTACGTACCCGTCGAAACTCCTCGATGTATGAATCTCCATAACAATTTCTTATATGTTCCGTCGATTTTTCATTATTATTCATTCAGTTAGCTTTCCCGTAGTTATGATTGTGGTAATTTAGAGCAAAATATATGGCGCTAGAACTTCTTAATGCAATTTATAAATTGTATTGTCTTCCTCTTTACTTTTAGAGTTTCACAGAATTGTTACTAGCATTTTTGGAAGAAGAATCATCTCCTCGTTCTTCCATAAAACTCCCAACAGACTATTACACGCCTGAAATGGTCAGTCAATCCACTCATGTTAGAAAACAAGTGAACGCTAACATTTCCGAAGGTGATCAGTATTCTGTGGATAAAAACTTGGTTAATCTTGCTTCGCTGTCGAATGCATCAAAGCCTGATAGCACTTCGAGTCCGCTAAATCACAAGCCTGTTTTATTTATGCCTCAACAATAAGTACTTCCATCACGTTCAGTTTACTCATACTCTTATTGGCTGTGATCACAGAATTTCCATGTCTGTCTACTTGAGCTTTCTCTAATTTTGATTTCATTCTCTCATTTGTTTTTTTTTCTCGCAGTTTTTCGATACAATAATTTCTTCATTACAGTTTAGTGAAAGACCATCTTAATTCGTTGTTATTTTCACTGATGTGTACTTCGGGTGGTCGAATGGTTATTTCACTGGCTGAATAATAACTGGTTACAGTGATTTACAATATTCGTACATTTTTGTGGTAAAGCTATTTTGAGAATACTGTTTTTTCGGTTGTCACCATAAAACTAGACACCTGCTGAAAACTTGTTTCGCACTTATGCATATGCCTGAATGTAGTTAATGTTCACTCCGTTTACAAGGTATTTGTACAATTCTCTTCACGTACTGTCATTTTGTTAGCCATCGTCTCGTTTATTTGCCAGTTTACTAATAAACTTGATTACACATCTAGATTTATTTGGCTACCCCGAATACAAATGATAAGTAAGGAAAATCCTTAGAATCATGTAATGTATTCACTCAATGCAATGACCCAGCTTTGTTACGTATATAAATGATGTAACTGTAGGGTGGATTGAACACTATCTATTTGTAATCATGATTATATTCCCATTCAAGTTGAATTGTTTTTCTAAGTTATCTCAAGTGAAATGTAAATACAGCGAACTTTGTAACTGGTTTTGAGAGAAATCAAGCTGATTTTTTTAGTAGTAGCTTTACTAAAGGAATATTTATCAATGCGTTAAAAAAAATCTTTCCAATCCGACAGTGTTCAGAACAAACCAATCTCTGATCGTTGCAAATGCTCATAAATTCCTAGTTGAAAGTAGACTTAGAATAACCGCTTGCCATCACGTTACACAAATGAAAAAAACTGAAACGTCAAACATGATTTTGGCTTGAAAGATTAGATAACGAACGATAACGACTACGAACTATTTTTATTGAAACACAACTCCAGTGAAATGAAGACAGTACGGAAGGCTGTCGAAAGTATTGAGATCGACGACCGCATTAAGCCACTTTTTTTCACTCATTTCGGCAAGTTACTGCCGTTCACACAGAAGGAGTTTCTCACTATAAACTCTGAAGTTACTTCTTAAAAGTGTCTAACTTTTTGGACTTTGTCCGAGGTGAATATTGCTTGATCAATAAATCTTAGAAATTAAAATTATTTACCTTTACGTTAAAGGATAAAAGGGTTCTACTTAATGACTCCAACAGCAGTAGAGAGCATCTAAAACGATTGATTCTGCTATCTACAAAAATTTTAATCTTTCCACAAGTCGAATAGGCTATACAATTCATTTCATTCATAAAAATAGAGAAGCATTTGCTTTATTTGCGTTTTTACAAAGGCAATGCAATTAAATAAAATCACTCCTCACCACTAGAAGAATCGCTAGAAGAATTGGATGACATCTCTCCATACTCTGTGCCTGTATGTTTCCGTTGTGCAGGTTTAGAATGTGCTCTAGATGGTTTGTTACTCGGTGTAAGACTGGAATGTGTATCACTATATGAGTATTGTATCTGCTGTGATCCAGACGAAGTCGGCGATGAAGGAAGTGCTTGTCGAACTCCGGTGCTGGGTTGCCGAGGCAAAGCGCCATTTGGCCGGAAAGACGTAGGCTGGCTTACCTGGATCTGACTACCTACAGGTTTAAGTGGGGGTGGAGGGAGTGTCATGCTCCGAGAGTGAGGATCCATCATATTTGCGCCTGTCAGCATAGCAGCTAATGAAGTTGAGGGCGGACGAGAGATTGATGCTTGAGGACTAGTGAGCTCCGAAGTGGTTGAGTTCCCTGCAATGAGACTGGTATTTGGTGCGGCCCATGCAGCGGAAGCAGTAGACTGTGAGACAGATATTGGTGAGGAAACCATGTTGACTCCGGTAAAACCATATTTGGAGAACAAGTAACTAAAACATTGCATAAAGAAACAGATTTTGGGCATGTGGTATTTTATAGTCTAACATGAGCTTAAATAAGAAACAAAATATTATTGGACTACTTCGACAGTTAAGGGTATTTAAATGTTGCTGTACGATGTTCGTATACAGTAATTAGAAAAATCCATCACCTGCAGCATGAAAAAGTGATTGGGAAGCTTTCAAATAAAACTACAATATAATGGTGTTGTTCTGGGATGACACCGAAGAAACATAACCAATTAGTTATGCTACCCGATTGTTTGTTCTAGGGTCGGCTTCTTAAAAGTTCTTTTAAAGTACTCTTAGCATCTAGCCGAGCTCAAAATGGTTTTGCTATTGATGTTGTCAAACCAACATATGGTCTTTATCCACGTTTTTTCAAAACACAATGTTGCTTGCCGGATTTAATTCGTATTCCTTTAGTAATAACTCTACATCCATAACTTTTCTAGCTCCACAGCGTATGATAACGATCCAAGTACACGAAATAGCGACCATAATACCACGCTCCAAACCAAATATTAACGTTTGAGTGTTCTCAAGCAAAATAATCCCGCATAATAAGCTTATTAGGTATACATACAGGACCCAATTTAGATTATTTACTTAAACTCAAAACGACCAATATCACGGATCTGTGAGATCCATCAACCGAGTATTTGTAGTTTCCTTGGCTTCTCCCAGTCTTCACATGTATGCATAAAATTAAGCACAAAGACAGGACCAACACCACTTTACTGGATCTAATTTGACAGCCACCTGGACATCATGATTGGATGCCATAGAAAGGATTAGGAAAGTGACACTCATCGTTGTCTCTCTGCAACCCGCTTGCACACTAACTGCGATTCGATTGAGGTGAGAGATGAGTTTTACGGGAAACTGCCCAAATAAGCCCTAGATGTTATCGTGGCCGGCAACATGAATGTACCAATAGGAGGGGTAAGAAAACAGAAAGAAAAGCAGTTACATGGTACTTCTTGAATACCAGCTCAGTAAGCAGACAATGATAAATATCTGCTATAACTGAGCGCGACCAACTACCTGTTGCTAACTATCACACATTTCATACAAATAGTGGGAAATTGTTTGGTCTTTCCGCCCACCGACTTACGCGTCACAGGTGAACAAAGACGGACTTTATAGCTGTTCGTCGCCACTAGAAAGGGTCGCTGAAGAATTACCGCTCCCAGAAAAGCATCTGCTTGAGTAAAGACTATATATTGGTTTGAGAAAATCGATAGAAAAACTATTTTGAGTTCAGCTAGATGCTAAGCGCACTTTGAAAGAGCTGGTTAATCCGTTGTTGGGAAATGTCGATGATACTCATCCTTAAAACGTTTGGTAGCATTCGCACGCCCATGTGCAGATAGGGACACTGAAAGTGACCTGCTGAAAAAACTGGCGAAGATAAGTGAATATTAACTCCTTAGTCTGCATTATTCAGTATGCGTGGACGCAATTCTCTAGGCACAAACTGGAGTGAAATAAGGTCGAATGTAGGCTGACACAGTCTACATCAGTAGTAGGTTGAGCGAATAAAAACGAAATCGGTGATAAGCATTAGAGACAAATTATTCGTATTCGTTTAAACAACAGAGTAAACAATTTGGGTGTTCAGCTGGATGACTGATTGACAAAATCAAGGCTGAAACTCACACAACTACTTTCGAAACAAGCCGGTTAAGTTCACTGCGCACTTCTGTAGCGCCGATATCACTTACAGGTATGACACTATCTTTCTGAGATGTCCCAGTCACCTTAGTTTACTTTTCGTTAGTTATCCCTTGCTCTCTGAAAAGTGACAATCCAACGTAGGTTTATCTTCCGCTCTTTTGTTGGTGGTTTTCGGTTACGCTACTTACACTATCCTCTGATTCTGTAATGATCATAACAGTTTCGATTTCCAATACACTGGAGCTATTTAATCAACAATATCTCAACGAACTCCTGTATATGAAGGTAAATAAGCTTGCAACAAAGGTTACAAACCCATAAAGAATCTAGTTTTCCGAGACACTGATATGTACCTGCTGTCAAATAGCTTTTCCACCAGTTGGGGAATGTAATAAACAAACTGAAACGAGGAAGTATAGCAGACTGTGATGAACCAGCGACAGAAGTGTTTGAGAACAGTGATTAAGATTTGTTGGTTAGTCCGACTGATGTAGTGGCCAGTGTATGAAAACCAAATAAATATATTTGGAATGGTCTAAATCTCCTATTGTTCGAGCCCTCAAGAAAAAAGGACAAATCGTTGTATGATAAACACCGATAAGTTTAACTGGCATAGAGTTTAAGATTTCAGGTTTCGTAATTATCGAACAACTAACTGGAGGTCAAGAATGATAAATTCTCAGCATTGCGTTCAGGCTGCAGTTAGTTGAATTCGCCACTTAGCCCTGCTGCAGTAGACCAAAAAGTCAACAACCCATCATATATGAGATGAAAACCATTTTGCATTACAAAAAATGCGAAACTTCACCCGAGTTTTACATAGGAACCCTCTACTTTTGACATTCTTGAAATATTTCAATTTTAATATGCCCACATTTTATAACTATAACTGGTGCCTCGACGAAAAACTAAAGCAGAGAACCCACAAACGAAACAAGAGTATGTTAACTGTCTGAAAGACCAAGTGAACAAGCAACAATAAGAAACAACCAGTGGAATTACCTAGTGAGAAACTTGTAGGTTGTGGTTGGCTGGAATGGTATGTAGGGTTCTGCGAGGCGCCAACATTCTGGTTTGGAAAACTGTTCGGGCCGGAACTACTGGAAACAGATGGTGTGGAAGAGACAGTTATTGATGCGGCAGCAGCGGCAGTATCCGAAAAAGCTTCCCAAAGCGACTGGCGAAAGTTCCCTGAATCATCGATATGTCCTAAATATCCCCGTCTAATTTCTTCCTTGTTAGGGTAAGGCCGCCTAGGATCTCCTTGCGTCCAGTTATCTGGAGCTATTACGCCATGAGTCGCACTTATTCTGTGGGAAAATCTGACAAGCTCCTCCAGATCAATAGGATTCTTAACGGCAGTAGTCATTGAGTCCAACTTCTGCCTAGAATAATATAATGCAGTACTCTAACAATTTCATATGACGCAATGACGCTGTACTTACCAGGATAACCTCAGTTTTTTTCAACTGTAGTTGACATGCTTGGATTTGTTTATCAGATTTCGAACAGTCTGCTCTAAGGAGATCAATCTTTTTCTGTATATCGTTATATACCTCCACTGAACCATCAAGATTAGAATAAAGAACGATGTAACAACTACTTCACATACTTTCTTTGTATATTTCTTTTAGTTGCTGATCTTTTTCCAGCAACAATTCAATGAGGGGGAGTAGGATAACCGACCCCTTTTTCCGTGAAGCTGTTGTGAGTATGTCTCTGACAAATAAAAAATAAGTAAAACAGTATCCCGAAAAATTACCTTAGGATCGAATCAGCATCCTCCAAATGACCTATCAATTTCTGTCTTAATGACACCCTACTTGACATACTTCCGAAGTACGCACCAGGAATTTCAAGGTAATGGTAACCATTTCAATGTGCCAATAAATATAGTGTGTGTTTTAAGAGCTTGTGTTGACCAAATGATATATTCAAACTCACTTCTGGAACTTCTGGGATGATTCTAGGTCAAAGCATGCAAATACATGTTAAGATCACTTTCGTCAAATATATGTTCAGAATTGATGGAATTAAATGAAGAAAGGGAATGATGTGAGAAAAAATGATGGTTGAACAGCAAACGAGTTTCAATATTCTTTTTTTCAGCTATCACCCTAGGGTTTCTTCATACTCACTACCAAGTTTCGCACAATGACTACATTTTTTCACAAGATTTTCAGTAATTTGATTTACCCACCTGCATATTGTGTTTGTGATCACTTAAGTGAACTTTTGAGCATCGGTAAGATTTGTTTGCAGAACTGCAAACTGCTCTGAGAGTGTAGCGGTAGCGGAATTCTAAAGCTTTTTCGCAGGATAGTCGCTTGAATCGGTTTCAAACATCAGTGGGATTGAAGTGTAACTAGGTAAACCAAAATCAAAAAATATTCCTTGTTGAATGAAAACTGGAAAACAGCTGTGGCAGTAACCATGAACAACATCTTCCTGGTACGCAAATACGATCAGCCTCGAAATGTTTCAGTGAATATTTTGAATATTTGTATGTGAACTAAACGACATTGTAGCCGCACTTAATTCCCCGAAATCAGTGGCCTAGGGTCCGTCGAGTTTCTACATCTATTCTGACCATCATAGTTTTGTCGGACTTGCTGGGCTGAAGTCACTTTTCAAGCATCTACGCTGTTTGGCTCGTCTTCGTGTTGCATTGTACCGCTCGTTTTCGTTCCTCCAGTCAGAACGCATTGGCACTTTGGCACGGCCTCTCAAACATGCCATCCCCATCTGATCACAAATTATGTTCTTCCCTAGTCTCGCATTCGTGGTGATTGGCCTCTACGTCCATCGGGTTAGTTCAAGTACGATTCCTCAGTCCTTCTAACGTATCAGTTCTTTTTGTCTAGTCAGTTTCGTTCCAGAGTGCGGGCATTTACGTTCAAATTTCAAATTCAGATCTGATACGAAGCTACGACTCTTTAACATTTCTCCCGCTGCAGATTTTTGTGCTTGTCCAGTCCTCTTTTGAACCCGTAGATTGATAGTGAGGAGGCCAATTATTTTGGTAGTCGGCTCCTGGAGTTGATTACTCACCTCGTAAATAAGGATTCTACGGAAAATGTGTTCACCATCCGCGGTTTTACCCTACTACTATGTCCTCTGAGGTGTTTCAATCTGGTGGGAATGAAGAAAGCAGACAGATCGGTCATTTCTCGAAATTCTGTCTAACATGGCTTGATCTCCCCTTTGCCTTCTATAGAGCGACGAGAAGAGTCTCAGCTGGTGCTTCTTAGGGCAGGTTAGCCGTCGTAGGGGTCACTCCAGCAGCCGTCCTCTTAATCGCTCTCAAAATACCCTAATTACTTTTCAGACGATGACTTGCCGCTCGTGCACATTTTCAAGTTTAAGCCCAGTTAGTAGTGTTTATAAGGTGGTAAACGTATCACCACTTATTTTTGTGAAGTTTCTGCCCAAAGCCAAGGTGGCCCTATACTCAGAGTTGCAGCCAGTTGATGGTACGATGCGGTCTTCAGATCATAAATTACCGTGACTCTTAAGCCACTGCAGACCAATCTTGAAGGTAGGGAAATCCTACCAGTACCTTAGGTGTTGCCATCTTTTTTCCCTGACCATGAGAAGTTTCTTTAGGCAGGAGAAAATTCCGTGAAAGTCATGCTGGGAACAAGGCAATAGAGTTTTGCTCCCTTGCCAGACCACGGAAGCCTTCTTTCCAGGATTTTAATCAAGGTATTAATCATGCCTATAGCCTAATGATTAGTGTCCAGGCCCCGCCTTGCGGGCACATGTGACTTTGAAGAGTGCGCCCTCGCAAACTGACAGTCTAACCACGGTAGTCAACGCGTCAGCTACACAAGGTCTAGGTTATGTGAGTAGCCTTGGTTGCAGCTCATGCGGTCCTGTTGAAGTTTCTACATCCAGAGTGCTTATTGTCCTAGATGCATCACTGCAGCCGAATTTCGCAAGGTTTATTCTCTTGGATGTCAATGGTTCTGCTGCTGAATTGGTGTCCATAAAATGCCCCTTGGTTAGGCTCTCAGAGGAATATTCGGCCTCATAGTCTTCGACTAAATAGTCAGTTTCTGTCTCTTGCACTACGGCTGGTGCTCCACGATATGTCTCATTTATTTAGTCCATACAGGAAAATAACTTCTATGCCGGTTGCGGCGCATCCTTAGTAAGGGGCGCTTTCAGGCAAGACTGACGGATCGCAGCGATACATTTATTTCGCGCTTCGTGATGCTTTTCGCCCACGAGATACGAACGCGATTCCCAACACCCCAGAACCGTCTCTTGCGTCGTAACCAACACCCGGTTTTGCGGTTCATCGTCCCTTTTGGACGCTCCACGAAGCGAACAGTTGAGCTACTTGTGCATATAACTGTCTGAGGCTGCATCATGCACACCCGACTTACGCTGCCGAAAGGACTGCCCAACTCTCGAAGATGACACTAAGATAATATCTGCCACTTTCTCTTTCTATACATTGGATCTGGTTAGGGTATGGAATGTCACAAGGTGGCTGCCATGAATCTGGAGATAATCACGGTTCGATCACTTTTACAGGGGGTACGAGGTACTGGATGCAGCCCGCACCACCTGTGGGACAGAATACCAGGTCAAGAACCGACACAGTATCCCGATGGTAATACCGGGCTACTTTCTTACTATTCTGTGGAACGGCCAAGGAAACTGGTGTACCCTTTCACCCATGATCAAACGAACAACGCGATGTTTGTTGTTGGGCTCTACCAGCTAACTGACGGTGTGTTGCAGTCGCCAGTAACCAGGCGTCTGCAGCTATCAAACATAGGGATCAGCACATTCTGTAGGATGTCTTCCGTCTCATATTTCGGGCCTCAACATACTACAACAAGGCTAGAATCTTGTCCCTCGCATCTTGATCATCATTGTAGCCTTTCAAGCATCCCACTTTCCTGTGCCACCACTCCCATGGCCCTCAAGTTAATGGACCCTTCACGTGAAGGATGACATCGCCATCTCTGAGTACTTGCCCATCACCGCGAAAAATAAAGAACCCTTGTAAGTGTGTTCAACTGTCCCTGGTCTCAGGATAGAGGCGTTTCTCCGAGACAACAAACGTGTCGGGGCCTTTTGTGTCGATTACATTACTGACTTCGGTCCTTTTTCTCGGCAGGTTAATTGTGGTTTTGTGCAGGACGATAAGACCATCTAAATGAGCTTTCGTCCTAACCATAGGGGCCTCGGCATCATTTGTTACTGCAGGTCAACTACATGAAAACCCATTACTTTCGGGCCCTCTAGCGCTTCAAATCCAGATATCATTTCTCACTCTGCTCCTCGCTTTCTGATCCGATCGTCGAGACCAGCCTTTGCGCACGAAACTTAGTTCCCTGATGCTCATGAGCATTTTTTAGGGGAAGATCCCCTCCCCTAGCAGTTTGAACAGGATTTAAGTAGATGGAACCTGTTTTTGACGGAGATTGCTCCTTCTTATCTACTTTTTTTTACCCTAGGCAGAGTGAGCCCGGTGCATCATCCGGTGACAGCTTATTTACGGAAATTCGCACCCTAAAGAGGTCACATTCGGGAACGCAACATGGCTGTGAACCCCCTATTTCTTCCTCTCTGTGAAAGACTGTAGACCTTTCAGGTAGCTCTAACTTGCATTTTCAGGGGAGTGCTGACTCAAGGGTCTAGGAGAGTGGCCGGTTCCTTATTATACTGCTGAGTCTTGTTTCCTTGCAGTTTTTCACAATCGGGTACGGAAGGTTGATCAAAGTCCAGTTCAGTGACCCTGACATCTTCATAACCGCGTTTTCTTCCGTTTTATGCACTCATCGCCACTAATTCGGACACGCTGGAGGGCGCTGCCCGCATATTTTTTTGCCGGACGCTGATAGTGCTCCAGCCTCATCTCTTCCACTGAAGGCTGACCTGACGCGGTTTCTGTATGCTGAGGTATAAAGCAGGTCATTTACTGTGGTGCCAACTTATACATTCGGAACACTGCATACCATAGGTTACTGTAGTGTGGCATCCCGGCATACCACAAAATGTTGTTGCACACTTTTGTTTGATCACCTCACAGAGACATAGGACAAACTAGATAAAAGCGGGTGAAATGTAAAGGAAATGACGAAAACTGTGGGGATCCTTCACGAAACGTATCGGTAAAACTGTCCACGGTGAGGAAAGGCAACTACTTCAAAGATGTGGGTTATTGTTATTATTTCTTGATATACTTGTAGTACTGCGTTGTTTTGGTGGATCGACGTCTTCGACCTTCATTAGCATATGGGCTCCCATGCGGATGTCTCGATATCCTGAGTGTTACTCGTGGCAATTTAGTTGGTTTTGGTGAGCAGAAGGATCCAGGATACGCGATTCGTCCCACAGGAAACTCCTCAGCTGGGCATGCCTGCAACCATACCAAGCAAATTAGCATAGGCGGGTAGCTAGCTGCGGAAGCTGACATAAAATGGCTTTTACCCTACTTTTACCAAAGATCATTTCGTTTAGAGCAAAGGCACAATAGACTCCATTGCGTAAACACAAAAATACTGGGAACTTACGCAGGCATGAAAAAAGTGACTGTCTTCTAGAGTGTGCTTGTCTTCTTTGCATGGTTTAACATCTGTACATCCACAGCTTGTCGTTCAGTAACTTATGACCGGTTGACAAGTTCGCACCTATTCCAACTTGGTTTCCTGCCTTTGTTCGGTTAAGGGCACTTGTGCGTAGATTAGTCACTGATCAGTTCGACACTGGTGCATACTGTGATACTGATCGGGTGTAGGATAATAGCAACAAAATACAAATGAATTGAATAAAAGGGGAGATCAAGAGAAAAGGAAGCTCAGACAGCTAAGAAAATATTGACACGATGGATCACGAAAACCAACTCTCGCCTTTTAGTGTGCGATAGAAGTTAAACTGCATTGGTTATGATCAACTAATTCGCTTCGTTCGCGTCAGATGCGACGTCACTGCAGTTTGTTGAAGTTTGGTTGCTAACGCTAATTTCATACCGTTAGCATGTAGAATGGATGGTAGAATATGGGTTGGAACATCTATTAGAAGAATAAGTAGCCTTATAAAACATAAAGATGAGGTAATATATTTTTGAGATGAATGGGGATTTTTTAGTTCGGAAGCAGTATTCATCATGAACTGACATCAATTGGGGAACCATTGAAAATCTAGGAGCACTGGACAGCTGTTTCATCCTAGTATGGCTGAATGGTTAACGCGTTAGCCGTGAAACCTGAAGGTCCTGAGTTCGACCCCTAGCTGGGTCATGGGTGCGTTCTGCTGAGCAATCCTATACCAGGACGAAACAGCTGCCCAGTGCTCCCAGATGTTCAATGGTTCCCCAACAGATGTCAGTTCATGATGAATACTACTTCCAAAACAAAGATGAGGTGTTATCTCGTGAAGACACCTCAGAAATCAGTGTCGAATCCCTTCCCCGCGTGACGAAAAATCACAAAAATTGACCAATAGTCGCTCGCATAAATTTTTCTATCCTTCTCAGTAACCGTACAAGCCAATTTTTCCCGACCATGAATTTTATGCGGAAAATCCGGACGAAAACCATAAAGGACAAATTTGAGATGCAATTACTGAAATAATTTATTTTTAGTACAGAAAGAGCAATAAACATGCAGAATAGAGTTGGCCAGCACGAAATTTAAGTCTGGCCTATTGGTTGTTAGGTAGTTATCGACCCTAAGAGGCAGTGTCCACTTCGCAGAAGTTAGCTGATAAAAATTTAGCAGGTGCGAATCCAGTGATTTGCGCATATAAGGTAGTAATCAAATGTGAATGCAAATTAGGAAGAGTAACTGGGTGGTTTCATGTGCGAAATTCTACCCCTGTGTAGCGTCACACACTTCCCCAAAATCAATAGCCCAGGGTTTGACGACTTTCGACATTGATGCTGACCTTCACAGTTTGACTGGACTCGCTAAGCTGAAGGCACCCGGTCAAGCATCCTCGCCATTTGGCACGCTGTCGTGTTACGTTGCATTGCTCGTATTCGACTCTCTGGCCAGTTGGTTGGAACGCATCGGTATTTTGGCGTGACCATCCAAATATACTATTCCATCGGACTACGCTATCGTGTTCTTCTTTGGTCTCGTATTCGTGGGTATATAACAAGTTCGAATAATTAGTGATTGGTCTTTGCGTCTGTCAAGTTCGCACCAGGACAAATCCTAAACCTGCATTTCAGAAGGATAAGTCACTGTGAAGGGAACTAAGGGCCAGGGATGAGCAAAGGGACTGAAGAGCTTGTAGGTACAAGCGTTTTTAAGAGAAAAAACTCACAAGCAGCCTGAAGGTAACCGTTTAATGGCATGGAGGGATAGTCAGATGTACAGTGATTAGTGAGTGTGTGGTTGTGATTTTAGGCAGAAGCTTCGCAATATACACTTTCAGATTCTGGCGAAGACAGCAGGACTGGTGATACTCAGGAATGAAACATTTCCTCTTATCTGTAGATGGGCCTCCGGATGGGGGAATATGCGGCTTTTTTGTGGTAGTTCGAGTGGGTGGGGTGAATATAATTTTTATTGCGCCTCTTGAAAAAAGAAGGAGGATAGAGTTTTCCACTTTGAAGGCACATCTGACGATGAGAAAATTGAAACGTATTATTCGAAGGGATGTAAAGTACCTTTTAACACCAAAAATTGCTCAGGCCCGTGATCTGCCTCTGACATGTGTTATGAAGGATATGGAGTACATTCCGCCGCACACCCCTTCAGTATTATTTTTACTTGTACGGCGTGTAAATGGCGCAAGCAATAGCAAACCGTTTTCTCTTCGCAGCAGGAGTAGTATTACCGAACTTATGTCTCAGAGTGCAAAGCTGGCGTCTCTCAAAGAACCCATAAGCGAAGTTTACTGGCGATTAACTTGGCGTCAATTTCACACTGACGCTGTTATGACCCACGCTATTCTTCCCCAAAAAACAAGGTATCCGCTACTCTGGAAAGATGTTTAAAATTCCCTGGTTTTTATTGTGAGTCAAAACGTCTTGGAACCCTTTTACAACCTCTAAGTTCGGAAGACGATATGGGGCCCACAAAATGGGGGAAACACGGCAGTATCCAGGGATTGCATGAGCTGGACAATCATCCTGCACATATTCCAGTCTAAAAAACCAAGTTTTGCGGTTGGGTTTTGGGCATACAACACCTCCCGGCGTCCAAATCCCAATTGATTACACAAAACTATCCTAAATGAGTGCTACAGATCGTACAAGGTCAAAGGAGGCGTAACCTACTCTTTCGAGAACTGAATGTTCACGTTTGAGGAACAATTTAGTGCCAGTAATCCTAAAATAAATTTGTCTACATTGAGCTAAACAACATGCACAAAATCTGTCGCATTCCTAATACAGTAAATTCAGAATGACCTCAAGTACTATACCTAAGTTCCCTTGAATAGATGACAAGTGGTATTGCTGCCCTATCGACTTACGTTTTCATGGAAGTCTGAAAAATTAACATCTACCTTGCACTAGTGTCCCCAGACTTTAGATGCCATGTACGGAGTATATGTGCCCATCTGCGCGACTAAAGGAGTATCAGTCCTACGTCTATACACGAGGCATAGCCCATGTGGCGACCGTGAGATTGTTCACTTTACTAGGTGATCTTGAAGGATTCTGAAGTCAGTATCATGAACATAGCTTCAGCTCACTTTTAAAACATTTTTAACCACCCTCAAAAGCTCATTCGCACACTTGACCGTCTGAACTTTGAAAATAACAGGAAGGCCTCACTGATGTAATCTCAAAAATTAAAGTGGGGCATCCAGCATTACAATCCGTTCCAGACCGCCTACAGAAACGTGCCAACTTCAGATGTTTTGCACGTATGGATTTTCGGCTTTTCTGGGGAAATGACCGTTAAAGGTCGACAGTGATGCCCCGTAGCAGAAAATGTTATGCGTCGTGGTCCCACAGAAATACCTTGAAGGTTGGTGCTATTTCTTCTGCGCATAAGTAAGTAACCGAACGTCTCCCATGACCCTACATGGTGTCTGTCTTAAGACGTACCGGAACATACAGAAATGCGGTAGAATGATCAGCTGGTGAAAATAATTCCTTGGCGTTATAAGTTCGCATCTTCGTTTAATAGATCGAAGAGGTATTAGAGTACCCCCTGATTTAAGCTCACAGAACTAAATTTGAAAATGACCCTTTCCAGCAACCGCCTTAGTTCTTTCCCTGATTTCCTTTCTTGATTTTAAACTCCTTTCACGTACTTGAACCCCACTAGGCTGATGAGTAACCGCCTTTAATGTTCCAATACGTGGTTAGATAAAAGTCTGCTTGACCTGAAAACTGATAGTCTAGCTGCAAAAGCCAGAATGAGTTTCGTCTGTATCTGCCAAATCAGGTCAACATATGGAACTCCAGAGGACGTGGAGTGCGAACCGTATTCCGCAGACACCCGATTGAGAGAATGTAGGTGGTTCCCACCCATAGCGTCCTGTTGTTTTTGGAGATAACTGGGATTGTTCAGACTTACTAACGCATGTGATTCAACGTCAATTTCGACTGAGGAGTTTAGTGACAGCTTAATATATAGACCGTAGTCCGAATCCGGAAACGGAAGGCAAGAACATACAATCTTCCAAGCGGTACTGATTCGATGGTGACGACCGATTGTTAATGTGTATACAAGCAACCTGGAAACAAGCATATCTTTAAACCAAGCTGTCTCCGAACAATAAAAAAGACAAAGTCACCTCATAAATCTATTTGAAGTTTTGATGCGTCCGATATTTTCTAATCCCACTTTTCGAGTGGCATTCAAAGATACCGCACAGAGCAACAGAAACTCCGTTTTGTTCAGAAGATATGAGAGGGCGATCGGTAACGACATTTCTGACTTTCAAGCGCAGTAAACCAGGTGGCACTATCGTGCCATGGTTTCACCAAGCCGAGGTCCCGTATGATATATCACCTCGAATTATTTGGCTGGATTCCCCAACTCAGGGGTGACAGATATCTATTGTAAATATGTCATAAGTGTTTGCGCGCAATGATGTTATTTATTCTCGCTCGAAATATTACCAATATCAAAGGACGTCATTTCGTGTAGAGATCCATCTTAAAAACATTTGAAAAAATGTATCCCCTCTACAATGCACAAAGTTTGCATGGATATGATGACAGATGTGCTGAAATGGTTTCATGCATCAACCTTAAAAAGCATTTGATCAGGTAAGCCACAGTTCGCCTCTGGCTGAACTGAGAGCATTTGGAATTGCAGGGACCCCGCCTAAGTGTTCTAGTTCCTTCCTGAACGTTCGCCTTTGAATTATTAGAATTAATGATACCCCCGCTTGCATAGGGTCACTCATAGGTGGAGTTATTCAGGGAAGTTTTCTGTAGCCCCCCAAGTTTCTCGCCTGTAATAATTGCGTCTGTAAGTTCCTTGCCCATGAAAACTTTTCTAATTAGATGACCTTAAAATGGCATTTTACACGGCTGTCGGTATCGTGTAACATCTCATCAACCCACGGCCGGACACCGACAACATAGAAAAGCGATGCGCCCGATGGAAAATGGGAGTTAATAAAGATTAATGTGGCCTGCCCCGTAACCATCATATTACAATTTACAATGATCATCTTCCCAATTTTCTTTTAGTGTAAATGTTCACCTGACCTCAGTCTTTCCAACAAGGTGACAATCCGAGTTTGACGTCAAGTGAAGTCCGGTAGAATGAAGGCGAGTGAGTATACATTACTGTTCAAGCAGCGCCTCGCCAGTTTTCCAGCGTTGTTAGCCATCCTAAATGCATTACCACTAGATATATTACGAATGTCATGGATCCTTGACCTTTACGGTTTCAAACCCCAGCCAACTTCATCATTCCATCCATATCTATGTTTATTCCTCCGTCCGACACAAGCGGACATGTTACGTATCAGCGTGATGGCGCGATTAGTTTAGTTATTGTGTAACCGGCATTCATACGAACGTGTTTTATGGGTCCGGACAATGGCTAATTTGACCGCGCACAGTTCAACAGAGGTTCATAGCTCCTTCCATGCTAGTGCCCGCAAGGGTGACGCGTTCCCACAGTGGAAATAAGTTATTCTTATTTAGTTATCTCTGGCCGGACTGCCACAATGCGACATCTAAACGCGGTTTATCTGGGCTTTAGACATACGTCTTCCATCCACATTTCGTTTTGAATACTTTCATGCTCTGTCTGTTACGATAGCAACCCTTATTTAACCCCGCTTGAAGTCACAGTATAACTCGGTGGCGCAATATCCTCACAAGCGGTTGAGTGAAATAAAACTCTCTTGATGACACAATTCACACCTAGCTCAGGGCTGACTACCAAGTGCCACACAGATGAATTTCCTGGTACAATACATGTATGGCTAGAAGGGTAAGTTAGAATGATATGGAGTTCATAGACGTTGTGTCCATTAACCGCCTAGCCACCACCCATACGTCCTGGGCTGACGAAAGTGTAATAGGGCGTCTAAACGTGTGAAATAAGTCTTTAATCAATCTCAAGTACTTTTGGCGCCAACGAACTTAAAGCTTTTCATGAAAGGTACTTAATTAGCATTTCACCCACTCAGATTGCACACTCAGTAAGGCATAAGTTAGAAAGATACACCTGCACTCGGTGTAGAGTCACTTTTTCATGTATATTTCCAAATAAACACCGTATATCTAAAAACCTGAACTAACTTTACGTTAGAGAAACAGAAAGGTTACCTTGTATACTTAAGCCAGAGTGTACATTTTGGGCCCAGGGGCTTATGACTAACGCTATGAACGATTTGCTTTAGACAACCACAACGTAGCAAATAAAAAGGCAGTAGTAGACGTATATCGCGTTTATTCCAAGCACTCCAAGGGGCAAGTTCAGCGGGCAAAATCAAACGAGCACGTTAAAAGTTATTCACCATTCAATTGTAGTCAGCAGTGAATATAGTTTACAACAGATAGAAATTATGATCAAGTTTACTGGGCACTACATACGTACATCTAGAGCGAGTCCTCCCAATTTGTCCTGTGTGGCAAATCATCCCCCGGGGTCTGCCTGTGCTTTTCTTTTTTCCCGTCACCGAAGCACAGACCTAATGAGAAAACCTTAAGCATAATTTTGACCAAAAATATCAACTAACTGAAAACATTGATTCGTACACGGTATTAGAAATTACCGAAAGAGTTCCTTAAATGGTTTGCCGTCATCGTTTCTCCATCTTTTCAAACGTTTCACGGTCAACTTACCTGTTTACCAACATCTTGAGTGCTATCGCATGCGAAATCTGGACTACAACAACTGGTTTGAGATTTCTGGGCTGTCATATTAGCAGCGAAAATCTGGACAAACAATTAAATATAGAACGCAAATTCGTCTGGTGACCCTAGGCGCATCATATTCGCAACAAGCCTACGCAACAGATTTCTATAGTACCTTGTCTCATTTGACTCCATCTGACAGATAACAGTAACCAGCCAGTGAATATCTATTCAATTGTTATCATTCACAGAAATATAGATTTGCGCCATTTGTTTCAATACTTTTACCCTTCTTATGGATACTGTGCCTCTGTAAGATGTAAGATTATTTGGTTGTTCAGCTGTCTTCTTTGACTTTGCACTCATTATTTGTCTCTGCATGATTGCGACTTATCATGAACGCTTCGCTTTCCTAATACGCGATGCTGGACTGCCGGCAACATGACGTTGTTTTACTGCGCCCGATGTTTTGTTTTGATTCAAGCTACGGTTGCGCTGTGATTTGACCGCTTATCTTCTGACTGGCTGCTGGGGACGTTTATCTGTTGGGTTGATTCTGGTCGACAGTTTTTGATCCCCTTTTGTTTGGAATATTCGTATTAACCCTCAGGTATTTAACGGTTGTATTTACTTCGCCCGGGGACGTTTGGACTGTATGGTCACCCAAGAGTCGCTACTGAGGTATTCTTGTAATTTTGATATAACTTATTGTTGCTTAGATAGTGCTACAGATTTTGTTACGAATCTACCACCGATTTACCGCAAGCCGTGTTTTTGACATCGTCGATCCAACCATGGACTGTGCGCCACTCACCGAATTTCGGAAGCTATACAATAGAACACAGGAACTTGTCCGATTTGTGCCAGTTGGCACCGCCTGGTCGTTTAAGCGTTCAGGCCAAAATTATTGGATTTTGGCCGTTACAGGAGAGTTGATCAATTTGCTGAATGGCATTTGGATTCTCTATTGCCAAAGGTCGGTGCAAAGTGAGTTCTGGAGTCAGCCACGAAGTCTTTCATGCAGACTTTCTCCCTATTTGCCAGGGTTAACTACTGGCATAACCATGTCTTCGTCATTGTAAACCACCACCCGGTTCTTAGCATCTTCGAAGAACACCATTTCCCTGGACGGCACTACCTTTCTTGGATCGATCAAGTCATAGAATTTTAGGGCCCGAAATAATGCTCCGTAAAATACCAGAGGCCAAATGTCACCCTTTGGTTATCGCCTGGTCCACGCTTAAGATTTGTATTCCTTGGTGACAGCCATTCAGTGGCCTCCCCGGATCATGTCATCAATAGAAAATTCTGTAGGTTCTGCACATAAGTGACATTAGACACCCTTTCGAGGACCATCTTAGTGACTGTAAACATCAGTATCACAAAAAGCTCGTTTTCCCTGATTAACACCCATCAATATCTAGCTGAAAACTCCGTCCAACATGACTTTCTGAATCGAAAGAGATGTTACTGTTATATATTCCTCACAACCCTCAAATAACCCTAGTGACCAATCCAGCGACACTTACAGGTCAGCAGTTTGTTTTTATTTGTTGGTTACCTTGGTTGAACTCAAGATCCGTTATAAAACCCTTCCGGCCCAAGGTTATTCCTATCGGAGACGGAAATAGACTGAAACCGCCGCCAAATCTTTGACACTGGTTTTGTCTGGTTGAACGGGTGAATCAAGGCGTAATCCAACAGTATCTTGAAATTTCGCGCGCTCTACGTCTTTAAGCAGTCGAAGGAGTCCCTGGTTCGAATCTACAATTAGTGCCACTCTGAAAACATGAAGTTGCTATCTACTATCCTGACTTTTATTTCTATAGGAAAGACCAGTTAAAGTCTATCGATACTTACATACGTGGCAAAACTTGAATCAGTCAAACACTTAGTTTCTATAGCACCGCTGGACAGCAGTCGCACTGTATCCATTAACCTTCCAAAAGGCGTCATTAAATACAATTTTCTGGCGATTCTGATCATCCCCTGCTAAGTGACTTTAAGAGGCAATAAAAAATTTTATGGCTATCCTGCACATATTTTCAGCTCCACAATATTTAGTTTCAACTATTCACTACTACGTCCCATAAATGTGTGCCGAAGGCAGTCTCTACCAAACTCTAAGATCACCTTTGCTTCAGGGTGCTCATCACCATCTTGGGATACACCCGCAAAGGTGGACGATGCTGTAAAGTTGTGATAGGCTTGCTTGTTATACTCGATTAGTCAGGAAAGCTAAGCGACAAGAGCAATGTTACCCTAATATGAAAGATGACCGAAGCCTATATATAACTGCTGCTATTCGGACTATCAGTTGTCTCAACGCGTATTTCCATCTACCAATACAAGTATTCCCAGTGGAATTTATGGATGCTACCCTTAAACATCACATGGTGAACTAGAAAGCATTGACTTAGACACTCACCTTGGTTATACAATTGTGGATATTTACTGCTACTCGTGATAGTTTAAATTAGTCCTTTGTGGTTAGCAAAGCTAAAAACTGGAGAACTTCCTAATGAATGGATGGTCATATTACTAATAACAAACTATGCAGACGGACCAACAACGCCGGCCGGTTACAACGCAAACTTCGGACGTTGCACTTCTTTTATTGATGGCGAAACCTATCTGTGTAATGGAAAATGAAAGTCCATGCCCGTCTCATGTTTCGCGGCAAGTTTCAATCACATTATGAACATCAATAACTCGGTATGTGGATTATACAATACCAAATACCGTTCCGTAAACTTTCAAGAATTGTCAACTTGCTGGTGCTTGCAAACTGGTATCACTCATATTGAATCCATTATATGAGAACAAGAAATCTTATTACCCTCACCCTGACGCTAAGCATGTGTTGTAAAGTGGTAATTTCTTCTTTGTCTCAACCGCGACCTCCTGGTATCTTTCATAGAGTTAACAACCTCCCCACTTAACTACTCAGGCCCCTTAAAATCTGGCAACTTTTTTTGGCACATATCAATGTGATGATGCCTGTATACTGGTTTCTTTCATGCCAAACTACCAATGTGAGAATGAAATTGCTTATTTATCTATTGGAGCCGCTGTTGCGTGAGTTTCTCCGCCAATTTCTTATCAGAAGCTGGCCTTCGCAAGTAACACCGTTGCGGAAAGATAAGTGGGCTTGCAAGGGCGTGTAGTAGCAATTTTCACTTGTTCTCTTCCTACAATTCACCAAGGCCAAACTAGTGAAACTGAGTGCACTGGGTAGTCTATCTGGTGCGTGGTAAAACCCTTCAAGGATAATGAACTAAAAGTTACATACACATTCACTCATGATGATTCATCCCACCGCCAAGGACTAATACAAAGGGAGCTCGATATAATATGCTCATGGTGTGCTGCTTAGAAACTGCAGTTCATTATAAGCAAATGTGGCTGGATATGTTTTGGTGCCTCATCGGTGGACATCCAACTACAACTTCGATCCACAAAACTACCTGCTCTTAAAAGTGTATATGACTCTGGGCTAAGATATTCAGGGGACCTCACATTTTCTGAGCAGGTAGCATCACAGACTAGCAAATCTGGGATCCTGAGGGGCTGCATAGTTCGTAACTTTCATCTCAAAGAAGTGAAGTTACTGCTCTATAAAACTCGCGTGTGTCCACTAGTAGAATATTGTCCATCTATACTGAGTGGCATTCACATAAAAGACAAACAAAGACACAGGGTGTCAAAAGGTATTTTATAGCCAGATCACTGGGATATGATTGCAAACAAGACTACAGCTACAGATGCAGAACCCTCAGTCTATGACCACTTTGGATGAGGAGACTCAAGATTAACCTGCACTCTTCTTTAATGCGTAACATAAATTAACCTTTACAGCCAGTGGTGAGTTTGAGCTTGAACACAACAGTTGGTACGACCTGAGCAACCACGACCATGGCGTCACAATAAAACCGTTCGAGTCCTGCTCGCGCGCAAACTTCTTTGCCGTCAAATTCTCTCAGTTGTGGAGCGGACTTCCCTCTAAAGTAAAGACCTCCAAAATCAACCCTTGAATTTGGTCGGTTATTAGTTAAATTCTGATAATCTAACGACTTTTCCGGCTCACTGAACACACCAGTAGTATGATCTATGACATTCCGTATACTGGGCCCTCTTAATGTTTAGTGAGATACCCACACACCTACACTGGCCTTTCATACGAAGCTTTGGGGAGACTTCCACAAGTTGTGACCTCAAACTAACGGCACATTCTGCCCTACCCAACATAGTAATCAAAATCAGAAAATATACACTGCACGATAGCATGAAATTTGCCTTCTTAAGTACTCAATGGCAAAATAAGATACAATGAACTCCAGTGCAAGGAAAATTAAGTAGGGAGAAACACGAACACAGATAACTCTCTCCTTGTTAGAATTTTCGCTTCTTTCTCTGCCTGCCGCCTTGTCTTTTTTCTCGTGGTAGAAAGTCAATTCAATTCTAAATATTGGCTTGGTCATCATCAGGAATTAAGCACTTAAGGAACAGGCCTTGGCTGAAACTACCCCCCATGGGGGGTAACCAGTTTTGCTGCGGCTACAATACCTAACCGCAACTAGCAGAAATAAAAGATGTTCACTGGACCACAACTTCGTAATTATCTAGATCTAGGATTCATTCATTATAAAAGTGATCAAGAAAGTCCGGCGCTTACCGACAGCAAGGCTGTTACAACCAGTGAAAACGGCTGACAAGATGTCCTGGAAGTCCACTTGGAGCATTCAAACAAGTCCATTGCTTCTACGTGCCGGATTTTGAAAACTGAAGACATTTGACTCTCAGTCGTAGTATTCATCAAGGTTATCTATCTCCGACGTGGAATGTCATTAAAATGCACGAAGTTTATTGTTCTGGAATCATCAGTGATGTACAAGAGGTGAATAATTTGTGCATACATTCCCGCATAAGACATTCATAATTATCTCTAGCAAAAAGTACAGACTGTTACAACAGAAGTTTTAACTTCAAGCTTTATTTTTTCCAGGTAGTACATGAGGTGTCGAGATACAACCTGGTTTCTTGGTTGATGCGAAGACAATACCTCCACCTATCGAACTTGTTAATTATCTGCACGCTTATTCTGTTGGGATGTTCCGTTTTACGAGTTTGCAGCAACTGTATCTTCTAGCGGCAAAGGGTGTGGACTGAGACTACCTTTCATGAAGAAAAATTTAATTTGTATAAAAACTTACACCTGTACGGGTGGTGTGTGCCTGCATATTCAGGAATAAGTATTATCGTTATTACCAACAGCATAGTGGGGTTGACTTGAATGAAACCGTCTACAAGCTTCCATAGTGACAATCAAATGTTGGACGCTTTCGGTTGCCTTCTCGAACTGGAATGAACAGATGTTCTGATTCTTGGTGATTTCAAGGCCCCATTGGCTAGTTTTTGCATATCTTACGTTGAGTTGAAGCGAAACCCTCTACAGGGTCCCGATTCTGCAATCTCGTTAAGGAACTGAGACCATCATGGAATGCCGGACCAGGAATGTTCCAGAGGGATGTCCAAAACCCGCCTGGATTCGATTACATCTTCGCAGTCGGTGGGTCCCTTATGGATAAAAATTAATCCGTCCTCCATTATTCGGAGGGAAACCGTGTTACTTTAAGTTTCGAAATGCTTATAAGAGCTATCAACCTGATTCCCCAGAGGAGTGCTTTCGGGAACTCAGGTGCCTGAATCTTCGGCTCTCCGAACGGCTGCGAAGTTGACAAGCCAGGAAGTTGATCGTGATCGGTGGGATATGAGCACCTATTTCAGATTAACATTTGACAAAGTGCTGTATGCCGTCAGCAAGCCTATTTAACTTCTAACCCCAAACTTCTATAGGCTACCAAGTGTTAAGTAACCCTCTTCGTAAACCACTTGGGTTGAAAAGTCATCGTTGGTCCTGACACAATGGCGACAACAGCAAGCACGCGCACAAGCCGATTGAACGGATAGGAACATAAGTGCGGTGGGTGCGGAGTGGCACTGGCATCAGGTGAGGATTGCAAACACTTTTGTTTCCAACCCAAGAAATCTGTTCTGCAGTGACGTACCGCTTTGACAGGCTAAAGGGAGTCTCTCAACCTGTAGACTCCAGGAGGTTAAATACTAGTGACGCTGTGGTGGCGGAACTATTAGGCAACCAGCATTTCGGAAAATTCTCATCATAAGCTAACTACATGTATGAATATGAACGTTGCACTGACCGCTTAGCATCCTTGGCAGTTGGTCCGAATGTTCACCAACTGAAGCACAAGTTACTACCGCTCTGGAAGGATGTCGTTATGCTTCCGAACAAACTTATACGGCTAATAAGCATGAAGGAGAATCATTTCTGACCAGGTATGTGCGTAGATCAGTTGAAGATTCTCCAAATCAATTCCCATTCACCAAAAGACAACTCAGAGCTCGTCCTAAAAAGCCAACAGAGCCACCTGGAGAATTACAGGCTTCTGGGTCCCTTGTTCATACCTTTCAAGGTACACTGATATGGATTGAAGATAGCCTTATACCGGTAAACTTCGTTTCACCTTAGCAACCTAGAGGTGGAATCCGGCTTGTCAATGGTCAGACCGGCGCGCACTCAGAAGTAGCAGTTGCCTTGCATGTTGCTCGTACCAGCTTCAAAACCCACCTAACCTGCAAATAACTCAGGCACACTCACACACCAGGATGGTGCTTCTGCACCAGGGGAGTGGTGTAACCCATTCGAAACGTTACTCATCCCCTTTGCAGTTTCGAAATGAATGCTGCCCCAGCTCTTCGTTGTCAAGCTCTACAGTTCGTAAGTTATATGTTATTATTAAACGTAAGTACACCTTATGCACTTGCTGGGTCATCAGCTCACGTTTTTCTCCTCCAGACTCTTGTGACCACTATCAAATTCGCAAGCCCTTCCGCAAAAGCGTACCTACATACCCCCAGGCTAGATAAACTCTTAGCAACACTTGGTCGTTACACTAGGAAGCTGGTTGAATGAAAACTCCTTTTATTCACAAGCACTGCAGAAGTAGAAATAAGTGAAGGGAACTGGAATACAATGGCTGGAAAAGAAGAATGATAAAACCATTGGTTATTGCACCACTGATGTTGCATGTGCATCTGTGTGAAGCCGCTTGTCGACTTTTCACGTTCATCTAAATTTTTGGCAGTTTTTGCGTTTTTGCATCAAAGGCTATTCTACTTTTGCTGTGATCAGGATATTCTTCGATTAAAGTGGGGCAGATACTTTTCTGGGCGAATTTCTCATAGTTGATCACTTGGGTTGTGGAAACGCTACTTTTTAGTGCTAGTAGTTTTTGCCGATACATATTGCAAGGGTTCCTTATCGTTTTTCATTTTTAACTCATACTCACCTGTCTTATCAAACTTGCTTCCAGTGTCTGCGATGTGGTGAAACAAAATTGTCACTAAAATACCTGTGCTGGGGCGGGCGGTCACTTCGCAGTGGCCTTAGGTACTCAATGTACCAAGTGTAAGAGCTAGTTCCGCGATAATTGCGTTACGCCCTCAGTATATGAGAGATATAGTAAAGCAGGGAGTGCTTGACTTTGCGTGTCGTGCTGCTCGAATAGTCATTGGGTGGAAGAAGAAGCAAAGCGCTTTTAAATATGATAACAAAGAAGCTGGCGTGCAAGGGGAAAGATGATAACTGTGGTAGTGATAATGACGCAGAATCCATTAACTCATATATTTCTGTGCAAAACTTTAAGGAGGTCCCATGACAAGCTGTAAGTCAGGGGCTTAGACTACCTACAGCGGTTGACAACGTCTAACTACACAAGGCAAGGTGAGGCGGGTATCTTCAGGTGGTGGCGCCCCCAGAGCTGGCAGAACCAGTCTGACAGCAACCAACCGTAAGACTAGGTCAACTTTCGATGAAACAGACGGGGGTGGGGCACTCTTAATCCCAACCAAGTAACTGTGCAGGTCGCAGGTTCCTTGCCATTTCTCCTACACATAGATGTGCTGCCGAATAAAGCTAAATCTCCCTATGGTTCTGTACACCGATGATATGGAAACGTGGAGGGAGATTAAGAATGACGGAGATATACATGTATTCCAGGTAGACCCAATCAGCCTCTTCGCCTGGTCAGAGGAGTGGCTGACACCTTTCAACTCAGGCAAATATGTGAGCATGTTCAAGAGGCACACAGACGGCAACACCTACGATATTAGTGGGACTTCTCTACCTTAAGTACTGATCCACAATGACCTAGAAGTCATACTGAGTTATGATTTGGAGATCAAAGAACACCGTCTATTGGTAGCAGCTAGAAGTTTTAAGACACTGTGCATCACGCAGAAAGTTTACAAGAATAAGTGGTGATATGTTAACCACCTTGGACACATCCTTAGTTTGGCCTAAAGTAGGAAACTATACACAGGCCGCAAATCCATGATGAAAGGTGGCTCAGGTCTTCTGCAAAGAGTTCGTATGATTCCTGCGATGGCTTGCCTGACCCATGAAGATCGTCTTAAGGAGCAGAACCCCTTCTCTTTATCCAATCGCCGACAGAGTGGGAATTTAGTAATGCTATGAGGGATTCTAAGAAATGACTTTGGACCTGATCTGTCTTCTCTTTTACTTCCACTGGGTCGCTGCGCCCCAGAGAACATACAGAATCAAAGAACGAACGTAGTCTCTTCTCACATCCAGTAGTCAACTCCTGGAATCGGTTTCCAAGAGAAGTGATGTCCACATAATCAACTGACTCGTCCAAAAGGGGATTGGACAAGCACAGAAATCTACTGGAAAATAATTAAAATAGGCTCACAGCCTTCTATTTTCAAACAACGAATCGGAATCTGAGGCGGGATTTCGTTTTCTCCGTTACTCATGCAAGTCATTTCTTTAGTAATTCTATTTTAATGTTCTTATTCTGCGATCCAGTGTTCCTATCCCAAGGAAAATCAGCACGGTGTCTTTATTTCCGCACTGTGTCTTTTTTTTGGCAGTAAAACCCATTGTTTTTAAGCCTATTTTTAAAGCATGGTGCTTGACTGTTCTAGTACACAAGTGTTCACTCCATATAGAATGGGGTAATATCTCCATCGTTTATAAACCAGATTTTGGTGGTGGTAACCAGACCAGCGCCTTGTTCGTAAATTAAAGCACCCAGCCCTAGTCTTCCATCATAAATTCTGTGGGCATTGGTGTAGAATACCTGCATTCTATTTAAGATATATCTTAGGAATATTCGTTTTCGTGACCTCATAGCTCAAAAGTCCACGAGTTATAGGTCTTCTGCTCCTCTTTCATATCGGGGTTTTGTTTGAGTAACTATTTTTTTTACCTACTTCTCTAAAGACCATTCTGGTCAGATTTAAATGGGTAAATTATGCGCCTTAAGTGCGTTTTTCAAGATTATATAAATCTATTCTCTGTTAACTAAATCCACTCTAAGGATCCTACATGATTGGGTGCATGCTTTTATCTTCTTAATCTACTTTAGGGTTCCCCTTAGGGTATCTTTAATGACCATCTGGACCAACTTCACATCATACCCATGACGTTGACACAGGGCAAAAGGTTAAGATATAGTGATACTAGTAGGAGACTTACGCGTTCAAAAATGAGATTTTTGAGATTATCACCGAGACGGACGGGAATGATTACCTTTCTAGATAGTTAAGTGGAATACTAGGCAAAGCACTTTGGAGCACAGTTAAACTTGCCCATAGCAACGCTTCAGTTGCCCAGCATTGGTGTTAAATGATTATGGAGAGTTGTTATGAGAATTGACGACAGATAGGGGTGTTCACCAGGGTTCGCTGCCGCCACTGTTCTTGTTTAAGTCCGTTATAGATATAAAAATTGACGTAAACTTCGGCACATCTGACTTTACAGGGATCTGTCTACTCCCTGGAGGACATGTCAAATCAACAGACTTATAGTGTGCAGACGACATTATCCTACTGGGTAAAGATGCCGGGTCTTTTGAACGCTTTGTACGTAGATCTGTGTACATTTGACACGCGCTTCGCACCCGTGAAATGCAAGATAGTGCTTTAGGACCAGTCAGCAGCTGCTCCCAGTTTAAGGATGGGGAGTTATCTGGTTGGATGCGTAAACCACTTCATAGGTCTGGGAAGTTGCACTAGCCCGAACGGGATAGTTGATGAAATCTCATCCTGGATACAAAGGTTCATTTGGCGTTTGCCAACTCATGTCATCTCTGGTGCAGGTGAGATATGTAATTTCCTAATAAAGGACACGTATACTGCTCTGCAGTGTGTTCTGTCCTGTTATATGGAAAATTACCGTTAAAAGTAGATAAAAAGCAGTTGCAGGCTTTCATACCTGTGGCTTCGTAGTGTTACTCGCATATGGTGGAATCAGCGAGTAAGGAATGTCGACGTTAGACAAAGGGTAATAAGCAAGAAGGGGAAGTCGGTAGACGAGGTTGTAAACCTTCATCGACTGAGGTGACTTGGACATGTGTTGTGCATGCCGAGCCACCACCTACCTTGGCTCGCATTAGTAACAGAAGTTGGCCAAGGTTGAGAGCGGATTCAGGTTGACCAGACACGTGGCACCCATCCATGAAGCCTGACTTTTGTTTTGAGTCATGTGAGGAAATGCAGACTATTTGACTGGGGTCTTCGAGATGATAGAAAACAATGGTATAAGGCTCTTGGTGAAATGGCTGAAAATCGGTCACAGTGCATCAGATGTGTTAACTTTTGAAGTTCTCTCGAGTTTTAACATTTCTCTTATGCTCCATTTTCAAATTCAATTCCCTCCCATACAACTTTGTCTACTTCTGTATCAGTTTTTTTATCTAACTGTTCTTTGCATGTTAATGTGAATTAGGACAAATTCAGTGGATGCACTTTTGTGCCAGATTCTACATTGATTTTGTGTTACTTAAGCCATCGATCGACGGAACAGTATACAGCTTGAAATCAGCGAGTATACTGCACGGCATTGCTTTCCGTTTTGTTACGCAGCTGTGGGCTATGACTCTCGAAAGTGGGAGATGTTAGGAGGCTCTAGGTTTTTGACTACAGGTATTTTCGTAGCATTACTAACGTTTAGTGGAATTACCGTGTGAGTTGTGTTCAGGCTCTGTTTAGATTACAAAGAAAGGAGGTCAGTTGAGTTAATGAGTTTAGAAACCTTCAACGGCTTGAGTGGTTCGGACATGTGTTGCGCATACCGAGCGACCGCCTCCTCTTCATACGATGTTAGCCGAAATAGAACTGATTTGGAAAACGGTCAAAAGTAACCAAACCAAGACGTTGTGCCTGCCTGCGAAGTCTCTAAGTGGTTCGTATAGGGAGGTGCAGGCTGCCTACCTGCCTGGGGTCCTCAAGTTGATATGAACTAATAGTGAGAGACTCGATGATATGACCAGAAATCGGCCAACGTAGTGTAGATATATTCACTCTTTGTCATTTTCGAAGTCTTGAATATTTCCACTGAACTGCTCATTTATTCTCTGCTCCCAAAGCTTTTTGTCTACCTTAGTGTTTTCTCGATCCACCGTTTGTTTTCATACTGTTGTGAAGTGTCGCAACTTGAACCAAAGTGCATGTGTCAAATTCTCCGTTGATTTGTTTTTTCTGCCACGTAGATATTACATGCATATGTTATTGGATATATTAAACTCCATACTCCGATTATATCGAACATTAACCTTAAATAAGGCCCTTATGGGTCTGTACATATGGAGTGTACAACCAGATATCTCATAGGTAACTAACTTCTCTCTGTTTCTTATTTCAGGTTTGCTTTGTGATGCGTTCAGTAAAAGATGTGTGATCCTATAAATTTTTCGTTTCACTTTGTACTATAATTATGACTATCCTATATTCTGGCTATCTCGTGTATTCATAAATCGAAGTCACCTTTAACAAATCTTCAGTTTCACCATGCAAACTGGAAGCTGCTGCGATGATAGTACAGGCAGCGTAGGAGGAGATAGTGAAACAAATACGACGGTTGCCAGCAGTCCCGGCTTTGATCCTCCTGTTTCAAAGGGTTCACCATTATTGCCAGAACCTCCTGAAGATATTACTTCCAACTGTCCATCATACGACAATTTAAGTTCAACCTTTAGAAAAGGAATTCGCAAAATGGTAAGTTTCAAATCTATATTTGGTACAATTACCGTCACCTAGTTTTTTTGTTTTGTTCAAGATATTCAGTTATTTTGTCAACGATAAATTTCCTAAATTAGAGGATCTATCGAGGTTAGGGTTCTTTAGATTGAAATCAGATTACGCAAAGTTATTAACTTCCAAGTAAACCATTTATCTTATCACATGTTCCTTTCCATTCAATAAAAATAGACTTGAATGGTAGATATGGATTTATTCTACTATGTTAACACTTCAAATATATTTAGCATTCTGTGCATAAAATTTAATTCAGACACTACAGCACCTATTTTCTCACTTTATTTACTAAGTTGGTTGTGAGTGTCTTGATTGGTTATGTTTTTCTTTCTTCAGGAAACTAACATCAGCTCTAGTTTGTCAAACACAGCCACCATTTGTGAATCTTCAACACCCAAATCTAAAGTAACTAGTGATGTCCTTCCTCCAAATCCATTTACAAGCCCTCCATCTTTTGAGCCACCAAGTTTGCCTTATTCTTATTCAGAAAACATTACTTCTGGTTTACCTGCTTACCCTGAACAATTCACTTCACCTACCTGTATACCTTCAACGTTCCCTTCTCCTGGATCTGCTTTTACTGAACTTCATCCGAAAATTGGACCATGCAGTAAACCCAGTTGTTTTGTTCAATCTACAACAATAACATCTATGTCACCTAAATTGCTTAATAAAGAAAATATTCGTTCGAACTGTCCTATTACTACTTCTGTTCACACTCGAAATGAAGTATCAGAATGTGTTCCTAAAAATGTAGTTGCGATAATCCATCTATGTCGTACCTGTGGTCAGTCACATGATCAAACATCACCTCACTCATACAATTACACACAAACTGTAGATGATGATCTGTGTTGTACAGTAAGTTTTTGAGTTCTTTTCGTACATCCTATTTCTGTTATGCTACTGTTCATTGCATTTTATTACGTATTCAAACTTTTATCTAAACTGATAATTTCCTATCCTGTAGTCATATATACAAAATGTGCGCGTCTCGATCGTGGTTCTTTACCATTTCGAGAATTTGATTTTGCCATGCATATTTCTTTTAGCAATGTCATGTTTTAAGCCGTGCAGCAGTGCTTTTTTATCTTAGAGGAAATATCTCTTTCTGGAAACCGGGGTGGTAGGTTCTGTATCATTGTACCTACTGAGTGTAAAGGTTAATAAATCTCACGGAACGGGTTACTGGTCGTTTTGAAAGGAACTGAAAGTACTGAATAGATTTAGGGGCGGTCAAAAGCTAAATTCAAAAAGCAACTTTCTTCAATGAAAATCATTTACAAACTTAAATTCAAAGAAGAAGAAATTCAAAGATGTATGGCTTATAAGTGCTTTGTTTAGTCTTGTTAGCACTTATCAACAAGATGTATTTGTCATTATGTGGAAACTGATTTGGTTGTGGATCATGAAAAGACCACGTATGTCATCACTATCTGGGTAGATTTTCTGGAATTTGACTATTTCTAGCTGTGTTTTGTTGTATTTGGATTTCACTACTTGTGCAGTTTCTATCAGCACTTGGGACTCAATAGCTACGCCAATAACCATCTAGTGACTAGTTGGTTTATGTACTTTAGTCATTAGAAGTCAATCGTGGCCTAAATAGCATAATGGTGAAGCCTCCTTAGTGATACAGGTTCGAGTTTCAGAGAGAGCATCACTAAAGATATACCTTACTGGTAGTTGTCAAGTCATTGAACCTAGATCCAGGACTTCCTGTCGATTACCTTTTAACAACTTAAGTCTCCAGGCTTAACAAACTGAACAGACGTGTATTCGAATAAGGTTCCTTGTTTCTCAAAGTGGGAAGCGATTCTTCAGATTTTTACAATATGTCGACCTAACACAAAAAGTATACATTTTTTTTGTGATTACTATGTAATATGCAATTGTCTGAATTGTGAATTAGCTTCGTAACATCTAACTGTGTACGCAACCTCGTTTACAAAGAAAGAAGGTATGAATCATAAGACACCCAGCATGAATACCCACTTGTGTGTATAGTGCTTCAAATCAACTACTTCACCTGCATAACTAGTGTACATTTTGCAGTTCTAGTCTCCGATTAGACGAAAATTACCTGAAAACTCATGCATTGTTTTGACGTTTACATGAAGTCAAAGACCTTGATGTTTATGAGTCTTTGCAGAGCGGAAGTTGGAATTCATAACTCCTAGTTGTTTTTCGAATTTCCCTGGCTTCTTTTTCAGTTCTGGCGTTCTTAACACTCGGTGATTGAAAATTCGAATTTCCATAGGCTGGATTGTGAGTCTCATTGTAATCCATCAGTTCTTATCTTGCTAGTCAGTCAGATTTTAGTAGCTCTGATTTAACTGGTTTTTAAACCTGAAAAAGTTTTCCGTGCTCTTTTCTTGTTGGCTTTTATTTAAAGCCCAAACTGTATTGTTTACCGAACCTGTGCAGGACTTCCTACTGACTGACTGGTAACCTAGTAACACTAGTTAGTCTGTAAACAAGTCAGATAGACAAAATCAACGTAAAACCTCTCGCAGAAGTACATTGGTTCAAGTAGCTACAATTTACAGTAGTAGTGGACAAGTGGATTGCAAAAACTGATATCAAAGTAGTCAAAGGTGTATTAGAGGAAAGAGGATTTAAAAATTAAGGTTAGTCAAGACATTCAAGCTTTAAAAGACGCTAAAGAGTGGATACATCGCTATCGACACCGATTTTTAGTCATTTCACTGAGAGTCACCAACCATTGACTTCTATCATCTAGGGGACCCCTACCAGCCAGTCTTCATCTCCTGTAAATAAGTGGTAATTCATTGTTGTAAACTAAAAATATCTTTTCCAGTTGCACTTACAGCTTCTTTATATATTGTCTTCCTATTTCAGTTATGTCGTCAACCTTTAGTTGATCCTCTCGATACTAAATGCGGTCATACATTTTGTTCGCCTTGTTTAAAGAATCATCTAGCTGTTCAAGCACTTTGTCCAGTGGACAGACAAATTATAAATTATTTAGAGTGCCAACAGGCTTCTAATATTGTAAAACGGTTAGTAGTGATCAATTTTTGTTGTTTATTTGTTTTGTTATTCTGTTTCACTTTATCAATATAATCATTGAGTTAAACAGTCATTAAATTTGAGTAGATGTATGTTTACAAATGAAGTAACAAACTGTGCTTTCCTATAATTAGAATGCCTTTTCTTATAATTACGTAGCATCAATTAAGTCGGTCATTTTTGACTGCCTATATCCGGCATTTTGCCATATGATCTTTATGTGTCGTGACTGACATTAGTGGTATTTCGTCCAAATAGTGTGTGACTTGAGTAATTTTGAGCGTAATTTGGCTGGTCTCTTCATTTATTGTAATATTTTTCAAAATATTTATTTGAGCGAAACAATGACCACTAATGTCAGTCACGTCGCATAAAGCTTACGTGACATGTTGGATACAGACTGTCGTCATTTTCAATATTTGTCTCACATTTTTGAAACTTGCAATTCTGAGTTTTAGGGAATTACTATACTCTACTGACCAATATAAGGAAGTGGATACATGTTATCTAAAATGCATTACGGTTTTCACTATTTTAACCCTAGTTGATTTACTGAGTTTTGAGTAGAGACTTTCTTGATGTTTAAATGCATATATTTGACTTTCTAATGTTACACTTCGTTTTGTTGAGGTTGGACTCGGTTCGAAATACTATACATAATGAGGCACTATTAATGCGACAAGTCTTAGCGTCATCCCATGAAAAGTCATTTTATAAATTCTAGTTGTTTCCAAATCATTGTCTTACATAAATTATTCAAATTTATATCTTGTTCTCACGAATACTGACCATACTTTTTCCAGTGAGATTCGTTACTCTGCGTAAAGCCAAAGCCAATCCATCAGAAATAAGATTCAGTAACACTATCTTCTGCCTATTTTCTCGTAAAATTGATGAATAACAGTTTGTGACGTAGTAAAGAAACATATCTGGCAAGTGACTTAGTCACCTTCTAAGAGTACTTTTTTTACCTTATTATAAAAGTTCAGGGATATAAAAGTACGTTCTCCTTCAGATTAAAGTTCTCCTTTACCTAAACCCATCCGTAAGGAAGTTATGAAAGTAAGAGGCTTTGATTGCCGTTAAATGACTGTTGTTGGTGCGATAGTCAAGATTGTCAGTCTCAAGTGTCACACACGATAATGTTCAAAACACTACCCTTTACAATCCTAAGGCTATTTCTTAGTGGTGATTGTAATGGATGGGGTCATCTTAGTAAAGTACTGTAGTGATCAAGGAAAGTGATATCCATGATGTATGTGATGACATGATAGTATGTTATCCTCAATCCTATGTAACTAAGTG
Organism: Heterobilharzia americana; assembly: GCA_944470555.2. NCBI lineage: Eukaryota > Metazoa > Platyhelminthes > Trematoda > Strigeidida > Schistosomatidae > Heterobilharzia > Heterobilharzia americana. The sequence continues at coordinate 50,623,217 of OX104128.1, forward strand.
ATTGTCCTACTCTATTTTCACCCTTCATATAAAATGCTTCGACAAGTAAGTGTGTGATTAGATTGCCCGAGATGTATTGCTCAAATACATCACACTTCTCAGATAACCTTCGTCTTCTTATCACACTATGCAATTTCATCAAAAGGAACTAACTGTTTCAAACTAAGTGGTTATGCTAATATGAAAACACTTCAGAGGAATAGAGAGGATTACTTTTATAATTCAACTGAAAGTATTTTACTGTTTCACTGTTGTGGTTATCATAACAAAACAGTTATCCAGATCCGCATCACTTATCTCACGTGTAACGGATCCGCACATACAAGCTTTTATTATTAAGAGATAAATTTGCTGTATTCCCAAAAAGTTATCATCATCATCAAGGTCAACATAAGACTAGCCATTACTGCGTAACTGTTGAAGTTACCACAGCTCATATCAGCACATCAAGTAACAAGGCAATGAAATGGTAGATGAAGAAGGAAGAAAATCGATCAAAGAAAGTAGCAGTAGAAAGTAGTAAGAGAGAGGAAGGAAAAATGACGAGGCGATGAGATTAAGTATAGCAGTTAAGATAAGTATAACGTGTGTATTCATCTGCACCACTGACATCAGTTCTCAGCCAGATCACATGGAGTCTCTAACCACTGGTTTCTCTTGTACTGCGGATCCCAACCATCTAGTCTGCATAGCCCCACTTGGCTCAAGCCAACAGTCAAACACTTCATACATTGATGGCATGTTTTAGTCTAACCACCTCGAGTCTTTTCCAACCTGAACCTACTTCGGCCAACATTGTGTGACGAGACACGCATATGTAACACGTCGCAACCAGCCATCTCAGTCGATGAAGGTTCACAATCGTGTCAACTGACTTACCCTAAAACTCAACACCTGACTTCTGCATTACTCACGTGGTGACACCACAGAATACCCCCTATACTACGAAGGCAACGGTGGTCAAACACCTGAAGCCTTCTCGTGTCTTCCACCTTCAGTGGCCATGTTTCACAGCTGTGCAGCAGAACAGAGTGGACTGCTGTGCAGTACACGCAACCCTTAATAGACAATCGGATATAGTGGTGGCACCACAGATGCCGTCAGTTGGCTAAAGTCAGCCGAGCCTTTTGTATCCGTGCAGAGATTTCATCGGCTACTAATCCGCCAGGGTTGATCCTACTTCCCAGGTAAGTGAAGTGGTCGACACACTCGACCACTTCACTCTCTATTGTTAGCTGCGGCACCGTTGAAGACTAGTTTTGGAGCAACAGTTTGCATTTGGGTTGTGAGAAACGCATCCCAAACATTCTGAAATTGCCACTCAAAGTGTTCAAAAGACTCTACATGTTTGTCAGCGTGTTCGTCTAGTAAAAAATTCCATCTGTCACTCAGAGTCGTTAGGAATATTCCTTTAGATGCCAAAAAAGTTACATGTCTTAGTTTTGACAACTTGTCAAAAAGTAATAGAAAATCGTATTTTATAACTATCTCTGTTGATAGTAATCTGGTTGGTTGTGGCTAGCAGAGGCATCCAGGACGTGGGTTTCATCTTATTTGTCACTCATCAGCTGAATGTACCTGAACCTCAGTGCGGAGAGATGTTGTTGCCGCTGCGCCTCGAACCTCGTACCCATCGCTTCAATCGCCAAGGCGTTATCCACTGTGCCACGAAGGAACGATAGCCACTTCTCGTACAATGGGTCGTAGTTATTACTATCTATTAATATACTTGTAATTCTGCGTCGTTTTACTGGATCGGATAGTTCGACCTCCATTGACATATATATATACTTTTAATATCAACAGAGATATTACTATTTATTGATATACTTGTAATTCTCCATTGTTTTATTGGTTCGAGTTGTTAGACCCCGATTGGCATATGGGCTCCTATTCGGATGCCTCGATATTGCCTGAATGTTAATTATAATAATTTGGTCGATTGTGGCTGGCAGGTTCGAGTCTCAGGGAACAACATCACTCACTGGGGTGCAGGTACGTCCAACTGGCAAGCCTTAAATAGTACGAGACGCGCGTCCTGAATTCCTCTGCTAGCCACAATCAACCAAATTACCATTATTAACATTCAGGCAATATCGAGGCATCCGCATAGGAGCCCATATGTCAATAGAGGTCGAACAACTCGAACCAATAAAACAACGGAGAATTACAAGTATATCAATAAATAGTAATATCTCTGTTGATATTGAAAATATATTTTGAAATATTCGAATGAAATGCAAAGGTGAATTACTGACCTTTCGCTACGTCGGAGGAAACAGTTTCTGCAGAAAACAAACCCGATACCAGTTATCACATCAATTAGTAAAGGGAACATATCTGACCACAATGGTCATGCACGCATACAAAATAAAGATGTTGATTGTCACTAATTCATAATCAAGACAACCAATGTGAAGAACTGGTTTTGACATAATCCTGTGGGCATATGCATCAGTGTTCTAAAGAAGTGTCTTTTTTATGTGACAAAACAACAACATAGGACTCCGTACAGAATAACACAAGTTCAAGTAGCAGAACTTGACATCGAGAGACAAATAGCACGAGAAAAAAAGTCAGAATAAAGTTAAAACAAATCATGTGAACAGAGAACAATTCGACATAAACCGATCAGATATTATGACGTAGTATTCATCACGGACTGGCATAAGTTTGAGAACCATTGAAAACCTGAGAGCACTGCGCACCCCTTTTGTCCTAGCATGGGACTCCTCAGCAGTACACATCCACGATCCGGTTAGGGATTGAACTGAGTACTTTCAAGTTTCACGGTGAGCGCGTTAACCATTCAGCTACTCGGTCACGGTCCAGTGGTTCACAGGTTCACCAGTCGGAAGGGAAGCGGATGCCATTTGAAGACCTTAGGTGATAGTCGCGCTATATCACGAATCGACAGAATTTAGAAACTGCGAACCATTGAACTCCGATCCAGTGGCTGAATGGTTAACGCATTGGCCGTGAAACCAGAAGGTCCTAGGTTCGACCCCTAACGGGGTCGTGGGTGTGTACTACTGAGGATTCCCAAAGTAGGACGAGATAGCTATCCAGTGCTCCCAGGTTTCCATTGCTTTTCCAGTTGATATCAGTCCATTATGAATACTACCTCAAAATTAAAATCCCCATTCACCTCAAAAGATAAGATCTCTGACTTTCAGATCATGAAACAATGCATTCTTTTGAGTATAATTGATCCACTCTGTCGGTTGTGTAATTGTTATTCCCTTTACTCAGACTGTAGCAGGTGGAATGGATTTAAATCTATAGTCCAATGGTTCACGATCGCGTGTTTGCACTACTGAATCACAATACTATTGAGGCGGTCGATATCGTTGTAACTGGGAGAAATCTATTGTCAGCATTTTAGTCGATCTGTCTGTTTTCTAGAAGACATTTTCCCAGGCACATCAAGATATACTTGATTACTACATGTTTAGTTCCTTTTTCTATCTGGTTATATCTAACGGAAAGTAAATGAGAAAGTTTTTGTGAACGTTTTGTACTAAGTTGTAAATTATTTATATTTTTCTACCTTCCAGGTTGTTGGATAAATTATTAGTTGCTTGTCCTAATTCACCTCCCTGTGATAGTATAATGTATCGTGCAAATCTTGAAGAACATTTACGTGATTGGTGTATCGGTGTACATTCATCCAGAGAACGGTTTATGCAAAGTGGTGGGGTGAAGACATCTCGTCCAGTTCATCATAGTCAACCGAAAAATGTCTTCTTGTCCACTTTCGTTGGAACTGAATCACTTGACTCAAACATGTTGCCATCATCAGTGTGCGAGTCGACGAGATGTCCTAGGGTAATGGATCCACAAACAATTATGAAAAGTGGTCTCTTGGTACAACAACATCAGCAACCAAAGAACATGAATTTCCCTAGTCCCAATAATGGATCCAGCTTTGGTATTGTTTATCCAAACCATTTTATAAAGGAGTATCCTCATGCATTCTCACCAGTCACACGAATCGAGTCAGATAAAATGATTAAAGCAGACTGTAATACCAATTTACCTCCCACCGATTATCCATGTAAGTTTGATTTTCAGTGTCAAAATTGAAGGATTGAAATTCTATCTTACTGATGGTCAGTGTGTAACTTTTATGTCGCAACTCAATAACTACTTTCGAGATGACTGTCTAGACAATAAGTTGAACCTCTCACCTCATAGTGAGGATTGATAAAGTCAGTGGAATGGAAAAGTTAACGTGATATAAATTGGTTACATTTAAACAGGTTATCTGCTGATTAAAAGTCCAACGCATAAACCCTTGTCGCACTTCTCACAACCTGTTAGCCAATACATTTCCATAAACAATATGTGGTTTTATGGTAAATGTAAACGAATTTTGCTTCACGTTATGCTTAAAAATATCTGTGACTTGGAATTGTCGCTCACATATTTAGATACCCAACTCTCAACCAATGCTTCAAGAGTATAAACCTAACTTCTTGTGCTGTGGTCTAATCAGTCATAGGGTAGAATTAACCCTCACAATGTGATAAACCTTGATTTCTAATCAGTTTTGTACTTAGGCTCATCGATCTACGAGGAACGAATGGTGTAAAACTCTGTACTGGACACTGGTTATCACGGAAGTTGATATTGCTTCACTGACTTGTGGATTGAACTCCATCTATCCATCCATCCATCCAAATCAACATAGGACCAGGCATTACTGTGTAACGGTCCGAGTTGCCATAGCTCATATCAGTACGTCAAGTAAAAGGGCAGTGAAGTGGAAGATGAAGAAAAAAAGTTCAGTCAAAAGAAATATAAAGTACTAAAAGAGAGAAAGGAAGAATGAGAAAATGGTGACATTCGATATAGCGTCGTTAAGATGAGGACAGTGTGTGTATACATTTGCCCAACTGACATCAGTTCTCAGCCAGATCACATGGAGTCTCTAACCACTGGTTTCTCTTGTACTGCGGATCCCAACCATCTAGTCTGCATAGCCCCACTTGGCTCAAGCCAACAGTCAAACACTTCATACATTGATGGCATGTTTTAGTCTAACCACCTCGAGTCTTTTCCAACCTGAACCTACTTCGGCCAACATTGTGTGACGAGACACGCATATGTAACACGTCGCAACCAGCCATCTCAGTCGATGAAGGTTCACAATCGTGTCAACTGACTTACCCTAAAACTCAACACCTGACTTCTGCATTACTCACGTGGTGACACCACAGAATACCCCCTATACTACGAAGGCAACGGTGGTCAAACACCTGAAGCCTTCTCGTGTCTTCCACCTTCAGTGGCCATGTTTCACAGCTGTGCAGCAGAACAGAGTGGACTGCTGTGCAGTACACGCAACCCTTAATAGACAATCGGATATAGTGGTGGCACCACAGATGCCGTCAGTTGGCTAAAGTCAGCCGAGCCTTTTGTATCCGTGCAGAGATTTCATCGGCTACTAATCCGCCAGGGTTGATCCTACTTCCCAGGTAAGTGAAGTGGTCGACACACTCGACCACTTCACTCTCTATTGTTAGCTGCGGCACCGTTGAAGACTAGTTTTGGAGCAACAGTTTGCATTTGGGTTGTGAGAAACGCATCCCAAACATTCTGAAATTGCCACTCAAAGTGTTCAAAAGACTCTGTATCTTGTCAGAGTCTTCACCTAACAGAACTATATCATCTGCATATTCTAGATCTAAAGAAAATTCACCTGTGATTGGGTCAACGTCTGTGTAATTAGGTAACGAGAGGGAAACCTCCATAAGAATATGTATGATAAAAATGAATAAGAATGGAGACTGTGGACACCTTTGACGGACACCACTCGATGAGTATAGCTCCCTAGACAACTCACCATAGGCTCTAACATGCCCATAAGTGTTCGAGTAGAGAGCTTTCAATAAGGTGATGTACTTACTAGGCACGCCTTTCAGTGAGCGACATTGCCATAAGACTTCTCGATCAACGGTGTCAAATGCCGCCTTCAAGTCGAGAAATACAGCTGTCGTCGGGTGTCTGTAAGCGTGCCTGTGTTCCAGGACCTGGTGCAGTGTGAATATTTGGTGGATACACCCACGGCCGGGTCTAAATCCTGCTTGGTTTTCTCGGGCTTGGTGTTCCCGAGCTCTACTCAGGCGTCGGAGAATTATTGAACCTAGGATTTTGGATACTATGTTTGTCAGGCTGATTCCTGTGTGGTTATCACAAGATGACTTCTCGCCTTTCTTGAAGACTGGAGTAATCAGTGATTTAGACGAGTCAGAGAGGATCGTATTTGATTCCCATATACTGGGTAACACATCCGCTGACCTGACTAAGAGCACCTTACCACCATCGTAGTTCGTCTGGTCCTTCTGCCCTTCCTCGTTTCAGGTTACCTACTGCTTTCTCGACTTATAGTGTCGGGGGACCTATCTCAATGTTCCATTCAGGATCCGACTGGATAGCGGGTAGCGCAATGGTGGCTGGGGGTCAGTTAAACTGTTCCCTCGAAGTTTTCTGCCCATCGTTTCAGTTATCTCCCCTGCGTTTGAATCGTAGATCCATCCTTCTCCGCAATAGCCTGACTAACTGTTGTTGACCTTTTCCCCGCAGTTGCCTTAATAAGTCTAAATAACTGTCTACTGTTACCAATCAAAATTCGATTCACAATTCCAGGATGACCTCCTTAGATGATCACGAGTTTCAGTTTGGAGCTTGACAGATTGGTGTCACAATTTTCATATAGCTATCTGCGACAATGAAAGATATTATTGTCTAAAAGAAACTTGTATCATATTTGAAAGTTTGAAGATCCTAACCTTAGTACCATATTCGATTTGTTTGTTTGATGTAGTATATAGTGGTAGTTTTATTCAGTGGATAATATTTCAAGTGAAGTCTATCTTCCATGGTTCTAGTGAGGTTACCGCACAACTTTTGAGACCAATTTTACATAGTCCTATCACTTCTTTTATCAACCCATTCTTACTGCTCGAATTAGACATACATTCAATGAACAAAAGTTTGATAATCTATCTTCCTGTTATAAAATATTTGTTTTGAAAATGGTCTTCACTGGTCTACATCAGTTGAGAAACTATTCGAGAAATGGGATCACTGGGTAGGTGTTTCGTCCGGGATTTTGGATCCTCAGAGATGCACACCTGTGACCCCAAAAGGGGTCGAACCCACTGCTCATAAGCAACTTGCTTCATGCTGGAGTTCCTCAAGTTCTAATGAGAAGTCATAACCTGTAGGGTTAACTAAGTCGGAAGTGAGACAGATGCTCAGGGATGCTTATTGAATGATAATAGAGCTGCATCACGAACTGATAGAAGTAAGAATTAGTGGACCATGAGATTTCAACCTCATTAATATGGACTCAATCACCATGAGACCTGATGACCTGCGCTTTACTCCGCTTTTATTCTTATTTAGTTCCCATTTTTCCATTCTCCTTTAAGTGCTCTCTCAGTTCTTTGAAGGGAAAACTTGACTGTTATGAAGCTCTGCCAGGTTCTATGTTGTTCAACTCTATTTGCCTCTTCAAGCTGATGATGATTATTGGAGTTCTGTGTTACTAAGCGTACTGGTTTCCGTTAGTAATGCTGTATGAGTGATATTGAAATTCAGTGGTGTTCTAACAGCGTGTACATTTTGTGCATATGCTATGCCAAGTAACAATCAGTGATGCTAAGACTGACTGGAAGAAGCGAAATAATAGTCAGTTCTTTATGTGGTGTCGTGTAATAAAAAAATATTTATATTAGGTCTATTGATGCATTGTATTTCTTCGGTCAGAGGTATGTGACAATCATGCGACCCAGTGATTTGAAACGTTGCTGGACAGCTTAAAGTTGAATTCACTGTCAATGCCTTATCAGTTTCTTTTATCTTTTACATACATAAGTAGTATCGTGGATTTTATAGGTTAAAATAAAGGCAAATAAAACTTATTTAAACCTTTTCCCCTAATGAAATGCTTTATTATTTATGATCAATTACGTTAGTTTGTATTTACTATTTATTTTTTTAAATCTCCACATCGTTGTTCTAATTTTTTTGTGCATACCCTGGTTCCCAATTTCATCACATTTTGTGTTGTAATAGAAACAAATTATAGTTATTTTCAAGAAATATCATCACCTTCCAAACTTCAACCTGGAATTACCAAAATATAGGGTTATTTCTAATCAGTAATCGAAAATTTTTCAAATCTTATATTTATTATTATATTTCCCTTGGAAAATAGGGCTTCACTAGCACGTCGCTATTTCACTCTACTCTCTGCAGTCTCCTTAACCTGGCTCGACGACTGCCCAGAAGCTTTCATTTCTTCCTCACAGATCTCTCCTACATGTCACCCTTGGACACCCAACTCATCGTTCCCTATTTGGGTTCAACCCAATGGCTTGGCTTGGCGCATGATATCTCCAAACAGTCTTCTCAGTGTATGTCCAATCCAATCCATCTCCACTTTCTTCTGCATATTTGTTGGATGATAGATTGTTGGTTGGTCCCTTTTCAGACCAGAATTCCTTGTTGCTTAGTCTTTTTGACCTGACTTGATCTTCGGTATCGAGTGAGCGTAGGTGGCAGCTGTTGATATGATGCATGTCTGTAATTTGTTGGGAATGCTATTCGTAAGGTGCCAAGCCTCTGAACCATCACATGGAAGCACTGACTTGACTGAATTAGTGTTGAAAATTCGGATCTTGTTCACGCTTTATGCTGAATGGAGTAGATCTCCACACTGATTTCAGATTGATGAAGGTTTGTCTTGCTGTCTTACCAATCCTGGTTTTGACGTTCTCCTCATATGTGCCGCCTGTGATTGAAACGATGCTGTCTAGGTAGGTGGAAGAGACAACTTCCTTTTGATTTCTCCTGTTGATGGTGATTGGTGCTTGTTGTTGGTCGTGGTGGTGGTGGTTGGGTATTTTTATCACCTTTGTCTTCTCCACGTTCACCTGAAGTCCCGTCATAGCTGTCCTGCCTCTTCTTCCAAGTTATTGATTTTTACCTGTAGATCTTCGAGTTTGTGCGACATTAAAAATAAATCATCGGCGAAATTCAAATCTTCTTCTGGGGTCTCTTCATCGATCAAACAGCGTATGCCTATCTTCTTGCTTCTCACAGTTTGTTGCATGATCCAGTCGAGTCGACCACAATCAGGAAGATCATCGGTGATAGTAGGCAACCTTGTTTCACTCCTGTCTTCTTCAGATCTTATACAAGGATGTAAATTTACCTTCAGTGGTCTGTCCAAGAAGTCACTCTTGAGAAAGTTTCAGGAACATACTCAGTTTTGTCTGTTCATTATCGGTTGCAGCTCCTGGGATTGTTTCTTGATTCGTTAGTCGTTGTGTGAAGAAGTTATCAAAGTTGGCATATCTCAATTTACACGTGTATTTTCACTTTTGAACTGTTTGGAATATCAAGCTTTATTTCAATTTAGTAATTGATCCTTTGAGTATGGTTTTTTAATTGATTTGTTTACTAAAGCTTGATGTTCATTTGTGGGTTATCCAACCACCAATCAGTGAAGATGTTCATGAGTATATACTCTCAGAAACAACATTGAATTCATAGTCTTGTTAAAAGTTTACAAAATAATTTTATGATTTGTGTAAATGTCTCATCGTCATCTTCGATATATTTTTACTGTTCATATTTTACTCAATTTATCAGCTGACTCATCAACCATCTATGAAGGTGTTCCTGTTTCAATAATAATTTATCGTCCATCTAATTGTATGGATTTGGGTTTCACATTTGTTGGTGGTATCGATACTCCACTGGTGAGTTTTTGTTTTGTCTTTTTTATGAACTACTTTTTATCATATGATCTTCAACTATGCCAACTGGTTTCCTATTCAAACTATCTACAGAAAGTGGAAGAAGATGAACAAATTTATTAACCAGTAAGGTAATCAACAGCGGTAGACTAAAATAACGTGATATTTGGAGCAGTTACTGTAAAGTCCATTGGCGAACACCGTCAACAAAGCGTTTCTAAATAATCTAGTCATTGTTAAAATGATTTGCCAAACTGGTAGTTGGTTGGAGACGATCGACAGGAGCTGCGGCTCATTGGTTTAAGGAGGTGACTTTCAACCAATGGGTCTAGGTTTGGGCGACCAAGTAGTATCACTAGCCCTCACACAGGTGTAACTCATTGCCTACTGCACGAATATGCACAAGATAGCTAAGTGATGTGAACTGTGTGTGTGTGTGTGTGTGTGTGTGTGTGTGTGTGTGTGTGTGTGTGTGTGTGTGTGTGTGTGTGTGTGTGTGTGTGTGTGTGTGTGTGTGTGTGTGTGAATCGACAGTAAGCCTTGAACCTAGATCTCGTGCTTGTTGACATTCGTTATCAAGGCGTATCTGCAAACTTGAGGGAAGTGATGTTCCCGTCTTATTAAATTTAATTTTAGACGAAAAGAGTAGAGCGATTGAATACTATTAGTTATCATGCAGCGTTTTTATACAATGTAGACATTTGGTATATTCTTTTTTAACTGTTTAACCATATGAATACAGTTTGCACTGTGGACGGGTACTTAAATGAACAGTTGTTATCCTCTACTCCTCTTGTATAGTTTATCATTGCACATCATTTCGACACATTATTGAGCTTATGATATTTTAGTCATAGTGATCACTGTCCAACTCCAGTCAATTCGCTATTGTTACATCCTTGTATTAACTTGATATATATATATATGTGAGAATAAACACTTAAAGAATAACCTTCAGATTCCCCCCTTGATGGTCTCTCAACTCGGTAAATGGAAAGGTGGTAAGATAACAGAAAGCATATTGCAACGTCAAATTATATACAAAATATAACGGTTTATATGTATTTGCAATGACTTTGACTGTGTCCAGGCCTTTCTGGATTAGGATATCCTATCTATTTTACTCTCTTCAATCAATCTGGTATTTGGAGGTTGATTCACGTACCTTTTCTCGAAAACTTTAAGCAACAGGATTGTTTGGGGGAGGCTTCAGGGGTTTGCGGCTTTTTATGGAGATCTTGACAATCTTATTGCACGCTATGACATTGATATACCGCGATCAACGTTGGACATTTCTCATTTCTCATTTGTGATCACTTACTGCTGAAAATTCGAGACATCCATCTCTACACACTGGTACTATAATATTTGATTTTGTGGTGGTGTTTTGAGAGATTTTGCTTCTGTATTCAACATTATTGACTGCAGTGTGTTTTCGTTTTTCATTTGTAGGCGTGCATACTTATTCAAGAAATCTATTTAGATGGTCCAATTGCAACTGATGGACGTCTTAGACCGGGCGATCAATTACTTGAGGTAACTATAATGGAGTATTTCTGTTTTTATCTAGTTTCATCAGTCAGTATATTCTATCAAATATTTTGTTGTGCTTAAGAAGTATTCTGATTCCTTTGTTAAATCACTTGACGAAATGCAGGTTGTATGTTTGGGATGCGTTTCACACCTGTCAAATATGAGACGATGCCTCATAACGGCTCTGTAATGACTTCCAGTCTAATGGTCGGGAGTGAAGTGGTGGAATCTGTCGACCGATTCACCTACTTGGGGAGTTGCATCAGCCCGAACGGGGTGGTTGCTGACGAAATCTCAGCTTGGATACAGAAGGCTCGTTTTGCATTTGCAAACTTGCGTTATCTGTGGTGCCAGGTGGCGAAATATCCGATCATCTGTCATAGGACGAATATACTGCACCGCGGTCCGTTGTGGCATTTTGTACGACTGCCAGACGACCGTTAAGCTTAGAAGCCATGAAGCGATTACAGAGTTTTGATTACAGATATCTTCGTAGCATTGCTCGCGCTTGGTGGAATCACCGTGTGAACAATGTTGAGATCAAGAGGAGGGTAGTAGGCAAGTCAGGCAAATCGACTGATGAGGTTGTGAACTTTAGTCGACTTAGATGGTTTGGACATATTAAGGCTCATACCGAGCCACCGCCTCCCTCGACGCACTAGGTTAGAAGAGCGTTCAGAGTGGTTAGACGAAGACGTGGCACCAGTCGATGAAGTCTCTTACTGTTAGTCTGAGACGTATGGGGAGATGTAGACTCCCCTGGTTGGGGTCCGCGAAAAAAAAGAATTAGTGGTGTATTGGTTGAAAACCGGTCACAATGGCGCAGAGTTATTCACTCCTTGACATCTAAAGCTTGAATATTCTCACCAACCGTTATCTTGAAATTGTTTATTCTCTCACACTACTTTACCCTACTTTGATATTAGTCTTTTTTCTATCCACCTGTTCTTTGTGCACTACTGTGAAGTGTTGCAACTTGAGCTGATGCAGTTGTGTTCGAGGTTCTACATTGATTTTTCTAGTCAGCTGTTAAATCCGCTACAGTTACTGCTGTATTTTTTCATAGTAAATTAGCCTTTGCACATCCCAGTTTATTTGGTTGGTTCTTCATGTATATATGGATGTCGCATTCATTATCAGTACTCCCTTTATCTGCCTATTTTTATGCGTTGTTTATTTACTATAAGAGGAGAGGAGATACAAACCATGAGATTGAAGAAGTATACAGATAAATACAAAGAAAAAGATTTAAATTCACTATATTTACATCACTACTTGGTAGATTTCAACCGATATCATCAATAATCTCCAACTATTAAGAGACTACAGTCAGAAACACGGCGCTTTAATAAACATGTGGATGTAATCTGTCTTAAAGCTAATCGGAAACTTTGTTTGTGTAACATCAAAATATAGTATTGTAGTAGAAGTAGTAGTTCACTGGCCTGAACTTCCACCTTTCTTGAACACTTTCACACAAAACACGAAGTGGACTAAGTAGTAGGAAATCAAATATTACTAGATTTCAAAATATGAAATGGAGCACTTGAAATTGCAATTTCAGTACTACTAATTAATAAGTGTATGGCAGCTTAAATTGACTCATTTTCGTGTATGATAAGTTTTAAAAAATCATAATTGAACGTGTCACTTTATAGATTATATAACTTATTGTGATTTTTTCTTAGGTAAATGGAAATTTATTGACACATGTTACACACGCTGAGGCACACAATCTTCTGACATCTCCTTCGTCAATAGTACAGTTCACTGTTTTTCGTGAACCAGTCGCCTTGACTACACAACAAGTACAACCTCAGTATCAACAAGGTATTGTTTAAATTATTATTTATTGTTGTTGCATATTTCCTAATGATATTCCTATATGCAAATTTTATAGATGCTAAATGGTAGTTAAAGACGTATCTTCATTCCATTTGACGCACTCAAGTGTTTTAGGTTGGAATTCATCATAGACTTATATCAGTTGGAGGAACACTAAAAACCTGGGAGCATTGGATGGCTGTTTCGTCCTAGTATAGGACTCCTCAGGAGTGCGCATCCATGACCCCTCCAAGGATCGCGCTATATCGTGAACTGACAGAAGTATGAAATATGGATCATTGGATTCTGACCTAACGGTTCAGTGGTAACGTGCTGACCACGGAACACGAAGGTCCTGCTTCCGATCCCCGGTGGGGTGGGGGTCATGTGTGTGCACTGCTGAAGAGTCCTGTACTAGGAGGAAACAGCTGTCCAGTGCTTCCAGGTTTTCAATGTTCCCCCAACTGATGTCAGTCCATGACGGATTTCAACCTAAAATCAATTAAGAAATCTCCGCAAACCTCCAGATAGAAACACTCAAGTGTGACAGTCATTCATACTAGGGGGATGGGGGATTAGAGATAGAATACATGGAAATGTTTTCCTATTGTGTATTATCAATAAGGGAATGTCGTTCTCTTCTTGTAAGCTACTCACCTGTCTTTATTGCTTACTTGTTGTGTGATTTGAAATGTTGTGGACATTAACGATCCAGTATCATATGGAGTTCGAAAATGAGAGCAGTAGTAATTTTGATACATCTTCCTTGGTTGCATTGTGTTCTCTAAGCTGGGTTGTTTAGTTGTACTTTATACTGAAGTTAGTGCTGATGATATCGTTTAGCAAGACGATCAAAACTCCATGACTAAACAACCCAGCTCAGAGAACACATTACAACCAAGGCCATCCATCTGAGCTACAAATAGTCCCCACCACTCCTTGCATCTTCTTTTTTGCGAATAACCTTATTAGAGTAATGAAGCCTTGTTGAATACATTTTACATGGATTCTTTTCATGTTCTTTTCTCTACTTATTTGCACATGCTTGTAATCTACTGAAATCATGATTCGGATTTTCTATGGATGTTTATTTCTTAAATACTTTTTTGAAATAATTTTCCCTCAATAGAATTAATATTTATATCAGTGGGAAATAACGGATTAAAAATTGCATCGGTATAATTACGTCTATTTCTCGCATCCTTAGCTTCTTGGATAGTACATATACGTTCCATTGCTCAATGTGGATGCATGACGTCACTTAAGTGTATCATTATGCTGCAGTTCGACTTAAGTAATAAAAATTCATTTGGATTAATTCAAGTGACCAAAAGTTAACACCCCATCCCCACATCACGACTTCAGTTTTTCTAAATCAGTCACACAAAGAATCATAGATATTTTAATAGTGAGTATGAACAGAGGCACATTTGCGCATAATGGAGAAATTACCCGTGACTGACTAACTGGACGTATTCACATGTGTGTTCTCACCTGCAAATAACATGTGTTTCAAAAACTGATAATATGAAATACTTTGCTTCCTAGTTAGAAGAGTAAATGTATTTATTTATACTATATAATCTGTCTGCAAGTTCGTACCCCAGTCTACTCAAAATCATATATTGAATAAGAAGTATTGATATCGAATATTCAATTTGGAAGTCGATGGGGATTTATTTATTGATTTCACGTTGATATTCAACATGGACTGACATTAGTTGGAGGAACATTAAAAACCTGGGAGCACACTGGACAGCTATTTCGTCCCAATATGAGACTCCTGAGTAATGCATACCCGTGTCCCACATCCCAGGGATCGAACCAAGGGCCTGCTGCCCACGGAACCTGAAGCCCCTCTGGGGGGGGGGTCGTGGGTGTGCACTACTGAGGAGTCTCACTATGGTTGTCCAACTGATATCAGTCCATGATGAGTGCCAACCTGAAATCCATATCTAACATCACTGAGAACAAAAATCATTCAAAATTCTTTTTCATAGAACTGGAATGAATTGACTCTAAGAAAGTGCACTTACAGAATTACCATTTCATACGCTTATAATCTTGTTTTACTAATTGATAGCACTATCATATAGTGGAGAAGTAAAATTTTCTTAGTTCAACATGAGAGGTTAACAACTGTTGGATACTAACTAGGTCTATAAGTCGCTGTATGCGTGTTGACCTACATTTAATTTCGGTTATTTGCTCAATATTTTTATGCGTATATATGTATCAGTTGTGTAAAAATTTAATGGTAAACATGTGTTAAGTAACAACTGTTATGTTTCAATTCAGAAAAAAAAACGTGTATATGCTGTACATTGCATCATATATTGACTTGTGTAGGTACACTGTTTCTTCCTTTTTTTCTCCATTCACTTTTGATGCTAGTCATCAACTACCTTTTCTTGAAGTTTTCTAGTATGAAGACTGTCACCGAACAATAAGTGTATTATTCTTCTGTTGTTATGGTTTCCGGATACTGATATACATTGTTCACCTCATTAATTGTATGAATTGGTTTCATTTTCTCTCTGCTGAACTTCTAGAAATATTCTATGTCAAGTTGTGTAAACGTCAAGGAAACGTTCTTGGAATTAAGCTTGTTGGGAAAAAGTAAGTGATTCATTGCAAATTATTAATTCAATTATATTACATGAGACTACTGTGAAGATAAATATTCAAACGTATCACTACTAAAAAACAACTTGAGTAGTTAGAAATCACTCGAGGTGATGTGTAAATCTCTCTAACCAACCAGGTCAGAGTGGTTTAAACACTAGATGCTCACTTCACTCATTTGTGACCGAGTTGATTAGCAGTGTAACCTGACAAAGTCATCTCATAAGGCCTAATCAGTCCCTTTTTCATCATTCGTATCGGAACTAATTTGGCTGTATGAACTGACTTTGTCCGGGTACACTGCTAATCAGCTCGACCCCTAACGAGCGAAATGGCCATTCGGTGTTTAGATCACTCCTATATGATCTGGTTGGCTGGTGAAATCTACAGATCAGCCTGAGTTGTCTCTGACTACTCAAATTGTTCGTGACACTTTCTTGTCAGACATCACACACTGTAAACTTGACCACTGTGTTCTTTCCAACGAAAACCCTGTTGGCACCATAGTTGGACAGTTGAAATACTACTCAGCTGTGAGGAATGTCAATGTGGACCGTGGAATCTGTAAATCATTTGCAAATTGATCATCCTGTTTCAGTTCAGACAAATATTCATTTAAATATATTACATTGGTTGAAACTTAAAAAGAAAGCGCTTGACATATCTCATTTAACTACTATCAGGTACTTATGCCCTGTAAAATCACTTAATTTTAAGAAACTGTATATCAGAAGTCTTACCCAACCCATTATGCAACAGAAATCCAAAGTATTGCTGGAAACGCTGACTGTTCTGACTTTTGCATTTTGTTTCCCACTCTTGTGTCATCATTAAGATGAACAACTTTTGTGAGTACTTGTTATGCATCAGTAGTGTTTTAAAGATGGCTTCCATTTCCTGTTTTTCTTTCTAAAGCATTCATAACTATTTGGTTCCTTTCATACAAATATATTTTATAAATAGTCTGGCTTAATTGCTTGTAGTTTGAGTAGGTTCATGTCCACTTGGTAAATCTAATCATATTGATTTAAAGCAGTATTGTAACTTTGTTGCACCTAATTTAGGTAAGCCTAGTAATCTTCTAGGATCATCTTTGATATCTAAGTGGTAAGATTTCGTTCTTTACCCCCCTCCCCCTATCGACTTATTCTTTTCTTGTACTGAAATTTATTTCACATCCTGACGACAGGGTAGTTTCGTTCTCCATTGGATTACACTGAACTTTTAAGTCATACGTACCAACTTCCTAGTAGTTGGAATGTGTATTGAAATATTATTTACTTCGAAAATTGGTGAACTAGTATGAATGAGCAGTAGGGACTCATTATGATGAACTTATAATCCACTCATTCCTAACAGTAGAATAAGTTACTGAAAGCTCCCAAACATTTGGACTGTTTAAATACTCCATTGTGATCCCATTTCTTGATTAAAAAGGTGCATTTGATGAAGAATTGTGTTGAAAATCTTCCTATCAAAGTTTCTTCTCAAGTACGTTTTTGCCTCTTAAAATCATTATCTATAATTAAAGAGGCATCATCATTAAAACAACCGTGGTAAATGAATGTTTCAAACTTTCAGATTAGTGGGGATGATATGCGTTTGACTGATTGCTTTATGAAATTATTTTCTTTCAACCTTGACTTGTGGTACGTTTGAATCATTTTTCAGTAGAACTCTTATTATTTCCATCTGTGTGGGAAAAATTAAATCAGTCAAAATAAATAACGTGGTTTTGTTCTTATTCTTACTGGCCTCGTCATTTTCCTGATTTTCCATACCTCATCTATTCTAAAATAACATGCTAGGAGAAAATGATCGAGAAATCTATCTGTAGACTGTAAATCTGTATTCCTAAACTAACACTTCAACTGTCCCTAGAAATTGAATTGAAATCCACTTAGCTATCTTATGGACATTCGTACAGTAAGCTATGAGCTACACTTAATGTGTATGTGGGGGGCTAGTGATACTATCTGGCTACCCAAACCTTGGTAAGTGCGATGGTGTTCAAACCTATGACTCATTGGTTGAAAGCCAACTCCCCAAACCAATGAGCCACAACTGTACTAAATATTCAATACATTTTTGCTCTATATAAAGTATGGGAATATCATCAATTATTCAACGGTAGTTGTGACTTACTACTCCCTGGTATACAAACCTGCACGTGCTTGTTGATTTGCATTATCGTTATTATTTTGATGAAGTCATATAACCGTAGCAGTTCTCTTCTCAAGTTTAAACTTGATGTTGCTAATTCTTAATAATAGTAATAATAATAATAAGTCGGTGCGTAAAATTGTTGTTCATAACATTTTAAATCAGTCGATAATGTTTGAGCGAAAATTGACCACTTGATATTGCCTAAGATGAGCGTGATATAAGTTGATCTTTTTGTTCAACAAAACTTACAAAGTCACAGTGTAAAGTAGTATCTCCTTTTTATTTCAGTCCTAAATAGCATTATTAATTTGTTTAACATTTTTGCAAATGATTTACAAATTCCACGGTCCACCTTGACATTTCTCACAACTGAATAGTTTTTTTCAACTGTTGTGTCAGCAAGGTTTCTACTGGAAACCATCTACTCAAGATCACAAGGTGTCATTTCTGACACAAAAGTGTCATAGACTAACGAAATACGCTACTACTAGACAACTTGAGTAATTAGAAATCACTTAGGCTGATGTGTAGATTTCACCAACCAGCCAAACCATAGTAATCTAAACATGGGATGGCCGTTTTGATAGTTTGATTACACTAATCATCAAACTGGCTTTGAATGAGCGAAACGGTCATCCGATCTTTAGATTAATCTGGTATGGCTGACTGGCAGAATCTACACATCAGCCTGAGTTGTCCCTTACTACTCAAGTTTTATAGTAGTAGTAGTATCCTTCAACTCACACTTGTTATTCTGGGGTGAATATTTCCATTTGGCTATAAAACTACCTAACTTGTTAGGGTGTTTGTGTCTTGGTTTACTCTGACTAGTGTTGTTGGACTGCCTACGCAGTCATCTCTTCCACAACTATTAGTTAGGTGAAGTTACATTTTGATTTGAGGGTATCATATTTACTTATCTAATTCATATTTTCATATCTTCTAGTGCTTATAAACTTATTTCATACGTCTTTTATATAGTAAACGCAACACCCCTGTTTTTCCGTTTTCTATTGATAACTCACTTGTAAGTGTATTCATGTTGAATGAGGAATTCATGTGACTATGATCAGAGATAAATGTTGTCGACTTCCTTGGAAGGAGATTGTTCTTAGTGAGATGATGAAAGCTATACTTAAGAAAGGTTAATCATTTAATAAACCTACTAAATCTACTATCCATTATTTATCTACCTTTTACAGAGATATTTGTGAAATCTATGTGATAAATATGTTTTTATTTGCTTATCTGCTGATAATTTATGCGAAGGTGTGTCATGACTAACCGGTAGTAGTAGTAGTAGTGGGCCATGGGATCGAAACTCACTCCATCATGTATTTTTATTTCCTGTTAGCGTGTTCTATTAACAAACTTTTCAGCTCAGGATGGATATTTTTATTTAGTCATCTGATTGATCTCTTTCTTGATTTTTTATTACTTTTTTTGCTGAATATGTAGACATTTACCAGGGCTTTATGTACTAGAACTTGTAGCCGGTTGTGAAGCAGATCTTGATGGAAGAATAAAGAAAGATGATCGTATATTAGAGATTAATGGAATAGACTTAGAAAATGGAACTCAAGAACAAGCAGCACAAATAATTAATGTAAGTTTCTTTGGATATTACCATTACATTATTATTAGCATTACTAATGGGAAATGGTAACTTTTGTCAAACAGTCAGACAAAATCAACGTTGAACCCTCAAGACAATTACGTCGGTCCAAGTTGCCACACTCCATAGTAGTATACACAGAACAGGTGGATAGAATAGAAGTAATATCAAAGTTGTGTGAGACAACAAGCAGCTCGATGATAAATGATAGTGCAACTATTCAAGCTTTAGAAGATGCTAAGGTGTGAATACATCTGCACCATTCTGATTGACTTTCAGCCATCTCACTAAGAATCCTCAACCACTGAATCCCATCGCCTCAGGGACCCTAGCCAGGTAGTCTGCAGCAACCAACACAACTCAGACCAACAGTTAAGGACTTTATCGACTGGTGCTATATCTTTATCTGACCGCCCTAAACTGTCTTCCAATCTAATACACGTCGAGGTCGGCGGTGGCTCGGGACACGCACTACATCTTCAAGCCGTCTCAGTCGACTAAAGTTTACAACCTCATTGCTTGTCTTACCTAGTACCCTTTGTCTGACCTCAACACTGCTCACCTAGTGATTCCATCAATTACGAACAATGCTACGAAGACATTTGAGACCAAGACTTTGTAGTCGTTTAATGTCTTCTACTTCTAACAGCTATGTCTCACAGTCTTAATTTTTGTAGTACTTCTACAATCGGTTAGCTAATTACAGTAGGTACTAGTGAATATGCGGAAGGTATAGTTACAGGCATTGCAGCAATTTAGTCGGTTATTGACTAACATCTGTTGAAAGACCATTCAAAACCGATCATCATTAGTGGAATTTCCTGTTGTTATTCGAGACTAATAAGTAGCGCACACCCTTGGCTATATTCGCAATATATTAGAGTTACAATAATAAAACAAGCCAACATAAGGAAAGCTTATTCATTAAGCGTTTTTTACAGGGGTGTATACAATCACTTGATAGTGTAAAGAAGAGTAACAACTCTGGAAACTAACTGAGGTAATAGAGGAGCTGTAGAGGATAATTTCGGTGGTATTGTTGTATTACCTGAACTGGATAACTTGGTGAACTTTCCACACTATAGAGAAAATTTGTATCTGATGCATCTTTCAGGCCAGTATCGGTATCACACACTTGTGAAACAAGTGGAATATCGAGTTCTTCGCAATTGGTTTAGAACCTTACTTTAGTGATCTGGTTACTTTTTTATTGTGTTGCTATCGGTGTTGCACATACTTTGATTTTACTATGTTGTTGACTATGATAACTTATCACATAGTGGAGTACCTTATTATTCAGATAAATTAAACTTAGATTACTCTGGTTCAAACTGGATATAAGATCTCCGGCTATCATCTATGGAACTGAGTCTTGTTGGCAAACAAAACCAAACAGTATGATGACACTGCTTACCGAAAAATGCCTAAGTGAATTTGGTTCACTAAGATTGGCGAACTTATGTAATCATTTCACTGTTAAGAGTCCAATGCAACGCTTAGATCCGTACAACTGGTTAGGATGAATTTAAAGCATTTTAACAAATTCAAAAGTATCACCTAGAGAGTGAATGGCTATTCGTCGTCTTACAATTTCTAGGATTTCGGCTAGCCATTTCACGATTGGGTGGTAAGGAGATTCAGACATTTCAGTTACTCCAGACTATATCTCAACACAGATTCAGCAGAAGAGTATTAAGGAATAATTTATCACGATCCTGTAAAGCATTACTGGTCAATCAAAATTCATCATTGTACTATCAATCTCTATTTGAAAGGGGAGGTGTTATAGTGTGTAGAAAGATTGAAAAAATCTTCATAAGAAGCCGCTTTTCCCTAAAACTCTTTCCAACCAATCGCTTTGCTTCAAAGTTGTAAGGAAAAACACGTGAATCAACGTGTAAGTATCATGTTGGTTGAAGAGACGAAAAATCACTAAGATTTAAACCTAGAAAGGCCTGGAAATAGCCAAGGCCATTGTAATATGTGTAAACCTTGTAAATTGTGTATGTTGTTGACGTCGCCGTGGCCTTTGTAAGTACATCTGTTAACAATCTTTCTCATCGATTGCCAAAACAATTCTATGTCCATGAAATTTAATAACTACTTGTTGAATTAAAGACTTAGCTTCTAAATACCTTTTGGCATCCTTTGTTTTCCTTCCTCAGACATTTCTATTTTTTAAGTTGAAATCTTTTCAGCTATCTTGTGGACATTCATGCGGTAAGGAATGAGCTACACGTAGTATATGAGGGCTTACGATACTAACTGGTCGCCGAAACCTCGGTAGATGGAGTGGGGTTCGAACCCTTGACACACTGCATGAAAGTCGTCTTCCTAAACCAATGAGCCACAACTCCATTCTACTTTTTTAAGTTCACATTTATATACTTGCATTAGCATAAGACGGAGGATATATCACCACATTTGATACTAAGCTTATGTGTGAATCTTATGGATAATCAATGTAACACTATCATGTGTTTATTCACTTCATTTTGTAATCACCATAATTGCATGGAATTTTTCACTTAACTTGCGACAGTTAACAGAGAACTTTTCTCCAAGTCTTAATGACAGGCTTACCGTCATTGATTGAAATCAAAAGTTATCTGAATAATTTTATGTATACACATATATTGAAGGTTAATAAAATATTTACCAATGCAATGGTCAATAATGCCTACATCTGTGCCACTGTGATTTATTTTCAGTCATATCACTGAAGGTTTCCGACCATTGATTCTTAATGTCATTTTGACTATCTGAGATGGCCGTGGTTTGGCAGATTAGTATTGAAACTAGGTGATTATTAAAGGTGAGATGAAAATTTGGACCGCGGCGGGATTCGAACCAGCAACCACCAGGTTTCAGGCTTGATATTCTACCAACTGTTGGTATAAATACAAGTCTGCCAAACCATGGCGGTCTCAAATAGTGGTCAAAATGATAATCAGTATGATGCTCCCTCTCTCTACTTCAGTTAGCTTCAGATTTGTATGAGAGGTCCTGAATAGATAGCTAGTGTGAATACGATCAAGCGATAATAACACTCACGAATTCACATGGTAGTGGGCAAAACCTTTGGTGGTTGAAGTGAAGTAAAAATGTGGTCAGCGGTCGGATGTGGTAGGTGAGTTGGTGGAGCATCGGGCCGGAAACCGCCAGTGGTCGCTGGTTTGAATTCGGCCGCGGTTCAAATTTTCATTTCACCTTCAATCATCACCGTATGTCGATTTTCAGTATCTCAGGGACTTAACCCAGGCAGCTTACATTTCTCAACCTCAAACAGATCATCATTCAAAGAATTTCATTGATTCCAACACACTTTCTCCAGTTAACGCAGAGTTTCAGCAAAGATGAAGTCTTCACACCAGTAATATCTATATCCCAACAACCTTAGGCTGTATGCGTTCACATCATCCTCATACAAAACTCTATCCGTAGTCTAAATATTGATTCAAATGTGGCATGAACACATTTGAGTAATGTTACGAAAACACCTTTTATTGAGTACTCATAACTTTCTAATATCCTTTTCTTTAAACCACCATATTTCAGCCGCATAGCAAGATAAAGTGAATATGAAGGAAAATTGAGTCAGAAAGTTCTTTCAAATCTCTTGAGGCTGTATGCACTGGTAACTAAACATTGGATTTAAGACCGTCCTGAGCCTATCTCAATGATTAGGATGCTGGAGCTGTCTTTAGATAGTAACTAAGTAGACCGTTATCGGGACTTAAAAAGTCACTCATCCCACAGAAGCTCGGCACTATACACAGTCTTAAAAAGCACAGCGGTGAGAAGGAAATAAGATGTCAGCAGTGCCATTGGATTTAATGGATGTAGACTGTAAACACAGTGAAGCGCACAGGCAGCTAAAATGTAGGGTGGGAAAAGAGTACGCAATGTCTATGGTGTGGTTGGAACCCAGGTAATAAACATTCTTGCCATCAAAGTTCTATGGGATTATCATGATCGCCAAGGGACTTCAAACTTACCTTTTTATTATTACACTGAATAAATAATGAATTGAAGCTTTTTAGGTGGACATTGACTACTTAGCTGTCGAAAATAGTTTTATAAACCCAAGTGTATTTAATTCTTGCTGTTAGCTACTATTTCACATTCATTTCATTGTTTTCAGCATTGCTGGTTGAGTATCTGTTAAGTTTCCGCCTAAAATGATTGCTCTTCCGTTGAACTTAGTTGCTTTACGAGTCGAGTCGTACAGGAAGTCAGTTGCGACTCGAATAGCTCAGCGGTAACGTCTCTAATCGCATCACTTGATGATGCGGGTTCGAACCTCAGGTGGGACATAAGTTCCTTAGAGGTTGCAGATTCACCTTGTTGACGAGTGCCATAAAGTATGAAACCTTAGTCTACGACTTCCTGTTGATTGTCTTCAACCAACTAACAGATATTTCTGTGGTTTACACACTCGATTATTTAACTGAACAATATCTGTTAAGCACAATTTCAACTATTATTACTAACAAACGTTTTGTGTAAAGCTGTAGAATAAGCGTAGACTGCCTCTGCTAGAAATGTGTGTTACATACGACACTACCTTGACAACAACCATTCATTAGTTATCTGTTTAGCGGAACCTTATCGCAAGATGTTTACCACATTCAGTTACAAGCTATGAAGCATTAAAAATAAGAATATTGTATTATAGAAGGAGGTAATCACTTAGCATAGAAATTTTTGTTCTAATATTGGTTATTCTTAGTAAAATTTTTATCGAATTTTAGATTTATTTCAAACCCTTTATGATCAAAACCAGTAGTTAAAATACTGCGTTATTAATGTTGAAGATTCTTGATGAACTTAAATTACTGCCCGTATTCAGTTCTCAGTCGTTCAGTAGTGAATTTATTTCTTTTTAGGGAACTACTCAGATTGTGTAATTAATAATAATAATAATAATAATAATAATAATAATAATAATAATAATAACAATAATAATAATAAGATGAAGAAGAAGAAGGAGAATAAGAAAAATAAGAATAGGAATAATCGCTTTATTCCAAACAACATATATGATACAGTATAGAATTTTCAGCATGGAATATTTCAACTACATCTGCGTAGTGTTAATAATAACAGCATTAAAGGCATAAGTGTGAAGTGAGAAGCTAGTGTCACGTTAGCGTCTGTTCTCTATCTGAAAATTAACACAAAATTGAGTGTAATTTTGACGATGGTAGTTTAGTTGGTAGCCAGCACAGAAATTCACAATCCTATACAGATATCCTACGAATAGTAATGTGGTGTATTTTTGAGCATTTACAAATCCATTTCCAACTGGTGGAACGTATTTTCCTTTGTTTTTTTTCTTAGCTTGAGAAACGAAAGTTGGAAAACATTTTAAAAAACATGCTTGAATACATAATGCGTTCAAAAGACATTTAGATGATTAAAAAAAACTGTGAAAGAGAAGAATTTTATAGAATGTAATCGATGAAAAGTTTTTGGTAGCCCAAGATTTAAGCAGACCACAGAGGATGACTCAAAACTTGTTTATATTCATTCAGTAAAATGAATTATTTTTCATGTTTCCTTTCAACGGAATTATTTTAAAGTTTTACATCTATATAAAAATTAGAAAAGGATGCATTTTATTGGAATTTATCAATCAAGAACGCATTAAAATATAACAAATGTGTTTTTCAAAACTTGTACTTAAATGACTAAATAAAACAACCACTGAAATTGTTCACATTGAAAACTGAAAGCATTGACGAGGGAAAGTTGGAATAACTAATATTAGAACCAGTCCCTAAGATATAGACTATACATATTCATGAACAGCTAGAGTGTTCGCCATTTCGGATGTGAAGAACGAAGATATCTCATAAAATATGTATGAATTCGATGAACAACCTCAAAACAATTGCCGGAATGATGGTGGCCCATTAAATGTTCTTACTATCTTACTTTCATATTAATGATGGATAGAGACTAGCAGTATAATCCAGGATGGGTGCTTCGCCTTATTTTAGGACTTGTCAGTTGGATATACCTACTTCTTCAGTGAGAGTTTTTTCCACCGGGACTCGAACCAAGGACCAACCACTTCGAACACTAGAGTGTTGTCCACTAGGTCATTGAATCATGATAGCCACTTTTTGTACAACGAGTAGAGTATAGTTTAGATATTTTAGGCTTATCATTTCTTATCGTTGATTGAACCTAATAAAATCACAATTGGACTATTTTATCATATATGTGTGATTATCACAAAAATACTTTGCTTTACAAGAAAAAGTAACACTGTTGATATGTATAGAGTCAATGAAACTATTTCATGATGATTACTTGCTTGCATAAAAGGTGTGTAAAACTGAAGACGTTTTGATTCTCTTGATTGTGTCAGTGAATGTTGAACTATTCATCATATTCTAAATATTTTATGATCGAATTGTGTATATAGTTCTTAATCATGTGATATTTATGGTCATTATTGTGATGAGTGTTAACGACTTTATGAATACCCTTAGACTTCTGTGCATGATTCCTTGAAAAGATTTATGGGACATCTTTCTTATGGCTGTATATGTGTACATACGATTCACTATCCTTAAAGAAGTGATCGGGTTTGCTATATTTGTCCATGACTAACTAAAAGGTGATGATTTCTATAGCGAAATAGGATTGGCTCATAGTCAATGCACAATTCTGTTGAATGTTTATTATCCGAATATGTCATCTATGCTTTTATGTGGTTGTTCATTATCCAAATACACTACTTAACAATATGAGTAGTTAAAATGCATTCACGTTATTCTGCAAATTTCGCTACGCAGGTTCGAGTGATTTAAATAATAATAATAATAATTAGAAGAAAACAATTTCCGAAGTGAAGATTGAATTTCTCAATAAATCCGTTTTAACTAAAATTCTATGAACTTTGTTTTTTATAGTCTGTTTCGGATTATGTAATCTTCAAAATTAGTCGACGACATCGATCAGATACACCGGATATCTTGAGGACAACAACAGATTCCGAAGAAAAATTAGAGAATAGTCTATTGGCATTGAAATCACTCCAATTGAATTCTTCTGATCATCCTAATAAACAGGATTCATCGAATGTAAGCCATAATTTTGCTTGGTCAAGTCTAGATGATCGAGATACAAATCCTTCAAGCATTCACTCAACTACAGAATTAATTCATTCTTCAAATGAACAAAAGTTGACCTGTTTCAATCCATCAGTGGCAACAGCATCATCATCAGTTGCCTCAGCGGATGATAATCGAACGAGTAAAATTAACGTTTACAAAGAATCACGTAATCGTTCCAATTCTGTTGGTTCAATTGCTCCACATAATATTAATATTTCAAGCACTCAAAATAATGCAACTGGATTCCCTAAGCAACTTGTTGTAAGTTTTGTGTGCTTTCTCCGTTTTCAAACAATCTACTTTTTAATTTTGCGTCTCTTAAAGTTTGAGAATAAATAAATTTTTAGCAAAAATCAGTGTTTCACTCAGTTTAATGTTTGTAAAACTAGGATGTATATAGTGAATACAACTTCCAGCTGTCTTGTTAATATTATCTCATCGATTTATTTAACCTCGCCTAGGTAACTAGTTCACTAGTTACTAGCCGGTTCTAAGCCCGGATAAAGAGCGAAGGTTGGGCATAGGACTAGCAACCCTATCCCGTAAAACCAATCTAATTTGAAGACGCAACATGCCAAGTGATTCACAGTGGAAAACTCAGTGATGCCTTTGAAATGAAGACAGGAGTAAGACAAGGCTGCCACATACTATCACCGATGATCTTCCTGATTGTGGTCGACTGCATCATGCAGAAAACCATGAGGAGAGAGAAGATGGGCATACGATGTTTGACCGATGTAAAGACCCCAGAAGAAGATTTGGATTTCGTCGATGATTTATGTTTCATGTCGCGCAAACTCGAAGATCTACAGACGAAAACCAACGAGTTGGCAGAAGAGGCGAGGCAGCGAAACAAGACGGACTTCTTTCAGATGAACGTAGAGAATACAGAGATGATGAAGATACCTAACCAACAACAACAATCACCATGAACGGGAGAAATCTAAAGGAAGTTTTCTCTTTCACCTACCCACATACCTAGGCAGCATCGTTTCAGCTACAGGTGGCACAGATGAGGAAAAAGTCAAAACCAGGATCGGAGAAGCAAGACAGGTTTTCATTAATCTGAAATAATCAGTGTGGAGATCTGCTCCACTCAGTATAAAGCGTGAACAAGATCCGAATTTTCAACACTAATTCAGTCAAGTCAGTACTTCTATGTGATAGTTCAGAGACTTGGTATGTTGCGAAAAGCATTTCCCACAAACTACAGAAATATATCGCATCAACAGCTGTCGCCTACGCTCATTCAATACTCAAGATCAGATTGCTAGAATAATAAGAATAAGCAACAAGGAACTCTGGGAACGAACTAGCCAAGAACCCATCGTCCAACAAATATATAGCAGAAGAAAGTGGAGATGGATTGGATTGGACATACACTAAGAAGACCGATTGGGGACATCATGCACCAGGCCAGGCCGTCGAGTGGGACCCAGATGGGAAGCGACGAGTTTAGTGTCCGAGGGTGACATGAAGGAGACCATGTGAGGGAGAAATGAAAGCTTGTGAACAGTCGTGGAGCGAGGTTCAAAAGACTGGAGAGAATAGAGTGCAATGAAGACGTGCTAGTGAAGCCCTATGTTCCACTAGGAACCCAAGGGCCGAATATAATAAATAATCGACTTTATTATTACTGGGGTAGTTGTCGATTGTATTGCATACGTTACTTTCATCTAATACTTCACTATTTCGAATTCTATTCCATCTTGACGAGGTTTTCAAGTAAGTTCGAACAGTCGCAAAACCATTTGTTCAAACTTTTCTACTTTCGGTTAATTTTGATTTTCCAATAGAAGAGTATTTATTACTTACAACGCAATTATACTAGTACATCTGAACTCAATAGTTACATACTTCATATGAGAGAAGTTAAGGTGTTCGGTTGTATCAAGATCCTAGAGTGTGAGAATAAACTTCAACGGTATGATTTTTATCGGAGCTTTCAATACAGCTTAAAATTACTGAACAGTCAGTCTGTGTCATCTAAGTCACGCTTGATTTATCTAAATATTTACCAAAAAAGACACTACAATAGTTTAGTCTGTTCTAGTATGTAAGTGCCAGGCATATCTGTTAAATGTAGAATATGCGAAGTTACAGATTTTCGATTAACCACCTTTAAAAAGTATTGCTCATACGTAGTAGTAAAACAATCTAGTTTGCAATGGAAATTGAGTTTAATTACTTAAGATAAGTGCGCCCAAATAACTTTGAATAGCTGAATTTCTTTTCCATGTATGCACATCGTCTTATTATTTAGATTTAAATAAATGAAGACTTCAGCGAATAAATTTGTTTTCGGCGACTATGATCCTCATTAACCGTATAACTTCACTTAAATATATGTATTTTACGTGAAAATCTCAATGTTTGTTGATCATGAAAATAATATAGAAATGAAAATTACGTGAGAAAATATTTCATAATGTGAGTGAATGTGATTTGAAATCACAAAATAAAGAATCCGTAACAAAGTAGGTAAACAGTTGTCATTATCTACATGATGATAATGTGAAAAATTAAGAAAAAATAGGTTGAAAAATTAAAAAGTGAATAATGATGGGATGGTAAAGTTGATTCTCGATACACAATTCCGGTTTCGACTGTTGTACTGACAAAGCTCCAAGAATGCAAAGTAAGCGTTTACTCATTCATACCTTTTGGAATATTACGTTGTACTAGAGCGAATGAATCTTATAGAACTGTATCCCTTGTGAATGAAACGTTATAATATGAAACTGTTGGTCGATCTACATTTACCTATATTGAGTCACGCTGAAAGGTGCTTGCATTGGCGTGAAACAGTCTACGTCTGCGTACGGCAGGAGCAGGTGAATCGGTCTATACACATTGAAGTGACTAGCAGTGAGTTTCCCTCACACACATGTTCGCCTTGAACAATTAGTATAGCTAATTGTATTGATTGGTCACGGGAATGCAAACAATTTCATGTTGTCTAGTCCAGACCGAATCCTGTCGATCATGCACTCCCGTGACCAATGGATATATGTAACCCAGTCCTACAGGAGGTGAATCGCGTCCCGAATAGCTCAGTGGTAAAGTCGCTGGTTACAACACTGGATGAGGCGGGTTAGAATCTCAGGCGGGACATCAGTCCCATCTAGGTTGCAAATACGCCTTTCTGACGAGTGGCAACAAGCATGAAACCTAGGTTCATGACTTCCTGCCAATTGCCTCCAACCAACTAACGTAGTATAGCTAATTCCTAGAGTGACTGTCTGTAATGTTCTTTTGACAGTCTTCTTTAGTCTGCCTTTTAATACCTCATCTAATTCATCTCCATTGGATTCCAAGTTCAAAATTACCTTTTCCTTCTCCACAAGGATAGCAGACTGATTTTCTAAAAATCTATCTCCCTGGTTACCCATTTCTGATAAACGTCAATCGTCAGAGTTGAATTTTGTCTTCTAAAGTGTTGAAAATACGAATCCTCCGGATTCGAGAAGAAATGAAATCTTCAACTGACAGAAATACGAAATATAGACCATTGGACCCACTGGCTCAATAGTAACATGCTGGCCGCGGGGACTGAAGGTCCTCGGTTCGACCCCTAGCGGGGCCATGGGTACGCACTGCTGAAGAGTCCTATACTAGGACTAAACAGCTGTCCAATGCTCACGGGTTTCAATGTTTCTACAACTGATATCAGTCCATGATGAATACCAACTTGAAGCCAGAAATAGATTAAATCTCTTTTTCAGCTGATAGAAACCCACCTGGGAAAGTTCATCAAAGTTTTGATTCTCTTATGACTTGATCGGGAATATCTTTGAAGATAGTTCTGGTAGACATACATTCATAAAAACAGTAATGCATAACAAACTGGAAAGGATAACGAAAGTAATGATGAGAGTAAAACCAGTGTTAACAAAGAGCCAAAAAAAGGTAATTTGAAGGGACTAGAATGGAAAGTGGTGTAGAAGAATATAAAATCTTTTATTGATTTCAAGTGAGTTATCTCACCTATCATTGTCATTTTTCAGAGATATTATCTGGGATCTGCAATAATTTGTTTCTGCTTTTTAAAGTGACCAAACAGACAACTTCAAGGTTATGTCACTAAGAAACTGAAACAACTGATTTAGAAAATATTGTTTTATTATCCAGGATCCAAAAAATATCCCGTTACTTTACTTGAAGTCATAGTTACAGTAACGTAGAAGAAATTTCTCACATTTTCTGTTTTGTATATTAAAACTTCCCATTTAGATATTTAGAAAAAAAAGGCTAATTGAGCGAAGAAATATATTCCTTTTGAATTAGTTCAATCCCTTTTCTTTATTGTTGAGCCGAAGACGAAGACCTAATTGAAAAGAATTATATTTCTTCACTCAGTCTTTTTTCTTTCTCCCTTGCTGTGTAGTTTTCATTCTCTCTTTTCCCTGAACTTCATTGTTTTACATTATGAGAGGTAAAATAAATACACTACTATAGTAGGTCTTGTTCTGTTTCTTTCTTTTCATCTGTCTAGTAAAAAAAGGTGATGATAAAGTTATGTATCTTATTTCTCTTAATGTGGGATCAATTTACATTATTTCATTATTTGCCTATTCATTTTATGATATTTAGTTGGGATCCGAAGCATCATTCTGTCAAGAGAGAACTATTGTTGTAAACAAAAGTCTAGAGGAACCTTTAGGTATATCAATTGCTGGAGGTCGTCATTCACAGCGTGGAGATACACCTGTTTATGTGACGAATATAAGTCCTGAGTGTGTACTAGGCCGCTCAAAATTGGTAAGTATGCATGATGTCTGCTCTTCTTCTGTGTATATCACCAGTTGACTACATAATTCATATGTCAATGTTAAGTCATTCTGTGGGTCTATTCATCTAATCTTACATCTTATTTTGTGTCAGTCTATCGCTCCTACTTCAAAACAATGTGAATAGAGCGAGAACAACAGGTTTAGCCGAATAGCATATATCAATTGTATTCCGCAGTTTCTCGCCAGCTGCTTACAACCTAAAAAGATATTGACATCAATTTACATAAGTGTTCGCATACTTGAATCAGTTTGATAGAAAATTGTCGGCTTGAATTTAAGATAACATCGATTTGGCATAGTTGAAAACACATGAATTGAGTGAGTGAATATACAGAGCTAAGTTCGCCAATACACAGAAGTATTAGACGAGTATTCTAGAGCGGAAGTTGGACAAAAGAGGGAGACAAATATGTTCAACTTACTAAGAAAGCTTACACAATTTGTATGAAAGAAAATCATAATATTTATGTTAACTAAAAACTAATTTGAATAAAATTCACATAATTAGGTCAAGGGTTTAAATTGATGTTAATAGTGTTTTAGATTGTAAGCAGCTGACGAAAAATGAAATGGATCCATGCTATTCTGCTAAAACTGTTGTTCCCGCTGCATTTAAATTTATGAAGGGAAAGGACTGTATACAATTTTAAAATAACGGTTAGAATTATTTGCTGCTACAGCTCAGCAGATCTATCGTAGCTAGAGTGCTTGTTTCTTGATATTCTACCAGACATGAAATGTTGATGGTCTGCATACAAACTAATGATAAAAAATAAGGAAAGAGTTACTCTTTGCGAAACATACAATATATACCTCATGGTCATTTGTTGCTGCTATAGGTTAGTTATACTTTCACTGGTCGCACACAAGACTGTGTTGTTTATTTTCTTGAATAGAATTCATTCTGTGATAAGATTTTGTTCTTTGACTGTACATTTAGGATATTAATGAGGGTATCTGAGATAGCTGTGGTTTGGCAGATTGATGTTATTGATACTGGGTGATAATTGAAGGTGAAATGAAAACCTGGGTCACGACAGAATTTGTACCAATGACTCGGCACTCTGCCAACTGAGTTACGATACCTGATGTAAACTCCACTTCAATCACGTGGATGTCATTGGTTAGAATCCTACTATGAATCAGGTTTTAATTTCACTCCTGATCATCACTTACTATCAATACCAACACTCCCCTTCTCTAATTCAGCTTGGTTTGAACTGGGACGTGAATACCTACTTGAACAGCTAGTGGGATTACGATGATTTTACGTGTTGCGGATTGAAATGGCAGCTGGAGGAAACCCGGAGTGATTGAAATAAAATTGACATGTAGCTAACAGCAGGATCTCATAGCTCAGTCGGTCGAACGCCGGGTTGGTCACCCGAAGGCCGCTGGCTGTAACCCAGGTTTTTATTTCACCTTTGGTCATCACTTAGTATCATTTAATAAATCCTTCTTTGTGGCAATCATTTAATAATGCTAATCTGCGTAGCATCTGTGTTTTTTGAACGTATCCAGATCAACAAGGATTAGATTATTTGGAAACAACTGGCGAGCAATAATAAAGAATATTTATTTAAATTGTTTGATTTATTATACTACATTAAGATTGGACAAGTAAAATGCACAGCACAGTGAGTCATATATATTATATCATATTACCACTCAAAGTTATTCTAATGTTCTGCTACCATACTTGGGAAGTTGGATCAACCCTGGCGGGTCAGTGGTCGATGAAATCCCTTCACGGATACAAAAGGCTCGGCTGACTTTTGCCAGCTGATGCCATCTGTGGCGCCGCCGCGAAATCCGATTGTCTATTAAAGATAGCGTGTACTGCACAGCAGTCCTCTCTGTTCTACTGTAAGGCTGGGAAACATGGTCATTGAAGGTAGAGGACATGAGAAGGCTTCAGTTGTTTTACAACAGTTGTCTTTGCAGCATAGGCCGTGTTTCATGATGTCACCACGTAAGTAACACTGAAGTCAGACGTAGAGTTTTAGGGAGGAGAGGTTAGTCAGTTGATGCGATTGTGAACCTTCATCGACTGAGATGTCTGGGACATGTGTTACGTATGCCTAACCACCGTCTGTCTCGTCGCGCAATGTTGGCCGAAGTAGGTTCATAGTTGGCAAATGGATTAAGGTGACCAGACTAAAACATGGTATCACTGCATGAAGTCGTTTAACTGTTCGTCTGAGCCATTCTACCTTCCTCTCTTTGACCACTTTCTTCTATTTCTACTTCCTTTGACCGGATTTTCTTTCTTCATCTTTATTTTACTGCCTTGTTGCTTGATGTGCTGATATGAGGTATGGCAGCCTAAACTGTTATGCAATGATGCCCGGTCTTATGTCGATCTTGATGATGCCTGCTTCTTCAGTAATGGAAGACCACAGGGATTGACTGGCATATTTAGGAAATAAAGTGTGTCTGGATTTATAAATTTAAATGAGTACAGAACGATGAGTCTTGGAATATTTTATTGGAAAACGCAACAAAGTTGAATCATAAAGATTTCATATGACAAATTTTCTAATCCAAGTTGACATGAAGACAACATTTGAAATTACTGCTATGTCAGAAATGTCATATCAAGTGTCTAAAGAACAATGACCGGTTTGAGGTCATTAATAAAGTTGGAAAATTTCAGGAAACGACGCAATGTACAAGAAAAACATGATAATATATACTTCATCGAAATATCTGCTGCCAACTATGCAACTTTTGTTTTACCTAAACATATTAATCCGGATATACTCATTTTCGAAACTGTTACTTAATTTACCTCGATGTGCCAGTCTTAGGTGGGTTGTGCTCAGACCAAGATGTGGTACCAGTTCATGAAGTCTCTGACTGTTGGTTTGAACCATGTAGGGAGGTATATAGACTATCTAACTGGAGTCTTAAAGATAATAGAAACCAATTGATGGGAACCCTTGGCGATCTGCATCAAATTGGTCATAATAGTACAGATTAATGTACTCTTTGATGTCTCCTAAAGTTTGGACATTCTCACTAACCTTCATTTTTTAAAATTTCTTTTTTTGCCATACGCTTTTGTTTACTTTGATGTCACTCTTAATTCACTTGTTCTCTGTATGTTACTGTAAAGTGTTGGAACCAGAACCGATGCGATTGTATGCGAAGTTCTACGTTTATTTTGTCTGTCTGTTAATTAATTTTGATCTTGTTCATTGCATCATTATATCCTTAAGTGCCTTTTTTGTTTGCTCTGAGGTATCGAAACTGAAAGTGTTTGTATTTATGTCAGTTATAGTCTTTGTTTAAGCTAAAGCATCATCATTATGTTCATCCACCTCAAATGTTTATGAATATAAGATTAGAAGACGTGAGAACACTTATTCAACGATCGCATTGGATGGAGGTCACGCTATGTCGTTGTCTGACAGAAGTATCAAATGAGATCCTGACCTAGTGGGTCAATGGTAACATGCTGACCGCAGAACCTGATGTTCTTGGGTTTGATATCCGATGGGGCAATTGGTGCGCACTGCCTTAGGAATTCCATACTAGGACAAAACAGCTGTCCAGTGCTCCCAGGTTTCCAATGGTTGTCCAACTGATATCAGTCCATGATAAATACCAACCTGAAATAATAAAAAAACCACAAACCTCAGAATTAAATTGATCTAATGCTCGTCGGTGACTAGCTTCAAGAAGTTATTCCCGAAGTCCCAATGGGAAATCGTAACCAAGTGGGGCCGAACATGAGGATAGTTACTCAACAACGGCATTGAATGGAGGTCTCACTTTATCCTGAACTGATAGAAGTAGGAAATATGAACTATTAGATTCCGACCCAGTCGCTTAATGGTGACGTGCTGACTGCGGAACCTGAGCGTCATAAGTTTGATCCCTGGCCGGGTGGGGTCATGGATGCGCCCTGCTTTTGAGTCTCATACTGGGACGAAACATCCATCTAGTGCTCCTAGGTTTTCAATAGTTCTCCAACTAATATCACTTCATGATGAATACCAACTATTATTTCACTGACTTAGCTACTGTTTGATTGATTTACTTTTCCTTCTGTTTGAAATTCTCTTGTTTTCCTTCCACATCTAATTGTTAGCTACCATTATTGCCTGAACTGATATTGTTTGTGTCAATCTACTTTATTCTTGATGAATTTATTATATTTATTCTTTCCGATTCATCTATAAAATTAAGGCATTGTTGTTTTGATCTCTATTTTCCCTTGCATTTAACAGTACCTTTTATCTTACTTCATATGTTCAGTGTAATTAGTGATTACTAGCTAACTTTTCTGTTTTTATGAAGTATTACTATCTTCTTTCTGTTCAAACGATTATCTGTCTCCATGATTGAGGTTTCTTCATTATTGGATTATATTTTGTTGGTCTATTGTAACACCTAGTTGGCTACTTCATTATACAATCATGAGTTCAACATTTAATCTGATTTCTATTCAAATGAGTGTATACTTCTCATAAATAGCTATATAATCTTATCAATGGATGGTGAGTCATGTTTTACGCCTTATTTAGCACTTTCAACTTATGAGTTTAAATATAGAGAATAGTAGCTTGTCGTTTGCATCAGTTTTATTTAATATATATTCTACATCAAGCTTGTTTAACGCTATACTGCGAAGAAACTCAAAACTCGATACAACATTACAGTGTGCAGTCTATAGAAGTGAATAAAGGACATCAGAAACAGTGGAAAACGAATTGTGGAAATATGATAGGATGTAGAAATATTAAAACAGTGTGATTAGTTGGATTATTTATGACATAAGTTTTCAGCCTTATTGCCCTATTCATTCAACCATTCACATACAGGGTTGTGTTTTAAACAATAATTGATTTTTTTAGTTGTAATTGTGAAAAGTATTAAGGGTTATACTGGGTGATGATTGAAGGTGAAATGAAACTTTGGACCGCAGCCAAATTCGAACCAGCGACCACTGGGGGTTTCCGATCTGATCCTATACCAACTCACCTACCAGGTCCAACTACTGATCACATTTTTATTTCATCGCCGATGGTTTTAACCGACTACCATGTGAATTCGTGACACGTTACTACCGCTTGATCGTATTCACACTGGCTACCTATTCAGGACCTCTCATCCAAATCCAAGTCTAACTGAAGTAGGGAGGGGGAGCATTATATTGATTATCGTTTTGATTATCTGAGCTAATCGTGGCAAGCTAGTTTTCGTACAAATTTTCATTTCATCTTCAATGGTTACCCAGTATAAATAACTAGTCTTCCAAACTACGGCTACCTCAGACAGTCAAAATGACAGTCAATATGATCCTCTCCCTCTCTATTTCAGTTAGCTTTGAATTGGGATGAGAAGTTCTGACCAGACAGCCAGTAGGAATACGATCAAGCGGTAGTAACGCATCACGAATTCACATGGTAATCGGGTAAAACCTTTTATGATTGAAGTGAAATAAAAATGTGGTCAGTAGTTGGACCTGGTAGGTGAGTTGGTAGAGCATCGGGCTGGAAACCCAGTGGTCGCTGGTTCTAATTTGGCCGCGGTCCAAATTTTCATTTCACCTTTAATCATTACCCAGTATAAATATCAATCTGCGTAGCCATGTCTATCTCAGATAGTCAAAATGATATTAAAGGTTAGTTTAGTTTCAGATGGTTGAAGACGGTCGGCAAAAGGTCCTGAACCCTGGGTTTCGTGCCTGTTGGCACTCATTAGCAAAACATAATTGCAACCTCTATGGAACTGATGTCCCCTGAGAGATTTGAATCCGCATCAGTCGAAGAAGTTAATACTGAGCTGTTTTTAGGGGACTTGACACTCAATTCATTTGTTATATAGAATGCAACTTTTGTTCGATTTAAAAAGGAGTTCACTAACGACTTTATACACTTTGAATGTGTGCCAAATTAGCACTTTTTTTTTGAAATATCATTCATAGCGGTCAATTTGTAGCGTGATAAACCAGTAAAGTTATTTTCACCTCTTGTTTATCAACTCACTGGTTTGGATATCACAGTGATATTTCAGTCAAAAATAGAAACAAACAAGATTTGTAGCTTTTCGGTAAAAGAAACCCGATGGTGGTTGGTTTGAATCCCGCTGTGGTCCGAATTTTTATTTTACCTTCAATCATCACCCAGTATAAATCATCAGCACTAACTTCAGTATGAAGTTAGCTATCAATATCTCTCCGTGACATAGTAGAAATCTTGGACAGAGGAAACACAAAGGATATCAGGAAATTTATTATATAGATAAGTTTTTATATAATCCCAGCGTGTTTAGAAAATCGAAAACACGCTGAGATTATAAAAACTTACTTATATAATAAATCAACCTGACTCGGCGGTTAACCTCTTTCAGGACATTCGTAAAAACTATAGCCTGGATGTTTATGATATCAGGGAATTCCTAGGAGCTTGGCATTCAAGTCAGTCAGCAATCAATAAATGTGTAGACATAGACCCGGTCTATCAACCGATAAGAAAAGTGATAAACGACAGGAAAGACAGAGGTCAAGCAGAGGAACAGCCTGCAGGAAAATCCATACAGTCAGTGACGCAACAATCAAAGGAAACAACCAATCGCAAACTACTTCGTCAGCCCAAGCTGCTAAATTACTCAGAGAGAGATATTGATAGCTCACTTCATACTGAAGTTAGTACCGATGATGTCTTCTAGAATGACGATGAAAGCTCCACGATTAAACAACCCACCTCAGAGAACACAATACAATGAAGACAATGTGATCATGTAGATTGAAGGTTTTTTAGTGAGTGGTAAACATCAATTGCACTCTGTTTGCTGCATGGTTCACGGCATCACTGAACATCCATTTCACTACATATTTAACATTCGAGAAGTGTATTCTGCTAACCAGCAACTATTCTGTTATGTTCTTAATTGTTGCTGTTGTTGTACTTCTAAATATTCTTTTCAGTCTTAGTCTTACGTATCCGTATCACTCAGTTCAATTTTACCAATGTAAATAAGTGGGAACGAAAACTGGAACATTTCACTTATTTGTTTTCATATACTAAATTTTGATGGTTTTTTCAATTCATTTTCTTATTGTTCAGATTCAACGAGGTGATATTCTTTTGGAAGTAAATGGTGTAGGTTTAGTCGGCCTTACTCATCATGAAGCGGTTGAAGTTCTGAGACAGATAAGTTTAATGCAAACGCATATACAACTACGCGTAATTACTGCTCCTGAAACAAGCAATGGCCCAGAAAACTTTATGCCATCTTGGACATTTTGGCTTCGATTGCCTCCAATCTGTCAACTTGCTCGAGTAATTCTACTTCGTCGAGAAAATAGTAGTACTCCCAGCTACAGTGATTGTTCTTTTTCTCAACCCCTAGGTTTTAGTATTGTTGGTGGTTTAGGTCATGATCAAGGGATGATAAGTCAATGCAATTCGAATACAAATGTCTCAGATGGGAAAATTAATAAATCATCTCCTAAAGTTACCAATAAAGTGGGTTATTCGAACCTGTATCCTTGTCCAATTGTGATAAAATCTATAGTTCCTGGTCTTCTAGCGCATAAAGATGGACGACTAAAGTAAGTTCATCTTTGTTGAGTAGGATTCACATTATTCACTCAAATTTTTATTTATTTTGGAAATCAGTTGCCTAACACAAACCTATATCATGGGTTGGTGAAGCTTACCTAATATGTGAAGTGATCGTATTATTCAGTTGGCTCATCTATAATTGGTTAAATGTGTTTAGTTCTATAGCTCAGCTGTCGCACAGGGGTTACAATGAGATTGAGACTAATGCTATGTAGTGTACTCTGTTTCTGATTGACAGCTAGCTATTTTATCAACTCGATAGATGATTTCGGTTTGCAAATGTTAAATAAGCTTTCGCTGTTTGTGTTGAAGCTTCTCCATAGACCAATGTTTCAGGTTTTTCGCACCCTATCCAACCAGCCTACTTTCTATATCCAAACAGCAAGTAACTGTAGGTCCGATCTACAGTACCGTGATACATTTACTGGATGGAAAGCTCTAGTTTTTCCGGAAATTTTATTTTGCTAACATTATTATGTCGTCTGCATACCTGGGGTATATTATAGTCTCATCGAACAGGAGGGGTTATTTACGTATTTTCGTCACCACACACAACAGGCAGTACAAATACCTTCATAGTTTATCACTATCCTTCTTTATTCTCCAAGAAACTTCTAGCGAAACCACGGATTGGCGTACAATGATTAAGATCAAGTTAAGAAGTTCAGTTATATTTCTACGTACACCAGTAATTATACATTATATTTTGAAACAAGCAAATAGTTAATCGTTTAGGCTTTTCTTATTAATTAGGTGAACTCAATAACTATATTTAGGTTCATTATTCGCGTTTCAGAAATATAACATACATCGACTGACAGGGAAGTTAAAATTATAGCAAATGATTGTCATGTCAAACAGATTTCGAATGTCAATTAGTTCCACATTTAGCTGTAGGTTTGATTTTACAATACCATTGATCTGAAATTTTAACCTTGAAATCTGCGAAAGCCTATGGAATGGAAGTGGACTCTCCAAACTGTCAGCTGGACAGCCAATAATCTACTCCGATATTTTCCCCCAGACGACAACCACAAGCACATGGAGAGAGTGGCTATCATAATTTCACCAAGAACATCGAAGGCTATCATACAATGGGAACCACTCTCCTCCAGGTTCAACACAGCAAGATTCAACTCAAAAGGAAGGAAATTTTCTTGTGGGAAGTCGTGGCGACAGGTTGAAAAGACTGCAGAGAACAGAGTGCAATGGAGGCGTGCTACTGAAGCCCTATGTTCCACTAGGAACCCAAGGGAAAATAATAATAATAATAATAATAATAATAATAATAATAATAATAATAGTAATAATAATAATAATAATAATGTAACACAATGCTCTGTTTGTATAAGTGACTAAATGATTATTATTATTATTATTATTATTATTATTATTATTATTATTATTATTATTATTATTATTATTAGTCCCTTGGGTTCCTAGTGGAACATAGGGCTTCAGTAGCACGCCTCCAGTGAACTCTGTTCTCTGAGATCTTTTGAACCTGGTCCCACGACAGCCCACAAGCTCTCATTTCCTCCTCGCATGACCTCCTCCATGTCACCCTCGGACGTCCAACTCGTCGCTTCCCATCGGGGTTCCACTCGACGGCCTGGCCTGACGCGTGATGTCCTCAGTCGGCCTTCTCAGTGCATGGCCAATCCATCTCCACTTCTTCCTGCATGTTTGTTGCGTGATAGGTTCTTGGTTGGTTCGTTCCCAGAGTTCCTTGTTGCTTATTTTTTCTGGCCATCTGATCTTCAGTAGAGAGTGAGCGTAAGCAGTTGTTGATGAATGTCTGTAGTTTATTGGAAATGCCTTTCGTGACGCGCCAAGTCTCTGAGCCATACAAGAGCACTGACTTGACGTTGGTGTTGAAAATCCGTATCTTGTTCCAGATGCTGAGTGCAGAAGATCTCCACATTGGTTTCAGGCTAATGAACACCTGTCTTGCTTTTCCGATTCTGACTTTGACGTCCTCGTCCGTCCCGCCTGTAGTTGAAACAGTGCTTCCTAGATAAGTGAAGGAGGTTACTTCCTTCAAGTTTCTCCCGTTGACGGTGATTGGAGTTTGTTGTTGTTGTTGATGGTGGTGGTGCGGTATCTTCATCACTTCTGTCTTCTCTATATTCACCTGAAGTCCCGTCTTCGCTGCCTCTTCTATCAACTTGTTAGTTTTTGCCTGCAGATCTTCAAGTTTGTGTGACATTAGGCATAAGTCATCGGCGAAATCCAAGTCTTCTAGGTTCTTTTCCGCCGTCCAGCGTATCCCCCTCTTCTCGCTGCCTACTGTTTGCTGCATGATCCAGTCCACCACAATAAGGAATATCATGGGTGATAGTAGGCAACCTTGTTTCACTCCTGTCTTCACTTCAAAGGCATCACTGAGCTTCCCATTGTGGATTACTTGGCATGTGGCATCTTCATATAGTTGTTGAATGAGGCGGATAAAGGTTTGCGGTACTCCGTAGTATTGAAGCAGTTTCCAAATTACTTCTCGGTCGACGCTGTCAAAGGCCTTCTCAAAGTCGATGAAGTTGAGGTAGAGAGCTGATCGCCATTCTATGCTCTGTTCTATGATGATACGAAGCGTTGCAATTTGGTCTGCACATGATTTGTACTTCCTGAAGCCTGCCTGTTCCGGTCGTAGTTTTGAATCCAGTGCATCCTTGAGCCTCTTCAGGATGATGCGGCTTAATATTTTGCTTGGGGTGGACAGGAGAGTGATTCCGCGCCAGTTCTTGCAAGCACTGAGGTCTCCCTTCTTCAGCAGTTTGACAAGGTAACCCTTCTTCCAATCAATGGCCAGGTACCTTCTCTTCCTTCCACACCTTCTGCAATAGTGGTGTGAGCATGTCCGCTGTTGTCTCTGCATCTGTTCTCAGTGCTTCTGGCGGTATTCCATCTGGTCCTGCTGCTTTACCGCATTTCAGTAGCTTTATGGCGTTCAGGACTTCCATTTTCGTTGGGGGATTAATGTTCACTTGTAGTTCAGCGGCTGCA
Organism: Heterobilharzia americana; assembly: GCA_944470555.2. NCBI lineage: Eukaryota > Metazoa > Platyhelminthes > Trematoda > Strigeidida > Schistosomatidae > Heterobilharzia > Heterobilharzia americana. The sequence goes on from OX104128.1 coordinate 50,665,256, forward strand.
GGTGGTATTTCTGGACGAAGTGCAGGTGGTGGTCGATTCAAGAGCTTCTTGAAGTGGTCGGCCCATCGTTTCCTCTGTTTCTCTTCTTTTGTAATTAAATTTCCTTCTTCATCTTTTATTGGTTTCATCTGTGTTGGTCTCTTCCCTGATAGCAACCTGGTTATTTGATACAATGTTGTCAGGTCTCTCTTACCTGCAGCCTGTTCTGCTTCACTTGCCAGTGTTTCGTAGAAGTGTCTTTTGTCTTTGCGTGCACTCTTCTTCACTTCTTTGTCCAGTGTTTTATACATTGTGCTCAGTTCCTCTTGTCGTTGAGCATCCTTGCACTGGTTTATCTTCTGCTTCACCATCCTCCTCTCCTGCTCTATCAGCTTCCATGTATCCGTCGAGATCCATTCCTTATCTTCTTTCTTCTTCCTTCCTAATACTGTTGTGCAGGTTTCTTTCCACATAGCTTTCAAAGACTTCCAGTGTTCTTCCACACAGGTTTCTTCAGGGATGTTGCTCGATGTCTCCCATTTTGTCTTGATGGCTGCCTTGAAGATCTCCTTTGTAGTTTCATCCTTCAGTTTCCGAGTGTTGTACTTGAATTGAGGTCTATCACCAGTTTCCTTGTTGGCTTTTAACTTGATTTTGAAGGTAGATTCCTTGAACTAGATAGTGGTCTGAACCTACATCTGCTCCTCTTCTTGACCTTGTGTTAAGTAGACTGCGTCTCCATTTTCTTGAGATTGAGATAAAGTCGATTTGATTTTTAGTGTGTCCATCTGGTGAAATCCATGTCGCTTTGTGGATATCTTTGTGCCTGAACACACTGCCTCCAATCACCAAATCGTTGAATGCGCAGAATTCTGCAAACAATTCTCCATTCTCATTCATTTCACCTAGCGCCTCTCGACCCATGGTTAGTTCTCTTCCCGTGTTGTCCCCTCCCAGTTTGGCATTCATGTCGCCCATTAGAATTTTGATATCGCCAACTGACGTCTTGTCCAGTGTTGATTGAAGTTGTCTGTAGAATTCCTCCTTTTTCTCTTGCTCTGCGTGATTTGTAGGTGCATAACATTGTATGATTGTGACCTTCCTTCCTTCCTTTTGAGTTGAATCTTGCTGTCATGATCCTGCAGGAGGAGATTGGTTCCCACTGCATGAGAGCCTTCGATGCTCTTGAGGACATCATGATAGCCACTACAATACACAGTGTGCTCGTGGTTGGCGTCTGGATGACAATATCGGAGTAGATTATTGACTCGTCTCCAGTTGACAGTTTGGAGAGTCCACTCCCATTCCATCTGCTTTCGCAAATCCCGAGCACTTCGATGTTATACCTTCTCATCTCGTTTGCAATCTGGGCTGCCTTACTGGGTTCAAACATGGTGCGGACATTCCATGTCCCCACGTTTACTTTCGCTTTCATCTAGGGAGAGAAGACACATCGGCCAATTGGCTTCCCGAAGGCAGGCTTTCACCAACTGGCGTGATTTCGCCTCTCCGATTCCAGCGGGGAATAAGTTTGTTTTCATTTTTTATATTTTGTTTGTGCTTTGAAGTTTGTTTAGCGGTTAGATTTGTTTTACGGGGTAGGGTTGGTAGCCGTATGCCCAACCTTCCCTCTTTACCCGGGCTTAGGACCGGCTAGTAACTAGTAAACTAGTTAACCAGGCGAGGTTAAATGATGATACTGTTGTATAAATACTATTATTGCCGTTTCTTTTTCAGATGTGGTGATCTTATCTTAGCTGTGAATAACATATCAATGCTAAATATTCCTCATACATCAGCAGTTCGTGTACTGAAACAAGCATCTGGAGATGTTGTTTTACAAGTTATTTCTTGGCCTGGTACAATAGTTTAACTTTCATTCTACACTCCTCTAACAGAGAAAAAGAAGAAGATTAATACTTTGATTTTGCGATATTTTAAATTTCAATCAAGTTTAGTCCTTAACTATGATAAACCAAGATAATATTTATGGTCTTTTTTTAATTATATATTCACTGCCAAGGTCATGCATTTCAATTCGATATTTGTGTTTATCAATATTATTTGCCTTTGTCTCTCTCATTTTGTCCCCTGGAAAGTTAAAATTATTAATGCGAATTCCGGTGATATTTTACATTTCTGCTTGTTACTTTCTCTCTCTCTCTCTCTCCTTCAAGTTGCATATGCCCGTAAATGATCGAATATGTGTGTTTATGCTTGTAACTATTTGAAAATTGTTCCCTGTCATCTTTGTTCTAGTCTCCTTATTGTTTCAATGATTCTGGTCTTCCATACATCATAGTTTGTGCATATCTCGCATGTTTTTTTCTTCTTCTGCTGTATATTCACGTTAAGTGACGCTGTATTGTCCCGATTATTATTAATTCAGATTTATTTAAGCTGACTTCTTGTTCATTCATTCATGTATACGTGAATGCAAAACTGGAATCTTTCTGTTTTTTGATAGTAGATATCATCAACAATCCAGATGGTAGATAATGCAAGTAATTTTTCACTCATGTATATTACTTATTAAATAATGTTAGAGAAGAAACAGAGTGAGAATTATACTTTCATTGTATGCTGTTTTTCTCCTTCTACGCTTAAGCTTACTTTTCCTTATCTCACTAACTAATATAAAGTAACACCATTGATTATTATCAGTAATATTGTCATAAGTAATGTGATTTTGAAATTAGTAATTTATATTTCAAATAAATATACTTTATTTAAAACTATGCTTATTTGATAAATTAACAGTCTGGACTAGGTAAGATTATTATTTTATTATTACTTGTCCCTTGGGTTTCTAGTGGAACACAAGGCTTCAGTAGCACGTGGCATAGGCAGCAGCTATTGATAAATGTCTATAGTTTGTTGGAAATGCTTTTCGTAACTCGCCAAGTCGCTGAACCATCACATAGAAGTACTGACTTGACTGAATATTAGTGTTGAAAATTCGGATCTTGTTAACGCTTTATGCTGTATGGAGTAGATCTCCACACTGATTATTTCAGATTATTGAACGAAGGTCTGTCTTGCTGTCTTACCAATCCTGGCTTTAACGTTCTCATCTGTGCCACCTGTAGTTGAAACGATGCTGCCTAGGTATTTGAGTAGGTGAAAGAGACAACTTCCTTTAGATTTCTCCCGTTGATGATGATTGGTGCTTGTTGTTGGTTGGTTGGGTATCTTCATCATCTCTGTCTTCTTTACGTTCACCTGAAAGAAGTTCCGTTTTCGCTGCCCTACCCTGCCTCTTCTGTCAAATTGTTGTTTTTTGCCTGTAGATCTTCGAGTTTGTGCTACATTAAACATAAATCATATTAGGCGAAATCCAATTCTTATAGGGTCTTCTCATCGGTCTAGCGTATGCCCCTCTTTTTGCTCCTCACACTTTGTCCCACTACAATCAGGAAGATCAGTGATGATAGTAGGCAACTTTCTCTTACTCCTTCCTGTCTTCAAAGGCATCACTGAGCTTCCCATTGTTAATCACTTGGCATGTAGCATCATATAGCTGTTGAATAAGGTTGATAAAGGTTTGTGGCACTAAAACCGGAGTGTTCAAGCAGCTGCCAAATTACTTCTTGGTCGACGTTGTCGAAGGTTTTTCAAACTCGATCAAGTCGAGAGAAAAAAGAGTTGACTGCTATTCTATGCTCTGTTCTATAATGATGCGTAGCGAAGCGTTGCAATTTTATCTGCACATGATTTGTTTTTTCTGAAGCCATCCAGCCTGTTCTGGCCGTAATTTTGAATCCAGAGCATCTCTCCAGGGTGATGCGGACTAATACTTTGCTTAGGGTGAACAGGAGCATGATTCCGCGCCAGTCCTTGAAAAGACTTAGGTCTCCCTTCTTTTGGAGTTTGATAAACTAACCTTTTTTCCAATCGGCAGGTACGTTTCCTTCCTTGTGAACCTTCTGCAATAGTGGTGCGAACATGTCCGCTGAAAATAGGCGGTAAGATGTTAGGGCTTGTCTCTTGTTATTAGCCTAGTTGCATTGATGATAATCGTTAAGTCAAATGTTCTGATGATTTAGGCACAGTACATTATAAAGGTTGGCCATCATATGATAAATGCCACTGATAACTCAATTAAACAGACGCTTATTGGATTACTAAGTCAAGAATATGTTTTATTATTACTGATTATCAATCACGTGGTACTTACGTTTTACAGCAGTGTTTAAGCCGAAAATATGGATATGAATCTATGTATAACGTTACTATATTCCGTCTACAGTATAATTATTGAATTTACTGAAATCAGATTTAAATAATTTAATTTCTGCAATAATTGTGCCGAGAGTATGTTTCTGATACTCTCAGCATAACAAGGGAACATATTAACCAATAAGTCTTTTATGAGATAAAATTTGAGTGATGACGTCACATTCTATCATGATTATTTGCTGGTTACCAAGATCGAAACCTTCTCAGCACCCCTGTGCACATTCGTACAGTAGGCAATGAGCCAAACCTATTGTGTTAGGGTTAGTGATGCTGTCTGGCTGTTTAAGCCTTAGTTAATGGAACTGGGTTCGAAACCATGACCCACAGGCTGGAAATCAACTATCTAGACGAACGAGCCACAGCTCCACCGTAATTAGTGAGATATACATATCACAACCAGTTTTATAAACATTAAGAAGGGTTTGTATTATTAATAGTAACGGAATTCATATAGATGCTTCATAGATTCCTTGCTAGTGACATTCTGCAAGCAGAGTGTTGTAAATGATTCCAGTAAAAACAGGAACGTTGGGTAAATTCTCATTAGTAGATATTTAAAGTCTCAACTTGTATAAACAGCATAATTGATGAATATCTTCTGTAAACTCTCTTATTCAAGGTTTATATGTTTTAACATCAATTGTTTTCCAGTCAATATATAAACCAGGTACATCTTATTTTGAGAATCGATTGATATCGAAGTAGTAATACATCTCAGACTGACGTCATTTAGAGAGCCATTGAAAACCTGAGAGAGCTAGACAGTTTGTTTCGTGCTGGCTTACGACTCCTCAGAATAGCACGCGTAAATGCTGCTGGTGTAGCGGATGACATTTCCAACCACAAATTGGAAGTCACAACGGCGTACCTCAACCTGCATATCGTTTTGTACAGCTGTGAAGTTCGCTTTGCTGTAAAAAGTCTTTTGAAAGCTTTGATGTGAGTATTACTGCTTTACGCCTAGGAAAACTAATGATGTCCAGTTACTCTGCATATTCAGTCTCCTTTGTTTGCGTAAGATTGCTGACATCCGCTGTTAACAGCATTTTAGCATATCTGAGGAGCGACGCTGCATTTTTGGTATGATGGTAATTATCATTTATTGAGTGAAGTCAATTAAAATATTTCTTCACGATCGGTAACATAAGTTACGAGTGTTGTTCCATCAACTTTCATACCATTTATTATCTGAGATCACATGCAACTCATTATCGCTGGGCGATAAAGCTTAAGATCACAACCATTTGTAATTATACTTCAGCTTTCTGTTTATCGAAAGGTAAAACAAAATAATTAATATATCAATATTGTTAATAATTTACTTGGCGATATCTCGAGAATAAATTATCATTGTTGATGATCATATCAATGCAATCGCACTACGCCCAACATCTGATTTTTATAGTCCTGTCACCTCATGTGATTTGTTTTTATGGGTAGTAAAATTTTCCATATCTTTGGTAAAGGTGTTGCGTCATTTCTATTAAATGTGTGGTGTCGATTCGATGAATAGAGTTTCAGTAGTCAATCTACCCTTCCATCTAATTATGTTGGACTTTAAGTACAATGGTTTTATTCCACCCTATTCTATTGTTGCGTGCTAATGCATGCATTGCTATAGCCGAGTGTTTTACTAAACTATTGATCTTATAGGGGTCTATCATTCCATATTCAGCTAAATTCCTATGTTCCGATTATCCAACTGACCCGACCGGCAAGTTTCACCTATGTACTTGACCTTGCAGTCATTTCATGGAATTTGATAGATTAGATTGGTTCTATAGGATACTTAAGCCAGCTGACAAAGGTTATCTGAGTTTTTAGATTTAAATGTCACCCCAATTCCAGCTTTGTTGAAGTAAGTTTTCTGATCTACTTTCCTCATAGGTAACACAATGGAGGCTGTTAACTCCTTTCTACTTGTGTTGTCGTAATTATTCGTACTCGTGTTACTGTTATTTTTTCGTTTCTAGTGTGGTCGTACGAATTTTTTAATAAACTGCGGAGGAAAATTATTAACTATTATTGATTCTTTTATGTTTCAGTTCCTTGCGCTGACTAGTCAGTTTTCCAGTTCTATCATTTAGACATTTGACTAAACTTGCATTAACTGATATTGGATGAGATGACGTGAAGTGTAGATACCTGTTGGAATGTGTCGGCTTTCTGTAGACAGTAGTATCCAAACCATCTTATGTCCTTCGTTTTATCCTACAATCCAATATAGGTAATTCTCCTTGTTCATTTTCTACCTCGTAAGTGAATTGGATTGGGCCTACTACTGAGTTTATATGTATAAGGAAATTGTCGATATGTTCCGATTTCAACATGGTAAATGCGTTATCCACGTATCGCCACCACGTCTTAGGTGCAGGCCCTGAACGTTTGTAAAGCCACGTTTTCCCAACTATCGGTAAATATATCTGCTACGACTGAGGATATTGGCGATCTCACTCCAACTTCCGTTCGTACGTATGTTTTGTCCTGAAGATTGAATTTGTGAAGTTCCGTAACTCTGTAGAAGTATGTTCTTCAAAGAATAAAACCTGTACAAATTATTGTATGTTTAGATGGTAAGTGACAAGAAACCTGTTCACGTTGCTAATAGATGAATACATATGGGAATAAGTGTCGTTCGCAGTTATTCGTCCATAGCATTTTTCTCACATCTTCACCTTGAAATCACGTACTAGTAACTGATAATGATACCACGTATTCTCATATTAGTATCATTTTTGAACATCCTCTGATTTGTCGTCATTTACTATTTACACATGCAGGTACAGGTTTTAATCTCTTAAGAATCGACTTCCACGAGGTTATGAAACGTCAGCAATTTATTTTTCTACCTCACTGGGATATCATAAATATGTTTATTTCCTTTATGATCCGAAAGAAATTTCTAATTGTGCTACTGTATTTCATTATAGCTCAGAAATTCGGTTTATCAGATTTCAATATCATGTTAGGCTTTCTTGATGATGATGATACTTCTCAAGCTAAGTAGTCATTCAGAATAGCTTGTAGGTGAATAAACCACCATGCTGAAATATTTTCGACTTTATGAAGGTGAGATTGAGATATTATAAATAGCTACGTTTATTGATTTTTGGGTTTGAACGACCGCTTATAAATCGATAGAATTGCCTTTGTGCGTAACCAGACATAGATATGTACCAATAAATTGACGAACTGTTTTGAGTTTGTTCTGACCAAAAGGCCAACTTTCAGAAATAAACAGAAGTTTGACTCCCAATTCACGGATGTCAGACTAGGTACTTTTTACAACATGCTGAATTATAAGAAAAATACAGCGTACATTGATTGGCCTCTGAAGAGTAACCAACTTCTTGCAGTCTAGTCCTAAGGGCTGACCGAAAATATCGATCATTTCCACAATGCAGCCATTAAGGCTAAGAGACTCACTATTACAAAGCGCTGCCACAGGTGTTAGCTGGATGCAAGCAATCAACAGGAAGCCCTGGACTTAGGTATCATGCTTACTGATACTTGACAGCAAAGCGTATCTGAAACCTCATCGAAACTGATGCGGATTCGGAGATCAGGCGGCGAATCCCTTCCGTCGAGGTTACACATACTCCTTGGTGAGGAATGCGAAGAAGCTAGAAACGTAGGTTCAGGCCTTTTTGTCGACTCCTGCCATCCACCTAGTAAAAAATACACTAATATGCTTTGAGGTTAGTGGGGATTCTAATTTTGAGGTGGTATTCATAATGGACTGATATCAGTTGGAGAATCATTGAAAACATGTGAGCAGTGGACAGCCATCTCATCCTAGAATGGCACTCCTCAGCAGTACGAACTCACACAGCGGCAATGCGTCGAACTCATGATTCTAAGGTCAACGGCTAACGCGTTAATCATCCAGAGTTTAAAGGTGCATAGTTTCCTACTTCTGTCAATTTGCGATATAACGCGACTATCATCCAAGGTCTTAAGATGGCATTCGCTTCACTTCCGATTGGTCGATCCCAAAGGCCACGGTTTCTCATTAGAACTTTGGGGTTATACATCTGGAAGCATGTCACTACGGAGCACTTGACACCCAGTGGCTGAATGGTTGACGCGTTTGTCGTGAAACCTGAAGGTCCTGAGTTCGATCCCTAGACAGGTTTCGGGTGCGTACTGCAGCAAAGTCCCACAGTAGGACGGAACAGTTTTCAAATGACTCTAGGTTTATTATGGTTCTCCAGCTGATGTCGGTTCTTGATGAATATTACCCATTAACCTGAAAATAAATAATTACATAGACAAATAAATAGATAAATAAAATCATAAGCACGACTGGGGAGTATCTGTTTAAGGCAATAGTAAAGTGTTAGTACATTTTTCTTTTGAATATAAAATCGAGGTATGAATTTTCAAAGTTTTTTTTACACGACGCCAAAACTTACTATTCACTGCATTTTATAAAAACTATTGCGATCATGTCTTCTGTTATGTAATATCCTCCCATTCATATCTATCGCTTAAGTTCGACATTTGGTGGGGTACCTTTCTGGAACATTCTTTCGTTTTACTTATATATTCACGAGTGTGCAGCTGTGAAAAATTAGTTCATGAAGAGACAATTATCTACGCTGTAACCTCCTTTTCTTGTTCAATAACCAAATAGAGGTTTTTTGTGCTCTGTGATATGGTTTTATTAGGCAATAATTTGTATAGGGTTAACTACACACTTAAACATATATGAGCTTTATACCATGAATTGATAATTCGTGTAAGAGAGTACAAAGTCTCAGCAGTCCACTTCATTTATTCATCAATCAAACTATCCTACAGGTAGTAGTAATTAGGACTCTTAGTCAAATATACGATAAAGGATAGAGTTCATCACAGCTGTTATCACAATCATACTCATATTCGGTTACACACATATCCACGCACAGAAAAAAGTCACCACCAACTCTGTGCTAATAGAGAACACTTCGCATTTAAGTGATCACAACTTTTACCATTTTCACTGAAGAGGTGGCTAAATACTGCCAAATTATATTCTTAATTTTATCTTACGAAAATAGAGTAATCAGAAAATGATATAGCATAATTCACTGTTAAACACATCAGCCTGAAGAAAGTCTATCGAAATAATTAAGAAAACAATGAAGAAATTACAGATATTGGTTTTTTCCCTGCAAATATCCTATCTAACATTTCAAATACCCTTAAAAGGATGCATTTTGCGACTAAGTGTGTAAAAAAGCCCCAAATTGCCATCAGCCAGCGTAAAACGAGCAGTTCTTAACCACTAAGGATCCAGTACCAAATTGCGATACATTAAACTTTAAATTCAGAAGTCAAACAACTGACTACCAAAGATCATTGCAGAGAATCTGCAGAGAGTTTTGAATCTATTTGGCTTAAATCTCGCTCGTACGTATAAAATGAGAGATGATGCTCCACGACGGGTCTGTAACAGCTCACAGTTTAATGAGAAAGACTGAAGTGGACAAATATCTCAACCACTTCACTCACTTACGAAGTTGCATCAAACCCAATGAGTCGCTTGCTGACAAAATCTCACCTCGGATACACAAGCCAACTTACACATTTCACAACTGGAAACACATCCGACTATCCATCAAACGATGAGTATACTGAGCTGTAGTCCATTCTAGCCTGTTACACAAATGTCACACATGGCCATTCAAAGCAAATGACATGAAGCGGTCACACAGTTTCGATCACAGATGCCCTCGTAGAATTGATCATGTTTGGTGAAATCATCGAATGACCAATGTTGAGGTCAGGTGAAGGCCAAAGGAGGCAAGTCGATTCATGAGTTTGTGAAACTAAGTCAATTGAGATGATTTGGATATATGTCACACAAGTCGATCCACTCCCATCTCAACATGCAATGATAGTACAAGTTGGATTAGGTTCGAAGACGGTTTAGTACGGTCAAATTAAGACATGTCATCGGGCCATGAAGTCCCTTACTACTGGTCTACATCGTGTGGGGCTATGTAGACTCCCTGGCTGGGGTCCCCAAGATGATGGAAATAAGTGGTTAAATAATCTTCGTGGTATGACTGAAAATCGGTCAATGTGGCACAAATGTATTCACTCCTTGACGTCTTCTAAAGTTTGAATAATCGCACTAACCTCTATCTTCAAGGTTTGTGTTCTCTCGCACAGTTTAGTTTACTTTGATGTCAGTCTTTGTCTGTCCACTTGTTCTTTGCATGTTGCTGTGAATTGTGGCAACTTGAGCTGACGCAGTTGTGTGCAAGGTCCTACGTCGATTTTGTCTTTCTATATATCATAGATACTTTGTTTCGTTAGCAAAACAAGAAATAATTATTGAATTTGCTCGTTATATCATCGTAATGCAATGGCCTAATAAAAATTATGCCATTTATTATTTCAGAGGAAAACTAATCACGTCAGCTGTAATTAGTAATTCTTTAAAAGATTTTAAGAATTTTGTAATAAAACTGCTTCTTTTTCTCGATTGTAAACAATGGAATTAACGACCAATATCAACTAATTTAGCTTTTACAACCAACTTTGATATTATCTGAAAACGTTGAGATAAGAGGACTCAACTGATCATAGAGAGACTTTGATAGTGAGAATGCGATATCCAAATGAGAAATTTTCGTGTATGCAACTGAAAAACTAAATCCAAGAGAGATTGCCTCCTTATGCACAGAGAGTACAACTGAGGACAAATAAAAAGGAGTTTGCATGGATGTCATTAAAACGAAGTCTAAACAAACTTTTGTCTTGTTCTTTCTTTCGTTATACTGATAACAGAATTACAAAAATTGATGAGTTTAGCGTGGCAAGTAGGAGAGATATCCTGCAACAGAGATAAAGCATGATTTTGCATTTCAACTGAACTGCATAACTTCTCACAGCAATTATCTACGTGAGATTTCACAAGTTGAACAAGATTTTAGATGATAAAATTAGCGAACGATATTCATGTGAACAATATGTGGCATGTCAGTGCAATACACTTCAAACAATCTGATAACACATTCCCTTACCAAATCAATCCACAAAAAACTGAAGCATGGGAGAACAAATAAAACAACTGACATCATAAATAGGGAATGAAAATTAAGAACAAAAAAGAAGAGTGAATCAATGACGGTTTCAATTCGGGTATAGTCAACCTTCCATAAAGCTCAGTATGGGTCACTGACTGTTTCTCCATAAAACTTAGAAAGCTGTTTGAACATGAACTTCGTGACCCGTTTCCATAATATTTTTGTCTATAGAGGGAGAGGGACGTTTTCCACCGGCATGTATGAAAAGTTTCAAACTCTATTTGTTTCTGGAGGCATTTAGGCACACGTTTAATCCACCTGCAAGATTTGAAAAGTTGAATTTCAAATAAGTGGACTGCAATATTTTGCAAAATTGTTTGGGAAGTAATATTGTTCCTGGTATTATCCCGTCGTTGATTGGACCGAATTTATCGGTCCCCATTGGCATATGGGCTCTTGCACAGATGCCTCGATATTACCTGTGTTTTAATTATATATTAATGATGGATAGTGGCCAGTAGTGGAATCTATAACGGTACCGAGTTCAAGTCTGAGTGGGAACAACATCACTAACTGGGAGGTAGGTACACCCACCTGACGAGTCCCAAACAAGACGAAACGCAGGTCCTGGATTCCACTGCTAGCCACTATACATGATTAATATATGTCCCGGAAGTATGAGGTCGATTCGTAAAGTTCCAATTTCACATGGGATTGTACACTTTGAGTTCGTTTAACAGTGCATAGTGGCAGTCTTCTCTTCAAAAATTTGTTACACAATTAGTCCCTTCTATATATATATATATATATATATATATATATATATATAAACTTAGTCTCTTAATTACTGTTAATAAATTCTTTGAAAAACTGATCAATTTAATGGATAATAATATAATGTAAATGAGAATTAAATCGATAATTTTCTTCTTCCAGTCATATTTTCGTGAAATTGTCTTTCGAAGAAATTCCTGGTAATTCCCGTTACTATTTACATTGTTGTTGAAAAACAATCAAATGTAAGTGCTTACATAGTCAAAGTTTATCAGTTTTTCTTTCAGTCTACTTGTTAGAAGCAAAAAAAGCCAGAAGGCTGAGGACACTAGTTTGCTTTGATTCTTGAATACATCTAAGGAGAGTAGGCACAAGCTATCTATCACCTTCGGTTCTACCGAGAAAGACTTACAATTCTCTAATTGGTTTGGATTTAAAAGCCACTACGGTTTATTCTCATATAATTCAGTAGCACGATTTCAAAACCATATTTAATAGGGTGTTTCTCTCACAATAACGAAGCATGCATATTATAAAATATACTAAGCACGATATCCTGAGTAATTGTAGGTAGGCAATAGTTTCAAGTATACGAAACGATAATATATCTCTCTTACATGCATACACGCCCCCTCCTTCTATTATTAATACTCCTTATCTATAGTCTGTTGAGTGGGAACTCAAAACGACTCAACCACAATGTATTTAGTTATAACCATATGTCAATTATGCATAAATAACCAAATAATTTTAAGAAGGCGGAACGAAACAATGTTAACAGATTAAAACAAAAAAAACTTCAAAAAAGAAGAAAATAGACACAAATAAATCTAATGAAAAGATCATGTATTTACATGGCCTTATAGTTATCAAATTACATTACAAATTATTGATTAGGTTTCAGAGGTGCTAGCAGTCGACTGTACACCAGGTGGTTTCACTGTTGTTGGCAGGCGTTGTTTACTCTTTCGAGCAGATAGTGCGGCGATAATCCACTTCATATTGATCAGCATCATTTTTAAGGCTTTTGTCCAATTTTCTTCAGAATTACCATTCCATCTAATAAGGCAATAGTGATAAGGAGTGATTATTTCATTCAATCTAATTATTATCACTAAGCAAATAGTCAGATACGGTTTCGTCCAAATATACAGACTTTAACAGAGCGATCAAACAAGACTCACTATAGCATTTTGCAAAACACTTGATAAGTAAAGCAATATATAAAACAATAGTGACTCTTGTTGATGACATTTCGTCTACAGCAGAGGGTACTCGGGAAGAAAGGCTGAGGAGGTTACCAACAAGGAATGAAAATCAGACATAAACTACGTTATGTAATAACGAAGAAAAAGCTTTTGCAGCTGCGGTGACTCATAAGTCAAGGTAGTTGACTTCCGATGAACAGAATAACGGTTCGAACCACGCTTCATCTATCGATGTTTGGTTAGCCAAGTAGCATCATTACCTGTCATACAATCTCTCTAGCTCAATGCCTAGTGAATAACAGAGATAGAAATAACATAGAACCTCGCACACAACTGCGTCAGCTCAAGTTGTCACACTTCACAGCAGCATACAAAGAACAAGTGGATAGACAAAGACTGACATCAAAGTAGACTAAACTGTGCGAGAGAACAAATATCTTGAAGATGGAGGTTGGTGCTATTTATCTGTGCCAAATTGATCGATTTGCAGCCATATCGCCAAGAGTTTTCAGCCACTTATTTCTATTGTCTTGTTCTCCTCAATGAAGTAATCTACAACTGTTCTCATGGCTCAGACCAACAGTGAAGGACTTCACGGACTGGTCCATTGTCTTGGTTTGGCCACCGTGAACCCTCTTGCAATCTAATCTTACTGCCTTTAACATTGCACGATGTTGAGGTAGGTAGTGACTCGGCATAAATATTCACAGGGTTGCTGAGAGAGCTTAAATGTCACTTCAATTTTTCGCTAGAAACATTTCCTTAAGTTAAGTGAAAGGTCGGTTTGAAGAGTGAATGGAATTTGCGCCTGATAATCCTATTGTTTTCCCACTTTAGCTCAAGCGAGTAACTAATTAAGTAAAAAGGGAAGTGAGGAAAAAGAGAAGCATGATTTAATACGTTACGTTTAATTGATCAAAGATACCACTCTACGAGACATTTGGTCTGTGGTTCGCTTCATACTTATCACGTCACCCCTTACAGCTTAGAAGTAGCAGTCGTTTAACTGTAAGATAGGAGAAGGTCTGCCGATTATCATGTTGTCTTTACTTCATTTTAAGACTCATTATCGTAGGAATTCAGTCTTATAATTACAGAAGCTCAACAGTGAAACGTAGAGTAAGGTAAGTCATATGATATAGATAAAAATTATCTGAAGCCATCACAAACCTTCAGACACTTGTGGTAAGAACAATTCCTTTGTGTAAACAGTCACGACAACTTTTCTCTGATGATCATTGAGTTTAATTCAAATGACTGACAATAATGTTGGTTGGCTGGAGGCAGTCGGCACTCATTAGGTTTCGTGAGCGTTTCGCTGGCAACTGTCAATTATAAGATAATACTGTAAGGAGACGAGAAGACCGAAACGAATGAAGGAAAGTTTATTGTCAACAAGTGGTACAGCAGTCGTTAAATATGGTACACTTTGCACTAAAATCGTCATTTGGAAAATGTGCTTCGTTTCCTCTTCTGCTTCTCTTGATTCGCTCTTCATACGCCTGTGTTGTGCTTGAGTTTCTCTTGGTAGAGTCCTTATTGATTGCTGGTGATTCCTTATGATTTCTGCCAGCCTCTCAACATATACTACTTATATCCACTTTTATCGCCAACGCCAACTACAATACTCTACGACTGGTCTGTAACAACTCACAGTTTAATGAGAAAGACTGAAGTGGACAAATATCTCAACCACTTCACTCACTTACGAAGTTGCATCAAACCCAATGAGTCGCTTGCTGACAAAATCTCACCTCGGATACACAAGCCAACTTACACATTTCACAACTGGAAACACATCCGACTATCCATCAAACGATGAGTATACTGAGCTGTAGTCCATTCTAGCCTGTTACACAAATGTCACACATGGCCATTCAAAGCAAATGACATGAAGCGGTCACACAGTTTCGATCACAGATGCCCTCGTAGAATTGATCATGTTTGGTGAAATCATCGAATGACCAATGTTGAGGTCAGGTGAAGGCCAAAGGAGGCAAGTCGATTCATGAGTTTGTGAAACTAAGTCAATTGAGATGATTTGGATATATGTCACACAAGTCGATCCACTCCCATCTCAACATGCAATGATAGTACAAGTTGGATTAGGTTCGAAGACGGTTTAGTACGGTCAAATTAAGACATGTCATCGGGCCATGAAGTCCCTTACTACTGGTCTACATCGTGTGGGGCTATGTAGACTCCCTGGCTGGGGTCCCCAAGATGATGGAAATAAGTGGTTAAATAATCTTCGTGGTATGACTGAAAATCGGTCAATGTGGCACAAATGTATTCACTCCTTGACGTCTTCTAAAGTTTGAATAATCGCACTAACCTCTATCTTCAAGGTTTGTGTTCTCTCGCACAGTTTAGTCTACTTTGATGTCAGTCTTTGTCTATCCACTTGTTCTTTGCATGTTGCTGTGAAATGTGGCAACTTGAGCTGATGCAGTTGTGTGCGAGGTTCTATGTTGACTTCACCAGCCTGTCTGACATATATCGTAGTAAGTTTCTTTTGACTTTCCACACCACGTAACTGTGAGCCACCTTACTATGACGAGTAATAGTAATACTAGGTTTTCAGAGCTCGTATGCAATGTAACATTTTTAAATCTACTACGCTTTCTACGTTCTGAAAGCTATTTTATATGATACGCACAGGTGTCTCTCTATATCTCCCTCATTCACACATATGAACACGGTGTGAACAGAATAATAGTTACACAGCTACTAACCTGATCGAAAAAACTTGACCATCAGGATCTTGTAATTTCCCTTTCTCCTTTATACGATACGGTAGTTGTATATTAGATGAATGCTCCACAAGAATTTGAATTTGATTCACGCAATCCAGAAAATTTATCATAGCTGTATCAAATCTATTGGAGAGGGAAGAAAAGAAAATAGTAACAATAACAAATCATGAATTAACAGATCACAAAAAGAAATTACGAGTTTACCTTGTAGAAGAGGCAGGTAAAAACTACAAGAATAAAAATGAAATAATCAGTCTAAGATAATCAAATACCAATCTCATGATTATCGATTTATCTGACACGAGACTATTGCCTGATTGGTAAGGAAACAATAAGAGGTAATCTTAAAGGTTTCAAATTTCGATAATAATAAATTAGCAAAGAAATTAAAGTGCACACAATCGAAAAAATTAAAACAAATTTGTAGGGACATAGAATCAAAGTGAATAGAAAATGGAAGGAAAGTAAATACCTGTATTTCTTCACAACTCAAAACCAATATACACGACTGAAACCTCAAGTCCTAGGAAAATATTCTGATCGATTGTTGATGTTACTTCTCAAAGTACCCAACCAGAACTTCTTTAGATTGTACTTATGATATTCGTTAAGCCTGTGGATCATAAGTCTAGACGGCTGACTTTCAACAGATAGGTAGGTAATTTCATCAGCCTTCGCACAACAGACGTAACTCATCGTTCACTGCCTGCACATGTGCAAGGATGCTGAACAGATTTCGATTTTGGACTTTTTGTTTTCACTTTTCATGACTTTGAACAATTGGGGAGTATTGTTACTCTTGAAAACGTTAAATCCTTATATACTTCTTAAAAAAATAAATAATTTTAATTTAATGATGGACAGTCGCTAGTAGTGGGATCCAGAACGCGAATTTCGTCCTAATTCTGGACTCGTCAGCTGGATATACCTGCTTCCCAGTTAGCGAGGCTGCTCCCACTTAGACTCTGCCCCTAGATCGATCGCTTCAAACGCCAAAGAGTTATCTACTAGGGCACAGAGTCATGATAGTCATTATCCGTGCAGAGGGTACATTTTTCATGTTGTTACCTGAATTATCCCGCTGTTGATTGGATCGAGATGGTCAGTCTGTATTGGCATATTGGCTTCTGTACGGATGCCTTGATAGTGTCAGTGTTCAAATTTTATATTAGGGAGGGATAGATAGGGGCTAGAAGTGGAATCCACGACGCATGTTTCGTCCTATTTGGAACGCGGTAGGTGGATTTACCTTGTAGTAATGGTTTGTCAGGTTCACTGCTATTGTTCATTGAGTTTAAAGACGAATAAATGAAACGAATGAGATAAGAATTGTCAGTTAGCCAATTCCAAATCACCAATTCAAGGAGATTACGATAGCTACACGTCTCACGGGGGATTTTAACTACTGATGAAGGGGTAATTTAGATGTACAATACTTGCTGTCCAACAAACAATAATATTTCATCAAAAAAATTTGATGTACAATAAATAAAAAAAAAGAGTAAATTATGACAAGTAAAAAAATTAAAAATTTTAGGGAATTATATAAACCCATCAATTTTAATTGTTGCTTGAGCGATAGCCAACTGTATGAAACACAATTTTATGATATACAGTAGTAGTTATGTACTTAGATATTTCAACTTACTTGCCAGCACTTAACAATCTCATACCGCCTGTAGTATAATAAAGCGGAAATTCTTTAGATATTGACAATTGAATAATTTTTGATTGACTTCCCATTGGTACAATACGATAACTTATTAGTTAATTTAACGTGCATGCGGAAAAAAAAATAAACAAACAAAAAAAGTTTACAGTAGACTTACTATCTAGATAAACTTTGTCTAAAAAGTTGAGCTATTGTATCTAATAAAAATAATGTAAGTCATTAATGACATTGAGCACTAAGCCAAAATCTATTACTGTTGTATGAGAGATAATGATCCTAGTTCGTCAATATAATCTTTAGTAAGCGACATGAACTCCAAACTCATTATGCATACATATACTGATTGAAGACCGAGTGAATGAAACAATATGCCAAGGTTGCACAACTGTACTACCTAAACGTTCATTAACATGAAACCAGTGTGGAGATCTACTGCACTCCACTCAGCACAAAGAACAAGACCCAGATTTTCAACACCAATGTCAAGTCAGTGCTTCTATATAGTTCAGAAACTTGGCGCGTTACGAAAAGCATTTCCAACAAACTACAGATATTCATCAACAACTGCCTACATTGGCTCGTTACTGAGGATCAGATGGCCAGAAAGAATAAGCAATAAGGAACTCTGGTAATGAATCAACCAACTACCTATCACCCAATAAATATGCAGAAGATAGTGGAGATGGTTTGGGCATACACTGAGAAGATCGACTGGGAACATCACGAGCCAAGTCCTCACGTGGAATTCAAAGGGGAAACGATGAGTTGGGTATCTGAGCGTGACATGGAGGAGAAACGAAAGCTTCTGGGCAGTCATGGAGCTAGGTTAAAAGATTTCAGAGAACAAAGTGGAATGGAGACATGCTACTGAAGCCCTATGTTCCACTAGGAACTCAAGGGACAAATAATATAATAATCATATACTACCTATACACTTAGTATCAATGAAAAGTAAATCTAGAGTACTATGATGATCATAGTTTCATTATATACAACATATCATTGAATTTGATTGTACAACAACTTTCTTACCAGTTTTTTTACAGTTGGTCTAGTGTTATCTATCAAACTGAATGGTTTGAGTACAGTGGCTAGTAACTTTTCTTTTTACATTTCTTTCACCTACAGATGAATATTGTGAATGATAATTCATAAATCTGTTGCTAACATCAGTCCTCACACACAACTACTGATCGATTGTCCGTTACACTTACATCGCTTGCACTCGACAAACTTGCAGATATTCGTGCAGTAGGCAATCAGCCACATCCATTATGTCACGGCTGATTATACTACCTAGTCCCCTAAATATCGTTAGGTGGAGCGGGCTTCGTACTCTTGACCTAGTACATGAAAGTTTGCTACTATAAACCAATGAGCTACAGCTCCACGCTTTACTTAAATAAGTGACAGAAATAAATTCATACGAGGTAATCCACAATAACTTATCATCCTAAAAAATGAACATACCCAAGTATGCAGAACTATTAAAATGAAAGATTTACTTCATTACATGAGAACCCAAGTGCCAAAAAATGTACCAACATTACGCCGCCACGTAGTTCGAAGGGACTTTCAAAACGCCATTGACAAATGTTACGTCACAGTGGTTAGTAGTATGACTTAATAAACACAATAACACCCTCCAAGAGCTCATTGGACGAATGTATCTATATATCACTGAATATTGGTGTTTCTGTGAGTAGCTTTTTACCACGAACATGCAAAATCTGTCATATAACTGACAATTATACTAACATAACCAAAAAAGATAGACAGATGAACCTGGCACATCTATTAAATAACAAGTTCATAAACAAAAATGATTACGATATAATAATGCTGTGATCGAATTCTATAATGATCCTAATTCTATTATGGACAGCTTAGTATTCACCACTGAATGACAGAGGGAACATAAGCTCTTTCAAAGTTATGGATACATCTTGCTGATGAGTGCTGAAAGATAGGAAACCTAGGTCTAGAATGTCTTGTTGATTGACTGTTAACATATCAAACAGCAGAGTTCTCGCTCATTGATTCATTCAAGTTGTTAAGCATTGAACTATCGGGATCCGAAATAACTAATTAACAACACAACAGCCGTTAAATATGGCTAAATATTGTTTGATACTTGTAATCACCTTTTGCTATACCGGATTCGACTGCTCGATCTCTGTTGACATATGGGCTCCTCTGCGGATGCCTCGATACTACCCGACTACTGAGCATGTAGATAGCTGCTTGATAGTCAACAGTGGAATCTCGCACGCGCATTTCGTCTTGTTCTGGACTCGTCAGCTGGATATACCTACAAACCATTAAGTGATGTTGTTTCCAATAAGATTCGAACTCAGTGCCCACTGTTTCAAACATGAAAGCGTTACCCACTATGCCACTAGGAGTATCAGTTTTTGCTTGATACTCGTTGCTGCATACCTTGTCGAATCGCTCAGCTAAATATTAATGAATTCCTAAGTAATTTTAACAAAGTAATTTATAAAGCAACGAATCTATTAATTGCTTACTTTTGAAAAGTAAAATTCAATTTTTTTCCAATGCATTGCAATAACAATGCACATTGTCCCCAAGCAGCATTGATCTCTTCCCAACCGACCTTTCATACAAATAGGTAAATGTAATTGAATAGTACACTTTTATAAACCAACAGAAATGACTTTACAGCTGATAATATCATTAAATGTATATATACAAAAAGATTTTGCTTAGTGGATCAGTTGGATTGATTATTACGATAGTTGAATATATCACTTTATAGTCATCCCAAAAAAAAACATGCAGAACAGTGGTGCTTTGAAAAACTTATAAAGGAATTCAAATATATCTGCAAAGTATGACATTTA
The DNA here is from genome assembly GCA_944470555.2 of Heterobilharzia americana. NCBI lineage: Eukaryota > Metazoa > Platyhelminthes > Trematoda > Strigeidida > Schistosomatidae > Heterobilharzia > Heterobilharzia americana. The sequence goes on from OX104128.1 coordinate 50,685,767, forward strand.
TAACTTAAAATATGCGGTTCTAAGATCTATTCTTAGGCTTATAGACTTTTTGAAGGTGTTGATGAACTCCGAGTGTAAGCGAAATGTCGGAATTTAAAATGACGTAAAGAGCTAAAGGAATTGTTTTAGATATATCTTTCCATGGTGACCAAGTTATTTTTAGCAGAAAGATATAATATGATCTTTACTCAGTCGATATTACTGCTCATAATAAAAATTACGACAAGAAACTTCAAAGTTGATAGAGATGATTCATATCTCCATCGGTAAATGAGGATTCGTTACCTTATAAATCTCTTGAGTACAAATTCAAAGACTATAGCCGTTTCATATTTCGATCAGTCAAGAAAACTGTATAATGCTGTCGCTAAGCCAAGACGTTTTCGCCAATCATTAAAAAATTGCTTCCCTATTGGGCATATAATGAAAGATATAGATAAGTGATGGTCAAAATAATGAATGTGTTTCCTGAACTGACAACTGCACTTGAAATCTTCACAAAGCGAAAACGTCCTTATCCAATGCTTTTGGAATTTGCACATGTCGTTGATGACACCATTGAAAATATGTTTGTATTGTTGTTTACAGAGTAATACTGCCTCAAAAATAAACGAAAACTCAAGTGATATTGCTGTCTGCCTGGTGAATAGCAGTAGAATCCAAGAAGTGTTTTACCTTCTATTTGAGACTCGTCAGCCGGATGTACCTACCTGCATCCTATTGAGTAAAGTTGTCCTCACTGAGACTGGAACTCAGTGCCCATCGCTTCAAACATCAAAGGGTTACCCACTAAGCCACCTCTTGTACAATGAGTATCAGTTTCTGTTTACTACTCAATAACTGAACGAAGTCAGTTGGTAGAGGATCAGACCGGACACCCAGTGGTCGCTGGTTCGACTCTGGCCGCGGTCCAAATTCTCATTTCACCTTCAACATCATCCAGTAGTAATAATCAAATGGATTTGTATAATAATTTGAAAGACATAATAATAGCTTTCATTAGTTAAGACTTACAGGACGATTAGGCAAACGACCAAGATGTAAACCATTTATTACTCCAATATGACCATCATACCAAATAGGAAAAGCAATGTTAAGCACATTTGTACGTTGCAGACGGCGTAAATGACTTCGAGCATAAGTGAGTCGAGATTCTAGACACTGCATCTCCTCTTCAGCCTCCATTAAGGCCAACTTTTGGTCATTGTACTGAGTTGTAGCTCTATTAAATGGCATGAGAATACATATGAAAGAAATTTTTTTAAATACACAACTTTTAATTGGTAAAAAGGGTTTCGTGGTATCACCACGTGAGAAACGCAGAAGTTAGACGTAGAGTTGTAGGCAGGAGAGGTAAGATAGTTGATGCTATTGTCAACCTTCATCGACTGAGATGGTTGGGACATGTGCTACACATACCTAGCCAACCACCATCTGCCTTGTCGCACAATGTTAGCTGAAGTAGGTTTACACTGGAAAATCGCTCCAGGCAGACTAAAACAGACTAAAACATAGTATCGAGTCCTTAACTGTTCATTTGAGCTATGTAGGGCGATGCAGACTAGCCGGTTGGGGTCGACTGAACAAGAGAAACCAGTGGTTCTTGGAAATTTTAGGCGATCACATAGCTGAGAACCGATGTCAGTGGTTTAAATGTGTACACAATTTATCCTCACTTGATCACATCACTTTCTCATTCCTTCCCCCTCCATTTTACTACTTTCTACTTCTACTTCCTTTGAAAGGTTTTTCTTTCTTGCTTCATTTTCTATTTCATTGCCTGAGGTGTGGCAACATCGACGGTTACACAATAATGTGTGGTCCCATACTGATCTTGATGTGATGGTAAAAAGGGTTAGGTTAATAAACTATTGTACTACAAGATCTACAATGGTGTTTCGAAAAAGTTATCCCATGTACATTATTTTCATACGAAATAATTATAGCATCTCCGTAATAATAGCAACAGTATTACAGGTAATACTATGTAACCACTAACTGTTTATAGGTCATTGTATCGATTGAAGAAGAGAATGAACAGAAAGTATGTGCATGCTTAGTGGCTAGTTCATTTAGTCAGCATGCAAGACTGCAGTTCGAGCTATTTATTCCCCGCCCGACCGATAGCTGCTACCTTGACGTGGTGGTCGGGCTTGCATATCACAATGACCCAACGAGCTATGCTGGTGGAACGCTTGTTCCCTCGAGGTCCTACCATACCAGAAAGGTCTGTTGGGTAGTGGTTAGACGAAAAGCAGTTACCGTCATAGTGTAAATTGCTATACTATGATGGGGGTCTGAGGGCGAAGTCGTACTGCTGCTAGCTGGATGGGGTGTGACAGCAGTAAGGTGTTTCCCTTGGATGACCAGCAGTGCCAAGCTGATGCTGCCTTCTCAGTGGAAGGGGGGGTTAGAAAAGGTCGGCCCCAAAAATAACACACTCCACCACGCCCCACGGTCTGCCGGGCCGGCGGTGTTGGTTCACTTGTCGTTTCCTTTCGCTCATCCGGCCCCAAAAATACAAAAATTCAAAATAATCATACTCAAAAGGCTGGGTGTGACAGGCCTCAAGCAGATGTCCGATGGGCTCTGCGGTCACACAAATCTCTTTCAGGTACCTTAAGAAGAAATAGCCTTCCACGGTGTGGGCAGCCGGGAAGTGTCAACCGCCCTCACAACTCTGTCAGCACCCAAGTTTCTTCTGACTGCTATCCTCCTCCTCCATCATTACCTTCTAATCTTCCTTCACGTCTCTTAATTAATGATGCTGCATCATCTTCAATTTCTCCTACCTCTGCAGCCTTCGACAACGATCTGAGTCCACAGAACAGTGTCCCTGGTCTCCTTAAACCACGCTCCAAATTACATATTGGAGCCTTCAATGTCCGCACCCTCCGTCAAATTGGCCAACAGGCTTCGTTGGCAAAGACTCTAGCAACTCGAGGCATGGATGTGTGCTGTGTTTGTGAGACACGCATACAGGACCCAAGTGTGGTTATTCACCTGACCTCTCCTGACCAATCTGGTGAATCTGCAAAATTCACCCTTCGAGTTTCTGGAGATTCGATAGCTAGCTCTCGTGGTCTTGCAGGTGTAGGTATAGCATTAAGCACCAGGGCAGAAAACTCACTACTAGACTGGATCCCAGTTGATAGTCGCCTCTGCGCTATGAGGCTGAACGGCACAGTGAGAACTAAAAGGAATAGTGAGACTCGCCGTTGTCTCTTTGTAATCTCTGCTTACGCACCCACTGACTGTAGTTCGGATGAAGTGAAGGACGAGTTCTACCATAAACTGTCTAACCTCCTCTCGAAAGCCAAACGTTCGGACGTAGTGGTTGTTGCAGGTGACCTCAACGCACAGGTGGGTAGACTGAGTGAGGCAGAAAGGCACTTAGGTGGCACTTTCGGAATCCCAGCTGAACGTACAGATAACGGTGATCGCCTATTACAACTATGCTCAGATAACCGCCTATTTTTAGCCAGCACAAATTTCAGACATAAAGAAAGGCACTGTCTGACCTGGCGTCCACCGAGCTCGACTCAGCGATGGACACAGATAGACCACATTGCTATTAGTCATCGCTGGAGAGGATCGGTGGAAGACTGCCGCTCCTTCTGGAGTACGTGTTTGGACAGCGATCATGCGTTGGTCCGAGCACGTATATGCCTGCGTCTCAATGGACGTAGAAAAAATTTGGCAACAAAACCACTACGAGTTCTGCTGGACAACGAAAACACCAAAGCCGTGTTCAGTGAGAAGTTGGCTAGGCAGTTATCGGAACAAAAGACTGTCACTCATCCAGAAGAAGCTTGGTGCCATCTTCAGTCTACTGTAAAAGCAGCACTGGAGACTGTAGCCGACTCCAAGATAATGGCTAAAAAGAGCCAGTGGATATCAGCAGCTTCTTCCAAACTAATGGATGCACGTGAATGCATCCCTGCAGGCTCTGAGTACAATGAAGAGCGAGCGCAACTTAAAAATAAACTGACGAAAAGTCTGCGCAACGATCGTGAACAGTGGTGGGCAGCAAAGGCTAAAGAGATGGAAAAGGCAGCGGCGATCGGTAACAGTAGACAGTTATTTAGACTTATTAAGGAGACTGGGGGGAAATGGTCAACAACAGTTAGTGAGGTTATAGCGGAGAAGGACGGATCGGCGATTCACTCGCAGGGAAGGCGACTGGGACGATGGGCAGAACACTTTGAGGAACAGTTTAACTGGCCTCCAGCCACCATTGCGCTGCCCGCTATCCAGTCGGACCCTGAATGGGACATAGAGACAGGTCCCCCAACACTAGAAGAAGTTGAGAAAGCGGTAGGTAGCCTGAAACGGGGAAGGGCAGCAGGACCAGACGGACTACCTGCTGAGGTATACAAGAATGGTGGTAGAGTTCTCTTAGTCAGGCTAACGGAAGTGTTAGCCAGTATATGGGAATCAAATACGATCCCCTCCGACTGGTCTAAGTCACTGATCATCCCAGTCTTCAAGAAAGGCGAGAAGTCCTCTTGTGATAACCACAGAGGAATCAGCCTGACAAACATAGTGTCTAAGATCCTAAGTTCTATAATTCTCCGACGCCTGAGTGGAGCTCGGGAACAGCAAGCCCGAGAAAACCAGGCAGGCTTTAGACCTGGCCGTGGATGTATCGACCAAATATTCACACTGCGCCAGGTCCTGGAACATAGGCATGCTTACAGACGCCCGACAATAGCTGTATTTCTCGACCTGAAGGCGGCATTTGACTCCGTTGATCGAGAAGTCTTATGGCAGTGTCTGTCACTGAAAGGCGTGCCTAGTAAGTACATCACCTTATTGAAAGCTCTCTACTCGAACACTTGTGGGCATGTTAGAGCCTATGGTGAGTTGTCCAGGGAGCTATACTCATCAAGTGGTGTCCGTCAAGGATGCCCACTATCCCCATTCTTATTTAATTTTATCATAGATATTCTTATGGAGGTTTCCCTCTCGTCACCTAATTACAAAGACGTTGACCGGATCACAGGTGAATTTTCCTTAGATCTAGAATATGCAGATGACATAGTCCTGTTAGGTGAAGACGCTGACAAGATGCAGAGTCTTCTGAACACTTTGAGTGGGAATTTGAGAATGTTTGGGATGCGATTTTCACCACCCAAATGCAAATTTTTGCTCCAGGACTGGTCTTCAGCGGTACCGCGGTTAACAATAGAGAGTGAAGTGGTTGAGTGTGTTGACCACTTCACTTACCTGGGAAGTAGGATCAACTCCGGTGGGTTAGTTGCCGATGAGATTTCTGCACGGATACAAAAGGCTCGATTGGCTTTTGCCAATTTGCGCCACCTATGGCGCCGCCGTGATATTCGTTTGTCTATTAAGGGTCGCGTGTACTGCACAGCAGTCCGCTCTGTTCTACTGTATGGCTGTGAAACATGGCCATTGAAAGTGGAAGACATGAGAAGGTTACAGGTATTTGACCACCGTTGCCTTCGTAGTATAGGACGTATTCCGTGGTGTCACCATGTGAGTAATGCAGAAGTTAGGTGTAGAGTTTTAGGGAGAAGAGGTAAGTCAGTCGACGAGGTTGTGAACCTTCATCGACTGAGATGGTTGGGACACGTACTACGTATGCCTAGTCACCGATTGCCTCGTCACACAATGTTGGCTGAGGTGGGTTCAGGCTGGAAAAAGGCCCGAGGTGGCCAGACTAAAACATGGCACCAATGTATGAAGTCTCTGACTGTTGGTTTAAGCCATGTAGGACGATGCAGACTAGGTGGTTGGGGTCCACGGGACAAGAGGAACCAGTGGTTGGAGACCCTAGGTGATATGGCTCAGAACCGAAGTCAGTGGCGCAGATGTATACACACATTATCCTCATCTTAACAACGCTATACCGAATCTCACTATTTTGTCACTCCTCTTTCCTTTCTTCTCATACTTTATATTTCTTTTGACTGCATTCACTTATCTTCATCCTTCACCTCACTACCTTTTTACTTGATGTGCTGATATGAGGTGTGGCAACTCGGACCGTTACGCAGTAATGCCTGGTCCTATGTTGATAATGATGATGATGATGATGATTTATTCCCCGAACCTTTAGATGTATTGTTACGTGTTTAAGATCCCATTACCATTTGCTATGGCTACTTTTTTTCTTAATTTGATTGTTAATTTGCAAAACGGTAGGTTGAAAACATTTTAAATATGCACGAGAGTATAGAATAGGATTTAAAGATATATTTTAATCACTAAAACAAGTTGAAAAGGAGTAATTTGATAATAATGTATTTTTGGTGGAAAATGTCTGATAGAGCACGTTTTAGGCAGGTTATCAATTCAAATATTTTTATTTAAAAACAGTTCAACAAGAACTAAACACATTGGAGAATCAGTTCACGCCCACATGACATTGATCAAACGTTCTACTGACTAAGCTAAGAAACATACTATACTGATAATAACTTTAGAAAGTGAACAGCAAAAAGATTGAAACCGTACCTCTTCATAGAATATAAATTTAGGTTTCCCACATTAGAATTCCATCTAAAAGTTTGTCAGCTTTTGAAAAGTTATTACATTAGCTAACCAAGATGTTGATTAATCTTACTGTACCTAAACTTACAGATAGTACTGAAATATAAAGTCGTAAGAGATACACGCCTTAACAGCAAACTTCAATGAGAAATAGAACAGTACATAATCAGATAAGAAAGGAATACACAATAAATTTCCAGATGGATAAACATAAAGAAGAAAACTAACCTATCTAATTCTTCTGTACGTTTTTCCAGTTCTATTGTATCTTGAACAATTTGTTTGTCCAATCGATCACTTTCAAAAAGTAACTCGTTTAAATTTGATTGTAAAACACTTAACGTCTGCTCAAGTTCTTTAATATTTGTACCATATTTTTTACAACTTGACTTAACTTTATATCTTTTCAACTCTGGATTTGTATCAGTAGTAGCACAAGTAGTGCCTTTTCTTGTAGTATGAATAGGATCGGTGTGGTCAGCATTAGCATCTACATCTTTATCGACATCATCATCATCCTCACCATCATCAAAATAATTGTCATTATCATTTTCTTCATGGAATGTATGGCTCAACATACAGTCGATCAGAGCGGAGTCGTTAACTGTTTCATCATTATTATCACTCTCGTTGTCGTCATCACTATCATCACTGTTGTTAACATCAGATCCATCAACATTATCATGAAGGGGATTACTATCATTAGAAGTTATTGGTTTTGAATCATTACCCATAATACCTTTCTGATTAGAAATACGTTTATCATTTACAATGACATCTGTTTCAAGTGAAGATCTAGTTTGTTTGGTCTCTGCAGACTTCATCTTAGAGGCTTGTTTAGATTTAAGTTTAGCTTCAATTCTTCCAGCTGTTGAATCCAAATACGATAGATAAAATCTGGAGAAAAATAAACACACGAGATGGAGAAATTGAATTATATCAACTTGAAATATTACTACATCATGTAACAACATTACTGTTGTATGCAATCTAATGTAAAACACGAATCACTATCAAAATAAATACACAATAGTTTGATACTGGGTGATGATTAAAGGTGAAATGAAAATATGGACCGCGGCCAAATTAGAACCAGCGACCACTGGGTTTCCAGCCCGATGCTCTACCAACTCACCTACCAGGTCCAACTACTGACCACATTTTTATTTCACTTCAATCATAAAAGGTTTTACCCGATTACCATGTGAATTCGTGATGCGTTACTACCGCTTGATCGTATTCCTACTGGCTGTCTGGTCAGAACTTCTCATCCCAATTCAAAGCTAACTGAAATAGAGAGGGAGAGGATCATATTGACTGTCATTTTGACTGTCTGAGGTAGCCGTAGTTTGGGAGACTAGTTATTTATACTGGGTAACCATTGAAGATGAAATGAAAATTTGTACGAAAACTAGCTTGCCACGATTAGCTCAGATAATCAAAGCGATAATCAATATAATGCTCCCCCTCCCTACTTCAGTTAGATTTGGTGATGCGTTACCACCGCTTGATCGTATTCCTACTGGCTGTCTGGTCAGAACTTCTCATCGTAATTCAAAGTTAACTGAAACAGAGAGAGAGAGAGAGAGAGCACCATATTGATTGTCATTTTGACTGTCTGAGGTAGCCATGGTTTGGTAGACTAGTATTGATGTCGGGTGATGATTGAAGGTGAAGTGAAAATTTGACGTGATTAAGACGACTAAGCGAAATTATACCGGAAAATAATCAAACATGAGTAAATTCGTAAAAAATCATATGAAATGAAACTGTATCCTATCTTCTCTTCATATATTATTTGCAACTGTCTATGTGAGTCATTATTGTATGCTATATTTGTGGGATGTCTAACCCACCTTTTCTGTTGACCGAAGAAATGTACGAACGGATGTGCAAAGCTTCTACAATGCCCCGCTCTTTGCAAGAAAGAAAACCCTTTTGCAGGATATATTTTTCTTTTTGAATGATATTTTATGACCTGAATATAAGGCATCAGCCACGATGGGAGACCTTTTTTCAAGTTTTTCCAGACCATAGGACTCGTACAATTGTGAATTTTACTAATTCCTCAACATATAACGTTTCAAAATACCTCACAAAAGTCCTTAAACTATTACAAGATAACTTGGTAAGTGTCATTAAAATTGATAAGACTTTAAACATAAATTATTGCAAACAATTATAGATGATAAATCAACGGTTAGCTTTGACGTTGTTTCTCTGTATACAAATATTCCGCCTGATGAAAGCATACAAGTTGTTAGATGTTTATTAGAGTCAGATACTTCTTTATTGTTTAGATGCAATATTTCCATCAGTGAAATCTGTGGTGCATTGAGATTATGTTTGACCTCAACTTTTTGTTACCTTTATCGTTAAACCAGTGGAGTACTAATGGGTTCACCTGTCTCACCTACTGTAGTTAATTTACACATGCACAAAATAGAAAGCAGACCTATTTTAGCCAACATGATTTAAAACCAAGAATATGGTGGAGGTACGTTGAAGACACTTTCGTCATAACCAAAAAGCAAGGTGTAGAAAATCTTTTATTAGCAAATCGGTCAGAGAGGCTTTTTTCAGTTGTGCGAGTAAGGTGGAACAAAAATACGGTGGGGATACTTGGTCCGACTATGAAATGTACAATGGAGTTATGAGTCGTCAAGAGTGATAAAGAATAATTTATTTTGGGAAGATGAAGATTCGAACATTAAACAATATATAATAATTAATAATGATAGTATTAATACAATACTACTTAAATCATATACTCACTGTAAACATTTCATTTCTTCTTCTTGAAATTCTAAACATTGTTGTTTAGCCAGTAGTAGAGTATCAGCACATTCTTGACATAATGGATGATCAACTTCAGTACGACCACTTAAAACATCGAACAGACAAGCATTCACCTAAAACCCATAAACATATTATGAATGCGAATAAAGCAAAGTACAAAATTACACGACAAAAACAAACAAAAAAGTGATACGGACGGATGATGTGAGGACAAACTTAGTTAAGGAGTAAAATTTAGTTTGTTCTTCAAGAATCATATTGCCATGCATTTCGCATAACCATCTACTACTTAATCTACGATTGGTAAGAACTACAGTCTTGCTGAGGACTGGTACGATAACCGCTTTGTTCCACCGTAATAGGACATTTTTAGTTTGTCATGCCTACGTGAACAACCCAGATGGTATCCCATTACATGAAGTCCTTGATTGTTGGTTTGAGCTATGCATAGAGATGCAGACTAGTCGGTTGGGGTTGATATGACAATAACAAAAAATAGTGGTTGGGGAATGACTCCAGGTGATGACTTAGAATCGATCTCAGTCGCAGATTAATCCACATATCACGTTAACCACTATATTGAATTCCGCATTTCCCCACTCTTCCTATCTTATACTGTTTTCCATTGCTTTTGATCGGTTTTTCTTTCTTTCTTTAACTTTCATCTCGTTACTTTGTTACTTGACGTCCTGATATGAGGTGTAGCAACTTGGACTGTTATGCAGTAATGCCTGGTCCTATATTGGTCTTGATGGTGACTGTGTTAGGGGCTTATATACTGAGTTGCACATAGCACTCCGTGAAGAGTCGAATACCTAAACCAATGAACCACGTTGCTACAAGTTAGTATTATGTTATATCCGCGTGGCAAGAAAGAATGAGAGTTACAATCAAACAATCGAGTATCCTGCATATATTTTTGTTCTCATTCCTTTGAATTCTGACTAGGCCGCCTACATATTAAAGCCTTGTACACTTCATATATATTTCACTAAATACAAATAATTGTGCATCGACTGGACTAACCATCTAGCTTCGTCTTCCAACAACTCTAAAGGCCACACTAGGAACTGCTGGATAGACCAATCAGGTTTGAGGTTTTTATCCTTCAGCTAGCACATATAATACTACTAGAAAAAGTTGAACGAGTAAATATCAAGAGCTAAGGGTCACTATTCAGTTAAAATAAACAAATGTAGTTGATAGGCTGGAACTCATGATGGATTGACATCAGTTGAAAGAACATTGGAAACCTAAAAACACTGGACACTTGTTTTGTCTTAGTATGGGACTCCTCAGCAGTGTGCGCCTATCAACACACCGCCACCGATCGAACCCAGCACCATCAGGTTCCATTGCCAGCACGTTACCGTTGAGCCACTGGGTCGCAACTGATGGAAGTAGGAAATATGGGCCATCGGATTCCGACCCAGTGGCTAACTCAGTGGTAACGTGCTGGCCACGTAACCTGAAGGTCCTGGATTCAATCCCTGGCGGGATCGGGTCATGAGTGCGCACTGCTGAGGAGTCCCTTTCTAGGACGAAACAAGTGTTCGGTGCTCCCAGGTTTTCAATGTTCCCCCAACTTATGTCAGTCCATGATGAATTCCAACCTAAAATTCATCAATAAACCACAAGATAAAACGCATGTTTGCCTAAATAATTTTTCTTTTACGAAAAGTGCAAGATCTAATCATAACTTTCGAATGATTGAAATAAATTTTGTCAGGTGGTTGAGCTTTAAGCAACAATAGGAAAAGAAGCATACTGACGATTATGCAAACAAATCTTTAAATGAAAAATAAAACTAAAGTATTACTTTAACCAACCTTGAGACGATGATCAAGACTAGACGATGGTCCTTCATATGATTGAAGAGTTTCAAGTGGATCTTCATCATCATTTAATAAGGATAATGCTGAACTAAACAATAAATAAGGCAAAACAACATGAATAACCTGAAATCTACAGTAAGTGGATAAAATTATAAAAGAACAAGGTAAACAGTAAGATGCTTCATTGTAAAACCAACACTAACCACCTAGAAATGTAAAATGACAATGAATGCTTTAGTGCTCTGGTACCACACTACTCATACGCTTTATTCTTTCTTTGACTCAAAGAAAAGTCATACAAAATCTGTTTCAATTAACATATTGAAAGAGAAGTATCAAGTAAAATAACAGCACACGCATACAAACGAATGCAGTAATCCACTAGATCAGGTTTTTTATTTCGATCATTTGCGACTGCTAGAAACTATCCAACAGGCTCACTATTGTCAGACATCAACGGGTGCTGAATGAGTTGGAGTTGTGGAGTAATCGATTTCATAAAATAAACATCGAGATGAAAGATGCTGATTATCGCTTTGCTTTGTACGGGGAACTAAAAAGACACTGAGAGAGAGAGAGGGGGCGATTATGAGAAGCACACGTAGAATCCTCACCGCTTGACCGATTAATACCAACGAGCGACGTTGAAATCCGAAATATAAATAAATTTCCAATAGTAAATGTAAATTTGTTCGTTTCTATTCTGATAAGGTGTTCGATAGAACAAAAAAATATAAATTAAAAATGACGCACAGATTCGAGCATAATGCTTTGAAACCCACTTGATATGCGAATGCCATGTTAGATAATTCATATGTGTAGACTGAGTCCAAACATACAACTCAATAGATGAGTCGACTATCTATGAAAGTCTTTCGCAAACATTAATAATGAAGCATGGCAAATAAAGACGAGTAATATAAGAATTTTTTACGTGAAATGTGTCATCTAACGACTATTAAGATCAGCATATTCAACAGATAGCAATTGCTTCCTGTATGAGATACTTCCAATATTTTGTCGTCCATCCATCCTAATCAACATAGGACCAGGTATTACTGCAAAACAGTTCGAGTTGCCACACCTCATATCAGTCAGTACATCAAGTAAAAAAGCAATGAAGTGGAAGATGAAGAAAAGGAAATTCAATCAAAAGAAATATAAAGTAATAAAAGAGAGAAACCGAGAATGAGAAAATGCTGAGATTCGATATAGCATTAAAATAGTGAAGACAATGTATGTATACATCTGCACCACTGACATAGGTTATCAGTCATATCACCTAGAGTCTCCAGAATCCATTGGTTCCTCTTCTCTTGTGGATCCCAACCGGTTACTCTCCATCATCCCACATAGCTCAAACCAACAGTCAAATAGTTCATGCAGTGATACCATGTTTCAGTCTGGTTGCCTCGAGCCTTTTTCCAGTCTGAACCTACTTCGGCCAACATTGTGTAACGACCCGGACGGCGACTAGACAAACGTAACACATATTCCAACCAGCCATCTCAGTCGATGAAGGTTTACGACCGTATCAACTGACTTACCTCTCCTTCCCAAAACTTTACACCTGACTTCTGCGTTACTCACGTCGTGACACCATAGAATACCACCTATACTACGAAGGCAACAGCGGTTAAATATCTGAAGCCTTCTCATGTCTTCCACCTGCAATGGCCATGTTTCACAGCCAAACGGTAGAACAGACCGGACTACTGTGCAGTACACGCGATCCTTAATAGACAACCGGATATCACGGCGACACCACAGGTGGGCCTTAAGTTGACAAAAGCCAACCGAGCCCTTTTGTATTCATGCAGAGATTTCCAAAGGATGATGCGATGGTGCATGAACCGAAATTCATAATTTTCAGTATCAATCAGTAAAATATTCGGGTAGAGAATGATAAATGGAACAGGCAACTTGTGTCGAATTTCTAGTTTACAGCTCTCATAAGCTTGAGCACTGAATTAGAAAGAATATAAATGTTACATACGTTAAGAAATTAATTTGAGCACATAAATCACTTGATTTTTCGATAATCACGGATAAACCATATTCATATTCATTGAAATTTGAAAAATATGCTTAGGAGACGATATATGATATACAAAAACACACACACATTAGAAACAGTGTAAAATGCGAAACTAACTTAGGCGGTACAATGAATCTAGGTCGAGAAGTTGTTGGATTTCGAACAGGTACCAAATTAATAGGATCAGCTATTTCACCATCAGCAGTTGTAGCATCTAAGATTCAAGAAGTAGACGAAAAAGAGCATTATACAACGAGGATCACTAGAAAGGTGCAATACGATGAACAGAATGGCAAATATCGACACAGAAGTGGGAAAATAAAAATAAGGAGTCGACTAATGGGTTGGAAATATCAAACCCAAAACTGAAGATATGATCGTCATTTTGCTTGTATTGTGTTCTTTGAGCTAGGTTGCTCAGTCGGTTGTTTAATCCTCGGTTCTACAGTAGACTGAAACTACACAAACCATACCACTAGTCTCACTTCTGGGAACTCCAACATACGACACATCAAGATAAGTTTCGAGAAAACTGAAAACACCTCATCCAATCATATGAGTGGACATTCGAGCAAATCATCAACCACTTCGTCCAATGTAATGTTGACTATAGTTATTATAGTTGATTTTGTAAATGATATTCGGTTTATCTTCTTTGGTTGTTGGATCCTTTGGTCTACATAATAGTGTTCAGAGAGAATTTGTTGGTTTATGAGCCACACCAATTCTAGGTGGTGGACGTACTACGGTAGTCATGGACGAAGAAGACCACATCAACAAAGCAGAGGAATTATTCAAAGACAAAAATGTATACCAACCACTTGAAACCAACCCTATACATAAGTTCGACAACCAGATCATTAAACCTTGAACAAACTCTTCAAAGCAGAAGAAATAACAAAGCAAGACAAATGGCGTATGAAATCGAATGAACCTATCTTTACTCGATTCTACGGCAGACCAAAACTACACAAACCCGATATCCCTCTACTACCAATAGTCTCACTTCAGGGAACGCCGACATACAACATATCAGGAGAACTTTCGAGAAAACCGAAACACCTCGTTCAATCATGAGGACATTCCATCAAGTCACCAACAGAATTCTTAGAAAAGATTAATAATATTAACAAAGAAAACGATGAATTAATGATATCCTTCCATGTTACAGCACTATACACATCCATCGAACCTCAATTGGCCAAGCAAACCAAATCCCTCCTGATCAATGAAGACAAAAACCTTTCAGAACGCACAAAACTCAAATGTTCAAGTCTGATGGAACTCATCGACTTTTGTATGACAACATACTTCCAATTCAACGACAAGATATACAAACAGATGAAAGAAACTCCAATGGGATCACCGATATCCAGATTAATAGCAGAAGCAGTGATGCAGAGACTGGAACTCATTATTCTACCTGTGATCAAACCAAAAATTTGGATTCCTTATGTAGACGACACCTTTGTCATCATTAAAAGGGATGATATAGAAAACACCCACAGTTCGATCAACAACGTTTTCAATGACATCAAATTCACAATGGAGAGAGAGTCAAACAACCAATTACCATTCCTGGATGTTTTAGTCAGCAGGACAAATGTCGGAAAGCTGGAAACCCAAGTGTACAGGAAGCCAACACACACTGACCAAATCCTCAACTACAATAGCAATAACCCAACAACACACAAAATCAGTTGCGTACAGACTCCATTCAAAAGAGTGAGAACACACTGCAGCACAACAACTTCACGGAGAAACGAAGAAAATTATCTGATGTCCACCCTAAAGAAGAACGGATACCCAAAAAACTTTATCAGAAGATGACTATCCTGTACTTTTGCATCAACTAAAAAGTCATCAACAGAAATCAACAAACGCATCGTCCCAACATACATAAAGAATATATCAGAAATCACAACAAGATTGCTGAGACCACCTGGAATTGGTGTGGCTCATAAACCAACAAATTCCCTCCAAACACTATTATGCAGACCAAAGGATACAACAAACAAAGAAGACAAACCGAATATCATTTACAAAATCAACTGCAATAACTGTAGTCAGCACAACATTGGACAAAGCGGTCGCCCTCGTCGCCTTCGTCTACATGAGCACCAATTGGCTATTAAATGCCGCGACATTTCGTCACTCATTTCAATGCACGTGGATAATTATGGACATGAATTCAATTTCGACAATGTAGAAATTTTGGACAGATGAAACACAAAGAATATCAGAGAATTTCTAGAAGCTCGGCATTCAGGTCAGTCAGTAATCAATAGATGTATATACATAGATCAAATCTATCAACCAATAAGAAAAGTGATAAACGACAGAGAGGTCAAAGGTCAAGCAGAGGAACAGGCAGCAGGAAAGTCTATACAGTCAATGACACAACAATTGATAGAAACAACCAATCACAAACCACTTCATCAGCCCAAGATGCTAAATCACTCACACGAAGATATTGATAGCTCACTTCATACTGAGGTTAATGGTCATGATGTCGTCTAGAATGACGACGAAAGCTCCACGATTAAACAACCCAGCTCAGAGAACACTGCACAACTAAGATCATCTACCTGAGTTACAAATATTCTCCACCATTGCAATATGATTACATAAATAATAATAATCGCTTTATTCTAAACAGCATGTCTAATACAGTATGGAATTCTCAGCAAGTAATATTTCAACAGATACCCTCCCCACACGACACTTAAACGAAATAGTTATTGCATCTGAATACTGCTAACAATAACAGTATTATAAGCAACAATGTGAAACAGGAATCCGGTATTGCATTAGTGTCTGGTCTGGACTGGTGAGTGAATCGTAAGTTGAGCGTATTTTTGGTTGTTATATATTGTTTATTCAGCCAGTAAAAAAAATCAGCGATTCCACATAGGTATCTTAGGAATAGAAATATGCTGCATATTTGTGTCCACTTCCATCCAGGGTAAAGTTTTTTATTTGTTTAGTTGTCAGCTTGAGTAAAACGGCAGTGCGAAAACATTTTCAAAATCTGCGATAGTACAATATACATTTAAAAGACATACATAAAAGATAGAATGAAAATGAAAAATTTGATGAAATATGTTCTGTAAAAAATGTTTAGTAGCGCATGATTAATCTGCTAAACACGATGATCTTGTTGTGGACAGCAAAATGATTGAAGATTTCGGGATGAAACTCTTAAAAGTAGTAATGGAGTGCATCAGTCAGTTTTTCAAAACTCATTAAGTAATCATGTGCACATCTGTGTAACTGACAATGAGCCACACCTATTGCGTGAGGGCTAATGATACACTACAACCTCGGTAGATTCAGTGGGGTTCGAACCCGCGACCCATAGGTTGAAGGTCAACTGCCTGGACCAATAAGCTACAACTCCTAATCAGTTTTTAACTAGAATTCACTGAATGAATAGAATCTACCAGATAAATGACATTTACAAACATTTTGGTGTCTATTTTTTTAAATGAATAAAGATTACAACAATGTGGTTTTTACTGTTTGACGGTGGTAGTCTTGTCAAGGCAATAATAGAATGCAATTCATCATATCAAAACCTATAAGATAATAACTTCATCACAGTTCTCCTGCATGAATGATTTCAAGTTGTTAAGTGGTTGAAGACAATATGACAAAAATATGTATAATGTAAGGTATGTGAGCTGTAAAATGATGCAAACATGTGCATACAGAATTACACTTCTTAGTGCAGATTATTTCAACTCATGAGAGGTCAAAATCGAGTCCTTCATTTCCAGTTAGACAAATCAGATTTCATTTTATGTGAAGATACTCTATCATGAGAGGTTCCTAATAACTTCTAAAACCCTCCTAAATATTCTGTGTATATCAAATAATTAACACCGAATGTCTAAACCATCAAACACACACACATAAAGTGATGAAATGACAAGCATTAAGTTAGACAGGTTGTGCTCAGGTGTAAAAATGAGATATGACAGTCGAGTAGTGATAAATCTATATGAAGTAAAATGCTAAATAAAATTGAAGCGAAATAAAAATCTGGTCAGCAGTCGGGCCTTATAGCTCAGTTGGTAGAGTACTGGGCCGAAAACTCGGTGGTTCGAATCCAGTCGCGGTCCAAATTTTCATTTTACCTTCAATCATCACCCAGTATCAATACAAGTTTGCCAAACCACGGCTATCTCAGATAGTCAAAATAAAACACTACAATGATGCACATTATGAAATAACTAAATCTACAGCTAAGTAATATATTGGTAGGCAAATAGATAAGGCACTGAGAGTGAAAATTGAAACAGAATGAAAAGCATAAATGTATTCAAGTCAAAGAGTTAAATAGGTAAAAAGCATGCTACCATGGTACTTTTGCACCAGTACCGGATTGCAACAGGATTGCGCAACCTGATCTTTTACAGATTGGTCAGACTTTGACAGAATGTTTTTTTTATTTGCTTCATCCGAGCATCAGTCGTTGGGATAGTTAGAAGAGATGAAAGCACTTCAATGTGTATTAGAACTTATTAAAAGCCAAAGGAAAGCTAACGCAGAAACAGAAACTTGACCGGGATTAGCAAATACAATTTAAACGACGATACTGTTAAACAAGTGATTGGTACAAAGGTCTTCAACACATGCGAAGTTACTCATTTGAGAGAAAAAAGTAGTCATTACACATTTCCTTCTTTTCAAATCGACTACACGAACACGAAAAATACTCCATGCTAGGGTTCTAAGAGCAGTAAAGGATTTCTGAACCCCATAGTGTTTACATGAGTTGGAGATTGACAAACACACTAACTAGAACTTAATTCATCAACCAAATAGAAAGAAAATAACAACTGAAGGTTATTATCAAACGCAGAAGTTATTCAACACGTTTTTAAGATCGATATGTTAAAGTAAATAATCACAGATATAGATGTTGGGATATAACACAACCGAATTTCTGTTGAAAAGTAGAAGCTCATTAGATTGACATTGTTCCAAATAGACTCCATTGAGATACATATCATCACCGTTAAAAATCAACTTTAAAACGGACTCGAATGACCAATCTGAAGTGATGTACCCTATTCAATAATATCGTGCCCCAATTCAGGGTTAACATAACTTGAAGGGAACGATATAAAAACATTTATAATTGCATATCACTACAATTAATCATATACCACACCAGCGTCTTCAAGAAGTTAAAAAGAACGACAAACCAGTGAAAATAATCAATTTCGAAATCATAAAAAAGTCAGCGGTCGAATATAGTCTCATAAGATTTTATAAAAAAATAGAAATCTTCTCCGGTAAATATCTCTATTAAGGATAAGCAATGAAACAATGGAAGAATTCGTATTTCCTAACTTCCGTCACTTGCGGAGCCAACTGGAGAGATGTCTGAGTACCTATTAAAAGACGAGCATACTACGCTACAGACCGTTCTGTGCTGCTATACAGCTGTGAGACATGGTTAGTAAAAGTAGATGATATGAATCAGTTGCAAGCTTTTAATGATTAATGTTTTCGTAGCATTGCTCACATTTGGTGCAATCACTATGTTAGCCAGAGTATTAGGCAAGATCGACAAAACATTCGATGAGTTTGAGAACTTTCATCAACTGAGGTGCCTTGTTGCACAAGCCCAACCATCGCCTATCGTGACGTGCGATGCTAGGTGAAGTTGGATTAGTTTAGGCTAAGGGTGGCTAGACGAAGACGTGGCAAGAGTCCATGTAATTTCCAGCTTTTGGTTTGAGCCCGATGGAGAGGTGTAGACTACTTGGCTGGGTTCTGTGGGATTATAGAAATCAACGGTTTGGGATCCTTGTTGACATGTAAATCGACAACAATGTCGCGGCTGTATACCCTCTTTGATGTATTCTAAAGCTTGAACGCTTTCACTAACCATTATCTCCAAATTGTCTATCTCCTTGTATAGATTTGTGTACTTTAATTTCAGTCTTCTTCTATCCACTTGTTCTTTGCACGCTACTATATGTGGCAACCTGAAATGATGCACTTGCGCGCGAAATCCTAAGTGAACTGAATAAACCTTTGCAGATCTGTTTTCCAGTATTTCAATCCAACATTTAATAATGGATGGTACTCATAACGAACTGACACCAGTAGGAAAAGCATTAGAAATCTGGGATTTCGACCCCATGGCTCAATGATAACGTGTTCAGCACGTAACCTGAAAGTCCTGGATTTGATCCCTGGTGAGATGATGAGTGCCCACTGTTGAGCAGTTCCATACTAGGACGAAACAGCTGTCCAGTGCTCCCAGGTTCCCAATGTTCCTCCAACTGATGTCAGTCCAGGATGAATATCAACATGGGAAAATAAACTTCAAGAAGTGTTAGACAGTCAAACAATCTTCTCAAGATTTTTAAAATTTTGCATAAAATAATTAGGAAAAAACTGAGAATCTCTAGTACCTCAGATCTATCACTTTCTTGCCATCTATCTCATTCCTGAACACAGCAGTCAAAAGTATATGTTAATACTAAAAGCTTACTAAGCCACTCTTGTAGAATAGATCCGTAAAAAGTGCAATTCAATAAACATATGTCTACCTGTGGACCCAAGGAATGAGTTACATAGCTACCTAAATCTCGGTAGGTTGAACGCGTTTCAAACCTACCACCCACTTGTCAAACGTCAACGCCACTGAACGATCCAACACAGCTGCTCCAGAGAACTAATATACACTTTTACTTTTTAACTACTCTCCCCTCTCCCTCCCTCTCTGCCTCTCTACAGACATATCTATGTACATATGAGTTATTTTAAGATACTATACTGATTCATAAATTGGTTTTGGGTCGATAAATAAACATAGATTGGTAGCATATGCGTAGTAAATTTTTTAATAGACATTAACTGAAGCATAACATAAAGTATCAAAGCATCAAACTTCAATAATTTAGACAAAGATACATTGTGGTCAATTTAGGAGGAACTGCTATTATGCCTCAACCTCAAGATTGAATTGTACGTGTACAGGCACAAAGGGGATTAAATCATTGTCGCATACCGATTCGATAATAAAATGTTAAAATTCCTAATCAATTATGAAACTAAGGTCGAATAATAAAATGATAATGATAAGAGTCCAAACAGAGATAATATTAACATTTAACCGACTGACCGGGAAGAAATAATGAAGAACTCCTTATATGAGAACGGATATCCTGAAAAATCCGTAAACAGTTGGAGAAAAACGCCTTCAATTGGTGCCGAAGAAACGATTGTATCTAACCTTAGCGTTCAAAGGAGATGCAGATACAGAAAAAACTGATACTGAAAATCAGAAATCTGAAACAAGAAACTTTATTTGCCACCACACTATATTTGAAATTTACTACTCGCTGTATGATACCAATGCAGTTGTTGCAGGATAAGCTACCGAATCTGGTCACATCTATATGCATTTATAAATTTAACTGCTCTTGTAGAGATAGTTACATAGGTAGAACGACTCGGCAAGACCATCATCGCTTCACTGAACACTGTCCAGCAAAGGAAAAGTAAAATCTATCAAAAGTTCATTACTCACCCATCTAGTGAATACTGAGTATAAGATTGACAAAACTTCAGCATTTACTATTATTTACAAAGTCACATCACAATACTCCAAGTTTGTGCGCCTCCGATTCCTAAGCATAGTAGAACCCATAACTATTAAAATTTTCAAACCTAATTTATGTATTCAGAAGATGTTTGTTCATTCCCTTTCCCTCCTATGGTCTTCAGCTCAAAAACAATTACAATAAGTTCTTTCCTGATAACCCCGATAAATGTAAATATGATCTCTGTTTGTACTCTTATCATTATCATTTTATTTTTCGTCCTTAGTTTCATAACTGATCAAGAATTTTAACATTTTGTTATCGAATCTCTATCCCTGCACACACATACACACACACCTATAAGGATTAACTACTGGGAATGTTCATAAGCTTCCCGAGATTTTGTTTTGTTATCATCACCTTCTAATTCATATATCCGAATTAATTTAACCATGTTGATATCAAATGAAGACTATACTGAATAATTTGTAAATGTAAATGTAGAGCCTGATGAGAATTTACCGAAAATACGTGTTCACTTCAAATTCTGTCTTCTAATTATCCCATAAGGAATATTTAAATTACTCAAGAAGCTGAAGAATATCAAATGGATGGTTTTTTTTGCCAAGAATTGACATCAACTGTTGAAAACTAGAGTATGGTGCAAAAACTTACTTTGTCCTGACAACTTTGAACTTTTCATTGGATGTAATTTCATGATCATCAAAAATAATTAATTTCAAAAACTAGCGAACATGAGTAACAATCTGCACTTCGATAATGATTTACTAGGTAATTAAGGCGGGGGGGCGGGGGGGGGGGGAAGCGTGAGGCGTATAACCTGCACGACAATCAATAATTGAGAACGAGAAGTTCAAGTTTCTACACTTAGAAAACGAATGATATTGAAGAAGATAAGTGTGCATGAGGATAGAAAGAATAAACAAAGGAGAATTAGTAAAAATGTTCAAAATTCTGAAAAGTTACAACACAACAAGCCTCCAATGATCGATTCCCAAAGATCTAAAGATTTCAGTAAGGTAGCCTATATCTCAATGCATAGCTCAGACTAAAAAGTTAAGACTTCAGCAAATCTAGGAAGTGGACGATGAGTAACGTCATATCGATCAGCAGATTTATAACAAAGGTGAATAAGAATGGTCAAAACACATCACTGTTGGACTATTGGTTGTCGTCATATCAGATGACAGCTCAATATAGGCTTTTACACGGCTGCATGAATTCGAGTGGAGAACGTTGATTAGCACTGCTTTTCTGATCAGTGTTACCTTTACATTCAGACACTTATAGAAGATATCTCGATTAGTGGAGTTAAATGTCCACTACATATGAATAGTGCTTGAGAGATGCAAATAAGAAAATACCTGATTGATTTCTCCAAGATCCATGTGGTTCATGAATGATCATAGGACTTTACATATTCTGCTGGTTAAGTTCATTTCTCCGTGGTTATGATACAAAGATTCTTGTTCTCTTTTGTAGACTGTCACCGTCAACGACAGACTATCGAGAGAGAAATATCCATAACTTCCACCATGAAATGTAGTGCCTCGAAATATCTACTTACTAATCCTAGACCAACTTCTCTGGATACTTCCGATAGCAACCAGTCAAAATCTAACGGTTTTTTATTTCGGTTCGAGCTTAGATATAATTGCTTCATTTATTCTGAGATTGGGTGGTAAACAACCGAAAGGCAGCTGGAGGGCTATTTGAATGCTTAATTCTCTAATTGCTTTTCCCTTGAACAAATTACTTTGTCTTCTGTATGATCGAACCTCTCATAATAATCCTCTGAATTAGCTTGAATAACTACCTGTTACTATCTATCATCCCAGTTTTCACTGAATGGTTGGTTAAGATAACTTTACCGTAAATGCTTAACTCTTAACCACTGGCCCGGTATATGAAAAGTTAATGGGGTTAGCACAAAAGTCCAAATCGAGAATCTAATTATTCGAACACACAATATCCGGTTCACATCTACAGTAATGATCTTAACCACTTCAAATCAACTGCTTCCAGCTGCTGTATGGTCAAAAATGTATACGTCAGCTAGAGGTCTTGCAGGTGTTCTTTAGAAAGTAAACGGTGAAAACTAACCATCTTCACTAGTAAATGTAGAACAGAAATGCATTTTCAGCTGCGAAACAAGTAATCTTATAAAGTCTTGACATTCAGACTCTTTTGAAAAATCCTTCAAAATTTTGTAAACTATAAAATCAAACCATTAGAAAGAAGAGAGAATAAAATAAATAAGCAGAAACGAAGCATCAGCACTAGTGTATAACTTTATCGAACAATAGTATACATGACAACTCACTGACGTCCAGCTGAAAAGTTTGCTTTTCATCTTGCAACTACACTTACAAGTCCACAAGACCTAAACTTTGAATCCTGAGTTGTACAGACTTGCTCCAATGGATAAGATCAAGTCAACAACCACACACATAAGTCGTATGCATACTTCAACAATGCAGGATTCCAGGCTGTTGACTGGTAATGTCTAAAATATGATGTGATTTAAGATTCAGGCTTTGACTATACTAAAATGCAGTTAGTAGTCAGTTGTCGGGAGATCAAATATTCTTATTCCATATAACTGAACCATTGGAAGAGGTTGAGAAGGTATGGAAAGTTGTTGACAAAGTGGAGAAACTAGAGTTAGGTATAGTTGCAGAAAATTGAGAACTCAACGACAAAGAGAGAAAATGATGAGAATACAGGACTTGAGTACTGCTAGGGGTGTGTGTGACCAATAACACTTCTCAAATGAATGCACTGGAGCAGCCCATTCTTCTCGAAGTATCAGAAGAAATTAAAATAAGATTCATAATAGTATCGACAAAAGCGATTAAAAACAGGAATTCATAGATATCTTGCGAATATTCAGACAATATGAGTATAGAACTTGGGCAAGTTAGTAGAGTGTAACTCTGTTTACGATTAGTTTGCTTGATTTAATTTTCACATTCAACCTTACTGTAAAAATTTGATTTCGGGTTGGTGAGTTGGTTTGTACTTTAGAAATCCTATTACCAGCACTGAAACGCTGAGGGATGGAATCCACTTTTTTTGAAACCTCCTGATGGAAGCAAAGAGATAGAATTCATGAATATTCCGATTGTTTTTGCAAAACAACTTACTCCTGTCACTATATGGTACAGTTAAAAATAAAACATCACTTTTGGATCAGAATAAGCTCAATTTGATCGCATCACTATCTAGCCAACCCTATCTGAGAATGTAAGATTTCAAGTCAAAGGTATTCTAATTAGTATGGCTTAGTCATTAAGGTACAGAAGCCTGCAGTGCTATGACAGGGTAGCAATTACGGTTGTATAAAAGACAAAAAATAAAATACCATTTAGTATTTTCGTCAAATCATATACCTGTGCTTGAATGAACTTTGAATAGAAAATTCTAACTAAATCTGTCGTAAGTGTTCAAAGTCATCACATGTTACGTCATTACACGAACAAATCAGTCACAGCCAATCACTACTACATGTGCGCAGCAATTGTTAATATACAAATGACTAGTAATTATGGGTGAAGACAGATCACTATATATGAACCATGATATCTGCAACACACCGGGAACGGATATTAGTTGGATGGAGGTAATCGGCAGGAAGCCATGGACCTAGGTTTCGTGGTTGTTGCCACCCATCAGAAAGGCGTATCCGCAACCCGATAGGACTGATGTCCCACCTAGGATTCGATCTCCCATTACCCACTGTTGTAGTCAGCGACGTTATCACTGAGCCACTCGGGTCGCGAGTAGTCTCCTGTAGGACTAGATTAGATACATTGATTTGTCGCTGGAGGGTAACGAACATCATGTTGTTTAGTCCCATTTGCTGCCTAATCTGGTGACCACATTGCAAAATGATCGATAGAATTCGGTCAGCACATAGGACTAGACAACATGAAGTTGGTTACCCTCCAGTGACCAATCAATACATCGAAAATACCCAAATAGCTACCTTTTGCGATAGTCGAAAAATGACCTTTGATATAACCCTAATTAAGTACATCGAGAATTGAAGCAAATAAGACTAACAGAGAACGTAAAATAAAACACAACAGCTCACCTAGTAAAGTCATAAGTTCCGTTTTTTGTAAGTGCTCGAAATCTTGATCCAACTGTAATGGATTGAAGCACCTTTGGCATACTGGCTGATATGATATGGGAGAACTAAAAGGACTATTTTCACTAGCAGCAACATCACATTGTCCAGTTATATGTGTAGCTGTTTGTTGTGACATTATAGGTCACACTATTGCAGCATTACTATTCATCACTAAAATTAATACCAATAAATACAGATGTGACAAATCATGCAAAATTGAGAGCTTGTCAAAGTATATATAATAAAAAAATGACTAAAGTGGAGTGTAATTGATGCAGTGAAAATCTATGAACTGCGGACGTGAAACTCTACATTATCAATCTGCACATTAAAACACAGCAATCTTACTTCAATTTGGACAGAACAATACCGTCTGCATCTGACCCATGAAAAGCATAATGAGTATCCTCTACTGTGAGTGAACCAAAATACTTAATGATTTTTATGTACGAATATAACGATTATAATCGACAGTACTCCTTAACTGTGACGCATCACTGGTGTAGCGCACCACCGACTTAGCCACGACAAGTGATCGCTAGCTAGGTCGCAAATCCAAATAACTACTGAAGTAACCAATTAAAGTTCTATCTTACGGGAAAAAAACCACCTTTCCAGTTGAAAAATAAAGAAATCTAGTTGGTTATTTAAATCATCGATAAGGTGGTCTTCAGAGTCACTCCGCAAATTCCCAACCAAGTTGGTATTTGAATGATTGATACGCAATTACCAATGAGTCACATTAATTGTGTGAGAACTGTGATGCTATCTGGTTGCATAAACCTCAGTAAAGTGAATTTGAACCCATTGGTTGGAAGTGAATTGCCTAGTCTAAATAGTCAGAGGAACGCATAAGTCTGCAACACTCATTCACATGACAGCTTCATAGGAAACTCAGTAATCTAATCAGAAGTGAGACCAGGTCGGTAGTTAGGTCTCGTAGTGCAACGTATACACCATTTCTTTCAATTTTATCACCAATCTAAGTATCCTTTCAATTCTAATCATACCTGAATGTGAAATACAAAACAGACACCAAATCAACTAGTGGTGAAGAATTTCAGCTCCATCTACATCTCTTACCATGCTAATGGAAAAAAATAACACAAATCCAAAGGGAGAAAAAATTGTAGGTTATGTTAGAGATTTGATGTTGAAGAAGAAAAGTAGGTTGGAAATGCTTCATGTTCATCAAACAGTAGCCTACAATATATATCCTCCTCAATCAAGTTTTACGCGTAGGTTAAGAGGAAGTTCACAACTATTTAAATGGTGAACAGAAGAAGTTAAATACTCTAGTCTTCAGCCTCCTTTAACTTAATTTTAATAATCACCATTTCAAGATACGTTTTGTCAGCTGACTCGCAGTAGTTTGGGAATTACATACTTTATCTCTTCCAATCCATTCATATGTTTGCATCCCAATGGAAAAATATCAACGAAGTATTTCATTCAACGTGAACAGGATGCACTGATGAAAA
The DNA here is from genome assembly GCA_944470555.2 of Heterobilharzia americana. Classification (NCBI taxonomy): domain Eukaryota; kingdom Metazoa; phylum Platyhelminthes; class Trematoda; order Strigeidida; family Schistosomatidae; genus Heterobilharzia; species Heterobilharzia americana. The sequence goes on from OX104128.1 coordinate 50,712,163, forward strand.
AATTCCATCCATTTTTTCAATGGAATCTATTACAAGGGAACTTTAGCATAATTCCTAGTACATTTCACATGAAATCGCATCAATTTCTGAAGATTTTTTACAACTAACATCACCATAATATCACTATTGATTTCATTGACACCACTGTTGTACAAACTTAGATTACTCAATATGTTCGAAAGTTACTTATTAGGAACTTTTCAATAAAATATGAACAAAATTCCATCCCGGTTTGCTTCATAATTGACAGTTACTTTAATGGATATCTGGAAATCAGAGAAAAGGTAAAATTCATGACAGATAGACATCAGATGGAGAACCATTAAAGACCTAGTAGCACTGGACAGTTGTTTCATCCTACTGTTGGGCTCGTCAGCAGTACACACCCACGACCGGCTAGAGATCGAACCTAGGATCTTCAGGTTTCGCGGTGAACGTGTCAACTATTCAGCCATTGGATGTATAGTGCTCTTTAGTTACATCCTTCCACACGGATATCATAAAGCTCTAGTGAGAAGAAATGACCTGTGGGGTTAATCAGCCGGAAATGAAGCGGATACCAACTGAAGGCTTTACATGATAGTCGTAACTGATATGCACTTTCAACAGTCACGTGGACTTTCGTGAAACAGACAGTGAGCCACAACTATTGTATGACCACTAGTGACACTGTCTGACTGTCTACACCTCGGTTAGAGAAGTGGTGTTTGAACACATGACTCATTGGTTGACAGTTAACTGCCTAAGCCAATAAGCTATAGCCCCACAACTACGACCTAAAGCATTATAAGAACAACAAATAGGCATAAACTATGGCGGATGTGAATGAACATAGTCCTCTACATTGAAAACTATGATGCGATTTCAGCCTTGGTAAACAAACAACCCAAATTCCACCATTTCAAAAAGGAACAACGAAAACATTTTCTTTATTCATATGCCTTTTGCAAAAATCTTCTGTATTGTAACCACGTTTGTAATGCTATACAACAACCGACGCAACAAACATTCAATAGGGTGTACAGATAATTTCCGAAAAGCAAACAACAGACATATATCCGGTTGGCATTCACCATGGACTGATATCAGTTGGAGAAACATAGAAAACCTAAGAGCACTAGATGGATGTTTCATCCTAGTATGGAATTCCTCAGAAGTGCACACCTACGACCCTACCCCACCATGGGTCGAACCCAGGACCTCCAGGTTCCGTGGTCACCAAGTTACTATTGACCCACTGGAGCGAAATCCAGTGGTGCATATTTCCTACTTCTGTCAACTCACGGTATAGTGCGACCTTCATCCAAGGTCTTCGTTGAGTAACTGTCGTCATGTTCGACTTGGTCGCTTGGTCACGACTTCTCATTCATCAGCATTACTGCGTAACGGTCCGAGTTGCCACACCTCATATCAGTACATCAAGTAAAAAAGCAGTGAAGTGGAAGATGAAGAAAAGGAAATTCAATCAAAAGAAATATAGAGTAATAAAAGAGACAAAGAGAGAATGAGAAAATGCTGAGATTCGATATAGCATTAAAATAGTGAAGACAATGTAATGTATACATCTGCACCACTGACAGGTTATCAGTCATATCACCTAGAGTCTCCAGAATCCACTGGTTCCTCTTCTCTTGTGGATCCCAACCGGTTACTCTCCATCATCCCACATAGCTCAAACCAACAGTCAAATAGTTCATGCAGTGATACCATGTTTCAGTCTGGTTGCCTCGAGCCTTTTTCCAGTCTGAACCTACTTCGGCCAACATTGTGTAACGACCCAGACGGCGACTAGACAAACGCAACACATATTCCAACCAGCCATCTCAGTCGATGAAGGTTTACAACCGTGTCAACTGACTTACCTCTCCTTCCCAAAACTCTACGTCTGACTTATGCATTACTCACACTTGTTATTGGAACTCCAAGTTAGTCACCACTGAGTGCTCCTAGGTTTCCAGTGTTCCTCAAACTGATGTCAGTCCCTGATGAATTCCAACCTGAAATCAATTAATAAATCTTCACAAACTTCCAGATTGAATGAAATCATATACCAACAAACGCTATGTAAACAAAGAATTCGCAGTACAGATATATATATATATCTCAACTCAATAAAACTCCCAGTGTATAAATATGCAACAGTGTTTGCTTGACACATTTACATATAAAAGTCGCATTAAAATACTCTCAAAATACTATAGAATTTATAAATAACCTACACACGTTAAGTGAACTGAATGTATGAGAAGTGATTAAAAGTTCACCCCACAGGTTAAAAAGTAGAGGAGCGTTGTGTTAACTCGAAGTCTACTCGCTCCAATCAAACTATGATCACCATTTTATCTACGAATTACAATCATCAACTTTGAATAAGTTAAGTAAGTCAATATCAACATGCGAACTGGCAGTGAACTACTACTGGGTAACGGTCTAACCAATATCAACCTGAAATCAAAACATAAATCCCCACAAACCTCGAAATTGAATTAATCTAGTGCTTATCGGTGACTAGCTTCGAGAGGTTATTCCTGATGTCCCGATGAGAAGTCATGACCAAGTGGGGTCAACCAAGTAGAACATGACGACAGTAACTCAACGACGACATTTGATGGAGATAGCACTATGTCGTGAGTTGACAGAAGTAGAAAATATGCACCACGGTGACGTGCTGACCACGAAACCTGGAGGTCTTGGCTTCGATCCACGGTGGGGTGAGGTCATGCGTGCGCACTGCTGAGTAATCCCATGCTGGAAAGAAACCTCCGTCTAGTGCTCCTAAGTTTTCAATGTTTCTCTAACTAATATTAGTCCATGAGGAATACCAAGCTGAAATCAATAAATAAGTACACACAAACCTTTAAATTGAATAGTTTATATTAACAAGACTGTCTAGGCAGTCGAATCATAAGATATGCAACAAACTGCACAAGAAATCAAAGCGAAAATTACAATCAATACAAAATCCTACTACTTTGCATGATTTCAAGCAGTGAAAACGAGTAGAAAGTTGATAAAAAGGTGTATATTTTTTTTAAAAAAATGTTAACTTTACACATATATTGTGTATGGAAACCTAGTGTGTTAAACATACGGTTTGATAAATTTTACAAGTATGTATGCATTAGTGATAAAATGTCTTCACATATTCACATATAATAATATTTAATCACAGATTGACAAAGTTTTGCTTTAGTCTTTTAACAAGGTAGGGAATAAGTACAAGAAATGTAGTTGACATTAACTAGTAATAGTCCCGTCGAGGATTGTTCTAAAATCAATGATAAAAAATTAGACCAAGTTAGTAGTTATGAATTACAAAACATTAAAAACTAATTAATAGTATTGTTAAATGCATATACTTATTCCTACTATTCTGTGTAGATTGCTAAGTGGAACCAGATATATGAAACTCATAAACAACTTGTAACTTTGATAAATGCAATGAAAATAAATGCGACCAAATTACAAAGAGATGCTTTCAGCAACCTCATGTACTAGGCAATGAAACACACTTATTGCATGACGGCTAATGATACTCCTGGCTGCCCATAACTCGGTAAGTGGAGCGATGTTCGAATCTGTCAATTACTGGTTGAAAATTATCTGCATAGACCAATGAACAAAAGCTCACTGAGTTAAAACTCATATCGTCATATATAAGTGTCACTGAAACATGCTTATTGTATGGTTGTCTAGGCCTTAATCAAGATGGGACATATTGTACATGAAGACCTTGAAGTCAATATTTGAGATATTAAAATGTAATCGTATAGTACTACCTCAACCTAAGGTCTACTTTGGGGATATATCTGTGACCACATGAATAATGTCAGTGAGTAGGTAAATGTTGCAATTCATAGAACATAATAAAAATATAAAAACTGATTTATTTACTATTGTTACAGATTAGCATATGTGTAAACGGGATAGACTTCACATATGTCATCATAATAATTTGCTGAATACAAGATTACATTTACTGTATAACTTTCTGTCCTTGAAGAACTGAGTAGGTGTCTTGGGAGTTAGGCAGACGGATTCACATATGCTGTGTAGATCAGCTTTATTAACTCTGTCGCCAGTTGTACTATGCATCATCATCCATGAAATCATTGATATGAATCGTGTTAGAAGTAATGAGTTTCTGATTCAGATGTTCTAAGTCCACCAAAATTTGACAACGACAGTGAGAATGCTTTGTCATGTTACTCTGACTTGAGTAGTTTTATTTTGGTTCACTTTACAGATTTTTCGCTGCTACTAAGAAGTATGGTATTTTCAAACTAATGGATTACTTTCCGAAATTCGATCTTAACAGTAGTTATTCCAAAAGTCCTGCGACATGTGCATCCAAGTTTGTTGCTATAGATATCTTATGAAGTGCTAGAGCAGAAGTTGTACTCATAAACTGAATTCCTATCAACAGTCGTCTGTGAGCTGATAGACTAGAAGTTTCAGTCAGAATAAGAAATAAGTGCCAAGTGAAACAATGCCTATTCATCATTTGTGACAGATTGTAGTTAAGGATGAGTTCAATCATCAGCTGAGTGACCTTCTCCATCAAATGAGCTCAATAAATGTTGTAGTGTTAGCCGGGAATTTGATCGCAGATACCAGGGAATTAAACATAGAAACTCGTTTAGTTGGCCAATAAGGTTGAGTCAATCGGACGTTTATATATTGGTGATCGTCTTGTACAGTTTTCAATGGACTGCTGTCTGACTTTAAGCAGCACCTACTTCCCCCACAACGATCACCGTTGTACTACATGCCATCCTCCACTGAAGCCTAAAATTGAATAAGCTACATTGCGTATAACTACTGATATCAAGAGTGTTTCAAATTTCTTTCTTTCTGGAGCACTTCTTTGAACTCTTATCATGTTTCTGAACAGGGTAGAAGCACTTTGAATTTTGTTAATCATGAAGATAGTTGTGGTAAACAGGAAAAAATAAACAAATTGACTGCAACTAGTATTGCAAACAAATACAAAGTCGAGCCAGACTCAAAACTTGCTGTTGAACCAACAAGATACCATGAAAGTGAAGAGTGCAACTCCTTGCGGCCTTGAACGACACCGCGCTAGTAAATACTGGGTCTCTGAGAGTTCTTTACATTCTTCTTGACGCCTGCCAATCAATTCGAGATACAACGAGGATGGCGCATGTAGGCCGCTTACATGAAAGATAACACAGCATATCATCTTTGTTGGCTAGGGAATGTCATCTAAATGGTTTACTGCTTGCTTGCCCCTCGAATCTGGTTGCAAGAAGCTGACCAGTGGTCAATGTAGAACATGGTACTATGAAATAGAGGATAGCTGTGTTTTTAATTAGCATCTTCTAGTAGATCATGACTTCCTAAACGACATCCAAAAGGTTATGCAACGCTGTGTGACTCAAGAGGCCATCACGTTTGATTCTTAATCGAAATCGGTCGGGATCGCAATGTCTCTTTCTTGTTTCCTGTGTTATCAAAATGCAACACAAATGTAGTGAAAGCTTTTTGATAGATCTAACAATCTCATCATCATTCTTTTCCTCTTGTACCTTCTGTTTGTTTCTGGTTTCATAACGTTGTCATACTGCGTTGGGCAGTCCATTACTTGATGCCCACGTTCTACTGACTATATATATATACTTTACGGTGTAATTGAGGCCTGGTTTACAGATGGGTATCATAGCCAAACTAGTACAGCTCCAGTCCGCCATACCCGAGTCGATAGTTTGAATCGAACGGTGATACTGTTTCTACTCAAGTTTCAGTAATCACGTTATATCTATCAAGCAAGAATATATCTTAGATTATAAATCAAGTACAATTAACTGCTATCAGGTACAAAATAGATTTGAAAGTGATAATTGTTTGGTGTCCTCTCAGGTTTGAGATTTCTCCTTAGATGTTTCATTGCTAGCCATTCACCTCATTTACTTCTTTATGAAGTAAATGCTGATGGAGCCGCTTAGCCTGGTGACGAAACATCGAAGGAAAAACTTCAAACCCTTGAGAAAACCAAATAACTATCATCCTCAGTCTGAGCTACAAATTCTCTCTACTATCTCAGATATGAAAGTATCAATAATAAAATACCCTGTTTATTTCGTTACTTACTAAAGGGTTTGGGCGAAATCGATATGCTAACATCATACGTTTTCTGTACGCATCGTATTCGTCATCTTCTTTTACTAGTTTAGACGGACGATCAATTCCCAAGCCAACACCTTCAACAAGAACATTCCCCCTTTAAAGTAAAAATAAAATAAACAAGTATACATATTTGCTCAAGAATGTAACTCAGAAACCTTATGAAGGCTTGTGAACTAAACAATAAGCCCCACTCGTTGTCCGAAAGCTAACAAATACTGCTTAACTATCCGAATATTGATAAGTGGGACGAGGTTTCAACCTGTCACGCATTGGTTGAAATTCAATTGTCTAGACCAACGAGCCATAAATTCCACTCGATTCCGTTAAAATTTAAACAAAGTGGGGATATGTAAAAATAACTGTAAAAAAATAAAATAAAGGAAAAGGCTCACTTGTCAACTGGATTAAGGATACCCTGACCATCAACACCAAGTCCTTCACCTTCTTTCCAACCCATTTTCTCCAACATTTGAAAACCGACATTTTCACAAGTTAACTTGAATTGTTTGTACTCAGAATAATCTGGTTCACGACCTTCTTTTAAAGCCTAGTTACGAAAGGATTGAAAACAAGAAAAGACTAATTACAGGTTGGTATTCCTCATGGACTGATATCAGTTCGAGAAACATTTAGAACTTAAGAGCATTAGACGGATCTTTCATCCCAGAATGGGATTCCTCCACAATGGGCACCCATGACCCCATCCCACCACAGATCGAACCCAGAACCTCTACGTCTCACGGTCAGTATGTCTCCATTGAGCCACTGGGTTGGAATCCAATGGTGCGCATTTTCTACTTCTGTCAACTCACGACATAGTGCGACCTGCATCAAATATCGTCGTTGAGTTACTGTCGTCATGTTCTACTTGGTTGACCCCACTTAGTCACAACTTCACATTGGGACATCAGGAATAACATCTCGAAGCTAGTCACCGATAAGCACTAGATTAATTCAATTTTGAGGTTTATGTGGATTAATAGATTTCAGGGTGGTATTCATCACAGACCTACACCAGGCTGAGGAAAATCGGGAACTTGGGAGCACTGGACACCTGCTTCGTCCTTGTGTGAGACTCCTCAGCAGGGCGCGCCCATGAACCCACTAGGGATGATAACGTGCTGGCAGCAGAGTCTGAAGGCCCTGGATCCGATCCAAGGTGGGTGAGTTCATGGATGCGCACTGCTGAGGAGTCCTATACTAGGACGAAACAGTGCTCCTAAGTTTCCAATGTTCCTCCAACTGATGCCAGTTTGTGATGAATACCAACCTGGAATTATTAAATAAGTCTCCACAAACCTCCAAACTGAAAAGACTAATTACTCCTTTTCCAACACCGAAAGTAATGACCATACAAACGAACAAACAAATCACTGAAATTTGTACAATAAAGAGAAAATGAAACAACCATCCTCAAGCGTATCGCATTTTATAAACATTTTGGTTAGAAAGTGGAATTCGAAAAGATAACAGTAATCTAAATAAGAGGATAAATGTGTGAATTAACTACTGTGATTCAGAAGGGGTTTGTATAAACACAACTTAATCATTGCAACAACTTCAATGTTAAAATAACGAACTGAAGCAAATGATTTCAAACCGAAGAATGTGAACATAAAACAGGACTTTATATCTCTGTTAGGCACCATTGAGGATGATTTAATATTCAGTTTTGTCTGAACATGATAAAAAGACACTTAAGTCGTAAACAATACTAGTTTGAATCAACTCTTCACGGAGGCATCCAAACTTCATCTCATTCATCTACTTTGAAGATGAGTTGCTGAATTAACTTCATCGGTGTTATGATTGATAAGCAATGATTTCAGGAACGCTGAAATCTTATTTGACCTCTTGAATTATTGAATGACTACAACTAATTACCGACACACTATCTCCACAACTTCAATAACCCTTACGATTGTCAAGCAGGCCTTCGACCAGTTTAATTTAATGGGTTGTATATCCTATCATATCGAGAGTTTACGTGAATGGATCCCTACAATTTGAGTCGCCTTCGCATAGGGTTTTGAGTATGCTAATAAACTCTAAAATAATAACAGAATATAGTCCTATCCAGGAAATGAAAACTGTTTCAATCCTCACTAATGAAACGGCTGATCTGCAATGCATGTGACGATGGTCAAGCACCTACTGAGAGGAAACTGCTTTTCTCAGTCAATCAATTTTCTTGTTTTAAATAGTGTGCACACCAGCCATCAAGAAAATCAAGGATTGTCTCAAAGCCATTAGTGTCAACCAGAGGAGTAAACAGCAACATTTTTCGCTGTTTGCAATATAGAAACTTTGAAACAAACGCGCGAAGATCCGAGGGAAGATATCGATGGAACTCAAAGCGGTTAGTGTCATACTTATTATATTACACTACTCCAGTAACATGAGCGGCCACCATTAAACGTCTACTTTATTGGGAGGTGAAGGCAAATTGATCAACTTTTATCTTCCCTTTAGAAAGTGGTATGCAAACTAAGTAAAGACGTTCACTGATCCATGTTTACAATGGGCATTCATAAAGACGATTTTATAAAATATACGCATTCAAACTATAAGTTCTTTGTTAATGATTTCGTAGACAAAATATATTGGCTACGAAGAAAGTGGAGGTGGATTGGGCATACACTGAGAAGACCATTCGGAGACATCAGACGCCAGACCAAGCCGTCGAGTGGAACCCAGATGGAAAGCGACGAGTTTGGCGTCCGAGGGTGACATGGAGGAGATGGTATGAGGAAGAAATGAAAGCTTGTGGGCTGTCGTCGTGCCAGGTTCAAAAGACTGCAGACAACAGAGTGAAATAGAGACGTGCTACTGAAGCCCTATGTTCCACTAGGAACCCAAGGGACAAATAATAATAATATTTTGGTAAAATCCATGCTATAATCAATACACTTGTGGGTAGACATATCAGAGAAATCATGCAGAACAGTGTTTCCACCACAATCCAGCTGAGAAGCATGTTTCAATACTATTTAAACAATATGCTTGTCATTCATTATATCTTCAAATCTTTAGGCTGAAGAGTATCAAGTTAAAAGACTGTCATGGAGAGGTTACATAAAAAAGTAGGTGACACTCAATAGGTACTTCAGAGATATGCTGTCTGTCCTTTAAAAAAAAAGAGATTACTGTCCCATTTCATACAGTATGCACCTGTATATCTGCTTCTAAAGCCAAAAATGTAACGAATTTGAGGTGCAGCATTAGTAACATTTCAGTTCGGTGCATAAAACTATTGCTATTCCCTGACTGCATGGTGAACTGAGAACTGCAGATTCCACTGCTGCCGGTATCCAGTATGTTGCCAAATAAACCTCTATGCAATGCGACTGATGTCAATGGTCATTATTCCATAGAGTGTGTGAAATGAACAATTTTCAGAGTAATTTTCAATTAATCCCTCCACCGATTTGTAATATTTCCAATCTACAGTGCTACATTACGATTAAATTGTAACATCCTGGATACTGGCAGTGGAGCCTATTTTGCAAGCGAACCTGTCCATTATAAAGTTCTGCTTAAAATACACAGACTGAATAAAGGAGAGAGTGGAAAGTGAACGGTTGCCCAGAGGACATGGCGCAAAAAGCAGTAATTCGATTAATATAAAGTGTTAATATTTATTCGCATACTGAATAAACAACAGCATTATTTCGTTAGTTGCAACCCTTTACAGACGAAGTGTTCATAATCATTACTGCTAATTAAATATTGATATCAGGTTGCAATCGAATTTGCGACAATGTTATGAACCTAACAGTGTTTTCCTCATAGAAATATTAGGCGATTGGTATCAATAAATTTCGTAAGAAACAACTTCCTGTGACGTTATTCCGTTTAGATACGATATGAAAGCCAGTGAGTGAGTACATGAAGTGGTTTCATTCGAAATCCTTGAAAATGGATGTATCTACTTGTCAAAACAGTTCCCCATCTACGATTAAATAACATTTTTTTTAGGGACAACAATAATAAAAATATATACAAGAGTTAGAGGAATGTATGAAGTAATTAATGATAATTATATTTTCGCTCTAAACAACAAAAAAGGAGAAAATTTACGCAACTTACACGGAAAGTTTCCATGAAACGTTCTAACTCATCAGGGGGCAGGAAGTCACCAATGTGATGCTTTCCATGACCCATTTCAGTTAGCTTCTGAGCCCATTCTATAAATTGAATTAAATTCATCTTTATTATATGCAAAATAGTAGTAGAGTCGTAAGAAGTAATACATTAACGTATAGAATTAACAACATTGTATCAAGATAACATGAATTCTGAAAGGGTACTACACAATGCAAAGATTTTACAAGCAATAGGATACATTTAGTTTGAAGAAAACGTCGGTTAAGTTAATGAGGGAATAAATAATAAGATAGTAAAAAGAAAATGAGTTAACTGCATTCATACAACTGCTGATCAGTATGACAACTTGGTAACCTTATTATATTAACCAGTTATTTTCGCTTTACGGATATAGAAAAGCCGCTTGGCATTGAATTTATTCATCCCGTAACCCTGATGAATTCAGCCAAGAAGGTTAACATCCTAATCATATTTTCAAAATCTTTATTTATCTCAACATTTTCAAAAGAAAACTATGATAAAATTTTGAGTATCTCCTATTTTTAGACACTTATGGTATCAGATTGACGGGGGTTATAAAATGGGGCAACCTGTTCAAGTTTCCGTGTGAGGAAATCTGGTTAGAAAGTAGCAAAACCGAAAGCATCAGAATTGAAGTTGCATTGTAAATCGTGCTAAATGGAACAGCTGCAAGGCACTTTTCAGGAATAACCCAATAAACAAAAGCGAGAGGGAAAAAAGGTTCTATCCCGAGAAATTACAGAAACATGATTCGTTTAAGGTACAAGATTAACGCTGTAGGATTAAATCGAATATTTCCGATAGCATTTTCGCAACTAGTTTCTTGTAACCATACTCCCGGGTCGGTAGGACTATCAGTAACATCACAATTTTCATGTACATCTATAAGATTGAAAACTTTTAAGATTTGAAGGGTTGGAAAGATGAAGATGAAAGTAACAATATGTAACAGCATAGATGTTTATGCTCATTTAGTCAGTGAGACTACGTTCGGAAAAAAGTGCGTCAGAGGTACACTTCAGGAGCAGGCAGCATGGTGATGAACAGATTAACTGGCCTTTAACTACTGTTTGATTACGAACAGTTCATAAGCAGTTTAAGTACGATGTCTGCATGTATTATCCGCTTCTGACCAAAAGTGACGTTATCATTAACGTAGGAATGAAGAAAGACAGTAGGCGTCGATAAGATCTCATCAGTACTACTCAAAGCTCATGACACACAATCGCCATTTGGTTGTTATTGCGACCTAGATAGCGTATACATTGAATCCTGTAGAGATAATCGATTTTCAGTAAATTATGCCTTATTTATTAGGCATTAATTGTGTTTAATACTACTTTTTAAGCTACGCTATATAATCTCAAGCACCCATAAATATAAAAGGCAATGAATAAAGGATCTATTATAAAGAATAGCACATATTACCTCGGGTCGCTTCCATTTCCGCATTTCTTAATTTGTGCTCCCATGTTCCACCTTCACAGTCTTCATCGGAATCATATTCATATTTGATGACTAAGCCATCCTTAGTAACCCTTGGTTTATTTCCATAGTTTACACCAGCGATACGAGCCATAAGTTCTTCCTCTTTTGATTTTGATCGCTTTTGTGCTAAGATAAACTCTTGCATTGCTTGAAGCTCAAGAAAAAACATAACAACAAACAAGGACTAATTACCAATTTGTCGACAAATAGATGTAGAAAGCAACCGAAATGAAATAAATCGAGTTTAATTTGTAAACAAGTGAAAGGTGACAAACATTCAGAGACATTCGTTGATGTTATAACTTGTGCATCTGCCACTACTGACAAACGGACTCCTTTGTGCAGATGTCTTGATATTGGCGGTATTTTCAAATTTCATGTTAATGATGGATAGCGGCTAACAGTGGAAACCAGAATGCACGTTTCGTCTTATTTGGGACTCGTTACATGGATGTACCTGCCTCCCAGTGGGTGATGTTGCTCCCACTAAGACTCGAACTTAGAACCAATCAGTGGGAACATCACCCACTGGGAGGCAGGTACATCCAGCTGAAGAGTCCCAAATAAAATGCAACGCACGTCCTGGACTCCACTAACAGCCACTACCCATCATTAATAGCATATTCAGTAACAGACTGGTGAACTGACAGATAAACAGGAAAGTAAAAACAATACAAGGTATTACATAATTATGCAATGGTATACGTTGTCACGTGCCATATTAGTGAAATGTAAGGAAATCAAAACAATGGGAACCATATCAGTTATGACAAATAGATTGAAGCATAAAGGTATTACATCATCATCATTATCAACATAGGACCAGGCATTACTGCGTAACGGTCCGAGTTGCCACACCTCATATCAGCACATCAAGTAAAAAGGTAGTGAGGCGAAGGATGAAGATAAGTGAATGCAGTCAAAAGAAATATAAAGTACGAGAAGAAAGGAAAGAGGAGTGACAAAATGGTGAGATTCGGTATATCGTTGTTAAGATGAGGATAATGTGTGTATACATCTGCGCCATTGACTTCGGTTCTGAGCCATATCACCTAGGGTCTCCAACCACTGGTTCCTCTTGTCCCGTGGACCCCAACCACCTAGTCTGCATCGTCCTACATGGCTTAAACCAACAGTCAGAGACTTCATACATTGGTGCCATGTTTTAGTCTGGCCACCTCGGGCCTTTTTCCAGCCTGAACCCACCTCAGCCAACATTTTGTGACGAGGCAATCGGTGACTAGGCATACGTAGTACGTGTCCCAACCATCTCAGTCGATGAAGGTTCACAACCTCGTCAACTGACTTACCTCTTCTCCCCAAAACTCTACACCTAACTTCTGCATTACTCACGTGGTGACACCACGGAATACGTCCTATATTACGAAGGCAACGGTGGTCAAACACCTGAAGCCTTTTTGTATCCTCCACTTTCAATGGCCATGTTTCACAACCATACAGTAGAACAGAAAATTAGAACACACTGAAAGCCAAATGTTTATTTTCCAGATGAAATTAAGAGGTGTATACATTTGCATCCCGGTATCGATCATGCTATATTTTTTAAAGCAATCATTTATCGGTTTCGCTTGTCACGTGGACGGTAGCCAGAAAAATTTGATTTACACCAAATAACTTCTTACATGAAGTGGTGAACTTGCCAAGCCACTTTGTTCCCTATTGTTAAAAAACAGAGTCTACCTAAGCTAATCAGTGAATTGTAAATTTCTGGTACATTTAAAGGTTGATTTTACAGAAAAATCTATGTCAAAAAGTATCGTATATATGTCACCATTTCATTCCACACATCACACAGGTTTCTTTGAAAATCAACTCCAGATTTCAAACACAACACAGTGATCTTGAAACCTATAGGTCTGGTTGTAGTATGTAGCATACTAACGTACTGAGTGTGAAAATTGGTATCCTAGGATTCAAATCCAAAAGAAGAGACATTCATATAAGCATAAGTGTATTTCATAGTGTGGAGGATCAGCTATCTAGTGCTTTTATAATTTTAACGATTATTAGAAGGATATTGGCTTACGATAAAAATCATATCAAATTGTTCACGATGCTTCGTGCAATGCAATTAATTGCTATAAGTGCTTTATTTGAAATGAGACCTTATGGTACCTAAAGCTCATTGACGAAGTACTGAGGGAGTTAAAACCTTGGCGAGCAATAGATACACCAATTGAATACAAGAGCAGACTTAATAATTAGTCTATTGAGCTACAGTTAGAAATTCAAACTCAGTGACTACGTACCAACTCATATGCTAAACCATGAATATTACCTATTACCGTAATACTAAACAGAGAAACAGCTAGTTGACTCTCAACAGAGTGAAGACGATTAAAATCAGAGACAAGATTATCGAGAATATACACGTTGACTTTACTAAGAACAAATTCTGCATACAACATACAATGATTGTGGCTATTTAAGTGAGAATGGAAACAAGATTTCACACATAATCCCACATGTGAATGGTTGAGTACCATAACCATCAATGAATTTGTATGAACTATTCCTTTTACCGACAAAACTCAAATACAAAATAAGTTGTTTGTTTTTTTTTAAATACAAGCGAAAATGAATGACTGCACTGCATTCCGACGGCAGACACAAAAATCTTCACAACCACTACTATATACAAGCTTTCCATAGGTATTATGAAATAAGAATATTAAAATCTGTGATTCAGCATGAAATTCGTCAAAGATATTGACAACGTTTACTAAGATCTAACAATAACTTGTTCCATCGATATGTGAGTCAACAGGTAAATCAGATACTGTTACAAGGATACACACAAATAGAATTGTGAAGCGAAAATATAAAGTTTTTACTCTTCGTTACTGTAGTGACTGGATTATATTCTAAATAGGTTGCATCTGAACTGTTTCTAAAGAAAATAAAAGTGAATTGTTGTTATTGTAGAGTTATGCGAGAAGTGTAATAAACGAAGATCTGAGGATAATTCTGATTTTCTTATGAAATATTAAAAAAGTAACCAGAATCGAAACCAATTAGATTTGATTTGATAGTGGAACAAAGTATAGTAACATACAAGCAATCAGGCATGGAAATATGATGGAATCATAAAATTTATGGAAAATTAATAGAGTGGTGAACTTTCTCAACAGTTAATTGTTTAAAAAGTTTAGATTTTTCTAAATTATACTTACTAAACTTTTAAAAACAAGATATAACAGTTAACAAACCTCTTTCTGATAACGAATCTGTTCAGCCTGTTCAGGTGTAAGCACAACGCCACCAGTGAATTGGTTCGGATTGGAAGTATTTACCCCTAAATTAATAAATTTTATGAAGTGGCTATAACGCATGGAACAGAGAAAATCCATTAAAAGTAAACACAACTGGATCATTTAGAAAAAAGTTACTTTTTAGACAATGTAATTTAATCTTTTTTCTAAACATATTAAACCGTAACCTACCTATGAGTATATCAGTCAGTAACAAAACATCTTTTTAGAAATCTGAATCTAAGTATTACCACTTAGTCAAAATCAATTTTTCGTTGAGACTTCAGTTTGTAGAGTATAAGAAACAATTAGATCAAAAGTAATCCATTTCATGACAGTGACTCCTTGAAAGAGGTGTTGGTTTTCAACTTGCAGGTGATGGATTCAAATCCCGCACAATTTATCGAAGTTTGAGTAGTCAAAAAGTATCATAAACCTTCAAAAAAATATATGTAGATCATTACCTAGTGCATGGATCTACATACGATTGTTGAGTTACAGTATTAAAAACCCTTTCGTGAGATATTCGACAAAAGGTATACAAAAAGTTGAATATTTTGATGTAGAGGAGCTGTGGTTGATCCATCTAGGTACTGAATTATTAGCCGGTGAGTGATGTTCTCAGATCCCGCTTCACTCACCGAGTTATGATCAACCATGTAGTATTATTATTAGCCTTCACAAACGATATGGCACATTGTCTGCTGTATGGACATGCATACAGTTACAGTTACAGTTCATTCCGATCTTCGACATGCATATTCATGCACTTAACAGTAAGTCACACTTATTTTGCGAGAAAAATAATGCTACTGCTTGGCTCCTCAAGCAAAAGTAGGTGCAGTGGACATAGAATCTGTGACTCACTGATTAAAAGTTGGGTTTCTAACCCAAAGATCCACATGAGAAGAAACAGAATAAATGAATAAGACTTGATCAAGATATTCAGAACTTCGAAAATGACCGATTTTAATCCATATTATCGAGTGTCCAACTCCAACCAGATAGCTTAAACGGCTCAGACCAATAGTCATAGACTTCATGAACCGGTAACCACGTCTTAATTCAACCACCTTAAGCCTTCTTGCAACTCGATCCTCCTTCACATATCATCCAAATGCTTAAATTCCTATCCTGAAACCAGGGATCGGTGCAGGTTCGTTTTGAAATGTTATCTTGAAGCCGACATATGCAAAACGCAATTTAAACACTCGAATTTTCGCTCAGGATGTTCAAAAGATGTTCAACGATGACACTAGGTGATGGTTGCGCTTTGTCCTGGAACTGACAGACGTCGGAAATATGGATCATTAGATTCCGACCCAGTGGTCCAATGGTAATGTGCTGGCCACTGAACCTGAAGGTCCTGGATTCGACCCCTGGCGACGGGAGGTCGTCGGTGAGCACTGCTGAGGAGTCCTATACCAGGAAAAAACAGCTGTTCAGTGTTCCCAGGTTCCCACTGTTTCTCCAACTGATGTCAGTTCATGATAAATACCAACTTGGAAAATCGAATTGGTTCGGGCGGCATTATAGACCTGAGTGTATGATCACAGAGTTCAAAAGGTAGCTACTTGATGTCAGTCAAATACTACTTGTTTGGTAGTTTTTGGTTTGGATTTAACTGTGCTACATCTGTACTTGAAGATAAACCCTTGCAACCAGCACCGGGAGCTCATAGGGTAAGAGGAATCTGTTACTTTACCGTAACTTTTAACCCTGCTTTCTGATAAGTGGAGGTAGCATTAACTTAAGATACCGGTTATCCTAGAGAATAAATTTGCGGCTATCAAATCCTATACAATGAACAATGCAACTTCTCGTATGGACCCTTAGCGTAACGTAAGTTGTTTACATTATGATGACATTTGCTTTTAGCCTTACCACTCTCCAACAGACGTTTCTGGCGTGTTAAGATCTCAAAGAACGAATTTACCAGCTGAAACAGAAGTTGAATCCGTACGATTTGCAAGTCTGACCACATCATGAAAGCAGCTGTAAATTAGGATGCAGTAACTCAAATTACGTCGTGATATCCAGAACTTTTATTCCTCTGGATATTAAGCACTCTGTTGATTTACAGCTATTTCTTCAATAAAATGAAATATTTCGGATTTGTTTTACTATCTTATTATTATTATTTGTCCCTTGGGTTCCTAGTGGAACATAGGGATTCAGTAGCAAGTCTCCATTTCACTCTATTCTCTCAAGTTTCTTGAACCTGGCTCCACATCTGCCCACAAGATTTCATTTCTTCCTCATACCATCTCCTCCATGTCACCTTCGGACGCCCAACTCGTCGTTTACCCTTTGGGTTCCACTTGACGGCCTGGTCTGGCGCGTGATGTCCCCAGTCGGTCTTCTCAGTGTATGCTCAATCCAATCCATCTCAACTTTCCTCTGCATATTTGTTGGGCAATGGGTTCTTGCTCCGTTGGTTCGTTCCCAGAGTTCCTTGTTGCCCATTCTTTCCGGCCACTTGATCTTCAGTATCGAGCGTAGGTAGCTGTTGATGAATATCTGCGGTTTGTTGGAAACGCTTTTCGTGACATGCCAAGTCTCTGAACCGTCACATAGATGAACTGACTTGACGTTGGTGTTGAAAATCCGGATCCTGTTCTTTATGCTGAGTGCAGTACAGTAGATATCCACACTGGTTTCAGGTTAATGAAGACCTGCCTTGCTTTTCCGATCCTGGCTCTGACGTCCTCATCTGTGCCCGTTCCACCTGTAGTTGAAACGATGCTGCCTTGCTTAGGTAGGTGAAAGAGACTACTTCCTTTAGGTTTCTCGTGTTCATGGTGATTGTTGTTGATGCTGTTGTTGGTTGGGTATCTTCATCACCTCTGTCTTCTCTACATTCAATTGAAGTCCCATTTTCGCTGCCTTTTCTGCCAACTTGTTAGTTTTCGCCTTTAGATATTCGAGTTTGTGCGACATTAGAAATAAATCACCATTGGCAAAATCCAAATCTTCTAGGGTTTTCTCATCCGTCCAGCCAGTGTACGCCCATCTTCTCGCTCCTCATAGGCTGTTGCATAATCCAGTCGACCACAATCAGGGAGATTATCGGTGATAGTAGGCAGCCTTGTCTTACTCCTGTCTTCACTTCAAAGGCATCACTGAGCTTCCCATTCTGAATCGCTTGTCATGTGGCGTCTTCATATAGCTGTTGAATGAGGTTGATAAAAGTTTGTGGTACTCTGTAGTGTTGAAGCAGCTTCTAAATTACTTCTCAGTCGACTCTATCGAAGGAAGGCCTTTTTAAAATGGATAAAGTTGGTGTTGAATTGAACTGACTGCCATTCTATACTCCGTTCTATGATGATGCGTAGCATTGCAATTTGATTTGCACATGATTTGTTCTTTCTGAAGCCAGCCTGCTCCAGTCGCAGTTTTGAAACCAGAGCACCTTTTAATCTCTCCAGTATGAAACGGCATATTATTTTGCTTGGGGTAGGAAGCAGCATGATTCCACACCAGTTCTTGCAGACTTAGGTCTCTCTTCTTTGAAAGTTTGACAAGATAGACCTTTTCCAATCTGCAGGTAACTTTCCTTCCAAGCCTTCTGCAGTAGTGGTGTGAGTGTGTCTACTGTTGTCTCTGCGTCTGATTTCAGTGCTTCTGGAGGAATTCCACTTGGTCCTGCTGCTTTATGGCGTTCAGGACTTCGGCTCTTGTCGGAGGGCTTGTGTTCACTGGTAATTCTGTGGCGGAGCTGGTGTTATTTCTGGACGAGTTGCAGGTGATGGTCGATTCAAGAGTTTTTTGAAGTGGTCAGCCCATTGTTTCCTCTGTTTCTCCTCTTTGGTAACTACGTTTCCTTCACCATCTTTCACTGGTTTCATCTGCGTTGATCTCTTCACTCACAGATAGTAACCTGGTTATTTGATATAATGTTGTCAGGTCTCTAGCTCTTCTACCTACAACCTGTTCTTCACTTGCCAGTGTCGTAGAAGTGTCTTTTGTTTTTGCGCGCACCCTTCTTCACTTCTTTGTCCAGTGTAGTGTTTTATAGGTTATCTTCAGTTCCTCTTTTCGTTGTTCATCCTTGCACTGCACTGCACTGCATTGCACTGGTTCATCTTCTGCTTCACCATCACCATCTTCCTCTCCCTCCTCTATCAGTTTACATGTGTCCATCGAGATAGACTCCTTGTCTTGTCTTTGTCTTCTAGCTTCCTAACACACTTATGCATGTTTCTGTCCATATCTCTTTGAAGGAGTTTCAGAGTTCTTCCACGCAGGTTTCCTCGGGGATGTTACCTAATGTCTCCCATTTTTCCCTGATAGCTGACTGACATGAAGATGTCCTTTGTAGTTTCATCCTTCAGTTCAGTTCAGTTTCTGTTCTGGGTGTTCAACTTCAACTGCAATCTCTCACCAACTTCTTCGAAGGCTTTCAACTTGATTTGGAAGGCAGTTTGCTTGCACTAGATAGTGGGTGATGTGAACCAACATCTGCTTCCCTTCTTCATCTGATCTTGTGTCCAGTAGACTGCGTCTCCACCTCCCTCAGATTGAGATGAGGGCGGTCTGATTTTTAGTGTGTCCATTTGGTGAAATCAAATCCATGTCGCTGTGTGAATATCCATGTGTTTGTACACACTGCCTCCAATCACTAAATCGTTGAATGCGCAGAAGTCTGCAAACAGTTCTCCATTCTCGTTCATCACCTCACCGAGCACTTCTCGACCCATGGTTAGTTCTCTTCCTGTGTTGTTCCCTCCCAGTTTGGCACTCATCTCACCCATCAGAATGAATTTTGATGTCTCCAAATGGGTTGGTGTCTTGTTCAGTACTGATTGCAGTTGTCTGTAGAATTCCTCCTTCTTCTCTTGATCCCCATTGTTTGTAGGTGTATAGCGTAGCATTGTATGATTGTGACTTTCCTTCCTCTTGAGTTGAACCTTGCTGCCACTATCCTGATCCTGAACGTAAAGGAGATTGGTTCCCACTTCTTAAAAGCCTTCGATGCTGTTGGGGACATCATGATAGCCACTCGAAAACTCAGTGGGCTCATGGTTGTCGCCTGGGTGACAATATCGGAATAGATTATTGACTCTGCTGTTAAGAGTTTGGAGAGCCCACTACCATTCCATCTACAGATTCCTAGCACTTCTATGCTATCCCTTCTCATCTCTCTGGCAATATGGGCAGCCTTGCCAGCCAGTCAACTCCAAACATTGTGTGGACATTCCATCTTTACTTTCGCTTTCATCGAAGGAAGCAAAGACACATCGGCCAAGTGGCTTCTCTAGGGCTTTCACCAACTGGCGTCATTTCGTCTCTCTAATTCCATCGAGGAATAAGTTTGTATTTGTTTTTTTAATTTTCTTTGTGCTTTGAAGTTTCGTTAGAGAATGAATTGGTTTTACAGGGTGGGGTTGCTAGCCCTATGCCCAACCTTCCCTCTTTCTCCGGGCTTAGGACCGGCTAGTGACTAGTGAACTAGTTAATCAGGCGAGCTCCTTGTTGTTGAATTCTTGAAAAATGCAATTTATTCACATTAGTATATGTTGTAACCTCGCCTGGTTAACTAGTTTACTAGTTACTAGCCGGTCCTAAGCCCGGGTAAAGAGGGAAGGTTGGGCATAGGGCTAGCAACCCTACCCCCTAAAACAAATCTAACCGCTAAAGAAACTTCAAAGCACAAACAAAATATAAAAAATGAAAACAAACTTATTCCCCGCTGGAATCGGAGAGGCGAAATCACGCCAGTTGGTGAAAGCCTGCCTTCGGGAAGCCAATTGGCCGATGTCTCTTCTCTCCCTAGATGAAAGCGAAAGTAAACGTGGGGACATGGAATGTCCGCACCATGTTTGAACCCAGTAAACGAGATGCAAACGAGATGAGAAGGTATAACATCGAAGTGCTCGGGATTTGCGAAAGCAGATGGAATGGAAGTGGACTCTCCAAACTGTCAACTGGAGAATCAATAATCTACTCCGGTCACCCAGATGCCAACCACGAGCACACTGAGTTATGGAGTGGCTATCATGATGTCCTCAAGAGCATCGAAGGCTCTCATGCAGTAGGAACCAATCTCCTCCAGGATCATGACAGCAAGATTCAACTCAAAAGGAAGAAAGGTCACAATCATACAATGTTATGCACCTACAAATCACGCAGAGCAAGAGAAAAAGGAGGATTTCTACAGACAACTTCAATCAACACTGGACAAGACCCTACTCCAGTTGGCGATATCAAAATTCTAATGGGCGACATGAATGCCAAACTGGGAGGGGACAACACGGGAAGAGAACTAACCATGGGTCGAGAGGCGCTAGGTGAAATGAATGAGAATGGAGAATTGTTTGCAGAATTCTGCGCATTCAACGATTTGGTGATTGCAGTGAGGCAGTGTGTTCAGGCACAAAGATATCCACAAAGCAGGACATGGATTTCACCAGACACCAGGACACACTAAAAATCAAATCGACTTTATCTCAATCTCAAGAAAATGGAGACGCAGTCTACTTAACACAAGGTCAAGAAGAGGAGCAGATGTAGGTTCACACCACTATCTAGTTCAAGGAACCTTCCAAATCAAGTTAAAAGCCTTCAAGGAAGCTGGTGATAGACCTCAATTCAAGTACAACACTCGGAAACTGAAGGATGAAACTACAAAGGAGATCTTCAAGGCAGCCATCAAGACAAAATGGGAGATATCGAGGCACATCCCTGAAGAAACCTGTGTGGAAGAACACTGGAAGTCTTTGAAAGCTATGTACAAAGAAACCTGCACAACAGTATTAGGAAGGAAGAAGAAAGAAGACAAGGAATGGATCTCGACGGATACATGGAAGCTGATAGAGCAGGGAGAGGAGGATGGTGAAGCAGAAGATAAACCAGTGCAAGGATGCTCAACGACAAGAGGAACTGAGCACAATGTATAAAACACTGGACAAAGAAGTGAAGAAGAGTGCACGCAAAGACAAAAGACACTTCTACGAAACACTGGCAAGTGAAGCAGAACAGGCTGCAGGTAAGAGAGACCTGACAACATTGTATCAAATAACCAGGTTGCTATCAGGGAAGAGACCAACACAGATGAAACCAATAAAAGATGAAGAAGGAAATTTAATTACAAAAGAAGAGAAACAGAGGAAACGATGGGCCGACCACTTCAAGAAGCTCTTGAATCGACCACCACCTGCACTTCGTCCAGAAATACCACCTGCAGCCGCTGAACTACAAGTGAACATTAATCCCCCAACGAAAATGGAAGTCCTGAACGCCATAAAGCTACTGAAATGCGGGAAAGCAGCAGGACCAGATGGAATACCGCCAGAAGCACTGAGAACAGATGCAGAGACAACAGCGGACATGCTCACACCACTATTGCAGAAGGTGTGGAAGGAAGAGAAGGTACCTGACGATTGGAAGAAGGGTTACCTTGTCAAACTGCCGAAGAAGGGAGACCTCAGTGCTTGCAAGAACTGGCGAGGAATCACTCTCCTGTCCACCCCAAGTAAAATATTAAGCCGCATCATCCTAGAGAGGCTTAAAGACGCACTGGATTCAAAACTGCGACCGGAACAGGCAGGCTTCAGGAAGTACAAATCATGTGCAGACCAAATTGCAACGCTTCGTATCATCATAGAACAGAGCATAGAATGGCAATCAGCTCTCTACCTCAACTTCATCGACTTTGAGAAGGCCTTTGACAGCGTCGACCGAGAAGTAATTTGGAAACTGCTTCAATACTACGGAGTACCACAAACCTTTATCCGCCTCATTCAACAACTATATGAAGATGCCACATGCCAAGTAATCCACAATGGGAAGCTCAGTGATGCCTTTGAAGTGAAGACAGGAGTGAAACAAGGTTGCCTACTATCCCCCATGATATTCCTGATTGTGGTGGACTGGATCATGCAGCAAACAGTAGGCAGCGAGAAGAGGGGGATACACTGGACGACGGAAAAGAACCTAGAAGACTTGGATTTCGCCGATGACTTATGCCTAATGTCACACAAACTTGAAGATCTGCAGGCAAAAACTAACAAGTTGATAGAAGAGGCAGCGAAGACGGGACTTCAGGTGAATATAGAGAAGACAGAAGTGATGAAGATACCGCACCACCACCATCAACAACAACAACAAACTCCAATCACCGTCAACGGGAGAAACTTGAAGGAAGTAACCTCCTTCACTTATCTAGGAAGCACTGTTTCAACTACAGGCGGCACAGGCACAGACGAGGACGTCAAAGTCAGAATCGGAAAAGCAAGACAGGCGTTCATTAGCCTGAAACCAGTGTGGAGATCTTCTGCACTCAGCATGTGGAACAAGATACGGATTTTCAACACTAACGTCAAGTCAGTGCTTTTGTATGGCTCAGAGACTTGGCGTGTCACGAAAGGGATTTCCAATAAACTACAGACATTCATCAACAACTGCTTACGCTCGCTGCTGAAGATCAGATGGCCAGAAAAAATAAGCAACAAGGAACTCTGGGAACGAACCAACCAAGAACCTATCACGCAACAAATATGCAGGAGGAAGTGGAGATGGATTGGCCATGCACTGAGAAGGCCGACTGAGGACATCACGCGTCAGGCCCTCGAGTGGAATCCCCATGGGAAGCGACGAGTTGGACGTCCGAGGGTGACATGGAGGAGGTCATGCGAAGAGGAAATGAGAGGTTGTGGGCTGTCGTGGAACCAGGTTCAAAAGATCTCAGAGAACAGAGGTCACTGGAGGCGTGCTACTGAAGCCCTATGTTCCACTAGGAACCCAAGGGACTAATAATAAATAATAATAGTATATGTTGTGTCTATATCATACTAAAACTGTCTTATAACCAGTCAGTTTGTCTCAAAAGTAGTTGCAATGCTATTCGCATAACGTTAAACAAAAGCCAGTAAGAATTTAAGGTGTTCGATGATCTTTTTCTACTTCATTTTAAAGTTATTCAGGAAGAAGCGTAAAGCTACATCTACAACATTCCCCATAACAACTTGTCAGAAAATTTACAGAATGTTCGAGGCAATGAAATAAGAATCATGTGTCAATATCAGTACAAAAATACTCCTATCAACTCAATATTAAAAGAGAACTACAAAAAAGAAAAGAATACCTTGAGTTTTTGCAGCAGCTGCAGCAGCTTTAGCTAATGTGATTGCGGAAGCGAGTGAGCCATCTAAAGTGTTTTTAGTAGCTCCGCTTGTTTCAGGTTCATTGCCTTTTTCATCCCATCTGGAACGACGTTTCTTGGCAGGGTTTGACTCATCACCCTCTGATTTGCAATTACTTGTGGGCTCGGATTCTAGAACAAAAAATATTACTCTGAGGACCATATGTATCTGCATCAACGACATAAACATACAAATCTAGTAAACGTGGCAGTAATTTCACAATCACATCTCAGATCACAGTGAAAATAACGATTCTACAACTATGTAGTGTTAATGTCAGTGGTTACAAATTACGCTACAGTAAAATGTATAGTAACAACCACAGTATATATTATTTCGAAAGGTTAACAAAATGAATAATAAATTGTGTTAACTTCAAAGGCATGACTTATACAAAGAATAACTTTAATGCTACTGTATTTTAAAGAGTTTAACATAATATGATAATCACTAGAAAGGTTTCAAAATATAATTTCTTTCCCTGCTGTAATATTATAAACGTGGTGCCAATTCATGAAGTTTGACTGTTTGCCTGAGTCGTGTACAAAGATGTAGGCTGTCTGGGTAGGGTTTTCGAAATGATGGGAAGTAATGGTTGGTGACTCATGATATGGATTAAAATCGGTCACAACAAAACAGACGTTTACACCTTTTTTATAAGTAAGTTTTAATACAATCCCAAGGTGTTTAGAAAATCAAAACAAGATCTTTCTGAACGTTTCTTCAACAAAATACTCAGATTTTTATTCAACGTCAAAATATATACTGTCAAATGATACGTGTGGGAACTTCTGTCTTTAGCCCATTGGTTACCTGATTTGTTGTTCAGACTGGTTATTTCCAACTAATCATCGTAGATTTATGCAGTCCTTGTCATTTGGGGTTGACTAGTTAGATTAGACCTGGCTCAATGCTCAACATCCGTAACAACTATGGCCTAGATATTCATAATCTTTTCACTTTTTTTCATTTTTGAAGCGTTGGATATTTTCATCAGGCTTTACATATCTTTTTCCTCATACACTTTGGCCAATCCTAAGGTCACTTTCAATCCACTTATTTACATGCCGCTGTAAAAATATGGCAGCTTTAACCGATGCACTTCTGCAACAGGTTCTACATCTATGTTTAACTGTAATATTGCAATAAACAAGAAATTTTACCTATTGGATAATTTAATAGACTGTAAAATGGTACAGGACATAGCATACTTGTCATTACAGGTCTACAGAATTAAAGAATTCAACACAATGTTAGCAGAGGAATAATAATGACAGCAGTAAGTATTAGAAAAATTATGGAGACTAAATTACAGCCGGTAACGAAAACACATAGGAAAGTGAGATATCCATAATTGGCGACAGGAACACATTGGAAGCATTCATATAATTCATATCGGCCCTAACCAGTACCACAGTCAACAAACATCGATTTCTGCTGTCCTCTATGCTACATTCAGTTCTACAGCTACATATCCCAGCCGATAGCTGCTACCTGAACGTGGTGGTCGGGCTTGAATACCATAATGAACCAACAACCTATGCTGGTGGGACATTTGTTTCGTCGAGGTCCTACTATACCCGAAAGGTCTGTTGAATAGTTTTAAGATGAAAAACAGTTACCGATGTAGTGCAAATCACTAAACTATGATGGGAGTCTGAGGACAGAGTCGTACTGCTGCTAGCTGGATGAGATATGACAGTAGTAAGGTGTTCACCATGGATGACCAGAAGTGCCACCCTGATGCTGCCTTCTGAATGGAACATGGGGGGTTGGAAAATGTCGGCCCACGGTCACTCGGTGCCGCCATTATAAGTTCTCTGTATCCGGTGTTGAAACAGCCAAACCATAAAACAACATTCCACAAAAGGCCATGTGACAGGTCTCAACCACATTGCTCATGGGTCCAGGAGTCACACAAACCCTTTTCTCCTCTAAATACCCTGAGAAGAAACAGCCTTCCAGAGTGTGGGCACCTGAGAAGTGTCAACCACCCCCACACTTCCAACATTACACAAGACCCAATCAAACATAACTTATCCTCCTCAGGCCGTCTTCTTTAGCTTCACCTCCTTAAACAAATACCAAGCCTCTCACAACCTACTCAACCTCACTCTGCAACCAGTACCAATGATCAAAGCCATCGAAACCTCGTTACTAATCCACTAGCACCCTGCCATCGATTTCGTGTAGCTTTCAGCGTCCAAACCCTAAGCAAAGTCGAACAGCAGGCACCACCCACCGGAACTTTGGAATCCCTAGCCATGGATATATGCTGTGTCTTTCAAACACGTATACAGGACTTGAGTGTGGTTATTACATTGATCTCATCTGACCATAGTAGTGAATCTTCAAAGTTCACCCTACGAGTATCGGGAGATCAAGTGGCTATCTCTCATGGACTGGCTGGTGTAGGCATAGCGTTGATTTGTAGGGCGGAAAGTGCGATTCTCGACTGCCTACCAGCCAACACCCGTGTATTTGCTGTTGGATTGAATGGATTTGTAAGGACTAGGAAGGATCGTGAGACCAACCGACGCCTATTGGTGACTTCCGCCTCTGCGCCCACCAATAACAGTTCAGATGGTGCATAGGATGAATTCTATGCGTTATCAACTTCGCTACATAGAACAAAACGTCCAGATATAATCAGATGACCTTAACACTCAAGAATGGAAGCTGAGCCAATCAGAAAGGCATTTGGGGGGCATTTACGGAATCCAATGCCTACGAACAGACAACGGTGATCGTCTCTTGTAATTTTGTTGCGACAGTCACTTGCTTTTGGTTAGCACTAACTTCAAGCATAAAGATAGATAATGTCTCACATGGCTTCTGCCGACATCAAACCGACGAACACAGATAGATAATATTGCTATAAGCCATCGTTGGAGAGGATCGACGGAGGATTGCCACTGTTTGTGGCCTCTTATCAAGTGTCTGTCTGGGCCTTACCAGTCACAGGAAACAGGCGATATTAAAGCCTGTCTGTCCTCGATTAGAAGATGAAGACGCCATGTGCGTATTTAGGGAGGAGTTAGCTAAGCGTTCGTCTGAATGTGACAGTAATGATGATCCTGAGGAAACCTGGTATCATATTAAGTCTGCTGTGGAAACAGTGGTAAAGACAACTGGTAACCTATACCCGAAAATTAGCAAACGTCTGTGGATTTCTGCAACCTCATTTGAACTGGTTGATGCGAGAAGACTGATTTCAGCTGACTCGGACCACTACGAAGAACGAAATCAACTCAAATGTAAGTTGACCAAGAGTCTTCGCGTCGATCACGAGTAGTGGTGGGAAGCGGAAGCCAGAGAGATGAAAAAGATTTCGTCGTTGGGTAACACTCGGTAATTATTTAAGCTTATTAAGGATACTGACTACAAAAAGAAGATAGTTAATGAAACAGCCACCAGAAAGGATGACGCGCTGATAACTCCACAGGACAGGCCGCTAGAATGTTGGGCAGAACATTTTGAACCACTGTTCAACTGGTCCTCAGAAACGCTCCAGTTGCCCAACATCCAGCCTGAACCTGAATAGGACGTAGGTTTTGGTCCTTGACATCTCTTTGATGCTGAGGAAGCTGTATCGAACTCTAAATGATGCAAAGCAGCAGGACCTGACAGTTTGCCACTTGCATTTTCAAGTATGGGGGTAGGAAATCGCTAATTAAAGTGACAGAGATACTGGGTAGTTCATGGGAATCAGAGGTAGTGCCTTCAGACTGGTGTACTTCACTGGTCATCTCAGTCTACAATAAGTGAGAGGAGTCTTCTTGTGACAACCATGGAGGAATCAGTTTGATTAATATTGTGTCTAAGATCCTAAGATGCATAGTTATCCGATGCCTGTTTGGAGCTCGAGGACAACGAACGCGAGAAAACTGGACGGGTTTTAAACCGGGACGAGGATGCATGAATCATAAATATAACCCCATGTTCTGGAACACAGGCATATTTACCAGTGGTCGACAATTGCCATCTTTCTTTACGTGAAGGCGGCATTCGACTCTGTCAACCTTGAGGTGTTGTGGCAGTGTCTAACTGTAAACGGAGTCCCGAAAAAGTGGCGGAATATGTCGGCCGCTTCACTTACGTGAGGCGTTGCATCAGCACGAACAAGCTGGTTGCTAACGTAATCTCATCTCTGATGCAGAAAGCCAATTAGGCATTTGAGAACTTGAGTCTTCTGCGGCACCAGCTGCCGGGATATCCAATTGCTCATCATATGAGTTTACTGTGCTGTAGTTTGTTCTGTCATGTTGTACGGCTGACATATGGTCGTTAGGAGTAGAAGACATGAAGGGGTTACAAGTGTCTGATCATGGGCGTCTTTGTAGCATTGCTTGCAATTGGTGGAGTCACCGTGTGAGCAATGTTAAGGTCAGGCGAGGGTGCTAGGCAAGGAAAGCAAACCCGTCGATGAGGTTGTTAGTTTTTAGCCCCTCAAGTGGACTGGACGTGTTGTGCATACCGAGTCACCGCCTAACTCGATGTTTTCATCAAAGCAGAAGTTTGGTTAAATCGGAGGAAGGCTCAGGACGGTCAGATTAAGTAGTTGGGGCTGTGTTGGGAGATGCAGACTACCTGGCTGGAGTCCCTGAGACGATAAGATTCAGTGATTGGTGACTCTTAGTGACATGGTTGAAAATAGGTCATTATGGTACAGATGTACTCACTATTTGATATCTAAGGCTTGAATATTTGCACCACTTTTTATATTCAAATTATTTATTCCCTTACACAACTTTGTTTACTTTGATACAGCTCTTTTCCTATTCACCTCTTCTTTGTGAACTACTGTGAAGTGTGGTAACTTGAACCGATGCACCTGCGTGCGAGGTTTTATGTTGATTTTATCAGTCAGTCAGTAAATCATTTCATTGTGAGAATACGCCGGCAAGTGTGTAGCAATTCACTAGCTCACCTCTTGGTGTAAGGCAAACGGCGCCAACAATTCATTTACATAAAATTGCAATAGATCAAGTTCCAACTCATTACTTCATTTTAGTTCACAACACCTATGTAGATTGAATTTACGTAGCACATTAATTACCTCTAAGTAGGTTTTCTTGTTTCATCGGTGAGTTTCTGAATATTTAACCACTTTTATTTAAATGTGTAAGCCAAGCCTTGTCCTAAGTTAATTTTTATAAACTAATTTACTTTTCATACAAGAGTTGCACACATTTGGATTTCCCAAATTCCTGATAGTTGAAAATGGGGAAGTTCAAATAACCACCAACAATTTGGTTAGAGGAGTGGTTCTATTAACCATATTCAGTCGAAGAGACTTACAGAATCGTGAGGAGAATCAGTTGAAGTTAGTTTCAGACGGCATTTCTGGCTATATCTTCAAATTAGCTTTCTCTACTCAATCATAGTTTTCTTAACCTGAAAGTAGCATTTAAACCACTAGATCAAGATAGACATTTTGAAAGGAGAACCGCTTAGGTGAACTACGGTAATAAAAGCTTTCTCGAATTCATAAAGTCGTATGAGAGCATACGGAGCATAGGTGGGCATAATCTTGAGTACTTTTGACTTCAGAGGAATAGACTTACCGAAAGGTACTTGTTTGACTCAGAGTATCCAAACTACATAGTCGTATTACGTGAAGACACCAAAAAAATCACAGGATCTTAACATCTTGAGTGGGAATTCGAGGATGATTGAGATATGTTTCTCACCACTTAAATGCAAATCGTTGCTTCGTAACTGGTCTGGGTTGGCATCTTTTCTAACTACAGGTAGGTTGTGAGTCTTCATCAGCTGAGGTAGCTTGGATGTGTTGCGCATGCCGAGCCTCCACCTACTCCGACTTATTATGTTAGGGAGAGTTGGACTAGGTTGGAAGGAAGTTAAAAGTGATCAGACCAAGACCTGGCACCAGCCGATGAAGTCTCTTTCTGTTGGCCTGAGCCGTGTGTGAAGTGTACTGCCTGGTTAGGGCCTCCAAGACGAAACGAATCAATGGTTGAAGACCTTTGGCGACAGGGCTGAAAACCAGTCACAGTTGTTTTCCTTTTATGAAATCTTTTGAAGCTTGAGTATTCGCACTAACCATTATCTTCAAACTATTCATGCCGTCACGGAACTTTTGGCTGCTTTGATATTGCTCTTTTTTCTAAATACTTTTTGTTGCTTACTACTGTGAAGTATGGCAGCTTGAGCCACTTTGAGACACTTTGCAAACTAATGTTAACGTATAATTCAAAGTTGATCATATAAGCCCGACAACTAAAGCTTTTCAACTATGGTCCATGATTGATTTGAACCTAAGGAACATCAACAACAGTTATGAAAAATACGTGCGCAACTCAGCTGCATCAACAGGGAAAGGTTGATTGGTACGCAAAACAATGTCACAAAAGGCTGAAGGCGTTGCAAGCACGTATTCATAGAATATTGAAGATAAGACAGAAAGCAGGTGAAAAATTTCAAGTGAAAGCTAGTGTTATAGGTTTCTTGAAAAAAAGAACCCAGCACATATGATCAAGAACAAACAGCAATAAAGGAATTTTCAAACGAATTAGAGGGAATTACACTGGTAACTTTATGACCCAAGGTAATTTACTGCCTGGTAAATCACTTATTTTTGTTACGGATACTACCAACTTTTGAGCAAACATAGTTAAGTCTGGATAAAAAGTAAGGGGCAACGCTGTTCAATTAATGCATTTAAAAGCTATCTTATGTTTTCGCGTTCCGACAAAAACTATTTAGTTGGTTTCACGTCATAAAATTGATCATCCAAATTGATTTATAACTAAGTCTTTTTGATTTATCTGAAGGCACAAATAAAAGAAACCGAATAACTGCGTATCCTACGTCTGCAGGGAAACAGCTCATCAATTAAAAATGTAGCGTCAGCTAGATATTGCATGAGTAAATATTGAGTACTAAGGGCAGCGAGCGTAAAGAATAATCCACATAACAGCTGAACTTATACCCCTGTAATCTGCATGGAACACTTATGCGAAGAATATCATTGAAAGCTTTGTTTGCTCAAGAAGTACGAGCAAGCTACCAGGACAAGCTGCCACGCATCTTCAGGTTGTACAAAATACGCAAATTTGTTAACTTACTGATTGGACATGATATTTTGTGCTTGCGAGCTTCAGCCAATCTTTTTCTGAAAAATTTATATTCATTGGTCTCCGGAAGAGTTAAGAACCTGTTGAAGTGTTAATGCAAAACTGCAGAATTGAACGTACCAATACTGAATACTGTCCTCAAACTTCTTGATTTCTGCTTCACAGAGACTATGAGACATGCCACAAACACGAAGAACTAATGATTCGATGGCCACCAAAACCTTAGGATCATCGGGAATAACTGGAAATACGGCACTTAGAATTCCATTCAGAGAACAGTAAGATAAAAAAATTCACACAAAACAACTACCTTTTTCATCCTCAACTTTGCAAACTTCACTGAAGCAAAATTATCGAAAGTGATGTAAATTACCTGTCAAAGTCATCCACTTTTTCTACTTTAACCACCTAAAGCAGAAAGTCAAAATTCTTAAAGTTGAGTTACGTCAGAAACTATGGGTTTTTCAATCGACACTCTCTCTTGTTCAGCTGAAAGTAACTTAATGATATTCCGTGGAAAGTACCTTGCATTTGCTTGAACAATTCCAGGAAGCTCCCGTCATTTTTAAACGGGATCTTTGATGCCATTGGCATGTAACGTCCTCACTTGAAATATGTGTATTATCAAACTGCTCTTCCAATATCCAAGATCTTTTAAAGGAGCTTGTGTAAACCAGTTGATTTCTTCTTGCTCGCTTCTTGGTCTTGCGGAACGGTTCCAGGTACTTGGCGGGTTCCGATGCCGTAGATCTAGACACTCATCTTCTGTAGCTCTGATTCAGAGAACAGGAAGTGTTGGTTTGTTTGCCTTGGACTATGGTGCAGTTGGTTTCTTCAGATGTCGAGTTGCCAGACAGTTGTTCCGAATGGTCGCTAGAGAGGTTTGGTGATAGTGAAGAGAGAACCTATAAAGTGTTTGCGTGAATGAAAGAGGAAAAGAAAAGTGAACTAATAGAGTATTCTACTTACACCCAAGTGAGGCGAGGAGGGGTGCAAAGGTATGAACAACTTAGGTAAGTGAGGCTAATTCACAGCAAGTGAAAGGGATGAGAAGGGCTTAAATGAATACAACAGAAAGAAAACTGGTTGTAAAGTTAAGATAGTTGGGGTGGCTTGACATCAGTTCGTGTTACAGCTATATGTGAGTAGACCGTGGACCTCTCAGGGACTGTCTAGTCTCTTCTTGAAGCTTTCAATAGTTGGGACGGAGACAGCCTCGGCTGGTAGTGGGTTCCAGTACCCGCAGACTCGGAGGGAGAAGAAGTGCGGAGGCAAATGAGTTTTTGACTTTTGGTGGGCCATTCTCTTAGGGTTTCCTCGAGGATCTCCATAGTGGCCACTTGGCACTCATCCAGGTCAAGTGCCAGTTCGTTATTGGTTCCCCATTCTTCTAGTGTTTTTAGGTCTTTCTGTAATGCTTTCGATTCTGCTCCGAAAGTTATTGGCCCCCATAGCTTGACGTCATCAGCGTATACGAGAATCGAGGAGCTGATATGTTGCGGCAGATCATCCACGAACAGTGGGAACAACTGTGGACCCTTGATCGCTCCCTGTGAGACACCAGATGAGTATGTTCTCCAAGTTTAGTAGACCCTGTTGACTTTCATGCAGAACTCCCTATTGTCTAAGTAGTTCTGCAACCACGATAGCACCTGGCTGAGTATGCCTAACCCAGCTATCCTATGTACTGGGATCGTGTGTGAGACGGTTTCAAAAGCTTTGGCGAAGTCCAGAAAAATTGCGTGGGCCGGGACCTTGAAGTCCCAGCCTTCTGTCTAGTGATCATGGGCCGTCAGGAGATTGGAGGCACAGGATCTACCCCTCCGGGAGCCACACTGAGCGTCAATGAGTGCTTGTTTCTCGTCCGGATATCCCCCGATAAGGCCGTCGATCACACTTTTTATAACTTCTGATATTATCGGTAGAAGGGCTGTGGGTCTATGGCAGTTGAGATTCTGTCTGTCCCCTCCTTTGAAGATGGGAGAAAGGATAGCCCATCTCCACTCTCGTAGGAGCCTTTATTCATCCAGGGAGTGTTGTAAGAGATTGCAGAGTGGGTCACTTAATGTACTTGCAAATCCTTCAACATAAATTAGCGGATGTCGTCGCACCCTGGGGATTTTCCCGCGCTTAGCCTTGATAGCTTGCCGAGAGCAGCAGCGTGAGTTATCTGTACTTCGTACAAATCCGCAGCATCAGGTAACATTGGGGGCTGCTCGTGCAGTTGGTGTGCGTACTTTCCTGATGGAATATTGAGCTTTGTGTCAAATGTGGTGCTCAACATTTCGGTGATCTCCTGTCCAGAGAGGTTTTCTCCCTTCAGAACTTTTACGATGCATACTCCTTGGTTTGTCGATTTTCTCGAAGCAGGTTTTTGGGGTTTATCTCAAGTCTCTTGGTGAAGTTGGACTGAAACGACCTCCTGTCTCCCCGCACCCTGACGTTGCTTCAATTTCGTAGAGTCATGTGTGCGTCATTGTCGTCCTGTTCTCTGGAGAGTCTCCGTGTGTGGCGTGCCCTTCTCTTGGCTTTTAGGAGGTGCTCGGTGCCCCGTTTTGGCCATGAGGTTCGCTTTCTGGCTGTCGTTACTGCCAAAGGGATGTTTTGCAGGATGGCCGCCTTAATGATATCTTTTACTAGCTCCCAGTGCTGGTCGACTGATAAGGAACACGAATCCACTGGCCACAGAGCTCTTGACAGGCTTTTGTTCATACCTTCGTAGTTTGCCTTGTTGTAACAGAGGTGAGGGTGAGGTCCCTCCCGTGATAATTTTTCACTGATTACCAGGTCGAACACTACCTTAGCGTGATCACTATTTCCAAGATGAGTTTGCAACTGAGCGTTTTCAACCAGAAGGTGATCACTAGTAATCAGGTAATCCAGCTTAGATGGTTTACCATCCGACCGTCAGTGGGTGTTGTTGCTGATTTTTTTCCCGCAGCCCAGTCATTTGGATGGCACTTTGTGGGCTAAAATCGAATTTCCAGCTCGGGGTCGTGTCACCTTCTTCTATGCTGAGTGCTGGAGTGTTGAAGTCACCAGGTATTAGAATCTGGTCATACCCTATAGTTGACACCGTGGATATTACTCGG
This sequence comes from Heterobilharzia americana, assembly GCA_944470555.2. NCBI lineage: Eukaryota > Metazoa > Platyhelminthes > Trematoda > Strigeidida > Schistosomatidae > Heterobilharzia > Heterobilharzia americana. The sequence continues at coordinate 50,746,533 of OX104128.1, forward strand.
AGTAGTTTTTGGTTGTGTTCCAAGTTGCTATTAGGGGGCCTATAGATCACTGCAACTAAGAATTTGGTGTGTTTGACCATGAAGTGATACCAGGTAGAGTCTTGGAGCTCTGTCAATACTGAACCAACCGTTAACGTATATCGCAACCCCCTCCATCCCTTTGTTCTCTTTCTCTCCTGAACAGAACCATGTCGTCCATGTTAAATTCGATGTCACTTATGTCTGGTGACAACCATGTTCCTGTGAGGATCATGATTTTCGGGACGAGGTCGAGACAGAGGGATCGGGGCTGCGACATTTTACTTCGGAGTCTCTCACATTACTGTGGGACACTTGGAGGTGCTTCTCGCAACGTGAGATGTCTCTGGGTTAACTAGTGGCATAGGTCTGTATGTGAGGGTTGGCTGGTGCACTCAGTGTTGGGTGGAGGTTGGCGGTCTGGCCCTCAACTTTTCGGTTTAGGATTACGGTGGCCTGAGCACAGTGAGTAACTGCTGTCTATTGTCGTCTCAGTGTTCTCGGTCTGCTTTCATAGCAGCGAACGTTACCGCTTATGGCGCTCTTGACTTCGTGCCACGTCCCTGGCACTCTGGTGAGTACTTCTGAGGATTCGAAGTTGACGGCCATTAGTCTAAATGAGGTCGTGGTTGTCAGATGCGAGGGGCATGGCAGTCTGCTAATCGTCGCAGATGCAACCACACATAGCTCCATCCCAGCCGATAGCCACCCTCATTGTTTGACGTCATGGTTGCACTTATCGCCTAGAGTACCGGTCACCATTTCAGGCATTCTATGTACGACCATGGTTGTGGGTTTTAGTGGACCAGCTGCTTCCCCAGACGTCGTTCTTGATAGCCATGATCGGTCAGGTCTAGCCCTAATGTTGGGCGACCTGTTGATGACGAGGGCGTGTGACAGTAAGAGGAACTTTTCAGCGTCTCCAGTTCAGCCTGGGGTCACTCTCGTCGGCGGAGGCCTCCCTGCCGGTGAGTGGGTGCCTTTGTACAGTCAACACAGTTTTGCCCCAAGAGCGCTCAGACCTGGCAAGGCACAAAGGGAGTTCCGCTGTTGCCTGTCAAACTTGTCCCTGTGCTCCAGGAGGCTATCATCACAGACGGGAACGTTAAACAGAATGACGGAGCTAGATCGGTCAGTGATGCCATTGTTATCCCACCCCATAGGTGCTTTTTCAGGGATGCTTCGGGTTTTCTTCTCTACCCTCACCCACCCCTTATGTTGTCCACTGGGTTCTGTCTCTGGTGCGGCTCCAAGGCCTGAGGTGGATGCAGTTGCAGATGGTGCAGGCAGTGTTTTGTTCGACTAAGAACCTCTTAGGTTCTTGAACTTCAGTAGGCCATTGTCGAAATCCTCTGGAGAGTGAATATCCTCTATGGTAGTGGTTTAGACTGGTACCTGCTTTTTGGTCACTGGAGATTTATCGGTTCCTCTAAGTAAGCCTGAAGCTAGGTGCTGTCTCAGAGGGCACTGTGGGCAAATGTGCAAAAACCACGCGCGTGGGTGGCGCGCCATAAAGCTATAGTGCTTATGTGGCACTTATTTGTCACATCGGCAGTGCACCCATTTGTTGCAGCTGTTGCGCTCAAAGGCTGCATCACTTTTGGTAACAGTGAGAGCATATGTGTGGCAGTTGTCGTCATGTCCGTGTGGTTTTCCCAAACGCTTCTGCCCTACTCTTCGACGTTTCCGCTTAGTGGTTCTCACTGGGGGGTCAAGGTGGGTGCAGGGAGTAGCATGGGGCTCTGGGTTTACTTGACTAGGTATAGTGGCGTTTATAGTGCCGGGAGGACTGGCTGCGCTGCAAGCCGTGATTGTGACCGTTCGGGTGAGGTGGACCTAGGTGGTGCGTTTGTATCCTCAGTTGCTTTCTTTGTCACGTTTTGTCCTCTCGTAGCTCCAGCCCTAGTAACCGCTGACAATGAGGTGGTCAGTGACCGCGGCGAGAATGTACTCGAAGCATTTCTACTGATTGCCTTTTTCGGGGTCAGCACACTTTTACCGCGCATATTAATAAACATATGAAGATAATAACAAGTTCGATAAAAGGAGTAGAGCAGCGAAAATGCACAGCAAGTAAACAGAGGACTTTCGATCTTACCTTCAATTGTATGTCCCTGCGACTCTGTCGAAGTTCAAAAACTACCAAGTCCTGGACGAAGAAGCTAGTGAGATATGTTTTGCTGCAAATGCAGCAATTTGAGCCATGACGGTTTGTCAAGACAGGTAGACCTACCACACATTTGTCCGTTAGCCAATGTGAATCAACTTTGTAGGCAAACAGTTAACGGGATGAAGCAAGTCCAATCAAAGCCAGTAAAAGATACCCAGTGACAGTCTATCCAAAAGTACATGCTAATGCGCTCTTATTTGTGTGTTTGATTTCAGCTTTCTTTTTCGAGTTTTCCAACCCTTAACCCAAACGGATAATTGTTTTTGTTGGATGCTGGTTGGTGCCTATGAACAAACTCCAGATTTTCCTGTGCTTAGGAATATGTACGAAAAGTAGAATATAACACAAGTAGCCCCTAGTTTCAATTTTAAAGGTTCTTAAAAAATATTCATACAACCTTCGGAAGGACCTACGCCCAAAGATATATCCTTGAGAATTCACGTCTTTATGAAAGTTTAGGGATGTGTGTTAATATTCCGTAACGTTTGACTAAACCAACTTACCTTGACGCGCTTACTATAGCACCTGAATAATCAGTACCTTACTTAAAGTGTAAGTACCGAAAACGAACCACAAATCAAAAGAACTGGTTTCAGGAATATATTCGAAGAAGCAATATCTTGGTTGCATTGTGTTCTCTGAGCTGGGTTGTTTAATCGTGAAGCTTTCATCGCCTTGCCAGACGACATCATCAGCACTAACTTCAGTATGAAGTGAGCTGTCAATATCTCTCCGTGAGTGATTTAGTAGCTTGCTCTGACGATGTGGTCCGTGATTGGTTGTTTTCTTCGATTGTTGTGTCATTGATTGTATAGACTTTCCTGTTGGCTGTTCCCCTGCTTCACCTCTGACCTTTCTGTCGTTTATCATTTTTCTTATTGGTTGATAGATCTGGTCTATGTCTATACATCTATTGATTGCTGGCTGACTGAACTGAATGTCAAGCTTCTAGAAATTCTCTGATATTCCTTGTGTTTCCTCTGTCCAAAATTTCTACATTGTCGAAATTGAATTCATGTTCATAATTATCCACGTGCATTGAAATGAGTGACGAAATGTCGTGGCATTTAATAGCCAATTGGTGCTCATGTAGACGAAGGCGACGAGGGCGACCGCTTTGTCCAATTTCGTGCTGCCTGCATACACCCGATATCCCTCTGCTACCAATAGTCTCACTTCAGGGAACCCCTACATACAACACATCAAGAGAACTTTCGAGAAAACCGAAACACCTCGTTCAATCATGCGGACATTCCATCAAGTCACCAACAGAATTCTTAGAAGAAATCAGTAATATTAACATAGAAGACGATGAATTAATGATATCCTTCCATGTTACAGCACTATACACATCCATCGAACGTCAATTGACCAAGCAAACCAAATCCCTCCTGATCAATGAAGACAAAAACCTTTCAGAACGCACAAAACTCAAATGTTCAAGTCTGATGGGACTCATCGACCTGTAGGGATGCGTGTTACAATTCCGTAACGTTTGATCAACCCTACTTAATTTGATGTGCTCTAGTACCTGCTTAACCAGTACTTTACCTAACGTGTAAGTACTGATAACAAAACACAAATCAAAAGAACTGATACGCAATGTATTTAAGGTAAATGTAATAATAATGAATGAGGGAAAAGTTTAATCAACTTATCTGGCTTGTAAGGCTGAACTAGGGACTCGGAGTACGTGCGTGGTAATCAGCACAATGGAGCGCAAAATGGCGTCCAAGCCTGCTCGGATGCATGCTCGTTAAAACAAAACTTAAAACACCCTAAGCATCCGGAGGCAAGCTAGAGATTTATTTAGTTAATTTAATTTAAACTATTTATTTTAGCCCTAGTTATATTTTGGTGCCAGGAAGGTGCACTACAGGTTATCCCCCTCCTAGAAGGTTGTTGGGATACCGGCAACCTTCGATCCTAGGAGGCGACTGCGAGGCGGACACGCAACACCTTTCCATATTGGTGATGGAGTAGGTGACGTGTGGGTCTCCGAAGCTAGTGCAACTATGCACACCTACGAGGTAAGATAACTTTGCGTCTAGACGCAACCCTTCTCGCAGTGGTGGAAGGTGACCCAAAGCCTCCGTCTACTTTTCCCTATTGCTTCTTAATCTACCGGGGGGTGTACAGGGGGAAATTGGTACAAAGAGAACCGAAGAACGATCCAAGTAGCATCGTCAGCGGCCAATTGTATCCAATTTTCAACGCATTTTCTAGGTTCTGCAAGAAGAAAGAAATGGGACATTAGAGTGCTAAGAAAAGGAAAACCAAACAATTCGAAGTGGGAGGAGTACAGAAAAAAAATAATAACCAACCAAAAAAAAGTTTTGGAATTTAAATTGTATTTTTGGTTTTTCTTTTTTTGAAAAAAAACTGTTTGCAAAGTAGTAAACAAGACTTTTGAAAACTTTAGATATGAAAACGCATTGAAAGTGTATGCCACGACAAAGTAGTTGAAACTCCGAATTCACCAAGTGTGAAGTTGCTCTGGGGCTAATTAACGAAATCGGCGTATCGCTTGGGCCAATGTACACGCCTCCCAGCACGTGTAGAGGGTACTGGATCAGTGTTACTAGACGTGGCTCTTTTAGAAGGTTCAGGATACGCGCGACTAAACGAGTCTGTTTGGGAGTCTGGCGGCAAGGGTTTTTCTAGTTGTGTCGGTGTAGAGGAAGGTGGGTCGTCCTCTATATAAGCTGCCTTCAAACGATCGACACTTATAGAATCCTGCCGTCCAGATCTGTCAATGACGAAAAACTTTTCTTTCCTACTGAGAACCTTGAAGGGTCCGTCGTATGGTGGCTGTAAGGGTTTACGTACACCGTCACAACGCACAAAGACGTGAGTGCAATCTTGGAGTCTTTTATCCAACTGCACCCGTCTACACTGTATCCGTGTGGATGAGGGTTGGAGGCGACGCATGTGTAACTTAAGAGTTTGAGCATAGCCATGGATATCGGTAGGAGTTGGGTCACTACAGTCTGAAGCGACCATCTCACCCGGCAAACGTAAGTTACTACCGTAAACTAACTCAGCAGGTGTACACTGTATATCAGTCTTGAGTGTAGAACGGATGCTGAGAAGAACCAACGGCAGAGACTCAGTCCATTTCATATTGTCGACTGCCATTAGTGCGCTCTTAAGGTGTCGGTGGAATCGCTCGACCAAACCATTGGAAGCTGGATGATATGCGGTAGTGCGGATGCGTTTGCATCCCAACAGATTCATCAGCTTCTGGAAGGTAGCGGATTCGAACTGTTGGCCTCTGTCGGTTGTCACGGTGGAAGGGCATCCAAACTGTGAAACCCATCCTTCGACGAAACCCGACTTACTGTTTCGGCAGTAATGTTAGACAATGGGATGGCTAACGGCCAGCGAGTAAACCTATCGACACATGTCAGTAGGTAACTATATCCATTGGAGGGTGGAAGTGGGCCGACAATGTCTAAGTGGACATGAGCGAATCGTGAGTCCGGTTTGGCGAAAGTTCCAAGTGGTGGGATGTTGTGACGATTCACCTTGGAACGTTGGCACTGAATACATGACCGTGTCCAGTTTCGAACATCACGGTTAATACCAGGCCAAACAAACCTAGCAGATATGAGCTTGTCAGTGGCGCGGATGCCAGGATGTGAAAGATTGTGCAAAGCATCAAAAACATGCTTACGCAAGGGTAAAGGAACAACCGGTCTGGGTGTGCCTGTGGAGGTGTCGCACAATATTGACACTTCACTGTTCAGGAGCGGTAAACGCTGTATCTTCAGAGAGGATGAGTGTTGAAGTTTTTCAATCTCCTCGTCTGAATCCTGAAGTTCGGCAATCTTCCGTAAGTCGACTGCTCGAGGCAAAGTAGTGGTGCAAACGCGAGACAGTGCGTCCGCGACAGGGTTATTCGCACCAGAAATATGACGGATGTCCGACGTGAATTGCGAAATATAATCTAGGTGACGTAATTCACGCGGTGAATATCTGTCAGTAGTGGTGTGTAAGGCATACGTCAGAGGTTTATGGTCGGTAAAGATGATGAAGTCACGACCTTCCACAAAATGACGAAAATGTTTCACTGAGGCATATATGGCGAGCAGTTCCCTGCCGAAAGTGCTGTACCGCATTTCGCAGGTGGATAACTTCCGGGAGAAGAATGCAACTGGGATCCAAGTGTGATCCGAAAGTTGTTGCAACACAGCTCCAATGGCCGTGTTAGAGGCGTCAACCGCAATGCTAAGAGGTAGGTTTACGTCTTGATGCACCAGCATCGTGGCGTCTGCTATTGCGGTTTTGATCTTGCGAAATGCTTCTAGTGCCTCAGGAGTCAAGCTGAAAGTTTTACATTTACTTTTCAGCAGGTCGGTCAGTGCAGTCAAAATGTGCGCACATTGGGGAACGAAGCGACGATAATAGCTCACCATACCCAGAAACACACGCAGAGCTTTAAGTGACGCTGGGACTGGGAAGTCTTGGATCGCCTGTACCTTTTCAGGTAGTGGGCGAATGCCTTGCTCGTCGATAACGTGTCCCAAAAATTTTAGTGAACGAACGCCAATTGGCATTTGGCCAGGTTGACTGTCATCGAATGCTCTGACAGTCTGGCGAAAACCTGTTTCAAGTGGTTAAAATGGGTGTCTTCGTCAGGACTAGCGATTAGTATATCGTCTAGGTAGGCATAGGCGAAATCGAGTCCACGTAAAACATCGTGAATAAAACGTTGGAAGGTTTGTGCTGCATTGCGAAGACCAAAAGGCATACGGAGGAACTCAAAAAGACCAAACGGTGTAATGACGGCTGTCTTGGGAACATCATCAGGATGAACCGGGATCTGATGATATGCACGCGTCAAGTCAAGCTTACTGAAGATAACCGAGCCTTTTAAAGATGCAGTCAAGTCGTGAATGTGAGGGACTGGGTAACGATCTGGAATCGTTTTAGCGTTGAGCCTTCGGTAGTCACCACAAGGCCTCCAGTCCATGCCATTGTTCTTGGGTACCACATGCAAGGGTGAAGACCATGGACTGTTGGATGGTCTGATTATTCCCATTTCAAGCATGTGTTCGAACTCGGCTTTTACAGCACGCAGTTTCTCCGGGGATAATCGCCGTGGTTTCGCAAACACTGGCGGGCCAGTCGTCGTTATGTGATGAGAAACGTTCGAAGTCACACAAGGGACACAACGACTTGGCTTAAAGACATCCGGAAAGGACTGAATGATAGACGCGTAGGGACTAGAAGCGTCCGTCGTGCAGTACACGGGACTGAGGGGCGGCGTCTTTGTGACTATACCGGAAACAGAGAGTGTTGTGGTAGAATCTATCAACTTATGCTTGCCAGCATCTACCAGCAGCTGATAGTGCTGCAAGAGATCCATACCAATAATGCCGGTGGTCACATCTGCCACTATGAAAACCCAACGAAAGGGACGACGCAATCCAAGGTTGAGATCGAGGAATCTCCGACCATAGGTTGTGATGGGCGAACCGTTGGCGGCACGAAGTTGCAGAGACATTGGCCGCAGACGCTCTTCCTTCGTAGGTGGGATGACGCTAGCTTCTGCCCCAGTGTCAACTAGGAAGCGTATCCCAGAATGTCGATCAGTGACGAAGAAGAGGCGACATGGAAGTGGCTCGCCAGCGACGTTAGTCGCCGTCACGTGCTGGCTCACACGTTTCCCGCCTGGTTAGCCTCGAAGGTGCAAGGTCGAGTGCACCTTTTGGCATTGGCACCATAACGTTTATGGTACCAGCACAACCTGGGTTGGGATTGTCGCGATTTGGAACGTCTGCTACCGGTACGGGAGGCAGACCTGTTGCGCGAGCGAGACGTGCGACCGTTGGAAGAACTACCAGACCGCATTTCGTTCCTGATGCTGCACAACTCTCATACAATTTTGAGATGTGAGCTATAACATCGAAACTTGTTGGCTCACCAGCCGAGGGAGGATGTGGGTTTTTGGACGAATCCGTGGCAGTAGACAGTGCAGCTGAGATACTAGTGTTGGGTTTCGTAGCATCCACAGCTCTGTCAGCCGCTTCCGCCAGCTCTATTAAGGGACACTTATGGAAGGGTGCGAGGATCCCTTGAACCGACTGTGGTAACCTCTGTAACCACAGTTGCTTGAGAAATGCTTCATCAATGTTGAAGTCAGCAATCAGCTGCTTCATCTGACGAAGCAGTTGCGTCGGCTTGCGATCACCCAGATGCACATCCCTGAAAAGTTCTTGCACTTTCTGCTGGTCAGTAAGTGCAACACGTTTGATGAGGGCGGTTTTGAGGCGATCGTAAAGATTCGGTGCTGGGTCATCTAGCACATCTGAGACGTCTTCGATCACATTTTCCGGTAAGCTGACGATGACTAAGTTGGACTTAGTTTCTTGTGATTGAATGTGTCTCAAGGCAAACTGAGCTTCCACATGGGAGAACCATGCAGATGGTCTGTGGGCCCAGAAGGTGGGAAGCTGGAGGGTTACGGCCATCTGCGCAGTCGAGTCGTTATCCGCCATTGATCAGGGAATTAACGAGGCACGATAGTGATAATAAAAAAATTACAATGCAAAAATAACCAATGAGGAGTGCAATAATAAAAAAAAACGCTAGACGTGCCAAAAAAAAAATAGGCCAGACAAATCAACGCAAGAGAACAAAGGTACTAGACAAAGTAAGAAGTGATACTCGGGCTCACCAATTTTGTAGGGATGCGTGTTACAATTCCGTAACGTTTGATCAACCCTACTTAATTTGATGTGCTCTAGTACCTGCTTAACCAGTACTTTACCTAACGTGTAAGTACTGATAACAAAACACAAATCAAAAGAACTGATACGCAATGTATTTAAGGTAAATGTAATAATAATGAATGAGGGAAAAGTTTAATCAACTTATCTGGCTTGTAAGGCTGAACTAGGGACTCGGAGTACGTGCGTGGTAATCAGCACAATGGAGCGCAAAAATGGCGTCCAAGCCTGCTCGGATGCATGCTCGTTAAAACAAAACTTAAAACACCCTAAGCATCCGGAGGCAAGCTAGAGATTTATTTAGTTAATTTAATTTAAACTATTTATTTTAGCCCTAGTTATATTTTGGTGCCAGGAAGGTGCACTACAGACCTTTGTATGACAACATACTTCCGATTCAACGACAAGATATACAAACAGATGAAAGAAACTCCAATGGGATCACCGATATCCGGATTAATAGCAGAAGCAGTGATGCAGAGACTGGAACTCACTATTCTACCTGTGATCAAACCAAAAATTTGGATTCCTTATGTAGACGACACCTTTGTCATCATTAAAAGGGATGATATAGAAAACACCCACAGTTCGATCAACAACGTTTTCAATGACATCAAATTCACAATGGAGAGAGAGTCAAACAACCAATTACCATTCCTGGATGTTTTAGTCAGCAGGACAAATGTCGGAAAGCTGGAAACCCAAGTGTACAGGAAGCCAACACACACTGACCAAATCCTCAACTACAATAGCAATAACCCAACAACACACAAAATCAGTTGCGTACAGACTCTATTCAGAAGAGCGAGAACACACTGCAGCACAACAACTTTACGGAGAAATGAAGAAAATTATCTGATGTCCACCCTAAAGAAGAACGGATACCCACGAAACTTTATCAGAAGATGACTATCCTGTACTTTTGCATCAACTACAAAGTCATCAACAGAAATCAACAACGCATCATCCTACTGTACATAAAGCATATATCAGAAATCACAACAAGATTGCTGAGACCACCTGGAGTTGGTGTGGCTCATAAACCAACAAATTCCCTCCAAACACTATTATGCAGACCAAAAGATACAACAAACAAAGAAGACAAACCTAATATCATTTACAAAATCAACTGCAATAACTGTAGTCATCACGAAATTGGACAAAGCGGTCGCCCTCGTCGCCTTCGTCTACATGAGCACCAATTGGCTATTAAATGCCACGACATTTCGTCACTCATTTCAATGCACGTGGATAATTATGAACATGAATTCAATTTCGACAATGTAGAAATTTTGGACAGAGGAAACACAAGGAATATCAGAGAATTTCTAGAAGCTTGACATTCAGTTCAGTCAGCCAGCAATCAATAGATGTATAGACATAGACCAGATCTATCAACCAATAAGAAAAATGATAAACGACAGAAAGGTCAGAGGTGAAGCAGGGGAACAGCCAACAGGAAAGTCTATACAATCAATGACACAACAATCGAAGAAAACAACCAATCACGGACCACATCGTCAGAGCAAGCTACTAAATCACTCACGGAGAGATATTGACAGCTCACTTCATACTGAAGTTAGTGCTGATGATGTCGTCTGGCAAGGCGATGAAAGCTTCACGATTAAACAACCCAGCTCAGAGAACACAATACAACCATGACCATCCACCTGAGCTACAAATGTTCTCCATCATTTGAAGAAGTAATATATTTATTTAGAACAAATGTAATAGTAATGAATAGGGGAAAAGTTTGTTCAGTTTATCTGGCTAGTATGACTGAGTACGCGCATTCTAACCAGCACAAAGTGAGCGCAAAATGGCGCCGAAGCCTGCTCGAATGCATGCTCGTTAAAACAAAACTTATAACACCTAAAGCATCCGGATGGGAGCTAGAGGTTTATTTAGTTAATTTGATTTGATGTATATATTTTAGCCCTAGTTGTATTTCGGTGCCAGCAAGGTGTACCACGAAAGCGCTCTACGTTGAAAAACAAATGCAATGAACCACTTAAACACTGTTTTATTCACCAAATCAGCACGTTACTGGTGAACAGAATGGTGATCGAATCAAGGTTTGATCTGATTAAATTAAGAACCTTTGCGTTAAACGTAGTCTATCAGTTCATCAGCGTTATCAAGCTACTAGGAGCACTTGCTCATATAGCTTGACAAAAATAATGGTCAAATATCATACTGTCTACGGTCATACTATTCAATTTTCTTCACTCGCTGTCTACAAAGAAATGAAACGCCTGCATGCCGTCCAACTGCTCATTTTCGTCGCATATATATATATATATATATATATATATATATATATATATTCACGAACTGAAATTCACAGACGCATTGGCCAATTACCAATTATCCGTAATTGTAACATACCCAAGAGTGTGAGGCCAAGAAAGAAGACAGTAGAGTAGTCAGATGGGATAGTGTATTTGATAGCGTGTGCCAAATACCAACGCGTTCCGACTAACTAGCTAGGGGATCGCGTGCAAGCAGCGCAACGTAACATAACAACGTGCTAAATGGTATGAAAGCTTCATCGTGTGCATTTAGCTTAGGGAGTCAGTTAAAGCTATGAAGGTCAAAGTTGAGTCTCATCGAATCCTGGGCTATTGATTCTGGGGAATTACTTGGCACTATGTATATATAACAGTAAATTGTCTGACAGATATGTCTTTATTTGTGTGTGCTAAGAGCTATGGATCATTTTTTGCCATATTCTTTCCCAATCCTGAAACTTCTGACCACCTGTTAACCTTCCACTTACAAAGGATTTGAAACTGTTGCTTTCAAATTCTTTCAAAACTTCTAGGCATCCATTAGACGATACCACCAGTAGTATTGAAGGATTTCTTAGCGTTTGATTAACAGATTTTTGTCTTTTTGAAGTGAAAATAAAAACAATTTCAAGATGACAGTGATGTCATTTATGTCAGGCAGAGATAATCAACTTCAGAATCCATCATTTTATGTTTCCGAAGTTGGCCATTATTAACAGAAACAAGACGTCATTTCCTATGCAATGTTAATATATTCCTACTTACCTGCTGGTTCGATGAGGTATGCATGGAGCCAAAATTTCGTTTTTGCTTCTTTATATATCAAATGTTTTCTTGTATTGAGCATTAATAGTGTACTGAGCAATGTTGCACTCAATGAACTAGACCTTTCCGAATATATCCACTGATATTTTCCGGTTCATTTAAAGTAGGTGGACTGGAATTATGTTGTAGTCGAGCCAGAAACAGTTAAAACAAAAAAGGTCTAACCTCTCTTATTTGTATGTACTAATAGTAATTAAAAAGGCAACAAAAATATTTAACAAAACAACTTTATTCAGAAAGTCAATAAATGCAGTAAATATATTCAAACATAGGGCTACTTCAATACAATATTAGTAGGTCCAATTTATTACAAATTTAGTCTCAGCAACACAATTTGAAAGGTAGAAAATGCAGTGACGATGGAACTTGAGGGGTACTGCCGTAGAAAAGATTGTCAGCGCACTTAGAAATAGAAGATGGGGTTTCTGTGGAAGTTTTCCAAAACCAATCTATTTTTACTGATCTCGGGCAGATACGGGAACAGGAAGAACACTTAGGGAGCGGACCAACTCAAGTGACACAAAATTTACAAAGTTGTATTGGTAGAAAAGTAGGCATAACAGATGAACAACCTTTTGTTTTTAAATACGCCAAGAAAAATGTACAAAATATAGGAAACGACATGAAGAAACAATTCTCAATTTAGGGACTTATTAGAACAAGGTATTTATGTGGTCTGCACAAAGTATGCTACTGAATAGGTTGGCATCACTCACCTACTATTACTTATGCGTCCATACTAGACGACATGTAAATAATTAAAAAAGATAGAAAAAAGCTCTTTGTTTGAACTCTTTCCTGTATGTAATCGTTCAAAACTTGTTTTGAAGCTATTTGAACAAGTTACTTTTATTCGTCTTTAGCTTGTTTTGAATGTTCATTCGTATAACAGACAAACTGAGTTAGTATAGCTCTGTTTACACAAAATATCTTCTTCCTGTTTGCCATAATTAAGTTCTTGGACCTTTCTCCATACAGTGAGCCAACAATCAGAAGTTTTTGAAAGTACACTGGGTAATCTCTGTATCGTAGCCTCAAAAATCTAAACGCAATCACATTCTCGAAAACTGCTAATACTAAAACAAATCTAAGAATACGAGTAGCAGTCATATGAATGAATAAGACTATTATTTATGGGTTCTTGTTGCAACGCTAAATGTTACGGAGTAAATACTCAGAGGAAGAGTAATGATTAAAAAACTGTGTGAAGACTGATAATTACTCAGGTGAGTAAACTTCCTAATGCTAGGCGTCAGCTACACTGGCCAATAAGCGTTTTACCTTCCTTTGAAATAAACAGTTTAATTGTTAATTAAGTAGTTGACTCCAAAAACTTATTAGTAGGAGTTAATTTACAAATAAGAATAAACCAAGTGAAATTAACCGAGTTTGCAAATGACCAGTTAGTTCATACTCGGAATGACCAAACTTCTAAAACTCTATGGAATATACTCCTGGTCGGTATAGGTAGTTGTAGTCCATTCATGTCACTCAGTAGTGTCCACTTAATAGCCCAAATACCTGATTTGACTCAGTAATATCGAGTTACTAGAATCTGGACGATGTAATGTTAGCCACCACAGGTGAATAAACGTTCTCACATATTAGTATCACATGTAAACTTGGCTTAAAATTAAATCACAATTTGGATACTGATCAGTCCGTTGATTAAGGGGTCACGTCAATAATTTAACGACATTTCATAGTTTTCCGTAGGGCAAATCTTCTATCCTAAATCCTGACTCAAATATGTGATTCAAATTAAAAACAAATATGTTGGCTCTCAGTTTATCCTTTGTCTTCAGATAGATTTCATCTACGAAATTAGATTTATATCCAGTCTAAATGGCTTTTAGTGAAAATCGAAATGGATTGGATGTATGCATATTAGATTGGCAAACGATGTCTCTTCAGTTGAACAACTTCGATGGAGGAGTGATTGGTAAGTCATTTTGAATTTGTCATGTCGTAAGCGATATCCATAAGTTTGTGATAGCACACACTAGTAGCTGAACTACACATTAAGGTGATGAACTCAGTGTCATGTAGGGTCTTTCGTGTGTACTACTCAGGAGTCTCCAGATGAACATAACAGGTAGCTGCTTAATCATGGTCCTTGTATTTTGTTAGATGCTATCAGATTTAGACTAAAGTAATCTGTACCGTCTTCTTGCAAACAATATAGCTGAAAAATATCATGTTTCTCCACCATCCGGTATGAAACCATACAGTATAAGTTTTTGAACTAGCTGAGTGCATACTTCATCGTTTACGGGAAACATTTGGTCACCTGGTCACATGGATTCAACATAATTATTTGTCATTTTCACCCTTCCCTGTTTCAAAAACCCGGACTTACCAACCAGCTGCTTTTATATTGCAACATTGTGCTTTACTTGGTTAGGATATTGAATCGAATAATTTCGCTTCCCAGTTGCTTAACAGGATCACAATCTTGAATCGCAATTTATAATTAACCGAAAAAACGCTTGTGAAATTGCCTGAGTAGAGTAAGCTTACTGAACTGCCACTAAACGTGAATGGTGACAAACATTACTTTTTGTTTCTTCATTATTCTGACATGAAGTCGACCCCCAATAAGACTGTTAGTAATAACCTTATTTCGTAGATTCGCTCTCGAATTCACAGGAACACCAATCCAGTACGAAAGAAAACATATTTCTGTGGAACTCACTTACTTAGCCCTCTTACGTCATCAACCCTATGATTCATCGACTGAGGTATGTAGTCAAATCACTTAGTGTCAAATAGAAGGCATCGTTTAATTTCAGCAATTCGATAGTCTATGCTTTTCTTCATAACTCAACATGAGGATTAGAAACATAACAAATTGACAAGAATTTTTAGTTTGCACATCACATATACAACCAAATCCTCATAACTGCTTTCGGTCACTCGATACGATTTTCAGATCTTAGTCCCTTCACTCCTTAAAACTTCACTTTTGGTCTCAAAATCACTAATCGCATCTAGTACGAAAAATGTTGCAGTGAAAAATGTGGCTGGAAATCCCTTTGTGCAGTCACCATTATCCGAGTCCTAAATGTGTAGCATGACAACCCAATTACTACTTTCTCACCTCTCTAGCTGCTGCATTACGTCAGGTCTTCTCATTCCAATTCATATCCGGTTTAATTAGCCATAAAAGTGACTGAATGAAATGTAGTTTCACTACCTGGTGATGTATCTCCCTCATATGGACTTGTTCTTCAACAAATGAACAATACTACCTGAGACATTCGTGGTTTGGCACACTGACATTTATGACACAACGTGGTGCGTACCCTCAGTTATCAATGATCATTCCATTTATGATGGGAAGACATGAATGGATAGCCACTATGAGGATTAATATCTCATAGTTACATATGACCCATTCGCATAACAGCCAAAAGAAATCTCCTGTGATCGGAAAGAAATTTCGATGTAGTCAACAGCTGAGTCTCGTAGCCTAGTTGGTAGAGTACCACAACAGCAATGTAGATACCGGTGGTCCAAATCCTTCAGCTAACAAGATTTTTGGTTCACATTTGAACATCAGTGATATCATAAACCAAAAACCCCTCCTTCGAAAGACTCATTCACTTGTAGAATACGCTGGTTTCATCTCTGGTTCATCAGTATTCATCATGCAAGCCACCCTCCTATTTACTATTCCGTGAGCTCATAAAGATTTAGGATACCATAATTACCATTCAGGCGATGTCGAGGCATTCGCATAGGAGCCCATATGCCAATAGAGGTCGAACAATTCGATCCAACAAAAACAACGGAAAATTGCAAGTAAATCAATAAATAGTAATACTCGACTCAACGCTGTAAAATTTAATCCCAATTTCAATACATATTTAACTGCATTTCATAACGATATTTTTCCAGGAAGAAGTAGCTAAATTTAATTGCTAAGTCCTTAACTAATTTGGACCTTATTGACCGTTATTATTCTGTCTCAGTGTCTGTGTACTGCGCGTTGCTGATCAGGATGGATATAAACAGTATATATTGATAGGGCGGCAGAAAGCGTAGGGAATTACCAGCAATGGGAAAAGATTCTACTCACAGAAATGCAAGAGACAATGGGGGCGTATTCAGAGCAAATCAAGATAGAAACAGAAGATGAGATGAAGCACAATACGCATATGACAGTTTAGTGGAAGGTGTACAATATTTTAAGATTACAGTAAAACATGTCGATAAGAAAAACTCCTTCCTGCATCTTAGTCTTCTCGTTCCCTACAACTGAGGTCGGTGCTTCTGGACGTGATGAAAACTCCGTGGCCTGCAGCGTTCGAGGATGGACACATCAAAACACTCCTCAGGAACTTCGAGTCGGTTGTGGAGCTGGTGGGTGTCTGGGATCCAATACCGAAAAATTGTGGTGCTTGACATGTTGCTGAGGGGTAGAGTGAAAGCGGCATTTGACGGCGTGGAACGTGTGGAAGGGAAGAAGACTTGGCAGAGAATGTTTGAACGACTGGAGGTGGAGTTTGACAACCCAGAAGACAGAGAGCTGGCGATGCAGCAGCTCCAGGGTTCGAAACTTGCAATGGACAGAGATCCGCCAGTATTGGTTGTGAAGTTGACTAAACTACTTCTATGAGTGCTTCCCACTTTGGTTGATGACTTGCAGGCACAGCTGCTGGCTGCACATCTCACCGAAAGTGTCCCGAATGCCATCGTCCAGCAGCTACGACTAGTGAACGCAGCCCAACCCATGAATACTGATGAGCTAGCAAAAGTCACCAGACAACTAATGCGTACAGCATTAGCTGCGGTGAAGTCACAAGAGGTGAATATTTGTGGAAAACGACAAAACGGAGACGAAGCAATGAATGTTTATGATCGACATCTTGTACAGTATTCATGAAATATTGTACACCTCCCACTAAGACAGTCATTTGTATTTCATACTTCATCTAATCTTCTGCTTCTATCTTGATTTCCTCTTAATACGCTCACATTGCCTCTTGCATTTCTGTGAGTAGAATCTTTACCCATTGCTGGTAATTCCCTACGCTTTCTATCACCCTGTCAACGTTTACTACTCATCTTCATTCTGATCAGCAACCCCCACTACATCTTCACCTCTTCAGACAACTTTATCTTTCTGAGTGTAATTATCATACATACCGTGGATGTTCTTATCGGTGAAAAATTGATATGCTTTCTGCAAAACCCAACGGCTCCTAATTCAGGTAGGTGTACGAAGTGAGGAGTTCCGAAATTTAATTAAAAAATTATCCAGTACTTTCAGACTTTCAATGCTTTTCTGACTGATGTCGATCTGCAATGAAAATCTCCTTGAAATAAATTGATGTCGTTTATCACGCAATCACTGTGTGCTTCAATTCACTAGTCAGGAGATAGGAAGATGGTAGGGTGAGTGAGTGAGTGAGTGAGTGACGAAAAAAGCACAACAACTCGACTGCAATGTATTTTTTCTCCATCTGTAGCGTTTGTTAAGTCTTTTTACTTGGGAATATAATTCTTATCATATTCACAAATTACTTAACACACATATACAGTTATTGTCTAGCCCACTCATCCTCAATACTTACAAAGCTTTCTCATGTGAAGTCATCAATTTCCGAAGGCAATATTCAGCCTTACTGAACACTTCAGAAGGAAGTGTAGTCCAACTTTCAGTCATATCATACGGCTCATCAGCTAGCTGTTGACAACAGTTGAAGAGTTCTCTTGTCTCAATCTTTAATATTCTTTTTGATCAACAGATGACTTAAGATGCTACAAGTTTAAAATGAAACGCGTATTTTCAGTGTTCGAATCCATCATACCTAGATAACGAAGCCCACAGATCAATATGAGTCATTCTCATTTGAGAATAGTGATCAACAATTTTTCTTCTACCAATTTCTCTAAGGATTGTTGATTGGCTCACAGATGCTCAAAATGAATTAACCCTTTAACGAAAAAAGACATTTGATTGTAATTTGTTTGAAATACGGAAGAATAAGTGTGAATTTCATGATAAGTGAACCACAATCCAAATAGTTACCGGATACTGAATGCTTAACTGAGTATTGAAGCTAGCTGGAGAGTTACTGGAATCCTGATAGAACTGGATAACTGTTTTGTCCTAGTGTTAGACACCTCACCGGAGTTTAAATTTGGCAGCTTGAATTACTGATTCCTTTCTAAACTATCGGTATACACATATATCTGGTTGCCATTGATTTGTACCAGCATAGACACAATATACATACATCCACCAAATTCACTTCCATTCAGTATTCGATAGGATTCAAACATCTGCTGAATCTAAATAAACTGTGATAGTTTAGAATCTACTACATCGTTGAATGAGCCGAAGGAAATCAGTTCTGATCAGTGTTGTAATGACATACAATGACGTTTTTAAATTCATCTGCAAACAGATTTCCATCCTGTAAACAGTATTAACCTCAAAACACCTTTTATAGCTGACTTTTTACACAAATGCCAGCATACTTCATAATCCAATTAAGTTTGAAGATTTCATCGATCAGAGAAATGATCTTGGACCAAAGACATCAGTTGGTTTAAATCACTTCAATTCAATCTTACTGAAACAATTATATCACCTAAGCCAATAAAACTTCAGTCAACTAAAAGAACCACTTAATAATACAAACATTTCAGACCTACTACATCTACGATTTCCCGACTTTATCGTTTATCCACAATTCACAAACCTTGACTAGTGCATAGACCCATTTTGGATACTTCTGGTTCTCTCTATCACTCTGTTGCCAAGTGGTTAGCTGAACATTTAGATTAGAACCATTAGGATGGTAAGTCTTTAAACAATCACCGAATGATATATCTGAACACTTCGATTGGTTTAGCGTCTAAATGTTACTGAGAAAACCATGTATTAACCAGATGTTTTCTCTCTATTCACAAATGTCATACTTAAATAAAGCATATGCCTTGTATATGACTGTCTTGATCTTCATGGTTTGCACATAGGGATAAATGCATCCTAATTCAGGGAAGTCATGCTTAGATGCACGGCAAATATCCAGCTCATTCTCAACAGTAAGATCTATCCAGAGACAGATGGTGTCTTACTAAGATCCGCATCAGGTTCAATGTTAGCTGATTTCTTCTGAGCAAGCCTGAAAAATAATAGTCTTGCGCAAAATATTGTGAAGCTAGATTCGAAAAAGAGATATAGGGACGATACTTTTATCACTTATAATCCTATATGTGGTTCTCAAAGAGTTTTGAAGACATTCGGTGACTGCCACCCATCCACTTAATTCACCCTTGACAAAGAAACGAATTCTAAACTCCCATTTCTTGATATCCTCATAACAAGCAGGCCTGGGAGATCTTCAGATAGATGAATCTACAGAAAATCAACTAACAAATTTCCATAGCTTTGTTTCTATAGAAAGGAAAATACATTTGTTTTGTTCTCTTTCATCACTTGTCCGGACAATATGAACTGAGTATAATATAGAGGATGAGTTAACACTATGGGAACAAAACTTTATGGAAAATGGATATCCACCACATTTTACGGATTGTAGGGGTAGGAAGATAGAAAACATTTAGTTATAACCACCATATCAAGAAAGAAGTTTTCCACAAATTTAGAATTTAGAGGTGATATTACACACAGAAATCCTAAGAACTTGTAACACATTCTAAATCTTATTCATTCACCTACCAGTTTCTATTTCTAGACCAGGTCTCCTCTTCGTTATCAAGCTCTACAGTTTTTCAGTTATCTTTTACTAAATGTAAGTACACCCTGTGTACTTGCTGAGCCAGCGGCTCCCGTTATACTCTTCTTGCATTCCAAACTGGGGTACCCGCCGCTGAGACAAGTTACATACCTACCTACCTACGTACACACCTACCTAACTGCCTACCTACACACCTACACACCTTCCTACATACCTGCATGCATACATTCCTACCTACTTACCTATCTACCTACCGGCTAGACGAAAACTTCTCAACAGCTGGTCGTCACAAACTGTGCCACAAGGTCAAGGAGATCAACAATTTTGCCGCGTCTCTGAAAGTAACCTATTTCAACAGCCTATTGGTCCATCTTAATGCTGAGGATGTGTTACCTTAACTGTCCAATTCAATGTACACCTGCACCTTGAGCTTATCTCATGGAACTACGTCCCATCGGGTTCGATAGCACCTCTCAGTATGACTGAGTAAAAGTGAGCGAAGAAGCATGAATTCATTGATTTTTGCAACATATAACTGATTATAACCATGAAGCCTCCAAATCATCACTTGAAATTATTTTTATAGGTATGAACCATACTTATCAAAGGGTATACGCATACTCTGTATCGCAGAAGCCTTGGTGATATATAATCTTAAACCAGAACTATATATATCTGCAGAAACAGCTTGTACCCTCACCTTCACAACTGAGCACCTACCTTACCATCTTGACCACAAGATTCTAAAAACTAAGAAAATTTCTGCTCCTTTACATCCCTATCATATCACGCTTCATTTGACTGATATTCACATTTTTGTTTCACATAGTGTTCAATCAATTACTTATAACTTAAGTGAAATCACACCATATTCACTCTTCCACCTACTATCTCGCTACTTTGATCATTATTTTGCACACAATGTGTGTAAATTTGTCATAAAAATATGTGATCATAGTGTATTGATCCACTCCACAAT
This sequence comes from Heterobilharzia americana, assembly GCA_944470555.2. NCBI lineage: Eukaryota > Metazoa > Platyhelminthes > Trematoda > Strigeidida > Schistosomatidae > Heterobilharzia > Heterobilharzia americana. The sequence goes on from OX104128.1 coordinate 50,767,265, forward strand.
GCACAAAGTTTTCACTTATATCTAAGGTAGTATTCATCGCGGAGTGATATCATTTGGGGACACCTGAGTACTTGGGTGTACTGTACAACTGTTTCCTCCTAGTAAGTGAAGCTGTGACCTGTGGAGCCAACCATCCACAAGTGAAGTGGATGCCAACTGAAGACTTTAGTGGATAATCGCGCAATGTCGTAAATTGACAGAAGCAGGAAAATGTGGACCGGGGAAATTTGATCCAGTGGCTGAATGGTTAACGCGTTCGCCGTGAAATCTGAAGGTCCTGAGTTCGGTCCGTGAGTACGTACTCCTGAAGTGTCCCATACCAGGACGAAAAAGCTGTGCAAATCTTCCAGGTTTTCAATAGTTTTCCAACTCTTATCAGTCCACAACAAATAATATCTTAAAAATGAAATCCCCACAAACATGAGACTACTTTTCTTCAGTATATATTTAGTTTCCTGTATTTTTCCAAATAATTTGATGATTCATGAAATTTCATCCTAACTCATATTGATTCACTCCATGATTCCACTTATTGTTTCAATGAGATACACACAAACAAATTTATTATTGCCTACATCAACTTATACATAAGTACGATTGTGCAGCTATTTAATATGAAATCGCAGTGAGGAATTTTCTTCGGTGAAATCATTCTTTAGTAGTGATAAGTTGTGTTATGAAGTATCAGGTCTAGTGAATATTTGACAGTGCTAGAACTGAATGACTTTATGAGATTCAGATCACAGACTATCTTAGAATATTTCCAACTTACATGACTTAACTGGAACGATTTTCTGTTAATCTTATCACCATCTGTGAAAAAACCTGAACTCCCAACCTTTTTTCTATAACAAGTCAATAGTTGACGATTGTCTCACATCCTAGATCACTTCATGAACAAAGTAACTTTACTAATCTTTACCCATGTCTGCGTATGGGAGTACAATACATCAAATGCAAAGAAGCTAATATATTCAGTTCGTCACTGAGAAGTAATACAACTAGTGTTTCAAGCAGTGGCGAAGAGAACACAACTACAACTAACTCAACAACCAATCGTGTTTCTAACAGACTTTCAAAACTATTTCCTACTTTACGAAGTGAAGATCCGAAATGAAAGTCTATGGGAGAACAAAGTGAAAACCAACAGCATAAAACCAGATGGACGAGAAGTGGACAGATACAGTTCAATACAATTATCCTAGTCAAAAGATAACCAGAGTTAGACACTCATTAGAAGACAAGAATATCTCTGGAAATATATTACTACTTCTGGTTATAGTGTCATGTAATTAACACTCACTATATTTCCCTCAAGCAACTCAAAACATGTCCGTTGCCCTTTCCTTTCGCACCGACTGAGTGGTATATAAAATACGTGATAAGAATAGTGTCTACATGTTCAGTCACACACCACTTCGTTTTGATAATACATGTGAAATAAGACGATTGTTGTTTATAACTTATCGAATGGTCTTTCACTATACACTTAATGAGTACGATAAGTTAATGGAATGTTAAAACCAGATATAAATATGATGACTAGTACTTTCACTCACTGAAAAGTCGATTGAACGAAATGTTCTACAGAAAAGAAGTAGTAGTCTAAAAAGGCAAATAACAACTGAATTAGCAAGTGAGCAGTTGTGTATTTTCTGAAAGTTAAATTAATTCTATTTGATGATCGCTTCTGTTATAGATTTTTCTGGTGTCAGCTTGATATATTAGAAGTCAGTAGTACATTATGCCTTAGCACACTTAAAAAGCGGTCTCTAAAACTCTAAGAAAAATGGCTTTGTGAAAAAGAACGGTATGAGTAGAAACACTCATGTACTCAGACTCATAGAAAACAGTCAAATCAACCCTTTTGTTACCTGGAAGACAGTAGCGTAAAAATTAATAATAATGGTCAAGATTATACTGAAAAACTAGGGGTTTATAGACGCACCAAAATACAGATAAGATACCCGAAAATCAGAAGAATTGTGGTTTCTTATTGTAGTCACGTTTAACTTCAGTTTAGTATAGGTCCGATAGGTGAGTGGTTAGTTTGTCAATAATATCTAAAGTATTACCATTTATTGATATACTTGTGATTCTCCGTTGCTTTATCGAGCCGAATTGGTCGACCTCTATTGGCATTTGGGCTTCAATGCAGATGTCTCGATATTGTCTGAATGTCAGTTACGGTGATTTAGTTGGTTGTGGCTAGCAAAGGAGTCCAGGACGTGTGTTTCACCCTTCTTCGGACTCGTCAGCTGGATATGCTTGTACTCCAGTTAGCGGTGTCGTTCCCACTGAGACTTGAACCTCGCACCCATCGCTTCAAACGCCAAGGCGTCATCCACTATGCCATGGAGGAACAATAGCCATAGGAGTCTATATGCCAATATAGGTCAACCAATTCGACCCCATAAAACAACGGAGAATTACAAGTGTGTCAATAAATAGTGATCGCTACTACCCGTTTTACAAGAAGTGGCCGTGTTCCTTCCCTGATGTAGTGGATAACACCTTGACGTTTGATGTGATGGGTTCGAGGTTCGATTCTCAGTGGAAACAACACCACTCCTCACTGGGTTGTGGGAACATCCAGCTGGCGAGTCCTGAACAGGACGAAGCGCACGTCATGGATTCCTCTGCTAACCACAACCAACTAAAAATACCTAAATTAATTTGAAATATAATCCATAGCTTCCTGCATGATTACTGTACTAAGTACTTGTCAAAAGTGATCGAGAAGTACATTGATTAGTCATTGGATTGTTATCAACTTCATATTGTCTTCTCCTAAGTGCTGATAGTATTCTACCGACTACCTCTAAATGTGACCACCAAACTAGGCAGATAAGCATCATGACCTCATGATCAGATGTTAGTTGTGTTGAGAAAACCTACATGAAACCCTTGAGCTAGGTTTCGTGCTTGTCAGTACTCGTCAGCAAGGCGTATCTGTAACCCCGATAGAACTTATGTCTCTCCTGATACTCAAACCTACGTCACCCAGTCTTGTAGTCAGCGATGTTACCACTGATCTATCCTGACTAGACATTATAGCATCGGTTATTCTCCAGTGACCAATCAATGTATCTAATCCAATCCTAGAGGAGATCGGTCTCAACCCGAATATCTCTGTGGTGTCGTCACTGATTACAACACTGCCTCACGCAGGTTCGAGTGTCAGGAGGGACATCAGTTCCATCGAGGTTGCAGATACGCCTTACTGACGAGTGCCAACAAGCACAAAACCTATGTGCATGGCTTCATGCAGATTTTCTCCATCCAACTAACATCTGGTCGTGAGGTTTCAGAGCACCAAATTTGTAATAGTGGCCCATCTAACTCATATGCTAAGTCCAATTCTCTTCACACATGCTTTCTACTGCTACCAACGGCGAATGAAGATTCTAGAGTGTCGAGTGAAATAATGTTGGAAACATGCTTGCAGACAGTATTTGGACAAAATCTGTATGAACAAACAAGTACATACTTTCGATCATAACGTTACAACATAAAGTGTGCACAATACGGATTACCAAAAACATCTTTGTAAGAACACTAACACCCTTAGAGGTATGTCAACTGATGACACAAACGTGAAACTGAACATATGTCTGGGATTCTACTGCTGGCTATGGACAAGTACTATAAAGATTTAGTGAAGGATAGTATCAAGACATCTACACATCATATTACAGAGGTCATTGGTGATAGGTGAGTTCAATTCTGTGAATTATTAAAAGGAAATGACAAACTTCTGCAGTAACTAGTATTTGTTGTTCAGAAGGTGAAAAAGTTTAACTCCTCCAGCTGAAATTGTTTGTGTTTACTTGCTACTCCTTCTGACACAAATCAGTGAAGGTAGTATCTGATTTGCAAACAACTCTAACCTTTACTGTTAGTGCGATACAGAAAGTGTTGCAACCATATTTTTTCCAGAATATCTCACTAATTTCATTCACTACTATATTTACTTAGATAACGGCACCTTTTGCTAAAGGTTAGAACCAACAATCAACCCTGATTATTTATACTTCAACTGAATTCCTTTCAATTTCACTCTTTGTTAGCTGAAAATCTAATTATCTGTAAGAAATGATGTAAATCTCGTCAGTGTAAATACTTTACAGAATTTTAAATACGGAAAAATTCTAAATGATTCCTCAGAAACTTAAGTTCTATTCTGAACTTACCTGAGAACTTGTTAATATTCATTTCTTTAATCTTCAGTTATCATCTATTTATTCTACAATAACTGGAATATTTTATATAAAACTCACAATAATGAATATTATTTGTAAAACTTTATCTTAAATTACTTATTTATGAAATAATGCCTGGAGTTTGAGTAGATGTTTGAGGTCATATTCTACGCAAATCAAGTTTTATAGAATACGTTACAAAGACTTATGTATTCATACTGCTTGTTCACTAACTACTATGGAGAAATGGTGTGATTTCTGCAATGTTTAGAATGCGTAGACAACAACAAGAATACTATTGTGAGTATCTTAGACTTCCGAGTCGGTGATCTTGATGATGAAACTCGTTTCTGGTATTGTTCTGTTCAGAGGCTAGGTTCTGTTCCAAGAAAGATTTGATAACATCTATTTTACAGTTATGCCAAACAAGTCACAGGGAAGCATTCGTTGGAAATTTATTGTACTCAACAGCCTATATTCAGCTTGCTACTGACTAGATATTTTGTCTGATATGGAGGAGAGGCTTAGCTAGGCCTAGAATAACCGATTGACATAAGGGCTGCCCTAACAACTGATGAGATAATCAATTACCAATTTTATTTTATGAAAGAAAATCTAACATTCCCATCCGAAATACTGAAATCTGGTTGGTTATTTCAGCAGTTGCTAGGATGACCTTTAAAGTCACAAATGAATTCATAGTAGGTTTCTTGTTTCCATGAGTTTTGTATTTAATCAATGATCTATATTTTTGTCCACCTGTTAGTTGGAAACCTCATCCTTTTGTTAGAGTCCCCAACTATATGTTGCACAACTTAACACCAACCATCCTTGATGGTTGTTTTCAATACTTTAACACGAAGCCAAAAGTCAATTGTCTTTTGACAAAACAGCATGGAGAAGAATTTAAGCAACTAAGAGTAACAACGATTTACTATCAACACATTCTGACAAAGGTACATGCATAGTTCTCATGAACCGAATATATAACATCAAGAAAGTGTTGAATCTACTCTTAGACAACAGTGAACCTTCAAAGCCTACTGACGAGGGAAACGGAGCAAAACTACCAGAATAGCAACTTACTGACGTGCTAAAATGATGGAAGCTCAATCATTTAATTAACGAAGCCTTTTATGAAAGTATCGGACCAATATGGTTGATAATACCATAGCTTAATGCCTTGCCAAAAATACATGGAACGGGTCTGCCACTTGATCTAATTATCGACGTGTCCGCATCTCCCTATCATCTAATAGCAAAACCGTTAACTAGTACTTTACAACCTGTTAGAAGATGAACCCATGTTCACTCACTCCAAGAAAGCTTCGAATCCATCGATTACATGAGGCAGATTATTGTTTTTCGTAAAAATGTGATGTCGCTCAACATCGAATCACTTCCTACCACCAATTTTCTAATCACGGAATCTATTTATTTTACACGTAGTTATATCTATGATGACCACATGAACATTAAAATATCAACTGCATATTAGAAGGAATTTTCATTAAGATCAACTAATAATGCACAGTTCACTTTCAGCGATACAATCCTTAAAGAGAAAAACAGAAATGCAATGGGATCTCCCTTCAGTTAATACATGGTAAATTATCTGACGACAAATCTGGAAAGTGGTCGACTGAACTCAACAACCAATGGCTTCCAGCTGTAAAAAAGGCATATCGACTACATTTTCATTATTTGTGATAATATATGCATTAGATATCTTCAACAGATACCATTATTATATTATTATTATTAGTCCCTTGGGTTCCTAGTGGAACATAGGGCTTCAGTAGCACGCCTCCAGTGACCTCTGTTCTCTGAGATCTTTTGAACCTGGTCCCACGACAGCCCAGAAGCTCTCATTTCCTCCTCGCATGACCTCCTCCATGTCACCCTCGGACGTCCAACTCGTCGCTTCCCATGGGGATTCCACTCGAGGGCCTGGCTGGTGCGTGATGTCCTCAGTCGGCCTTCTCAGTGCATGGCCAATCCATCTCCACTTCTTCCTGCATATTTGTTGGGTGATAGGTTCTTGGTTGGTCCGTTCCCAGAGTTCCTTGTTGCTTATTTTTTCTGGCCATCTGATCTTCAGCAGCGAGAGTAAGCAGTTGTTGATGAATGTCTGTAGTTTATTGGAAATGCCTTTCGTGACGCGCCAAGTCTCTGAGCCATACAAGAGCACTGACTTGACGTTGGTGTTGAAAATCCGTATCTTGTTCCAGATGCTGAGTGCAGAAGATCTCCACACTGGTTTCAGGCTAATGAACGCCTGTCTTGCTTTTCCGATTCTGACTTTGATGTCCTCGTCCGTCCCGCCTGTAGTTGAAACAATGCTTCCTAGATAAGTGAAGGAGGTTACTTCCTTTAAGTTTCTCCCGTTGACGGTGATTGGAGTTTGTTGTTGTTGTTGTTGATGGTGGTGGTGCGGTATCTTCATCACTTCTGTCTTCTCTATATTCACCTGAAGTCCCGTCTTGGCTGCCTCTTCTGTCAACTTGTTAGTTTTTGCCTGCAGATCTTCAAGTTTATGTGACATTAGGCATAAGTCATCGGCGAAATCCAAGTCTTCTAGGTTCTTTTCCGTCGTCCAGTGTATCCCCCTCTTCTCGCTGCCTACTGTTTGCTGCATGATCCAGTCCACCACAATAAGGAATATCATGGGGGATAGTAGGCAACCTTGTTTCACTCCTGTCTTCACTTCAAAGGCATCACTGAGCTTCCCATTGTGGATTACTTGGCATGTGGCATCTTCATATAGTTGTTGAATGAGGCGGATAAAGGTTTGCGGTACTCCGTAGTATTGAAGCAGTTTCCAAATTACTTCTCGGTCGACGCTGTCAAAGGCCTTCTCAAAGTCGATGAAGTTGAGGTAGAGAGCTGATTGCCATTCTACGCTCTGTTCTATGATGATACGAAGTGTTGCAATTTGGTCAGCACATGATTTGTACTTCCTGAAGCCTGCCTGTTCCGGTCGCAGTTTTAAATCCAGTGCGTCTTTAAGCCTCTCCAGGATGATGCGGCTTAATATTTTACTTGGTGTGGACAGGAGAGTGATTCCGCGCCAGTTCTTGCAATCACTGAGGTCTCCCTTCTTCGGCAGTTTGACAAGGTAACCCTTCTTCCATTCGTCCGGTACCTTCTCTTCCTTCCACACCTTCTGCAATAGTGGTGTGAGCATGTCCGCTGTTGTCTCTGCATCTGTTCTCAGTGCTTCTGGCGGTATCCCATCTGGTCCTGCTGCTTTCCCACATTTCAGTAGCTTTATGGCGTTCAGGACTTCCATTTTCGTTGGGGGTTTAATGTTCACTTGTAATTCAGCGGCTGCAGGTGGTATTTCTGGACGAAGTGCAGGTGGTGGTCGATTCAAGAGCTTCTTGAAGTGGTCGGCCCATCGTTTCCTCTGTTTCTCTTCTTTTGTAATTAAATTTCCTTCTTCATCTTTTATTGGTTTCGTCTGCGTTGATCTCTTCCCAGATAGCAACCTGGTTATTTGATACAATGTTATCAGGTCTCTCCTAACAGCCGGCAGTCTGTTCTGCTTCACTTGCCAGTGTGTCGTAGAAGTGTCTTTTGTCTTTCCGCGCACTCTTCTCCACTTCTTTGTCCAGTGTTTTATACATTGTGCTCAGTTCCTCTTGTCGTTGAGCATCCTTGCACTGGTTTATCTTCTGCTTCACCATCCTCCTCTCCCTGCTCTATCAGCTCCCAGGTATCCGTCGAGATCCATTCCTTGTCTTCTTTCTTCTTCCTTCCTAATACTGTTGTGCAGGTTTCTTTCCACATAGCTTTCAAAGACTTCCAGTGTTCTTCCACACAGGTTTCTTCAGGGATGTTGCTCGATGTCTCCCATTTTGTCTTGATGGCTGACGTGAAGATCTCCTTTGTAGTTTCATCCTTCAGTTTCCGAGTGTTGTACTTGGGTTGAGGTCTATCACCAGCTTCCTTGAAGGCTTTTAACTTGATCTGGAAGGTAGATTCCTTGCACTAGACAGTGAGTGGTGTCAACCTACATTTGCTCCTCTTCTTGACCTTGTGTCAAGTAGGCTGGCTGCGTCTCCATTTTCTTGAGATTGAGATAAAGTCGATTTGATTTTTAGTGTGTCCTGTTGTCTGGTGAAATCCATGTCGCTTTGTGGATATCCTTGTGCTTGAACACACTGCCTCCAATCACCAAATCGTTGAATGCACAGAATTCTGCAAACAGTTCTCCATTCTCATTCATTTCACCTAGCGCCTCTCGACCCATGGTTAGTTCTCTTCCTGTGTTGTCCCCTCCCAGTTTGGCATTCATGTCGCCCATTAGAATTTTGATATCGCCAACTGACGTCTTGTCCAGTGTTGATTGAAGTTGTCTGTAGAATTCCTCCTTTTTCTCTTGCTCTGCATTATTTGTAGGTGCATAACATTGTATGATTGTGACCTTTCTTCCTTTTGAGTTGAATCTTGCCGTCATGATCCTGCAGGAGGAGATTGGTTCCCACTGCATGAGAGCCTTCGATGCTCTTGAGGACATCATGATAGCCACTCCCTCAGTGTGCTCGTGGTTGGCGTCTGGGTGACCGGAGTAGATTATTGATTCTCCAGTTGACAGTTTGGAGAGTCCACTCCCATTCCATCTGCTTTCGCAAATCCCAAGCACTTCGATGTTATACCTTCTCATCTCCTTTGCAATCTGGGCTGCCTTACTGGGTTCAAACATCGTGCGGACATTCCATGTCCCCACGTTTACTTTCGCTTTCATCTAGGGAGAGAAGAGACATCGGCCAATTGGCTTCCCGAAGGCTTTCACCAACTGGCGTCATTTCGCCTCTCCGATTCCAGTGGGGAATAAGTTTGTTTTCATTTTTTATATTTTGTTTGTGCTTTGAAGTTTGTTTAGCGGTTAGATTTGTTTTACGGGGTAGGGTTGCTAGCCCTATGCCCAACCTTCCCTCTTTACCCGGGCTTAGGACCGGCTAGTAACTAGTAAACTAGTTAACCAGGCGAGGTTCAACAGATACCATGCGGCAACAAAATTAACCAGTAGAGGGGAATAACAGATCTAAGATCCCCCACCTCACCGAAGAATTAACAAGAATGATCGGTGAAGGGAATCATTTCATAGAAAGCGTATACATAATGGAGAACTGACAAATTTTTATATCTGGTTGACCCCTGGGCTCAAGTAAAATGTAAGTGTATTCTCTCTCACTCGCATTCGATGTATTTGGAGCCGAAATGCTACGGATAAAGAGACAAGTATTCTGAGAGAAAATTGATCGGAAACGGCTATCCACATTGGTGAATGGATACAAAAGTGACCCGACTTTCTTTATCAGAAATGTCCTACATACGAACCTTGACCTCGATATACAACAACAGGAGGATTTCACTTTCCCTGAAAAGAATGTTCTTTTACAGCAACTTTGAAAGTGGTGTTCTCTAGTCACGCTTTACTTCAAGATAAGCTGAAATACAAGACCTCATATCTGTTCATCTCCATGTGTGCACACCAGTTCATCCACCTATGTGAAGCTGCTTACATTGGTCGTCTGATGTGTTTTCTGTCAAAAACGGTTGAATAATACTGTTCTGCGTAGTTATACAGAGGTACTATAGTATCTAAAACAAGTGCTGACGACACTGGCTAGTCAGTCTCGAAAATGTACCATTCGAAGTTAGTGAGGAAGTGAAAGGAAACCTTCTAGAATCTGCGCTTATGTGCATATTTTGTATCGTTGAGGCAACATCAATCAAAATAGGAAAGCCAGAGATTGGGACTCGAAAGAGATCTATTGAATCGTTGCTCTTTTCGCTATTCCATTCATTTATTACATACTATCAATCATTCTTCGTTTCCATACAAAACCTGATAACAATTCAATCAGTAAATATTTTATCAGATTACCATCAGGTTGTCAGGTGTGTCAGAAATGTCAAAATGAAATGGGAGCTGATAAGAGGTTTGATCATAGGTGTCTTCGAAACATACATTGTGTTCAGTAGAACCACAAGTTCACAAGTCATAACAGTGCACGCAGAGTTCCAGATGCTGGAGTAATTCAAACGTGAACTAAACCATTACCCACTCTGATGTGCACTGTTGGGGAGTGAAGAGGATGAAGTAAGGAAGGATATTGAGGTGGTCACATGAAGTAAAACAGTCCGTCCACGACGTTGTCTAAGTAGTTCGGTTACAGACACCATTGTATTGTTGGTTAGTGAAATTATTCACTGTGAATCACAATGAAGCGCATGAATTCGTTCACTATCTTTGATCAGATGATAAACACAATCAGTCGATACTGATCTATTTCCTTTCCAATTATACTAGTCTTTTCTTTGGTCTACCACTTTTCAACGATTTCTCCTGTATGTGTGTGTGAAGTCTGGTAATCTGGACTGACTCACTTTGTGTAACGATCAACACTTTCGTATCTCTATCTCATCATTCACTTACTTTCAAAGGTAACTCATGTACCGCTTCAATTGTTTACTAATTCAGCCCTCAAGGCTCTCTGAGTACACACTATTATCCTGAGAAGAGAAACAGAATTAGGAAAGATATTGTAGGTGTCCACCTCACAACACGGCTACCTCACATACAGCTGAGTTGTCAGTGAACATCCGTGTTCAAACTGTCATTCACAATTGAAATCTTCGTGATATCCACTCGTGAATTTCCGTGCTGTAAGTAGAGAGCGTGTGACTGTATCACATTATGGAAATTCGGTGTGTTTTATCACTCATAATTGCTACAGACCTACAGAATGTGTTCTGACGTTTCCACACAAAATTATAACGCAATTTTTGTATCAAAAAAGTCAACTTCTGACGTTAAGAAACTTGTCTGACATTCGAGTATTTCTGTCGAACAGTTAGGTGTGATAACAATGGAAGCTGCACGTGGCATAAACCGAAAGACACCTACTCTCACTGACTTCGATTAACAGTTACTTTACCTCAGTCCATAAAACCGACACCTGAGTAAGCTTACTGACTAACGAAATTTAGACTTTCTCAAAACTCAGCTGATCAACCATGACGCCACACAACATGCAAGCACAAACATCTAGATGTTATCCTCACAAGTGGGGGATACTATTTGGTAGAGAACATTAGTTGATGGCAAGACACAACGACACATCCAGGTGATGAGTTCTGAATACAATGAAATATGTGTTGAACACCACATTCACAATCAATTACAAATGGCTAGCACACCAGCCTAAAATAATACTCAACTACTTCACAGAATTTCTCACCAACCATGTGAATTAGAATAATTTGTCCACTAACAAACTGTCACATTCACTTATTTGTCTGAATGTTTTCACGGACTACAATGAAGCCTGAAACATCACGTTGGTAGTAGCAATTATGACAATGATAAGGAGTGTGACGGCGACCACTGTATCAGCCAGTACACCAAAAATCAAAATATGTTTGCATCAGTAATGTACGGCGTGTGAAGAGCGTTCAGAAATTTGATTGATATATCTAGTCTTGGCATGTTTCACTGAAGCGGTCACGCGTATTCACTGAGAATCAGATACCTACAATCGAATCCATGAATGAAGAAGATGATGACAGAATCACCTGTCTATTTCAAACAAGTCAACGAAAGAGTTATCATGTTGAGTGATCAGACAGAGCATAATCTTTACGTTGAGTTGATTGGCCACATTGGATTAATGATCATCGTCTTATGCAATGATTATCTGTGTTGAGGAGGAGTGATTCTTCATCGTGGGTTTACTAATCAGGTGAGTATAGATGATCGTTGTGTAGTAAACGTTTTAAAACGCATCATATGGGAACTTACTATCTTCCAGTCAAGCTTGCTTACCAGTCGAATGAATAAACAGAGAATGAAAGAGAATATTATTGATAATAATGAATCATTCAGTTTAGGCGTGAATCGTCTAGTGCTACATGCTTCACTAACACGAATCTTATATAGCCATCATGCATACGTTGTTCGACTTCCTATAAGTCATGATTAAGCCAATATCAGACTGACATTGAATAAACTCAAGGTTTGCTGGTGTTGCCTTCTCTCAGTAATAGATTTTGCTCACCGTTTCCAGACTCAGTATCAAGTCAGTACGATAGTGTCTTGAAACGGAAAGACGAATGTTGCCTACGTGATGATCTTCATATCGAACAGTCAAATTCAATTACAGACACATACTAATGATCGATCCAAACTGTTGTTACATTTCCAGATATATGTTTATTCTATGCAGTGTCAATGCAGCAATTATCTACACACAGTCTGCAGGATGGTCCACAGTTCACAATCACACTAATCGAAACAGAAACCTGTGCGATCACCTCATTGCAGCTAATTCGTACACGACATCTTGATGACACTGAGAGAATCCAATGAAATGCTGAAAGTGTGAGTTGCTCCTTCAACTGAAGTGCAGATTGTTTATTTATAAGGCTTGCGATTTCAGCTTGATGCACTACAATATTTATTGCAAGATAATTATTAGTGTATTCTAAAAATAATCATGCAAGTGGATCTCATCTTCTGCTTCTATCAACTAGTCAGTGATTCGTGTTTCTCCCCAGTCTTTGAAGTCAGTATTCATCTGGCAATACACATCAGTTTCTACAGATGTGCTTCCACCAATTAAGAAGGGATGCTATCGATTGATGTCCTGTCTGTCTGATATTTACCGGTAAATGAACAGCGTATGCTGATCACATGTTTGTTTCATCGAAGCGATCTCGCTATTTCATATAATGTTTACAAATGCACACAAATGGTTGGTGGTGTTCACATTCCAGTTGAACTAGCTAAGCTTAGAAGGTTTCGTTGTAGTCATAGATCGAATGTTCGGTAGTAGTGAGACAATGTTATGTTAACAATGTTATGTTTACCAATGGAATGAAAAACAGTAAAGCGTTATTCTAACGAGAGCCTCACACACCATTCGCTTGTAATTCAAAGAAAATATCAAGCCAAATTTCTGTAGATATGTGTGTTTGTGTGTGCTACGGAGTTAACCGTAACTCACCTAGACAAAAATGCTTTCAGGACTGGGTAAATAGTCACGTTTTAAGGCCTAAGTCCAATACGTGCACAAGCCAAACATATTTTCACACTGAGAACAACGAACAGTCGCCTTCATACATTTGATTCCCTTTTATTTTGTTGTTTTCATCAGTGTGCATTGTCTTTCTGTATGATCAGAGGATAGGCAGACAATATCTAATAATTTTAGGCACGTTCTTTTTGAGCAACGGCACACAGTGCGTAGCTTTCAATATCGATGACTTGTGTCAATGCAACAGTTGTCTTGCTGAGTATGAAAGACGAGAGTAGGAATATGGATGGTTACATGCATCGTTCCGAGATGAGGTGAGGAGACATAGTTGTGGTCATCTGACTTATAATGTACATGGGGATGTAGATTTGTATTGTGAGTTGCAATGAAGTGGTGAGCGGAGGAGATGGAGAAGAATTCGATGATAAAGTCACTTCATTTTGTTAATAATACAGACTAGAGTTGAAGAAATTGAAAACTACAGAAGGATTATAGAAATCATCACAGGTTTATCATTCTTGTCTCCATAGGCTCAGGTCAAATGTGTGGTGTGACGGTAGAAACTACAGCCTTCATCTCACAATGAGAATATCTTCCCAGATAGAAACTTAAAATCAGTCAACTATCAGCTCACTGTCCCTAACAAACTCGTACACATGCACACTAGGTATGCGCCAGTCCATATTATTTTTACCTTTGTGACAACTTGTCAAACACTTGAATAATACGGTCAAAAAATAATATTCCATTGAGACAATATTATTCACTCGATCCTGTCAAGTGGTATGGACCCTCTTCAAAGTGAACGACTAGGAATATTCAGGTGAAAGCTGTTAGTTGTTCGAATGCCCGTCTATCGCTCTGCTTGAAATAAGTCATCCACATGCATCATGTTATGTAACTAGTCTTGTGTCTGGATAGACGTGAAATTTCAGATGGTAGGGAATATTTGTGGTTGCAGATGTAGGTGATAACTGTTTGGCGTTCAGTATCTAAGTCGTTTTCGACTACGGAACATGTCCATCCGAACGAAAACCAACCAGACGAAATCATATCTCTCACGTGAGTGAAAAACTGAAACATGGATACAACAAATTATTGCAGTCACGTCCTTATTAGTTACAGTTCGCATGCATGAGTCGAGCAATTGTTCATTTTGAATAATGGCTTTCTCAACAGTTCTCAACCTCATTCTCGAAAATGTATTAACTATGCACATTGCTAGTCTTCCTAACAAACAAACACAACATTCAACCGACGTTACCGTTTCTCAGTGATGCAAATTTCAATCTCACTGAAATATTATTACAGTGTCACTGTGTGTGGTACGTGATGGAGAGTCAGTCAGCCAATCTGTTCTTTGACATCAAGGTGACCAGCCTGAATATGTTAGTTGTCTTTTGTCCACAGACTTGAAATATGAAAACCAAATTACCCTACACAGATATTCATACTGACACAATAACACACTAGATTTACATTCAGATAGAACTGTTCATTGCGGCATATCCTGTAATGTTTCATATAAATGAGAGCAGAGAATTGTTTAAGGGAAGAAAATGAAGAGACTAGTGAGTATTTGGTGATGAGATGTGGATAACTTTGAGTGAGATAATGAGTGGATATATATGCAGTGTTGTGACATTCGCTGAGCCATATCATGTGGAGATTCCAACTATGTTTGAAATACTCAGTCATGTAAGCTACGATTACCTTCATGCTTAGAACCGAATTCAACAGTTGACAACTGTGCGTCTCATCTCAAATTTAGTTGAGTGATCACTGGTGGACATTGAACATATATGTATTATGTACCTGATTCAGGCAATCCAGAGGACCTCGAATAGACTGGACAGTGACTTTTGATCCACTAAGTGTTGCTTTACCTGTGACTCTACTATCAAGAACGTTGTGCTTTTAAGTAAGCGGTTAATGTGGGAATCCATCAGCATGGTTTTTCAACGTTGGTGGTGAGTGACTTCTAATTAAGTTTGACATGAAAGCAATCAAAACATTTTACAAAGCAAATAAAAAGCTTTGTTTTCTGGTTTCTGATGTGCGTTTTCTGCTTTGTGAATTTGGATCATATATTATTTCTATGGAAGCATCGATTAGCAACGCGTGTTCCAGTGCTCTAGGTACCAAGATAGGTACTTAGGAAGAAACATTACAAGAAGCTTAGAATTATTCACCTCTGCACCGTTCATCATCAAAAATAATAACAGTAGGATTATTTGAAATAATCTGATTGTTAGCAAATCGATTAGCAGTGACTGATCGTAATCCAGTTGAGTAAATTTGTTTATGGATGAAGGTGGTCAAGTAAAATAGTGAAAATGTAAGTTAAAAACACCTGCTAGGTGATACGTTTTCTAGTGATGAATCACATTTTCCATCACCTTTGCAGATGTTTCAGTCTATGATATTAAATAGCTCTTCAGTCACTGATAGATGGAGTGTCGTTGGATGCTGACTGTAGTTAATTACAGAACTCAACCACTGGTAGCTCGAAATAATGATCATCCCTTCACCATCTCAAGTTGTGGTCACAGTTGCCAACATTACCAATGTCGGTTTTGCTCTGACATTGTTGAGTGAACATGGAAGTACATTATATTCCCTTCATTTATAGGGTCCGTCTGTCTTCCAGTAGCTTCCATCGTAATGACAGTCAACCACCTTGTCATAAATGTAATTAGGTTAACAAATGTTTTTCAAGTTATCACTGATATTTCGCCATATGGAAGTGCAAGTAAGATTCCCACTTCATACATAACATTGACGTAGGTAACATTGAGTTGAAGTTAAGCATGTGTTTGATAGGAATATCACAAAACCTTCTCTTTTATGTTGGATGTTATTGTTAAACATCGCTCTGTTAACAGCTAATGCCAAATAGAATACATTAGGTGACCGATTGAGAACAGATTTTATGGACTGTGAGGTGAATAAGGTATTGGCGTTAATGTCGGTCCACGGTTTACATCCTCCGATCTTCAGTCAGCCATGTAACACCCGCTGGAAACACAACATATCACGGTTTCAGCCTACATACACTGTTTGTCGTTGTCTTTCAAACTATTCGCATAAACAGAGCATAAAACTCAACCGGGAACTGATCACCTTTCACAAAGTATTGTTCAAGTTTTGAACACTACAAAACACTACTTTACACTCACAAAATGGAGACTTGTATTCATTTTACGCTGGCGCGAAATTGCATGAACTACACCGGATTATCGCTTTGCACAAACATACTTGTGAAATAAAGTTCTAGTCAGTAGTCCGATATCGTAGCTCAGTTGGTAGAGCACCCAGCTGGCAACCCAATTGTCGCTGGTTCGAATGCGACCGCGATCCAGATTTCCATCTCACCTTCAGTTATCACCCAGTATAAACATACTTTCATTCACATCAGAGAAGTAAGAAAGAAAAAGGTGATTAAACATGGTCAATAAGTTACTTTGCATCCCGCAAATACCTTTGACTTTCTAAATCCAGTGTCACATCATTATAATTGCCACTCTATCTTGATGATGACATTCACACTGCGGTATGTGCTTCTAATTAACCTTTATTTGCTTCATGCCAACCAATCACTTTCTTCAATGACATTAGTATCGCTCTCTTTTGTGTCCCTCAGAAGGTATAAATATCACATTGATTCTGCGAAAACAGAATTGTAGTCGAGAATGAGTAAAGTACATTTGATATTCTTGTGTGTTGTTTTGGCACTAATTTTTGTCAAAGGTGAGTCGATATTAATTTTGTTGCATTTTGAGTTTTCAGCTTCTTGAAACATTTGAAATTGCATGAAACACACATACACATCCCACTTATTATATGCTGACATAATTATTTTGCAGGCTCAGTACACTGAGAACAATATTATCATAAGGTAGAAGTCCTGCCATGTGAGATCATCAGATTACTTGACTGCTCTGAAATGCCAGAAATTCAGTCGCAGTTACCCAATGAAATAGATTTCTCATTTCTCAGATATATCTGTAATAATGAGAAAGGTCAATTCATGCATACGGTTTAGAGTCTTACTTTTATTGACTCGGTTAGAAGTATTCTATTTTTATTCATATGCATTTTACATCGCTTGCAAAACTGACACACATATACACATACCTACACAGGGAGTTCACATATCACGACTGTAGTTTAAAGAACCCAAATACCATGTCAGCATATCTTCTTGTTACATGCTTTATTGTTTCAGGAAGACGACTGTCTGACAATGCAGATGATACTGTAAGTACACTCTGTGTTTTATGTTATCCCTCATTACACTTCGGTCTACTAAATCCTCTTGTGCTCTAAGCTGAAATGGAAGTGGTCATGAGAACTACAACTTGTAGTTAATGTCTGTAACTGTGCTTCAAATATCTCCTTCTTATTTCCAGTTGAATGACAATGGATATATGGTGCAAAGTAGTGCTCTAGCGTGTGCTACATTTAAATGTGGTCCAGTGAAATTTCAACCGCGTGGATATGTATATTTCTGATGTTTTGTGGTCATAGCATGATTACGTGATGTTGACGCAGACTAGTCCATTATGCTAATGAGCGAGTAGTGTTGTCAAGAGAAGAGCAATAGCACTTCGAGCATGAAATCGATAGGCAAGGACTTATCCTTCGCATAGTTCCCCTGTGACGGCGGAAGGTACGCTAACCACGGAGACTCATCTTAACTCTCTTCTTCTGGTAACATAATGCAGTAACCATCTGTGAAGCAGCAAGCAGTCTAATTAATTGCATGATGAAATTGTAGGAGGGTTTATCATGTGATATACAAATCAGAGTCCAAGCACACAAAAGTATTCCGAGGAATCAGAGACCTACATTGTTACTGTTTTCCTATACTTATACCGCTTTCCATGTCTTTGAAGCCTTGATTCTGAATCATGATGCTGAGAACACAAACTATGAAGAGCAGAAACTTGGTATCACGCAACTGTTTCACTTAACTTTTAAACTGCCTGCGATGCTGGGGCACGTAATGTTCACATGTTGTTTACTTTCAACACCGTCATTACGACTCCTAGTGGTGTGTATTAACCACTTTTTCTCTCTTCTCAGCGGTCCAACAATCTCATTTACTTCAGAGCGCTTGGTGACATGCCTAACTGCATTTGTGTAAGTTGTCGCTGGGTTACATAATCGGAGGTTTACTTTTTCACTCTCTTTTGTTTGATACATACTACTATTTTAAATAGTGTTTATGACAACTGTAGGCAAGGAGACAGGCAGTCTCTATCATATTTAGTCATGAAACTGACGAGAACTTGTCTTTCCAAAGATTGTATAATGCAACGCTGAGCGGGCACGTTTTTTGCATCTTATAACAGAACAACAGGAGTGCTGGAATGCAGCCTATGAACCATTGCATTTATTTCTACTACCCAGTCGCCTAGTTGAATGTTTGTGTGTCTGAGACTCACTTCACATAACACTCACAGATATATTGTTTGCAGTGTAAGGAGATATGAATGACTCCTTTGAAATATTCATATATGCAATATGTGATCCTTCTCACTGTATTGTTTATTGTGCTACAATTAGTTCAGTCCCATCATGTTGGAATCGCTTATAAATAATGTTAATGTTGTACGTTATTTCACAGGATTCAAGTCGAATTTCCATGGTGAGACACTCATGTTTTTGGTTATTGGTATGTAGATGTTATGCTCATCTAGGTTGTTGCGACAGCTTCACCCTGAATAATCACACTACTTTGAAATGCTCAAAGAACACATATAGATAACTTGTATGCTGTACTGTAGTGAATATCCACATTTAAATGAATGTATGAAGAGTAGCCGTTGTGAAGTGATCATATGTTGAGGAGGATGCAGAGTAGATGGATACATTCACAAAACCTTACCACACAGTTCCAACTCGACGGATGTCATTTAGGCAATGTCGAGCGAACATTATTCGGTACTGACTGGTATTCTGCAGCTACCACCGGGTTATCTCCTCATGGTAACTTTCAAAATGTTTGCTTACCCATGTTTTATGGCAGGTTTTTGTATCTATGTAGTTTACGGCATGGCACATAATAATAGCTAAAGCAGCACTGCCATGAGTGATTCTGCAAATTAGGTCAATAAGGATTGCATGAGACAGTGTGCAATGGCAACTGACATGATATACTCAAGTCATAAAACATACACTCAACAATTTCCACAATCCATATACAGCAACCTATTTTTCGCTTCCTTTTTACAACAGCTTAGCAGTGACTATGTTGGACCAGCACAAGGTGACAGTATCTGTATTTTCTGTTTTGCGGTGAGTAGCGTTTTCATTTATCTAAATGTGCTCGTTTTCAGGTAGAAATTGTGATATGATTTCTGCGCTTACAATTAATTAAACACACTGTAAGAAGAAGAGAATGATGAGATGTAATCGTAGCGTTTACAGCAACACGCTGTCTTAAACTGAGACAGACAAATTATCCCCGCAGTGTAGTGAATTCGTACAATCCATTCACACGCACACTCAAACATATCCACCTAGACATACATACGTGATTATCACCATTTGCCCACACCATTTATCGCTAATCGCATTCAGTGTCTATTGTTCTCAGTGATGAGTGCTTTTTTATTTCCAGTAATAAAACAGCCCGTTACATGAACCCAAACTTATACAGTCAATCAGTGTTTACCTGTGAATTGAAATGGCGGAATTTCTGAAGGAGTACTCAGTTAATCATTATAGTCTATACATTAGTAAGCAGTCGCATTATGATGGTGCATTCATGTCACATGTAGCGAATCACTGAAGACATTTTTAGTCAAACCGGCAGAGATAGTATCTCTGACTCATACATCCAACTAGTGTGTGTGTGTGTGTGTGTGTGTAATTGTAGTAAAGGAAGTGCAATCATGTTGATTTCTGTGATTTAATCAACGAAGGTGTCAGATGATATTCTGTCACTAGTCAACTCACACTGGTGTGATTGTTACGTGATGAAGGGTGGCGATGTCGTGTCGAGTTGCTTAAAGTCACATAATCCATTGTATCTTATCTCGACTTCCATGTTTACATGCCTCGTTTTCACACTCCTGAGGTTTACACTTTCACAGTTGTGAAGGCATAGCTGGCTTTTCTGCACTTGTCATCATCACTGTTGCAAACTGATAGGAATTTCAGTAATGGATGTCAGTCAGTGTTTGAGATTTGCTGACGAACCCGCACAAGCTATCACATAACTGACAGATGACTTTGTGCTTCTCATAATACAAACACTTGATTAGTGGTGCAGTCTTCCGTCTATGAAAGATGACGAAATTTCTCAAAATCTCTCAAAAATTCATCTTTGTATATTGAAGGCTATCATTTTCTCACCTAAATGTCCGTTGTTTTGCTTTGCGTTTCAGGATCAGGAATTGATCAGTCTTTCTGTGACAGAAACTACACCCCACACAATCAATTAGTTCTTACCTGTAAAATGAATGAATCAGTAAAACGAAGAAATAAAATATTTTCATTGTTTCTCCAGTCTTTTGATGCTATATCAGCTGTGCATAAAGTTGTGTACAAAGTCATATTGCGTGACAGTGGTGAGTGATGCACTGTGATTCGAGTAGAAGAAGATATTGTGTTAAAAATGACGAGATTTCAGAAGTAGATTTATTATGTGTCTTGTAGGAAGGTCTAAAACGTCATATAGACATTTCCACATAGCCCGATGAACCGCTTTCATTCAGCTTGATGTATGCGCACTCCTCAATATATGTGTTTATTGGACGACTATGAGCACGGCTGGATTGGATTCACTATGTTTCTGTAAGGTTAACTAACATCACAATAAAGAATTTCCCAACGTACATGAGATCAGGCTTCTTTGTCACTCCACATCTGCGCATCAAATATGGCTAGCCCTGCAGGTATAGTGAACGATAGAACTCATTTTTGTTTGTGCTGGTTTCGAGGCCATGGAGAATAGAGAGTGCAGACATTCAAAACAACGCAGAAATGAACAGGAAAATAGAGCAGACTTGTCAAGAGATGAGCCAATAACCTGCGTGTGCCACTCAAACCTACCGTGTTGTGTTCACTGTCATGTAAAGACCGAGGATAGGAGAAAGGAGCGATTCTCTAGGATTGACTTCATTTCATCAGTATTCTCGTGTTAGAGTCTCTGCCATTGAGAAGCATTAAAAATACAAGACGCCACTCATCTCGTCCCAATGACAAGCACTTTGACCTTCAGAATGAACAAATCGCATCATGCTACTCTCATCACAGTATGCAGGATTCAATTGACTAAAGCTTTTAAATACTTTTTTTTATCAGGATAGTTCAACTTTCCTCGTTTCAATCAGTGCTTATCCTCCCCTTTAACAAATTAGGCGATTTCATCAGGTGTTGATGAGTGGGTTCCAACCCACAATGCCACACTCATTTTTAAAGGAAGTCTGAGATGATAGATAAGAAATCCTTGGCGTCAGCAGTAGGTAATCTTGTTGCATGCATTTCACTGAAATATTATCTGGTCCAATTTTCCTCATGGCAATTATAAGTGGATGTCTATGGTCTACTTTCCATATCGACGCCCAATTACTCCGTGAGTTCGTTATTGAGTTGCAAGAATGCCGCAGCATTCTGCACTATACTACAGTATTATACCGTCCGGAATGATGCACTTGTGTGTAAGTTTCCAAATTTGTTTATCTGCCTTCATACCTATCTGTCTGTTATCATGCCTACCCGACTGTCTGTTTGTTAGTTGGTTGGAAGTAATCGGCAGGAAGCAGGATCTAGGTTTTGTACCTTTTGGCACTGGTCAGAAAGGTGTATCTGCGTATCAGTCGCGTTTCGTTCAATGGAGATAGGTGATTGAGAATGAGAAGTGTTGGATGGGATTCCTCACCAATTATCAGCATACAATGAAAAGCCAGGTCGCTTACAATGAGATTAACCTCAAACTATACAGAATTCACTATACGTTGACTGTAGGCGAACACATCAAGTACATAACCATACTAGATGCATACACAAGCTCATATGTCTGCTGATATGAAAGACAGGTTCACACTCAGCTGTTCATTTCGTTATAGCCAGTGAGAGCTTAAGAGCCGTCAGTGAGATTTCGATGAAACACAGTAGCTTCGTGGAATGCGATTCTACTCAGGCATACTAGGTTAGTGCGTACTCTTGAGAACGAGTGGTGGTCGGCAACTCCAGTGGGTAGGCTTGAATTTATCTTGGTGAATAGCGGTGAATCCCGAAGCGCATGTTTCGTCTTATTTCTACATCCCAGTGAGTGATGTTCTCAGTGAGACGCAAATCCAGTCTTCAAATATCATAGCGTCACCGACTAGTCCCATGGGTCAAGACAGCCACCTCTTGTGTAACATGAAGCAGTTGTTGTTTTGATACTTTTAATTTCCCATTGCTAAACCAAGTCTATTTCATCTTTTTGTGCTGGCATATGTGTTCCCATACAATGAAAAACATGTTTTTTGAATGAGTAATGTGGAAGTTCATTAGGCGTTATCGTTAATTTTAATTTACTATGGAAGCTGAAAATAAGTGAGATTTCTACTTCTTGAATATTCTGTTGAGAAGAAGATGTGATGATTCCCTAAGGAGATCTATTTATGCGAATACACAGTGTACTAATTTCCATTTCGTTCATTATGGATGAGAATTAGAAGAGTGTGTTAAGATGATGCAGTAAACGAGAAGCTAGAAGTACGAAGGACTTTGAGTAGTGTTTCTCAAAAATGGTTACCCTTCAAGTTTTATTGAGAGGAGGAACATAAAGCCTAGGCATTATCAGGAACGAACCCTCTTCGATTCCAAAATAGATATAGACTATTTATGAATGTTGCATTTAAAGGAGATACGGCGACAAAGATACTAAAGAACGGATTGTCTAAATCACTGAGGAAGACATTCTTCTTTGGACAGCTTCAGACTGATACTTCAGTGAAAAATATCAAAAAAGTTTTCATTGATTTCTCTCAATAAAGAAGTTGGCAGAAGAGGCAGCGAAGACGGGACTTCAAGTGAACGTAGAGAAGACAGAGGTGATGAGGATACCCAACCAACAACAGCAGCAACAACAACAAACTCCAGTCACCATCAACGGGAGAAACTTAAAAGAAGTAACTTCCTTCACTTATCTAGGAAGCACTGTTTCAACTACAGGCGGGACAGACGAGGACGTCAAAGTCAGAATCGGAAAAGCAAGACAGGCCTTCATTAGCCTGAAACCAGTGTGGAGATCTTCTGCACTCAGCATGCGGAACAACATCCGGATTTCCAACACCAACGTCAAGTCAGTGCTTCTGTGTGGCTCAGAGACTTGGCGCGTCACGAAAGAGATTTCCAACAAACTACAGATTTCCATCAACAACTGCCTACGCTGGTTACTGAAGATAAAATGGCCAGAAAGAATAAGTAACAAGGAACTCTGACAACGAACCAACCAAGAACCTATCACGCAACAAATATGCAGAAGAAAGTCGAGATAGATTGGATCGGGCATACACTGGGAAGGCCGACTGGGGACATCACGCGTCAGGCCCTCGAGTGGAACCCAGATGGGAGGCGACGAGTTGGGGGCGTCCCAGGCGAGGGTGACATAGAGGACATCGTGTGAGGAAGAAATGAGAGCTTGTGGGTTGTTGTGGAACCAGGTTCAGAAGTTTGCAGAAAACAGAGTGCACTAGGGAAGTGCTACTGAAGCCCTATGTTCCATTAGGAACCCAAAGGAAAAATAACTAATAATAATAATCTCTCAATAAAGTTGAACTGAATAGTAATAATAATGGCGATGATAATGAAAGAGAAGTATATCAATACGGAATGTATGATTGTGGAATGTTGATAGAAGCAGATGCTG
Source organism: Heterobilharzia americana (assembly GCA_944470555.2). Lineage (NCBI taxonomy): Eukaryota > Metazoa > Platyhelminthes > Trematoda > Strigeidida > Schistosomatidae > Heterobilharzia > Heterobilharzia americana. The sequence continues at coordinate 50,791,387 of OX104128.1, forward strand.
TGAAAATATTCAGATTTAAGCGAAAAATCAGAAATCAGACAGTAGGTGGAAAATTACTATGAAGTAATCAGACTATGCGTGGCTGCAGTCAGGACTGCATCTAACTCACTCTGATCATCTACAACAGTTTTGTCGGCTGAATGTGTAGCGCCACAAGGACATTCATAGCAGATTCACTGTGACAGAAACTTTGGTTTTTGTCGAAAACTTCGGGCTGGTCACCTTGATGTCAAAGAACAGATTGGCTGACTGACACTCCATCACGTACCACACACAGTGACACTGTAATAATATTTCAGTGAGATTGAAATTTGCATCACTGAGAAACGGTAACGTCGGTTGGATGTTGTGTTTGTTTGTTAGGAAGACTAGCAATGTGCATAGTTAATACATTTTCGAGAATGAGGTTGAGAACTGTTGAGAAAGCCATTATTCAAAATGAACAATCGCTCGACTCATGCATGCGAACTGTAACTAATAAGGACGTGACTGCAATAATTTGTTGTATCCATGTTTCAGTTTTTCACTCACGTGAGAGATATGATTTCGTCTGGTTGGTTTTCGTTCGGATGGACATGTTCCGTAGTCGAAAACGACTTAGATACTGAACGCCAAACAGTTATCACATACATCTGCAACCACAAATATTCCCTACCATCTGAAATTTCACGTCTATCCAGACACAAGACTAGTTACATAACATGATGCATGTGGATGACTTATTTCAAGCAGAGCGATAGACGGGCATTCGAACAACTAACAGCTTTCACCTGAATATTCCTAGTCGTTCACTTTGAAGAGGGTCCATACCACTTGACAGGATCGAGTGAATAATATTGTCTCAATGGAATATTATTTTTTGACCGTATTATTCAAGTGTTTGACAAGTTGTCACAAAGGTAAAAATAATATGGACTGGCGCATACCTAGTGTGCATGTGTACGAGTTTGTTAGGGACAGTGAGCTGATAGTTGACTGATTTTAAGTTTCTATCTGGGAAGATATTCTCATTGTGAGATGAAGGCTGTAGTTTCTACCGTCACACCACACATTTGACCTGAGCCTATGGAGACAAGAATGATAAACCTGTGATGATTTCTATAATCCTTCTGTAGTTTTCAATTTCTTCAACTCTAGTCTGTATTATTAACAAAATGAAGTGACTTTATCATCGAATTCTTCTCCATCTCCTCCGCTCACCACTTCATTGCAACTCACAATACAAATCTACATCCCCATGTACATTATAAGTCAGATGACCACAACTATGTCTCCTCACCTCATCTCGGAACGATGCATGTAACCATCCATATTCCTACTCTCGTCTTTCATACTCAGCAAGACAACTGTTGCATTGACACAAGTCATCGATATTGAAAGCTACGCACTGTGTGCCGTTGCTCAAAAAGAACGTGCCTAAAATTATTAGATATTGTCTGCCTATCCTCTGATCATACAGAAAGACAATGCACACTGATGAAAACAACAAAATAAAAGGGAATCAAATGTATGAAGGCGACTGTTCGTTGTTCTCAGTGTGAAAATATGTTTGGCTTGTGCACGTATTGGACTTAGGCCTTAAAACGTGACTATTTACCCAGTCCTGAAAGCATTTTTGTCTAGGTGAGTTACGGTTAACTCCGTAGCACACACAAACACACATATCTACAGAAATTTGGCTTGATATTTTCTTTGAATTACAAGCGAATGGTGTGTGAGGCTCTCGTTAGAATAACGCTTTACTGTTTTTCATTCCATTGGTAAACATAACATTGTTAACATAACATTGTCTCACTACTACCGAACATTCGATCTATGACTACAACGAAACCTTCTAAGCTTAGCTAGTTCAACTGGAATGTGAACACCACCAACCATTTGTGTGCATTTGTAAACATTATATGAAATAGCGAGATCGCTTCGATGAAACAAACATGTGATCAGCATACGCTGTTCATTTACCGGTAAATATCAGACAGACAGGACATCAATCGATAGCATCCCTTCTTAATTGGTGGAAGCACATCTGTAGAAACTGATGTGTATTGCCAGATGAATACTGACTTCAAAGACTGGGGAGAAACACGAATCACTGACTAGTTGATAGAAGCAGAAGATGAGATCCACTTGCATGATTATTTTTAGAATACACTAATAATTATCTTGCAATAAATATTGTAGTGCATCAAGCTGAAATCGCAAGCCTTATAAATAAACAATCTGCACTTCAGTTGAAGGAGCAACTCACACTTTCAGCATTTCATTGGATTCTCTCAGTGTCATCAAGATGTCGTGTACGAATTAGCTGCAATGAGGTGATCGCACAGGTTTCTGTTTCGATTAGTGTGATTGTGAACTGTGGACCATCCTGCAGACTGTGTGTAGATAATTGCTGCATTGACACTGCATAGAATAAACATATATCTGGAAATGTAACAACAGTTTGGATCGATCATTAGTATGTGTCTGTAATTGAATTTGACTGTTCGATATGAAGATCATCACGTAGGCAACATTCGTCTTTCCGTTTCAAGACACTATCGTACTGACTTGATACTGAGTCTGGAAACGGTGAGCAAAATCTATTACTGAGAGAAGGCAACACCAGCAAACCTTGAGTTTATTCAATGTCAGTCTGATATTGGCTTAATCATGACTTATAGGAAGTCGAACAACGTATGCATGATGGCTATATAAGATTCGTGTTAGTGAAGCATGTAGCACTAGACGATTCACGCCTAAACTGAATGATTCATTATTATCAATAATATTCTCTTTCATTCTCTGTTTATTCATTCGACTGGTAAGCAAGCTTGACTGGAAGATAGTAAGTTCCCATATGATGCGTTTTAAAACGTTTACTACACAACGATCATCTATACTCACCTGATTAGTAAACCCACGATGAAGAATCACTCCTCCTCAACACAGATAATCATTGCATAAGACGATGATCATTAATCCAATGTGGCCAATCAACTCAACGTAAAGATTATGCTCTGTCTGATCACTCAACATGATAACTCTTTCGTTGACTTGTTTGAAATAGACAGGTGATTCTGTCATCATCTTCTTCATTCATGGATTCGATTGTAGGTATCTGATTCTCAGTGAATACGCGTGACCGCTTCAGTGAAACATGCCAAGACTAGATATATCAATCAAATTTCTGAACGCTCTTCACACGCCGTACATTACTGATGCAAACATATTTTGATTTTTGGTGTACTGGCTGATACAGTGGTCGCCGTCACACTCCTTATCATTGTCATAATTGCTACTACCAACGTGATGTTTCAGGCTTCATTGTAGTCCGTGAAAACATTCAGACAAATAAGTGAATGTGACAGTTTGTTAGTGGACAAATTATTCTAATTCACATGGTTGGTGAGAAATTCTGTGAAGTAGTTGAGTATTATTTTAGGCTGGTGTGCTAGCCATTTGTAATTGATTGTGAATGTGGTGTTCAACACATATTTCATTGTATTCAGAACTCATCACCTGGATGTGTCGTTGTGTCTTGCCATCAACTAATGTTCTCTACCAAATAGTATCCCCCACTTGTGAGGATAACATCTAGATGTTTGTGCTTGCATGTTGTGTGGCGTCATGGTTGATCAGCTGAGTTTTGAGAAAGTCTAAATTTCGTTAGTCAGTAAGCTTACTCAGGTGTCGGTTTTATGGACTGAGGTAAAGTAACTGTTAATCGAAGTCAGTGAGAGTAGGTGTCTTTCGGTTTATGCCACGTGCAGCTTCCATTGTTATCACACCTAACTGTTCGACAGAAATACTCGAATGTCAGACAAGTTTCTTAACGTCAGAAGTTGACTTTTTTGATACAAAAATTGCGTTATAATTTTGTGTGGAAACGTCAGAACACATTCTGTAGGTCTGTAGCAATTATGAGTGATAAAACACACCGAATTTCCATAATGTGATACAGTCACACGCTCTCTACTTACAGCACGGAAATTCACGAGTGGATATCACGAAGATTTCAATTGTGAATGACAGTTTGAACACGGATGTTCACTGACAACTCAGCTGTATGTGAGGTAGCCGTGTTGTGAGGTGGACACCTACAATATCTTTCCTAATTCTGTTTCTCTTCTCAGGATAATAGTGCGTACTCAGAGAGCCTTGAGGGCTGAATTAGTAAACAATTGAAGCGTACATGAGTTACCTTTGAAAGTAAGTGAATGATGAGATAGAGATACGAAAGTGCTGATCGTTACACAAAGTGAGTCAGTCCAGATTACCAGACTTCACACACACATACAGAAGAAATCGTTGAAAAGTGGTAGACCAAAGAAAAGACTAGTATAATTGGAAAGGAAATAGATCAGTATCGACTGATTGTGTTTATCATCTGATCAAAGATAGTGAACGAATTCATGCGCTTCATTGTGATTCACAGTGAATAATTTCACTAACCAACAATACAATGGTGTCTGTAACCGAACTACTTAGACAACGTCGTGGACGGACTGTTTTACTTCATGTGACCACCTCAATATCCTTCCTTACTTCATCCTCTTCACTCCCCAACAGTGCACATCAGAGTGGGTAATGGTTTAGTTCACGTTTGAATTACTCCAGCATCTGGAACTCTGCGTGCACTGTTATGACTTGTGAACTTGTGGTTCTACTGAACACAATGCATGTTTCGAAGACACCTATGATCAAACCTCTTATCAGCTCCCATTTCATTTTGACATTTCTGACACACCTGACAACCTGATGGTAATCTGATAAAATATTTACTGATTGAATTGTTATCAGGTTTTGTATGGAAACGAAGAATGATTGATAGTATGTAATAAATGAATGGAATAGCGAAAAGAGCAACGATTCAATAGATCTCTTTCGAGTCCCAATCTCTGGCTTTCCTATTTTGATTGATGTTGCCTCAACGATACAAAATATGCACATAAGCGCAGATTCTAGAAGGTTTCCTTTCACTTCCTCACTAACTTCGAATGGTACATTTTCGAGACTGACTAGCCAGTGTCGTCAGCACTTGTTTTAGATACTATAGTACCTCTGTATAACTACGCAGAACAGTATTATTCAACCGTTTTTGACAGAAAACACATCAGACGACCAATGTAAGCAGCTTCACATAGGTGGATGAACTGGTGTGCACACATGGAGATGAACAGATATGAGGTCTTGTATTTCAGCTTATCTTGAAGTAAAGCGTGACTAGAGAACACCACTTTCAAAGTTGCTGTAAAAGAACATTCTTTTCAGGGAAAGTGAAATCCTCCTGTTGTTGTATATCGAGGTCAAGGTTCGTATGTAGGACATTTCTGATAAAGAAAGTCGGGTCACTTTTGTATCCATTCACCAATGTGGATAGCCGTTTCCGATCAATTTTCTCTCAGAATACTTGTCTCTTTATCCGTAGCATTTCGGCTCCAAATACATCGAATGCGAGTGAGAGAGAATACACTTACATTTTACTTGAGCCCAGGGGTCAACCAGATATAAAAATTTGTCAGTTCTCCATTATGTATACGCTTTCTATGAAATGATTCCCTTCACCGATCATTCTTGTTAATTCTTCGGTGAGGTGGGGGATCTTAGATCTGTTATTCCCCTCTACTGGTTAATTTTGTTGCCGCATGGTATCTGTTGAAGATATTCAATGCATATATTATCACAAATAATGAAAATGTAGTCGATATGCCTTTTTTACAGCTGGAAGCCATTGGTTGTTGAGTTCAGTCGACCACTTTCCAGATTTGTCGTCAGATAATTTACCATGTATTAACTGAAGGGAGATCCCATTGCATTTCTGTTTTTCTCTTTAAGGATTGTATCGCTGAAAGTGAACTGTGCATTATTAGTTGATCTTAATGAAAATTCCTTCTAATATGCAGTTGATATTTTAATGTTCATGTGGTCATCATAGATATAACTACGTGTAAAATAAATAGATTCCGTGATTAGAAAATTGGTGGTAGGAAGTGATTCGATGTTGAGCGACATCACATTTTTACGAAAAACAATAATCTGCCTCATGTAATCGATGGATTCGAAGCTTTCTTGGAGTGAGTGAACATGGGTTCATCTTCTAACAGGTTGTAAAGTACTAGTTAACGGTTTTGCTATTAGATGATAGGGAGATGCGGACACGTCGATAATTAGATCAAGTGGCAGACCCGTTCCATGTATTTTTGGCAAGGCATTAAGCTATGGTATTATCAACCATATTGGTCCGATACTTTCATAAAAGGCTTCGTTAATTAAATGATTGAGCTTCCATCATTTTAGCACGTCAGTAAGTTGCTATTCTGGTAGTTTTGCTCCGTTTCCCTCGTCAGTAGGCTTTGAAGGTTCACTGTTGTCTAAGAGTAGATTCAACACTTTCTTGATGTTATATATTCGGTTCATGAGAACTATGCATGTACCTTTGTCAGAATGTGTTGATAGTAAATCGTTGTTACTCTTAGTTGCTTAAATTCTTCTCCATGCTGTTTTGTCAAAAGACAATTGACTTTTGGCTTCGTGTTAAAGTATTGAAAACAACCATCAAGGATGGTTGGTGTTAAGTTGTGCAACATATAGTTGGGGACTCTAACAAAAGGATGAGGTTTCCAACTAACAGGTGGACAAAAATATAGATCATTGATTAAATACAAAACTCATGGAAACAAGAAACCTACTATGAATTCATTTGTGACTTTAAAGGTCATCCTAGCAACTGCTGAAATAACCAACCAGATTTCAGTATTTCGGATGGGAATGTTAGATTTTCTTTCATAAAATAAAATTGGTAATTGATTATCTCATCAGTTGTTAGGGCAGCCCTTATGTCAATCGGTTATTCTAGGCCTAGCTAAGCCTCTCCTCCATATCAGACAAAATATCTAGTCAGTAGCAAGCTGAATATAGGCTGTTGAGTACAATAAATTTCCAACGAATGCTTCCCTGTGACTTGTTTGGCATAACTGTAAAATAGATGTTATCAAATCTTTCTTGGAACAGAACCTAGCCTCTGAACAGAACAATACCAGAAACGAGTTTCATCATCAAGATCACCGACTCGGAAGTCTAAGATACTCACAATAGTATTCTTGTTGTTGTCTACGCATTCTAAACATTGCAGAAATCACACCATTTCTCCATAGTAGTTAGTGAACAAGCAGTATGAATACATAAGTCTTTGTAACGTATTCTATAAAACTTGATTTGCGTAGAATATGACCTCAAACATCTACTCAAACTCCAGGCATTATTTCATAAATAAGTAATTTAAGATAAAGTTTTACAAATAATATTCATTATTGTGAGTTTTATATAAAATATTCCAGTTATTGTAGAATAAATAGATGATAACTGAAGATTAAAGAAATGAATATTAACAAGTTCTCAGGTAAGTTCAGAATAGAACTTAAGTTTCTGAGGAATCATTTAGAATTTTTCCGTATTTAAAATTCTGTAAAGTATTTACACTGACGAGATTTACATCATTTCTTACAGATAATTAGATTTTCAGCTAACAAAGAGTGAAATTGAAAGGAATTCAGTTGAAGTATAAATAATCAGGGTTGATTGTTGGTTCTAACCTTTAGCAAAAGGTGCCGTTATCTAAGTAAATATAGTAGTGAATGAAATTAGTGAGATATTCTGGAAAAAATATGGTTGCAACACTTTCTGTATCGCACTAACAGTAAAGGTTAGAGTTGTTTGCAAATCAGATACTACCTTCACTGATTTGTGTCAGAAGGAGTAGCAAGTAAACACAAACAATTTCAGCTGGAGGAGTTAAACTTTTTCACCTTCTGAACAACAAATACTAGTTACTGCAGAAGTTTGTCATTTCCTTTTAATAATTCACAGAATTGAACTCACCTATCACCAATGACCTCTGTAATATGATGTGTAGATGTCTTGATACTATCCTTCACTAAATCTTTATAGTACTTGTCCATAGCCAGCAGTAGAATCCCAGACATATGTTCAGTTTCACGTTTGTGTCATCAGTTGACATACCTCTAAGGGTGTTAGTGTTCTTACAAAGATGTTTTTGGTAATCCGTATTGTGCACACTTTATGTTGTAACGTTATGATCGAAAGTATGTACTTGTTTGTTCATACAGATTTTGTCCAAATACTGTCTGCAAGCATGTTTCCAACATTATTTCACTCGACACTCTAGAATCTTCATTCGCCGTTGGTAGCAGTAGAAAGCATGTGTGAAGAGAATTGGACTTAGCATATGAGTTAGATGGGCCACTATTACAAATTTGGTGCTCTGAAACCTCACGATCAGATGTTAGTTGGATGGAGAAAATCTGCATGAAGCCATGCACATAGGTTTTGTGCTTGTTGGCACTCGTCAGTAAGGCGTATCTGCAACCTCGATGGAACTGATGTCCCTCCTGACACTCGAACCTGCGTGAGGCAGTGTTGTAATCAGTGACGACACCACAGAGATATTCGGGTTGAGACCGATCTCCTCTAGGATTGGATTAGATACATTGATTGGTCACTGGAGAATAACCGATGCTATAATGTCTAGTCAGGATAGATCAGTGGTAACATCGCTGACTACAAGACTGGGTGACGTAGGTTTGAGTATCAGGAGAGACATAAGTTCTATCGGGGTTACAGATACGCCTTGCTGACGAGTACTGACAAGCACGAAACCTAGCTCAAGGGTTTCATGTAGGTTTTCTCAACACAACTAACATCTGATCATGAGGTCATGATGCTTATCTGCCTAGTTTGGTGGTCACATTTAGAGGTAGTCGGTAGAATACTATCAGCACTTAGGAGAAGACAATATGAAGTTGATAACAATCCAATGACTAATCAATGTACTTCTCGATCACTTTTGACAAGTACTTAGTACAGTAATCATGCAGGAAGCTATGGATTATATTTCAAATTAATTTAGGTATTTTTAGTTGGTTGTGGTTAGCAGAGGAATCCATGACGTGCGCTTCGTCCTGTTCAGGACTCGCCAGCTGGATGTTCCCACAACCCAGTGAGGAGTGGTGTTGTTTCCACTGAGAATCGAACCTCGAACCCATCACATCAAACGTCAAGGTGTTATCCACTACATCAGGGAAGGAACACGGCCACTTCTTGTAAAACGGGTAGTAGCGATCACTATTTATTGACACACTTGTAATTCTCCGTTGTTTTATGGGGTCGAATTGGTTGACCTATATTGGCATATAGACTCCTATGGCTATTGTTCCTCCATGGCATAGTGGATGACGCCTTGGCGTTTGAAGCGATGGGTGCGAGGTTCAAGTCTCAGTGGGAACGACACCGCTAACTGGAGTACAAGCATATCCAGCTGACGAGTCCGAAGAAGGGTGAAACACACGTCCTGGACTCCTTTGCTAGCCACAACCAACTAAATCACCGTAACTGACATTCAGACAATATCGAGACATCTGCATTGAAGCCCAAATGCCAATAGAGGTCGACCAATTCGGCTCGATAAAGCAACGGAGAATCACAAGTATATCAATAAATGGTAATACTTTAGATATTATTGACAAACTAACCACTCACCTATCGGACCTATACTAAACTGAAGTTAAACGTGACTACAATAAGAAACCACAATTCTTCTGATTTTCGGGTATCTTATCTGTATTTTGGTGCGTCTATAAACCCCTAGTTTTTCAGTATAATCTTGACCATTATTATTAATTTTTACGCTACTGTCTTCCAGGTAACAAAAGGGTTGATTTGACTGTTTTCTATGAGTCTGAGTACATGAGTGTTTCTACTCATACCGTTCTTTTTCACAAAGCCATTTTTCTTAGAGTTTTAGAGACCGCTTTTTAAGTGTGCTAAGGCATAATGTACTACTGACTTCTAATATATCAAGCTGACACCAGAAAAATCTATAACAGAAGCGATCATCAAATAGAATTAATTTAACTTTCAGAAAATACACAACTGCTCACTTGCTAATTCAGTTGTTATTTGCCTTTTTAGACTACTACTTCTTTTCTGTAGAACATTTCGTTCAATCGACTTTTCAGTGAGTGAAAGTACTAGTCATCATATTTATATCTGGTTTTAACATTCCATTAACTTATCGTACTCATTAAGTGTATAGTGAAAGACCATTCGATAAGTTATAAACAACAATCGTCTTATTTCACATGTATTATCAAAACGAAGTGGTGTGTGACTGAACATGTAGACACTATTCTTATCACGTATTTTATATACCACTCAGTCGGTGCGAAAGGAAAGGGCAACGGACATGTTTTGAGTTGCTTGAGGAAAATATAGTGAGTGTTAATTACATGACACTATAACCAGAAGTAGTAATATATTTCCAGAGATATTCTTGTCTTCTAATGAGTGTCTAACTCTGGTTATCTTTTGACTAGGATAATTGTATTGAACTGTATCTGTCCACTTCTCGTCCATCTGGTTTTATGCTGTTGGTTTTCACTTTGTTCTCCCATAGACTTTCATTTCGGATCTTCACTTCGTAAAGTAGGAAATAGTTTTGAAAGTCTGTTAGAAACACGATTGGTTGTTGAGTTAGTTGTAGTTGTGTTCTCTTCGCCACTGCTTGAAACACTAGTTGTATTACTTCTCAGTGACGAACTGAATATATTAGCTTCTTTGCATTTGATGTATTGTACTCCCATACGCAGACATGGGTAAAGATTAGTAAAGTTACTTTGTTCATGAAGTGATCTAGGATGTGAGACAATCGTCAACTATTGACTTGTCATAGAAAAAAGGTTGGGAGTTCAGGTTTTTTCACAGATGGTGATAAGATTAACAGAAAATCGTTCCAGTTAAGTCATGTAAGTTGGAAATATTCTAAGATAGTCTGTGATCTGAATCTCATAAAGTCATTCAGTTCTAGCACTGTCAAATATTCACTAGACCTGATACTTCATAACACAACTTATCACTACTAAAGAATGATTTCACCGAAGAAAATTCCTCACTGCGATTTCATATTAAATAGCTGCACAATCGTACTTATGTATAAGTTGATGTAGGCAATAATAAATTTGTTTGTGTGTATCTCATTGAAACAATAAGTGGAATCATGGAGTGAATCAATATGAGTTAGGATGAAATTTCATGAATCATCAAATTATTTGGAAAAATACAGGAAACTAAATATATACTGAAGAAAAGTAGTCTCATGTTTGTGGGGATTTCATTTTTAAGATATTATTTGTTGTGGACTGATAAGAGTTGGAAAACTATTGAAAACCTGGAAGATTTGCACAGCTTTTTCGTCTTGGTATGGGACACTTCAGGAGTACGTACTCACGGACCGAACTCAGGACCTTCAGATTTCACGGCGAACGCGTTAACCATTCAGCCATTGGATCAAATTTCCCCGGTCCACATTTTCCTGCTTCTGTCAATTTACGACATTGCGCGATTATCCACTAAAGTCTTCAGTTGGCATCCACTTCACTTGTGGATGGTTGGCTCCACAGGTCACAGCTTCACTTACTAGGAGGAAACAGTTGTACAGTACACCCAAGTACTCAGGTGTCCCCAAATGATATCACTCCGCGATGAATACTACCTTAGATATAAGTGAAAACTTTGTGCATTGTGGAGTGGATCAATACACTATGATCACATATTTTTATGACAAATTTACACACATTGTGTGCAAAATAATGATCAAAGTAGCGAGATAGTAGGTGGAAGAGTGAATATGGTGTGATTTCACTTAAGTTATAAGTAATTGATTGAACACTATGTGAAACAAAAATGTGAATATCAGTCAAATGAAGCGTGATATGATAGGGATGTAAAGGAGCAGAAATTTTCTTAGTTTTTAGAATCTTGTGGTCAAGATGGTAAGGTAGGTGCTCAGTTGTGAAGGTGAGGGTACAAGCTGTTTCTGCAGATATATATAGTTCTGGTTTAAGATTATATATCACCAAGGCTTCTGCGATACAGAGTATGCGTATACCCTTTGATAAGTATGGTTCATACCTATAAAAATAATTTCAAGTGATGATTTGGAGGCTTCATGGTTATAATCAGTTATATATTGCGAAAATCAATGAATTCATGCTTCTTCGCTCACTTTTACTCAGTCATACTGAGAGGTGCTATCGAACCCGATGGGACGTAGTTCCATGAGATAAGCTCAAGGTGCAGGTGTACATTGAATTGGACAGTTAAGGTAACACATCCTCAGCATTAAGATGGACCAATAGGCTGTTGAAATAGGTTACTTTCAGAGACGCGGCAAAATTGTTGATCTCCTTGACCTTGTGGCACAGTTTGTGACGACCAGCTGTTGAGAAGTTTTCGTCTAGCCGGTAGGTAGATAGGTAAGTGGGCAGGAATGTATGCATGCAGGTATGTAGGAAGGTGTGTAGGTGTGTAGGCAGGTAGGTAGGTGTGTAGGTGTGTAGGTAGGTGTGTAGGTAGGTAGGGAGCCAGGTAGGTAGGTGTGTAGGTAGGTAGGTAGTTAGGTAGGCAGGTAGGTATGTAACTTGTCTCAGCGGCGGGTACCCCAGTTTGGAATGCAAGAAGAGTATAACGGGAGCCGCTGGCTCAGCAAGTACACAGGGTGTACTTACATTTAGTAAAAGATAACTGAAAAACTGTAGAGCTTGATAACGAAGAGGAGGCCTGGTCTAGAAATAGAAACTGGTAGGTGAATGAATAAGATTTAGAATGTGTTACAAGTTCTTAGGATTTCTGTGTGTAATATCACCTCTAAATTCTAAATTTGTGGAAAACTTCTTTCTTGATATGGTGGTTATAACTAAATGTTTTTCTATCTTCCTACCCCTACAATCCGTAAAATGTGGTGGATATCCATTTTCCATAAAGTTTTGTTCCCATAGTGTTAACTCATCCTCTATATTATACTCAGTTCATATTGTCCGGACAAGTGATGAAAGAGAACAAAACAAATGTATTTTCCTTTCTATAGAAACAAAGCTATGGAAATTTGTTAGTTGATTTGCTGTAGATTCATCTATCTGAAGATCTCCCAGGCCTGCTTGTTATGAGGATATCAAGAAATGGGAGTTTAGAATTCGTTTCTTTGTCAAGGGTGAATTAAGTGGATGGGTGGCAGTCACCGAATGTCTTCAAAACTCTTTGAGAACCACATATAGGATTATAAGTGATAAAAGTATCGTCCCTATATCTCTTTTTCGAATCTAGCTTCACAATATTTTGCGCAAGACTATTATTTTTCAGGCTTGCTCAGAAGAAATCAGCTAACATTGAACCTGATGCGGATCTTAGTAAGACACCATCTGTCTCTGGATAGATCTTACTGTTGAGAATGAGCTGGATATTTGCCGTGCATCTAAGCATGACTTCCCTGAATTAGGATGCATTTATCCCTATGTGCAAACCATGAAGATCAAGACAGTCATATACAAGGCATATGCTTTATTTAAGTATGACATTTGTGAATAGAGAGAAAACATCTGGTTAATACATGGTTTTCTCAGTAACATTTAGACGCTAAACCAATCGAAGTGTTCAGATATATCATTCGGTGATTGTTTAAAGACTTACCATCCTAATGGTTCTAATCTAAATGTTCAGCTAACCACTTGGCAACAGAGTGATAGAGAGAACCAGAAGTATCCAAAATGGGTCTATGCACTAGTCAAGGTTTGTGAATTGTGGATAAACGATAAAGTCGGGAAATCGTAGATGTAGTAGGTCTGAAATGTTTGTATTATTAAGTGGTTCTTTTAGTTGACTGAAGTTTTATTGGCTTAGGTGATATAATTGTTTCAGTAAGATTGAATTGAAGTGATTTAAACCAACTGATGTCTTTGGTCCAAGATCATTTCTCTGATCGATGAAATCTTCAAACTTAATTGGATTATGAAGTATGCTGGCACTGACACTGACTGACTTTCCAAGCTGTTCCTTAAAGCATAGTTTTACTGAAAGCTTATCGGTTTCGTCAGGACAGTGTCGATTTTACTCAGAAGTGTTGCATCCAGTCAGATGAAAATTTATAAACATTTACAGTTACGTTCTCCATGGAATCTATGGTTATCATCGTGCACGTGATTCCTAAGAAGACATCTGGACAAATGCTGCTACACAGGGGATACAGGGTACTTAATAAACAAACAGTTGCGGATAAGTACCCTATTCACCATACATACAATTCGAATAATTCCATGATGAATGCAAACATCTTGAGGATTCATCGTTCACGAGAATATTACTGTATGCCTTTTAAACCCTCTGAAGTCCCAAAAACAGCGATTACTTTTTTGAACTACTCAAATCAACCAGAATCCTGTTCGGTTTAACGAATCCAACACAAAATTTTCAAAGATTTATAAACCAGGTTCTTTGTGCCTTACCTATTGTTTAAGCTTATAGTGATAGCTTACTGGTAGCAAGTACCTAAGAAAAGGAACACCTACAACAGTTTCGAAAGCTTTTTGAAGGACTACGAGGATACGATGTCGCAATCAGTCCACAAAAATGTAAGTATTGAAAGAATTGTCTCGACATTTGGTGCACATCATTGTCGCGGACGTTATTAAGCCAGTAAAAATAGAGGCAACAGATACTCAATAATTCCCTTTACCGGACTGTTTCCACTGATGAAAAGTCACACAAAAACAACACACACAAGTTCTATAGCAACTGGAACATTTGACAGGCTGAAATAGGCTTCGAACTCTCAAACAATGTTGGTACACCATGATGTCAACACCTACTTAGTGATCATTACAGACCCGTCAGATATAGCCAATGAGACTATTCTTAGCGAGTTTCTCGTAGTAAATGGAGCCAATAATCCTTCTTTTGTAAACGGTTGGACCCCATGCAAACGTATAGTAGTGATTTCGGAAGGAAATTACTTCAGTTAAACATTCCCGGAGTAAAACCGAAAGGATGCAGAACGATAATAGGCCTCCGACAAAAGTCATACATTCAAAGCATGACGATTATTCTTCAAGAGAGTTTCGACATACCGAGTTTACCTCTTAATTTAATCCATCAAAGGACATGAAAATGATTTAGCTGATGCAAAGTCTAGTTGGAAAGTGAGTAACTTTAAATTCACCGTGGTCGACTTCTGAAAAATAACTAAACTGCAAGAAATCAGTAAAGAATTAGATGATTTACTGTATTCTACAACGACATTACTGAGGTTTAAAAGAGTTTCATTCCGTAGTTCTTTATTCTAAGCATGTGGTGTGTCACCGTAAACTAGGTTCGTTTGCACCCAAATCGATATGAAAATTAGCCTTATAGAAATAAGGTGGAACGCCGAAATCTGGTTTGAAAGCTACTGTGAAGTTAGTCCCAAATCAATTCGTTTCACCAAGCATGAGTCAAAATCCTAGACAGAGTTCGCAAACCTCCTTGTAATAACAAAGAGCAAAAATCCATGTCTCATTAGACCATATGAACTTCGATTTAATAAAATACCTACATTTTAACTTGTGTGGATAAGTTTACAAGGTAGTAGATATTTATCCCACTGAAGTATTCATCGGTAGAAACGGTTAGTACAGTGCTCATCAAATACTGGATTTCAAATATCACAACAAAGAGAGGTTCTCAGTTTGAAAGTTGATTGCTGGATAATTTGAAGGAAACCTCAGGTACTAAGAAAATACGTACAACTGCATATCATTCAATCTTTAGTGGAATGGTAGACATGATTTATTGCCATTCGAAAGTTTCGTCTACATCTTTTAAATATACAAAATTGAGTAAAAAACCACCAGTCATCTTATTTGATGTACAAGTAGCAGTCAAATAAGATATTGGTTTCTATATGGCAGAGCTGGTTTACAAAATTACCCTTCACTGGTCTGGAAGGTACTTTGACTCAGAGGTTGACGTTCCATTAGCTGTAGCCAACTTTGTGAAGCAGCTGAAGCGATATATGAACTACGTGCGTTATACAGCTCCTAGAAATAACAGAAGTAAGTTTCTACACCTGATCAACTCTCTAAATGTTCACAGGTGTTCTTCGGATACGAAAGTATTCGTAAATAGTTGCAACTAACTTACGATCTTCAAGAAACTTAGCAGAACTGAGTGCCTGATTGCTATTGGAAAATAAGGGAAACAAGGTCACATAAGTGCTGATAAAATGGAATTGCCGCTTCTGGAAGATGACAGGTTATCGACAAAACAGTATGCTACGTTCCCTCTATCACTTAGAGAAACTTTCTATAAATCGAATTCAATCGAACCTACAACAACGAAGTAATCAGGTGAAAACATTCACTGGTCGCAAGTATATTTAGAAACAATGGTATTCCGTTCGTTGTAACTTGAACCGACAAATCTTTCAGTATAGTGGTGTTTATTAACTCTGCTAAGAAGTCGCGACGATGGTATTTGAATTACTCACATTTCTGTTTACCTACTACTCTGGTTGACCACCGTCAACCCCAGCCTATATTAGTTTTTTTCTTGTTTCTAACCTGATCTTCACTATACATTACTTCATTCATATTCTAGACATACTAATGCCCTTTTTCTTTCTCGACATAAACATCAAAGATGTTTTGCTGCCTACTGGCTTACAATGCTCTAACAGTAGATGTATGGCTAAAGGTTAGTTATTCAAAAGCCTAGTTAAATTATTTCTGCATTCTCAGTTTCATAATGTTATTTTAGTAACAAACTTGGATATTTTTTGCACCACACAACACTTTTGATCTTATTTACTAACCTAGTGTACTGTGTAGATGTGCGTGTAATAGCTTTTGTTATCAGTTCCATTTAGTATACATTCAAAGCAAACATGGTGTATTCAACCTGCTTTCAATAACAGTCTACAACCTTTGTACCCAAATACCTCCTTTTTGGCCTTTGTTTTCAAACGCAGAAAACTTATTTATATCCTTCTAGAAGAGGTCTGTTGCTGAGAATCTGCACTGCGTACACTACTTGTTGTACCGTTAAAATTGGAACTTTATATTTGTTTGTTTATATAGATTTTAAAACAGTTAGTCCCTCTCATGATTGATATAAAGTAATCAGAAGTTTATCTGAACAATGTGGTGTATTCGTGCAATACATTTCAAACAATCTGATCACACACTTACTTGTCATATCAATTTATATAAAAACTGAAGGATGGGATGAAAAAAAGAACAATTGAGATAATAGGGGATTACAATCTAGAACGATGAAGTCAAAAAGGAAGAGTGGCATACTTCATCCTAATCTTGATGAGAAGACAAAGCTTACCAAGGTAGGTATAGTGTAAGAATAAGTGGTTGCCGTACACAAAGGTGTTTTCAAACTGTGTATGGCTGTTCTTACCACAAATCTCAGTATCGGTCCCTGACTGTTTCTATAATGTATTCGGTTATAAATGATGAGGGCTATCTCTTGCGCTTATCAATGTTTCACACTCCATCTGTTTTGAGGCCATTTACGTACATGTTCTCCCACCCCCTCCCTACTTCGTGACTCGATTACTCCTTCTTTAGCACGTGTGAACACATATGCATGTAAACTGGGGAACAAAATGGAACGTGACATAATCAGTTATGCAGTGTTTAGCTTTGTGGTTGAGTATGTGCTTTGTTTTATTCACAATAATAAGCATAGCTGTAATAATGGGTTTTCCCAATGGCTGATTTTACCCTACGTCTCCAATTTTACTACTCAACTCCTCTCTGTGTGTTAGAGTGATGTGGACACTTATTTCAGGAACCGTGTTTAGAGTTGGCTGCCGTGCTAACTGGCTTCTACAGTCGTTTATAAACTTCAATGGATATCCGTTTTCCATAAGCGTTCGGGTCAGTAATTTAATATCATTGTCCATCATGGCTGATGTACGCGTACTTCAGATCCTCTGAAACAAGCATTTTATTGGACCTCACTTGTATTGGTTCGGACACAAATTGTGAAAATCCAGATATTGTCCTGTCCATATAGACTTTCTGTAGATTGATCGTCTTATTGAATAAACTTCTCGTCAACTCAAGTGTATATCTAAAAATGGCAGATGATTATTTTTCTCCTTCTCACAGGTCAGGCTAATATGAGTTTGTACAGTGTTGTCTTTTTAGTAGATAAACCACATCCTCTTGCTTTTCACAGGTCAATATGATGTCATCGACAGATTTCTTGTAAAGGAAAAGTTAAGCAATGAGGTCACAAGCCAGATCTTCGATATTATGACATAAGTATCTGCTAGTAATGGTCCTAAGGGACTCCACATAGCTAGACCATCAGTTTGTCGAAAGTGTTCATCTTCAAATGTGAAACAAACTTTGTCGGTATATAGCAATAATAGTTCCCTGAGAAATAGTATGGGAATGGGAGATTTCTAGAAGATATTTAGTCACAGAGAACATTAGTAGACTTGGACAATATCAATTTAGTAAATAAAAAAGTTACATGAAAAGAGTACATTTTTGTTTTTGACATTCATGTTACTAAAACGGTCAGTAAGTTGAAAAGTATCTGTCAAGGAAAACTTATAGAATTCGTTTTGAACCGGATTTAACATTTTCGTCAACCATTTCGTTAGTTTGTGTGGGGGAACAACAAACAGTATAGGGCGTAAAGGATTTCGTCACTGAGGATAGATAACTTTTGTTTTTATAGTCACATTTAGTTATTACAACAATACCTGATCTCTTATCGGGTTCGAGAATGAACATGATAGATCTGTTCCGTAATTCTTTCAAAGATTTGTAATTCTGTGAATTGATAACGCTTCTTTTTCTTGTTTATGAACTATGGAATTAGTGAGAAATTACTACTAATTTAGCCTTTAATCAACTTTGTTTATCTGAAGATATTAGGTCAAGGGCGCTCAATGGACCACAGGTACTTTTGAGCCGAATATCAATACCCAAATAAGAAATTTTCGTGTGGAGCTGAAAAACTAAATCCAAAGGAAAGTGCCTATTTCTCGTGAACTGAAAATACAACTAAGGACAAATTAGTCACATGTTTATCTGGATCGCATGGAAATGAGTTTCTATGTATATAATTGGAACGAGGTTCAAGCAGTTTTTGCTTTGTTCTACCCTTTGTTTTACTGATAACATAACTAAAAAAACTGATGAATTTAATGTGGCAAACAAGAGAAATATGACATATATTGAGAAACGACCTTTTTCGTCTGTAGCCGAACATATCATAGAAACGGGTCACAAAACTAATGTTCAAACAACTTTCAAAGTTTTATAAAGAAACAGTCAGGGACCGATACTGAGATTTGTGGTAAGAACAGCCATACACAGTTTGAAAACACCTTTGTGTACGGCAACCACTTATTCTTACACTATACCTACCTTGGTAAGCTTTGTCTTCTCATCAAGATTAGGATGAAGTATGCCACTCTTCCTTTTTGACTTCATCGTTCTAGATTGTAATCCCCTATTATCTCAATTGTTCTTTTTTTCATCCCATCCTTCAGTTTTTATATAAATTGATATGACAAGTAAGTGTGTGATCAGATTGTTTGAAATGTATTGCACGAATACACCACATTGTTCGGATAAACCTTGCCTTCTAATTAAACTATCTGAATACATACATTTTCACTTCGACTGTCTGAGATAGCTGTGTTTAGGCAGATTAGTAATGATACTGCGTGGTGGTTGAGGATAAAATGAAAATTTGGAACGCAGCCGGACTCGAATCATGCGGCCACCGAGGACCTAATAGCTCAGTTGGTAGAGCATCGGGCTAAAAACCCGGTGGTCACTAGTTCGAAGCCGGCTCCGGTCCAAAGTTTCACTCCACCTTCAGTCATCACCTAGTATCTAAATAAATTTTGTCTGACTACTGGCAGTTCGCATGTTTCGAATACTATCGTACCCAGTACACTATCCAGTGTCTTCATGTTCACCTTCGATTCAACTCTATTTGGGGCTGGTGGACCATCGACCTTGAGGGTAGCATAAAACGTGAGTGGGTAGTCTTGTGCTTACGTGTGAACCACTCAAGTTAGGTACGCTACTACAACTGATTTAAGCTGAGATGTAGAATATTCCTTCCCTTCAGCTGAATTCACCTCAATACACAGTTGATCTGCTTGACCTCACTCTAACAGAATACCTATCCAATGTTATCCATCACTTTGGTCTCCATCTCCAGGTTTACATAAGTAAAGATATGTTGTTCAAGTAATCGTGATACTCAGTAGTATATTTCACATAGAAATGAATTTAGATGCCTCTACATTTCTTGTTGTTGAAAACAGAGTCATTTGAATAAATTAAGCCAAAGATGTAAAGAAATCTAGCAACTGCCGGTGATATGTAAAGTTTCGCCATTAAACTCTTCAATATGCCTTCAGGGTCAGCACTCTATATGAGGTCAGTTTCGACTTGCTTTACTACGAGGTGAGTGGTTTTCAGGAGTGGTAAATCCTGCTTGTTTATTAGGAATCAGTTTATACATAAAACAGCACAAATGAAATGTACGCTTAATGACCACTATTCTATGTACCAATACCATACTTACAAATCAACTTTCAACAAACCAGCTTGAAATGTACAATATGAAAGAGTGAAGTTTCTTAAAATCGAAGCCATTTAGGAATGCCAAAGTCAAGTAGAAATAGATTGGCAAAGATTCTAAATATGTTTACAGTACTCCTACATGAGTAAAATTTATAGGTTTTTGGGGATTTGATTTTATTGATTTCAAGTTGGTACTGATCACGGATAGTTCACTGCTTATTAGTGACTTGCTTGAAGATGAGATTTCCCGCAATTTGAATGAGAGGTCGTAACCGATGGGGTAAAATCAAGTGAGATATGAGGACGGTATTAGATGAACGTCAAGCTATATCGCAAACTGACAGAAGCAGAAAAATGTGGAGCTTAGGATCCCAACACAGAGGCTCAGTGGTAACGTACTCGCCATAGAGACTGAGGGTCTTAGGTTCGCGCTCTGGTGAAGTCGTGTATGTACACAGCGGAGTATTTCTTCAATAGGACAAAAAGCGCTTTTCAGCGCTCCCAGGTTTTCAATAGTTCTTCAACTGATGTCAGTCCATGATGAATCCCAAGCTGGTATTCGTTCATTCATGACCAGATGATTTTATGCTCTCTTGTTTTCAGCATTGTTTGTATTCTGTTGATCAAGTGCACAATAAAGTCATTAAAGTAATGAAGTAGATATGGAGGGGGTAATATTGACTAACTGTTGAAATCGGCAAAAAACGTTCGACGTAAATTTTGTTCTGAGTCACTGATGTATCTGCAATCTCAGATACTCGAAGCCACATCAGTTACCGCCAACTAGAAATGTCGTTACTAAACATGAGTTTTATTGGAAGTGTAGCGGCACATAATTCCCCACAATCAATAGCCTAGGGTTCCACAAGATTCAACATTGATGCCAACTTTCATAATTTTATCGGCCCCACTAAGCTGAACGCACACGGTCAAGTATCCAGACCATTTGGCACATTGTCGTGTTGCGTTGCACTGCTCATAATTGATCCTCTGGCCAGATAGTCGGAATGCTATTCTATTCCCATCTAACTACGCTATTATGTTCTTCCTTGGTCTCGCATTCGTGATTGGTTTCTGCGTTTATCAAGTTCGCACAAGAACAATTCCTAGATCATAAACACACCTGATAACATAAATACAATCTACAGAATTAATTGTCGAACTACAGTTTTATCTTTCTTGAAAAAAATACGAAATCAACTACAGTTATGCCAGAGTACATCCACAGAACTTCTAGTATGACCAACTTTCCAAGAAGTTTTGTTATCTTGTAAAAGTTTACCGCTTTAGTATAGTTCGTGGTGTTCATATGAAAACCAGTTGAAACTGAACATTGAATGCATGAGTTTGTTGTGGGTAGTTTCACAAATAGTATTCAAAAACTCAGTTACCTTTTCATTTTGCAATCATACCAATCTTGTGCTCGGATATACTTCTCTTACACTTGTTGAAATGGACCTTTCTATACAACGAAAGTCTTCTCAACTACAAGTATAGTCATATGTGATAATGCGACTTATCACTATCACAAAATGATAAAATATTCACAGACGTTATATGCTGAATATAGAAAAAGAATCCTAGCCATTTTCACAAACCACACTTAAATACTCTACGGTAACAACGGGACAAGTCGTAATCACGACATGTTAAAGTCTCACTCCACTAATTGTAATCGCATAAAAAAAGATAATATTTCTGTTACTTGGATCAGTAATAAGACGACAATTTTCTAAAGCTGCTATTCGGATTCGAACCAATGTCAATAAGAGAAATTCTTGTTTAGGAAGCTTTTCAATGTGGTGCTTCGTGCAAAAGTGAGAGGAATATTGAACCGGCTTAGTAATCAACATACCTTATATAATCTGTACATTCATTGGAAAATTCATAAATCCGCCCATAAGACTATTTTATATCAAGTGAAAACAGACGTAGGTTGTACTATAGTAGGCGATGCTGATCAGGATGGATATAAGTAGTATATGTTGAGAGGGCGGCAGAAATCATAGGGAATTATCACCAATGGGTAAAGATTCTGCCAAGAGAAACGCAAGAGACACTGTTATATCACTTGATATTTACTCCCAAGAAAAAGAACTATGTTGCCGTGCTTAAGCACAATTATATTTCTAAGTACATTCCTTTCCTGATAGAAAAAGCAAAAAAATAGGAAAAAACTAACCTTAGCTTCACAATGAAGCCGTATACCACAAAGTTGTACTTTCATTTATCAAGCTGTCAAGCCCACTTTCACTCACTAGTTAATTAATCTGAAGTTAACTGGTGAAAACCCACTCCAAGTTATGCTTAGATGAGAATCCAGCCTGAAAAAATGTTTCAACTTCACACACTAAAATATAAATGATGCAAATCCACCCGGTATATTTTGATGTTTAGACTATAAGACAAACGTTTTGTGTGACAGTCTATCGTACCACCCAACTGCTTGAACCGAAGTAGATGGAGCGGGATTCGAAATCAGGACCCAGTGTCTAAAAGTCTAGACACCAGTTATATACATCTTGTTGACCAGTATTGGAACCCAAGACACGCACTTACTCCCATTTAGGACTCGTCAGCTGGATGTACCTGCACCACAGCGAGTGACATTTTTCCTACTGAGATCCAAACGTAGGAACGACTCCTTAATACACCAAAGCGTTATCCACTAGGCCACTCGGGGACGAGAGCTACCTCTTGTGCAACAGGTATCAGTTAATATTCATTGGTACTTGTAATTTCGCGTTGTTATGCTGGGTCGAATTGCTCAACTTCTGTTAGTATACGGACTCCCATGAGAATGCCTCGATACTCTCGAATATTCACCCGCATCTGCATAGGAGCCCATCTGTCAACAGAGGTCGAGTAGTTCGACCTTATATAGCAACTGGAAATTACAAGTACCAAACAGCTCCAGATATGAGTAGTACACAATCACATAACTAACAACCAAATACACACAAGAAGTCAGCTTGATTATCGTTCTATTGTGACAAAGTAACACAAGGTAAATAAGCTAGACTCAAATAAAACACTTTGTGAGAACGAGAGAAAAAGAGGAAAAACATAGTTCACAGGGGAGAAATTTACTGAAAAGTTGAGTGATTATTCATTGAGGAAAAGATAATGACTAGAAGTATAATATAAGCATCATATTCAACATGGAAGTTAGATGATTATTTTTAACTACAATTCTACTATTGCTTCTTAGCCTTTTTCAAGTTATTAGAACGATTTATTACAACACGTGTATGACTAGATGCAGTATTTCTAGAAAAAAATACAGCAGAAAACAAGAAAATAAGTTGGATAATAGCAGCTAAAATTAAAAACCAACGTATAAATATGTCAACGATGTCATCTTCTGGTGGAGAAGGAAACGATTGTTCATCAACAGACATCGATGAATTTCAATTGACTTCGAAGTAAATCCCAGGTGACAATAGTTTAATAGGCATAAATGCAAAGGATTTTAACCATTAGACATGACTGCCTGACTCAGATGATATGATAGCTTCCTAAAATAAGCAAAAGATGCAAATATTATGAAAGTAATACTACAAGTAGGGTTACAGTCCTTCAATTCAAAAATGATGGAGCACTCATAAAATAAATTGCTCAACAAGATGCTTGGTTAGTTATGCATATTTTGCACTCTTTATGAACCCCCAATGCACCTAAATCCTGAGACGCTGAACAGATGGATTTTCAATAAAGTAAGGACTACGTGATTGTGTCACAGCATAACGATACCATAGTCGTTAACTAGACTGACTTCCTAAAGATTCAATAACGACATTTCAGGCTCTAGAAAGCTGCTCACACTTGGGGGTGTAAAAAGGAAACGGTGTAGGCTCTGGACACATTTTACTCCAAAATAGCTTATAATCTAATACTAAGCCAAGGAATAATAAATCAACAACGAAACCATGAACCACATGTCATTACCTTCCTCATGAAAAGGTTCCATACAGTATGAAAAACCTAAATATTATCGGAAATTCAAACAATCGACAACAGTAAAAATCGAAGACCACTCAGCATCCTTTGGGACATTTATGCAGTAGGCTATGAGTCAGCTTTATTCTGTGACTTCTAATGATATTACTTGGCTGCCCAAACCTCGGTAGGTGAAGTGATGTTCGAGCCCACAATTTCGATCAACGTTTTTCGTGAGAACGTGTTCCAAAGACATGCTGTCTTAGCAAACGAAGACACTGAGGGTGGTTCAAAGACCCTACCTGAGTTCAGGGAGTAGAAAACCCACCAGAATATCTATAACTGAAGCTCTAAATATTTTCTACTACATCATTAACTGGTACCTGGAAATGTCACCTGGAGAAATCTGATAACTTCCCTTTTGACTCGTTACCTTTTGTTAGCAATATTTCAACGACTCAAAAAATAAAAAATACACCAAATACCTCAAAAGTGAAAGCATGACATGATATAAAAAACTGGATTTCCGTTGCGAGAAAGGCTGTCAAGTTTGATTGATGCATCACGACTATGCACAAGAGAAGGCAACCGAATAAAACATTATTCCGTACCAAAGATGTAGTTAAAACCCCGTTATTTTTTTTGAAACAGGTGGACTGGTAGACAGACAACTCACTTCAAGACTTTACACAGAATTGTACCACTAAGTGAAGTAGTCAAAGCGTTTACTAATTTCACTCACTATTTTTAGACGCAGCATGAGTCCTAGAGCAACCAATCACAATTTGAAGGTGGGATTCACCTCCCAGGTTGCACCCTAACGCGTTTAGAAGACTACCAGGGAAATACCATCTAACTGCCACAAGTTGACTTAGCAACCTCCTGCGGAGAAACTAATCTTTGTGAAATTAGACGAGAGAGACACCTACATAAGTATGTCCGTAAGTTAAGTGAAAATGGGCTAGGTGAATACACTTGATAGACATAATTTGATATCACCCGATAGCTCATCGTAGGATATAACACGACCATGTGTTGGAACATGAATATGTTCCCAAACCCCTTCAAGAGCGGGGGGGATATGCTAAATATACACTAGTGCAGACCCGAAACCTTGATTATCTCGAGCTACGGGTTGTAAAATAGTAAACACTGTCAAACTCATTCACATGTGGTTATTACGTGAAGATGTCTAGTTCTTATGAGCTGGGATGATCGGCGGTCTAAACCAATTTGACAAAACTGCCTTCAATTTTCATACACATTTGATGTTCTCATCTTCGAACCGAGAAAAAAAGACTTCATAGCTAGTCGTTTTCTGCATCTATTAGATGCAGATATACACGTAACTAGAATAAAACATACGATTTCAAGGATATAGTCCGAGAATAACGGCAATTCATTGATTAACTCCGAAAATGGCTTATAGCAATGTGATTCATTTACGTTTACTGTAAACTTGATGTTAGTGAACAACAAGTGAGACAGTGTCCCTACGTTTGAAATTAATGCTGAACAGAAACAAGTGATTATACGAAGTGATTAATGTTGTCGGTACGGAATTCTGTAGGCTCTCTAAGATGCCTTTTCGACCAACATGGCTCAGAAACATGAGTGTTAAAGTTGCCCCAAATTGAGTATATTTGAACGTGTTGCTTCTTTTGGCAAAGATGACAGCTTTTAGTCAAAGTCATCCCTTGCACATTCCAAACTGCAGTTGTTGGACACGTAGATAGAGAGCATAGAAAGGCATTCACGAATACTACAGCTTTTTCTAGTTATAACTGACTCATCCAGCTGAATATCACAGAGCTCAATTGAGTAGTATGTAGTGCACCTTCCAGGCACCAAAATACAACTAGGGCTAAAATATATACATTAAATTAAATTAACTAAATAAACCTCTAGCTCCCATCCGGATGCTTTAGGTGTTTTAAGTTTTGTTTTAACGAGCATGCATTCGAGCAGGCTTCGGCGCCATTTTGCGCTCACTTTGTGCTGGTTAGCATGCACGTACTCAGTCATACTAGCCAGATAAGCTGAACAAACTTTTCCCTATTCATTACTATTACATTTATTCTAAATAAATATATTACTTCTTCAAATATATTCCTGAAACCAGTTCTTTTGATTTGTGTTTCGTTATCAATACTTACACGTTAGGTAAGGTACTGGTTAAGCAGGTGCTAGAGTAAGTACATCAAGTTAAGTAGGGTTGGTCAAACGTTACGAAATACTAACACACACCCCTACAAGGACACCTTTTCTAGGACTTAATGCTATACAAAAACCAGCGAGGAAGACCATGTCAACAAAGCCACCCACAGATGATTAGCCAGTCAGTTGATTTCAATGTGGAATCTGATATCAATGCGTACCGACCCAATTTGCCACACTTCACATTAGCACATCAAAATACAAGGCAACATGATGAAAGACATAGGAATATAGAAACCAAATAGCCAAAAGTCATAAAAACAGATGAAGGGGAGGCAAGACGATAATGGAGTGCGATACCACCAGGATGAAGATAAGTGCATGAAAGTACAACGGTGATTGATTTTTAGCTATCGTCGAGTCTCCAACCATCGACTTCGGTTGTCACGCCGAGGTTAATATAGTTCAAATTGACAGTCATAGGATGGGTCAACCGACGCCACGTACTAGCCTATCCACCTTTGATCTTTTTTCAGTTAACAAGGAAAAGGTGGAAGAACATGGGTTAACCTCTTACTATGGTAAACTTTTTCATGGGTGTCTCTATAAGCGTTTTCGTTTACAATTTTCCATTTTACTCAACAAATTAAGTCTTAATTTTTGGATCCAACTCTACGCAATAATTACTCGTAAGTGTAGCTACTCTTCGCATACCAGAAGAGAAAAATAGCTACACCCTTAACAAGTGCTCAATCACAAGGATATCCACAGACAGAAACCTAGGACTAAACTCCTCTGACACACTGGATACTAGTAGTAACTATAGGTGAATGACAGTAAAGACGAACGTCACCATGCACTTTCTAGGAAGGCAGTTTGGAGAGCTAACTCCGGAATCATTCCGAATGGTAATTAAAATCTGTTAGACTACACCTAGGTATTCTACATGAAAGCTCCCCACTCTACAATAGAGAAAGGCAAGTACTCTCGAGAAGGTACAAAGAAGGGCCGCAAGGTCGGTTGTCGGACTAACAGGCAAGAAATACACGCAATGCCTTAGGCAACCTAGCTGATTCACAGTAAGCCATCGAAGGGAAAGAAGTGACCTAATAACAGTCAAAAAGATCACTCACCAAGTGGACCACCCAAATAGGTCAATATTATCGACCAAAAACCGACAGTCCCACAAAACCCCACCTAATACCCCACGATAGGGCGAAAATAAGCGTGAGGTTAGACTTCTTAGTGCATAAAGTGTAACTTATGGAACGCTCTGTCGAAGTAGCCACAGCTACACCAAACGACTGCTGGATAAGTACGTGGGCGTAAATGGCTTACCACGAACATCTGCCGGTAGTAACTGAGAGAATTCCCAACCACCCCTGTATTTTCCAACCCTAGTACTTGCAACAAGACCCGTCTCTTCTCCATTTTATCACCAGTAACACTTACTTTTCCAGAAGTACTTCTCATTCCTTTTTTCCCGTTCCCCACTCCCCCTATCACTGGCACTACTCTTTAAATAACGCATAATACTTACTTGAAGGTGTCTATAAAAGCAGGAATTGCAAAAGGGTAATTGATCTTATCAGTACTTCCATTTCTCCCTCAAACAAACCAAGCTACAATTTCCGAGAAAAAAATACCTTCAAATAGATAATCACTGCCACCAAAGCTACAAGCAGGTAAATTATTAAGACTTCCGCGACCAACGAAGAAGCTTGACAGAACCAAGTTTCAAGACCTAGAAATGAGAACACACAAACTGCATGTTTACTTTGTTCGTACTAATGACGTTGGAAGTGACATCCAAGCTATGTTGACAGCATTTACTGACACGTCTACATAAACACTGTGAATACCCAATGAGTTAATATGTTTCCTTTCATCAGAATTCCATGAAACTTACTGTCATGGATACGGCGGATGAAGACATCAAGTATATCCTGCAAAGGAGCAAAAAGGACATCGGAATTCCCAAGCGACCTTGTCGGTATTGTTGTTGTGCATAACTTTACGGTATTATTGTGTCCAGAAAAGTCAGATGTTAGACAAACCCATAAGCAGAAGCGATATAAGTTGCTTCCTGCAGTTGACATAACGCCGAAACTTTGAATAAGGAGTCTATCTTAACCCATTACTTTATTTCAAGAGACCAGTAAATTCACTGAAGAAACAGAAAATTAAGACGCTACCAATGTCTCAAAGTGACACCTTTTTACAATATTCAGCTCTACGATATCCCTCATTACATTTACGCATCCCATAAGCGTTCGCTCAGCGTTTATGTTGATTGGGCAACATGGACGCACTAAGATAAATTATTAGTAACCCCTCATCCTGGAAGACAGCGAAAAGATTTAATCGCCACCTACTTATAGATTAATCACCTTTAAGGTGCTACTACTCCACAAGGAACACTGAGACATTGGTAATCATATAAGTTCGCAACAACCTTGAAGTAGCGACTACCACCGAAGATTCCGCTTAATATCCAGTTTCTGTTTTTTGGAACTTGGAGAAGTCGATTGAAATTTTACCACTCGCTTTTATATGCTGCGAGCCAAATGAAGGTCTTTAAGAGACTACGATGCTCGATATTCAGTCACTTATCAGCTATATCTCTGGTAAACCCAACCAGTGTCTTGGTGTTGGTTAAATTGCCAGTAGATATGATTTGTGCTACGTGTGTGGTGCAGATGAGTTTTTAGTGACAAGTAGTGGCCATAAATAAAAAGCCTAAAGTTCTGCGAAGCCCAAAATTATCGCCTGCCCTCATTATTTCTGACGAACTTTTCAAGTTGAAGGCATTCGGTCGAGCGTCCACATCATTTAGGACGCTGTCGTGCTAAATCGCTTTTCTCGTAAGTGATTCCCTGGTCATGTAGTTAACTCGTACTGCCATTTAGGTATGGTTTATCAGATATGCCATCCCTGCTTAGTTGCTCTTTCGTGTTCCTTCTTGATCTCGCACTGGTTGGTACTCAGCAAGTACACATAACTAATGATTGGCCTCTGAGTCAATCAAGTTCAACTAAGAACAGTTCGTAAATGTTCATTAAATGCAAATATCCCAGACATCTCTTTGGGTCTGTCGTGGAAGAAGGATAAAGATGTATGTAATCAAACAGATAGGAAGAAAGGTGAAAAAGTGTGAAAACTAAAATCAGAGGAAAAATCTAGGCAGATTCGAAGAAGGGAAAGAAAACATTTATACGCCGAATTTAAATGAATACAGCTAAACCTCAAATCTTTGGATAGTTAGGAAGAAGTGTAAACAACGGGAAGGGCAGTAGAAAAGAAGCAGTATTGCTACTCATGGTGGTATGGGAACTAAAGAAATAACGTGTCTAATGAATCGTGTCCATAATAATAGCCGCAATGGAAGGCAGTCGATACGGACGCAGAAGAGTGGTGAATTGTCGTATAACCAGTCATCTGCTTTAAGTTAACCCACATCGCGACCCAATGGACCAGGTTTTGCGCCACTGCGTTGTGGTCCGACCATTTCTTGAAACCACCGACAAATGGA
Organism: Heterobilharzia americana; assembly: GCA_944470555.2. Taxonomy (NCBI): domain Eukaryota; kingdom Metazoa; phylum Platyhelminthes; class Trematoda; order Strigeidida; family Schistosomatidae; genus Heterobilharzia; species Heterobilharzia americana. The sequence goes on from OX104128.1 coordinate 50,821,453, forward strand.
ACGTTGGCTACCTAAGCAAGCGGTCTGAAAAATGGTGCAGAAAAACTTATTAAGGTCATGGTAAAGAGAGTACTCTTGCATATTCCTTTTGAATAAACAGATGAAGTTTGGGGTGTTGATTTTCCCAAGCTTGAAGCTAAAACTTCCATCGTGACAGTGTGTAGTTTCTGCTTGAGATGATGAAACGTTTGTGATGGAAAGTATGCACAAACTGTTTACCTACTGCACTCCATTGATGATTCCAGAGCTGTATAATTCGTGCATGTTAATCCATTCCACATCAGAAACTCATAATCTTGATGAATATTACTACTGAGAGTCAAATATCTTCACTTTTCGAACTCCGACATCCAGAAGCAATAAACTTGTTTGAATGAGCCAAGTGTCCGCCGTTTAGAGTGGTCGTGACAGCCTTGCGGTCGGTGAGTGTTGCACTTTGCTGGTCGCTTTTATAATGACTAAATCGTAGATTCAGTTAATTAAGAAGTCTTAGTCCAGTGAATATCCTTTATTTCTGTTTGTTGTAGTTAGGTATTATGAATGCAGTAAAGCCGGTTACCTCCCGTGAAGGGTAGTCTCAGGCAAGGTCTTTTCTTTAAATAATTAATTCTTGATCGCAACCAAGCCAATATTTAGAACTGAATTAACTTTCCACTACGAGAAAAAAGACAAGGCGGCAGGCAGAGAAGGAAGCGAAAATTCCAACAAGGAGAGTGCTCTCTGTGTTCGTGTTTCTCACTACTTTACATTCCTTGTTATGGACGACATCTAGGAAACCTATGGAGTTCTTATCGAGATCTGGAAAAATCACTGGGTCGGAAACCTGGAGGCCACACCATGCCGCTTATTTGCCACATTCAACAAGGTTAGAGGTGAGAGATCTAGCCACCGGAAGACATTTTTGACGTCACCAACTTCTCATTTCCTGCCTAGATGTTCCTCGATGCAGTTATCCGTCAGGCTTCTATCTGCTCATGATAACCCAGGTGGAAGAACTGTAGGTCGTTAGCGCTTCAGAATCTGTCTTTCCCTTTGCCGAATATGACAGAAATGAAGCTACTTTTCCACCCCAGTGGGAGCGTTTATTCATCTTAAGGCTGCTAAAAAATGCAATGTAATTACGCATACGGAAGAATGCCGTCGCATTCTGAGCATCTTCCTGCACGGATTTATGAGGGTTTCCGGGGGCTGTACCAGGAGCTACTGAAGTTCATGTAACTATTCCGCATTTTGATAACACTGGAGGCTCTCAGACCGTTGGCGGGTTATTTGAGGTACAGTGATGATAAGCTGTGTCTAGTAGGTTCCTAAAGTTTCAGAGGTCACCGGTCCAGTCCGACTCGGACCTTTAAGAATACCTCTTTGGCTGGGAGATTTTCTGCTCCCCAATACTCTTTATAGGTTCTTGAAGTCTGACCCGAACATGTGGACAAGTTTTATTCGGGACGACCTCCTGAACTATATCACTTTGTCTTCAGTTAGATTCATAGGGCCATATATCGTCTACGATTTGGCTTTTTACCGACAGCCTACGCTCGCATCGCGAGTGTTACTTGGCTTTCAAGAAGCAACTTTTGTCTTCTCTGATCCACTAGATCCAGTTTTTATGTGCTACCACCATTAAGCAGATATTTCCGGGAATCGTCCTTCTACCAATTTGTCCCAATAGTCCCCACTGCAGAGCAGTGGCCTGTGAATGACTCCCTTAAAGCTATGAGGCCGCTGATATATACTGGTTCACCACTTCATAGTTTACTTTGACGTAGCAGTGAAAGTGGCAAGGGCGCTCCCAAAGGAGTTGTTTGCTTATTGCCGAATTAAACACTTTCGTAGCGCGATCGCTGCCCCTAATGGTATTTTAAACCCAAACTTTCTCTACCAACGGGCGATCGCTGATGGAAAGATAGTTCGGTCCCGAAGGCGTTTCGCGCTGGCCTTAGCTATAGTCTTCACCGATCTTCCCATCGCAGGGCTACATTTTTGATGGCAAACACCAAGTTGCGATCGAAGGTCCCACTCAATTCGGTGCCGTCCTGCCCTAGGTTGAAACTGCGGGGTTGAACTCTCGCCGCTACGGTAGTACCCCATTGCTGACACCGTGAACATTACTTAGAGCTGCTGTTGCCTGTGCGCCACGTTGCTGGTGGTTTCCAAAGGCAGAAGACTCATTGGTCTTCTACATAGAAACATACACCTGAGGCAAAACTTATACTGTACAAGTTTATAGTTCACCCAATATTAGAGTGCTGCACGGTTATCTATGGTAGCATGAAAGTATCGGACAGAATTTGAGTACAGAACATTCAACGAAACTTTACTCGGCGCCTACTGATACATAAAGAAGGACTTGCATACGAAGCAAGATGCAAAAAACTAAAACTAGAACCATTCTGGCAGAGACGCCTGAAGCTCAACCTAACATTTTTTTTCCGCCTCTTATTTGGATGCTATAAAAAGAAATTGTGCTATCACTTTCAAACCAACACAGGCACATAATCTGTGTAATAGCGAGTACACCATCCCAATAAATAAGCATAGCTCAAAACTTCGATGTAGGTTTTTCATAACTCAATACAGTATGCTGTGGAACAAACTTCCCGCTCCTATACGAGCATGTCGTTCTCTCGGCCAGTTTCGACGATTACTAAGAGAATTCCTTTTATCTAACGAATCTCATCAATTCGTTGACGGCCAAATTACAAACGGTATTACCATGTACAATGGTGCTACTGGTACCTAGACTCATGGGAGTCTAACAGCAATAACAAAAGTATACAATGCCGAAAACTAAACTCATTACTTAAGTTAAAATCTAATTTCTTTAAAAAGAGTTACCGAGAGGGGACATGAAGCGGAGTGCGATACGAAATGCAACAGTGAACTCGGTAGTTACTCTAATGTAACCTACATTTCTTCATAACCTAGCTGATCTCACGACTTAACATCTATTTCCTAAAATTCGTCCCTTGAAATAATCTCTCTACTCCGAAAAGATAAAAGAACTGTCTATCGGTGCATTTTCATAGCATGTAACAGGTTTTATTATTTGCCCTTTTTTATCAGTACTTACATGTAAGTACTGTGTACCACTATATTGTTTCGGTAGCCCCGATATGGTAATACTCAACAGGCAACACCATGATCATCCCCCCCTCCACGACCAGATAAAGGGTGGTTACCGTCTTAGAAAAAACCATGAGTTTCACTAAAGTGTTTATAACTTCATCAAACGCTTGTACATAGGTATATAACAAGTCAATACCTGGTCCAAAATCCTCTAATCTCCCTATTTCGTAGTGATATCTTCGGCTTCAGACTGATTTTCATTACTGTCGTGCACACCTTCATCTTTTTCCACCTAAGCTTACCTCTAAACAGTTGGTTCCGGATACTTCTGGAAGTAAGATTTGCAGTCGGTACAAACTCACCCAGATGCATCATGGTTGGCCTACTCCTGAGTATTTTTGTGCTCCTGTTTCGACTTTCGTCTGCTGATCGCTTTTGTTATCCACTTTTCAGGTTTACTTGACCAGTCCTGCACTCAAATGGAATCCTAGAAATCACTTTTGTTGTTGGGAACCTTGCCATCAAAACCTTTTGACAGACGCGCGCACCCCGAGGTCATGACTGTACTGCCTGCCCCACCTTCAAGAATATTGGAATATTCAAACAATAACCGAATAATCCCTAAATTCGAATTGAGCCTGCTTCAACACATTTCTTATATGCCATGAATAATGGTATCTAATGTACAGCTTAACATTGCACATAATAGTCATTTCTCATTACCAAAATGATCAAACCTGTAAACTGGTTTGTATTCATTCAACCTTTGTTGCATGAAATATATTATTATTGTTGTCTTTATTATTATGCGTAGGAAGATAGTCGATAGCTGTCTCAACAGGCACGAGGTATGCCTGACCTTTGGGCTGCGATTAGCCGAGTTTCGAAGCACTGTTTGTAAAGTGTCGAAAGCCCTTCGACTTCTGGACCAGCCAGCAACGTGAAATGCCACTTCACATCACCTCATTTGCTTCATTTTTCTTCTGGGTAGTGGAGTATTTCCAGTAATACATTCCATTTCACCAATATTCGGTGCTAGCCTGGTTTCTATACGAGTCACTTTTCCAATAGCCAATAGATCATCATCTTACATCTTAGTCCTCCTGTGTCACCACAGGGGTCCTTGAAACTGCTTTTCGCAACATGAGGTGCTTATCACTGGCACATGATGTAGGACCGTTAGCAGCAGTGGCCATCGTTTTACGCTGGTTAACTTTTCACTTTCACGTAGCCTAGAAACTGGCATCCCAAGTCCTTTGTCAAACATTCTTTCCCAGCAGGTCTGGTGTTATTACACATGGAGCGGGATGACAGAGTTAGGTTGACGTCTGATAAACGTATTATCATGGGCTGTGGGTGCTTTCGTGAACCAGTCTTTCCTTTTCCTTCCCCCCACCCGTTTCTCACGATTTCCAGTGGCTGTCGCTACTAGATTGGGTCCGTAGATTGAGGTGGGTGCGGTTGACCCAGTGGGAAGCCTCTGGACTTCTTATATTTGCGGCTATTTATGGAACGGTGCCAACCGACTTTTTGGCATGACTCATCCTCATCTTAGTGGTAAATGCGTGCCCCTTCGCTTGGGATACAACTACCCCAGTCTTCTACATTATCCCTCAAGGGGCTTGTCACAGAAAGTGGGTTGGTGTGACACTGTGTGTAGACATACCGGAATCACGTGAGTGGGTGGCACGTCGTGATTTGGTACATCCTTACAGTGTCGATGATTTACCTAGCCATTTCAGAGGTTCCACTCAAAGGCTGCACTAGTCTGAATATAGTAAGGCTACGCGTGTCAAGATCGACACCATAACCACAGGCTCCAGAGACTTATTAGAGACTGAGGCGTTTAGAGTGCTGTGAAAAGTGGGGAATCTACCATATTGGGGTACCGGAATTCTTGTTGGCTGGATCAGGCTCAATCCAGATGATGAGCTACGATCATCCGAGCCTTTAACAAAGTCCTAATTATTACTGAATTAGGAGTGGCGACTGTCGTGAAGCTAAACCGAGGTTCCTCAGGGTAGAACTTCAATAAAGACGGCGCACTAAAACTGCGTCTGCTTTAAACCGGCATGAAGAACTACGGCAACCACATAACAGAGACGATATGGTCAAAAGCGTAAAAACTAAAATAGAAGTCACGAGATATTAGAAAACGCGTGCAGCTTAGAATGAATGTGATGGTATTTTGGTTTCCTTCGAGCCTGTTGAAGTTTCATCATCAGGACTGCTGACTCCCTCAGCGCTAAATTTGGGAGTACGGCAAGGATTTTTGAGTGTTAGACGAATACTTAGATGCTGTTTGCCTTCAGCGTCGTCTAACTTTCAGTTGAGGATGGGATTTCCCTCACGCATTGACTTCTTTAACCTATGATTTCACTAGGTCACACATGTATAGAAACTCTTTTAGAATGAGACTGTTCAGTCCCTTACTGTTACACTGCTTCCTTTTTGGTTTCTGCAACCAAGTTACATCTAGTTGGTGGATATCTGTCTTCTTCTTGGGTATATTTTAGATTGGGTCCATATTCACTTGTTTGGTACTTGCCTGGTTCTGAAGCATACCTGATAAAGGGTAAAACAACGAGCTTATTTATTTGAGGTGACTGCACTGTCTTCTCTTCTACCGGTGAACACCGTTCGGTTGGGTTAAGTGGCTAATCACTGACTGTAAAACCGTATGAAGGCATTTTTCTTTCAGTCACCATTCTACTACGAAGCTGCAATAAATCTCGAACCCTCACAATAGTGTTTTTGCCGAACATTTATTATGAAGCATGATATAGATGTTGTTGTAGTTAAAAAATAGGTCAGTGAGTGTAGTTTCCCCGTACATTTATGTTTGCGATGTACCGTGTAAGAACCAAAGATTGCCGTTGACCTCTTCCCCCTTGTAAGGGGACCTCTTTTCAATGTTTGGTTGACTGCTATGAATGCAATTCCCATTTCGTCCTCCTTGAGAATTATTAACATTTCGTCAACGTACTGCATCCAACTTTCTGGTTAGATAGGATGGATAACTACTGATTGCAATCGCCTTATCACCACTTTGGCAATCATTCTTGACGGTAACACTTGAATAGAGGGAAATACTTGGACGTGGATATACACTTGGATTGCATGATTATGTGGGAACTTGCTGATTCCTGAAATAGTCATTGTGGATTCTTCCGGTCTCCGAAGCTATAAGAATAAGAATTTATAATAAAATAGACGTTTATCTGGTGTAGCGTGACATTACGAAGATGAGTCAAACATGTCGACTGCTTGTACCAGATATCTGGAATATTGCGCAAACTTGGCGCCACTTATAGTGAAAAAAGTATGGCTGAAAACGATTTAAACTTTGACACTCTGCATATGCTGAAAAGTGATATTTCCTTGTTCCATTCATAACTAGTGGAATCTTTCGATATTTTTAATAGGACTTAATGACCTCCCCTCTGTACTATTCACTACCCCTAAAATCTTGTAGATTTTTCAACGCACGTCAATATGATGATGCCTGGCTTCTCTCATATTAAATTACTAATGTGAGAATAAAATACTTATTTATTTATCATTGATTAGGCGAATGACTGAGACATGTAGTTCGTGCTTATTATATGGTAAATTTCGCAGTAGCATATTTTTAATCTTTTAGGGAAGGTTCGATTCGTATAAACTTGTATTGTGTGATCTGCATTTGAATTCCACTGACGCCATGGAAAGTCCTACATATGATATAATTTTGTCACATAATGAGAGGGAAATACATAGTGATCTTCAGATTATTGAATTTTCAATTCAATTTTTTGATAATTAAATATTCGGAATTCAAGTTAATTGGGTAATTCCCAGCATAGTCCATTTTTCCTCACCAACTAGTTTACTTCTTTTTGTGTCAGATAGTAATGGCACCAATACTGTCTCAAATTTTGATAAGGAAATAGACATGTGTATCTTCTGTACCTTCATAGATAACGGTTGTCTGAAGTTCTTGGTGCTGCTTTCTACAATAGAATCTTGGTGTGTGGAATCAAATCATGGCACATACCCAGTCAGGGTGTTTGCTTCTCAGGTTTCTGTGAGTAAACTGTCTCACATCCGGGCATACTATGTCATCAAGAAGTTTTCCGAGCAACCTTTAAAATGCCCAGTTGTTATTGTCGCGTACCTTAAGTCATAAGCAGTTTCGTTTATGAGCCGGTTATCTGTACAGGTATAGTAAGTCAGTTCACTGACTAGCTTGTGAAACAATAACGAGTTCATTTCTAATCTTCCGCCCAGTAACGGTTCAATTCTTAGGGTTTTGAATCTGAGTAGAGTGTGAGTGGACGTAGGTTACAGATGTCTTTCCGATCTTCTTATGCAATGGAAGAATAAGTAGCTAGGATAATGATAAAAAAACATTCTTAGATTTTTCTGTGACGTGTAGGCTGTTTCTGGTGATGGAAATACATTGCTGTGATAATAAAATGAAGTAAAAGCTCTTAAATTGGACGTGATGTGCATAATTTGTATGTTTCACGTAAACGTTGAGTGTTTTGGCAGAAAATATTGGGCAGGGTAATTGAGCAGGTAGTTGATGTTAGTAACAATATCTTTCCCAGATTTAATTCTATTATTTATTATTTGTCCCTGGGGTTTCTAGTGGAAAATAGGGCTTCAGTAGCACGTCTCCATTCCACTTTGTTCTCTGAAATCTTTTGAACCTGGCTCCACGACAGCCCAGAACTCTGATTTCTTCTTCACACCATCTCCTCCATGTCACCCTCGGATGCCCAACTCGCCGTTTCCTATCTGAGTTCTACTCAAGTCCCTGGCGTGTGATGTCCCCAATCGGCTTTCTCAGTGCATGCCATCTCCACTTCCTTCTGCACATTTGCTGAGCTTATTCTTTCTGGCGATCTGATCTTCAGTATAGAGCCAGCGTAGGCAGTTGCTGATAAATGTCTGTAGTTTGTCAGAAATGCTTTTCGTAATGCGCCACTTTTCTGAACCATCGCACAGAAGCACTGACTTGATATTGGTGTTGAAAATCTGGATCTTGTTCTTTATGCTGAGTGCAAGAGATCTCCACACTGGTTTCAGGTTAATGAACGCCTGACCTGCTTGTCCGATCCTGACTTTGACGCCCTCGTCAGTGCCGCCTGTAGTTGAAACGATGCAGCCTTGCCAAGGTAGGTGAAAGAGGCTACTTCCTTTAAGTTTCCCCCGTTGGTGGTGATTAGAGCTTGGTGTTGTTGTTGGTGGCGTTGGTCGAGTATCTTCTTCACCTCTGTCTTCTCTACGTTCACTTGAAGTTCCGTCTTCACTGCCTCACTTCTTCTGTCAACTTGTTAGTTTTCGCCTGTACATCTTCGAGTTTGGGCGACATAAGACACAAGTCACCGGCCAAATCCAAATTTCTAGGGTTTTTTCCCTGGTCCAGCCAGCGTATCCCCCTCTTCTCGTTCCTCACTGTTTGCTGCATGATCCAGTTGACCACAATCAGGAATATCATGGGTGATAGTAGACATCCTTGTCCTACTCCAGTCTTCACTTCAAAGGCAACGCTGAGCTTTCCATTATGAATTACTTGGCATGTAGCGTCTTCATATAGCTGTTGAATGAGATTGATAAAAATTTGTGGCACTCCGTAGGGTTGAAGCAGCTGCCTGCCAAATTACTCCTCGGACGACGCAAGTATGAATTTTCTAATACCATCTTATTAAAAGATTATTAATCACTGCTATCGTCTTCCCTGAAATTAGTAAATAACACTGACTTTTACCACTATATATATATAGCTCAGCAGAATTTTAGAATTTAGACACTAAGGGAGATTGTACTTCCATATTAGATTATTTTACATTACTCACAGTGATATAATATGTGATACTACTTACTGTATGCTGAATGACTGTGTGCTATTTCAAACTGACTAACAATGTGGAACAACTAACTATCCTTACCTCTCTTCTTCAATAAACATGATGAATGATTCAAAAATTGTAACATACTACGATTTTAAAGCTAATGAAAATGAATTAGTTGCAAAGAGTTTACGTCGTTTAACTATTTGTTCTATGATTTAATGGTTATTTTTAGTGTACTTGTAAAGTGTAAGCATTCTTAATTTTGGTTTGCCTAATAAAGTTTGCTTACTAAAAAATATAAGTAGTATAAATACCCATGCGAAATTGCTCCGTAGCCTAAGATCAGGTCCATATGCTGTATTTTTAGCATCCAATTCAAGGCCCAATGTTTACTGCAATTGGCCTGATTAGCTGAGTATGGCACAACGTTACCCTATTCGACATGACGAAATTGATGAATGGGATATTGGACCCAATAACTACGGCATTCAAGTAACAGTATGTTGAATTTATTTACCGTACTTAGTGACTTTATAATTAAATTTCCATTTTGATAGATACTTTTTTATCAATCATTATTTTGATTTTGCCTTTGCTAATGGATGTCAAGTAAAATAAACTTGTTCTAACTAAAGTTATGTATATAAACTGCAGCGAAAGTTTTCGAAAAACTGGAAAGTTAATTGTTGAATTTAAAGTAATTTGGCAAAATGTTTGTATCACAATAATTCTTCTATCCACTATATTCTGGAGTATGCTCACTATTGTGATGAGTATTTGTACCCCTATTTTCTTGGTATAATCTTGATCATTACCATTACTTTTTCGGTACTGTCTTTCATGTCACATCAGTTTTATTTGCTTGTTTCTTCTGATTCCGAATCTTTAGGTGTCTTAATTCTCACTGTTCTTGCTTGTAAGCTAGAGACCCATTTTTGTGGTTTGCTTGGTTGGAACACCTTTTCACAACCAATAGAGCAAAGTCTCAAAACGCTGATTTTAGCTAAATCAGCATCTTATTGCCAGACGATTATACAGAACTACAATCATATAGTTTTATGCAGCATCCAGCTTGGTCTCCGTATTTGTGGTTGTACCGACGTGTCGAACTTTGTTCGTCTAAGGAACCATCTACGTCCGTATAGAGGTCTGTTTCTGGAAACACTTTGATACAGTCTTTACATACTCGAGACCCTAACTTGTCCATATAACACCTCTATTTTCTGATCTAACGTCGCGATTTTATCCGTTTATGAGTTATATGTAACATGTGATGCTGAGGAAAATCTTGTTCTTTCATAAATTCGATCCAAAATGGCCGCTAGTTTGTTTACGTCGATGTCATCATCTTCAAATGCCAATTTCTGTTGTATATTCTGAGGTAACCACCTAAGCCACGGCTGAGAGAAGAATCTGCTGTTCCTTGTTCAGTTACCTAGTATGGACAAACACATCATATTGTTATAAGTCATCGTCGAAAAGGAATGCCTCTGTTTCTCTAGTACCAGTTAGGACTGCAATCATGGGTTAGTACGGACTCGTGTATGACTGTGCCTTACTGGTCGCAGGAAACATGAGATAGTAAAGTTTTTCTATGCTCAATTGGAAAATGAGGACGCTATGTACGCATTTGTCTCCAAAGTCCTAGCTACTGTGTTTTAAGATAGGTGATAAAGGCTCTATACCCGTAAGTTTCTGACTTTCATTGAACAATAGTAGGTTATGAAACATTACTATGCACCGCAAAATATTAATTTCCTTGTATTATGCTTGTTACTGGCTTTCCCTATTTTCATTTGCTGACGAATCTGTTATTCTAAGTAGCTTATCCGAAGCTTCCCAGAATACTGCAGTCTCAGTAAACTTTAACTGAGCCCACTGAGGAAGTGAATCTATCGAAGTCATTCTTCAGCCGAAAAAAGGTTGAGAATGCAGTTAATGAGTTGCAGAAAATGTGTGAATCTCGTGTTTTACGATGAACGGAGGCTACTCATACTAACGTTCACCTGAAAAGCAAGGAATTAGGCGATAGTCGTTTGAAGTACACCTCTGTTGTACTTAAGTCTACTTTCGGAGTGGACTATAAACCCCAAGTAATGGGGTTGATTAAGAAACCGTAATTCCTCCTATTTGTGAGAATAGTCTCAGGTCTAAATTTCGAAATTGTCCATCAATGTTTTGGTTTGCATTGAAAGTGAGTGGGTATACTGTTAGATCTTACACAATGGTTCATAATCATCCCAGTACGCAATCGTTTATGGTTTGTGATGCTTGGAGCAGGCGATTAACAAGAGGAGAGACGAAGAATTTGAGACCTGTTTTGCAGCAGTCTACCTCTACAGGTGATGTAATCTGACATGTTAGGGATGAATGGAATAAGGTTTTCACGGCCAACTATACAAGAAATATAAAGCTGAAAGTCATGAAAGGTAGTTTTTCAATTACGAATGTAATTTTTTTTAGACAGTAGGACACGACCTGAAATACTCGACTTTTTGAGGTAGAAAGGAAAGTTGGAAGAATTTTATTTTTAGAAAGGTAGTTCCCAAGTGCTTTCAAGAGTGCGCTTTTCCTCCAATGAGTAAATCCAGTTGTATCGCATAAATATCCCATAGTAGTTAACATCGACTCCACATATAATACAAATAGAGGTGGGAAAAGTTTCTATATAAATGTTAGTAGATAGATATTGATCGTTTCAACTAGTCGTGACTGAACAGCAATTACTAAAAATGTCCTTTCTCTTGAGAATAACACGAACAATCGTGTTGAAAGTTCACATAGAAAAATGAAAAGGTATTTACGGAGATCGGATGCAGTGCCTAAGAGTATGCCTAATGTGTACACAACTGGAATACATGAAATTCTCACAGAAAGAATACGGAAGCCGCTATCGCGCAGACGAAGTGCTACAAATATGACTGTCCAAGGCGATTAGTCCCTCTGCTTAGTTGCCTAACACCTTTCTCAGCCCACAAAGTTATCGAGGATTTAAAAAAAGAAGAAATACACATGGAATATCAGGGCTGTGACTATGTTTTTCTGTGGACAAAGACCACACAGTTGAAGCTGACCTACAATCATGTGAATGCACCGGTAGAAAATTCACAACTTGTCGTTATCCACACAAACACTTGCTTCTGGTACAATTATAGAAGCCTATTTTCACAAGTATGTCATTTTTCCTTAACGCTTACTTGAAGTTTGTGGCCAATCTTGTTCTCAGACATTGTCAACGTGGCACTTGGTTACCGACATCGTCACCTGACACATCGTCAATATCGTTTGCAAAAACCATGCGACAGGTTCATTAGTGAAATTAGCAGTATAAGGTTAAATTGTCACCTCAAATTAAACAAATTTGGAGATGAATCCACAGCGGACGTTTGCAGCTTAGGTGAATAAATTCTATCGAAAAATGCTTGACATATGAAGTAAGTATTCTGATTTCCTAATATTAACACGTAAAACAGGTCTACAAGAGTTATACACTGCGTCTGCTATGGTTCTGTCACATGGATATTTCTTCAGTGACTGCAGTATACGGAACCTTTTTGATTGAAGATACGACTAAACGAAAGCTAATGTGCATTGAAATTTCCTGCTGTTTTTGTTAAGATATATTCCTTTTCTGAAGGCTGGAACAATCATCCACTGAAATATCCTACTTGAATCTCTGTCAAATAATATCTTGAGAAAACAACTACAAAGAGATTAGGAACTCATAAAAAGAAATCTAATTAGAACAGATGAGCACGTCACAGCTTTCCATCTAGAAAAATGTCGGTTCAAATCTGTGAAATTCATTAGCTGATGAGCAGCAACAGATGCGAAATTTCCATCAAAACCCATCAAATAAGTCACACAACAAGGCTAGTCGTATTCATAATTCATCTCAAAGTTGGCAACCATTCATCGGCAAATTCTTCTGATAACCGAAAACATTTGCAGATATTACGGTACTCACTTGACAGAACTTCTGGAGTACTAATGGATTCAAAGCACTAGGTTGAACACCAAATATTCATCCACAATAAATACTTTAATGTAAAATCCATGAAATTGCTTCCTCAATCACTAAAAATCACAATCTACATGAAGTGACAGAATCGAAGTGACTGGCAAAATACTACAAAATACAAGAACAATACTAATGCAATGAGATACTGGAGCTGGATACGAATAGTGACTATTCTCCTTCAGACCTGATACTTTACTGAGCCGCTAAAAGCAAAAGACAAGAACTGATCTGTGATAAACAAAAGCAACTTTGAGAAAATAAACACTTATATAAAGTTTTTTCCCAGAATTTAAGGCCACTAAGTCAAATGTTGGATTCTTATTCTGATTGGTCAGTTGTTGGACAAAATTGTCTAATGAAGTTTTCCCTGCCCACACAGTAACATGGAACAAGGTTGAAATCCAAAACTTCTATCTTAGCGACTGATGACTTGGAATGCTGATTTCGATTTAGGCTGCTTCTTATCACTACGTAAAATTATTTTTACTTTTAGATAATAAACAAACTGTTGACTGTGCTTTGATTACTTAAATCTAGAAAATAATCTTTACTTTCATTTTTGCTTTTCTTCTATTTGCAGAGAATGTTTAATCGTACTTAGGTGTTAAGTATGAAAGACAGGAATGACTTTGAAAGTGCTAAGTACCTATACACAAAAAAGCAAATCAGTGGAAATCTGGTATTCATAAAGAGAATATCCAGAAAATCTGTTCAACATGGTAGTATAAACAAATAAAAAGATTTTCTCAAAATACGCATGAAATAATACTTCAAGCCTTAAGTGATATAAAATGCTTAATTAACCTACTATAACTTTCAATAAAATTGGTTAAAAGCAGCATTTCGCTTTAGGATATACTACATTCTAGAAATCTTAAACATCAACAGTATTTATACACTTCTAACCGGAAACTGGCGAATTATTTGTATTCCTTCAAAATAAACCTAGTTTTATCAATAATTTACCAATACTATTCAGTTATCTGTAAGGGAAGAAAAATTCAGAAGTTATTCTACAAAGTAATTGTAGACGATAAAAAAAGAATAATACTGAATGTATCGTATAGTCTGAATGTTTTCAACTAAAGATTCTTTGCAGAAAACGGTTTATATCAAGTGGGCTATATTGCCAAACATTGATTAACTTCTCCTTGTCTGAAATTCCAAAATGTATATGGTTATATTGAGCCGTTCAGTGTAGTCAGTAGCTGAACCGAATCAGCGCACAGAATACAGATTATGCTGGTTTGTTCACCACTCCAATGAACGAAAACCACCATTCAGCTTGTATCGTTGACAAATGATCGCTTTCCAGTTCGTAAGTTGCTATCATGTTTATCGTCACTATCATCTTTACAACAGACCAGTTGAACTGAATTAGGCAAAGAGAAAAGAAAACTACTCGTCAGATGTACTCTCCATTGAATAATGGAAACTTTTCTCATTTTAGTCACTAAGCTGAAGTTGATTTTCCATATGTCGATAAAATACCTAACTCCACATAACCACCTTTAATTACGAAGTTAAAATAGTAACGACTTTGCACGTAGAAAGTAACAGATTCATTAACTAAACGTTGCATCAACGCCCACTTGCATAATGTGTGTAAACCAAGAATATGACAACCGGTGGGTTTAGCGTGTTTTACAAATTTCACATTTTTAATATAAGTTAAGCATATTTTTAATGACTTTAGGCTGGAATTCATCATGTATTGGCATCAGTTGGAGAAACATTCAAAACCTGACAATACTGGACAACTGTTTCATCCTTGTATGGGATCACTCAGCAATGCACATCCATGTCCCCACCCCACCACAGACAGAACCAACCACCACCAACTTCCATGGCAAGCACCTCACCATTGAGCTAGCCACTGTACCACAATCTAATAGTCCATATCTCCTACTTATGTCACTTCATGATATACAGCGACCTACATTCAATGTCGTCATTCAGTAATCCCCCTCATGTTCCACTTGGTTGACTTCAATGGTCAACACTTCTCATTGGGACTTCTGAAATCACCTCTCAAATCAATTAATCAGTCTCTACAAACCTCCAGATAGAATTAACCTAGCGCTCGTTGGTGACTAGCTTCGCTAGGTGCTTCCTGAAGTTCCAATGAGAAGTGGTGACCAGTGAAGTCAACCAAGTGAAACATGAGGGGGATTACTGAATGACGACATTGAATGTAGGTCGCTGTATATCATGAAGTGACATAAGTAGGAGATATGGACTATTAGATTGTGGTACAGTGGCTAGCTCAATGGTGAGGTGCTTGCCATGGAAGTTGGTGGTGGTTGGTTCTGTCTGTGGTGGGGTGGGGACATGGATGTGCATTGCTGAGTAATCCCACACTAGGACGAAACCACTGTCCAGTGCTCTCAGGCTTTGAATGTTTCTCTAACTGATGTCAGTCCATTATGAATTTCAACCTATAATTAATTGATAAATCTCCACAAACCTCCAGATAGAATTTTTCTAATGAATTGAAATTCGAAAGTTGATAGTAACACATTGGTTGACGTCACAGTTGTATTTCATAGCCTACTTAAAGGTTGGTAACAAAATTCAAGTGGTAAATTGATACCATTTCGACAAAATAACAACATCAAGGTGAGATGAGAATCGATTCTAGCTTGAGTGATAAAGTAAATTTCAGAAAAAACTGACAGCTTTGAGGTTACTTTCGACTTAAACATCAACCAAATTAGGCAACTCAGTGTGATTTCAAGAGTCATAGAACTGATAATCAAATGCGAAAGGGGGAAAAGCCCATCCAAACGCTTCGGTAACTGTCATGCTAACTGAATTTGGACAAGTTTTCGCGTTTTGTTTCAGGGTGATTCAAAAGGCCACCCTAACAATGAATGAAATAGCTAATTAAACTTCTTTCTTTTATGGAAATTTGCCCTTCCAGTAGAAATTTTTAAACCTAATTGGCTATTTCAGTCATTACTAGGGTGGCACATCGAGTCACTAGATTTGTGCATGAGAAAATAACTCCGTCGCTACCTCCTAGATTTTAGAAAGATCTAAACTATAATTATCTGGCGGTATATTCCTGATAATAATTTTGATTCCCTGTTTCTTTGAGGAGTAGAACTTTCTGAAGCTTAACATTCTTCATTTCAAGCTCTCTTTAACTTTAAAAGTGGTTCAAAGATTAAATGTAGTGTTAAAGGATTAAGGATGAACAATAAAATACCCTATTTGACTTAGGTTTCACACTTATTAGCACTTATCAGTAAGGTCCTTAGGAAACTGACACTTCCCATTTCAGTCTCAAATCCGTATCATTCATTTGTTTTGTCATTGAAACAGTCACTGAGGTGATCAACTTTCGTAAGGTTTGATCCCACAGACTAATCAGTTACCAATTTAACCCAATTCATGAGTCATGATCAGTATGAAAAACTATACAGATTAGGGTCGTTTATTCCATAAATGGCTCGTCTGAATGATTTTAAATTATGCAGTACAAGAAATCTGGTTGAATAAATGCATCAAAATAAGTCATTGATGACCTATGAATCGTTATTCAAACCATGGATTATGAGAACTTTTATTTTATGATCATCTCTTTTGAAATGAAAAAAGCGGAAAATCAAGAAACACTGAATGGTCGTTTTCTGGTGGTCTGGAACTTCTCAATAGTCAGTAAATTTAGGTTTTTCAGAGTTAACAAGTAACCTTCAGGAAGAGTATCTACTATATTGCCCTTTTTCTGGTGTTTTGGTGAATTTTTATTGTGCCACAAAGTAATCAGTTCTAAGATTGATTCACTTACTACTCCTAAAATGACAAAACTACAATTGTTTTTTATCTAGTGATCTATTATGGCATACAAACGACGTCGATTGTCTCCACGACGACTCTTGAGTTGGACAAAAAGTGTAATGGTGGAAGTTGTCAGAAGAAGTATGAAAAATATTCAAATATCCAATTGCTGAATACATTCAGTTCACAGTAAGAAAATATGCTGAAACAAAATCAATTTCTGATACTAATGATGGTAGTAGTAAATAAGTATGTAGTAAGTCTTAGTATTGTGACCCGGAATTATAACACTGTTGACAGTCTGAAATCGCATGTAGTTAAAATTACATATATCACTGTATAACAGGAGCGGTAAAATATGGGATCGACTAGCAGGTAGCATTACCCTTGTTATGACTCAAAAATCGAACCATAGTACCTAATCTCATCTCGTACACCTTCCATTTTACATAAAATCTGGTCTGAGCCATGTCACACTGTGATATAGTATTGGATATGTTTAACACTCTTTCATCATGGTTCTATTTCTTCACTCTTATTTGTCAGATGGATAACAGAATTCTCCAAAATATCTGGATTAGGTGCTGAAACGTTCCTATTTCATGTGTTCTATTTTGGTTCAGTAAACAAAGCTTCAGTTACCAATCGCGTCCTCCACTCCCCTTAATTACTTCTAAGAACTTTCACTCCTACTATGTGGTTGTGTGTGATTGAATGCATCACAATAGCTGAGCTCTTCATTAAGTTTCTTATCTTACTCCTGTCTACTATTGTACATTTGATCTAGATTTTTGCTCTGTTATTCTAATTGACCCCTACCGTCTACTAAAATTTGTGCACTTGACCTGCTGCATAGAATTTGATGGACTAAATTACTTCATTTAATGGGGACTTTACTTTCCTTTAGCCTACAAAGCTTGTTTCTCAAATAATTTTTAGGTTTAAATGTCATCTTAATCTCAGCTGTGTTCAGAATTCTGCATAAACTTTCTGAGTTACCTTCCTTATACGATAACACCATGGAGGTTATGAATTCTCGTTTCTTAGTGTTCCCATTTTTATTACAAGGATGATTGAGTACAAATGTTTTTCTATTTACCTTATTTCCTGTAGTAGGTTTTCTGTTCTACTGTTTATATATTTAGCTCTATATCAACTCCCATAGGTTTAGATAACCTGAAGTCTGCCTATCGATTCGAGTGTGCAGGTTTTCTGCAAACACTAGTGTCTAAACACCTATCTTATTTCCCTTTTATTCCGCAATCCCGCATAGCTAGTTCTCCTTCACTACACTCTGATTTATAAGTAAACCAGGTTGCATCTATAACTAAATTTGTGCGTCAAAAATTTATCTATCTGCTTTGAATTCAACATAGTAAGTATGCCATCCACGCTTCTCCAGTATATTTAAAAGAAGAGACAAAATTCTAGCGACTATTTATCCACAACTACTCAAATATTTCCACTACTATTTTTGCATGAATTTCGAAAACCTTGGAAGTCAGGTCTAATTCCACTACGGCCATGGTGTTTTCAGATAGTAGCTCTATTCGGAGAGTAAATTCCTGGTTACAGTCGAGTTCATTCCTGCCTCTAAACCCCCTATTAATTGGCAAGTTATTGTAGAACTTGTAATAGGAGTTATGCACTATCACAATACCAAAGTACTACTGTTGTTAAGAGCTGTTTAAACGACTGATAAGTATCTAGTTAAAGTCCTTAAAGTATCAAAAATATATTTGAAGAAGGGTGATTAGGGTCGGAAATTGATCACAATGGAGCCAACTTATTCACCATTTATTACTTTCGAAACTGAAGAACCTGCATACCATCGTTCACTTGTTTTATATTAATGATGAATAGTGGCTAGCAGTGTAGTGCAGGACGTGCGTTTCGTCCTATTCTGGACTCCTTACCTAAACGTACCTGCCTCCCAGTGAGTGATGTTGTTCCCACTGGAACTCGAACTCGGGACCGAAAACTTAACCAACAAACACAATGGAGATGTTTTTTACATAATGATGTGATTATTTTTAATGACTGGCATTCTTTCAATTAGTCCGTTTACTAGCGATACCTCACCAATACAAATTTCACAATAATCAGTATTCTATTTAAAAATTTTAAAGTATTTTTAACAGATTTCAGGTTGTCATTCATCATGAAGTGATATCAGTTGGAAGAACAATGGAAACCTGACAGCAATGGACAGCTGTTTCGTCCTAGTATGGGACTCCTCAACAGTGCGCATCCATGACTCCCAACCCGCTGCCAGGAATCGGACCCACACCATTCAGCTCCCATGGTCAGCACGTTACCGCTGAGCTAGCCAGTGTGTTGGAATCCAGTGGTCTATATTTCCTACTTCTATCAGTACACAGACAAACGAAAAAATCAAATCTGTAAATCTTTTTATTCAATCAGCTGACTATGAGTTGGGTGGAGCGGAAAATATAGGCTTTGACTAGCTTATTTGGAGCGCAAAGTAAATTTCAGGGATTTATTCATTCTCAGTTACGTTCATGGTAAACATTGACTGTCAGTTAACAAATGTTTGGCTATTTCGGAACACAGTCCTATATCCGCACACTCTAAAACATTCGTCTTTGACACCTATTTTGTTTCCGTCCATTAAATTAAGAAGATGATCGTCAGTGAAATTTCTCAAAATTGCGTAGTTCCTCATCACTAAACTTTTGTTATGAACAATAATACTTAACGATTGATAGTCGAGGGTTGTAACGGTTCAATCTGAGTGATTCACAAGAAAAATCAAAAGACTGGTAATCAACTGAGTTTATAGTATCTCGAAGTGAAAACGGACCCTACTTATAAATTCTACAGTAACCTTGAAAGGCAAGGAATAACTAATACATTTAAAGAGGCAGGAGCCGATCAAAACACTAGCACATTATATGAAATGTGACCCATGCGCGGGAAGAACAGCGCGAAGAGAAACAGTTCAAATATATGTAAATTGTAAGTATGGAAAATAAAGGATACAGGCAACCTTGACAACTTTCTTTTCTTTTTCTCTGCCGAACATTCACACAACACAAAAATCAATGTGCTTACTGTCAACTAACTAAAACAGTCTTATGTATCCACTTCTAAGAGCTGGAACTAGTAATTTGAGTCACTATTGAATCATTCAACAAAAGAGAGAAGAAACTCTTCGGTATTGAAAGCGAAGCCATTTTGTTGTGATTAAAACGTTTCCTATAAACGAATTTACAATGGACATTTAATTCACATATTATACATAAATCCCTTCAACTGGCTGCTATTTGCAGTATATCAAAGTGAAATGCGCTAACAGTGGAATAGGCTGCATGGAGATTCTTGAAAATCTGTGTAAATTATTGCTGTAGAAAATCATTAGATTACTTCCTTCAAGAAAATTTATCTCTTAGTATTATGGTATGAGAATCGAAATCTCTTATTCTGCACCCCTCTCTCGTTGTCGCTATCTGTTCACTTATTTGTCTCACCATCTACCTAATTGAAGAGGTTATCCAGACATACAAATGATAGACGAACTGGTTGTCATTTTCTACTTTTTCATAGGTTAATTTACTCTTGTTAATCAATAACTGAATAATAATAATAGTTGGAAAATAGAAGTTAGTTCTAGTCCTGTGTATTTTACCAATAGATGCTTCAGAGTCATGTATCCGAGACTTCTGATGAATGTCAGAAATACTTATGTTCAAAAATCATTATCGTTCAAAACTTCAGCAACAGTTAGCTGACACAGAGTAGTAGTCTCTTCCAAACTTCACAGTTCAATCACTACAATATATTTTGAAGGAAAGACTAGGTTTTTCAGTCTTTTAAGTGATCATATCACCCCTGAAGATGCTGGATGGATCTCAGTATTTCTAATTCGTAATGCAGACTAACTCTTGCTGTTGGTTAATTGGTTTGAAGTGGTTCACCTCTATGTGGATAGATGTTTGCTGCTCCCAAAGACATTTGATCATCTGTCATGTATTATCTGCTTATTAGGCGAAATATGACCTTAATACTGCAACAACATACTAAACGAATCTACTGGAAACGAATTTCACAAACTGAAGACATTGAAATAGGAATTTATTCAACCCGAAAAGAGAGATTGCATTAAAATAATGTCGGTAAAGATGTTTAAAAATAAGATTTATCTCATTGTTGATCAAATCTTATTAATCTCTCATGTTAACGAATTGGTTATTCACGTATAAAGTGGAATTTAATAATGTTTGCTTGACTAGAATAGAAATCTGAAAACCTTAAAAGATACTTCTTTTGTGAAGTACTTGAGTTGGAACACCTACGTGATGTAATATAATACCAGTATTGAGTGTACCTCTGGAGAAAAGTTCCAGGGAAAAAACCAGCAGTATCATAATCAAAATATATTAGGTACTTCGTAGATTCCTGTCAAAAACAAATTAGAAGTCGGTAAATCATTTATCACAGTGGATAAAGAGTATTTAATATATTGATTTGCAGGGAAGAAGGGAAAATCTGGCCAGTCAAAATTCATTTCACAATAAGTTTCAATGCACTAATCCGGAAGAAACAGCATGTCGCGAGCAACTTTATGTTATATCGAAAGAAAAAACATGGTTATTGTTTCAACGCTTACTCTCAGTTAAGTCGGTTCACAAGAACTAAATCACCAGCATCAAGTACTGAACATCAGTTCAATTAAGATTTTTGACTGTTCTAATATGAATTTAACCTCGCCTAGGCAACTAGTTCACTAGTTACTAGCAGGTCCTAAGCCCGGAGAAATAAGGAAGGTTGGGCATACGGCTAGCAAACCTACACCGTAAAATCAATCTAACCACTAAACAAAATTCAAAACACAAACAAAATATAAAAATATAAAATTAAACTTATTCCTCTTTAAAATCGGCGAAGCGAAATGACGCCCGTTGGCAAAAGACTTCAAGAAGTCAATTGCCCCATGTGTCTTCTCTTCTCTCAATGAAAGCGAAAGTAAATATGAGGACATGGAATATCCTAACAATGTTTGAAGTTGGCTGGTTGGCAAGGCTGCCCACATTGCCAAAGAGATGAGAAGGTATAGCATAAAAGTGCCAGGCTAGGAATGTGCGAATAATCTGCAGATGGAGTGGAAGTGGACCCTCCAAACTGTCAACCAGAGTCAATAATCTACTATGATATTGTCACCCACACGACAACCACGAGCACACTGAGTTTTCGAGTGGCTTTCATAATGTCTCCAATAGCATCGAAAGCTCACTCTCATGCAGTGGGAACCAATCTCCTCTACCATCAGGATCGGGATCATGACAACAAGGTTCAACTCAAGAGGAAGGAAAGTCACAATCATACAATGCTACGATAAGCTACGCTACACTATACACCTACAAACAATGGGGATCAAGAGAAGAAGGAGGAATTCTACAGTCAACTGCAATCAGTACTGAGCAAAACACCAACCCATTTGGAGACATCAAAATTCATTCTGATGGGTGAGATGAGTGCCAAACTGGGAGGGAACAACACAGGAAGAGAACTGATCATGGGTTGAGAAGCACTCGGTGAAATGAACGAGAATGGAATACTGTCTGCAGACTTCTGCGCATTCAACGATTTAGTGATTGGAGGCAGTGTGTTCAAACACACAGATATTCACACAGGGACATGGATTTGATTTCACCAGATGGACACACTAAAAATCAGACCACCTTCATCTCAATCTGAAGAAAGTAGAGACGCAATCAGCCTACTGGACACAAGATCAGATGAAGGAGGAAAGCAGATGTTGGTTCACACCACTCACTATCTAGTGCAAGGAAACTCCCTTACAAATCAAGTTGAAAGCCTTCGAAGAAGTTGGTGAGAGATTGCAGTTGAAGTTGAACACCCAGAACAGAAACTGAACTGAACTGAAGGATGAAACTACAAAGGACATCTTCATGTCAGTCAGCTATCAGGGGAAAATGGGAGATATTAAGCAACATCTGTGAAGAGAAGTGAGTGTAAGAAGACTGGAACTGTTTGAAGGAGATGTGGAAGGAAACCTGTATAATGGTGTTAGGAAGGAAGAAGACAAAGACAGGAGAAGAGAAGAGAAGAGAAGACAAGGAATTCATCTCGTTGGACATATGTAAACTGATAGAGGAGGGAGAGGAAGGTGGTGATGGTGATGGTGAAGCGGAAGATGAACCAGTGCAGTGCAGTGCGGAGATGAACAACGAACTGAATAAAACACTGGACAAATAAGTGAAGAAGAGTACACGGAAAGACAAAAGACACTTCTACGACACACCGGCAAGTGAAACAGAATGGGATGCAGGTATGAGAGACAGGCGTGATAAGACTATATCAAATAACCAGGTTACTATCTGTGAGGGAAGAGATCAACGAAGATGAAACCAATGAAAGATAGTGAAGGAAAGGTAGTTACCAAAGAGGAGAAACAGAGGCACTGATAGGCTGACGACTTCGAAAAACTCTTGAGTCGACTACCACCACCACTAGCACCACCTGCAACTCGTTCAGAAATACCACCATCACCCCAGCCATAGAATTACCAGTGAACACAAGCCCTCTGACAGAGACAGAAGTGAAGTCCTGAACACTATAAAACTGCTGAAATTCAGGAAAGCAGCAGGACCAGATGGAATCCGACCAGAAGCACTGAAAACAGATAGATGGACAACAGCTGACATGCTCACATGATTATTACAGAAGGTTTAGAAGGAGGGAATGAAGAGAAGGTACCTGTCCATTGATTGGAAGAAGGGAAACCTTGTGAAACTCCCAAAGTAGTGAGGGCTGAGTCATTGAGAGAACTGGCGTGGAATCACGCTCCACCACTGTCCACACCAAGCAAAATATTATGCAGTATCATCCTGAAGAGGCTGGAAAATGCTCTGCATACAAATGGATTATGACCGGAACAGGTTGGCTGGCTGGCTGGCTGGCTGGCTGGCTGGCTGGCTGGCTGGCTGGCTGGCTGGCTGGCTGGCTGGCTGGCTGGCTGGCTGGCTGGCTGGCTGGCTGGCTGGCTGGCTGGCTGGCTGGCTGGCTGGCTGGCTGGCTGGTTGGCTGGCTGGCTGGCTGGCTTCAGGAAGAACAAATCATGTGCGGACCGAATTGCAACACTACTCTACACATCATCATAGAACACAGCATAGAATGCCAGTCAACTCTTTACCCTACCTCAACTTCATCGATTTTGAAATGGCCTTCGACAGCGTCGACCGAGAAGTAATTTGGCAGCTGCTTTAACACTATGGTTTTAGTGCCACAAGCCTTTACCAAGTTCATTCAGCAGCGGCTATATGATGCTACATATGGAGTGATTCACAGTGGAAAGCTCAGTGATGCCTTTGAAGTGAAGACAGGAAGGAGGAAGACAGTGTTGCCGCCTACTATCACTGATGATCTTCTAGATTGTGATTGATTGGACTGGATCATGCAGCAAACTGTGAGGAGCTTTGAGAAGATGTGTATACGCTATTGGACCGATGAAAAGACCCCAGAAGAAGATTTGGGTTTCTCCGATGGTGATTTATGTCTAATGTTGCATAAACTCGAAGATCTACAGGCGAAAACAACAATTTGACAGAAGAGGCAGGGTAGGGCAGCGAAAACGGGACTTCTTTCAGGTGAATGTAGAGAAGATAGAGGTAATGAAGATACCCAACCAACCTAACAACAACAAGAACCAATCACCATCAACCGGAGAAATCTATAGGTAGTTGTCTCTTTCACCTACCCACATACCTAGGCAGCATCGTCTCAACTACAGGTGGCATAGGCACAGATGAGAACGTCAAAGCCAGGATCGGGGAAGCAAAACAGGGCTTCATTAATCTGAAATCAGTATGGAGATCTACTGCACTACACTGCTCGCAGCATGAAGTGTGAACAAGATCCGGATTTTCAACACCAAATTCAAGTCAGTGCTTCTATGTGCCGGTTCATAAACTTGGCGCGTTGAGAAAAGCACTTCCAACAAACTACAGACAGTCATCAACAGCGGCCTACGCTCGTTTCTGAAGATCAGATGACCAGAAAGAATAAGCAGCAAGGAAATCTGGCTGGCTGACAACGAACCAACGAAGCAAGAACCCACATATGCAGAAGAAAGTGGAGATGGACTGAGCATGCACTGAGAAGGCCGATTTGGGACATCATGCTCCAGGCCATCGAGTGGAATCCAAAGGGGAAAAGACGTTTTGGACGTCCCAGGGTGACGTGAAGGAGATTGTGTAAGGAAGAAATGAGAGCTTCTGGGCAGTTGTGGAACCAGGTTGAAAAGACTGCAGAGAAGAGAGTGAGATGGAGACGTGCTACTGAAGCCCTGTGTTCCACCAGGAACCCAAAGGACAAATAATAATAAAATAATAACATGAATTTAAATCATGAATACATAATGATCTCAGAGTCCACTTATCACTCTCCTCTCCTCTTTGACCAGCTATATTTTCCGTTTCTAGAATATTCATTCAACTCTATGCATTTAGTTTCGATATTTTCACTTTTATTATTGTGTACCAGTTAGTGTTATCTGCTCTTACAATCAATACACTTTCAGTTTCTTACATGAAGAAAAAGTACATCATTGAGTTTATAAGCAAATAACACGAAGGATATGAAAAAAAATTGTTCATCTTATCTTTTCTGCTTCTTTTTGATTTGTTTATTAACATGCAAATAACAGGCGTTAACTATGAAATATTCATGCATTATTCAGTTTGTTATCCCTGTAAAAAGACATCGTGTAGCAACATACCCTGGTTAGTAGTACTGCTTGTTCACTCTTTTTAGATTATCTAACAGCAGGTAACAGTGAGCAAAAGTTAATTATGCATTTTTTGTTCTACTTTAAAATCCCAATGGAGGTTTACTGTCATTTTATTGAGTATTAGTGCTGTTAAAGAAACCCGAAACTAGTACTCACAGCCTAAAATATCATCATTTCTGAATCAAGATGACATCAGACACTACCTACTAACCTTTCAGCTTCGTCTTAACAGTATATCTTCTTCTCATACCATCACACAGAGTATCAACTGTTCATTGATACAGTTATCGGGATATGTTGACGTCTGAGAGTTAGTAGATAGGTTGATACTTCACAATGCATGTGTCACTTATTACAAACATTTCGGGAAAAAACAAGAATGAGTTGTTTTAAAAGAGACAAATAGGGACAATAAATCAACTTGTGATGATGGCGAACACTTCTCTGAAATGATACTGAATTAAAATGAACAGTAGAGATTTATTTTTTGATAGTATTCATCACTAACTGACATCAGCTGAAGAACCATTGAAAACCCTGGGGGTATTGGACAGCTGTCTTGTCCTTGTATGGGACTACTCAGCTATGCTTACCCACAACCCGGCTAGGGACCGAACTGGCGACCTTCAGGTCTCACGGCGAACTCGTTGACCATCCAGCCACTGAGTCGGAGTTCAGTGATTCACAGTTTCCAACTTCTGTCAATTCACGATACAGCGCAACTATCACCCAAGGTCTTCAGTTGGCATCCATATTTTTGTCAACTCATGTTTTGATAAATCTAATGCGTGCTAATGGAACAGGTTTTAAGTTAATCACAGCAATTTTTCAAGAATAAGTTATTCAATAGTTCAATGTAAGTGGTAACATCACAAACTACAACATTGAATAACACTGTATAGATCCACTAGAGAGGTATTAACATGAAGGTAGAGGATATGGGTTAGTACAGATAAGTAAAGCATCGAGGTTCATAGGATCTTCAATGGTTCAACGTCTAATATTGACTTGGTTCAATATGTTACCTGAACTAATCATCAGTACGCTTTGGTGCTTACTGAGCTCCACAGAATAACATTCGGTGTTGTGACCTTCAACCAAAAATGAGTGTCATTATGGCGGCTGTCTGTATGTAGAAAAAAGTGAAGTTTGTTCAAAAGTACATAATACACAAATTCATCACCGGATAATAATAGATGTAACTGTCACGTTATAAGGGCTGATTAAAGTCTACCGAGTAAATTGGCTATATGGCGTTTAAGCAGGCTTTAAACGACACTGGAGTGCAGCGCTTTGGCTGTAGATGTTAAAAATCAAACTCCATCCGTAGACTTCGATCAGCACCTAAGATGTGACATCAACGCCAGTTGTCATCCGGTGGCCTACTCATGTAAATATCTTAGTACTATGAGGCGCTACTTACGACCTCAATAGCTCAGTGCTTAAGTTTTTTCATTGATATTCATCTAGATTTCAGTGGGAGAACGAGTCTTGCTGAAGAATACTCACATGTGAGAAACCTGAGTCCAGGATATCTTGACCCTGGACTCTTGAAATCCAATGCCAGGTTACAAAGCGCCTTCTTACATACATACAATTGGATAACTCTTTAAAGTTCTGTGTGCTTAACCGTAAATCCACCATTTTACTTTACTGGCTTATAATCTGGTTATCTATTTGTTCACTTACTGAAAAAATGTTGAGGTTGAAAAGCACAAATAAACAGCTGCAGTAACTAGCATAATACTCTAGGTTTCGGCGAAAATTTCAGTTATGTTTAGAATTCCCACGATCATATAGTCTGCCCAAAGTGTACAAAGAAGGTCTCTTCCACTATCCGGTATTCGATATGCTTAAATCTTCTTTCCATTTTAGTTACGAAGGGGCTTGTCCAGATATTTCAGTCTGTGGAATAGGAGTTTGTCGATTGAATCTATTTGTCATGGAAGAGAATGAGTTCTCTGAATCTCGTATTCCTCTTTATAAATGTCTTACTAACAGAAACCATTGATTTGCTGTGTAACTTCATTTGGTCTGATAACATAGAAATCGGTACTCCAAATCATTGTCTAAAGGAGCTTCTTCGTTTTCTTAGGTATGCTTTCAGGATTCATTTCAGACTTAACAACAAAATTTCCAGACATCTCTACTGTCATGATAGGATCACCTTTAGGAATTCTCTTAATTAACTGTCTTATGACAAGTTTACAAAACACTACCTTATCAACAATACCCAAGTTTTTACATTTAAAAAAGATAGAAGATACCTTTATTAATTTGATTTGCATATGAGCCTTGAAAACCTACTTATGACTTTCAGTTATGTTCTCCCCCCCCCCCTATCCCTTCTCCATCAACTTAAATTTAGAAGCAGAGTTAAGCTACAAATTCCAACTCTTTGATGGCCGAATTTAAAGTTGGATCGAGAGTATACTTCAGAAGTCTATTTACGAAAGCTTACTTGGAATGAACAATTTATTGCTTTCCAAAGTTGGTTACCTGTAAGCGGAAATAAGAAGCTTAGCTATTCGCTATCCCCAAGAACCGGAAATATATTTACAGGGGATAAAATCGACGACAGACAAAAGAGCCTGTGAGAAATTCTAATGAGAATTTGATATTCACCGAAATGTATAGACACGAATTTAAGGCCAAAAGGTATAGTGCAGTTCATACAGATTGCTCCGAAAAAGATCTTCCTGTTGAACCTTGTATTCAACGACCATAAAATGACTGATATTCTGAAGAAGTAACTATCAGGATCCATAGACAGAAAATTTTCGCCGCCAATCTTTGAATCGTATTCTCGTAACAGAAACTCAGTAGGCGAATGACAAGCTGAAGCATTTGGCCACTTAAACATGCTTACATTAGTTCTTGTGCTCATGTGGGGCAAATGCATCGGTCGTGTCATTCACCAGGTGGAGAAACGTGCTCATGAGCACAATTGAGACTGACCGACAAAATAAGAACGGAAATGCCGCTTCAGCTCAGTAAGAGAATACTTATTACGTTGACAGCTCTTGGAACCTTTCAATAAATCCCTCGAAATATTGTATGGAGTCCAACTAAACCATCAAAAGCCATTAAAAAGACCAGAAGAAACACCTTAAACCACTGTTAAACGACTTATCATTCTAAATAAGTTATTTATGGTGAAATTATATTTCATCCTTTTTTCACTTATTTCCTTTCTGATTATAAATCCGTTTGCATATTACGTAACCTTCTTTTTACCGTCGAGTGTATTTTGATCCTTAACCAGAGATTATTCTGGAAGATACCATACTTTGCATGATATTTTCATGAAGGTAAAACTATAAGACATAGCCGATCACTAAGGCTTATTAAGGATACTGGTAGGAAGAAGATAACAGTTAATAAAACCATCACCTACAAAGAAGGGGACTTCATAGCCTCTAAGAATAGGTGGCTGAGATATTGTGTGGAACACTGTGAAGCATAGTTCAAATGCCCCACAGTAACGCTTCAGTTCTCCGAAACCCAACCCGGACATGAGTGAAACGCAGTTGTCTATCCTCTAACTCCCCTCGAAGTTGGGAAGGATATTTCCCACCTGAAACCATTCAAAGCTGCAGTAACTGGTGGTCTTTTCCACCCAGGACTTTTTAAGGATGGAGGTACGCAATAGTTAGTAGAATAACTAATGGTGGTATATTAGTTACTGTATGGGAATCCAAGGTCTACATCACTACTCATTTCAGTCTATATGAAAAGAGAGATGTCTTGTGACTAAAACCGTATCCAAGATTTTAAGATCGATAGTTATCTCACAACTAACTTCAGTTGGAAGATAGAAAACTCGAGAAAACCAGGCAGGTTTTGGACCTGGACGAGGATGCATCGACTAGATCTTCCCCCTTTGTCAGCATATCGAACATAGGAAAACTTACTAGCAGCTAACTACATTATTTCTTAGTCTGAAGGCGACATTTGACTTTGCCGACTTTCAGGTTCTGTGCCACTGTCTGACTGAAAGGATTACGGAGCAAGTATATAATGTTAATCAAAGCCCTCTAATCAGAATCATGCAGCCGTGTAAGAGCTTGCTGAGAGTTGTCATCTGAAATAACGACAACTGGTGGTACCCGTGAGGGGTGCCTGCCGTCGCCGTCCCTGATGAAGTTCACTCTTCATTTATTAATGGATATAAATGCAGGTATATACAACTTCACAGGGATCGACTTACTCCCTGGAGGGCATGTAGTTGACTTGGGATAAGCAGACTATATGATCCCACCATGTGAAAGTACTGATAAAATACAGCGTTATCTGAACGCGTTGAGCAGAAATTTGAGTGTTTGGTATGTGCCTTGCTGGCGCCTGCTAAATGTAAGGTGATGCTTCAGGACTGGTCTGCAACCACTCCAAGTTTAATCTTAGGCAGCGGAGTTGTGTCTACAACTTCACTCACTTGGGAAGTTGCATCAGTCCAAACGGGTTGGTTGCTTATGAAATCCCAGCTCGAATACAGAAGGCCAGTATAGTAAGTGCCAACTTGCGTCATCTATGGCGCCGACTAGCGAGATATCTGTCTATCTATCAAAGGATGAGTATACTCTACTGAAGTCCGTTTTGTCATGTTATCCAACTATATGACGTGACCACTGAAAATAAAAGGTATGAAGAGGTTACAGGTTTTTGAGTACAGATGTCTGCGTAGCATTTCTCGCGCATGGTGAAATCACAATGTGAGCAATGCCGAGGTCCGGAAAAGGGTATTAGACAAGACAGACAAGCTGGTCAATGAGGTTTCGAGCATTCAGTGACTGAGGTGGCTTCTTGTACATGTGATGCGCCTTGCGATCTACTGCCTACCTCGACATGCCGTGTTAAGGGAAGTTGGAATATGTTGGAATAAAGCTTAGAATGGTCAAACTAAGACTTGGAAATAGTCCATCAAGTCCTTGACTGTTTCTCTGAGCTGTGTAGGAAGGTTTTTAGACCATCAGGCTGAGCCCCCAAAACCACAGGAATAGATGGTCGGCAACTATTTGTGACATGAATGAAAATCGGTCAGAGTGGCGCAGATGTGTTCACTCCTTGACATCTTATAGAATTGTATACCTAACCCCTATTAATATGATAGAACAAAACGTAAATTTGCAGGTAGGCAATCTGTATATGTCAAAATAAATCTTTTGTATTAGATACTACTCTGTAAAAGCATACTACAGTTCATAAAGCTTTATCTCAACCTTTATAGTTTTCACGAGACCAAAATATTTTATTGCTTTTTGTTGAAAAAAATCAAGGTATGAGCCAGATTTTTTTACTACGTAATCCAGTGGTATTCTAACTTCATATGTACTTGTGATAAATTAATAAATCACGGAATTCAACAAAAATTTAAATCTTAGGTTGGAATTCATAATGGACTGACATCAGTTAGAGAAACATTCAAAACCTGAGAGCACTGGACAGCGGTTTCGTCTTAGTGTGGGATTACTCAGCAATGCACATCCATGTCCCCACCCCACCACAGACAGAACCAACCACCACCAACTTCCATGGCAAGCACCTCACCATTGAGCTAGCCACTGTACCACAATCTAATAGTCCATATCTCCTACTTATGTCACTTCATGATATACAGCGACCTATATTCAATGTCGTCATTCAGTAATCCCCCTCATGTTCCACTTGGTTGACTTCAATGGTCAACACTTCTCATTGGGACTTCTGAAATCACCTCTCAAATCAATTAATCAGTCTCTACAAACCTCCAGATAGAATTAACCTAGCGCTCGTTGGTGACTAGCTTCGCTAGGTGCTTCCTGAAGTTCCAATGAGAAGTGGTGACCAGTGAAGTCAACCAAGTGAAACATGAGGGGGATTACTGAATGACGACATTGAATGTAGGTCGCTGTATATCATGAAGTGACATAAGTAGGAGATATGGACTATTAGATTGTGGTACAGTGGCTAGCTCAATGGTGAGGTGCTTGCCATGGAAGTTGGTGGTGGTTGGTTCTATCTGTGGTGGGGTGGGGACATGGATGTGCATTGCTGAGTAACCCCACACTAGGACGAAACCACTGTCCAGTGCTCTCAGGTTTTGAATGTTTCTCTAATTGATGTCAGTCCAACCTATAATTAATTAATAAATCTCCACAAACCTCCAGACAGTATGAAATTTACATCGAATGGTGATAGAGGTATGTATCATAAGTATTTTCTGACTACTGCTGTTCTGGCATGGATATTTCAGAACAAGGCTTGGCAACATTCTCAACACTAATTTAATTATAATAAAATATAAAAGCTAACAGAACACCTAGCCGTCAATGGAGACTTATGCCATAAGATGTAATAAATTACCTTTTGGCACATATGAATAGTCACTTCGATATCGATTATTTATTGATTTAGGTGTGAATGAATTGCAGATTTATGTCCGCATCGTTTTGGATTTAGTATTCTCTTAAAAGTACCTGTAAGAGTTTCGTATTTAAAGGATTTTTTTCAGAATCAAGGTTTTTAAGATAGTTTTTTGGCATAGATATAAATTAGGTATAATTGTTTTTATATATCATATAAAAATAACTATACTAAAAGTATACCCGTTGCACAAGAAGTGGCTGTCGTGGCTCGGTGGTGCAGTGGATAACGCCCTGGAGTTTGAAGCGACTGCTCCCGAGTCCGAATCCCTGTGGGAACAACATCACTCACTGGGAAGCAGGTACATCCAGCTGATAAGTCCCAAATAGCGCGAAGTACGCATCCTGGATTCCACTGCTAGCCACCATCATTAATATAGATATAAACTTACAATAGTCACTGAATATTGTTTTACTAAAGTAAGAATTTACCTGTTTTCATGATGCAAATTGATGAAAAGAAATTGTTTTAATAATGTATCACAATGCTGAAGTACCCTAGGCATATTTTAAGCATGTGAACTCAATAACGTACAATCACGGTTAGTACGATAATTTGAGGACTGAAATAATAACAAGTATGTATAAAAAAAGAGAACTTTGGTTTTTCTTTCAATCGTAAATCACTGTTATCTTGAAAATTTCATCTGCTTGAAACGGTGTGAAACTTGTACATGATAGTGGATCGATC
This sequence comes from Heterobilharzia americana, assembly GCA_944470555.2. Classification (NCBI taxonomy): domain Eukaryota; kingdom Metazoa; phylum Platyhelminthes; class Trematoda; order Strigeidida; family Schistosomatidae; genus Heterobilharzia; species Heterobilharzia americana. The sequence continues at coordinate 50,854,028 of OX104128.1, forward strand.
TCAAAATGTCATGCAATCAGAAAATCGATCGACATAAGGACAACAACCGCAAAAAAATGGTGAAATCACAGTCCAAAAAGGTAATTAGAAGTTGGGAAATAAATAATCCATATGTAACAAACAGTACACTAATCGAGTTTTTGAAACTGATCCATCTCTATCACGTGTTAAGTGAAGTTTCTGACTACTAATTTCTGCTATCTCCAAAAGTGTTATCTTGGAGAAATAATATCTCTAGTTTGAATACAGTAGTGTTTATTCCACTAAGTATGTACTTTATTCTATAAGTAGTGAATAACTTGGTATGCGTAACACGGATTGACCATTTTGAATTATTAACCTTATCAGCTGATTTACCTTTATTTTGGCATTAACGATTAAATATACGCCGATATCGTTTACTTGTTGGTTCAATTTTCTGTGACCCCGATGTGGGTTGGAAACACTGATTTCAAGGTATACTATACACGATAAGTGATAAAATTCTGCCAATAATATATCAATAAATAAATCATATGTAAATTACTTAATTTTTCCTCAATTAATATTCCTACAAATACATTTACTAGCTAAGAAAATGAATAAAGTTGTCAAATTTTAATGATTTGATTGAACATATATATTTCTCAGTATCTTCTACTGAGACTAATCGGTTATACATTGGGCAATATTATTATAGAATAGCCAGGGTAAGACATGAAGATAGTCATAGATGAGACAGCGAATATAATCAGTTGTTGGAATTGAGTTACATTGGATTTTTTTTAAAGCAATGATTTAATTACTATTAACTCTTACTGACCAGTACCCATAGCATGTCTTAAAGAGGAATCATTTATGGTGACAATTTCAGTGTGTATAGATCAACTTAACTCCTACTTACCGATTAGCTAAGGAGGATGTACTCAGAGATGTTTAGCCTTTTATACCCCTGAATACGTACCAGCTTGGCTGGAAAATGTGTTATAAAATGTAGAAAAAAGATTGATTGAGGGAAGAAATATATTCGGTCTGCACTTAAGACTAGACAACATGAAATTGGTTGCACTCCCGTGACCAAACAGCTCATGTAAGCCAGTCCTACATGAGGTCAATTGCGTCCCGAACTACTCAGTGGTAAAGTCGCTGACTACAACACTGGGTGACTCGGGTTCTGATCATCTCAGGCGGGACGTCAGTCCCGTAAAGGTTGCTGATACACCTTGTTGACGAGTGCCAAAGAGCATGAAACCTAGGTCCAGGGCTTCCTGCCGATTGCCTCCAACCAACTAACATCTACTAATGTGCACCGCGATACTAAGCTTCCTAGCTTGGTTGCCACATTACAAATATGTTCGATAGGATTCGGTCTGCACTCACGACTAGACAACATGAAATTGGTTGCACTCCCATGATTAATCAATATATTCCTTTTCAATTAGGTTACTGTCTTCAGCTCCACATTGATATATACATTTACAATTCAATCAAAACATCAATCAACAGATGGGTGACTTATAAATAATAACTATAGATTTTAAGTAAGTCATGAAAATAATGCATTTGAGAAATAAATATGCAAATAATCAATGGAGTAATTATAAGTCATTAAAAATGGTAATTATAGTAATGTGAAGCAGATTATTCTTAGGTAAATCGCACAGTAACTGGTAAAGTAAATGTAGTTTATTTTCTCAAGTGGTAATTCATAAACAATAAATAAATACCGGGTGATGATTGAAGGTGAAAGAAAATTTGGACCACAGGCGGATCCGAACCAGCCACCATCTGGTTTCCAGCCCGATGCTCTACCAACTGAGCTATGAGGTCCAACTGCTGACCGGATTTTAATTTGACTTCAATCCCCAAGGTTAGAGCATCGAGCTGGAAACCCGGTGGTCACTGGTTTGAATCCGGCTGCGGTTCAAATTTTCATTTCACATTCAATCATCACCCAGTAATAATACTAGTCTGCCAAATCACGGGTATCTCAGATAGTAAAAAAATGACGATAAATAATTACTTTATATGAATCCCGTCTAGTCAAGATTTGACCGGATAGTTTCACAAGTATTGGGCAGCGGGTGAAATGTTGACATTAGATATAAGTTATATTTGAACAAATCTCAGAGCGTTTGAAATAAATAATTAAGTGAGAATAAGAAAGCAAATGAATAAAGATAGAACAAGAGAGGAAATGGTGTGAAAAATAATACTAAGAGTTACATCATGTTGATGACCATGGTGATGAAAGTGGTTGAACGAATTTCAGGCTTATATGATGTTGCGTATATCGTCCCGTCGTTGATTGGACTGAAATGATCGGTCTTCGTTGACATATAGGCCCCTATGCGGATACAAACGACATCATATAAACTATACGCGTTTCGCAAGAAATGACTATCGTGACTCTGTGGCCTAGTGAATAATGCTCTGCCGTTCTAAGAGATTGGTCACGGGTTCGGGTATTAGTAGGAACAGCATTGCTCACTAGGAGACAACTGTATCCAACTGAAGACTGTCAAACAGGACAAAATGTGAATCCTGAATCCCACTACTAGCCACTATCCATCATTAATATCGAAACCGAGACGACAAGCAATATCGAGGCATTCACACAGGGGTCCTCATGTTAATGGACACCGATCATTTTGGTTCAATCAACGACTGGATGGGAATTTTCAGTGCCATAACATTGATCGTTAGTGTCATTCTGTCACACTTTCTCGAATGAGAACTACGAATTAAAACAAATCATGTCTTAGTGGTAACTTACCGAGTGCCAAATAATTTGGCAAACTCCAAATGGCTATATCTCTAATTCAGAGAGGTCACAGTATTATACCACAACTGACAGTCTTTTATGTATATATTTACCTTGTACCCAACACTGATGTATTTATTGTTTTATTTTAAATCCAGCAGCATTCAGTTTCAGAGTAACTTTAAAGGCCACCCTAATTACTGGTGAGATAACCGATTAATTGTTTTGTTATACAAAAAACTACCTTCGTAGAGGAAATATCGGAACTTGGCTGGTTGTTTCAGCAGTTGCTAGGGTTGCCTTTAAAATCACTCCAGGAAGTTCACTCTATTTTCCTCAGGAGGATGTTCAGAGTCCCAGTGATAAAGCTATTTAAACTGGACGCTGACGCAGAAATTAAAAAATAAAAGATTATTAGCATCTATGGTACCCAGATGGCAGGCCTTCTAAAATGTGATTAAGAGAACAAGAAAAGTCACGCGATAAACGAGATATTACATATGGCTTTGGAGTCCAACCTAGTAACCTCTTAAATTCTCCATTTTGCTTGGACAAGGGGCTTTTTATAAAATGCAGCAACCTAATTGATTATAGCAGTAGTCGTTAGGGTGGCCTTTAGAGTTACTCTAAAATAACAGTCAAACTTGATCACTGCTGTAGAGTATAATTTCATATTAGGTTATTTGATATAGTACACAGTTATGGTGTATTATTTAATGGATGACATTTCGATTGGAATTCATTGCTGACAAGAACATAAAAGTAATAACAATCATCCAACAGCTGTTCATCCTTTTTTTTAAATGGTACTAGTGTGTATGTAATGTATGATGACTCACTCTCGTTACATGTGTTCGGTGTCATTTCGATGAAGCAGCATTCCGCAATCAACCTCTCCCTCCACCAAGCCATATTGGATTTTTGTAAGAACTGTAACCCCACCCCACAGTGTGGTTATGAGTTAATGGAAGCGGAGCAATAATCGAGTTTTCCCCTCAATTACTTTTCTTGCTAGGGTTCACCATTCTCTTATTACATGTGTAAGTTTTAATATAATCTCAGCGTGACTGACTCTGATAGGCTACTTTGATCCACGTACTTGAACTCATAACCATTATATGGTATTTAATAGATTTGACTATTTTGCATATTTGGGTCTACTAGATACATTAGCCTCTCTGGGTTTAAATGTCACCCCAACAACACTAGAGAAGATTCGAATCCCCTCGTAGACATGTTACAGTTATTATTGCACCTTTTATGAATCCTTATAAACTTTCTAATATTAAGTACTAATGTCTCTTCAAAGTATTTGGGTTTCTGATTTAGATTTTCTGGTTTACTCATCAGAATTCTAGCTCGATTACTTATGCATTTTACCTTGACAGATATAAGGTTAGTCAACTTGAACTTTAAATAACTGTTCTAGTGTGATGGGGTGACTCTAAAAATCACCTTAGGGATCACTAGGATAACCAGTTAGTTTTCTTCGCTTCAGCTTGACAGTTAGCTTTTTCGGAAAATGCATAAACCGAGCTGGTTATTTCAGTAGTGCGTAGAATGGGCTTTAGAGCCACTCATGTAATTATTTCCTGTACAAATTAGAATCTAAACTGCTATCTTCCCTTCCTTTTGTTTTCGCTAAACTAACAAACGCCCGTCGTGTCATGAGGTTGGTTACGTTTTACTAACATCGTTCAGATGCTGCCACTATCCACGGTCGATAGGCCCAGTTCGCTTAGTTGTGACTTTTTGCAAACTTGCTGGTTTGGCATGAAGCATCATTAGGCATAGCTAAAAACGTAAGTCAGATAATCTTCAGCATGATTACTTCGATTCACAGTTCAAAACCAATCAGCTAACAGTCCATGTGTGTCAATAATAGTTGTGTGTATTGGCCTTATCCTATGGCCTATCTGATTGGTTAAAATTTTCATGCATGTTTGTCTAACGATCCATACTGCTATATACGGTATGTTTACAGTTCTCTATCCACCACAAAACCTCAAAGATGACTATGAAATGAATGAGGTGAAAGCGGTTGATTGCACTGTTGTTTCAGCTCCCGACTTGGGCAAAATCAAACCACGACATCACCGGCAGTTTTCAGATGTGACTACTGTGAGTAGCACAGATAGTAAATATTCTACTACAAGCAAGTCCACCATGCCATTTTGTCGCCGTTGCTGTTTATGTTGCAGACAAACTATATGGTCTCATAAGTTTTGGATGGGATTTACAGCATCTACTTGGGGTTTCTTGTCAAGCGTTGAACGCGCTGTAATACTACCAACACTTTGGCTTACCTGAAAGAATACTGGGGTCCAGATGTCGCTAATACCCACTATGGAGTTACCGTTGCAGCATTCAGCCTATCGATTCTCATTATGACTCCTATCTATGGTCTTGCTGCTTATTCCGGTGTTCGTGTGAAAACGCTTTTATTAGTTGCCAATCTCCTAGAAATAGTTGGGAACCTTATTTATTTGTTTGCTCCAGTCCCATCAGCAATTATACTGGGAAGGTTGATCTCCGGAATGGGAGCTAGCTGTGAACCCCCTCTGTATGCCGACATCGTGAGAGCGACAAATCGCGATGAACGTACTACATACATTATCGTCTTATTGCTTACTCGCCAGATTGGCCTCATATTCGGTCCTTCTTTCACTTTGATGATGGCGAAGATGAATTATCAAGTAGCGAATTTCACGCTAAATGTTTATAATGGACCTGGACTACTTATGGCAATTTTATGGTTCTTGCATTCATTCATCATATTGTTTTGCTATCCAAATGTTGATAAAAATGGTCGTGTGATTTATACTGATGGTCAACGGTCTTGTTGCAGTCGGGAAGCTTGGATACAGACTAATGAACAAACCAAGGAAGACTCTAGACCAATGCTGAGTGATTCTACAGATTCGTTATCTTCTGGTCGATTTAATACTGTCGTAATGAGTAGCACCATGCGACCTTATCTGTCATTTAACATTATTGCCCTCTATTGTGTGAATTTCGCAGCGTACTTCAGTTTCATGAGCTTAGAAGCCGCACTGCCGCCAGTGGCCAACCGGATATTTAATTGGACAGAAGTTGAAACCAGCTACGTGTATCTTGCTGCAAGTATTCTCATTATTTTTGTGGTAGTAGTATTACGCATTCTTAACCAGTTTTATACAGACCGTGTTTTATTACTAGCAGGTCTTATTATTATGGTGATTTCTTACCTCTGGTTGACCATTGTGGTTCATTTACTTCCTGACATCCCTGTTCGTGTGGGTATTCCCTTGACACTCACAGGTATAGCTATCCATGTGGTCGGACTTCCTTTTGCTTTTGCTTATTCAGAATCTTTGTACACTAAACTTGCCCCAGTTTCTGATATGGATCGAGCTCAATCCATTTTCCGTACTGTTGTAAATGTAGCCTTTTTGATTGGACCTTATGTTGGTGGTTCTTTAATTGGTTACCCTACCTTGGTGTTCCTGTGCATGTTTTTGTCATCAGTTTTTCCAACACTACTTGTTAGCTGTCGGTTTAGAGATTTCACTGTTACTGACAGACCTAATTCTCCAAGTGATTTGGAAATAGCAAAGGAGAGCTAAACGTACTCAAGCTATTGGCTCACATATGAGCGATATAGTGGCATTTGTCTTTCGTTTCCAGTCACCTACCTTGTTATTCAAACAAACATTCCCTGCTACAAACTGGAATATAATCCCCATGATTTAAATCAAGGTAACATTTGTTGTATTAAGATTTGATTCATAAGGGTTATTTCACAAATTGTTTATTTTCTATGTAAGTTAATTATTCTTAATTTATTTGGATTACATATTTCATTTGTAAATATATTCGTTCTCAATTCTCACTAAGAAATAGGCTTGTATTTAACATTTCCGTTAAATATGAATTACTTATTCACTTGTCATACGTTGTTTTACTTTGATCTACCTCCTAAAAACGTAGAAATGCCAGGTTAGTGATACAAAAAACTAGATATGCGGTCTTAACTAAGTGTGAATGGAACTAATTTTGTAGCTAATTTACATCAGTGTTTATCATTATTACTCCCAGAAAACAGTATAGATAACCGTCTTCCTTTACACAGTATCTGTAATGTTCGCCTTTCATCCTAATCTCTCCTTGGCAGCACTACATCTAGTTAAGCTAAAAACATGAGCGACGACGTAGTGTTTGTGAATGACTAGTCACTTTGGCCTTGGCCTCCAGCACTCAGAAGTTGAGTAGGCTGCAAATATCCTGAAGTGAAGAAGAGAAGTAGAGTCAGATGGGCCAGTGTGAAGGATCAAGGATTATCAGTTAGCTGCGTACAAGAATTATGTATGATCCCCTCTGACTGATCCCCATCACTGATTTTCCCACTTTTCAAGAGAGGGGAGGAATCCTCTTGTGACAATCACAAGACCGCGAGTTTGACAAACGACACCCAAGATCTTGAATCGTATGTTGATTAGACGCTTAAACGAGGGTCAGTAACAGAAATCTGAGAAAAACGCGTTTCAGAAGCGGTCGCACATGCGTCTGCCAGATATTCACCCTTCGCCAGGTACTGAAACACGTACACTCGCAGGCGCTTAACATTCGATGTATTTCCCGACCTGACTGTGACATTTAAATGCGTCAATTGCGAGGTTTCAAGGTGCTGTCTCTCACTGGTAGGAGTACTGGAAAAGTATATCGCCCCGTTAGGGGCTCTGCATTCGGACGCCTGTGGTGGTGTTATCGCCTGTAGTGAGATATCACGTGAGTCCTCATTCATATCAACACAGGACCAGGCATTACTGCTTAACGGTCCAAGTTGCCGCGCTTCATGACAGCATATGAAATAAAGCAATAGGAATTCCATTTTAGCCTGTTTATTATAAATGGCACAGTGAAACAGTACCGGATAACGTTTCAGACACAATTTGTTCATATTCATATCATATCATGTGAATATAGACAATAAATTATGTTCGAAACGTTATCCAGTAAATGATACTGTCTCACTGTGACATTTTAATAAGCAGACTAAAATGGAATTGCAATCTACCAGAATGCCTAATTTTTACTCCTATAATAAAGCAATAAGAAAGATGAAGAAAGACTCACTGACAAAAGCAACGTAAGACCTCACACAAGTGTATCGGCTCAAGCTGCAACACCACCAGAAAAACAGGTGGATAGAAAAGGGGTGATAGTAAAGTAGTAAAAGTTGTGCTAGCGAACAAGCAGTTTGAAGATAAAGGTTAGTGCGAATATTCAAGCTTTACATGTCCAGGAGTGAATGTATCTAGGCCATTGTGACCAACTTTCAGCCATATCACCAAGACTCCTCTACCACCGGTTCCTTTCGTCTCGGGGACCCCAGCCAAGTAGTCTTCATCTCCCCACAGAACTCAGGCCAATAGTAAAAGATCTCATCGACTGATGACAGGTCTTGCTCTGACCACCCTGAACTCTTCCAACATAATCTCACTCTGCCTAGCGTTGCACCCCTAGGTAGGCGGTGGCTCGACATGATCAGCACATGTCAAAGCCATCTCAGTTGGCTGTGCATCACAACCTCATCAATAGACTTGTCTTTCCTACCCAGTACCCTTCACCTGACCTCAACACTGCCCACATTGTGAGTTCATCAAACGCGAGCAATGCTACGAAGACATTTGTGATCAAAACCTAGGAATCGCTTCGTGTCTTACTTTCAACTGTCAAGCCTTACAATCGTATAAGAGGAGAATGAACTGCATTGGAGTTTACTCGTCCTTTGATAGGTAGTCGGATATCTCACCAGTCAGTGTCAGGGATGGTACAGCTTGGCAAATACTAAACGGGCCTTCTGTATCCTGGCTGAGATTTCGTAAGCAACCAGATTATTCCGTCTGATGCTACTCCCCACATAAGTGAAGTGGTAGATACATTTCATCACTTCACTCCCTACTAATAAACTGGAAATGGTTGCGAACCAGTCCTAGAGCATCATCTTACATGTGGCAGATGTGAAATGCATGCCAAACACGAGGATTTCTGCTCAACGAGTTCGGAAGATCCAACGTTTTTCCAGCGTCTACACCTAGCAGGACAATATAGTTTGCGTACTCCAAGTCAGCCAGATGATCTCTAAAAAGCAGATTAATCTCCGTGAATTCAGAGGTACCTAAGATTGTGTCCACTTGTACGTTTATGATGAGTTTAAGTGGGATCGGTGACAGTGGGTATCCCTTGTGGACATCACTAGTTGTTGTCAATTCCGAAGACAACTCTCCATAAGCCATGAGACCGTTGCGTGAGTTCAAGTAGAGAGCTTTTTTGATACTCCCTACGCAGTCAGACACTCCCACACTCTAATGCTGGCTTCAGGTCAGGAAATCTGGCAAGTCGGGCAATGAGCGGTGAGTGTGATTGTGTCCCGGGACCTATCGGAGCGTGGAAATCTGATCGATACACCCTCATCTAAGTGTAAAACCTCCCAGGTGTTCTCATGTTTGCTGTTGTCGAGCTCCAATTAGTTGTTGGATAACTATGAGCTCTAGGATCTCGGACACGATACTGATCAAATTAATTTCCTTACGGTTTTCACAAGAATTTTCTCTCTTAGGAACGGGGTTGACCAGTGAAGTAGGCCAGTCTGGCAGGACTACCTGTGATTCCCATACACTGCCTAGTAACTCTGTCCCTTTAATTAGCAACCTCCCACCTCCATTCTTGAAACTGGATGGCGAATTGTCAGGTCCCGCTTCTTCACATCGTTTCAGGCTCGATACAGCTCTCTCAACTTCAAGAAGAGTTCGGGGACCGAAATCTACGTCTCATTAAGGTTCAAGCTCAATTCTGGATGGCTGAAGCGTTGGTGAAGGCCAGTTAAACTGTATCTCAAAGTGTTCTACCCAACGTTCTATATGCCTGTCCTGGAAGGTCACTGGTATCCCGCGCTTTACGGTGATGAATTTGCTACCTAACGTCTTCTTGCCGGTATCCTTATTAAGCCTAGAGAGTTGATGGGCACTACTCAGCCCTGATGCCTTCTCCATCTCTCTCGTTTTCGTCAGCCGTCAGGGCTGGTGATCGACGCGAAGACTTAGTCAATTTACGTTTAACTTTCTTCGTTCTTCATTGTAGTCAGAGACTGATAGAATAAGTTTTCTCGCACCTGTCATTTTGAATGACGTTGTGGAAATCCAGTGAAGTTTGCTAACCTTCATGTGTAGGTTACAGACTGTTTGTACTTTTTCTACAGCAGACTTAACATCACGTCAAGTTTCCTCACGATCATCATTGCCGTCACGTTCAGATATGTACTTAGCTATCTTTTCGCTAAATTGGGACTAAACTTCCTCATATTTCAATCCAGCATAGACAAGCTTTACTATTCTCTGTTTCCTGCGACCACTAAAGCCCAGACATACATGAGGCTATTCTAGTGTGTTATTGGAGTCCTAACTGGTACTGCAGAAAGAGCACGAATCGTCTGCCGATCCCCTCTAAAGATGGCTTTTAGAAAGCAGTATGATGTGCTCATCTTTGGTTTGAAGTTGGCGAACGCTATGTGGGACGGTGTCTCTCCGTATACCTAAAGTTAGTGCTGGTCAAAAACAAGTGGTTATCAGAGCAAAATTACAACGGACGATTGCCGCTTTCGATTCGTCGGGATGAGTTTCCGTAAACATCCCTAAGATGTCTTTTCCGATTGGCTCAGGTTCCCTACTTGAGTGTTAAAGTCACCTGCCACTATGACTACATCTGAACGTTTAACTTTCTGTGGAAAAATTGACAGCTTCTCATAGAATCTATCCTTTGGATCATCTGAACTGCAGTGGGTGATTGCGTAGGCGGAGGTTACGAGTAGGCATCACCTAGTCTCATGGTCCTTCCTAGTCTTTACAGTTCCATTTAGTCGCACAGCACATAGATGACTGTAGGGTGTTTTGAGGTTTCGTAGTTCTTACGCCGGAGAGAGGAAACCCATACCACCGGCCCTGGAAGACTGTGGGGCACGGTGGAGTGTGCTATTCCTAAGGTCGACTTTTTTTAAACTCCCTGTTACCGTATGAAGACAGTATTAACATCATACTACTTGTCACCCAAGGGGAACATTTTAGTGCTATCACACTTCATGCAGCCAGCAGTACCACTTCGCCCTCTGACACCCTATCACAGCGTAGCGATTTAAATTATAACGGCAATCATTTTTTGTCTTACCGTTATCCAACAAAACTGGTATGATACTACCTCGAGACAACATGTGTTCCAGCCAGTGTAGCTCGTTAGGCCATTGTGATATACAAGTAGAGAGTTTTGATACGCGTTATGTACTTGTTTGGTACTCCCTACACAGTCAGAAGCTGCCACAACACCTCACAGTTGACAGTCCGATGCTGGCTTCAGGTCAAGAAATATGGCAAGTGTCGGGCAATGAGCGGTAAGTGTGATTGTTTTTGCTGCTATCGGTCGAGAGGTAACTGTGAATAATACAAGCTTTAGATATTTCAGTTATATTAGGTTTGTAACTGACATCTGTGTTACTCGAATCTCTATCCCAAACCCTAACCATGTTCGTTCGTTGGTTCCGCCTCAGTTAAGCAGTTCTATTAAGGTAGTTTCGGTACGATTATTTTGATTCAATAGCCATGTGGTAAGGAAGAGTTCATTGATTTGGTTATCAGTCACTACTTCTTGTGTGAAGTGATATTATGTTCGCATCACTAGTATCAGATTGTTCTGGATTCTGGGCTTAATTATCTTGGCAATTAGCCGATTAGGTATGAGTCGCATTAGCCCTAATTAGCTCATTGCGGATGAAATTTCGTGACGGATGCAAAAGACTCGTTTAGTATCTACTGATTTATGTTATCTCTGACACATGCAAAATATCTGAGTGTCTATCAAGTGATATGTAACTTTTGTTTCTCCCGTACCCTTCAAACAAATTAATGTTAAATGTGGGGAACTTTCGGTTACCAGTTTCTGATCATAATTTTCTGCGTAATACCGCTCCTTTGTAGTGAAACTACTGTGAGCAATGCAGAGAATACGCTTTTAGGCTTCGGTTGGTTGATGTAATACTAGGAGGAGTTGGATTCATTTTGAAAAAGGCTTAGGGTGGTCAGACCAAGAAATAGAACCAGTCCATCAAGTCTCTGACTATTGGTTTGAGCTCTGTAGGGAGGTTCAAACCACCAGGCTGGGTCCCCAAAACTATAGGAATGAATGGTTGTTGACATGGCTGGAAATGAGCCACAGTGGCGCAGGTGTGTTCACTTCTTGATGTTTTCTGAAGCTTGAATACTTTCATAAACCTTGATTTTCAAATTCCTTCTGCCATATACTTTTGTCTACATTAATAAACAGCCTTTTTTATGCACTTGTTCTTTGCATACTGCTATAAAGTGTGGCAGCTTAAGCCGTTGGACTTGTGTGCGAGGTTCTGCGTTGATTTGGTCTGTTTGCCTGTCGATTACTAAAGCTTAAACAATTTCCTGTTGTCCAGTGCTGAATGCTGACCGACAACTGTCGATCATTTTGCAATGTGACCATTAAGCTAGAACACTCATCGTCGCGGTTCACTTTGATGGATATTAGTTGATGAGGTTTTGAACCTTAACATAATGAGGTAACTTGGACATATGTTGTGCATGCTAAGCAACCAGTTCCCTGTACTGCTGCTGTTCAAAGTGGGTTTATGGTGGAAAAGCTAATGGTTACCAGGTCAATGAGTGGCAGTAATCCTTGAATTACATAACCGTATGTATGGGCCATATGGGAGAATGTGAGACTGTCAAAGTGTAAAAGTTAGTGTTCAGGCACTAAGATGTCTAGTAACCCGTACCCTTGATTGATTTATCTTGGAATCAGCTAGCGTGAATTATTCATTTGATTTCTTTTAACACTTAACAGTCGACTTCCAGAACGAAGAAGATGGTCATGATTACTTGCATATATGTGAAGTTTGGACAGATACTTCTGAGAAAAACAGAACATCTATCAGTTTACTCGGAAAACAGTCGTCATTGATAACAATCATCGTTGCTCATAGTTGTAAGATTTAGTTTGGGTTTTTATTTTTTGAAAGGCGTTCTTTACCATTCGTAGTTGTTCACAGCTAAGTTTGCGTGATGGTTTGCAACAAATCGCAATCCCACGGGTCATTTCGAAATTGTATAGCTTCTTAAGGATGAACTGAATACTTGATTTGCGAGGTTGAATAAATTTCTGTTAGTGCAAAACCATTGGAACGACAGTACCATTTATGTGTTGAAATATGTGAATTTATGGTGCAATGTCTGATACTGACTGTATTTTGATGAACATATATGCTACAGGAGAAGTCGAAATGAATGTAGCATCTTCATGTTTTGTGTATGTTGTCAGCAGGTAGCTAATTGTTTGCTAGCAGGATCGGTTGAAGTGACTCTCCTCTGTACTTCTTTATGTGTAATACTGATATCCTTTTTGAGGTGATTTAAGGTAATAGAAAGTGTCCGGTGTTCATGCTTTTTGACTTCCCGTCACTAGTCTTAAAGTTTTTGAAGAAATGAACCGAAATCTTTCACAACTGACAGCTTCCCAAAGACCATGTATATCTTGCTTCAAGCTAATATCTCATATTCTTTGACGCTACAATTCCAGGTTAACATGACCATCAGCTTCACTTCGATTTATTTTTTCCAGTTGCGTAAGTTACGGTATGTAAAGTTCAGAAGTGTCAACCGTCAGTTCGTCTCCTGCATCATTCAAGTCTATTTTGATTACCACCGCATCATTTTCAGGTATGAGATTACTATCTTAGTCAAAAAATTGACTCTGATAGTTCACATCAAACAGTACGATATCTATAGATCATATACTCAAATAGATAGACATCAGTCTATATAAAGCCTCTTGTTTTCAATTGATTATCTCGTAACGATGTATATGAAATCGGGTTTTCATATTTCTCAGAGATTCAGTACAAAAATGAGATTTTAAGAAGAAATAAAGAGATAGATTTGTCTTCCACTTAAAGGTGAGAGTCACCATCGTAAATCGGTATCATTCAGTTAATCACTGAAAATCAGGCTGCTCCGAATCGTTATTTAGCATTCCTTGATACTACTAAACAGGACGTATTATGACCTCTCTTCATAGATAATTGAGATATGGATTACGAAGTTAAAGGTTTTCGTGACCTATCCAGTCAGAAATCAAGGATGCATAATGAGGGGTCTGTGAATATGAAAATATAACCATCTCTTATTTTCTACAGGTATCCAACTATTCGCTAGAAAAGTAGACTGCATTAGTCTTTGATTCCATTCGGTATGTCAGTACCTAATGCACCTGATCTCCTATCACCTTGATTCGTATACATTTTTTTTCTTTCATACTGTACCTAAGAAAGGTATTCGCAGTGAGTGGAGTGATTACTTTTATATTCAGTCGCTAATTCGCTAAAATCTCAGTGGTGTTATCTTCATATTGCTAATCTTATATTATGGATCACGAAGGCAAATGATGTTTTTTTGCGTAACTTAATTTTCATTTCCGAGGGGTCATGTGTTTATTTGAGACTTTCAGAGTAGCCTTGTGACTAATTTCTCGAGTATAACTGACAGTTTGAAGTGTATATTAATTAGGTAGCTTTATTTTTCCAGTAATGTACATGGAATGGTATATTGAGATTTGCTGGAAATGTTTGGTGCTTCGGAGCTTTTCTTTGCTGTATAATCAGTTGTAACCATGTAATCAATTATTTATTATTCCACTCAGCTTATGATTTTTTTAATGCGTATTTCATGAAACCTGATATTAACTTACCTTTCGTAGTAGACCGAGAAAAGATTAACACCTAAAAAGTACTGTAAATATATTCAAAAATAGAGTTACTTGAATATAGTGCTGTTGGTTCCAGTTTACTAAAAAATTTGTCTGCAACATAGTTTTAAAGGTTGTGATGACGACGAATTTTGAAGGGTAATACTGTAGAGTAGGTTGGTAATGCGTTTAGAGATAAGAGATGAGTTTTCTGTAAACGTTTCCAACAATAATCGATTAGTGCTGGTCTCAGAAGCGGAAACAGGGAGAACACAATAAAAGCGACACCCAGGATACAAAGACTTTATTCGTATGGAATTCAGTATTAAACATAAACAGTCGCTTGTTCTTAATATGTTAAGGAAAGTGAACAAAATGACATGAAGAAACATGATTTTAAATGCTAGAATTTACACTAAAACGTATTTATATAGTCTCCACACTGACACATTGCGTAACTGCTCTAAGGTTCTTATTCCTCTTTCTTACAATAAATACGATTACATGCCACGAAGGAAAACTTCATGATGAAGTCAAGTTCTACTTTTCACCAGCTCCAGGTATTAAACAAGAGCATGAAAAATGACCGTGTAAGCAAATAAGCTTAATTGTGAATTTTAACACCCTTAGACAATTCAGCACTTATCACTTCCTTTATATAATAGATAAAATGCTTTGTAGCAGTTCCCCACGGAAAACGGATAAATATTGAAATAACGGTGTTTCCTGGCATACTATATTATTTGTTTTAAACACAAACTTGGTGCAGCATCCGGATCAAGTGATGCAAAATAGAAAATAATAAAGCAACTGTGAAAAGACAGAAAAGAGAAGAGTAAATGGGAATAGAAACAGAAGTGATTACTGAAAAAGCAGTCTCAAGGCTATATGGAGAAGTGCGTACTGCCTTCGTCCTACTTCCCATTAACTGATGAAACGAGAAAGCTGTTGCACGATTGCCACCGGTTTCGATCATGATTTATGTCTCTATCGTCTCAAGCCACTGGGTTGTGTGATCTCTCGGACCGCATGTAGAGGGTCGTGAAACACCTGCAGGTCCTAACCCAGTTCAGTTATTCTTCATCCAACGGTACCTCTTCATGCAATGTCCCCCTCTCTGCTTCTTTCAACCAATCCTAAGGCAGGTGAACAGCGTAGTGGGAACCTCTGGGACGACATACTTAAATCATGTCCAAGTCATGAAAGTCGGTGTTTCATGATGACCACACTCAAGGAATGACGATTGCCATCATACAAAAGTACCTGGTGTTCCACTGGATGCGTGAAATCTTGCAGATATGATGGTAATCGAAAGGGAAGAGTCATCTCACACCCTCACCTTAGAGACGCCGGTTTCAAAGACTCAGAGCAAAAATGCTCGCAACAATGCGCTGTATACCCTACCTTTTGATGCAAGATTAACATCATGATGACCCCAAAGATGGCTCAGGTTGCGATATACTACTCTGACTTTGGATATACTGTTGGAGTTCTCATCAGTCATACCTCAATCAGCTCTCACAACCAACCTAGTTCACAAAATTCTCGAAAACTTCTAGTAACTCATCACCGAAAGTAGGTGTACTTATAGACATCTGCCAATCTTGTAGAAACCCTGCAACTTGACACCACGAAGCATGCACCATACTTACGGATACTGATCACTAATTGATTGAGTACGATTAAAGTAGGATGATCTATTTGCAAATGACCAGCGAACTGCAAGGTCCATGTTTATATCGCTTTCATCTAGCTGGCGAAATCTATTATCAGCCAGAGTGGTGTCTAACTACTCAAGTTGTTCAGTAGTGTATTGCAATTAACGTAGCCTACATGTTGTTCCTGATTTGGTTTTTAACAGCTTGATTATCAGGTCATCCAATGCTAATTAACCTCCTCTTGATTGCTCGTAACCCAACGTTTTTCGTTTTGGTTGATGTTAAATGCAGCATGTTTGATCAGTGGCGACTCCCTGGTTGGCAGCTGACTTTTTAAAAAAGTAACTGTACTTTTTAAGATGGAGAGTTTCAACTGGAGATGAGACTTCCGAGATTTATGATTCATGGGCGAAATTCACTCACGAATGTTTGAATCATTGAGGGAATGTTAATAAATTCTCATTTGGTATGAATGTTAAACATTGGTTCTCGTAAGTTTCTCAGGGAATTTCATTACCTCATAATAGGTTGTTATTGTAGTAAAAACTATAAACTGGCAAATTAGAGTAAAATATTGATTTTAAGAGGTGAGAGTCAATCTTCATGAAACTCTTGACCTGAGTTTCATGCTTGTTGGTATTCATTAGGAAGGTGAATCTGCAAGCATCAGGAAAAATGGTGGCCTTTCGGTGATTCCTTACGTTTCTATCATTAAGATTGGTTTTGGGCTATATCGCAGTATCCAACCAAGAAGCCTACATTTCCTAAGAAAACTCAGAATAAAAGCCAGTTTTGTCACATTTTGATGACTTTGGAAGTGAAACACGTAAAATGTCTGGAAAATGAAGTGTTGGTACTCGAATTAAGGTTAATCATATTAAATGTTGATGCGAAACAACCACTTGTCCTACAAAAACATTCTTATGGGGATCTCAGTAAACATCCTAGTTCCTACTATGTGAACAGCCGAATATCGCAGCAATAATATCGCTAGTTTAATCGGATCTTATGTTTTATTGTACCCATTGAGGAACGGCTCGGTAGGCCTATGCTCCAATCACCCATAATCCAACAGTATACTGAGTATCATAGCGTCACAACTGATGTATTTACTTGTCGGTTCAGCTGCTTTTCGCAGGAAACTAACTATAAAGAAGGAAATTTAAAGCGTAACAAGGTGTTGGTTATTTGAATGAATATAAGATGAAACACATTTGTTTACCACTGGTGTGCAACCAACGATTCTGGTTATTCCACAGTATATATTCTACAGTTACATATGGACTGTATCCACGTGTTTATCTTACCACCTTCAAAATTCCTTCGTGCTACTTCCTACTGGAGGTAAAGTACTCCGTTCAATAAGGAAGCGACTGAACTTGCAAAACATGTCCCAACCAGTTTGTTCTATGACGTTTCATAACCCTGTTGACTTTTTTGCATCCCTTACCCAGCACCCTACATCGGTACTGCTCACAAGTAACGGATAATTTGAAAGCACTTGTCAAAACAACTTGGGCAGTTACATACAATGTAATATGAGGGACCGTGCTGCATAAATTGATACTAGAGAATACAGAACACTTGCTCACCGATAAGTTTCCAGATATCCTGCTTACACCTTATTTGGTGTAGGTTGGTCTTTTGTTTCTTTCTCGAGATTCTACCAGAGTTGATCTAACCTTCCAGACAAATCGTGTGGTCACCATTTTCAACTGACTCAACTCCATGTCATCCAATTAGGCACAGATGCTGAAAACTCATGAAGCAAGGATTCGCATTTGTGAAATAAGAAACACCTCTGAAGGAGGTACTGACAAAACTTTATTTTACGTCATAGGTCTATTTTATCTACTTACTCCAAGCCTATCAGCAATATCGAGCAACAAGTCCAATTCCTGCGGGGTTTTGGAAAGAAAGTGTTACTTCAGAAAAGCATTTTTACCTAGCTGAAGCGAATAAATACCCCTTTATTATTATTGTTATTATTATTATTACCAGCTGAGATGAGCACCCCAGATGATAGCTCATTATGAATTGTGACGTGAATTGTGATGAATGTGAAGAATAGGGCTAACCAACATAGTTTCTACAACCATCAGGATAACAATCATTTAGTGTCTACCTGAAGCCTAGAGAAATTAGACACAAGAAACGCAACAGGGTTTAGAAGTGGACTAGATTGTATAGGAGTAAAACTTGTGCACTGTGGTAGATTGTAGTTCCATTTTAGTCTGTTTAGTAGAACTGTCACACAGTGAAACAGTAATATTTACTGGATAACGTTTTGGATACAATTTATTGTCCATATTCATATCAGGTCTATGACTATGGACAATAAATTGTGTTCGAAATGTTATCCAGCAGGTGACACTTTCACTATATGGGATTTCTAATAAACAGACTTAAATGGACTAGACTTTATTTATTCATCAGGTCCTGAGACACGGAGATACTGACATCCAATACTTGTCACTATCGACTGTGCTCCATCTGTTAGTGTTAAGTTTTGTGACCGTTTTTGACCCTGAAAAGAGAATTGAAGAAGTTAAATGCTACTAGAGGCTTATCACTATAAATGATACAGTGTTTTTTTTTGTTGACATGGTCTTTGGACACAGTGTATTGGTGAAATGCATTACATCAATGTTTACGTGATGGCTGATGTCAAGACTGTCGTTAAACATCTATTTAATTGCTACATTTACGTTTCAGCTCAAATATGTAAGCAAATTATTCGGTGTCCATGGTCTTGCCTTAAGTCCGCAAGTTATAAGGAAGTTACAGTTTTCAATCATGGCTGCAAGTCAGTTCACAAATACATGAACCTGCATCGATTTAGTTGACTGGGGGATACCTAATCTGATGCTACATACATGTTAGCTGAAGTAGGAGTGAGTTGAAGAGGCAGACTGAAGGCGGCTAGATTACGACATTGCACGAATTCATTTTGTCACTGACTTTAAGTTTGAACCAAGTGGAGACATTGACTTCTGGCTTCAGCTTTTGAAATATTCGTAACCAGTATTATAACTAGAAGTAGATTGTAATGATGTAAATGTTAACTTTGTCTTGCTGTAGTTATTCTTGAATATTTTACGGCTCTTCATTCATCCTCTTCCCTTCTTGAAATTTGTTTCTTTTCTTGTTGTTCACTTCAACATATGAACTATTTGGTTACCGCTTAACCAGTGTTGTTTGACCAGAATTTTATTGATCTTATTCTAACCGATAGGCAGTAGTAACAGGAAAAGAAAAAGGCATACAGCACATGATTCAAAAAGAAGTAATTAATTGCCTTTTTTCGATATCTAATATGTATAAACCGAATTAGTTGCAATATAAATGTAATACTGGTACATAGGATATTTCCAAAGATATTTGAATAAAGTTACATGTGGTAGATAACACTAGGATTGTATTCTCGAAGACCTCTTACCTAGTTAGCTGCCTGGGCCTACATCCCTATGAGTGTTGACTTTGTCGTTGAGACTCAAACTCGGTAACTACAGTTTCAAATACAAAATTTATCCATAAGGCTACCTACTGAGCTGCGATATTCGTATCTTGTTCAATGGGTTTCATTTTACTGCTGGAAGTTCTGATCCCTTTGTGTTTGATTCACAAGGCTTATATGATCTTTTATAGATTGCTATGCATTGCCTGTAACCAGATCTTGGTTATGCATTTGGTTTTTCAAAGATGTAAAGGGGCGAAAACGAATGTCTGGGGCTTATCACCGGATTGATGGATACTGAGGGTCTACCTAGGGAGTTGGAAAATTGTGATTCCAGACCAATGGTGTTCATGGGATACAGGTTCCAGATGGATCGAATGGCGTATGAATCTAATATGGTTACCAAAAACCATGGGAATGCAGCTCCCGATGTTTCTCTACTGCCTTGTTGATTAGACTTTAAATCGAAGGCTCTGGGAATGGTCCCCTAAGACGACCATCTGCTTCTGTCTAGGCACCCGGGCAGTATCTCAGCCCTCATACAAAATATGAAATTCCAATAAACAATAAAGCTTTTGAAGCGCTCACCCAACTTTTATAGAAATATGCAAACCTTCGGCACCGCGAATACCATAACTGACTGTTCAATTTGTTATAATACTGGGTTCGTTCTTTTTACATATAAACTGTATTTTTTTTGTGATTAACATTTGCACTTTTGTCTTTATTTTCACTTCTCCCAGCTTTCTATCACTTAGACTTCTTGTCTGTCTGTATCGTTTTGAGTCGTTAAGCAGTTGTCCCCTTAAGGCTATCCTACACTCTGACATCTGACACAGCTCTCCTGAAACCATCCGTGTAGTTCAAGCTTGCGCAGTCAACGTTCATACCTTGATGCAGATCGGATAACAGGGAGATTCAGCTAGCACTCTGAAAAGCCTTACCATCGGTGTATGCTGCGTCCCAGAGACCCGCATACAAGATCCTAGTGAGGTGCTTTGAATAAGTTACTCATCTGTCAGCTCGAGAAGTATGTTTCATGTGCACTTATCTAGGGACCCTGTGGCATCTGCAACCGGTCTCACTGATATCGGTATCAGACTAAGTGCTCAAGCCGAAGCTGCACTCCTCGACTTGGGGGTCTGTATCTCAATATTTACGTTGTTATCTTCTGTCTGTCTACATTAGAATGAGATAGTTGCGGTGAATGGAAAATTGGTGATTCGTGGGGATCGATTGGTTTCTGGTCAGTACTTATCATGCACTGGCATCAACTAGAGAGCCAATAAAAACCTAGGAGAGATTGACAGCTGTTTCTCCCTAGTAAGACACTTTTCTGCATTGTACTCTCACGACAGTCTGAAGGACAGACACCAGGACTGTTAGTTCTCCTAGCCAGCCCGTTACCATTTCGGCACTTTGTTTGAATCCAATCCAATCTACACTCTCCTACTTCTGTCAATTCTCTGTGTAGCGCCACCATCATCTGACGCCATCAATGGGTATCTGTCCTCACACCTATGGAGAACATAATTACATTTTTGGAAATTAAACTTACATTCCTTCCTAGTAGGACATTCAGCATATTCTTTGTTATTTGTTTATTTGTTATGTACACTTCCGTATAATAATTTGAATGTTTCCGATGCGGTTAACGTGAGAAATATACGTGCTTGCTACGACACTGGTGTTCTGGCTCAACCCGTTGTTTTACCGAGTTCATATACTGTAAGCAACTGTTGTAACCGCTTCTCGTCTGATGATACCGTAGTTCCTTGTATCACCGAGGCCTTACGTTTGTCGTAAGAAGAGTCTTCTGGGAAGTGGTCTATTAAGTCCCCGACCTCTGTAGTAACTTTTATTGGTAATGCTGCAGAAATATCCCCATATTTAGACCCTTGAGATTTTATACCCCTGGTCATAAACAATACCTCGATGAACGCGAACCAAATTTGACGGTTATAGAATCCATATGGTGGTAAACATGAATCAGCAATGACCTGGATTGAAAGATTCTGATCCTCTTTTTCAGCAAAGTCGATTAATGCATTATGGAAAAAGTGACTCGGAGAACTCATTGCAAAATGATAAATACAATAAAATAGACGAAAATATATAAAAAACGGGTTCACCAGTAAGTTCGTGGTGGACCAAGCGTAACGAGAATAGTTCAAGTCAGACTAACCAAAATGTCACAAGAAAAAAAAGGCCAAATATAATGCATAAATGTATATATAACATGTTGCAGTTATTAAACATCAGTTATTACAACTACTGGTTACTTGAATGTATGTTTTAGTCCGAATTCCACAAATTTCAATGAGATTACCTGTAGAATCACTTGACGAACAGTGCAAACGGGGGTTCTTCGCTAGTAGGTAATTGGATTGTCCGTTGACGTTTATTGAAACGAGGCTGAGCACCGCCTGTAAGTTTCCTCATCAACGACCAATTAGTAAGAACTCGGTAGAACAACGGGTTGAGTCAGAACACCAGTGTCGTAGCAAGCAAGTATATTTCCCAAGTTAACCACATTGGAAACATTTAAATTATTATATAAAAGTTTACACAAAAAATAAAAAAAACATTCATAATTCCCATTGTGACATCAAAACAAGATATTCAGCGAGGAGGACTCTTTTCAACGAATTTATTCTCAAGCTTTTTCTCAGCCAAATTTCATTTGATCTTCACCAGTCGTAAATTGTTCTCCCTCGACAGGCCACCTCCATATATATCTATCAATTCACCTGTTCCTGTAGAGCAAGGTACATCGGCCGTAGTCAGAGATTGCTGTCAACATGTATATGAGAACATATTCCTGCATGGTTTTATAAGGGTGAAACGAAGTGCGTCAGAAGTTCTGTCCTTGAACATCTAATCGACTCCAACCATATAACCACACCAAACAATGATTTGTCCATCGAGTTCGCCCAAACAACTCACGTTTCCTCCATCTTCAACTTCTAAAAACAGCAGAGGCCTTGGCTATCCATGAACTGAAGCCTGAGTTTTGTGTGCAAACGAAGTGTGCACAGTCTTTGTCTCTACCTTGACCTTAACGTATTTTGGTCTTGATGTGCTTCGCTGCTTTTTTCTCAACTTCCCCTTCTGTTAGATTAGTCTTTTTACTCTTATATCCTCATTATCAGCATTATTATTTTTAAATTTAATAGTTTCCATTGTTACTTCATTTGATCTTCCTAATAATTGCAACTTTTAACAAAACATTTTCAATTTATTCCAATCAATCTGTTGTCTCATTCATATTACCTAGTCCTTTGATTGTTCATTAACTCTACTGCGTTTTCATCCCTTTTTTGTCTATATGCACCTTATAAACGGTTTAAAAACCGTACGTAACCCTTTTTATTCTCATTCAACCTTTACGTCACCAACTGGCAACATTATTATAGTGATAACCACCATTATTGTTATTTCAACCTCCCATTATGCAAGTTAAATCTTCCTCACGGGTTACAATCTTTAAGAACCGGTTCGAGAACCATTACGTGGTACTCTTAGGCTTTCAATAGTTCTCCAACTGATGTCATTTTATAATAAACAATACCTTGAACATTTTTTGTTCGCTCATTGCATGAAGTAGAAACTACAGCTAGGCTAAGTATCTATTGCCTTCACATTCTTCAGCAGCATTTTTTTCAAGTTGTTATTCAACATGGACTAACATCAGTTGGAGGAACATTGGAAACCTGGGAGCACTGGACAGCTGTTTCGTCCTGGTATGGGACACCCCAGCAATGCGCACCTATGATCCAGCCATGGATTGAATTCAATGGTAGCGTACTGGTCACAGAACCTGTAGGTCCTCGGTTCTATCCCTGGTGGGGTCATAGGTGCGCACTGCTGAAGAGTCCTGTACTAGGATGAGACAGCTGTTCAGTGCTCACAGGTTCCCAATTTCCCTCCAACTAGTGTCAGTTCGTGACGAATACCGACTTGTAAAATCACTAAGTCCCTACAAACCCCGAAGTCCAAGCATTTTTTTGCTTGATTATTTTCAGTTTTTTCGTTCTCCTTTTTCCCCTAAGAATTGGGTCATTCATTTACTAATTTATCGGCTAGCACTTCGACTAAATGATCTATTCATACCCTAGGTGATTCGCATTAGTGTGGTAATGTTACGCACACCCCGATACATCTCATATGAGTATTGATTTGTATGTAACTAAAATGTTTTATGACCTACTTCTGTATGAATACTCTGTGCATATTTATGAAAACATTTTGTGTATTCAGTTCGTATTCGGTTATACTGGTTAAAAATCATGTTTTACTGTGCTCAAATTCATTATTACTGATCACAGCCAGCATCAAAAAGACTGGAAGACATACTGTTTAATTAACACATATTTCAAAGTCATATTGTAATCTACTGCTTATGCGAACATATGTAAGTAGTATATAGTGCGATATTCGTAATAAAAGTACTAATTCTGAAAGAGGAAGCAAAAGGCGTAGGAAGAAAATACAAAAGAAAAATGAATAAGCAACAGAGACTGGGGATCAACTGATATCGAATGTAGAATGCAGATACTATTTCTATAGAATTTGTTGTTTTCTCGTATTTTATCAAAACTCAGTGTAATCTCCGAGAAAATGATTCAGCCAATCTTAGTTTTCCTTTCTGTCAAAGTATGACGTATTGAACCTCAGTCGAAAATCGAGAGCGAAGTGCGTATGTATATACTGTAATGGTATATATAAGAGAAAGTTTGGACGAGAATTCCATCGATAAATTTGTCATGGTAATGAGCAGTAAGTTACCCTGAAATAACAGTAGGTAACGCCAGTTTCCTGTCAACGTGTTACTTAATTAACATCGATCTAAAATAGGTAGCTATAGGCACATACTACCTGCATATGCAAACTAATGGAGACTACCGTTAAACTATATGAGTAGTCAGAAGTCACACATTCCTATCTCCAGGTTGCTTTGGCTGTACCTAGGACATGGAGTTGTGGGATGAAGGATAGTTGTGTTGGGTTAGCACCTGTTGGTGCCCAACAATTCTCTGAATGAGGTCTAAGAAACCATACAACTCGGTAGCTTCAGATAGTGGTAGATATAGTTCAGCATCGAAGCCTGTGGCAATCTTCCAGCGGCTTTGTGGTTTCTTCTATTACTGAAAAGTGAAACCGAAGTATCGAGTGTCTTTGGATGTATCTTTGAGACTGCTTCTTTTATAACCCACATGTGTGTGAACTCATAATGTTGCCTTATTATTTTGTATGTTGCATTTCTTAGTGTCCGTTTTGTACTAAGTTTACATCCTTGTAATAATAATCATAATAATACGTGATACTCATTTGAGACTCATTTAGGATCAGGTCCATTAAAGGGGTATCGAATCAAATTCAAAGGACCACTTGAATCTGATCGCTTTGACTGAATCCACTCGTATTTCATAGAGCAGATGAAAAATTTACTACTTGTTGGCAAACTACTCCATTGATGTTGATGTTTGTCATCTGGATCATCAAGCTTACAACAACGAGCCATCATTGGTTACTCGAAAATCTCCATAGTTTATCTAAAGTTCCGTCTTGGGCATCTAAGTTTCCAGCTCAATGCAAATTGTCTATCTGTTTGAAAAATTTGTCTGGTATGTAGTTCAAGGCTGCAGTACTTTGAAGTATCTTAAAAGATAATGGGAAAATGGCTCATCTTTTCATTTACTGCGTTTAATTGAATCCATCAGCAAGAACTCATACGATTGACTGTTAGTGAGAATACAGTTGTGTAACTCTTGCTACCATAAACCGACACCATAGGGGGTCACACAGTAACTTTGTCTTAGTGTGAAACAAATCTAGTCAATCTTTTAAGATAACTGAAGTGACTGACTGAATAATATCGAATACGAGAACACTATCAACACAATAATACCCTTTAACTGGACACGAATAGTGACTGTCCTCTCTCTGACCTTATACTTCACTGAGCCACGAAAATAAGACAAAGATTCGTCTGTGACTGTAAGGAAGACACTTTATTTGACATGAAACACCATTCATCTTTGTGGGGACTTAGTGATTTTTCTAGTTGGTATTCATCTTCACAGACCCCCAAGTTCAAATGATCTAGTGCTCATTGGTGACTAGCTTTGAGAGGAGATTCCTGAAATTCCAATGAGGAGTCGTGACCAATAGGGAAAACCTGGTGGGCGACAAGGAAAAATACTCAGCGTTGACATTGGGCGTTGGTCGCGCTGTCTTGAAATGACAGAATTAGGAAATATGGACCATTGGAATACAACCTTGTGACTCAATGGTAACGCGCTGGCCACGGAACCTGGAGGTCCTGGGTTCGGTCCCTCATGAGATAGGGTCATGATGCGCGCTGCTGAGGAGCCCCATACTAAGGCGAAACAGCTATCCAGTGCTCCCAGGTCTTCAATGTTCCTCCAACTGATGTCATTCCATGATGAATACCAACTTGAAATCAACAAATCCCCACAAACCCCAAATTTAATTCTTTCTCTGCCCACACAGTAACATGAAACCAAGGTTGAAATCCGAAACCTTACCTTGGCAGCTGACGACTTGGAATGCTGATTTCGATTTGTGCGGCTTCTTATCAACAACAGAAAATAAGGGCAATGTGTTAATATTCCTTCTGAAATACAGAGAAATGTATCTCCGATCTACAATACTTAAAAGCAACTTAAATATCTTTGATGTAATCTTGTCACTTTATGCTACGTAATGTAATTTATCTTACCTAATTGAACACGTGACCTCTCGTAAAGGGTGTCACAGTTCAGTTTATGTGAATATAGAAGTGTAAGTGTTTATATCTTAGCTACCAAAAGTTTTAATCTCATATCATAATATCTTAATCTGGTAAAAGTATTGATTAATTTGTGTGCGACAGACATAGGTAGGTGTCATTTAACTATCTGAGATAGCTGTAGTTTGGCAGATCCATACTTATAGTGGGTGATTGAAGTGAAATAAAATTCTGGTTAGCAGTCGGACCTCGTTTCTCAGTTGGTAGAGCACTACCGGGTTCCCACCCCGGTAGTCGCTTGTTCGAATCCGGCTGCGGTCCAGATTTTCATTTCACCTTCAATCACCACCCAGTATAGATAGTTGTTTTGGGAAGACTGAGAATAAATTAGACTGCGAAAACAGGATTTGTGGATCGCTGTTCCATTCAGAAAAATAAGGGGTACAGTGAAAAACAAAAAAATCGACATTAATCGTCAATGCATTGATCATGTATAGTTCCCAGATGGAGAATCGCTTAAAACCAGAGGATACTGGACATCTGTTCTATCCCGACTTGGGATTCCTCAACAGTGAGTGCTCACAGCCGTTGGCCATGTAACGGGTAATGGTGAAGTAATCACCATGACACTTGATGACTCCTACTTGGGATCTCAGGTGTGTACTGCTTTCCAGTACTCCCAAATTTTTAATGGTTCTACGGCTGTTATCAATCGGTAATACATACTTTTAAAGTCGAACAGTTCCCTACAGGTCTTCCAACTGAAGTTAGCTGGAGAATTACTCAGGACTGTGAAAAACTGTTTATATCCAGGTCCATTAGTTCCAAAAAACCAATGATTCACATAAACAAAGTATTCAGAACTTTCAGATTCTGAATAGAACTATCTCCCAACAAATCAACTTCATAAGACTACCAACTTTGAGCTCAATAAAGTTGCTTATGAGCTGAAGCCATCGCTGTCTCGTAGCGGCATAATAATGAAAAATAAATGTCAGGGTAGTCAAAATGATCCCCTATATAGCTGAAAAGAAACTAAAGAGTAGGCCAAACGGGAGTGGGGAAAGATGATGAAGGAAATAGCAGTGGTAACAAGGTATTCAGGAGTTTGAAGAACATATAGAGCAGATGAATCTACATGCTACAAATTTATATTCACCGATTTTAGCTGTTCTGTGGATCCTAGCTAGAAGGTCAATAATCGCTTTCACACCTGTGACCAACAGTTGAATGCAACACATATCAGTGTCAAATCTTAGTCTTCTGTAACCAGCTCTCTTTCACCCTCTCCCGACTGAAATGGTGTTCTGCATTGAAGAATGTCTTAGTTGCCTAGGTAACATTTATCCGAACCACCTCATCAAATACAGGTTGCTACTTTACGCTCTGTATTAGTACTAACTTCTCAGTGTATCAGTTAAATGTGAGCGACTGTGTAAAGATAACAATCACTGATTATCTGCAGGAGTTATACATAGTTCATCTACATTGACCGTGCTGTACAATCGTTTGGTAAAACAGAATTTACCACTTTGTGACATTCTCAGTTTTCAGTATACTTCACCACTTTGACATATGGGATATATGTTGACTGAAGCTAAGTCGCCCTTTTATATCCAAGATAATAACTAGTCAGTCACCCACTCACTAGAGATCATGTGACATCATACATAAGTGTAGTGGTCGCCATGCCTAACTACTTCACCTCTTGTTCTAGATCTGTGTATCAAAACAGCACGATTGCGAAGTAGTGATTCGTATTTTAGATGTGAGAAGTTCATGCGAAGAGTTGACATGTTTCTTCACTTGATAAACTTTTTTTTCTGCATACAATAAGTTTGTCAAAAAAAATGTCTGAGTAATTCTCTGACCACTATAAAGTCACTGGAAAAAAACCTGATACTTTAGAAGGTCATTTGAGATATGTGAGAATATTTGTAGCTTAAAACAATAAATGTTCATCTAGATATGTTCTCTTAGCTGATTTTGTTTAGGTTAGAGCTTTTAACAGCATTCCAGTCAATATCTTCAATGTAAACAGAAAGTTGATGTATTGACGACAAAGTTGACTGAAAGTGGGAAGAGTAGAAAGCTTTTATTGATATTACTTGTCATCGTCACTTCAAATGATAATCTACCATGCCTTGTGATCAGATGACAAGCATTTAAGTAAAACCCTTTCAACATAATGATAAGCTTGCTACATCCATTTGAATACAAAACACTGTCGAATAGCATCTCCCCAAATATACTGAAAGATATTTTTCTACGAAGCCTGACAATAATAAATACTTAGGTTCAAATCCTTCTTTTCCGTCATTTGAAGTAGAGTAAGGAACTGCTTGTTATACTTGGAAACAAGTCCATAGACTGCTTTATCTCTTGGTTTGCTATTTCAAAGCTCAGTTTAAGCTTTAAATGTCTAGAGATCCTGCATTCCTATAAAAAATGTAGGTTAACCGAACTCTTTTGCTGTTCTCAAACGAAGATTTTTTTGCTGGTTTGCAAACTGAACCAATAAGAGATGGAGATCAGTCAGAGGAGAAAATTACGAGTACTTAAGAATCGATTCTCCAGTTAGTCTAACGAGTAATCCCTTGCTTTTACATTCTCTGGACTTCTGGAGGTAGTGTGTGAGGATTGGAATAAAAATCTACTGCTCTTTGCACACAAATTCGCTCCTGAAGCTGCAATAGCATACCTCAACTTGTGAGATTGACAGAACCGATGGTATGGACATATTGGTCAGTAATACAACGTAGGTCACGGCTGAAAATACTAAATAGTCTTTGAGTGAATAACTACTAACCTCTTACATCTAAATTTCTACTTTTGATGATAAGAAAATTGGTTAACTTTGATCGGATGTGCTTAAATTTTTCCAATCAAAATTTATGTCATAAACAGTCTAATAGCCGCATACTTGTAACACTGAAGTTAAACCAGTCTAAAATGCTTTAAAAATGTTTATAATACTTGTCATCTAACAAAATACAAAGTTTAGTCTGTCCCTTACTACCTGAGAATGTCAGTTTGTGGAGTGTAAGATAACAAATTCATAAAATTGGCTCATAAATCTATGTAGACAGTAATCATAGTCACTGGTTTATCAGTCTTATTCCGCACTAGTGTTAAACGCATACACAAGTTGTTTAATGTTACCTATATATAAAGAAGTAGACAGTTAGTGGACATACTGATAGTAAGAGTGGTGTGAATCATTTTGAATGTCCCACCATAATCTTATTATGTTTTCACGTTAGTATTGGAGTACAAAACAGCGACAGAAATACACAAAATGATGGATAAATAGATCAACATAACAGAACACAGCATCACGCAAAAGTGCATCGGTTTAAACTGCCAAGTATGGCAACGAAAAAATAGGAGAAAAATACAAAGTGGATGTAATAGACAAGAAGAAAAGCATAAGTGCAACGGAACAATAAGGACAGGTTATTAAGATATTCAAGAAGACAGTCTATGCGTCCATGTCAAGTCATTAATTCCTAACACATCATGTCCTACAGGTACCGACAGTGTTTCAAATAAGCAGTTGGAGGCATCATGATCTGTTGTCCTACCTTGGTCTAGTTATCCATAGCTTCTTCACACTCCAGTTGGCAAGTCACATCAATATAACCTCTTACTTATGTAGGGAAGATGTGGAGCACCGGCTTAGGTACTTGATTGTTGACCACTGAGTTCTGGGTTCAGATTCCGTCTCACCTACTTCAATCTGGTCAGCTGAGTAGTATCAAAAGATCCATTACTATAGCTGTGGCTTATACCCAATTAAATAAATTCATTTTCTCGCCATATTAGTCGTAACAACTTCACAACCTCATTGACTGAAAATCTTCCTCGTCTGAGATTCAGCTTCTAACTTCAATATTACTTCCTCGATGGTTCCTTCAAGTATGCTATGAAGATTCCTGCGATTAATATTAATAGTAAAGTATAAATGGGCAGATGATTACACAGAGTGTAGATTACTAGCGTAAATTTATATTCCCATACAATTTCTTTCTTTTTTGACCTACCGAGAGAAAAATCCTGGGCTAAGAAATCTTATCATAAAAATATCTCGAAGTAAGATAAGTGGTTGCATCTGCTACGATTCTATCTTATCAGTTGCTTTAAAAAGGCATACTAACCAATTGGAATTAGTCAGGAGAACTGGCGGAGTGGCTTGATCATCTACAATAGCATCGGTCAATGAGATATCACTGTGTTTGAAAAGAGATTTTCATCTCAACCAGATCAGAACTAATTGGTCGCTAGTTACCGGCCTGGTGTTGTATCAGCGTATTTCGAGACCTAACCAATAACGAAGTCTGAAATGCGGTTAGATCTTCCAGTGCTGTCTACTATGGAATTGTCCACCTTCATAGACTTGGACGGCTAGAATATGTCTTACGCACACTAACTTGTCATGTTCCTCGTCGTGCAATGTTGGCTGAAGTAGATCTAGGCTGGAAAAAGGTTAGATGCGGCGAGAAAAAAAACATAGCATCATTGTTCATGATGTCTCTGACTCCACTTAAGCCGTGTGGGAAATATGTAGACTTCCTGCTCTGAATCCACATGAGAGTCGAAATGGGTGTAAGCGATGTGTCTGAGAATCAATCTCACTGGAGTGAATTCATCCACACCTAATTTTCATCTTAGCTGTCATGTCGAATTTTATTATTATTGCATCTGTGACTTTCCACAATCTTTAATTGCTGTCTTCCCTATTTCCGTACCTTTCATCTTAATGCCTTCTTCAGTGATGTGTTCATCCAAGATATGGCAACTTGGACCATTATGCAATAATGTCAGATTCCAGGTTGATGTTGGCTAATTATAATGGTGTACTTGACTGGTATATAGATCAGAAATGCACAACTGTTCAAATATGAATGAAATGATCCTTGTCAAGGTGTAGTGGAGTTAGATGAAAAGGTAGTCTGTGTCACTTAAAGCAACTAAAAGCAGAAGAATAACGATTCCAGTCAGACAGAATTCTAAATTACACTTGCTGTTTATACTATCTGCGAAGGTGTCTATGAATGCATTTTATTCATATAAGATTAAAAGCGAAGTTAGGAAAATAAAGTCAAGTAGATATCTAGTCACAGGTCAGTTTTTACAGGACACTGGTGGTGAACTACATTCTGCTTATTCATATCGATTTTCAGGGGGAATTTCCGTTTGAACATCAGACTGATATCAAAGGTTACCCTACTTCCTCATGACTGTCAGGTAAAACAAACTAGTTATAACTATATGATGTTCATTAAAATGGTTAAAAGTCCATTTTCATTCATATTTGAGTACAGCTTAGGTAATTGATAAAGGAGCTGGCAACTAAGCCTATACATTATTGTATTCATGAAAGGTTATCAAAATCTAATCTTCGATATGTAACTGAATTGTTAAACTGAGAAGATGAACTGCAAGGGGTGTTCATACACTATCCTCACTTGTTTGGAAGTTCTTTATATGCATGCATTTTTCATTACTAAACATTTCACAGACAGAACATGTTAACCTCATTCTATTGAGTTCCTGAAATACTCATCACTGAATTCAGTGATACGTAGGCAAAGAAATCATGCTTTATTATTTTTTACATATTTTACCTGATTGTATATTTTGCTTCCGTACACATTTGAAACGATTTTCCCATTGCTCTGATAATAATAGTTTTCTTGTTTAATACTTCACCCTAAAGTGAAGTGCAAAGTATTTCATAGACATTTATGTATACTGAGACGATGACTACGGTGTGCACGTTTTTAAAGAATAAGAAAACTTTACACTTTAATGGAACCATTGAATGTAGTGACGAGATTGACTTCAGAAGGACGAATAAGACTGAATTAACACTCCCATCTCAAATTCGACTATCAGAAGTTCCCGTGATATTTTTAAGTCATCGGAGGTTTACAGAAGGTTAGAACGAAGTCTTGTATTCCTGCAGTAAAAGCTTTTAACTAGGAATCATAAAACAAGACAGGCAATATGTGAAGCGTTCATTCCAAATTAAAGGATATTAATGAAGTATTAGTAATAAACACCAGTTTCCTATTTTTATGTATTAAAAGTGTCACTTCTACGGTTTACTTCTTCCCAACAAATTATGTATTCAATTATACAGTACAGAGGAAGAGTTAATGAAGATGACGATAATGAACCAACTCAAGAACGATGTCATGCTTAAGACTACCACGTGTTTTCTCTGTGCAAATGCAAATGATGCCGTTTGGTTGCCTAAACCTCGACGGATTGGAGCAAAACTATATCTGATTACACTGAGGATGTAAATCATCTGAAAACACCAGTTAGCTAAGCATTCACAAGTTAAATTATTTGTAGCTAAGCTAGTCAGTCACATTATAGTTTGTAGTGACGAAAATTTGGAAAAACTCATTCGACTATATGGATGCTGATTTGTAAATGAAATTCACTCCTAGAGATTGATCACCTGTAATTTAAACATTGTGGCAATGAATTTTAAAACTTCAATGCTAAATAAATCATAGTCAAGTTCATACATAGACTTGTTAATGGTTCCCATAAGGCACAAAACCCAAGCAAACGATTTCTTCCTAATCAACCTTGTGCAGTGTGCGTTACAGACATTTCTCCAAAGGATTATGTCATCTCCCTTGTCGAATATCCTTCTTGATGTAAGGATTTTACCGGCATATCTTAGCATACCAAATTTCTATACCTTCAACACAAGAATGAATCTGCAACACATTCATTCCGTATAGGTAATGACACCGGCCATCTCAGCTTGGTTTTTATATACATGTATGGGGATCTCCGACACTGATCCTTCCCCAGGTTCGCCTACCAAACTCTTATTACGATTTCTACTTCCTCTAAATAGTCAAATTACGTTGTCTTTTCGGGATAAGTCGAGTAGCAGAGCAATTTCAACAACATCGATCTAATGACTTTTTACACCATTGAATCGGTAGTAGCGACGGGCGGTGTGCACAAAAGGCACGGACGTAATCAGTGCAACCATACGACTTGCACTTACCAGGGATTCCTCGTTCACAGGGAATAATTGCAAGCCCCAATCCCAGTCATGACGGTGATGAAACAGTTTTTCCAACCCTTTCAGACTAGGTTTCCAGACTCGCTGGTACCTTCATTGGAGCGCATATGTTGTCATGAACCTATTGTTGCTCAATTTCGCATGACTTAAGTGTGCCGCTTGTCCCTATAAGAAGTAAAACTGACGCCGTACCAGCCGGAACACGACTATATCACTACATAAAGAAGCAATAAAAGCCGACACATTAAAAGTTGGATCAAAATTTAAGGATTGATGACTTCACCAGCTACCATCCTACTACCAAAATATGCTCTTTACTTTTTCACACAGTCGGTCAGTTAATGACAACACAGGACGTTGCATCACTCACTACTTAACGGTTCAAGTTCCCATATCTTATATCAGCACAACAAGGTTAACGGTACCAAAATGAAAGACAAAATAAAGGAAGGAATGCAATAAAAGTCAGATAAAGCTGTAAAATAAAAGGGAGAAGTAATAAATCAGACAGCAAAATACTGTCTAGCGATTAGTACGAAGATAAGGCATCAATGTATCTGCATCATCGTGCCCAGTCGTGAGCTATGGCACCAAGAGTCTGAAAACTGTCCGTTATGGTTACCTCGAGGAAAGTAGTGGAGAATGGCTTACAATAGCAGTCAGAGAGTTCATGAACTGATACCTTATTTTTGTCTGGTTATCTTTCATTTTATGTCAGCTTAACTCCACTCCAGACAGCATAATCAATTGGGAGGACATCACTACCACATATCCCATCAATCGGTGAACACAACAATAGTTCAACACATGGAGCCTTCTTATGTCTTTCACCTGTAATGGTCAAATTTCACAAACCTGGACTGCTGAACAATATTCTTCACCCTTGATAGGCATTTAGATATCTCAATAGCAGGAAATATTGTGTAGGTTGAAGAAAATCAAAAGAGCGTTTTGTAACTGTGTCACGATGCTGTCAGTTACCCACCCATCAGAGCTGGTGATACTCTTCAGGTAAGTGAAATGATTAATGAGCTCAAACAACTAACTCTGCAATATTGGAAGAAGTATTAATACAAACCAGTCTTAAACTAACAATATCTATTTTTGAGGGTGAGTAATGGATTTCTAACACTTCCAAATTACCATTCACCATGTCGAGAAGACTGCATTTTGATCAAAAAATACTATATAGATGAAAGTTTCTGCGCATTTAATGACTTGGTGATTGAAGGCAGTGTGTACAAACACACAGATATTCACACAGTGACATGGATTTGAATTCACCAAATGGACACACTAAAAATCAGACCGCCTTCATCTCAATCTGGAGAAAGTAGAGACGCAATCAGCCTACTGGACACAAGATCAGATGAAGGAGGGAAGCAGATGTTGGTTCACATCACCCACTATCTAGTGCAAGGAAACTGCCTTCCAAATCAAGTTGAAAGCCTTCGAAGAAGTTGATGAGAGATTGCAGTTGAAGTTGAACACCCAGAACAGAAACTGAACTGAACTGAAGGATGAAACTACAAAGGACATCTTCATGTCAGTCAGCTATCAGGGAAAAATGGGAGATATTAAGCAACATCTGTGAAGAGAAGTGAGTGTAAGAAGACTGGAACTGTTTGAAGGAGATGTGGAAGGAAACCTGTATAATGGTGTTAGGAAGGAAGAAGACAAAGACAGGAGAAGAGAAGAGAAGAGAAGGAATTGATCTTGTTGGACACATGTGAACTGATAGAGGAGGGAGAGGAGGATGGTGATGGTGATGGTGAAGCGGAAGATGAACCAGTGCAGTGCAGTGCTGTGCTGTGCTGTGCAGTGCAGAGATGAACAGTGAACTGAATAAAACACTGGACAAATAAGTGAAGAAGAGTACACGAAAAGACAAAAGACACTTCTACGACACACTGGCAAGTGAAACAGAATGGGCTGCAGGTATGAGAGACAGGCGTGATAAGACTATATCAAATAACCAGGTTACTATCTGTGAGGGAAGAGATCAACGAAGATGAAACCAATGAAAGATAGTGAAGGAAAGGTAGTTACCAAAGAGGAGAAACAGAGGCACTGATAGGCTGACGACTTCGAAAAACTCTTGAGTCGACTACCACCACCACTAGCACCACCTGCAACTCGTTCAGAAATACCACCATCACCCCAGCCATAGAATTACCAGTGAACACAAGCCCTCTGACAGAGACAGAAGTGAAGTCCTGAACACTATAAAACTGCTGAAATTCAGGAAAGCAGCAGGACCAGATGGAATCCGACCAGAAGCACTGAAAACAGATAGATGGACAACAGCTGACATGCTCACATGATTATTACAGAAGGTTTAGAAGGAGGGAATGAAGAGAAGGTACCTGTCCATTGATTGGAAGAAGGGAAACCTTGTGAAACTCCCAAAGTAGTGAGAGCTGAGTCATGGAGAGAACTGGCGTGGAATCACGCTCCACCGCTGTCCACGCCAAGCAAAATATTATGCCGCATTATCCTGAAGAGACTGGAAAATGCTCTGCATACAAATGGATTACGACCGGAACAGGTTGGCTGGCTGGCTGGCTGGCTGGCTGGCTGGCTGGCTGGCTGGCTGGCTGGCTGGCTGGCTGGCTGGCTGGCTGGCTGGCTGGCTGGCTGGCTGGCTGGCTGGCTGGCTGGCTGGCTGGCTGGCTGGCTGGCTGGCTTCAGGAAGAACAAATCATGTGCGGACTGAATTGCAACACTACTCTACGCATCATCATAGAACACAGCATAGAATGCCAGTCAACTCTTTACCCTACCTCAACTTCATCGATTTTGAAATGGCCTTCGACAGCGTCGACCGAGAAGTAATTTGGCAGCTGCTTTAACACTATGGTTTTAGTGCCACAAGCCTTTACCAAGTTCATTCAGCAGCGGCTATATGATGCTACATGTGGAGTGATTCACAGTGGAAAGCTCAGTGATGCCTTTGAAGTGAAGACAGGAAGGAGGAAGACAGTGTTGCCGCCTACTATCACTGATGATCTTCTAGATTGTGGTTGACTGAACTGGATCATGCAGCAAACTGTGAGGAGCTTTGAGAAGATGGGTATACTCTATTGGACCGATGAAAAGACCCCAGAAGAAGATTTGGGTTTCTCCGATTATGATTTATGTCTAATGCCTTGTCGTACAGCCTTGAAGATGTACAGGCGTAAACCAACAAGTTTGCAGAAGACGTGGGGCAGGGTAGGGCAACGAAAACGGAACTTCTTTCAGGTGAACGTAGCGTGGCAACTAACTAACCAACCAAGAACCTATCGTCCAATAAATATGGAGGAGATAGAGGATATGGATTGGATTGAACATAGACTGAGAAGACCGTTTGGGACATCGTGCGCCTGCCGGATCCTCGAGTGGAATCCAAATGGGAAACGACGAGTTGGGTGTACTAGGGTGACATGGAGGAGATGCTTTGAGGAAGAAATGAGAGCTTATGGGCAGTCGTGAAGCCAGGTTCAGGAGACTAGAGAGAAGAGAGTGAAATGGTGACGTGCTACTGAAGCCCTATGTTCTACTTGGAACCCGAGGGACAAATAATAATAAATAATAATCTAGAATTATATATATTTGACTGGAATTTAATTTGTTAACAATCTTGTCACAAAAATACCGTTCAATATATTTTATTTGTCCAACATGCATTCATGTTGGTGACGAAATACCGTCCTGGCTGATAAATGGTTGCACAAGATGTGGTTTTCGTGCCCCAGTGGCCTAGTGGATAACGCCATGGTGTTTGAAGAGAGGGGTATTGAGTTCTAGCCTCATTGGGAATAACACCACTCACAGGAGTGCAGGTACATTCTGCTGACAAGTCCCAAATGGGATGAAACACAAGTCTTGGATTCCTCTACTAGTTATCAAGACCAATATAATTTGATCCCATTTCAATTTCAAATTTTTAACTAGAATACAGGCCGATTACATTGAATAATTCCTTGAATTCAATTTTTATTGCAAAACATTGATTCACTTGTGGGAAAAACACATGGTTCGATATTTCAGTAATTTTTTTGGTGAAAAAACCCGATGTACCTAATGATTAGTATTACGCTTTTGAAACATGGATTTCAGACAGCCTTTTCAATATACACCTCAATCCATAAGCATATAAAGGTTATAACAAGTTTCTCATTTCAACAAAATATATGGTGATTAGAGGGAGTAAGTGGACGTTAAGTTGAATATGAACACTAACGACAAAGAGGCAGTACAACTAGTTATGATAAACTGAACAAACGATTTCTCTTGTAGTGAAATGATACAGTACACGTATACTCCATGAATTATCATCTGTTTGTTGATAATTCTGGTCTTATTCTAGATGGGACGTTTTTGTTAGGATATGTTGACCAGCTAATTGAACAATTACAATTAATCAGCAACTGCGAACCAAGAAAAGTAATCTATTGGCTGGTATAAATCGTTGTGTAGTTGAGGAATACTAATCAGA
Source organism: Heterobilharzia americana (assembly GCA_944470555.2). Taxonomy (NCBI): domain Eukaryota; kingdom Metazoa; phylum Platyhelminthes; class Trematoda; order Strigeidida; family Schistosomatidae; genus Heterobilharzia; species Heterobilharzia americana. The sequence goes on from OX104128.1 coordinate 50,891,970, forward strand.
CGAGTAAAATAATGTCATGAAAACAAAAATAGTGTGCAAAAAGTCATTATATGAAGGAATGAAATAAGTGGAGAATGGGACGAATGTTGCGAGAAAAAACCAGTTTAATGTGTCATCCCTTTATTTAAATTATTGATTTTCACTGTCAAACGTAATTCGTCCAAGTATTTTATGCATAGCAAACAATTATTTACACATCTTATCCTGCCTAACTTGAAATAACGCGACTTTAAAGGCCACCCTAGCAACTGATGTAACAGTCAATCGCTTCTTTCCAGTCTGTAAAATATTGTCTTCTTTGCCAAAATGCCGAAACCTGATTGGTTATTTTGGCAGTTGTTAGGGTGATCTTTAATTTGGGTAACTGAAAGTAATATGAAAATCCGTCTTTCCAGCCGATATGCAGAAGCCTAATGAGTCATTTCGATTGTTACTAAGGTAGCCTTTAAAATCGCCCTTGAAAGTTGAATAGATAAGCCCTTTTATTAAACTGAAAAAATATTTTTTCTTGATTCTACCCCTTACTCATGGCGTTCATGTAGGTTGTACATAACTTATGCAACTCCATTGAGTGCTAATTCGACAGACGACTGTCAAAAGAAAAAGTTTTGGCTAAACTCAGGTAAAAGATTTGAAAGATTTGAAAACTTATCCTATTCGCTTTTGAAATGAGCACTAACATACCAGGAGAGAATTTATCAGTTGAAACAGGTTAATCAATGCTGTCAGCTAACGTCTCCTTCAGCCACATTCGCAAGTAAACCTCATCCCTGAAGAACATGTAAACTTCTGAAATGGCCTCTTCATTATTGATGATAGGGTTAGAACAAAGCCAGAAAAATCTATTATCATTTTTATGAAAGACGGTTACCTAGGATGTGGTGTCGTCAATAATGAATACTTTTTCAAGGTTCCTGATCAATATCAGCAGAGACAGCGAGTGGAAGAGGCTAGAGGGAAATTTCAGCATACAATGAATGAATTCAGGAACAAGTTAAGAAAGTGACTGTGGTTTATATTATCCACAATACAGTACAACATATCATAAGCTAACCAAATGGTTGGATGATGGATAGTGGCTAGCAGTGGAATCCAGGACGTGCGTTTCATCCTGTTAGGGACTCGTCAGCTGGATGTACCCGCCTTCCAGTAAGTCATGATGCCCACTTCTCGTGACTCAATGGTCTGGTGGATAAGACTCTGGTGTTTGGAGTAATTGGCCCTAGTTCCAGGCCAAGCGGGATCAAAATTGCTCACTGGGAGGCAGGTACATTCGGCTGACGAGTTTGGAATAGGACGAAGCGCGCGTCCTGCATTCCACTGCTAGATAATATCCATCATTAATACATAATTGAAAACAGTCAATATCGAGGCATCTGCGCAGGAGCTCATATGCCAATGGTGATCGATCAGTTCAATCCGATCAAGGACAGTAAAATACAAGCAATAACAACTAAATGGTTGATAAAACGTTGAAACTGTAATTGTCACAAATTATACATATATAGGTTGATTTTTAAAAAAATTAACAATGCGTGTGGACAGCATGAATGATTTATTTACTAATGATGCATTACAGTGATATGCGATTATCTATTAAGGGTCGACTGTACTGCACAGCAGTCCTCTCTGTTCTACTGTATGGCTATGAAACATGGTCATTGAAGGTGGAAGACATGAGAAGGCTTCTGGTGTTTGACTATCATTGCCTTCGAAGTATAGGCCGTATCACCGCGTAAGTAATCCAGACGTCAGGCGTACAGTTTTAGGGAGAAGTTTTGCTACTGATCTGAACATTTTTAACTAGTCATCTTCAGTCGGTGGCTTTTGCGTACGAAGTTAGCTGTCAGTTAAGCGTGTGTAATATATCCGTTCGGAATATATAACAGTTGGTGACGGAAGATATAATAGATGTTGTGAACCTTCATGAACTGAGATGGTTTAGACACGTTTTACGTATGCCTAGTCGTCGACTGCCTAATCACACAATGTTGGCCGTAGTAGGTTCAGGCTGGAAAAAAGCCCGAGGTGGCCAGACCAAAACATGGCACCAATGTATGAAGTCTTTGACTTGGTTTAAGTCATGTGGGGCGATGCAGGCTAGCTGGTTGGGGTCCGCGGGACAAGAGGAACCAGTAGTTGGAGACTCTTGGTAATATTGCTGAGAACCGATGTCAGTGGCACAGATGTATACACACATTATCCTCATCTTAACGACTCTATACCTAATCTCACCATTTTCTCATTCTTCCTTTCTCTCTTTTAGTACTTTATATTTCTTTTGGCTGAGTTTTCTTATCTTCATCCACTTCACTGCCTTTTTACTTGATGTACTGATATGAGGTTTGGCAAGTTGAACCGTTATTCAGTAACGCGTGGTCCTATGTTGACTTGGATGGATGGATGGGTAGTGTATTACAGTGCATTGGATGGAATAAATGAACCCAGTAAACAGTTAACACTGTGCTAAACTGTCTAAGCTCTATACTTACATTACTGAATTTTAGAAACTGACTGATAGTACCTTTCTATATACTCAATCCTTCCTACCAATGAAGAACTATTTTGACAGACTATGACTACGGTTTCCAGAAGCTTACTTGAGCCTGTTTTCGTAATATAATGGATAGTAAATAAATAAGTGGATAGGAACTCAGCTTCATTCAGACAGCATATGCTTTTTGTCTTACCCTATCGTGACCAACAGGTACCAACACAGTTCATAACACTGTCAAGAAAAGCAGGAGATGAAGAGCGTAAAATTCAACTGGTGGTTATAAGTTATACTAGTCAATATCGAGCGTTGATAAACGATATCAGTTTCAATCAAAAGCAACAATCTGAATGAAGAATATTTTTCTGAAAAATTTTTTTTATGTTTTACAATTATAAAAATCATTTGTACAGCATATTACCAGGTCAAGTTAGGAGGTAAGTACATTTTCCAGAATGGAGTAAGGTTTAAGTACGGTAAGGTCATCAAAATTTTTTAATTTTTCAGTACTGAGATGACATATACAGATGAATAATATGCTGAAGAAAGAAAAGATAACGAATAACGTGACAAGAGTGGTCTTCACTTTACTGAAAGCTTAGGTTATGTTGAGCAGGCATTGTCGACCTACACGTGGCACTGTTTTTGGAATAAGATGTATGACAGTGAAAGTTTTATCAGTATTTATATGATACTTTGTGTCTACTTGGTGCTTGAGGACGGAATCTTTCATTATTTTCCCTTTATCCTTTCCAAACCAAGCTGGTAAATACTCTTGTACCTAGAGACGCACCTGCCTAGTCGTTCGTCCAATGTAATTTGTTCCACAAGATGAAGAGTTAAGATTAAGTAGGTTATCCTCTAGTTTCGCATTGAGCATTGGTTGACTACTGATAGATACGCAAAAAAAACCCTGTATAAAAAGTCCTATTGACTGCTCTAGCTAGGCATTGTGACAGGCTTTCACTTGGAGCATCTCTCTTGACTTGTAAACGCAGAAATAAAGGCTTCCGCAATGTCATCAATTCTCCTTTCGCACCAATGTAATTGATGTTAGCTTTAACGAACTTATCAGGACGTACATTTTGGGTTAGAATATCACGGATATACAACAGTTCTTTTTACACACACTCCTTGGAATAAATCGATCTTATGCAAAATATTTGCAGAGATCTTTCAATAAACTTAGATGGATCAGATAACAAATGAACTATAGCAGACAAGCGAAAGTATCACGTTTTATGTGAGATATGTGAATGATGCCTTTGTGACTTCAAGAATATGACTATAACTTTGAAATATTTGCTATATTGGATAGTTTACCTACCTCTAAGCATTAAGTTTACTGTGATTAATAAATCGAAAACCAATTTGACTTCTTGAATCTAAGCTCTAAAATAAGTACAGTATAGAGGGTCAGCATCCTACCCAGAATACAATAAATGGGGCTGCTGAGAACTGTGTCCTATCGAACAAAAGGTTTGCGTTTAAATGAAAAATTAAATAGGACTTCTACTTGGTTGCAGGTATCCTAAAAACTCTATCAATACACATGGAAGAGTATTAAGTGGTTCAGTAAGCGTCATCAATCGTTCAGTATTAAAGAAAACTGTATCTCAGTGGAGGTAATAAAAAATGTTGAGGATTATTTCAGCTTCAGACTATCCAAATGCTTTACCAACTAATCTCTACAACATGACGTGTACTAAAGAATAATATGTCACCTCCAACTTTATCTGAAAATGCTGCTTCAGTTAGCCTACATCAAATTATTGCAGCCTGGCACACACGTCCAATGGGAGCCAGAATTTAGAGTCATAATAATGGATGGTAGTTGGTTGTAAGCAATCAGCAGAAAGCCTTACTCGGCCTAGAGTTTTTGCTTTTTGGCACTCGTCACTAAGGTGTGTGTGTGCAACCTCAAAGGAACTCTTTCCCACTCTGAGATTCGAATCTGTCTCCCTCAATATTGTATTCGGTGAAGTTACTACCGAGGCATTCGAGCGGCGTTTGATCTATTGTAGGCATGGATTAAATATGTTGATTAATAACTGAAAAGCTACCGAATTCCTGTTGTCTAGTCCTGAGTGCTGAGAAAAATCTAACGACTGGACAACATTTCCTTTGGACTTGCAGATTTTCCTTACTGACGAGTACCAACTAGCACGAAACCTAGGCTGCGCAAAGTTTTCCGTCGATTTCATTCAATAGCAGCATGTATTTGTACATTAAAGTGATAGTCTCAGTAGTTTCCAGAAATCTTTCTTTGTGTATATTTTCGATGAAAATCTCATTTATTGTTAGATAAAGGAGTCAGTCGGTAGGAAACCAATTTACTAAGCGCTTAATATGTCAGCTCATTGTAACGAATACCTTTTCTAGGCCTCTATTTGTAAGAGCATTTGGCTGCCTGATGTAAAACCAGTTTAAATCACGGATTATATCACTTCATATGGAATACACATAGCAACTGGTCCAGTGTCAAGTTACAAGTGTAGCTCTAAAACGCACCTTAACAATAACTGAATTAACCAATTAATTTTCTTTATATCTTCATGAAAGGCATATTTTTATAACGTAAATAAGTCGAAATGTTTATGTTATGGATGCCTATATCCCTTATGTTCCATACCTACAATTTGAGTATATTTTCACCGTTTTACTTCGCTCTCTTTTTCTCGTGCGTGGTTCATATTTTATATGACCCGCTAGCTTTCTGATTGGCTCCTGCTTCTTTAAATGTACTAATTATTCCTTCCTTTTCTAGGTTATTATAAACTCTATGAATAGGGTCTACTTTCACTCCGAGATACTATAAACTCATTTGATTTCTAGTCTTTTGGTTTCTATTTGAGGATCACTCAGGTTGAATCGTCTCAACCCTCGACTATCAATCCATAAATATTTTCGTTCGTTCTCACAACTCCGCATCATAACACTTTAGTCGTTGTTCCGGTTGTCTTTAAAATCACTGGAGTTGCAGACTATATACACTCTTCAGTGGGTAAAATTTGTTGTTGATTAATTATTGAATTGATATCATTGGTTGGAAATCACTCCCAGATCAAGTTTGTCTAAACGCTGAATGTCGACTATTTTTCTCATATAAATAGTTTACAACGACCCAAGTCACATAGTAAGTAGTATATGTAGTTTTCTTCTAGTATTCTTAACACTGTAAACTGTCTCCAGTGGATTATATTTCTTGGTCTTATTATTTCACGTTTCGGCAAAGACCACTCAGTGAATAGGCTTCACTCAATCCTGTCTTCATAAGTAACTAGGAATATTACGAATCTTGTTATTCTGTAAAAATGTCAATCCAATATGGTTAAGGATTTTGTACTAAATTCACTTCCGGTTAGTATTCGGTTCTAACCTTCAGTGTTTCCCTCCCTGACAAGCATTTGTAACAGTATCTACAGGGAGTAAAGTGAACTCATACATAGTTTCTGTTATCCCATTAACATTCCTTTAACGACTGCTGAATTCCAAAATATAGATCTAATAAAACATAACGATTCAAGGAATTAAATTCAAGCTGTTGACTGCTAAAGAAATATAGGGTGTAAGAAAATAGAAAGAGCTGGTTCAGTGAAGAGACTGTTTTCAGCAAAGTCATTCACCTAGCTGCGAAGTCCCATTTGTATCGAATATTTGTTGGTGAAAATGTAGACTTTGTTTCATATATGAAAGCTGTTTCTTAGGCATAGTACCAAACTGACATAAATTAAGTAGAAATATAATTTTCATCCTAAAGTAAGCTAAATGTTTAGGCATATTGAAAAGTAATCCAAACGCATAAGAGTGACTTAGAAAAATCACCTTAACAACAAATGAAATAACCAATTAGACTTCAACATTTTATGAAAATCTGCTTATTCAGCTGAAATTGAGAAGCCTGACTAGTTGTTGCTAGGGTGGGGTTTGAAGTCGCCCAAAGCATAGCAACAAGCAATATTAAAATATCGTGACACAAAATGTGGGGCTGCTAAGATTAGTAAATATTGCTCAAGATGAATAACGAGTTGAGTAACATGACAAAATATTAATGAATGAGTTGTAATCAGTGTGGGTAAAGAAATAAAGAGTAGTTAATAATATGAATGGGAAGAAAGTGATAGAAGGAGGAGGGAGAGCTTTAAGAAAGGAACAAAGATTGAATAAGTCTCTTGTATAGAAAGCTTCTACTTTTCTATCTGAGTTGCTGAGCGAATGCGCGCTGACTTTGTAAATAACTTTGAAAAAGGGTCCTCCAGGTGTGCCATCATCACACTTCTTATAGACCACCACACAGGATAGTGTTCTTGAGTCCTTTTGGATAGGACCTGGATTGAACGACCAATGTACCCAGCTCCAAAGGAGCAGGCCAACTAACACACACATACATATATAGAGGTGTCCAGATGCGGAATCTTGTCTTATAGGTTTTTGCTGAGTAAAAGGCAACTAGAGAACACTAGTCTGATAGTTGTTGAAAGAAGTTCTTTTCAGGGGACTTGAAATTCAGTTTTTTCAGTATGTCAGCAACTAGATCACCTTTGAAGTCAAAATTCATAAATAATATCTTTTTCGATGCGGAAAGTGTATCAAGTTCTGGCGGTTTCAGTTTGATACTTTTATCTGTGAATGGTGGAGGATATCCGTTTCAAATCAAACTTTTCCTGAGAATGCTTATCTCTTCATCTACGGTGTAGCGTTACGCACTTACCCAAAATCAATAGCCTAGGGTTCGACGACACTCAACATTGATGCTGACCTTCATGGCTTAACTGGACTCGCTAAGCTGAAGGCACCCAGTCAAGCATCCTCGCCATTTGGCACGCTGTCGTGTTACGTTGCACCGTTCGTATTCGACTCTCTAGCCAATTAGTTGGAACGCATCGGTATTTTGGCATAACCATCCAAATATACTATTCCATCCGACTACGCTATCGTGTTCTTCCTTAGTCTCGTATTCGTGGGTATATGACAAGTCCGAATAATTAGTGATTGGTCTTTGCGTCTGTCAAGTTCTCACCAGGACAAATCCTAAAACAGTATCTGGGCTGCAAATGCTTCGGCTGCTAGCATCAAGGGATATAATTAAATTCCTTCTCCTACCATCGGGTACTTCGCTGTGGAAATTTGTCGGTAACCCATTCCATGTGTACTTTCCGTGAACTGACCTCCTCACAATTCCATCGGTCTTTCTTGTTAGTTCTATATCGAGATAAGAAATGTTTGATTCCACTACACTTCAGTGATAAAGTTTATCGCCTGGCAGCATAATTCAAGTCACATGTTATCACATATAATGAAAATATCATCATCGTTGATTGTGAACAACTACTTTCCAAACTTGCCATGAAACAATCTACTATTAATGGTCCTAAAGGGATTTTTTTAGGATGAAAATCATATTTTCATTTTTATATATGTAATACATAGTTGCCATGCCTAACAAACCGCTTTCACACATGAAACAAATTCTAAATTCTCACCAAAAAATGTATATAAATGTGATTGTGCAGCTAGATGGATGAATTCGGTAAAAACAGTTACTTTGCTGAACCATGTGTTTTCATTTAAAATTAAAATTAAGAAATCAACAGCCGATGTGATATGTCAATTAAAGCCATCTCTAAGTGAGTCTAAATGGTTTAATTTAATGCCTAAAACTAATAATCTTAGCAGAATTTATGGCACTATTACGGTTCATAAACCAAGTTATCCTATTAGACCCATGGTTGACTTCAGAAATACCCTAACATATGAGCCAGTAAAGTACTTGGCATCAATATTATGTCCCATTAGAAGGCGTTCAAATTCCAGGTTAGTAAACTCATACGAGTTAAAACTAAAGCTTAATCACCTGCATATAGTAGAGGATGAAAAAATGGTTAGTTTCGATGTAACAAGTCTTTATATTAAAATACTAATCAATATGGTACTGGAAGCAGTCAGAAGTCAACTAAATATTGACTCAAAACTTACTCATAGGACTAAGATTTCGGTTGATGAGATCATACTAAGCGTACAGTTGTGCCTGACCTCTACAGTCAAGTTTCAGGACAAAATATACAGACAAACAGAAATGGGATGGCCAATATTCCCAATCGTAGTATATATATTTATGGATAGTTGAGAAAACATGGCTTTACAAACGTTTGCTTCTGTACCTAAGATATGGTGGCGATATGTGGATGACACATTTCGTTTGTTAAAATCGGAACATATCGACAATTTCCTCACACATATAAACTCAGTAGTAAGCCCAATTCAGTTCACTTACAAGGTAGAAAATGAGCAACGAGAATTACCTATGTTGGATTTCAGGATAAAACGAAGGATAGACGGTGGTTTGGATACCACCGTCTACAGAAAACCAGCACATTCTAACAGGTATCTAGACTTCAAGTTATCTCACATTCGGTGTCAGTTAAGGCAGGTTTAGTCAAATGTCTGAATGATAGAACTGGAAAACTGACTAGTCAGTACAAGGACCTAAACAAGGAACTGAAACATGTAAAGGAAGCGCTAATCATTAATAATTATCCTCTACAGTTAATTAAGAAACGAAATAATAACAGTAACACGAGTACGAATAATAACGACAACACAAGTAGAAAAGAGTTCACAGCCTCCATTGTGTTACCCATGAGGAAAGTAGATTAGAAAACTTACTTAGAATCCTCAACAAAGCTGGAATTAGGGTGACATTTAAATCTAAAAACTCACTCATAGATAACCTTTGTCGGCTAGCTCAAGGATCCTATAGAACCAACTAATCAAAGTAATCTAATCTATCAAATTCCATGAAATGACTGCAAGGTCAAGTATATAGGTGAAACTTGCCGGTCGGGCTCAGTTAGAATAGTGGAATATAGCTAAATATAAAATGATAGACCCGAATAAGATCAGTACTCTAAAAAAATAACTCGGTTATTGCAATGGATGGATTAACACACAGCCACACAATAAGAAGGGTGGGATAAAGCCACTGTACTTAACTCCAATATAATTAGGTGGAGAGAAGGAGAGATTAATCACTTAATCTTAGTTAGTCGAATCAACATCCAGCATATGTAATGACGCAACATCAATACCAATACTACCAATAAAAACAAATCATATTAGGTGACAGGACCATAAAAATCAGATGTCGAAAGTAGTGTGATTACATTGATAGGATTATGAGCAATGATAATTTATGCTGGGAACGTCATTCAGTAAATAATACTGTATCATTCGCTGTGTGTTATAAATCAAATAAATCAATCTGATATGGAATAAAATTCTACCACAGTGCCCAATTTTTAAATTTATATTGGTGTTTTCATCTTCTTTTGTCTTTATGGAGATTTTGCAAGAAATGTAGGACTGACCGACTTTTTTTTACTTCATTACATTGAAAATTCCCATTTACACATTTAGAAAAAGACTGATCAAGTGAAGAAGTATATGGGAAAAGGAATATATTTCTTCCCTCGAATACTTCATTTCTAATAACGATCCACATTCTCTATCCTACCAATTTCCAAATTTTATCAGTGTTGCTGAAAATATCACTAAACTTTACTCTATATAATATCCCTAGCAACAAAGTATCCAGCTCATAAACTAAGTACATTTCCCACTATTGCAGTCTTTCTCATATCTTACATGTCAAGTAGTCAACTGCAGATATACATAAAACATAATAGATCAGCGTTTATAAAATGATTGCTAATGAAAATTGAAAAGACACTCAATTTTTGTTAAGTTTATCAAGATGAAGTTAGCAACAATTCATCAAAAAGAATAATTTATTTCAAAGCTACTTTTAGTGCATACACTTATACACTTGAAATTTTTAAGTAGCGGTTCATTCACATGCTTTCAGTTGCGTTTCGATTCATCTGAGATGCCTGATATTTTGAGCCACATTTATATGATGATCGACGCTGTGTAACACAGTAGAAAGTGTGTTCATTAAGTCGAATTCTAATCCCATCTTCTAGATTCCTTTGTCTTCTCGTTAACCACTGTCAGTTATCTTTCATAGTTCAAACTTAGTTCATTCTGCTGTTGGAGGCTAGCAGTGGAATCAGTGATGAGTGTTTAACTCTATTTTAGGTGCACCTGCATCCTATTGAGCGATATTGTTCCCACTAGGACTCAAACCTGGGAACAATTGCTCCAAACTCCACAGCGTTATCCACTAGACCACTGAAGCAAATATATCAAATATTACTTCATTCGGTTTACTTGTTGAATTGGTAGCTCACGTTTATGCCTTCTTCTTTTTCCACTTTTCGAAAATCGGATGTTGGTTGGGTGAACCACTACCATCAAATTTAAGCACACTGTTCAACCCATGCAATAACTTACCTTCAGATTAAATGAAAACCTGCCAACAACTGTGCCAGACATAATAAAATTGATCTCTTGTCGATGAACAGTTTTTATATCCTCTAATAAGTGAATAACATGGGCATTAAAGATGTTTTATTTTATTTTTCTATCTCTTGGTTATTTTCTATGAGCTTAGAATACGTTGTAAATCAAAAGTTTCCTTTTCTCCAATGGTATAGTCTGTGTGAAAAAATTACCTTTATACGTGTGATATACCAATGTAACAATACAATTACGTAAATTTTTTTAACAATGTTAAGTTAAATACACTCCTTTAGCTCTGTGTATTCATTTATTTGATAAACACATCATCATTGAAAGAAAATCTGATTGATATTAGCGGAAAATTTAAACATCATTGACTATTTTACTTTCAACTTCTTCAAGATTAGTGGTAAATTCTTTGAGAGTGAAAACTCAACTTATCATACTTTCAACTAATTAGCAGCTGCAACATTTAACCTCAATAGAAGACACTAACTTGATGAAGTGAATTCTTCCATGAAATAGGATGAAGTTTAATTAGTATTTTTAATTAATGTCTCGATAAAAACATCTTCAAAAGTGTGAAAACGATTGATTCCTAGAGATTTTCTGAAAAGTTTGACCAGACCGAAACATATAAACACTAAATTCTACAGCGAAGACGAGACTTCAAGTGAACGTAGAGAAAACATAGGTGATGATGATACCCAACCAACGGCACCACCAACAACAAGCTCCAATCAACATCAACGGAAGAAACTTAAAGGAAGTAACCTCCTTCACCCATCTAGGAAGCACTGTTTCAACTACAGGCGGCACAGACGAGGACGTCAAAGCCAGGATTGGAAAAGCGAGACTGGCGTCCATCAACCTGAAACCAGTGTGGAGATCTGCATTTAGCATAAAGAACAAGATCCGGATTTTCAACACCAATTCAGTCAAGTCAGTGCTTCTGTGTGGCTCAGAGACTTGGCGGGTTACGAAAGAGATTTCCAACAAACTACAGATTTCCATCAACAACTACCTACGCTCGTTACTGAAGATAAGATGGCCAGAAAGAATAAGCAACAAGCAGCTCTGGGAACGAACCAACCAAGAACCTATCGCTGAACAAATATGCACTGGGAGGAAGTGGAGATGGATTGGGCATGCACTGAGAAGACCGTTTGGGGACATCACGTGCCAGGCACTCGAGTGGAACCCAGATGGGAAACGACGAGTCGGGCGTCTGAGCCAAAGGTGACATGGAGGAGATCATGTGAGGAAGAAATGATAGCTTGTGGGCAGTCGTGGAACCAGGTTGAAAAGACTACAGAGAGCAGAGTAGAATGGAGACGTGCTACTGAAGCCCTATGTTCCACTAGGAACCCAAGGGACAAATAATAATAATCTGTTAAATTACAGAATTCGCTCTGACTGGATTATCATTTAATGTATATATAATAACTTAAGTGATACGGTGACCAGATATATGAGTGGGACAGTATACTTTTTCCGTTTCCTCTTATTACTGTCATCCAAGAACAGCATGGTTGGCCTGGATTAAATTTACAGGAAAGAGCGATAGATGAAGTCAACAAAATCACAAGCACCTTTAACAAGCAATAAAAGTATCAAGAGTAAAATTGTTTTACAAATATCTAACCACTTTTCATGAAGCAGAGATCAGAAACCCGACTGGTTTCAATCTATGCTAAATTGGTCAATTTATGACCCTTGGATAATTCTTTCCTCTGTATTTATTTGTGACTGTGTAAAAATATTCAAGTCTTAGTATTTATTACTATTTATTGTTATAATTTTAATTTTCTGCTGTTTTGTTGAATCGAATTATTCGACAGCGATTGGCATATGGATTCCTATGCGGATGCATCGATATTGCCTAAATGTTAATCATGATAATTTGGTAGGTTATGACTAGCAGAGGAATCCAGTATGCTTATTTTGTCCTATTTGGGACTCTTCAGCTGGACGTACTTGCACCCCGGTAAGTGATGTTGTTCTCACTGAGACTCGAACTTCGTGGCCATAGCTTCAAACGCCAAGGCGTTATCCACTAGGCCACGGAACCACGATAGCCATTTCTTGCACAGCGGGTATTAGTTAACACTATTTATTGATATACTTGTAATTCTCTTAGTATTTAATTAATTTCCTTTCTTTCATATTTCAAACCAGATAATAATAAAATGTCGACTAGTTCCTCTTCTTCCGAGTGGCAGGAGGGTGAGGAGGAGATAAGGCCAATAATTTTGTTCTCTTCAGCAGTCAGCATGGGTCGGACTATTAATCAGTCCTATTATGTAGTTAGTACTCCTTAATGACCATCGAAATAATCCTATCAGATAGTGAAAAATTAACAAAACAAAATTCCGATGAAGCAAGAAGAATGAAATTTACAAAATAAAATGGCATCATTTTATTTCATCAATTCTCTTCAGCTGCATACAGTCTAAAAGTCTAGTGGTTATCAGTTCATAAAATATTTCAAGATTAGGAAATCATTAATCTTTTTATTGTACAACGAAATCATCGATAATCCAATTAAAGTGTAAGAGAATTGATTGTAAAGAAGAGAGTGAGGTATTAACCACATTCTCCTCCTGTATGCAGAAGTCAGTTTGAAAGCTTTTTATTGCAATCATTTACGAGGAGCGTAGTAAGAGGTGTAACAAAGGAACCCTTAGTGTTAGCGGACAGTAAGTGAGTAAAATAAAGAATTATGTAATTGAAATGACACAAAATCAAATTATAGTCACTAAGAAAGTGAGTAATTGATCCTAGACAGTCTATGTGCCGTGGTCAGGCTGAAAGCTTTTTATAGCAACTGTGAAGCGTTGTGATCCACCCATATTTTAGATGGACTCGAGTTTTCTACCTGGTATTCTGTGTCTACGAATTGTCTACCACTTACAATGGTTAGAATCCTACTTGTTTTCAGGCACAAATTCGTCGGGATATGCTCGGTGAACCGAATGGAAACCCTCCTCTTAGTCCTTCCAATGTATTTGTTACCACGAGTGCATCTGAATTCATAAATGCAGTTTAATGTGACATATCAAGGTGTTCATCCAATTTGGACTGGTTTAATGAGCATAGAATATCGTATACTGATAAAAGTTTGACTGCAGGCCAGCTCGTTTAATTCTTATGTCTTTTCTGTTTTATACTTTACTAACTTATTGTCCGCTAGCACCAATTTCTCCCTTTTTACGATATAAAGCTGAGGAGTAGGCATTAAATAAAGTAACATCTTTTTATATTGCAAATCTCGTCCTTCTTGCTTTGTTCAAATTTACCAAGAAATAACATAGAAACCAAGTGGGCTTGAATATTTTAGCATAAAGTCTATTAAAATGTCAATAAAATTTTAATTGATGAAGGTACTTCTTTTTGGTTAATAACTCTCTAGAAATGTGAAGTATTACAAAGAATAAAATATAAGTGAACTTCCAAATCTGGTGATTATAATGAAGGTAAAAAAGGGGTGAACAAGATTATTTATTCACAATTTCGGCATCTTTATGCGTATGGCGAGGGCTTTCGCAGTGAAGGATAGTTGAAAGCATACCACTTTCGGTAGATATATTATCACTTTGAACGAAGAGTCTATTTTGAAATTGCATACAATGATGATGAGGTTTTCAACAATCACATTTCTGATAGAACTTCTCGAACCTCTTTTCAGGCACACAAAAGAGTCTTTTCCCTGAATGCGCTCGATGAAAACGCGTATCGAATGACCAATTACCAACACCATCAGACAAAGTGAACTGGTACATACACTGAAGTGATCGCCCTATAGCTTACTCCTTATCTCAACATTCATTGTATATCTTATGTTACAGTATTAAGCGTGGGATGTATTTAGCGCAGTTCGAGGGTTACAGGAACCTATGTACATATATTTGATCCAGGGAAGCTGTTCATTTGACAAAAGCATATCATTCTTAGTTACCCATCACATTCTTGAACAAACTTCACATCAGATTGGCCTTCCTTTTCTTTAGGTGACTACAGCTAACGCCATGAAACTGGGTGGACGAAAAACCTAAGTTCCAATAAATGTTCTCAGATCTCATTTTCGTTAATCTCATAATAACCTCAGCTTCAATTGATTAATTCTAACCTTAACTATTTTTCAATCTTTGTGATTTATGAAGAATTGATTGTTTGAAAAGAATTTTCATCATGATATAATTTGAAAACCGGGACAATAGTGAAAAACTATCTTCTCCTATTCATAGACTCCTATGTGATGATTTTAGCACACCTACACAAGGTCCAACCAACTAACCAGCCTCTCAGTGGAGATATATTGCTTCATATTCTCCAGTAACAGTCGAAGTGATGAAAGTTCTAAGCAGTGATCAGTAGAACTAACGAAGTCGATTGTGACGATGAATATCCACTGAAGAAATTCAAAGCTAAGTGGTTAAGTACTTGATATGATGTTAGATATCAAGAAGTTTGATCTTGAATGTGTTTGTGGATACACCGTCGAGGAGTTGCAAACTAGAACGGAAGAGCTTTCTAGTGTTTCGTAGTTTACATTCGTTCCCTAACTGATGTTAATCTGTGATAAGAGCTATTTCCCTGGTGTACGTTCACATTCATACTTTGGTAGACTATTTACATAATTACTAGTCCTATAAAAATTATTTCTTACTTTGATTCTGTTCTGATACTATTTCAATTACACAACCCTATTTAACTGTCTGTTCAACTATACATTAACTTCAGTAATCTTAAACACCTTATTATGTAAGGAATTTGGTTGAGCCCAATTAGACGTTGTCTTCTCAAGGTCATTGTGGAAGATCAATGTCGATTGGTCAGCTGGTTTTTTTTACTTCACAAAATTTATGTTCAGGAAATGACACCTTTTAATTCAAATATTTGAGTAACCATATAGGTCGCCCTAACAGGAAGTGAGATAACCAATTAAGTTTCTCCATTCGTTGAAAAAGTATCTACTCAGCTGGAATTCCAAAATATGAACGGTTATTTCAGCATGCTTTTTAGAGTCGTTTCTTTAAAGTCACTCAAATATTTAAACTTTTAGTTTTAAAACAGTATGAATTTGATGGTAAAGATATTCATGGGATTGGCATTGCCGGGAGCGGTGTTTTCAAGAACCTCCCAGTCATTGGGAGTGTGGTGAGGATGAAAAACTCTAAAAGCCTCCCAAATAATTATAGGAATACCTAATTAAAACCTATCTTTGTGGTCGGAATAAAGAAAACAAATTTGTTAATTCAGTCTTGTCTGGGTAACTTTCTGAGTCAATTGATGAAAGATGATGTGAGTATATCTGCTGGTTATTTATTGATTGTGACTCAAAAAAATGAATAACTGTTTATGATCATCAAATCGTCACAACCGAACATATAATTTTTGAAAATTTGGACCGTGGCCAGATTCGAACCAGCGACCACTGGCAGAGCATCGGTCCAGAAACCCTGTGGTCGTGGATTCGAATCCTGCCGCAGTCCAGATTTTCAGTTCACCTACATTCATCACCTAGGATCAATACCACGGCTACCTCAGATAGTCAAAATGATATCATTTTTCTTTTTAGCTTTAAGCAAATGACTCACATGCACACAACATTTCTGACTCATTCATTTCTTCATTGATCATGTAACTCAAATTCTTTTTACCGATAAAATATGGCGTGACTTTAAAGGCCATTTTTAATGTATAAACCCAGGGTAGTTTAAATCATTAGTTTGTACCTTTTTTACACCTATAGACAAACAAAGCGGGCTGCTTAAAACTTGGGGTACTAAATATTTCGAACATATATCGAATATATTTAATGAAATTCTTCTTTTTTCATTTGTTTTAATCTGCTAAGTATGTCTGTGGAACGTATCATATACTTGTGCACATTTTCAAAACGTTTTGAAAATGCTGTTTTTTAAGCTAGGAATAAAGTAAAGAAAAAATGGGTTCAACTAAGCTTTAGTGATGGACAATCGCGTTCATCTATGCTCTGACCAATCAGAACCAAGAATATGAAGGATAAAATAGTTATTCAAGAAAATGGTACTTTATATTTACAATTTATTGTTCCGTTTTACATGAGAAATAAAGATATCTAGATTTCAGATAGATGTATCATCTCTGAAACCATACCACTGTCTGCATTGGAACAGATCCATATGAGACAATATCATTTAAATGATATTAGGGAAATCTCCGGTCGTATTCCTGTTAAAGGTCTTAAGAACTTTCTAAGACGACTACACATATTTCTAAAGTTGTTTGTGCGCACTCTAGTTGTCGGATCAACGAAATACTTTTGTGAACAATATCTTGATGGAGGTAAAGATAAAGAGATATATAACTTCCAAGGGCTTGTGTATACTGTGATACCCAAGCTACAAGACAGATAGGATAGATTTTTCTGATCTATCCTTTATCCAATGAAGATGTTCTTTCTTCTTATTTCGGTCGTATATACCAAGAACTTGTCATGTGCATATGTACATTGGGTAAGTTATAACTTATTGGGTCTTGTTTGAGCCATATTCAACCACATAACCTTCTCCAGCAAATTTCCTGACGAGTCTATGCGGCGTCAACAACACGGTAAATAGACGTAAAGAAGAGCTTGATTAATTCATCTGCAACCTGATAGTTTGTTCTCAAAGTTTCTGTCACTAAAGCTTAGTTGGATAGAAAAACTTTACGCCAGATGGAAATGGACTTACGAATGGACAAAATTATAGCATATTACGATTCCTAGGATGTGTATACTGAATTGAAGATTTTTGTACTGGCTGACTGAACTACCACCACCACCCAAATTAAGCTGGATTTTCTCTTCGTTCACCAGTGTAGACTAGATACTAATGTAACACCACATCACTCACTGAAGCGCAGGTACATGAAGCTGACGTGCCCTAAATAGGACGAAACGCACGTCCTGTTTTCCGCTGCTAACGATAGTCAAGTAAGTTACCAGCTGCCTGTCTCACACTATTGCGTTTAGTACTATTATTAATAACACTATTTACATGCAGCAATTATTTCGGCTGGAAATATAGTACAGGGAGTGAATTCGTTGAAATATTACATACTGTATCATACATATTGTTTGGAATAAAGCGATTATTATATTTCTAAAATATTAACAAATTGATAATATTCCCCTTTTGTAGAGTCAAAGTTTACAAAACCCTGAAGCACAACTTACTATCCACACAAAGAGAGATGTATTTATTGAAGTTGGTTTCCTTGAGCAATTTGAGTAGGGCAATGAGAACAAACGTTTGCACTATGTATCGTATGTAAGTTTAGAATAGAATAGGGGGGAAGGTGGTAGGCAAGTGTTATTGGTAACATGGCTTTTAAAGTCGCTCCAAAACTAGTCATCTAGCCTAGATAACTTAGACATTGTAGCTGAGTAAATGATGTGAAAATAACTGATTAGATTTCTTTATTTGAATAAAAATGTTGGTTGTTTTTCTTCAGTTGAATTAGCATCCTCTTCACTATTTCTTTTCTTAAAAATATGCTGCATATTGTAGAATGATAACTCATATGTTAGCTGTCATATAAAAATATGGTATGACTTATCATTTATATTATGTAATTCTGATTCCCGTAAACCATATGATCTAACTAGACATACCACAGTTACCATTATTATTATCTTCAGTTACTAGTCTACTGCTTGAATGACCTCATGAGGCTGGGTGGTTCAGTTTATATATAAGAAACTAAGGGTTTAAAGCATAGAATTGGCTTTGAGAAATCATGCTATGTACACTGACTGACAACATTCCATCTCTCTTACAAATCAATAGCGCTCATTATTCAAACCCAAGACCATCTAACCTCTAGATAATGGTTTCGTTCGTTTGAAGTAGAACTTATCAGTGCTACATTGAGAGTTCTTTATCTAAAGTATCCAATAATTTCTAAACTACCCTAAGACAAGTAAGTCTGCTAACTGAGCTGACTAGTTTTGATTAAAACCAAGGCGATTGTTTGTAAAATTTTCAGTTTTTGGTGAAAATAACAGTACAGTATTCGAATATGTTATAGATGAGATCATGCCTTTTTGTCAAATATCAATATATGTCATTAAGTTGACACACGTGATATTGAAAGAATGTGAGTTTTTCATCATTTTTCTCATTCATTTTTTGCTTTATGCTTTCGATTTCCAATATCCTCATGGTCGATTTAACAGCTGTGATTAGTTTCAGTTGAAGTTCAATGACTTTATTTCTCTTTTATTAGTTCTCAGTGGATGACATTGAGAAATTCATGCAATATAATTCTGATAATAGTTATCAAGAATATCTGAGATTCACATTCCATCATCTCACCATTCTGACACTGAGTGACTACGTTCTCTAGTATTTTGACGTTCCTACTGACGCCTGTACGAAGTATCCATTACTTCATACATTGTAGTGTTTTTTTACCTGAAAAATGAGGCTTTCTATTCAATAAAGCAAAATAGTCTAATCTATTAAAATTCCATGCATTAATTGTGAAGTCAAGTACATAGGTCTAACTAACCTAACGGGGTCATTTAGATTACCGGAATATAAAAATTTATCTGGAGATTTATGGAGATTTATTAATTGATTTTAGGTTGTAATTCATTATGAACTGACATCAGGTGGAGGAACACTGGAAACCTGATAGCACTGGACAACTGTTTCTTCTTAGTATAGGACTCTGCATCAGTACGCACCTATGACTCCACCCCACCAAGGATCGAACCCAGCACCTTCTAGTTCTATGGCTAGCATGTTGTCATTGAGCTAGCCACTGTGTCGGGATCGAATGGTCCGAACTTCTTACCACTGTCAGTTCATAATGTAGCGCGACCTACATCTAATCTCACCGTTAAGTAACTGTCCTCATCTTCGACTTAGTTGACTCCATTGATCACGATTTCTCATAGGAACTTCGGGAATCACCTCTCGAAGCTAGTCACCGATGAGCGTTAGATTAAATCTATCTGGAGGTTTGTGGAGGTTCTATTGATTGATTTTAAGTTGGAATAGAATAACTGGATCAATAATTGATAATTGCATGCATGGATCAACACACATCCACACAATAGGGTGGAATCAAATCACTGTACTTAAGTCCAATATAATTAGGTGGGAGGAGAGATTGATAACTGGGTCTTTGTCTATCGAATCAACACCCAACACATGCAATATGAGTGATGCAACACCTATACCAGAAATATGAAATATTTTACTGCCAGTAAAAAACACATGAGGTGACAGGACCATAAAAGTCAGATGTTGAGAGGAAATTGATTATACTGACATGGTTGTGATCAGTAATTAACTAATCTAGTGGTCCATTCTGGAGGTTTATGGAGATTTATGAATTGCTTTCAGGTTGAGTGCTGCTGAGGAGTCCTGTACTAGGACGAAACAGCTGTCCAGTGCTGTCAAGTTTCCAGTGTGCCTGCAAATGATGTCAGTCCATGATGAATCCCCGCAACCCTCCAAATTCAATAATTTATACTCCGAATATCATTAAGTAAATAATACTGTTTCAGGCACTGTGTGCTACATATCAAATAAACAAATGTAATATAGAATTGCATTCTACCACACTGCTCAGTTTTTACGCTTACATTGCGAGTTCATTGTCTGAAAGACTTAAATGAAGTGCTTTTAATTAACTAAATAGTTGAAGTCTAGTTATATCGAGAGGTACTTCTTCAAGTGATGATGCACCAACTATTTCACCAGTACTGCCATAGCTTTCCGACTCCTACACCTTGACAGATCATAGGTGCAAGCTGATTAGCAGCCTCGAAATAAACCAAAAAGTATTTTAAATACCTTAGAATTCTCTACTAGTTGGTTTACTGGTATCAGCCTGTAGCGAAAACTTCCTCAGACCTTATCATTCATATCTACGCCTTAAGTTTTATACAAATAACATGATTTAACGGAATATGTAAGGCAGCTGAGGTAACAGATCACCATGATGGAAGGATAGATGTTTGAGGTCTGGGTCCTGTTGTAACCTGTGTTTCGTCTAATCACCAATCGATACTGAGTGATGATTGAAGGTGAAATGGAAATTCCGGCCGTGTCTGGATTCGAACCGGCGACCACCTGGTTTCCAGCCTGATGTTCTACCAACTGAGCTACGAAGTCCGACTGCTGACCATATTTTTATTTCGCATCAGTCATGAATTCACATGGTAGTCGGGTGAAATCCTTGGTGATTGATGTGAAATAAAAAATAAAGTTAGCAGTCAGACTTCGTAGCTCAGTTGGTAGAACATTGGGCCGGAAACCCGGTGGCCACTGGTTTGAACCCGGCTGAGGTCTAGATTTTCATTTTACCTTCAATAATCACCCAGTATAAATACTAGTCTGCCAAACTATGACTGTCTCAGATTGTCAAAATGATAATCACCAATCATCTTCTGTACAGATAAAGACCTTTCTGTCACCTAAGACTATCTCAGGTAACCAAGTCGATTTTTAAACAGTCACTCCATCTCTTTGATATTTCGTGACTTCTTATGGATAAAATATTACAATGCATTCAATTCACTTTATATACATGATATCTACATTCTACTTTCAAGGGAAATTCTGTTCCTGCTGCTTTTGCTTATTTGATTATTTATGCATTTCTTTCAAATATTTTTCATTTCTTAGTCCAAACCATTGACCGGTTGAGTCTTAACTGTCAGTATTTTTTCCACTGACACCATATCATATACTTCTTATAGTCAAAAAACAGGCCTAACTTTCCTCAAATCTTTGTTAGTTATGCTCAAAATATAGTCCTCCAGGTAAACTCACACTGCATGCATTATCTATCAGTCATCAACCAGCGTATGTGAAAATAATACTTAGTCCCACTCAACTGTCGTTAACATGCTTTCAGTTTTCCGTCCATAGCTGTTTCTATATATTATTCACATTTATTCAGTAACTACTCCGTAAACTTGGTTTCGGTATCAGAAACAGATTCAGTCTCAAAATGTTTGATAGTGACTCATTTCAAGGTAGTTTTAATCACAGAATATTAGGAGCTGGAGAAGTGCAATTTCGTCCCAGATTGAGACCAGTCAACAAAGTGTACCTTTTGACTTTATGATAGAGTGAGTCCTTAAGTGTCATGCCTTCTGGCAAGATATTTACTGTCCGCTTATTAAGTTCAAATTCTATGACCTTTTTATTATGACTCAGTCAGCCAACCAGCAATTAGATTTTCTGTTAAAGAGTTTAATATATTAGACAACAATAAAAACGAGATACAATTTTGTGCATACGATCTCGTGTGTAAAAATTAATGATTTGATGATAGTTCTTGTCGCTAGTTGAGAACATGTATATTACTGAAGCTGCTCTAAATTGCAAGTAGTTTATGAAAATCCTCAAAGTAAAGTGAATGTTTTTTGTTCAACCCAGGACGAAATGCGCATCCTGGATTCCACTGCTACACACTACCCATCATTACTATACATAATTGAACCACAGGCAAATATCGAAGCATCTGCACAGGATCCCACATGACAACAGAGACTGATCAATTCGGTCCAATCAACGCCAGTGTAACACAAGCAATAACACTGAGGTTCGAAATCAGTCTGAAACCAGTTCTTTAAACGATTTCACTACCTTCAAACATCAGGCGTAGAAAAAATCTTCTGAATCATCTCATATTTTTTTTTGATTAACTCAGTTTATGTTTCCAAGCGTATGTTTATGAAATACTGCAGTTTTTAGTTGTCTCCCGGACTGTTTTTCAAGGTGGTGAAATATTTTTAATACATTTTCTGCTGGTAAAGATTTATTATCAGGTTAAAAGGTGTATACACTATTAATTACTCTCTCGTACCTTTTTAAACAGAAGTTTTTGAAATTTAAGTCGATTTTACTTCATGTAAATTTCTGAAGAAGAAACATTTGCGTCATTTCATTTCGAGTAATTTTAACATAATGATATGCTCATTTCTCACATTTCACCATCAATCCTATATGAATATGTGTTTTAAATAAGAATTTCTGGTAGATAAGAAGAATGTTTAAGATTATTACAGGTAACAACAAGATAGGAATGATGGATATTGGGTGACGGTGGAATTCAGAAAGCGTATTTCGTATTATCAAAGACTGATCAGAAATAAGATATCACTGAAATAAAATCAAACCGTTTTATTCTGTTCCTATTGCTGTTCACGCTGTTTCTAGATCTTTTTCTAGATGACAGGATCTTCACAGTCAAGTTAAACATAATCATCATCTCGGGTAACTTTAATGGTCACCCTGGCAACTACTGTAATAATTAATCAGGTTTCAGTATTTTGGCTAGAAAGGTAGTACTTCATAAAATATAGAAACTCAACGAGTTATTTCAGTAATTACTAGGCTGGCCTTCAAAGTCACTCAATCATCATCATGATAGCCTAACAACAAATCACTCGCAAGTTACGTGCATACCTTTCGGTGGTTAAGCCAATGGGGAGGAAGTGAAACTTTACTCATGCCGTTTAGTTTTGAACAATTGAACATTGGGCGTTGTTATTCATCATGTTATAAAAGCGACTCAAAGTTTATTCCGAAAATCAGGACGTGGTTATTGATCCAAGACTCATATTTCATGTTGAATGGAAGTAAATATATCATGAAGATATGCGACAATCAAAACTCGTGTGTCAGTGGAGGTTTTTGTAATGATTTTAGGATACCTATATGTCTTACTTATTAGGTGAATTCTATACTTCATATTTGACTTTGACATCGTTGACCAATTGTGGTCACACCTCCCAACGCTACCATAAGGTTCAAGTGAATGTAGTTTAAAAACCAAGCTGCTGGCAACTGATTGTGTATATGTTATCGAATAATACCCTGATTTAGCAATATCAAAGAAATAAAACAGTCCCTTCTATACAAAGTCTGCGTCTGTTAACTGATATTTCATTGAAAATTCTGGGAGGTTTCTTATCATCCTTCGAAGAGTAAGTATAAATATATTGACTCAAAGATCACACAAAACTCATTGAATTAAATAAAGGGTTTTGATTATTGTTTAACAGTGTATAATGTTAACTGGGTGTCCAATCGCTCTTGAATGAAGTGAGGTTTGAAAATCAATCAAGGCCACACATTTGAAAATATCTTTTTCGTAAAAATTAAGTTCGCTAAAATTATGTAAGCGCCAGAGCTCAAGTTTTACAGCAATTGATTAGTTTAAAGCTCAATGGAATACTGACTTCAGAAATGAATGTTGAGAAATAATAATAATAATAATGATAATCATTACTATTATTATTTTATTATCAACCTCGCCTAGGTAACTAGTTCACTAGTTACTAGCAGGTCCTAAGCCCGGAGAAATAAGGAAGGTTGGGCATACGGCTAGCAAACCTACACCGTAAAACCAATCTAAACGCTAAACAAAATTCAAAACACAAACAAAATATAAAAATATAAAATTAAACTTATTCCTCTTTGGAATCGGAGAAGCGAAATTACGCCCGTTGGCAAAAGACTTCAAGAAGTCAATTGCCCCATGTGTCTTCTCTTCTCTCAATGAAAGCGAAAGTAAATATGAGGACATGGAATATCCTAACAATGTTTGAAGTTGGCTAGTTGGCAAGGCTGCCCACATTGCCAAAGAGATGAGAAGGTATAGCATCAAAGTGCCAGGCTAGGAATGTGCGAAGAATCTGCAGATGGAGTGGAAGTGGACTCTCCAAACTGTCAACCAGAGTCAATAATCTACTATGATATTGTCACCCACACGACAACCACGAGCACACTGAGTTTTCGAGTGGCTATCATAATGTCTCCAATAGCATCGAAAGCTCACTCTCATGCAGTGGGAACCAATTTCCTCTACCATCAGGATCAGGATCATGACAACAAGATTCAACTCAAGAGGAAGGAAAGTCACAATCATACAATGCTACGATAAGCTACGCTACGCTATACACCTACAAACAATGGGGATCAAGAGAAGAAGGAGGAATTCTACAGTCAACTGCAATCAGTACTGAGCAAAACACCAACCCATTTGGAGACATCAAAATTCATTCTGATGGGTGAGATGAGTGCCAAACTGGGAGGGAGCAACACAGGAAGAGAACTGATCATGGGTTGAGAAGCACTCGGTGAAATGAACGAGAGTGTAGAACTGTTTGCATACTTCTGCGCATTCAACGACTTACTGTGTGTTCAAACACACAGATATTCACACAGGGACATGGACTTGATTCCACCAGATGGACACACTAAAAATCAGACCACCTTCATCTCAATCTGAAGAAAGTAGAGACGCAATCAGCCTACTGGACACAAGATCAGATGAAGGAGAGAAGCAGATGTTGGTTCACACCACTCACTATCTAGTGCAAGGAAACTGCCTTCCAAATCAAGTTGAAAGCCTTCGAAGAAGTTGGTGAGAGATTGCATTTGAAGTTGAACACCCAGAACAGAAACTGAACTGAACTGAAGGATGAAACTACAAAGGACATCTTCATGTCAGTCAGCCATCAGGGAAAAATGGGAGATATTAAGTAACATCTGTGAAGAGAAGTCAGTGTAAGAAGACTGGAACTGTTTGAAGGAGATGTGGAAGGAAACCTGTATAATGGTGTTAGGGAGGAAGAAGATAAAGACAAGAGAGGAGAAGACAAGGAATTGATCTCGTTGGACATATGTAAACTGATAGAGGAGGGAGAGGAAGATAGTGATGGTGATGGTGAAGCGGAAGATGAACCAGTGCAGTGCAGTGCAGTGCTGTGCTGTGCTGTGCAGTACAGAGATGAACAACGAACTGGATAAAACACTGGACAAATAAGTGAAGAAGAGTGCACGAAAAGACAAAAGACACTTCTACGACACACTGGCAAGTGAAACAGAATGGGCTGCAGGTATGAGAGACAGGCGTGATAAGACTATGTCAAATAACCAGGTTACTATCTGTGAGGGAGAGATCAACGAAGATGAAACCAATGAAAGATAGTGAAGGAAAGGTAGTTACCAAAGAGGAGAAACAGAGGCACAGATAGGCTGACGACTTCGAAAAACTCTTGAGACGACTACCATCACCACCTGCAACTCGTTCAGAAATACCAGCATCACCCCAGCCATAGAATTACCAGTGAACACAAGCCCTCCGACAGAGACAGAAGTGAAGTCCTGAACACTATAAAACTGCTGAAATTCAGGAAAGCAGCAGGACCAGATGGAATCCGACCAGAAGCACTGAAAACAGATAGATGGACAATAGCTGACATGCTCACATGATTATTACAGAAGGTTTAGAAGGAGGGAATGAAGAGAAGGTACCTGCCCGTTGGTTGGATGAAAGGCTAACATTGTTATCATGGAAGTTGCCAGGATGGCCTTTAAAACTACCCGATTCTATATTAAGTATACAGCCGGACAAATAACATCAACCAATTTTGAATTCATTATATAGGACTATCGATTATTTGCGTCTAATGGCTTGTCATGGAAACTCGAAGATGTACAGGCGAAAACCGACAAGTTGGCAGAAGAGGCATGGCAGGATAGGGCAGCGAAAACGGAACCTTTTTCAGGTGAACGTAAAGAAGACAGAGGTATGAAGATACCCAAGCAACCATCAACAAGCACCAATCACCACCAACGAGAGAAATCTAAAAGAAGTCTCTTTCACCTACCCACATACCTAGGCAGCATCGTTTCAACTACAGGCGGCATAGGTACAGATGAGAACGTCAAAGCCAGAATCGGTAAGACAGCAAGACAGGCCTTCTTTCATTAATCTGAAATCAGTGTGTAGATCTATTGCACTGATTTCAGATTAATGAAGGAAGGCCTGTCTTTCTGTCTTACTGATCCCGGCTGCACTCTGCGTAAAGCGTGAACAACATCAGGATTTTCAAAACTAATTCAGTCAAGTAAGTCAGTGCTTCTATGTGACGGTTCACAAACCTGGCACGTTGCGAAAAGCATTTTCAACAAGCTACAGACATGCATCACTTCAACCGCTGCCGCCTACGCTCACCCGATACTGAAGATGGAAATCAGATAGGCAGAATAATCAGAATAAGCAACACGGAACTCTGGCTGGCTGGCAACGAAGCAAGAACCCATCACACAACAAATACTGAGAAGAAAGTGGAGATGGATTGGACTGAACATGTAGTGAGAAGACTGATTGGAGACATCACACGCCAGGCTGTCGAGTGCTTGTTGGTGGTAATATAAAGATATAAAACATCACTACAGGACGTGAGAAAAAGTGAAATTTGAGGCGAATACTTATTCAAAATAGAATGGGACACTGGGACTGTAAGGAAATCGACTATTCGTTTCACATTTCCCAATATTAGGACGACTTCTTATCTCAAGAAAAATGTAAGAGAAAAGGGAATATAGGAGTAGTACTCTGTTTTTTGAAGGTCAAGACATGAATAACTCGTGAACATGTTCCTTGTGAATACAAAGTTCAAGTTTGATCAGTCTTATTGCAAGTCTCAGATATGTTGAGTAGGATTTATCCAATCCAGCACTCAAACCGTTTTGTGTAGCTATCGATTTCTTCGGACATTAATACCAGCAAGTTTGATACTGGTCACTACTGATAACCTAAGTCTTGGTGCTTGTACTTACGTTATCCAGTTACACAGAATCAGAATGAAAATTAGTGATATATATATATATGATGTCGGCCTATTTTGGTCCTCTTCGTTCGACTTATGAAAATGCCTGATGGCTAGGATTTGTAAACCAGGATTAAGGAAACAATTCTTGAGTATTTTCAAGGATTCGAGATTTGATAATTAGGATTTCAGACGAAACTTGCCAGCTTACATAAACACTGACTTCGTATAGTAATGAAGCAAACATCTACAGTGTTTTGCTCTACCAAACAGTACTAGATATAGACCAGTGACCAGTTATTCTATTCGAAGGAGAATACATCGAGTAAAATAATCAAAAAGTGCTGTCACGAATGACTTCAAATGCTGTCAGCAGACCACCAAAATTCATCTAACGGCTGCTTACTGTCACACAGATGTTAAGTTGTTTGATTGAGGCCATCCATTCAAAGAAAAACTTGAAAATCAGACTGCTCAAATTATCGAAATTAAAGCAGGCAGTGAAGGAGAAGGAGGAAGTGACGTGAATAAAACAGGAAGTTTGTAAAAACCATAAAAACTGTCGAATGATTAAAGGGTTTGTCACCAGCAAATTGGAAATTCAATCAGGTAGTCAAGTAATACAATCCAAATAAAACTGATTGATATAATGAGAGCTTACTAATCCATAGAGGGAGATCTTTAGTTCACCAACACCTACATTTCATTCTATTGTAGATACTGCATTTAACTTGGAATACATGAAACAGGTGTTTCATTAAAACCAATAGTTGTACTATTGGGAACGTATTTAGTCAACTTGTTTAGAGAATTACTCAGAAAAAACAAAAACAAATAGGTAATAAAGATAGACACTTAGTTAATCTGATAAGCGAATTCCTACACAAAATAAGGGAAATGAAAATGAAAAGGCTTTCTCCAACTTCACTTGAATTTTACTCCAAGCCACTCAAATCTAGTTAATAGAGATAAGACAGGTTATTTCTAAGGAACGACATAATCTGTCATATTGTATGAAAAGTATTTGACAAAATTTGGTGAAATTGATTGGTTTCTATGTCATATATTGCACAAACCAATTAATGGGGCACACAGGAGATGACTGCTATCAGAGTTTATCTGTGAAGCCCAAACACAGAGTCTTGAATCGATCATCATTCTTTCTACTAAACTAAAATCTTGCATTCGATACACTGATGAAACTTGTGTAGTTTTCAGAGTGAGTCAACTAAAAAGGATTCCAAACCTATATTGCCTGATCACCGGAGGGTAGCCGATTTTATGTCTAGCCCTGAGTGCTGATC
Source organism: Heterobilharzia americana (assembly GCA_944470555.2). Taxonomy (NCBI): domain Eukaryota; kingdom Metazoa; phylum Platyhelminthes; class Trematoda; order Strigeidida; family Schistosomatidae; genus Heterobilharzia; species Heterobilharzia americana. The sequence continues at coordinate 50,920,747 of OX104128.1, forward strand.
GAACTCTATTGAGTATCCTGCAAGGTGGCCACCAGGCCAGTTGACCTAACATTGAGATGCACTGGGACAGATGTTACTGGATGGAGGCAGTCGACAAGAAGTCCTACGAGACCTAGATTCCATACTTTCTGGCACTCTTCAGCAAAGCGTATCTGTAACCTCTAAGAAACTGATGCCCCTTCTGAGACTGAAACCTGAGTCACACATTGCTTCAGTCATATACTTTATCACTGAGGTATTTGGGCAGTCAGTGACCTCCGGTGAGACTTGATTAGATACACTGACTGATTACTGAAATGTGTCTAATTCTGTTTTGTCTAGTCCACTGACTCTCAAGGAAATAGTTTCAGCAAAACTCATCTATCACAGTCATCCTGAATATTTTTATTGATTAGTGGGATATTCCGAACTATAACGAAGTTGCTTTATCAAGTTACATTTTAATTTCAAGATAAGATAAATCACTGCATGTAACACAGGTGTTTATCTTATATAAAATCAGAGAATTCTCGGACGATACTGTATGAACAGCGTTGTTGTAGTTCATTACCAGAAGTGAGCTTTATTTAATGTTTTATGCAGTCTATACTTTATAGAAGCCAGGGTAAATATGACTCATTGTATCATTACCAACCGTTTACCTCTAGAAAACAAATCAACTAAATATTTGATGTACTCAAATTTGAAAGAACCACATTAACTGGAATTTGAAGTTATTGTCCGTTGATACTTGTAATTCTGCTTTGTTTTACTAGATCGAATTGACAGAACTCTGTTGGTAAATGGGCTTCTATGTAGCTGTCGTGCCCCAATGACGTTTGAAGCAATGGGTACGAGGTTTGAGTCTCTTTGAGATACATCACTCGTTGTGGTGCAGGTACAGCTGCACCCGCACGTCTAATCATATTCTATTGTGTGAAAATCCTACGCTGCTGAGGGATTCTCTCCGTTGACCCAATACTTATGAACTAAAAACTCGAACTCCGAGGTCTTGACCATCAGTGTACTTAATTCCTCAGTTGATATAAGTTTTAATCTTATTTACCAGCTTTACGTGAAACTTATCAAAAAATCGTATCATTCTGCTAAATATTAAATGGTTTCGTTAACAACTTTCATTCGCCCTAAATATCCGTTTGGATCGCCTTTTATACGAGTTACCCCTAGAAATAAAACGTTTTGAAACATTTTCAAAGTTTATCGGGTACATGACACTTTTCCGATAGGTAGAATTAGGTCAGCACTCATAACTAGGCAACATGAAGTTGGTTACTTTCCATAAACCAGTCAGTGCATCTAATCCAATCCTACAGGAAGTTAGTTGGAGTTCGAATAGCTCTATAGTAACAACATTGACTGCGACACTGGATGACTTAGGTCTGAATGTCAGAAGGGGCATCAGTTTGCCTGCGGTTGAAGATAGACCTTACTGACAAGTAACACAAAGCACTAAACCTGAGTCGAGTGGGGCTTCCCATCGATTGGCTCCAACCAAACAAGTTTAATTCTTGCATGTCGATAATTTTACTTCTCATTTTCAACTTGTGATATGTATTTCACTCCTTAAATGGACACTGTTTATTTATTTACTAGATGCTTCACAAAATTAGTGAAAAAAATGATCACCTGTTCATTGTAGACTGATTACTTCATTTAAGCAACAACTTGGAATTTATTTAATTTTCGAAGATTTCTAAGTTAAATAAAGTTTTGGGACGTCTATATTTCTTATGGCTGTCTTGAAAGTAGTATCTGAAACTATTTGCCCTATTTTGAGATAACGAGACATGCGTATTACTATTACCTTTCAGGATGATAAGCTTAATTTGCTTAGGTGGTCAAGCATTCATTAACATAGGCTTCAGAGACAATTCCTTTTCGTGTTTCTTACAGTTTTTCTCACAGTGAATTCCCCTGTTGTTTGTTTGTTACATTAACGGTTATTTTGAATTTTCTATGCCTCTCCTTAATTCACTGACTATAAGGGTGGCTTCAAATTAGGGGGATAGGCGTGGAAACGGGGTACAAAATGGATCATGAACTCCTACTAAGAGAGAAGTCTTCAAAGTTCCGGGTGTCTCCCCTTGCTTGTTTGGCAGGAACGGTAGCCAGTACCCAGCCTAGGTCATCCCACTGAGGCCTGGCTTATTTCGTGCTCATCACCCTATTGATACCAACCCTCTCCCCTCTGTGGTTAGACCGCAGCATCCAGGTACTTCATCTCTTACTGCCTGCAAGGTTAGTAGACAAGTGATTAGGTTCATGAGTCAATCAGTGACTGCTCCCGAAAACCCATTTCCCAAACAGAAGGGATGATACATGTTTCATCACTTCGTCTGTTTAATAGCCGCCTATAGTATGAATGTTTAGTATAGGTGTGAGTTTTGTGGGGATGCGTAGTATACAACGTGTTGTGTCTTTTCGAAGGAGAATACATTAGTTAAAAAACCTACCTTGTGACTTCGTTTTTGACGGAGAGATAATGAATGGAGTTTCAGCGACAAAGTTATACTAAGATTGCTTCCCATTCGCAATGACTTTGTCCCACTCCTTATTTCTCATTAGTTTTCTTATTGAGTCGAAGATCAATGAATTTTGGCTCAGTCTAAAACTTCCCCTAATTAGGAGTGCAGAAGAGTCTAAGAACATTTATATCAGTTTGTTTTCAGGGGATTTGTGAAGTTTACTACAAGAAATATTCTGTTGTTTTAATACATTTGAACAATGAAGTGAAGATGTCGTTTATCTTCATTCAGGTGATACACCTGACGCTGATGTTCATTATTTCTATACATCCATATTGAGCCTAAGATTCATCTTCTAAAGTAGGAACAGTTGGTAGAATGTCCTTCAGTTCCGAGTGACTTTAAGGGCTACCCTAGGAACTTCTGAGGTAACCAATCAGGCTTCTGTATTTTATGGAAGCTACCTCCTCAGACGAAAAACTGAGATCTGATTGGTTATTACGGCAGTTGCCAGGTGGCCCTTAAAATTGCCTGGATCGATATCGAATGTAGGGCTGGACAAATCACAGGAACCGGTTTTGTATTCATTACACAGGCGTATTAATGATTCATGTCCAATGTAGCACAAACTCGAAGATGTACAGGCGTAAATCAACAAGTTGGCAGAAGAGGAGAGTCAGCGAAGACAGTATTCCTTCAGGTGAACGTAGAGAGGGCAGATGATGGAGATACCCAACCAACGATAAGCACCGATCACCATAAACGGGAGAAATCTAAAAGAAGTTGTCTCATTCACCCACCCACCAGGGCAACATCGTTCCAACCACAGGTAGCGTCACAGATGAGGATGTCAACGTCAGGGTTGGAAAAGCAAGACAGGCCTTCTTTCATTAATCTGGAATCGGTATGGCCGAAATAATCAGAATAAGCAACACGGAACTCTGGCTGGCTGGCAACGAACCGACGAAGCAAGAACCCATCACCCAACAAATATTGAGAAGAAAGTGGAGATGGATTGGACTGAACATGTAGTGAGAAGACTGATCGGAGACATCACGCGCCAAGCCAGGCCGTCGAGTAAAAGCCGAATGTCAAACCACGAGTTGGACGTCCGAGGGTAACATGTGGGAGATAGTGTGAGGTAGAGATGAAAGCCTGTGGGCAGTTGTGGGGCCAGGTTGGAAAGACTGCGGAGAAGAGTGTGAGGTGGATGCGTGCTACTGAAGCCCTGTGTTACACTAGGAACCTCAGGGACGAATAATAATAATATAAATGTATACGAGCGGGAGTTTACGACTGACTTTAAATACCGCCCTTCCTACTACTGAACTGACCAGTCAAGCCTCGGTATTTCACCTGGAAAGGTACTTTTCCACAAATTAAAGGAATATTATTGGCTACCTTATCGGTTGCTAGGGTCACCAGAATTCACAAATCATTCCAACAACCGCTACAGTAACTTAAAGCGCCAGCCAAGGAACTGATGAATAAACTAATCAAACCTCAGAATTTCGACTGGAAGGTAGTTTCTGATGAAACAGATGAACATAAATGGTTATCCCGAAGGTCAATAGGGCTGCCTTTAATATCGGGCGAGTTCAAAGACCACCCTAGCAACAACTGAAATAACCAATTACAATTCTTTACTTTATGAAAATCTGTCTTTCCGGCCGAAATGGGAAAGCCTTATTGGTCATTTCAACGGTTGTCTGAACGGCCTTTAGTGACGCCCTTAAAATCACTCCATCCGCTTAAATGGCAGGTTCAATATCAATATTTAGGATGGAAGGGCAGTTTTCAATTAAACACGAAAACTCTATTGACTGTTTCAGTAATTACATCTACTTTTAACGTCGAGTGACTTTGATTGACTTTACAGGCCACCCTGGCAACTTTTAGAGCAGCTGGTCAGGCACATTATTTCTACTAGGATGTTATGGACGTTTTCAAAGGCTACCCTAACAACGTTCGAAATGACCAGTTAGACTTCTGCGTTTCGGCTAGAAAGGTAGACTTTCATAAAATGTAGAAGTCCAATTGGTTACTTTAGTTGTTGCTGAGATGTCCTTTAAAGCCACAGGAAGTAAGATTTTCATAAAACACAGAGCCATAATTCGTTGTCTTAACAGTTGCTGGAGTGGCCTTTAAGGTCGCTCTTCTTTATTGCATGAATAAACTAACGTAAGAAAGTGACTTTACAGGCCACCCTAGCAACTACAGGGATAACCCGTTGGACTTCTATATTTTATGAAAAACTACCTTTCTAGCCGGAATGATGAGACTTGATTTGTCATTTCATTAGTCGCTAGGGCGGCCTTTAAAGTCACCGACATACGAACCAAAATAACGAAACCTGATTGGCAGCAAAGTCAAGTGACTTTAAAGGCCACCCCAGCAACTGTCGACATAACCAATTACATCACACTATTCTATGAGATACTGCCAACCCGGCTGAAATTCTGATGCCTGATTGGTTATCCTGGCAGTTGCTAGGGCGGCCTACACAGTCATTTGACTCTACTACCAACCAGGTTTGTCATTTTAGTTCGTAAATTGGCGACTTCAAAGGCCACCCTGGCAACCAGTGAGACAGCCAATTACATTCCTGAATTTTATGGAGAAAGACTTTCCAGGCGAAATGCCGAAGCCTAGTTAGTCACCTCAGAAGTTGCTAGGATGACCTTTAAGTGGGTCTCAAAGTCATTCGTAAAGCAGATGCTACTGCCAGTCTTTGAAGGATTCTTTCAAAAGGAGAATTGTTGGCATTGTCGTAAACACCGATTAGGATTTAGTGCTCTAACCCTTAATAGGAAAAATAGAAGTCGAGCCCAACAAGTTGACGGGGCTGGTAATTTCTGTTCGGGTGAAGTAACCAGTAGGGCAGTAAGTGGTAAGAATAACGGCAAGTACCGTTTTCCACAGTGGATAGAGCTCATATGGATAGAACATGCATCCACTCTCCTATATAATCATAAGATCATATGCGGTGACTTTAACCTACCTGAAATTAAGTGGGATTCACTTACTGGTCCGGCTAGGTATGACGACTTCTTCCATACACTAGCTATTTTTGGATGGAAGCAAATCGTTACAACTCCTACAAAAGGTGGCGATGTATTGGACTTCATATTTTGCCACAACATGGCCCCTATTTTGACAAATGTAGGTTCCAAGTTCCCAGGAAGTGGTCACAATACATTATTATGCGCACTGCCACTTCCTGCAACCAGTACTTCAATTGGTACTTCCACTACGCACCAAATAGTATGTAGAGACTACGGTAGAATGGATTGGCAGCAGATGTGTCCAGTGATTAGGTGCATTGGCTGGGGATCATTATTCACCACTACAGACATCAAATTAACCACTGATATGTTTTACTACAACTCTAGAACCTGCCTCGATACCATCGTTCCACTGAAAGGTTTCAAAAAATGCCACCAAGCGATAAGCCATATATACCTCCCAATACTAGTAGAACGCTACGCAAACTCTCAACAAGACACTACAGACATCACGACGCCGATGCATTTCGGTTAATTCTTGGTATTCTTAACTCTATCTCACATAACCATGATTTGCGTCTGAAGAATGAAGGGTCGTACGCTAGCTAGCTCATCCAGAGTATGTGCTGTCTCAGCATTCCTTAAGAAGCGATCGAATTCCACAAGACATAACATTCCTCTTCCTATCCATGACACCAAAGCTTGTGATGATCCGGTAGATGTGCGGAATATTCAGCGACTTATTTGCAGTCAGTTATCTGGAATCTTTAAATTTTTCGTTTGACTCTGGCGCGGTCTGCACTTCTAAAAGCTATTCTTTTCCTCAACTAACGACAATAGATAGGGTTGAATTCACACACTCTAATATTCACCAAGCCATTAGGACGCTAAAATGTTGTGGAATGGTGTTAACATGGATGAATTATACAGTCCTGGAATCGTCAATGAAGTACAATACGTAAACAGTTAATAAACTTTTCACCATTATCTCAAGCAAGAAGTACAAACTGTTACAATGTAAGTACTAGTTTCAAGCTTTATTTTTCTCCACGTAATACCTGTAGTGTGTAGATACAAACCTGTCTTTTTGTTAATGAGAAGACAATACTTCCACTTGTCCAACTTGTAAATTTTCTGCACACTTGTTCTGTTGTGATGTTCCATTATATGAACGTACAGCACTTTTATCTTCTGGTGACAACGGGTAGGGATTGAGATAACCTTCCAAGAAGATGAATGTAATTTGTATAAAAACTTATTCATACCTTTAAAAGTGATGTGTGCCTGTATACTCAGGAGTAAATATGATTATTATTATCATTATTATTGAGCCTGAGTTCCAGTGGATACACTGTCACAATGGGATCCCAGTCCATCTTATTGATAATTCCTATGTAGTTCGAAGCATAAATTCTAGCAATCATTGCTAACTGTTTAAAGAATATGCTTAAAAGCAGAACCAAACTGAACGTAGCAACCGACCGTGAGCGTCATTCGAGTGCGGATTATTTCACGATCTAACGGCACTTTTAGGCTGCACTCGGTTCCAAACAACAGCCCACTACCCATAAGCAAATGGTACGGCAGAAAGCCTCCATCAAAAGCTGAAATCTTCCCTTTCAGCTGCAAACGTGGCTCAGTGGACCGAGGCTCTGCCTCTAGCCTTGCCAGTCATTCTTAACGCGTTGAAAGCCGATGTTTGATGTACCTCTGCAAAACTCATCTATGGGACTACTGCTCGCCTACCAGGTGAATTTGTTTTCCCTTCAACTTTCAAACAAGTTTTCGATAGGACATTCTACGTGACTAGGCTTGCAAACACAGTGCGTTCATTTAGGTCTACACCTGTTAGACCCCAAACGACTGATGTCTTTGTTCACTCCGTTTTACGAAAGGCATCACATGTGTTCATTCGCCACGATGCCGTTCATCGATAACTTGAACCACCCTACGACGGGTCATTCAAAGTGGTCAAGCGGCATGGGAAATCCTTTATAGCTGAGCGAAACGGACGTGAAGACACCGTTAGTACTGATCGCTTGAAACTGGCTTATTCCCAAGGCAACCCCATCGTCGGTAACTTTTTAGCTCACTATAGCCAGCCGGCGGATGACCCAAGTATCGGAATGCCTGACGATGTGCTGTCGTGTTACGTTGCACCGTTCGTATTCGACTCTCTAGCCAGTTAGTTGGAACGCATCAGTATTTTGGTAGAACCATCCAAATATACTATTCCATCCGACTACGCTATCGTGTTCTTTCTTGTTCTCGTATTCTAGGTTGATAAAGAGTTCAAATAATTGGTGATTGGCCTCTGCATCTGTCAAGTGCGCAACAGGACAGTTCCTAAAAGACCGTCGGTTGCATAGTAGCCTTTAGATTGACCTCTGGTTGGGACTGACAAATGAGTTGAAGCTTATGCGACAATGGAGCAAGGAGCATGCCTTGTGGAAGCCCACTTTCCATTTCCACGTGAAACAATGAGTAGTTGTAAACAATAAACTATGAAATTAGTTGGTGCCGATCTTCGAATGACGTCGATGTACCATGGAATGCATTCCAAACACAGCAAAAAGATTTTTTATATTTTGTAACCTTTCTAGTTCTCCATCACGTTCTCATATTTGTCGCGTTGGGACGTTAGCTGGTCACCGCTGGATTTTTCGTTCTCAGGCATTTAGCATCTGCCACCGAACCCTTCTGGCAAAATTCGTGGTCTCTTCTCTGTCTGATCTTGTAGCGTTTACTTTGTATCACTTCGATGATATATTTAACGGCCCACAAACGGACGTTTGCTTATTTGTACTGATTTCAAATTTTTCCGGCTCGCTTGTGAATACAACATCCCGCTCCGCACCTTGCGTTACCTCCTGACATTTGCACTCCTTGGGGGGGGAGGGCGATGTCATGGATGATAAGAAAGGCTAGTGTGTATCGGGCAGCGTATATGAGTTTGGGGGCTCGACAATCTCCTCACCTTCGGTCACGCCTGAGTTAGAGATTGTCATTATACGTTTGGGGATATAAGAGACGTATAGGGCTCCTTATCGTTGGTAGACTTGAAGGCGGTCATTTTGTAGCAGACCTGCTGTGGAAGGGTGACTGTGCCAGTCTTCTCTGTTACAGAGACGCAGCGGTTACGCACCTTCTTAGTCCGAATAGAATTTCTGTGCTCAACTTAAAACTGTACGGTATAAGAAGGTCCCCGATAGGGAAAATGGCAGGGGACGTTGCAGACCGAGTACTATAGGAAATTGCCCTTGAAGAATGGCATCTCCTTTAATATCCAGTTATAAACCTGCGTGAATAAGGGTTGTTACGCTCATGTTACGCGCTTACGTAGTCACAAAGGTTTGTCAGTAAACAGTGCTTTTCTAAATGGCCCAAAGGTCGTGCTCACGTTGGTCAGATCGTTGTTGGGATTTTGGAGGCCACAGATACCTACTGCTTTAGACATGGAAATATTCATTCGCGTGGAGTTGCCTGCCGACAACCAAAGTTATCCAAGGCCTTTGTGGCTTCAGAATGGTTCTCATAAGCACGTTCACAAACACGGGGTGAAAAAGCATCACTTCAGTGCTGTTCTCACCTTCAGATACACAATTAGGTCTACGCGAAGCTGTCATGGGTCTTAGTCACAATAAGGAACGCAACTCGTTTTCTTTGTGAGCGAGCGATAGTTGAGTATCATCAAATGATCTAGAGGCAACAGGATATAATGTATCTGAGTTATGTACCACGCACGCCCTACGTGGGTTTCGGAATGTCTAGATGCGTATCCGGCCGTTAGGAAGCGCTGTATAACATATGCAATGAGGTCCACGTGTTAGCTTTGGGAGACATGCCTGTAGATGTCACAAACGACGTTATTTCTGGACACTACTGTTTTTGTAATTCCATTTTGGGGTGTTTATTAGAAATATCACACGGTAAAACAGCATTATATACTGGATGACATTTCGTCCACAATTTACTGTCCATATTCGTATTGTAGCGTCATACACTTCCCCAAAATCAATAGCCTAGGGTTTGACGACTTTCGACATTGATGCTGACCTTGATAGTTTAACTGGACTCGCTAAGCTGAAGGCACCCGGTCAAGCATCCTCGCCATATGGCACGCTGTCGTGTTACGTTGCATTGCTCGTATCCGACTCTCTAACCAGTTAGTTGGAACGCATCAGTATTTTGGTAGAACCATCCAAATATACTATTCCATCCGACTACGCTATCGTGTTCTTCCTTATTGTCATATTCGTGGGTATATAACAAGTTCGAATAATTAGCGATTGGTCTTTGCGTCTGTCAAGTTCTCACCAGGACAAATCCTAAATTGGTGAGCCCGACGTGATCACATATCCCGACCAATGACAGATATTGAATTGGTGAGTCTGTTCCATTTTATATTTGTTTATTGTTTTCATTTCGATAACATTTATATATCCATTTACTACACTTTCTCATGTCCGACCACACTCCCAAGCTTATTCGTATTAAGCCGACCTCGAACACGATCCAACTAGTGCCATATTGGCCAGACAATGCAGAAACATGGTTTCTGTATGCCGAGGCCGATTTTCGAGAAAAGGGTGTCTCAGATCCTCAATCTCGATTTCTTGCTGTCATACGTTCACTACCGCGAGAATTAAACAGGTATGTTACAGCAAACATGTTTAATCCTGAAGTAAGTGACCCTTATGCACTTCTAAAGGCCGCACTCTTGAAGAAAAGCGATCTCACAGATCGCCAACGTCTAGACGAATTGCTTCGTAACATCGAGCTAGGCAGCCACTCAGCTACTGAAGTCCTCGCACGCATGCGAGAAGTAATCGGTGCACGAACATTTGACGATGGTTTCTTCCGAGAACTATTTCTCTCGAAACTACCACAACCGGTGCAAACCGTGTTGGTGACACTCCAGTCAGTCCCACTCGACGACCTGGCAGCCTCAGCAGATAAAATACTGGAGATATCCAGCAGACCCGTCTCCAACGTATATTCTATCTGCGACAAAACAGAGCGCCAGGATTCGGAGGTGACCAAGTTGTGCAACTCTGTGAGACGGTTGCTACGATCTCGAAGTCCTAGATCACGTAGCACTTCACAGAAACGCACCTTGGCGCATCGCAGCAAGTCGCGTGGTAGCCCTAAAACGAAACCCAACAGGGTGGAAAACCCTGAATGGTGCTGGTTTCATAACACTTACGGGGATGAAGCCAGAAAATGTCGTAAACCATGCCGTTTTAAGAAGGACCCAAACTCGGGAAACGGTCACGCCGGCACGTGCTCACGGCAACCGTAGCCGGCGGAAAAAGCCGTTTGCTCTACGTCACGGATATTAAAACGAAAGTCCGCTACCTCGTCGACACCGGCGCAGAAGTTAGCGTTCTTCCAGCAACGACAAAGGAGCGTCATCTTGACCCATCCTTCAATCTTCAAGCAGCCAACGGCAAGGCAATCGCGACATTCGGGAGACGGTATGCCTACCTCAACTTAGGTTTACGCAAACCTATCCACTGGATTTTCCTCCTGGCAGACGTCTCTATGCCCATCATTGGCATAGATTTGCTAAACCATTACGATCTACTCGTAGATGCTCGCCGTCGACGACTGATAGATAACAACACAAAGTTATCTATTGGCGGCACCACCTATGTAGGTCCGAGTTTAGCCATCGTTAGGACTAAACAATCAGGCGACGCGTCCTACCAGGCAGTTCTGGAGAAATATCCAGAGTTACAACAACCGAAACATACTCTTCCGTGCATAACCAGCAATGTTATGCATCACGTCACAACCACAGGTCCACCTGTGGCATCCAAAGCTCGCCGTTTAGCCCCCGATAAGCTGCAAACGGCGAAAAATGAATTCGACCATATGCTCGAACTGGGCATTATCAGACCGTCGAACAGTCCTTGGGCATCGCCATTGCACATGGTTCCCAAAAAGGATAGCAACGACTGGCGTCCAACCGGTGATTACCGAAGGCTCAACGCCAAAACAACCCCAGACCGCTACCCGATACATCAATACAAACCCTCGTACACTCTGCCTTTTTTATATCAATTTTTATTACCATGTGATAAAAACTTTAAAAAAAACCGGCGAAGATAAGCGTAAATTTTTATTTTTCGATATGTTCATATATAAATAATTCTCATTTTTACGCAACGTTTTCGTGGTATTAAAGACTTTTATTTATATTCCAGGTGCAACGAGCACTGGACGGAACGTCGAAAGGAACAGATGACCGCGACCGACGTACAATTTCATTTATTGTATTTTATTTATTTAATCGCCACGACACCCTAGAATAAGGTTCAGACAACCAGGGGCCACCTCACGCAGTGAGCCCATCGGAAGAGTTTTACCAGTGGAGAAACCACTGGGTTTTTACTTCCGGCTGGTATCGTCTTAGGGTCCTCACGAACCCACTAGGGGGGGAGTGATCTGTAGCGTCATACACTTCCCCAAAATCAATAGCCTAGGGTTTGACGACTTTCGACATTGATGCTGACCTTGATAGTTTAACTGGACTCGCTAAGCTGAAGGCACCCGGTCAAGCATCCTCGCCATTTGGCACGCTGTCGTGTTACGTTGCATTGCTCGTATTCGACTCTCTAGCCAGTTAGTTGGAACGCATCGGTATTTTGGCATAACCATCCAAATATACTATTCCATCCGACTACGCTATCGTGTTCTTCCTTGGTCTCGTATTCGTGGGTATATAACAAGTTCGAATAATTAGTGATTGGTCTTTGCGTCTGTCAAGTTCGCACCAGGACAAATCCTAAATTGGTGAGCCCGACGTGATCACATATCCCGACCAATAACAGATATTGAATTGGTGAGCCTGTTCCATTTTATATTTGTTTATTGTTTTCATTTCGATAACATTTATATATCCATTTACTACACTTTCTCATGTCCGACCACACTCCCAAGCTTATTCGTATTAAGCCGACCTCGAACACGATCCAACTCGTGCCATATTGGCCAGACAATGCAGAAACATGGTTTCTGTATGCCGAGGCCGATTTTCGAGAACAGGGTGTCTCAGATCCTCAATCTCGATTTCTTGCTGTCATACGTTCACTACCGCGAGAATTAAACAGGTATGTTACAGCAAACATGTTTAATCCTGAAGTAAGTGACCCTTATGCACTTCTAAAGGCCGCACTCTTGAAGAAAAGCGATCTCACAGATCGCCAACGTCTAGACGAATTGCTTGGTAACATCGAGCTAGGCAGCCACTCAGCTACTGAAGTCCTCGCACGCATGCGAGAAGTAATCGGTGCACGAACATTTGACGATGGTTTCTTCCGAGAACTATTTCTCTCGAAACTACCACAACCGGTGCAAACCGTGTTGGTGACACTCCAGTCAGTCCCACTCGACGACCTGGCAGCCTCAGCAGATAAAATACTGGAGATATCCAGCAGACCCGTCTCCAACGTATATTCTATCTGTGACAAAACAGAGCGCCAGGATTCGGAGGTGACCAAGTTGTGCAACTCTGTGAGACGGTTGCTACGATCTCGAAGTCCTAGATCACGTAGCACTTCACAGAAACGCACCTTGGCGCATCGCAGCAAGTCGCGTGGTAGCCCTAAAACGAAACCCAACAGGGTGGAAAACCCTGAATGGTGCTGGTTTCATAACACTTACGGGGATGAAGCCAGAAAATGTCGTAAACCATGCCGTTTTAAGAAGGACCCAAACTCGGGAAACGGTCACGCCGGCACGTGCTCACGGCAACCGTAGCCGGCGGAAAAAGCCGTTTGCTCTACGTCACGGATATTAAAACGAAAGTCCGCTACCTCGTCGACACCGGCGCAGAAGTTAGCGTTCTTCCAGCAACGACAAAGGAGCGTCATCTTGACCCATCCTTCAATTTTCAAGCAGCCTACGGCAAGGCAATCGCGACATTCGGGAGACGGTATGCCTACCTCAACTTAGGTTTACGCAAACCTATCCACTGGATTTTCCTCCTGGCAGACGTCTCTATGCCCATCATTGGCATAGATTTGCTAAACCATTACGATCTACTCGTAGATGCTCGCCGTCGTCGACTGATAGATAACAACACAAGGTGATCTATTGGTGGCACCACCTATGTAGGTCCGAGTTTAGCCATCGTTAGGACTAAACAATCAGGCGACGCGTCCTACCAGGCAGTTCTAGAGAAATATCCAGAGTTACAACAACCGAAACATACCCTTCCGTGCATAACCAGCAATGTTATGCATCACGTCACAACCACAGGTCCACCTGTGGCATCCAAAGCTCGCCGTTTAGCCCCCGATAAGCTGCAAACGGCGAAAAATGAATTCAGCCATATGCTGGAACTGGGCATTATCAGACCGTCGAACAGTCCTTGGGCATCGCCATTGCACATGGTGCCCAAAAAGGATAGCAACGACTGGCGTCCAACCGGTGATTACCGAAGGCTCAACGCCAAAACAACCCCAGACCGCTACCCGATGCATCAATACAAACCCTCGTACACTCTGCCTTTTTTTATATCGATTTTTATTACCATGTGATAAAAACTTTAAAAAAAAGCCGGCGAAGGTAAGCGTAAATTTTTATTTTTCGATATGTTCATATATAAATAATTCTCACTTTTACGCAACGTTTTCGTGGTATTAAAGACTTTTATTTATATTCCAGGTGCAACGAGCACTGGACGGAACGTCGAAAGGAACAGATGACCGCGACCGACGTACAATTTCATTTATTGTATTTTATTTATTTAATTGCCACGACACCCTAGAATAAGGTTCAGACAACCAGGGGCCACCTCACGCAGTGAGCCCATCGGAAGAGTTTTACCAGTGGAGCAACCACTGGGTTTTTACTTCCGGCTGGTATCGTCCTAGGGTCCTCACGAACCCAATAGGGGGGGAGTGATCTGTAGCGTCATACACTTCCCCAAAATCAATAGCCTAGGGTTTGACGACTTTCGACATTGATGCTGACCTTGATAGTTTAACTGGACTCGCTAAGCTGAAGGCACCCGGTCAAACATCCTCGCCATATGGCACGCTGTCGTGTTACGTTGCATTGCTCGTATCCGACTCTCTAACCAGTTAGTTGGAACGCATCAGTATTTTGGTAGAACCATCCAAATATACTATTCCATCCGACTACGCTATCGTGTTCTTCCTTATTGTCATATTCGTGGGTATATAACAAGTTCGAATAATTAGCGATTGGTCTTTGCGTCTGTCAAGTTCTCACCAGGACAAATCCTTAAGTATCAGATAACTCTACAACTTCGAGACGCTTTATGTATTCCTAATTTTCTCCCCTTCTCTGTGACGATGAGCGGAAGAGGAGAAAATCTGGGAGTATGCATAGTGTGGATATGGACAATTAATTGTGTCCAAAATGCTATCCGGTAAATGATACTGTTTCCCTGTGTGATATTTCTAATAAACATACTAAAATTAAATTACAATCGACCACAGTGCGCAGGTTTTGCTCTTATACCACTCCGTTTGGTACAGAACGCCGAAAGCAAATTCTTGGGGAATTTGGTCTACTGAACATTTGTAGGTGGCGCATGGCCTAGCAGCAAATAACAGTCTGCATTTTGAGCTACTAAAAGTTAACTAACTATGCAGTCTTAAGCAGGTTGTCCTTAACGCCATCCACTGCGAAGTGTGGGGGCAGGTATTTACATATACAAGCCAAGAGTCTTAAGCGTTCAGAAAGTGAGGTGAGGAGCTCAGTTTAATTGAGGTAGGTGGAATATTTGGTGTCGGAAGGCGGTTTAGACGGTCCGAGTCTTCACACGAGACCTCTTCACGAAACTCCCAAATGTTCACTCCATAGCAAGTTTACCACTGCATCACCTATTTTGTCACAAGTACCGTTAGACATGCCAGGGAAACATCGGATTTTTAAGGGGGATGTTGCAGTGCCCGGTAAACAGGGTTGTGATTTCTATCTGTTGTAAACTTTGTGTTCACTACTACCTGCTACTGAATGATCAATAACTTTTATCGTACTTGTTAAATTTCGTCTATCTGACTCGTCCACCAAAGTTTTTAGAATAAACACGCTGTACTCACCTCACTACCCTCCTACTTGCTGCGTTGCTCTTGTCTGAAGCAAATTGTCCCAAGCATTGGTTACAGTCCCCGGGGTTCAGCAATGTAACTGTTGCAAGGACATTTCGGAAGTGTTTCTAGTATAAGTAGAGAACCGGTCGATTCGATGAAAAAATTATAACGCCTCTGCCATACCAGAAAATGAGTTGTGGTGACTAATTTTTTGAACATGTTGAATATACTTCTTTGGACTCTTAACAGGTGTAAAAGGAAGAGGAACTTGTTGGAGTTTTAAATGCTAGGTGACTCGCCTGAAAATGAGGGCTGTTCATGTTGAGGTGGTGTGCTGCTTGTAGACAGATCCTCTCTCCATGACCTTACTGAGAACTACCAACCATATGGGTAAAGTGCGCAACATTTTGTGCCTGATAAAGAAATCTTGTCAGTGACCGCATGTAGTTGCGGAAGCACCTGAAAGAATCCTCGGGAAAACCCACTATGATTGGCGGAGAGAGACAGCGGGGAAAACCTCAGCTCCTCTCTATCCAGCCACCCGCCCGACGTGCATGAAAGCCTGGTCGGCATGTTGAATTCCCTGACAAGAGGTCTTAAATTTTTTATTGAGGGACCTGGAACATTTCAAAGCCGGGTAGGAGGAATTAGTAGTGCCAGATACTCTCAAACAGTAAGAGACGGTGTCCGGAAATTTGACGCCCTGGTGTCAAATCGGCTGTAGCACTTTCATGCGTCATAGCAAGGTTCAAACTACGTGGTGTATCCACAGGGGACAATGTCTCCGTCCCTTTGAAACAGACCATGAAGTGAAAGGCTGAGTCTCCGGTGCATGTAACTGTCTGAAGGAGCACCGCGAATCTTTAACTGGGGCTACTGCACAGTTAACAGCCACCTAATCCGCTTTCCATGGGTTAGGCTTAATCGGGGCACGGGCTTGGTATAAGACGGCTGCTGTGAACCTGAGTCTGATCACGGCATGTTCACCTATACCGAATGGTTCACTGTGCTCGGTGAAGTATGCATTATCTGTGTGTGAGAATACTAAGTCTAGAACTGGCTGAGCATGCTGCAACCGTACCCGGTTGCTGCTCTAATGTTCTGCATTAGGGCTACAGGATTTGATGGACCAACTGGCCTGTGATCAGACGACCTACGTGACGCTTCCTTTGTTAGTCTGTCCTCACCAACTGATGTTGAAATTAAGTCCTGCATAACTAGGCCTTGGCGTTTATATGTACAGAGGGTCTGCTTATTTAAGAGGAAGTCCTCAGCTCCACATTCAGGGCTTCGACATACTATGACTAAGCACACCTCTTGCCCTTGCAGTTCACCGGACAACGCGACATATCACATGTCCTGCTTTCATTTGCAACCAATTCTGTTGCCCTTACAAGTAAGGTGAAAGATGACACCAACACCTGTGCATGCTAACATATCACTTCTAAAAGAAACGAATCCTCGTATATGTGTTTTACTGCCGCTTTAGAATTTGTCCTGGTGAGAACTTGACAGACGAAAAAACCAATCACTAATTATTCGGACTTGTTACATACCCACGAATACGAGAACAAGAAAGAACACGATAGCGTAGTCGGATGGAATAGTATATTTGGATGGTTCTACCAAGATACTGGTGCGTTCCAACTAACTGGTTAGAGAGTCGAATACGAGCAGTGCAACGTAACACGACAGCGTGCCAAATGGCGAGGATGTTTGACTGGGTGCCTTCAGCTTAGCGAGTCCAGTTAAGCCACGAAGGTCGGCATCAATGTTGAATGTCTTCGAACCCTAGGCTACTGATTTTGGGGAAGTGTGTGACGCTACAAGTATGTGACGTTACACCGCTGATCTCGGAAGAAAGAAGTGTCTGAGGTAACAAGTTTGCCACATTTCACTCTCTCTTTGATTAATAATTGTTTACGAACTATACGAGTTGATGATTCATTGCTTCTAGACGTGGATGTCAGTTAAGCGAAAGTTTCTCTCACTATGTCAAAAACTATTTAAACCATCTGAAGTTTGAAACTGGAAAAGGAAAGACTTCTGAGACCATTGAAGGGGTAAAACCGAACAGAAAGAACCGAGTATCAAGACCTAGAAGCGAGAGCTGGAAAACTACAAGTTTCCTCTACTCGCACAATTGATGTTGGATGTTCGATGCCGCTGGTTTTATGACAAAACGGTACAATGCGCCATGTACGTTAGACCTGTTTTACGTGTCTCTTTTTATATGGATTTTTAAACCATTTTTGAGGCTGAAGATTTTTCTCACATTAAAATGTTTTGAATTTCCTGAATGAGTATGCATAAAGTACACACATCGCTAGACTCGATCGAAAGTAGGTTTTAGGTAAATAATACAAATTTAGAGGATAGTTACTGTAAAGGGAAATCTTACTGACACAAGATCCACACCGACTCGCCACGACACCGACCAGGTCGCAAATAACGAATACCTCTGTCACGTCTCTATTACAGAGAAAAAGGTGTTCGAGAAGCTATCTAGGCTACGTCCGGGCAAGTCCCCTGGCTGCGATAATCTGAAACCAGTGGTTCTGAAAAACTGCGCCGAGGTGCTTACCAAACCACTTCGCAACCTCTTTGAGCACTCAATAGACTCGTGCAAACTCCCTAAAGAATGGAAGAGTGCCATCTTGTCACCCATCTTCAAGGGAGGAGACAGAAAAAACCCTGGCAGCTACAGGCCGATTGCCCTACTCCCTATTGTGTCGAAAGTGTTGGAAAGCCTGGTAGCTGACACCATCTGGGAATTCCTCAATAGAAAAAACACTGTCCACACTGCTCAGCACGGCTTTCGTAGTGGTCGCTCATGTGCCACCAACTTACTAACTGCCTGGGACGACTGGACACAAAGCTGGGATAATAGAAAACCTGTACATGCTGTATTTCTCGACCTAGCCAAAGCATTTGACAGTGTCCCACCCACAGTACTGCTTCACAAGATCATGTCAGCTGGTATAAGTGGACCCCTACTCTCTTGGTTCAAGGAGTACCTGGAAGGGAGGCAGTTCTGCACTAAAGTGAACAGAATAAGGTCGGAGTGGAGACCGTCGACGTCAGGAGTATCCCAAGGAGCAATCCTAGGACCGCTTCTGTTCCTCCTCTTTGTCAACGATCTGCCAGACAAAATATCCTCACCCATCCTCCTCTTCGCTGACGACATAAAAATTTGGAGGGTGGTAAACGAAGAAGCCGACTGTGCAGCACTACAAAAGGACTTGCAGCAACTCGAGCTCTGGTCGTCGGAAAATGGTCTGAGCTTCAACTTGGAAAAGTGCAAAGTAATGCACATCAGTAAAAATGAGGCAAGTACGACCGACTTCCAGTACATGTTGAGCAACCGTGCTATCACCAGAGTGTCCATGGAGAAAGATTTGGGGCTCAACTTCTCCGACACCTTGGACACCAGCTCCAACTACAAAGGTATGACAACCAGAGCGAACGCCATTCTACACTTTCTGCGTAGACAGCTTGGCGCCCTCACTCCCGAACTCTTCCTTACCATTTTCAAATCCTACGTGCGGCCGCACCTAGAGGTCTTCAATACGGTGGCTCCTCCAACACTCAAGAGAGACTCTAATCTCCTTGAAAGAATACAAAGAACTGCAACAAAATCAGTTGTGGGGCTAAGGGGAAAGACGTATTGAAAGACTTAAACACCTCAACCTATTTACCTTGGGTTATCGCAGGAAAAGGGGTGACCTCATTATGGCATACAAGATCGCCCATCAGGCAGACCATGCAAACAAATCAATTTTGCCTGCAACTGAACGATCTTCACGAGGAAACCCCTTTAAGATAGCACACCAGAGAGCCAACACCACACTCAGGTCCAAATTTTTCTCCCTAAGAGTATGTGCTTTATGGAATGCCTTACCGCGACACATCGTTATAGCTCCTTCAATCGACTCTTTCAAGAGGCGATTAGACAGTTATGTCACCTCGCATGGACTACCACGGACGTACTCAGGTAGTCACCAACCTCAGTACCCCTCAACTCCCTCCTAACTACCACTCACTATCTCTCTCCTTAATACACCCACATTACCTACTAATTCTTCTGTAGGAACCAAACCCACGCGACCATTCGGGCAATTCCCAAATACTTTTCTTTCGTTCTCATTTCTCTCTTCACCCCTTCTTTTATTCTCCTTCCCTTTCCTCTTCCCTACATTATTATTACTATTATTTTTATTTTTAATTTTTTTTATTTATTTATTTATTTTTTATTTTTTATTTTATTTTATTTTATTTTTTATTATTTTATTTTATTTATTTATTTATTTATTTTTTTTTAACTCTTCCTTTCTTCTCTCTTCATTCCTTTACCACTACCTTAATATTCTCTTTCAGGTACCTACACAGACAGGAGTCACGGTTGTTCTCTAAACTTCCCAGCAGCCCGTAGCTCCCTAATCACTCTACAAATTACAACCTACTAACCCACAAAACATCCACCTCACCGAAGCTAAAAGCAAGAAAGCAGAGGGGATTTCCTCGTCCACTGCAGGAGTGAACCGAACAACTGGAACCAAGCCCTAAGAACTAGACGCGAGAGATCAAAAACTACTAGTTTTCTACGCTCGCACTATCAATATTGGATATTGGAAAACGGTACAATGCGCCATGTACGTTAGACCTGTTTTACGTGTCTCTTTTTATATGGATTTTTAAACCATTTTTGAGGCTGAAGATTTTTCTCACATTAAAATGTTTTGAATTTCCTGAATGAGTATGCATAAAGTACACACATCGCTAGACTCGATCGAAAGTAGGTTTTAGGTAAATAATACAAATTTAGAGGATAGTTACTGTAAAGGGAAATCTTATTTCTTTGAAACAAAAGCGAGCAAGTTATATTAGTAATCATAGTCCTGAAGACTGAGAGTTCATGAAGCTTTCTGAAGCTGTACAAGACCCATATACGACCTCACTCAGAGGTTCACAACTCTGTTGCACTAACATACCCAAAAAATAATGTGAACCTCCTTTAGGAAGTTCACAGATGAATGACGAAGGGTGTTGTAGGAATGCAGCAAAACTTATGATGATAGGCTGGAAGACCTAGAGCTTTACCCTCTCCTAGTTACCCTAGCTTTCGTGGGGATTTAATAACGCCTTACAAAATACTAGGTAATCCAAGTTATCTAAAAGTTAAATCCTGCCGAATGAACAGTGTGCCAATCCTTGTGGTAAACCACGGAGGATCGCCTACCAAAGGACGTAAACCGACGTGTACGTATGTATAATGTACGCAACTCAGCCACCTTGTGCACATCCGTGTGGTAGGCAATGAGCCACCTATTGTTTGAGTGCTAGTGGCACTACTTGGCTGCCTAAACCTCGGTAGGTGAGGTGGGACTCGAACGCGAGATCCAATGATTGATAGCCTTAAACTGCCGAGTCACATTACATGAAACCCGTGTTAGTTTACACTTTTTCTCTCTATGGTTTGACACCTTACAGAAGAGGTTGGACAGTGACACACGACTTACGCCCATCCAGTTTGGTTACAGACTAGGTTAATACAACCAACTAATTCCTCATCATTTTAGCGCAGTCATCTCTACGCCAAATCTTTTGTACTACCACTACTTTCGCAAACTGAACTAAACGTTTTGCTTCCCTGCTAAACTTCTCACTTCCAGTTATCATATCCCCAATAATAACATTACTATCTCTGTTCCGATTTTCCCTGCTATAATTTCGCCTGCTCCTCTTCCTTCTGATTCTAATAAAGTTCTCCTCATCACTGTCCTCTTTCTCCCCCCTTCCGTAAATCTACCTAGGTTTTTCGTTTCCTTTCGTTCAGCTTCTTTCCAACCTGTTCTTTCTCACTTCTTATATCTCGTTGCTGGACATCTTTTCATCCTTTCTATCTTTTCAAAACCACTCCAAACAACTGTCTGGTGACACCACATTTAAGGAACCTACGTGGATCAAATTCCTAGGACAAGTCACATAAACTCTGAAAATGTAATCAACACCTAACCACCCGTCGGGTATACCAGATCTACAGGAGGCGAGTGAATAGACCTCCTGCATCGGAATCCACCAAGGACCTAAAACCGTTACGCAAGACTTAGAAGTGAGCACAAAGCAACCAACTGATTAACGCAAGCTCGTAAAAAATATTGAATGATGGACGTAATGTGGTAGAAACTAGGACGATTGGATGCAAGTTTTCGAGGAGAGGTTTATGGACATTAGAGTAACCGTGGTTTAGCATATTGGTTTCGGCAGTATTTCCTAGTACTGAGCTTCATGCATAGTTGATAAACATCATCGGGAACTACCCGGGGTTCGGTGAAAGTGCCTGGGATGTCTATTTGCTTTGCATATCCACTTTTTCGATTTGTTATTGCACCTGGAGGAATAAAACCCATATGTGGTAAGCACTTATCATTCGTTCCAATATTCCCCATAGACTACGTACATCACGTATGCATATCCTAAAATGTCTTTAGAGTCAGTATTCAAGTGCGTAAAACCTATGTTGACCCTATAGGGAAGAAAGTTTGCGTTTAAGTGTATCTTTCATTACCGCTTGTGTTCACTGATTCTGTGTAGTTTATTTTAGGTTGTTTAATAAGTTGTCCTCTGTAGGTCATTGCCGTCCGCCTATGTATGGTTAATGCTTTAATAACTTTAAAGTAAACATTAGATACTGTATGTTGCACATCTTTGTATCAACCCCAGTTTTTATTTCAGGAACTTCCAAGAGCTCAGAATAGTCGCAACTGGAAATCTTATTAAAAAAACTATCTTGCTTGTGACTGGCATTTTTGTGCAACTTTTTGTGACTGCAAGCATATGGATTCTTCGTATAAATGACTATTAGGTTATTGTTATTGGGTAATGCACACAAAGGACGTCTGACAATTTGTTTGTAATACGAATAGGAAGGCTAATAGGACCCAGTTTTTCAAATTTCTGAAATCAAATTGCAAATGGCCTCCACCAACTTCCGATCTCTTTGAAAGAGTAGAAGGTATGTCAGTTGGGGTGCATATCAGTAGAAGTCTGATCGTTTAAGGCATTCTTTAGTCCGCAGACGTCATACGTGGTAGGACTCTGAGAACATACTGTTTTTCATAAGTGGCAATAGTTTGACATGTGTTTATCAACTATAAAGGTTGAATTACTGCTTTAGGACTGGTCTTCTTTGTCACTTTCTTCTGATATATGGTGAAGTGCTTAGGTACACTGACCGCTTCATCTACTCGGGAAATAGAGCTATCTGTAGCATGTCAGTGCTGAAACTGCGAAATTCACTCGTTGAACTTTTGGCGACTCGATGACTAGTTCCTCTGGTGTTGCAGGTGTAGGCATGGCACTAGGTCTAAAGGCAGGAAATGCACTACTTTACTTGGTCCGTGACAGTAGCCTGCCCACTATTCTACCGGATGGTACAGTGCGGAATAAAAAGAGGAGGGAAACTCACTATTGTCTTTTTGTAGTCTGTGTGTACGCACTTACTGACTGAAGATCAAATGATAATAATGAGCTCTACAGAAAACTCTAGCCTATTATTATTATTATTCACTTGGGTTCCCAGTGGAACATAGGGCTTCAGTAGCACGCCTCCACTCTGCAATCTTTTAAACCTGACGCTACGACTGCCCACAAGCTTTCATTTCCTCCTGCATGTCACCCTCGGACGTCCAACTCGTTTCCCACTTGGATTCCACTCGAGGGCTTGGCGCGTGATGTCCACAGTCTGCCTTCTCAGTGTATGCCCAATCCATCTCCATTTTGTTCTACATATTTGTTGGGTGATAGCTTCTTGGTTGGTTCGTTCCCAGAGTTCCTTGTTGCTTATTCTTTCTGGCCATCTGATCTTCAGTAGCGGGCCAGGGTAGGCAGCTGTTGATGAATGTCTGTAGTTTGTTGAAAATGCCCTTCGTGATGCGCCGAGTCTCTGAACCATGTAGCAGCAGTGACCTGACGTTGGTGTTGAAAATTCGGATCTTGTTTCACATGCTGAGTGCAGTAGATCTCTAGCCTTTTACTGAAAGCCAAACGTTGTGATGGGTTTTTCTTAGCAGGTGATTTCAATGCACAAGTCAGCAGGCCAGTTTTAACAAAGCCTCCTAGGTGGCACTTTCGGAATCCCAGTCGAACGAACCGATAACGGCAACCGCCTGCGGAAACTGTGCTCGAACAACCAACTACTGGTCAGTACGAACGTTAGACCTAGAGACACTGACATGATGTCCACCGAACTCAACAGTGGACACATAGAGATCATGTTGCTGTCGGTTGTCACTGGAGAAAGTCAGCGGGAAATTGCTGGCCCTCCTGAAACACTGCTTGGGAAGTGATTGCACGTTAAAGTAGGCGCATTTCTGCGCCTAAATAGACGTATAAAATCCATAGCCACATGACCACTGTAAGCGCAGCACAAGAATAGGAATACCAAGATTGCTTCCAGTGAAGAACTGGCTAGGCAGTTATCGAAGCACAACAACACTCATCCAGTAGAACCCTGGTGCTACCTCCACTTTGCTGTAAAAACAGTGTTAAAACATGTAGCTAACTTTCAGAGCAGTAAAAAGGGCCAGGAGCTCTCAGAAGCTTCTGAATTAATGGACGCGCGTGAACGCATCCCTGCAGGCCTCGAACACAACAAAGAGTGAAAGCAACTCAAATGTAAACTGGCGAGAAGTCTACGCTATAGGTAAGGGATACTAAAGAGATCGGAAGAGCAACGGTAGTGCGTTACAGTAGAGAGCTATTTAGACATCAAAGAAACTGGTGCAAAATAGGTCAGTGGTTAAGTGATACGATAGCGGAGAAGGATGGGTCTGGGATTAACTTGCTAGGAAAACGATTACAAAAATGGATGGAACACGTCAAAAAAGGTTCAACTGGCCTCCAGCTACTATTCTGTTGCCCGCTATCTAGTCATACTGAGTGGAACATTGAGATAAGGGCTCCATCATTTGCGGAAGTCGAAAAAATTGTAATTAACGTGAAACGAGGAAGGGCAGCAAGGTCAGACAAAGGCATTTAAGGATCGGGGTTGAGGAATTTTGGTTGGTTTAACTGGAGTGTTAGGTTGCATACGGGAATCAAACATAGTCCTGTCTGTCATATCTCAACCACTGATTTTCCCAGTCTTCAAGGAAGAGAAAAAATTCTTTTGGTATCCACAGTGCAATCAGTCTGATAAATATAATGTCTAAGGTCATAGGTTCTATAATCATTAAGCGCCTAAGTGAAGCTCGGGAACAGCAAACCGGAGGAAATGATCCAAGCTTCAGCCTTGGCTGTGTACCGATCAAATATTCACTCTCCTCTAGGTTCTGGATCACTGACACTGCCTATATTTCTTGATCTGAAGGTGGTATTCATCTCTGTCAATCGAAAGGTCTTATGGTAGTCTCTCTCACTGAAAGGGATACAGAGTAAGTACATCACTCTGTTAAAAACATTGTGCTTCGCCTAGCGGGGTTGTGGTCCATTGCCCTAGGCCGTTGATATCCACATGACAGGTCATTGGTTCGAATTAAGCTCCACTTACTGAGGTTTGTGCAATCAGGTATTATCAATAACCCCAGCACAATAGATCTAGTTCGTTGTCTACTGGGGATGAGACAGGCAATGATTAGACTTGTGTAACACATGTACGCCTTATTTCTGTGTTATGTAGTGGCAACACGACATACGACCTATGTTACGAAGGCAACGGTAGTTGAACACCCGAAACCCTCGCACTTCTATCTTTAATGGCTGTTTCACAGTCATTTAGTAGAAAAGAGCGAACCGCATAGCAGCACACTGGGCTCTAAATAGAAAATTAAATATCATGGAGCCACCATAAATTATGCTAAGGCGTATCAGTCCTAAAACAAAAACTATACTATCGCGATGAAACACACATCCCAGATATTCTCGAATAGCTGCTCAAGGTATCCAAAAGACTTCAACTTGTCAACACCGAAAATGACTATATTAGTTAGTAGTGTATAGGTTAGGCTCAGGGTATTGAGTAAAATAAGTCAATCAGTTGATGAGGTTGTTGACTTATATTAACTAAGATAGTTAGGTATGTGTTAAACGTACCAAGCTGTTTATCCTGTCGGGTACTGTTAGGTGGATTGAAATTAGGATGGAAAGCACTTGAAGATTTTCACATCAAATGGTGGTGTCAACCCGTGAAAGGTGCGGAAAAATATTAACTTTTTGTTTGAGGTCTGTGAGACACCTGAAGTCAGTGGTTTGGGACTACGTTACGTGGTTAAAAATATATCGCAGTGGTACAGGTGTATATGCGTTTTATCTCCATTGAAATCTTAATACCACACCTGTCTCATGTGACAACAGTTCTGTCTTACTAATCATTGTGATATGAAGAAATGACGCCGTCTTAAAATAAGAAAACATTCATCAAAGTTTATTTCGTGGTGGGCTAGTCGTCTGAACTGGTATTAGTATTCCCGCTTAGCATGTGATTATTCTGAATCGCTCTCAGTTTTCCACTGTACAAAAAGTCACTTGACTAGTTTAGAAAGCACTAGAGATTTCGTATACTATGATCCATTCACACCTCTCTCCTTTATTTGTTAAGCCACTCAAATTTATCGCATCCACTCTATAGTGTTGTTTCTGCCTTTGACTTTCTAATTTTCCTAGATGCTATTTAAATTGCTATTTGTACAAACCCCGTTGATTCAGGCGTAGGTTTTATCGTAGATTAAATTCGCTAAAAGGATCTCTGAAGCGAAACATTTTACTATTGTTTTTTTGGTTTTGGGCTACTAAGTAGTACGCGCCAGGCAATCGTGTTGAACCTACAATTTAGGTGTTATGTTGAGCTCCTTATGGATGTAAAGATCGATACTGATTTCTCACTTTTTGCCTTTGAATAATTTTCTTCACTTTCTGAGTCCACCATGTAGCTGAATGAATTATCAATCGGTCAAATATATACTGCCAGTTACTCATCCTTGAAATTAAAAAGTTATTCCCACGACTGATAACATTCCATGCACTAATTTTATATTTAATTTTTTGGTCATTGTTTTAGGCACTCGTAACCGATATCTGCGTTTGTTGATTCAAATGAAAATGATTCTTATTTCAAAATATATTTTAAGTTCGAAAGTTGTGGACAACCTAATCTTTTTTTATGAAATGGATCTTGTGTACAAACTGCACAAAAACCGTAAAGTATCCTCCCTTCCACGAAGAATTTTCCAACCATTGACCTACTGTTTTATGGGAGCATTTTCAAAAATATTGTTGTCACGTCACCAGTTAAACATCATTGGTTCAGAACGCTTGCTCTTAGCAATCGACAGCAGACCGAGTAATCAGCCCTTAATTACTGTCAGCAATCACCATTCATGTTTGGATGACTTCTTCTTAAATGGTTCATTGCTTACATTAAGGCACATTGCTAATGGTATGTAGTACGAACATTCAAATATTATAGAAAAATTTAGTGACAATGTGCCGTTGGTGTCTGACGGCTGTAGACATTTGCTACACAACATGGTTTTATTCTCAATTTTGCTTCTGGTTCAGAGGAATCCCTGTGTGGCGAAAAGTTCGTGATCCGTTATCCGGTAAGATAACACATTTCGGTGGAGGAGTATATCAGCCTAGTATGGATTTCTGTATCGATTTATTAAATTCCGGCCAGTGGATCCATGTATTTCCTCAGGTTCGTACAACTGTCCCTCAAATGTAACATTTTAAGTGTCATACTGCTGCTGCTGCTTTTTATTCATTGTATTCATTCTACTTCAGTAACATGATTAGAAAACGTAGGTTATCTGGAAAATGTGATGTATTTGCATCATACAGTTCGAACAGTTTGATCATACATTTACTTATCAAAGCGTTTTGTATGAAAACTGGAAATGGGGGAAGGAGAAATGTTACATAAAAATTTTACTAATAAAAGTGTAATGAAGGAAAGACGATATGATTTGAAGACAACCTTGGTAATACGATAAGTATCGCCAGGGTAGGTCTAGCATAAGGAAAAATTTTTTTCAGCACACAACGGAGGTTTAAATTTGTGTATGCCTAGGGCCTCAACAAACCTAACCATACCCCCTTAACAGTTTCTATACAAAATTGTAAAAGCTATTTCAACATCAGTCCTGTGACCTCCATCAACAGTGTGTTTTATCTGCCACCTGCGGTCATCGATGTTTGTGAATCTAGCTGCTTTTGTTGCCTTTTTGGATCATGTTCCCCTACACAAATTTAAGTCTTCGTTGTGTGTTCAAAAACAGTTTTTCCTTACACTGAATCCACTCTAAAATGCTTATCTTATCACACTACAAAGGTTGTCTTCAAATCATATCATTCTTCCTTCGTTTCAAACGAGAATCCTGAATTCCTCTGCTAGCCACAACCAAGCGAATTCTCCCTTCATTACTTTTCTACTAATAAATTCTTTTATGTGAGATTTCTCCTTCGTCCATTTCCAGTTTTTACATAAAATGCTTTGATAAGTAAATGTGTGATTAAACCATTCGAACTGTATGGTGCAAATACACACCACATTTTTCAGATAATATGCGTCTTTTAATTAGTTGTTCAACTTTATAAAAAAGATTGGTTACTATACATATATCCTGACTGATTGTAGTCAGTTACACTTGCTTCATTTAGAAACTGCTCTCTTTCCTATGCGTCACTGAGTGTTGTGTGCCTAAAGAAATTCGCCTGAAGCAGCTAGTAGAGTATACCTGCGACCATGTAGAAACTCATGTCCATTCAAAATTTCTGACTTGCCTAAGTTAGTTTAGCAGTCGCAGGCATTAACACCTTTCGCTTTTAGTTTTACAGTTTTCCAATCGAGGATATTGAAAGTGTTTCTTTGTTGAATCACCATGCGCTTGACAGCATTGCTTCCGTTCTGTGAAAATGTACAAAACGATGCAGTCTTTCTGTGAG
Organism: Heterobilharzia americana; assembly: GCA_944470555.2. Classification (NCBI taxonomy): domain Eukaryota; kingdom Metazoa; phylum Platyhelminthes; class Trematoda; order Strigeidida; family Schistosomatidae; genus Heterobilharzia; species Heterobilharzia americana. The sequence goes on from OX104128.1 coordinate 50,949,229, forward strand.
CAGTCAGGTAATAAAGATAATTTATTTGATAAAGTATGTCATAGGACATATTCGTTAGTATGAGCCTGTTTTACGTAAGTCATTCCTATGATCTTGACGTTAGAAATTATTCGAAGCTGAAAGAAAATGGTTGAGTAAGAAGTCTTTATGTTGAGTTAGCTTGTGATTACGTATCACTACTACCTGGTCATAATTTATAAGATCGTCTTTTTTCAAGACATACAACTGATCATTTTGTAGTGTACTTGTTTCGTCATCATGAATAGTCTCACAAAATACCTTACAGTACTGTTTCTTCTATCCTATTTCAAACTGCATGTCTTTTAAACTTTCATTTTATGCTGTCCTACTGTTGTATCATCGTAGTGCCCAAGTTGAACAATGTTTTAACGAAAAGGAATGAATTTCAAGCTGTTTTCAGGATAGGGTGCTGAAATATTTAAATATAAACCTTAGTATAAACAGTTAAGCTAAATGGTTGTGATATTGAGCTTCACCAGGATCTTGGTTGAAGCCAAAATCTTTGAATCTTTAGCACTAATTTAAAGTGCTATTGTCGTGGGCGCTGCTGATCAGAATGCAGATAAGCAGTATATATTGAGAGGGTGGCAGAAACCATAGGGAATTACCAGCAATGGGGAAAGATTCTGCCAAGAGAAACGCAAGAGACAATTTGGGCGTATTAAGAAGAAATCAAGATAGAAACAGAAGAGAAAATAAAGCACATTGTACAAATGACTTAGTGAAAAGTGTACAATATTTGATGACTACTGTTCAAGATGTCAATAATAAGCATTCCTTCCTGAGTCTCAGTTTTGTCGTTTCTTACACTATCAGCTAGTAGACTTTCTTTTACTTCACTTCTTTGGATGATTGTTTGACTTATTCTAAGTCCTAGGAAATATAATTACTACAGGGTCATTAACTATGTTTCTGGAATAGATAAAGCTATTGGTAAAGATGACAAATTCTTTCGCAGTTATTTTGTCAACTTATTATGAAGTGTCGATATCATATTTTGAAGTAAAACATTGTTGTAACTATGTCTAAGGGTAGAATTATTCAACCAAATGAACGTAATTCGGAACAAGATATCCGTCTGCGCTGGGGAATCGGAAGATTAATAGCGGAATCAAAAGAAGTAAGCTTTTTTAAGTGTTTTTTGCGACCTGATTTCTTCGTATCATATATTTTTTATTGCGGCTACTAGCAGGCAGTACTAGTTCTAACTTATTCATTTTCTTACGACCCTCTGGTTACTGACATTTGACTGAAGGCAGACACATCAAGCACCATTTGAGGTCATCGGTGCAAGGCTGTAAGTTTTTCTGTAGGAATTCGCATATTTCTGTTCATGGATTGTTTTAAGAATATATGCATCTGGATTTAAATGATTACCATGGCTATATAGCTGAAAGTTCTTTCCATATTCGGCTACAAATGTCTTCTTCAAAAAGAAAAGTGGATCAGCTCAGATGTTGCAGTTCACAGCACCATTCAAAGAACAATTGGCGAAAAAAGTGTGACTTTAAAGCAGGCCAAAATGTCTAAGACGTGAGCTAACAGATAAATATCAATAACTTTCAGGATAATACATCTGCGCTATTGTGGTCTATTTTAAACTCTATCATTAAGGATCTCCAACCATTAATGCTTTTCTCGAGAACCTCAGCCAGGCAGCCTACACTTACGTTGCCCTACATGGCTGACGCCTAAAGTCAGAGATTGTGTTGATTGGTCTTCCAATCCAGTTCTACTTCAGCTACCATGGTATATCGAGGTAGACAATGACCCGGTGTGTAAAACACATGTCCAAGTCACCTCAATCCTTGGAGTAGAAAGTGAATTATTTTGTGTTTGCGCAGATCCCGATGGACATCTGAATGAGGTCGGTTAACCTGGCTTTTTAGGGGATTGGATCCGAGTATGTTAAGTCTATTATCAAGAAAGCACCCATAACCCTGGCATCGAAAAACCGCCGTCTACCTTTCTTACCCTTCCTACCGATAAGAGAAGGTAGCATCAGGATGGAATGCAGGTTATCCATGTGAAAACCTCACTCCCACTACATTCCATACAGTCAGCAGTATGTCTGTGCCATCAGATCCCCCACCACAGCATAACTATCTTGACTGTAACAGTAACTACTTTTTGTCTTGCCATTATCCACCGGCCCTTTGTGGGACGATCGAACGCCGGGGATTAATCCTTCAGCAAGCTTAGCTTGCTGGATCATTCTGATATAAAACCCCACCCACCACGTCGAGGTAAGAGCTATCGGTTGGTTGATGGAGCACCACTAGAAACAGTGCCACCAGCTTTTACGTAGCCTTCATCTTCTGTTGGTTCAGTAAAGTCTAGAATGGAACGTGAGTGATGTAAAAAACTAAGTTTTGAGATTTTGATTATTATTATTATTATTATTATTATTATTATTATTATTATTATTATTATTATTTGTCCCTTGGGTTCCTAGTGAAACATAGGGCTTCAGTAGCACGTCTCCAGTGCACTCTGTTCTCCGCAATCTTTTGAACCTGGCTGCATGACAGCCCAGAAGCTCTCATTTCTTCCTCATACGATATCCTCCATGTCACCCTCGGACGTCCAACTCGTCGTTTCCCATTTGGATTCCACTTGAGGGCCTGGCTATCGCGTGATGTCCCCGAATGGTCTTCTCAGGGCATGCCCGATCCATCTCCACCTCCTTCTGCATATTTGTTGGGCGATAGGTTCCTGGTTCGTTCGTTGTCAGCCAGAGTTCCTTGTTGCTTATTCTTTCTGGCCATCTGGTCTTCAGTAGCGAGCCAGGGTAGGCAGTTGTTGATGAATGTCTGTCGTTTGTTGGAAATGCCTTTCGTAACGCGCCAAGTCCCTGAACCATACAGAAGCACTGACTTGACGTTGGTGTTGAAAATCCGGATGCTGTTCACGCTTTATAGTGAGTGCAGAAGATCTCCACATTGGTTTCAGGTTAGTGAATGCCTGTCTTGCTTTTCCAATCCTGGCTTTGACATCCTCGTCTGTGCCTGTGGCGCCTGTAGTTGAAACAGTGCTGCCTAGATAGGTGGAAGAGGTTACTTCCTTTAAGTTTCCCCCGTTGATGGTGATTGGAGCCTGTTGTTGATGTTGTTGTTCGTTGGGTATCATCATCACCTCTGTCTTCTCTACATTCTCTTGAAGTCCCATCTTCGCTGCCCTACCCTGCTTCTTCTGTCAACTTGTTAGTTTTCGCCTGTAGATCTTCGAGTTTGTTCGACATTAGACATAAATCATCATGGGCGAAGTCCAAATCTTCTAGGCTCTTTTAATCGATCCAGCGTATGCCCATCTTCTCGCTCCTCACTGTTCGCTATATGATCCAGTCCACCACAATCAGGAAGATCATCGGTGATAGTAGACAGCCTTGTTTTACTTCCGTCTTTCCCTCAAAGGCATCACTGAGCTTCCCATTGTGAATTACTTGGCATGTGGCGTCTTCATATAGGTGTTGTTGAATGAGGCTGATAAAGGTTTGTGGTATTCCGTAGTGTTGAAGCAGTTGCCAAATTCCTTCTCGGTCGACGCTGTCGAAGGCCTTTTCTAAGTCGATGAAGTTAAGGTAGGGTATAAAGTTGACTGTCATTCTATACTCTGTTCTTTGATGATGTGTAGCATAGCGTAGCAATTTGATCCACATATGATTTGTACCTCCTGAATCCAGCTTGTTCCGGTCGCAATTTTAAATCCAACGCATTGTTTAGTCTCTCTAGTATGATGCGGCATAATATTTTGTTTGGTGTGCACAGCGGTGGAACATGACTCCGCGCCAGTTCTTGCAAGGACTTGTGTCGCCGTTCTTCGGGAGTTTGACAAGATAGCCTTTCTTCCAATCGGTAGGTAACTTTCCTTCCTTCCTCCTAAACTTTTTTCAGTAGTGGTATGAACATGTCCGCTGTTGTCTCTGCGTCTGTTCTCAGTGCTTTTGGTGGGATTCCATCTGGCCCCTCTGCTTTCCCGCATTTCAGTAGCTTCATGGCCCTCAGGACTTCCACTTTTGTTGGAGGATTCGTGTTCACTGTTAGTTCTGTGACTGCAGGTGGTATTTCTGGACGAATTGCAGGTGGTGGTGGTGGTCGATTCAAGAGCTTCTTGAAGTGGTCGGCCCATTGTTTCCTTTGTTTCTCTTCTTTGGTAATTAGATCTCCTTCATCATCTTTTATTGGTTTCATGTGTGTTGATCTCTTTCCTCCCAGAGTAACCTGGTTATTTGATACAATATTGTCAGGTCTCTCCTACCAGCTGGCAGCCTGTTCTGCTTCACTTGCCAGTGTTTCGTAGAAGTGTCTTTTGTCTTTGCGTGCACTCTTCTGCACTTCTTTGTCCAGTGTGTACTCAGTGTGTACTCAGTTCCTCTTCTCGTTGTTCATCCCTGCACTGCACTGGTTTATCTTCTGCTTCACCATCCTCCTCTCCCTGCTCTATCAGCTTCCATGTGTCCGTCGAGATCCATTCCTTATCTTCTTTCTTCTTAATTCCTATTACGGTTATGCAGGTTTCTTTGTACATAGCTTTCAAAGAGTTCCAGTGTTAATCCACACACGTTTCTTCAGGAATGTTGCTCGATGTCTCCCATTTTGTCTTGATGGCTGACGTGAAGATGTCCTCTGTAGTTTCGTCCTTCAATTTCCGTTCTGTGTTTTGAACTTGAACTGTGGTCTATCACCAATTTCCTTGAAGGCTTTTCACTTGATTTTGAAGTTAGATTCCTTGCACTAGATAGTGAGTGGTCTGAGCTTACATCTGCTCCTCTTCTTGACCTAGTGTCAAGTAGGCTGGCTGCGTCTCCATTTTCTTGAGATTAAAATAAAATCGATCTGATCTTTATTGTGTTTGGTGTCTGGTGGAGTCCATGTTTCTCGCTTTGTGGATATCCTTGTGCTTGAACACAGTGCCTCCAATCACCAGATCGTTGAATGCACAGAATTCTGCAAACAATTCTCCATTCTCGTTCATCACCTCACCGAGCACTTTTCGACCCATGGTTAGTTCTCTTCCTGTGTTGTCCGCTCCCAGTTTGGCATTCATGTCGCCCATTAGAATTTTGATGTCGCCAACTGGAGTAGGGTGTTGTCCAGTGTTGATTGAAGTTGTCTATAGAATTCCTCCTTCTCTTGATCTGCATTATTTGTGGGTGCATAGTGTAGCATTGTATGATTGTGACTTTTCTTCCTTTTGAGTTGAATCTTGCTGTTATGATCCTGGAGGAGATTGGTTCCCACTTTATGATAGCCGCTCCAGAACTCAATGTACTCGTGGTTGTCGTCTGGGTGACCGGAGTAGATTATTGACTCTGCAGTTGATAGTTTGGAGAGTCCACTTCCACTCCATTCCATCTGCTTTCGCAGATTCCTAGCAGTTCTATGCTATATCTTCACATCTCTTTTGCAATTCGAGCAGCCTTGGTAGGTTCAAACATTGTGCGGACATTCTATGTCCCAATATTTACTTTCACTTTCATCGAGAGGAGACGCTTCGGCCAACTGGCCTCCCGAAGGCTTTCACTAACCGGCGTCATTTCGTCTCCCCGGTTCCAGCAAGGAATAATTCTTTTTTTGTCTGTACTTTGAAGTTTTTTTAGTGGTTGGACTGGTTTTACGGGGTAAGGTTGCTAGCCCTATGCCCAGCCTTCCCTCTTTACCCGGGCTTAGGACCGGCCAGTAACTAGTGAATTAGTTAACCAGGCGAGGTTTTGAGAGTTTGATGCTGAGAGAGAATATATTTTCAATAACTTCTGATGCTCTACAGTCCATATGTGTTGTTAAATGGCTGGTGTTAAGAATAAGGAGAAGTGTATTTGGGTCAAGCCATAATGATTAAATAGAATGGAATGTAGTTGGAAGTGGACGGAACAAAAGTGAGAATACGGCTCGCTACGATTTAAATACATATTAATAGACAGTGGTATCGTCAGCAGTGATGAAACGTCCATACAGAGACTACCAAACCACTGTTGTGTATACCGTTGTTCATTGATTAAGTCATGGTGTAATATTCGTTTTAGATCTCTTGCAGACTTTGTTCAGGATAGATAAGCTCTAAGTCTCCTGTTAGTTTAACTTACGTTTTCCTACTTTACGGAAGTTTCCACCAGCAACTTTTATTTATTCTTCAGGATCCTATTGTGCTTCCTATATGGCATTGTGGTTTTGATGAATTAAATCCTTCCGAAGTACCGAAATCTTCTGTTACGCTGTCACGCATATTTGGAAAATCACGAAAACTAACTGTTGGAGTTGGTAAACCGATTGATATCCATGATTTGCGTCGGGAATTAAAACGCAATTCCACTCTTTATGCATTATCGTCGGAATTTCGTTCAAATATACATAGTACGTATACCCAAGTCGTTCAAAAGCAGTTATATGAATTGAAGAAGGAGACAGAATGTGAGCATCGTAAATTTAATGTAGCTCAGTAGTTGTATATAGATTTTTCCAGTGTATATTTCGCAACAAATCTTTTTTTTAGTTTATTTTTTTTGTCTGTAATAATTTATCTCAGTACATAAAAATGCTCTTTGCAAATCCTTTGACTTCTTGTATACCACATACTTTTCGGGTTCCGTTTACTTTCATCGTTTGCTCAGCCTAGTTCTTTTTCAATGAAAGAGGATTCGAATTGACTAGTGAGTCTAATTTGATATAGTTGTAATCATCTTAGATGGGGATTTTAGTATAAGCTAAATTTTTTTAGCCTATTCCTGTAAACTGTTGCAGTTCTGTGAATTCAAATTATGCTTAACTATAATTAATCATATTCAGTTTATGGTGAAAATTGATTAGTTGTTTAAAAGAAAAGACGTCGGATCCCATGTTTGTTTAGTAAGTAAATATTATGTAGTAGATCGTTAATGACTAGGAATAAAAAGTGAAACCATTTTTAAATGTATTTCGAAATATCATTTAGGTTCATAGGCGTCAAACAGAATACGTAATATCCTGTTAAAAAACGAGCATCCACCCAGATTCGCTGGCTCAAACATAAAAGGGGAGCCACAAATACGAAGGAAACCCTCTACATAAACCTCAAATTCAAAGATGACGTTGTGGCTAAAATCCTCGAAATCACCTCTAAAGATATTCAATGAAGACATTTCACACAGCTATCCTGAGTACCACGTTTTCCGACAGGCAATATATCAGTGCGTTAAGGATAGAATACTGCTTTTGGCCACCTCAATGTAAACTTTTAGTTTACTTGTACCTGTGGAGCCACATACACAGCACCAAGTCCTCAAACGTATTTTGGAACATTGTTCACCTTGGTTATCCAGAGCAGAGATAAAAAGTACTAACAGTTTTATTCTTGAACCTCTTGTCATCTCCAGACCTATGACTCCTTCTGTTAGTTTTTTAGAGTAATTTACAAGGTACCTTCCTCACACTTCCGAATGCCACTAACTGAGCCATTTATGCATAGCCTAATCATTTAAAATTCACAACGTTAAAATTGATCTCTACGCCCAGAAATAATGTGTGCATTCGTGAGCCTTACCATCGCAAAAGTAGTAGTTTTCTTCTATCCTTGGGAGATTTCTCAAGTGTTATTGTAATGATGTGTCCCTGTTGATTAACAGTGGACTGTTATTTGTTTTCAATGATTTTAAATAGGATTTTACGGCTTTAGTGAAATCATTGCTGAGTATATCGCAGTGAGGCAATTTTACTCACTGGTTAGAGTTTCGAGTAAATTTTATTGCGAACACTTACACGAAGTGTAAGGTGCTGATTGAATTAATTGTGTTTATCTGACGAGGAAAATAATTGAGATTGACTCTCTTCCACAGCAGCCAAGTCCTACTGTTAGTTTAAGACTAATCCTACTTAGAAATACAGAAATGACGTCAATTAGTTCATATTCGAAACAGTTGCAGTGCCTACTTTTTTGAAGTGGGAAGCTCTGAGATTATACAGTTTAATTTGGTTGGAGTTCCAGGGATTTTACCGTTTGATTTCACCCGGAACATTTTGCTGTGGCTACTTTAATATGTTTTCTAACGTGGTGAATAAATTTAGTGTCGAGATAATTTCCAGAACGCTCCGGATGACTTCTCGTCTTTTTTGTAGTTATGTTTGTGTTTAATCACTGAACTGAATGACCTCGGCAGTATGTTCCAGTTTCACGCATATGTCTGATAAATCTGATTGTATATTAACACTCCTGAATTAAAGCTGTAAATATTTCTTAAACTGCGTTATTTAGTTGTTGACTGGTACCTATTGTTATGAGGTAATGGCAGGTGGCTTGTGTAATAGTGTTTAACTTCAACCATGGTTCATTCAATACCTTGCCGAATAAAGCAAAGCTAGCGATCGCCTGTCTATTTACAGACTGAAAGCTTTTCTCTTATTTGTTCAAGTCAAACTGAAAGAAGATCACTTGGGATCTACCTGTTATAGCAGGTACATATACAACATATACAGGTACATATACAACAGTACACTGTAGTAGGAACACATGTATCGTCTCTGTTTGACTATTTGGCATCTGATAATTAGTTTCGTTTGTTTTATTCAGGTAAAGTATTTTGTACGTGAGTGGACTTTTGCACAGTAAGAAACATGAATGCGCTAAATTATTTTGTTCGTTAGTTCTTTATTCTGAAATTCATTTGTTTGGGTTTCAGGGATAGGTCATCACTCAATCCCATGGAATAAGTAGTTAATAAGTGCATGAACAATGACAGGACTGATCACTGAAGCCTGTTGTTTAGTTGTCTAAGCATCTAAACATTTTTCTGTTGGCAAAGTTGTTTGGATAAATTTGAAAGTTAATTTGTCGAAATTCTATAATAATCAGGCAGCTTCTCCATAAAAAGAAGTTAAAGAAAATTCAGATTTATTTACTTTATGAAATCAAAATTCTCTGCTTTTGGAAGATTTCATGTTTTACTAAAATTAGAGTCTAGAACATTATTAGCGTATTTTCGTCATTGTTCTTTCTGACGCTTATTCTGACCAGGAATTCTTATCAAAGCAGCAGTCTGTTGGTCTGCTCGTGAAATTCCAGTAAAGTCCAAAGTTACCAGCCTTGGTAATATAGAAAGAACCACGTGAAAGTAGCCCTGAAATTAAAAGAAAAATTGGGAATCAGCTTTTGTGAAATAACATTCTGATGTTACTCTTCACCTGCTCAGATATGGCTTTACTTACTGGCGAAATGGGATAATAATAATTGGTGAAAGTTTCCCCAGACTCTGTATACTGAATATTCCGTCTACGTGCCATTTTCCACCGAGTCATTAAACATCCTCTAGTAGTTTATAGGTCGTGAGTTAAAAAAGAAAAATCTAGTTTTGCGACGGTGGTTTGGGTAAGAGTTCTTCCGCTAAGCCTATTCTATCGCCGATATCCATTTTAAGTTTATCGTTGAACATACTTTACTAAAGATATACTATCTGAGTCTGTTTTAGCAGTGGGGAAGAAATCAACTTTGTCATAAGGGACTTAAGTATTGCAAACACCGTTGGGAGGTACCTACACCTTAATCTCCTTATAGCGGGACATCTAGAGACCGATTTTATACCTGTAACTGCAGATGTGTCCTCGGATTCAGTAGCTTCTAAAATGAATTTTATGCATACTATGGCAAAAGCTGTTAATACTATGTGTATCTTTTCCATTCGGTTACAAACTACCTACTTGCATTTGAAGTCGCCTTTCTTAATATGTATCAACCGACATGCATATGCTACGCAAATAACACTTAGGTGTTTAAATTCGTGACAAAATTTACAGCATAGAACGATTTCCTGAACAATCAAGTAAAGAGAGCGCAGGACATTCGGATAAATATGTACTTATTCCATGACACGTTTGCAGCTTGAAGTCGGGTATCATAAATACCAGTCAGAAATTTATAAATAGGCTTCTAACTCTTAATTTTCTCCTAGTACTCGCCATTACCTTTTCTTTTTCGATCGGATTTCCATGCAGTGTGAGTTTTGATAAGAGTGGCAGTTGCTTAAGCTTTAGAACATCTTGGAAACTTCTAATCTGATTCCCATGTACATAAAATATTTTCAGGCATCTAAGGTTGCTGATAGTCTGAGCTGAAATTGAAAGTAAAAATGAACAGTATCATACATTCGGGATCGAAGATATCTTGTTGCACGATACGTCCAGCCAAGTCAAACTTGAAATATCATTAAAAATCTCATTGGCAAGTGCAGGTATGGCTGTAATATCCTCTATTTGATTGTTGTTCAGTTTCAGAGTTTGGGTTGTCCATTTTCCGTTCTGATTTTTTTTAATGACAAGGGAGGTAGCGGTTGATATTCTTGGCTCGAGCTTTAATAAATCTGTCCAAATAATGTGAATTACAGCAATTTTCATTGCCTGTCACTTCTTTGAAATTCATGAATGAGAAGTCCAAGGGTTGAAACATATCAAGTTTTCCATTTCCTATGGTGGCTGTTGTTTTTTTATTATCACTGAAATAAATGTACGGGAGCTGTCTTACTCCTCAGTCATTCTGTTCGTTATTCAAAAGTGAGGTTGTTATCTCTATAACAGTAAGCAGTAAAACAAGCACCAATTCAAACCGCATGACGTGTGTAGGTACAGAATGGTTTTATCTCAATATTTTTGAAAAATCTATTTTGTAGGAGTCTCACAGCTCCGGTTATGTTTTCTGGGACTCTGAAATCGTAAAGTTCGAGGTTCAGTATCAAATTATGAGGTTGTGTAAACCAGCTGGTTTCTTCGTACTTGCTTCGGTGGATTCCAATACAATAGGCCAACCCACGTGGCTGCTGTGTCTATGATATATCCGACAACTGGTCGGATGTTGATTAGTTTTCTAGTTGTATGATTAGTCCCAGGACTGCGGTGGATGTGGGTTCCCTAAATGTAATGTTACCATACAGTTGTTCTGACTAGTTGTAGGAGGAAGATAAAAAGGTAGAAATGATCTCTGGCCAGATCAAGGGGAGGAAGTGTGAAAAAACAAGATGAAACGAAGAGGAGTAGATAACAGTGTAAGCAGAACATTAGTAAAAGTTTACGATTAGTCCTGGTGAGAACTTGACAGACGCAAAGACCAATCTGTAATCATTCGGACTTGTCATATACCCACGAATACGACAATAAGGAAGAACACGATAGCGTAGTCGGATGGAATAGTATATTTGGATGGTTCTACCAAGATACTGATGCGTTCCAACTAACTGGCTAGAGAGTCGAATACGAACGGTGCAACGTAACATGACAGCGTGCCAAATGGCAAGGATGTTTGACTGGGTGCCTTCAGCTTAGCGAGTCCAGTTAAGCCATGAAGGTCGGCATCAATGTTGAATGTCTTCGAACCCTAGGCTATTGATTTTGAGGGAGAACGTGACGCTACAGATCACTCCTCCCCTAGGGGGTTCGTGATTACCCTAAGAAGATACCAGCCAGAAGTAAAAACCCAGTGGTTTCCCCACTGGTAAAACTCTTCCAATGGGCTCACTGTATGAAGTGGCCCTTGGTCGTCTGAACTTATTCTAGGGTGTAGTGGCAATTAAAAAATAAAATACAATAAATCGAAATGTACGTTGAGCGCGGTCCCCAGTTTCTTTCTGACTTTCCGTCCAGTGCTCGTTGCACCTGGAATATAAATGAAAGTCTTTAATACCATGAAAATGCTTCGAAAAAATGGGAATTATGTGCATACAAATACATCGAAAATAAGGTTTACGCTTATTTTCACCGTTTTTTAGAAAAAGTTTCATTACATGGTAATAAAAAAATTGACATAAAAAGGCAAAATATACGAGGATTTGCGCATTGCCGGTAAATAAGAAAAATAGTGCCTCGGAAAAAACTTTGAAGTAAAAAGATATGGTCGGCGCATCTTATTTCACACCACTAAGTTGAATACGGCTTCAAATACTCCGGGAACCTGACGGTTCGACCTGATCGTGTTTTCTGTTGCAACTGTGCATTGCCAGGCACATCGTCAAGAATTGCGATAATTGAGCTATCCACCGGTGTTGTTTTGGCGTTAAGCCTTCGATAATCACCGGTTGGATGCCAGTCGTTGCTATTCTCTTTGGGAACCATGTGTAGCGGTGATGCCCAAAGACTGTTTGAAGGTTTGACTATGTCCAGTTAGAGCATGTGGTCGAATTCATTTTTCGTCGTTTGGAGCTTATCGGGGGCTAAACGGCGCGCTTTGGATGCCACAGGTGGACCTGTGGTTGTGACGTGATTCACAACATTGCTGGTTATGCACGGAAGAGTGTGCTTCGGTTGCCGCAACTCTGGATGTTTCTCCAAAACTGCTTGGTAGGACGCGTCGCTCGGTTGTTTGGTTCTAACGATGGCTAAACTCGGACCTACATAGGTGGTGCCACCAATAGATCACCTTGTGTTGTTATCTATCAGTCGACGACGGCGAGCATCTACGAGTAGATCGTAATGGTTTAGCAAATCCATGCCAATGATGGGCATAGAAACGTCAGCCAGGAGGAAAATCCAGTGGACAGGTTTACGTAAACCGAAGTTGAGGAAGGCATACTCTCCCTCAAATGTGGCCATTGCCTTGCCGTTGGCTGCTTGAAGATTGAAGGATGGGTCATGATGACGATCCTTTGTCGGTGTGGGAAGAACGTTAACCTCTGCACCGGTGTCAATGAGGTAGCGAACTTTCGTCTTAATATCCGTGACGTAGAGCAAACGGCTGTTTCCGCCGGCTATGGTTGCTGTGAACACGTGCCGGCGTGACCGTTTCCCGAGTTTGGGTCCTTCTTAAAACGGCATGGTTTCCGACATTTTATGGCTTCGTCTCCGTAAGTATTATGAAACCAGCACCATTCAGGGTTTTCCACCCTATTAAGTTTAGTTCTGGGGCAACCACGCGATTTGCTGCGATGCGTTTCTGTGAAGTGCTACGTGAACTAGGACTTCGAGATCGTAACGACTGTTTGACAGAGTTGCACAGCTTGGTCACCTCTGAACCCTGACTCTCTGGTTTGTCGCAGACAGAATTTACGTTGGAGACGGGTCTGCTTGATATCTCCAGTATTTTATCTGCTGAGGCTGCCAGGTCGTCGAGTGGGACTGACTGCAGTGTCACCAACACCGTTTGCACCGGTTGTGGTAGTTTTGAGACCAATAATTCTCTGAAAAGGCCATCGTCGAATGTTCGTGCACCGATTACTTCTTGCATGCGTGCGAGGACTTCAGTAACTGAGTGGCTGCCTAGATCGTTGTTATGAAGTAACTCGTCTAGGCGCTGGCGATCTATGGGATCGATTTTCTCCAAGAGTGTGGCCTTGAGAAGTGCATAAGGATCCCTTACTTCAGGATTAAACATGTTTGCTGTAACATACCTGTTTAATTCTCGCGGTAGTGAACGTATGACAGCAAGAAATCGAGATTGAGGATCTGAGACACCCTGTTCTCGAAAATCGGCATCGGCATACAGAAACCGTGTTTCTGCATTGTCTGGCCAATGTGGCACGAGTTGGATCGTGTTCGCAGTCGGCTCAATACGAATAAGCTTGGGAGTATGGTCGGACATGAGAAAGTGTAGTAAATGGATATATAAATGCTATCGAAATGAAAATATACAAATATAAAATGGAACAGACTCACCAATTCAATATCTGTCATTGGTCGGGATATGTGATCACGTCGGGCTCACCAATTTAGGATTTGTCCTGGTGAGAACTTGACAGACGCAAAGACCAATCTGTAATCATTCGGACTTGTCATATACCCACGAATACGACAATAAGGAAGAACACGATAGCGTAGTCGGATGGAATAGTATATTTGGATGGTTCTACCAAGATACTGATGCGTTCCAACTAACTGGCTAGAGAGTCGAATACGAACGGTGCAACGTAACATGACAGCGTGCCAAATGGCAAGGATGTTTGACTGGGTGCCTTCAGCTTAGCGAGTCCAGTTAAGCCATGAAGGTCGGCATCAATGTTGAATGTCTTCGAACCCTAGGCTATTGATTTTGGGGGAGTATGTGACGCTACATAAGGTATGAGACTGTAGTCGGAAGTAAGCTAGGAGCATGCAGATTTATGGGACCGATTACTTAGATAGAAATGGCGTTGTTATTAATGGTATGGTACCTGGGAGTGAGACATGTAATGGGGAAGTGCAAGGTTTGGCGAGGAGAATTCGCACTGTTCGTCATGGTGCAGAAGACTCGGTATTGAGTTGAATGTGCTGGGTTTTGCAGAATCTGTTGATAACATTAATAATAGTAATAATGATAATATATTTCATACAACACAAGTTACATAAAAACAAACCAGTTTACAGGTTTGATCATTTCGGTAATGTGAACTGACTGTTATGTGCAACATGATGCCATTCAACAGACACCGTTCTTTTCGGTGCATAAAAGATGCGTCTTCAGTAAGAACGTTAATGCTTTGCAGACAGCTGAGAATGAAACAGATAAACAGCAGCATAATTGTTCGTCATACTGAAGCAAGCTCAGTTCGAAAGTAGGAAATATTGGGCTATTGTTTGAATCTTCCAATATTCTTAAAAGTAGGGTGGGTATGGCATCTGTGACCTTGGGCTCTATGCGTTCATCGTAAGGTCTAGATGGCATCTTAGTTCGTATGCCACCTAGATGAAAGTGGGCCATGCATCACTGGTAAGCTGTCTGACCTCTTCTTGATATTGTCGACGGACGGAGTAGTAGCAATCTCTGTAGGCAGTGAGTTTTAGCGGCCACAGACAGAAACGCATAGGCTCACTCAGGTTCCGCCCTTTAACGGGCAATCCTCCTTAAGTTATTGTGGGAACTGATAGTAACCAACAGAGGGGATTCCACTGTTCGAGTAACGGATTAACAAGTATGTTGAGAGCAGTTGTTTGTGATTGTTCTCGTCAAGCTGCCTTTTTATCCGTGGTAGCTAAGAGAGTGAAGCCCTAGGTCCTTCAACCAATTCTCGCAGGCATTTTTCAGCACTTACACAATAGCCTTCACTGCTCTCTCCTCGACTCTTTTTAAAGGGTTCACATCTGAAGTGAAGGTATGATGGTGCAGTGATATTGTGGACCCATAAGTCAGATCGCAAACAGATCCTGTGCAGCTTCAGGACGAGTCATGGAGTGTGGGCATTTAGCTGTATGCTCAAGAAGTTCAGGACTGCGTGGCGTCTGGAGGCATTTCTGGATGATTGGAGCGGGTATCACTCTTGTCATTTGGTATTGGTCCCAACTCATTCTCTGTGGCGGTGTGGGAAGGTTGTGTGATACAAGGTGAGTAGGATGCTTTTTGCGATTCGGGGTGCAAAGAAGCATTTATCCGGGTTAAATGCTTCTCCGTTGTTATTTGCCCTCCCCATAAGCAACCTAGGGTCCCTAGTAGTGCGCTTGTTCCAGTTTTGGATGCCACAGCTCTCCACGACCATACGCTGTCCGCGTAAAGCAGAATCGGGGAGATGAGACCCAACGGAAGGTCATCAATAGAAAGGACGTGCAGTGGTGAACCGTGAACCACTCCCTATGATAAACCAGGTTATGTCCTCCAGATTGAGCGAAGCCCGCGGAGTTTTGCGCAAAGCTCTGCCGTCTGAATAGCCCTAGAGCTAGGCGAGGACCTGACTGCTCATGCCCGACTTGGTATTTTTTGAGCGACAGTGGCGCAGAAAATCACAGGAACAGGGACCTCAAGGTCCCACCATGCCGTCCAGTTATTACCGGCCGCCAGAGGGCTAGGGGCGAGATCCGTCTCATGATACCAGAGGAAACTCCACCACACCGTGAGGTCTGCTGCTGAAAATGTTTTCGACCTGAACTTTTTCTGCTTGCAGACGGTCAATAGCGATGAGATGGTTCGGTCTGGAAGCATTTCTGCCCTACCCACAGCGAGTGTCATAGCCAATATTTTTATGTAGCCCTGTCCCCTTGATGGTGTCCAATAGGTTTGGATCGGACCTCCGGCTTGAAGTTGCCCTGTCCTGCTTAAGGTTGGGACACCAAAGTCCATTGCCATAATGATCTGGTTTCCCCTTGAATATTATTCGAGGCATTTTTCGATTCTGTTCCACTTTGCCCGAAGGGGTTCTATGGACCCTTCCAACTATTTACTAGGCGTGTCTGGCTGTGAAATGGCACCAAACGGAGTTCGAGAGGCCTGGCGGTACAGTTTCAGTAGCTAGTTCGATTTTGAGGTAGTCGGTCGTAAACACTGGCACTCTGCTTCCGTCCACGTGTTCCCCATCCCTTCTGAACGGATAAATGCCATCCATACTAGCTTAGGTGTGGCTAATATCCGGTGATAACTAAGTTTCTATCTGAATCATAAGCCTCGGAGCGAGGCATGAACACGGAGATGGTGGTTCCGCCATCTTCAGGTCCCCTCACATTACCAAGAAGGCACTTGTAAATATTCTCAACAGTATAGAGTATGTTTTATCCGCAGCAGAATGCATGGAGCCTGTGGAGTGGTAAAAGTTGTTGTTGGTCGGCCAGTTTCAGTGGAATCTAATCAATCAGTGTTTTCCAAGGGGGGGGAGATTTAAAGGAATCAAAGTCGGTTCGTACGTCATCTTATCCGCCCACGGTGACGTTGACCTCAACATGAAGAGGAGTTATCATTTGGTTTTGTCGCAGTATTCTAGGTCTGCTTTCTTAAAGGCTAACGTCTCCCCCTGATGTTGCCCTGAACTGCGCACCATGTTTGCAGCACTTTGGGTGTGAGATCAGGGCACGCGGAGCTAGTGAAGATCGATCCAGGAGACGCTATTTTGTCAGGTGTGGAGGACATGGGGGCCTGCAGACCATCCCTTCCGCCATTTGATTTAACCCCATCCTCGCTGACAAACACTGCCACTGTTGAAAATCATCTGTTTACTTCCCCACTAGTCTGGCAGCCCTTAGCCCGGTTTTACTGCGAATGACCGCGGTTGTTAGCTTCGGCAGGTGGGGAGTTTCTGGGAATATTTTTCCCCGTGACCATGGCCCATGTGTCTCAGACCCAATGCTGGATGATCGGCTGGGGTTCAGTCTGCGCTACGTCAGAAGGAACCATTCAGTTTTCCTATCCGGGCTCAAGGTTATCCTCATTGGTGAGGGCTTTCTGTGAGGTATATAGATGTCGATGTAGAGCCAATGCAACAGCCTTCAAGCTGCCTGGCTGTAGTGTGTGGCACGCCGTCTCCCACTCCTGTTTGTTGAGGGCTGCTTTAGACCAGAGGAATGTTAAGTAAGAAGATGGAGTTCGATCTGAGGTTGACATTCCTGCTCTCGTGTACCTTGAGTGGGATTTTATTGGGAGGTCGTGCTTTTTCTTCCGTTTTGGTTCATTTCTAGCGATGCCTAGCAGGGATGGTCGCCAGAATAGCTTCAGGATTTGAAACTGATGCGCTAAGTCTTGCGGCTGGTTTTCGTTCGGTCGTTTATGATGTACTCACAGATGTGGCCGTCCGTGGAACAACACTGACGCTTTTTTTCTGACCATCGCTTGTAGTAGTGGCTTGCGCGGGCGCTGGCACCTGAGTGGTAGCTAAGATATCTTTGACCACCTCCCCAAGCTAGCCTGTGGACCCTTTGCAGAGCTGTAGGCAGGTATACCAGAACCAACTAATAAGTGACGAACCATGAACGCATAATATTGGTCCGGCACTTTTATGTTATATTAACAGTGCTTCCATATGTTACAGATGTTACGCTCAAAGCCTGGATCCATTTCTGCCGCCTTGGGGCCGCATGTATGGCAATCATCACTGTAGCCAGAGGGTTTAGTCAGGGACCTTCCTCTGTAATCTGCCGTTTCTTTTTGGTAACCTTCAGAGGCAAGCTACGGTCTTGGTTAGATGTACCGGGAGAACCTGTTCGCTAAATAAAGGTTGATTAGTTCTGACAGTTGTGTGGGGGCAGGGATGCAGCTTTTGACGGGGATTGGTTTCCGCAAATGTTCTAACGAGGCCAACCCTTGGTCCTTCGAGTTGGTTTTACACCTTTTAACTCCTGTCCTATTTACTACTGAGAAAAAAGTGATCGGTGGCTGAGTTGAAGCTTCTCCTGGGGTGTCTTTTAGGCCGGATTCAGCTAAACCATTGTTGCTACTCATATCAGTAAAATATATATGTATATATATTCCAGAATTCACAGGCACATGCCATTTTTGCAGGTATGGATATATTTATACGTAGGTTACACGTTCTTTTAGGGAAAGCAATTTTAATCACTGGAATGTTTGCATTGCATGTCACTGGAAAGTAGGATATCAACAGGACAAGCATGCACAGCCTGACACTATGGGCGGTTGGGAGTATTGTCTTTGAGTTAACAAAAATCAGAGTTTAAATTTTGGCTTCGCAGAGACTGCCTGGAGGAAAAACAAAGCTCGAAGCGAATACTTTCATCGTCATTTTTCTCATATTTTGCTTACCACTAATGATGAAGGGCTCGTGCATGAGTGTGTGAGTGTAGTTTTTCATTCAGTGTTCTTCGGTGAGTGCAGAACGATAAATCCCATTCATTCTTGTACCAATTATCGTGAGAGGTCGATAGCCTTACTGAGTGTTGGGACTGGAGGCAAACATCTTCTTACAAACCCAGCATAAAAATGGGGTGGAAGGAAAAGCAAGAAAAGTGTCCTGTGTCAATCTTTATCTGATAAATCCCTGTCCTTGTCCAGACGTCTCTTAAACAGAGTACTTCAGCTCTAAAGTGCATGTACCACAGGTTGGTTTGTCGGTGCGAAATCCACGGCGATGAAGAGGAAGCGTTTGCTGGCCGGCTAAATTATGATTTTTTGCTGGTGTGAAAAATGTTTACTTTCGCGACCCTGGCTGGTCGGTGGTTACTGTAGCATCACCAAGGTCATCCTATATTTATGTGATACTTAGCTGAGCTTTATTTCAGATTCAAGCCCATATTTGGACTGTAGAAGGCTATGAACCTGTATTAATCAGCTTCTGGTGACTGTTCGGTCCTCTCGCAAGAGTCGGTTGACAACACGGATGCCGCCTCATTTTTGCGACCCGCTCTCAGTAGTTGATTACTTCACGCGAAAAGTAGTACTCTGTCGAGATTATTTTGTAGTTCGCTTCTGTATTCTCCTGCCTTGTCCTCTGGAGTGTCCGGACCTATCGGAAAGTAACGAAGAGAGAGATCTCCACCGTCGGCAACTGTATGAAGGGAAGATGCTCAGCTCTGTAATTCGTTCTTCGTCTGTCAGAATTGGCGCCCCAGCAATCAGACGGGTGACTGTTCTCCGAACTCTTTTCAGAATCTCTGAGTCATTTTTAAGATCTGTCACCGCTTCACCGGGGGTGTGGTAACGAACGTACTACTGCTTATACCCGCAAACATTCTTCGCAGTGCAAAAAGGCCCTAAAGCTCCGGGTTGCGATCAATCGGCAGTTTCCTAGCTTCCATCTACTGTGACGTTTGGGTTATTGGGGTCAGTACTGAGGGTGGAGAAGCCCCATGAATATGGAAACTTTTCAGTTTTTATGCCCATTTGGTTGACCAAACACCCGCCTTCATGGGCGCAACCTTTTCACAACTGGTGTTTGATGCTTCTTCATGTTCGCGCCGCAAAGTCGAATCTATACGCTTCTTCTTCACGTTGTTCTTGATTATATCAATTTGCAAATTTCCTGTTGCGTCTGACTACTTATTGCTATATTTTTGCAGTCATATTTTGGTCTATCCCATGTATCTGGTCTACGGCTCCGCTATTCCCCCCACATACTGCGTACCAACGCTTCGGTATGCTGCGTATAGCCGTTTGTCGTTATTCTATTTTAACAATAAGCTTCAATTTTGACGTCTTTTTAAACGGAAAGATCTAAAGCTAAACATTCCAACATCGACTGCTTTAGTGAGAAAAAGCAAAGACTTGGTCACTTCAGTGCCCTTCTGTGCGATAAAAGCATTGTTACTCCTTGTAACTCAGATCTCGATGATCTGGTATGTCCCACACCTTTTGTCAGGACCGAAGACATCATATCAGTCATGAGTAGCAGTATAAACGACCACAGGAGAGAAATCGACAACATTGAGACCATGCTGGAAGAGATCCGGAGAATAGTTGAGGATTTCCATCCATTAGCATGTCTTCTAGGACAGCATGAGAGTGCAGTTGAAGACCATGTGGTGGAAGCAGAAAACTTAATAGACCACTTGGCAACAGAGGTAATAAAGAGACTATTGTCATCCCAACAGGCCATCGTTTATGACATACCTGGTACCCTACCCTTGGACCTAGTTCAGACAAAGGTATTAAATTCATGCCATATGACGTACACTGTGAGTGTAAGCGCCTCCGTAAAAAATCAGCGCAGTCTAGCTGCCCCATGATCTTCGAGTTCACTACTTCATTTGGCGCCAAAAGATTTATTAAACTGCAAGACCACATAAGGTTACACAGCAGCTTTAAAAATACTGCTGTTGCACAAGACGAAACCACGTGCCAACGCAGGAGACAAAAAAGGAGTAGTCTGACCAGTTAATCACCTTTAAACACAGAGGCTGTTGTGTGCACGAAAAGACCCTCAGAAAGTGCCGACATGGTCAGTAGTTCTGTTGGATGTACCTCTTCCTCGGTACAACAGTCTCAATCAAGTCTAGCTTCAAGTGAACCTGATCCTTCAGTTGCTCGTGAAAAGAAAACTGTCTGTACCATCCCCTTTAAGGTGACCATAAATAGAAGCCCACTGGGTGACAGAAAACTCAGACGTTCGGGCGAAACCTCACCACCTAAAGCTGAAACGTTTTTGAAGGAAGGCCATTTCAGGCGCGTGCTTTCTAATGACGGAGAAGAATATTTCATAGCTAAGGCACTGTCAATGCACGAACCCAAAAGACGAGTTTTCCGTCAAACCCCTTCTTCAGAAACGAGTGTCACAACTACTCGAGATTGCATCACACGAGACACTCCTTCGAACCACATCCCTTCAATCACAGGGGTCAAAACGGGGTGCCGAGTAGCCTACCGAACGCTCGAATGTCCTACATACCACAAACACCTAACCGCTGTTCAGCTATGCATCTTAATAGTCCTGGTCAATACTTTGGGAACAGATGTACACCCCCTGTAAGAAACTTCCCCAATTATGAACCCTACCAAGATTTGTTTCGGATCCCGCACAATATGTACGACCCATGGTGTTTAGGCCCATTCGACCCCCTGATGACACAGGGCCGGGACCGAATTCCTCGACTTACACCGGTCATAAACCCTACCTTACGCCACCAGTAAAGAAGAGGTGCAGGTTAACATCCTTTAAGTGCCGTGAAAAACTAAGTGATCATATGCTTGTGAGAGACAGAAACTCACCGGTCACACCGGCACACACCACTGTTGAGTCCTGTCACCTCCAAGATATAGGTAGTGCATCGTCTAACAAACTGAATGCCAGAAATTGTTCCGCCTACCGAGGCTTAAAAGACATAGTAAGTTGCTTTGCAAGCCATGGTAGCCTTTTCACGCTTCTCCTTGCTAATGCCCGCTCGTCACCGAAGAAAATATCTGACCTTAGAACAATATTTTTGCTAGCCAAACCCACCGCATTATTATTTGCTGAATCATGGTGTACTGACTTAATCCTAGACGTGGACCTGCGTATAGATGGCTATAGTCTTTATCGCACCAATCGTGACCACAAGCGTGGTGGAGGCTGTTTGATCTGTGTGTGTAGCCTTGCTGCCTCAAATAAGATTGAAGATGATATCTTCAATGGTCTACCGGACCCACTTTGGATCGTTATAAACGGTACCAACTACAGAATCCTCATAAGCTGTGTGTATAGAGCACCATGTTCAACAAAAGAAAATGATGAACTGAAGGCTAGATCATTTGCCCACGCTGAATCCCTCACTGTTGACTTCAAACTGATTGCGGGCGACTTTAACTTATCTGAAGTTAACTGGGAGGTCGGTCGTGGCCCACGACGATTCGATGAAATGCTGACCGTCACAGATATCTGTGGCTGGAAGCAATACATTCAGCAACCCACGCTTTGGGACTGTATACTGGACCTAGTCTTTTGCTGTGACATCATCCCTGTCACTACCCAAGTTAGTAGCGAATTTTCTAACAGTGGCCATAGGATAGTATTCTGTCGCTTACCGATTCTTCCTCCCAATGAGGAAAACAAGCGATCTTCAAATTATACTCGGCATAGAAGCCGTAAGAATATAGAGTGGGAAGTACTCGTCGAGCTACTCAGGTGCTCTTCATGGGATGACTACTTTACCACAGCCCCATTAACACACACACTCACTTTTCTACAGAAATATAGAGCTGCGTCTAGATACTGTTGCTCTTGTGAAAACGGTTAGGGTTTCTGAGGATCCAGACCCATATATCCCTAAAATATTCCGCAATAAACTTAAGAAATTATCATCACATTACTACGCATCGAAAGACTCCATATCACTGCACCTAATTCATGAGACTTACGAATCTATCAAGACACTACGTGCGAAACACGCGGTACACGAAGAGATCGCCGCTCTCAAAAGCGGCTCTTTAATATACAAGTGACATCCCTTCGAAGTAAGCATCTGAAGCCATCAACGGATGTAGCCTATCTATTCATAATGGGGTGGTACACAACGATCCCCTCAAGATTAGTGAACTGTTTAGCGAACCATCCACTAGCTTCAGCCCTAATGCCCGTAACCCCGCTAGCTTTACTCCAATCACCGCTAGTTCATGCATCAGAGTGGAGTTCACTGTCAAAAGTATCGCTGGGGCTATCAAAGGCCCGAAACTATCGACAAGTACGGGGATAGATGGCCTGAACTCAATAGTCATCAGAAACAGTGGTGATGATATGCTACTGTTCTCGCTTAAGATATTTACACTATCAATGGACAGTGGGAGTATCGCAGCGAGTGGAAAACTGGCTCTATAGTTCTTCGCTACAAGTCTGGTGACAAAGCTAATGTTGGGAACTACAGACCTATCAACATAACGCCAGTCGTCTCCCAAGTCATGGAAAAAGTGATTAGGAGCGGCATGTCTGACTACCCACTTAGAGAAAACCTCATCACAAAGTCTCAGCATAGTTTCATCAAAAACAGGTCTTGCGCTGCTTGCCACTTCGACTTCTCCAACCTCATCACTGGTAGCCGTGAGGCACGTAAAATCGTCATTGTTCTATACTTCGATATACCAAAGGCGTTTGACAAGGGGTCGCACAGTATTCTTTCTGATAAGCTACAATCGATTGGCATCCATGACCCTTTACCTCACTGGCTAAAATCATTTCTTAATGATGGGAGCCAAATCGTCAAAGTAAATTCTATGCAGTCTACACCCGGGCGCCTAACTAGTTGAGTAATACAGGGTAGTGTCCTTGGATCTTTGTTGTTCATGGCTTATATTAATAGTGTGTGCAAGTGCTTCACTGTAGAGGGAAAATTTCTATACGCTGATGACCCTAAGGTTGTACACTCATGTTACACCGATGAACTAAGTAATACGCCATCTACTGCTCGACAAGAATTAGGTGAAGTTGCTAAGTGGTGTGACGAGTCCCATCTCCAGTCCAACATTGATAAATGTGGTTGGCTTAGCATAGGCAGCGATAACCTAGATGTGTCTCTCGAAGTATATGGGCAAAAGCTACCTAGACGTCCTTCAGCGCTAAATATTGGTCTTAGATAATTCAGCGACTTAACATTCTCTGAGCAGGCGGCTTGTATCACATCTAAGTCACGTAGACCCCTTAGATGCATCGTCCGTAACTTTTATGGCACTGAATCAAGGGTCCTACTCTACAAGGTGAGCATCCGTTCAACTAAAGAGTACTGCCCGTTTATTTTAAGCGGCCTTCGTATAAGCGATAAAGTAAAAATTGGAGTACAACGCCACTTTACACCAAGAACACTAGGAGCTGACTGGTAGCTAGACTATATCTCGAGATGCAACATGCTAGGATGGGAACCTCTCTGGAAGAGGCAACTTAGAATGAATCTTATATTTTACCATAAATCACTTCGTAAGCAAGTGCACTCATATGGCCCAGAAATTAAAATAGTTGTAACATCCATTAACTATTTGCGTAATCACAACCTATTAGCTGAAAATGAGTGTTGTAAGACCAAATTGCAAAGAAAATTCTTCATCAATAAGTTCTCTCACATCTGGAATAGACTTACTGAGGGAATACGTACCGCAGGCACATTATCCACCTTTCGTTCTGCACTTAATAAGCTCCTAACAGATGATCAGTTCACCACTCGCCTAGACACTATTAATACCTTCTGGGCTAATGAAAGCATACTAGGACCTCTAAACGTATGGAGTAAAGCTATCATAAATCTCAAGTACTTTTTACCTCAATGGACTCATAAAGGGTGTTTGACTACCAGTCCATCTGGCCGGATTGTGCAGTACAAATACATAGCCAGTGTTGCCTTCAAGTTTATCGACAAAAACTGCCCGTCTAATAACTTGCGTGAACTTCTTGTAGGAAAAAAAGGAAGATTCATTCTCATATGAATAAATTAAAGTTAACAGATAGCCCGAATGACTTTAAGAAGGCAAGAGCTTCACTCCTCCTAGGTTGTTGTACGTGGTATTCTATTGTCCAGTTTTTCCTCGTGCCTTCTTTTCTCTTCCCTTTTCAGTATCAGCCTGACGATGAAGTCCTAAGCATTAGTTCGATCGAAAAGTGTCAACTTACTGGAAATCCTACTTCGCACCTAATACTGGAAACTGATGTTAGGGGTATCCAACTGGCTCGCTCCGATTTTCCTGTTTCTTGAACAGCTCAACAACCAGCTCACCTCCCCACCAGTACCCTAAATGCTACGACATACGAAACCTCAAGCACAATAACTGGTCTCACATTCCTGGTTTGTGGTATATGCAGCGGAAATCTGGATAAACAATCCAACCGTAGAGATCTATTTACCTAACGGCAACATATCCATAATAATGCTATGCAGCAGATTTCTTTAGCACTTTGTCATGTGTCAATCCGTCTCATAGAAGTCAATTAACAGCCAATGTGTTCCATCGACAATGTTGCATACTTTAATGTGAAGTCTATGAAGTTTTACAAACGTGTAATATTCACCACTGTTGACCGACGATGCTTCCAGTCTTTTTAATTCCTTACACCACAACAAATGTTTTCAGTACCACCAATCTGAATTGCTGGAAAAGGTAACACTTGAAGGGTGAGAAACGCCTGAACTCAGACATTCACCTGGATTAAATGATTGTATGGATACTTACTTATTCCTGAAATCATTGAAAATTACTGTTAAAATGGACGTTTATCTGACAAAACACTTGGCCTTGTAGATGGGCCAGTCATGTCGACCAGTCATAACGCAAACAACAAATATTGCGCCGTTCCATGTGAAGAAGGAATTTTGAGCAGAAATGACTTAAACTCAGAACGACGTGTATCTACCGTAAAGTGATACTTTCCTGTTATTTTCATAACATATAGACACTTGGTATCATGATAGAGTCTGATGTCCTCCCTCTGCATCATTCAATACTGCTAAAACTTTTCATGTTTCTCCACAGTTATCAATTTGATGGGGCCTGTAAACTGGCTTCTCTCATGTTAACTTCATAGCTTGAGAATAAAGATAATTATTTATCTATTTATTTAAGTTATGTAGCCAGTACACGGAAGTCACCCAGAGGTATCGTGGTTGGCCTACTCCTGTGTATTTTGTGCTTCTGTTTCAAACTTCGTCTGCTGCTTGCTTTTGTTATTCACTTTTTAGGTTTACCTAGCCAGTCCTGCATTCAAATGGAATCCTACAAGTCCCTTTTGTCAGTGTGCATCTTGCCATCAAAACCCTATGACGAACGTAGACACCCCAAGGTCATAACTGTAATGCCTACCCCACCTTCAAGAATATTGGAAGATTCAAACAATAGCTGAATAATCCGTAATTTCGAACTCAGCCTGCCTCAACGCACCTCTTATATGCCATGAATAACGGTATCTGATGTATAACCTAACGTTGTGCATAATAGTCATTGCTTGCCACCAAAATGAGCAAACCTGTAAACCAGTTTGTATTCATGTAGCCTATGTTGTATGGAATATGTATTATTATCGTTATCATTATTATTATGTTAAGAAGCTGCTTAAGTCTGTCTGCAGCGCACGTACATCCTCGTCATTCAATATTTATCACGGGATTTTACATCTTCAGCACGGAGAACCATGCGGGCTTCGCTATATTTAGTAGGTGATTTATTCATACGAGTAACAGAAGGGGACCGTGAGGTATGCCTTGCTGCGTTTCACTCTGCACCGCCTCCTAGGGATGGACTTGAGAGTTGGCCCCTACTCAATTTCCGACCAACAGGAAGCTTCTTGCCCCATGCAAGCAGATTACCAACAATTCTTCAACTTTCCAGTTTCACGAGGAATCTTGAGTGAAGAACGTTGTCGAAAGAGTTAATAAAGCCAAAGAAAATGATATCGACGGTCATCTTATCCTCCTGAGAATCAACTCAAATTTCTGTAACTGAGGCCAACTCCTACGGAAGCCATGTTGTTGACGGGACAATGGTGTTATCACGTACAGTGAAACTTCTCCGAGCAGCTTCGGCTACAGATAATCTGGTACCGTTAATTTTTCTACATCCAGAGTAGTTCATTCCTGAATTTCTTGTTATCATTCTGAGGCAAAATGTGACAAGTGTATCGACAGATTTGTTGGCCTCAAGCTCCATTTTCCCCCAGGAAGAACATGCGGTGATCGCATAAAAGCCTTGGCTTTTGCAATGCGAAGATAATGCTTCCAGTTGCCCTTCTTGTCGATTCGCGTATGCCATTCTGTCGTCATGCTTCATCCTACCAACGTGCGTTACATATGCCTTTTAGCTTCCAAACAGGTGGGTACTGAAGACACCTGCCCCCAAGAAAAGTTGTATAAAAATTTATAAATACCTGTAAGAATTATGTGGGCCTATTTATTACTATCACTGTTGTTGATAATGATGATAAATGAAAATCCTTGAGGAATTCAGCCGATATTACTTCTTCGAAAACAAAGTTGTAGGACCGCTTTCCCCCTTTCTTGCACGAAGCTTTTACACACTTACTTAAACACGATTTTCACTTTCACTTCTATCAGAAGCCTTTATAGTTATAAAAGAACGCAGAACTTCAACGCGTGAAATAACGTGCATTATTTGCATGTGACGTAAGATCTTCTTTTCAGCCCGGGGGATCGCTCTGGGATGAACCGTAGGAGAATTTTTGCTGTTTAAATACGGTGACCATATCCGCAGGAGTGGTTTGCCACCGTTTGTTTAGAAATTAATATCAACAATAATTTTAGCACCGGGTAGTGAGTGAAAGTGATGTAAGACTTTGGACCATGGCCGGATTTGCACCAACGACCACTAGGTTTCTGGCACGGTGCTCCAACAGCTGAGCTACAATACCCAACTACTGACCGAATTTTTATTTCATCCCAACTACCAAGGGTTTCGCCCGACTGCCATGTTATTTTGTGACGCACTACTGCTGCTTGATCGTATTTCTCGCCCAATCTAAACCTGGTTGAATGAGAGAGAGAAAGAGAGGGCACAACATTGATTATCTTTCTGACTGTCTGACATGGCTGTGGTCCACCGGACCATGTCACGTAGCTCGTGGCTCAGTTGGTGGAGCGTTGGGCCCGAAGCCCAGTGGTCGTTGGTTCAAACTCAACTGCTGTCCGAAATTTCGTTTCACCTGCAATCACACCCCAGTGTAAATACCAGCCTGCCAAACCACATACGTCATAGGAAAAATGGTAATGATAATATTATAGGATAATATCCTAGGCAGATCAAGGCAGCCAACGCCTACAGGACTCATTAGGTTAGGTTTCAATGATTTCGCTGCTGAATTCGTGTCCGTCGAGGGTTTCGCCACACTCTGGGCTCTATTCCAATCATTCTCAACAAACTGGTAACTCTCTCTACTCCATTACGACCGGCATGCCACTATATTTTGTTGTGCCACAGTTTGTGTGAGGAAATGGGCTCTCCGAGTGTGGTAGAGCGGCTTTAGCAAGACGCATTTCCAATTATTTTTAGGACCAGAAGATGGCAGCCATACACTTGTTCCGAGCTTCTTTTTAGTGCTTCGTTACATCAGGAGTACGAAGGTGAGTGAGAGGACCCTAGAACTCTTCCTCGGGTCGTAGCGAACGTCGCATCCTGGGATTTATCGGCGCAAGTAAACATTTCCGTTTGGGACGGTTCATAGAACCAATGGTGGAGTTGCTGGTATATTTGTCTGTGTGATAGAGCCCTTCGCAGAATCAACCAAGGCCTAGTAATTGACTATACTTCCCTCCGAAGAGACTATTAAGTTCATGGCTGTCATATTCACTCCCCACGCAATATATCCTGCCGGGGCATCAGCAAGGCCGAAAAAGGGCCGGAGAGTCTGAAAAGGATAACAGCATGATCGCTTTACAAAGGGTTTCATGAGATTGAATGAAACTTACGCCGTCCGTGCCAAAGAATGTAAAGTCTAAACCCCATGGAGCATGCTTATTATCGTATCGGGTTGCAGACTAGACGCTTTCAGCTGATTCCGTTTATCGAACACCACCGGATAATACTGCCTGACCGAATCGCCCCAGCGCTGCATCACCTGTTTATAAATAAACAAATATTTTATTCTCAGATTAAGAATTCAACGTGGGAGAATCTAGTTTACAGGGATCATGAAATTGATAGTGGTGGAGAAGTCTCCACTAATTGAGCTGTGCTGAATGATATGGAAGATAGGGCATCAATGTTTATCATGATATCAAAAGCGTCTGAAAATTATAAAACGAACAGGAAAATATCACTCCACAGTACTTGCAGATTGTTGATGAGTTTAGGTAGTTTCCGCTTACCGTTCTTTTTTCTCAATAAAGCGGCACCAAAATAGCACAGTATTCGACGTTTGCTTTGCATGCGACCAAGGCGCTTAACCTGGAGGTATAGTTCCATGCACTGTTGACGAGCTCCTCCAACAAGTTCTAGTATCACGTACAAATCAGTATGCTCAGTAGGTTGACATTTTCGGCCAAAATTATGCTCAAAATTTCCTCCTCAAGCTTAGGCTGAAAACAGAAGAAAAAAGGTTTGACTGAAGAGCCTATAGATGAAATTGAAAATGGCAACTTGATGGGCTGATGCAAACCTCACAAACCTCATTAGCAAACACCTGCAGAGTATCGACTTGGCAGTAAACCTTAGCTTGAAACAGTGATTTTAGAGATGCAACGCAAAGTCGCGATTAAGCCGACAACCTCTTCGCGGACCACTCCCATGTTGCTTGTTGGTAAAAAGGAGGTTCTCCTCGTTTGTATTTCGACTGCCCCCTTTCGAATAAAGTTGCGTGACGTGAATTCACCTCCTGTCTTGTATTGCCTCGACATCAGGCTCACTTGGAAGGGGAAAACAGCTTCCGGCTTCTGACTTGGTGTTGGTGTAATGGCAAGCAATATACGGCCTGGAGAATGGTCAAAAACTGATTTTGTTAACCAGCTGGCCTATACCGACGCACTTATAAAAATTGGGCGCCCAAGATAGTGGTGCTTATTGGCTTAGTTTCAAAGCAATGCTTAGTTTAGTTATACGATATTGCAGGCACATATATATGTAGTATATGTGCACATTATATAACCGTAGCACCGTGGCACAGAAAGGGGGAAAATTAGCGGACAGTTTTTGAGTTAACTAGACCCAAAGGCCACAAACTTGTCAGTATTTCTGCAACAATTTAACTCCCGTTATTTCGGCCTGAACTCAGGAAACAATTCAACGGGACCAAACTAGGGCCATTCAGATGAGTCCCTGTATCGTGTCTCGTCAAAATGAGTCAAAAAGAATAGGGACCCCCCTCTTCTCCAAATTGGATAGCGTAGTAATGTCCTTTTCCATATCTGCTCGTGCTTCTTTCCAGTGATAGCTCCAGGTAGACATTTGCTGCTGAAATCCAGTGTAAACATAATTGCTTTGTGGAAATAATACCTGCTTATTGACGCCAATAACTATTGGACTGCTCACACCCCTCCGCGAATTCTGGGCCATCTTCACGATTAACTAACCCATAGGTCACCATGTTTTGCTTGCATCGAACAAAATAAAAACTTTCCCAACAGTATTAGTAGCAGAGACACTCTGAACAGATGATTAAACCAGCGACCAGTTTACATACTGGCTCAAAACGCGACTCATATGCAGTAGTTCCACACCACATGTCTTTTAGTACACTGTATCAAGTGGTCTTTTCATATTAATGTTAATCATCAGAAAATACACCTCCCGAAGGATCATGCTTACGCCAACAAAAAAGGTACCTGAGGTTTATGTATGAATACTGCCAGTTAGGCTGTTGGTCACTTCAACGTCTAAATCAATCCAATACAACGAATATTTTTGGTAGAATCGATTTCTATTACCTTTAGGCGTAACATGGGGATCTGGAAATGCATTGATATAGACATACACCTTGGTTATACAACTGTGGATACGTTATTGATGCTGCAGATTGTATAAATGGGTTCTTTGTGGTTAGCAAATCTAAAAACTAAAGATCATTCTAAGGAATAGAGTGTTATATTACAAAATAGCAAACCATGCGTGTGGACTAACAACGTCGGTTGATTACAACGCAACTTTGAACATTGCGGGCTTTTGATACTGATAGCGGAATTTGTCTGTGGGATGGAAAATGAAAATCTGTGCCCGTCTCACGAATTTCAGCAAAGTCCAATAAGATTATGCACATTAATGACTTGATATGTGAGTCATTTAAGACTAAATACCAGTTTGTAAACTTTCAAAGAGTAATGAACTTGATGGTGCTTGTAAACTGGTATCCCTCATGTAAAACCCATTGTGTGAGGGTAATATTTATTATTATCTAAACTTTAAAACTCTGTATACGCCGCAAAGTGATGTTTCCTTGTCTGTTTCATAGCTAGCAGGGCCTCCGGCAGTTTTTAATTGAGTTTAGTGACACTCTTTCTGCACCACTCGGGACTCGTAAAGTCTTGTAGATGCATCAACGTGATCAGGTCTATAAACTGGCCTCTCTCATGTTAAGTTTTCAATGTGAGGTTAGAACATTTATTTATTCATCTACTGCATAGTTACTGAACTTCCGTGAGCCGCACACAGTCAAAGATTGGTTCAAAAATATCAAAACACGATTTTCAGTAAATATGTGATAGGTTTTTAACAAATTTGTGGTGCTATTAAACAGCGACAATTATTATTAACGTCATTTGTCCCTTGGGTTCCCAGTGGAACATATCGCTTTAGCAGCACGTCTCCAGTGCACTCTGCTCTCCGAAATCCTTTGAACCTGGATCCACGACGGCCCACAAGCTCTCCCTTCCTCCTCACACGATCTCCCCATGTCACCTTCGGAAGCCAAACTCGTCGCTTCCCGTCTGGGTTCCACTCGAGGGCCTGACTGGCGCGTGATGTCCCCAGTCGGCCTTCTCAGTGTATGCCCAATCCATCTCCACTTCCTGCTACTGCACATTTGTTGAGCGATGGGTTCTTGGTTGGTTCGTTAGCAGGCCAGAGTTCCTTGTTACTTCTTCTTATCATTCTGGCCATCTGATCGATCTTCAGTAACGAGCCAGCATAGGCAGTTGTTGATGAATGTCTGTAGTTTGTTGGAAATCTCTTTCGTAACGCGCCAAGTCTCTGAACCATACAGAAGCACTGACTTGACTGACATTGGTGTTGAAAATCCGGATGTTGTTCACGCTTTATGCTGAGTGCAGTGTAGAAGATCTCCACACTGGTTTCAGGCTAACGAACGCCTGTCTTGCTTTTCCGATTCTGACTTTGACATCCTCGTCTGTGCCGCCTGTAGATGAGATAGTGCTGCCTAGATAGGTGAAGGAGGTTATTTCCTTTAAGTTTCTCCCGTTGATAGTGATTGGAGCTTGTTGTTGTTGGTGGTGGTGGTGGCGTTGGTTGGGTATCTTCATCACCTCTATCTTCTCAATATTCACTTGAAGTCCCATCTTCGCTGCCTCTTCTGTCAACTTGCTAGTTTCCGCCTGTAGATCTTTAAGTTTGTGCGATATCAGACACAAGTCGTCTGCGAAATCCAGATCTTCTAGGTTCTTTTCCGCGGTCTAGCATATACCCCTCTTCTCGCTTCTCACTGTTTGTTGCATGAACCAGTCCAGTCGACCACAATCAGGAATATCATGGGTGATAGTAGGCAACCTTGTTTCACACCTGTCTTCACTTCAAAAGCATCACTGGGCTTCCTACTGTGAGTAATTTGGCAAAACCTCAACAAGCTATATCAAAATTACGAAAGTGCCTCAACGGTGCCGCTGATCAATTGCACGTTTACTGGTACGAATAAGCACTATACAGCAAAAAGTAGGTTAACTGAAGAGGATTGTTAAGTACCTGAGAATCGGCAAGAATATTCCCAACGAAATGGGATCAGAACTCTGTCTACAAGGGTCAAATCAATCAATAAAAGTTTCCAGTAGGTAGTCAGAAGACAGGCAGTCAGTTCACAGCGCAACCTCAATTTGAGCCAAAACAGAATGTTGGGAGCAGTGGAACAAAGCCATATTGTCAACAATACAATATCACAGAACAGCAGAGTGAAGCCCTATCTCACCAAAAACGTTTCACGATATGCAGTGTTCTCCATCGTTTGACTGGAGAGGGGTGAAAATCCGTTCGGACCACCGTGCGCGCACCACCTTCAGGTTGAGCGTAGACATTGACGTCTCATCGATAACGTACTGGATCTAGATGAGCTGCTTAACGCTACAACTTTTCATACCACAGCTAAAAGAGTTGTCTGTCCCGTCCAAGATAAACCACAAACCAGGTCACGCAAGATCCAGATAACGGAAGTCGAGTTCGGCAAATTTTGGGGTGGATAATAATAGATCGTGGTGTCATGGTCACTTGTCAACACATGGGTGGCACACTAATGTACCCCACTTTCATTTCATTCTGATCGAGAACTGACATTTGAGAGTAACCTCTGGGACCAGATTCGCTCTTTTGCCAGGAATCATATGGGCCATTGCAACACCCCGCGTCAAGCAAATGGCTCGAGGAAATGCCCAAAAATCTTGAAAGCGCCCCAACGCTCCCCTCTAACCCAAGTACGACCAGACCGTTGAGACGACGCCCTCCTGTTCACTCATTACCGCGCGTCGCATTGGCTCACCCATTATTCGAGCATGATTTGAAGTCACTGAGAGAGACGCAGATACCACGACTGCTCAGCTAAACGCTGAAATATACCCTATGGCCTCCTGAAATTTACATTTGCCCCACCACCGCATATCGGCGAAGGCTGGCCATTTCGCAAAGTATTTGGGAGTTACGGAAAAGCTATGATTGGTCACAGAAGGCTCATATGCGACATGAGGGCAGTGTTTGTTCATATCGACGCATCATATCGTCGAAACGGTTTAACAAGCTCATTCCTCGATGACGAGGTTCATAAGGAACCATTTACTGGGACAGTACTGAATAAGATTGCTTTGATCCATACAGAAAGCACAAAATACCTGGTACTGTTGACACAATCATTCTACACCGAAGTTTCTTGGAGAAAGCGAGTGAAGTGACGTGTAAATATCATGCATACATTCCTTCATAAACTTCTCATTATTATCTCAAGCAAGAAGTACAAACTTTTACAATGGAAGTATTAGCTTCAAGCTTTATTTTTCTCTACGCAATACCGATAGTGTCTAGATACAAACCTGGTTTTTTTGTTAATGAAAAGATAGTACTTCCGCTTGTTCAACTCGTAAATTTCCTGCACACTTACTCTGTTGGGATGTTCCATTATATGAACATGCAGCATTTATATCTTACAGTGACAACGGGTAGGGATTCAGATTACCTTCCATGAAGATGAATGTAATTTATATATAAACTTATTCATACCTGTAAAAATGGTGTGTGCCTGTATATTCAGGAATAAATATTACTATCATTAAGTTATTTGAAGAGGCGAAAAATCAACAGTATATTCATATCTGGATGGGCCCGGAAATAGCGAGGGACATTGTGAGTGTATGTAAAACTCAGCAGTTCGCATGAATTTTTGATGTTGTAAAACACATTCTGCCCCACTACTGCTATTCCCATTTATCGAGAAAGTGGGCGACCATCAGCAGGCAAAATCTGAAGCCTATTGCTCAGGGGTTCACATATTACACATATATAGCTCAGGTTGCATCGTGCAGCCACTACCACGTTACAATAAGTGGCGACAAGGTTATAACAACTGGCAACGTTCTTATAACACCTCACAGTGCTCACCCTCAATACTGGTTACACGAAATATGCAGGGGCCTGACGACTCTTCAATAGCCCACCACAATTCAGTAACTCCATCGCATTCTGTCCTCTTCAGCCACCCTACCATTGCTCACCAAGCCCTTGGTTGCCGTGCAAAGCGAATGCCCTTTGTGAGTCTCTCATGGGCTTTCGTAAAATTGCCCTAGTAAAGGTGGAGACATTGGCGACAGCACTGAAAGTATGTTATATATAGGCATACATAACCGTTGCCATTTCCTTCTTCTGTATATAAAGATTTCACAAAGGCGAATACATCAATCCGATCATATGAAAGTGTAAAATAACTGAAAATGAAGTAAACTTTCGTGATCACTTTTCACTATGCACCCATTGCTTCATAAAATCACCCGTTGCAATGTATCGAGTTCTTTCACACTGTCTCACTTTCTGTTGGTTGAAATGTCAATCTTCTGCCCGTAATTTTCGTTTCTAGAAGTCCAGCTGCCAGCGAAGAGACTCATTTTCTTTAGATTTTACGATATGACCTTTAGATACCGAAGCGCTACTTCCTAATCTTGACAAACACTAGCTTTGGTTTTTCTATTTTATCCACGTAATGTAGAACGTTTCGGATATGGCTAGTGGCCCTGACGTGTCCAGTGGATCGAATGTTGTATCACTGGGCCTGGTGACAGTGCAGCCAGCCTATGCGTATCAAACTTAGCCGGAGTTTACATAGTGCATCAACAGATTTTTAGTGCTGAATGGATCTTAAGTCAATGAGGTCACCAATACCGATTTCGAAAATTAATAGTTTGTGCAAGACTCGTTATTAAGAAACGAAGACGCCAACGGGAACCCTACCCACAAGCAATGGTATGTTATTTTTGCTGCCAATTTCATTGATTGAGAAAGTTAAAAAGTACTCAGAGAGGAAGATCACGGTAAGAACCATTGTGTTTGTACAAAATAAATAAATAAATGTCTCATTCCCAAATTAACAGTTTAACATGAGAGGAGTCAGTTTACAGGTATCATCAAATTGATAATGTTATAGAAATTTCCAGTAGTTGAGCTGTCCTCAATGATACAGAAGGTATCGCATCAAGGTTTATCATGATAATAAAAGTGACTACAGGTTATGAAAAGAACAAAAAATATCACTTCACAATACGTTCAGATTGCTTATGAGTTTCGGTTGCCTCCACTCACCATTCTTTTTACACAATAAAGCGATACAAAAATCGTGAAATATTTGACTTTGCGTTACATGTGACCTAGATGATTGACCTGGCGGTATAGTTCGTGTTTCGTCAGATAAACGTTTATTTTGACATCAATTGACATGTTTATAGTGTCGTTGGCCAACGAAAACTCACTTCATCGATTTCAGGTAACAGTAAGTGACAGCATAACCATAAAATCCACGTTAGTATATAAGTCTTCACATTCCCCATTCGTAGTGTGACTTTGCTCAACAATAAAGACGTAATCCATCAGATTTAGTTGATGCTGTAGAAAGAAATCAACATCTGAAAGACTATTATCCAATGGTGATGGAGTTTTGCGCGTAGAATTCACATTGAAGCATACAGCATTATCAAGGAGGTATTTTGATTGTTAATTGTTTTCTAGAGAACGTAGTCAAGTGAAGTGAATTATTTGAGTCACTAGATGAGTTTATTTCCTGGATTTAGTTGTTTGTCCAGACTTTCGCTGCCATTATGACCGTCCATGAGCCCTAGATCATTCGTTGTAGTTGGGTTTTCGTACATAGTTGCATCTAGGTTGTTGTAGAACGTTCCAGAAAGTTGAAAATCAATAGGGGGAGACCAGATGAAGTATTCTTGCAGTAATTTCTGGTACCATGTATGAAGTAGTATATTCAGTAGGTTGACAATTTCGGCCAAAGTTATGCTCAAGGTTTTCTCCTCAAACTTTGGCTGAAAAGAGAAGGAGAAGAGGAAAGCACGAGCAGAAACTGGAGAATAATATATCACAAGACAAAATTGGGAAGAGGGAAGTTCCTACCTCTGAGACACTCGAACCATATGTACACTTTAATTTATGCACATAAAAATGACTGCTATGATTATCCTACGTAAAATATGTACAAGTTTTTGGATATACCGTGTTCATTTGTAGACTTGCGGGTAAAACTGACTCAACATCAAGGTGATATATACTTTACCAATGTGTACTTTACTGACTACACAACCTAAGCTAGTGGAATAGCAGTCAAACGCCCCATGCAATGGTGTTAGGGCCCATTAAGAAAAAAATACTTGGGATTGATGATAGTTTTACTCTACACGTTTAGGAGCCCCAGTATGTTTTTATTAGCCCAGAACGTATATGTAGTGACCAAACGAGTGATAGACTCATCACCGGTGAGGAGCTTACTAGGTGAGGAACGAAAGACATAATGAACCTGCAATATGTATTTCCTCAGGAAGTCCATTCCAGATGTGGGACAAATTATTGAGGAAGAAATTCCCTCGCACACTGGTCTTACAACACTCAGTCTTAGCTGGTTGTTTGTGGTTACGCATACTGTAAATGGATGATACAGCTACTTTAATTCCGGGGCCACATGAGTGCATCCGCTTACAAAGTAGTTTATAATAAAGTACAAGATTCATCCTAACTCGCCTCTTCCAGAGAGGTTCTAGTCCTAGCATGTCGCATCTGAAGATGTAGTCAAGGTTGCAGTCAGCTCCTAGTGTTCTTAATATAAAGTGGCGTTGTACCCCTTCGATTTTTAGTTTATCGTCTATTCAAAAGCTGCTTATGACAAATGAGCAGTATTCTAGAATTGGACGGATGCATACTTTATAGAGTAGGAACTTTGATTCAGTACCATAAAAGTTACGAATGATGCATCCTAGGAGTCTGCGTGACATAGTTTCTTTATACGCTGCCTGCTCAGAGAAATTCAAGCCACTGGAATATCTGAGCCCCAGGTCTGAGACAGAACTAAGTTTTTGTTACTGTTGTCCAGATACTTCAAATATCGAGTCGAGGCTAATGTTACTAATGCAGATCCATCCACATTCGCTGATGTTGAACTGTAGAAGAGTATCAGCACACCATGAGGAAAGCTTTTCTAGTTCATGTCGAATAGCAGTCATAGTGTTACCTAGCTCATGGCTACAACAAGAGTAAACGACTTTTAGGCCAGTTGCATATAGAAAGACGTCACCTGTGGCAAAGCAGTTGCAAACAGTGTTAATAAAGATAATAATAATGATAAGAGGCCCGATAAAGCCACCTTGCACAACTCCACTTCTGATGTATTTTGGAGTAGACAGAGCTGAATTGATTTTTGTTATTTGGGTGCGATCACTGAAAAATGATTTTAGCCAGCTTAGCAAAAGGTTGCTAATACCTAATGCGTTTGACTTTTCGAATAGTATATTATGCGAAGCCATGTCAAACGCCTTCGATATATCGAAGTACAGTACAAGGACTATTTTGCGTGCCTCACGACTACCGGTAATGAGGTTGAAAAAGTCGAAATGACATGTAACGCATGACCTGTTCTTCATAAAGGCGTGCTGAGACTTTGTTTGCTATTAGTGATGGTAATTCCTGAATATACAGCCACACACCATTTTTACAGGTATGAATAAGTTTATATATAAATTACATTCATCTTCATGGAAGGTAATCTGAATCCCTACCCGTTGTCACTGTAAGATATAAGTGCTGCAAGTTCATATAGAGGAACACTCCAGCAGAATAAGTGTGCAGGAAATTTACGAGTTGAACAAGCGGAAGTACTATCTTTTCATTAGCAAAAAAACCAGGTTTGTACCTACACACTACAGGTATTACCTGGAGAAAAATAAAGCTTGAAGCTGGCGTTGGCACCATACCGTATATGGTACCGGCACAACCCGGACTGGGATTGTCATAATTTTAATGTCTGTTATCAGAACGGGAGGCAGTTCCGCCGAGCAAGCTAGACGTGCGACTGTAGGTGGAATAACTAGACAGGGTTTCTTTTCTGATGCTGCACAATTCCTCGTACAATTTAGTGATGTTAGCCACAGCATCAAAACTCGATAGCTCACTTGTGGAGGAAGGACAGGGGTTTCTGTGTGAGTCAGTGGTGGTAGACGTTGCAGCTGAAATACTCGTGTTGGCCTTAGTGCAGTCTCCATCTTTTTAAGCTGCTTCTGCTAGCTTCATCAAGGTGGAATCATGAAAAGGTGCTAGGATTCTCTGAGTCGTCTGTGGCAATCTCTTCAGCCACAGTTGCTTGGGAGATTCATCGTCAGTACTGAAGTCTGCAACCAGCTGCTTCATATGACGAAGCAGTTACGTGGTCTTACGATCACCGAGATGCACGTCCTTGTAAAGTTCTTGCATTTTCTGCTGGTGAGTGAGTGCAACGCGTTTGATGAAGACAGGTTTGAGGTGATCCGGTGCTGGGTCGTCTAACACGTTTGATACATCTTCGATTGCATTTCCAAGCAAACTGACGATAAGCAAGTTTGACTCAGTTTCCTGTGAGTGAATATGCCTTAAAGCAAATTCCACGTGGGCGAACCGCGCAGATGATCTTTAGCCCAGAAGGTTGGAAGGAGAAGAGTTATGGCCATCTTGGCAGAACAGACGTTGTTCTCAGCCACTTATAAGGGATATAGTGAGGCACGACGTTGGTAATAACGGAATTACAATGTAAAATAACCAACCGAAAAGGCAATACAAAAACGAAAACAGAACGGCGCCAAAAATGAAAAGCGAAAAAATACCCTAGGATAAATAAAGTACTAGACACAGTAAGAGAATGGTACTCGGTCTCATCAAATGTAGGGGCGCTGGTTGTGTTGCTTTTATGTAACGCTTAATCAACTCTACTTAACTCGGTGTGCTCTAGTACCTGCTGCATCTGTACCTTAGCTAACCTGTAAGTAATGATAATGAAACAAGTCAGAAGGACTGGTATTCAGGAATATATTCAAAGCAGCGATATATCTAATTAGAATAAAAGTGATGGTGATTATAAGGGGAAACGTTTATCCAACTTATCTGGCTAGTATGGCTGAGCTAGGGACTCTGAGGATATGAGTGTTAGTCAGCACAAAGGAGCGGCGTCGAAGTCAGCTTGGAAACATGCTCGTTAAAACAAAACTTAAAAACTTTAAGGATAGTTAGAGGTTTATTTACTTGAAATTCAATTAATTCAATTTAATTTATTTCCTTCAGCCCTAGTTACATTTAGGTGCATGGAGGGTGCACTACAAATGCGCCAATAACAAAACAGTCCTTCCTTTCTAGGTCTAAATAAAGGAATGGAAGGAAATTTACAGTAGGTATGGTTTCCTAATGATGTTTAGGGATGCTTTTGTGTTTCCGACCTAGTTTTTTCTGCCTAAGGTAAAACTAAGTTCACTATTCTTACATTTGATGAAAAAACATTAAAACTTACGAACTGTGACATAGAACTAAATAAGCCTTCAGGTGGTCTCCCATTGCGTCTAAGTTAGTTATTAATTCCTGTAGAATCACTTAGGAATTAGTGTTCAAAGTTTTCAAAAAGGCATCAGGTTTATGACGTATGTTAGGTAGTCCATAGGTTTCAAAGTACAAAGCTTGTTTGCTGCTTTATGACCTAATAGGTACTGGTAAGTTACTTGAAATTGAGTGGTAAAGTCAACTGAGTTCAAATAACGGCTATTATTAAGTCTCATTGTATAAAAGCAAATACTGGATCACACCGACAGGGACTTCTTGTCCATAATTTTGTTCTTCATATGAAATGCAGCCACATGAAAAAGTAGTACGAGTAGGAGTAAGAGACGATAACATGAGGAACTTCTTTTAAATCAGTTCAAATTATCATCATCAAAATACTGTATGAGCTGATTTATAATCAGTGAAGTCCTTTCAATCATTCAAAGCTTCCCAGAACGGTCTCATAGTCACCTTCAACTTGATTGGCCGCTTTAGGGTCCTTCGGTGGTCACTCGAAGAGGATGAAATCCTTTAGTTCTATCTTCGAATCTCGTCAAAACTTCTATTGATTTTGGAGGATTACCTGCCGCCATATCATCATCATCTGCAGAAATAATTGGTCATTTGAATGTCATACAATCTCAACTTTGAAACTCCTTTTATGTAGAAGGGCTGATTTTATTCTTTAGGTAGATTGTGGATTTGTTTATCAAGCCTTGTTTACCTCAATCTAACCATGAAATGTTACTCTTTTAACTCCCCTGTTCATATTTTCTTATGTACTTACATCAACTGCCATGAATCTATTTAATTGAAACTATTGTTTGGCGGCTAAATACTATTATTATTATCATCATTATTTTTGTTGTTTTCTTGTGAGTTGGGCCATGTTCAGTGTCGATGTTACGCCCGTAGTTTTCGCCTAGCCATGGAAATAAACTCGGATAAACTACTGAATTTAGGTTATGCATGATAAACCAATCACAGTACAGATACACGCTCTCATAGTCACCGGTGATCAGTATAAATACTTATGCTTTCTAAGGGATTTGCGTGAAGTGTAAGTCATTCATGATATCAGTTATGAAGTTTGAATTGTATTGCATACAGTAGGCTTCTGAGATTCCCAGGAACTGATGTAGATGAAGAGGTGATCAAACAGGCCTGTAAAATAAATAAGAAAAGCAAGTAACAGTTAAAACTCGATTTCAGGAAAAAAGAACGCAGAAGGACATCAACCATGGTATAAGTAGGTTGGTCAGGTGGCGCGGTTATGAAGTTTAGGCGATCCAATATCCCAAAATCATGTTTAGAGACCAGCTAATAGTGAATAAGATGAATTATTCACATGAAAGTAATGAAAAGGAAGCCGAAGGATAAAATATCATGAATAAATGAAGAGATGGAAGATGGTGGAATTGGCTATGCGGTTTTGTGTAGGAAAATAGTGCAAAAGAGTAGAATGTAATTATAAAAAGAAAAATTGAGTAAACATGGTATCTAATTATGTCATATGGCTGGGTAACTAACATTCTGTATATAGCCATGTAAAGATGAATGACTACAACGATGTTTGATAAATGTTACTCTTATGAGGGTTCAGAGACATAATACGGTGACCAAAGGTGAACTAAGGTAGTAGAAAGACTTTCATCAGATTCACAGTAACATTATATTCCTATTAGTAAATCTTTCCACATTTTATTTGTTTTGTATTCAAAAACAGTCATAGATGAGGTAGGCCTGGATTGTAAAAAGACATTACATCTTACATCTTACTAGCATACCTACTGATTAGTTATCATAACCTCACTGTTTTATATTATGCTCAATAAAGTTGACGGTGACAAAAGTACTTTCAACTTACTGCCACTGGTTATGTTCAAGACCGTGCATACATCTATTCCATCATACCTTGACAGATATCATAAATCTGTTAACACATGTGACCATTATATCTTCATTCATGCCATAACCTTGTCTGAATCTTTGTGCAAAAATAACTTTTCTTATTGCACTATACAAAAAGCTCCAAGTTCTTTACAAGAAAACACAAGAAAGTTTAATGACATGGTCTTTTTTTAAGAAAGGATGAAACTTCTTGAATAATTTGAGCAAACAGTTGTTTGCAATAAATTCTTTTTCTTCTTCAGGCTCTACAGTTATAAATCTATGAGAATAAGTGAAGTACAGTAGCCAATATAAAGTAAGCAGTGGACCCAAAGAAATGTCAAGTAAACCAAAATGATAAACTACGTATAATTTACAAAAATAGATTCATTGATACAGAAATCTGGAAAGTTATGTGTCATAACACAAAATAGTAATGTCAATGTTATGTATAATAACTGGTTACTTGAATGTTCTCTTCGCTACTGTCCACCACAATTTAGTATACTCCAGAGTTCAGAAGGCAATATTTGCTAGCTCTCCACAGTCGATTTTGATTGTCGTATTATCTGGAAGTAGGATGAGAGGTCCTGTAAAATCCAAAGACAACCAATGAGTATTCAA
Organism: Heterobilharzia americana; assembly: GCA_944470555.2. Lineage (NCBI taxonomy): Eukaryota > Metazoa > Platyhelminthes > Trematoda > Strigeidida > Schistosomatidae > Heterobilharzia > Heterobilharzia americana. Next base: position 50,991,466 of record OX104128.1, read on the forward strand.
CATATACAATATTCAACGGAGGCAGAAGTCGGAATGAACAGAAGCACACTATATTTCCACGTTTAACAGCAGCAGCAAAGTCAGTAATAACCGCCACAACCAAAAGTGTGTACAGATAAACAACATTTGGTTTTACAAGTATTAGGAAGAATGTACAAAATGTGTAAAAAGCGATGAAAAGGAAACTTTATTTTTAACTTACGTGGTTTATACACAGTTTCATACAGTCTCCACAGCTACAATGTAAAATTTTTACGATGTTGAAAGGTCACTCTTATGGGAAAATGGAGACCAAATGTAATGGAATGGTGGAACAAGTCTAGTGTGTTAGCTATGCAATGAAATCATCAATATGGGCATAACGATCACGAAATAAGGAGACAAAAACTACAAATAATCACTCGTCTATATATTTTTTCATTTTGACTGTCTAAGGTAGCTGTGGTTTGTCAGACTAGTATTTATACTGGGTGGTAATTGAAGGGGAAATGGAAATTTGAACTGAGGCCGAGGCATGAATGTGTATGTGTGGGTCTACTAATCATTATGTAGCGATGAGAATAGGATGAAAATAACGTGAGTACTAAAACGAAGTAAAGAATAACAAATGTGAAGTTTTACGTCATAGTTGAAAATGACTACCGGTAGTAGTATGAATAAACAAAAGTGTAAAACTAATAAAAGAAGAAACTGAATGTTTATCAAAGTAATGAAAATATAGACGAAAGGGGTGGAACGTTAAAACATGAAATTTGTGACAGGAAAGTTCATAAAAAATGCGTCAATCCTATTATGAGCCAAAGTAGACAAAGTGTATGTACATATCACTTTTGAACACGTAGATCAGGTTTTCTTGTGTCGATGCCTATGGCCTCGGCTTTGGATAAGATGCATAGTCATACACCTTCAGGGAGATTGCAAGGGACACGATATATCATACAAAAGGTATGACTTACTTTAATCTGATGTCCGGTATCTCCTAGATGTGTCAGGACTGCACTATTGATACCCTTTGTCATTCCTTTCCCTAACAAAGGTGGTACATGTTCACCAAAGCGCACGAATAAAGCCGTTCTAGTACAGCCTATTTAACTAGCTCCACAGGAGCGGGTGAACTCCTACTTCAGCAAAGTTAAACAACAGAAGCATTGGGTTTTAAAGTTATACAGATACTATGAAAATGAATGTGGATAGAATGATAAGGGATTAAACAGAGAGTATTCATTGTATGCCAACTTCAGTGTATATACTCAAGTATAAAGTAATAGGTGGTGTTATAAGACTTCTATCGAAAAAAGATTGGGAGCAATTTGAGCAGCGTGTAAATTAAAGTGAATGCCTAAAGAAGGTTTATATGGTGAGAAGGAATATACATGGTGAAGGCATGGAAGTCAATGTGCTCATGCCGATAAAATTTTTAATTTGATGCGAAAACCTATGGGTAAGTCACGAGGTCAAATAATTAAGAAAGGAGACCAGTATATGATATAAATAACAATACTAGTTTCAATTACTAGTGTTTATTTTATCTTACAGTACAAGCAGTGAACGCAATGCTTCTATTCTGCTTGTTTGTCGACAGCTCTGTCGAGTACTAAGGAATCGAAGAATATCAGCAGATTGAAGAAATTTTGCTCAGAAGATGGGGTTTGAATGGGGATTTACGAGGGGGAATAGGGGGTAGGAGTTTATTCAGTGGGTAGCTGGAAATGAATTAGAATAAAAATGTAATCGAGGAAATCCACTTGTATGTAATGAGAGGTAAGCTGTCGATATCCAAGAGAAGGGGTATTCAGTAACCTGAGAGTAGTAGGTGCTAAACTGCCCAGAAATCGCTTAAGGGTAATTTATAGTGACTTCATTTAATATAGTGGCTTAGGTGACACTAGACCTTTTAAAGCTACCTTAATTTGGCGCAGTCACACCAGTGAAACGACCGGCTTTTGATGTCAACGGCATTGCTTTTTAAAATTCAATAAAGTTATATGTCGTGGAAATTTAATTCCTTCCGTATGTCGACTCAGAGTAATTAGCTCAAATATATCATTAGCAGTGTGATAGCAATGTTTCACTTCTCTGAATTTAAAACTGGCACATTTTGTGGTGCGTTCAATATTTTAGCCATTTTATGAGATCCACTATATAGTAGGGATCGTACAATCAAAACAATGTAAAGGATAACAATACAGGATTGAGATGGGAATATCAGCATAATCTATGGGAAATAGTCGATTCTAGTCAAAGCATCTAGTGAAGTATTCTGTATGATTCAAAGTTTCTTCGTCATACTACCGGGAATGTATATGACAACAATTTCTCAGGTTATGATGATTTGAATGGTGTGGTAAACTGAATATGACAGTTTGCTTGGTAGTGGATAACTCTGGAATCCAGGATGTGTTTTAGTCCTATTTGGGACAACTCAGTTGAATGTAGCTGCATCCTAGTGAGTGAGTGATATAAGACTTTTTGATCACTTTCATGAAACTCTAAACTAATATACCTTGAATATGGGCAAAACATTAGTAATGAATAACAGATCTAGTATTTTGTTAACGCACATTGGAATACGAAAATGTTTGGTCCAATCGCATAAACTTTCTCAATAACCACTGAGAAAGTTAAGATCCTCTCCGATAGCTTTCGATACATGTGGTATTGGATATGACGAAGAAAGTTTCTCTCAATATACTGTGAAATAGATAGCATATCCAAATAGCATTTGTTCTTCCATCCCATTACTATTAGCAGGATAACAACTGGTGTCTACACTGTTTAACGAATTTAAATGGTATGGAACAAAGATTTCAGTGAAGATAATTTCTCTTAGCGATGATTTCATTTTCAAAAGCTATAAGTTGAAGAAGATTGGGATCCTAAAATCCCATTTCTTGATATACTAATAAAAAGAAAACCTAATGAATTTCTGAATAGATCAATCTTCAAAAAAGCAATTTGAAATTCCAACTAACAACTTTCTATAGATTGGTTCCCATAGAAAGAAAAAGAAATTTAGTTTGTTCTCTCTTATCACGCCTCCGAAACATCTGCGTAGAAGATGATGCAGAAATTGAGCTAAGATTACTGAATTAAAACTTTCTGGAAAACGGGTATCCACCACGTTTTATGGAGTGTATGCGTAGGCAGATCAAGAAGCATTTAGATATAACCACTATGCCAAGAAAAAAGTTCTGTATTAATTTGGAAATTAGATCTGATTTTTCAGACAAAATTCTCAATAACAGTAGAACAAGATCAATAGGAAAATTTTTCCAAGCCGTACCTCTTTGGAGTAACCCATTCCAGCCACCCTTTGGTCTATCTTAGTGTCAAAGAAATGTTATCTAGATTGTCTAATTGAATGTGTTTCTACACGTTCACCTACTCTAGTAAAGCTAGTTACGTAGGAAGTTCATCGAGAAACATTTCTCATCGCGTTCGATAACACCTCCTAGTATGGATGAGTAAAGGGGGGTGTAGAAGCATAAATTCATTGATTCTACGATGTGTAGTTGACAATATGCATTCAGGATCCAAATCATCACTGATATTGTTTACAGGGTCAATTCAAACTTGTCGAAAGGTTCATGCACGCACCTACTTTGTATCGTAGAGGCCTTGGTGAAACATAATCTTAAACCTTGACCTAACTTACCGTCTTGACCACGTGTTTCATACAACCAGCTCTTCCTTATTTTTATTCCATTCCAATCCATTTTATTTCGTCGAAACATTTTCGTTTCTCTTGATCCCTATAAGATCTCACTTTGTCTGACTGATATTCACATTTATCGTTCCACATAATCTTCACTTAGCTGCTTTTATATGAAATCACATTAGATTCATTCACCTCATTCATCTCTTATCTCGGATCTTTAACATTTAGTCTCGTGTATTTTTACAAGTGATTTGATGATCCCACTTATTGTAAAAATGAAATTCACACACAAACAAATTTGTTATTTATACTGGGTGATGACTGAACGAGATTTTTATTTCACTGGTCAGCAGTCGAACCTCGTAGCTCAGTTGGTACAGCATCGGGCCGGAAACTTTGTGGTGGCTGGTTTGAATCCGTCCGCCGTTCAAACTTTCATTTCACCTTCAATCATCACCCAGTATAAATACTAGTTTGCCAGACTACGGCTATCTCAGACAGTCAAATGATAAAAAATTTGTTATTGTCTACCCCAAGTTATACATAACAAAGACGGTACAGCTTTCGGAGATAAAATCATCACAAAGAGAAATCTTCTTCACTGAAATCTTTGTTTTACGTCTGATTATTAACTTAATTTGACTGAGTTAGGAATTGATGGGAAATAAGTTACTGTTCCCCTACTCGATCTTTCCTCTCTGTCTGATAAAGTAGCTGACAGTTTTTTTAACAAATAAAGACAGGTCTAGTAGTGAAGATGATCAGTGTGTCAATAACGAATTCGCAAATGAAATTATAACAAACTGAGACGAACCAGTGTGGAGAAGTGGGTCGATTTTAGACGATTTTAGAAAAGTATCCATTGAGTCAGGTACTACTAATTTATTGAAGAAAAGAGAAACAGGATAAGATATGTCATGTCTCAGACTACCTGAAGTAATTGCCTGGCAGCTGGTTGTAGCCCAAAAGTATTATTCCCATGTATGCGAGATTAATGCACCGACTTATTACTAGAATTCAATGTAACTTCCAATCTGGATGGTTAGCTAGTTTATGGAGCAAAATCCATAGTGTTGTCACTATTACGGAAACACTTAGGAACTGGACAAGCTAATGATAGATCAGTCTTTCCCAGTTTATTCACATGACCTTTTTAGACTTTTGAGTTTCAAAGCCAAATGGAGACCATATGGTGATTTAGTTTCACTAGGCTAGGTCATCTGAAAATAGTGTCATGTAGAATGTACGGGTGCTAATGCTTTGGAACATACTAAACAGATTTATATGCATCTACTTTCATCACTTTGGCAGAACATTTCAGCAAATGAATTCTGTTATTTAATGCATGATTGTACTTCATGTTCGTGGATACGTCTTTGTAATTCATTTGGAACTACTGTGAGCATCAAATTATTTTTTTTCAAGCTCATTTTCTCCATGGATGCTAAATAATCTGAAATGGGCATAATTTCAGAGGCTTCCTGATTATTCTCTCGCTGATAGTGTATTCAGCTAAAATTAATTTAATTTAACCTAATAATATGATGATAAAGCTTGACATGAATAAAAATTCAAAAGGTGTTCAAAATCTGCACCAGGATTCTGCTGAATAATGTCTTAATTCATGTTGTAAAACCTGTTACTTATCAAACATAGGTTAAGAAATTTGAAGAAAGCTCAATCATAATACTTTACTTTCTAAATCTCAGATACATTTTATCAGTTACTTCCCAGAAAGACCATTTGTAAGTTTACTTCTGTCGTTTGTAAGTCGTCTGGTGAATTTCCTGCAGATTATGCTGAGTTACTAAGTTGCTTCAAGCTAATCAAGATACCTCGTTTTTCTCAAGGATTTGATGCTTCGTCGAATGCCGTTCCTGACTTATATTTTCAGTAAGCTTTCAGATAGTGGTTCCTCAAGACAAACTTCTGATTATTCACTTACAGAAGCTATAAAGTATTAAAATTCAGAAACAAAATCGTTACTCTTATGTCTAGTATTTTATGACAACACTTATTCGTGATAAGCTGCTTTCTACTTCCCAGGCACTTTTTGATGAAACTGACAAGCGTTTCCATTTCTGTATATCGCTTATTGAAATTCGGGATATTATTGAGTAGTGTTGGTGTGACAGGATGTATACAATAACTGAAAGACTAAGAACAGCTACAATATGACTAAGAGATGACCCTACTTTTGATTCCGGATGGGTTTAATCTTCCCGAATAAGAATCTGCTTATCAGAAGTATGCTAAAACTCTTGCTTTATTACATGCTGTCAGTATTGATTCTGACTTCAATATCTTTTGTTCATAACCCTATTTAGAATGCATTAATATCTGGCATATAAATTGGTTACTTCAACACTGACAATCTACCAGTTATTTTTATTCCACTAGAAAGCCTACCAACCAAGATTCTTACCTAACCTTTTTGTTATCGGTAAGCCTTCGTAGAACATACGCGATTTAGTTAGACAAGAATCCAGTTCTTCCATTGGTTCAGCTTCTCATCGTTAAGAATGGCTGACTGCAGGTGACGTGGAATGATATGCGTCTTCACTGTTATCAGGAACGACATTGCCAGCCAACTCCAGCATTTCTGCTACCAGGCATTGGAGGAAAGTAGTCAGGTCCACACGGAGCATCATTACCAACACATTCAGCACAGTTACCTTTCCACAGTTGATGGTGGACACGACCAGCTGGTAACTAAAGACCAGCACGAGCAGATCGCGTCTTTACCTTCGCACAATGATTTTCCACTCTTACCACTTCCACTCATGATTTATTGAAGAGCTGGTTGTATGCACGTTCACTCTTTCATTCCTTTTCTTGCTGTCTGTATGAGTAACTATTGTAAGTATATTATAATTACGACATCCTTTAAGACTTCATAGTATTCTCTGTTACAAATATGCCTATTTGTTGGTCTTTTTTCTTCCTGAAAAGTTTATATTTGATCCCAGATGATTAGACATACATATTGTCTCAAATGAATTCTCTTGGGTTGAAAATTCCGTTTACAATTACACCTGAAAAGCTAACATTATGGTCAAATTAAACACCCAGACTAAAAGTATACGTGAGACAGCAACAGGTCAGGATGAAGTGGAAGATCCTGACTCTGGAGTCTGAATCGATGACTACTGAGTTTTAGTCTCGGTGGGAACATCATCACTCAGTAAGGTGTAGGTATATCCTGATGAGAAGTCCTGGATCCTACTGCTAGCCACTACCCATCATTATTACACATAACTTTAGCTACTACAACGCTTACAGGATTCCGATCAGTTGATGAGTAGCTGAGTGATAACTGTTTACAAAACTGAAATTTCTAGGGAGACTGCAATCGAATGACATCTTAAATGGATGACACAAAATTGTTTATTCTCCTGTGATCAATGGCTGCATCTAATCTAGTTCTACAGAAAGTCAATTACGGCCTGAATAGCTCAGTGGTAAGGTTTCTGACTGTAGCACTGAGTGATGTCGGTTTGAATCTCACACGGGACGTCACTCCGTTTGAGGTTATGGGTACACCTTACTGACAAGTGTCATAAGACATACAACTAGGTCAAGCAGGGCTTCCTAAGGATTGCCTCCAATCAGCCAACATTCCAAGGGTCACTCCAATGGCCAGTATTCTAGCTGGGTGGTCACATTGCAAAGTGACATAACTAATGACCATAAACTGACTCCGATATATTCAGGTAACGATACTGTTTCACTATGTGATCGATCTGATAAACCAACTGAAAATGAGTGACTTCAGAATGAGCCGTGTTAATAGTCGGATAATATGGGCTGATCTGCGAAGCTATGAACGAAAGTTATGAAGGCAGGTGACTCAAAGATAGCTACAATCCTGTTTTTGCTTTACGTTCACTAACTACTGAGTCTTACCCTACACTGATTTTCTCTTAAATTTGTATAAATATTATAGACTATAAGGTCATTATGTCGAAAACAATTTCAAACTTTTCCAACAGTTTGTATACGGTTTTTCACCTTAACCTTAAAATCAACTTAAAAATTAGTCTATAACAGTTCATCTTACAAGCATAAGTGGGTGAGAATCATAAGGAATCAATCAAAATCAAGTTGCTAACATAAACGACCTTAATTTGTTTAAAATTACACAACATTGAACATGTGATTATTTCAATTTTCATAAACCGAATCGAGACGAATATAATTATCATTATTATTTGAAGTTGATAATATTTATGCATTAAATTTGTTAACAACACTGATAGTATTATCAATTGTAATTTTGACGTACATGTTAGTACCAAAATTTGTCGAAAAGAAAGATGAACTACAAAATAATCATCAGCGTAAATTGAGAAAGAGTAGAAATGAAAATATTTTCACCTTATTTCAATCCCCACGAGAAAAAGTTTTATCTGAAGATAACAGTTATCGTGGAAGGTACAAAATAAAAAAGTTCGTTCCAAAATATATACAGCAACAACAACAAGAACAACGTGCTAGACACCAAAATCATCACCATAAACACTTTGTACGCTTTAAACATACTGACAGTTACGAAGATATTCAAAACGAGGAGGGAGATGACGACAATGACTATGATGATGGTGATAATGAGAGCATTGATGATGGTGATTGCAATAGTGATAACCCCAGTGGATGCAAATATACTACTGATGAATGGGATACGGGGAAAAAGAAGCCCATTTCGCCATCTCATTATCATGAAGATATAAAAAATATTATAACATATAGAAACACATCGGAAAGCTGTATTTTTTATTTGAGATTTGGTTCAAGGAGATTAATAGGACCCTTTATATTTCATCCACAGATAAGTAAGTTTACAATAAGCCTTGGGATTTTTGGCTAAGGAAAGAAATACTTCCACAATGCAGCTGTTTTTGTCTCATGATACTCTGAAATATTATAAGAACTGCATAGATGAAGGAAGAACAGAAATTCCTTTAGTTGGGAAGGAGTAAAGTCTGTAATTTTATTTACCTAGTTCTACTTTATATGGTTGCAGTTACTTTGAATTGATAGTGTTGATATATGAAATAAATTGTTCTCGGAGGGGAACGTTTCTTTGATAAGCAACTCAATGGTAAATCATGTATCATCTCCAGGACTGTCGTGCTTGAAAAATGGTCAGTGTATTGACAGTGAAGTCTGCTGAAATAGAAATTCATACTGAATTAACAACTTATTGGAATAGCATTTACAAGTATTTACAGAAATTACATTACATTACTACCTGAAACAATAAACTGAATAAATGATATGAAGTTTGCAAACAACTAACATGATATCAGATAATGAGTAAATAGCGTAAATTTAAGATATACTTCATCGCTCTTGCTATTAAGTGGATTTTTCCAACAGTGTCACACAGGACTAGGAAATAAGAACTATTGTTCTACACAGGCTGTGTCTTCTTGACCCTACATTGAGATGCACTTAGTTAAGAAAATTTATTAATTAATTAAGCTATTACAAATGTTTTAATGATTGTAATCTTCAGCTTTGCCGATTCTAGATCACACACACAAACATTAGTATCAGGCACGATCATATCTAAAAGGGCAACCAGAGTGAATTTATTTACTTGAAAATATCATACAGTTTTAGCTGCAATCGTATTCGAAAGTGCATTGTACACGCCAGTGGAAGGTATGACAGATGTACTCCGCTTCACAGGAGTAGGTAAACTAATATACACTCATGTGGCCCAATGCTTCAGTTTATCCTCTGGATTCTGAAAAATAAGATTCTGACAGAAGGATGTGATTCCAAGGTTGATGGAAAAGAATGTTCTATTTCCAGAATTTGATAGTCTCTTTCTAAGTATATCTGATACAATATCTCCCTTGAGTTCAAGAGTGAAAAGATTTTCACAGCACTATGCACGTGTTTTGTGAGATTTTTCGGTTTATCTATAAATTTGGGTCTGTATTCATTTTTAATCAGGATTTCTTGTAAGATTTCTAGTTCATCATGAATGACATCCACCGTGCCAATTCTTCGTATTCTTGAAGACAATGAACTGATAAGATTTCTCTACAGTAAGTATGAATAAAGATGTTCAAAATCAGCTCTTGTTGAGTTAAGAATGATAGGATACTGATGTGAATTCTCTGAGTTCCCTTTAAATAAGATCTTTGTACACAGAAATTATAAGACGAAGATTATCTGAACAATGTGATGTATTTGGTCAATACATTTCGAACAGTCTGATCCCCAACACATTTACTTGTCAAGTCAATTTATATATGAAAATGAAAGGTCAAATATAATGAATATGAAAAGGTTGTGACACTGGTCGTGATAATATAATCAGGTAAGGATTACCAAGATAAATTAGATGAAACAACAAATAGTTTTTTACAAAAACAACGAGGACTTAAATTTACGAATGACTAACGCTTCAGGAGATTTCAGTATGCGCGCCTGACTGTTCCTACATAATATCTTGAATTGTTATTTGACTATCTGAGGTAGCCGTAGTTTGGTAGACTCGTATTAATACTGGGTGAAAATTTGGATCGCGGTCGGATTCCTACCAGCGACCACCGGGGGTTTCCGACCCAATGCTTTACCAACTCACCTACCAGATCCGCCTACTGACCACATTTTTATTTCACTTCAATCATCAAGGATTTTGCCCGACTACCATGTGAGTTTGTGACGCCTTACTACTACTTGATCGTATTCACACTGTCTGTCTAATCAGGACTTCTTATCGCAATCGAAATCTGAGTGAATTAGAGAGGTAGGGTAGCATCATACTGGTTATCGTTTGATTGTCTGAGATAGCCGTAGTTTGGCAGACTAGTAGTAACGCGTCACAAACTCACATGGCAGTTGGGTAAAACCTATGGTGATTGAAGTGAAATGAAATTCTGGTCAGCAGTTGGACCTCGTAAATGAGTTGGTAGAGCATTGGGTCGGAAACCCCCGGTGGTTGGTGGTTGAAATCCGACCGCTGTCCAAATTTTTATTTCACCTTCAATCACTCAGTATAAATATCTTGAATGCTCTCTTCCTATTAATCTTATGATTGATTTCGACGATATGCTTTGCTATATATGAAGATGGATGTCTGTCACCTTCACTTATCAAAGCTTATGCGTTAAACTGTTCTTCAAGTCATTTAGGTATATGTTCACCCACCCTAGTCTGCATTGAACGATTACTCCTCCATATGTATGTGTACACACACATACATGTGGATTGCTAAATACAGCGGGATGTGGTATAATCATTTAGGTAAGGTTGAGGTTTTTGGAGAAGTAGGTGTTTTGTTGTCTCAACAATGATAAGGTGATAATCAATCATTATAAACATAGGACCAGGCATTATTGCGTAACGGTCCGAGTTGCCACACCTCATATCAGTACACCAAGTAAAAAGGTAGTGAGGTGCAAGATGAAGATAAGAGAAGAAGAAGAAATTTAAAGTACTAAAAGAGAGAAACGAAGAATGAGAAAGTGGTGAGATTAGGTGTAGCGTCGTTAAGATGAGGACAGTGTATGCATACATCTGCACCACTGGCATCGGTTCTCAACCATATCACCTAGAGTCTCCAACCACTGGTTACTCTTGTCCCCACCCCCCCCCACCCCCACCGACCCCAACCACCTAGTCTGCATCGTCCTACATAGTTTAAACCAACAGTCAGAGACTTCATACATTGGTGCCATATTTTGATCTGGCTACCTCTGGCCTTTTTCCAGTCTGGACTCACCTCAGCCAACATTGTGTGACGAGGCAATCGTTGACTAGGCATACGTAGTACGTGTCCCAACCATCTCAGTTGATGGAGGTTCATAACCTCGTCAACTGACTTACCTCTTCTCCCTAAAACTCTACTCCTGACTTCTGCATTGCTCACATGGTGACACCACGGAATACGTCCTGTACCACGAAGGCAATGGTGGTCAAACACCTGAAGCCAGACTTCTCATGTCTTCCACCTTCAATGGTCATGTTTCACAGAGGACGGCTGTGCAGTACACACGACCCTTAATAGACAAACGAATATCACGGCGGCGCCATAGGTGGCGCAAATCGGCAAAAGCCAATCGAGCCTTTTGTATCCGTGCAGAGACCTCATCGGCAACAAACCCAATAGGGTTGATCCTACTTCCCAGGTAAGTGAAGTGGTCCACACACTCAACCACTTCACTCTCTATTGTTAGCCACGGCACCGCTGAAGACCAGTCCTGGAGCAAACATTTGCATTTATGTGGTGAAAATCGCATCCCAAACATACTCAAAGGTGATAACATATTTTAATCTGTTTCAATACCATACTACTCGTTTCCCCTCTTTATGGTACTTTAAGGAATATATCCTTCTTCGGGACAGAGGCTTCGGGGTTAACTGGTTTCTACAACGGTTCACAAAGTATAATGGATATAGGTTTTCCATAAGTGTATCTGTCAGAAATTTCCTCTCATCATCCATTGTATCACATGTACAAATACGTTGAATCTTACTAAGCCTATCTTATATTTCATTGGACAAAAGCTGTAGAAATTCAGTTACTATCCCGTTCAAGCAGGCTTTCTATATATTGATCGCCTGATAGATCCATCTTCCCTCCGACACAAGAGTATATCAAGCAATGCAAACTGATGGTCATTTTCTTCCTCATATGAGACATTTGATCTTGTACGGTATTAGGCTTCTTTCTAAAAACCCCAGCATCATCATCTGTTATATATTGCAATGATATCATCAATATACCTTCTATAGATAGTGACGTTACTGATTAAATCCTGAGCAGTTAGTTCAATATATGACATTTATACATCAGCTAATAGCGGTCCTAATGGACTCTCCATGGTGTTAGTCATTCGTAAATTTAAGTCCTCGTTGTTTTTGTAAAAAATTATTTGTTGTTTCATCTAATTTATCTTGGTAATCCTTACCTGATTATATTATCACGACCAGTGTCACAACCTTTTCATATTCATTATATTTGACCTTTCATTTTCATATATAAATTGACTTGACAAGTAAATGTGTTGGGGATCAGACTGTTCGAAATGTATTGACCAAATACATCACATTGTTCAGATAATCTTCGTCTTAGAATAATGTTATCAAAATTTATCAAAGTGACTAATTGTTTCAAGTAGAAATTATATGCTAAGCGGAAGCTAAGAAGTTTATTTCAAACCATGAATGGTGAGCGAATCCGTCGTAACTGTTTTACTAACTGCTACGTCAACATTTTAAATTTTGAGTTGACTGTAGAAAGTAATATTGGGATAAGAATATCAATTTTTTGTGCTTTTGGCAGGCCATCTTAATAAGATAGTTTAGATCATAGGAATTAAGTTTCACTATAGGTGCTGTTCGCGATTAAATCACCTTTAAGACAAGACTTTTCTGAAGAAATTTACCAGACCGTCTGATATGTATTACTAAGGAAATATTTCACTCAATCCCACTTTTGGCAGTGAAAACTGGATTTATTATTGGAGAACATGAAGAAGTTATTGAAAAGAATGTTCTTTGTTTATTCAGATGTCACTTGGACTAAAATGGGGATTTTTAAGGACAGGGTTGAGAGAAAATTCAAAGCCTCTGCTGTGTTACCATACAAGGAAGGCACCTCAGAAGCATTATAAAGAATTCTCAGTTAGGCTAGCTGGGATTAAAGTGGCGTTTAAACCAAAAAATGCACTTAGAAACAAGCTTTCTAGGTTAAAAGATCCCATGGATGCAATTAAACAAAATAATTTGGTTTACCAAATCCCTTGCAATGATTGTGAGGTCAAATACATAGGTGAAAGTGGTCGAACTGGGTTGATTAGAACAAAACAGAGCATAAAAACTTAGCTAAATCTAGATTAGTAGATCCCATTAACATAAGAAATTTAGTGAAAGGCTCCGCTACAGCTCTGCACGCAATTACGCACTATCACACAATAGGGTAGGATGGAGCGACAGCGTTAAAAACTTAGTTGGGCTAAGGGACGGAGAGATTGATAACTGAATCTTTGTTTACCGAATCAACACCAAACACATGCAGTAACAGGAATAATTTAGCACCTGTCTGAGATATATAGAAAATCCTACTACCTTAACATCACAGAGAAGGAGAAAGAATTGGGAATATATAAAGTTTGTCTCAAAGTTGTTGAGTTACTTGGTATGAATATGCACAATAAATTGTGTCCGAAATGTTTTCCAGTAAATTATACTGTTTTACTGTGATATTTCGCTCGGTGAGGTGATGAACGAGAATGGAGAATTGTTTGCAGAATTCTGTGCATTCAACGATTTGGTGATTGGAGTAAGGCCCTGTGTTCAAGCACAAGGATATCCACAAAGCGAGAGACATGGATTTCACCAGGTGGATTTGCTAAAAATCAGATCGACTTTATTTCAATCTCAAGAAAATGGAGACGCAGCCAGCCTACTTGACACTAGGTCAAGAAGAGGAGCAGATGTAGGTTTACACCACTCACTATCTGGTGCAAGGAACCTTTCAAATCAAGTGAAAAGCCTTCAAGGAAATTCGTGATAGACCTCAGTTCAAGTACAACACTCGGAAACTGAAGGATGAAACTACAAAAGAAATCTTAACAACAGTCAGCCATCAAGACAAAATGGGAGACATCGAGCAACATCCCTGAAGAAACGTGTGGAAGAACACTGGAACTCTTTGAAAGCTATGTAGAAAGAAACATGCACAGCCGTATTAGGAAGTAAGAAGAAAGAAGATAAGGAAGTGAACTCAATGGACACATGGAAGCTGATAGAGCAGGGAGAGGAGGATGGTGAAGCAGAAGATAAACCAGTGCAGTGCAGGGATGAACAACGAGAAGAGGAACTAAGTACACACTGAGTACACACTGGACAAAGAAGTGCAGAAGTGTGCACGCAAAGACAAAAGACACTTCTACGGAACACTGGCAAGTGAAGCAGAACAGGTTGCCGGCTGGTAGGAGAGAACTGACAACATTGTATCAAATAACCAGGTTACTCTCTGGGAGGAAAGAGATCAGCATACATGAAACCAATAAAAGATGATGAGGGAAATCTAGTTGCCAAAGAAGAGAAACAAAGGAAACGATGGGCCGACCACTTCAAGAAGCTCTTGAATCGACCACCACCACCACCTGCACTTCGTCCAGAAATATCACCTACAGTCACAGTGAACACAAATCCTCCAACAAAAGTGGAAGTCGTGAGCGCCATGAAGCTACTGAAATGCGGGAAAGCAGAGGGACCAGATGGCATCCCACCAAAAGCACTGAGAACAGACGCAGAGACAACAGCGGACATGCTCACACCACACCACTATTGCAGAAGGTGTGGAAGGAAGAGAAGGTACCTGTGGATTGATTGGAAGAAGGGTTACCTTGTCAAACGGCTGAAGAAGGGAGACCTCAGTGTTTGCAAGAACTGGCGCGGAATCACGCTCCTGTCCACCCAGAGCAAACAAAATATTAAGCCGCATCATCCTGGAGAGGCTAAAGGATGCAGTGGATTCAAAACTACGACCGGAACAGGCAGACTGGCTTCATTTCAGGAAGTTCAAATCATGTGTGGATCAAATTGCAACGCTACGCTACGCATCATCATAGAACAGATTATAGAATGTCAGTCAACTCTACACCTCAACTTCATCGACTTTCAGAAGGCCTTCGACAGCGTCAACAGAGAGGTAATTTGGAAACTGCTTCAACACTACGGAATACCACAAACCTTATCAGCCTCATTCAACAACTATATGAAGATGCCACATGCCAAGTAATTCACAATGGGAAGCTCAAGGATGCTTTTGAAGTGAAGACAGGAGTGAAACAAGGTTGCCTAGTATCACCCATGATATTCCTGATTGTGGTCGACTGTATCATGCAACAAACTGTGAGAAGCGAGAAGAGGAGTATATGCTGGACAGCGGAAAAGAACCTAGAAGACTTGGATTTCACAGACGACTTGTGTCTGATATAGCCCAAACTTAAAGATCTACAGGCGAAAACTAGCAAGTTGACAGAAGAGGCAACGAAGATGGGACTTCAAGTGAATATAGAGAAGATAGAGGTGATGAAGATACCCAACCAACGCCACCACCACCACCAACAACAACAAGCTCCAATCACTACCAACGGGAGAAACTTAAAGGAAGTAGCCTCCTTCACCTATCTAGGCAGCACTGTCTCATCTACAGGCGGCACAGACGAGGATGTCAAAGTCAGAATCGGAAAAGCAAGACAGGCGTTCGTTAGCAAGAAACCAGTGTGGAGATCTCCTACACTGCACTCAGCATGAGGAACAACATCCGGATTTTCAACACCAACGTCAAGTCAATGCTTCTGTATGGCTCAGAGAGTTGGCGTGTCACGAAAGGGATTTCCAATAAACTATAGACATTCATCAACAACTGCTTACGCTCGCTACTGAAGATCAGATGGCCAGAAAGAATAAGCAACAAGGAGCTCTGTGAACGAACCAACCAAGAACCTATCACTCAGCAAATATGCGGGAGGAAATGGAGATGGAATGGGCATGCACTGAGAAGGCCAACTGGGGACATCACCAGCCAGGCCCTCGAGTGGAATCCCGATGGGAAGCAACGAGTTGGACGTCCGAGGGTGACATGGAGGAGGTCGTGCGAGGAGGAAATGAGAGGTTGTGGGCTGTCCTGGAACCAGGTTCAAAAGATCTCAGAGAGCAGAGTGCACTGGAGACGTGCTACTGAAGCCCTATGTTCCACTAGGAACCCAAGGGACTAATAATAATAATAATAATAATAATAATAATAATAATAATAATAATAATAATAATAATACTGTGATATTTCTAATAAACAGACTAAAATGGAATTACAATCTTCCACAGTGCCCAAGTTTTACTCCTATATTAATGGATTTCTAATGAGCTGAAATATTCTTGCTTAGTTTATTTTTTAATAGCTTTCTTAATTAATTTGTATTCCATCTTCTCATTGATTGTTTCATTGAAATATTTGATTGAATAATTAGTCCAGAATACAGATGCGTCGTTCGAATTTAATTTGACTTAATCTACATACTTGTTCTTATCTAGCAAGAATGCACCAAAATTCCAGCGAAACCTAAAAATAAGTGTATCTTCATTTCTCAGAGATATATTTGATGATCTTCAGAAAAAATAAATTATGTGAAGTACTGATTGACAATTTCAAAAAATCAAGATTTTAACCAAGCCCTCGTCTCTCGATTCATTGGTTTCATGTGACACTATTGATGATTTAAGTTCTCTCATTTGATTTGAGTATCAGTATTGTTGTGAGATTTTCTCGGAATATTAAATATGATTTCAAGTAGAAGGGTTTCTGTTTCGATTTCACTCAACCTGGACAGTAAAATATTACGAAAAAAACTATTAGGGACTCACCGAAATGGTTTCATATATTTGTTAATCTGTCAGAATATGTAGCTAGAGTTTTTCCAAAACTCTTCAGTGTCGCTATGAATGAATTCGCTAAAATAAATGCTTCAATTTTGTTCATCCATTTGATAACTTTATGGAACCCAATGACTTAGGGTTTAATATGGAAAGGAAACCTTTAGGTACTCAGTTTAAGGTTTCTTAACAAACTGCATGTTCTTCGGTGAACACAATAATTTGCAAACCTACAAATATGAAAGGAACTGATATGGAATGCGAAAATTATTCTAGTATTGTTCAGCTTCAATTGTTCTTGGTTGTATTGTGTTCTCAGAGCTCAGAGAATACAATACAACCAGGGCAATCCACCTGAACTACAAATATTCTCCACTGTTTCAAATTAAATTTATGAATTTTTACATACACAAGAACATGAATTTTATCTATCAAACAGTATCAGTTGAAAAGCCTTGAAATGGTAAATGTATGCGTACAAATGCTTTATTCTGATTTAATGAATTAGTTAGCTGAGATGAAGATTGTTCTTTGGAGAAATTAGCTAGCCAGATGCAATAAATACTTAACATATTTATTTTTGAGATGGGGATCTTTAATTTAGAGGTAGTATTCATCATGGTCTGATATCAGTTGGGGAACCATTGAAAATCTGAGAGTACTGGACAGCTGCTTTGTCCTAGTCTGGCATTCCTCGGCTTTACGCAACCATAACCCGGCTAGGGATCTAACTCAGAACCTTCAGGTTTCATGGCAAACTTATTAAATATTCAGCCACTGGGGTCAACCAGTCGGAAGTGAAGCGGATGCCAACTGAAGACCTTGGGCTATTCCCCCGACCAATAGAATTCTATCACCACATAGGACTGAACAACATAAAGTTGATTACCCTTCAGCGATCAATCAATGTACCTAATCCAGTCCTACAGGAGGTCACTCATGACCTGAATAGTTTAGTGGTAACGCCTTTGACTGCGACACTGGGTGAAGTGGGTTCGAATCTCAAGCGGGAAATCAGTTTCCTAGAGGTTGCAGAAAGCATAGAATCTTGATCGACTAACGCTTCCTGCCGACTGCATCTGTCCAACTGGCAATTCTGGTTTACTCTTTGCTCAATAATTCCATTTAATTTATGGGTAATGTGTATGCCCCTATTTTTGTTTTTTTTTGTTCAGATCCTGAACAGAATCAATTCACGGATATATTCTTACAAACTGGGAAAATAAATGCTTTTAATCCCAAAGGTATGTAAATATGAGAATTAAGTCATATACAGGATTCACTGTGGATGTACGAAAGTCTTCTTGAAACACTATATTAAGTATGATAATCAAGAAGAAAGACTCATTTCATAATAGCAATAAATATTTTTCACAAGAAAGTGACATCATTTGGAGATCCATTGAAAACTTGAACTCATTGAATAATTTTTTCATCCTAGTTTTAGACTCCTCAGCATTATGCTTACATGACGTCATGGAGGGAGTCGAGCCCATAACTATTAGGTCTCACAACCGATAAATCCCTATGAACAAACAGTTGAATTCTTTTCAACGTGAAATACTACCGTTCTGATAGACATTTTTTCTTAACTTCGATTGTTAACCATGAATTTTTTTGCTTTCCTCACTATTTATTGAAAGTTGTATTATCAATTTGACTATCTGAGATAGCCGTAGTTTGGCAAACTAGTATTTATACTGGGTGGTGATTGAAGGTGAAATGAATTCACGAATTCGCATGGTAGTTAGGCAAAACCCTTGATGATTGAAGTGAAATAAAAGTGTGGTAAGCAGTCGGATCTGGTAGGTGAGTTGGTGGAGCATCGGGTGGGTAACCCGGTGATCGCTGTTTCGAATCCGGTCATGGTCCAGATTTTCTTCTCACCTTCAATTTTCACCCAGCATGAAAGTTATATATTCATAAAAATGATTATCAGATGGTAAACCAAACAGAACTACTGATTCTATCGAAGGTTTTTTTATAATGTTAGTAACTATACTGAATAGTTGAAGAAGTGTTCTATTATTTTTTAATTTCACAGTTGGTTATTCTTTAACCTTAAACAGTTCGAATAGTCTACTTTGTTTTACTTAGAGCAGGCAAATTAAAATAAATACTTACAGTTCCTGTTATTTACCACAACTAACAGTTATTCACATATCAGGCTAACATTGAGTAGATTTGAGGTAGTTCACAGTATCTTTGGCATTCAAATACTTACTCTACGGTTATAAATATTGAACTATATCTAGAAAGATAATAACTTGATGCTAATCATTAGTGGATCCTGAACAAAGTAAGACGGAACTCCTTTCACTGGAGTACTGAATTGCATAGTTTAGCATCAAAATGTGTAGCTTGTTCATCAGTCGATTCGCTTCCATATCAAGGCCTAAGGTTATACAACTAAATGACAAATTCTTTGTTTGAGCACAAATAGTTTAGCAGTGAATTATATGATAACTGTTATGACTACGGTTTGAGTATGTCTAGATTACAGATAAAGGTATGGTCATTTATGAAACTTCAGGAAACGACTGTATAGATTGATGTAGCTATTTTTGTTCAGGCGAATGATAAGTTTCTACAAATAAAAATCAAAATATATTTTGGCAATATTCTACTTTTCTACTATGTTTAAGTCTGTTCAGTTGATTCGATTGTGATTAAAAAAGACTATTATAGCCGGTAAACGTTTCGTGACATGACTACAAGCAAAACCTGTGACCGATATGATAGTCACTAGTCTATTGTAAACACTTTTTTGTGAATTGCAAGACCATTGTACAAAAGATAATTGGATTGCAAATTTCACATAATTTATTTAGTTTTTATCACTTTCTTTTGTGTATATTTAATTTTCCTAATATTCATAGTTAAAATTTTGTATATCTACAGATCTCTTGTACATGAGGAATAGACGTGAAATCCCAGTAAGTAAAGTACAAATCACTGATCAAATCCTTGATGCTGCCTATGATCTAGGTAGGTATGTTTGAGTTCAGTTTTCCACTACATAGTGATAATTGTGTATACATAAAAATAACTTCCGTCAATCTAGTGTTAGATTTATAATTCCCCGTTTTTAATATAAAAATTATAACCAGCACTGATCTCAGGTTTCTCGTTTGAATGATCTATACACCAAAGAATGTAACTGTGAATTCGTACATCTTTCACTTTATGCATTCAGGAAATGCTTCACTTCCTTTATTATTCTTCGCTGACAGTATAATAAACAGTTGAATAAATCTTCAACATCCCTACTTATAATGTAATGAGAGTTGCTGATCAGAATGGATATAAATAGTATATGTTGACAGGGCGACAGAAATCATAGGCAATTACCAGCAATGGAGAAAGATACTGCCAAGAGAATCGCAAGAGACAATGAGGGCGAATTAACAGCAAATCAAGATAGAAGCAGAAGATGAGATGAAGCACATTATGCAAAGGACTGTCTTAGTGGAAAGTGTATAATATTTGATGACTACTGCACAAGATATCAATAATAAGCATTCCTTCCTTCTTCTCCCTCTTGTCGTTTTCTACAATTTGTAGCTGACAGTAGCCTGAGCGTAGGCCTAGAACTGTCAATAATTTTGCATTTTGCAGACGACCCAATTTTTCAACCACCGTCGGCATGTCACACGGCTTTAGTTGCATCATAGTATTTAACTCTCGGAAACCAACATAGAATCGATATTTCCCACTGGACTTTCTTATTAAAAGTACGGGTGAACTGTATGGACTATCAGCCTTTTCAATAATGCCTTCATCTAGCATTTCTTGAACCTGGCACCCAACATCCTTTTCTAAGTAATGTGGTATTTGCCGTGTTATAAATGTTGTCATTGCCTGACTTGACACTGGGACTTCATGCTGAACCGTGTCACAGTATTCGTAGGGGTCTGCATCTCCCGTGAACAATCTGTCGTATTTCTTAACCACCTTCTGGGTGTGGCGCTTTTGACACCTCACCTCAATCTCTGCCACATCACTGTTTCCCTGAGTGGTGAACAACCCGTACTTTGTTGCCACCATTCCTGTTCTCGTGTTAATAGCTGCACCTACTTCTCTTAAAAGTATCAGCACCTAGGACTGTCCGTCGTAGATGCACTACGACAGTGAATGGAAATGTAATTTTCTGACTTCCGATGTCAACAGCACAATCTGATAAGCCTGGGTTTTCTAATGCATGTCCCCAACCGATTGCAGCGTTAGCGAACTTGGTTTTATGTTCTGAGACTGACTCTTATCTGTCAACGAGACTGCCGCCTCCTTACCTATTAAAGATACGATCACTCGATCATTTATTCGCATTCTAGCATATGCAGCACCTCTATGGCTCCTACGACATCTAGTCTAGTTGGAGATGCAGAATCTATATTATGTCGTTCAAAACTTTCTCTTTTTCGCCTCTGCAGACGATTTTTTTGCCAGTGTCCCAGTTTTCCGCATGCGAAGCATTTACTCTCCCTGTTGGTATTCATTCGAAGTACAGCCACCTCATCCTGAAGGTTGTCGGTTTGTTTTTTCCAGTTATTTACCTCTGGTGACTCCACTGCAGCTACTGCTGTACTCATTAGCTATCTGGTGACCCTGGCCATCTCACTAATGTCCATGGGTTGGGCTGCATTCACTAGTCGTAGCTGCTGGGAAAAGGCATTTGGGACACTTTCAGTGGACTGTGCAGCCAGCAGCTGAGCCTTGGAGACCTCATCCAAAGTGAGAAGTGCTCGTCGAAGACGTTTAGTCAACTTCACAGCCAATACTAGTGGATCTTTTTCCATTTCGAGTTTCATGCTACGGAACTGCTGAACAGCTAGCTCCCTGTCCGCTGAGTTGTCAGACTCCGCCTCCAGTCGTTCAACAATTATCTCCCAAGTCTCCTTCGCATCCACACTTTCCACGCCGTCATATAACGCATTCGCTCTACCCCACAGCAACGTGCCAAGCACCACAACCTTCACTCCTGGGTCCTGGAAACCCATCAGCTCCACGACCAACTCAAAGTCCCTGAGAAAGACTTTGATATGTCCATCCTCGAATGCTGCAGGCCACGGAATCTTCACCACGCCAAGAAGCAGCGACACCATTTGTAGAGAACTAGAAGACTGAGACGCAGTGAGGAGTGTTTATTATCGACTTTGTGTACAGTAGTCATCAAATATTACACACTTTCCACTAAGACAGTCCTTTGCATAATGTGCTTCATCTCATCTTCTGCTTCTATCTTGATTTGCTGTTAATTCGCCCTCATTGTCTCTTGCGATTCTCTTGGCAGTATCTTTCTCCATTGCTGGTAATTGCCTATGATTTCTGTCGCCCTGTCAACCTATACTATTTGTATCTATTGTGATCAGCACCGGTCACTAAAATAATTCTACTGTATTCACAGAATATTTTTCTTTAGAGTAGTGAAAATCTTCATTTGACTGGTTTAAATGAAGACCAGCCTGGGAAACCTCTTCAGTCTTATTGTCAGCAAGTCATTTATCACGCCACCTGTGAAGATATTGTAAGTTGAGACATTGTGGAAGAATTCAGGCAAATAGGATTACGAGCAGTGGTTTCGTTGATTATCAATCACAAGCCTAAGCAAAATTCGTTCGATTACTATATTATGCTTACAATACGCTATAGAGAATAGACTGAAAACTTTGGATATGATGAACATTCTTAAGCGGAAAACAACATGGTGCAAGAAAATGTATTAGAAGTGCTATCCTTGAACATTTAATGCAATCCAATCATTCAACCCATCCGGATTCAATCAAAGATTTTATCAGTCTTCAACTGCTAAAAGTAACAGAAGCATTGGCTGTTGATGGACTGAAGACTAACGTATGTGAGCAAAAGAAGTATAAACAGTCTTCTTCTATACTTTGGCCTTAGCCTGGTTTCTTATGATTCGTCTTCTTTTTCGACTACTCCCCTCGTCGTCATTATCACTACTATTTTTACATTTATTAGTTTCTGGTGTTACTTCATCTCTTCCTTCCAATAACTGAAACTTTTAACAAAAACAATTTGATTTTATCTCATTCATATTACCTAATCCTTTCATTGTTTCTTAGCTTTATTACGTTTTCACGTCTTTTCGATCTATATACACCTAATGAACTAATTAAAAACGTCTTACATAGCCCCTTTTGTTATCATTTAACTTTCACATCATCAATCAGCAACATTATGATAACTATGATCATCATGATTGATATGTCAATCTCCTATTGTTCATATTCCACTCACAGATTTCAGTCTTTAAATATCATATATATGTAAGAAGGTAGAGCTTGAGAAAAATTTCGTTATAAAGAGTCATGTATGCTGAATACTTTGCTTTCGAATATTCTTAAGGAGAAAACAACAACTATATTTCTGTCTAGAGGTTTGTGGAGGTTTAATAATTGATTTTAGGCGGAAATTCATCATGGACTGACATCAGTTGGAAGAACACTGAAAACCTAGGAGCACTGGACAGCCGTTCCGTTCTAGTATGGGACCCCCTAGCAGCACGCACCCATGGCTCTGTCAGGGGTTGAGGCCAGAACCTTCAGGTTCCGTGGCCAGCACGTTACCATTGAGCCAATGGGTCGGAGTCGGTTGGACATTTGATGTAGGTCGCGCTATATCGTGAAGAAGTAGGAAATGTTGACCATTGCATTACGAGACAGTGACCCAATAATAACGTGCCGGTCATGGAACCTGAAGGTGTAGGGTTTCATCTCTGCCTGCGCTGGGTCACAGGTTTGCTCTGCTAAAGAGTCCTATACTAGGACGAAAAGGTTACCTATTCCTCCTAGGTTTTGGATGCTCTTCAAACTGATGTCAATCCATGATGAATAGTGACTGTCAGCTCTTAATAGTTACTCGTTCAATATTTTCTGTTATCCTGTAGTATTGTAAGTGCTAGCTGAAGGTTAAAAACCTCGAATAAGCCAAAATTCACCGTCTTACACATAGTTTGGTTAGATATTAGACTGACCTTAAAGGTTTTTCTAACGATAATTGGAATAACTTGTCAGGTGTTTTTAATTTATAAAACTTTCCTTTCCCTTTCCAGTCGAAATCTTTGTTTTGGTGGCTTTTAAAGATTCATCATGATATAAACTTGAAGTCAGTCTTAACCTGGCTCCACGACTGCCAACAAGCTTTCATTTCTTCCTCACACCATCTCCTCTATGCCTCCCTCGGACACTCAGCTCGTCGTTTCCCATCTGGGTTCCACTCGATAGCCTAGAGCGTGATGTGCCGAATCGGTCTTCCCAGCGTATGTCCAATCCATTTCCACTTCCTTCTGCACATTTTTTGGGTGATACGTTCTTGGCTGGTTCGTTGGCAGGCCAGAGATCCTTGTTGCTTGTTCTTTCTGGCCATCTGATCTCCATCTTCAGTAAGGAGCGAGCATAGGCGGTAGCTGTTGATGAATGTCTGTAGTTTGTTGAGAATGCTTTTCGTAACGGGTCAAGTCTCTCAACCATCACATAGAAGTACCGACTTGACTGACAACCCTGCCAGGGGTCGAACTCAGGACCTTCAAGTTTCTCGGCGATCACTTTAACCATGAATGCAGCCGTAAAAATAAATGACAAACTGTATTCCAGTAATACAAGTGATGACTGCAGAATCTCGTGGCAGCTTATTTTACAGCTATCAGTTCCCACTGAAGTTTATCGGCACAGTTTTATGACAAGACAATTGAAAGAAGCCTACATTAAGGACTTCAAAAAAAACAGAATACGAGTTATTAAAGAAGCGATAAGTTGTTACTAGAAAATCATAAGCATTTTGTTAGATTTTACTTAAATAAAATTCATAATGCCACATTTCTTTCACATTTTCAGAGCGTTATATACTTGACCAGACTAAAAGAAGTCAGTACTCAATGAATCGTCCATTTGTTGATCATAATCTAACACAAATAATCAATGATTTAATTGGCAATACACAATTCACTATTACGGTAGGTTTTACAATTCAATTGCATTCTATACTCTTTTTATTTTTTTGATGAACTGAAAAAAATCTTTGAATAAGTTGAAAAATAATTCAGTAATTTACTGATACCTACTGAGTTGTTATTGTCCTAAGAATTCATTTTAATACTCACATAAGAAGATATTTTGAGTGCCTAATTACTAAATATAGTTTTACAACTAAATATGCATAGGTTCCAAACAACTTACTGAAAATAGCTTTCTTTATAATTGCATAAAAACCAGTTGTTGTATGAAGTGCAACAGTTGGCTGGAGTATCCATTCTTCAGCCCAGGTTTCATTAGTTGACTACAGTACAGTTTCATAGTTATTTCCATTCTTCTCTCTAAGTATTCTAAACTAAATAGCTTATGCATTTGCTCGCTTATCAAGACGATAGAGACTAGAAGGTATTCACCACGTTATTGGCTGTTTAGACATTTTAGTTGCAATCACAGAATTCAAAATTGACTCAGAGACATTGTGTACATTTGTACAGTAGGCGATTATTGTGTGTGTGTGTGTGTGTGTGTGTGTGTGCGATTATTGTGTGAGAACTGATAATTTTATATGGCTACCCAAATCTTGGTAGGTAGAGTGGAGTTGGAACTCGTTACCAATCCATTGAAAATTGAGTGGTCAGATCAATGAGCTACGAACTACAGTCATTACATCGTAGTTTTTAACGCTGTCTTAGCTACAGAAGACTTGAGAGTCAGACATTATTATCAACTCTCAAATGACGAGTGTGGTTCATAAAACGGATTAAAAAGGCTAGACTGGCTTTCGCCAACTTACGCCAGCTGTGGCGCCTCTGTGATATCCGATTATCTATTAAGAGTCGCGTATACTGCACAGCCGTCCTCTGTGAAACATGACCATTGAAGGTGGAAGACAAGAGAAGTCTGGCTTCAGGTGTTTGACCACCATTGCCTTCGTGGTACAGGACGTATTCCGTGGTGTCACCATGTGAGTAATGCAGAAGTCAGGAGTAGAGTTTTGGGGAGAAGAGGTAAGTCAGTTGACGAGGTTATGAACCTTCATCAACTGAGATGGTTGGGACACGTACTACGTATGCCTAGTCAACGATTGCCTCGTCACACAATGTTGGTTGAGGTGGGTCCAGACTGGAAAAATGCCAGAGGTAGCCAGATCAAAATATGGCACCAATGTATGAAGTCTCTGACTGTTGGTTTAAGCTATGTAGGACGATGCAGACTAGGTGGTTGGGGTCGGTGGGGGTGGGGGGGGGGTGGGGACAAGAGTAACCAGTGGTTGGAGACTCTAGGTGATATGGTTGAGATCCGATGCCAGTGGTGCAGATGTATGCATACACTGTCCTCATCTTAACGACGCTACACCTAATCTCACCACTTTCTCATTCTTCGTTTCTCTCTTTTAGTACTTTATGTTTCTTCTGACTGCATTCTCTTATCTTCATCTCGCACCTCACTACCTTTTTACTTGGTGTACTGATATGAGGTGTGGCAACTCGGACCGTTAAGTAGTAATGCCTGGTCCTAGGTTGATCTGGATGGGTGATGGATGTGGTTCATAAGTTGGTACACAGATAAAGAAAAGGGTGAGAATATGTTCCAAAGGTCGTAAAAAGACATGATAAAAATCAGTTGTATAAATGTGGAGAATTTGCAGAAATATACTATGCAACGTCATATTAGTTGTCCAGCTTTACTTTATGTTAACTGATCAAAATTCAAACACTTTCATAATGAATAAGTTTTGCTAACCACTATAACTCGAATAAATCTAAATAACTGATGCTCACCAAATTTCGAATATATAGTTTGTGCTTATTTGGTGATAACCGTCAGTAAACTGAATTTTTCTAAAGAATCAAACCTGCATCAAATACTTCTATGGAGCTATCTCTGTGTGCTATACAGCTTAGAAAAATTAAAAACCATTAATTGTAGGGAAAAAAAGCTAGAGATGAGATATACTATTTATAATGTTGAATTTTAAAAGCGGAAAATGTCTTGCCTTTATATTTATGCCAAATTCATTAATCTTTATTGTTAAAATCGTTCTGCATACAGTTGTACTAGGTCATATAATGACTGAATGTGTTACTGCCCGTTCTCTCAAAGTATTGTCATTGTTCGACTATTTTGTCCCAATTATCTGTCAGTCTATCAGTTTCGCTTATAATCTCTGATTATCTGAAAAAAATTTCCATAACTTTATGCTGTTCACAGTATCTGACAGTATGACAGTCATAACATTGTATCATAATAGTTAGCCACATTTACCAAGACTACACATATTGCCTTTTTTCCAATCAGTCGGATTTACTTGTATACTAGGGAATGCTTGTGTTACCAGTGAGATTGGAAAGAAAAAATATTGAATTCCAATGATATCAGCTCTAAATGTATGGTCACTGGAGAGTGATCTTTTTTGTATCTTATCCAACTGTCTAACACAAATAGCGGCTTTTAAATAGGACGACCAGTTTGTAAATGTTTCACAAATTGTACTGTCTACGCTTACCTATCTTACAGTCGAGTAGTTTTTGTTTAACTGTCTAGCTGTAGTATCAACGAAGTTTCCACAGGAAAGCAACCCTCAGCAGGGATCACAAGGTCTGATCTCTGACACAGAAGCACCGTGAACTAACAGAATGCTCTACTAAACAACTTGAGTAGTTGAAAGCCACTCAAGCTGATCTATAGATTTCTCCAGCCAGATAAGAGTGATGTAATCAACGAAAGTCTGTTTCGCTAGTTTAGGGCTGTCATCAGAAGTATACTCGAACAAATTCAGCTCACAGAACCTTATATGCAGTAACAACAGTTTAAATTGTAGGCATAGGCTGGACAACATATGCAGTTTATTTGTAGTAAGCTTCAAAAATAATTGTTTGTCATTTGCAGAGGATAGCTAATGAATCTAACAGAATAGTTATATATGCCTAGTTATTTAACATTCCTAATAGAAATCTTGAAGTACATAGTGAGTACTACATCGATAATATTAACAAAGAACTTTGCCGATGCCTACAAAATTTGTGATTAGAAGATAGTCTGATTTTATCCTATTGTATGTAATGAATTTTTTTCCATTTTTGCAGTATCCTAAGGCCTATTTACCCTTATTTGAATTATTTGCTGTACAATCAACTCCAGAATAACAAAATTACACGAAACGCGCTACATTAAAGCTGTTATCTTCCGGACACTTAAGTATATCTTCATTATTATATTCATCATGGTAACTAACAGCGGAAGTCAGAACCCACATTTCGTCCATTGTAGGATTCATCAGTTGGAAGCATTTGCGCTTCTGTGAGTGATATTGTTCCAAATCAGACCTAGGCTCGGAACCCATTACTTCAGACGCCAAGTGTTATCCACTGGGTTACAGGAGAACCTCTTGTGAAACGAGGATCAGTTGTTGTTTTGATACTTGTAACTTCCCAAAGTCGAGACTCTTGGCCCTGCATAGTAACAGAAAATCATTAGTATTAAAACAACAACTGATACCCGTTTAGCAAAGAGGTGGCCATTGTTCTCTTGTGACTAAGACATTAGCGCTTTGGCGTTTGAAGCAATGGGTACCGGGTTCAAGTCTCATTAGGAACAACACTACTCACTGCAGTGTGGGTGCATCTGACTGACAAGTCCCAAACAGGACGAAACAGGCATCCTACAGCTAACGCCACAAATACCCAGAATTTCCGAGGTATCCATGTAGGAGTTCATCTGCCAACAAAGATCGAGCAATTCGGGTTGGTATAGCGAAGGGAAATTGAAAGTAACAAAATAATGACTTGATTATTGTTTAAGCTGTTAGGAATGTACTTTGGTTGCTGCTTGTTGTGTGCTCACTTATACTGGCAATAGTTTTGGCTCGCTTGGTTAATCGACAAAGCTTGTAAAGATATCCTATTAGGATGGATTGTCCCTTATCATTCAGAATTTGTTTCGACAAAATAATCAAGTACATAATGTTGAATTACGAACACTGATGCATGAAGAATAGTATGGTAGAAGTAGAAAGAAAGGCCTAAATGCAAATGGTGGAAAAGATTTGTAGCTCAGGATAAGGATGATGCTGGTTCAATATTCTCTGAGCTTCGATATTTTGTCGTGGGCAGTTCATCGCGAAGGCTGTTGAACAGAGAAAACCAAATCATCATAAGCAGTTGTTACACCAGTTTGCATCCATCAACAATGCTTATCTGTGGCTATGATGAAATTCATTTTGTTATTCGAAAATACCAGAGTGTTGTTGATGAACATGTAAGCCAATTTTGTAGGATTCGACTATAAGCAAAGCAATGTATAAAATTTCTCTTAAAGAAATTCGAACAGCCCACACATTTTAGAGTTTGTACTGGTGATGCACTTCAGAAAGAGAGTGAGTGATCACAATATCCGGCTTATTGAAAGTGAATATCAGCTTCATAAACACGATTAAATTCAACAGTCGAATAGAGGATATCAAACAGTATCACATACAAACCATCAATTCTCGTAGGTGTCTGTTTCATTTTCAAGTTTTTTCCCCGCTATCTTCAAATAATTGAGACAATCCTACCATTCAGCTAGATTTTATCAATTAACCTATATGTTCCTCTGACAAAAGTTTGATATCTAGCTTCGAATACACAGCTACAAGTTATCAAGCTATCCTGGTTGCGATAATGTGGTGAACTAGACTGTACAATATAACACTAATTACCATTCAAAAAGCCGTTTTTTCCAAACATAAGTTAAGCTTTACGACCTACAGGGCTTAGAAGCCAGGAAAACAAGTCCAAATGTTTCTCTCTACTAGCCTACTTCACAAGGATATCACCACAGGAACTACGTGAGCCGACAGTAACAAAGCTATCTAACTGTAAGGTTTCTGCAGATATCAATCATAAATTTGCAAAGGTTTTTCATAGCTCCTTCCTTAATTATCTCCTCGTAGCTTATTTGGTAGAGAACCAGGCCAGTAACCCAGCGGTCGCTGGTTCAAGTCCGGCCGCGGTCCAAATTTTCATCTCATTTTCAATCATCCATCACCCAATTTAAAATGTAAAGTATAGTTTTATCATATTACCCCGGTGCATCTTCTGTTTTCTGCGTTAAATTGCTTCTTCTGAAGAAATTTATGGAATGAAAACACGCTAATCTACTTTACAGGCTACACCAGTTGTACAAAATGAATTATTTGTAAAAAATTCTGGTGAAAATTATAAACAACAAATGAACAATCTTTATCGTGTAAGTCTAACAGTTGAAAGTGTTTTGTTTGGACATTTTTCATTCACTTAAGTTACCTTAAGAACTTAAAGATTGTTGTCGGAGTTGTGAGTGACTACGAGTATATGTTGAAGTTTTTTTTAATGAAAGTTTAAGGAGAAACATCTCAAGAAATTTTGAACACCACTTCCGTAGTTTGTTCCTTTTATGGAAGAAACCACTTAGCGTTTTTGTTTAACTTGTATATCAAAACTTACTGCTCTGTTTCAGTATCCTATCCTTTTATTGTATCAAACAGTAAGCAGGTAAGGATGAAGTTGTTCGACAGGAAATGTCTTGCAAAAATATTTTTATCTGGCTGTGAAATTCCCTGTAGCCAACCTATAAAAGAATGCCAAGGTATTATCAAATATCTACGTGTCCAGGTTTTTTCTTTCATATGAACTAGATGTCAATCAATTCAGACTTCTTGTGGAGTGGATGAAAGTAATCCATAAAACGTATCAGCTTACTGAACAGAACGATATACACGTTCTTACTGATGTATCATCCTTAGGATTCTCTTATGGGGAAAGAGATTTTTCTTACAGGTTTTACGACATTTATAGATGGGAAAATCAGTATCATTTCAGTTACATAAATTTTGTTGTAGGAAGAAGTAACTCTTCGATTTTCTTAGAAAGTATTTTAATCCCATGCAAACATTGTATGCCATGTATTTCATGTACCAATTTATATCTTGGCGGTTAATTCTACTTATCGGAATTTCAATTGTCATTATATGAAATAGATAAACGCTAGTCTCTTCACTGTCCTTCATTTCAGCACTTGCCAACATATGCTTCATGGGATCAGAGAGTATTTACTTTCAAGGTTATCGCGAGACCTGTTTATCCATTTCCATTTATCGTAACCGTTTTATGAGTAAATTACGTGTAACAACTGAGCGATAAAGTTGTTCTACATAATTAGTTATTTCAATCATGACAAAGAAAACTACTGACCCATGGCTTACGATAATGTCCGATTGTATGAGCCTTGGTAGGTGGAACGGAGTTCAGTCTTCTGATCCACTGATTACGAAGCATCAACATACCAGTCACAATGCAAAATCATTCCCATACATCACTATCAATGAGAACTGAAAATGCTATGATAGGTCAAGTGTGAACATAGAAGAAGGAAATAACCAACAATACACTTGAATGTGTGACACTTCAGTCAGCTGAGAATCACATAGGATACAGATGAAAGTAAAATTCACAAATTCTTTAAAACCAAACTCATCAAACCTTTTTAAGGCTTCTGTACTCCTTATTAAGAGGAAACTTTGGACTGAACTAAAAGTCATTGATCTTCAGCTCCATAAGAAAACTAATGAGAATCAAGAAGTAAGACAGAATCATAGCGAGCAACAAGAAGTCACAGTGGAACACCATCTCAGAAATGTTCTTCACTGACAAAAGCTCAATGCAATCATCAGAAAAGTTTATCAGCTAATGATAATTCTACGTGAAACGTTATCTATCCCGAACTCACAGAAAGTTTACACTTGTGCCAAACGTTCGTAATATAGATGACCGTTAATATCACCCTGATGACTGCACTAGCAGCCGATATGGACCATGTAAATCGATGAGGATTGTATCATCACTCTTAGCTGGGGAATAGGTCTTCGGAAGCAATCGTCAACGGACTTCTGAGCCTGTTCAACTGTCTAGTAACCAAGCAATCAGTAAGGGATGAAGTGCCTGGGTGTCGCGGTCCAACCATGGTGTGAGGAGTATGATGAGTGTGAGATATGGCTGGTCTCAGCGAGTTAGTTCAGGATGTGGACTCGCTGCCGTCTATGCTAAAGGGGCGCTGGTGGATACTCGGGACTGTGGAGTCTTCGCTAGCGGGAATGGATGACCCCTTTTATGCACCATTTCCACGTGTATGCACTTAATAAGAAGCCAACCTTATCGTCGGTGACGTCTGGTTGACCCGGGGAACTCATGAAGACCTAGAAAATCAAAATCAAAATATATAAAGGGGGAAACCACTGTGACAACAAACATAAGAAACATGAGAAGGAAATGTCTCTGAAGCCTATGCCAATGAATGCTTGACCACCTAAGCAAATTAAGCTTACCATCCTGAAAGGTAATAGTAATACGCATGTCTCGTAATCTCAAGATACGACAGATAGTTTGAGATATTACTTCCAAGCCAACCATAAGCAATATAGACGTCTGAAAACTTTATTTAACTTGGAAATCTTTGAAAATTAAACAAATTCTAAGTCGTTGCTTAAATGAAATGATCAGTTTACAATGAATAGATGGTCATTTTTTATTAGTTTTGTGAAGTATCCAGTGAATAAATAAACGGTGTCCATTTAAGAAGTAAAATACATATCATAGGTTGAAAATGAGAAGTAAAATTATTGACAAGCAAGAATTAAACTTGTTTGGTTGGAGCCAATCGACGGAAAGCCCTGCTAGACCCAGGTTTAGTGCTTTCTGTTACTTGTCAGTAAGGCCTATCTGCAACCGCAGGCAAACTGATGCCCCTTCTGACATTCAGACCTAAGTCATCCAGTGTTGTAGTCAGTGATGTTACCACTGGGTTATTCGAGCTGTAGAATGGGATTAGATTTAATGACTGGTCACTGGAGAGTAACCGATTTCGTGTTGTTTAATCATGAGTGCTGATCGAATTCTACCGATCGGAAAAGTGTCATGAACCGGATAAACTTTTCAAAGATTCCAAATAGTTGTATTTCTAGTGGTAACTCGCACAAAAGGTGACCTAAACTTAAATTTAGGGCAAATGAAAGCAGTATGTAACGAGACCAATAAATATTTAGCAGAATGGTACAAATTTTTGACAAGTTGCACGTAAAACTGGTAAATAAGAGAAACTGGTGATCAAAACATTTGTCAACTGAAAAGTTAAGTGCACTGATAGGAGACTTTGGGTTTCGAAGCATACTGCTCAGCAATGCATGCTTTTCATACAATAACACATGGTAAAATGAGCGAGTACAATTGTATTTCTTGATGTGAAATACCTGAATAACCAAGAGA
The DNA here is from genome assembly GCA_944470555.2 of Heterobilharzia americana. Classification (NCBI taxonomy): domain Eukaryota; kingdom Metazoa; phylum Platyhelminthes; class Trematoda; order Strigeidida; family Schistosomatidae; genus Heterobilharzia; species Heterobilharzia americana. The sequence goes on from OX104128.1 coordinate 51,024,798, forward strand.
TTATGACTATTCTGAAAGGTTCCGCAAAAGAAGCAAACAACTATACCTGAATCTCTGAACCAAGCTCATTTCTAATGACCACGTATTACGTAAGAGCTTGTAGAAAAATTATTTCCGTAGACTGTTATAAGGAACACTTCTACTAGACGGAGTAAAACAGAAAAGGAAAAAACAAAACAAAACCATTAATCAGCGGATGTTAGTTTTATCGTATTTGGAATTGAATGAAGCTATAACCTCTAACTAGTTAGATTCCAACCCGGAGGGAATGCCTTCAATAAAATATTTTAAGCTTCTGTGCTCTTTCGCAAACGTAATGACAAAGGTTGTAACGTTTTCTTTGTGATCCGGGACTTTCATTGATTTCCATGATTGAAGCTGCCTTCAAGTCAGTCATTACCCTCACAAACCAATTAGCTGAAAAACATACTAAACTACCTGTCAATGATGTCTCGGCCACCAGTGACGTAAAAAGAAATTACTGTCTTTTTAAACAACAGTTGTATGTGCCTACTTACGTATGTTTGTGCTGTTAAGGAAATCTACGAAATTTACATAAATTTTTCGAGTATAACAATCAGTTGTGAAACGTGATAAATCTTTCGACTTTCCAGCATGCCATTAAAATCCATTCCTAATTATAAACATCCAACCAGTTAGGAAATAATCCCTACTTTCATCCATATACTCGAGAAAAAATGTGGAGGTAAGTTTACGTCACAAGTCACTATCAATCTTATCACCATCGAGTGTCTTGGATCATCTAAAGAAAAGGGGAAAATAACCTTCAGGTGCAATTTAGGTTCCAAGGAGCATGTGATATGAAATCCAACAGTCATCTATCTACCCAAGCTTTTTGATTTCACCTATTCGTTGGTAAAGTAAACCGAGTATAGGTGTATGAGGTTATCATGAGTAGGTTTGGCCGCTGGAGTAAATTAGGCGCTTCTTGATTAAATCAGTAGACATAAGATGGTATCTTATTTTAATTTGAGCATAATAGGTAATGACTTTAAAAGTAGCATGATAAGGGTGAAAAACTAGGACAATGATCACACTACTTAAAGAAATTGAAGCACGATATGGAAATTCTTGCAGTAACTTCTTGATCCTAGTTATCATTCGACTGGGTTCCTATCAGCTGAAAACCCGCAGACCTCAACTCTAAGAACAGTTTATTCACAACGATAACATCCAAACTATGCTATACTGGTCACACGAAGAGTCCATCCGTGACTCATTTGCCTACAGGATAGCACTCTGGTGGTTAAAAAGCTTGGCCTTGGGTTCCAGTCTTAGTGAGAACAACATCACTTGTTGAAAGACAGGTGGATCCAATCGATGAGTCCCAAACAAGATGGAGCACTCGTCTTGAATTCCACTGTTAGCCACTATCCACTCATAATATCTAGCTGAAAATAATGGCAATATTGAAGCACGGGCACAGCAGCCTATATATGGATGGTGTCTGACCATTTCTGGCCAAACAACGACGAGCAATTCCAAGCCATAACATCTCAAACTATATTTGTATTAAACGCTTTGAAATAGACGAGTGACCTAACTTAATAATGAGTAGAATAATGAATATAGACGAATATCCTTCAAAATCAACCATGCAATCTACTAAATGATCTCCAGAAATTGACTGTTAACCAGGTTTCAACTTTACTTCACCGACTAACTATTACAGCTGTATATTACGTGTGTGACAGAAACACACCTGCTCGTTCTCCGATATCTCCTAGTGAGTAGGGCAGTAGGCCAGGGATCCGAAGGGCTCTGGTTTATAACTAGCTGCGATCCAGATGGTTTGTTCCCAGCTTCCATGATCACCCCTATAAATAATTATGCTTCAGTTCAACTTTAACCACAGTTTCCTAATTTATTTTCTTATCAGATCCTAGATAGTCTACGTGAACAAGTCAGTGAATTAAAGGAAGAAAATAGAAGTTTACATGCACAATTAGAAGTGTATACAAACTGTAAAAGTAAGCGCTATACGTGTTTCTTGTTGTAAGTATTCTCAACTCACAGATAATCTCTATGTTTATTAGTGAATTTTATATTTTCTTGAACGAAGTCGTGATATGTGAGTGAAAAGAAACTAAATTTCACTGAATATATATTGGATTGTCGCTTGAATTCTACAGGTACTATATCAATATTGTAATAATTAATTTAGTTACGATGGGTGATGGAATCCAGCGCTCTCGTTTCGTCCTATTTGGGACCTGTCACATGGATGTACCTGTATCACAATGATTTACGTGTCTCAAAGAGACTCAAACCCCTTAACCCATTGCTTCAAATGCCATTAAGGCACGACAGCTACATAGAAACCTATTTACCAACAGAGTTCTGTCAATTCGATCTAGTAAAACAAAGCAGAATTACAAGTATCAACGGACAATAACTTCAAATTCCAGTTAGTGTGGTTCTTTCAAATTTGAGTACATCAAATATTTAGTTGATTTGTATTCTAGAGGTAAGCGGTTGGTAATGATACAATAAGTCATAAAGTACAGACTGCATAAAACTCTAAATAAAGCTCACTTCTGGTAATGAACTACAACAACGCTGTTCATACAGTATCGTCCGAGAATTCTCTGATTTTATATAAGATAAACACCTGTGTTACATGCAGTGATTTATCTTATCTTGAAATTAAAATGTAACTTGATAAAGCAACTTCGTTATAGTTCCGAATATCCCACTGATCAATAAAAATATTCAGGATGACTGTGATAGATGAGTTTTGCTGAAACTATTTCCTTGAGAGTCAGTGGACTAGACAAAACAGAATTAGACACACTTCAGTGATCAGTCAGTGTATCTAATCAAGTCTCACCGGAGGTCACTGACTGCCCAAATACCTCAGTGATAAAGTATATGACTGAAGCAATGTGTGACTCAGGTTTCAGTCTCAGAAGGGGCATCAGTTTCTTAGAGGTTACAGATACGCTTTGCTGAAGAGTGCCAGAAGTATGGAACCTAGGTCTCGTAGGACTTCTTGTCGACTGCCTCCATCCAGTAACATCTGTCCCAGTGTATCTCAATGTTAGGTCAACTGGCCTGGTGGTGGAGTTCGATCAGCACTCAGGGCTATACATAAAATCGGTTACCCTCCGGTGATCAGGCAATGCAGGTTTGGAATCCTTTTTAGTTGACTCACTCTGAAAACTACACAAGTTTCATCAGTGTATCGAATGCAAGATTTCAGTTTAATAGAAAGAATGATGATCGATTCAAGACTCTGTGTTTGGGCTTCACAGATAAACTCTGATAGCAGTCATCTCCTGTGTGCCCCATTAATTGGTTTGTGCAATATATGACATAGAAACCAATCAATTTCACCAGTTTTGTCAAATACTTTTCATACAATATGACAGATTATGTCGTTCCTTAGAAATAACCTGTCTTATCTCTATTAACTAGATTTGAGTGGCTTGGGTAAAATTCAAGTGAAGTTGGAGAAAGCCTTTTCATTTTCATTTCCCTTATTTTGTGTAGGAATTCGCTTATCAGATTAACTAAGTGTCTATCTTTATTACCTATTTGTTTTTGTTTTTTCTGAGTAATTCTCTCAACAAGTTGACTAAAGACGTTCCCAATAGTACAACTATTGGTTTTAATGAAACACCTGTTTCATGTATTCCAAGTTAAATGCAGTATCTACAATAGAATGAAATGTAGGTGTTGGTGAACTAAAGATCTCCCTCTGTGGATTAGTAAGCTCTCATTATATCAATCAGTTTTATTTGGATTGTATTACTTGACTACCTGATTGATTTCCAATTTACTGGTGACAAACCCTTTAATCATTCGACAGTTTTTATGGTTTTTACAAACTTCCTGTTTTATTCACGTCACTTCCTCCTTCTCCTTCACCGCCTGCTTTAATTTCGATAATTTGAGCAGTCTGATTTTCAAGTTTTTCTTTGAATGGATGGCCTCAATCAAACAACTTAACATCTATGTGACAATAAGCAGCCGTCAGATGAATTTTGGTGGTCTGCTGACAGCATTTGAAGTCATTCGTGACAGCACTTTTTGATTATTTTACTCGATGTATTCTCCTTCGAATAGAATAACTGGTCACTGGTCTATATCTAGTACTGTTTGGTAGAGCAAAACACTGTAGATATTTGCTTCATTACTATACGAAGTCAGTGTTTATGTAAGCTGGCAAGTTTCATCTGAAAACCTAATTATCAAACCTCGAATCTTGATTCCCTGTAAAATGATAGCATACGTATAAGCACCGACTTAGGTTATCAGTAGTGGCCAACATAAAACTTGCTGGTATTAATGTCCGAAGAAATTGACAGCTAACGAAACAGTTTGAGTACTGGCTTGGACTAATCAAACTTGAACTTTGTATTTACAAGAAAAATGTTCAAGTTTTTTTCCTCCCTTAGCTTTTAGCAAACTAAAGCGTATTACTGTCTTCCTTGATTACTATCTTTTCTTTTCCCTCACATTTTCATGTGCGAATGAGTCATCCTAATAATGACAAGTTGAAAATGTAGAGTTGATTTTCTTACAATCCCAGTGTCACATTCCTTTTGAATAAGTAATCGCCTCAAACCTTGCCTGTTCATACATCGTACAATGATTTTTTATATCTTCATATTACCAAATTCAGCATTAGAATGATATGTAGGCAGTAGCTGTAAGTGTAAGATTGTGATTCGCACTTATCAATAGGATTTATCTGAAGACTTGAAGAAAGTACTGCTTTGCCGAACCATAGTACTGAGTAACATGAACTTCAGCCTTTGGAAGAAATGAAGCTTTCCTTGGCATCACAGAAAAGTTTTACTAATCAGGTTTGTAAATTCCTACTGACCTTTCAAAGTACTTCAAAGTAGTTACATAATCGAAAACTCACTTTCGAGTTAAAATATCCTACCTCAGACTAGGTTAGCTGCTCACCTAGGCAACTTCTAATTTCCGTGTAGATTCTTTAGAAACCAACCAGTTACCTCATCATTTGGTAGAAAATACTTTTTTATGGACCGGTTTGCAAATAGCGTCGATCCTGTTACTTTGTCTTCTATAGCTTTCTATCAAGAGATTACTAACTAACCCATCATGGCTTTACCGATCACATTCCACATTCCATGCGATATAAAATATAATATGTTGCAGCTTGCAGTTTCCCTTCTTTGATTGGACCAAATTGACTAAACCCAACCAGCATGTGAGTTCCTGTGTGTGTGGCTTTATATGGCAGTTATTTCGCATAAAGGGAAACGTGCGTCGTGGATTCCAGTGATAGCCAATATTTATCATAACAATGAACATGAAATTACCGGCAGTGTTCAGGCAACCGCACACGGGCTGATAAGATAATAATGGTCGATCATTTTGGTCAAATATGGATGGCGAATTAAAAGCTATAAAATAAAATCATACATATCACACACAGTGGGGCTATCGTACCCAAATAGTCTAATGGAGGGAACTTTAATATTCAAAGCAATGAGTGCTGGATTTATTTCCCAATGACAACAATACTACGCACTGGGAGGCAAGTACATACATCTGATGATTCCCAACTAAGACGAAATGCGTGTCCTGGATTCCAGTTCTAGCCACTATCTATCACACTGATGTCAGCGATGAATAGTAGCTAGCAGTGAAATCCAGGAAGCGTGTTTCGTCCTATCTGGGACTTGTCAAGTGGGGATACTTGCGTCGCAGAAGCTCATACGCCAATAGAGACCGATCAATACGATCCAGTCGATGACGCGATAATACAAGCAATATCATACTATCTGTCATTATTATTTATCAATATTTATTTGTCCCTTGGGTTCCTAGTGGAGCATACGGCTTCACTGGCACGTCGCCATTTCACTCTCTTCTTTCCAGTCTTCTTAAACTGGCTCCGCGACTGCCCTCACACGATCTTCTCTCTGTCACCCTCGGACGCTCAACTCGTCTTTTTCCATTTGGGTTCCACCTGAGGACGTGGTGCTTGGTGTCCCCAAATGGTCTTCTCAGTGTATGTTCAATCCTACCCAATCCATCTCCACCTTCTTCTTCTGCATATTTGTTGGATGATAGGTTCTTGGTCGGTTGGTTCGTTGCCAGGCCAGAGTTCCTCCCTGCTTATTCTTATTATTCTGGCCAGCTAATCTGATCTTTAATATCGAGTGAGCGTAGGCGACAGCTGTTGATGTTATTTACGTCTGTAGTTTGCTGGAAATGCTTTTCGTAATGCACCAAGTCTCTCAATTATCACAAGGAAGCACCAACTTGACTGACATTAGTGTTAGAGATCCAGAACTTGTTCCTTATGCTGATTGCAGCGCAGTAGATCTCCACTTTGATTTTAGATTAATGAAGGAAGGCCTGTCTTGCGGCTTTTCCCATTGCGGCTGCTTTGACATCCTCATCTGTGTCTGTGCCGCCGCTTGTAGTTGAAACGATACTACCTGTGTAGGTAGGTAGGTAGGTGGGTAGGTGAAAGAGAAAGCCTTCTTTAGATTTCTTCACTTGATGTTGATTGGCACATGTTGTCGTTGTTGGTTGGGTATTTTCATCACCACTGTCTTCTCTATGTTCACCTGAAGGAATTTCTGCCTTCGCTATCCTACCTCTTCTCCTAACTTTCTAGTTCTCGCATGTAGATCTACGAGTTTGTGTGACATTAGATATCATCGGCGAAATCCAAATCTTCCAGGGTCTTTCCATCGGTCAAGCAGCGTTTGTTCATCTTCTCGCTCCTCACAGTTTGTTGCATGATCCATTCCAGTCCACCACAATCAGGAAGATCGCTTTAAGTGTCATATTTTCTTATTCCTTCTTCCTATCTCTCCCATTTGCAGGCTGCTCTACTTCACTTGCCAATGAGTCGTAGAAGTGTCTTTTGTCGTTTCGATCACTCTTCTTCACTTCTTTGTCCAGCATAGTGTTTTATAGGTTGTAATCAGTTCCTCTTTTCGTTGTTCATCCCTGCACTGGTTCATCTCCTGCTTCACCACTTTCCTCCCCCTCCTCTATCAGTTTACAGGTGTCCATCCAGATCGATTCCTTGTCTTATCTTATCTTGTCTTTGTCTTCTTCCTTCCTAACACCATTATGCAGGTTTCCTTCCACATCTCTTTCAAATAGTTCCAGTGTTCATCAACTCAGGTTTCTTCACGGATGTTGCCTAATATCTTCAATTTTTCCCTGATACCTGACTGAGGTGAAGATGTCCTTTCTAATTTCGTCCTTCAGTTTCTTTTCTAGGTGTAGAACTTGAATTGTGATCTCTCATCAACTTCTTCGAAGGCTCTCAACTTGATTTTGAAGGTAGATTCCTTGCACTAGATAGTGAGTGGTGTCAACTTACATCTGCTCCTCTTCTTGACCTAGTGTCAAGTAGGCTGGCTGCGTCTCCACTTTCTTGAGATTGAAATAAAGTCGATCTGATTTTTATTGTGTTTGGTGTCTGGTGGAGTCCATGTCTCTCGCTTTGTGGATATCCTTGTGCTTGAACACAGTGCCTGACTCCAATCACCAAATCGCTGAATGCACAGAATTCTGCAAACAGTTCTCCATTCTGATTCATTTCACTGAGTGCCTCTCGACACATGGTTAGTTCTCTTCCTGTGTTGTCCGCTCCCAGTTTGCCATTCATCTCACCCCACCCATGAGAATTTTGTTATCGCCAATTGGAGTGGGGTCTTGTCCAGTGTTGATTGCAGTTGTCTGTAGAATTCCTCCTTCTCCTGTTGATCTGCATTATTTGTGGGTGCATAGCGTGGCATTGTATGATTGTGACTTTCCTTCCTTTTGAGTTGAACCTTCCTGTCATGATCCTGCAGGAGGAGATTGGTTCCCACTGCATAAGAGCCTTGAATTCTCTTGGGAACATCATTATAGCCACTCTAAAACTCAGTGTGTTCGTGGTTGTCGTCTGGGTGACCGAAGTAAATTATTGACTCTCCAGTTGACAGTTTGGAGAGTCTACTTCCATTTGATCTGCTTTCGCAGATTCCTATCCTGGCACTTCTATGCCATATCTTCTCATCTCTTTGGTAATGTGGGCAGCCTTGCCAACCAGCTAGCTTCAAACACTATTCGGATATTACATGCTCCTATTCTTACTTTTGCTATGCTAACTGATGAATATGAAAATTAATGAATTCATTTTCCCTACTTACACTGGATTCCAATTTTTTTGCAGATAATGAAAGACATTGCATTGAAAGAAATAATGAAAGAATGAATGAATCAACATTTGCATGGCACGCCAGATTGAACGCTCTATTAGACCAATATAGAGCTGAAAATGAAGCTTTAAAGTAAGTCAGTCACGTTGAAATTCTGTATCCTCCATTTTAATGTAATACAACTGGCAGGAAAACGGCAGGAACGTTATCGTGTTAAAGGTAACGAAAATTTTACCCTTCTTCCTTTTACTCAGAAACTACATACTAACCTATTATTCATCAAATATTTTAAGTACTGAATAGATTTGATGTTATCCGTTCCAACTATTACGCTATGAAAGCCACTTTTGATGTTTTGTTGACATGAATGCTACTTTTGTAAACAAATGTGACTAGTGTATACTACAGTATCATTGAGAAAAATAACCGGATTCAATAATTAATCGGTATTTTTTTACAAAGATAGAAACGAGAAATGCTGGAAAAGCATACAAAGACAAATGAGACAACAACAGAAACTGAAGAACAATTTATGTCAAGAGTAAAATCCAGATAATATTTGCACAAACTGCGTTCAATCCAAAGGGGTAATATTTTGTCACAGGGATTAGAGCATAGCGATTTGAAGACCTTTCAGAATGATTTTTAGGTCATCACAAAGCTGTTGAGCGTTCTAATGCTGGAAGTGAAGGTGGTCTTTGCTCAACATCATTGTGAAGGTGACATGCGTTAGAATAGAGGTGCTTTATGGGAAGGTGTTGTGAGCGATTGTTGGGCTGGGGCTGGTCACGGGATTCAATAGCCTATCAGACATACTAGAAGTCATACTGGGATTGAGAAGTTTGAAGCTTTGTATAGATAGCGATTTATTGTTATTGATACCAAATATTATTTACATTTGTTCTCATAAGTAGCACCCATTACATTAGTACCTAATGTCTGAAAACAAGTTTCTAGAGAGATGCAAATTCTCCAGTCGGCTTCAATATTTTCTTGCTAAAGTGGTTTGCATCAGATATGCGCGGTAGATATAAGGATTTTGTTGAAGTTGACTCACCGAGAAGTATCCAGTGTAATCAGTCTGACATCAAAGTACTAAGGCTTTTAATATGATAACATATTTACTTGTAACTGCTTATAATTGATATAAAGAGGAACTTACGTGAGCACTAATCACATAAAATGTTTAATTCCATCAGGAACAGAAAATAATTAGAATATTGATATGTCTGAAGTTTCAGTATGATGTGGGCTCTAGTAATACGCGAAACGAGTAATAACGCAACGAGTTACTTGAACTGGATAGAAGTAATACGACTGTTCTCCCCCACATCTTATACCTAACTGAGCCGCGAAAACCAGAAGACAATAGACGGCCTGTGACTGCAAGAACAGCAACAACTTTATTTGACAAATATATGGTATATATATATATATATATATATATATATATATATATATATATATATATATATATATATATATATATATATATATATATATATATATATATACAAAACCCTCAGAAAATGAAGCCATAAATAAGCCGATTCGATTGGTTGTATGATTTCGAGTTGTATAATCAGGTATCACGTCAGTACATGCATAAATCATGATTTGAACACAATTTCCATATTGGTTGCCTTTTTGTCGCTACCTGTCAAATATGATAAGCAGTAACCTTTTCAGTCAGATGAGCTCAAATCACTCCCTGTTCCACTTACATAGGTTAAGGCTTCGCGGTGAATTTCATTCGTCCTGATATTCATAAATTAACGTAGACGCAAAAACCGAAAGCAGAAAAGTGTTAATCAAAACAGTGATGAATGTTGATAGGTTTTTGTTTTGTTTAAAGCTACAGCTCTTGGTATACTTATGATTTATTTTGGAGGTTTGTGGGGATCTATTGATTTCAAGTTTGCATTCGTCACGAAGTGACATCAGCTGGGGAACCTTTAGAAAACTTGAAGCATTGGAACGTCGTTTCGTCTTCAGTCCGACAAACCTCCGAATTGAATTGATTTCTACTGTTCACTAGCAAATTTCCTCAAGATCAGACTTCCCAAAGTTCAAATGAGAAGTCGTGACTAGTGAAGAAGACCAAGTCCTATGCGATTACAAATAATCAGCGACAGCATCGAATAAAGGCCTCACTATGTCATGAACTAACAGAAGTAGAAAAATTTGAATTTGATTGAATTCCGAAAGTGTGGCTCGATATTAACGCACTAGCCGAGGAACCTGAAGGTTCTGGATTTGATCCCAGGTTGGATCGCGGGTGCGCACTGCTAAGGAGTGCAATAATAAGATGAAACAGATGTCCAGTGCTCCCGGGTTCTGACTAGTTCACCCACCCATATCGGTCCGTGATCAATAGCATGCTGAAACTTATAACTACCTTAACAAAAGCTTGGCAAAACAAGGGATTACGAAGTTATTTCCATAGACAGGAAAATTAATTCTCTCTGAATCCCAAAACTATTAAATAGTCATCATCCAAAAACGTTTCCGCAACGTGAGCCTATATTTTCTGTGTTACACAACGGATAGTTTTGTCTTTTCAACCTGAAAATCCACATCGGAAGATCTGTTGCCTAATAAAAAAAGGATCAATATAATTAACCAAGTCACTTGCAATACTGTGTTGATCAGTAAAACTATTGAATTATTTAATGAATTTACCTACACTTATAATAAAAGGACATAATAAAATAAAACCGCCTTAGTTACAGTGTCTGCAGATAATCTCAATCACAAATCTGACTCAAGAAAATGAAAATCCTACGAAGAAAGACTTAGAAATTTGCTAAAAATTCCTAGAAGCCTGGCATACAACAAATAGTCAACCAATATACACATGTGTACAAACTCGATCTACTACAATCAACTTGGAAAAAAACAGCAATCTATCAGTCAAGTGCAAACTAACGGAACAAACTAAAAACGAAGCATAATATGAATGGCAGTAACAAATAGTACACTTTCAGTCTGAAGGCGACTCTCTTCTAGGGTTTTCAGGTGAAATGTCAGGTTAAAGAGATCAGGGTATGATAAAAATCTCTTCCCAAGCTTACCACTGAAAGGTATTCATGGCCAGCAGAAATACCCACTAAATATTCATGTAGCATTTGAATATGCCTTACTTCACGAGGCTTTTTTGAAGATTTCATCAAGCCTGATAATAAAACGTCCATGATAAAATGTCGAAGCTCAGACAATGTTAAACCGCTGGGAATTACGCTTATTCGTATAATGATTATATGAAGTGGATATCTGTTGATTAAGGGCAGGAATATAATGAAGCCTCATAGTAAATACTATGATTATCATTTTGACTATCTGAGATAGATGTGGTTCGGCAGACTAGTATTTATACTGGGTAATGATCGGGGGTGAGTAAAAATTTGGCTGCTGTTCTGGGATGAATTAGCCGACCTTTGTTGGCAAATGGGAAGCCTCGATACTGTCCAATTATTGATTATATTGTAGTCTGATACTTGTTGTACAAGTGGTGACTCTTATTTCCCAGTGACCCAGTGAACAATTCATTGTCGTTTGAAGCGAGGGGTGCTGGGCTCAAGTCACAGTGGGAGTAATATCTCTCACCGGGATGCAGGTATATCACGTTGATAAGTCCCAAATGGTGAGAAATTCGCGTCGCAGATTCCACTGCTAGCCACAATATGATTAATGTCTGAGTAGCATCAAGGCAACCGCATAGGAACTCATCTTCCAACAAAGATCGAGCTATTCAACCTAGTAAGGTAAAGTGAAATTGGAAACAACTTTTAAAATAATGAACTGTCTTGACAATTCTCTTTCTTCATAATGTCACTTGACTAAAAATCCACCACTCAATGCATTAGGCAAGCGTTAAATTATGTATATTGGAATAAGATCTACCAAGGTTTTTGGTATAAACAATAATTAAACGGAACCCTTAGCAATTTCACTACATGATCAATTTTCCCGTTATTCATGCATCAAATCCTAATATCAGCTACTTTATATTCGCAGATCACATAATTACTCTCTTACACAATCTCAACAAACACTATTTCGAGATCAAGAATACATGCAACAACAAAATACTATACTGAAACAGGAAGTGGATGAGCTTAAAAGGTATATAGTCTACGGTATATTTGTAAAGCAATAACCAATTTCATTTTGTCTAATCATAAGTTGCAACCGAATTTTATTTATGATTTGTAATACGATCACCAAGCTAGGAGACTCAGCATCACGGTGTATTTTGATTGGTGTTGGATGGTTGAAGATGATCGATAGGAAGCCCTGGACTTAGGGTTTTACGCGTGTTGGCACTCAATAACAAGGTTTACGTGTAACTCTGATAGAAATGATGTCCATTAGGAGGTTCTTACATATCAGTTAGGATCCATCCTAGTATTGGAATAGGTCTTTTATCCAAAATTTGACCTAAAACTGACATCTACTATTATTGTGCTAAATGAAAGGAGTTACAACATCAAATGGTAACGGGGTTCCCTCTAAATTTCACTTTGTCAGTATAAACGTAACTTTAAAGCCTCCTGTAGACAATACCAAATCCAAATTACAAACTAACGTCTTAATCAACTGAGTTCCGTTTTAATGTTTACTGGAAAAACAAGAGAAATTAGGCCAAGCCTCTGTAAAACTAGCGGGCAACATGAGGTATAAAATGTAACAACATTAATCAACAAGTTTATTGATTTAGAAAGTCCAGAAAAGTGTTGATAGAAAAATGCTTTACTTTATTTCCTGAGAAGAAGAAGAAGAGAACATTGAACAACCTTGTACGGATTCATGAAGTAGGCAATGGATCACACCTATTGTGTGAGAGCTAATGATACTACCTGACCACCCAAACCTTGATAGATGAAGCGGCTCTAGAACCTATGACATACTAGTTGGTTGAGTGGTCAAAAATTAGAAAGAAAAACGAATAAGGATAATAAAGTTTTCAATCAAAATTGGATAACCTTCGAACTTCATGCAACAATAATCAACAAATATAATTGTTTGCTGAAATCTTTTTCAGCTATATCTGTAACGTCTAACTATAGTTAAAAGATGCATCGAGAAAAGTATATTTTAACAAGATCTTCTGAAAGTTTCAACAATCTTATTTGAAATTAGAGAAATTTATAGTGAGTAGACTGACACAAGTTGTGTAACTTCATAAAAATATAAGAGCAGTTTATGATAATGCAGATCATAGCAATAAATAAGTTGTTGGAAGAAATTTATGCGTTGTCCGCACAAAATAATAATGAAAAAGATTTGTAGATCAGAATGAGGATGATATTAATTTGGTGTTCTGTGAGCTTTCGTAATTATTCATGGACGTTTCGTCATCAGGCTTAATGACATCCTTATTGGATGTGGATTAGAAAAGCCACTACATAAACATTCGTGTCACATTCGAATATGCCTCACTTCTAAATGAAGTTAATCCTAAGTATGTCAAGAAGACTAGTGATGAAATGTCCATGACATATTACCAAACCTTAGAGAACATCGGATCATCATCATCATCATTATTAGACGTAAATAATGAATTCATTAACCTGTTAAAGTTTTTCATCAAATTTGTACATATTTTAGATCACAGAATCTAATTTTAGCTAGATCTGAATCTGCAATACGAGAAGAAAGGGAACGTATGAACAGAGAACAAGAAGAACTTCATCGAGAGTTAGCAAATGTTAAAAAGTAATTATGAACTTCAATTAAGTAATAATAGTTACGTATTTTTGAGATGAATGGGGATTTTTGATTTAGAGGTAGTATTCATCACGGACGACCTCGCCTGGTTCACTAGTTCACTAGTTACTAGCCAGTCCTAGGCCTGGGTAAAGAGGGAAGGTTGGGCGTACGGTTAGCAACCCTACCCCGTAAAACAAATCTAACCGCTAAAGAAACTTCAAAGAACAAACAAAAAATAAAAAGTTTGTTCCTCGCTGGAACCGGAGAGACGAAATAACGCCGGTTGGTGAAAGCCTTCGAGAAACCAATAGGCCGATGTGCCTTCTCACTCCCGATGAAAGCGAAAGTAAACGTGGGGACATGGAATGTCTACACCATGTTTGCACCTAGCAAGGCAGTCCAGATTGCAAACGAGATGAGGAGGTATCACACTGAAGTGCTTGGAATATGCGAAAGCAGATGGAATGGGAGTGGACTCTCCAAACTGTCAACTGGAGAGTCAATAATTTAATCCGGTCACCCAGACGATAACCAAGAGCACAATGAGTTTTGGAGTCGCTGTCATGATGTCACCAACAGTATCGCAGGCTTTCATGCAATGGGAACCAATCTTCTCCAGGATCATGACAGCAAGGTTCATCTCAAAAGGAAGGAAAGTCACAATCATAAAATGCCACGCTACGCTATACACCTACAAACAATGAGGATGAAGAGAAGAAGGAGGAATTCTATAAACAACTGCAATCAGTAATGTACAAGACCCCACTCCAGTTGGTGATATCAAAAATCTAGTGGGTGGGGTGAGATGAATTGCAAACTGGGAGCGGACAACACAGGAAGAGAACTAACCATGGGTCGAAAAGTGCTCGGTGAAGTGATGAACGAGCATGGAGAACTGTTTGCAGAATTCTGTGCATTCAACGATCTGGTGATTGGAGTCAGGCACTGTGTTCAAGCACAAGGATATCCACCAAGCGAGAGACATGGATTTCACCAGACACCAAACACAATAAAAATCAGATCGACTTTATCTCAATCTCAAGAAAGTGGAGACGCAGCCAGCCTACTTGACACTAGGTCAAGAAGAGGAGCAAATGTAAGCTCAGACCACTCACTATCTAGTGCAAGGAATCTACCTTCAAAATCAAGTGGAAAGCCTTCAAGGAAATTGGTGATGGACCACAGTTCAAGTTCAAAACACAGAACGGAAATTGAAGGACGAAACTACACAGGATATCTTCACAACAGTCAGCCATCAAGACAAAATGGGAGACATCGAGCAATATCCCTGAAGAAAAGTGTGGAAGAACACTGGAACTCTTTGAAAGCTATATGGAAAGATACCTGCATTAATAAGAAGTAAGAAGAAAAGAGATAAGGAATGGATCTCGACGGACACATGGAAGCTGATAGAGCAGGGAGAGGAGGATGGTGAAGCAGAAGATAAACCAGTGCAGTGCAGGGATGAACAACGAGAAGAGGAACTGAGTACAACGTATAAAGCAACACACTCGACAAAGAAGTAAAGAAGTGTGCATGCAAAGACAAAAGACACTTCTACGAAACACTGGCAAGTGAAGTAGAACAGGTTGCCGGCTGGTAGGAGAGAACTGACAACATTGTATCAAATAACCAGGTTACTCTCTGGGAGGAAAGAGATCAACACACATGAAACCAATAAAAGATGATGAGGGAAATCTAGCTACCAAAGAAGAGAAACAAAGGAAACAATGGGCCGACCACTTCAAGAAGCTCTTGAATCGACCACCACCTGCAATTCGTCCAGAAATATCACCTACAGTCACAGTGAACACAAATCCTCCAACAAAAGTGGAAGTCGTGAGCGCCATGAAGCTACTGAAATGCGGGAAAGCAGAGGGGCCAGATGGAATCCCACCAAAAGCACTGAGAACAGACGCAGAGACAACAGCGGACATGCTCACACCACACCACTATTGCAGAAGGTGTGGAAGGAAGAGAAGGTACCTGTGAATTGATTGGAAGAAGGGTTACCCTGTCAAACTGCTGAAGAAGGGAGACCTCAGTGTTTGCAAGAAGTGGCGCGGAATCACTCTCGTGTCCACCCAGAGCAAGCAAAATATTAAGCCGCATCATCCTGGAGAGGCTAAAGGATGCACTGGATTCAAAACTACGACCGGAATAGGCTGGCTGGCTTCATTTCAGGAAGTACAAATCATGTGTGGATCAAATTGCAACGCTACGCTACGCATCATCATAGAACAGAGTACAGAATGTCAGTCAACTGGATCTTCACCCCAACTTCATCGACTTTCAGAAGGCCTTCGACAGCGTCAACCGGGAGGTAATTTGGAAACTGCTTCAACACTACGGAATACCATAAACCTTTATCAGCCTCATTCAACAACTATATGAAGATGCCACATGCCAAGTAATTCACAATGGGAAGCTCAATGATGCTTTTGAAGTGAAGACAGGAGTGAAACAAGGTTGCCTGCTATCATCCATGATATTCCTGATTGTGGTCGACTGTATCATGCAACAAACAGTGAGAAGCGAGAAGAGGGGGTATATGCTGGACAGCGGAAAAGAACCTAGAAGACTCGGATTTCGCAGACGACTTGCGTCTGATGTCGCCCAAACTTAAAGATCTATAGGCGAAAACTAACAAGTTGGCGGAAGAAGCAGGACAGGACAGCGAAGATAGGACTTCAAGTGAATATAGAGAAGATAGAGGTGATGAAGATACCCAACCAACGCCACCACCACCACCAACAAACTCCAGTCACCATCGACGGGAGAAACTTAAAGGAAATAACCTCCTTCACCTATCTAAGCAGCACTGTCTCATCTACAGGCGGCACAGACGAGGATGTCAAAGTCAGAATCGGAAAAGCAAGACAGGCGTTCGTTAGCCTGAAACCAGTGTGGAGATCTTCTACACTGCACTCAGCATGTGGAACAACATCCGGATTTTCAACACCAATGTCAGTCAAGTCAGTGCTTCTGTATGGTTCAGAGACTTGGCGCGTTACGAAAGAGATTTCTAACAAACTACAGACATTCATCAAAAACTGCCTATGCTGGCTCGTTACTGAAGATGAGATGGCCAGAAAGAATAAGCAACAAGGAGCTCCGTGAACGAACCAACCAAGAACTTATTACTCAACAAATATGCAGCAGCAGGAAGTGGAGATTGATTGGAAATACACTGAGAAGGCCGACTGGGGACATCACGCACCAGCTAGGCCCTCGAGTGGAACCCAGATGGAAAGCGACGAGTTGGGCTTCCGAGGGTGACATGGGGAGATCGTGTGAGGAGGAAGCGAGAGCTCGTGGGCTGTCGTGGATCTAGGTCCAAAAGATTTCGGAGAACAGAGTTCACTGGAGACGTGCTACTGAAGCTCTGTTTCATTAGGAACCCAAGGGACAAATAATAAAATAATAATAATTCATCACGGACTGATATCAGTTGGGAAACCATTGAAAATCTGGGAACACTGAAGGTCCTGAGTTCGATCCCTGATTGGGTCGTAGGTGCGTACTACCAAGGAATCCCATACTAGGACGAAGCACTTCTCCAGTGCCACCAGATTTTCAATGGTTCTCCAACAGATTTCAGCCCGTGATGAATACTGCCTCTAAAATAATACTTATGACTTTAGGTTGAAAGTCATCATGGGCTGACATCATTTGGTGGAGCATTAGAAACCTGGGAGCACTGGAGAAGTGTTACTTTCTAGTATGGGACTCCTCATTGGGTGTCAGACCATGATCAGTTCCAACCTAAAATCACTTGATAAACCTCCACGAACCTGCATATCTAGTTAATCTAGGGCTCATCGGTGACTGGTTTTGAGAGGTGATTCCCAAAGTTCCAATGAGAAGTCATGACCACTGGAGCGAACCAAGTCGAACATGGGGACAGTTGCTTAACGACGACATTGGATGTAGGTCATGCTAAACCGTGAAATGATACAAGTAGGAAATATGGACAACTGGATTTCAACGTGCTGGCCGAGGGACGTAAAGATCCTGGATTCGATCCCCGAAGAGCCGTCCCATACTAGAAGGAAATAGCTATTCAGTGCTCCCAGGTTTCCAATGTTTCTCCAACTGATCTCAGTGTGACGAGTCCCGAATTAAAATCAGCTAATAAGTCTCCACAAAAACCTCCATATCCAATACTTACAATTTGTTTTCTGATCTAGTTCATAGTTCATGAACGCCTCAGCTTACAATGCATTCATTATCAGGATATTACTGAGGCGAATCACTTTTTCACATTTTTAATGTGAAGGAAATTGATAAAATACAAAAAAAGAGACTTAGAAATGCTGGAGAAATCAAATTATTTTGTATAGCTCATATTTCAACACTGTGGTCAGACTTTATAAAGCCAATAAAAGTGTACTGTTGAATTTTTAATCGCTAAGATTTCCCATTAGATTCTCTTATTGATATTTTAAATTATTGGAAAAAAATTTCCAAATGTGATTCGATGACATTCCAGTCTGCTAATATCCCATAATTAGAGTTCATGCAAACTGCTTTAGTTTTTCCCTAATACAGCTAATATAAATGATATAGACCGCTATTAGACATATACTGACTGTTTAACATTCAAAACGTTTCAAACTTACATGTTTAACTTGATTGAAAGTAGACAGTTCATAGATTTCATTATGCGTGTAATCATTTAAAGAACAGGACATTTGTAACAACTATAGCCTGGATGTTTTGAACAAGGAAAGAAAAATCTTTATTCTATTTTTAAGGAACAAACAATTTTTCCCCAAAAACAGGTTTCTGTTTAATCTATAAAATCATAAATCAACTTATGTAACTCTCTGTTGAACACTGAATTCCACCTTTTGTGTGCAAAACTAACCGAACTAGTCTAAGCATTGGAATGCTTGAAGTTTACTCAAAAGGCTGTTCAAATAAACCTTAATTAGCTCAGATTTCAATATATTGACGCTACACTAAGGTGACAAGTAAAAAAGTATAAAAACTATATTTCAAAACTACATCTTTCTGTTAGTCTTTAATTTTACCTATACTAAGTGATGATTGAAGGTAAAGTGAAAATTTGAACCGTGGCTGGATTCTAACTAGCAACCACTGGGTTTTCAGCCCTATGCTTTACTAACTCACCTACGAGGTCTGACTGATGATCAGATTTTTATTTCACTTCAATCATCGAGGGTTTTGCCCGATTACCATATGAATTCGTAACGCGGTACTACAGCTTGATCTCACTTACACTGGCTGCCTAGTCACGACTTCTAAGATAACTATCTCAAATAATCTAAATGATAATTTTACTTATATTTTTTTTCTGTTCACCCTAGATATTTCTTTGTACCACAATGAAAAGTATATCTAATGATTTCATAATAGCAGTAATCGTTTAATCTACTCTTATGGGAATTATTTTAGTCATACAAATGTCTTTGTGAATTTCAGGGACAGTGTTTTATTCCCGATTAGGCGTAAAATTAATCATTCATAATGACTAACTTCATATGAAATAAACTATACTTTTATCAGTTGAACAGACGCTTTCATTTTGTTGAACGATAAATCACTGAAACTGCTTGAAAGACAATCAGCCTGTGTAAATTCAATGCATTACCCGAATATCCATCAAACTGGATAAATTTATCGACATTTACCGCATCTCATTTTTCCGAATGAAACAAATATGCTTTTAGACTATAATGCTGTGTCAATCTGAGATACGTCTATCCAGTATTCTCATACGTTTTAGGCATTAACAGAAATCAAGAAAGAAATAGTTAACAAGTAAATCACCAATGACTGTTATCAAAAATAATGAAACTTCTAACCGATTCCTCACTTGTAGTTAGGACAAACAAACTAACCAGCCTATATTGAGTAATGATATTTCACTTGCCCGCATTATCTCGTATATATTACAACTTGAAAAAGGTAATAAGCTTTTAGATAGCTGTATTGTAGTACACTGTTCAATTAAAATGACTTTCTTTACGTAACACTTAAATCCTGTGGTTGAATGACATAAGATATTGCATATTCATTGTTGATCAAAAATGTAATGAAATGTAAATGTTCAAGTTTGAAATATAGATAAGTATATTGGGTAGAGTAAACTGAAGAAATCAACTGAGATGAAGCGCCAAGTTTTTGAAAATGCTACTTAAAAGCTATCTTTGGATCACTTAGAAAAAAATACTGTATAGTGTAGATGACTGTTATATTATTTGCTTTACAGTAAATACTATTATTATCTAGTGTGTATCAGTACCGTACAAAAATCAACATAATATATTATAGAGACTTCAGTCCCTAAACCATATATCATATCTTGCTTGAGTAATGACCAGCAAAGAAGAGTATGAATTCAGCTGAAAATTTATTTTGAATTTCACTAATTCATACATTCATATCAGATATGATCACCACTGAACTTAACTGTGAAATCTCCAACAGTTATACATGTACAAAGCAGTAGAACAGAAGATAGGAGGAAGATAAAGAATAGAGATGATTTTATTTGGTATTATTTATTTTTATAAACATTTAATCATTGAGTTAAATGGTTTTGTTAACATTTTTTAATTGACAATATTTTGGTATACAAAAGTTATGTTGATGATATCTTCATAATTTACCATGATGACTAACTAAGTTCTACAAGTATTTAACAGTTGCTACCCCTCAATTAAATTCATACCAGACGAGATGATGGGATATTGAGGAGGTCGATCTACATGAAACATGTATGGAATATTCAGTTGATAAGCTTCTACGGTTGGGTACCTCTATAAGACAAAAAAGGGCACTTATCGTGTTCCTAGAAAAATCTGCATTATTAAAAGCTTAGAAGAAGAACTCACTTTCCTCAAACAGATTCTGGCTGAAAATTGATATCCAGCACGATTTGTTGACAAGACATAAGACCTAAGCCATAAAATGAGATAGCCATTTCATTTCCAAAGAAAATATTATACATGAATATTGACTTAAAAGTTGACTTCACTGCTAATATTTGAAAAAAAGAAATTCAAACTGGCTAAAGCAAACTTCCTTCACGTCAACCTTGAGAATTTTATTTTCTAATTATCTAATGTTTCCTGAAAACCCAAAAGGATAAGCTTCTGCATATAACCACTTCGATGTATGTTTATCGATTCACCTGCTCATATGGACCCAGGTATGTGGGTACTTCGTAATTCTTCTTTCCAAACGGATTAGAGAATATTACCCTCGTTGGCTGCAGAAAGAGATGTGAGTGAATAGATCAGAAGTTCAATAATTGAAAACATTTGTCGACATGGTCATACCATCAATCAAAACTGATTTAGCTATCAAAGTCATTTACAAGGTGAAGAGAAAATTGCCGAAAATGGTGCATTTCCGCCTTTTCTGTACTGTAGAAGCTGTTGTTATATGAATGGAGAAACTGTGAATACGTGTATAAAAGAAACTTTTTCAACCTTTGTTGATACCCTGAACTTAGTAGACTGAAAACAATACACCTACCTCTATCTTTGCTTCATATGATTTACAATTTTGTTATATTTTAAGAAATATTTGAATTAAATGCAGACTAGGGTGGGTGAACACATCCCCAAATGGCTAGAAAAACAGTTTAACACACAAACTTTGATAAGTGCAGGTGACAGACATCCATCGTCATCTATAGCAAAACATATTATTGAAATGAATCACAGGGTTAATACGAAAACAGCGTTTAAGATAATATACAGGAATAATCAGGGGCGTATACTGAAGTTTGCCGAAGCGTTAGCCATTCGTAAACTTAATCCCCCGCTATGTGTACAAAAACAGTTTGTTGTTTCACTTAATTTACCTTGGTAACCCTTATCTGATTATGTTACCAAGACTAGTGTCACAACCTTTTCATATTCACTATATTTGACCTTTAATTTTCATATATAAATTGACTTGACAAGTAAATGTGTGATCAGATTGTTCGAAATGTATTGACCAAATACATCACATTTTTCAGATAATCTTCGTCTTCTAATAGCGTTATCGAAAAAAAATAGTACTGATAATGATTATATAAGAGTACAAAGATTAATCTGACATAAGGGGGAAGTTGAAAAAAAGAAAAAGGAACTAAGCACACCCAGGTAGATAGATACAAAGACTGTACATACTTCGTTAGCACACAAATGTCAGTTTTCAGTTTATGGATAGTCATAGGCTCTGTTATTTTTAGAAGTTGAAGACGGAGGAAACGTGAGCTGTTTGAGCGATTTCGATAGACAACCTTATAATAATTATTTGGATCGTTTAAATGGTTGAAATAGATTAGATGTTCAAGGATAGAACTTTTAACGCTCAAAAATCTCACTTTTCCTCCGTCTTCAACTTCTAAAAACAACAGAAGCTTTGACTATCCATGAACTGAAGCCTGATGCTTGTGTTCAAACGAAGTATGTATAGTCTTTATCTCTACCTTGGCGTTAACTTACTTTAGTCTTGGTGTGCTAATTTCTTTTTTTATTTTTTCAACTTCCCCTTTTGTTAGATTAATCTTTGTACTCTCATATCATCATTATCAGCACTATTATTTTTATATTTAATATTTTCCGGTGTTACTTCATATGATCTTTCTAATAATAGCAGTTTTGTTTCCATACTCCCCTTGATCACGCTTTATCTTGAAAATTATTTTTACATATTGTGCTGCTTTACATTCTCACCGGTTAATTATGTTGGTTCCTATGTTCTTTTGGGATTACTTCTCACCTTGCATCATATTTATGAATTCTTAACCTCATTTCAACTTGATCTTTCTTACTAAATTTAATTAAATAATTCTTGTAACTATCCAGTATAGTTAAACAAAAATGTATAAATTGCAATTGTACAGCTATGGAGAATGAAATCGCAGTAAAAGATATTTTCGCTGAACTCCTCAGTTCCTCTAATGCCATGTCAGTAATTCTTTTCCCCCTTTCTCAGCCTCAAGAAATTTCATTTTTCTCCAGTATAGGAAATGTGTTTTAAATGTTAGCTTCCAAGTTAAGTAACTTTCAGAATGGAAGGTTTTTAAATGACACTGAAGGAATCAACTCAAAAATGAGACCGTAATTTATATAAAATGTATATCCATACACACAGATCCATGAAGATAAGGAATAAAAAACAGATTTTTGTGTTGATTAGATGTGTTCTCATGATGAAGTTTATTCAATCCTACAGGAAACTGGCTCAATCACCAACGCAGTGTCCACTACATCCTACTGGTCAAAGAACTCATTTTAAAAATCCTTATAATGAAGATTATCGTGTTAATGAGTGTCCAAAATACAGCCTACACAACAGACGAGATCAAGGTATATTTTGTTTTTGTTTTTTTGAAAATAATCTTAATCTGATCTGTTTGCATTTTTAATTCACCCATCAGTAATACTAATTAGACTCTTAAACCGAAATGACTGTTTGGAAAGCGGTCAGCAACCTTTTGCAAATTCGTGGAGTAGACAATTAGCCACACGTGTTGTATGGGGGGAAATGCTACTACCCAACTCTCCAAACCTCAGTTAGTGGAGCGATGCTGGGATCTATGATCCATTGATTGAAAGGCAACTCCCTAAACCAGTGAGTCACAGTGACTGTTAACCGTAGGGAATCATTTTCTAGTTCTTCAACCTCACATCACCTCAAAGCAGTCGAAAGACATCAAAGTTTGCGGTTAATTTGGTTGATAAGCTAATGAGTATGAGTAGTTAGGTGACTAATGGTAGTGTCGTGACAGATGAATGTTCTTATCATGGCTAAAATCATCGTAGCACATGTCAAACCATGTCAATTCCCGCCGCGGAAGGTCAGGCATACACCACGTAGATGCAAAAAGTCTTTCCTTATACCATAGCCTCTTTAACCTTAGAATTCCTCTCTACCCTTCTAATCCAAGAAATCCTACCTTCTTCGAAAGCTAGTATCCAGTTGTAACAATCTATAAGCTATTCAGTGGTACAAGTTTTTTTTAATACACTAAGCTTCGGAGCTTGAATACATCTAATAGACACCGATCTAAGGCCACTCAAACCGTCCACATTTTCCCGGTCAAATCCATGTCCACAGTCGTCCGTATGCATTGATATGAGTGAAGACATATCATAACGCCTCACTGCTAGTTGATGTTCATGTAGACGGATACTCTACATGAAGAATGTCACTAAGATCAAAACCAGATTATTGAAGCCCTTCAGAATCGTTATATCTCACAAGCTCATAAAATTTCTACAGTCTGCAGGCCAAAAGATACAATAGCAAAGGAAGACAAACCAAAAATTATCTCCTTGATAAACTACAGGGACTGCGGAAAACACTACATTGGTGTGGTCATCCTCTTCGCATCCGTCTACATAAACTTCAACTAGCAGTAAAGCGTCATGACATATCTTCAGTCATATCAATGCATACGGAGAACTGTGGACACGGATTTGACTGGGAAAATGTGCAAATCCTGGATTGAGGAAATTCAAAGAATGTCACAGGATTTTTAGAAGTTTGATATTCATTTCAGTTAGTAATCAACAGTTGTATTGATATTAATCCAATCTATCAACCAATAAGAAACAGTAAGAAGGTCAAATCTCAAGTCATCAGGACAGCCAATCAAAATAAACATGGGAATAGCAACCAAACCTTGATAGAAACAAACAATCACACACAAAGTCATCAGGACGATGTACTAAATAAAATGTGAAGAAAACCTTATCGCTCACTTCTCTCTGATGCTTTATGATGTGACGTTGTCTAGAATGATAACGAAAGCTCTATGATTAAACAGTCTAGCTCAGAGAACACAACACCATCAAGATGATTTCTTCTCTGATCGTCCTAAAATTATTTACTTCTCAATTTTCTTTGTTGGCAAAAAGCATTGCTGATCTCTCAGCTTGAAATGACCTCTTTAAAAAAAGTATTGATGAAAAACGAAATCACCAAATGTTTAAACCAGCTGAATAATTAATTAAATATTCAAAGTTTAATTACATAGAGGTTCACAAATGGAAATTGAAAACTGTCAGAAATTGTGCATCAGACTGTATCATTTACACAACCTTAATGAAATTTTGATGCTAAAAATCGATAATCAGAAGCCTTTTTAAGAAAATTTCACATATCATCAGAACCAATTTGAAATGTAAACAAATCTCTTCACAACACTTTACTTATCTATCGTGTAGAAGAACTTCTGAAAGTGTAAATAAATATTTTTCATAGAACTGGATCCTCATACTACAGGTTTAAAAAACTGTGATTTCAGCTACATAAGTCATTATGGGTAATCTCCTATTTTTTTTTACCAACCCTGCCACACACTGTGAATAGGAACTATGGAGAATATTTATAGTTCAGGAAGTCTAGATATTCATAGTGAGTTGTTCTATAAACTAGGGTTTTAGCTGGAAAACGTTTCAGTGTCATGCTAGATATCATCATCAGTGCATCAGAAATTCACCTATTCAATAGAAATAGCATTATTTCTTCATAGCGAATACTTTTCGCAAACGAGATTCTGTCTCTGTTAGTTCAGTTGCTGATTAGATTTTCATCCAGAAGTATATGATAGGCAGTATTTGTAGCGTAAGATAAACAACCATAGTATTGTATAACTATTGCTAGTAAGATCAACAGAGAAATTTTCAAGTACTAATATGTACACACCGCACTTTACTCGCAACTATATTGACCAGTAATCACACAGTAAATACTTCACATATGGAGGTTTGTGGGGATTCACTAATTTAAAGTTGATAATCATCATCAACTGACATCAGTCGGGGAATCAGTGGAAACCTCAACACATTGGATAGCTGTCTCGTCCTGGTAAAGGACTCCTCAGCAGCATGCAACCATGACCCCACCATGGGTCGAACCCAGCACCTTCACGTTCCGCAGCCGGCACTTTACCGTTGAACCATTGGTTTGTAATCCAATGATCTACACTTTTCTACTTTTGTCAGTTCATGTTATATTGTGACCTTAATGAATACCATCTTGAAATCATTAAATACTCAAACACCTCCAAACTGAATTAGTCCTGAGCTCATTAGTGACACTCTTT
Source organism: Heterobilharzia americana (assembly GCA_944470555.2). Taxonomy (NCBI): domain Eukaryota; kingdom Metazoa; phylum Platyhelminthes; class Trematoda; order Strigeidida; family Schistosomatidae; genus Heterobilharzia; species Heterobilharzia americana. The sequence continues at coordinate 51,050,763 of OX104128.1, forward strand.
CAGATGGATTTCTGAAAGTTCAAATGAGAAACTGTGACCTATCAGGCGAACTAAGTCGAGTGTGAAGACGAATACTCTCTAACGGAATTGAGTGAAAAAGGCCCTGTATCGCCAATTGACAAAAGTAAGTAAATTTGGACCCAATAGCTCAATGGTAACATGCTGACCGTAAATCCTATAAGTCCTGGGTCCGATCTCTGGCGGATTCATGGGTACCCGCTGCTGAACAGTCTCATACTGGGATGAGGCAGCTGTTCAGAGCTCCTTGGTTCTCAGTTCAGTTGGTAGAGCATCGGGCCGGAAAACCGGTTTTCGCTCTTTGGAATCCGACCATTGTCCAAATTTTCATTTAACTTTACATTTAAAAAGGATCAACACAAACTATATATTTTCAGATGTTATTTTATATACCAAAAACAGAGGAATGAAATTATCCTATGGTTATTCAATAGGCAAATATTTTAGGCTTAGGCTGAACTGAGTTCTTTCTACTGTATCAGCTTGCCCATGATACATGATAGGAGCTTTTGTATAATGAAAGCGAATCACCTCTGAAACATATTACATGTAATTTTAGCTTCATCTAATTTGACTTTCCTTGTTTTCTGTTTGTTATCGAATGGAAATCCACTCAGAAGCCTTGTGCAGTAGACAATAGGACACACCTATTTTGTATCTGAATCCCCAAATCTGGATTCATAAAGTTCTGCGTGAACCTGTAACCCACTGATTAGAAGTCAACTCCTTAAACCAGTGAGCCACAGATCCATAAATATATTTAATAGGATAGGAGGGTTGCAAATTAAATTCATTTTATTCTGAATAGCCCATTAAGAACAAGATTAGAGGTTCCTAGAAAAGATTGAAGTGTAAGCCCGGAGTAAAACAGCTGATCACGATTACATTTGGCTGATCTTCACTCAAATAAATGCATCTTTTCACTGTTTTATGTTTTTCTCATGATTATTTGTTTGCTAATTCATGTGACTAATTAACATATTCGTTTCAAAATTATCGTTCCAACTTTACATATATAACTTTCCAGTGTTTAACTGTTTGTTTCCAATCTCAAACTTTAATCATTCATACTGCCATCTAATGAATTATGCATTTCAATTTAAGTAGTGTGCTAATCTTTATTCGTTTAATGAATTGGTTATTGATGGCACATAAGCAGTCAGAGAGAATGCAACGCAATAAAATGCATACATCAAAGCTTGTTCTTATTGCAGAATTCAGAATAAAATGAATTTGAAACAGTTAGTCCATTTTATGAATTTCGATAGCGTAATTAGAAGACGAAGTTTATCTGAACAATGTATGATGTATTTGCGTAATACATTTCGAACAATCTGATCCACCACTCAATTACTTGTCGAGTCAATATATATTAAACCGAGGAGTGGGAGGACAAATACAACAAGTAACACAATAGGAGATTAAAATTAAGAAAGATGAGAAAAGACAGGAAGTGACCTAGTTGATCCTAATCTTGGTAGGAAAACAAAGTTTACCAAGGTAGGTAGGTGTAGTGTAAAAACAAAATGTTTTTGTACACGTAAAGGTGGTTTAAATTTGTGTATGACTATGGCTTCAGCAAGTTTCAGTATACGTCCCTGACTGTTTCTATATGAAACTTTTAAATTTGTTTGAACATTAATTTTGTGACCTGTTTCTATGATGTGGTTAGCTACAGTTTTTTCTAACCTAATACAAGCGAGGTCCAATAAAATACCTGTTTAATAGGATCTATCGTATCAGTACACCAGATAGGATGGATGGAAATATCAAATTACTGACCGAAAACCTATAAAAACGGATATCCGTTGAAATTTGTAAACAGTTGTAAAGGTCAAGTAGAATCGAAGCCAACTCTATACACAGTCCCCAACAAAAGCGGCTATATTACTCTACCATACAGAGGAGAGTTGAATAGTATCATTTTGAGTAGTAGGTTAACATCAGCAATTAAGAAAACATATTACGCAGCTAATCTTATCATTGTGGGAAGAACAAAACACACACCACATCACTGATTGCGTCACATCCCTTTCTGTTTACCAATTTACATATGTGTCTGGTAACATACATTAGGAGTGGTAATCAAGCTATGCAGTTGAGGATGACTTCAAAGGCAAATAGAGTATGAAACCGGGACAAACGCTGGTGGGAAACGACCGTCTTCACCTATAGCTAAATATGTCATAAAAACAGGTCACAAAATTAATGTTCAAACAAATTTAAAAGTTTCATATAGAAACAGTCAGGGACGTATACTGAAACTTGCTGAAGCCATAGTCATACACAAATTTAAACCACCTTTACGTGTACAAAAACATTTTGTTTTTACACTACACCTACCTACCTTGGTAAACTTTGTTTTCCTACCAAGATTAGGATCAACTAGGTCACTTCCTGTCTTTTCTCATCTTTCTTAATTTTAATCTCCTATTGTGTTACTTGTTGTATTTGTCCTCCCACTCCTCGGTTTAATATATATTGACTCGACAAGTAATTGAGTGGTGGATCAGATTGTTCGAAATGTATTACGCAAATACATCATACATTGTTCAGATAAACTTCGTCTTTTAATTACGCTATTAAAATGAACTAACTTAGTTCAACAATGACAACTTCTTCGGTTCAGTATGCACGCGTTCTGTGGTGATTTTTTTCGGCTTCAGATTTTTATGTATACATTTCCATAAGTATCCATTTCTAATCAGGATTTCTCGTAATTTTTCTAGTTCACCTCGGATTCAAGGGAGACAATAGTGCAGATATACTTTGAAACAGAACATCGAGACCCGTAAACAGATCATTGCTTGTCACCAATCTAAGAATCGCTTTTTCCTGTTAAAAACCTATTCGTCAGTATGCAAAGGATAAGCTGGAGCATTAGGCCACATCTGTGTGTTTATATCCGTTTACCTGCTTCTGTGGAGGCGAGTATATCAGCCTTACTATGCAGCGACTAATGCCACGCGCTTGCGAACATGATCCAACTTCCCTGACAATCGGAAAACGTAAATATTTTTACCTCTGTAACAGAACACTCAGAAAACTCATGAAATTTGGCTGCTTTTGATAAAACCTTCGAAGTTTCCTTCACATGAGTTGAAGACCCACTAAACATCAAAAAGTACTGATGTAGTCAGTTCCAGTTACCGATGATAGAAAAGGATCTGATCACATCGGGTTTACCTGTTTTTGAGTCCATATCTGATTCCAATCTTCAGAGGAAGCTCCCAAAATACAGTCACTTTTCTTATTATCCAAAACTCTAGTGATTTGCCTGCATCAAACAGAGCGAAAACAGGAGACTAAGTGAAGTATAAACTCGGTTACTGAAATGACAATAAACCAACAAATTCAAAACCAGCAGAAAGTAGTTGGAATATTCTATGTCAGTACAATTGAACAAAAATTAAATCATCAGTTCAATGCTAAATATTATCTACGAATGCTATATTGAATATCTACTACAAATTCTCTTCTTTGATTCCGAAACCTGTGCAGTACAGATGAGCATGCGATCAATCTCTTAAAATATTAAACCTACAACATTCAGATCATTACCAGATAATAATTCGTTTCAAAGAAAGAGCTTCTAAATGTTCAGCAGTACACTTTTACCTATGTAGTTAGTGAATTAGAGAGTAATGTAAGTATCGAGATGTGAAACTTGAGAAAACTGCTATACAGAAAGTTGTGTGAAAGCAGGAAATGAAAAGGATGAAAACTCAAATCATTTGTGAACTGAAAATCTGAAAGTTTATACTTTAATTCGCTTGAATGCGAAAATTTCGTACTGGTACTTAAAAGTTTCAAAATGCAATGAAACAGCTACTCTTAGTTTTTAATAGATTTTTCAGCTAGTTTCAATTCTGGATTAAAGCTTTCTTCAAAATATGTGGTCCATATGACAATCCAGTTCAGATAAATCATATCTGACAATAATTACAGATTATCTTTACTACACAGAAATAATTATTTTTAAGTTAATATTCTAATTGAAGGTGAAGTAGAGATTTGAACCACAGCCGGATTCCAACTAGCGACCACTGGGTTTCCAGCCCGACGCTCTACCTACTCATCTACGAGGTCTGACTATAGACCAGATTTTTATTTCACTTCAATCACCGAAGGTTTCGCCCGACTACCATGTGAATTCATGACGCGTTACTGTCGCTTGATCGTAACCACACTATCTGCCTAGTAAGGACTTCCCATTCCAATCCAAATCTGAGTGAATTAGAGAGGTAAGGGATCCCCCACACTGATTATCATGACTATACTTGAGTTATCAATCTGCATAGTACTTTTCAGTTATTATCTGTGATATTTCTTTTCATTGCAGACTTTAGTCCATCTAATCCAGAACAAACTCGTGTAAAAAGAGTTCGTATCTGCTCTGGTCAACATTCCTCGAGATTACCAAGACTGAATATTCCTGGTCAGACAGTTAATATACCGATAAGTGAGTTGAATTTACTTCTCCAAAATCCAACTTTTCATCTTATCAAAACATTACTTCGATGACCAGATAGTCAACAAGCAAACGGAAGCAGTTATCTCCTCTATTACGAGAAGTAGAAACAATGACGAAATCTATGACGGCCAACTAGATGTAAAACAAAACACTATAGAAAATAAGGTTTTTATTTCCCTGAAGAAGCTCGAATCAGACTTCAGTGCGGGACGTTGGAATTCTTTCATTTCAAACACGCTGTGGTTTATACAAAATACCAACCATGTCTAGTGTCATGATTTTATGTTTGTAAATACCTCAGTATATTTGACAGTAGAGTTAATAACGAGAGAACTAGGCATAAATTCAAAGACCTGGAAAGTTGAATATTTCCTAACAGACTCGCTGTTGAGACGTACAAACACTACAGCCACTGTAGAGCTAAGCATCTGTTTACAGAATAGAAGTAAATCGCTTTACCTATATATTAGCTACTTTACCATATGATGTAGTTATTTTTTAAATTTATTTAAATAGTAAGGTTAATCGGATGAGAACATATATTACATATCAACTTTATAACCGGCGCTGAAGATATACTATGAAAATTCTGTATACAAATAATGTTCCTTCCTTATTTTTCTTCTTCAATACAGTACAAGAAGTCTACGAATTCCTTTTAAACATGTATGAACATCAAAGACTAGTACATCATATTAACTGGTTGCTGGAGGGTAACCAACGGCATGTTGTCTAGTCCTAAGTGCTATCCGAATTCTATCCATTATTTTGCAATGTGACCACCAGGAAAGTTGACTCAAAATCAGGATGCACTTCGATTAATGTTAGTTGGGTGCAGGCAAACAGCAGGAAGCCCTGAACCTAGGTTTTGTGCTTGTTGGCACTCGTCAGCAAGTCGTATTTGCAATCTCTACGGAACTGATGCCCCTCCTGAGATTCGAACCCGCAAATAGCTCAATAGTAACATCTCTGACTGCAGCACTGAGTGACCTGCGTTTGAATCTAATAAGGCGGGACATCAGTTCCGTAGATATTGCAGATGCACCTCGCTGGTGAGTGCCAACAAGCAAGAAGCTTAGGTTCACGGCTTCCTGTCGATTGCCTCCAACTATCTAACATCTACCAAAGTGTATCGCGGTCTTCAGCCCCTTGCTTGGTGGCCATATTGTAAATATGATCGACAGGATTCGGTCTGCACTCAGGAGTAGACAGCATGAAATCGGTTGCTCTCGCATGATTAATCAATGTATGTAAGCCAGTCAAACAGGAGGTGAGCCGCGGCCCAAAAAACCCAGTGGTAAGGTGGCTGGCTATAACGCTGGGTTACGCGGGTTCCAACTGCAGGCGAGAAATCAGTTCCGTCTAGGTGGCAGACACGCCTTGCTGAAGAGTATCAACGAGTGAGAAAGCTAGGTCCATTGCTTTCTGCTAACACATCAGTCATATAATCCGATACTGAACAGCGGATCTTTATACTCACTAATCAGTTAAACAATGGCGATTTTCCTTAGGAAACAACTACTGCAGATATAACTGGTTTTGATATTACTTCAAAGAATCATATTATTGAAGATAAACATACCCACTTCATCCGTTAGATTTTTTTGATATTACGCTACCGAAAACAAATTTTCTCTCATATTTGGAAAAAAACTGTTGTAGAGATAATACAGATGAATGAGGTAAGCAAATTCTTTGAAATTTAAGATTATGCATGCATATTATGAGAAGTAATAGACTAGGATGAAACAGTTGTACAAATCTCTTGGGTTTTCAATAGTTTTGCAAAATGATATGAAGAAAAAGTGTTCCATCACGAAATCCCTCAACATCCTATAATGATTTCGAGTTTTTACCAAGTTTTATTGGCTAGATTTTCTACTTCTTTTAAGTGAATGTGTTTATGATAGATAACATAATGAAATCATTCTCCTTTCATCTATAAATAATTTAGAAGTTCTATAACTAAAACATAACAGTCTAGATTCTATAAACTCATAACCTGAAGACCTCAAGAGACTCAGCTATTCAAGATATTCCTGAAGATGTAAATACTTGATGATGAAGTGGTAGTTCATGTCAACGACTATATGTCTATATATTCTTCATACATCGATACTGGTTAACTTGATGATTGAAACTTTCGATTTCTTAGCATACTTCATCTAAACTACTCAATATAGTCAGATATCTAAGGAATACATTCCACCATGATGCTAAATCAAGTAGCCTAATGGTAATGAGATGCCATGATGTTACCAAGAACTAAAATGTAGCATTGGTGGTTATTAATTACCAGCTGATTTGTAATGATTTCCATTATTGTGTAATTATATAAACCAACATGTTATATTTCTTTACAGAGAAAATAAAAAAACCTGAGATACAAGTCAGCAATATTCCTAGAAGTACAGCTTATGCAAAGCAACATACCAATAAGCAAACAACAAACAACAAATCACATACAGTAACAAATATGTCAAAATAATTTGTTTGTTTTGTATTTTCCTTCAAGTAAACACAAATAATAAGTTCATCGTATAGAACCCTTATTTCTTTTCTTTATGATTATAAACACATTTTTTAGCATACTATACTAATGATGGATAGTGGCTAGCAGTGGAATTCAAGACATGAGTTTCATCTTATTTGGGACTCGTCAGCAGAACATGTCTGCCTCCTAATGAGCAATGTTGTTCCCACTAGCACTTGAACCCAGGACCGACCCCTGAAACGACAGAACGTTATCCACTAGACCACCAAGTCATGACAGCCACTTCTTGTGAGATGGGTAAAGTTTTAATGTCCATTCAAGCAAAAACATTGAAACCATACCCGTTGATATTGACCAACTGACGTTATTCACTTGTTGCCTATATCAGTAATAAAAAAACAACAAGGCAGTATAATTCGAGTTAAATAGCTCAAGCATTTCTTAGTTCATCCGTTGTGAACAGGTATAATTTATGTTTCTAGACTGAAGTGACGTTAGGTTCTTATGTATTTTGATCTCGATAAGAATAATAAAGTGAAACTCAAGCACTCGACGTTTTCCTATTGCTATACATGAATTATAAGAATATCCCCATCCTATTGTAAGAATGATAAAACGTCTACTTCTACTTTTTTCTTAAATATTTTTGTAAATGCCATGAGATCTGACATGACTATGTAGGAGTCTAAGTTTCCATAACTAACATCACCACAACAAGATGTAAGACAGAGAAATGGAAATAAGGTAGTCAAGGATTGCAGCAAGTGATAAAATGAAAGGAAGAGCGAGTAAAACAAATAGCGAAATGAGATATAACGATGGGTATGGAGATAACTTTCGGATTCATATACGCCACTGCAAGCGATTCTTTGTTACATCACCTAGAATCTCCAACCATAGCTCTTTTATCTGTCTAGTAGACCCTAACATGAAAGCCTGAGATTTCCAAGACGACTCATACCAGCAGTTGATGACTTCATGGACTGACCCCGTTTTATTTTGTTTAACCCTAATCTTTTTCTAGACGAAACCCACTTCAGCTAACACTGCTGATACGGGTAAACGGTTACCGGACTTGGGTAGAACATAGCCTAAGCTCCTAAGTCGATGAAGGTTCACGACCTAATCGACTTCCTCTCTTCTACTACCTTAGACTACGGGTATCCCATACATTCCCATATGGGGGTTACATGACACGTGGCCAACACTACAAAGGCAACAGTCGTAGAACACCGAGACTTCTGTATATATACATTCTTATCCGTTTCACCTAAGTATCTTTGAACATTGTCTTATCGACTACAATTTGATCATGGCCACTGCCTATTAACAGTAAAGTTAAACTATTACCCGTGTGAATAACACAGACTTCTGTTTCAATAAAATAATGTGAAGACAAATTATAAACACATGAATGGCAAATCTTGGTGACATGGTCAGAAATCAATCACAATGGTGCAGATATATTATTTTATTATCGTCTCCCTGATTTTGAATAGCTATCCTAACCTCCTTTTATTTATCAACAGAAAGAGTCGGATTTCACCTCAAGACCAAGAAAAACAGCTAATTTCGGACGCTGGAAAGTGCATTTATGTTTCAGTATCTGTGGATGATGATCTGGTGTCAGCACTCATGGCCAGGTCTGAAACCTGCTTGGTTTTGCCGTTAATGAGTATATAATGATTAGAGGACTTAGGATCTGAGACCCTACGTTCGTCGGACTGTTTCCCATGTGTTGACAACAGGGGAAATTATATCCTTTTTGGAGACTGGAACAATCGGCGACTGAGATCAGTCAGAGCGAGATATATCTAGTTTTCAGTCGCCATCGAACACTTCAATCAGTCTACGCAAGTCCCCGGTCACTGTCCTTATATATATTTAATACAAACCAATCAGGAATCACTACCCTCTACCATTTTAGGTTGTTTGCAGCCTTCTCAACTGCTGCGGAAGTTAGGGGCCCTGTGTGAAGGTTCACTTTAGGATCCGACTAGATGAAGGGTAACTCAAGACAAGCTGGAGGTTAGTTGAACCGTTTCTTAGCGTCCTACGTAACTTTGTAGTCTTCTCTGCGAGTGAGGTGCCTTGTAACTTTTCTCGAATACAGTCCCACTTTTTCTATATTTTCCCCAAAAAATCTGCACATATATCTGCTACTGCTTGCCTCTGCTATCTATTCAATCTCTTAAGCCTTTGTTATCAACCAATGCTCATAGTTATTGTGTAAACTCTTTGTCAGCTTACATCTGAGTTTCTTTCGCTCCTCATTATACTGGAGCCTGAAGCAATACGTTCACATGAAACCATTAGTTCAGAAGGAGCTGGTGAGATCCACCGACCTCACTAATCCCTATCACAGGATCGGTTAGGTTTTTAAAGCTATCCATGCAGCAGACTGGAAATGGCGTCAGGTTTCTATCGGATAACTGACATCAACACATTTCACTATTAGAGTAACCTTACCATTCACATAGTTCAGCTGCACTCAGAACGTTTTACTAGCCGTAGACATCCAATGTTAGTTTAGGCAAGAACATATACGCGATTTAATCGGTCCCCGTTCACTACCCAAACATCTGTTCCGAATACTGTCTCTCTCCCTCTATGCCTGAAGTTCATGCTGGTTAGGAAAAGGTGCCTATTTGAGCACAGTTATAGCAGGCAATCGTCGTCATCTGTTTGTTCAACTGGGATTCCGAAAGTGCCTTTCTGCCTGGCTTAGTGGACACTTATCCATTGAAATAATCTGCAGTGACAACCACATCGAAACGTTTGCCTTTCAGACTAGATAGTTTTCGTCAGAACTCAAATTTCACTTCATGCGAACCGCAATCAATGGGTGCTTAAGCGGAGACTACGAAGAGGTAAACGCCATTACTACAATTCGTTTTAGTCCCCAATGCACGACTCAGTCAAACAACGACTCTCGACTGGGATCTAGTTCAACAGTACGCCTTTTGCGTCAAGGTATAATGCAATAGCTATGCTTTCAAAACCATGAGAACTAGACAGGTAGGTAATCTCCAGACTTTCAAAGAGTGAATTTTACAGATTCATGACATAGACTAGGTTTAGGTTAGATAAATAGACACACCCAGGTCCTGTAAAGTGTGCCTCACAAGCACAATATATTCTCATAGACTGAAAGCTACTTTTGAAAATCGAAGTTTGTTGTTCGATTTGACGAAGTGTATGGACATCGGAAGCCCTGACAGACAGTTTTGAGGAAGGTTTCATGAGAACAAAAATCATAATTCGTTAACTCAAACCATCATCATAAACTACAGAACAGTTAAAAACTCTAGATGACGTAGCAAATTCAACAAAGAGTTTTGAAGAAAGATTAGAAGCCAGCAATTCCCTATTATACTGTGGAAGGATACTTCTCCTTAACATACCAAGACACAGAAGTGGATAAGTAAGCGTGGTCACATCTCTCTGGATGCATGACCACAGAACCTAAGTAACTTGCGCTCGAGGCCGGACATATGGACTTTATAGAGGATTTTGATTTTGACTGAGCTACGTCCGTATGTGAGGAAATAAATTATGGCTAATTCAGCAAGTTTGCAGGAAAAAAGTGTGATATTTTCACAGTCAAGTTTTTCGTATGGTGACGGAAGGTAGCATCAGTGTCAAATGCTAGTAACTAGCGTAAATCTCTAATTATGTCAAACACCCCACAGTCAGCAGTACGACTCCACCTTAGGAGCCCTATCATAACCAAAATTTCTTTACACTACGTTGCCAAGTCCTTTTAGTCTCACCATCACCTAATAGACCTTTTCAGTATGGTAGGAACTCAGGGAAAAATCGCCGACCGATAGTTGCTACCTTGACATAGTGGACAGGCTTGTTCACTACAATGGCCCGACTAGCCACCAGTGATTGGAACGCTTGTTTACCACAACATGCAACGCTAGTCGAAGTAGGATTGGATTGGAAGATCAATGATGGATAGTGGTTAGCAGTGGAATCCAGGATGCGCATTTCGTTGCAAGATCAAGACTGACACCAATGCATAAAGTCTCTGACTGTTGGTGTAGAAAAGTGTACACTGCTTGGTTGGGGGTTGTCGAGATGATAGGGATCAATGGTTGGAAACCCTTTGTCGCATAGATGGACACCAGTCACAATGGTACAGATGTAGTCACTTTTTGACATCGTCTAAAGTTTGAATATACCCATCAACTTTGAGTGTCAAATCCCTACTCCTATCATTCCCTTTCCCCTACTTCACTGTCACTCCTTTTCAACTCAGTTGTTCTTTGCATGGCGCTGTAAAGTGTGATAACTGAAACCTAAAAACTGTACGACGTCTTATATTGATCTTGTCTGCCTGAAATCCAGGATTTTGAACGCTATGTTAATTCATCCTGTAATTATTACGAACATTAATCTCCTTTGTTGTTGTTTGATACTTGTAATTCCCCGTTACTATTCAGGGTCAAATTGCTCCATCTCTGTTGACAGATGGGGTCTTATTCGGACGCCTCGATACTGCCGAATATTCATGATGTTACATTCCTCTTGGTGACTAGTATTTGAATCCAAGACACCCGCTTCGTCCCATTTGGGACCCGCCAGCTAGATGTACCCAACTGTCAAGAACTCGAGGAATTAGACCCCACATAGCAGCGGGAAATTACAAGTGCCAGACAAAAAGTGATAACCGTTGCACAAGTAGTGACCCTCATGTCCCAGTGGATAACACTTTGGTGTTTCGAATCGATAGGTAGTGGGTTTTGAGTCTCAGTAGGAAAAGCACCACTCACTGGGGTGAAGATAAATATAACGCCCTTCTACATAAGTATAAGTAATGTTGACTTTTGTTGATTTCATCCATGATATAACCAGCCTAAATTTTAATTTTCTTGATGATGGTAAGTAGTAAAACCTAGGATGTGCGTTTCGTCTTATTTGAAACTCGTCAGCTGGATGTGTCTGCACTTCAGCGAGTCATGGTGTTCCCACGGGGATACGAACCTAGTAACCATCGCTTCAAACGCCAAAGTGTTATCTACTAAGCCATAATGGCATGAGAACCACTCCCTTGTGCATCGGGAATCAGTTATCATTATTATTTATCGGTACTTGTAATCTCCACTGTGGGTCTGTTTGTTTTTCAGTTATGACTGTAGTCAGGGTGTTGCACTGTACATTTGTGTGATGGCTTAAGTTATCACTCGCCTAAATGCTACAGGATAACTGAAGAGTTTTAGTTTTGTTCGTTAACTAGAGCTTAGAACACAGGGATGTCACTTGTGTAAACATAGAAACATCGAAAATCAAAAAACACTATTCATATGCATTAAAGCAAGTGTTAGAATTGACAAATCTAAACTTCATTTCAATACAGTTAACTAGCACATAGCTATAGCAGTTCAGTATTTTCAAAAATCTCCAAACACGCCACAATGGCGTTACACAGTTAAATACTTTAAGTAACTTTATGTTTCACTATAGAGATTGGAATTTCCACTGAGGCTAGGAGAGAACAAAAATGTATATTTTACAACTAACTGTCTATTATATTAAAAATGCAAGCAATTCATTTAATTGGATAACAAACTCATTACACCATACCAGTTTTGTAGGAGAATAATCAGCTGGAGAATAATTATTTACTATATCATTAAATTTATTTGAAGCAATAAAAATTTGTTTAAAATGATACAATCTCACAGCATCATACTCATTCATTAATAAGATTTTAAAAGAGTCTACTAAATTCAAGATATTTTGAATGGTCATAATTTTAGAAAAGTGATAATTTACTACTAATTGATGATTTATAACATTTTCGAGAAATGTATTCACGGTGGATAATAAATGATTGTTGAATTATTGAATTCATCTATAGCATCGAATGATTTCTCTTGATATTTACCAATAGTTCTTTTTCGTGAAGTATCTAATCGTGTTTCAATCAATTCGTTAAGAACTGGTAATGAAAAACAAGGTTGTACATTAGCTAACCGAATATCTTCTTTACGGCTCTCTTCTAATCGTTTACATGATTTAATTACAAATTTCAATGTAGATTCCCAATGTTGGATTGAATCAGATATCTTTTGCAAGTGTTCAGTATATCCGTAAGTGTTGTTTACAACACCTGAAATTGAAATATAAAACAAAATACATGAAAAAAAGGCTACATCGTTATGTAGACAATTCGGAGTATAATTATCAATTTCCATTCTACATGCCAACGATAGTTAACCTTCTTAAACAACACCTTTGTACCATTGATAATAAGCAGACATAAAGTAAGAAACTCTTCCTCCAATGTAAAAGACAGGAACAGTTTTGCTAAGAAATTACATTGACGAGGTTTAGATAACAAAGTTACTTTAGAACAACAGCATACTTCGAAACCTTATCAAGTTATTATAGCAAGATGTGTAGATTTCGCCAGTCAAATCATATTGATCTGAACACCAGATAGCAGATTCATTTGCACGGAACCAGCGGTGTAACCGGTGTTTAGATAAATCTGATATGGTTGGTAAAATCGACAAATCAGCCCAACTGGTTTCTCACTACTCAAATTTTTCAGCAGACAAACCGAAAAGCTTATAATATGGCCTTATTCAATAGCCCTGAATTATTTTACACAAAGTAATTAGAAGATATGGATTAAATGAGAAATATAGTGTACTAGCGCTATACACCTCGAAAAATCTTGTTAGGGCATTTTACATGAAAACTGGAAGTGAGAAAGAGATAAATATAACACAAAAGAGTTTAATAATTAAAAGATAATGAAGAGAGAATGACAGAATTCGAAGACAACCTTGGTAATATGATAAAATAAGAATTACCAGGGTAGGCTTAGTGTAAAGACAAACTGTTTTTAAATACAAAACGGAGGCTTGAATTTGTGTATGGCTAGGGCTTCAACAAACCCAAGTATACCTCCCTGATAAAGACTGTAAAGACTGTTTTAACATCAGTCCTGTGGTCTCCATCAATAATACCTTTTACAATGGTAGATGATGGTTGTCTGTCACCTGCGCTTATCGATGTTAGTGAATCTAGCTACTTTTGTAGCCGTTTTGGTATATGTTCCCTCACCCTAAAGTGCATATCTCCATTAGCCCTCTCTCTATATATGTCCAACCTCGCCTGGTTAACTAGTGCAAGGAACCTACCTTCAAAATCAAGTTGAAAGCCTTCAAAGAAGTTGGTGATAGACTACAGTTCAAGCTCAATACTCAGAAACTGAACGGAAGGACAAAACTACAAAGGACAACTAAACATCAGCCATCAGGACAAAATGGGGGACCTTGAGCAGCATCCGTGAAGAAACCCGTATGGAAGAACACTGGAACTCTTTGAAAGAGACGTGGAAGGAAACCTGTATAACCGTGTTAGGAAGGAAGAAGTGGCAAGACAAGGAATCAATCTTGACAGATACATGGAAGCTGATACAGCAGGGAGAGGAAGATTGTGAAGCAGGAGGTGAACCATTGCAGTGCAGGGGTGAACATCGAAAACAGAAAATGAACACAACCTATACAACACTGCACAAAGAAGTGAAGAAGAGTGCACGGAAGGACATAAGACACTTCTACGACATAATTGCAACTGAGGCAGAACAGGCTGCAGGTAAGCGAGACAGGGACCTGACAGTACTATATCAAGTAGCCAGGTTACTATCTGGCAAGAGATCAACGCAGGTGAAACTAATGAACGATAGCGAAGTTAACCAACTCATCAAAGAGAGAGAAGAAACAAAAGGAACGATGAGCTAATCACTTTAAAAAAATTTCTCGAATCGACCGCCTCCACCACCTGCAACTCGTCCGGAAATACCACCAGCAGTCCAGCCACAGAATTACCAGTGAACGCAAGTCCTCCAACAAGAGCAGAAGTAAAGTCCTGAACGCCATAAAGTTGCTGAAATCCGGAGAAGCAGCAAGACCAGATGGAACTCCGGCAGAAGCACTGAAAACAGACGCAGACACAACAGCAGACATGCTCACACCACTACTACAGAAAATTTGCAGGGAAGGAAGGAAAGGTACCTGCCGGGTGAAAGAAGGCCTACCCTGTCAAACTTCTAAAAAATGGAAACCTAAGTCTTTTAAATAACTGGCGCGGAATCATGCTCCGATGCTGTCCATCCCAAGCAAAATATTATGCCGCATCATACTGAAGAGATTAAAGTTGCTCTGGCTGGCTTCAGGAAGAACAAATCATGTGTGCATCAAATTGCAACGCTATGCCACGCATCATCATAGAACAGAGTATAGAATGGCAGTCAACCCTCTACCTCAACTTTATCAACTTTGAAAAGGCCTTTGACATCGTCGACCGAGAAGTAATTTGGCTGACAGCTACTTCAACACCATGGAATATCACAAACCTTTATCAACCTCATTCAACAACTATATGACGACACCGCATGCCAAGTGATTCACAGTGGAAAGCTCAGTGATGCCTTTGAAGTGGAAACAGGAGTAAGACAAGGTTGCCTACTATCAACGATGATCTTCCTGATTGCGGTGGACTGGATCATATAGCGAACAGTGAGAAGCGAGAAGATGGGCATACGCTGGACCGATTAAAAGAGCCTGGAAGATTTGGACTTCGCCGATGATGATTTATGTCTGGTGTCGAACAAACTCGAAGATCTACAGGCGAAAACTAACAAGTTGACAGAAGAAGCAGGGCAGGGCAGCGAAGACGGGACTTCAAGTGAATGTAGAGGAGACAGAGGTGATGAAGATACCCAACGAACAACAACATCAACAACAAGCATCAATCACCATCGACGGGAGAAACCAAAAGGAAGTAGTTTCTTCCACCTACCTAGGCAGGCAGCATCGTTTCAACTACAGACGGCACAGATGAGGATGTGAAGGCCAGGATTGGAAAGATAGTAAAACAGGCCTTCATTAACCTGAAATGAGTATGGAGATCTACTGCAATGCATTCAGCATAAAGCGTGAACAAGATCCGGATTTTTAACACTAAGCCAGTCAAATAAATCAGTGCTTCTATGTGACGGTTGAGAGACTTAACGCGTCACGAAAAGCATTTCCAACAAACCGCAGACATACATCACATCAACGGCTGTCGCCTACGCTCACTCGATATTGAAGATCAGATCAGATGGCCAGAATAATAAGAATAAGCAGGGAGGAACTCTGGCCTGGCAACGAACCAACCGACCAAGAACCTATCGCCCAGCGAATATGCAGAAGAAAGTGGAGATAGATTGGATTGGACATACACTGAGAAGACCTTTTGGGGACATCACGTGCCAGGTCAGGCCGTCATGTGGAAGTCAAATGGGAAATGACGAGTTGGACATCCGAGGTTGACATGGACGAGATGGTGTGGGGAAGAAGTGAAAGCTTGTGGGCAGTCGTGGATCCAGGTCCAAAAGACTGCAGAAAACAGAGCGCAGTGGAGACGTGCTAGTGGAAGCCCTATGTTCCACTAGGAACCCAAGGGACAAAGAAAATGATGATAATAATAATAATGTGTTTCCACACACACACACGTGCAACTTTATAAGTGCAGTAGGATGTGACGCTATCGTTTATATAGTGTTGAAGTCTATGTTGTAGCATGTGTTTGGTCTTCTCAACTACGTTAAGTGTAGCTGCATAGTGTGTTTTGGTAATGGTAGACTTTAACCTTCGTTTTAAGACCACGTTATTAGATTCTCTCCTGCATGGTAACGTGACATATAATAGCGTAATATTAAAACGACGGTTAAGGTCTGCCATTATCAGAACATACTATACACCTAGGCGTAGCGTAGTTGAGAAGACCAAACACATCCTGCAACACAGACTTCAACACTATATAAACGATAGCGTCACATTGCACTGCGCTTATAAAGTTGTGTGTGTGTGTGTGTGTGTGTGTGTGTGTGTGTGTGTGTGTGTGTGGACACATACGTAGGGAGGGCTAATGGAGATATGCACTTTAGGGTGAGGGAACATATACCAAAACGGCTACAAAAGTAGCTAGATTCACTAACATCGATAAGCGCAGGTGACAGACAACCATCATCTACCATTGTAAAAGGTATTATTGATGGAGACCACAGGACTGATGTTAAAACAGTCTTTACAGTCTTTATCAGGGAGGTATACTTGGGTTTGTTGAAGCCCTAGCCATACACAAATTCAAGCCTCCGTTTTGTATTTAAAAACAGTTTGTCTTTACACTAAGCCTACCCTGGTAATTCTTATTTTATCATATTACCAAGGTTGTCTTCGAATTCTGTCATTCTCTCTTCATTATCTTTTAATTATTAAACTCTTTTGTGTTATATTTATCTCTTTCTCACTTCCAGTTTTCATGTAAAATGCCCTAACAAGATTTTTCGAGGTGTATAGCGCTAGTACACTATATTTCTCATTTAATCCATATCTTCTAACTACGTTATCTAAATTCATAACAGGGACTAAGTAATTCAAATTTTTGAATTATTTTTACACTTTTCTGTCTTCAACAAATAATATTTGAAAACTGTTAAGTAAAGTAAATATGAAAGACACAATCAGTTGATAACAACAAAATGCTCCTCCGTTTCAATGGATTCCTTGACAACCATTGACTTATGAACATCTTTACAAGCTTATTGAAGATCAAGTTCACCACTAGTTCGTTTTAAGTTACATCCTATCACTATACATCATTAAATATGAAATGAATTCCATCTTAATTGTTCTCACTACACAACTGAGTAGGGTTACTGTGGCACTGCTTTAGACATGAAGAGCTTAATACTATTTACGCTTGAGTTTTACAGTAAAGTATGAACAAGAAATTGATGACAATTCATATTAAAATATCGTTCTTGAAATAAGTTCAGAGATGATAATGTTGAATTGACTGAAGAAAATTTATATTACCCCAAGGTGATATTCATCATTCTTTAGCTTACAGATAGTGAGCTTTAAAAAAGAGATTGCCTAATCTTACCACTTATACACATCAATTAGTTAAACTACTTTTATAAAGCTACATACTGGGAGAGCAAATAAGCGTCTGTGTTGTGATTATTTGAAAGACAAACGCGTTCTAGACATGCACACCTCCTTTACATCACTCCGATATAATCAAGCTTTCATGAATTCAACCCTTAAAGTAGTAGTGCACGCCACTGACATTTACCTTAACAAACCGAATTCAGCTTTTTTTCAAAGAATCTAAGATGGTTTTTACAGCTGTCAACATAGTTCAAAAGCCTACTCAGTAGATATAGACTAGCTGAAGATGATTCATAATCCATTCCTACACATTTCCGTCTCGTTTTTCCTAAGTAGTGTTAAAAATCTAGCACTTAGAGAAATTGTCCATTCTTGTTATCACACTTTCACACTAGCAACCAAGTGAAAACTTGTTCCATACTTTAAATTCTACTCCGTATGATTAATTTATGCCTTATTTAAAATCATAATCTTATTCGTTAGTCACTGAGCCACATGGGTAGTACAGAACTCATTAACTAAGCAGTTACAACTAGATGGGTGAAACTGTGGCTCAGCAGTTTAGGTAGTTGACTCCCAACTAATGGATTACGAGTTCGAACCCAGCTCGTACTGCTGAGGTCTGGGCAGTCAGCTGGATCCACTCGCATTCCTGGGGGAACAATATCTATCAATAGGGTCTAGGTGCATCCAGCTGACGAGCGCCAAATATGACGAAACGCGCCCTCTCGGTTTCACTGCTAGACACAATCAAGTCAATTAAAACAATAAATATTCAGGCAATATCGAGGCCTCCACATAGGAGCCCATATACCAACAGAAGTCGACCGATTCGATCCAGTATGACAACGGAGGATTACAAGTATCAGCAAATAATAATTACTGTTCTTCGGTGGGATACACTTGCTACCAAACCACTTTGTTCTGTAGCCATTTTAAGAGGCAGACATAGAAATGCACTGGGGAGAGTATGACCAAAAGTCAAACGAAGAATTCAAAACAAACAGTTCTGATCAAACCCTCTTCAATACTTAGTTTTCAGTAGTCCGTCCAACCTTCACTTATTGTAAGGATGTCAACATTGGATACCAGATTCCAGTTTTTTAAATTGTGATGCCGAAAAGAAGGCTGTTAATTGAATGCCGATGTAGTCGCTGGTCGTGCAATCAGTTTGCCAGAAACGTCCATATAAAGTACTGAAGTTAACATACTCTACCTTTCCAACTAACACGTCAGCCACAGTGAATATATGAATGGACTCTGTTATTGCAGTTAAACAACAGTTCACAGTGAAACTAAGTATTTTAGGCTGCGAGTATAGCATGTATAGGTGAAGAATAGACAGAAACTGGGAGTGCATTTCAACTGAGGAACTTAAATGTGTCTACCAACTAAGTAAGCTAACGCGATACTATTCGCACACTCAATATGCGAAATAACACTCGTTAAACAACCTCCAAAAGTCAAGAAAGTGGAAGTCGTGAGAGATGCCCAGCCAAACTACGATAGTGCCAAAAGGTTCATATGGTCAACAATCCTGAAATTTCGGTCTAGTTAGACATAATGTACAAGTAAGAAAACACGTGTGCATTGGTGAAAACAGTGTAAGCTGATCTATAACCCTATCTGATAGGCTTACATCATTAACACCAGTTGAACGAATAGGCAAACTTGATGAATCAACAACTTTCTTACAGGTAAGTAAGTGGTAGTGAATAAACGAGGAAGCTTGAGAACTATTCTGCAAAAAGGATTTACATCGATATACATTTAAGGGTGATCAACAGTTTACCACTCTGCAGTTCCTGTAAGGTGGCAAACGTTCCGTGTAAATGAAGAACAAGCGAAACTAGAGGGTTGAATGGTCTCTGAGTCAAGTTGAAGTCAAACAAACTGATGACACATCTTAGTTAACAGCATGTGATCTCGGGACCAGTTTTCGTAGCTTTTGAATTGAAATGAACTAAGATTATCAGTAACAAAACATTTTGTTTATTGGTTAGCCATAAGTGCTTTAGTCACCATTGTTTACTTCATTAGATAATAAAGAACATATAGAGAATAACGCAACACCTTAGGTAAGAGCAGTGCATACACTGAAGACTACAATCTTCGAAACTTTCTCCTATTGTTACGGTGGAGGAGCATCCGCAATATGGATAGAAAACTGTCTGTAACCTGTAATCCTACTTTAGCTAAGCTACAGTATTGTAGGATTTTTAACACTCGAAGATTCCCATAACACTATATAAAAACAATTTAAACAAAGAATATTACTTTCAATAAATGCTCATCAGGTTTTACAAGTACAAAATGGAATTGTACAGAGTAAAAACACGCCAAGTTTGAGGCAAATACATATTCAAAGTGCAATGTAACTTTGGGATTATGGGGGAATCAATGTAAGAATGACTTATTTACACATGAAAAATGTGGTGATAAAAGAAAAGATAACAAATAAGGAAGACGAGAGTAGTCTTCAGTTTGTTGAAGGCCAAGGGAAGAATAACGCTTGAACACGTCCTTCGTGAATGTAAAGTTTAGGTTCGATCACTCTTATTGCGACAACCTAAAATATGTTGAGTAGGCATTGGAGAGCTACACTTGGTACTGTTTTTGGAACACGATATATGACATTAAAGCCCCACTAGCATCTATACTGAAGCCCGTTTTTCGATCAACACGTATGCATTCTAGTTGTAGAAAAAAAGCTAAAACAGACACATGGGTGCTCGAACCAGTGCGTGCTACCTATCCAAACACGTGCTCAAAAAGGAGTGGCAGTCTTCCACCGACCCTCTCCAGCAATTGCCGATAGCAATGTCGTCTATCTGTGTCTATTGCTGAGTTGAGTTCGGTCGACGACATGTCTGGTAATGTCTTTCTTCATGTTTGAAGTTTGTGCTAACTAAAAATAAACAGTTATCTGATCAAAGTTGTAGTATGCGATCGCTGTCATCTGCTCGTTCAGTTGGGATTCTGAAAGTGCCACCTAAGGTAAGTCCCTTTCTGCCTGACTCAGCCTACCCACTTACAAATTGAAATCACTTGCAACAACAATCACGTCTGAACGTCTGGCTTTCAGAAGGAGGCTTGACCGTTTTCGGTAGAACTCATCCTTCACTTCATCCAAACTGTAGTCAGTGGGCGCGTAAGCACAGATTACGAAGAGAAAACGGCGAGTTTCACCATTCCTTCTAATTCTAATTGTGCCGTTCAGCCGGGAAGCGCATAGGCGACTGTCAACTGGGATCCAGTCTAGTAGTGAGTTTTCTGCCCCAGTGCATAATGCTATGCCTACACCTGCAGGACCGCGAGACCTAACCATCGAATCTCCAGAAACTCGAAGTGTGAACTTTGCGAATCCGCCGTATTGACCGGGATAGATTGGGCGAATAACCGCACTTGGGCCCTGTATACGTGTCTCATAAACATAGCACACATCCATGGTCCCAGTTGCTAGAGTTTTGGCCAATGAGGCTTACTAGCCAATTTGACGGAGGGTGTGGACATTGGAGGCTCCAGTGTGTAATTTGGAGCATGGTTTAAGGAAACTAATGTTGTTGTTCTGTGAACTTAGATCGTTGTCGAAAGCTGCAGAGCCAGAAGGAATTAAAGATAGTATAGGATTGTTAACTGGCAGATATGTAGGAAGATTAGAAGATAAGGATCAGAGGTGGATAGTGGTTTGAGGGAACCTGAGTGCTAACAGAGTTGTGAAGGCGGGTGACACTTCCCGACTGCCCACACTGTGGAAGGTTAGGTCTTCTTGAGGTACATGAAAAAGAAAGGTTACTATGTGATCGCAGAGCCCAGAGGAGATTCGCTAGAGGCCAGTCACGTACGATCTTTTTGATGCCACGAAAATTGGCCTGTATTATGGAAGGTGTGGTCTGACATAGTCCTATGGTTTTGGATCACCACTAACTACTGATGACTGAACTAAGGCATCATAATGCACCATTCCGTTGTTAAATAACATACTGAGGGTAAAGGTAACTGCTCTTGTCTAGTCACTATCCGACAGACCTTTCTGGTACAGTAGGACCTCGAGGTAACAAACGTTTCACCAGCGCAGCTCATAGGGTCATTATGATGCACAAGCCCAACTACCATGCCAATATAGCAGCTATAGGGTAGGCAAAAGCTAATGAAACAAAATAAATATTACTAAGCCGCAAAAAAGCACCTCATACTCATATCCTATCGGCACTGCAAAATCCAAGATATTCATAAAGTGAAATCAACACATCATTATTCTGTCTTTCAGACTACTGTCCTAGAAATACAATGTCAGTATATTGAAGGAATTATGTTTTTAAAAGAGAAAAGCTACGGTTAGAGCGAATACTTACCCATGGTTTAAAAGTGAAGGCTAAGCAGAGAAGTAGTGGTATGTTGATCAATAACTGGTATACAAAAGCAGAAACCTATGTTTAGTTCTCATCATACAGTCATCAGAATTATATCCTGTGGGTGAAAACAAAATTTATTTGAGGAAACAGTAATAATTTTCGAAATACTTAGTCAAATCTGAAAGAATTCATCTTCAAATTTATACTTACCATTCTTGAAAACTAATCTTTAGTGCATGCACTGAGTGTACTGTTTACGTTTATCTATTGTTTTAAACACCTAGTTTTTACTACATGTTTTGTCTTTTTTAACAACGAATTTTGTCATAAGACAACACTTCTATACAACAATACGAATAACCAGAAAATTGATGTGATGAAGATAAGGCAAAGAATTAAATGTTACTAAGAAAGACTTTCATATGTACAGGTGGAATCTGAAATCACTCAATTTGTTCTTTTTGTCGAATAAGTAACCTGAATGATGAATACTCGACCAGGCATTTTTAATATAATGAGTAAAACTTGAGCAATGTAGCAGAGTATAATCCCACAGTAGACTGTTCACTTGACATACTGCACAGTATAATGCTGTATCACTGTGTGCTATATCATAAACAATCTGATAGGGAATTTTTGATGTGTCATCAAAAGTCTGGTGCCATTTATAAACTGAATAAATAAGTAACATACTGAACGAAACAGATACAGCTTCAGCGAAATGTTACAAACACTAGACAGTCACCACAGTAAATACAGAAGTTTTATTACGTCTATATTTAAGGCAGAAATATTCCGACTTCACTATACGAACTTCTGTTTGTTCTGCATCAGTAATCCTGACAACTAGAAAGCGATAGGCATAGAATAAGGAAGTTAAATTACAATCCATATTATCAATTTCGCAGATTTACTAGAGCGCATGACACGAAGAGCACACTCATTTTTTTCTGCTTTGTTAAAAATATATTCTGTGTGCAACCTGGATAATGGTTGCTCACTATGCAGTGATGTAGTACCACGCAACTCAACAATAAAGATTGGGAAACTCAAGGTTAAGTCAAAATGTCGCTTTGGAAGTATAAGAGATTATTCGCAGTTACATATTTGCACCTTAAAATGAATTGTCGTTAACACATACCTCACCATTATAAAACAAAATATACAAACCTGCCACAGACGTTCCAGCTATACGAGAAAACCGTTGATACTTCTAACTCAATAATATCTGCCTTCATGATTTTTGGCACCCTTTCGGTTGTACAACAGTGTGTGAAGCAGTTGGATCTGTGTAGACAATATATTCAAGATCGTTGCTAAACTAGCAGATCAACCAAAATTATAAGAATCTTGAAAAAACCCATTCTTATTCCACTAAAAGTGAGTTAAAGTTTAGCGTTAAACTATTTAAGACAGATTCCAAACTCAAGGTAAGTTGGCTTGTGTTAAATCGGCATGAGAATCACGATTCTGATTATCTTCTTCATGGACGGCAAGAGCTTACAATTCTGCCACTACAGTGGCCCACAGCTCTGTCCAAAAACGTATTTTCCGACATAAACGGTTTTAAAGTGGTTTACGGACTTTCTGATGATATCCACTAAGGTGAACAGCCGGGAGGGAAGGAATAAGAAAGCAAAACTATTATTCACCCGCTCATTTTGCTACAAGGTAGTGAAAAAAGACAATCTATAACCTAGCAGCGCAAGACACTGAGGAGCCCTTTAGCTATCTTACCCTTTATCCTCTGGACCCACCATAATGTTAGCTTCAAAAGTGAAACGGGGTCGCTGTTAAAATCCCATACTCCAAGTGGGGTCTTACATATATCGGATATAAGATCCGAAACTTCTTCTTCAAAGCTTTGAAAAGCCTTTCATAAAGACTAAAAAATTTGAAACACTTTGACAGTTGCAACTCTACAGTTTGCCGATGTTCTAAGGTGATGACTAACTAGGATGTCTGTCTTTGGGTTCAGCTACTCATGTGGTTAATATAGTAGGAATGCGGATCGTTGTGACCTGTGCATATAACTATGCTCTCGTTAACATTACTTCCCGGGCACCATCTCGTGGACCAATATCTACTAGAGCGTTTGGGTCTTTCCGTCGGAGCAGTCTACTTCTGTCACTGTCTTCAGAATTCAAAATCACCCTCCAACACGAGAATGGAAGAAGTAGCTGTCTTCGGCAACTTATTTACGTAAATTAGTAAGAGAAGTGAACCTAAGACAGAACTTTGAGGTACTCCACTCACTAATGGTCTCTTCGGATAAAAACTCCATCTACCCTTACTCCTTGCCTTTTATCACAAAGCAAATTTCTAATTCGGCTCTTAACCACATCATAGATCCGAAAGCTTCACGACTCCTCCTTCCAAACTTTATATAGCCCTTATCAAAAGCTTTGCTGAAGTCAATGAATACATCTCCAATTAGAACATTCATGCAGGCGGTAGCAGGCCGATGGCCTTTTGCAATTCATATTTATTAGACATGAGTGGTGAACCTTAAATTCATTCTGTCCCATAGCTAAAAGTCTATTTCCTTAGATATTCAATGGAATAGTATTGCGCGTGATCTTTTCTAAAATCGTAACCACTAAGCTAGTTAGGCTAAACAGGTAATATTTAGCCACCAGATGTCCATGACCAGCTTTATATACTAAATTGACGATGACATCCTTACGACTTCTGAGTGGTTTTAATCGATTTATTGAGATATTAAACAGCGAAGGCAGAGGTTGAGATTATGTCCATTAGTGCTGGTATTTAGAGAAGTAGCTCATCTAGACCTCAGAACTTATCCAGATCAAGATGATATCCTTTTCAATGGTCAATAGCTCCATTCGTGAAAATGTTAATAATGAAACACCTTCATAGTGCCAAACACACCACTCAGGGGATACTTTACTGGATTACTGTAATGAAGCTTTAGCCTTAATAGCACAATTCCCAATTATTTGCACCGAATCGTCGTGTAACACAAGGGTGAGACGCCCTCGTTCCCTTAGTCCCTCTGGTAATGTAAGAGCATAATCTTGTAAGCCTAGTGGGAATCTTGAAGGGCTTCTCCCCACAAATCAACTTAGGCTTTCTTATCAGGCCTTCTTGAGAATCTTTGGCCTCACAATATCTGATTCTGAACTGATAAACATCCATTGTGGTGAAGAGGTTTCACAATCTTTTTCTCCGAGGTGTTTTGTTAGTCAATCCAATTACCTACAGACGACGGCAAGCAGGTCCATCCCAGCCAGAGCTCACTTCGAGGGTACTTCCTAAACTTTGGGTTCTAGCCCAAACCTGCTTCGGGCGCACTTACCGAATTTCGGGTATTTACTAACACTTTGCGACTTTTGGAAGTTGCGGGAAAAAGGTTTATAAATTTAGAGGGATATCATGAATCTCATCATTTTGGCCGGAAGTAAACCTTCAGGTTTTGCCATAAATATATATATATATATATATATATATATATATATATATATATATATATATGAAAACACTGTTTTTTAACTAGTTTATACCAACGCGTCAGTCTACTAAGTCATTATCGTTAAACTGTATGTAACGACGACATCCTATAACACAGAGTTTTCAAAGCACCGTAATTCGAGAGACCTCTAAAGTGGAGTTTAAACTCCACTTAAAACGTCACTTATCCAACATCATTAGCGCGAGTGGCGGAAACTCTCAGTTTTTTAGCTCTCGCTTTCAGGTCTTGAGGCCCGGTGCTTTTCGCTCGGTTATACTCCTCCGGTGATTACAGAGGTCTTGACGGTTTTCCTGCTTAAAGATTTGGAAGTAGTGACTGTTTATTTGAAGGTATTTTTCCTTGCAAATAGTAGCTTGGTTTGTTTGGTAAGCAACAGGGTTGCTGATCAGATCGATTACTTTCTTTCAATACCTGTTTTTGCAAGTACCTGCAAGTAAGCATTAAATGTTACTTAAGAAGTACTACAAATAGGGTGAGTGGGGAATGAGGAAAGTACTTATGGGAAGATAAGTTTTATTAACAGAGTGACACTAAACGGTCAACCTGGTAACCGGTTAATAAACAATTAGATTCCTTAATTTCATCTGAAAGGTTAGGTTTTTCAAACATACGTACGTCTACAGACCGCTTCATTCGTCAGTGGCCTACTTGCAGCACGACCTTGAAACCAAAATAGAGCTAACTTATTATTTTCAATATTGCTCTAGCTTAAACAAGCAAATATATAGTGCTGGAATTCGCAGTAAATAAGCTTGAAGGGTGTGATCCGTTCAATTTAAGAAGCTTCACATTATCATTAGGTCCCTTCTAGCTCATCTGTATTTTCAAGCGTATAGGCCAGGTGCTGTTTTGCGTCCTTCATTTGATTTGTACCTTGTTCTTGTAACTAAGTCAGTGCAATGCCTTCTGGTGCTGTCTAAATGATCCTTATTCTGGTAAAGCGAGGTAGAATAGACTCAGGTTCAAATGTTAGGTTGTGTAAGGCTGTTAAGCTTGGGTGTTGTGGTAGATTATAACTCCATTTTAGTCTGTCTTTTGAAAGGCTCATATGGTCAAACAATAGCATTTACTAGGTAGTATTTTGTAATAAACTCATTATCCATATTCATATCATCATATCCATATCACGAATATGGACAACAAATTACTTCGAAACGCTATTCGGCGAATGATACTGTTTCACTGTATGACATACCTAATAAACAGGCTAGAAAGGGAGGTTGTCAAGCGATTGATTTACACATCTGTAGTCGAAACACTTGAAGAATCGTTTCCAGACTACTGGCGAGCAATTGACATGAAACGCATCTCCTCACGGTTAGCCTGAGAGTTAAAATCATGAAAGACGAAGAATCCAGACATTTTCTACGAAAATGCTTTCAGCTGTATGTCGCTTAGTCTGCATGCTTAATAACTAAAACTCTGGATGTGAACCGCCTTTGGAGGATTAGATAGGTCAAACTGGTCGCAGTGAACTTGAGCCAAACAGCCTCTAGAAATAAGTCTTTCGTCCCTATTTCCAGTTCGCCTCCATCTCTCGCCCCCTCATCGGCGAATGGAAGAATTTTCGCTGGCACGTACGGAAGAAACTCGTTCATGCCAACCAGAAACAGGTGACTTGCTGATGAACACTGAGCGACACAGCAACGGCGTTACGTTTTGTGAACATACCGGAACTCGCACAGAGCTCTGAAGACAGCGGAGAAATGGTGACAGTCGATCGGTGTGTGGCGAATCGAGTCCCATCAACTTCAACTTACTGATGAAGTAATCGTGTTTGGTCAAGCAGGAAGAATGTGGGGCACATATTAACAAGCCCACCTATCAGCTGTGGGTATTATCTCTCGTTCTACGATGCGTTTCTCATGAAACGTCTGTGACATCAGTACCTAGCAAGTGAAGAACTATTATCTTATGGTGAACGCATGCTACTTACCCAGGATTCCATAGCTCCCTTTGCTTGAGCTATTTTAGTAGGGCCAACTTTTTTTCTTCAACCTGCCATGCCCAGTAATGTCTCCTTGCCTTCAGATATGTAATGCTGTGATTGAACATCAACCCAGATGGCAGGGAAACAGACTGGCTCGTGGCATGCATGATTGCGTCAGGCACAATAGTTTAAGGGATGTTTGTATTCTGTCAAAAGCAGCAGATTTCGCAATAAACCTGCCCCAAAGATCTAAGGATGACAACTACAGAATTTGAAACCCTAGGCGAGGCCTTCCTGAAAACGTTAGCTACGACAGTGGTCGAAATTTTGGAAGTCCTCAGAACAAGCATGATTGTGAATTTGACGGTGCCCTTAAACTGGTATCCCCCATGTTAATCCCGTTAAATGAAGACGATATTTATTGCTGTCTAGACTTTAACACTCTATGTACACTGTAAAGTAGTGTTTCCTTGTTCGTTTCATAACTAGCAGGACCTTCGGCAGTTTTTAATTGAGTTTAATGACATTCCGCCAGTGCCGTTGAGGGCTAAAGTCTCGTAGATATTTTGAGATGTATCAACGTGATGAAGCCTGTAAACTGGCTTCTCTCATGCTAAAATCTTTTTTTAACGTGAGAATAAAACATTTATTTATTCAATTATTCATGACCTATTTCAGCCTACACAAACATAGCATTTGTTCTTTTGGCACGACTTGAGACCAAAGGAAGTGTAAAATCTTCACTCCATATTGCCCGTACTAATAAGCGTGGACTAGCGTATCGTCATCCTTAATAAACCTCAGCAGAAGTTAAAGGAAATCACGAGGCAATAAACCTCAAATAGTTTAAAAATATCTGACCACCAAAACATGCAGAGGGTGTTGCAGGTGTAGATGAACATGTTGCAGAGTTCAGGATCACAAGGCTTCAATTGTTGTTACCCACACGAAGATGTAGGGTCCAAACACAAACATTGTTATCCCGTAACTCAGCTTTAAAAATACCACGTGTTCGTACAACCTATTATTCGAAGTGAATTATCATTATCATTGAAATCGCTGACAGAAACAGTGATTTACGCACAGATGGCACACGCAATGGCGGATCCCCCAATAGATATAGGTCTAGTAACTGTCAACTTCACCATCAGTTAGCCACAACAAATACTAACTGCCGGAAATCAAAACACAGGCCTTGAAAAGTTGATGACTAATTGCAAGAAATAAAAAGCATCGAAGAAAACCAGGCGGTCTATTGCCTAAAACTGCCTATTCACAAGGTTGGTTTCTGCATTTCCTTCGCTACTATAGGGGCTGTAAATAAATGTCAGTAAATTTTTCATGATTTCTTCCACTTACCTACAAACCTAGAAGGAGTTCTTTGGATGCTTCCGTTGTTTTATTTCATAATATCATCGCTGGTCCAGATAATGCCGCTGCATACGTTTGATCCGCATTCCAATGTTATACTCCTGCCAGTGATTCTAACCCTGGACCCCTTTTTTCAAAGACGTTTGTCAGAATCACGGCTGAGCTCCACATTCTATACTGAATTGATTCTTATTTTCTGAGAAACGGTAGAACATTCTACGTACAGGCAGGCTCCTTACTTCGCTATTTAGTGAAGCTAGTGTGCCTCAATTTACTGTTCTTTCTCCTTTTCTTTTCTGCCTCTTTCGCATGACTTACGGACCTCAAATACAACTAACTCCTTGGAGCAAGCAGATGACCTAACAGTATTACTGCCAACCACCTCCTCCTTAGCTTGTTCTCAGTTTAGTAACTTCTTAACCGAAAGTGATCATTGGTCTCAACTATATCTCTTCACACGCAATCCTTCCAAGCGTTGGACGGTGTGCCCTAGCTTAAGACGCGAACACTACCTTGATAAATTGCTCCAGTCCCATGGTGCATGTCTTATTGATGGCCCTATTGTAGATGACGTATCGAGCATGGTCCGCCCTTTCTCTTGCTTTTTTACCGATCTTTCTTGGTCCCCGTACATGTTGCTGATTTCCAGAAAAATTGATCGCCTGCCCTTTTATATGAGGAAACTCGCTATCTGACGTAAGTCAGCCTCTGTTCTTGCATTCCAATAATTTCCACACCTACATACTGCTCCTTCAATTCCCTCCTGGATTCCGGAAGAAGGGCTATCCTGCGTTGCGTAGGCTTTTGAAGGCTATCAGTAAGGCACATCGCATACTCCCAACCGCTCTGATAACTGAGGTCTGGGATAGGTATCTGAACTCCTGCGAAGGGCATGCAAGCGTCCTTTGCATTTGTACGTTCTTTTCACACCTGCCTTCTGAGAAAACGAGCAGTGAATATATTTTAAACTCTATGCATGTATAACTACGCACAACAATTCTGCCATAACTTCTTTGGCTTGTGTGCTGTTTAAAGAAAATCGAGTTAGAAATAGTCTTATCAATCAACTTTGTGCCGGGAAACAGCTGTCGTGTCCGTGAAACCATCAAATATTTCAAGTCATGTTATTCATTGTCATATATCGTCAAACAGCACCATTCTAGATACATATTTGAAAAACGTCGTGTGACGGATGAACTGATGAATTGCCACATTCTGAATATTTTGGGCCGAAAATATGGTTATGGTCTGGAATAAGGCAAATATATAACCACTATTCTACTGCCTCCACGTTCCGCGAGCTAATAAGACTAGTGTCCACGGCGGAAACAAGTGGATATACATAAGTGGTTCCAGTGAGAAAGTGAAGCACAACCGAAGACAAATTACATTTGGCCTTTCAAATCAAGTAAACTGAGTCCACTATTCACACATATTTAAAGAAGCAACGTAAAGAATGCCTGGATGTGGAACATTTGCGCTGGTACTGTTGGTACCCTAGTGCTCAATCCACCAGGTTTACTCACCCATGCGCCGGGGTTAGAAGGCTGAAGAAAGTGACTCCCCCTCTTCATAGTCTCCTGTTCGATATCGGGGGTAAAAATTCCGCCCTAGACTTCTTTGTTGATGTAGTACCAGAGTTCAGTATCATTCCAAGGAGCAAGGCTGAACATGGGAGCAGAATATTTATCGTTGCATTTTGAAGTGGAAATGAAACCACCACTACAACTATCATCCTCCAAAATGATGTATTCTTCTTGGGCCGACTACGGTGGACAAACGTTTCAGAGATATATGGCTTTTCTATTCGGCAATAAACACCATTAAGTGTTAGAATTGACGTGGTCCGCGTAATTACTGCTATATGAGAGACAAATGAATATTGGGAGGGAAGAAAATTGGGTCGGTTAACTTGGTTCAAACTTCACCGTTAGCAACCGAAATGGTACCAGAAATATAGAGGGAACTAGTAAATCTTAAACCCTTCATTCCTTGACTGCCTCGCATTGGTTCAAACCTTATACCATAAAAATGCGAAGGCCCTGATGCCTGCAGGAACTACCAAGTTCCCTGCAGGCAAAGTGAAAATGTCGGAAACTGTGCATGGGTTGTTGGGCTTAAATGCCTTCTAGAAGATTCAGTGGACTTTCTCCCTAACTGAATTTTGGCAGAAGCCCTGAAAACAGACGCAGACACAACAGCAGACATGCTCACACCACTACTACAGAAAATTTGCAGGGAAGGAAGGAAAGGTACCTGCCGGGTGAAAGAAGGCCTACCCTGTCAAACTTCTAAAAAATGGAAACCTAAGTCTTTTAAATAACTGGCGCGGAATCATGCTCCGATGCTGTCCATCCCAAGCAAAATATTATGCCGCATCATACTGAAGAGATTAAAGTTGCTCTGGCTGGCTTCAGGAAGAACAAATCATGTGTGCATCAAATTGCAACGCTATGCCACGCATCATCATAGAACAGAGTATAGAATGGCAGTCAACCCTCTACCTCAACTTTATCAACTTTGAAAAGGCCTTTGACATCGTCGACCGAGAAGTAATTTGGCTGACAGCTACTTCAACACCATGGAATATCACAAACCTTTATCAACCTCATTCAACAACTATATGACGACACCGCATGCCAAGTGATTCACAGTGGAAAGCTCAGTGATGCCTTTGAAGTGGAAACAGGAGTAAGACAAGGTTGCCTACTATCAACGATGATCTTCCTGATTGCGGTGGACTGGATCATATAGCGAACAGTGAGAAGCGAGAAGATGGGCATACGCTGGACCGATTAAAAGAGCCTGGAAGATTTGGACTTCGCCGATGATGATTTATGTCTGGTGTCGAACAAACTCGAAGATCTACAGGCGAAAACTAACAAGTTGACAGAAGAAGCAGGGCAGGGCAGCGAAGACGGGACTTCAAGTGAATGTAGAGGAGACAGAGGTGATGAAGATACCCAACGAACAACAACATCAACAACAAGCATCAATCACCATCGACGGGAGAAACCAAAAGGAAGTAGTTTCTTCCACCTACCTAGGCAGGCAGCATCGTTTCAACTACAGACGGCACAGATGAGGATGTGAAGGCCAGGATCGGAAAGATAGTAAAACAGGCCTTCACTCATCTGCAATCAGCGTGAAGGACACAATCCGGGCTTTCAGCACCATGCCAGATCATGTGGGAAAGAATCGAAAGCTTGCGGGCATTCGTGGAGCCAGTTTCACAAGACCGCAGAGAAAGGAGTAAAATAGAGACGTGCTGTTGAAAGCCCTGTGTTCCGCTAGTAACGCAGGGGACAAATAATGATACCACAGGTGGAGCTGGCAGGGTAGTGTTCTAGTGCATCTTAGGCAAATTATCTACACCAACACCGTTCGAACTTTCTTTTGTATGGGTAAATTACTTCTATACGTCTAAGACCCTTCTATTTTCTCTTTTACAGCCGTGGGTTAAGTGATGCGATGACTGCCAGCCAATATGAACTACTTCAGGTTGTTTCCCAGCGTGCTCAGTCCCTCCTGCAATTCGGCATCAAAGAATGTGGATGATACTGCGTTAATAACGGCGAACTGCACTTCATATTTTACGTATCCGGACAGAGGCTATCGATACTGGTTTCTGTCTTAAATCCAAAGCCAAGATACTCCAGTGAATTTGATTTCTGTCGACAACCCAGCATGGGAGGGCTAGGTCACTCAGACTTCTGGGCTGTATCATTCGTGACTTGTATGGTACTGAATCGAGTGTTGGGCTTTACGAAGTCTGCATGCCTCCAGTTTTAGGACACTGCCCGTTTGTTTCCGGCCTCCTCTGCATAAGCAACAAACTAGAAATGGAAGAGACTCGAAGCCTCTTCTCTTTGGGAATGCTGGGGCC
Source organism: Heterobilharzia americana (assembly GCA_944470555.2). Taxonomy (NCBI): domain Eukaryota; kingdom Metazoa; phylum Platyhelminthes; class Trematoda; order Strigeidida; family Schistosomatidae; genus Heterobilharzia; species Heterobilharzia americana. The sequence continues at coordinate 51,083,748 of OX104128.1, forward strand.
TGACTGCAGTCTAGACTACATCCTTTGGTGTGACATGTTACGGTGAGAACGCCTCTGGAAAACATGGCCCGAATTGAACCCTGCTTTTTATTATAAATTATTCTGAAGACACATGCAGTCTTGTGGCAGGAATATCAAACGAGTCGTAGCGTCAGCCCATGGTACACATGACGATAAATTATTACCTGGAACCGAGTTTTACACCATCAGGCTGGGAAGTAATGCCCTACTCGGTAAAGTCCCCCACATTTTGAGTGGGCTTCCTGAAGATATATGAATTTCAGATTCATTACCCCCTCCACGGTCCCTCACTTATTAAGTTGCTGACAGAAGATGAGTCTGTCATCCTCTTGGCCCTTATCTGAGCGTTCCAGGCTAATGAGAAGGGAAATGTTTTTATATACACCAATAAAATTGCGCAAAAATTTCGAAGTGGGTTGAAAATGATAGGAACTTCTCCATCCTCCAAGTCGTCTTACTTAGTATAACCCCTTCCCCACTTTGCCTGCGTTGTTCCTTTTTCTGCCTTCAGCATCAGCTTTGTGAGAACATTTTAAGCCCCCTTTCGATCAAAACATCATAACTGACTGAAATTACTTGATCCGTGATAATGAACGCTATCAAAACTAGCCTTGGAACTGAACAGCCCTCAACTTTCTGCTGTCTTCAGATTATTTTCACAATGAAATTACCCGTTTATCAGCACTCGCCAGACGTTTCCTTTTGAAACTACTCTTTCACTCACTGGTGTGATATGTCATGATATTGGCGAAGGTTATACTAAATAACAAAATCAAAGAAATTGATTTACTTAAAAACTACAAAGACAGCTTATCTTCAGTAATGCTACATTACTGTTCTTCGAGTACTTTGTATCCTGTGATCTGATCAAATGTAAGGCAACGTACTACGGCAGTAATTCTTGAATATTGCTGCATAATATGATGCTAAAAATACAAAACATTCATACATAGCCCATCACCATTTGGACCATAACCCTTCCAGTCTGTAGTCCCTTGCATATCAACTGGGCTTGTGATAAGTCTACTCGGCTCCCATCCATCACAGTGGAAGACCTGGAGACGCCTGAATCCACATACCCCCCCTGTCCTATAAATACGCCAAAACTCACTGATACTCCGAACCAAAAAGTGATTCCCTTGTGGTCATCAGAACCGTAAGCACAAAAATCAGCGTAAGAATGATGGTTATCTAGTGAAATAACAATCAGAGCACATAAAAAGACCACCCTCACTGTTTGTAGCACAATTATCAAACATCGCACAGCTCAGCGACACTTCTGAATGGCAATAACCTAGATCCACAGGCGCTATATTTGTACCAAGAGGTGATATATTCCTGTATGTTTCCTAACTTACGGACGACTTCACTACCATTGTGGACCCCACTGACCAGCCCAACGTAAAACACTGGGAGATAGAATGGCTGTTTTACTCAAGCAGCAATAACCCGTTGACGCCTGGAAACCAACATCTCCGATATTATCTTCGTAATATGCGAATAAACTATTAATAATATTATCATAATTGCTGACAGATAGTGATTATTGTAACAAAGAATTGATCTGAAAATCCCTCCCGATCGTCCTTATTTGATTGTATTGACATTTGTTTTAACATTTTTACCCTCGTTATGGATGGTGCACGTTTGGCCTCAGTCAGCGTAATGTTATTTGCTTGTTTAACTGTCTTATTTGACTTTACACCCGGTATTTGCCTTTGTACGTTTGAGACTTATTATGAATGTTTCACTTTCCTATTATGTGACGCTGGACTGTTGACAAGGTGATGTTGTTTACTGAGCCCGACATATCGTTTTGGTTCAACTTACGGTTGTGCAGTGATTTGACTGTTCGTCTTTTGACTGTCTACTGGGAAAGTTTGTTTGTTGATTTGATTCCTGTAGGCAGAGTTTTGATCCTTTTGTCGGGAATATTCCTACCGACCGACAGGTACTTAACAGCTGTATTTGTTCAACCAGTTTTTACCGTGTAGTACGTATTTGTACCCGAGAACGTTTTGGACTGTATAGTTACCCAGCGGCACTGTTGAGGTATTTTTGTAATTTTGATATAACTTATTGCTGCCTTGATAGTACCACAGATTTTGTTACGAATCTACTATTGAATTACTACAAACCGTGTTTTGATATTTTGATCCAACCTTTGACTGTGCGTCACTCGCGGAAGTTAGGAAGCTATACAGTAGAACGCAGGAACTAGTCAGATTCACGTCAGTTGGTACCGCCTAGTTATTTCCTGCGTTCAGGCCAAGATTATTGGATTCTGGCCAATACAGTACTCAACAACCCGTCACTGCTGTACCTGGCAAGCGCAAGGTGTCCCTTGAGCCTATACTGGACGGAGAAGGCGACATGTCCATGGATCCAACCTCAGATACCAAGCAAGTCCCTCTTGATGTTATCTCATGCTGTGGCTCTGATAATGGTACAGTTATTGACCACAGTAAAACTAGTCCTTGTAGGGCCTCTGCTCGATCGGAGGCACGACAGTTGGATGAAAAGCAAGAGTTGGAACTTCGTGAATTCAAGGCTAAACAAAGACAGGAAAGGTTGCGTCTGCATAACGAACCAAACTTAGATGTGAATGGGGGTTTAGGTGATACTTTTTCTTTGGATGATGATATAAAGTGTCACAAATCAGTTTGTCTTGGCATTGACCCTCATAGCAGGCTTGATCCTGAAACGACTAGCCAGGTGAGCAGCGCAGAAAACAAAGGGGTTGCCGCTACCTTGCCTTGTGTCAGCGTTGGCCATGAGTTGCCGAAGGTAGAATTAAGCAGCTTTGACGGACATCCAGCCAAATATTGGAAGTTTACGAGGCGGTTTGAGCTCTACATTGTCTCTAAGGTTGACGATGATGGACAGAGGCTGTTATACTTGTTACGTTACTGCAAAAGTGAGGCTGCTACAATGATATTTCTTTGATCTCAAAGCCGCTCAAACACCTCGAAGAAAGTAATTTTTCAAGTCCCATAAAGGCGAGCCCCGGTACGACCATATTTAAGTCTTCCGGTAGCCCTCAAATCCGAAGTTTAGCGGTTTATTCACCTGAGTTAGAGAGTTTCCCCAAGTTGGCTATCTAATATATTCATAGACAAGTGGTCATAACAAGCATAAAGCTGTAATGACTAATCTTGATGACTCCGGTTCGACAGAGAGATCATCCAACCAATGACATACCTTCACTGAATATATTTCATGTGTCATTTGACCATATATTTTGATGTTAATTAAAAATTCATATATTCTGCTGAGGAATCTGTGGCTTACGCATTCAGACGTTCACGATTATCTCACTTTTATTTTGACCATATGAAAGTTATTCTTACGATGATTCAACCAGACTTAGCGCTTGACTTCTTCCGGGACATTCTTGATAACTATGGTTGGGGTGTTTGTAATGAATTACAACACCCAAATGACATTTAGACTTGTCTTATTTGTGGCATATTCAAAGGTGCAAATGGTTGGCGGAATGGAAGAAGCTTTCACTAAACTGGCTCCCGCATCTAGAACCGATGGGGCAGTATTTCTTGCGGCCGCTAGCCTGTGCACAAGCGAAGAAAGAGTAAAAAGCGCCTGTCGAAACACAAAAATTCAATTATTTCTGAATAGATCCCGCCCGCATCTCAAATATTTATCAATCCGGAGTTCCAGGAATTCGGGTGAAGTGACTTGGATCAATTCCTCAGGAAGGGCATTCCATGACTTAGAAACTCTTGTGTTGGATTCTTAACATGCCACGGCCCCGGCTTATTTTCTCTGTTCTCTCTTAGATTAGTACCATGGCCAAGATTCAGTTAGTGACAAAGTGGGTGTTCATGGAAGCCAGGGATGTTGTGAGTCACTATCAGGACTCTTCTCAGTCTTCCATATTCCAGGGGATAGCTATGCAGCGCAACCGGTCGCCCTCCATATGTTTAAGACTTAAATCCTCAAACAGATTTGGTTGAGTGCCACTGGACACGTTCTAAGCTTAGTTGGTCCCTGAGTGGAGAATGGGGGAAGACTATCTTTCCTAACACCAGGTGAGGCCGTGTGAAGGTGCCGAAAATTTAGCGACAACGTCTACGACTGAACTGTCCAAAAATTCTTCCAGGGGTTACTAACACTAAATTTCTGCGAAATGCTTTTCTTTCACAGCCTGGATGGGATTTTGAGTCTTTTGGGACTGAGACGCCCGAATCTGTCACCATCAGCAACGCCCCAGGCCCCATTCCGCTGAAGATATATACGTGATACGCTTCACATTATACGGTAATATAGATTAATTCCGCTTGGAATACTTGTTGTGTTGGATGAAAATAGATGTTGAAACAGTCAATAGACCATAGACTTAGAGTATCTTCTGTATTAGCATAGGCGACATCATTCGAGATGTGTGTTTGATGCGTAGTAAGTTCCATATGAAAAGGTCTCTTGGTACAGAGTACCAGAAAATGTTTAGTGTGGAGCCATCACAGGTGAGTGACGTCCTGAGCCAATATGTAAGTTGGTCTCTGGTTTAATCACCTGTTCAGAATGTCTCTGCTACTAATACTGTTGGGAATGGTCAGATGGTTTGTCGCAAGAAAAATTATGACCAGTAGGTGAGTTAATCCGCTTCAGTTCTTAGCGCACGAGAGGTCGACAGAATATCCTCAACATCATCTGGGTCGGGGAATGCCAGCCTTAAGGGTTGGGACTTGTCCTTAATAGTTGGATCGGGACCACCTGGGGCCTGGTTGCAGCTACCGGCCTAATGTGGTTCGGCTTAAGTTTTCCGCATGTGTTTTCTCGCGTAACCTTCTTGATCTTTTCTTGAGGGCTGTATGAGAAATCAGGTCTATCGGTCTAAACCACGATCACCAACGAGTCATTCCCGATATTGGTTTGTCTCGTAAGTTGTTGGCGCTTAAAGGTTTTTCACTGAACTTTCGTGTTTTTCCACTTTGGCCTTGTCCGTGGGTAACTCATCTGCTGGCTTGACAGGCTTGTGGGTGACTCACACGATCTGCCCCTCGATCTCCTTGTAGACTTAGTCTTTGTGCTCCTCACTTCTACGTTAACCTTCTCGACCCCTTCATGGCGCTTGACGGTTTCACAAACCCAGTGGGCTTGGCTAGAGTTGGTCATTGATGAAAACATTATTCAAGATGACGAATTTAAGACCTGCGAGAAGCTTAATAATCACTGTAATATAATAATATTCATTCCTGTATATACAGGCACACACCAGTTTTACAGGTATGAGTGAGTCTATGTACAAATTACATTCATCTTCATGGAAGGTAATCCCAATCCCCAACAGTTGTCACTAGAAGATATAAGTGCTGCATGTTCATATGATGGAATATCCCAGCAGAATAAGTGTGCAGAAAATTTACAAGTTGGACTAATGGAAGTACTGTCTTCACATTAACAGAAAATCCAGGTTTGTATCCAGACATTACAGGTATTACCTGAAGAAAAATAAAGCTTGAAACTAATACTTCCATTGTAACAGTTTGTACTTTTTGCTTGAGATAACGGTGAAAAGTTTATGAATTGTTTACATATTGCACTTCAATGATGGTCCCAGGACTGTATAATTCATGCATGTTAGTACCATTCCACAACAAGATTCATAATCTTGATGAATATTATGACTGAAAGCCAAGTATATTCACTTTTCCAACCCCAGCATCCACAGGCAATAGACTTGTTTGAATGCGCCAATGGACTTCCAGGACATCTTGTCCGTCGTCTTCACGGGTAGTGAAAGCCTTGCAGTTGGTAAGTGTTCGACTTTGCTGGTCACTTTGATGATGAGTAAATCTCAGATTTTGGTAATTATGAAGTCGCAGTCCAGTTAACATTTTTCATTTCTGCTTGTTGTAGTTGGGTATTCTGAACGTAGTATAGCTGGTTACCCTCCATGAAGGGTGGTTTCATCCATGGTATATTCCCTAAGTAATTAATTCTCGATGGCAAAAAGGCAACGCTTAGAACTGAATTACTTTTCTACAACGAGGAAAAAACAGACAAAGCAGCAGGTGGAGAAAGCGAGAATTGCAACAAGGAGAGTGTTTTCTATGTTCATGTTTCTCCCTACTTAACTTCCCTTTCTGTGGCTTTCATTGTATGTCCTTTTTCTGTAGAGTATTTAAACATATAAATTTCATGTTGTCATCTGGTGTAGGATTTTTGTTTTTGGTTACCGTGTTGGGTGGGGCAGAATGTGCCGTTAGTTTCAGGTGGTAACTTATGGAAGTCTCCTCAACGCTTCGTATGAAAGGTCAGTGTAGGTGTGGTGGCTCTCCTTATACATTAAGAGAGCCGAGTATACGAAGTGTCATGAAGGAGACTGTTGGTGTATTCGATAAGCCGTAGAAGTCACCAGATGATAAGAAGTCAGCCAGTAACCGACCAACTTCTGAGGTTGATTTGGGGGCCTTCACTTTAGCAGGAAGTCTGTTCCACAACTGAGAGAATTTGACGGCAAAGAACTTTGCGCGCAAGCAGGACTTGAACGATTTCATTTTGACGCCATGGGCGTAGTTGTGCAGATCTCATCAGCTGTTGTATTAGAACTGAAACACCACTGGCTGTAAAGGTGCGTTTATGTAACACATTAAAGAAGAGTGTCAGGTTAATTTTGAGTCGTCCCATCTAAAGTGTTTCTAGGCTTAGTGTTCTTCATCTGCAGCTGTAGTCCTGTTTGCAATCGTATCCTAACAATCAAGCTGTGAAATACCTTTGGACACCCTCTATTATATGTCTGTCTATTATGCGGATACCACTCAGTATAAATGGACAGCATTCCAACAGTGGAAGTACTCAAGTTTTGTAGAGTAGCAACTTGACTTCCTTGAGGTGAAACTCACGAACGACGCAGCCCATCAGGATCCTGGATTTAGGAGCCTGTGATGCCACCTGTTCAGAAAAAGTGAGGTCCCTTGAATATCTTAATCCAACGTCACATACACTTTTAAGAACAGGAAGTTTCGTAGGCTGAAGATGTACTTGGATATCCACCAATGAAGCACCAAACATATCCAGCCACATTTGCCTATATTGAACTGTAGTTTCCAAGCATCAGACCATGTGGATATTATATCGAGCTCTCTTTGTATTAGTGCTTGGAAGTGAGATAAATTATCACGGGTGAATGTGTATGCAACTTACAGGTCATCAGCAAACAAGAATGGTTTACCGTGTGTAAAGCAGCTGCAGATGTCATTGACATATAAAGTAAAGAAAAGGGGGACTAATACAATGCCTTGAACAACACCAGAGGTGATTGGCCTAGGTTTTGAAGTGTGTGAATCTGCCTTCACCACTTGAGTGCGATTACTGAGGAAAGACTTAATCCATCCCAACAGTGAGTAGTCAACTCCCATGGTCATCAACTTACTTATTAACAGCAAGTGATCGACTCTGTCGAATGCCTTTGAAATGTCTAGATAGAGTACAAGGCCTAATTGGTATCGGTCGCACATGGTGGTTATGAAGTCAGCGAAGTCAAGATGACAAGTTATACAGGACCTCGATTTTAGGAACCCATGTTGACCTGAAGTGATGATATTGTACAAGCTGCTCCATACATGAAGATGGTGTACTAGAAATACGAATGCCCATTCCACCGCACTATTTGCTAAGTAATATTTTCCCTACACGGAAAAAGATAGCCGGTGCAGTTGCTTCACTGACGAACTCATGCATTGCCAGACCCATGGGATCCCATCTGTTTTCTTAAAAACGGGTGGTGAAGACATAACACTGATATTTACGGGGCTGTTCTCCACCTCCCTTGCTGAGGCATGCTTCCTTGACCACTGGAAGCTGTCACATATACTCCCATGTATGAATCTGGCCCGACGTCAAATATTCAGAACTATCGTCCAATGAACGTTACATCTATAGTCCGTCGTGTTGTGGAGGAGGCGGTTGTGCAAGAAATCACTGAATACGTGGCTGCGCATCAGCCACTTTCTTCCATGCAGCTTGGTTTCTCAAAACATTCATGCAGTACCTGCTTGCTGGATTACTTTGAGGAGGTCACCAGCAGACGGGATGAGGGTCGTTTCGTAACTGCTGTATTTTTTTACTTCATGAAACCACTTGATTAAGTAACTCATGATCCACTGAGTCTGAAGCTTGAATCATTTGGAATTCGCGACCCTCTATCGCCGTGGATAAGCCCATTCCTTAGACAGCGTACTCAGATACTTAAGTTCAGTCACGTCCCTTTCATTCTTAAAGCCCATTAGAGTGGCGTCATTCAAGGTATTATGTTGCGGCCCTTACCATTCCCTTTACATAAATGATATTTCTTACCCAATAAAATATGGCAAGCCATAACTGCTTGCTGATGACTTAAAAACTGCATATATATATATATATATATATATGCACATACCTAGCTTTCCCCACTCATCACTGAGTGAGGTTTTTAGTAGAATCCAGGAAGACCTGAAGTATTTGCTCACTCGAAGTGAAATATGGCAAATTCCACTTAGCTCTGGTGAGTGCGGGATTCTCTGTTGCAGTGATTCCTACCCTAACGTCAGTTTACGCAATGGCGATTCTGTGCTGCAATCATACAGCTAAGTATATGATTCAGGTATTAGGTATTCTCGGAACTTGACGTTTGCGGATGTGCTCAGTCCTTTGTATCCAAAAGTGGGCGCTGAGATGGCCTGTTGAGTAAACGCGTATATACCTCTGAGGCTAGGCTGGTTCTATTCAAGGCAATGATCCACCCAGTACTTGAATGTGACACAATCATCTCCAGCAACATATATGCCTCGGATAGGATACGCATTGAGAATATTCGAAGAAAGTTCACCCGCCATATACTCGGCCGCCATGAAGAACATGGTCATGGAGGAATGTGTAGGAAACTGAAGATTGGCCCACATTCGCTAAGACGCCTCAAGCTCAACCTTAGCCTATTTTACCGCCTTTTGCGTGGTATTACCCATGCTTGTTGCTCTCCTACTTTTAAGCCTACGTTCTCATACAGCCCACACGGTCATGACTGTACCGTACCCGTAAAAAATGTAGCCTTAAAACTCTGGTCATGATTCTTTACGATACAATACGGCAATTTATGGAATAAGCTCCCACATTTTTTTTCACCTGCATGTCCCCATTTTGGTTTCAATATCTACTCACCGAATTCCTTCAGCTCACGGATACCCACAAATTTATTGACATTCTTACCATATCCACAAATACGAAGTATAATACGGCTATCGGAAAGTGATCATGGTCCAGCCATTGCGTTCACTGTGAACGTACTTGGATCTCCGAATGTATGAATCAGAGCTATTAAGGCGCTCGAGTTCCCCCTGTACTGGTGCGATTACGATTGGATACAAGGGAGCGAGTAATGGTTCCTCCTCGCATAACGAACTCAATATATACTGTTCTCAAGGCCAATACGATAGACCCCAGATACAGGAAATTCTAAGTACCTTGCAATGAAAAAAATATATGGTTGATTCCACATACATCGAAATGCAAATAAAGTTCTAATAGGTCTAGAAGAATATGGGCTCCTCTCTTCTCCAAATTGGATAGCGTAGTCATTTCTTTTCCGTATCTGCCCATGCTTCTTCCTTCTTTTCCCATTTACAACAACAGCTCCATGACGACATTTGATGCTGAATTCCAATCTGAACATAATTACTTTGCGGAAATAAAGCCTGCTGATTGATGCCAATAATTATTGGACTACTCCCAATCTTCCTCGGTTTCTGGACCATCTTCACGATTAACTCACCCAGCGGTCATGATTTTTCAGGTGACGAGCCGTCCAAACTTTTATTTCAGTTATAATGGCATAAATATTCTGAACAAATAATTAAACCGGAGACCAACTTACATTCCGGCTAGGAACGCAACTTACCAGTACTCTGTATCAAGTGATCTTTTCAAGTAAAAGTTACCACGCATCAACCACACTTCTCGAATGATGCTGCCTACGCAAATACAAAATATACACGAAGCCTGTGTGTAAATACTGCCATTTGAACCGTTAACCTTTTCAACGTTTATTTCCATCCACTAACCTAAATATTCCCAGTGGAATTGACCCACACTGCCCTTAAGCGTGACACGTGACCTGGAAATGCTCTGATCAAGAAACTCACCTTGGTTATATAACTGTGGATAATTTACCGATACTCCAGGCTGTATAAATGGCTCCTTCGTGGTCTGCAAAGCTAAAAACTGAGGAACTTTTCTCAGGAATAGACGGTTATATTGCTGAATAACAAGCTATGCAAATAGGCTAACAACGTCGGCTGGTTATAAAGCAAACTTCGAAGATTGCATGCTTTTGTTCCTAATAGTGGGACCCATCTGTGTGGTGGGGGATGGTATCCCATGCCCGTCCCATAAATTTCAGCGAGTTTCAATAGGATTATGCACACCAATGACTTGATACGTGGATTATTTGGTACTAAATACCATTTTGTAGACTTTTAAGAATTATCGGTCTGACAATGCTTGTAAACTGGTATTTCTCATGTTAAATTCATTACATGCGGATAAGAACTACCACTATCCGAACTTGAACAACCTGTGTAGGCTGATTAGTGAGTTTCTTGCTCGTTTCGTAACTTCTGATGTTTTTGATGGAGCTGACGACATTCCCTCTGTACTATTCAGGACCCGTAAAATCTTGTAGATTTTTCGATATATATAAATGTGATGATGCCCGCAAAGCTGGATTCCCTCACGTTAAATTACTAGTGTGAAAATATAGCATTTATTTATCTATTTATCTATTTATCTATTATTTATTTATTTAAAACTGACTTATTTCTTACAGCGGATGTCCATTCTCTATCTTGAACATCCTCGACTGTGGCAATTTGAGCCTCATCTGTTGACGGCCAAGTCTTACTGAAATGCTGTAGAGGCAGCTGACGTCATTGCATTACTGAAGCGCATGATGTCTTCCGTCAAGGTGATTCCTTGCTCTTACGGGATAACTCGAGGAGTTTTTTCGTTAGGAGGCTTTTAAACTCCAAAGCCATGTTACCTGAGCGCTACTCTTCAGTTTGCCAGCTCCCCCTGCATTCGTTTTATTGCCATCCTTTTTCGTATCCGTCAATAAACTGATGTTGTGTTGAAGAGCATCTTCCAACTCAGGTCTACAAGAGCTGCAGTGCCACTCACCTCAGGCTTTCTGAGTTCAATGTCCTCAATTAGCGTTAAGACCGTACAAACATCATGAAACTATCCGTCGCATTTATTAGACTGTATGCCAGCCTGAACAGGTTAACCGCAGCCCTGACTCCAAATTATCTGCGGCTTTACGACCATTGTTACGAAAACGTACAGGAAAGGGAAAAATCGGCACAGATGCTCTGGAGAACTCTGAAAGTGTACAACCATAGCGTTCAGCCAGACCTAAAACCGAGGCAGGGCCTGGATATTCTGTTGAGGACTGTATAACACGGAAAAATAAGGTAGACGTACCGTATTGAAAGCTCGAAAAGATAACGCTAACTGAAGCCAGGGCTTCCGTTGCGCTATTGAACAGCGAAAGCCAAAATCATGGTAAGATTTTACTTCATTTTAAAATGTGCATTAAGGAGTACGGCTGCTTTTACTGCACCAAAACTCAGAAGAACTAAACCTTCCCTGCTAGTCTTAGGAGTAGGAGCAAATATCAGTACTGTTCACTGAAAGATATTTCGGTTCTTGGGCTCACGCGTGGTTTAAATAACGTTGTGCTTTGTTCGCCTACATTCCAGAGACAACACTATGACGTTTATCGCCGAAAAATAACCGTCAACCATATCGTAACAGTGAACGCAATTCAGTTAATCAGACTTGCTACTCACAACGACACAATTATCCCAGCTCGGAAATACTTCCTGCTAGTGATTCGTACTCGTCTTGACCGTTCAACTGCTGCAGTTTTTAGGCGTCTCCAGGGACCGTTCACATAGAAATGGCCTTTCTGGTCTTTACATAAACACTAGTAGTATTCCGTTAAAGTTGTTGATAAAGTGAGAGAAATCGACTATCCGGTTCCTGTTTGTGGTCTACCTACCTTATGCTTTATTCTCCTCTTCAGTTATATTATTTGCGTATTAAGTCACTGAACTGTGACCGTAAAAAAAACCAGATCGCAAGCCTTTAATCGTACAACGAGATCTGCAGGCGGACAGAATCTAGTCTATGCAGAACAGACGGGTGCAGCAATACCCGCACCATCTAGAAACCTCATGGCTTTGTCACACCAGATACAGCATTTATCAAAACCGGTAAGCCCATGCAGTCGGGGTGACAGTAGCACGTCTCCGAACATACTGTTGGTAAAAAATGAAGCGTGACGGAAACGTGCATGTCGGCTAACGAATACATCGACACCCGCCACACTTGACCCCACCTTGCGGAAAGCAAACCATACAGTCGTCGACAAGCGGCAAACCTCTGATGACCTTGGCGTTTTATGGAATCGGCGTCAGAGGCTCGTTAAGCCTTTGCGTGCGACATCCGTCTCAGACGGGTACAGTGTAACTGTGATAATGGTTCGCCAGGGCAGTACTACAGCTTTATGAGGAGGTATGCGTGTGAATGGGTGTGGTATATATGTCCAGACTGCTAGAAGTCAACTGCTATTACCGCCGGCAAACTGGAAAACCTGGCACAGTCAAACATGTTACAAAGCGCGAGCTCCAATAGTCCGCCCTTAGAAACTGGTCATGCTCCACAAGTGTGCAAAAGTGTCACCTCCGGAGATGGGAAGAAACTGGCCCTCATTGCAAGTGAGGCACCAAAAAAGTCTTCGCATGAATCGCTGAGATCCAGGCGATCCAACGGAACTGAAAAACCCTGGGGAATAGGTTGTGCTGAGAACGCATGGACAGAAGTGAATGAGGTAAAAGTCAGGCCGAAAGCACTGGCCACTAAGTCCAATACTCCACACCCACAGGACAAGAGAACGGATTCCATCACTCTGCTCGATGTCCACATACCAACAGACTCACTCTTGGAAAAAAGGAACGGCCTGAAAAGGGGAAGTGGGTTGGCCACTGCAGAAGGTGGAGAATAGAAACTATCGCGGTCAACTTACGCCGGCTCTCCCGAGGAAGTAGGGCACCGTGCAACAAGCCACCACCTCTCAGGGTATCCGCGATAACAGCGAGGCGGTCAGAGGACATATTGCTGCGGTCACGCCGACCGGACATTACGGCCTCTTGCCCCATAGACGTGAAACTAGGCAAACTTTAAGTCACCAGAGGGGCGAAGGGAAAGTCACTTTTTAGTGATCTCCACACAGCTGCAACCATGATGGGGCATGGAATACCTGAACTGGCCGGTGGATCCAGAGGGTGTGATAATTACCTCCATTGTGTCGAGCAGCGGAGGTGGTTAGCAGCAAAAATGGGACTTGGAAATTCGCCTGCCAACAGAGTAAGTAGGTTGCCAATGCCTACACACTTGCAGAGTATTTCCCTACCAAGATTGCCAGCTGTACGCTTTGACTGCAAAGCATAGCTAACAGAAGCTTTTAAAGCATGGCACCGTGAAAAAGGTCACCGTGGTACCACCGGGCAACCTAAAAGCATATACAGAGGAAAAAATAGGCATGGTATCGATGGCGTACATTGCACAAAGAACTAGACTCTCATAGCTACAAGACGTTAAAGCAACAAAACAGTTAAGTTACGGTCCGAAAGTTCTGTATCGATTTACGCCTCAACGCGAACCGACAAATACAGGTTTAAACCTGATCGCAGGGCCGGCTGCAGAACCTCTGAGGAGCAGTGAGATAGCGGAACTGTTGAGCAGCCGATGTGACGAGCAACCCAACCCAGTAATACATCCACCATCAACATCTAGTAATGTAACGGAGTACCAGGACTGCGATACAAAGCTCACTGACGTAAAGATTTCGTAGGACCAGGTGTTTGCGAAACTTTCAACACTGAGAATGGGAAATCTCCCGGCTCTGACGACATAAGACCCAAGGCCCACGCAACCGTTTCCAAGTACTGAGTATACCTATATGCAACCTGTTCGCGCGCTGGTTGGGAGTAAGCCAACTCCTAATGAATGGAAACGTACCATCCTCTCACCAACGGAAAAACCCACTCAACCACAGATCAACGGCATCACTCCCCATACTTTCCAAATTACTGCGAAGCCTGGTTGCAGGTGTCGTTTGGGACTACCTGAACGGAAAAAACATCGTTCACCCCACCCAGCATGCCTTCAGAACCAGGTGATTATGTGCCACAAACTTGATGACCACCTGGGATGCCTGGACCACTAGGTGGGACAACAAACGACCAGTTCACGTTATCTTCTTGGACTTCGTCAAAGCTTTCGATAGCGTCCCACACTGCATCATGCTCGCCAGACATGCAAAAGTGGGTGTCACTGAATCACTCTTATCATGGTTTGCAGCATACCTAAAGGACAAAGAATTCTGCACTAACATAGGATTGGATCAACCTGGGGGAATGCAGAAACAGAGATTTCTCAAGGAGCGATCCCTGAGCCACTCCTATTTTTATCATTCATAGATGACCTCCCCAACAAAATCTCCCCGTCCATCCTCCAGTTTGCTGACGACACAAAAATATGGGGGACGGTAGGTGAAGAAGAGGATCCCAGGATACTCCAAAATGGCTTGTTACGGCTAGAGTCCTGGCCAGCTGCAAACGATTTAAGATTGAACTTAGAGAAATGCAAGGTGATGTATTTTCGCATGCCAGAGGAGATGAAAATCAGCTACACCCTCAACAAGTGTGCAATCACCAGAGTATCCACAGAGAAGGACCTAGAACTAAACTTTTCTGACACTGGACACTACTGACAGCAAAGGCGAACGCCATTGTGCATCTTCTAAGAAGGTAGCTCAGATCGCTATCCCCAGAATCATTCCTTATGGTATCTGAAACCTATGCTACACCACACCTAGAGGTGTCCAACAAGATAGCCCCCCACTACTATAAAAAGAAGCAAATACTCTCGAGAAGGTACAGAGAAGAGCTACAAAGTCGGTTGTCGGACCAACAAGCAAAACATAGGTGCCACGCCTCAGACAACTCAACTTGTTCACACTAAGCTATAGAAGGAAACGAGGTGACTTGATGACAGCCTACAATATCATTCACCAAGTGGACTACCCAAATAGGACAACGTTATCGGTCCAAAACCGACAGCCCCGTGGAAACCCCCCTAGCATACCCAACCATAGGGAGTGAGATTTAACTTCTTCTCACGCAGAGTGTGTACCTTATGGAATGGTCTGCCGAAGGAAGTGGACACAGATACATCAGTCGACTCCTTCAAACGATTACTGAATGGGTATGTGAGCCCAAATAGCTTACCACGAACACTTGTCAGTAGCAGCTGATGATACACCCTTCCATCCCTGTATTCCCCAACCTTAGTATCTGCAATAAGACGCACCTTTCCTCTACAAAAAGTACAAGTTTCGTCTACTCCCACTACTGCTGTTGCATGTTGGATGATGTAATGCGCGGAGATTTGTCTGGAAGGTCATGTTCCAGGTGTTCCAGGTGGTCGAGTTTTGCTTAACCGTCTTCATATATTTGATACAATTTTACTCTATATTTGATATTTATTATACCTCACCACTAACACATGGAACAAACCTCGTTCCTCTGAATGTAAGCGCCCCAGCAACACACGTTATTTTCATTGTCTCTGACGGACTTCGGGCGGACAAACTATTCGGTAACGATATGGAATATACACCATTCCTAAGGTGAGTAAATGATTTATTGTGTAGACGTTTGAAGTTCTGGACTTAATTTCATGCGTTGCAAGAAACTCAGTTTTTCGAACACATGCAATAAGAATGACTCCACTTATTCCAGATATTTGGAAAACTACTACTCATATACTAAATAAAGAAGGGAAAATAGGGCTATAAATACGGAGTGTAAAAGGCTTTTGGTCACCTTTGATGTGAATACGAACATAAATCCTATTTAAGACATCATGAGGTAAAAACACTTTTTCACTTTGTAGCGTATCAGCAAACAGATTTAATGATAAACTTTCACTATTAAAATAGCCAAGCTGTACTCTTACATAAGCAGCCATAGAGTCCACTGATGAGTTTTACTTCTTCGTCTTGTGTTCCTTGATTTTCTTCAAATTCACCTCTATTGTAATAAATATACTACATATGGGTGTAGTGCCTCGTTATACGCAGTCTGGGTCAATGATTTACAGCTTCATTGACTGACTCATACGTTTTCCTGGAGACCGCCTAATTTATGTCTCTCAAATCGGGGTTTATAGGAAACTCAGCTGATACTATGGAGACAATAGTTACTGAACAAGTACAGCCTCGTCATATCCTTCGCCTTCAATGACTATGTTTCAAAGCCAAGCAAAAAACTAAAACTTTCTCGACAAGCAGTTCTACTAGATAAGGAGCTCTACATTGTGTGGATGCTGGTGATACTACCTGGTTTGCCGAAGTTCGGTACCTTTAATGGGGTTCTCATATGTAGCACTTATTTTGATCAAATGCACAGAATAATAAGCCAGCGCGTGTCCACAATCCAGGCCCGTGTTCCAGTCGCAACGAAAATTCTCACCTGACCCTTTCTAATGGCTGTACAATTCCTGATGTCCGAAGAGAAAGACTTCAACGAACGAATTCATTTTCGGCTGTCATTCTCAGAAGCTACATAACAGCACTCAAATCCACTTAGTTCTGAGTTTCTACTGGTAAAATTACTAGCTTGGTTTATAAAATAGAATTCTCAATAGGTCATGGTAAGGAAAATAACAGGAATGAAAGTTATGTCTGGTACTAAGATGTTTAGAAATTAGAATAAGTAACTGCAATAAAATAAGCGTAAATTGAAATCAGGAAACGAAAAATGCCTATGACAGTGAGTAGTTAGTTGTCACTGAGGGAAGGAATAAGAGGTTAGTATTTTAGCTGCAAAACGTAATCACAAAATCAAAACTAATTAGTTAGAAGTAGAAAATTTAAAAATGAATGGAACAATCGCCATTTCCGCATTGCTAAAGCTTAAACAAAATAAAGTCATTTTCAACTAAGCCTTGCCAAATGAAACTGTGTATCTGCCTACTTTGACTTTTACCAGGGCATAGTGGAATATTTCGACGGGAAAGTTGAACAGTCTGCTTCTGCATACGACCCAAAGAAAAGATGAATTAATTTCCACATGAAATGTTTTAAATACTTTACTACTTTCCTACGTAACTTTCCCAGATAATTTTTCCGACCAAAACGTACTAGGAAATATAATTTTGCATACCTCGCTAGCATTCTTACCGCTAGATGTTAACACTTTAATGCAGCTGTACAACTTTTGGGAATAGCAGCCGAAAAAGAATTAGTTCACTCACGTTTCTCTTTATGATTAAATAGGAGCATTTCATCTTTTTGTCAGTGGAAGTATACTTGTTCTCTATTATCGCTCTCTTAGTTTACATTTAGTTGCCGTATGTTGGATTATATCCTATCATATGTACTTCAGGTTTATCTACAAATTTTTTCCCTCCACATTTTTGTGCACCTGCGCAGAGACGTCCTCATGCATCGTGGATTGTGGGGTGTGTCACATACACGAGTACCTACAGAATCAAGACCTGCGCACGTTGCTATGTTGGCCGGATTTTATGAAGATGTAGCTTCTATAACTAAAGGTTAGTCGGTTTGTGTTCGTTTGGTTGCTTAATTCATTCGTTTAATACCTTAGCAGAGAAAAAGAGAGATTTTCAATAATTTTTAATATGGAATCGCCTGGATTACAATTTTTAACATTCCGATTCTAATAACCTTTTTCTCTTTTACTTTTGATTCTTTTTGACTTGATTCCACTGTTCAAAAGTGTAGCAACTTTAGCGAATTTTGTTTCCTTGATTTGAACTGTTAATTAGGTATCGGTTCTTAAACCGAAATCATTCAATATTTAAAATTATTGTGTCATCCATAATTTTGGATGAAGTCACTCATCGTCATCGGCACTTACTAAACTCTATCGAGCATGACCAAAAGTCACTATTTTTGAAAACTTCAATTGCACTTATTATGTCCTTGGTATATTTTTTTCTTGAAGTTAGTCAAACACTTATGCCTAAGGCGGTCTCACTGGTCATAAGTATAGTTATTGCGGTATCTCATTTATTCCATATTTATTTGTACATTAGTAGAAGTTTGATGTATTTAATTAAGGTTCTTTATTATTCATCGGAAACTTATAATGCATATCGGGGGCAAAATTATATTCACTACGGTTAAATGATTAACTCCTTTCTTTAGTCCGGCTGTTCTACAAAGATGAATAGCTGTGTCAGTTACGTTATGAGTAGAAATTATGGCTGCATATGATGTCTGCGTAATAATTCACTTCAAAGATAAGGTTTTATAGGGATTACTGGAATATTCAAATAATTATTACTGATCAGAGGTTACCGAAATTATTCATAAATGCAGCTAATTTACGTCTAGTTGAAGGAAGGAAGGAAAGGTCAATTGGTACCTTCTCAAAATTCCAACCACTTCTTATTTGACAATATAGTTCTTTCAAGCAATATATTTGTTCTCCGAGTAAACCAGATATTACAACGTGTAACAGATCTACAAGCAAATTATCTTGAACTGTACTACCACTTTGCTACATAGAATCCATCAACATTTCACTTGGATGTGAGATGCTACCAACAATATCACACCGTAATAAGGATAAAGAAAATACAGGTGGGAAGTTGTGTGGTGTTTACGATAACAGGACTTAACACTGCAGGGAAATTACTTCACGATGAACACCGTCTTATGAAACTTAGTTTTATATTATAAACTGCTTTCTTTCTTCAGGATGGAGAACGAATCCTGTGGAATTCGATTCTGTACTAAATCGTTCCCATCTGGCCTGGATTTGGGGTTATCGAGAAGTTGTCTTGTCATTCGTCTCTCCATCGACACATCATATTAAAGCGACTCCATGCCCAGATGAGCTAAGTGATCTGACTAAGACGAATCCCACTGAAATTGATCGCTGGGTCATCAGTCAGTTTATGGTATGTTTAATTTTCGATGCGTTTTCCAATAACTAGAATATGATTCAAGTATTCAATCACTTGTCTATCCACCCAGTAATAAAAAACCTTATCAGACCTAAGTGATATATCAAACGCCACACAGTGTTATCAGCATAGGCTTTCAATAATCAATTCCACAAATAAAATTTATGTATCCAGATTGTTGCAAATAAAATGGATTATAGCAATTGTCCCTTTTAGAGAAGTGGCTCACTAGTACAATGCCTACTGAGTCTTTCGAGGTCTGAGCAGCCAGGTGTCTAGTAGTATAATTAGTTCTCATACAATACGTATGGTTCAGTTAATATGCAGACCTGTATATAGTCGCCACTATTGTTTTTTAGCTCAACACTTGATTCTAGAAGTCTTGAAAGCAGTCGACTTTTTATTTCCTGTTGATAATTCTCATTAAAAATGAACGTAGAAACTAAAAGGAATCCATACTCCCGTAAAGGGTCATTTTTAAATGTGAACTGTACATTGGAAGTACATCTGATTCATGGTCTGAGCCGTGTGGGGAAATGTAGACTTTCCGGTCGCGATCTCCGTGACAACTGAAATCGGTGGTTGAAAACTCTAAGTGATATGATTCTGAATCAGTTTCATTGGCGCCGATGCTCCACATATCATCCCCATCTCCTTCGTAATATCGAATTTCACAGTTGTGTTATCTCTTATTTTTTTTCTTTTTAGGACTTTTTTTACCATGTAGAGAAAGCCATTGTTGACCTTCATCAGTCTGTTAGCCTGAGCACAGTTAAAATATATTAGTCTGTTGATAAAATGTTGAGTATACGGCCCTCCAGTGTACATCGTTTTTTACATGCCTATGGAACTTGAGGTTTCGCTCTGTGTATATTTGACAGCCATTTATTTTCGCCTTTATACATCAGTTTGCATGCGACAAGAAGTTCGTTTAAGTAGCTTAGATGCATTTCGACAAGAAATAGGCCATTATTCAGTTTGAAACACTAATTTCTATAGCTTGGAAAGTGTTGTAAACCCCATCCCAAAGGTTTCTGTACCGTTTATTGCTTGTTTAGTTAGTGGTCAGCCAACATCTCTCTGCCGTTTTGTGTTCATGGTTTATCTAAAGTTGACAAGTGAGTATTCACAGTTTTAATGCGTTTTATTGCTACTCCAACTGCTACCTCATTTCAGAATTAAATAGTCACTGCTTACAAATAGACAGGCAGACAAAATCAGCGTAGAACCTGTCATATAAGCCCATCTGTTCACGGTGCTACGCTTCACGGTAGTATACAAAAAAACAAGTGAATAGAAAAAGAATGATATTAAAGTAGAAGTTGTGTGAGTGAATCAACAATTTGAAGATCATGGTGAGTGCAAATATTCAAGCTTTAGATGTTAGGGAGTAAATACATCTGCATCTTTGTCACCGTTTTTCAGCCATGTCACCATTGCATCCAACTAAACTTCTATTTATTCTTTTGCTAGATCCATGTGAGTTAGGCTGTTATAAACTTGTAACTTTTTCTTCACTTTTAAATGGGAATGTTCAGGATTTTGTCGATCACTCTGAAGAATTCTTTGGTAACCTCACTGTCAAGTCGAATGACTATCGTCAGGGTCGAATGGTTTTCTTACACCTTGATGCAGCTGATATGGTTGGTCATTCTTTTAAACCCAACTCACCTGAATATATCACAGTCCTACGTCATTTGGATAAGGCAGCTCTACAAGTTTATCAAAAGTTAATCGAAAAATCTCGTGGAACAGGTGCACGTATTGCTTACATTTTAACTTCTGATCATGGAATGACTGAATGGGGTAAATTATACCATTACTTTTGCATACTGCGTTTAACCACTAAGTATAACAATGTTACTGATGGAAACTTGAGATAAATTTAGGATTTTCTATAGCAGCTTATCAGTCTAAACTGCTACATCTTACTAAAAACACAATCAAAGGTAGTAACCGTAATGAAAATAGTAGTCATCATAGTTGACAAAATAAAACAGGAAAGAGCAGAACGGTTAGGAAATACAAAAGAAGCACAGATACGACAAAATTTTCACCGTCTAAAGCAATGACAACTTGATGCATCTTTACTACTGAAGTCGGCTGTTTCACAAATTCTACCAAGGTATCCTGTAGATTTTCACTCCGCTAAAACTAGTTGCGAACAACTTAATAGACTGATGTAATATTTCCTTTTGACCACACAGAGGCTTATTTTATCTATCTCTTATTTCACTTAGTACTGTACGTTGTTGTAGACAATGACCATCATGCTCACCTGTCCACGTTTCATTATTCGATGAAGATTTGAAACTTGTCTGACTTTTATTCCCTTCACCTGTTTCTATACCACTGGCATCATAACTGCTCACTTGAGAGTTTTATTACACATGAGCGAGAGTACATTTGCTATAGAAATAGTGTGATGTTACTCACTGGTTCCAACTACTTGTTCTTAAGCTAGAGAATAATTTCCCCAAACCAAAACTTCTTTCGTCGTAATTCTAATTTCATGAATTATTCTATTAAATTAGGTTAAGCTGTGGCTCATTAGTTTAGGCAGTCGATTTTCAACCAGTAGCTCACAAGTTTGAACACCGCTCCACCTACTGAGGCTTGGACAACACAATAAGTCTGTCTCATTGATTTGAGGCACAGAATAGCAGTCAACTCTTTACCTCAACCTCGTCGATTTTGAAAAGGCCTTCGACAGCGTTGACCGAGAAGTAATTTGCCAGTAGCTTCAGCACTACGGAGTGCCACGAACCCTTATCAACCTCATTCAACAACTATATGGCGATACCACATGCCAAGTGATCCACAATGGGAAAGCTCAGTGACGCCTTTTAAGTGAAGACAGGAAGAAGTAAGACAAGGTTGCCGCCTACTATCACCGATAATATTCCTGATCGTGGTAGACTGAATCATGCAGCAAACCGTGAGGTACGAGAAGATGGACATACGTTGGCTGGACCGATGAAAAGAGCCTAGAAGATTCGGATTTCGCCGATGATGATTTACGTCTGTCTTATGTTGCACAAACTCGAAGATCTGCAGGCCAAAACCGATAAGTTGGCAGAAGAGAGAGGACATAAAAAATGGAACTTCAGGTGAACGTAGAGGAGACAGAGGTGATGAAGGTACCCAACCAATAACAACAACAAGCACCAATCATCATCGACAGGAGAAATCTAAAGGAAGTTGTCTCTTTCACCCACCTACCTAGACAGCATCGTCTCAACTACAAGCGGCGGCACAGACACAGATGAGGATGTCAAAGCAGCCAGAATCGGTAAGACAGCAAGACAAGCCTCCATTAATCTGAAATCAGTATGGAGATCTACTGCAATGCACTCAGCATAAAGGGTGAACAAGATCCGGATTTTCAACACTAAATCAGTCACGTAAGTAAGTCAGTCAGTGCTTCTATGTGATGGTTGAGAGACTTAGCGCGTTACGAAAAGCATTTCCAGCAAACTGCAAACATGCGTAACATCAACAGCTGTCGCCTACGCTCACTCGATGCTGAAGATTAGATGGCCAGAATAATAAGAATAAGCAGGGAGGAACTCTGGCCGGCAACGAATCAACCGACCAAGAACCTATCGCCCAATAAATATGCAGAAGAAGAAGGTGGAGATGGATTGGACATACACTAAGACATCACGCACCAAGCCGTCGAGTAGAACCCAAATTGGAAATGACGAGTTGGGCGTCCGAGTGTGAAATTGAGGAGATCGTGTGAGGTAGAAATGAAAGCTTGTGGTCAGTACTGGAGCCAAGTTAGAAAGACTGCAGAGAAGAGAGTGAAGCGGTGGTGTGCTACTGAAGCCTTATGTTTCAGTAGAAACCCAAAGGACGAATAATAATAATATTAATAAAACTGGTTTGATTCAGTCCTATTAACTTAGCCAAAAGTCACTGCCTATAAAGAATAATAATTCAGATTCTTTATGATAAATAAATGCAAATTGTGAAACTCAGTTGTTTTTTCTCTAATTATACCAAATACCAAATCCTGTGAAATACACTTATCTGTTTGAAGTTTCAACAAAAGGATTGTAACTTATTGACTAATCAAGATACTTTGCTATGAGCAAAACTCTTACAATATTACAGTGGATTGAATAAGTAGCACATCAAAATTTAATGGAGGACAACATATAAATTTCATGAGTTCAAGGTTCTGGATACAATGAGCAGACAGGTAGACACTTTAGCATTTGGTGGTATATGCATCGCAGAAAATTATGCATAAAGTACTATGTGTAACAAATCAGGAATTCGTTACCACAGAAAATTTAAACTTCGAAGAAAACGTGCATCTGCTTCTGGAATATTTAATAAAAATGAAAAAAATCCAGTTTAGTATGCCATATATGTTTAAATGTCATATCGTCAACACTAATTTCAACAAAAATGAGACCTAGTTCAACCTGTTCTGTTTCAATGGAATAGTTTACCAGCAATCTTTAAGTTATTCTTTTGATTTCTTCCATCTCACTGACAGTCCAACCAATATCTTACTCGGAAGTAGTTGATGACCGATCATGAGTCTCAACTTCGGATTTTTCACTACTTTTTTAACTGTAACACCACTCCGTTGAATATTCCTCCTCTCCATCACTTGATTTATACCTATGCAGTTTATTACAGGTTTATTCATTTATTATCTTTTTAACCTTTGGTAGCAAAAGGTTTTTTATGACTTAACTCTAGATTGTGTTTCAAGGAAAAGAAAAATAATACTCTGACTGACTTTATTCGACGTGTATACTACAGATTAGCTACTAGTTGAAAGAAAAGTTTAACTTGTTCTTCTGTAATTGTTTTTTTATCTTCTAGGAAGTCATGGATCAGGTTCTCTTCATGAAACGGCAACTCCTTTGTTAATTTGGGGATCTGGTATAGTTGGTCCGGTTGAAATTGAAACCAACGAAGACAAGTTACCAAATGACCTAAAAGATATTTATGGTTTACCATTACATAATTATGGACGCCTTCGACGTGACATTCAACAAGCCGATTTGTGTCCCCTAATAGCTAGCCTTTTAGGTGTCCCGATACCAGTCAATTCTGTTGTACGTACTCCTGTATCTCTCTCTATTTAAATCTCTTAATACTTTTTTTGCAGGTTAAAGATGGGAAACGTTTCTTGTCATAGCTTCTCATCACTTTTACTGAGTCAAAGGAATATGAAAAACAATAAGTACGGATCATAGTCAAAACCCAAGATAATTTACTTTTGGTTTGGAGGTTTGGAGGGGATTTATTTACTGATTTCAGGTTATCATTCACTATAGACTAACATTATTTAGGGAAACATTGGACAGTTGTTTCATCTTACCACAGGACTTCTCAACAGTGCACACCGCCTGGTTTTGACCCCCTACCAGGGTTGTGGGTGAATACCAACCTGAAACTTACAACTGGTCAAAGTTGTAGGAGTCAAAGAATTTTAAGTGGATTTACTTACTAAATAAAGTGTTGAGTAATCAAATATGAGAATGGTAAAAGTAAAAGTAACTCTTACTTTAAACCATTAAACCCGAAATATTAATGCTATGTAAGATTATTCACACTTTCCTTCTGTGTACAAGTATCGAGTTAGAAACGTCTTATTGCAGTGGCTGGTATAAACTGAAGTAGATATGACATCGCTTTTCATCGATTATCTTTAATGTATTCAAAGGAATACACTTGGTATTCCCAAGTCGTCAGGTATCCAACACTTGTACTGCTGAATACTTCGGTTTCTTTAGGAAATAAATCTCTCTAAGTAAATCTAGGAAACCAGCTGGATACTTTTCGAATCCTTTACATATTTTACTTTCACATATTCATGGACACTTGAAGGCTACTTAAACATTATATTCACAATTTTGGTTCATATATATATATAAATAGTTTCGAAAGGGGGTTACCTACAGTATAACGAACTTAATCGGAAAGTTTTCAACTAGCGCTGAGTAGTATGGGTCTAAATCTATACAAGGTACATTAATTTCATTGATATTTTACACACAACTTGCTGATAAATACCTAAAAAAAATTGAATTACAACCAATAACGTATTGTACGTTTGTCCAGTCCTTGGTAAATGGGGGTGAGGTTTGAACCCTTGGCCCACTGGTTAGAAGTCGAGTAGTTAGTTAAATGATCCACAGATCTAGCTAGGGTGAAAACTAGTTTCAGAACTCCTTGCTAGTTGAATGTAAACATGTAGCATCAGTCACGGTGACCATCCTATTGCAGTATATTTTTATATTTTCAGTCCACTTTTCATGAGATCACTTAGCTAGGACAATGTGTAGCATTTAAGCCTTTAAACTACTTATTTCAAGTTAATTTTTCATTCATTTTACCGGACCTTTCATAAAGTTCTATTACTTTTTATTCAGGGTCAAGTTCCCGTTGAATTTCTGAGAATTCCTGAGTTAGATAAAGTGAAGTTAACTCGAGCCAATTGGCTTCAAATATATGAGCAATTAAAAGTATGTCTTTAAAACGTTTTATTGATCCTTTTTTATTTTGTAAATGATACGAAGTTGTCTCTATGTGTCGTAGTCATAGTTTCCCAAGACAACATGAAGTTGGTTAGCCTCCAGTGACCAATCAACGTATTTAATCCATCCCTAAAGGAGGTTAGTCGAGACCCAGATAGCTGTGGTAACGTCACTGACTACAACATTGGGTGATATGGGTTCGGATCCCATGGGGGACATCAATTCCGTCAGAGTTGCAGATACGCCTTGCTGACGAGTGCCAGTAAGCACGAAACCTTCCTGCGGATTGGCTCCATCCAACTAACATGTAATTAACTTTATTGTGAGCCTGTGCATAAAGAGACGTTTTGGCAGCATATCTTTTGCACAGACGCTTATTTTCGGATCGACAACTTACGATCACAGTCTAAGCAGATAATCTGAAAACATTGATAATCTGTTATTCTCTTTCTCAACGATGGTTGGTATTCATATTATCAATTTTATTCATCGTTTAGTCTATGTTATAGGTTACTACATAAGATACTAGACACTTGTAAGGGTATGCATTCCTCTTTCTATGTGAACTACTAGTTGTCAACTTAAACATCATCACTTCAATAAACATTAAGGTGACCGATGTATATGGAAAGACAAGATAAACATCCCAAATCTGATTGGTTATTGTGTTACTGCGATGAACCCATCGCTTAATGTACCTTCGAATCTCGTTTTCACTAGAAAAAACTTTGTGAAACTGTATTTTAAGACTTTCTTGTTGTTATTATAACTCGGTTTTTCTAGCGAATCGGTATTCTAATGTTTGAATTGATATGTATTAGGTTTGAATATCAATAAGAACTCAGAAATTAATTGATAGTAAAGAGAAACAGCAACAATTTTTTTCTTCATGGCTTACATTATGAGCTGAATCTATCAATCTATCTGTTTGATAATTGATGTTACTATCTGGATATCCAAACATTGACATATGAAGCAAAGTTTTCAACAAATGACTCAGTAGTTTTGAAATGAAAAACAGTGGAATTAATTAAACACAATCGCCGCGTATGTTTACTGAAATCCAGACTTACTTGAGTGATGGGGGTAGTAGAGCTATGGTTCATTGGTTTAGGCGGTTGACTTCCAACTGATGGGTCATAGGCCCGAACACTGCTTCACCTACTGATAGTTTAGGCAGCTAAGTAGTATCATTAACTCACACGCAATAAGTATGGCTCATTGCGTACTGGATGAATGTACACATAGTTGTTGAGTTTATTTCGATTTCTTTTTTCCTACCGAAGTGATGAATTGTAGAAAAAGTAAGAATAATACACATGACTTAGTTGTTTTCGAGATTATTGCTTGTTGTAATGTTTTATCGATCATTTATCCACTTGCTTTATAATCATTGCCAGATAAGAGTTTGTACCTAGCTTCATTATTCTTTGTAGATTAAGTTTGCAGAGAAAAGAAAATCTCACTTTTCCCTGTTATTCCGAGAATTTCCGTAAGTAAATAGTATTTGTGTGTGTGTGTGTGTATGCTCATCGATGTTGTCGTTTGAGTAATTGGTCTTGACTAGGTACGTTTTACCCTTCTAAAAGGGATGAAGTGGATGCGGAGTTGGAATTTCAGTGGGAACACCATCGATCTACTGGGGTGCAGGTACGTCCAGCTAACGAGTACCAAATAAGACGAAAAATGCTTCCCGGACCCCACTGCTAGTCATCAAGTAGACTACCACCTTGTTTTGTTTTTCAATGATTGAGAAATGCAAATATCAAAATAGGAAATATCACTTACCCAGTGTCAAAGTGTTTACAAACCATCAAAACAATTTGGACAATTCAACAAGTTTTTCATACTTATTCTGACAACTGAACCAAATCTTTGCAAGTTACTGCTTTTTTATACACTGAATGCAGAAAGCGTTAAAAATGTTAATGCTTGAATCCTGTAACTTCTTGTTGCATATTTGTTGTTGTTGTTTCACCATCAGACTTGATGACTTCATCGAAACTAACTTTTAAAAACAAACAAACAAGCAAACAGCTTTTCTATGAAGTCAGTCTTAATATATATATATATATATATATATATATATATATATATATATATATATATATATATATAAGACTTGATGATAAAAACTGGATTCAATTGAATTTTGAGGGAGTTGTGGGGATTTGGGAATATTTCAAGTTGCTATTCATCGTAGACTGACATCAGTTGGAGAAGCAAAAGAAACCTGGGAGCACTGGACAGCTGTTTCGTCCTAGTTTGGGACTCCTCAGCAGTGCGCATCCACGACCCCACCAGGAATCGAACCTTCGACCTTCAGATTCGGTAGCCAGCACGTTACCATTGAGCAACTGGGTCAGAACCCAGTGGTTTGTATTTCCAACTTCTGTTAGCTCACGATCCCTGGCAGGGTCGTGGGTGCGCACTGCCGAGGAGTCCCACACTAGGACGAAATAGCTATCCAGTGCTCCCAGGTTTCCTTTGTTCCTCCAGCTAACGTCAGTCTACGATGAATAACAACTTGAAAAACTTGATTCATCAGCTATCAAACCGTAGAGAATAGTAGACAATTCCTGTCGCCTTCATGATCTATGAATTCTTATCTTCTAATACCTATGATCATTGACTGTAGCGTACTATATTTTAACTAGTTTTCTACTCGTTAGTGAAAAGAACTTTTTAAGGCAGTATTCATCATGGGCTGATATCAGTTGGTGAACTACTGAAAACCTGAGAACACTAGTCAGTTGTTCCATCCTGGTTTGCTATTCCTCAGCAGTACTCACTCCATGATCTCGTCTGGGGATCGAACCTAAGGGTTAAACATTTTGAAAATGCATTATTTATGTGTTATTTTTCATCATTATCTTACTAAATGAAGTTATTTGTTCATCTTTCTTATCCAGCTACCTAGTAATGTTTATTTAAATTATTTCCTACTTGTCAAGGCTCTTGAAAATGTCACAAATTTATAAAATAGAACAGGAGTGTGATTTACTCACTACATCTGGGAAATACAATGAAGCAGTAAGTTTTCCAAAAACAAAAAATTCTTAGTATACCAATGAATTTTTCATTGTATATTTTCTTCGTTTTTCTTTTATAGATTCAAAAATATAGACGTTTAACCAGTTTAGCACTAGAAAGTCTTAATTATTATCATAAGTATGATAGATTGTATCTAGGGTAAGTATATTCCTTTTTTTTTTCTAGTCTCTTGCATTATTGTGTTAAAGATTTTATATCTATCTCCCTTATTGATAGCTAGTGGATTTTCATCCTTTTTTTTAAAAATTATGTTAATGTACAATATTACACCATTGTGTATTAATGCATACAATTCTGTTTTAGCTTTTGTATATCAACAACATTCTGCCTATGGAGTTTAGTAATACTTTGCCGTTTATTTGGTGTAATTGACAATATAGATTATGATAAATATCAGAGATATGTTGATAGTGTTCATTGGCGATTGGTTAATTGGATTGTGATTGGATTCTGTTTGATAATTCTTGCATTCGGTTAGTTGATATAAATTTATTTATCAGTTAAGATTCTATAACAAATTTCACAGATACCCTTTAGTATTTTAATCCCTTCCCAAAAGTTAATATGAGTTTGTTTTTAGTGTAAAAGTATGTCATTAAGTATTTATCCAAATTATACTGTTTATTGATAATCGTAACTTCATGCTGCTATACTGGCTTGGGTTCCTTGACCTCTGCATAAGAACCCATCTGTCAACAGAAGTGGATCATATCAACCCAAAATAGCGATTGGTAATTATAAGTATCGATCATTCACTGGGATCTAGGTAGGTACATCTGACAAGTCCTAAATAGGATGAATTACACGTCCTAGATTTCACTGCTAGCCACCAAGTAAACTACAATATCCAAGCTATGTTTTGTTGCTTTAAATTTACTGGTAAACGTTTATCGTAGTATGTAGCGTAGAGTAACTCTGTTCTTCGGATAAATGCCTATACTATTTATGTTGAACACTTATGGTAGATAAATTTGCCTTCAATTTGTAGTGAGAGTTCTCTCTCATTGTTATATTCAAAAACGTGACGTCAATGATTGTACGTTGATTTGAAGTGATAAAATTTATAACCTTTATTCATGCTCGTTAGGTTCATAGCCCTGTATAAATAAGCAATCCTTTCTAACGTTTAGCTTTCGTATTTTTGAGGCTAGGGAGTAAATTATTAAACAGCCAGTTGTTTTAATTTACTTTATGGTGGCTAGTAGTGTAATGGGGGATGCACGTCTCGTTCGATTTGAGTTTCATCAGCTGAATGCACATGCATCACAGTGAGTGACGTGGTTCCCACCGACACTGGAACCCAGTACCCATCGCTTCAAACGCCAAAGTCTAATTCATTAGGCCACTAAGGCAATAACAGCCTAGTGGATAACACTTCAACAATGAGTCTCAAGGCGAACACCATTATCCACTGGGGTGTAGGCACATCCAGCTGAAGAGTCGCTAGTGGGGCAAAACCCACGTCCTAGATTCTAATGCTAACCATCACCGAGTGAATTATGACAATGAATATTCAGCCAATATCAGGACGTGCTCATACGAGCCCATATGCAAATAGAGGCTGATCAATTCGATCCAGTATAACAACGAAGAGCTACAAAAACCAACAAGTGATCGGTTGCTTTGTACACGAAGTATACTAATGTGACTAACACATTATTATATCATTATTGTTTGTCCCTTGGGTTCCTAGTGGAACATAGGGCTTCACTAGCACATCACCATTTCACTCTGTTTTCTACAGTCCTTTGAACCTGACGCCACGACTGCCCACAAGCTTTCATTTCTCCCTCACACGATCTCCTCTATGTCACCCTCGACACCGACGCCCAACTCGTCGTTTCCCCTTAGGGTTCCACTCGATGACTTGGTGCTTGATGTCCCCGAACAGTCTTTTCAGTGTATGTCCAATGCAATCCATCTCCACTTTCTTCTTCCGCAAATTTGTTAGGCGATAGGTTCTTGTTTGGTTCGTTACCAGCCAGAGTTCCTCCTTGCTTATTCTTGACTCTTCTGTTGACAGTTTGAAGAGTTCACTTCCATTCGATCTGCTTTCGCAGATTCCTATCTCTTCTATTCTATACCTTCTCACCTCTTTTACAATCTGGGCAGCCTTGCTAGATTCAAACATTGTTCGGACATTCCATGTCCTCATTCTTACTTTTGGTTTCATCGAGAAGAAGACACATCGGTCAATTGGCTTCCCGAAGTCTTTCACCAACCGGCGTCGCTTCGTCTTTCCGATTCCAGAGGGAAATAAGTTCAGTTTTATTTCTTTATATTTTCTTTGTGCCTTGAAGTTTCCCTAGCGATTGAGTTGGTTTTCCGGGGTAGGGTTGCTAGCCCTATGCCGAACCTTCCCTCTTTACCCGGGCTTAGGACCGGCTAGTAACTAGTGAACTACTTAACCAAGCGAGGTTGTGACTAGCACATACTATAACATCATTTGAAGAAGCAGAAAGGACTGGCTAGGTATTATGCTGTGGTCTGAAGTGTTCGTTTCGGTTGAGGTTAGGGTCTAGCTTATCAAAATGTAATCATTAATATTCTCAAAATTCTGATAATTCGTTACATGAAGGTGGTGATATCATTTCTGACAATAAATACTATTGAAAATGATGATTAGAAAGGGATTGTAACATTTGTTTGTTACTGGGTAATGACTGAAAATGAAGTGAAAATTTGAGCTGCGCGACAGGACTCGAACTAACGACCGACTAAGTTACGAGAACCGACTGCTGACTAAATTTTTATTTCACTTCAATTCCTAAATCAAGTAGATTTATATTTGGATGAGAAGTCCTGGCTGTTGGCAGCTAGTGTGAGTATGAGCAGCCGATAATAACGCGTCACGACTTCACATGACAGTCGGGCAAAACCCTTGGCAACTGAAATAAAATAAAATTCTAACAAGTATTCGGGTCTCGTAGGTGAGTTGGTAGAGCTTCGGGTCAGAAACCTGATGATCGCCGGTCCGAGTCCTGGTGCGCAGCCCAAATTTCCATTTTACCTTCAATTATCACCCACTATCAATTTCAGTCTGCTTAACCACAGCTATCTCAGATAATCAAAATGATATTTTTTTGGTATGTCTTTGTAGGGTTATAGCACTTATCATTTATTTTTGAATCATTTTTCTGTCATTTCAGCTCCTTCTTGGTCGTTGGGACCCACTATATATCAACTGGTTCCACTCTTTCTAGTTCTTTCGTTGACTTATTCAACAACTCAACGAAAACAGTTAGTAGCACTAGTGGATTATATAATCAAAGGATTATTGGCATACTCATCAGTTTCATCTTTTTCATCAGTTTGTTCAGTTACTGTTGCTTCCATATGCCTACTTGAACTGCTTGTAAGTAAAGTTATACAGTTTGTACTTGTCATATATCTTTATTTCCTGAGATATTGATACTGCGTGATGATTGAAGGTGAAATGAAAATCTGATCTATGGTATAATTTGAACCAGATGCCTCTTTCAATCATCGCGTAGTATCAATACAAGCCTACCAAACCACAGTTATCTCAGGTAGGCAAACTGATAATCCTGAGTTATATTCACCATGTTATTTTCTTCGTACTGAATTTCTATATTTCTTTTGACATATTTCGTGTATATCATAACAGTTTATTTGTGAATTTCTCCTGTTGGTTGAGAGTATATGCCACTTATTTTCGTTATGTAGCATTTTATCTGTGAAGATGGTGCGGAAAAATACTCTCTTTTGTTGTATTTAGTTATCCATTTGATCGAACATTACTGACACATCCAGTTTCCCTATTGAAACGAAAAACAACTCATCAATCATATGCAGATTCATGCATCAGGCTATGACCATCATCTCTGTTACTTATTATTATTATTATTTGTCCCTTGGGTTCCTAGTGGAACATAGGGCTTCACTAGCACATCACCATTTCACTCTGTTTTCTACAGTCTTTTGAACCTGACGCCACGACTGCCCACAAGCTTTCATTTCTCCCTCACACGATCTCCTCTATGTCACCCTCGACACCGACGCCCAACTCGTCGTTTCCCCTTAGGGTTCCACTCGATGACTTGGTGCTTGATGTCCCCGAACAGTCTTTTCAGTGTATGTCCAATGCAATCCATCTCCACTTTCTTCTTCCGCAAATTTGTTAGGCGATAGGTTCTTGTTTGGTTCGTTACCAGCCAGAGTTCCTCCCTGCTTATTCTTACTATTCTGGCCATCTGACCTGATCTTGAGTATCGAGTCAGCCTAGGCGACAGCTGTTGATGTTATGTATGTCTGTAGCTTTTGGAAATGCTTTTCGTAACGCACCAAGTCTCAACCATCATATAGAAGCACTGACTTGATTTTGTTGTTGAAAATCCGGATCTTGTTCCACATGCTGAATGCAGTAGATCTCTACACTGATTTCAGATTAATAGAGGCCTGTCTTGCTGTCATTCCGATCCTGGCTGCTTTGACATCCTCATATGTGCCTGTGCCGCCTGTAGTTGAAACGATACTGTCTAGGTAGGTTGGTGGAAGGGATAACTTCCTTTAGATGGTGATTGGTGCTTGTTGTTGTTATTGGTTGGGTACCTTCATCACCTCTGTCTTCTCTACGTTCACTTGAAGTCCCGTCTTCGCTGCCTCTTCTGTCAACTTTTTGGTTTTGGCCTGTAGATCTTCGAGTTTGTGCGACATAAGACAGACATAAATGATCATCGGCGAAATCCAGATGTTCTATGGTCTTTCCATCGGTCAAATAGCGTATGCCCCTCTTCTCGCTCCTTACTGTTTGTTGCGTGATCCAGTCCGGCTCAGTGGACCACAATCATGAAGATGATCGTTGGTAGTAGGCGGCAACCTTGTCTCACTCCTTCCTGTCTTCACTTCAAATGGGTTACTGAGCTTTCCTTTGTGAATCACCTGGCATGTTGCATCATATAGGATATAGCTGCTGTTGAATAAGGTTGATAAAGGTTTGTGGCACTAAAAGTGTAGTGTTGAAGCAGCTGTCAAATTACTTCTCGGTTGACTCTGTTGAAGGCCTTTCCAAAATCGATGAGGTTGAGTTGACTGACATTCTATGCTCTGTTCTATGGTGATGCTTAGCGTTGCGTTGCATTTTGATCGGCATATGATTTGTTCTTCCTGAAGCCAGCTAGCTTGTTCCGGTCGTAATCCAGTTGAATCTAGAGCATTTCTTAGTCTCTGCAGGATGATGCGGCTTAATATTTTGCCTGGGGTGATCTCTTACCTGAAGACTAACGATTCTGCTGGACTGTTGACATTCTAGCTCGTGATTTCAGTTTTGAATGTATATCTCACTGGTTTATACTCAAATGTTTAAACCGGTTAGCCATTTCACTGACTATACTGGGAACATTGTACTGTTTCTGAGATTTTCATTAAGGCCATTTGCAATCTTGTAGTTACCCTGAAACTTATTTTATGCCTATATTCAAAAGGCATACTAGCAGCATATATTCAGTAACTTGTGATACTGAAGAAATTGTCCTTAGTCACTCAAGTTTGGCCTGTAACACAACAATGCTTTCGCCTTTTATTTGCAGTTGTGATATATAGTTGACAGTATGACAAAGTGCAGCGGATGCTAACTGAAGGAAGACCTTGGTAGATGGTTGCCGTGTATCACAGAGTATGGACAATTGAACCCTGATCCAGTACCTAAATGCTTTGGGCGTTCATCGCGAGACCTGAAGGTCCTGAGTTCGATCTGTGGCGGGTGCACACTACTCAGGAGCCCCATGCCAGGACGAAATAGGTGTTCAGTGCTCCCAGGTTTTCAATGGTTCGTTAACTGATGTTGTGGTGGGCGTTGCTAATAAGAATGGATATAAGTAGTATAAGTTAACAGAGCGGCAGAAATCATAGGCAATTACCAGCAAATGATAAGGATTCTGCCGAGAGGAACGCAAGAGACAATGTAGGCGTATGAAGAGCAAAGCAAGATCGAAGCAGAAGAGGAAACGAAACTCATTTTGGAAATGACTGTCTTAGTGCCATTTGTACCATATTTGACGACTACTGTATCAGATGTTAATAATAAGCATTCCTTCTTTCGTCTCTGTCTTCTTGTTTCCTTCAATATCAGTCCATGATGAATACTACGTTAACAATATGAGGAGGTTACACCTGTGTTATTATTTATATCTTGCCGACTGGTAAACACCAAGGCTATGTTCAAATAAAACATTGATTCAGACAGGCAAATTTGCTGATGATTTTTTTGAATGCATACTCATTTAAATATTAAGAAAATCTGAAGCACGCGTGTGTTATCTGAACTGTTGGATATTTTTCTATATATAAAGATTCACTGGAAATTGGAGTTACCAGGCTTCTCAAAGTTAGATGAAGGAAATTTTAGTTATTGATCGGCTGATGTGTCACAAATCGATATTTAGTTGAAAAAACTACTATTTCTCTATTGTTTTCTCCTACTTTGAACTGCATTTCACTCATGCTCTACTGCGATATAATGTTTTACTTAAATACCTTAAAATTACAAGTGTATGGATCTATCGTATCTCTTCTAAGTGGATTGTCAGACACCATGTAAATTCAATGCTACTGGATGCAATGAACATGTCGTCTATGCATAAACGTCTGGCTATTACTAACTTCCCATTTGATTTGACATAAAACTTTATTTGAAGTGAAATGTGTTTTTTTTTCGCAAACGTAGGTGTGGGATTTTTTACCGGTACCTACTGTCTTTGGCATGTTTAGTGTTCGCTGCATGGCCTTTTATAGACAAATCGTTTAAAGCGCGTGAAAAAGTAAGTTCCGTTAATGTGTTTTGATGAAATTACCTACATACGACTTTTTAATTTGTTTTTATTCTCTGAAATATTACTATAATGGTGGAGAATATTTGTAGCTCAGGTGGATGATTTTGGTTGTATTGTGTTTTCTGAGCTGGATTGTTTAATTTATGGAGCTTTCATCGACTTGCTAGACAATATCATTAGCACTAACTTCAATATGAAGTGAACTTTCAATATCTCTCCGTGAATGATTCACTAGCTTGACTTGACGAATCACAAATCAATTCGTCAACGTTTCGCACTCCATTTGTTTCTGAAGCCATTTAGATATACGTTCCCGCACCTTCAAATGCAAGGCTCGATTACTCCTCCTTATGTCTCATGTCACACACACTTGAAGATCTACAGGTGAAAACTAACAAGTTGACAGAAGAGGCAGCGAAGACGGGACTTCAAGTGAACGTAGAGGAGACAGAGGTGATGAAGGTACCCAACCAATAACAACGGCAACTACAACAACAAGCTCCAATCACCATCAACGGGAGAAACTCAAAGGAAGCAGCCTCCTTCACCTATCTAGGCAGCACTGTTTCAACTACAGGTGGCGGCACAGTCGAGGATGTCGAAGTCAGGATCGGAAAATCAAGACAGGCGTTCATTAGCCTGGAACCAGTGTGGAGATCTTCTACACTGCACTAAACGTGTGGAACAAGATTCGGATTTTCAACACTAACGTCAAGTCAGTGCTTCTGTATAGTTCAGAGACTTAGAGCGTTACGAAAGCGATTTCCAACAAACTACAGACATTCATCACAACTGCCTACGCTCGTTACCGAAGCTCAGATGGCCAGAAATAATAAGCAACTAGGAACTCTGGGAACGAACCAACCAAGAACCTATCACCCAACAAATATGCAGAAGGAGGTGGAGATGGATTGGGCATACACTGAGAAGGCCGACTGGGGACATCACGCACCAGCCAGGCCCTCGAGTGGAACCCCCATGGGGAGCGACGAGTTGGACGTCCGAGGGTGACATGGAGGAGATCGTGCGAGGAGGAAATGAGAGGTTGTGGGTTGTCGTGGAGCCAGGTTCAAAAGATTTCAGAGAACAGAGTGGAGTGGAGATGTGCTACTGAAGCCCTATGTTCCATTAGGAACCCAAGGGACAAATAATAATAATGTATGTGTGACCACACACACACATGTAGACTGTATGTTTCCATCGAAAGATATTTTTCAATTCGTTGACTCTCTAAGTAACATGAATATCAAAAACAAGACTACTTACTCTTTCGACGTAAATTCTTTATTCACTAACGTGACATTGTCCAAAACTATTAACATTCTCTGTGACTACATATCTTCTAGAAACCTCCTATTCTCTATTGCTCCAAAGTTTCTGAGGGAACTATTATTGCCATGTATCGAAGAAGTTCATTCCACATTTGAAGGTAAACACTTGATGGTAAAGCTATGGAAAGTCCCTTAGGACCTCTGTCAGCTGATATTTATGTGTCATATTTCGAAGATCTGACTGGTGATCTCATCGCTAAAATTTCTCTTTGCAAGAGATATGTTGGTTGCGTCATATTGATCCGTAGAAAACATAAATATATGGTTTGTCTACTAAGAAAACTTGACACTTTAAAAACTCTTCTCAGTTTGACTTGTGAGAAAGAGAATGATAATTATCTACCATTCTCTGTTGACGAGAAAATGCTTCTATTAGACGATCAGTCTACAGAAAGCCTACATAAATAGGCCGGTATCTAAATTTTCATTTTTGCCTAATTCAATACAAGTAGGATCTAATGAAATGCCTGTTAAGCAGGATCTATAATATCTGGACATCAGATATGATAGATAAAGATATCAAATTACTGACCAAAACACTTACGGAAAACGGATATCTGTTGAAGTTTTTAATCCATTGTAAAAGTCAACTAGCACCAAAGCCAACTCTATATACGGTTGTATATCACTCTACTATACAGAGGAGAGTTGACTGGTTTAAGATGTAGGCTAATATCACCCATTAGGAAAGCATTATGTGTAGTCGTACACATACATTAGGAGGAGCAATCGAGCCACGCAGTTGATGGTGGAAGAACATATATGTTAGGTGATTTATTTATTGAAAATAACTTTCTGAAGTAGAAAAGATAGCTAGTCAAAAGACTGGTTCAATATTTTTGATCGTTTTCTGTTCACTATTTCATCAAGTAATCTGATTAGGTCTTAGAAGGTATATGACACAATGGATGCTTACTTGTTCTCTTTGTTCATTCACATAGTAATAACACACTAAATGTATGAAACATGGTTTTCACTGATTATTTAGAAAGGCGTGGATAACTTCATGGAATTAATACAGAATTTTTTGTTTCACTCAAATACTTTCCCACTTTCAAGTTTCTGATGTTATTTAACCAGCATTTTGTCCCAGCCATACTCCACAACCTAATAGCTTCTACTTTGGTCTATGCGTTTAGCCTTAGTATTTAACTGTGAATGACTTCCCAGTATTATTTACCAGAATGATATATGCTCTTCCTACGACCCTTTTAAATTTATCCGAAAGAGTACTGTATGCTGGTAGTAGTCACTTTGAATATTTCAATTCAATTTTTTATTCAATTAAGTCTCTTTGTCTACTGACCCAAGATTTAACAGAATATTTGGAACGCATTCGGTACATAGCAGATCATCAACTTGGCATTCAGCCAGTATCTCAGACGTTCGAACCCTACCTCGATTATTGAGGTTTGCCATCCAGGTAGTATCATTAACCCATAGGAAATGTGTAACTCAGTGATTAGTACACGTCCTGTACGTGCATATTGTGACATATAGTTTCGATATTGAACTACATTAAAACCTGATTTGCTCATAAGTTATTGTTTGCTTTAAAATCATCATAACCTTCAGTTCTTTGCGGTAATTATCCAACTATTAACAGCCTCGCGGAGTCCTGTGACTTCACAGGAATCGATCTACTCCTTACAGGCTATCCAGTTGACTTGCAGTTTGCGGTCGATATTGTCCTACTTACTAGGTGAAGACGATGACAAATTGGAGAGTCTTCTGAACGTGTTCAGCAGAAATCTAAATATATTTGGCATGCGTTTCGAACCTCTCAAATGTAAATTGAAGCTCCACGACTGGTGTGCTCCGAGTACTCCCAGTTTAATGATAGGGAGTGAAGTAGTGGAATCCGTCAACCACTTCATACACTCCAGGAGTTGCATCAACCCAAACAAGCTGGTTGCTGACGAAATATCATCTTGGAAACAGAAGGCCCGTTTTGCATACTTCCAAGCTTGTGTCATCTGTGGCGCCGACTGGTGAGATATTCTACAACATATCAAAGGACGAGTATACTGTGTTGCAGTCCGTTCTATCTTGTTGTATGGCTATCAGACATGGCCGTTGAAAGCAGGAGGCATGAATCGATTACACGTATTAGATCCTAGACATCTTCATAGCATTGCTCGCGTTTGGTGAACTCACAATGTGGGCAGTGTTTATGTCAGTCAGGCAAAGGGTACTAGGCAAGATAGGCAATTCGATTGATGAGGTTGTGAATCTTTATCGACTGAAATGACTTGAGCATATACTGAGCATGCTGAGCAGTCATCTACCTCGACATGCCATACTGGGGAAAGTTGAGTTAGGCTGGAAGGGGGTTCAGGGTGGCCAGACCAATATGTGGCATCAATCGATGAAGTCTGAGTGGTGTGTGGAGATGTAGACTGTCTGGTCGAGGTCCTCTAGATGAAATGAATCAGTGGTTGAGGATTATCGGTGACATGGTTGCAAATCAGTCATAATGGCGCAGATGTAATCACTCCTTGACATCTTCTAAAGGTTGAATATCTAATTATATCAGTAGCGAAGCGAGCGAACTCACTTGGCAACCTTATACACATTCGTTAAATAAACAGTAAGCCACACCTCTCATGTAAGAGCTGATGTTACTACTTGACTCCCAAAACCCCAATAGGTGGAGCGGGTCACGAACTAGTAACCCTTCGGTTGAAAGTTATCTCTCTAGACCAATGTGCCACAACTCTACATTTATCTCAATTTGTTTTAGTAGCGAAACAAAATGACCGACTGCTTAGTAGACGTTCTTATTTAGTGATATCGTATCGTTGTATTCACTTGGATTTTGATTTAATGCAACTTATCAATATTTTTGACTATCATTACTACTATTATTTTGATCATCATACTATCTGATCCTTTTCTCCTATGATCCAGATTGTTTCATCTCTATGGTGCTTTTCATGTTGCTGTTTGGCTATGTTTCCTTTATTCCCTGTAATTGGATCAGACAGTTATCCAACATTTGTGTAAGTATAAATTGGTTTTGTTTCATAATGCTACTGATAATATAAAATTTTCTTGAAGAGAGTTTCTGCTAAAAAGTGCAACCAACTGTAGAAATGTTGAAATTCTTGTAAGAATTGAGCATCCACGTTTGGTCGTAGTCCATAACTTTGAAGTAGCGTTCTAATCAACTGAGATTAAAAGCGTAAACACTGATCATCAGATTCTCACTAAGCAAATTGATAGCAATGCACTTCAGTGCCCTGTAAAGTTCCAAACTTTGTTAAGAATCCTGTTTACTCTTAACAGGTTTTCAGTGGTCTCAAAAATATCGTATAAGTTTACGATGTCTTGAAAATTATCAGCCTTTTCTCTAATAAAAACATACAGCCTAGTTGAACATAAAACATTTACATGTGTAACATAATGTCCATTCTATATACTGCAGGAAATAAATAGTTTCTGAAACACGTTTGGAAAGCGAGTGCTGAGTACGGCCGATATACCTCCACAAGAGCAGGTGAATTGATAAACATACATTGAGGTGAGCTAGCTTATCCTTTACTCAAAATCTGAGTTCAGCAGAATAGAAAGTCTTCCTCAATAAGCATGCCAGACTGTTCCTCAATATATATGATGTCGCCGTTGAACTGTAAGTTCATGAAAAGGGGCTTCTTAGAAGCGGGCGCTTTTCATGAGCTTACAGTTTAACGGAGACATAATAGCAGATGTATCGGAAGACCGGCTCCTGTGGCGTAAAGTATATTAGCAGTACTCAGCGTTGTCCTTCCAAGCGGATTTCTGAATGTGTACCAGCATGGTTTGACAAAAGAGAAAGGAGAGCACCTCACAGCTCCTTTAGAATATTTGATCGATTAAAAACCACCCGGAAAATAAATATTTGTAAGTAAGAAGTTCCCAAAGACTGAAACATTCGCTTCCGGATTACTTGT
The DNA here is from genome assembly GCA_944470555.2 of Heterobilharzia americana. Taxonomy (NCBI): domain Eukaryota; kingdom Metazoa; phylum Platyhelminthes; class Trematoda; order Strigeidida; family Schistosomatidae; genus Heterobilharzia; species Heterobilharzia americana. The sequence continues at coordinate 51,124,439 of OX104128.1, forward strand.
ATTATTTAACTGAAAGAAATTTGAAACACTGAGGATTGAATAATCAGACATTTTACTTATACTTTCCATGTAATGAATTAGTAATAAACTAAGACCAGCTAGACTGAAAATGGATATTAGTTGACACATATTCCCCATAGCCCAACACTTTGCATTGATAGACATTAATACCAATGTTTCAAGAGTTAGATTGCAAGATGGTAAGATCATGTTGTGGTTTCCTTTTGCAGTAGTAGTTGAAAAATAATGTTGATGGTACTGAATTGCACCAAATGACTTCAAATCACAGAGTACTAGACCGGTTAATAATCGATGGCAGTTGTTAAGACACATCTGATTTAGGTTTTCTGTCCATCACAATAATAATAATGGCAATTACTATCATTATTATTATTAGTAGTAGTAGTAGCAGTAGTAGTAGTAGTAGTGTAGAAAATGACAAGAGGGAGGCGAATCAAGGAATGTTTAGTATTGACATCTCGCACAGTAGTGATGAAATTTTGTACACTTCCCACTGAGACAGTCATTTTCACAATATGCTTCATTTCCTCTTCTGCTTCTATCTTGATTTGCTCTTCATACGCCTACATTGTCTCTTGCGTTCCTCTGGGCAGAATCTTTACCGCTCTCTCAACATATACTACTTATATCCATTCTTATCAGCAACGCTCACTATAGTAGTAGTAGTAGTAATACTGGGCAACAAAAATCATACTCAACACTTAAAAAAGTCTTCCATATTATGAAAATTGAATCTGCGCTGCTCACTGTTGCAACTGAAGACATTATAACCCTGTTATTAAGATTATGATTGACTATTTGTAAAATTCTACATCGAAAATGATGGCTAAAATAATACTTGATCCACTATGTTTCAACTTATTTCACTTTTGAATGAGTTCAAATTGTGCTTCAGCTAGTTGTTTCTTATACAATAAAATATCTCAACCGTTAATAGATAATACATTTTAAATGGATTGTTTAATCACTAGAGGGTAACCAAATTCATATGTTCTAGTCCTAAGCTGTGATCCTATTTGGTCGATCATTTTGCAATGTAGTCACTAGTTTAGAGGACTCACCATCACGATGCACTGGAATAAGTTTTATTTGGATGCAGGCAATCGACAGTGACCAATCAATATATCTAATCCATTCCTACAGGAGCTCAGTCATGGTCCGACTAACCCATTGATAATGGCTCTAACGGCAACAATGGTTAATGCGCTATGCTGACGAGTACCAAAAAGTACGGTACTTAGTTCGAACAGGACTTTCTGCCGACTGCCTCATTGGTTCGGGGAGTTGAGCTTCAACCATTGGGTCACGGTTTCAAACACTTCCCCCTCCCTACTAAGGTCTCAATAGCCAGGTAGTATTACTAGCCCTCACAAAATAAGTGTGACTCATCACCTACTGAAAGAGAGAGAGCATTTCGATTCTCTCCAACTGAGACATTAAAAATGATATTTCCACTTAGTCTTTGTCTTTCTTTTTAGATTTATAAATGGTCTCATTCTTACACCAATAACAGTTATCTGCTTTCATCTAGTATCCAGTTCTCAAAATCGCCTCCACAAATGGCTTGGATATCTGTTCGTAAGTATGACAAAGTTAATTTTTTTAGTTTATGTAATTCAACAATCATATAAATGTTTCAGTACATGATTATAAGACACATTGGTCGGATGAGATGCTACTTCAAGGTCATTGTATGGAATGAAATCGAGCCTGTAACCCACTTGTTGAAATTCCGCTGCTTGAATTAACGAATAAGGGTATATATATGTATATATATATATATATATATATATATATATATATATATATATATATATAGGGCGAGAGAGAGAGAGAGGTCTTTTCTTCTAAGGTAGCAAGTATCCAAAGAAATCGCTGTACCTAGCAGAAGTGCGTCTATAAAAAAATCAGCAGTGGAAAAATCGAAGGGATGACAATAATTTTGCTAAGTGTAGTAAAGAACCAGATTACAAAAAGATGATGCGAAGAACATAAGGCGTTTAAAGTTTTTAGAAAGATAAAGGGTTACTTTTGTGTTATTGATATATATTTCAGCCTATATAACTTAATCTCACATTATCGCTTTTCACTGTCTTGTGAACTTCGCCTAACCGGAAAGTTTATATCTCCTTACACAGTTGAGACCAATCGGAATATTTACGTATTGTTTACTTAGTCTTATCACTGAACTGCCTGTAACATCTTAGTTGTAGATTAAACTGCCTCTCATTCAATTAAGTTTACTTTGCTCAGCAGCATCGTGATCCATATCACTTCAAGTATGTTCAAAATCCGTATTCCTTTTGAGCTATCATAATTGAAAAGTAGAGCATCTCTGTTGGTTGATATAAACTTATTCAAAGAAAATTCTCAGGTCATAGGACCAGTTCATCTTTAAACTTATACAGTGAATAATAATGATGTTTAGTTGAAGCATTGCCCATATAAAAATTCACTAGGTAGCTCATTAGTCTAGGTACTTGATTTCTAACTTATGGACCACGTGTTCAATCTCAACTCCACCTACCGAGGTTTGGGAAGCTAAGTAGTTTCACTAACCTTCACATAATAGGTGTGGCTTGTTGCCTTCTGTATGAATGTGCACAAGGTTATGGCGAGGATTCCGATTTTCTTTTGGATATTTTAAATTTTCCAATGCTATTATTCAAACGGTGTTTGCTTATCTCATTTTCTTCTGTATATAGGGTTTTCTTATCTGTCTTTCAAGTTTCGCTGTTTACTTGATGAGCTTCCCATCTATTCGTACTGGAACATTGAAAATAATCATTCATGTATTTAGTTGGTCCGTGATTGGTACGTCTCTGCTGTTGTACAATCTTATCTTTCATTGTAAAACAATATAACGATGTAATCAACGAATTCAAAAGTAGTATCACATAGTGTTTACAAACTTGCTCATATGTTTTAGTAAATCTACGTTGAATCGTCTATCTTGACTTACGCTCCATCGCTTGTATGCTGACTTTAAAACGATGAGATTCTGTTATCAAAGTGTTGGATACTTAGTTAGATAATGATGCATTTGGGAAAACTGAGTACTAAAGCAACAAAATGATTATGAATTCGGGAGGGGGGTTTTGCCGAGATTTAGAGATTTTTCAAATTGGTATTCATCGTGGACTGACATCATTTGAAAGAAAAAAGGAAACTTCGGAGCACTGGACAGCTGTTTTGTCCTAGTATGGGACTCCTCAGTAGTGGGCACCCACGACTCCGCCAGGGATCGAACCCGCGCTCGACCTTAGGGTTCCGTGGTCAGCACGTTACCATTGAGCCACTGGGTCGGGATCCAATGGTCCATATTTCCAATTTATGTCAGTCATGATTATGATCGAAGAGTGACTTACACAGACCTCAGACTTCATAATTCCAGCTCACTAGGAACTCCAGAAATATACGTACGACAGAGAATCTTTGGATTTATTGTTCTCCTGCTTTATGACTTGTTTCCGGCTTTAAATGAATGCCACTTCATCCTATCGTAGATATAGCTAGTTTCCCTTATTATCATATCTCCAAAAGGTAGCTGAACTTTTAGAACTACTAAGAAGGCAAGTTTACTAATATTCTTGGTATAATATACTTGAATTGGTCGACTTCATTATTACTTTAAATGCAACTGGAACACGTTTTGTTTTCCATAGATTAATGCTTTTTGTTGTGTTAGTTATTGATATATTTTTTAAAACGAGCAAATATATGTATGACGAATTTACTGGGACCAAACAGAATAGGAGTATAGTGATGTTTCACTCTAAGTTACAACATCCTAGAACAACACAACAGAAGGGAAATCAACACGTGAATATAAAAAGGATAAATGTGATTTTGAAAAACTGCAGAGCATGATTAAAAATAATTAGCTTTGCAAGAGCAAAAGCTTCAATGTGTTGAAAACGAGGGAAATAGTCACTGCTTTTGTTTCACTTGGATCAACTTCATGATACTACTGTATACGTATACAGGTCTCGATTCAGAGGACTTAACCTTCTCTTGACCAACTGCTATATACCCCTAATTTCGCCTGTTGTTTTGCCCATAGCCTTTAAAATAACCTACACCGTTACTAATTTTTCTTTCCTCTGTTCTCAAGGTTGAACTCTCATTGGTTGTTAACTATTTGTGAATTCAGTGTTGTCAAGGTCATCCAGAAATGTATATATTCAGCATCGCTGTCAACTGTATTGACTGTTGTTTAGGCAGTAAAGTGCTCTTTGTCAACGGTCTGTCTTCGCGCGTCGGTGTTATTGTTATGACGGTGGTGGACGTTCTGATTTGCGTTAGGTTCGTATCGTTTGTAGTCTGCAAGGCTTGTATTGCTCGTAGAGTGTTAGAACGTACTACCGGTCATATCACCAACCTCCTAAGTTCTTCTTTGGCATAACTACTTTGAGACTTCTTCAACCCTCTTCTTACTTTAAAACAAATCGTACGTTGAAATAAGAAATGACTGAAGACTATCTTATATTTTCCCAGGCAATCAATCACCTCAAGGTTACAACTTTTCGCATCAATTTGCTTGCCTTACTGGAAACTAATATGCAACTTAAACATTGTCTCTTCAGAATTCCTCTCAAAACTATGCACAATCTGGGAAGATATTGTGACTCAAGAACCCACAGCTTCATCATTTTCATTACACTCACCTGTTTTGTAAAATACAGCAAATAAAAATCGTCATCATCCAAATCAACAAAGGACCAGGCATAACCGCATAACGGTCCGAGTTGCTACAGCTCATATCAATACATGAAGTAAAAAGTCAGTGAAGTGGAAGATGAAGAAAAGAAAACTCAGTCAAAAGAAATATAAAGCACGAAGAGAGAGAAAGGAAGAATGAGAAAATAGTGAGATTCGGTATAGCGTCGTTAAGATGAGGACAGTGTATCTATGTGTTTGCGCCACTGACATCGGTTCCCAGCCTTATCACCTAGATTCTCCAATCACTGGTTCCTCTTGTCCCTTGGAACCTAACCGGCTAGTCTATATTGCCCCACATGGCTCAAACCAACAGTCAAAGACTTCATGCATTGGTGCTATGTTTTAGTCTGGCCACCTCGAGCCTTTTTCCAGCCTGAACCACCTACTTCGGCCAACATTGTGTGACGAGGCAAGCGGTGACTAGGCATACGTAACATGTGTCCCAATCAGCAATGTCAGTCGATAAAGGTTCACGACTGTGTCAACTGACTCACCTCTCCTCCCTAAAACTCTACTCCTGACTTCTGCTTTATTCACATGGTGACACCACAGAATACGGCCTATACTGCGAAGGCATCGGTGGTCAAACACCTGAAGCCAGCCTTCTCATGTCTTTCACCTTCAATGGCGGCCATGTTTCGCAGCCATAGAGTAGAACAGAGCGGACGGCTGTGCAGTACACACGACTCTTAATAGACAGTCGGATATCACGGCGGCGTCACCGAAGGCGTAAGTTGGCGAAAGCCAATCGAGCCTTTTGTATCCATGTAGAAATTTCATCGGCCACGGAACCACCAGGACTGATCCTACTTCCCAGGTAAGTGAAGTGGTCGACACACAACCAATACGCTCTCTATTGTTAGACCAATCCTGGAGCAACAGTTCGCATTTAGGTGGTGGAAAACGCAACCCAAATTGTCACTCAGTGTCCAGAAGACTCTGCATCATGTCAGCGTTTTCACCTAACAGCAAATTAAAAAGTTATATCTTAAAAATATGAATAACAAGCTGATATTCAGACAAGCTTATTGATTAACTTATGAAGGTGCAGGTAATTAAACTCTAAATTATCAGTAGTAATCAAGGTTAAGGTGTCCCACATTATGACGAAACAACTATCCATTGCCCCCAAGTTCTCAATAGTTCTCCAGCTGATGTCGGTTCATGATGAATACTACCTTGAGATCGATCACTCCCCACAAACCTTGGAAGTGAATAATCAAACTTGGTCGTAAGACTCTGGTTTACTCTTGAAGATACGAAGGTCTTTCAAAGTAGTTTCACAATTTTTCCGTTAAGAATTTCATTATAGATTTAAATAGTGGTATTCACCTACATATCTGCAACTACTTCACTTACTCTAAACAATTTTGTCACTAGTATATCAACTTAAATCCTTGATGAAATATGAGTTTGTTTTCTATGAAGTGTTTACCTAATGAATATAATTCAGGGTGTTTTATTTATTTATATACAGTTTGTGTACATTACTACCAACTAATGAGATTATTCTTTTTGTTCTTGTTTTTTGTTGTTTTAGTACTTCTTCCCTTTTCAGTTATTCTGCTTGTTCCGACACGACTTGGACCTCGAGTGATTAGCTGGACAGTTGTTTACCTTGTCCCATTAATCCTGATGAGCACTTAGTATCCTTTTTTTCAAAATTGTTTTTGGTTTCATCGATGGAATAGTAACTGTACCGTGACTTCAGTATTTGAACGACAAATTCACTCTTGGTGTCATGACTTCAACAAACAGATAGTATTATCTTTGAGATGAATGGGGATTTTTAATTTAGAAGCAGTATTCATCATGGACTGACATCAGTTGGGGAACCATTGAAAATCTGGGAGCACTGGACAGCTGTTCCGTGCTAGTACGGGACTCCTTGACAGTACGCACCCACGACCTGGCTAGGAATCGAACTCAAGACCCTCAGATTTCACGGCGAACGTGTTAACCATTCAGCGAACGGGTCGGAGTTCAAAAGTTCACAGTTTCCAACTTCTCTTAATTCACGATATAGCGCGACTATCACTCAAGGTCTTCAGTTGGTATCTGCTTCACCTCCGACTGGTTGACCACTCCACAGGTCATGGTTTCTCATTAGAGCTTCGTGATATCCCTAGCCGGGTCGTGGGTGCATTCTGCCGAGAAGTTCCATATTAGGACGAAACAGCTGTCCAGTGCTCCCAGATTTTCAATGGTTCCCCAACTGATGTCAGTCCGTGATGAATACTACTAACTAATTGCCGGTCTTTAGACAGTGAAACAATGAAATCACTCTGGGAAACACCACCATGTTGTTCTGTTGTGCTACGTTTCGTAAAGTTGATATAGCTAACCACAGTCAAGTGGCAGATTTTGATAGCTGTGTTCATATAAACGCGCATCAATTTTGACATCACACCACTTATTCGACTAACCATTTTTATTCAAAGAAACACCAAGTAAGTGCTTCTTGAGAAAGAATGACATTCCAATTTCTTTAGATTATCAACAACGTTTTATTGATTAGACATATGAAAACATGTTTTAGCATGTTTAAACTTTGATTCCAATTTAAAAGCGAGTTGATTTTTAAACCAATGGCGTAGTACGAGTCTGTCCGTTTGTATAAACTGAGTTGGTGTTTTATCACTCAAATATAGAGGAAATACATATGAATTGTCATACAGTTAAACCTATTAGGAGCTTTAACTACTGTGGTTGCCTCAAGAAGTCTTCTCTTTGTATGAACTGAAATGATCGGCAAATTAAACTAGTTTGACGGGACTACCTCTGGTTTCCATAGGCGACATAGTACCCCCGTATCATGTGCGTCTTTCAGCTTTGAAACAGCCTTCTGAACTTCAAGGAGTGTTGGGGGCACCGACATCTATCCCCGACTCAGATTCATGCAAGATGCTGGGCAACTAAAGCAAGGCTGTAAGCTAGTTAAACTGTTCCACACAACATTTTAGATGCCTGTCCTGATAGATTATCAAGATGATGGTTTCACTTACCATCGCTTTTTGCCAGTATCCTTAATAAGCCTAAAAGACTACCGGGTAGTAGCTAATGCTGATGTCTTCTCAAACTTTTTTCCTACCTGCTACTCGTCGCGGTCACTGTAGGAACTCTGTCATTTACGTTACCTTCGTTTCTCGTTGTGATCACCGCCCGTTGAGATGAATTTTTTTCGTATTAATCAGTTTGAACGAGATGGTAGAAATGTATTGGCTTCTCCTAAGCTTTGGATTCAGGTTAACAACTGTCATCACTGTTTTTTTACAGCAGACCGGATATATCACCCTAGGTTTCATGAGGAATAGGGTTGTTGTCATGTTTGGATAAATGCTTCGCTATCTCCTTCTTGACTGCTCACTTGACGTTCTCATCTCGTCGACTACACATAGGTTTCACTTACTATCTGTTTTCCGCAATCAGTTAGGAGCAAACATACACGTGTCACACTATCGTCTAATCGGAGTCCAAACAGGTACTTCAGAAATAGCGTCAGTCCTTAATCGATCTTCTCCAACGATGGGTAGTACAAATATGATCTGTACGGGTGCATCTTTGGTTTGATTTTGGTGGCACCCTAAGGAGACTGTCTGTATTTACGCTTTAAGTTATTGCTGACCAGAAACAGGTGATTATCAGGACAAAATTATAAGATGTGGTCACCGTTGTCGATTTGTTAGCATAGGTACCTCCAAGATGGCTTAGGGACTGGTCCAGCTTTTCTAATTAAGTGTTGAAGTCACTTACTACTATGAATATATCCGAACATTTTGCTCTTTGCAGCAAAATTAACAGCTTTTGGTAGAATCCGTCCCTTTTATCATCCACCAGATGAATATCAGAAGAAAAAATATGAAAAAGAAACAAACTTTGTAAAATAAGTGAAAATCTTTATATGGTATAATTTGTTGGGAATGAATAGAAAATTGTGCAGTTTATAATCTCTTAGCGAAAAAAGTGGAGTAATTTGGGACGTTAAATTGAAATATAGTATCAGAAGTCAAGCTTTCAAAAGAACTGACTGGGAAGCCTATGTGACTGACATGAATGCAGAGCTACCTATCACGGATTGAAGCGAAATTCACCTTCGTAGATCATTTGGTACATAACCAGGCCGCTAACCCGGAAGTCGCTGGTTCTAATCTTGCCGCGACTCAGATTCCCATTTCACCTTCAGTCATCACCCGTAGGAATAATACCAGTCTGCCAAACCATAACTACCGTGGATAGTTTCATTGGTAGTTAAAAGTTTTGGTCATATGTTATCGCTTCACCTTTTTTTTCCCGTCAAATAGTCTACTTCCTAGATTCGAAGTTCATTAATTTATTTTTATTCATCTGTAACCCTAATGCTGAGCCTCCTAATTTGGTGGCAACATTGCACATATAATCGACAGAATTCGGTCTGCACTCATGATTAGCCAACATAAAATTGGTCGCTCTCCCTTGACCAATCAGTATGTGTAACCGGGTCCTACAGGAGGATAGTCGCTACCCGAATGGCTCAGTGGTAACTTCGCTGACCACGACCCTGGGTGATGCCGGTCTGGATCCCTGGCGGAGCATCAGTCCCGTCAAGGTTGCAGATATGCCTCGCTGACGAGTGCCAATAAGCATGAATCTTAAGTCCAGAACTTTCTGCCGATCGCCTCCAACCAACCAACCAACCAGATTACTAAGTCTTTGAGATAGTAGATAACGTTTGTAGCTCAGGATTGGGATAATAACTATTTGCTGTTCTTTGAGATTTTTCTTGATAAAGTCCCTTAGCCTGGCGATGAAACTTCCAAGAACAAGCCTCAACACTCGAAAAACATCAAATAATTAACAGATTATTTCTTGATGTGGTTGAAATCATCATTTTATTTTACGTTTCCTCTCTGTATTGTTTTATTCAAATCTGTCGAAGCGATATATAAATACTGGTACTATTCATCGTACGGTCGACAACAATTTCCTAAAAGAATTATTTTTACAAAATTGAATATCTGATTCAGTAGTACAACCTATTCCATTGAGTGTCTCTGAAGTTTGTTAGAACTTTTGCCATTGATAACCTTTTTACTTCTTTTTTTCAACTTCAACAACGGAGATGCGTTTTTAAGTCTGGAAGTAAAAAGAGTACACATTAAAAAAGAAATCTGCTAAATGTATATATGATCTTCCCTATAGAGAATTCATTGAGTTATCGAAATGACTTTCTATCACCTATATGCGTAAATAAAACACGCTGATGAAAGTTGACTAGTTGACGTCTGTTTGATGATGACAAATTTGCATATTGTGTTTACCCTCCTGTCAAAACTCTTAAATTATTCCCATATATGAACTACTGTATACTGTAGACTATAACCGGTTTTCTAGTTTACTTGTTGACTGACAGTGGAATCCAGGACGCGTGATCCTTCCTATTTGGGACTCATCAGCTACATGGACCTTAACCCCAAAAGTGATGTTCCCACTGAGACTCTAACTAACTGCCCATCGCTTCAAACGCTAATGCCCTATCCACTAGCCACTGGGGCATGAGAGCTACTGCTTGTGCAACAGGCACCAGTTGTTGTTTCTTGATACTTGTAATTCCCTGTTACTATACTGCGTCGAATTGCTCAACCTCTGTTGGCTGATGGGCTCCTATGTGGATGCACGGATTACTGCCCGGATAATCCTTATATTGTAGCCTAACTGGTGGCTAGTATCAATAAACAATAAGTGATACCCGTTGCGCAAGTTTTGGCTGTCGTGCTCCAATGGACTAAGCAATAACGCTTTAGCGTTTGAATCAGAACACACTGGGTTTGAGTCTTAGTGGAAATAATATCACTCACTGGGCCCAAATATGTCCAGCCAACGAGTACTGAATAGGATGAAACCCGCGTCCTGAATTCCGCTGCTAACCATTAAGTAGATCACTATATAACCGCTTTTGTCTGTAACTGACTGGTAATGTCAAACATTACGGAGAAAAGTGAAACTCTCTATAACACTATTCATCCTATCCGATCACTGAGTGCTCTATCCCTTCTGAGATACTTCATCAGAATTGTGTGTTTGGACGTTGACTATTTTGAAAGGGTGAGCAGAATAATAAATAACCAAATTATAGTTTTATTTGAGTACTTTACTAAGCGTATTAATAGCTAATACAAAAAGAGGTTCGAACTGTAGAAGGAATACTATACCGCTTTTTCTAGTTGGTATTCATCATGGACCGACATCAATTGGATGAACATTGCAAACCTGGGAGCACTCACTCAGTTTACCCCACCGATCACGACTTCTCATTGGAACTTCAGGAATTACCTCTTGAAGCTAGTCGCCAATGAGCAGTAGATCAATTTAATTCAGGAATTTGTGGGGATTCAGTGATTTCTCAAGTTGGTGGCTGTAAGAAAAAATACTCAACGATGACATTGGTTGATGGTCACGCTATGTCATGAACTGAAAGAATTAGGAACTATGGACCATTAGATTTCAACCCAGTGACTCAGTGCTAACGTGTTGGCTGCTGGGTTCGATCTCTGGCAGGGTGGGGTTATGGGTGCGCGCTGCTGAGAAGTCCAATACCGGGACGAAACAGCTGTCTAATGCTCCATCTGATATCAATCCATGATGAATACCAACTTGAAAAGTCATTAAATCCCCACAAACCCTCAAATTAAATATACCGCTTCTTTTGAATGTTACTGAGTTCAAGAGGAATCATGCTCTTACATCTTCAATTCACTTTTTTTCGTACATCAATTATTACAAGATATTCAGTATCGTCAGTAGCAGATAGAAGGAAATGATTCAATAATGATTAAGGAAGTACTATTCTAGATTAACGGTCTTTATACTAGGTAAAGTGCTCTACGGATAGGGTATATTTATGTTTTTTTTCAATCTCTGCCTCAGTGTAAGGAGATAGTTGCATTATCATACTTCCTAAACGTTAACTATTAGAGTGTTTATTGCATAGCTTCTTTAACTCTGTGCTAATACCATCAAGTTATGAAGTTTCATTCTTCGTTGTGTTTGCTACTATCACGTATCTGTGGCTCTATATGGAAACTGAATCAAAAGAATCAAGATTGAAAGTGAGTTTCAATTTCTCTTCACTTTAACGTACCTATCCTTCATTATGATTTATAGTAGACCCATCCTAAACATAACTAAAGTTTGTGTTGATTATGGTGTTTAGAACGACGATGAAAGCTCTATGATTGAATCAATCACCTCAAAGAACACAATATCAAAATAACTGGGTTAAGTCTATCTCTGGTCATTTGTATGCATGAAAGTATATGGCGAATAAAAAATCTGTAATCCGGTTGGAGGTAATGGGGAGAAAACAGTAAATCTAAGTTTCATGTTTGTTGACACTCGTCAGCAAAGCGTGTCTGCAAACTTGAAGGAACTGATGTCTCCTGGCAGATTCATACTAAATGGTGTAGTCAGCGATGTTAACACTCAGCTAGTCGAGCTGTGAATAACCTCTTATAATGTAGGAGTAGATACAGTGATTGATTGTTTGAAAGTAACGAATTTAATGTTGTCTTAATCCTGAGTTCTGACGGAATTTTATCGATCATTTTATAGAGATCTCTGTTATCCATAAAACTAGAAAAATTAAAAACATGGAAACTATAACTCGGAAACAGTATGCAGACTGATGCAATTACATCTACTCTGCTACTGTTAACATGTATAATGTCGTTAGGTATAGCAGGATTTGGACGTGTAACTTTCTTACTGAAAGTCAAATACACATTATAATGAAATATAATTTCAGAACTTTGGTATACTTTTCGATATAATTATAGGAGTTATAGTATTGAGTAACACAATAGCTTCATATGTTACAGTCATTAAGTGATTGAAAAATTTCACCTTGATTATGCTATTAGATTTGTTTATTTATCAGCTTATTTCTTGCATAATTATCAACAGGTTTGGGATCTTGAGACATCAACTGACAATAACACTCCAACTATTGAATATAAGTACGTACAACATAGCAGGAACCTACTTCATTTGAAGAATTTTCGTCAGTCACTATTCTTTGTATCCTTATTATATGTGCTATCAGTTTTGATCCTAAGCATAAAATGGTGTTTACAGTAAGCATGTACTTAGTTTAATTAGTACTACTAATAAGTAGATTTGATACAAATAGTATCGTTTAATTCATTAAAATCTCTCATTTTGAACAATTTATATTTTCAACAATTTTAAATTATTTTGGGTTTTTCTGAGAATTTATTAATTTGCAGGTTGTTATTTATTATAGATTGACATCAGTTGGAGAAACATCCCCACAAAAAACGCCCAAATTTAATCTAGTGCTCATTGATGACTGACAAACTTCGAGAAGTCATCCCTGAAGTTCCAATGAGAAGTCGTGACCAGTGGGGTGAACCTAGTGGCCGTGAGGACAAGTACTCAACGATGACATTGGGTGATGGTCGCGCTATATCGTGAACTGACAAAAGTAGGAAATATGGACTATTAGATTCCTACCCAATGGTGACGTACTGGCTGCTGGGTTCGACCCCTGGCGGGGTGGGTTCATGGGTACGCACTGCTGAGGAGTCCCATGCCAGGACGAAACAGCTGTCTAATGCTCCCAGGCTTCCATTGTTTCTCCAACTTATGTTAATCTTTAATAAGTACCAACTTGGAACTTTAAATTAGTACGGATCTATTACTCTTCAATCATTCTGTAAAGATCCCTCTGCCCATATCGTATTTCTTCATTTCAAAAATTATTTTCCTGCCCTTTTCCTCACTGATAAATTGAACTAACTCACTGTTGCTAGTAGTTCCATGATATTCTTAATGTTCAACAAGCATTTAGAATGGGAAATATAATATAGAAGTTACTTTATGCATTTAGAAAGGCTCGAGGTGGATCAAAATATGAAAAAAGCTCATGTCAGTATATGATGAATACTGCCTTGGAATAAATAAAATCCCCATAAACCTCAAACTACATTCCTTCATAATGCTCATTAGTGACATACTTCAAGATTGACATCCTGAATTTCTAATGAGAAGGTGTGACCTATGTGATCAACCAGTTGGAATTGAAGCCAATACCAACTGAAGACCTTTACGGATAGTCGCGAATTGAAAGAAGTATAAAACTGTAAGACACTGAACTGCGACCAGGTGGCTGAATGATTAAGGCGTCCTCCGTGAAACCTGAGGGTCCTGAATTTGATTCGTTGTGAGTGTGTACTGCTGATAAGTAGCATACTGGGACGAAACAGCTATCCAGTGCTCCCAGGTTTTCAACGGTTTTCCTTGTAATAAATAAAAATCTCCATAAACCTCAAAATAAGGAAATGATCAGTCAATTCCACTAAAGCTTTAAGTAGTAAAGACGAGAGTATGATTTCTTTTTGTAACAGAACTAAATTCTAATCACCGCCGAACTAATTTCCTGTAGTTAGTCCTTTTACACGTTGCGTAGAATGACTTCTCCTTTATAAACATGAATACGATCGCATTAAATTTCATGCTTCTCAATTCTGGACAATTGTAACGACTGTTTTCATTTTGACCAACTAAAATCTCCCTCGTCACCGGTGATCTTGATTGTGGTCGACTGGACTGGACTGGATCATGCAAAAAACAGTAACGAGCCAGTACAGGGCCATATGCTATTTGACCGATGGAAAGACCACGGAACATCTGGATTTCGCCGATGATCATTTATGTCTGTCTTATGTCGCACAAACTCGAAGATCTACAGGCCAAAACCAACAAGATGATAGAAGAGGCAATGAAAACGGAACTTCAAGTGAACGTAAAGGAGACAGTGGTGGTGAAGAAACCCAACTAATAACAACATCAACAAGCACCAATCACCATCGACAGGAGAAATCTAAAGGAAGTTGTCTCTTCCACCAACCTACCTAGACAGCATCGTTTCAACTACAAGAGGTGGCACAGGCACAGATGAGGATGTCAAAGCAGCCAGGATCAGAAAGACAGCAAAACAGGCCTCCATTAATCTGAAATCAGTGTAGAGATCTACTACACTCAGCATGTGGAGCAGGATCCGGATTTTCAACACCAATTCAGTCAAGTCAGTGCTTCTATGTGACGGTTGAGAGACTTAACGCGTCACGAAAAGCATTTCCAACAAACTACAGACATACATTGCATCAACGGCTGTCGTCTACGCTCACTCGATACTCAAGATCAGGTCAGATGGCCAGAATAATAAGAATAAGCAGGGAGGAACTCTGGCCTACCAACGAACCAACCAAGAAACCATCGCCCAACGAATATGCAGAAGAAGAAAGTGGAGAAGACTGATTGGAGACATCACGCACCAGGCCAGGCCATGGAGTAAAAGCCGAATGGCAAACGACGAGTTTGGCGTCCTTGTGTGAGATTGAGGAGATCTTGTGGGGTGTAAATGAAAGCTTGTGGGGAGTCGTGCAGTCAGGTTAAGGAGACTGCAGAAGAAAGAGTGCAAAGGAGACATGCTGTTCCATTAGGAACCCAAATAAAAAAAAAAATGTTTAAAATCTCCATTGATACAGTTCCAACATATTACTGTCATTGTTATGATTCCTATTACTTAAAGTCAATTAAACTGCAGGGTTAGCTAACTTCTAAACAATATTACTTGCTAAAATGAAGAGAGTGAGAAAACTGAACATCCTACAACTGCTCAATCTAATAATAACAATCTTATAATAGTTGATTGATGAGAACTTCTAATGTAGGACAAAACTAGTGTTCAGTTCTGTTTGAATTTTAATGACTGACATCAATTAGTTTTCTGAATCATTTGCAAATCAAATTCATTGTGTTTCACATTCAACTTCATACAATCTGAAGTGGAAATCAACCTTGACCGTTTCATAAGACTAAAACGGCTTGGACTTTAATCCTATGGTAATAAAGACTTACTAAGTTATTTCGCAAGTTTCTGTCACCTACTTTATTTTCCTTCTTAGTTTCTACTGGTTCTTTTTAAAGCCTAAGCAATTCAGTATCAATGCATCTTAACGCTTATCACTTATAAGAAATTCCATTCTTAGCTTATTACCAAAGTTTTAAATACTGTTTATTCATATGGAAATACAATTAACTTAAGAGTCTATCATTGTACCATCACTGTAACTATTAATTTGATGGAGTATTTTCCACAAGCCGACTAGTTTGATAAAAAGGATTTCTGTAGAAACTCACAAAAGTGTCCATATAACCCTTGGAGATACGTCTGTAACCGGTAGTAATTAGCGTCTACAGTAAAGTACAAATTCCCCCTGGTTACTCTATCATGTAGTGTCTGCCTGTTGTGTATAAACATTTTTGTTCTAATAATTACAATTCATCTGGTTTTTAGTATTATCCATCCACTCATATGATCTTTGGGACCTAATACAATACCAATTACAACTTCCTGCAATTTTTTTTCGATGAGTTTATTCATTATTTTTATACTCTAGCTATTTCCTTAACTATCTGCTATGTATGCAATACAGATATTCCTCTTGACGATTTCATTCTTCGGTACTGGGAATATCGCAAGTGTGAATAGGTGAGTGGAATATATATATATATATATATATATATATATATATATATATATATATATATATATATATATATATATATATATATATATATATATATATATATATATATATAATTATTGTTTCACCTTGTAATATAAATGAACGTTCTAGAGAAAAATAACGTTGGAAAAATAAGATGATGAACTTACAGATTTCGCGGTTTGCGTTGACATTTCTCACAACTGAGTAGTATTTCCACTGCTAAACTGTGGTGTCAACAACGTTTCCGTTGAAAACCATCCCACAGCCAAGATCATAACGTTTGATCTTTAACACAAAAGTCTCTTGAACTGGCGAAATATCTTTTTACTGATGATCAGAACTAATTTCATTCTATGAGTTGAATATGTCCGGGTACACTGGTAATAAACCAGCTCGACCCCAAACAAGTGAAACAGCCGTCCGGTGTTTAGATCACTCTGAACTGGCTTTCTGGCGAAATTCACAGATCAACATGATTGTATCCTAACTACTCAATTTGTTCAGTAGTAGTATATTTTTGGACAAAAGTATAGTCTAACAGTTATAAAGAAATGCATCGGATTAAATAATATAACAATACTTATAGAGGAAGCTGATACCAATAGTGCTGTTATGTTCGTGATTATTAGATAGTACTCATGCTGCTAATTAACGGCTAATTCGTACGCCGGCTACCATCGACCCCAACACGTCAGACGAAACGGAGAGAGAAAAAAGATTGATCTGAGTTAGGACCTTTATTACCTCACAGAAGAATGGTAATAATCCAAAACACTTATGTATACCTACATGACATTTAACCGTACTCATAATTAGAGAAATTAATATATCAAAAGTAGCCAGTCAACCAATCAGTACTTACGGTAAATTAAACTACTGATCGTGGCGAAAAAAAGGGTGAAAACGATAATTTGAAATGTATAACAGAATAAATAATGTTTTATGGAAATTTTTGAGCAAATCTATTCGCTGTTTAAATTTTTATCTGATCGTGAAAATATTAACGTTCTAATTTTTCCTCTCCTTGAGGATTTCTACATTAACTTATTCAGTCATATAACTGATTGTGAAAATCCTCAAAATCGGTTATCTTAATCAGTAGCAGCTGGACGGTTACATATTTTGAAGTGAATAAGACAGTTTCTTCATATTGAACATTCGTCTTAAAAATCATAATGAGCATATGGATTATTTTTTGACACTTGTAACTTCCTGTTGGTGTACTAGATCAAATCGTACGACCATTGTTGGCATATGGGCTTTTGTGCGTATACCTTGATAGTGCCTGAATAATCATGTTTTAGTGTACTAGGTGGCCAGTGGTGAAATCGAGGATGCACGTTTCATCCTATCCGGTACTCGTCATCTGGATGTACCCGGACCTCAATGAGTGATAGTGTTCCCTCTAAGATGGCCCTCGTACATCAGTGACCTAGTCGATAACGCTTTGGTGTGTAAAGCGATGGATACTAAATTCGAATCTGAGTGCGGACACCAACACTCACTGGAATGCAGGTAAATACAGTTGACGAGTCCCAAGTAAGATGAAATATAACTCATGGATCCCACCACTAAAAACCAAGTAAACTGAAACTGTATGTATGTTTTCTAATACTGGGATATTTCTAATTTGATTACATTCAAGCAACCGGGTGACAAGCCATAGGTGGTAACAGAGGAAACAAAATAAACTATTTGGTTACGTGAACCCTTATGACATCTGACTTATAGGTTGGAAGTCATAGGTCGTGTACACACGTTAAATTTTTGGCATTATTATTATTATTATTACTGTTATTTGTCCATTTCACACTCTTCTCTCCAGTCTATTTAACCTGGCTCCACGACTCCCCACAAGCTTTCATTTACACCCCACAAGATCTCCTCAATCTCACACAAGGACGCCAAACTCGTCGTTTGCCATTCGGCTTTTACTCCATGGCCTGGCCTGGTGCGTGATGTCTCCAATCAGTCTTCTCCACTTTCTTCTTCTGCATATTCGTTGGGCGATGGTTTCTTGGTTGGTTCGTTGGTAGGCCAGAGTTCCTCCCTGCTTATTCTTATTATTCTGGCCATCTGACCTGATCTTGAGTATCGAGTGAGCGTAGACGACAGCCGTTGATGCAATGTATGTCTGTAGTCTGTTGGAAATGCTTTTCGTGACGCGTTAAGTCTCTCAACCGTCACATAGAAGCACTGACTTGACTGAATTGGTGTTGAAAATCCGGATCCTGCTCCACATGCTGAGTGTAGTAGATCTCTACACTGATTTCAGATTAATGGAGGCCTGTTTTGCTGTCTTTCTGATCCTGGCTGCTTTGACATCCTCATCTGTGCCTGTGCCACCTCTTGTAGTTGAAACGATGCTGTCTAGGTAGGTTGGTGGAAGAGACAACTTCCTTTAGATTTCTCCTGTCGATGGTGATTGGTGCTTGTTGATGTTGTTATTAGTTGGGTTTCTTCACCACCACTGTCTCCTTTACGTTCACTTGAAGTTCCGTTTTCGTTGCCTCTTCTGTCAGCTTGTTCATATACAAATATCAGGTAGCAATCTTGCTGATTATAATCGAAACTTCTTTCCTAGTTAAATGTCACCAAAAAATATTGCGAGTTTGTTTTAGAAATTTTAGTAGGTATATTCACAGTAGATTAGATGAATAATAATACCTGAATGTAGTCCCATCTGTTGTAATTTTTGAAGTATATGTATTTTGATTTAACAGATGATTGCTTGCCTCTGTTTCTCAGTGTTTATGTATCAACAACTAATATTGTTTTACAAACTTTAGTTTTGATCCACGATCAACATTCTGTTTCACAACAATATTAAATCCTGCATTGATGGCGATACTCCTATTGATCAAGGTAATTGTGCCATTTTTATGTTGTTCTTTTTCAAGGTAGTATATGTGTGCTTATGAAGTATATTGCCTCACTGTAATTGAAGTTAATTCTCTGTAAAAGGCCTAAATTGTAGCTCACTGGTCATGGGCTCGAGTCCCACCCCACCTACCGATGTTTGGGCAGCCAAGTAGTATCATTAGCCCTCACACAAAAGGTGTGTCTGATTTCCTACTGCACAGATGTGAACAAAGTTGCTGAGTGTATTTCGATCCGATTTCTCGATATTAATGTGGTCACTTTAGACCTTCAAGTTTTATCGATATTTTCGTAGACCCACACATCATACCAGATTTAGGTATTTTCTGTCGACTAATTATAAACGCAGGGCATATCACCTAACACGCATAGAAGTATGAATATTTTATTAAACCTTTTAATAGTGTTTAGCAAGATAGTCTTGGAAGAATATTTCATGCTATTTAGGACTTAATAGCCAGATATATTTGAAAAACCAATGAATGACGTTCCCACTGAGTTTTGAAATAACCACCTATTACTTCAAACATCAATATTTATCCATTTAAATAGTTATGCAACCACCTTGTTTCGAGATATTCATAATACGTAGAATCACCTACGCAGCTTGATTTTCTGCATAGGCTAGTGTTTTAGAATTTGTGGCGTGCACCTATGTACAAAGATGCTCCCATCGCTTACTGCCACTCATTTACCCTGACAACTACTGAAAGTACTAACCAAACGAGAAACAAACAAATTAACACATAACGTGGTATAAAAGTACATAGGTTCAAGTTGCCACACTTCATGCCAACATGCTAAGACGCAGTGGAAAGCAAAAGAATGACATAAAGGAAGACAAAATTGTATGAGGAGGGAAAGAATAAGGTTCATACAAACATTCAAAATTTCGAAAATGATAAGGAATATATACATCTATGGTCGATTTTCAGCCATATCATTAAGAGTTTCTGACCACTGATCTCTATCATCTTGAGTACTCCACCGAAGCAGCCTACACGCATACGACCGGCCGAAATTCAGACAATTAGCGTAATCATATCTGATACTTGCTTGGCTATTTTTACCCTGTGTATCGCTGAGATAAAACTACTGTGAACAATGTAAATGAAAGGTATTGTGAAAAGCAGTAGTTAGTACAAATACTACTGGTTGCACTAAAATCAGCGAAGAAAAAAATCTTGATTCTCCCATGTCGTTAGGACAGCAATTAGAGGCTCACCATTACAATGCACTTTGATGTTATTTGATTAGAGGCAGTCGCTGGAAAGCTGTGCTTGACTTAGTTTTCATATTTGTTGGCACTCGTCAACAAGACGTAACTGTATCCTTAAGGGAACCGACGTCCGGCTTGGGGATATCGATATCACAGCAGTATACGCATCCATCGAACCCCAACTGGCCAAGGAAACTGTGTCCCTCCTGCTCAATGAAGACAGAAACTTTTCAGAACTCACAAAACTTAAATGTTCAAGTCTGATGGAACTCATCAACTTTTGTCTAACGGCATACTTTCAATTCATTGGCAAGATATACAAACAGATGAAAGGAAATTTCAGTGGGATCGCCGATATCCGGACTAATTGCAGAAGCAGTGATGAAGAGACTGGAAGCCATCATTCTACCTGTGACTAAACCAAAATTTTAGATTCGCTTTGCGGACCACACTTTTATCGTCATTAAAAAAGATGATATAGAAAACACTCAAAATTTGATCGTTTTCAATGACGTCAAATTCACAATGGAAGAGTCAAACAACCAACCACCATTCCTGGATGTTTTAGTCAGTAGGACAAATCCCGGAGGCCCAAGTGTACCGGAAGACAAGACACACTGATCAAATTCTCAACTTCAATAGCAACAACGCACAAAACTAGTTGCGTGCAGACTCTATTCAAAAGAGCGAGAACACACTGCGGTGCAACAACTTCACGAAGAAACTTCATATCCATCCTAAAGAAGGACGGCTACCCGCAAACATTTATCAAAAGATGCCTATCCCGTACATCATCAACTACAAAGTCATCGACAGAAACAAACACGCATCATCCTACTGTATATAAAGAATATATCGGAAATCCTGACAAGATTACTGAGATCACTCGGAATTGGTGTGGCTCATAAACCAACAAATTCCCTCCAAACACTATTATGCAGACCAAAGAAGACAAACCGAATATCATTTACAAAATCAACCGTAGTCAACAGTACATTGGACAAAGTGGCCGCCCTCTTCGCCTTCGTCTACATGAACACCAATTAGTTATTAAACGTCAGGACATTTCACCACTCATTTCAATGCACCTGGATGATTATGGACATGAATTCAATCTCGACAATGTAGAGATTTTGGACGGAGAGAGGAAATACAAAGAATATCAGAGAATTCCTACAAGCTTGGCATTCAGATCAGTCAGCAATCAACGGATGTATAGACACAGACCTAGTCTTTCAACTAATAGAAAAAAAAAGATAAATAACTGCAAGATCAGAGGTTAGACAGAGAAACAGTCAACCGGGAAAGTCTATGCAATCAACGACACAACAATCAAACGAAACAACCAATCACAAATCGCTTCATCAGGGCAAGCTACCAAATCACTCACGGAGAGATATTGACAGCTCACTTCATACTGAAGTTAGTGCTGATGATGTCGTCCAGAAAGACGATAAAAATTCCACGATGAAGCAACCCAGATCAGAGAACACAATGCAACCAAGACCATCTACCTCAACTATAAATATTCTCCACTAGTATGTACTTCATTACGAAATATGTACACGTCATCCGGTTTTCGAATGAGGCGGAATACAGGTAGTATTATACCTACTTCAAATGTTTTCCGGGTCCCGGTTCACTATCGAATTCGAAGGACGACTACACTCTTTTTTTCGTGCTAACTTATTAGTATGCACAAAACAATTTGGAATACATACTCATAAAATTTAGCTCGGATCGATTTTTTGCCCAGGGACTATCTGTAGTAAAAAAATCCAGACAATGTTTATATTGGCAGTTTGTACTGACCTAAAATAA
Organism: Heterobilharzia americana; assembly: GCA_944470555.2. Classification (NCBI taxonomy): domain Eukaryota; kingdom Metazoa; phylum Platyhelminthes; class Trematoda; order Strigeidida; family Schistosomatidae; genus Heterobilharzia; species Heterobilharzia americana. Next base: position 51,146,672 of record OX104128.1, read on the forward strand.
TGCGTAACTGCTTTAAATATGCTTGTCCTATAGACTCTTTTACAGATTGCAGGAAGTGTTTCTTCTTACTCAGTTGAATCTAACATTTTATTTGATACATTTTCTCAGGTTATATGCCCTATGCTGTTTTTGGGCGTAATATATGCAGCTGTTCAGTTATTCAGTGGTAATTCATCTTCGATCAAATGCGCCAATATGCAAACAAAATATGAATATTATTCTCTTTTAGCTCATACTGGTCTAACTGCTGTATTGTCCGATTTAATTGCTATTCACTTTTTTGTATGGTTGAGAGACGAAGGCAGTTGGTTAGATATAGGGACTAGTATTAGTCACTATGTTATTGCAATGTCGATAAGTTTGGCTGCATTTCTTTTTACGTTATTTGGAAAGAAAATGCTAAGTATTTCAATGGGTAATAAAATCCATAGTTTTATTAAAACATCTGATAAATATGTGTAATACACTTGCAATTCTGTGGTGTAACTATATATATATATATATATATATATATATATATATATATATATATATATATATATATATATATATATATATATATATATATATATATATATATATATATATTTGTATCCGTTACTCCCCAATTGAAAATTGGATTATTGTTTGAAAAAATTCTGTACTTATATTTTTATTCATAAAAGTCTAGGAGTTATCATGTTTACGACTCTTTAAAACCAGTTTAACTACTTAATTTGTAAGTAAGACATAAGATGGTTACAAGTATTTGATAATCGATTGTTTGGTTGAATCTCCGATTGATGTAGAAGTGAACACTAGTTTTTTGGTAGTAGGAATGTGTTTGTTGATAACATGACCAGTATATATAACTGGACTGCCGTTGCATATGATTAGTCGCTACTAATCGGTTCGATCACTGTAGAATTATGGGAAAATCTTGATACTATTTTAAACTATGCATACTACCAATTTACAAATTCACTGAAATTATATCCTGTTAGGTAAGTCGCAGACATTAAAGCCATGTCTACAAATAATATTACAATCTAATCTGACTTTCGCTTATGTGCCCAAGATTCGTTCGAATTCTTTGTTGTCTGACTTATCGATATTCAACTTTCAATGCACCTATATAGTAGATGAATGAAAAAGTTAATTACAATTGTTTCACCATCAGGTGATGCCTATTGTGAATAATCGAAACAACTCAAATTGTTAGTGGAACGTACATTTAAGAATAATTTATATCGATACTAGGTGACGATTGAAGGTGAAATGAAAATTTGAACCTCAGCCGGATTCGGACCAGCGACCACCGGGTTGCCCGCTCCATGCTCTACCAACTGAGTTACGAGGTCTGATTGCTGACCAGGTTTTTATTTCACTCCAATCACCAATCGGTAGAGCACTGGGCTGACAACCCCGTGTTTGCTGGTTCGAGTCCGGCCGCGGTTCATTTTCAATCATCACACAGTATCCGTACTGGTTTACCAAACCACAGCTATCTCATAGTCAAAATGATAATAAATTTATATCACAACCCAAGGATGAAATATAATTTCTTCTTTAGTTCGGTATATATTCATAGTTATTACCAAGTAAGAAACGCTCTGTTAATTGGAAGTAATGCCTCAAAAGATATAGTGTAAAACTGCAGAGGTTAAGATCATATACGAAATGCATTTAACCACACCCATAAAATCACATCGATTTTGACGTCCATACGGGTTACGTGTGACCACTTTTACTATTGGTTGACCGTACTTTTAATATGTCAATATTTCCAATTTTGGACAAGTTCAAACTCCTTTCATCATAAACACCTATTTTAGCCTATTGTAGAAACAATAAGAACCTCGTCTAGGTAACTAGTTACTAGCCGATCCTAAGCCCGGATAAAGAGGGAAGGTTCGGCATAGGGCTAGCAACCCTACCCCGGAAAACCAATTCAATCGCTAAAGAAACTTCAAAGCACAAAGGAAATATAAAGAATGAAATTGAACTTATTCCTCGCTGGAATCGGAGAAGCGAAATGACGCCGGTTGGCGAAAAACTTCGGGAAGCCAATTAACCGACGTATCTTCTCTCGATGAAACCAAAAGTAAGAATGAGGACGTGGAATGTCCGAACCATATTTGAACCTAACAAGGCTGACCAGATTGTAAAAGAGATGAGGAGGTACAGCAAGCATAGAAGTGCTAGGGTGGGAATCTGCGAAAACAGATCAAATGGCAGTGGACTCTCCAAACTGTCAACTGGAGAGTCAATAATCTACTCCGATATTGTCACCCAGACGACAACCACGAGCACACTGAGTTTTGGAGTGGCTATCATGATGTCCCAAGAACATTTAAGGCTCTTATGCAGTGGGAATCAATCTCCTCCTGCAGGATCAGGATCATGACAGCAAGATCGAACTCAAAAGGAAGGAAAGTCACATTCATACAATGCTACACTACGCACCTACAAATAATGCAGATCAAGAGAAGGAAAAATTCTACAGACAACTGCAATCAGTGCTGGACAAGACACCACCCTAGTTGGCGACATCAAAATTCTAATGGGTGGGATGACATGAATGCCAAACTGGGAGCGGACAACACAAGAAGAGAATCAATCATGGGTCGAGAGGCACTCGTTGAAATGAACGAGAACTATTTGCAGACTTCTGTACCTTTAATGATTTGGTGATCGGAGTCAGGCAGTGTGTACAAACACAAGGATACTCACAAGGCAGCGACATGGATTTTACCCGATAGACATACTAAAATTCAGATCGACTTTAACTCAACCTCAAGAAAGTGGGGACGCAGCCAGCCTACTGGACACAAGATCAAGAAGGGGAGCAGATGTGGGTTCACACCACTCACTATCTAGTGCAAGGAACCTACTTTCAAAATCAAGTTGAAAGCCTTCAAAGAAGTTGGTGATAGGCTGTAGTCCAAGTTCAACACCCAGAATAGAAACTGAAGGATGAAACCATATAGGATACCTTCACGTCAGCCATCAGGGAAAAATGGGAGATATTGGGCAATATCCCTGAGGAAACCTGCATGGAAGAACACTGGAACGTTTCGAAAGAGACGTGTAAGGAAACCTGCATAACCGTGTTAGAAAGGAAGAAAAAAGACAAGGAATGGATTTCGACGAACACATGGAAGCGGATACAGCAGGGAGAGGAAGATGGTAAGGTAGAAGATAAACCGACGCAGTGCAGTTCAGGAACGGACAACGAAAAGAGGAACTGATAACAACTTATAAAACACTACACTAGACAAAGAAGTGAAGAAGAGTGCGCGCAAAAACAAAACACACCTCTACAACACACTGGCAAATGAAACAGAACAGGTTGCAGGTAGGAGAGACAGAGACCTGACAACACTATATCAAATAACCAGGTTACTATCAGGGAGAGAAGAGATCAACACAAATGAAACCAATGTAAGATAGTGAAGGAAACCTAGCTCCAAAAAGGAGAAACAAAGAAAACAGTGAGCTGAGCACTTCAAAAAACTTTTGCATCGACCACCACCTGCAACTCGTCCAGAAATACCGCCAGCAGGCAAGCCATAGAATTACCAGCGAACACAAGCCCTCCGACAAAAGCAGAAGTAAAGTCCTGAACACCGTAGTCACTGAAATCCGGGAAAGCGGCAGGATCAAATGGAATTCCGCCAGAAACACTGAAAACACGCAGAGACAACACCAAACATGCTCACATCACTATTGCAGAAGGTTTGGAAAGAAGAAACGAAAGTTACCTGCATATTGATTGGAGGAAGGGTTACCTTGTCAAACTGCCAAACAAGGGAGACCTAAGTCTTCCCAAGAACTGGCGAGGAATCATGCTCCACTCCTGTCCACCCCAAGCAAAATATTAAGCCGTATCATCCTAGAGAGACTAAAAGATGCGCTGGATTCAAAATTACGACCGGAACAGGCTGACTGGCTCCGCAAAAAACAAATCATGTTCGGACCGAATTCCAATGCCGCGCATCATCTTAGAACGGCAGCCAACTTCACTTCATCGACTTTAACAGCGTTGACCGAGAAGTAATCCGGCAGTTGCTTCAATACTACGGAGTACTACAAACCTTTATCAACCTCATTCAACAGCAGCTATATGATGCTACATGTCGAGTGATTGACAATGGAAAGCTCAGCGACGCTTTTGAACTGAAGTCAAGGCTGCCTACTATCACCGATGATCTTCCTGATTGTGGTAGACCGGATCATGCAGCACACCGTGAGGTGCGAGAAGATAGACATACGCTAGCTGGACCGATGAAAATACTCTAGAAGACTTGGACTTCGCCGATGATTTATGTTTAATGTCGCACAAACTCGAAGATCTACAGGCGAAAACCAACAAGTTGACAGAAGAGGCAGAACTGCAAAGACGGGACTTTAGGTGAACGTAGAGGAGACAGAGGTGATGAAGATACTTAACCAACAACAAGCACCAATCACCATCAACGGGAGAAATCTAAAGGAAGTTCTCTCTTTCGCCCAACTACCTAGACAGTATCGTTTCAACTACAGGAGGCACAGGCACACATAAGGATGTCAAAGCAGCCAGGATCGAAAAGATTGCAAGATAGACACTCATTAATCTGAAATCAGTGTGGAGGTCCACTGCAATGCACTCAGTATAGAGGGTGAACAAGATCCGGATTTTCAACACTAATGTCAGTCAGGTAAGTCGGTCAGTGCTTCTATGTGATGGTTGAGAGACTTAGCGCGTTATGAAAGGCATTTCCAACAAACTGCAAACATGCATCACATCAATAGCTGCCTACATTTAATACTGAAGATCAGATAGCCAGAAAGAATAAACAACAAGGAACTCTGGAAACGAACTAACCAAGAACCCATCGCTCAACAAATATTCAGAAGAAAATGGAGATGGATTGGACATACACTGAAAAGATCATTCGGAGACATCACGCGCTGTGCCCTCTAGTGGAATCCAAAGGGGTACTGACGAGTTGGACGTCCGAGGGTGATATGGAGGGGATCGTGTAAGGAGGAAATGAAAGCTTCTGGGCAGTCGTGGATCCAGGTTCAATAGATTGCAGAAAACAGAGTGCAATGGGGACGTCGTACTGAAGCCCTATGTCCCACTAGGAACCCAAGGATAAATAATAATAATCTAGACAATAGGACCTCTTCAAAAAGACTTTGACTCTTCTTTATACGCTTACCTGCGGATATTGAAGGTGTTGGTACGTGGATGGTTGTAAGAATCTTGATGAATATCAAACTGCAAGTTTCACATTAAAAAAAATACTTCCCTGCAAGTTGAATGAGTTAGTTCATCGCTAATTTCATCAGTAGCAACCTTTGTGAATGACCATCAATAGGGAATTGGATTTCAAATCAAAACATAAGGAAAGAAAGTAGACTACAGCTATACCACCAAGTAGCGCATTATTGTCTCCAAGAACCTAGTTGTATGCTGAAGTTTTGCATTGTTAAGAAACAGATTTCAGGGAGTTTCCCACAAATCAGGTTAAGCATTATCTTGAAAACGGTGGAAAACTATCTAAGAACACTAAATATTAAGCACCATAAGCTGGAAAACTTTTTTTTATAAAGAAGTTTCTTGTAATTCAAAGTATCATGAGTTTATTTGTTTAACAAACGTTCGTGCAACTAATATAGGAAATATTAAAGATGCATCAGCATTAATCTTAACTGGTTCAGCAGCTCCTTTAATTTTACCCCAACTCACAGCTTCATCTGGTCTAGCGCCAGAGTCGCTCCCGTCAAATTCTTGTCCTGTATTGATAAGAACACAATAATCAGCTCCATTTCTCATTAAGTTAGCATTGAATGTATGATGTTTTATAAGGCCTCCACCAAGCACTATCATTCCGGTAGATCGTGCATTGATTGCCAATAAATTTATATTTCGAATATCTTCAACTAAGTCAATCTTCAGACCAGGGGATCGATAAGTATGGCTGAATAAGACATCACCCAAAGAACCATCTGTTAAACCTGGACAGAATACCGGAATTTTATTCTGTTATGGTAAAAATGAAAAATTGCATAAAAATATACAGTAACGGAAAAGAAAATGGTAGAATAACAAGATAATGATACTTTCTAGTTATCTTAAAGGAAAAAAGTGTAATAAGCTTAGATTTTTCAATCAATATATATGTCTAGGTAATAAGGCTACAATCTCTAGTCTTTATTTTTCACAAACGAATCATCGAACAGATATTTCTTAGTATAGGCAAGACACTACTCACTTATCGAATCCAAAAAATCACATATATAAATGAGTAGCAAGTAACAAAGTTATTCCCTATATAAGTAATCATAAACAGAGATCCAGTGCAATCAATCGAACTGTTCGTATTCTGAGTACTGAATATTTTTTAATAAAAATGTTCAATAGCTGTAATTCAAGAATTCATGCCCATCTTAACCATTTCGACTACGATTTATTGCCGTTAAGGTGTTCATGAAGAAAGTTGAAGTTTCTGGGTCTGTTTCGGCAGACAATTATTACTGAGTTCCAAACTAGTATGCAACAGATTCGCCGTATTCTCTGGTATTCATTGGTTCTATAAATTGCATCATTTTAGGCTGCGTGTTCGTTGAATTGCTTATTTTACCTAAATTCCTTTTTTTTAAACCATTTACCTAGGCTAAGTAGTACAGATCTGTAAAGTGAGTAAGCATCTTGCCATTAGGAAGCTTAGCCCATCATCAGTTAAAATACAATCCAATTCAAATACTGCTAAGCTATGACCAACGTATATTGTGTGACGATTAGTGATACTATTGAGATGGTCAGACATCAGTAGATGAAACTCATATCGCTGAGGTTCATTCAAAAGGCTACTAATCGTTCTTGTTCTGAGACGGTCGATGGTAGATTTTACTTTGCTGCCGAACCTTGACAGGTGTACCACAGTTAGAATTTATGATGCACTGGTACCTTAAACACAATGGCATATAGCTCTGTATATGTTAATCAGTACATTCAAATACCAACATCAAGTAATCGAAGACTATAGTGTCTGAAAGAAACCATAAAATTAAGAGTTAATGACAATTCAATTTGTATGAAATAGGTTACAAAAATTTGACTACTTACTTTATAGCACCAATAATATACTGAATCTTTGTTATTAATTTCTTTACCAAGACGATTGATTAGTTTAGATGGTGTCCAGTTTATATTCTAAGTAAAATAGTTTAGATCCAATAAGTTTTATAAAACGTACAACAACAGTTCTTTGTGCTGAATGACTAGTATGCCTTATACACAAACTATGCGTAAATGTGTAAACAGTTTATAAGAGTAACAAAAATAATTACAGGATATGAACAAGACATAGGCATCTTTCTCGAAAACAGATAACCTGTAAAAACAACTGTGTTCCAACCTTCATATATCAGGGTTCTATGTGTGTGACACAGTACTAGGCTGTATTCCTACTCCAAGTATGTAAAACAGTCATTGATACTGAAAAATGGTTGCTAACACTGAACAACTGAAATCTTAAGTGCGTTGGTTCCATCAATGGGTGATTCAAAGAAATTATAAACTTCCACCAGCTCTGATATGTGAACCACTTTTAGTGCATGCCTTTTAATCGCCTCTCTCCATGGCATATACTAATTAGGGTGACAGAAAAGATAGTAAATGAACATATTCTTTATCACAGCCTATGTTATCAAACAACGATATTTTCAGTGTAAAATAACCATTATCTGCTCTATAAGGGTAAAGCTTATTTATTAGATTTAGAATATGGATTGCTTACTTCAATTATGACATACGATACATTCTCATTGATTTTTGAAGGATATCGCACCTTAAAACATTCCATAGATGTGTGCAATCGTTTCCTCTTTAAATGGACCAAGTTTAAATCAAATCAACTAAGATTTAGACAGTTTTAAGGGCAAACAAAAAGTATCGAAAAAAGACAAGAACATTTATTTAAAGTCTAAGTGAATCACAGTCAAAGGATCTTTGAAAAGGGGAATAAAAAAAATTCTGTATCTTATACATTATATGAAATCATGTACATAGATGTGGATTGAAAACAAACCTGAGATTTTTGTTCATCCAACACTTGGTCCAAAATGGGAAGAAGCCATTGTTCAAATTCAACATAATTGTTATTTGGTACAAGCAGATTACCGATACGATTTACACCAATATCCCTTAATTCATGGCCACGCCATTTTTCAAAGTCTCCAATATATGAAGGGGCTAAACACTTGATAAAGTCTTCTTCTATACCCCCAGCAGATGTCACTATCACATCAACCTGTAGAAATAAATATCTTAAAACTTATACTATCCAAAAGAACTGAATTATGGGCAGTAGTTAACTTTCAACTCATCACTAATATAACTGATATCTTTACATGCATGAAAGCAATTATTATGACCCAGAGTAATCCACTGGAACTAGACCGGATTGCTATTAATTTGTGAAAAATGTCTTTGAGTCAAAACCACTTACTAGATCGCATACAGGACCAAATATTACTGAAGTGACACCATTGATCTGAGACGGAAGGTGAAAGGGTCGGAAACGCGGTGGCCGCCAGCTCGATTCCGACTGCGGTTCAAATTTTCATTTCACCTTAAGTCCACCCAGTGTCAACATTCATAATTGTCATAAAATAAAAATGTAACTGACCACGGTCTGATTTGGAAGTCGGTGTCGACTCTCGAATGCTGGTTGAAGCTTAGCTTGCAACAGAAGTAGGATTGTGCTAAGTTAATCGATGATCTATTACCTCAGTAACTGATAACTTCGAAGTTTGTTCTTGTAGAGTCGGTCAGGACCAGGTAAGGAAAAAAATATGATTTTCCATAGTACGGATGGCAAAAATAGTCCATCTTGATTGCTACACATACTTCATATAAATTTGCTATTTTTTTTACCATCGTCCGCAAATTCTGTATCCAATAGGAATATTTCTAGAACTACATTTGTTGATTAACCTACCAAAATCTTGACCGATCTTCGGAACAAGCATGACGACTGTTTAAGGGATCAAGTTTCTAACTTTTCTGAACTCATATTTTACATGAATAGCATCAAGGTTGAGAGTATGAACCGTAATTCTTTAATGATCACCTACGTATCACTATGGTCAGTTCCACTTTAGGGACACGAATCAATCTGAAATGAACACTTTTAGGTTAGTAGGTAAGCGGAAATAGTATTAAATACTGAATTACTTCATACGATGAATACAGAATACATAACGGTAACACTGATATACTGAAGGTCCTTACCAAATCTTTTAAGCTCAGTTGGAGTTTTCGGTTGTCGAGTTTCGGTGACGTTCGCTATGATGAGTCGTAATTTTATCAGTGCCGAATGTATAGTGTAATAATACATTTCAGTTAACAAATCCTATTTAGTTCAATTTGCGTCTTGTGGATACTGATTGATCTCAAGGTAGTTTTCATCAGTAGCTGGATGGTAAGCTACTTATCATGAGATCTGGCGCTCGATATGTCACAAGGTCGTGGGTGTGCACTGCACTGAGTAGCAAACTTGAACGAAACACACCCACTGCTCCCAGGCATTCAAGGGTTTTCCAATTGACTTCAGTTCTTGTTGAAAACTATCTTTAGTACTTTAAATTTTCATCTAATCTTACTCTAATACGAAAACAAAATGTTAATTACCGTTAGTGATTTTCAGGTTATTTCCGTTGGGAAATACAAAACTCAAAGTTAAAAACATCATATACTTAGTGGAAAATCCTTTAAACCACTATAAATTGATTTGAATACCTCGTTTTTCTTAGTCTTAACTTGAAACAAAAACGAAATGCACTCAAACATCTTGTGCAAATCCGTGCAGCAGACAATGAGCCACATCTTTTGTGTGAGGGATAGTGATATTAACTGGTTGCCGAAACCTGGGTAGGTGTAGCGGTGTTCGAACCTGTGACCCACTGATTGAGATAGTCTTAACTCTTGTTCAGTATCGTATCAACATACGATAACCATAATTACCGATATAGATAAAACTCAAAATAACCGTTAATATTTAAATCCAATTTCCAGCTGACTTATGATTCACTAGTATACCTGATCGCCGAACTAGTTACGAAGAAATTACTTATTGCATTTCAGGGAAAGTGCAAAGGTAAGCAAGCAAACAGTAAGGCATCTCACCCACTCAATTTAGAGGTAGGTATGGAGTAATTTTGCACACCGATGAATTGGTATTTAACATCAGTTTAGAATGAACACCAACAATGAATTCAGAAAGTGTATCGACTCAACGATATCTTACGTCGAAACAATGTTGAAAGGTTGTCTACTGCGGGAAACATTTGGAAGGCATAACGAATGGCTTGAATCGTACTCAGCCTTTAATTAGATTATTAGGCTATCCACTGACAGCACCTGCTATTTCCGTGTTATGGTTGAGCCTTTTTATCATGACGGTAGACGAAAAAAAAGTCCTGTTGAGTGAAGATACTGACAAAATGTGGTGTGTTGTGAACACACCTAGTGATAAATTGAGAACGTCTAAAACGCATTCCTCACCTTTCAGATGTAAACTGTTTTTTAGGACTGATCTGCACCGATATCTAGTCTAAAAAAGGAGTGAAGAGGTAAAACACGATGATTACTTGAGAGGTTGGATCGATCCGTTGGACAGGAATTTGTCTGTTTTACAGGAATACCCCTGAGGATTCCATTGAAGTCTTGAAGGAACCTCACTAAAATACCTCGGGTAGACTTACGGTATACAATCACCTATCTCTGCCGCTGTAAACCAGTAGCACGCGTGTCCCATTTCGTCATTATCGTTCATCTTTGCAGTCATTGACATTGAGACAACCCTGAAGGAAACATGTGATAGTGATGGTATAGATCTGCTCCACCATGAGAAAGATTCATCAACCCTGACTATACGGATGATATCATCTGTGTGGTAGAGAAAAGCTGTTCATTTATTACCTAATAATGTCGTCCTACAAACATCTTATGACTTTCCAGACAATCACCAGGTTCCGTCTGAGCACGTATGATGGTAATATCAACACACCTAACAAAGTTTATACTCTCACCTCCTGAACCCAGTAGTTGAATGGTTAGCGAATTCACCGTGAAACCTGAAGGTCCTGGGTTCGATCCCTAGCCAGGTCGTGGGTCTGTACTACCAAGGAGTCTCATATCAGGACGAAACAGCCTTAAACTGCTTCCAGGTTTATCGAGAGGCTGTGGCTTATGGAGACGACTATCAACCACTGGGTCACAGGTTCGAGCCCAGCTCCACCTACCAAGGTTTAGGCGGACAGGTAGTATCACTAACTCTCACATAATACGTGTGGCTCACTGCCTGCTGCATGAGCGTGCACAAGGTAGCTGAATGCGTTCCCTTCTTCTCCTGATCTCTATGGTCAGTACTACTATTGTCGGTAGAGTCATATGTTACCCTTTTCAGCTGCAATTCAACAGCAGAAAACAAGCGCAAGTCATCTGGAAGATCTATTTAACTAAGTAATTATGCATGCTACTAGCAAGATAACCTCTCCGTGTTATATATATATATATATATATATATATATATATATATATATATATATATGCAAAATAAAATATGCTTAAGAATGTATAGCTAACGTTCATTATTCAACAACGGTGTTACCTAAGTTGGTAAATCTTACCATATTATGTTCAGCTAGAAAGCGTATAACCTCTCGAACACCAGAGCTAACCATATTTGATGTATATGCCAGGAATATAGTACAACCAAACAATGGTCGATTCAAAGGGTGAAATTCTTGTAAGGTTTGTGCTAATTCAATTTCCTCATTTGAAGTAGGTTTACAATTTCGCTTGTTAATCTGTGCCAAAAAGAAATATATGAGAGACTTGTGAGGTTAAGACATACGTAATAAAAAACCAACTACAAAGTTATTTGAGACAGGTGAAAATAAAACCAGCAAGCATGGGAAAGTGTGGAATGAAAAGTAGAATTTAATCCTTATATAAAACAATGTCAAGTGTATGCATCAGACAGTCAGCATCAACATGAAACTTGATATTGCCGCGTAATCGTCTAAGTTGCTACATTTCATGCCAGCACATCAAGGTAGGAGACGAACATATGAAAGACAGCGATCAGTTATAAGTAGTGTACAGTCATAAAAGGAGAACAGGATAGCATAACAATGAGATCTGGTATGACAAATATGATGAAGATAGTAAGCGGATACGTTTCCATCAATGAGACTGATTTACAGTTACATCACTTGGAGTATCCGATCCCCTATTTCAATTGTCAGGCAAATCTCAAACAGGAAGTCTACGTTTCCCTATATGGCTTAGACCAACAATCAGATGTACTTTCAACATGCATTTCATATTTAAAAATGAAATCTACATACTAATAGATGGTATGGTGGTGGGATCTCACCTATGATTTCCAACTTTAAGGAAAGAATTATAGTTCAGTTATCTATTCACAAAAATTTTACTTAAAACGGATAGTCTAGTAGCTTTAAAAATTACGTCCCCCGAGTACAAGGTTTGTTGTTAGGGTGAACCCAATTAGGCGGCGTAAAACTATAGGGCATAGGATTTTGAAAACGATGTTACTTCAACTGATTCCTTTATGGTTGCTACAAGAAGACCTTTCCTTTCTGATAAACTGGGATGATTTTCATAGTAGAAATAGTACCATAGTTACTCCTAAATCCTTCCTTACAAACCGTCAGGTCCTGCTGCTGTGCATCATTGCAGCTTCAAAACAGCCTTCTCAACTTCGAAGAGAGTTAGAGGACCGACATTTATGGCCGATCCAGGTTCACGTTGTAGACTAGGCCACTGAAGCAAGGCTGTAAGCTAGGTGAATTGTGTTCTACGCAACGTTTTGGATGCCTGTGCTGAAAGGTTATCAGGGTACTATCCTTTTCGATGACGGTCTCACTCACCATTATCTTCTCCTTGACAGTGTCTTTAATAAGCCTAAATAAATGCTTTGTATTAGCTGATGTCGATGCCTTCTCAAACTCTTTCGCTCTAACTACCCATCACTGATCATAATCACTGCAGGAGCTCCACCTTCTACGTTTAAGTAGTACTTGCTTGTCAATATGATCAGCACCTCCTGAAATGAGTCCTCTCGCATCAATCAGTTCGAACGATGTTGCATAGCTCTTACTTAACTTTGGCTACAGGAGTATTTCACATCCTTATGATTGAAAGCGGGAAAATTGGTATAGTTACGTTTATATTTAGCAATTTTTATTTAACAGATGTATATTGTTGAATTTATGAATGCGGATCCTTACAGCACGGAAACAGCTAGAACTATATTTGCTTAGACTTTCCCACAACATAACTACCGATAAATGGAGATGGAAATGTGAAAGGAAGCAAACGGATAAGATAAAAAAGAATGAAACTAAAGCAACTAGTTAAACCAACTGATAAAAGGTAAGATTTTAACGAAAGTAATAGAACTAATGTCCTATTAAGGTACTTCTAGTTGCATACCATGATTATCTTTGATCAGGTATTTTTGCTGTCTTCAGAAACTTATCTGACTGGAGTGAAATAAGCAAAATAATCAGTGTACCCAAAGTAAAAAACAAATTTTGGGCTACACCTCGTTCTTTTAAGTGGTCAGTAAACAGGATTAGGAAGCAGATGAGCAGTAAAAAATTCAAAAGTCAGAAAAATAACGAGCATTTAGTTAGCTGCGATTTTTGTGTACCAAGTTTGCGTTTAATAATTAATAAACAATAAATTGTAGTCAACCTTACGATATAAGAACTTAAAAACAGATCTACTGTCTCTAAAATTGTAAAGTCGATTAACTCGAAATAGATATGACAGATACGCTAGGAAGTGAATAAACACGATTAATTACACAAGAATGTTTTCATCAGTTGGGACATGCATACCAAACGTTTCCCATAAATATTTATTACAAAAAGGGTCTACTGAACTGATGAAAATGAAATCGTCCTATATATGAGATATCATGAAAATCCCTCTCAGTTTACTGTACTGAAAACTATCCAATTCGATGTGAACTGGAGAGAACTTACCATTTCATTTAAAACGTGTTCAGCCTTTGAGAAGTGGGTTGCCTGAAAACCGATACATTCAAAAGATGAAAACAAAGCGTCGTAGTCCAGACCAGAATTGAAATCATAGCCTTTCACCTGGATATGTACACCCTCCGGTAAACTAGTACTTGGTTTGAGAACAGCATCTACAAAACCAGGAGGTCGATCACCAGGACAGGAATTCTGGGGTTGATTCTTTTCCTGAAAGTGATAAGCGAATAGAGCGATCATGTATGAAGAAACAAACAGAACGGCCGAAAAATAATGTACTGTAAAAGAAGACTTAGGTTAGTGATATTTGTGAAAACTTAATTCAGTGATGCGTGCTAGGTCAAGCAATCCAGAGTTCGATCATTTACATTTCAGTGAGGGTTATGGGGAAACACTTTTCTTCGAAACAACTCCAAAACTATGTAAATACTGCCTAACCTCTGTTTCTTCTCCTTCTCGCATGTTTACTTTTCCCTTAATGTTTACTTCAAAACCAGTTTTCCAGCCTCTATACTACTTTTTGAAAGTGGTTAGCAGGATGACATCATGCTACTCCCAATCACATAATAGACCACATACTCAATAGTGTACATATGACTAGAACATGTGGCCGAAAGCGTCAATGAATTAAATACACAAAATAAAGTGAAGTGAATACTTGATAAACATCTAGGAAGCAAGTAGACGATTCCTACCAATGAGGAGGTACCCTCACATCCATCAAAGAATGGCTTTAGTAGTCGTTTCGGCACTATCAGTAAAAACACTGGCGAAATAAGTAAACACTTAACTCACCTAGACTCGGGACAATTCACAAAGCAGTCACTGAAGGATAATTGGTGCAGCATATATGCAACCATGAGGAACTGTTCCTCTGTCAGTGAATGTATTCTGCATCACTTCGTGCTCAAGTTAGAGGCTTAATTACTAACCTGTTCACGTCCAACTGAGACCCCATAAAACTGAATTGTGTGGATGAATCCGTCACAAGACAATAACTGACGCAGCTATTTGGGCAGAGCGATTATACAACGAATGTCCCGACTAGCGAATATCATACACTCAAACGCAAAGATTTAATGTGAATGGGGATAAAAAGTTGATGCCAATCAGACACAGTAGCATCTAACTACCTGGTTGGTTTTTCCGGAAGTCGCCATACATAGGATAACCGTTGGCCACAGATATTATGAATACCACGGAAAGTAGAATTAGGAAATCGAAAAATTTCAAATCAAAATGAGGTTTAAAAAGATATGTTGATGATACTTGTACGTAGGAAATGGGTCTTTATGGAATGTATAGTTGATAAATACTCCAGCGTACCACAGTTCCCATATAGGAAGTTTGCACACATAGAAGAGCACACAGGCATTTATTTATGGGAAAAGGACTATAAACTAATTTCTGACTTGACCCCGAATACCCCAAAAGCTCGACAGAATAATTACATTGTCGGAAGTCCATTATTTCACAATCAAATAACTTAGCCACACTTAAAAATGATCGATCCTGAACAGTAAATACAGATATTTCATCGTTAACTGTGAAATATCAGTATTTCTTGAACGTTTAAGAACAAACATAAGTTTTGACTGGCTGTTTTGAGGGATATCATGATTTACTCCCTCGACAAATAGGAAAGAAATCAGTGGGTTATATACCTCCATCTACAAGACAATATGAACATCGATAAATTGCGAAACAAAAAATTCTGTGCGTTCAACCCAGAGAACTTAAGCACGTTATAAGGTCACCTAACAACTTTAAATTACGTGCGTTCAGTGAGTCCTATGTTCAATGTACTTGAGGTCCTAGCCAATTTGGACAAGATAGCATCTCCTTTTTCGCCTCAAGATAATATATTCAATAAATGGTAAAAACGTAGAATACAGACATTTTTGATCTCTCTTATCGAATTCTTGGGGCTGCTTAGAGAACTTCCACTCTATGTACTCGGCCAACTGACTACTATATTAAGACTGTCTCTAAGTGAAGGCACACTCCCCTATGACTGGAAGGATGCCATAGTTGTGCCTATCTACGAGATAGGTTCTAGGCAGCACCCACTGAACTATAGACCGATAATTTTGACCAGTATTGTTATGAAAATCCTAGAAAGAGTGACCAAGAAAGCCATTACAGTCCGCCCATAGAGTAACACTTTATTATCTCTTTGGCAGCATGGTTTTCATTGAGATTTCTCTTCCCTGACAAACCGCCTTACATTCAGAGAAAGTTGGGGTAATTCTAAAGATGATAGGATACCTGTAGCCGTCATTTTCATTTACTTTAGGAAGGTGTCCGACAAAGTACCTCATTCCAGGTTGCTCGGAAAACTAGGAAATTTTGAAATCACTGGCAGTCTGCTCGCATGGATAAGAGAGTTCCTCGTTAGTAGGAGACAAAGAGTAAGGATCAATTCTCAACTCTCCTCTTGGAAGTTGGTAGGGAGGGGAATGCGGTAAGACAGTCCTGGCCCCCCTACTGTTTCTCCCATTCGTAAATGAGCTGCTATATGTCACGAAATCTCCTATGGCTCCCTACGCTGATGATACAAAGATCAAGCTGGAAACTGGGAACGACTGGGATATACGTGCGCTTCAGGCAGACCTGAGCAGCCTGTTTACCTGATCAGGGAAATGGCTGATGCCTATCAATGCGGGTAGTTGTGTAAGCATGTGCCTAGGGCACTCACACAGCAACAGAGACTCCTCTACCATCAGTACTGCCCATAATGGCCTTGGAATCACAGCGATTTACGACTTGAAAACCACGGCTCACTGT
Source organism: Heterobilharzia americana (assembly GCA_944470555.2). Lineage (NCBI taxonomy): Eukaryota > Metazoa > Platyhelminthes > Trematoda > Strigeidida > Schistosomatidae > Heterobilharzia > Heterobilharzia americana. The sequence goes on from OX104128.1 coordinate 51,163,526, forward strand.
CGATTGGTAGCAGCTCGGGTTTTAGGACACTGGGCATTACATAGAACGTTTGCGAAAGTAATGATGACATCATCATCTTATACACATCCTTAGTTGGGTCTAAATTAGAAAACTGTATCCAGGAGGCAAATCCTTGTCTGAAAAAGTGACGCATACCCTCTAAAAAGATCTCAGAGGGCAGCCACTCGTAGGATCTTTGCGATGGCTGTCCTCACCGATGGAGATCGACTTAAGGAGCTGAACCTCTTCACTTTGTTCTACCGCAGACAGAAGGGAGGCCTAATCATTCCATATGAGATTCTAAGAAACGACCCTGGAACTGGTCTGTCATAGTACGACATAGTAGGAGGCTACAGAAGCAAAGAACGAACATGGTTTCCGCAGAGTACTGGTTCTCGCGTAGAGTAATCAACTCCTGGAACTGACTGTCAGAAGAAGTGATGTCCGCATCATCAATTGACCCATTAAAACAGAGATTGGACAAACACGGAAATCTACTGGAAAAGGGGCAGCATAGGCTCCCAGTTTTCTGTCCTCAAACAGCAAACCTGAATCGGAACATTGGTGAGTAGGCTGATGAGAAGAACGATCATAACACTTTCATCAAATATGTAGAGGTGGTGGGATTAGGTAAAAGGAAAAAATTATGCCTATTCAAACCGTATCCTTGAGTTTAACAGAAAAGTTGCTTCGCATTGATGAATTCTAAAGGAGACAAAACAGTTCAAACTACAGTAGCGATTCTGGGCTAATTTATTCAAAAAGTCAAATACTGATGACTTTCTTTTCAAAAGCATCTGAAACTAATCGGTATCCTTTTTCACGTTGGTATTCATCATGGACTGACATTAGTTGGGGGAAAGTTAGAAACGTTGGATCACGGAACAGCTGTGTCGTCCTAGTATGGGACTCCTCGACAGTGCGCACCCACAAACCAGCCCGGGATCGAACCCATGACCTTCTGGTTTGGTAGCCAGCACGTTACCATTGAGTCACCTGGTCGGAATCCAGTTGTCGATATTTCCAACCCGTGTCAGTTAACAACAGAGCGCAACCGCCACCCAATATCATCTTTGAGCATTTGTACTCACAGCCAGCAGGTTTGCCCTATGGTGACGAATTCCCATTAGAACTTCGGGAATCACCTCCCGAAGCCAGTCACCGATGAGTTCTAATCCGAATGAAAAAACTAAATCCCCGAAAATATAATTGGTATCCTCCTGTAAATCCAAATTCATCATTCAGCGGTTGACCGTGATTTTTTACAATTCAGTACAGAACGTTGTGAAGCAATTTTTCCCTTTTTCAGTACACAAATCTAATATCTTCGTGAGTTTCGTCCGTCTAACGAATTCCATCAGTTTACGTAATTCACATTTTAAATCTTGATTCTCTAACGATGTCTATATATATTCTCCTATCATATACCTATAAGGCAATATAAGTTGCTTATAGACAAAATAATTCCGTCTGAACTGACATATAGAGAATAGTTTGACTTGCATTGTCGAACTTCATGGGTGCTATTAAACGTTTTTATATCTGACAACTTACTAAGCAGTATCGCCCAAACTTCTGTCAAAGTACTATGTGTTCGATGAAGAGGCTCTACATCTGGAAAACGCAATCATCACTCCACTGATCTAGAAGTACTTGTAAGTATGTAAATTACTTTGTTACAAAATGACTACATGGGAACTTAAGTGATATTTGAAATGCTCTTTGCATTACAGACTGTAAATTAACTGCCACACAATAGATTTTTACTGCTCAAACATGTAAAGTTCGTTATCACACATTGTCATATATGGACAAAATTAGCGTAGAATCTTGAACACAAGTGTATCAGTTAAGGTTGCTGCACTTCACAGTAGTATTCAGAGAACAGGTAGATGGAAAAAAGGTAAGTGAGAATATTCAAGCTTCAGAGTATGCAAACGAGTGAACACATCTGTGCACTGCGATCGACTTCCAGACATTTCAGCAGGAGTCCTCAACCCCTGATTCCAATCGTCTTGAGGAAGCCAACAACACATGGCTGAGCCCAAGAGTTAGGGACTTCATCGACTGGTGCCACGTATTGATCTGACATTCTGAACTCTCTTCCGGGTTAATCCAACCTTCCCTAGCATAGCACACTGAGGTAGGCGGTGATTCGTTGGGCGCAACATATGTCCAAGCTACCTCATCCTCAAACGCTTTACAACCTCATCATATAATAAACAAGTTTCACGTATAAGGCTGCATATATCCGTAAAGATACCTTTCACCATTATTTTCGGAAGTTATGACCCCCATTACTACATGTGTGAAGATTTAATTTTATATTTTGTACAGAACCGAAATGAATAATATGGTTGTACTGAAAGATAAACCAGAATAATAAATTTGTTCAAACATCACATTGCTCTAGCGTATTTTTGTGTTCTCATTGATTTCAAGCTGCCATTTTATCAAGTGCAGTTTCTGGTATGACTGTGACTTATAACACATTTTATATGTGTCATAAATAAACTATATTGCTACCCAATATGACTTTGAAGATTGCCTTAACTTTTACATACATGAGGTTTTTGTTCCCATCAGAAAGAATAACTAACAGTTCACTTGCTTACGAACAAAAAACTACATCTATCCTTTGAGTAATGAATCAAGTGCTTGATCGACGGGGCATACTTATGTTGGTTGCATACTTCGAGGAAGAACATCAAAGGAAGTAAAAGTGACTGAGTCGTTGTACACATTAGAATAACCGTACTCATTTTAGTCTATACTTAGCTTTACTGGTATAAATGTACCCAGCTACAAGTCCTCGAAGCTTTCTTCTCTACCTTTCCTCAGATTTTCAGATTTGTGAATATAAATGACCGGTTAAATATGAGTACCGCTTTGAGTACATAAGAGTCATCTAGTCTGGGAAAGAAATTTACTCGACGATCAATTCTCCAGGCAAATTCAGGTTCCGGACTTGAAAGTTTATAATAAACGTATCAGATAATTGACAGGATTGCTTTGTATCACTGAACACAAAGGAATGTTATTTATCACCACGTTTTGAAGCAGTCAAGGACTTAAAATTTTAAATGGTGGTAACAGATTTAAAATGTAACTAAGTGAGTGAGAAAGTCGAGAGAATGAAAAGTATGTTGGATCAAAGAGTGGAAAAATGTATACATAGTTGTTCTAGAGTGCAATTTTTAGCCTAGACGATATTTGCGTGTTATTAGTCAGGAATTATTCCTCAAAAACGGAGTCGTTTTTATGAAGTGGGTAGAATTATAATAAGAATTTCAGTGAGTCAGCCTCCAGATGCTGAGAATTTCCGTCTTGAGATCAAAATGAGTAAATAATTGCATTCCGTTACTATTATATTATTTGTCCCTTAGTGGAATACATGGCCTCAGTAACACCACCATTTCACTCTCTTCTCTCCAGTCTTCCAAGCCTCACTCCACAACTGCCCACAAGCTCTCACTTCTTCTTCACACCATCTCCTCCATCTCACCCTTGGATGCCCAACTCGACGTTTCCCATTCGCGTTCCACTCGATGGCCTGGCGAGTGATGTCCCCAATCGGTCTTCTCAGTGTATGTCCAATGTAACCCATCTCCACTTTCTTCTTCCGCATATTTGTTGGACGACAGGTTCCTGGTTGGTTCGTTGCCAGTCAGAGTTACTTGTTGCCTATTCTTATAATTCTGGCCGTCTGATTTTCAGTATCGAGTGAGCGTAAGCGGCAGCTGTTGACGTTTGTAAATGAATATACTTTATTTAAAACTGTGCTTGTTTGATAAACCAACAGTCTGGGCTAGGTTAGATTATTTTATTATTACTTATCCCTCGGGTTCTAGGTGGAACACGTAGGGCTTCAGTAGCACGTGGCACAGGGGGCAGCTGTTGATGTCTGTAGCTTGTTGGAAATGCTTTGCGTAAGGCGCTAAGTCTCACAACCATCACAAGGAAGCACTGACCGACTTACTTGACTGACATTAGTGTTGAAAATCCGGATCTTGTTCCACATGCTGAGTGCAGTAGATCTCCACACTGATTTCAGGTTGATGAAAACCTGTCTTGCTCTTTCGATCCTAACTTTGACATCCTCATCTGTACCGCCGCTGCCACCGCCTATAGTTGAAACGATGCTGCCTAGGTAGATCGGTGAAATAGAAAGCTTCCTTCAGACCTCTTGCGTTTGTGGTGATTGGTGCTTGTTGTTGTTTTTGGCTGGGTATCTTCATCACCTCTGCATTCAGCTGTAGGTAGTTTCGTCTTCGCTGTCCTGCTTCTCCTAACAACTTGTCAATTTTCGCCTGCAGATCTTTGAGTCTGTGCGGCAGACATAAATGATCATCGGCAAAATCCAGATCTTCAAGGACTATTCATCACACTCCATAGTCAAGCAGGATGCTAACCCTCTGTCTATCCAGATGAACCACAAGACTGTTACCTTTTACACTTCTGGTAACCTGAGATGACCCAGTGAAAAAGGTTATTTCTGACTGAAGTTGCCCACTTAAGGCATCTTCCCACCCACACAAGTATTATACAAAAAAATCAACCTATGATATCTACTGGTAGCTTGTAACCCTTTCAATTATTTTTGACAAGGGTTTTTATATTGACATTTCAGGAAACATCCACATTTGATTTATATTTGCATAATGAAAGTGCATAATGGGAACTTCAAACCTAATTCGGTTTGCTAAAAGACGGAGTATTCGCTCCGCTGAAGTGCGATTACCATTTAAGACATGTTTGTAATGATCCGAACCCAACAGGATGGCGACAGCTCTCATTATTGAAGCATAGGATAAAATCCCTAAACGAAGAATTTGTGCAACTTATGTCTTGAGAACAGCTACTGTCCTGAGTAACGAAACTTCCGCGTCCATCCGTCCGAATCGGAATATGACCGGGTATTACTGCGTAACGGTCCAGGTTGCCACACCTCACATCACTACAAGTAAAAAGGCAGTGAAGTGGAAGATGAAGAAAAGAAAATTCAGTGAAAAGAAATATAAAGTACGAAGAGAGAGAAAGGAAGGACGAGAAAATGGTGAGATTCGGTATAGCGTTAAGATGAGGATAATGTGCATGTACTTTCGCGTCACTGACATCCGTTCTGAGCCAGCCATATCACCTAGAGTCAGTCTCCAACCACTGGTTTCTCTTGTCCTGCGGACCTCAATCGACTAGTCTACATCGCCCCACATGGCTCAAACCAACAGTCAAAGACTTCGTACACTGGTGCCATGTTTCAGTCTGGCCACCTCGAGCCTTTTTCCAGCCTGAACCACCTACTTCGGCCAACATTGTGTGACGAGGCAATCGGTGACTAGGCATACGTAACATGTGTCCCAATCAGCAATGTCAGTCGATGAAGGTTCACAACTGTGTCAACTGACTTACCTCTCCTCCCTAAAACTCTACTCCTGACTTCTGCTTTATTCACATCGTGACACCACAGAATACGGCCTATACTGCGAAGGCATCGGTGGTCAAACACCTGAAGCCAGCCTTCTCATGTCTTCCACCTTCAATGGCGGCCATGTTTCACAGCCATAGAGTAGAACAGAGCGGAAGGCTGTGCAGTACATGCTACTCTTAATAGACAAACGGATATCACGGCGGCAGCACAGGTCACGTAATTTGGCAAAGGCCAATCGAGCCTCTTGTATTTGTGCAGAAATTTCATCGGCAATTGGCCCACCAGGACTGATCCTACTTCGCGGGTAAGTGAAGTGGTTAACACGCTCAACCATCACACCCTCTATTGTTAGCTGTAGCATCTCTGAAGGCCAATCCTGGAGCAACAGTTTGCACCTGGGTGGTGAGAAACGCATCCCAGACACTCAAATTCCCACTCAAAGGGTCCAGAATACTCTGAATCTTGCCAGCATCTTCACTTAACAGGGCTATATCATTCGCATATTCTAGGTGTAACGAAAATTCTCCCACGATAAGGCCAGCCTCTGTGGGCATCCTTGATGGACACCACTAGATGAGCACAGCTCTCTATGTTCCATTCAGGATCCGAATAGATTGCGGACAACGCATACGTGGCTGGATGTCAGTTAAACTCTTCCTCGAAGTGTTCTGCCTATCGTTCCAGTCGTCTCCCTTGTGAGTGAATCGCAGATCCGTCCTTCTCCACCATAATCCCACTAACAGCAGTTGATATTTTCCCCCCAGTTTCCTTAATAAGTCTGAAAAACTGCCAACTTTTATCAATCGGGGATGCCTTTTTCATCTTTTTAGCCTGGCCACCACTGTTCGTGGCCGTTGAGTAAACTTTTTCTCAGTTTGCTTTTAAGTTGCGCTCGCTCCCCATTGTACTCAGAGTCTGCAGGGATGCTTTCACGTACATCCATTAGTTCGGAGAAGCTACTGATATCCACTGGCCATTTGTAGCCAGTCTTTCGGAATGGGCTACGGTCTTCAGCGCTGCCTCTACAGTAGACTGGGGATAGCACCAAGATTCTTCTGGATGAGTGATAGTGTTCTGTCCTAATAACTGCCCAGCCAATTTCTTACAACTTCCGCACCAAAATGTTCGAAACCTCTAGATTCCTTGCTCCCAACTTAAGGATACAAGACATATAAACGAACAATATTGTTTTCAATTAGATCCTCTTCGGGCTTTACTTCAATATAATTGGCCCAATATATTTAAAAATCAAACCACTCACTTGGATTTTAAGAAGAATATGGGGGAGGAAATGAGAGTAAACTACACTTCTTGGATGTCTTGCTAAGCAGAGGAGAAGATGGTTCACTTAGCGGATGTGTTTACGGGAAAATTACATCCATAAGTTAGTACACACATTTTCTCAGTCACGTACCCGTTCGGTACAATTCAAACCTGGTTAAATGACTCAAAAACAGAGCGAGAAGAGTGTGTTCGGATGATTCAATAAAGGAGTTAGAATATGTTCGTAATTCATGGGTCGAAACGGGCCACCCTAACAGTTTCATAAAAAGACACACGGACAAAGCAAGAGGAAAGAAACCTAGAATTATTGCCGCACGAATAAACCGTCGCTCATGGAATTGCAGTTCAATGGAGACATAGAAGAAAAAGTTTTTCATCAGACTCTCCAGAGCCATTAAGAGGGCTTTCTACACCTCACAACTCTGTCGATCATTTCCCAGTCGACCGACTGTTGTTGCTCAGACAAAAGATAAGGTATCATGTTTTTCAATTTCTACATGTATTTACACGTCTACCTGCTCCTGTTGAGAAACTTATGTAGGGCGTACTACTAGACAACTTAACGGACGTGCTGCTGAGCATCTACGTTTATGGTTGGGAAAGGGACAGATAAAACTCATCAGAAGTTCAGCTTCATCTCTACTACAGTAGTCACTTGGTAGATAAGACCAATGTTTTCAGGACTGTTTACTGCATACCGCCTTATCTTTCGGAAAGTATTCCAACCAGTCCTTCACACATACCAGAAGCTGTGGGAATTCAAGCTAATAATCCTAGTCTTTGATAACTTGGTTGTGGCTAGCAGAAGAATCCAGGAGGTGCATTTTGTCTTATTTGGGAATCGTCAGCTGGATGTGTTTGCACCAGTGTGATGTCTTTCCCACTGAGACTCCAACGTCGTACCCGTCGCTCCAAACGCCAGTTATCCGCAAAGCCACCAAGAAACGATGGCCAGTTCCTCGTACGACCGGTAGTAGTTACTACAATCTATTGACATACTTACAATTCTCCGTTGCTTTACTGGATCGAATTGCTCGACCTCTATTGACATATGGGCTACTACGCTGATGTCTCGATATTGCCCGAATCTGAATTTTGATAATTTGGTTGTGGCTAGCAGAAACAACTGACAGTAACAAGTATGTCAATAGAACGCACGCTTTGTATCCAGAAGAAATTTGCACATCTTTTATCCCTCCCTTGGGAATACTTAATTAATAACTTCATCACTGAGTCCATTCTTCCTACCCCTTTCTTATTCTTCATGCCTTTCGTATACTTACTATATTTGTGTTGCGTAACTTATTTTCCCAAGCTTTTGGCCCACTTTTATTACCGGAGTGTGTACATTTCCATGCTCCTTTCTTGGTTCTTATCATCATTATCATTTATATTGCATGTGCTTTAGTGAGTATTATTACTTTTATGATTTGTATCACTATTTCAAACCATTTATCACATTAACTGACAAATCTACACGATTAGTTTGATTTTTACATATATTAAGCTATCTAAATTAGAGTAAAACCTTAAGAGGATTTAATGGGAAACGAAATTCTTCGCTTGTTCTAATTTACATCATGCGGATTTCTAAAACACTTTGGCATATACCAATAGTTAAGGATACAACAAGCTTATGTAACTTTCTAAACGTAGCCAGTTCGGATTTTACCGCTTTAAACAATTTTTTGTTCATATATCTCTGAAAAAGGAACGGCTAGATTGTCCTGTTGGCCATTAGTGTAATATTTATCGTAGAAAACTGTTGGTGGATACTGCATTTTATACAGAAGCATGGTAAGACACGTGTTAAGAAAATTCTCAGTTGTGTTCAAAAATTTTCTATTTCGCATACTTCAACAAGTGCATACTTTAACAGGATGTATTTCTGACTGAATCAACATATCTAACATGCATAATTCAGACTCCTGTTGTCGACGACATACCACAGGCCACTTTAAATTCTAATAATCGAGAGTTTACTTATTCGAATAAGTTTCTGTAGACAATAACGTTCATTACCAAAAAAAAATACTCGAAAATCGAAATAACTATTTATTTCATGGTGTAACTGGATATTTGAGAAATCAGTGTGTAGGTAAACTGGTAACTTATTTTTCTAGCCACTCAACTATTTTCACGATCCAGTTGTGTGATTTGCAGAATCATTTAATCAGATATTAACCATGGCTGACTGGGTTTGACTCCCTGTTATCATCCTATCCCATAATGCTTTGCGCTAATTTTATACCATGGAACACGTCTGTAGGCAGGCAGCTTGATAAATAAGCCATTGCTACGGTGGAGAATATTTGTAGCTCAGGTGTATGGTTTTAGTTATATTGTGTTCCCTGAGTTGTTTAGTCGTGAAGCCATCATGGTCACTCCAAACGACATCATAAGTACTAACTTCAGCATGAAGTGAGCTGTCAATATCTCTCCGTGAGTGATATAGTAGTTTACCCCGATGAAGTGATTTGTTGTTTCTTTTGATTATTGTGTCATTGACTGTATAGATTTTCCCGTTGGTTGTTCCTCTGCTTGATCTCTGATCTTTCTGTCGTTCACCCTTTTTCGTATTGATTGACAGAATGGGTCTACGTCTGTAGATCTATTGGTTGCTGACTGACCTGAGTGCCAAGCTTCCAGGAATTCTCTGATATTCTGTGTGTCTCCTGTGTCTAAACGCACCATCCTACCGTACATAGAGGATATACTAGAATTTGTGACAAATTACTGAGATCACTCGGAATTGGTGTGGCTCATAAACCAACAAATTCCCTCCAAACACTATTATGCAGACTAATGAAGACAAACCGAATATCATTTACAAAATCAACCGTAGTCAACAGTACATTGGACAAAGTGGCCGCCCTCTTCGCCTTCGTCTACATGAACACCAATTAGTTATTAAACGTCAGAACATTTCATCACTCATTTCAATGCACCTGGATGATTATGGACATGAATTCAATCTCGACAATGTAGAGATTTTGGACGGAGAGAGGAAATACAAAGAATATCAGAGAATTCCTACAAGCTTGGCATTCAGATCAGTCAGCAATCAACGGATGTATAGACACAGACCTAGTCTTTCAACTAATAGAAAAAAAAGATAAATAACTGCAAGATCAGAGGTTAGACAGAGAAACAGTCAACCGGGAAAGTCTATGCAATCAACGACACAACAATCAAACGAAACAACCAATCACAAATCGCTTCATCAGGGCAAGCTACCAAATCACTCACGGAGAGATATTGACAGCTCACTTCATACTGAAGTTAGTGCTGATGATGTCGTCCAGAAAGACGATGAAAATTCCACGATGAAGCAACCCAGATCAGAGAACACAACATAACCAAGTTATTGCTAGTCCCATGCCATTTATTACATTCTTTCTTTCTTATATGGCAGCTATTATTTTCAACGAGTTTAAGAATATCAAACAGAGGTTACAGATATTCTGCGAAAATGTCTAGAGTGAGTTTGAAAGTCACCCGAGCAATGACTGAAATAGCCAATTAGGTTTCCTTATGCTGAAAAATGCAAGAACAAAGACATTTGCAGAAAATGGTCTCATTTCATAGCTTTTCACCAGGTGTAAACAGCCTAGAATCAAAATGAAGCGTAAGTAGCAGTAATGATGGCACAATATACTTTAAATATGCAGAAATAAATGGAGATTTGAAATCCAAGATTAACAATAAGCTAGTGAGTCAAAGAAACACAGGATTAATTATTACAAGTTTTAGTCAAAATCAATGGCAATTTATATTTGATGGGATAGAAAATTCTGGAGCTGTGGAGGGACAATAAACAACTGCGTAAAAGCAGAGACTGTCTGCAGCTGATGAAAGGTCGTGAAATAAAATAAGTTCATTTTATGCTGTAAATATCTTTTTCTTTGCACTGTTCAAATTTGTCAAGGGAACTAAATGTATAACATTTCTTCACATCGGTTAAAAAAGCAGACTTGCGTAAAATCCCGTCCATCCGATATAAACACCTCTAAACAATGGAGTTAAAGATGTTCTTGACAAGCTATTAACAATCACTAGAAACTTTATGCAAGATCGAAGAATGTACACTTAAGCGTTTAGTAATTTTCGCCTAATAGACCATCATAACGATGCAACACTCATCTCTTGTTAAATGAGAATTGAAGAATGTCGAGAGTCAGAGTTTGTTAGCATAACAGATAATTTATGGGTAATATTTTTATCAACTGCTTATTAAAAAACTATTTTGAAGGTATGAGTATTATTATTGTACTGAATAATATTCATACACATTAACTGAATTAGGTAATAATTGATAATAATAATAATAATAATAATAATAATAATAATAATAATAATAATAGCTTTTTTTGCTACAAACCAACACGGGATTCGAAACAGGCCGTAAGCTAAATGAGACTGTTATCGAAAAAAGAGAAGATGAAAAACGGTAGCAAACTGGTACTGATGACACACAATTATCTTTAAAACTTGGCATTCAATTGTACAGATTATATATATATATATATATATATATATAACAGAAAGAACCAACATTGCTAACTTCGGTGTAGGAACAATGGTTCTGCAGAAATAGTAACATATGCAACAAGATGACTGTGATCAGACAAAAGATCTAAAGAGAGTTAACTATAAAATATATTCCAGTTTTACCATATAATTTCGGGTCCTCTCTATATTTTAGTTGATGCAGAAATATCATTTTTTCTGCTGTGAAGATGGTACCTGAGTGGCATTATCTGTTGATAAATGTGAACGGCTTTTATCTACTTTGACCTCATCGGAAAGGATTGCATTGGCCATTTGTTCATTATCAATCATTTCAAGAACACGGGTAATTTCTTTGCTGGAAAGCTTAACATTCTCTTTACCCAAAAGTTCAATGACCTATAAAGTAAATTGGAAAAAGAAAAGTTTGAAGTAAAAAGTCAACACATGAAGTATAGTGGAATATACGACTAACTAATACAAATATTACGTAATATATACTAAATATTAATTATAACGATAAGCATATGGTATATGTAAAGGAAAAAGTAGAAAGAATATATCAAATCAGACAACTCTCTTTCGAAGGCAGAAATTGTACCGGTCAAGTCATGGGACAAACAGTAATCTTACTACTGTATATCAGTACTTATTTATTTCAACCAGAATACATAACACTACATAATTAACAACATTATTATTTGCAGTTCATGTATAGTGCTCAAGAATACTGCTGAAAAGAAAGCTATAGCGTGTACCGCACTTGACAATCTATCACCAATATCAATATAGGACCAAGCATTCCCAAGTAACAGTTCAAGTTACCAGCACGACATGTAACAAAGCAATAAGATGAAAGAAAGAAAAATTGGTCAAAAGCAGTGGAAAGGAAGAACAAGAAAATGCTGATTTCAGTATAGCGGTTAAGATAAAGATAACGTATGGATACACCTGAGCCATACCACCTAGAGTCTCTAACCACTGGTAACTGTTGTCACGTCAACCACGACTGGCTAGTATGCATCTCCCTACTTGGCTCAGACAAACAGTTAAGAACATCATGCATTAATGACATATGCTAGTTATTCTGGCAACATCAAGCTTTTTTCCAGCCTAAACCTACTTCAGCAAACATTGTGCGATGAGGTATATGCAACACATGTCCCCGCCACCTCAGTCGATGAAGGTTCCCAATCTCATCAACTGACTTTCCTCTCATCCCTCAAACTCTACACTTCACTTCTATGTTAAAGACATAGTGACACGATGACACATGGTCTATGTTACGAAGGTAACGGTAGTCAAACACGTGAAGCCTTTCCATTTCCTCTATCTTTGATGACCATGTCTACAGTAATACAGAAGGAACTACAGTGCAGTATACTCGACCCTTAATCGAATCGACTGCAGGCGATACACAATCTTCATTAGGTGGGGGATCCTTAAAAACGTCCGCATCCTGAAATAATTAACTCCATTGGTTCAGTTGTCCTTGATACCGAAATCATTGGCTAACATTTTTTTCAGGGTGTTTTATATAGACTGAACCTGAAATATTTTCTAAATTTATTGACGTTTATTCTTTCATCAGTTTATACTAATTCTCAACTTCTTGGGAAATCCTGTATTTCTGAATTTAAGGTTATTTAAGTTCCAGCCTGTAAATAAGATAGATATTTTAAAACATATAGAAAACAATATTCAACAAAAGACTCTGGTGTGTAATGCAATGATTTCTGACTCTCATGAATAATGATGTTTATATATTACCATTGTAAAGTTTAAGCCTTATTTTCGCACCGTTTTTTGCGCCATGCTACGTTGCTTATTTTTTATCACAGTTTAGGATACTAAACGCTGACTGGTCCATTTTTCACTTTGAATATGCTATTTTGTTTTCTCTACGCAAAGCCATCTAAGGATATATAAACGACTGAGTTTTCGCCTATTATGATTCAGTTAGAGTAAATAAACTTTCGATCCTATCGTCTTCTTCTGGTGTCAGCGGAATATCGAGTTGAGAGGTCATCGTTCTATCACTAATCGTATCGTTATCTATAGCGTTGGATGTTAACACTCACACTGACCTTTGAATATACAAACTTTCTCTAGGAAATGCAACATTTGTTTCAAAAAAGATATTATGATTATACTAAAAAGAATAAAGTTATATTTATGAATAATTAAACAGTTATGATTAGTACTAATGAACAAAAAATACCTACAGAGAGTACATGTTTCAATTCAATTTTTCCATCTTGATCTTCATCTAAAACTTTTAAAATTTTCTCCCAACGTGTATTATCTTGAACATTTTGAATACGTTTTAATGATTGTAATAAATCATTGATATCTACTACTCGTTCATGAACTGCTTTGATTTCATCTATAATTTTAGATTGTTCCTTTTCTTCAGTTGGTTCTTTTATATGACTTTCACGAACCTAAAAAAAATAAACGATCAATATTGGTAGGTGTATATCAATTTCAACGGAGAAGTGAATTTATTAAAATCCAGTTAGTAATTAACAACTCATTAATTTTTTTCTCTTTTGTATTTTCTTTTCTTGATGAATAATAACTTTGTATTCTAAGTGATTATTGATGGGCAACGGCATCAAAGGAAAGACATATCCAGTCTACGAGTAACAAAAAATAAAGAACGCTATCATGGCGTCACTACGATATCCAATTATCGATTAAGGGTCGAGTATACTGCACTGTAGTTCCTTCTGTATTACTGTAGACATGGTCATCAAAGATAGAGGAAATGGAAAGGCTTCACGTGTTTGACTACCGTTACCTTCGTAACATAGACCATGTGTCATCGTGTCACTATGTCTTTAACATAGAAGTGAAGTGTAGAGTTTGAGGGATGAGAGGAAAGTCAGTTGATGAGATTGGGAACCTTCATCGACTGAGGTGGCGGGGACATGTGTTACGTATGCCCAGTAACCACTTGCCTCGTTCTACAATGTTAGTTGAATTTTATTTATGCTGCGAAAATGTTCTGAGTGGCCAGACTAACACATGGCATTAGTGCATGATGTCCCTAACCGTTTGTCTGAGCCAAGTAGGGAGATGCAGACTGGCCAGTTGTGGTCCATGTAACACAACAGGAACCAGTGGTTGGAGACTCTAGGCTATTTGGCCAAGAATCGATGTCAGTGGTGCAGATGTACACACTTTATCTTCATGTTAACCGCTATACTGAAATCAGCATTTTCTTGTTCCTTCTTTCCCTCGTCCACTACTTTCGACCGGTTTTTCTTTGTTCATCTTTCATCTTACTACTGAATTAACTTTAGTTATTGCTTGCATTATACCGTCGTTGATTGGATAGAATTGAACGGTCTCTATTGGCATATGGACTCCTGTACGGATGCCTCGGTATTGCCTGTGCATTAATTCTATATAGTAATGATGGACAGTGGCTAGCAGTGGAATATAAGATGCTCATTTCGTCCTATTTAGGACTCGTCAGCTGGAAGTACCTGCCTCTCAATGAGTTATGTTTTTCCTAACGGGATTCGGAGTCGGGACCGATCGCTTCAAACGTCAGAGCGTCATTCGACAGATCACCGAGCCATGATGGCCACTTACTATATAGAATTAAAACACAGGCAACATCGAGGCATCCGCTCAGGAGCCCATATGCCAACAGAGAACGATCGATTCGGTCCAATCAACGACGGTATAATACAGGCAATAATACTAAAACTATACCCGTCGCACAAGAATTGACTATCCTGGCTTGATGGTCTAGCGGATATCGCTCTGGCGTTCGAAGCGATCGGTCCAGGGATTGAATCCCAGTTAGGACATCACTCACTGGGAGGCAGGTACATCCAGCAGACAAGTCCCAAATAGGATTCAACGAGCATCCTGGATTCCACTGCCAGCTACTATCTATCATTACTACATAATTTATCAAATGTTGTGCTGATATGAAGTTGGACTGCTACTCAGGAATGCTTGATCTTATGCTGATATCAATTGATTTGATTTTGATCGTAATTGACACCACGCAAACAAAAGCCGATACACTAAGAGAATTTAGTGGATACTTTCAAATAAATCACCAAGAAAAGGTAAAAAAAAAAACAACCCAGATCTGGACAGTCAGACGGTATTAGCAGTTCCCCATACAGTGCATGAATATGTGCCTGGTTGCCAAGATAGTTTCAATCGTTTCATACGTATATCTTCAGATAAGAAGCTCACAAAAATGAACGTGATATGGAGTCCACTGATTCAGTACAGATAAATTCGATAATGTTGATTTTCGTTAGACCCCGACAACAGTGTTTAGCCGTTTTAACTCCAATGAACATTTGCGTATGTGCCACGTGGTGATTTAGTTGACCATATATATTCATTTGAAAATAAAAACAAGGCTGAATTCTTCACAAAAATTGTCTACTCATTTATTTTAATCGAAAAACTATTGGTTAAAAAAAAACCAGTTTTGTATGAAAAAGAAAAATCTCAGTTTGACTAACAA
The DNA here is from genome assembly GCA_944470555.2 of Heterobilharzia americana. Lineage (NCBI taxonomy): Eukaryota > Metazoa > Platyhelminthes > Trematoda > Strigeidida > Schistosomatidae > Heterobilharzia > Heterobilharzia americana. The sequence goes on from OX104128.1 coordinate 51,179,251, forward strand.
TCTCTTCATTTTTTTTTACATAAATCAGACATAAAACATTTCATATGCTAGATCATAGTTACATGTAAGGTGAGAAATTTAAACTCAGCCCATGAGTTTAAAGTGAATAATTGAACTGGTCAAGTACACCTTTACAAAACATTTTAGAATCCTAAAAGACGTTAAGTCATTTAGATTCAACGTAATTGAAGTAGAACGTCTTGAGGTAATAAGACATTTAATGTACTCGGTGGTTAGCAGTGGAATCGAGGATGCGTGCTTCATCCCATTTAGAAGTCCCCAGTTGAATGTACCTGCAGCTGAGTGAGTGATCTTGTTCCCATCGAGACTCAAAGCTAGTACCTATAGCTTCAAACGCCTCAGTGCTATCAACTAGGCCGCTAAGGTATGACAGCCACCCCTCTTATACAACAGGTATCAGCTGTTGTTTCTTCATACTTGTGATTTTCCGTTGCTGTACTGGGTTGAATTTTTCGACCCCTGTTACCTAAAAGATGTTCGCTAAAAGATTTAGAATAATGATCATTCAATTTGGAGGTTTGTGAGAAGCTATTGATTTCAGATCAGTATACATTATGGACTGACATCAGTCGAAGAAACATCAGAAACCTAGGAGCATTGGGCAACTATTTCATGCTGGCATGGGACTACTCAGCAGAGTGCGCCCATGAACCCTCCCACCACGGGGGTCAAATCCAAGACTGCTAACTGATAAATCTAAATAAAAATCAAAATTAATTCAGTCCGATATCACAGATTTTAAGAAAAAGTGTTGTCAGAAAACAGGTGCTACTGTACTCTATGTCTCTATGTATTTCAGAAGAAGGAATTTTCAAACCAGTCACAAGCTGATTTGAAATAATCTCCAAAACTTATTTGAAAGTAAGTGGTAGCAAACATCTACACACCTATTCAGGTAGACAGCTAACAAACAGACATAAAGAATGATTTGTTATACTAAAGCAGTGTCAAGGAATTGTCTGAAACCCTAGTAAAAAATATTTTTAAAAGTAAGCGTAGAAGTACGACGTTTCGGTGACTGCTTGACCGCATACCAGGAAATGAAAATTTTAAAATCTTTTCAGAATAAAGTTACTTAACACAAGGTTGCATAATGAAGCTCAAGCTAAACTGTGACTGAGCTAAAAAAGGAATTATGGATGACCACGTTTAGAAATGGCATTTGCCGATGAAATCAATGACTGTTGATCTGAGCCCCGGGGTTGATTAGAATCCCCAAGATGATGGGGATTGACAACTACAAACTCTGGATGATATGGCTAAAAATCGATGAACATAAAGAGGTAAATTCAACTGTCTAAAAAAACCCTCTTGCATATTTTAACATCTATCCATTCCTTTTGGTTACTTTTTCCAGTGATGTCGCGAAGTGTTCTGACTTCTGTCGATGCACTCCAGTGTGTGGATTAGATTAAAAGAGGGTTCAGAGTGGCCAGACAAAGATGTAGAACCAGTCCATCAAGTCCCTGACTGTTGGTTCCAGCCATGTTGGGAGATGTAGACTACTTGTTTGGGGTCCTCGAGACAATGGGAATCAGTGATTGAGGGTTGTTGGTGACATTGTTGAAAATCGGTTATAATGCCACAGATACATTTACTCCTTGACGCCTTCTAAAGCCTGAACATTTGCACTGACCGTTATCTTCAGACTGTTTATTCTCTCACACAACTTTGTTTACTGTGATATCAGTTTTTTCCCGATCCACTTGTCTTTTGTATACAACTGTTAAGTGTGACAAGTTGAACTGAAGTACTTGTGTACAAGGTTCTATGTTGACCTTGTCCATCTGACTTCAATGAAAAGTCTCACTTTGATACATCCTTATCGCTGAATTGAATCTATATGGTGCATAATCCATTTGTACAGTGAAACGGATCAGTGTATGTGGGAACCACTCTTCAATGTTTTGATATTTATCATAGAATTCACTGGTCAGCAAAGAGACTGGTAAACAAAAACAAATTCATTGGTTTGTACACTGAAAGAGACATCATCTGATTTTTCTTATTGAAATTCGTCTTTAAACCAAATATGAGAGTGAAACTATTTTTAGTGCCGGGCACCTAAAACAAAACTTCGACCATAGATACACATCAACTGGATTGTTACTAATTTTTCTCTAAAATTTATAAACAAAGCCACCAACTGGAACTATAATGAAGCCTTTGTTGTTCGCAGTAATATATACTACCATGAGAGACGGCTCATTGGTTTAGATACCAGATTTCCAATCAATGGGACACGGGTTCAAATCCCAATCAACCTATCGAGGTCTAGACAGTCAAGAGTATCTTATGAAGAGTAATGAACCCCTAGTAATCAGAGTTTTGATTATAATTATTATTATTATTAGCACTAATCTTTCATTCAATGATGACATTATTGAATGAGACCAATAAATTTGTCCAGGTCACATTTATATACAAGCTTGTTGCTAGCCTCAATAACAAGTAGATTATGGGATAATTACCCATCTCCAGGTGATATTCATCACAACAGAATAAACTTAACTACCGTAAGTGGAGAGAAAATAACGAAAATTCTTAAAACAGTAACAGTAACAAAACATCAATCAGTGCCCGCATATCAAACATACATAGACATATAGACAGACAAGCTCAGTTGGCTTTTGCCAAATTACGTGACCTGTGCTGCCGCCGTGATATCCGTTTGTCTATTAAGAGTCGTGTGTACTGCACAGCCTTCCGCTCTGTTCTACTCTATGGCTGTGAAACATGGCCGCCATTGAAGGTGGAAGACATGAGAAGGCTGGCTTCAGGTGTTTGACCACCGATGCCTTCGCAGTATAGGCCGTATTCTGTGGTGTCACGATGTGAATAAAGCAGAAGTCAGGAGTAGAGTTTTAGGGAGGAGAGGTAAGTCAGTTGACACAGTCGTGAACCTTCATCGACTGACATTGCTGATTGGGACACATTTTACGTATGCCTAGTCACCGATTGCCTCGTCACACAATGTTGGCCGAAGTAGGTGGTTCAGGCTGGAAAAAGGCTCGAGGTGGCCAGACTGAAACATGGCACCAGTGTACGAAGTCTTTGACTGTTGGTTTGAGCCATGTGGGGCGATGTAGACTAGTCGATTGAGGTCCGCAGGACAAGAGAAACCAGTGGTTGGAGACTGACTCTAGGTGATATGGCTGGCTCAGAACGGATGTCAGTGACGCGAAAGTACATACACATTATCCTCATCTTAACGCTATACCGAATCTCACCATTTTCTCGTCCTTCCTTTCTCTCTCTTCGTACTTTATATTTCTTTTCACTGAATTTTCTTTTCTCCATCTTCCACTTCACTGCCTTTTTACTTGATGTAGTGATGTGAGGTGTGGCAACTCGGACCGTTACGCAGTAATGCTTGGTCCTATGTTGATACTGATGATGATGATGATGATGACAGAGAGTAAAAGTTATCAATAAACTAAGTACAGCATATACAAAAAAGGCATAAGCTTACTTCAATATCTTCTAACAGTTTTTCACGTTTATCAACTAGGTTTTCTATCATTGTATCCATTTCTTTGATTAAACGTTCTACACGAGATTCTAAATGTACTGCAGCTTTTGATTTTCGTTTGTCTGGAACTTGTTCAGAAGTCATAAATTCAGCATGATGTTGTTGTTGTAATTTTGCTGTTTCTGCAACTTCCTCCTGTTAGAACATACGAGAGAGAGAAAACAATAGAAGAAAAGCATGAATTCAACGAAAAAACGCATTCCGACTGACTAACAAACATTTAAAATTAAAAAGTGGTTTACACGCATACACCTAGGAAATAAGTCAGATTTTATGGTTTATGCTCTTAAATTGTACATAATAAGAAAACTTTGTACAGTACAGTCAAGAAGTGATCAAGTACTTTTGGAAAAACTAGACCAGCAATGTGTAGATCGAGTGTATACTTGGAACATGTAGATTATTTAACAAACCCTATCTTTTCAAAGGATTTTTCAGCCATTTAGCTCTGAAGTCATCTCACCTTAGTACCAGTCAATTAGATCAAGTACCTTGCTGGTAATACTAAATAAAACAGTCATGAACCAATAAAATATGTGAGAATGAAACAGAAGTAATCTTTCAATGATGATAACGAAACACAATCCTTGCTTATTTGGTCTAACTACAGCTTGATAACAAGAAACACGAGTCAACTAGAAAAGTTACAAGTATGGATGAGAGTGAACTGATCAGAGCTTCATTCTTCAACAGGTTTCGAAAAATATGCATACTTACTAGTACCATAACATCGAACGTTATTCTTAATCTGAAGATGAAGTTGGACTTCATGGACAGGAAGATTTTGTAGTAGTCTCTAACTGCTAAAGGATCACAGAAGTATCACAAATTACAACCACATTCAATGTGCTGTCTCATTTTCCACATTACCTTGTATGATTAAACGCAAGTAAATTTTTCTGTGCTTGCTAAGTTATCAGCTCACGTTTTTCTTTTTAAGATCCCCCTACTGACTGGATGAACCTGACGCACACTTTTACTTGCTCCTTTGTTACAGCGTACCTGTAGGCTAGATGAAAGCCCGCCAACAGCTTTTCGTTAAAGAGGATGTATATTACATGAATGAAAGCTCTCTATGCAGAGCTATCACCTGACACTACGACAATCACTGGCATCCACCAGGGAAGTTCAATGTAGTTATTTTTACTTAACCAACTGGTAGTTGTCACCCAATGTACCTCCGACTTTCTAAGGACTGAATTACAGATCAAAAAGCGTTCAGTTGATATATTCCAGTTAGGTGAAGATAACGAAATACAAAGTTCTAAATACCTGAAGCAAAAACCTTAGTTTGTCTTGTACCTTATTTTGCATCCATCAAATGTAAGATATTGCATTAGGACTGGTATGCACCAACTTTTGGTTCAAGGATGGAGAAGGCAGTGATGGATGGGATGCGTTGAAAAGTCGCATCACTCATCATAGACTACTTAGTGAATAAATATTAGCTCGGATACAGTTAACGCCTCCCCTGGCGCTAGTGAAATACTAGACCATCAATCAAAGGACTGTACAACCTAGATATGGACGTTGAAGGTGGAAGATATGAGAAAACTACACCCATTTCCTCCATAGCTCTTGTTAGTAATGATGTAGTTTTGTGAAAGGTTAAGCTTTGGCTTTTTTATCTGTAGGTATGGTGAAGGTTCAGTTTATTCACTAAATAGTCGGCTGAAAATATGTAACAGGCTGTGTCGTCGAACATCTCAACAACGGTACAAGAACACAATGGATTAATAAGGCGGAAAATTAAAACAAACTGAATATTATTCAAAAGCAGCTGAATTCCATAGAAGCATATATGCAAATGCTCTTGTGATTGCAGTTTTAAAGCACATAATGTAAACATTTCAACCAACGCGTTATAAATCATTTCCAAAACTGTAAACAAGAAGCCTATAAACCTTAATAAAGCTGAATTCGCAAACAAGGAACTTCAATGGTTTTGGCTCTCGTTGAGTATTTTTCTTCATGTTTGACTTTGTCTGCCCTACCAACCATGACTTCTCATTAAAACTTCAGGAAACTTCATCTCCAGTAAATTCATTCATGAGCACTGAACAGTAATTTAATTCCCAGTTTCATGAGGATTTATTGATATCAAGGTTGTATTCATCACAGGCTGATATCAGTTAGAGAACTATAAGAGAACTGGAAGCACTGTTTCGTCCTAGTACGAGACTCTTTAGCAGTGCACACTAATGATCACAACAGGCTTCGCGGCGACCACATTACCATAGTTTGAATCCGATTGTCCATATTTTCGTAATTCAGTCAATTGGCGATCTAACGTGACCCCTATCTAATACCATCGCTGAATATTTGTTCTGGTTATGTTTTTGACTAATGACTATTATCTTTTCAACTGGCTTTTTTGTCTCATACAGCATGATCTCAGAAAGGAAACAGAGATCATGTATAATCGAAACACTTTTGAATCTTCGTTATCCAATTCAATGAGCATGTACATTATGCAGAAACTCCACTACTACTATGTATCTGAACTGCCACCTTATGAATTCGTATACAATGATGAATCACATATTAGATAAGACGATGACAGTATTACGCTTATGCGACAAAATATTCAAACATAAGAGAAATGCTAAGACTAACTTTAAAGGTCACCCTAGTAACTGATATGATAGTCGATCACGTTCTTCTATTCTATGGAAAAGTATTTTTCCAGGTAGAATACCAAAGCGTGACTGGTCATTTCAGTTGTTGTTAAGGTGACCGTTAAAGTAACCCAGTGCTAACCTTACACGAACATCCCAAAATTAGATTAAGCTAATTGAAGTCAGATGGCTTGAAAGGCTGCCCCAGCAACTGTTGGAACAGCCAATCAGGTTTCGGTATTTTGGCTAGGACGTTAGATTCTCAAAAAATAGATCTGAAGTGCCTTTAAGACCACCTTAACGACTGCCGAAATGCTCAATCAAGCTTAGTTACTTTCCCTGGAAAAGTACTTTACCACAAAATAAAGAAATGTAATTGGCTGTCTCATCAGTTGCTAGGGTGGCCTTTAAAGTCATCCACGTTATAAAACACAAATACAGACACAGATACACAATTGGCATTTTCAGTAATTAAGGTATTACTGTAAAATGATCATTTTTAAAGCTGAAAAATTCACATGACCTATTGATCGAGGCGTATATTTAGAATGTACTTTATTTCAAGTTGATTTGGTATTTGCATACAGTATAAACACCTAATAAAAAGTCAGGCAAAGGAGAGTAAAAACGGTTTGAAAATGAAAAGTGAAACTGTAACTACTATTTGTTGACATACTTGCAATTCTTCGTTGCTATACTATATAAAATTGACCAACTTCTGTTGGTATATGGACTTCTATGCGAGTTCCTTGATATTGCCTGAACCTTTATCACCATTACTTACTTGGTTGTGGCTAGCAGAGGAATTTAGGACGCATGTTTCGTCCCATTTGGGACTCGTCAGCTGGATGTAACTGCAACCCAGTGAGTGTTGTTCCCACTGGAACTCGGACCTCGTACCCATCGCTTCAAATGCCGCAGCCCAGTTAATTATAATTATAAATATTCAGGCAACAACACGGCATCCACATAGGAGTCCATACACCAACAGAGGTGGATTAATTAGATCCGATGTAACAACAGAGAATTACAAGCATATCAACAAATAGTAATGAATAGTTCATATCGTACAAGAGGTGGCTATCGTGCCTCAGTGGCCTAGCAGATAACTCTTTGGCGTTTGAAGCAATGGGCTCTAGTCCAGGTCTTAATGAGAACAACAGCAGACATATCCAGCTGATGAGTTCTAAGTAGGACCAAACGCGCGTCCTGAATTTCTCTGCTAGCCACGACTAAGCAAATTACGGAACTATAATATTTATACTAAGTGTTGATTGAAGGTGAGATGAAAATCTGGACTGCGGCCGGGTTCGAACCACCGACCACCGGGTTACTGGCCTGGTGCTCTACCAACTGAGCTACGAGGTCCGACTGCTGACCACATTTTTATTTCACTTCAATCACCAAGAATTTTGCCCGACTACCATGTGAATCCGCGATCTGTTACTACCACTTGATTGTATTCATACTGGCATAGTAAAATTTGACTTCATCACATAAGAACGTACTTTTGCACCTTCCGTAACTGAAATGAGATACTTTAAGAAAGCCTAACTTCTAGGCAGACCTAACAATATTATTTGCATAGTGGAATCCAAGACGTGTGTTTCTTCCCTAGCTAGGGACTCATCAGGTAGATGCACCTGCATCACAAAAAATGATGTTCCCACTGAGATTCAACAGAGATGGATCAATTCGGTTCATTACAGTAATCAACAGGCAGTTACAACCAGCGGTAAGGATTTTAAAAATATGTCGTCCATACTGAAAAATTGATCAATTCAAGTACATAAAACATGAATGCTAACTCAGAAGTGTAGCATAATAAAATGTAGCGGACTGAATCCAGCGTGCATTTTAATGACGTTGCGGTGTATGAGTAATAATAATAATAATAATAATAATAATAATAATAATAATAATAATAATAATGTAATTTAATCTGATACGTGTACTAAGCTATGAGCTCCACTTGTTGTATGAGGTGTTTATGATACCATTCAGTTGCTCAGGTCAAAGTAAGCACAGTAATTCGGATACACAGCAACTACTACGCAGTTAGATTATACATTTACCTAAAGTGAACTATATGCTTTCTCAAAAAATGCACTGCGGGAATCAACCACCTGCTCTTACTTATTTCATTGCCCAGTTATATTGAAAAAATACATTACACTATCTACTCATAATATGAATATTATTTTCTATCGAAGTAACTGTAACTTGCTGTGAAGCATAAAGTGCGCTATGGTTACAATAGTTTCTAGTTTCTAGCGAAACGAAATGGACTCAGTCATCTTTTTCATATCTATGCAGTAAGCAATGAACCACACCTGTTGTATGGGGGCTAATGATACTACTACTTGCCTCGGTAGGTGGGGCAGGGTTCGAACCCGAGACCCACGGATCGATGATCTTAGTACGCTAAAAATTTCAAAAGCTTACGTAACGACCTTTAAACTTCATGCTTACAAAACGCTATCACAATTATAACAATTCAAAGAATGACAGGAACTATTTTGGCTAGTTCGAACTACTAATAGAAGCCTAGAATACTAAGTGGAGTACGTGGTTCAACTGACCTATAACGATAGTGTCTTGTGTCTAATGGTCAGAAAATACCGATTTATGTTGAGATCAAGAAGATAAGCACCGCCAAAAGCTACTTGACTTAGACGATTGAAACTCAGATACTTCAAAATTTCAGGCAACAGGATTACGACGTGGACTAGATTTTTTCTCGAAAAAGCGAACTTTCAATTCTACTATCGCCAATTAATGCAACTTATCGCACAACGTAAAGTATATCATAATCATTGGGATACAAGTCGTCCTCACTGGCTGCCATACCAAATAGACTGTAACGGAGAAACTAACTCCCGAGAAGACTGAGTTTTGAATAAATCGTATGTGTAGTGACCACATTCTGACTCTTCCTTAGTTCCTTTAGCACTATCGTAAGTACTGTGACCTGGTATCAGGCCAATTTCTAATCACTGCAGAGGTTTGCTAGAAACCTGAGTGTTTTGCATACAAATTTCTCAAACAGGGAGAAGAGGACAATAATTTCTTGTTTCAATATATACTCTTATTACATCAGAGTTATTTTTAGCCTAATTTCCTTAACCTTCTAGGTGTTAAGTTGGATGTAACACCATCTGAAAAGATTCTTCATTGTTACAGTGGACTAGATAATAACTATTAGTTTGCGTACGCTTATTAGAGCAGTTGTGCATACATAGCAGTCTAGCGAACAGTTACTAGTAAGAGGTTTTTCACACTCGAAATAAATGAGTGATGATGTCAGACATTTGAGGCTAGTCAATAAGGAGTCTTGGACTTGAAGTCCTTGGTAATTACTGATAGCTATCAACAGTCATCCATCTACAAAAGCTTATTTTTCAGATGCAAAGTGGTGTCTCTTAGTATTACTGAAATCAATGTCAAGATGTGTATGAGGCAACTGGCACCATAGCGAAGAAAAAATACTTGCTTGAATCGAGTCCCGTCGTTGAAATGATAGGATGTGGCTAATAAAATTAAATAATTTGGCATCATAAACCACTGTGTTTAAAGATGCAGTAATAAATAAATATGAGGAAACTAAACAAAATAAACTCATCCGTTAGCATATGAACTATTTATTACATAGGCGTTATGGAGAGAAAAAAACAACCAGTGGAAATGAGTTAATGAAATCTATCAACTATCAAAAATAATACATTTCACTAACAATTGTTTAGCACTGAATAAACTCCTAGCAAAAGTAACAACATGACTCACTTTTAAGCCATGTATTGTTTCATCCTGCAATTCATGTGTAGAGTTAGCAATAGCTGAATGAATTTCAGCTAGATCTCCAGCTGTTATCTCAGTCACCTCTTCAACCGCTGGTTTTTTCGGTTTTTCAGCTACATCACTTGAACAGCTTGTGTGTACACCATCTTTTGATTGTGCAGCAGTTAATATTTGCACTGTACCAACAGTTACTGCCTCTGGAATAGGTTTGCTAATCTATAACATAAATCAAATTCAGAATAGAAGAATGATAATAGGTTACGCAAAGAGAATATTAGATGTGTGTATGCATCACAGTGTACGCAGTGTGCCGAGTAACATTAGGATACAGTTCTTGAGAAGAGAAACCGAACACATAACATAACGCTTATCAGATTTCAGTCAATTTTTGGTTGTTGATAACATTAGGAAGAAATATATAAATTGAATACACATACTTCATCAGTTCTGGTAGATTATCCAAAGAATAAAACACTTTTTAAGATATTGCTGAAACGATTTGTTAGAAGTTATATCATGTTGACGGCCATGGTAATGAAAGTGGTCGAACAAACTTCTTTTGAATACAAAGGTTAAATCTGTAAAGATGGACTGCAATCGCCTCTGCTATGTGAAGAAAGTGAGTGCGTAATCCATGTGATAAATTAATTGGAATATGATGAATGATTTTGAAAGTTTTTCTAGCATCAACTTGATGTCCCGTGTCAACTAGGTATGCAAGTATGGAGCTCTTTATTGTTCTTATTCGTCTCTGGCTCAACCATGATGGGTGGTGGTCAGAAATTCGATGATGGAGCTGCCTCACTGTACGCCCAATGTAACTAGCTCCGAGGAGCAGTTGAACTGATAAATGGACATAGAAGTGACAGAATCAGACATTTTGTCTTTATTTCTTGCACCTAGAATCGCCCAGTTGTAGAAGATGGGACATACTTTAGCGGCTGGGAATGCTTTTTGAAAAGCTCTATTTTTATGGGTTGTGTGATGGTCTCACTGGCAATGTCAATCTTAAATTTCAGCTTCAAGAATATTCGCTTGTTAGGAACTGTTAGGGTTCTTGACTTAATCTTCGTAACTTTTATATGCTTAGTTATGGGCTTCGCTGGATAGCCATTCCTACCAAAAACATTTCATTACATATATTTTATCAAATTCCTTCCTTTTACTTTGTTTTACTATTTTAAATACGTCACTTAAACGTGTCACGTACTCTCGCATACTTTTTAAATAGTTTCAAGCGGATATTTTTCTAGCTAACAACAGGAATAAATGACAAACCGGTAAGAGATGGTCTTATAAATGCACAGAAATACAGTATATTACTATTTCTTGGATAATTATGTTGAATGACAGATATTGGTTCTGACTGAATAAACTACCACCATCAAACCCGACGCTAATGCAATACCAGGTGTCTGTTTCACATTGTGCCTTTTATAAACTGTTATTATTAACATCACTCAAATGTAATGATTACTCCACTTAAAAATATTGTCCAGGGAATGAATTTGTTGAACTATTATATGCTGAGAATTCCATACCGTACCACAAGTCTTGTTTGAAATAAAGCCATCATAATTATTACTAACTGCTAGTGGTTTCCCACTCATCAAGACGTGTAGAGAGCAGAAAAACGGTATAAAATGGCATAAAAATGGCTTTTTTTCAGAATGATGATCAAGGGCTAAAAACTGTTTGGCTGTTAAAGAAGCTCTACCCCCATTCGCATTAGGATGCCCTTAGTAATATAGTAACTAAGTATGCAATAGAGAATGTTATCATGTTTATTATTATGAAAAAAGTTACAGAATTCCTACGCTCCAAAACTAAATATTTGTTCCATATCTGAATACTATTTGAAATTTCACTCTGTCAGTAGATAACTTTGTTTACCAGTGCCTATAAGAGTAGCTTGGAACAAAGGAAAATCATGACTTAGTTACCAAATAACGGTAAGCTGCTTTCGTTTACCATTTACTTCACGTTGTCCAGTATCCAGCTGATGAACAATTAGTAACCTACACAGGTTTCTTATTACTTTATTATTTATTGATGGCAAAGTAAAGCAGGATAAAATAGAATACCTCTGATTATTTCAAGTGAAATCCTCAGTATTTAATAGACAAAAATAGATGACCTCAACTACAGTACATCATCAATACTATCCAGCAAATCACACTACAAGTACAACAAAATTATACGTGACTCCTAAAGTACTTCCACGAATGACCTTGAACCTGTTATTTGCCAACCAACAACCTTCTTACTATTAATGTCCTAACAAAGGCAGTCAACTCAATTCAACCTCGACTTCATCGATTTTGAAAAGGCCTTCGACAGCGTCGACCGAGAAGTGATTTGGCAAAAAGCTGCTTCAACACTACGTAGTACCACAAACCTTTATCAACCTCATTCAACAGCAGCTATATCCTATTTGATGCTTATATATATCGAGTGATTCACAATGGGAAGCTCAGTGTTCCCTTCGAAGCGAAGACAGGAAGGAGTGAGACAAGGTTGCCACCTACTATCACAAATGGTCTTCCTGATTGTAGTCGACTGGACTGGACTGGACTGGATCACGCAACAAACTGTGAGGAGCTGTGAGAGGAGGGGTACTCGCTGTTTGACCGATGAAAAGAACCCAGACGAAGATTTGGATTTCGCCGCTGATGATGGTTTATGTCTAATGTCTTGTCGCACAAACTCGAAGATTTACAGGCATAAACTAACAAGTTGGCAGAAGAGGCGAGATAGCCAAGGAAGACAGGACTCCCTTCAGGTGAACGTAGAGAAGACGAAGGTGATGAAGATACCCAACCACCACCACCACCAACAACAACAACAAGAACCAGTTACCATCAACGGGAGAAATGTGAAGAAAGTTGTCTCTTTCATCCACATACCTACCTACCTACCTACCTACCTACCTACCTACCTACCTACCTACCTACCTACCTACCTACCTACCTACCTACCTACCTACCTACCTACCTACCTACCTACCTACCTACCTACCTACCTACCTACCTACCTACCTACCTACCTACCTACCTACCTACCTACCTACCTACCTACCTACCTAGGCAGCATCGATTCAACTACAGGCAGCGGCACAGATGAGGGTATCAAAGCAGCCAGGATCAGAAAGACAGCAAAACAGGCCTTCATTAACCTGAAATCAGTGTGGAGATCTCTTTCACTGCATTCAACATAAAGAAGAAGATCCGCATTTCTAACACGAATGTCATTCAAGTAAGTCAGTGCTTCTAAGTGATGGTTGAGAGACTTGGTGCGTTACGAGAAGCAAACTACAGAAGTACACGAACAGCTACCGCCTACACTCACTCGATACTGAAGATCAGATGGATGGCCAGAAAGAATAAGCAACAAGGAACTCACTCCGGGTGGCAACGAAACAACCGACCAAGAACCTATCGTCCAACAAATATGTAGAAGAAAGTGGAGACGGATTGGACTGGATTGGATTGGGTTGGACATACACTGAGAAGACTGTTTTGGGACATCACACGTCAGGCTAGGCCAGGTCATCGAGTGGAAGCTAAATGGGAAACGACGAGTTGGGCATCCGAGGGTGAGATGGAGGAGATGGTGTGAGGAAGAAGTGAGAGCTGGTGGGCAGTTGTGGAGTGAGGTTTGAAGGGCTGGAGAGAAGAGAGTGAAATAGTGACGTGCTACTGAAGGTCTACGTTCCACTAGGAACTCAAGGGATAAATAATAACAATAATAATAACAATATCTATTGATCAAGTAGAATAAACACTAACAAGAAGAAATTTTACAGTTGATGGGAAAAATAAACATGATACAAAGTTGTAGATGATCGTCAGTATATATACGATAACTGTACTGACATATATCTGAATGGGAAACACAATCGATATTTTTTATCAATTATAATCGTAACTGTAGAAATCTACTTTCGTTAATCACTTGTTCTAGACAGAAAGCCTACTTGGAACATAATCAATCATTATCAACATACGACCAGGCGTTACTGCATAACGCTCCGAGTTGCCACACCTCACGTCAGTTCATCAAGTAGAAAGGTAGTGAGGTGAAGATGAAGATAAGTGAATGCAGTCAAAAGAAATATAAAGTACGAGAAGAAAGGAAAGAGGAGTGACAAAATAGTGAGATTCGGTATAGCGTTGTTAAGATGAGGATAATGTGTGTATACATCTGCGCCACTGACATCGGTCCCCAGCCATATCACCTAGAGTCTCCAACCACTGGTTCCTCTTGTCCCGTGGACCCCAACCACCTAGTCTGCATCGTCCTACATGGCTTAAACCAACAGTCAGAGACTTCATACATTGGTGCCATGTTTTAGTCTGGCCACTCGAGCCTTTTTCCAGGTGGCGCAAATGGCAAAAGTCAACCGAGCCTTTTGTATCCGTGCAGAAATCTCATCGGCAACTAACCCACCGGGTTGATCCTACTTCCCAGGTAAGTGAAGTGGTCAACACACTCAACCACTTCACTCTCTATTGTTAACCGCGGTACCGCTGAAGACCAGTCCTGGAGCAAAAATTTGCATTTGGGTGGTGAAAATCGCATCCCAAACATTCTCAAATTCCCACTCAAAGTGTTCAGAAGACTCTGCATCTTGTCAGCGTCTTCACCTAACAGGACTATGTCATCTGCATATTCTAGATCTAAGGAAAATTCACCTGTGATCCGGTCAACGTCTTTGTAATTAGGTGACGAGAGGGAAACCTCCATAAGAATATCTATGATAAAATTAAATAAGAATGGGGATAGTGGGCATCCTTGACGGACACCACTTGATGAGTATAGCTCCCTGGACAACTCACCATAGGCTCTAACATGCCCACAAGTGTTCGAGTAGAGAGCTTTCAATAAGGTGATGTACTTACTAGGCACGCCTTTCAGTGACAGACACTGCCATAAGACTTCTCGATCAACGGAGTCAAATGCCGCCTTCAGGTCGAGAAATACAGCTATTGTCGGGCGTCTGTAAGCATGCCTATGTTCCAGGACCTGGCGCAGTGTGAATATTTGGTCGATACATCCACGGCCAGGTCTAAAGCCTGCCTGGTTTTCTCGGGCTTGCTGTTCCCGAGCTCCACTCAGGCGTCGGAGAATTATAGAACTTAGGATCTTAGACACTATGTTTGTCAGGCTGATTCCTCTGTGGTTATCACAAGAGGACTTCTCGCCTTTCTTGAAGACTGGGATGATCAGTGACTTAGACCAGTCGGAGGGGATCGTATTTGATTCCCATATACTGGCTAACACTTCCGTTAGCCTGACTAAGAGAACTCTACCACCATTCTTGTATACCTCAGCAGGTAGTCCGTCTGGTCCTGCTGCCCTTCCCGTTTCAGGCTACCTACCGCTTTCTCAACTTCTTCTAGTGTTGGGGGACCTGTCTCTATGTCCCATTCAGGGTCCGACTGGATAGCGGGCAGCGCAATGGTGGCTGGAGGCCAGTTAAACTGTTCCTCAAAGTGTTCTGCCCATCGTCCCAGTCGCCTCCCCTGCGAGTGAATCGCCGATCCGTCCTTCTCCGCTATAACCTCACTAACTGTTGTTGACCATTTCCCCCCAGTCTCCTTAATAAGTCTAAATAACTGTCTACTGTTACCGATCGCCGCTGCCTTTTCCATCTCTTTAGCCTTTGCTGCCCACCACTGTTCACGATCGTTGCGCAGACTTTTCGTCAGTTTATTTTTAAGTTGCGCTCGCTCTTCATTGTACTCAGAGCCTGCAGGGATGCATTCACGTGCATCCATTAGTTTGGAAGAAGCTGCTGATATCCACTGGCTCTTTTTAGCCATTATCTTGGAGTCGGCTACAGTCTCCAGTGCTGCTTTTACAGTAGACTGAAGATGGCACCAAGCTTCTTCTGGATGAGTGACAGTCTTTTGTTCCGATAACTGCCTAGCCAACTTCTCACTGAACACGGCTTTGGTGTTTTCGTTGTCCAGCAGAACTCGTAGTGGTTTTGTTGCCAAATTTTTTCTACGTCCATTGAGACGCAGGCATATACGTGCTCGGACCAACGCATGATCGCTGTCCAAACACGTACTCCAGAAGGAGCGACAGTCTTCCACCGATGACTAATAGCAATGTGGTCTATCTGTGTCCATCACTGAGTTGAGACAGACAGTGTCTGAAATTGGTGCTGGCTAAAAATAGGCGGTTATCTGAGCATAGTTGTAATAGGCGATCACCGTTATCTGTACGTTCAGCTGGGATTCCGAAAGTGCCACCTAAGTGCCTTTCTGCCCACTCAGTCTACCCACCTGTGTGTTGAGGTCACCTGCAACAACCACTTCGTCCGAACGTTTGGCTTTCGAGAGGAGGTTAGACAGTTTATGGTAGAACTCGTCCTTCACTTCATCCGAGCTGCAGTCAGTGGGTGCGTAAGCAGAGATTACAAAGAGACAACGGCGAGTCTCACTATTCCTTTTAGTTCTCACTGTGCCGTTCAGCCTCATAGCGCAGAGGCAACTATCAACTGGGATCCAGTCTAGTAGTGAGTTTTCTGCCCTAGTGCTGAATGCTATACCTACACCTGCAAGACCACGAGAGCTAGCTATCGAATCTCCAGAAACTCGAAGGGTGAATTTCGAGAATTCACCAGATTGGTCAGGAGAGGTCAGGTGAATAACCACACTTGGGTCCTGTATGCGTGTCTCATAAACACAGCAAACATCCATACCCCGAGTTGCTAGAGTCTTTGCCAACAAAGCCTGTTGACCAATTTAACGGAGGCTGCGGACATTGAAGGCTCCAATATGTAATTTGGAGCGTGGTTGAAGGAAACCAGTGATGCTGTTCTGTGGACAGATCGTTGTCGAAGGCTGCGGAGGTAGGAGAAATTGAAGATGATGCAGCATCATTAATTGAGAGACGTGAAGGAAGATTCGAAGGTAATGATGGAGGAGGTGGATAGCAGTCAGAAGAAACTTGAGTGCTGACAGAGTTGGAACATACTACAACTAGAAGAAAATTAAAAGAGGTCTCTATAACTTGTCTTTTCGCTGCTGCGTTAGCCTTACACTGCTGAACTGTTACCTCCAGGTAAATTAGTATTTTTTTGTGCAACCATCACTCATAGCTATGAGTTTATCTTGAACTAAATCTCATTAGTTTAGAAATACTACCATCAAGTGGCAGTGAGTACAAACACACGGATATTCACAAAGCGATATGGGTTGATTTCACCAGATAAACACATTACACTAGAAATTGGATCGTCTTCCTCTCAATCTCAAGAAAGTGGAGACGCAGCCAGGCTACTGGACACAAGATCAAGAAGGGGAGCAGATGTAGGTCCAGACCATTATCTAGTGAAAGGAACCTTCCAAATCAAGTTGAAAGCCTTTAAAGAAGTTGGTGATAGACCACAGTTTAGGTTTAACACATCACGTCTGCAATCAGAACAAAATGGGAGACATTGAGCAACATCCCTGAAGGATCTGGCGTGGAAAAACACTAGAACTCTCTGAAAGAGATGTGGAAAGAAACCTGCATAACTGTATCAGGAGGAACAAACAAGACAAGGAATCGATCTCGACGGACACATGCAAACTGATAGAGTAGGGAGAGGAAGATGGTGAAGCAGAAGATGAACCAGCGCAGTGCGGTGCAGGGGTGAACAACGAAAAGAGGAATTGAGTACAACCTACAAAACACTACACTGGACAAAGAAGTGAAGAAGAGTGCGCAGAAAGACAAAAGAAACTTCTACGACACATTGGCAAGTGAAACAGAACAGTAGACCCGAAAACACTATATCAAATAACCAGTTTACTGTCTGGGAAGAGATCAACGCAGATGGAACCAATGAAATATAGTGAATGAAACCTAGTTACCAAAGAGGAGAAACAAAGGAAACAATGGGCTGATCACTTCAAAAATCTCTTCAATCGACCACCACTTGCAACTCCTCCAGAAATACCGCCAGCAGGCAAGCCATAGAATTACCAGCGAACACAAGCCCTCCGACAAAAGCAGAAGTAAAGTCCTGAACACCGTAGTCACTGAAATCCGGGAAAGCGGCAGGATCAAATGGGATTCCGCCAGAAACACTGAAAACACGCAGAGACAACACCAAACATGCTCACATCACTATTGCAGAAGGTTTGGAAAGAAGAAACGAAAGTTACCTGCATATTGATTGGAGGGAGGGTTACCTTGTCAAACTGCCAAACAAGGGAGACCTAAGTCTTCCCAAGAACTGGCGAGGAATCATGCTCCACTCCTGTCCACCCCAAGCAAAATATTAAGCCGTATCATCCTAGAGAGACTAAAAGATGCGCTGGATTCAAAATAACGACCGGAACAGGTTGGCTGGTTGGCTTCAGGAAGAACAAATCATATTCGGATCAAATTGCAACGCTACGCATCATCACTGAACAGAGTATGGAGTGGCAGTCAACTCTACCTCAACTTTCATCGACTCTGAAAAGGCCTCGATACTGAAGATCAGATGGGAAGGCCAGAAAGAATAAGCAAAAAAAGAACTCTGGCTGGCAACGAACCAACCAAGAACCCATCGCCCAACAAATATTCAGAAGAAAGTGGAGATGGATTGGACTTACAGTGGAGAGACCATTCGGGAACATCACGCACCAGACCCTCGAGTGGAATCCGAAGAGGAAACGAGGAGTTGGGTGGCCGAGGGTGATATGGAGATCATGTGAGGAAGAAATGAAAGCTTCTGGGAAGTCGTGAAGCCAGGTTCAAAAGCCTGAAGGGAACAGAGTGCAATGAAGACGTGCTACTGAAGCCCTATGTTCCACTAGGAACTCAAGGGACAAATAATAAATAATAATAATATACTGCCATCAAGTGAAAGTAGTTAGTAAGTTAGCACTATCACACAGGGATTGGTCTATTAAATTCCTTGAAGAATGATGAAGACGATAAGACATTTCAGTCAGTTTACCTGCATAGTTTTAATGCAACTTATTTAACAATCACTGTGAGAATTGTATTCCCACGGTTTAAGACACTTTCCAAGATTCTTTTCAAAGTTCTCTGTTTCCTATTTCTTATCGCTGTATTTGAATCAAGTGAACTTCAGTTGTCAATATGCAACACAGTACTCGAAAAAAAATCTATATGATAATAATCTAATTAGTCTTACATGATACACAAGATACACATAAATGAGCAATCATTTACTGTGAATCTATGTTTAACACTGACGAAGTAACAGTACCCAACTTAATGAATCGGTAAACTTCAAGAGCAAAAATTGACCTGATAGAATTGAATAAGTTGAGTATTAGATGGATGGTTTATAAGAGAAATATATTAGCAAAACTCCAATGACGTTTTGTGACTTCACTTGGATTTTGCAAATATAAATCATTTGCAAAATATAAAGAGGGTGAAACAACTAAACCAAGCAACATAAAATAGTTATTCCTCTTCCGTTCAACGAAGCAGTTTACTTTAAGCCAAGAAGAATAGTACACCAACCAATACAAACTGCGTATGTTATCCCAGCACATAGACCTTTTAGAAATAAATGTTAAAATATTGAAACAATAGTATTTCAGTAATCCACAGTAGTTCTAGGCAGAGACTGAAGCAATATGACATGTTGGTCGCTGACACCAACCTCTCTGAAGAACATAAGTTAACTGCGTAGATAACAACTACTTATCAATTGGAGTGACACTTATTTCCCAATATCTTCTTGACCTTCACTGTTTAACTTTTATTTTACATGTGGTTGAATTACAACAGACAAAGACAAAATGAAGGTCGAAGAGGAAGATAGATGTTTATTTCCTGGTTATATTGAGATTTATGAAAAGGAATAAATTTATGATTCCCACCGTCACGCCATATGAGCGCAAGTTTGATTAGAACAAACAATAGGAAACGCTGTTGTTTACTAGTATCTAGACATCTCCCATTTATTTGTAAAACCCCTTGGTCACATGCCCAAAGGTTACTGATTTGTTTCATATGGATCGAACTGTTATTTGTTAACATGCTTGTTATTCTCCGTTGTTTAACTGGACTAAATTGTCCGACCTCAGTAAAACAACGTAGAATTACAAGCATATCAACAAACAGTAGTAACCAATACCGGTTTTACAAGAGGTGGCTATCGTGCCTCAGTCACCTAGTGCACAATGCCTTGGTGTTGAAGCGATGAGTATGAGGTTCGAGTCTCAGTGGGGACAATATTACTCACTGGGGTGCAAGCACATCCAGCTGAGTCCCAAACAGAACGGAACGCGCGTCTTAGATTCTTCTGCTAGTTACAACCAAGTAAATTATCAGGCTGTTATTACCTAATTAAAAACAACTCTAATAACCACAAAATTATTGACGCATAGAAAAGATTGAAGATAACTGTTTAAGGAGCATGACGAAAACAACTAGTAATATTCGATTTCCGTAGGATGAGCAATGCAGCTACTAGTGAATAAATACCCGCAACTTGAATCTAATTTTGCTTTAATTTTCCGCTGACAAAATTTTTTTGGTATGAGTATGAAATCTTTAATATTAAACTGTCCATTTAAGAAAAAGCAGTGCCATTCACAACATTCAGTAGATCAAAATACGACTGTCATCTTAAAGATATTCCGTTAGTTCGCTTCCTTCCTTACTAAAAATCCATAAACAGGTTATATAATGAGTGCATCTTTGGTACAATGTATTAGACATTCGACTTCCCATTTACTTAACAACAAGTTCTAAAACTGTAGCATGTTACATAGTATCATAAGGCTCGCATAATAGATATTACTCATTGTTGAGTAAATGAAGCTATGGGCTTGTTCCTTTAGTTACATTTGATGTTATTACAACTAAACATCAACCTTCTGTTTTGCCAACTACTTCCTGAGGTTATACCACCTTAATACTAAAATATCGAGTCATACTTATTCAACTACCATTCACAATCAACATCAAGTTAGTTGGTGTTTCAGATACCACATGAGGAACTATGAAACCAGACTAGAAAGTTGCGTGATTACCTTCATCAAGGTGATATTTATGAAACAGAAATATAGTCGAAATATACTCTACCACAGTGCACAGTAATTTCGCAAACTCTAAAACCTTATTGATTTGTAGTTTTAATTACACATTTTGTTCTTGTATGGTTGACAAAGTTATCTGGATACTTTGAAATGATCTCAGATAATTATTATGCAAACTAAAAACAGTTCATCGTGTTTGAAATAGTTCCTAGGAGACAATACCATTTCACTTTGATATAACTAGCAAAAACAAACCAACATATTCCACCATCATAATGGAAACGTTCTGCTCTCAGGTTAGTATCGTCCCTACGGGAATAGAAAATCAAGTCATTTTAATCCATTCACCATAAATCATTTCACGTTTAGGTTGCTATTCATCGCAGAAAGACAATTGAACAAACATTGATCTATATTTCCGACTTCTGTCAGTTCCGGAAATAGCGTTTCATAGTCATTGAAACAATATCTCCTAGCTACTTATCGTGAATGTATGACAAATGGAAAAAGATGGAATACATGACGCTACATATTCACTAATGATAATATAATAATGTAATGCATTTACCTGAGATCGTTCACCTGCTTCATCAGATAAAGTAGTAGCTGAGTCAGTCAAGACTGGTGTAACTTTGTCCAATTCTATAAAACGACAAAATGTTTGCAAATTCACTTGCATACAAATACATGTAGCGAGTACAAGTCATTAAAACTCTATATTCACTTTATAATGACCAAAACTGACACACTTAATTTTATTCCATGTACGACTTACGATAATTACTATCTGTCCTTTAGGTTCCTAGTGGAACGTAGACCTTCAGTAGCACGTCACTATTTCACTCTCTTCTCTCCAGCCCTTCAAACCTCACTCCACAACTGCCCACAAGCTCTCACTTCTTCCTCACACCATCTCCTCCATCTCACCCTCGGATGCCCAACTCGTCGTTTCCCATTTAGCTTCCACTCGATGACCTGGCCTAGCCTGACGTGTGATGTCCCAAAACAGTCTTCTCAGTGTATGTCCAACCCAATCCAATCCAGTCCAATCCGTCTCCACTTTCTTCTACATATTTGTTGGACGATAGGTTCTTGGTCGGTTGTTTCGTTGCCACCCGGAGTGAGTTCCTTGTTGCTTATTCTTTCTGGCCATCCATCTGATCTTCAGTATCGAGTGAGTGTAGGCGGTAGCTGTTCGTGTACTTCTGTAGTTTGCTTCTCGTAACGCACCAAGTCTCTCAACCATCACTTAGAAGCACTGACTTACTTGAATGACATTCGTGTTAGAAATGCGGATCTTCTTCTTTATGTTGAATGCAGTGAAAGAGATCTCCACACTGATTTCAGGTTAATGAAGGCCTGTTTTGCTGTCTTTCTGATCCTGGCTGCTTTGATACCCTCATCTGTGCCGCTGCCTGTAGTTGAATCGATGCTGCCTAGGTAGGTAGGTAGGTAGGTAGGTAGGTAGGTAGGTAGGTAGGTAGGTAGGTAGGTAGGTAGGTAGGTAGGTAGGTAGGTAGGTAGGTAGGTAGGTAGGTAGGTAGGTAGGTAGGTAGGTAGGTAGGTAGGTAGGTAGGTAGGTATGTGGATGAAAGAGACAACTTTCTTCACATTTCTCCCGTTGATGGTAACTGGTTCTTGTTGTTGTTGTTGGTGGTGGTGGTGGTTGGGTATCTTCATCACCTTCGTCTTCTCTACGTTCACCTGAAGGGAGTCCTGTCTTCCTTGGCTATCTCGCCTCTTCTGCCAACTTGTTAGTTTATGCCTGTAAATCTTCGAGTTTGTGCGACAAGACATTAGACATAAACCATCATCAGCGGCGAAATCCAAATCTTCGTCTGGGTTCTTTTCATCGGTCAAACAGCGAGTACCCCTCCTCTCACAGCTCCTCACAGTTTGTTGCGTGATCCAGTCCAGTCCAGTCCAGTCGACTACAATCAGGAAGACCATTTGTGATAGTAGGTGGCAACCTTGTCTCACTCCTTCCTGTCTTCGCTTCGAAGGGAACACTGAGCTTCCCATTGTGAATCACTCGATATATATAAGCATCAAATAGGATATAGCTGCTGTTGAATGAGGTTGATAAAGGTTTGTGGTACTACGTAGTGTTGAAGCAGCTTTTTGCCAAATCACTTCTCGGTCGACGCTGTCGAAGGCCTTTTCAAAATCGATGAAGTCGAGGTTGAATTGAGTTGACTGCCATTCTATGCTCTGTTCTATGATGATGCGTAATGTTGCAATGTGATCCTCGCATGGTTTACTTTCTCTGAAGCCAGTTACTCCCTTCGAATATTACATAATAACACATCCAAGATGTTGCACGTGTTCAAATGATCAGTTAAATAACTTGCAAACGTCACATTTGATGGTATTCAATATTACTCGTATAATTGGAGTGAAATGTATGGGGAAATCTTGAGAAACGGCTTGTTCATACCCAAACTCATGGAATTAGTTAGAGGATAGCTTAGTAGTTGATATGAAATGGGAAGTCTTGATGTGAGACGTCAATGTAAAAGAATTTCTTCATTGAACTACTTGTTAATAGTAATATTTTGGTTAATTCGCTTTGCACCGTATAATCAACAAGAGCGATAAGCTGAGAATCATGGCAAAAAAGGTATTTTAATATAAATCATCTGTCAAATAGGTATTTCAAGCCTAAACTATCGGTCATCAGAAGTAATACGAAGAAATTTAACTTCCTATAACTGCTAAACCACTAACTCTCATAAAAACAAACATCAAAAAAAATCCCACGAAAAGTTATTTAGAGGTAGCATTCATCACTGACTGACATCAGTTGGGGAACCATTGAAAATTTGAGAGCACTGGACACCTGCTTCGTCCTAGTATGGGACTCCTCGGCAGTACCCACCCACGACCCGGTTAGGGGTTAGGGATCGAACTCAGGACCTTCAGGTTTCATGGTGAACGCATTAACCACCGAGCCACTGGGTCGGTTTTCAGTGGTTCAGTTTCCAACCTCTGTCAATTCACGATATGGTGCGACTATCACCCAAGGTCTTCAGTTGGTATCAACTTCACTTCTGGCTGGTTGACCCCGTAGGTCATGGCTTCTCATTAGAGCTTCGTGATATCCATCTGGAAGCAAGTCACTAATTAACACTATACAGTAATGTATTTTTGAGATGAGTAGGGACTTTTTTTAGTTTAGAGGTAGTATTTATCATGGAATGACATCAGTTGCGGAACCATTGAAAATCTGGGAAAACCGGACGGAGCTGTTTCGTCGTAGTATGGGACTCCTCAGCAGTATGCAAAGTTATTTTAGTATTTCACGTCATGTTTCCCACGATCCCTTTGCTCTCAAATACAATGGAATGACTAAATATTCTATTCGATTTTATGTTGAATAACTTGACTTGTTTGATAATTAATTGTACTTTATATTCTTAATGTAGCCAAATAGTTGAATGGGTCTATATCAACGTGTCTGTCTATCACTAAACGACAAGACGCCACGGTTTCTAAAAACTGTATTGAGCGCTAAAAAATCATTCGGATCTAAGATTTGTATATTAACTAATTGTTAACCCAAAGACCTGGCTGAGAAGGGAAACAAAACTGGTACCATCAGATTGTCAAACTAGTCTTCGAATGGCACAAAGTACTATTTTGTAATCAATCCATGCATAAAAACGCCGAGCATGAAACTGGTTGAGAAAAACATGAGATTCTAAATATGTAGAACTACGACTTATTGATATGCTTGTAATTTTCCGTTGTTTTACCGGATCGAAAAGAGTGACCATTGGCATATGGGCTCCTATGCGGATGACTCGATATTGCCTGAACATTTATTACCATTATTCACTTGGTTGTGGCCAACAGAAGAATCCAAAACGCGTGTTTCGTATAGTTTGGGACTCGTCAGCTGGATGTACCTACACTTCAGTGAGTGATGTTGTTCAAACTGAGACTCAGACCTCGTACCCATCATTGATGAGTCCTAAATAAGATGAAACGCGCGTCCTGGATTCCTTTGCTAGTTACAACTAAGTAAATTATTATAATTAATATTCAGGCTATATCGAGGCATCCGCAAAGAGTCCATATGCCAACAGAGGTCGAACAATTTGATCCAGTAAAACAACGGAGGATTACAAGCATATCAACAAATACTCATAACTAATACCCGTTGTACAAGAGGTGGCTATAGTGGTCTAGCGGATAAAGCCTTGGCGTTTGAAGCGATGGGTACGAGGTTCTGGCCTCATTGGGGACGACTTTACGCACTGGGGTGCAGGCACATTCAACTGACGAGCCCCGAATAGAATAAAACACGCGTCCTGTATTCTTCTGCTAGCCACAACCAAGCGAATTATGTAAAGGGATTCCTTGAAGTTTCAAGTGGTGGTCAAGATGTATATTCAGGTTCATCAAATATGCTAGATAGTTCAAAGCACAATAAAAAGTATAGCTCGTATTTGAGTATGAATAGAAATCAATCAGAATACCTAATCATATTCTGCCGATAGTATGTTTACCATTACAGTAGCGTGAAAAGGAGTAGGTTCATACTTCTTACTAAGTTTGCGATGATTATTTTGCCTAGTGTAACAACGGAAATCTTTCATTTGAACTATACATACTTCAGCATAAGCAAATATCCCTTTATTTCAAGATTGAGCAGTGAGCAACACCTATACCAGAGATATGGAAAACTTTACTACCAATCAAAAAACAAAAAAACAAAGAGAGATCAGGTGACAGGACTATAAAATCAGATATCGGAAGAAGTGTGGTTACATTGATATGATTATAAGCAATAACTTATGCTCGAAACGTAATCAAGTAAATAATACTGTATCACTGTGCGCTTTATATCAAATAAACAAATCTAATATGGAATTACATTCTACCACAGTGCCCAAGTTTTTCACTTATATTAGTGAGAGATTTGGCCACAAATAGATGGTACTTAGAATATGTCAGACACTCAACAACCTTGTGCACATTCATGCAGAAGGCAACGAACCATACAAATTATGTGTGAGCTACGGATACTTAGTACCTGGCTGTCCAGAACCTTGGTAGAGGGAGCCGTCTTCGAACCCGTGACTCATAGTGCTCAGATCAAGTAGCCACATTCAATCAATCTTCCGACAAATTCCAATAAACCACCTGAACAACAAGTGAAATAAATAAATGAGAGCAAAGTGAGCATTTCACATCCCTGTTGAGATTTGTCTAACTACTAACAAAATCATGAGAGTTCTAAGGTAAGTGAAGTGAGTACTACAATAAACCATTGAGGTTTTTATCCTCAAATTAAACATCGAACAAGACTTGCTTCTGCATCTGCAAAATGAGAATGTATATTTTGGCCACTCAGAATAGAGCAATTAAAAAGGGGAATTAAACCTCAATGTAAGAAGCTTCTTCACCCCTCGATCTATAGCAGAACAACGTGAAAACTAGCAAAGATAGAGTATTGGTTTAGGTTGTCATGTTTGACAGCAGCGTGTAGGATGCGCAGTTTCCGGAGAAAGGGTGTAAGTCAGAGATTACATTCAGTAACCAAGCTTAAAAAGAAGAGTGATTTTCTGGCATATTGCATTTATATGATATGATACTACAAAGTGTTAGTACAACCATTGTTTTTGATGTGTAAAACAACGGTGCTGATTTTTATTAATTACCAATACAGAAAGATTAATACTCGTTAGAAAGGTAGAAACACTTACTAACTTATCATTAAATTTCAATAGTGAATTTCATTCTTTAGAAAAACCAATATACTACAGCTTTTATCGTAGAATGTTTGATAGGATAAAAATGTAACTCAACCCAGCTCTGAGCCACACTATGTGAGAGTTGGTGATACTAACCCCGGTTGCATTGAAGTAGGTGGAATGAGGTCAGACCTGGGACATACCGCTTCAAAATCGAATTCCTTTAGCCAACGAGCTGAACTTCTCCCCCCCTTCCAAAAAACGACATTTGTCAATGGTTATTAGGCTAACAAAAATCTAAATACTACCTCATAACGAAAAAATATGAGCACAATTGCAACGAAAGTCAATGGGAAAATATTAATCTCGTCAAGGTCACAAGTGCTGTGTCGATAAAAGGCAGTAATGAGAAAATCTATGCTAAAATTTGAGGTAACCGTTATTAGTTAACTGAACCTAGTTACTAAAACAATAACTATCTTATTATTCCAAAGTTGGTTATAAACAACAGTTGATTTATCCATGCTTTTTGGTACAACCCGGGTGTGATTAGGTACACTAACTATCAGTTGTATCTAATACTTTCTAACACTATCTGCTACATCGTACAGCACTAATTTCACAACACAATCGGTTGAAGGTATTCTCCTCTTCACATCACATGAATCCATCCCTTATGTTACAGTTCTGGTCACATGATGGAGTTAAAACTTTGGCAATACCCAAAGAAGTGAGACATCTTAAATACTTTCGTCAATATTTTTTGAAAATTAATATTCCTAATTTTCCTATATCCTACCTGATACAAGTGACCGTGTCTTCCTATCTACAGAGTTGCCAGAGAGAGAGAGAGAGAGACTTATCCTCACAATGAAACCCCTTAGTAGATTGTATTGGCAAATGAATTAACGTGATAAATGGTTATTTGTATCATAACCTCGTCCTTTATCAGTGTGTGAGTGGACTCAGTACACTTGGTTAGTTATTAACTGTAATCACCAGTTTTGACCGAAGCCAAATCTACCTTATAAACAAAGATGATTGGTTACAATATATCTTATCCGATCCAAGTTGTCACTATACGAAACAATTTATCTTGTGATTGTTCTTAAACTCAGCACCTTTCGGGAACCCGATGCCGCCAGTTACTACGTTCATTCAATTATCAGTACTCCTCATGTTATTTTTGATGCTCTCATGTTAGAAAAAAGTCAGTTATCTGTTTTTTCACCTACTTGTCATAAAAACTGACAACTGTTAACTAATTTGTGAAGCTATACTGAAGATGACCATTAATCTAAAGTCGAAATAGCTATCTGTAAAAATAACTATCAGAGTTAGAGGTTATTCGTGCAATCAAAGGCATAGTATGCGATACTCAAAACCATAGCGTAGTATACACATGAACAGAAAGAAAGAGTTGAGAAACAATAAGACATCGTTGAGTGAGATGAACTCTTACAACCTCAAAATAAATTTCATTCTTATCTATTACGAAAAAACAATATTTAACTTATGTCAATGATTTAAATGTGTTTCATCACACTGGAAAAGTTTTGTAAGTATCCTATGATAAAAATATGAACAAAATTAGTCTCTCACCTTCATTTTTAAAGCCTCTTAACAAAGGAGCTTGATCGTTTAGAACTTCTGCGGCGGCTGCAGCAGCAGTTGATGAAGTTTTGACCTGCTCAGACAACTCTTGTTTACGTTGTTCTCGTGCAGACTTGATGTTATCCTGTTCTTCACGTAATACCTTTATCTTGGTCTCAGGATCGAGTTCATTATGAGGAGTGGATTCTAAGACACGAGCGACCACTTCTGATGAAGCTGAAGCGGGCAACTGAGCAATAGCCTGAAAAATGAAAGATAAACATAGTTAAGCTCTGAGAAAGTGAATAACTAGTGGAAGATATCTAAGCTATCTCCAAAAATATTAAAAAGGATCATGGCAATTCTGCTATGCAAGCGAATATATATGTATATATATATACATATATATATATATATATATATATATATATATATATATATATATATATATATATATATATATATATATATATATATATATAGTGCATTCCATTCACAGTAATCCTCAAATAAAACTAGCAGACGTAATGCTAAAAGATACTATACCTGATTTCTCACTGGTTATTTTGAATACCGGATTTAATCCATTAGGTTGTTATAGGTTGCTGTTGATAGTTACCAAGTCAAAAATACTTAACCTTCGTTAAAAACAGTCAAGTTACTGTTATATTTACGTGCAATAGGTAGACAGACAGACATCAACAGAATACTTGTTAATCTCGATTCGAACCCACTAGGAAAGACTAAATAGTTATATGACTTGATAGAAGGAGAAATGCTTTGTGATAACCTTTAGTATCACTATTAAAACTGTTTTTTTTTTAAGGTGGAGTGATTTTGGTAAATGACTGTGTATAGCCTTAATGCCCAATCTAAATAAGTAAACAAATTAGTTACCTTCCAAAGTCCCATGTTTATTAAAGATCCACTTAGATCACCTTTAAAAGCAACCGTTATAGAAGAATCATTAGGATATGTGAAAGTACTTAAAGAATGTGATGACTACAGTTAAGTCATGTAGAAACCCACAAGAGCATACGACAGGCGTTTTGACTGCTTCTTAAAAAAGAAAACTAGGAATTCATCAAAGATTGTAAGTTGTATTTACTGAGACCTACATTGTAATGTGGGGGGGGGAAATTAGAGAGTTCTACCGTGACTCCCACTTTACTGTTTTTTTATACTCTTAAATATCTCTCCTCAAAAAGATTGTGAGATCAAATAGCCTAGTTTAGCACAAAGAATATCGATGATTAAAAAAGTGAGGTAGGGGAAAGCAGTGAGTAATTAAAACACATTCTTTCAATAACCATCAATATTGATAATAAGTCAGTGTATTATGGAAGCATAGGCTTCACCAACAATGCATCATACATAATTACTGTATTGGTGTTTAACCAAACCAAAAGATAATTAGGTATCATGGTGATTCTGATCCATTATTCAGTGCGATGACATTAGATATAAGCACTTCTTTATGACATGAAAAAGTCACCTGGATTAGGACAGCTGTCTGATAGGCAAAATCAATGTAGAACCACGCACACAAGTGCATCGGCTTAGGCTGCCACACTTTACAGTGGTAGACAAACAACAGAGGGATAGAAAAAGAGTGATATTCAAACGATAATTCGGCATTCGCAGTACGTGTCCAAGTCACCCCATCCGATGAAGGTCCACAACCTCTTCAACGGACTTGCCTAGTACCCCTCGTCTGACCTTAACATTGCTCACACGAAGATTCCACCAAACGCGAGCGATACTGCAAAGATATCTGTGAACGAAACCCGGTAATCGCTTCATGTCTCATGCCTCACAGCCGTATAAGATGAAACGGACTGCAGCGCGGTATACTCGTTCTTTGACATCGCAGATTTCTGAGCTGTTTTTAAGAAAGTTTCGGCCCCATGATCTTTTCATTGAAGAGTAAAATTATATATTCATTTCATGAATCAACTTATAAATACAGCAAAGTGTTTTACTTTTTAAGCAATAATATGTAGTGTAAATCAATATTATTTATAAATACGTCCACAAATATAGGGCCAAAAGGACTTCCTAGTCACACCTCCTTTTTTTCAGATAGTAATGATGGATACTGGCTAGCAGTGGAATCCAAGAGGCACATTTTGTTCCATTTTGGACTCGTCAGCTAGGTATACTTGAATCCTAGGGAATGATTTTGTTTCCACTAGGGTTCAAACCCAAGACCGATTTATTCAAACGCGAAAGTTATCCAGTAAGCCACTGGGTCACGACAGCTTATCCTTACGCGACGGGTATAGTTTTATTTTAATGCTTTTAGTTTCCTGTCGTTGACTAGACCAAATCGATCGGTTTTTATTGGTATATGGGCTCCGACCCGGATGCCTCGATATTCCCTGTATTTTTATGTTGATAACAAAAGAGCAACCAGTTTGGTCCAATCAGCGACGGGAAATTATAAGCAATCACATACCTTCCTTCTATCTATGACACGAACTATTAAGCTGGGATTACAGAACAATCTAAAATCGTCCCATCTTTGAGATGGAAAGCCTATTTCACCAACATGACTTCATATCATATAAATTGTCTCCCCAAACTTACTGTAGCAAATAAAGATTCAAGAATAAACGAAACCACATGTTCAATACCTATTCTGAAACCATTAATACTGCTGACAGACTGAAATTATCTCTAAAGGTGTGTATAACGAGTCCCTTATAACCGTGCATGCCATCAAGCACGCTTATGATACAAGGAATGTTTCATTGGCAACATATCACGTGTAAGTATCTTCAGTTTATGAATCTTGCAAAGGCCATGCTAAATCGTGGTATTTGCCTCCAGGTTTCAATACCTCAAAGCATGTCTCATCGACTACACTCTGCGTCATCAACTGATCTCAGAATGCTGTGATATCTCTGTGCTTTTTAGAGCTAAAATGTTTACCATTACTCAGTTAACCTTGCATCCTTTAAATGTAGTCTCTTCTGATGAATATAACCACATTGCAACCCTGATGAAATTTAAGCAAAACAAGTTTACCGTTCTTCATCACTTCACTAATGTCATTCTTCTACTCTCTAAGAGGAGAATTGCTATAAGATGTTAATGCCACATTGGGTATTCAGACCGAAAATTATGGCTGTAGATCAACCTTCTGTATCGTTGGATATGAGTTGTCAGTTAAACGACTGGTGAAACAAACTGCCGAAATGAAAATTAAAATCGACTTTACTCACTTTCTTGTGGGATATAGGATTCAAAAATCAAGGACAATATTTCGAGTTCAAGTTTTGATAAATCCACACCAGAAGAACTCGCAAAACTCTTTTCTGGACATTTCGAAGAAAATGATTCGATTAGTTCTGGAAATATTAGCATCGATAATGCCTTCTTGGTGTATGAACAAGTTAAATGATCGATGATGGATTTGAACATCGTTCTACCTAGCAAGGTTTGGGTAGCCATGTAGTAAGTATCCTTAGCCCCAACACAGTAGGTGTGCCTCATTACCTTCTGTACCAATGTACACGTGGTTGCAGAGTGCATTCCGACTTCTTTTATGAACAAGTTAGCTCAATCGGATAAACGTTAATATTACCTTCGTGCGTAACGTTACCATTATCACTATACTTCGTTATAATTTCATGTTATCCTTAGTTTCATAATTTGCTAAGATTTCAACGTTTTTATATTTAATTTCTGAGTAACAACGATTTGTTTCTCTGCTCTCTTATATACATACAAACATATATATGCAATCTACCTATAGATTCAAAAGGAGTAAATACTGAGAATCACTAAACTCTTGCATGTTTCCACCATTATCATCATCACCTTTACTGTTGTCCACCAGTGCAATTGGAAAGCACAACGAAAAATTGACGAAGATAGGTGTTTGCTTAAACTGTTTCTCAACTATTACAAAAGGGATATTTAGCATATTGTTAACAAAACAATCGAGAGGGAATTCAAAGTCTCCGAAGCGTTTTCAGTGAAAAAGATATCAAAATCTAAGTCGATCTCAAATCCTTAACGGTGCAAAGAATAAGAAGTTGTTCTTTTCTATAAACTCACTCAGAGGTACGCTGCAAATAGCAGACAAAACAATTTAATCTACAACATAATATATAATGACTATGGGTTCACATAAGATTGTTAAACCACCCAATTAGAACCAATGAGATTATTTAACCTAAAAACATGAAATGTGATACACCACCAAAGATATGTCTAGAGAAAAACTCACACAATGTTGTGCATAAAGTGACACAATCAAGAAACATTATGGAACCAAGCAACAGTTTTAAAGATGTGAGACTGAAAGACAGACATATTACAGTTGAACCAGAGTGAGGAGAAACTGGGCTATGAAAAGTTTGTAAATTTATGAATATCTTGAAACAAATATACGCGATAAAAAATACCCGAAAAATAATACAGTAAATAATACCATATCACGATGTCTTATGTCAAATAAAACCAACCCTGAGAAATAAAAGCACTTACTTGTTGCAAAGGATTCTGATCAATCGTAGCTTGAGATACATGAAGTGCACGGGAAAATAGCAAAAGGGTGATAGGTACATTTTGTTCTAGGTGTAAATCTAGCCATTCGCTAAGTTGTGACTGTAATCGTTCTTTGGGCAAGCCAACTGAACGCATACCTCGTTCCTGACACAAGCTCTGCAATTCCCAAGGCGGAATCTGATCGACACCTTCTTTTGCGATCAGCTGAAATAAACAGAAAACAGATAGTTAAAGCATAAAGATAAGTTCCACATTAATGTAATAGTAGAACTTGGGCTCTGTAATACTACATAATTTCTCCAGACCGGTAGCTGGTACCTTGACGTGGAGGTCGGGCTTGTGCATCACGATGACCCAACCAGCTATGCTGGTGGAACACTTGTTCCGTAGAGGTCCTACCTTACCAGAAAAGTCTGTTGGATATTGACTAGACAAAAAGCAGTTACCCTTACCTTTAACATGTTATTAAACAACGAAATGGTGCATTATGATTCCTTAGATCAGTCATCAGTGGTTAGTGGACATATGTCAGACCACACCTTCCATAATACAGGCCAATTTTCGTGGCACCAAAAACGTCGTACGTGATTGGCCTCTAGCAAATCTCCTCTGGGCTCTGAGATTACACAGTAATCTTACTTTTTTAGGTACCCCAAGAAGACCTAACCTCCCACGGTGTGTGCAGCCGGGAATTGCCAACAGTTCTCAAAACTCTATCAGCACTCAAGTTCCCTCAAACTACCACCCACCTCTCATCCTTATCTTCTAATCTTTCTACATGTCTGCCAGTTAACAATCCTACACTATTTTAACTCTTTCTGGCTCTGCAGCTTTCGACAACGATTTAAGTCCACAGAACAGCAACACTGGTTTCCTTAAACCATGCTCCAAATTACACACTGGAGCCTCCAATGTCCACACCCTCCGTCAAATTGGTCAACAGGCTTCGTTGGCAAAGACTCTAGCAACTCGGGCCATGGATGTTTGCTGTGTTTATGAGACACGCATACAGGACCCGAGTGCGGTTATCCACCTAACCTCTCCCGACCAATCTGGTGAATCCTCAAAATTCACTCTACGAGTTTCTGGAGATTCGATAACTAGCTCTTGAGGTCTTGCAGGTGTAGGCATAGCATTAAGCACTAGGGCAGAAAACTCACTACTAGACTGGATCCCAGTTGATGGTCGCCTCTGCGCTGTCCGGCTGAACGGTATAGTGAGAAGTAAAAGGAATAGTGAAACTCATCGTTGCCTCTTTGTAATCTCTGCTTACGCACCCACTGACTGCAGTTCGGATGAAGTAAAAAGTGAGTTCTACTGAAAACTGTCTAGTCTCCTTCTGAAAGCCAGACAATCGGACGTGATTGTTGTTACAGGTGATTTCAAGTGGGTAGGCTAAGTCAGGCAGAAAGGCACTTAGGTGACACTTTCAGAATCCCGGCTGAGCGAACAGATAAAGATGATCGCCTACTCCAACTGCGCTCAAGTAACCGTTTATTTCTAGCTAGCAAAAACTCCAGACATAAAGAAAGACACTGTCTGACGTAGCATCCACCAAGCTCAACTCAGCGATGGACACAAATAGACCACACTGCTACCAGTCATCATTGGAGAGGGTCGGTGGAAGACAGCCGCTCCTTCTAGAGCACGTTTTTGGATAGCGACCACACGTTGGTTCAAGCCTGTATACGTCTGCGTCTCGACAAAGGTAGAAAAACGTTAGCAGCAAGACCGTTACGAGTGCAGCTGGAAGATGAGAGCACCAAGGCCTCTTTCAGTGAAAAACTGGCTAGGTGGTTACCGGAATAGAACACTATCACTCATCCAGAAGATTGATGCCATTTGCAGTCTGCTGTAAAAACAGCGTTGAAGATTAAAGCTGACTCCCAAAGAGTGGTTAAAAAAGAGCCAGTGGACATCGGCACTCTCTTCTGAATTAATAGACGCGTGCGACTTCATCCCTGTAGCCTGAGGAGCAAACGCAACTCAAACGTAGACTGACAAAAAGTGTACGCAGTGACCCCGAACAGCGATAGGTGGCGAAGGCTAAAGAGATGGAAAAGGTAGCGGCGATATGTAACAGCAGACAATTAATTACTTACTAAGGAACCTGGGGTGAGAAGGTTTTATATAGATATATAAGGACGGTAGTAGAGTGGTTTTAGTCAAGTTAATTGAAGTACTGACTAGTGTGTGATCTCCTCTAACTGGTCTCAATTACTGATTATCCCAGCCTTCAAGAAAGGTGAGAAGTACTACTGTGATAATCAGAAATGAATCAGCCTGACGAACATTATTATTTGTCCCTTGGGTTCCTAGTGGAACATAAGGCTTCAGCACCACGTCCCCATTGCACTCTGTTCTCTGCAGTCTTTTCAACCTGGCTCCACGACTGCCCACAAGCTTTCATTTCTTCCTTACACGATCTCCTTCATATCACCCCCGGACGCCCAACTCGTCGTTCCGCATTTGGGTTCCATTTAAGGGCCTGGCACGCGATGTCCATGAATGGTCTTCTCAGTGCATGCCCAATCCATATCCACTTCTGCATATTTGCTGGGCGACAGGTTCTTTGTTGGTCCGTCCCCAGAGTTCCTTGTTGTTTATTCTTTCCGGCTATCTGATCTTCAGTATGGAGGTAATGTAGGCAGCTGTTGATGAATATCTGTAGTTTGTTGGAAATCCCTTTCGTAACGCGCCGAGTTTCTGAACCATATAGAAGCACTGACTTGACGTTGGTGTTGAAAATCCGGATCTTCTTTATGCTGAATGCAGTGAAATAGATCTCCACACTGATTTCAGGTTAATGAAAGCCTGTCTTGCTGTCTTTCCTATCCTGGCTGCTTTGACATCCTCATCTGTACTGCTGCTGCCGCCACCTGTAGTTGAAACGATGCTGCCTAGGTAGGTAGGTGGGAGAGACAACTTTCTTCTCGTTTCTCCCGTTGATGATGATTGGTGTTTGTTGTTGTTATTGCTGGTTGGGTATCTTCATCATCTCTGTTTTCTCTATGTTCACCTGAAGTCCCGTCTTCGCTGCTTCTTCTGTCAACTTGCTGCTTTGCCTGTAGATCTCCGGGTATTTGTGACATCGGACACAAATCGTCGACGAAATCCAATTCTTCTGGGTTCTTTTCATCGGTCCAGTCGGTGTATGCCTATCTTCTCACTCCTCACGGTTTGCTGCATTATCCAGTCCAGTCCACCACAACCGGAAAGATCATCGGTGATAGTAGGCAGTCTTGTCTTACTCCTGTCTTCACTTCAAAGGTGTCACTGAGCCGCTTTCCTTTGTGAACCACCTGGCATGTGGCGTCTTCATATAGCTGCTGGATGAGGTTGATAAAGGTTTGTGGTACTACGTAGTGTTGAAGCAGCTTCTTGCCAAATCACTTCTCGGTCGACGCTGTCGAAGGCCTTTTCAAAGTCGATGAAAGTTGAGGTAGAGTTGACTGCCACTCCATACTCTGTTCAGTGATGATGCGTAGCGTTGCAATTTGATCCGAATATGATTTGTTCTTCCTGAAGCCAACCAGCCAACCTGTTCCGGTCGTTATTTTGAATCCAGCGCATCTTTTAGTCTCTCTAGGATGATACGGCTTAATATTTTGCTTGGGGTGGACAGGAGTGGAGCATGATTCCTCGCCAGTTCTTGGAAGACTTAGGTCTCCCTTGTTTGGCAGTTTGACAAGGTAACCCTCCCTCCAATCAATATGCAGGTAACTTTCGTTTCTTCTTTCCAAACCTTCTGCAATAGTGATGTGAGCATGTTTGGTGTTGTCTCTGCGTGTTTTCAGTGTTTCTGGCGGAATCCCATTTGATCCTGCCGCTTTCCCGGATTTCAGTGACTACGGTGTTCAGGACTTTACTTCTGCTTTTGTCGGAGGGCTTGTGTTCGCTGGTAATTCTATGGCTTGCCTGCTGGCGGTATTTCTGGACGAGTTGCAAGTGGTGGTCGATTGAAGAGATTTTTGAAGTGGTCAGGATCTATTATTTAAGTATTTTACGTAACCCATCTCAACTGAGATGAGACTACTTGAATTCGAAGGATTGATAAGTGCTTAGGTTTTCTGCAGACACTAGCGTCTAACTATCCACCTTGTCACTCTTTTATTCTGCAATCCAGCAAGTTAGTTCACTGTATGAAATATCTAACAAACAGATCAACGTGATAGTTTCCACCTAATTATCCGCGGAAATCTCCCCCAACTTCGCCGTTAGTCAAGATTACCACCAAGTTACTTATGAAAGAGTACCGGTGATGTCTAGCTTGTTAACGAGTTTATTGGGATCGTATCACATTCCCCTACGAATACACAAATACGTGGTACGACGTTATATACCAAATGAATGACAATAGATTTAGTCTGTAAAAAAAAGCAATACTTATATTAGTCGTTATACACTATGTGCGAAGCCATGTGAAAAAAACGCTTCATTTATACACATCATGTTAGCCCTGAGAAGGATCAAAGAAAAGTAACAAGCTGATGATACTGCTCAGGAATTTAGACCATTACCAACTGTTTGTCATATGTAACAGCACGCTACAATTACTTTTCGCATCTTCTAGCTGAACATGAAACAGTCGCCCTCTAATTTATATGCTAACCTGAAAATTATATGAATAATAGGTAACCTAGTTTTACAGTTCCTTTGTTCTCATAAAGCCTTTTAATGGAACTACCCAAAGACTAGGAGTACTTTCAACCACTAACCTATCTTGTTATCGAACTAGTAACTAGGTGGTTTAAGTATGGGCCGTATGTGCAAAATGAAATAACCAGATTTAATTTGCTATAACTCCAGTCCCTGCCTAACCATTTATATACTCTCGACATATCCGACTGTTTCATCCTATTACATATTTCCTCTTTACACACAAAATTCCCAGTCGCTAGTGACCACACAATTTCTGATGCTGGTTACAACTTGTATTTCATATTTTAAAATAGTCCACTTTACAAAATTCTTTTCTTCCCGTACCGTCACCACCAAATCAAAATGTTTTATTTCCTCTTTTTAGATTCTTAAAAATTGTGAGGCTGGCACAATAATCGATAAAGTACAGAAACATAGTAAGACCTAGGAATGATGATCAATACCAGTGCACAACACTGGGAAGCAGTACTGTTAGGAAAACTCTCCTAATTAGTGACCCTAAAGCACGGATGACTTTATATTTTCAACACAGAAAAGTGATTACACGGAACTAAGATGAAGTAAACCTTGATGTCACTGCTTAAACAAAAAGATCAAAAGAACCTCACTCTGTCTTCAGCTTTCAGTTGTCTGACACGCATCCAAATCTGAAACCTCAGCAAATTTCTAGGACCAATAGTTGGAAGAGAAAGTAGTTGGCATAACATTCTAAGCTGTTTACTATCCAGTGAATCCAGCGTCACTTGATCCTCAAAAAGTTTGGAAAATCTGGTGATGTCTTTGGCTTGAGCTTGTTCCCCAGACCTTTGTAACTGTTGGAAAGAGAAAAAATTATTTTTTATACTGGATAAAGTTGATATAGCTTTCTGGTTGATTCTGCTAGTCCCGAAATTGGCAAACCTAAGCTTTAAATATACGACCAAGCAACAGAATATGATTTGTACACTGAGATTCAGTTTCTTTAAATTCTAAAAAGATGTTTGCATTTTATTTACCAGCATAAAACGTTCGACAGGAGAGTATTATTTACGAAAAAGCATACAATTTCAAGCAAGAGAAGTCACGCTAAGACGGTTGCATAGAACGAAATTATGTCATTACCTTAACTGGTGGTGGGAGCTTGGTAAGTTATTTCGCTCGTGTAACCAAAACTTTTCAAGATACTTACCCTCCAACAAATATTCGCAACAACCACGGGCTGGATGTCAATAAACATTAAATGATTTTTAAAATATCGACCCTTAAAATTGTTTCTTCCGTTACTGGTTATCTCCTTCAAAGTACGGATCATATTAAATGAATAATTACAAAATTTACTTCTATTTTCAGCTTAAACTCTACCAACTACATTTGGGAAGATCTTAAATACTATTGAAAACTATGAAGTTGCTCCAAGTCTAGCTATTTTGAAATTTTATTGACATAAACCAGTGCCGACTATATTATCAGCTTCAATCACTTTCTACTAGTCTTTTTACTGACAAAAAAT
The DNA here is from genome assembly GCA_944470555.2 of Heterobilharzia americana. Taxonomy (NCBI): domain Eukaryota; kingdom Metazoa; phylum Platyhelminthes; class Trematoda; order Strigeidida; family Schistosomatidae; genus Heterobilharzia; species Heterobilharzia americana. The sequence goes on from OX104128.1 coordinate 51,218,190, forward strand.
AGTAAGGGAGTTGTAACAAAAGTCAATCGTACCTTTTTAATAAACTCCTGGAATTCAGCGACCGAAGGTGCATCTGAACTATTTTTGCTAGCTCCAGTGGTTTGAATCATAGTCTCTTGAAGAAAACGAGTCAGTTCTAGTTTGGCTCTTAACCTTTGTTGAATAGCATTGGCCTAACATAATAAATAGTAAGTTGGCAATACCTCAGATGATTTATCTTTGAATGTGCTAGGCATCATAAAAGGGAAGAACTTCAAGTAAAGTGGGAGCAGGACCTCCAGAAATGGAACAATCAAAAATACTACAAATGGTACGAGGCGAATAATGTCAGCCACAGTGCGAACAAGCTAAAATTGAAGTGATCATTTCATACTGACCATTACTTGTTTTCTTTCTCTCCTCGTTAGTGAGTGACCTCGTAAAACTCTGAATAAAATCCCTGAGGCGATTCCGACTTCAAAAAAAATAGTTTACACCCATGGTAATAATGCTTGACCACCGATCGTGCACGTGACGGAAATGACACGACCCAATTTCGGATCTTAACCCAATAAATCTGGATCGAAGTTTGTTTTCCATCCTGATACACATTATAATTTAGGAATTAAACTAACATTATTTTCATCAGGTTGCTTAATTGGCGGCTGGGCACTAGAATCCAAAGAAGTACCTTTCTGCACCGTCGGAACTGCAGTTTCAACTTTGAAAGCGTCTACTTTCAGTTTAGGAATGTTGCCCAGAGATTCTGCACGTTTGTTCTCCTGAACATGGGTGAGATACGGTTGACCTGAATTAAAATAACAGGGAGAAGCCCTTGAACATAGTTGTGAAGGTTTAAAACTGAGCAAAACTATTTTATTCATGCGGTAACTTGATGGAAAGCATGAAATCCATCTCTGCTGGATGCCACAGGAGGCAAACAAACGTATATGAGGCCTCAAACCACTGATAGACCTGAAATACACATGTTAGTCAGAAAAAAACACAGATCACCTCAACAGCATAACCATCTTTCCATGAAACGAAGCGCGCAATGCAACTCCAATATCCAATGTCCAATATTGATAGTGCGAGCGTAGAAAACTGGTAGTTTTTGATCTCTCGCGTCTAGTTCTTAGGGCTTGGTTCCAGTTGTTCAGTTTACTCCTGCAGTGGACGAGAAAATCCCCTCTGCTTTCTTGCTTTTAGCTTCGGTGACGTGGATGTTTTGTGGGTTAGTAGGTTGTAATTTGTAGTGATTAGGGAGCTACGGGTTGCTGGGAAGTTTAGAGAACAACCGTGACTCCTGTCTGTGTAGGTACCTGGAAGAGAACTGTAAGGTAGTGGTAAAGGAATGAAGAGAGAAATAAGGAAGAGGAAAAAAATAATAATAATGTAGGGAAGAGAAAAGGGAGGGAGAAGAAAAGGAGGGGTGAAAAGAGAAATGAGAACGAAAGAAAAGTATTTGGGAATTGCCCGAATGGTCGCGTGGGTTTGGTTCCTACAGAAGAATCAGTAGGTAATGTGGGTGTATTAAGGAGAGAGATAGTGAGTGGTAGTTAGGAGGGAGTTGGGGGGTACTGAGGTTGGTGACTACCTGAGTACGTCCGTGGTAGTCCATGTGAGGTGACATAACTGTCTAACCGCCTCTTGAAAGAGTCGATTGAAGGAGCTATAATGATGTGTCGCGGTAAGGCATTCCATAAAGCACATACTCTCAGGGAGAAAAATTTGGACCTGAGTGTGGTGTTGGCTCTCTGGTGTGCTATCTTAATAGGGTTTCCTCGTGAAGATCGTTCAGTTGCAGGCAAAATTGATTTGTTTGCATGGTCTGCCTGATGGACGATCTTGTATGCCATAATGAGGTCACCCCTTTTCCTGCGATAACCCAAGGTAAATAGGTTTAGGTGTTTAAGTCTTTCAGGATACGTCTTTCCCCTTAGCCCCACAACACATTTTGTTGCAACTGTACCGCTCTGCAATCCAATATCTTTTAACAAGCTAGTGTAAACCATTTGATTTCTTCGCGCTCGCTTCTACGTCTTGCGGAACGGTTCCAGGTCTTTGGTCGATTCCAATGCAGTAGGGCACAACAACTCTTGTGGAATAGAAATCTTGCTTTCTAAGCTAAGTTTGCCCCTCTGGAGATAAGAGGGGAAGACAACAGTCCCGAACTCCAGGTGAGGTCGTATGAAGCCGTTAAAAGTTTGATAGGAGCATCTACGACCAAACCGTCTGAAATTTCACCTGAGTTACTAGCACCGAGTTTCCACAAAATGCGTTTCTGTCACGCTTAGCATAAGATTTTAAATCCTGATGGACTAGGACACCTAAATCCCTCTCTGTCAGCGACGCTTTAAGTTCCATGCCGTTAAGGCTATATACATGGGATGCATCATGTTTAACGTGTATCACCTTGCATTTCTGGGGAGTAAATGCAAGCTGGTTATTGACTGCTCAGTTGTTGAGTCAAGTCAAGTTTTCCTGTAGAAAAACACCGTCTTCTTCACTTTTGATTTCTCCCCAGAGCTTTACGTCATAAGCAGAAAGAAGGATTTCGGAGGAGACCTGTTGCGGCAGGCCGTTTATGTAGTTTGCGAGTGTGGTTGCTTATTACGTTAGGTAACTTGAAGCTCTTCGGCCTTGAAAGTGGAACAGACTGATTTCATGCACGGTCTTGTTAAGTATGAATCTCCAATGGGCGTTCATATCTTGCCATACATGGTTAACTATCCAATCTGTCTGTTCCACTTCGTTTGGAAGAGCCAGAGTGTTCAGTCGTTTGAAGTCCCAGTGACGTTCATTGAAAGGTCTGGTTAGATTGGTTTTGCAAATAAACCGATGACGACGTGGTCACTTCTACCCAAAGGAGGAAGGATTGCCAAGTTGTCTATCAGGAATTCTTCATTTGTGAGGACGCAGTGCAAGTGAGACGGGATTTGAGTCTCCTCCGCAGGCGTTACTGTTCTCACACTCTCCGTAAACCGCAGCTCCCCAACCAGATGGAAGGGTCTAGCCTCAGTGGAATCGTCACTCCCGCTAAAGGCGTGATCTCCAAAGCTGACCTTCGGTAGGTTAAGGTCATTTACAGTTGGTATGTGTGTGCCCTAGTGCCCTAGGAGAGCAACTGATTGCCTCTAGTACCTGGTCAACAGACGGCTTCCTATAAATGACTCCCACCAAGCACTTCATGGTTTTGGATGGCTTTGTGGTGCACTAAATGGACCCTCCGAGGCATCCCAGTTCTTCTATATGAATTTGGTGGGCTGGTGGGGGGGCTGACATAAAGTGCTACCCCACCCAGCCTTTACCAGCCTTCCTGTCGCTGTAAAACGGCATGGTACTAGCGATTGCCAGCTCCTGATTTGGCATGTCCGGCGAAGCCCATGTCTCAGTAACACCGATAAGGTGAGCATAAGTGTCCTTACTTAGTTCCCGCAGCCCGTCTTGATTGTTTGGTAAACTTTGTGCATTAGTGTAGATGCAACTTATGCTATCTACTTGGAATGCAATGCCCGCACCCTCTCTGTTTCCCAGTTGGCTGGCTGGATCCTCAGGTCTGGGGGTTGGGAATGTGCCTAAGTCCTGCCTACCAGCATAGCGTTCCCGCCACTTCAATTAGTTCTTAGCTGATCCTATCTACGTCTGAAGTATGTACCAAACCCGTGTTGAAGGGGGTCCGATGGCGCGGACTGGAAACTCCTGCAGGAAAAGCATTCTAGGGTTCATCCGCTCTTGGGGAAGAGTTGTCCCTGCTATGTTCCAGGCTTAGTTTCTGTTTATGTCTTTTAAGATTGGTGCTACAGCTAGTATTCAATAACTGGTGGAGTGAACGTTAAGGGGTGCCCGGGATGTTGTGAGCCATTATCAGGTCTCCTCTCAGTCTTCTATATTCCGGGAGATATGGCCGCAGCGCGGCCAGTGGTTAATCATCTGCTTTAAACCTAAGTCCTGGAACAGATTTGATCGAGTGCCTCAGGATGCGTTCTGAGCTTAATTTGTCCTTCTGCAGAGAAAAGTGAAAGGCGACTGTGCCGCACTCTAGGTGAAGTTGTATGAAACCGCCGAATATTCGGTGAAAACACCTACGTTAGAACAACCTAAAAATTCGTCTGTGGGGTTTAGATGAGATACGTTTCCGTCACAACTGGGACGGGATTGTATGTCTATCGTGATTAAATCACCCCAGTCCCTCTCCTTTAGCAGCGCTCTAAGCTCCATGTCACTGAGGTTACATACAGGAAATGCTTCATTCTTTATGTGTAACTTCTTGCACTTTTAAGGATCAGACGCGACTGCACTACTGACTCCACGGTTTTGAAGTGTGGTGAGATTAGAGGAAACTTGCAGTTTTTGAGCTGCCACTTTTAAGTCTTGAGGCTTGACGCTTTTATTTCAATCACACCCCTTCTGCAATCGTATAAGTCCACGTAGTTCACCTGTTTGCAGCTTTTAAAGTAGTGATTGTCCCTTTGAGGGTTTTCTTTCGCTGAATGTAGGCCTGGGGGAAAAGAGGCTCCAGAAGGAAATAATTGGCCTTTTGCAATTTCTGTCCCCGTGACCGTCTCCAAACAAGCGCTGCAGGAGGCAGACGAGTGAGGGATGAGAGAAGAGGAGTGAAAATTACTTATGGAAAACTAAGTAGCGCTAGTAATAATATGGAGAAGGGATGTGTCTAATTACATATATCAAGGTTGAGGAGTGCAGAGATGGATAAGCATACCTTCGGTCACTACCGCCGGACGCCCATGGTAGGCCATTTGTGCTCACGTGCTTATCGACCGGCCGTTCGAAGGAGTTGACTGATATAGCTGTGGCTACTTACTCCGGCAGTGTTCCATTTGGCACAGTGTGGAAGAAGAAGTTTGCTCTTACCCTCGTCTTTGCTCAATGGTAGGGTATACGAGGGGGGTCCCCACTAGGCTGTCGGTTTTGGGTCGACAATGTTGACCTTTGCGGATGGTGTACTTAGTGTATGACCCTTCTGGCCGTTAGTAGGTCGTCTGTTTCCCTTTGATAACTTAAGAAGTAAGTCCGGCAAGTTGAGTTGCCTAAGGGGTTGTTCATGTTTCGATTGCTAGCTTGGCAACCGACGTCGTCGCCCTTCTCTGTACCTTCTCCGGAGTAACTGTATATTTCTTTGGTAGAGGAGGGCCATAGCGTCAAGGACCCCTAGATGTGGTCCGGCATAGGTTTTAAATATCGCGAAGAACGATACAGGCGTTAGCGCTCTAAGCTACCTTCTTAGAAGGTGAGCGACAGCAATCTCCTTTGTCACCATCCCTTCACATATGTCACTAGTATATAGTGTGTCAAAGAAGTTTGGCCCTAGGTCCTTCTTCGTGGATACCTCGATGACCGCGTACTTGTTGAGGATGCGGCCGGTTTTTATTGCTCCGGGTGTGCGAAGGTGCATCGCCTTGCATTCGTCCAGGTTGGAGACTAGGGGGTTCGCGGCTGACCAAGGCCTCAACTGAGGCAGATTGTCCTGGAATATCCTGGGATTCTCTTTCTTACCTACTGTCTTCATATTTTGACGCTATCGGCAAGCGGGAACATAGATGAAGAGACTCAAGGGAGTAGATCACAGACAGATGGTAAAAACAGGGGTGGCCCAGAGACCGCTCCTTAGGAGACTTTTACCCTTGCACTTCCCCGGGCTGACCGAATTCTGTTCACTTCTGCGTAGACTTCTCCATCTCTTAAATATGCTCAAACCATGTGACAATGAGTTCAGTGATATTCACTCTTCCAAGTTTAGCAAGCATGGCGTGTTCCGGGACCCCATTGGGAGCCTTGCGCGAGCCAAGAAAGCTAACGTGGACTGATCGCTTGTCGTTTCATCTGTTGGCCCAGTAACCAAAAGCGGTCCTTGATTGTGTGGCACATGGCCATCCGGCCTTAGGGCCGTGTTGTGTGGAATAAGCAGCGCTGTTTCCGTTCAAGTGGTTCCAAACAATATCTGCAACCTGGCTATCCACTACCCTGGATGGTGGAGAAAGTAACCCCGTCGGTTTGTTATTATATGAGCTTCCTCAGTACCTTCCCTTGAAGGTTAGCGTGAGGGTAACATGCTTCCATTCTTTGGCGGGTCGACTTACTCCTGACCAGCAAGTTAATGGATTGCATTTGGTATGCTCAGCACTTCAGCGTAATTCTGCAGGACCAGCGGTTTTATGCCGCCACAGTCCGGAGAATTCCGTATTCGGAGTGTTGTAAGTCCCACGAGGGCATGGCCTGACGAAATCTTTGTGTTTACTGGCTTTGTACTGCAGTCCTGGAGCTCCGTTACAACCATGGATGTCGGCGGCAGAAACACTTTCGTGTTAAGCCGCTCGTGAAATCGACTGTTCAAAGGTTTCGCTATCTCTCCACCTTCCTTGGGTTCTTTGCTTAGCCCTGCAGTGAGGTGTCGACCTTCAATCGTCAGCCTTTGTTGTGGTGTAAACAAACGCAGGCTTTTTGGTTGGTATCCTGTTTGCTTGACTAGGTCCCCAAGGTATTTGTTTTTGTCATTTGGAACACTTATATCACCCACGCTGAGTAACATCTTGCAACTAAGACGGTTTGAAATTGCGTTGCATTTTAACGTGATTTTGTAACTGTATCATAACTTTGTTGTTAACGTCATCATAAAGCTATTGAATTCTCAAATTACTAATCAAACATCAGACATGCAACTGGATATGGTTAATGCATGTAAAAGGGCACGGACACAACTGTCTGTGGAACAGTGCATCGACGATACCTAAATGTTGGTGACACCGAAAGCAGATTACTCTTGCAGCAGCATAAGCGAGTCAGCTTATACTCCAGTTGTGCTGAAGGGAAGAACAACTGCGTTCGATAAGACAGCCAACGTTAATAATAATAGAAACAACTCTGCATTCTCAAAATGTAATACGACCGCAACACTAAATGTCGCAGTAGATTTAAAGCTTAATGGAAGCTCTAGGTCTCTTGTGAGACTAACTAGACTTCAGCCACCAAGTGTGTCGTTGCCACTTCTTCCAGAAATAGAAAGCCTGAAGTCTTCTGTAGAAGAACTAAGGGAGGAAATACGCAGACTGAGGGATGACGAACGGAATAGTGCACCACAAGAAAATATGTTGAGGGCATTCGAGGTGTCACCCCAGCTGGGTGAAATTAGAGCTCAGATTGGCAACCTCTTGCCACTGATCATCTTTACGCGTAGTGAATCCATTAATGAAGCTGATATGGAAACACTAACCGAGGTGGATCACCTGGTAAACTTTACTGCCGCTGAAGTAAGCAAGAGACTAGCATTTAAAGTGAATGCAATAGTTTACAACGTCCCTGACACGACAAAGTTGAAGGCGATACGAAAGATTTTGTTTAAAACAGCAAAAATGCATGACGTTCATGCAAAATGTTTTCAACTAAAGAAAAGCCAACAGGACCACTGCTGTCCGATATGCTTTTTCATTTAAATCACAGATAGAAGCGGAAGCATTAATCAAAGCAGAATCTTTCTCCGCAAAAATCTCTGTCTTCCGAGGAATATACTTCTTGATAAGACAGTGGTGGAGAGGCAGGTGTACAGCTGTGCTCATAGACCTGACAATCAAAAGGCTCCAAAGCTGCAACACACTGAAGCAGTGGGTATCTCCTCCAATATACCAAAGCCTAGGAGTTCTGCTTCCACTAACTCTGTCAAGCCCAATATATACGGAAAACCACATCGGCCAGCGTGAAGACGGAAGACTGCAAAATGCATGATTTGACTCAACCACCTGAAACTGTGGATCCAGATGTATCCGCAGAAAGCTCCAAAGTGAAACCTGACACAGCACTAAATGTGACAGAACTCTCGCTGAGGCGTGCTGGAGGCCTAAAGTCTACTAAGAACACCAGTCTCGATCCTAGGATATCTGCCACTCGATATGCAACAGATGAACCAATGCTCCCATGGAACCCAACACGTAGAGACGGATGCAGAAAGCACGTAGTGATCTGAAATGATCCCGGAATTGACAGAAGTACGGACAGTAGCCCCACAAAGAAGGTTCTGTGCACTGAGCTACGTCTCACCAGTAACGAGAAGAAAAATAGACGTCACAACAACCCAACCGTATCATTTACTGACGAGAAAAGCCAACATCAAACCACCTATAGTAGAATGTCAGCGGGGTACTTTGTGACGAGAAACTTTGGTCGGCTGCATGGCACTAGTTTACTACAAGACAGCCCCGGATCCAGCATAACGCCAGTTACCGCGTTGTGAATTGCAACAGAAGACAGTCACTGGTAAGGAATACAACACAGAACAGAAGTTTACATGGACCACAAAAACGCGATGATTTTTTATCCAATGCGTCTCTATCAGCTGCAGCTTTGGCTAAACAACCGATGGGGATATTGAAACCCCTCACTTAGAACCGCTAATCTTAGCGCCCTCGGAGCAACAGAAAAGACACAGTCAAACATACACACAAATCCTAGACACCGACTATCCAAGTGGTGTCAGCAGGTTCGGAAGCACTGCGGGTCTGTTGAATCCTCCAAATGGCATCACCAGCCGTACACACCCGTTATGTAAGATAGTAAAGCTACCTACCCTCTGTGTAATAGGTACTAAAGAGGACCCTTGCATGAGATCAAACTCTGTTTATTTGGATACTATGTGCATGCTGAACACAAATAAAAACATAGCTCCGTTCCCCTCTGATAAAGGTGATACTATTTCAAGTCACTGTGCGGTCGATTTACCACTAGGATATCCTAGTAACTCTACAACTACAAGCGAACTAAGTGCAGAGACGTTTTGTAACGCAACGACGTCAGATTATACTCAGTCAAGCGACGCTGAGATACATCTTGGCCTGTAAAGAGAATTGGAGAGCTTAACACATTACTATTCCTCTTACCTGTACATCGTTCTCATAAACGCAAGATCCGTCCTTAGCAAACTATCGGTATTAAGAGGAATCGCGCTCATGTACAAGCTGTCAGTAATAATTATCACTGAGCCTTGGCGTCACGCAAATATACCGGATGAAGAGATAAGTAATGACATGTGCACACAATTCTGACGTGACCAGAGTAACAAGGAAGGAGGAGGTTGCCTGATGTACTTCCTGAACACTTACCGTTCTCGATAAAGTAAGTGACTCTCTATGGGTCACAGCACACTACAGGAGTGATACTGCATTGGTGGTGTGTGATTGTAGCGTCACACACTTCCCCAAAATCAACAGCCTAAGGTTTGACGACTTTCGACATTGATGCTGACCCTGATAGTTTAACTGGACTCGCTAAGCTGAAAACACCCAGCCAAGCGTCCTCGCCATTTGGCACGCTGTCGTGTTACATTGCACTGCTCGTATTCGACTCTTTAGCCAGTTAATTGGAGCTCATCGGTATCTTGGTAAAACCATCCAAATATACCATTCCATCCGACTACGCTATCGTGTTCTTCCTTGGTCTCGTATTTGTGGGTATATAACAAGTCCGAATAATTAGTGATTTGTCTTTGCGTCTGTCAAGTTCGCACCAAGACAAATCCTGATTGTTTACAGAGCGCCTGATGCTTTTAACAATCATGAGATTACACTGATTACGGCTCTGGAACATGCATCCTCTCTCCCATATAATCATAAGATCGTATGCGGTGACTTTGACCTACCTGAGATTAAAAGGGATTCACTTACTGGTCCGGCTAGGTATGACAACTTTTTCCATACACCAGCTATTTTTGGATGGAAGCAAATTGTTACAATTCCTACAAGAAGTGACAATGTATTGGACTACATATTTTGCCATAACATGATCCCTATTTTGACAAATGTAGGCTCCAAGTTCCCAGGAAGTGATCACAATACATTATTATGCGCACTGCCACTTCCTGCAACTAGTACTTCAATTGGTACTTCCACTACACACCAAATAGTATGTAGAGACTACGGTGGGACAGATTGGCAGCAGATGTGTCCAACGATTAGATGCATTGACTGGGGATCATTATTCACCACTACAGACCTCAAATTAACCATTGATATGTTTTACTACAACTGTAGAACCTGTCTTGATACCATCGTTACACTGAAAGGTTTCAAAAAAATGCCACTAGACAATAAGTCATATATACCTCGTAGAAAGTTACGCAAACTCTCAACAAGATACTACAGACATCACGACGCCGATGCACTTCGGTTGATTCTTGGTATTTTTGACTCTATCTCACAACCATGATTTGCGTTTGAAGAATGAAGAGTCGTGCACTAGCTGGCTCATCTAGAGTATGTGCTCTTCCAGCACTCTTAAGAGGCGATTGAATTGCACAAGACATAAAGTTCCTCTTCTTATCCATGATACCAAAGCTTATAATGATCCAGTAAACATGTGTGAAATATTCAGCGACTTATTTGCAGTCAGTTATCTGGAACCTTTAAATTTTTCGCGTTACACTAATGCTGTCTGCACTTTTAAAAGCTATTCTTCTCCTCAACTAGCGACAATAGATACAGTTAAATTCACATACTCTAATAATCACCAAGCCGTTAGGACGCTGAAATGCTCCAGCAGCGCTGGCACAGACGGAATATCATCACATTCCAATAAATTTGGTGGCCCTGATGTTATATTATTATTACTTAAAATATTTTCTCTCTCTTTGGAATCTTTCACACACCCTGACATATAGAGAACATCATTTATTCTCCCTAAACATAAATCTGGTTCAAAAACACTAGCCAGTAACTACAGGCCAACAAATATTACGCCTGTAGTTTCAAGAATTATGGAGAAAGTTACTAAAGAAAGCATTCTTCAGCACATGCTTAGTGCCAACATCATCACATCAAGTCAACATGGGTTCCTAAAATCGATGTCCTGTATAACTTGCCATCTTGACTTATTTAACTTCATAACCACTATGCGCAACCGACACCAATTAGTCCTTGTACTCTATCTAGACATTTCAAAGGCATTCGACAGAGTCGATCACCTACTGTTAATGAGTAAGTTGATGACCATGGGAGTTGACTATCCACTATTGGGATGGATTAAGTCTTTCCTCAGTAATCGAACTCAAGTGGTGAAGGCAGATTCACACACTTCAGAACCTAGGCCAATCACCTCTGGTGTTGTTCAAGGTAGTGTATAAGTCCCCCTTCTCTTTACTTTATATGTCAGTGACATCTGCAGCTGCTTTACACACGGTAAACCATTCTTGTTCGCTGATGGCCTAAAAGTTGCATACACATTCACCCGTGATAATTTATCTCACTTCCAAGCACTAATACAAAGAGAGCTCGATATAATATCCACATGATCTGCTGCTTGGAAACTTCAGTTCAATATAGGCAAATGTGGCTGGATGTGTTTTGGTGCTCCATCGGTGGATATCCGAGTACATCTTCAGTCCACGAAACTTCCTGTTCTTAAAAGTGTATGTGACGTTGGATTAAGATATTCAAGGGACCTCACTTTTTCTGAACAGGTAGCATCACAGACTCCCAAATCCAGGATCCTGATGGGTTGCATAGTTCGTAACTTCCACTTCAAAGAAGTCAAGTTGCTACTCTACAAAACTTGCGTACGTCCACTGTTGGAATACTGTCCATTTATACTGAGTGGTATCCGCATAATAGACAAACATAAAATAGAGGGTGTCCAAAGGTATTTCACAGCCAAATTGTTAGGATACGATTTCAAATAGGACTACAGCTGCAGATGCAGAACACTAAGCCTAGAAACACTTTAGATGAGACGACTCAAAATTAACCTGACACTTCTTTAATGTGTTACATAAACACACGTTTACAGCCAGTGGTGTTTCAGTTCTAATACAACAGCTGATGAGATCTGCGCAACCACACCCATGGCGTCAAGATGAAATCGTTCAAGTCCTGCTCACGCGCAAACTTCTTTGCCGTCAAATTCTTAATGCATATTGAGACGCCATCACACCTTCACTGACCTTCCATACGAAGCGTTGAGGAGAGTTCCATAAGTTATCACCGCAAACAAACGGCACATTCTGCCACACCCGACACACTGATCAAAAACAGAAATCCCACACCACATGACAACATGAAATATATATTTTTATGTACTCTATAGAAAAAGGACATACAATGAACGTCATAGAGAACGAAGTTAAGTAGGGGGAAACATGAACATCGAAAACACTCTCCTTGTTGAAATCCTTGCTTTTGCAGGGGGTGCGTGTTACAATTCCCTAACGTTTGATCAACCCTATTTAACTTGATGTGCTCTAGTATCTGCTTAACCAGTACTTTACCAAACGTGTAAGTACTGATAACAAAACACAAATCAAAAGAACTGATACGCAATGTATTTGAAGGAGCTATGTATTTAGTTGAAGTAAATGTAATAATAATGAATGGGGGAAAAGTTTAATCAACTTATCTGGCTTGTAAGGCTGAACTAGGAACTCGGAGTACGTGCGTGGTAATCAGCACAATGGAGCGCGAAATGGCGTCCAAGCCTGCTCGGATGCATGCTCATTAAAACAAAACTTAAAACACCGTAAGCATCCGGCGGCAAGCTAGAGATTTATTTAGTTAATTTAATTTAAACTATTTACTTTAGCCCTAGTTATATTTTGGTGCCAGGAAGGTGCACTACAGGCTATCCCCCTCCTAGAAGGTTGTTGGGATACCGGCAACCTTCGATCCTAGGAGGCGACTGCGAGGCGGACACGCAACACCTTTCCATGTTGGTGATGGAGTAGGTGACGTGTGGGTCTCCGAAGTTAGTGCAACTATGCACACCTACGAGGTAAGAGAACTTTGCGTCTAGACGCAACCCTTCTCGCAGTGGTGGAAGGTGACCCAAAGCCTCCATCTACTTTTCCCTATCGCTTCTTAGTCTACCGGGAGTCTACAGGGGGAAATTGGTACAAAGAGAACCGAAGCACGATCTAAGTAGCATCGTCAGCGGCCAATTGTATCCAATTTTTAACGCATTTTCTAGGTTCTGCAAGAAGGAAATGGGACATTGGAGTGCTAAGAAAAGAAAAACCAAACAATTGGAAGTGGGGGAGTACAGAAAAAAATAATAACCTAACAAAAAAAGCTGAAATTTAAATTGCATTTTTGGTTATTTTTGTTTTTTAAAAAAAACTTTATTTTCAAAGTAATGAACAAGACTTGTGAAAACCTCTAGATATGAAAACGCATTGACAGTGCATGCCACCACAAAGTAGTTGAAACTCCGAAATTACCAAGTGTGAAGTTGCGCTGGGGCTAATTAACGAAATCGGCATATCGTTTGGGCCAATGTACACGCTTCCCAGCACGTGTAGAGGGTACTGGATCACTGTTACTAGAGGCAGCTGTCTTAGAAGATTCGGGGTACGCGCGACTAGACGAGTCCGTTTGAAAGTCTGGCGGCAAGGGTTTTTCGAGTTGTGTCGATGTAGAGGAAGGTGGGTCGTCCCCTGTATAAGCTGCCTTCAAACGATCGACATTTATGGAATCCTGCCGTCCAGATCTGTCAATGACGAAAAACTTTTCTTTCTTACTGAGAACCATGAAAGGTCCGTCGCATGGTGGCTGTAAGGGTTTACGTACACCGTCACAACGCAAAAAGACGAGGGGGCAAAAGCGAGACTGTGCGTCTGCAACAGGGTTATTCACGCCAGAAATATGACGGATGTCCGACGTGAATTGCGAAATATAGTCTAGGTGACGTAATTCACGCGGTGAATATCTGTCAGTGGTGGTGTGTAAGGCATACGTCAGAGGTTTATGGTCGGTAAAGATGATGAAGTCACGACCTTCCACAAAATGACGAAAATGTTTCACTGAGGCATATATGGCGAGCAGTTCCCTGCCGAAAGTGCTGTACCGCATTTCGCAGGTGGATAACTTCCGGGAGAAGAATGCAACTGGGATCCAAGTGTGATCCGAAAGTTGTTGCAACACAGCTCCAATGGCCGTGTTAGAGGCGTCAACCGCAATGCTAAGAGGTAGGTTTACGTCTTGATGCACCAGCATCGTGGCGTCTGCTATTGCGGTTTTGATCTTGCGAAATGCTTCTAGTGCCTCAGGAGTCAAGCTGAAAGTTTTACATTTACTTTTCAGCAGGTCGGTCAGTGCAGTCAAAATGTGTGCACATTGGGGAACGAAGCGACGATAATAGCTCACCATACCCAGAAACACACGCAGAGCTTTAAGTGACGCTGGGACTGGGAAGTCTTGGATCGCCTGTACCTTTTCAGGTAGTGGGCGAATGCCTTGCTCGTCGATAACGTGTCCCAAAAATTTTAGTGAACGAACGCCAATCTGGCATTTGGCCAGGTTGACTGTCATCGAATGCTCTGACAGTCTGGCGAAAACCTGTTTCAAGTGGTTAAAATGGTGTCTTCGTCAGGACTAGCGATTAGTATATCGTCTAGGTAGGCATAGGCGAAATCGAGTCCACGTAAAACATCGTGAATAAAACGTTGGAAGGTTTGTGCTGCATTGCGAAGACCAAAAGGCATACGGAGGAACTCAAAAAGACCAAACGGTGTAATGACGGCTGTCTTGGGAACATCATCAGGATGAACCGGGATCTGATGATATGCACGCGTCAAGTCAAGCTTACTGAAGATAACCGAGCCTTTTAAAGATGCAGTCAAGTCGTGAATGTGAGGGACTGGGTAACGATCTGGAATCGTTTTAGCGTTGAGCCTTCGGTAGTCACCACAAGGCCTCCAGTCCATGCCATTGTTCTTGGGTACCACATGCAAGGGTGAAGACCATGGACTGTTGGATGGTCTGATTATTCCCATTTCAAGCATGTGTTCGAACTCGGCTTTTACAGCACGCAGTTTCTCCGGGGATAATCGCCGTGGTTTCGCAAACACTGGCGGGCCAGTCGTCGTTATGTGATGAGAAACGTTCGAAGTCACACAAGGGACACAACGACTTGGCTTAAAGACATCCGGAAAGGACTGAATGATAGACGCGTAGGGACTAGAAGCGTCCGTCGTGCAGTACACGGGACTGAGGGGCGGCGTCTTTGTGACTATACCGGAAACAGAGAGTGTTGTGGTAGAATCTATCAACTTATGCTTGCCAGCATCTACCAGCAGCTGATAGTGCTGCAAGAGATCCATACCAATAATGCCGGTGGTCACATCTGCCACTATGAAAACCCAACGAAAGGGACGACGCAATCCAAGGTTGAGATCGAGGAATCTCCGACCATAGGTTGTGATGGGCGAACCGTTGGCGGCACGAAGTTGCAGAGACATTGGCCGCAGACGCTCTTCCTTCGTAGGTGGGATGACGCTAGCTTCTGCCCCAGTGTCAACTAGGAAGCGTATCCCAGAATGTCGATCAGTGACGAAGAAGAGGCGACATGGAAGTGGCTCGCCAGCGACGTTAGTCGCCGTCACGTGCTGGCTCACACGTTTCCCGCCTGGTTAGCCTCGAAGGTGCAAGGTCGAGTGCACCTTTTGGCATTGGCACCATAACGTTTATGGTACCAGCACAACCTGGGTTGGGATTGTCGCGATTTGGAACGTCTGCTACCGGTACGGGAGGCAGACCTGTTGCGCGAGCGAGACGTGCGACCTTTGTAAGAACTACCAGACCGCATTTCGTTCCTGATGCTGCACAACTCTCATACAATTTTGAGATGTGAGCTATAACATCGAAACTTGTTGGCTCAACAGCCGAGGGAGGATGTGGTTTTTGGACGAATCCGTGGCAGTAGACAGTGCAGCTGAGATACTAGTGTTGGGTTTCGTAGCATCCACAGCTCTGTCAGCCGCTTCCGCCAGCTCTATTAAGGGACACTTATGGAAGGGTGCGAGGATCCCTTGAACCGACTGTGGTAACCTCTGTAACCACAGTTGCTTGAGAAATGCTTCATCAATGTTGAAGTCAGCAATCAGCTGCTTCATCTGACGAAGCAGTTGCGTCGGCTTGCGATCACCCAGATGCACATCCCTGAAAAGTTCTTGCACTTTCTGCTGGTCAGTAAGTGCAACACGTTTGATGAGGGCGGTTTTGAGGCGATCGTAAAGATTCGGTGCTGGGTCATCTAGCACATCTGAGACGTCTTCGATCACATTTTCCGGTAAGCTGACGATGACTAAGTTGGACTTAGTTTCTTGTGATTGAATGTGTCTCAAGGCAAACTGAGCTTCCACATGGGAGAACCATGCAGATGGTCTGTGGGCCCAGAAGGTGGGAAGCTGGAGGGTTACGGCCATCTGCGCAGTCGAGTCGTTATCCGCCATTGATCAGGGAATTAAAGAGGCACGATGATAATAATAATAAAATAATAATAAAAATTACAATGCAAAAATAACCAATGAGGAGTGCAATAAAAAAACGCTAGACCGTGCCAGAAACGAAAAATAGGCCAGACAAATCAACGCAAGAAAAACAAAGGTACTAGACAAAGTAAGAAGTGATACTCGGGCTCACCAATTTGTAGGGGTGCGTGTTACAATTCCGTAACGTTTGATCAACCCTACTTAACTTGATGTGCTCTAGTACCTGCTTAACCAGTACTTTACCTAACGTGTAAGTACTGATAACAAAACACAAATCAAAAGAAC
The DNA here is from genome assembly GCA_944470555.2 of Heterobilharzia americana. Taxonomy (NCBI): domain Eukaryota; kingdom Metazoa; phylum Platyhelminthes; class Trematoda; order Strigeidida; family Schistosomatidae; genus Heterobilharzia; species Heterobilharzia americana. The sequence goes on from OX104128.1 coordinate 51,234,715, forward strand.
TGATACGCAATGTATTTGAAGGAGCTATGTATTTAGTTGAAGTAAATGTAATAATAATGAATGGGGGAAAAGTTTAATCAACTTATCTGGCTTGTAAGGCTGAACTAGGAACTCGGAGTACGTGCGTGGTAATCAGCACAATGGAGCGCAAAATGGCGTCCAAGCCTGCTCGGATGCATGCTCGTTAAAACAAAACTTAAAACACCGTAAGCATCCGGAGGCAAGCTAGAGATTTATTTAGTTAATTTAATTTAAACTATTTATTTTAGCCCTAGTTATATTTTGGTGCCAGGAAGGTGCACTTCACTTTCTTCGCCTGCTGCTTTGTCTGTTTTTTTTTCTCGTTTTGAAAAATTAATTCAGTTCTAAACGTTGGCTTTGGTGCTGTCGAGAATTAGTTACTGAAGGAACGGACCATGGCCGAAACTACCCTTCATGTAGGGTAACCAGTTTTACCACGTTCAGAATACTTAACTGCAACAAGGAGAAATAAAAAAATGTTCACTGGCCTACAACTTCATAATTATCAGAATCTAAGATTTACTCATCATCAAAGTGACCAGCAAAGTCGAACACTTACCAACTGCAAGGCTTTCACTACCCGTGAAGACGACGGACAAGATGTCCTGGAAGTCCATTGGCGCATTCAAACAAGTCTATTGCCTGTGGATGCTGGGGTTGGAAAAGTGAATATACTTGGCTTTCAGTCATAATATTCATCAAGATTATGAATCTTTGTTGTGGAATGGTACTAACATGCATGAATTATACAGTCCTGGGACCATCATTGAAGTACAATATGTAAACAGTTCGTGCATACACTCCTTCATAAACTTTTCACCGTTATCTCAAGCAAAAAGTACAAATTGTTACAATGGAAGTATTAGTTTCAAGCTTTATTTTTCTCCAGGTAATACCTGTAATGTCTAGATACAAACCTGGATTTTCTGTTAATGTGAAGACAGTACTTCCATTAGTCCAACTTGTAAATTTTCTGCACACTTATTCTGCTGGGATATTCCATCATATGAACATGCAGCACTTATATCTTCTAGTGACAACTGTTGGGGATTGGGATTACCTTCCATGAAGATGAATGTAATTTGTACATAGACTCACTCATACCTGTAAAACTGGTGTGTGCCTGTATATTCAGGAATAAATATTATTGTTATTATCTTGTAAAAAAAACTACTGGTTTTACTTTTGCCCTTTGCAACGTGAATAATAGTCAGTGATATGTGCCTTTCTGGTTGTTTAGACAGCAATGACTTCGCCAGTGTTGACAAGATACCTAAATTTCGACCTTACATCGGTGACTTAAATAAACAGCCGTTTCCATCTTAACTGATTTATTAGGTTTGTCACACAGTATAACGGTATTATTTACTGAATTTTGTTTCAGACATGGTTTATTTTCCATTGTCCTATCAAGATGACTGTACAACTTTGGGACATCCTCTATATAATCCTAATTACTTCGCTTCTTTGTGATATGGGTAGTAACTAATGTCTGAAAACCAAATATTTGTTCGTAAAACGAACACCTGATACATTAGGAATGGCTCAGCACCTGTTCCGGACATGTGGAAAATCTTATTGCCTACATCACAGAGGCTAAGAAGTTAAGGGCATATAAAGGATGTCTCAAAGTTCTGTGGTTATCTTGATATGACAATGGAAAATAAATTGTTTCCGAAACGTGATCCCAAAAAAATACTGTCCAGCTGTATGATAAATCTAACAAACAAACTAAATTGGAATTAAATTCCACCTCAGTGCACAAGTTTTGCCCCTATATTAAACGGCTGTTTCTCCTGTCCATGGCTCCCATTAGACCCTACCAGTATGGCAGTTTCCTGGCTTTGCATTGTCTTTGTAAATAGTTCAGGGTCTTCGATAATTTCCTACATCCTGGCCAGAGATGCTGCTGAACCAATATTCTTCAGGGCTTTCAGCACGTCATCGTCTTGCTACAGACTGTTTATATGAACTGCAGCAGAAGAATGGACCACAAGAGTACTGAATTGTTTGTCATGACCTGAAGCTTCAAAACTGTAGAACCTGCCTCACAAAGTTGGGCAGCGATTTCATCTTGGAATCCACATATACAGATTTCTCTGTAAAATAGCGCACACTTGAAACAGATTTGAAAGACATTCCTAGTGTTTTGTCAACCAAAGTTTCCAGGTAATCATCCGGGGTGTATTGGAGTGTTGCAAGTACAGTTTGCGCTGGTTGTGGCGAACAAGAAGGAAATAGCTAATGGAGAAAGCCATCATCGAATGTTCTCTGGCCAATGGTCTATCGTATTCTTTTGAGTACGTTAGCCATCGAAGTTTCTCTAACTCAATTTCCGGAAGCGATTCATTTAGGTGTTGATGGTTAGTGGGAGAGCTTTTCTTTGAAACCATGGTCTAGAGCAATGTGTATGTGTCACTCACATTGGGGTTTGAATTTGTTTAGTCTTTGGTCCTATATAAGTGAGACAGTTTGTGAAATGCGTACAGATTTAAAATATGGAACAAATGTCAGAGTACAGAAAGCAATCAGGTCACCAGTTTAGGTGTTACACGTAAAGTGGGTAGATGCAAAAGCCAACCACCACTCCTTCATTTTTGCGGGTGCACGTGGGTGGGAGGCAAGGAAAGAAAACAATTGGGTAACGAGAAGTAAGATCTCAAATTCGTTTCATAGTGCCAATATGCGGAAGTGTTAGTTGGCATAGTAATGGTGAAAGAGCAATACAAGGTTAGTCAACAACGTGCCGAACGGCGTTGATACTTGAAAGAGCACCTTCAATTTATAATGTTCGCCAAAGCCATGGAAGTCGGCACCTTCGTTCACTATCGTTGAAAATTCTGTCAGTTGATTTGAATCATTCGCCTTTGCAAGCTCTATTTTTCGCATGAGACGTACACTAGTAAAAATTTGGCTTTCGGGCTGCCGTTATTGAAATATGTCAGATATCTGTTTGATCATTCTCGCTCCTTTTGACAGGTATCTTGAAGCACTATTATACATTTAGACGTTTAAACTACTTTGCCATGGTGCCTTCTTTTATGCTACTGGTGTCTGTCGTTTTCACGAGAAGTGTAGCAATAATCCGTGAGAAAATGAATCCGTATCACTGAAGACAGGTAGTTGGTAGGCAAAACGCAACCGATATCGGACATTTGCGGTAATTTGGGAGCGTGCATAAACAAGTGGTAAAGAGGTTTCTATTGCCTGAAACCTCTAGGCTTTACGGGATCAAGAGACAAAGACCAGTCATTAGCATATGAGAATACCAGAGGGTCGCAAACTGTCACTGATCAAGCAAGTTCTCAGCAGAACTAAACTTCAGTGACAGGCGACCTTTAGGACAAACCACTGAAGCTGGACATGCTGCGTCCGCTTGCCATGATGTTGATCCTGTACAAGCTAGTGGTAAATTGTGACGGAGGCTACTTTGTAGGCTACTTGCAAGGAGCTAGATGACCTCCAGGCAGTAGAAATAGTGAACGTAGTTTTGTAATGGGGTTGGATTAACCTCTCGTCCTAGTTGTTACGATGAAAATCTTTGAGAACGTGATCGTTTATCAAACAATCTCATCTAACCCTTCAACAAGTAATTATTTTACTGCCGCAGTGAGTTGCTGAAACACCTGTGAAATCAGCAAACTTTCTGAAAAATGTTAGTGAATTCGCCCCAGTGCAGTAGCGTCGCGATTGTGAAGATATTTGCTCCAAAATAATATGCAGGCTGGATTTGAAGTTTAATGAAGTAAAAAGGTGGCTGAAGTAGATGAATGTTTTACTTGGGTACGTAAATATAACCAAGGAAGATGAACTAAACAGGACCAAGCAAGTTACTTACATATACCTCTACAAATCACAAACTCTTGGTGTCTGCAATGAAAACACGCAGTTGCTCGGAAGCCGTAAATGTCTCTACTTAGAATGGGCTACTCCTACAAGTTACTGCCCACAAGGAGCACCTCATTGGTCAAACAACCACAGCTCACACAAACAATGCCGAATATACATCTAGTTCTCTTGAAAAACTTGTAAGACCAGTGACGGGATCACATGTGGGTATGTTTCGGTCTCAAATGGACGAGTGGAAATGCAGACAGCGGTATGGTTTAAAAGATGATAAACCTATTGGTTCTGTAGATATCTACACTTCTCATGCACAGTAGATTGATAAGTCGTAAACAAAGCAGCTGGGTTCAAAATCACAGGCATGCTGCTTACGTCCATATGGGCTTCAGAACTGAATCACCTGCATCCAGCTTGCTCTCATAACAACAAGCTCGTTATCTGTAAACGATTTAAAGCACAACAACAGAAATATTTCATATGCGATCCATCTCTTTCAATTATGACTTGAAGTTTTCCCAAATGGTGAATCTCTGGGATAACACTATATCCCCAAATATAAGCCCCACATCAACAGAAACCACTGGACCAGTTTTACCGCTAGGTGTCGACAAAAAACTGCTAGACATTGAGTAAATACGAAAAGTAGCCTAGATACTAAGCTGTGATGAGCGTATTTACGTATTCATATTTGAAATTACCATTAATTGCCTAGGAATTTTTGTGCGTAACGCATCAATGGGGTTTCAGCGTATGAGTAGGTCTTCAGAAACCTAAAAAGTTTCACAAATTCCGAATGGTTTAAACGTTGCTGATCCACCATTGTCAAAGGAACGGAAAACATAGATGAAGATCTTAGAGAAGGTATTCACAGTACAGTAAAATTCAGTAGTCATAGAAAGTTAAGTATCATCCACAGTGCAAAAAAACCAACATGCATTTATAATGTTAACGCCCTGTAGATGAGTGCGATCAGGATATAATATCAACAATATCTACGCCCTAGGACACGCATTTAACACAGCATGTGTGTTTCTGAAAGAAATTCAGAGAAAATTATTTGCAGATATTAAAATTTAATAACAAATGCAAAATGTTGTTTCTTGTAGCATCCTGTCGTTTAGTTCATCGAACTGATTGGTCTCTACTGGCATATGGGCTGCAGCATGGATGCCTTGATATCGTCCATGTTTTGACATTCTATATTGTTTAATAATTGATCAAGACATTCTACATATGTACTAATGATAGATAATGGCTAGTAGTGGGATCCATGATTCACGTTTCCTCCTATTCCGGGTTCGTCAGCTGGATTTGCCTGTCTCCCACTGAGAGATATTATCTCCCCTACGACCGGAGCTCGGAGTCAATCGCTCCAAACACCAGAGCGTTATCCCCTAGAACACCGAGCTATGACAGCCATTTCTTGTTCGGTGGGTGTAGTTTTATTATTGCTGCTTGTGTCATCCCATCGTTGAGTGGACCGAGTTGATCGTATAATAGAAGTAACTACATTAAAACTATACTCGTCGCACAAGAGGTAGACAACGTGGTTTGCTCTGACATTTGAAGCGATCGTCTCCGAGTCCCAGCCCCAGTGGAGACAACGTCACTCATGAGTAGACAGGTAAATTCAGCTGACGAACCCGGAATAGGAGGAGATGTGCGTCCCAGATTTCACTGGTAGCCACTGTCCACTAACAATCTATATGTAGAATGTCTTGATTAACTAGTAAGCAACATAGAATGTTATAAAATTTAAGCCAGTTAGTATCTATACAGGTGTGTGTACTTGATTGTTAGCAGAAACGCTTGAAAATAAATTGTCAGTGCAAAATAATTTAATCGCTGTCTATTATTGTTATTATAGTTCATCTTCTGATCAGCTGTGAAAAAACAAGTGGATTTGCGTAATACATATAACACCTTCAATGGACAAAATATAACTGGAGGCACCAGAATTCTCAGTGAACATGTCAACATGCAAAGAAGATTTCAGATTTGCTTTTTGTAAAATCGATGTTCTAAAATAAGTATATGTACAGTGATCATGTAAATCAGGTTCGCAAAATAGTCAACAGTTGGGCATCTAATTTGATTATTCCAAGAATAAGTAGTTAAACAGAGCATGAATGATACAGGGAACTGAGAGACCATAACGGTTACTATATATTTTTTAGGTTAGTGATTTCTTTTACCAAACCGTGTGATTCTTTTAGAGCTGAACAATTAAGACAATTCTGCTCTGATAATCTCATCAAATGATAATAAAATTGGGGACATCACATACTGTTCTGGTTCACCTTTCAAAAATGCTTATTATACACTATACAGACAAATTTGTTCAAGTTTTCCAATCTTCTTCAGCTTAAACACATTACTCAGTCTACTGAGTAATTTAAATGGGTATCCTCTATCAACATATTAGATGATGTTCATTCTATCATATCTTGGAAATATCTAACTTCCAGATAACCTGCTACCAATTCTCTTCTGAAAGTATTATATCTCATCTGTGCAGAATCTAACTGCTTGGAGTAAAAGGATACTGATTACCTTTTTTGCCACTTTTAAATTGCTAAAAAACTGCTCTAACAGTTGAGTTTGGTGCATCTGTCATAATTTTTAAAGGGATGTTTATATCACAATGTACCAGTAAAGTTTGTGACACCAAAGCCTCTTTAGGCTTTTGAAATGGTTCATTTGTTGTATCATTCATGGCTAGCATTTTCACATGAACCCTCATTAAATCCATTATTTGCTGAACTAACTGTACACAGTAAGGAATAAAACGACGATAAAAATAACTACATCAAACAATCTGTATAATTTTCAGAAAGAATATGATATAGATTATTCTCTAATACATGTTACTTCTTTCTTTGGGTGTTGGTTTAGCGCCATTTATGCTGTTAATATATCTTGAAAAGTACAAGGGCTCCTTTCGAGAATTCATATTTTTTTGAATTGACCATGATACCCCATTCTCTAAGTCGTTGAAAAAGTATTTGAATATGTTAGAAATGTTCCTTCTCTGAGCTGTTGCTACCAGTATGTTATCAATTTAAAGCGCGGACAAAAGGTTAGCAATGAAGAACTTGATTAATGAATAGTATACAATACCGACAAGAGATATCAATTAGTAATCACAATAATACTTCATAGAAAAGCAGACACAAACAACCCATATCGAAGCATCCGCATAGGAGCCCATATGCCAACAGAGGCTGATCAATTCGGTCCTATCAACGACGGTGTAATACAACCAATAACATTAAAACCTATACCCGTTGCACAAGAAGTGGCTATCGTGGCTCGGTGGTGTAGCGGATAACGCGCTGGCGTTTGAAGCGATCGCTCCCGAGTCCCGGTGGGAACAACATCACTCACTGGGAAGCATATACATCCAGCTGACGAGTCCCAAATAGGATGAAATGAGCATCCTGGATTCCACTGCTAGCCACTGCCCATCATTACTAAACATAGTTAAAAGATTGTTTTGCAGTTAGTAATAATTAAATTATCACGAACTGAACTATCCCACCAAACATACAACAGCCAGGAATTCGTCATCACAGGAATTCTTTGTATTATTGTGAATGGAATAAATAGAAACAAACAGCAATAAACATCTATGTATTACAGTAATTGGAATAAACACTCACTGCATGAATAGTTTTATTATTATTATCTCAAGTAAACATGATATTAATCATTTGCAAATTGTATTATTATTATTATTATTATTTATCCCTTGGGTTCCCAGTGGAACATAGGGTTTCAGTAGCACCCCTCCATTGCACTCTATTCTATCCAGTCTCTTGAACCTCACCCCACGACTGCCCACAAGCTCTCATTTCTTCCTCACATCATCTCTCCCATGTCACCCTCAGCTCAGACGCCCAACTCGTCCTTTCCCATCTGGGTTCAACTCGAGGGTGGGGCCTGACGCGTAATGTCCCCAATCGACCTTCTCAGTTTATACCCAGTCCATCTCCATTTTCTTCTTCTGAATATTTGTTGGGTGATAGTTTCTTGGTTGGTTCGTTGCGGGCCAGCCAGAGTTCCTTGTTGCTTATTCTTTCTGACTATTCCATCTGATCTTCAGTATCGAGTGAGTGTAGGTGGTAGCTGTTGATGAATGTCTGCAATTTGTTGGAAGGTTTGCAAAGTGTGAAACTATTTAACTTACAATGAATTTACTGTCTATGATCTGCCAAATGAGAAAATGTGATGTGATTTCCTTTTTAGCTACTTTACAAACGAATTTATTTTCATGTGAATAGAGACTTGTAGATTAGCAGCATGTTGATTTTGTGTTTGGCATCCCTACAAAACAAATAGCAAACGAAACGTTCTAATGGAAATAAGGAACGGTAAAAAAATGGGTAACTTGTGCTGTAGATGTAATTGGTCACAAAAGAAGACGTGTTTACCATTCAGATTAAGTTCTATCCAAAATGATTTGAAATAGCTAGCGAAAAAGATTATCAGTATTTTAGGTGCACTTCCGTGACCTTTACTACTCTGAGCTTCTGCAGTCTTTGGAACGATCATAAGGTATATCAAATTCAACCATTCTTCCTTGGAACAGTCCTGTCAATAACTGCACAGTGAGGCGTCATTTGAGAGTGATGAAATTATTTACGCTCAGCGCAATTACTGGCTAGCCTTCTACAGAAGTACTTGAATGCAAAGCAAATAGAAGTGCGCTTTCAGCTGTAAATTTAGCAACCTGCAATCACTTCAAGTCAAATCCCTTAAAGTAACTCGTGAAATGTTTTCATAGAATATTCTTCTCACTAACTGATGAATCGTGATGAAATCAAACTTGCCTGTTGTAATTTTGTAACGATCTGACACACTACACAAAAAACTGTTAGTTTGAGAGGTAGAAAAGTTCTCCTATTTCCGAGTTGATCAACATATCTCACGACCTACTTAAAATTCAATGGTAAGATTTACAAACAAACTAAAGGAACACCTATGGATCGCCAATATCAGGATTGATTGCTGAAGCAGTGATGCAGCTATAATGCATAGTGTGATACTTTGTCAGTGCTATACTAGCAAGCCGCTCCTTATTCTCTGATTCCATCAATACTAAAAATGAAGTATAACACCAGAAAACGGCTTGAGCCATCTTCAGTCTATGATAACTGGAATAACCTGTTAGATGCCATTAAATTTCAGTTTAAACCTGCATATTATGATGTCATATGACGAGGGAGACTTTTCACCATAGGTAATTGTAAACATGTCTACCAGTGACTTGATGTAGGGTATACAAAGTGACAATATCTAACAAATTACCAGTCGGAATAAGAGACTAAGGTTAGATATACCTAATGATTTCGTTAAATGATGCGTTTCAGTTGGGCGTAGTTACTAGTTCATATCTGAATATTTTACTTGAGGTCAACACCAATTCATGATATTATTGAGAAAATAATCTCTGATAAGAAAAATGATTTACTCTTTTTACTTCATTGTATAAATAACCTTCTGTATTCAGTTGTCGATGAACTAGACATTTGTGATCATTTAAATAGCTTTTCTTTACTGTACTTCAGTTTTATTCTCGAAAGTAATGAGAAGTGGAATGTTCTGGATGAAACTTATTTGTGTTCATCTAGTTAATGCTCCTCAGCATTACTGATTGTGTTAAACACAAGACGTACAAATGCATCTGTAGATGTTTTTCATCCTTTTACTAGTCGAGTGATTGGTGTTTTCTGAGTAATTGAGAACAGTATCAGTCAGTGAGATGCAAGTACATCTGTATGACGAGTCTCAAATGGGACGCAATGGATGTCCTTATTTCCACTGCTAGCTACTTTCTATCATTTATATGAAATTTGAAATTACAGTGAAAATCTGAGCATCCATACAGGAACCCTGTTAGCAAATAATGGCTTGTCGATTCGGTGCAGTTAACAATGCAGTTCACACCAAGAATAAAAGTTAATTTTTTTCTCGAAAATGTGTTTGCTTTTCATTTGTCTACAGTTTTTAATGGTTGGGTGTAATCAATAAATCTGGCCTAGACAAAATTAATTTATTATTCGCTATATAAATTTTTAACAGAGAAAATGACACACTATTGTACTTTATTCCCTAAAATTAGGTTGTGCTATTTAGGAATCAATTGCATAATATGCCTGGAAAATGAAAACAAACAAACTTACATGAGTGGAAAATGTAGACTATTGAACAGGTTGTCTTCCTGGTGAGATATGATGGAAGTTCTTAACACTGGTAGAATTAATTTTATCATTTGACTATCTGAGATAGCCGTGGTTTGGTAGACTATTGTTGATACTGGGTAGTGATTGAAGGTGTAACTAAAATTTGGATCGCTTCCGGATTCCAACCAGTGTCCACCGGGTTACCAGTCCGGTGCTCTACCAACTGTTCTACGAGGGTCAGCTTCTGACCAGATTTTTAGTTCACTTCAATCCCCAAGGGGTTTTTTTGTACGACTACTATTTGAATTCGTCACGCGTTACTACCACTTGATCGTTTTCACACTGGCTGTTTAGTTAGGATTCCTCATTCAAATCCCAATCTGAATTACAGAGGCGGAGCATCATACATAATATCACTTGACCATCCGAGATAGCCGTAGTTTAGCAGACCAGTATTTTATACTGAGTTTAAACTGGTCACATGAACAAATCATAATTCACCACTTAGTAGTTTAGTGTAAACACACTGACTGACTTCAGCGTTTTCAGATTTCAGCATGTCTTCTAGTACTGTATAATAGCCAAGGCAAAAAAATTCATGCTACAAACACTTGTAAGACAGACCCACTGTTATCGGAAACAACGTTCCTAGTTTAGGGATTTGTAATTTAAATGGTTTGGTAGGGAAGTATTGACTGCTTTCATTAGTTAGCTGTGTATCTTAGATCGGTCACGTGGTTGTGAATACGGGATGACTTATGACATTCTAGGCCTTTATATCCTTTCTTACTCATTCTGCTATTCACCAGAAATCCACTGATACGTAAATACACTTACCACTGATATTAGAAGATTGCATGAAATCTTCAGAAGGGCGCTGTTTTGAGTTTCATGTTTATCAGAACTTATTAACAGAGCACATTTATAAGGACTGGGGAATTCATGCTTTCAATCGAATGGCTGTTGAGTCTTGCCGATTTTGTATAAATGGCGCTTACCATCTAGGTTACTTATCGCACTTTATTTCTGTCTGTAATAACAACTTGAACTGAGGTTGTAAATGGTCCAAGTTTAAATCAAGGGTTTCCAATTAATTCCCCACACTTGAAATCATAGATAACTCTTTCTCAGACATTTCAAGGACATAAGTCAAACCTGATCAGATGTTTATCGACTCTGTTCTGTATTCAATGACCACTAGCATCTTCAAGAACGATGAATGATTACCCAAGGGCTAGTAATCTTAAATTTATCGGCTGGACGCATAAGAACTTCTTAATTCAGTCAATTGAATTCTGTGCGTCTTGAGTCCACACAAAGTTCCTGTTTCCCAACAGTTTATAAAGTGAAGCCACTATTTCATTGAAGTCTTCAATGAAATGACTGTGAAACGCTGCATTTCCTAGGAATTATCTCAGTTTACTTTTCAAGTTTGGAATCGAAATTTTCTCTATTGTCGTAATCTTTTTCAGGTAAAGGCTTATTCCACTATCTATAACTTTATGGCCGAACAATGTAACATTCCTCTTAGCAACTAGCAACTTTATCTTTGATTATGCACAACTCAAAACGCTTTTGAACTATTCGTGAATGTTCCAGATAATCTTCCTCGGATAGGCTATACACCGCGAAGTCATCATAACACAGTCCTGTATTCAGGAAGAGAATAATTTTAGCTAACGATTGTTTTCAATAACTTCTTCAGGCTCTAAAGTTATAAATTATTGAACACAATAGTTATATATTGTTCAAGTTCATAAGCAATAATGTCACCAAATAACAGTCTATATCCGTGACTGCTCTTGACTACCATTTGATTATGTCATTCCTTATTAAATTTAGGAGTTTATTCCTTCACTCTTACTTCGTTGCATCATCGTTTGTTCATATGGAATGTTTTCAATTAGTCATGCTTAACTCCTAATGTTTCTTATGTTTTATACAGGAACTTATTAATCTTCCGTAATCTTATCATGTTAAGCGCCTCCATTTCCCCTGCTACTCCTATCGTTATTTCCGTTCAGGAAATTTCCATTGAATTATGCATATAACTGAAACAATTTATTACCACTGATTAACCTTCCTTGAATTTACCATTATGACTAACCTTTACTTCATGACTATTTGGGTCAGTTTTAACCACTGACCAATATTCTGTTTTCTTTCAGTGGATTAAAGTGCTCTACATTTTCAGTAAAAGTATATTTTGATATTCAAAGCTGTAAACAGTTAAGATATCACCGATTATCCACTGTTGTTCTTACTCTTCTCAAGTCCATAAAGAAGAGTTCTGCCTCACAATTAAAGCTGTTTTCTACCTCTCATCTTGTTAACTTGGCAACTGCCAGTAGCCCGTTCGTAAGTTCAATAATGTGAACAGAATGTCTTTCATAGTGGTCTATTCTCTTGCCTGTCACTGGAATTGCACATGGTTTCAAGCCAGTAATACTGTTTAACTATCTAAAATTTAGACGAAACGTGTATACTCTGTTTGACTTCCTCACTAAGAGCACGAGTGAATTGTACCATCCTGTAGCATTCCCTTAACCGATCGCATAGTTTGCTATTAGCAAATGACTGGTGAATTTTATCACCACCTATTTCATCAACAAAACCACACATCCCTGAAACTTACGATGAGTGTTGACCTGAGATTTGTAGTGACACTGTATATGGCCTAACACTATGGTTTTGCTCCTCCCCTATTAACGAAACCTATTATCATTATTATTATTATTATTATTTCCACATGGGTTCTCAGTGGGACATAGGGTTTCAGTAGCACCCATCATTACTAAACATAGTTAAAAGATTGTTTTGCAGTTAGTAATAATTAAATTATCACGAACTGAACTATCCCACCAAACATACAACAGCCAGGAATTCGTCATCACAGGAATTCTTTGTATTATTGTGAATGGAATAAATAGAAACAAACAGCAATAAACATCTATGTATTACAGTAATTGGAATAAACACTCACTGCATGAATAGTTTTTATTATTATTATCTCAAGTAAACATGATATTAATCATTTGCAAATTGTATTATTATTATTATTGTTATTATTATTATTATTATTATTATTTATCCCTTGGGTTCCCAGTGGAACATAGGGTTTCAGTAGCACCCCTCCATTGCACTCTATTCTATCCAGTCTCTTGAACCTCACCCCACGACTGCCCACAAGCTCTCATTTCTTCCTCACATCATCTCTCCCATGTCACCCTCAGCTCAGACGCCCAACTCGTCCTTTCCCATCTGGGTTCAACTCGAGGGTGGGGCCTGACGCGTAATGTCCCCAATCGACCTTCTCAGTTTATACCCAGTCCATCTCCATTTTCTTCTTCTGAATATTTGTTGGGTGATAGCTTCTTGGTTGGTTCGTTGCGGGCCAGCCAGAGTTCCTTGTTGCTTGTTCTTTCTGGCCTTCTCATCTGATCTTCAGTATCGAGTGAGCGTAGGTGGTAGCTGTTGATGAATGTCTGTAATTTGTTGGAAACCCCTTTCGTAACGCGCCAAACTTATGAACCATATAGGAGCACTGACTTGACTGAGTCAACGTTGAAAATCCGGATGTTGTTCCGCATGCTGAGTGCAGAAGATCTCCACACTGGTTTCAGGTTAGTGAACGCCTGTCTTGCTTTTCCGATTCTGACTTCGACATCATCGTCTGTGCCACCACCTGTAGTTGAAACAGTGCTTCCTAGATAGGTGAATGAGGTTACTTCCTTTAAGTTTCTCCTGTTGATGGTGACTGGAGTTTGTTGTTGGTGGTGGAGTTGTTTGTGCGGTATCTTCATCACTTCTGTCTTCTCTATATTCACTTGAAGTCCCGTCTTCGCTGCCCTGCCCTGCCTCTTCTGTCAACTTGTTAGTTTTCGCCTGTAGATCATCAAGTTTATGTGACATCAGACACAAGTCGTCGGCGAAATCCAAGTCTTCTAGGTTCTTTTCCGCAGTCCAGCCAGCGTATCCCCCTCTTCTCGCTCCCCACTGTTTGCTGCATGATCCAGTGGACCACAATCAGGAATATTATGGGGGATAGTAGGCAACCTTGTTTCACTCCTGTCTTCACTTCAAAAGTATCATTGAGCTTTCCATTGTGAATTACTTGGCACGTGGCATCTTCATATATTTGTTGAATGAGGCTGATAAAGGTTTGTGGTATTCCGTAGTGTTGAGGCAGTTTCCAAATTACTTCTCGGTTGATGCTGTCGTAGGCCTTTTCAAAGTCGATGAAGTTGAGGTGTTGAGCTGACTGCCACTCTATACTTTGTTTTGTGATGATGCGTGACGTAGCATTGCAATTTGGTCCACACATGATTTGTAATTCCTGAATCCAGCCTGTTCCGGTCATAGTTTTGAATTCAGAGCATACTTAAACGAAACTAATCTAGCTATATTAACCAATCGAATCAGTTCCCAGCCATTCACTTCCATTCTGGCATACATCACCCCTCTGTCTGTTGGCCTAATAACCTTTAGTCTCAATGGTAGGCAAGATTATGTCTTTTACTTTCTATAACTTTGGCATTTTCTCAACTTGAAATAGCTTTTACACTACTGCGCCATCCTCCTTTAAACAAAACATACGTCTTTTCTGGTGACGCTCGTGTGCAAAGTTTCTGTGGCTGTTGTAGTCCGTCAGCTTTTTATTCAAGGGACTTCCTTCCTGCATCTCCATGGCCACTGCTGTTGCATCCATCACTTGTCGTGAAACATTTCCTAACTTTCTGATATACATCAGCTTATCTTAAATAAACTATGTTGCCAACAGCTGTGCTCATAATTTTTCTTCGGTACTGAGTATTGCATAGCGGAAGAGATTAGTGAGTTTCATCTCCAGCACCCGGTGGGTCTCTGAGTCACTCACCCCTGCACCTCTGAACTCCTTTATGGCTTTCATTCTATCCACTATGCCATCAAATTTATTTACCAGTCGAGCATTCATAATCTCCAATACATCACTCTCCTTGACAACCTCCATCTCGCCGTACATTGCCTCGTGAACCGCACTCACCAATCTCGCCAGAAAGGTCCCCAACACCACTAACTTCCGGGTTCCTACCAATCCCTCACTCCCACAGGCACGTCCGGAACCTACACCGTCGAATGCGGCAGGTAAGGGCATCTCCATTTAGGAGATAAACAGCGCTTCCAATGCGTAGCAGTCAAACAAGAATATAAAACTGATCATGGTGGAGTTACCAAACCTAACAATAATTCATCAACTTGCATATAATCGTTTTTGCTGTATTTCATTCCGCTTAGTTCTCGAGCCCTTCATTTTTTCATTCTATATTGTAGATTTTTTGTTTGATTCCCCACCAGTGAATCCTTATCACTTTCGAGATGATTTTATAGACTACTTATATATTTTCTAATAAGTAGCTCTTAATACAGTGGTATATATTGTGTTGGGAAAATAAAGTCAGTTAACAACAGAAACTGAATCAGCGTTTCACAGCTATCCATTTTCATCAGTAAGGAATACTGTTAGCCTTAAGTAACTAGATGTTAATCATGATATTTTAACGTCTTTTCTGAATGAATAGACAAATAAGGGGGTAACGGGAAAGCTTTTTGGCTTAGGATGAAGTTATTTACTGATTATTGAAAGGTTAAATGTGTAAAGATGAAACATTGGTTGAAGATGAAAGTGTTTACCAATTCTTCCTTTGGGTAGTCTTCAGTGTAAGCTAAAATTTCATTTTTTGTTTGTTTTATTTTCAACTTCTTAAAGACTCCCATTATAATTCAAAAACTATTTGAGTAGATAAAGAATATTCCTTTCATCAACTTCGTCATCTTCAGTTCTGCAGTTATATATCCATATTGTGTAAATCTGTGTCAACAGTAGTGAGATTTAATTTAACAGTCTATGAATAATATTTGCTTCTGAAAAGTCTGATGTGAACATTAATATCAGTATCAGTTATTACTGGGATTCAGTTCAAAATAATTTACCATCTGGAAGATTAAATGGTATTGTGTAACACTATAAATTGGAAATGAATCATATTAACTTCTATACGAGTAAAGCTTATCACAAGTCAAAAGAGTAAATGAAATATGGTGGAGTGTGGATTAAACATTGGATCAAGAAAGATAATTTGAGGAATGCTAACTTAGTAAAAATGTAACTCATATCAGGGAACAAACAGAATGCGATAAAATCATTTCAGGTTATAGGGATAGTAGTTGAAAATTAGGTTCCTGGGACAAGATGCTAAGTAATTTGTAAATTTTGAATGAGGCCAAGGCAGTTGTAGTGACAACACCTTTTCCTGAACACATTGTTCGGATTGCTTATTCATGATTGCCACCGTTTCTGTTAACGGAAATAATACTATTATTCTCTAAAAATTAAACATTGTGGACATATAACTGTAAGAAGTGGAGAAGTTATTGAAAAAGATATTCTTTTTTCATTCATCAAAAGGCGGCCTGCTTAAACTTTGGGTTACCGAAAATTCTTCATCGAGTACATACCATTAAATTCTTCCCTTTTACTTTGTTTTAATTTTTTAAATATGTCGTTTAAACATGTCCAGTACTCTTACACACTTTTAAAATGGTTTCAAGCTATAACAACAAGAACAAACGAATCAACGGTAAGAGATAGGCTTATAAATGTTCAGCAGTACGGTACATTACTATTCCTTGGATAACCATGTCGAATGGCAGATTTTGGTTACAGCTGAATAAACTACCATAACCAAACTAGATATCTGTTTCACATTATACCTTTGATTACTGTTATTATAAACATTACTCAAATGTAGCGAATACTCTGCTAAAAGAAATTGTACAGGGAATGAATCTGTTTAACTATTACTTGCTGAGAATTTCATACTGTACCACAAGTCTTGTTTGGAATAAAGTTATCATTATCATTGTTACCATTATATTATTTCAATTCTAAGGTTGGTCAAACTTATCATCAACAAATTTGTCAGGTATATATAAACACAATAGTACGTTTTTAATTTTGGTAGTATTTCACACAAAAAGAAAAAGGGCCAAGTGGAATATGACGAAGGTAATAACGATACTGAACGCAGTGGTATACTGGAACTGAATCCCAGTGTGAATATTACCCCTCAGCACATTATTCTTCACTGAGTCACACAAATATCAAAAGTCAAAGAATACCATGCGGCCTCAAGGACGACAATGTCAAGTTTATTTGATAAACTACAGCACATACAAATCCCACACATAGAAAACGTCCTAGGCCAAAGATAGATTTGCGCAATCCTATTGGCTACCGAATCGTCCAATAAAGTTATTTTATCAGTAAATAGACATAAATCAGAATCTGAAACAACCGCAACGGTTGATGACCATGAATGTTGATCTCCATATTTGGCCACTTCCAACCAAAAACTACTGCTCATAATCACATCAATCGTAGAAATTTCTTGTTTCTGTATTTGAATAACAAATTTTAATCTTTTCACTGACAAATTTCTCCAATGAAGTTTTTATTCTTTCATTAGTAATAAATTTCTTACGAGTACATTTATGCAGTAATCTGTTTGGTTGGTATTTGCAGAGGAATCCACGACGCACGTTTTGTTTTATTTAAGAATCGTCAGCTGGATGTACATGCACCCCAGTGTGGAGTGATGCTGTTCCCACTGAGACTCAAACCCCCTACCCATCGCTTCAAACCGCAAGACTTTATCCACTACGTCATGGAAGAACCAGAGCCACTTGTTGTTCAACGGGTAGTAGTTATCACTACTGATCGGCATACTTGTTATTCTTCCATTGTTTTATTGAATCGAATTGTTCGACCTCTCTTGGCATATTGGCTCCTATGCAGATGCCTCGATATTGCCTGAATGTTAATTATGGTAATATGTTTGGATCTACAAAGGAGCTCATATGGCAGCAGAGGTCGAACAATTCGATCGAATAAAACAACGGAGAATTACAAGTATGTCAATAAATAGTAATATATTTGTGTAGCTTGATGTTTATGTGGAATTTAATTATTTCAGTGTAGTATGCATAACGGACCAATATCAGTTAGAGAATCATTGGAGACCTTGCAGCATTGGATAGATATTTCGTCCTAGTAAGTGAATCCTCAACACCAGGCGCCAATGACCAGCCAGGAATCGAATCCAGAACCTTCAAGTCTCATGGTGAACGAGTTAACTGATTTCAACCTGCGATGAATACTACCTTGAAATATATATGTAAGAAATTGATTCATTTAATAATGAACACATTTTTGATAACCATAAATATTCGTAATTATCTTCCTTCACAGATCGTTTGGTTCTAAAATACTCCCAAAACTCTCTTCACAATACTGAGAATCTGCTCCTCACTGAGATATAAGAACAGAAGCATAGTATGACCATACTAGTATAGGGTAGAAATTGTTTCTCACAGAAGAAGAGAACAATAGTAAATGGTTGAAGTCATACCATGACTAAGGAATTTATTTAGATTGTTTTTTTCTGCATGACAAGCGCGTCTATTTGCTCCTACAGCAACTACTACCACCACGCAAAACAGATTTGTAACCAGAATTAGGGTCATTTAGAATTTCTTTAGTTCAACCGTATATTATTGATTCAAAAAGACCCTATAGTTCAGTTAGTTATGTTCAGGATTACAGTATGGCAGAAAAATATATCTACATCTGATTGTCATAGGACAAATTGTTTCTTCTTATGTCAGTAGAACGATAGACTAGGTGAGAAGCGAATGAACCTAGGAGAAATGTATTTATATTATGTAAGTTTGCAATTCGCAATATTTCTATATGACAGTTTCTTTGAACCAATGAATGAAATTTGGATAAAACTGTCACCAAGTTAAGCGATTGGTCAATTCTAACGTGTAGATATATGTGTGTATTTTCATGTAAATGACCTTGTCAAATAATACATTAGAAGTACACACTGTACGGTCACTGAGTTAGCTTTAAAAAGGAATGAAAAGCTGGAGATTGTATCCTAATATGAATAATTATCCAGTCTAGCTCATAACAAAATTTATACTTCTAATGTCATTTTTGATACGTATTTCAAGACCCGATCCTGGTACCCCGTGGGGTTTCCGACTTCGTGGAGGCCGAGATTTTGGAGAACCGCTGAACATTTCTGCAGTTACACCTGGAGGTTTGGCACAGACTTGTGGTTTACGCGCTGGAATGCGTATTTTATCTATTGGGCGTGATTCTGTACACCAAATGACTCATCAACAAGCACATCAAGCAATTATACGTTCCTGTAATGATCTTGAACTAGAAGTCTATGATACTGCTATGTACAACTCTAGTTGTACCACATCTCATCATATGAACATGTCTGTAACACAATCATTGGTCAGTATTGATTTATATAAACCAACTGAATCACAGAGATCACAATCAGCTGCGTCTGGAGTTACCCACCTTCGTACAAGTCCAGCAATATCACCCAATGGTATAATTATGACAGCATACAGTCCTATTTCACCTACAATACATAATCATACATCGGCTGAAAAGCTTACGTGGATCGTTACACACCAGTTTACAGACCACAAGGAAATATAACTATAAAACCATCCCATTCATCATCATACAATCTGACAACATATAGTCCATCTAATTCATCGATGACTAGTGTTAGCAGTAACTCGAAGTCACATCAATCAAATCAATCCTCCTTACTAAGAAAAGGAGTTCTACGGACAAAAGATTTTAAACTAAGCCCAATATGCCATGTATGTCAACAGCAAATACACGGACCATTTATTGATACTAACGATCACTGTTACTGTCCTAACCATTTTATATGTGCTCATTGTCATCAACCATTGAATGAGGATTGTTTTACTGAACAAAATGGAAAACTATACTGTGAACGTGATTTCCAACAGTATATTGCATGCCGATGTGGAAAATGTCATCAACCAGTTATTGGCAAAATTATTAAAGCTATGAATCAAACATGGCATCCAAATTGTTTCACTTGTCATTATTGTCGAAAGCCATTAGATGATAAGTTTTATATAGAAGATATAGATTGTGTATTATGTGAGGAACATTGGAAACAATTTCATGAAAGAGAATGTGCTAAATGCAAGCAACCAATCATAGAGATTGATCGTTTTATTGAAGCTTGCGGAAAACAATATCATGCTAAATGTTTCTGTTGTTCTGCATGTCAGACATCACTTGAAGGTAAACCATTTCATTCTAGAGATCAAAAACCTTTTTGTGTTGTACATGCTAATGCAGTTGCATTATTTGGCTGATGTAGATGATGTTCAGTTATTCACGATTAAGGTTAACTTTTCCTAGATGTTAGTCTGTTTATTTTTCATTTATTAGAGAATGAATCTCATGATATTCATATTATGATCATCGGTCAAGTTTTCTGTGTGTATGTGTATACAATGAGTTGCATCACACGGTTGATCACTTGATATTGCCGTCGGAAACACTTAGAAGCTGCACCTTCCAAAATACACACACGTACTCACATCCCATCCATTCCTTAAAAATTTGAACTAAAAACAAACATCTGGAAACTTTGAGTTCCTGTGTTCTATTTCTTCACCTCACCAGTTTACCACTTTTCATGTTTAGTCATATACCTATACCCAAAGCCTCAGATTAGTTCTATTTTAAAAGATACAGATCGTAGATATTTTTTCGTCGCATATTTTAATCTACATGAACGAATTAATTTACTTCATTTTTGTTTCATTTTCATACTATCAATAAATCATTTTAGTAGTAATGTAGATAAAATTTAAAAATTGACTTTTCATTCATTTAAACGGGATGGTTTAAGTTAGTCAAGTACTATTTTAAGCGTCATTTCACAGAATTTCACAAGACTTCTGAACGCCGATCATAATTAAACTTCAGAGTAGGAGATTTCATCTCAATCTCGAAGTACCATCACATTTCGATATGATGCAGAATAACTATTCAGCCGTATCTTTTTTGTTGGAATTTCAGTCATTAAGACTCAGGAATAAAAGTTAGCTAATTTAGCTTTGGTTCATGTACCTTGGCGATTATTATTCTAATGATTTTTCAAGACTCAAGGTCGTTTTAGTATCATTTGGATTTATGCAAGCCTTCCACAGCTGCTAATAAACAAATATGATCAAACTTCAGTTCTCAATCCTTAAAAGAAAAGCAATAATGTTATGTTCAAGCTTATCAGTGTTTGAACTGGTCACTTAGAAAGGTATCTAACTCTTCTAGTTATAAACATCAAATCTGGTATGGTCGAGCACTTTTCTTATACTTGAGGAAGATATAGTTACAGAATTTTAAATCCAAGGATTCATAATGGTCAATATCTTCATCTACTACTTATTTCTACTATTAAACTAAAATAAACCTGATCTCTGAAAATTTCTAATGTTGATATTTAATTTCTTGGTTCAAATAAATCATACTCATAAGCTGTCTGATAAGAAAAACGTTTTTCATCATACTATAGTGCTGAAAGAATTGATGACCCTAGAGTTCATGTGGATAGTCCAGTTCCCAAGAAGTTCATTCTGGTTATAACTGTATTCATTTTTGAGATTTGTAGGAGTCAAATTGGTATTCATCACTGACTGACATTAACTGAAGAACCACTGAAAACCAAGGACCACAGGACAGCTGTTTCTTTCTAGTATGGAACTACATAGAACTGTTCAGCTATGGCCTTCAGTTCTCATGGGGAGTAGATTTCCATTGAGCTACTGGGTCAGGATTCAATAGTTTGCATTTTCATACTTCCACCAATTCGCGATATACCCACAACTTCATGCAATTCTATTCCTTGTAGTTTTCCTGAAATCCCACTTGGTTTGCCTCCCCATTAGCTAATTTTCATTAGAACTTCGTGGGATTTCATCTCAAATCAAGTCATCAGTGAGCGCTAAACAGTAACTCGGTTCTTAAGTTCGTGGGGATTTATTGATTTTAAGTTAGTATTCGATCTTTGGCAAAGTCTTGGTTGTACATTGATGAAAAGTTCTATAACAGGGCAAAACAGTCATCATGTGCTCCCAGATTTTTAATCCTTCTTCAACTGATATCAGTCCGTGATGAATACCAACTTTCAACTGTATTCATTATCATGCAGTTCGCTTCACCATTAAATGATCACATCAGAAAATGACTGCCACAGGAATCGTAGATAAGCGTGTTTTGCATACATTAGAAACCTGTAAACGCAAAATCCCCTCAATTACTTTCAAGTATTAGAGAATAAATGTAACTACCAAGTCTTATAATCCAGATATTTTGAAAATGAATGAAATGTATCCGTAGCTGTTGGTCTATTATTTATTATTATGCATCTTCAAGTACGTGTAACTGGCTACACTTTACCAAACTAACCAGTATTTAACTAGATCAGCTTTTAGTTGAACTGGATAATAAATAAATAAGATAGTTCTTACGTTTTTTAGATTACTTTGCCATTTCATTCTGACGCCAATATCAACCAGTAAGCTATTGCTTTACTAAAAGCTAAAAAAACAAATCACTAAATGATGTAATAAGCAAACAGCGTCATGTGTCGGAACTACTGAAATATGCACAAGTAGGATGTTTACTTAAATTCACTTTATTACTGACACTCAATAAGATGAGAGAAATTAGACTATTCCTTCGAATAAAACTGTAGAACATATTTGCTGAGCTACATTCTTGTTGATTATTCATGCAATTGATAATGACTTAATTTAAGGCATAAAATATTTCAATAAAGAAAGAACAAGAATTGTGAGGCAGAATAACGTGACCGCATTCTATTTCACCAGTTTCCCATCAGCTGCTTACAACTTAGAGCTGACTGACTGGAAGCAACATGCTTTACTATGGGATATAAATATTTGCATAAAGTTGAGAAGTTTCAGTTGTATATTCGGCACAACAGAGAGTTCAAGAAACGTCATTTTGTTAGTAACACAGTGTTTTGGTATTCAGAACTAAAGGTTACGTAAGAAGACTAAAAATAGATTATCCAGAACCCAATAACAAGCAATACAACCAATAATGTAATAAGTCGAAATAAGTCAAAAAGAATGCAACGCAAGATGTTGTACAAACTTCAAAACGTTTAGTTTAGCGATCGTACCATCAAATAAGAGGAAGAGTAAAACATTACGTTACCAGACAAAAGAAACACTGATCACTAATTAACTTTGATATCAATAGTTTGAACTCCACAGGCTCAACGAAATTCAGAAGCGTGAAATTATTCTGTTTGTTAGTAACATTGAAAGATTTCAGGCTATCCACTTCATATGATAATCATAGATAGTGCATAGCAGGGGAATCCAGGAAGCGATCCCGAAGGAAGCAACATCACTAACTGAGAGGCAGATACATCCAGCCGATGAGTCCCAAATACGACGAAACGCGTGTCCTGGATTCCAAAGCTAGCTACTATCCATTAATAATATATGATTAAAACACAGGCAATATCGAGGCACGCACACAGAAGCTCATAAGCCAATAGAGACCGCCAATTCAGTTTATTCACCGACGGGATAATGAAAGCAATGACACTGTATAATACATATTTCATTTCGGTGCGATACTCAGTGACTACACTATTGTAAACATTTGTTCCTGTGAAAAATAAACCGTCAGGTGACACTGTGTGTGCGTGCGTGTGTGTTCAAAGAACCTATGGTTAGCTGTTCTCCCTGTTCTATAAATATATACCTGCTACCCCAGATTCACGTTAACTTCTGCATACAATTCATAGTAACTTCGAAATACTACTTGTTCACTTCTCATTGTACCAAGAAACATGTTGTTGTGTAGGAAAGGATCGACTTTACTTCACGATGTATTCCATTCGTTGTGATTTGATTATCAAACCTTCATTAATTTTCCATACTCTAATCGTTGCTATTTCTCTATTACGTCTATTCATAAAGGGGAAAATGTTTATGGAATGAGGACAATTGTGAGAAACTGAGATTTAATGAAAACATGAATAATACATTGCAACAACTGGTGTAGTCATCATTCTGTTGTGCCTCTCGTAGTGTAACACTGAGGGTGAAAACATCATCAAATAGTACATACAACGAATTGACTCATTCCACACACCTACACATTCATAGAGATTCTTACAGTGTCTATAAAGACAATACTAACAAGTGAAATAACTAATCAGCTTTCTCGATTTCACCTACAAACTTAGTTTTCCAATACAATAAATAAACCTAATTGACCATCTCACTAGTTGTTGGCGTGAGTTCTCAAGTCACTCAACTGTTAAAACTAGCCTAACAATCATTGGAATAAACAATTAGGATTTCATATTTGATGGATAAACTACCTTCACATTTGTTGTTCACTGAAGAGCAACCAATTCCACTTTGTCTCATTCTGAGTTCTGACCGTATTCTGTCGAGCATTTCGCGAGTCACTGACTTTATATACCACCATAGCTTGTACTGAAATCACCAATCAGAATTTACACTGAGAATATAGTTTTTCATACAATGGATGGACGTAATTGATTATCTCATGAGTTGTTAGGGTGACCTCCAAAGTCACCCAATACAGTCCGGTTGCATGTGCAGCGATAGATAGGTTACCAGTGGGTAACCAGAGTACCTGTGTAGTCCATAATGCTAGTAACTGATCGAAATCTACTCAGGAAGTTCTGTAATATGGACGTTGAGAGAAGTGACATCACACTACGGTGGAAACCGTGACTCTCAGATGAGTGTCACTGCTCATATTATATTGTTTATTCATGACTTCATTGACAACATTATTGTGTGGATCAGTTTAACAGCTTTCGATTGACACCTCATCCATTTCCGTATGACTTACATTTCGGAAGTAATTGTATGTTGGATGAAATGCATTCATTATTGTGGATTTTCTCATTTTTTGTGTGATTCAAACTGGTTGTTTCATCTTTATAAATTCTGGTGTTTTGTGTCTTGTGATTTGGGTGTATGTATGCATATGAAGTAGATCACTCGAAATCTATGACTGCAGTAAGCATAGATATTGTGTTGTATTGTAGGCGGTGGAGGTGGCCTTATTGCGTGAGTCATCTTTGTGGTCAGGTGGGCTGGTCAAATATATTTAGGGTTACGACTGAATCAACAGAATCACATGCTTGAGACAATTACAACTAGACAAAGTGGTGATAAACCATATTTTGATTTCCTATACCGGACATCAACTAGTTGAACTGGTTAAATGTCAGAGTGGTTTTTATCACCACTTTCAAGAACACCGATCACCGTCACTAAAGTAGCGACACCAAATTCCATTATGCATACAGGAATATGTTCATTTCAATCAGTTGCGTTGCAAAAATGACATGGATTCAAGATGTCATGACTATAACATGCGTAGGTTTTAATTGTGACTGTCAAGGTCACTCAAACAAAACATTGTAACGGATTCACACCGTAAAATTCTCCTTGCAATCTGGATGACTCAGATCTTATTGATACAGTGAAAAAAATTAAAATGAATGAATACTTATAATAGTGCAGTCAGTGCTTCTCATGTTTAAAACCGAATGACTTAACTTTGTATTTCCAGGAGGAAAATGATTTTATGGAAATTGCATATACTTAAATATCAAGAAAAGTTAAGACAATCATATCCTGTTGATGCCATTCATACATTCGAATAGCCAACATAGTTCATTGTAAGCGAATTGGTTACGGAACAATGAATGACCAACGTCTCAGATTCTTAGTCCATTTACTAATTCTCAATTCAGCCATTGAGTTAAGCATGTCGATACTGCTGTGTACTAATCTTTGGTGCCATATGCTCGAAATCACTTGTCAATAAGATGTAAACTGTTGATTTATTCATAATTGGTACTCATCAACAATGCAAACTAGTGCCGGTGGATTCCGCCAGAAGCACTGAAATCAGACAGAGACAACAGTGGATGTGCTCACACTACATCTATTACAGGTTTGCAAAGAAGCAAGACAAGGTACCTGCCTATTGATTGGAAGAAAAGCTACCTTGTCAAACTAACAAACAACAGTGACCTAAGTCTTTGCAAGAACTGGCGTGGAATCATGCTCCTGTCCCTGCCCACACCAAGCAAAATATTAAGCTGCATCATGCTGGAGATACTGAAAAATGCTCTGGATTCAAATGGATTACGACAGGAACAGGCTGGCAGGCCGGCTGGATTCAAGAAGAACAAATCATGTGCCGATCATATTGCAGCCCTACGTTATACATCAACATAGAAGAGAGCATAGAATGGCAGTCAACTCAACTTCATCGACTTTGAAAACTTCTTCGATAGCATCGACCGAGAATTAATTTGACAAGCAACTGCTTCAACACCACAGTTTTACTTCAAAAAACCTTTGTCAACCTCATTCAACAGAATCTACATGCTATATGATGCTACATACTACATGCTACATGCCAAGTGATTCACAAGGAAAAACCCAGTGATGCTTTTGAAGTGAAGACAGAAAGAAGTGAGACAATGTTGCTACCTAATACCACCCATAGTCTTCCTGATTGCGGTCGACTAGACTGGATGATGCAACAAACTGTGAGGAGCGAGATCTACAGGTGAAAACCAACAAGTTGCCAGAAAAAGCGGGACAATGAAGACGGGACTTGCTTCGGGTGAATTTACATAGAGAATACGCAGGTGATGAAGATACCCAACCAGCAACAACAACACCAATAACAAGCAACAACCACCATCAATGGGGGAAATCTAAAGGAAGTATTCTATCTCACCCACCTACCTACCTTTATACCTAGGCAGCATCAGGTCAACTACAGGCGGAACAGGCACAGATGAGGATGTCAAAGCAGCAAGGATCGGAAAGACAGCGAGACAAGCCTTCCTCCGTCAATCTGAAATCAGTGTGGAGATCTATACACCACTGCACTGTACTGCACTGCACTCAGCATGAAGCGTGAACAACATCCAGATTTTCAACACTAAGTCAGTCAGTCAGCGCTTCTATGTGATGGTTGAGAGACTTGGCGCGTTACGAAGAGCGTTTCCAACAAACTGCAGACATGCATCACATGAAAAGCTGCCGCCAACGCTCACTCGAAACTGAAGATTAGATGAGAAGGCGAGAAAGAATAAGCAAGTTGGAACTGGCCTGCCAACGAACCAACCAACAACCTATCACCCAACAGATATACAGAAGAAGAAGAAAGTGGAGACGGATTAGACTGGACATACATTGAGAAGGCCGTTTTGGGACATCACACGTCAACCCAGGCCAGGCCATCGAGTGGAACCGAAATGGGAAACGACGAGTTGATGGTGCTTCGGTGAGATGAAGGAGGTCATGTGAGGAAGGAACGAAAGCTTGTGGGCAGTCGTAGAGCCAGATTAAAAAGACTGGAGAGAAGAAAGCAAAGCAATGATCTGCAAATGAAGTCCTATGTTCAGCTAGGAACCCAAGAGACAACTAATAATAATAACAACAGAATGTGAATGACAGAGAACTAGGAAGATTGTCAAGAGTCTTCACAGATACTGATCTTGAGAATTTCATTTTGTAAAGTGAAAGAGTAAGCGAACAACAAATGCATGGATGCATGCGTCTTTGTTTCCCAACACTGAGGAAATCATCAGTGAAGGTAAACGATTACTGATAACAATAATAATAATAATAATAGTTCCAACATAATAAAAACATCAACTTCACAATAATCATGATAACAATAAGTTCCTTTACGACTATATTATCGAATGGAGTCAAGTTAGAGTTTTATAACTCCGTGAAGATAGAAAAGTAGCCTAATGCATTCCTGGATGTTCTAACTAGTGGAGATTATTTTATCTAGTATGATAACTTGACACAGGATCAAAAATAAATCTTTCAAACGATTTAACATGACTTAGCATTTTGGACCACTAACAGTTAAAAAATGAATAAGATTTTGTGATTATTTTTCGATTGTTTATGAATGGTTGTGATGAATTTATGTTTTATGATACTCTGACGAAGAATTTTGACTCATAGATTTAACCTATTGAGGTGTTATTGATACAATTGTTTGATATTTTAAGTTAGGCTAGACTGAAAAAAGAAACGAATGACATTTAGATGTATCAATTCTTGGAATTCTTTAAGATTTTCAGGGATTATGTACCGGGTGCAAGATTTTAAATTCCTGTATTTGGTATTGAAAGGCTCTAGAACATGAATAAAAAGACTGTTTTTTCTTCTCGCTTTTCAATTGTTTACTGGATGAAATTCATGATTTGTTAGAAATATCTTCTAAAAGATCAGTGGTCAGTTATAAACAGAACTATTTTTTCGCTCTTATCAGGTACTTGAAGTTTGATAAAATTTTCCCATGGATGAAATGATAATATTGAAAGTTTTTTTTGCCTTTAGATATCATTATCCTCATAATTAATAATGACTACACACTCCACGACGATCTGCTGTTAGTGCACAAACGTCTTACCTACTCAGCTACGATAGCCATATCCTGTTTATCGTCAAGTGTTTAATGTTGCCCGCATTTGATAGACTGAACTGAGTTTTTATATATATATATATATATATATATATACATATATATATATATATATATATATATATATATATATATATATATATATATGTCAAACTCTCGACGATTATGTCATCGAAGTGTCAGAGGAATCGTGTAATATCACTAAGTTGGAATTATTGTACAGTTAATACAAAACGGTTCCCAAGCAAGCTAGAGAAATATGCTTTCAGTTCATCAGATACCGAATTATCAACAGTTCAACTGGAAGCATCATACATCGGTCCGGAATTTCACACTAAGTTTCGATGTATCAGCAAACTTCATGCTCAAATTCAATTTGAAAACCTCATTAATTAGACTCATGATTTGT
This sequence comes from Heterobilharzia americana, assembly GCA_944470555.2. Classification (NCBI taxonomy): domain Eukaryota; kingdom Metazoa; phylum Platyhelminthes; class Trematoda; order Strigeidida; family Schistosomatidae; genus Heterobilharzia; species Heterobilharzia americana. The sequence continues at coordinate 51,263,633 of OX104128.1, forward strand.
CACCTGCATCTGAAGAATAAGTGGAACACTTCAAGTCAACAGTTCCCGACACCTGTCATAAGTTTATCAGCACAAAGTCAATGTATCAGGCCATATCAACTAAGAAGTACTGGGAGGAGGAGATCAGAGAATTGAGGAACAACAAGAAACGTATAATGGCATGTGCTGATAAAGGGTGAGATATTGTTATATTGATGAACCACTAAGAATGTATAAATGTTGTCTATTCTCTCGCATGAAACACAGTTTATAAAACCGTATGAATGAGAAGAACAAGATGGATCAAACTGAAAAACAATCAACCGAGATTCTTTGAAAATTAATGACCGATTCTCTCATAGATTGCTAATTATTTGGATTCCTGCGACTGACTATCTGGGTCAAATATCTATCCCCTGTCTGTAGGAACAGCCAGAGATGCACGAAGAAGGCATACTTCTACGACCTATTCTCGACATGACAGGATCACTTTATCATCGTGTCGTCCAATGGTTAGTCGAAATCTTGTAGCCGATAAGAAGACAAGTCTCACTTCATACAATTCCTGACTGTATTGATTTCGTCAACTTTATTGATATTGTGAATTGCTCTGCCGAAATTATGTTCTTTTTACACATGTGGTCTCATTAATCACAAGCGTCCTATTGACTGAGACAATATGACTATATTGATTCTAATGGATTGAATGTTGGAATACCCACATATGATGTGAAGGAGCTGGTGTTGAGATGCACCATGAATGTCCAGCTTTCCTTTCCCTAATCAACTATGTGGACAGAAGGACGGAATATCTGTGGGTTCATCATTGAGCCTGTTGCTTGCAGATTTCTTCAGGGGGAAGCCAGAGAACACACTTAAGCGGAGCGATCGAGCGATTCAAAATTTTGAGTGATATGTAGATGATACCTTCAGCATCAACTTTCATAATAGAGAGAATCTAGAAGATATCCTGTTTCAATTTAATGACTGCCAATGTTCAATCAGGTTGACATTTGGGAGGAAGAAGAAGATAATTCTGAGATATGCATTCTAGATGTGCAGCTCAAAAGGCAACACAGTGGATCAGTTGAAAGGTCTATCCACAGAAAACCCACGTGGGGTGGACAACTTACGAATTTTCATAGTTAGATGTCTCTGTGCACCAGACGAAATCTGATTCCCTCTATGTGCCCCATAGAATCCACACTACCTGCAGTCCTAATACATTGGAAGATGAACTTAATTTTCTCACAAACGTTTTGTTTGAAAACCAGTATCCTGAGTGTTTCACTGCTAAAACTATGAAACTGTAAGCAAGTAACCATTCTACTTCTACTGTTCCTAAGGAGACTCTTTAGGTGAGCTTAAAGTTCAACGGAGACATATCAGCGGATATGTTGAGAAACTGTCTGAAAAAGACTTTCTATGCTGCCAAACTCAGATGAACTTTCTCCACTCACCCAATACTTCGATTATGTGTAGAGGATAAGCTAACTTCCTTGGCCTCCTTGACTTGTGTTTATCAATTCATCTGCTGCTGTGGAGTAAGATATGTTGACGGTACTCAGTGTTCACTTTCCAAACGCATTTTTGAAGATTCCTCAGCTTGGTTCCACAAGGGAGCAAGTGGTAAACTTCACAGGTCTATTTTCGAATATTTGATCGATTATGACCACCCGGTGAATGGAGAAAACAACTTTAGTGTGATCTGTAGAATTTGTGCTAATTTCGTGAAAGGTGTATGCCTAAAACTTCTTGAAAGTGTGTAAGCTGTGTCAATGAATATTTTGAAGCCTGAACTCTGTGTTCAAAAGAAATTTGTCCAGTCACTTGAGTTGGAATGAAAATAACCTGTGAGGACATTTTTGCCTTCAAAATTCTTTTTATTCAGGTCTCACACAGTATATTCCTTCACTAGGATAATTCTGATTTCTCTTCACATTGACCACATTACATCATATAACTCAGTAAATAAATCATACTTAGGTTTTGATAAGTCTCCTTTTCATTACTTTTTAAAAATTACGTATTTCCTTTTTCCGATCTTCTGATTTATAATCAGATCTGAATTTCATTCAGAAATATCCTATGAAACATTCTTTTTCTGTGACTATGGGAATAAAATATTTATAGGCAACTGTACAGGTTCAGAATGATATCGCTGAAAATAGTGACTCTCCACTATGCATCTTTGTTTTGTCACTTGCTGGGGATTATTTAAACCTATATATATATATATATATATATATATATATATATATATATATATATATATATGCCTACTATCCCCCATGATATTCCTGATTGTGGTCAACTGGATCATGAAGCAAACAGTGGGGAGCTGTGAGAAGAGGGGGATACGCTGGCTGGACTGCGGAAAAGAACCTAGAAGACTTGGATTTCGCCGATGACTTGTGTCTGATTACACATAAACTTGATGATCTACAGGCGAAAACTAACAAGTTAACAGAAGAGGCAATGCAGCGAAGACGGGACTTCAAGTGAATATAGAGAAGACAGAAGTGATGAAGATACCACACAAACAACTCCACCACCAACAACAAACTCCAGTCACCATCAACAGGAGAAACTTAAAGGAAGTAACCTCCTTCATCTATCTAGGCAGCACTGTTTCAACTACAGGTGGCACAGATGAGGATGTCAAAGCAAGGATCGGAAAAGCAAGACAGGCATTCACTAACCTGAAACCAGTGTGCAGATCTTCAGCAATCAGCATAAAGCGTGAACAACATCCGGATTTTCAACACCAATGTCAAGTCAGTTCTTCTGTATGGTTCAGAGACTTGGCGCGTCACGAAAGGGATTTCCAATAAACTACAGACATTCATCAACAACTGCCTACCCTGGCTCGCTACTGAAGATCAGATGGATTGCCAGAAAGAATAAGCAACAAAGAGCTCGGGCTGGATGTCAACGAACCAACCAAGAATCTATCACCCAACAAATATGCACTGGAAGGAAGTGGAGATGGATTGGCCATGCACTGAGAAGGCCGACTGAGGACATCACGCGTCAAGCCCTCGAGTGAAACCCCCATGGGAAGCGACGAGTTGGACGTCCAAGGGTGACATGGAGGAGGTCGTGCGAGGAGGAAATGAGAGCTTCTGGGCTGTCGTGTAATCAGGTTCAAAAGATCTCAGAGAACAGAGTTCACTGGAGGCGTGCTACTGAAGCCCTATGTTCCACTAGGAACACAAGGGACTAAGATATATATATATATATATATATATATATATATATATATATATATATAATGGCCAGAATTCAACCTCATAGCTCATTTACAGTCTTCATACATGCCAGTCATTTGTAAACACTAAGCGTAGTATGTTTTTAAAAAGTATAGAAGAGTCAACCATATTTTTATGACCCAATGATACACGGAAACTGCAGTCAGATGAATTAAAATCTCCATAGACTACAGACAAAGAGTTGTACAGCCATCATATAAGTAAATTCAGTGAATTCGTCAGTAAAAGTTAATAAATCTGCTAAACTATAGTCAGGTGTATGTGTGTTTGTATTTAGTCAGATGTTTAGGACGTTATTTTTAATAGTAATGCACCCAATTTATTCATAAGAGAAGCTAAAGTATACATGGTTGGAGACGGACTAGTTTGTATTGATAAATTCTTCTACACCTTCACTAGATTTCTTCTTGGAAAAGCATCAATCTTGTCAAAATAACTTTAAACTATTTAGACAAAGTAAATCATCATTATACAGTTTATAAAGCCATGTTTCCTACATCATTGTTACACCCATATTCCGGTAAACATTTGAGTTTGAGAGAGACTGAGAGTAATCAACTTTCTTCTGTAAATACCTTCAGTTTGTGCTTAGCAATTCTGGAATAATCATTTAATCTGTGATCATATGCTTGAGAGCCTGTTAAGATTTAATATGGTGATTTATCTCAAATTGTGTATCTCTCTGTATTACCATATGTTGTGACGATTTCTAAAATACGTAACAGTATATAATAAGATTAGATGACATAACTTAATGATTAAAACAATATGGTTAGGAGAAATTCGATGCGATATATTTCATGGTAAAATGAGGTAACGAAAAGTTCAAGCAAACCACCAGTGTAATTACAATTGAAAAAACCTTTTCAAATTTATCTTTAAGTAATTTGGTTGGTTGTGGCTAGCAGAGGAATGCAAGACATGCATTTCGTCCTATTTGGGACTCATCAGCTGGATGCACATGCACTCTAGTGTGGAGTGATGTTGTTCCCACTGAAACTCTAACCTCCTACCCATCGCTTCAAATGCCGAGGCGTTATTCACTATGCCATAGAGGGACGATGGCCACTTCTTGTTTGATGGGTAGTAGTTATTACTATTCATTGACATACTTATTATTCTTGGTTGTTTTGTTGGATCGAATTGTTTAACCTTTAATGGCATATGGGCTCCTACGTGAATGCCTGGATATCTCCTGAATGTCAATTATGATAATTTGGTTTGTTGTGGCTAGGAGAAGAATCCAAGACGCGCGTTTCGTCCTGCACCCTAGTGATGTTGTTCCCACTGAAACTCGAACCCATCGTCTAAACCACAGGCCAATAGAGGTCGAGCAATTCGATCCAACAAAACAACCAAGAATAATAAGTATGTCAATGAATAGTAATGACTACTACCCATCAAACAAGAAGTGGCCATCGTTCCTCTATTGCATAGTGGATAACGCCTCGGCATTTGAAGCGATGGGTAGGAGGTTAGAGTTTCAGTGGGAACAACATCACTCCACACTAAGGCGCATGTACATCCAGCTGACGAGTCCCAAATAGGATGAAATGCGTGTCTTGGATTCCTCCGCCCGCCACAATCAACCAGATTATGGTTAAGTTTGAAGTCTGTGAACAATGAATCGAATAGATACGAATGACTTGAAAAGATGTAATAGAGAAAGTTGGTTCATTGTCCACTAGACTTTGACAGAGTTCAATGCGACAAAGTATCTTCCGTAGTCACTTTTATTTATGGTGAATGTCTAAGTTTGTCTGGGAAAGGAAAGCAGGTGAAAAAAGATGATAACAACATTTCCTATCCGAAATTGTTGAATTTGAGAGTGATAACAGATTTAATTATGATTGTTTGTTTGTTTCATTTTACTTGGATCGAATTTCACACTCTTAACACATTCAATTAGCATATTTGACGTATATTCTTGAGGTTTCACAGTTAACACTCTGGCAACCTCCTAGAAGTGATGGATAATGGCTAGCTATTGAGTCCAGGACGCACGTTTCGTCCTATTTGGGTGTCATTACTCAGTTGGATGTACCTGCCTTCCAATAAGCGATATTGTTCTTACCAGGACTCAAACTCACGATCCATTGCGTCAAACGCCAGAGTATTATCAATTATACTACACAGTCATGAAAGCTACTTCTTGTGCGATGGGTGTAGTTTTAATGTCGTTGCTTGTATTATCTCCTCGTCGTAGATCAGACCGAATTATTAGGTATCCATTAACATGGTAGAAACAACGTCGCTCACTGGTAGGCAAGTAAATCCAGCTGACGTGCCCCAAATAAAGCGGAAACGTGCTTCCCGGATTATACTGCTAGCCGTTATCCATGATTAATATAGAATAGAAGAACACAGGCAGTACTAAGGTATCCTCGTAGGAGCCCGTATGCCAATAGAGACCGACTAATTTAGTCCAATCAACAATGGGATAATACAGGCAACAACATTTGATATACTTCTCCAAGAAAAGCAGAAACCTGAGAATCCACTTCACTTTCACCGAAAAAATATTAAATAAGGACTAAATATGAGGTTTATTTGTTCATTGATGCAAAGAGCTGAAGGTAAGGGGAATTTCTATAAATAAAAAAGCGTTTAATAACTGCATTTACTTATTCATTCCTGTCGAACAATGATTAAAACTAATGACGAAATAGAATTTATCTACCTAATGTGATAGATAATTGATTAGACAAATCCGCTGTATACATGTACAAAAGATAATTATGAATACTGACTCCAAATTAGTAATCAGTACAATAATCAAAGCAACCAACTATAAATTTTACTAGCTAGTTTAAAGTGAATCTCTCCTATTTATTGTAAAAATATATGGTATAAGTACAAATTGAAGTTTACACAAACTTTTTCTTGTAATGTTGACAGAGTTAAGTGAAATAGTGCTAATGTATTTACATTATTTCATCAGCAGTTCAAATAAATAAATAAATATCTTAGATCCACTAAAATTCTAAAAGTATCCTGCATGATCCGTTCCAAGGTCATTCATGATGTATGATAATCGCGGGGATGAACAGATCAAGGTCATCTTTTCTGTTTAGCTATTTAACTAACATCACATGGATAAGAAAGAGAATCCTTGGGAAAAGAAATATAAATAAGAAAAGAAAAAAAGCAACTGTGAGTACAGAAGTCGTCTCGTAAATGATGGTAGCTACAATAAAGCAATATGTTGATAGTGTTTCTGTAATGAACTGAATGCTTAACAAGTGGGCCTAACTAAAGCCGTATTGTCTCGAGAATTTATCTGCCTGCCAAATAATTTTCACACCAAATACTCGTAGATAAAGGTCAAATGATAACAATAGTTATAATGGACAACCTTTGATTAAAGAAAAGATGGAAAGTTAGTAAGTTAGTAACCTTGAACATCAGAAAATATCTTCTATAACCATTTATGCAATTTGAAAACGTTTCGTTTCTTTATGAAGTAAATCCTGATGAAGTCATCTAGTCTAGTGATGAAACACTCCAAAACTCGAGAAACACCAAACAATTATCACAGTTAAATGCATAATACTCAAAGTATTGATTATTCTTGTATTTTGTTATGCCTGTTTCATTTTTATGGATATGTATTTCAGAGTAACTTAGCAGCAGTTGGAATAACCCGTTAATGAAAACCTGCTTTTCCGACCAAAATAAAAAAAAATTTAATTGATCATTTTAGTCGTTGCTAAGGCAGATATTAGATTCATTCGTATCTTATCTACTTAGTATACCAGAGTTAAGGTCATGTATTGAAGTGACCGAGTGGAATAATAAGAAATAGACATACAATGCCAACCCAGTCACTAAATAAGAATAGCGACTGTTCTCCCTCAATACGTAATGCTTCACTGAACCGCAAAGGTAAAAGAGACAAAGACCGGCCTGTGACTGTAAATAGGACATTTAATTCAACAAAAATATATCATTTTATACGGTTTTCTTGACATATAAAGCCACTAGGTCAAAGTTAGATAACTTATTTCGATTGGTCAGCTGTAGGATAAATTATCCAATCAGGTTTTTCTTGACCGCACAGTGACATGACATAAAAATTTCAATAGAAAAACTTCTATCTTAGTGAGTGATAATTTGAAATGTTGATTTTCATTTAAAACGCCTCCTATCACATATATTGTGTGTATTACCTGATTCACCATCTGGTTGAATTCCTAGAATACATGAGAATAGATGATTACACTTCCAACTCCCGTTCAAGAGTTAGACTTTTAGTTACTGTGAAATTCTAGTCCTAGTGGTACTCCACATTTATAATACGAAATCAATACAATGTTTTCCTAAAAGATTGCATAACATGAACTTTAATCTCACAAAGATCATGTATTTCACTAAGTTTTCAGAGCAACCGTACTGTAAACTGTTAATAAACACAAAGCCTAAGATAACTGACCAGATAACAGAATTTTATTGTCTTTTTGTGTTGAAAAAAAATTTATGAACCTTTTTCAGAAACAATTTCATTTATTATTATTATTATTATTATTATTATTAGTCCCTTGGGTTCCTAGTAGAACATAGGGCTTCAGTAGCACGCCTCCAGTGACCTCTGTTCTCTGAGATCTTTTGAACCTGATTACACGACAGCCCAGAAGCTCTCATTTCCTCCTCGCATGACCTCCTCCATGTCACCCTCGGACGTCCAACTCGTCGCTTCCCATGGGGATTCCACTCGAGGGCCTGACGCGTGATGTCCTCAGTCGGCCTTCTCAGTGCATGGCCAATCCATCTCCACTTCTTCCTGCATATTTGCTGCGTGATAGATTCTTGGTTGGTTCGTTGACATCCAGCCCGAGCTCTTTGTTGCTTATTTTTTCTGGCCATCTGATCTTCAGCAGCGAGCGTAAGCAGTTGTTGATGAATATCTGTAGTTTATTGGAAATCCCTTTCGTGACGCGCCAACTCTCTGAACCATACAAGAGCACTGACTTGACGTTGGTGTTGAAAATCCGTATCTTGTTCCGCATGGTGAGTGCAGAAGATCTCCACACTGGTTTCAGGCTAATGAACACCTGTCTTGCTTTTCCGATTCTGACTTTGACGTCCTCGTCCGTCCCGCCTGTAGTTGAAACAGTGCTTCCTAGATAAGTGAAGGAGGTTACTTCCTTCAAGTTTCTCCCGTTGACGGTGATTGGAGTTTGTTGTTGTTGTTGTTGATGGTGGTGGTGCGGTATCTTCATCACTTCTGTCTTCTCTATATTCACCTGAAGTCCCGTCTTGGCTGCCTCTTCTGTCAACTTGTTAGTTTTTGCCTGCAGATCTTCAAGTTTATGTGACATTAGGCATAAGTCATCGGCGAAATCCAAGTCTTCTAGGTTCTTTTCCGTCGTCCAGTGTATCCCCCTCTTCTCGCTGCCTACTGTTTGCTTCATGATCCAGTCCACCACAATAAGGAATATCATGGGGTATAGTAGGCAACCTTGTTTCACTCCTGTCTTCACTTCAAAAGCATCACTGAGCTTCCCATAGTGAATTACTTGGCATGTGGCATCTTCATATAGTTGTTGAATGAGGCGGATAAAGGTTTGTGGTATTCCGTAGTATTGAATCAGTTTCCAAATTACTTCTCGGTCGACGCTGTCAAAGGCCTTCTCAAAGTCGATGAAGTTGAGGTAGAGAGCTGATTGCCATTCTATGCTCTGTTCTATGATGATACGAAGCGTTGCAATTTGGTCTGCACATGATTTGTACTTCCTGAAGCCTGCCTGTTCCGGTCGTAGTTTTGAATCCAGTGCGTCTTTAAGCCTCTCCAGGATGATGCGGCTTAATATTTTACTTGGGGTGGACAGGAGAGTGATTCCGCGCCAGTTCTTGCAAACACTGAGGTCTCCCTTCTTCGGGAGTTTGACAAGGTAACCCTTCTTCCAATCAATGGCCAGGTACCTTCTCTTCCTCCCACACCTTCTGCAATAGTGGTGCGAGCATGTCCGCTGTTGTCTCCGCATCTGTTCTCAGTGCTTCTGGCGGTATTCCATCTGGTCCTGCTGCTTTCCCACATTTCAGTAGCTTTATGGCGTTCAGGACTTCCATTTTCGTTGGGGGATTTATGTTCACTTGTAATTCAGCGGCTGCAGGTGGTATTTCTGGACGAAGTGCAGGTGGTGGTGGTGGTCGATTCAAGAGCTTTTTGAAGTGGTCGGCCCATTGTTTCCTCTGTTTCTCTTCTTTTGTAATTAAATTTCCTTCTTCATCTTTTATTGGTTTCATGTGTGTTGGTCTATTCCCTGATAGCAACCTGGTTATTTGATACAATGTCGTCAGGTCTCTCTTACCTGCAGCCTGTTCTGCTTCACTTGCCAGTGTGTCGTAGAAGTGTCTTTTGTCTTTGCGTGCACTCTTCTTCACTTCTTTGTCCAGTGCTTTATACATTGTGCTCAGTTCCTCTTGTCGTTGTGCATCCTTGCACTGGTTTATCTTCTGCTTCACCATCCTCCTCTCCTCTATCAGCTTCCAGGTATCCGTCGAGATCCATTCCTTGTCTTCTTTCTTCTTCCTTCCTAATACTGTTGTGCAGGTTTCTTTCCACATAGCTTTCAAAGACTTCCAGTGTTCTTCCACACAGGTTTCTTCAGGGATGTTGCTCGATGTCTCCCATTTTGTCTTGATGGCTGCTTTGAAGATCTCCTTTGTAGTTTCATCCTTCAGTTTCCGAGTGTTGTACTTGAATTGAGGTCTATCACCAGCTTCCTTGAAGGCTTTTAACTTGATTTGGAAGGTTCCTTGCACTAGATAGTGGTCTGAACCTACATCTGCTCCTCTTCTTGACCTTGTGTTAAGTAGACTGCGTCTCCATTTTCTTGAGATTGAGATAAAGTCGATTTGATTTTTAGTGTGTCCATCTGGTGAAGTCCATGTCGCTTTGTGGATATCCTTGTGCCTGAACACAGTGCCTCCAATCACCAAATCGTTGAATGCACAGAATTCTGCAAACAATTCTCCATTCTCATTCATTTCACCTAGCGCCTCTCGACCCATGGTTAGTTCTCTTCCTGTGTTGTCCCCTCCCAGTTTGGCGTTCATGTCGCCCATTAGAATTTTGATATCGCCAACTGACGTCTTGTCCAGTGTTGATTGAAGTTGTCTGTAGAATTCCTCCTTTTTCTCTTCATCTGCATTATTTGTAGGTGCATAACATTGTATGATTGTGACCTTTCTTCCTTTTGAGTTGAATCTTGCTGTCATGATCCTGGAGGAGATTGGTTCCCACTGCATGAGAGCCTTCGATGCTCTTGAGGACATCATGATAGCCACTCCCTCAGTGTGCTCGTGGTTGGCGTCTGGGTGACCGGAGTAGATTATTGATTCTCCAGTTGACAGTTTGGAGAGTCCACTCCCATTCCAATTTCATAATTATCGTTAATAGTAATATGTTAATTCTATATTCTGATAACCTTCAACGGGTGAATCGAAATTGACAAAAGACATTTTTCATCTCAGCAAGTATCTGCCCATTCATTTAGCAAATAAGTTCAACATATGTAAACACATTGATCTGAAGTCCAATGACCAACTATCCGTATTATTACTAAATACGAACAAATATCTCATTTACTCCCCTGTAACTACTTAATATAATATATGAAGCAATGGAAATTTATCCATGAATTCATAATTTTTTTTTGGATTGCCACGACTTTACTACATAATCAAAGAGAGTGCACATACATAACAAACGTGTACAACGTAACAAGATGAAGTGAGTGAACATTATCACTAGCATAACTGAAACTTAAATCATACTGAGATTTTATTTAAATTGATGTATTGTGATGCATAAATTCAGCAGTCAGGATAACGCAATACGTAAAATTCGTTCATGTTGACATCTCATGAGCAAGAGAGGGGTACAGCCAGTGAAAAGTATGGGTTAGTATTAGAATTATCAGATGGGGCTAAAAATTATCCCTAGGTGCTATGCTTTTCATGGGGTGTTGCGTTTCTGTGCACGAATTTGCATAATTTCTGTATGCTGTATGGATATTTTACACATGTGCATGGTTTCTAAGACGCTCTCTAGCATTTAATTATCTTTTATGCCGTTTATTTATGTATAAAGCAATAGTTTTACTTCCTCCACCTAGCTGGCCAGTGACTATATTTACTTAAGAAGAATGAAGCTCACAAGTCAAACTAAGTTAAACGAGCTTTAAAATTGTAGCAAAAAGGATTTATGAATGCAATATTCACTTTTCATGTCCATTTGTAATCGTCTCAAGCATGTGATTCTGCTGGTTCAGTCGTAACGCTCACCTTCAAACGGATTATCCTCAATATACTTGACCAGCCTAGTGTACTCAGCCCACCTGACCACAAAGATGACTCACGCAATTAGGCCACCCCACCGCCCACAATACAACACAATATCTATGCTTACTGCAGTCATAGATTTCGAGTGGTCTACTTCATCTGCATTACATACACCCAAATCACAAGACACAAAACACCAGAATTTATAAAGATGAAACAACCAGTTTGAATCACACAAAAAATGAGAAAATCCACAATAATGAATGCATTTCATCCAACATACAATTATTTCCGAAATGTAAGTCATACGGAAATGAATGAGGTGTCAATCGAAAGCTGTTAAACTGATCCACACAATAATGTTGTCAATGAAGTCATGAATAAACAATATAATATGAGCAGTGACACTCATCTGAGAGTCATGGTTTCCACCGTAGTGTGATGTCACTTCTCTCAACGTCCATATTACAGAACTTCCTGAGTAGATTTCGATCAGTTGCTAGCATTATGGACTACACAGGTACTCTGGTTACCCACTGGTAACCTATCTATCGCTGCACATGCAACCGGACTGTATTGGGTGACTTTGGAGGTCACCCTAACAACTCATGAGATAATCAATCACGTCCATCCATTGTATGAAAAACTATATTCTCAGTGTAAATTCTGATTGGTGATTTCAGTACAAGCTATGGTGGTATATAAAGTCAGTGACTCGCGAAATGCTCGACAGAATACGGTCAGAACTCAGAATGAGACAAAGTGGAATTGGTTGCTCTTAAGTGAACAACAAATGTGAAGGTAGTTTATCCATCAAATATGAAATCCTAATTGTTTATTCCAATGATTGTTAGGCTAGTTTTAACAGTTGAGTGACTTGAGAACTCACACCAACAACTAGTGAGATGGTCAACTAGGTTTATTTATTGTACTGGAAAACTAAGTTAGTGGGTGAAATCGAGAAAGCTGATTAGTTATTTCACTTGTTAGTATTGTCTTTATATGCACTGTAAGAATCTCTATGAATGTGTAGGTGTGTGGAATGGTCAATTCGTTGTATGTACTATTTGATGATGTTTTCACCCTCAGTGTTACACTACGAGAGGCACAACAGAATGATGACTACACCAGTTGTTGCAATGTATTATTCCTGTTTTCATTAAATCTCAGTTTCTTACAAATGTTCTCATTCCATAAACATTTTCCCCTTTATGAATAGACGTAATAGAGAAATAGTAACGATTAGAGTATGGAAAATTAATGAAGGTTTGATAATCAAATCACAACGAATGGAATACATCGTGAAGTAAAGTCGACCCTTTCCTACACAACAACATGTTTCTTGGTACAATGAGAAGTGAACAAGTAGTATTTCGAAGTTACTATGAATTGTATGCAGAAGTTAACGTGAATCTGGGGTGGCAGGTATATATTTATAGAACAGGGAGAACAGCCAACCATAGGTTCTTTGAACACACGCACACACACACACACTGTCACGTCACGGTTTATTTTTCACAGGAACAAATGTTTACAATAGTGTAGTCACTGAGTATCGCACTGAAATGAAATACGAAGTAAATAGCCTGAAATGGTTCAATGTAATCAACATATAGAATAATTCCTACCTTCTGAGGTTCGTAAAGCCTGTGGTGGGTCACTTAATCACTGCTTTACTATACGATACACTATGCAACATACCTTTAAGTGAATACAGGATTCTCTATTTAAAGCAGTAACTTGAGCACATTGCTTTCAGGATTACAGAGCTGTCTACTAGGTTGATGAGTAATAATATACAATTTTCAGTTCATCTGCAGTTAGTTGTAGTTAGAGTATGATATTTCTGAATTTTGTTAGGTGGACCTGAAACTATGTTTTGTTTTTTAATTAGAACTTCTTGTGAAGATGTACAAAGCCAACCTCTGGCGCATTTTAGAAACATCTAGTAAGACCTGGCTGTCAAGAAAAGACATTCATCGTAACCCAGTGCTTTAGTGGAGATATCTTTATAGGTTGAAACTGTAAGTATTGGATCCCAAGAAGTGTACGCTCACGTAGCGCTCTATGGATAGACAGAAAGGCCTGTTCTCTTGTAACCTCAGCCGAATGGTATCAGAGGGAATTTATGATCCATATCGCAGTAGTTCATGCATTTTTAGGAATCGTCTAAAGAGATCTCGAGATATGATAAGAAAAGCATAAGATTTTTGATAGTTATACACTTAACTGGAAAACTACTAAATACTTTTTTGGTATGCAGTCTTCTTATGTAAAGTTATCAAACAATGTATCAGTGTCATCAACAGTATTCGTCCGAAAAACGACGAAACTCTTAATCAAATTCTATCGTAAAAAGGAACTAAATGGATAATTGAGGTGAGGTAGTTTTTTTTATGTTGGGTATCCTATGGGACCAGGTATATCGATGGAATCATGCCTGGAAAATTCAGACACTCAGGCAAACTTAGACTCCATTTCGCAGATCAGGTAGCGTTTTGAAAAGGGTTTAACAATTAGAAAACAACAACCATTATTCTACAGCTTTCATAAACAGCAGTGGATGACAGGTATTACAAACCATTTCGTGAAGTTTGCAAAAATTGAAAAGAATCTAAGTTTGAGTTTAAAAACTCCAAGATTAATCAGAATAAACATTTCAGCTAACAAATTTGTTGTCAGCAATATTATCGTCTCTATCAGAATGCTGCTCATCAACCTTCTATTACTGTAGAGAAGAAAAAACTAGTTTTGAGCTCGGAATTCAATGAATATGTAACAGATGAGGTACTAAAACGCAGACTAATGAAAGTTGTCAAAATAAAGTTCTATGCAGTTACTATGTATAACGACTATACTACTCTTCCAATAAGGAACATGTGTGCGAAGAACAAAAATTTCATTGCTAGTCAGTTCAGTGTGCATATATCAATTCATCTTCTCCTATGTAGCTAAGTACACTGCCCATACGCAGAGCGGATTGTCCAAACTGGACGTCATTTCCTTCCAGCATGGATGCGTAAAGGAAACGTAGACCAACTAACCGCTCTACATAATAACAATTGGTTGATAGCAGACACACAGTTCCAGACGATTCTTTTGCACTAGTGTACAAAGTGCAATTTAATCTTCCAAAGGGTGTGAGGAGAAGTGTACTTTACATTCCTGAAGCTCTGACCAAATAACAATTGAAACCAGAACTGTGCACTCGGAAGCAACTTTGCCATTATCTGACCTTGTTCACCTCTTAGTTCTTAAAGTTCCTAACTCATATCTCTGCTATACTATTTTCATGGCCGAAAACTACTAGTAGTTATTAATTAACAAATACTGATATTCCTATGTACACCAAATGTAAGCGAATTCGATTATAAAGCTGCAGTGAATAACATCGCCGAAAACAAATTTATTAATTAACTCATGAGTATTTTGCATGATTCACATTGCAAAGTTTAACAACCAAGAAAAAGTTAGTGTTAATCACTGGATAGAAGATGGAAGTAAAAATTATTATCTACCAACTATGTAACCTTTCTTAAACACAGAATGGGAACATGTCATCATTTCACACTGAACTGTAGTCTAATAGCCTGACCTAGTAGCATATCGTTATTATAATTCAGTATTCCATTAATGAGTAAGAATGTCTGTAAGTTGATACATATGACAGAAGTCAAGTCCTGGAATTATCTACATTTCCTGAACTTCTTATACTTATGATTCGAATACTTATGTTCGATTTCAATAAGTTAGAATTATGAAGGAGACTACTGAGTCTTAATAACAAGTAAAGGCTGAAAAACTGATGAAAATTGGACAAATAAGGAATCAACATTTTGATCCGTTGTTGTTGTTACATTGTTACATTTATGCTGCTCTGTGTTTGACATAATCTCACTGTAAGTTCCAGTGTTTTACTGGATTGCTGAGAAGAAAGCAGTCAGCCATTACTGTTGTATAAGTTAAGTATTCTCTTCTACTAAGAAAACCTCCATAACAACGCGTCATCTTTCAAATATTTTCGCATATCAGTGAAAAATACGGTCCTGAAGGGGACAAACGCCAGTTGCTCTTAGTTTGAGTGGTTCATACCTTCTATATTGTTGTTTTAGTCACACTTCACGCGACTAACTCATAAAATGTTGTGAAATTCAAAATTGGTGAGACAAAATTAGAAGTTCTAGTGTTAGGGATAAAGTTATTGATTCGACTGAGTTAGGGTATTATGTGGGTTCTAATAATACGCGAACGACATAAGGCAATGAGATACTTGGACTGGATACGAGTAATACGATTGTTCTCCCCCACACCCTATACCTCCCTGAGCCGCGGAAACCAGATGACAAAAGACGGCCTGTGACTGCAAGAACAACAACTTTGGTAGACAAATACATGGTATGTGTATATTCACAAAACCCTTAGAAAATGAAGCCATAAATAAACCAATCCTTTCGGTTGTATGACTTCGAATTTGTCCAATCAGGTTATCATATCAGCACATGGATAAATCATGATCTGAAAACTAATTTCTCTATTGGCTGCCTTTTTGTCGCTACCTATCAGTTATACGATCTGAAGTTTCCCAAATCAGTTGTTCCCTGCATTCTTAGTTCTTTTGAAGTTAACTACTATTAAACTTGATCTAATAAGGTGGTGAGTGATTTTTTTTTAAAGTGTTGAGCAATGTGATATATAGATGAGTCTAAGGGGAAATTTGTTGGTTTTAAAAGTGTTATATATCATAGGGAACTCTTACTTCACTTAACCGTATTACTTAGGCGATAGTATTCAACTCGGAGGTTTGATTCATTTCAAAGTAAAATTCATCACAGACTGACATTATTTGGAGAACCACTGAAAACCTGAGAGCACTTGACAGCTGTTTCTTTCTAATATGAGACTTCTCAGCAGTGCGCATTTATGACATCACCGCAAGATGTCGAACCGATGACGTTCAAGTTTTGTAGCGACCACGTTAACACTTAGCCACTGAGTCGGGATCCAAGTCAATGAAATTCCAAAAACCCTCCAAATTATATTAGCCTAGCACTAACTTGTAACTTACTTTGAGATGAGATTTCCTGAAGCTCTAATGAGAAGTTATGACCAGTCGGACAAACCAACACGGACGTGTAGACAGCTACTCAATGGCGATAAGGCATGAAGATCAGGTGTTTAGTGGTGGTGGTTCATTCAGCCAGCAGCAGAATGTACTATTCGATACAGCTATCCAAAGAATAGAAATATGATGTATTTTTGTTCAGTCAAAAATTCATTTCCATCTAATATGACATTTTTCATCGTTTTTTATTATTTCGAAAGTGACTAGTCCAGAACATTTTAAAAATCCTCAGGAGTACATGATACGTTTGAAGGACATATTAGAAATAGTAAACCGAACTGAAAGGGAGGAATTTGACATAATATGTCTGATGGAAAATTTCATTGGTAGCCCAAAGTTCAAGCAGGTTTTGCTACGATAGTAATCCCATATCAAGTCTCTGCAAAATAATGAAGCCCCTATTTATTGTTTAAATCACATCAGCATAGTTGAAAACTACTCAACTTAGCAGTATATATCGTGCAGCAGTGACTGATTTAAACTAAGAGAAACAGACATATTTCCCCTATTTGCAACAGCTTATAGTTCAGACCTCTTGTTATGGACTACGACATTCATATTGAAAGAAGCAAAAGACGGGCATGCAGGAAGGAGTGTTTATTGTCAACAAGTGGGACAATAGTCGTTAAATATGGTACACCTTGCACTAAAACCATCATTTGCAAAATATGCTTCATTTCCTCTTCTGCTTCTTTCTTGATTTGCTCTTCATAAGACTGCCTTTTCTCTCGCGTTTCTCTTAGCGGAATCTTTACCCATTGCTGGTAAGTCCCTATGATTTCTGCCACCTTCTGAACATATACTATTTATATCCATCCTTATCAGCAACGCCCACTACAATATGACACAGGCATGGACAAAGACTACCATTTTTATATTGTAGATTCCAACAAACGGACAGTAACTAAATAGGAGCGCTGAATAGGATAACTGTAGTAGACATCGGTAGCTGAAAAACAATCATACTAATGAAGAACCCTGACTGATTAGATCACGTTTAGGGTTGAGCCCATAAGTGTTGTTCAAGATGAGCTACGTCAAACTGCTGTATCTTCAAAACAACTTCAATTCTGTTCAATAAAGGTTGTGGAAGACTAAAACATGGAAACAAATTGAGTGTCCCTACAATTCTTAGTAGTGAATAGAAATCCCAGATGAGGAATTTCACCATGGTTATTCATTGATACTTCCAATTTCCCCGTTGCTATACAAGGCTAAATTGCTTGACCTTTGCTGGTAGATGGGCTGCCTTGCGGATACCTCGATACTACCTAAATATTTACTTAGTGACTAGCAGTGAAATTCAGGACGCATGTTTCGTCCCATTTAAGGCTTTCCAGATGAATTTCCCTGCAACCTAGTTAGTAATGGTGTTCCCAATCAGACTCAAACTCACTACCCATCTGTTATGCATATTCAGGTTGGAGCAGAAGTTCATTCAAAAACATCATAATGCCTACACGCTTTTTAAAAAGTGGCAATACAATAACTGTTAAGCGATACTATGTAGTTTTTGGAGTGACAGTAACGACCATCCTAACAACTACTGAAGTAGTCAGTTCGATTTCTCTATTTGATGAAAAAGCTACCTTTCCAGGTGAAATCAAGGGGCTAATTGGTTATTTCAGCAGTTGGTAGTGAGGCTTTTAGAGTCACCTGATTGTGAGGGAATCCTAAATGCCACTCGAGCAACTACTGAACTAACCAGTTGGCATTCTTTATATTTTGGGGAAACTATCTTTCCAGTCGAAATAGGAAAAGCAAATGACTCTTAAGACCATCCTAGCAACTGCTGAGATAACCAATCATATTTCCCCATCAAAAAAATAACTACCTTCCCATCTGATATGTCGAAAGCTGATTAGTTATTTTAGTAGTTGTTAGAGCCGCTTTTAGGATCGCCCCACTGCCGAGTGACTCAAACCAGTTATTCTAGTGGTTGTTACGATGGTCTTTAAATTCAGTGAGTGAACCATATAACTCAGTGACCTAGTAAACCTCATATTTACGTAAAAATATCAGCTGTTTTCTTGTACAGTGATGTGCTGTAAACAAAAGATTTTCATCTTTTACAGATTAGATACTTGGAGCAATGATGTGTTCATTCGAGCGACTTTAAGGCAGCCCTTACAAATAATTTAATAACCAATCAGGTGTCAGTATTTCGGCTAGAAACATAGTTTTTCATAAAATATAAAAGCCCAATCGGTTATCTTCGTAATTGCTAAGCTTGCCTTTTAATTAACTCGCTCATTCTTATCTATTTTCTCATGACCTTGAATGGCGACAGATTGGATTATCTAAACCTGAAGAGTGATTCTGATGGTCAGCCAAATAACAAGTGAAATAACCAATCAGACTTTATTTTATGAAAATCTGCCATTTCAGCTGAAATAAAAAAAACTTAATAGGTTGTTTCTTTCAGTCATTGCTAGGATGACCTTTAGAGTCAATCAAAAAAATGAAATATCTAAACTTCATCGTTGATAGAAGGCTGATAACTTTACGTTGTCTGACCACTTAAAGATGCTTGTTCTTTTTTGATGCAAATTAGAATACCCATTTATATTTATGAAATGAATAGAATATTGACATTTCTACGCAGTGGAATTCGTCGATAATGTCAGAAATGGCATTTCTGAAGTGTGTTTCCGAAAAAAACAATAAAATTCATTAGGATTTCCAACAAAAAGATATGAAAGATAGATGTACTTGCACTCCAGTGAAAGATGCTGCTTGTTCCCACTGAGACTCAAACCTTGTACCCATCACTTCAAAATTTAAGGCGTTACCCACTACGCCACAGATAAACGATAGCCACTTTTTGTACAACAGGTAGTAGTTACTACTATTTATTGATATACTTGTATTTCTGTAATTCTTCTACTAGGCACAACCAACCAAATTCCCATAATTAACACTCGAGGGTTTCGCACGGGAGCCTATACGCCCACACTGATTGAACAATTCGATCCAATAAAACAACGGAGAATTACAAGTATATCAATAATTAGTAGGAACCAAACTACTTAAACACTAATGTGACACATCACAACGAGAATACTTACGTTGATTCTGTAATAGTGTACTCAGATCACTCGTCAGAATTAATTGAAACGGGAGGACACTAGACTCTTTCGAATTATACATTGATATGGGGTTTTAGTTGATAAACATTCCAAAGTTATGATAGAAATCACCATCAGTGTAAGAAAACTTCACTTCCAACTCAAACCTCAGACTTAACACCGTAAAAACTGGCATCAGCCTGACTTGTGATAAAGAGAATAACAATCAACTGCCATTCCTAGGTATACTCCTCAGTCGACGAGATGGTTCAATAAGACCGTCAGTCAACAGAAAGCCTATATGAACAGGACAATACCGGAATTTTCACAGTTTTCATCCAATCCAATACAATTAAGGTCCAATACAATCCCTGTTTAATAGGATCTATCGTATCAGTACACCAGATAGGATGGATGAAGATATCAAATTACTGACGAAAGCACCTATGGAAAATGGATATTCGGTCAAGTTTATAAGCCGTTGTAGAGGTCAAGTAGCACCAAAACTAGCTCTATACACGGTTCCTAAGAAAAGCGTCCACACATACAGAGAGGAGTAGAGTAGTATCATTTTGAGACGTAGGCCGACATCAGCCATTCAGAAAATATATAACGCAGCTAATCTTATCATTGTGGAAAAAACTAAACATATGCTTCACTAAAAACCTAAACATTACATCAATGATTACGTCACATCCCTTTATATTTACCAATTTACATGTGTGTGTGTGTGTGTGTGTGTGTGTGTGTGTGTGTGTGTGTGTGTGTGTGTGTGTGTGTGTGTGTGGTCTCACATACATAGGGAGGAGTAATCGAACCATGCAGTTGAGGGTGGGAGAATATATAGCTAAATAGCTTCAAAAGCAAATGGAGTATTAAACCGGATAAATGCTGGTAGGAGACGACTCTCTTCATCTATAGCTAAACATATCATAGCAACAAGTGACAAAATTAGTGTTCAAACAGCTTTCAAAGTTTTATATCAAAACAGTCTGGGATGTATACTGAGATTTGTGGAAGCGATAGTCACACAAATTTAAACCACCTTTACGTATACAAAAACATTTTGTTCTTACACTATACCTACCTAGCTTGGTAAACTTTGTTTTCTTACCAAGATTAGGATCAACTAGGTCACTTCCTGTTTGTTCTCATCTTTCTTACTTTTAATCTCCTATTGTGTTACTTAACAACAACAAACTCCAATCACCATCAACAGGAGAAACTTAAAGGAAGTAACCTCCTTCACCTATCTAGGAAGCACTGTTTCAACTACAGGCGGCACAGATGAGAATGTCAAAGCAAGGATCGGAAAGACAGCAAGACAAGCATTAACTAACCTGAAACCAGTGTGCAGATCTTCAGCAATCAGCATAAAGCATGAACAACATCCGGATTTTCAACACCAACGTCAAGTCAGTTCTTCTGTATGGTTCAGAGACTCGGCGTATCACGAAAGGCATTTCCAACAAACCACAGACATTCATCAACAACTGCCTACCCTGGCTCGCTACTGAAGATCAGATGGATTGCCAGAAAGAATAAGCAACAAGGAGCTCGGGCTGGCTGTCAATGAACCAACCAAGAATCTATCACCCAACAAATATGCACTGGAAGGAAGTGGAGATGGATTGGGCACACACTGAGAAGGCCGACTGGGAACGTCATGCGTCAGGCCAGGCCCTCGAAAGAAACCTCCATGGAAAGCGACGGGTTGGGTGTCTCAGCTGAGGGTAACATGGAGGAGATCGTGCGAGGAGGAAATGAGAGCTTGTGGGCTGTCGTGGAGCCAGGTTGGAAAGATTTCAGAGAACAGAGTTCACTGAAGACGTGCTACTGAAGCCCTATGTTCCATTAGGAACCCAAGGGACTAATAAGAATAATAATAATTGTGTTACTTGTTGTATTTGTTCTCCCACTCCTCGGTTTAATATATATTGACTTGACAACAAAATGTGTGTGATCAGATTGTTAGAAATGTATCGCTGAAATACATCACATTGTTCAGATAAACTTCTTCTAATTAACCTATATAAATTCATAAAAGGGACTAACTGTTTCAAACCCCAGGTCACTGAACAAGTGAATTTGAATAAGAACAATAATTCTCTATAACCAATAGGAAATAAAACTTTCAACTGCCACATTCATACGACTAATCGATGAATACTATAGTGCACGTATAAATATAATGAACTAATTTATACTTGGGTCCAGTGTATGCTGCATAATCAAGCTTGAAAGCTTAAAGGTCAAACGTTGACGTATTATTCTCATATATTCTTTCTTCCTTTCTGTTATGCTGCTGGGTTAACTCCCTCACCAAATTATAACAACTTTACCTTATTGGACTTGTTACAAGCATGTTGTTCTGATGATTCAGTCTTAACGCTCACCTTACACGTGATTGGTTATGAAAACACTTATTGCCCAGTCTCGTATACTAAATCCACCGCACCATAAGATGAATCACTGAGTTTGACCCTCCAGACCCCGTACAAGAGAACACAAAGTTTGGTGCTTATTATCCATATCCATAAGGCTATCTGATTTATCTATAAATGAACAACTAAATTACCTGACTACAGTGCACCATAATTTATACAGATACAACACTAAATTTCAAGTACAAAAAGTGAGATAAAGCTCTATAACGGAATACGCTCAACATACAATTATTTCCGAACTATACGTCATACATCAGTGGATGAGGAGTCAGACGAAAGCTCTTGAACCGAACTAAACAACAATGTTATCAATGAAGTTATAAATCCCATTCTTGGTGACAAAATTATTATTATTATTATGTCAACTATCTGAGGTAG
Source organism: Heterobilharzia americana (assembly GCA_944470555.2). Classification (NCBI taxonomy): domain Eukaryota; kingdom Metazoa; phylum Platyhelminthes; class Trematoda; order Strigeidida; family Schistosomatidae; genus Heterobilharzia; species Heterobilharzia americana. The sequence goes on from OX104128.1 coordinate 51,286,185, forward strand.
CTGCGGTTTGGCAGTTTAGTTATGATACTGGATAATGATTGAAGCTAAAATGAAAACATAGACCTCAGTCAGATTCGACCACCACATCCAACTGGTCGTTTAACAATTCGGCTCCACTCGACGGCCTGGCGCGTGATGTCCCAAAACCGTGTTCTCAGCGTATGTCCAATCCAATCCATCTTCACCTTCTTCTTCTTCTGCATATCTGTTGGGTGATAAGGTTGTTGGTTGGTTGGCAAGCAAGAGCGAGTTCCAACTCGCTTAGCCTTTTTGGTCACCTGATCTCCATCTTCAGTACCGAGTGAGCGATGGCCGCAGCTGTTCATGTGATGCATGTCTGCAGTTTGTTGGAAATGCTCTTCGTAACGCGCCAAGTCTCTCAACCATCACATAGAAGCACTGACTGACTGACTGACTCAGTGTTGAGAATCTGGATGTTATTCACGCTTCATCCTGAGTGCAGTGCAGTGCATGGTAATGCAGTGGATCCTCACATTGATTTCAGATTGACGAAGGAAGGCCTGTCTTTGTGATCCTTGCTGCTTTGACATCCTCATCTGTGCCTGTCCCGCCTGTAGTTGAGACGATGCTGCCTGCATAAGACAGATATATAAATAGTCATCATGGGTGAAATCCAGATGTTCTATGGTCTTTTCATCTATCAAACAGCTTATGTTCATCTTCTCACAGATCCTGACAGTTTGTTGCATGATTGATTCAGTCCCGTGTAGTTCAGTCGACCACAATCTGGAAGACTATGGTTGGTAGTAGGTGGCAACCTTGTCTCACTTCTCCCTGTCTTCACTTCAAAGGAATCACTGACGTTTTCCTTGTGAATCACTTGACATGTAGTATGTAGTGTGTAGCATCATGTATATGTATATGGCATGTAGCTTCTGTTGAATGAGGTTGATAAAGGTTTTTGGAGGTGAAACCGTTGTGTTGAAACAGCAGTTGTCAAATTACTTCTTGGTCGACGCTATCGAAGACGTCTTCATATTCAATGAAGTTGATGCTAAGTTGAGTTGACTTCTATTCTACACTCTGTTCTATGATGACGCATAGAGTTGCTTTGAAATTCGATCAGCACATGATTCCTTCTTCCTGAATCCAGCAGGCCAACCAGCCAGATTTCTCTGGGCGTAATTTGGAATCCAGAGCATCTTTTAGTCTTTCGAAGATGATGCAGCTTATTATTCTTCCTTGGTGCTTCTTGGATAGGAGGATGATTCCTCGCCAGTTCTCACAAAGACTTAGGTCTCCCTTGTTTGGGAGTGTGACAAGGTTGCCCTTCTTCCACTCATTAGGCAGGTAGGTACCTTACCTTGCTTCTTTGCAAACCTTCTGTGATAGAAGTGGTGTGAGAATGTCTGATGTTGTCTCTGCTTCCGTTCGCAGTGCTTGTGGAGGAATTCCATCTGTTTCCGCTGCTTTCCCGGAATTCTGCAGCTTTATGGTGTTGTGGACTTCACTTCTGCTTTTGTCGGAGGGCTTGTGTTCACTGGTAATTCTGTGTCTGTTGCTAGCCCTATGTCCAACCTTCCCTTTTTATCCGGGCTTAGGACCGGTTAGTAACTAGTGAACTATTCACCTAGGCGAGGTGATACTACTGATAAAGGAAATTCTTTGCTGTATCAAGTAATGTATTTAATAGATTATCAAACTACAGAATAAGTATTCTTTAAGGAATGAAAATCTCTATAACTTACTTGATACTAAATAGTTTGTATCTATTTTGGTTTATATTATTTTGACACGTGAACTTCCAAATGTTATTTATGTTCAATTTAAATATCGATCCCATTCTGTGACAATGTTTCATACAGATAATGTCCCTACAACAATTCAGCTGACGTTACTAACATTTTAAAAATGTGTGAAAGTATATCTTTACTATCAGTGTTATACTACTATTGAACAATCATTTATCTCTTTTCAAAGGAGATCAGTATAAGTCAAGTACTTTGAAAACACCGTGTAAGCAAGTATATATATATATATATATATATATATATATATATATATATACCTGAAGGTCCTGAGTTTGATCGCTAGTGACGTGGCGTTGTCAGCTCAAATTGCCGAGCGAGTTCTTCAAATGGGCACTTGTCAAAACTTTAACTCGAAACATGATCGCTAATTTATCAGTTCCATATTCCACAAAAAGGTGAATTGAGTCACTTTTAAGTGCCAGTTTGAAAGTTTATATCATCGGTCGTTTAAGTGTATTTCATATCCAATGATACAGAAAGTTAGCTTGCAGAGACCATTGTTGATATGACTATTCAGCATGACATTACTCTCACATCTTATAGTCATTCTCCGCCTAGAGGATAGAAAAATGAGATTAATGAAGTGACGAAGAACAATAAACTTGTCTTGTTTAGAGCTGCTCAAGGTTCCGGTGTGGTTATATTCACCAGAAGAGACTAGATTTGAAGCATGTATGGTTCATCGAGTAATGGTAAACATTTAAGCTCTGAAAAGTATAAGAGAGATACCAAACAAAACTAAGATCAGTTGATGACGCAGAGTGTAATCGATGAAACATGCTCTGAGGTATTGAAACCTGGAAGTGGGTACTCACCACGATTCCCCATGGCCTTTCCAAGATTCACAAACTGAGGCTACTTACACGTAATATGTTGTCAATGAAGACTTCCCTGTATCATAAGCTCGCTCGATGGCTTACACTATTGACTGACATTCTAGTCATATACACCATGAGGGACAATTCGAGTTTGCCAATGGGAGTGATGGTTTCAGTATAGTTAATGAACATATGGTTCCATTTGGTGTCAAATGCTAGATGTTCAACTTGTAGAAAATATTAAGATGATATGCATTCATTCTGGTAAAATAAACTTCCAGCCTAAGAGATATTTTGCATGGGAAATGTAGAATTACGGTTTATTTGGTTTCTCTGCAGACGCAGGGTCCTTGCTGCTCCTAATATATTTAGATATTCCTATCTCTTTTATGTCAGTAGAATATTCAAATACACAATTTCAGTTTTACGGTTTGTATTGTAGACAGATAAAAGGTGTGTTTCTTAAAAGTCCCTTCAACCCTGTATACTTCCACTTTTTCTCGATGACCTTGAAAATAAGTTAATTGATAACACTACTGCATAGCACAGTCCAAGAGATTTCAATTGGTCCCTCATCCGCTTACGTATGACCTATACTTTTGAAATAATTACACACTTGATGAAATCCACCCATTACTGAACATTATCTCATTTTTGCTTGGGATTGGTTCTCTCATTTTTAGAAATCGTGATGCATTATGTTCAAGTGATTAAGTTGTGTAAATACAGGATAAATCAGATGGTGGGAGATATACACGAACAATAGTCACCTAACTTTGTGATCTCTTGTACGCGGTTAGGACGGCCAAAATGCGTGACTTATCTTGTGGCGGGGTGAATTGGTATATCAGACAAGGCAGTAGGTGTTTTCGAAATCAATCACGTGCTTAAGACAACTGCAAACAAATCAGACGAAGTTACAACAATCGACAACTCTGTATTTGACATAATCATAGGCGTGAGAACTTGGTAAAATGCCAAGCGATTTTCTAAGACTAGCAGAGGCTACAGTTTCAAAGACGTCTACAAGACTGGCACATCTTGGGCTGATGACAGACTTTACTGCTTGCGATACCGGGGAGTGTAAAAACAGTTAAGATGGTTTTATCAAGTCACTCTATCTAGATGACTATCTATACTACAGCGGATACACTTACAAATACACACGGATATAGCCAATCTCCATGGCTTATTCTTCAACCGCACTGATGTAATATACAAGAGGTGATGAATACCATTTACAGTGATATAGAACAGAAAGTTTCGTCCAGTAGGTTTCTCAGTCTTACTGTCAGTCATTCTGCAGCTCTTCATCCTACCTTGAATTCCTCGCTATCAACTGAAATAAATCAAGTTTAACCAACATTATTATGTTCATAGCGATCACTACAAAAATTATTCAATAGCCAATCCATCATAAAAAGATTTCTGAGCTCTTAATTCCGTTTTCCAAAAGCCAGCTGTGAAAATCCTCCTCGCTCAAAAGTATCGGAGCAAAGACTAGCAATCAACTCAACTTAGCATCAACTTCATTGAATATGAAGACGTCTTCGATAGCGTCGACCAAGAAGTAATTTGACAACTGCTGTTTCAACACAACGGTTTCACCTCCAAAAACCTTTATCAACCTCATTCAACAGAAGCTACATGCCATATACATATACATGATGCTACACACTACATACTACATGTCAAGTGATTCACAAGGAAAACGTCAGTGATTCCTTTGAAGTGAAGACAGGGAGAAGTGAGACAAGGTTGCCACCTACTACCAACCATAGTCTTCCAGATTGTGGTCGACTGAACTACACGGGACTGAATCAATCATGCAACAAACTGTCAGGATCTGTGAGAAGATGAACATAAGCTGTTTGATAGATGAAAAGACCATAGAACATCTGGATTTCACCCATGATGACTATTTATATATCTGTCTTATGCAGGCAGCATCGTCTCAACTACAGGCGGGACAGGCACAGATGAGGATGTCAAAGCAGCAAGGATCACAAAGACAGGCCTTCCTTCGTCAATCTGAAATCAATGTGAGGATCCACTGCATTACCATGCACTGCACTGCACTCAGGATGAAGCGTGAATAACATCCAGATTCTCAACACTGAGTCAGTCAGTCAGTCAGTGCTTCTATGTGATGGTTGAGAGACTTGGCGCGTTACGAAGAGCATTTCCAACAAACTGCAGACATGCATCACATGAACAGCTGCGGCCATCGCTCACTCGGTACTGAAGATGGAGATCAGGTGACCAAAAAGGCTAAGCGAGTTGGAACTCGCTCTTGCTTGCCAACCAACCAACAACCTTATCACCCAACAGATATGCAGAAGAAGAAGAAGGTGAAGATGGATTTGATTTGATGGGAAATATACTGAGAGAACCGATTAGGGACATCATGCACCACGCCAGGTCAGACAACTGAGTGGAAATCGAAGGGGACACGATGATTTGAGGGTCCTACGGTGAGATGGAGGTCGTGTGAGGAAGAAACAAAGCGTTTTGGGGAGCCGTGGAGGCTTGTTCAAAAGACTGTAGGGAAGAGAGTGAAATATTGACGTGCTAGTTAAGTCCGATGTTCCACTAGGAACCCATAGGACAGAAATTATATATATATATATATATATATATATATATATATATATATATATATATATATACCAATGTATTATTATTTGTCCTTTAGGTTCCCAGTGGATCATAGGGCTTCACTATCGCGTCATCACTTCACTTTCTTCTCTACAATCCTTTGAACAAGACTCCACGGCTCCCCATTAACCTTCATTTCTTTCTCACACCATCTCCTCCATGTCACCCTCACCTCGGATATCCAACTCTAGGTTTCCCATTTTGGTTCCACTCGACGGCCTGGCGCGTGATGTCCCAAAACCGTGTTCTCAGCGTATGTCCAATCCAATCCATCTTCACCTTCTTCTTCTTCTGCATATCTGTTGGGTGATAAGGTTGTTGGTTGGTTGGCAAGCAAGAGCGAGTTCCAACTCGCTTAGCCTTTTTGGTCACCTGATCTCCATCTTCAGTACCGAGTGAGCGATGGCCGCAGCTGTTCATGTGATGCATGTCTGCAGTTTGTTGGAAATGCTCTTCGTAACGCGCCAAGTCTCTCAACCATCACATAGAAGCACTGACTGACTGACTGACTCAGTGTTGAGAATCTGGATGTTATTCACGCTTCATCCTGAGTGCAGTGCAGTGCATGGTAATGCAGTGGATCCTCACATTGATTTCAGATTGACGAAGGAAGGCCTGTCTTTGTGATCCTTGCTGCTTTGACATCCTCATCTGTGCCTGTCCCGCCTGTAGTTGAGACGATGCTGCCTAGGTAGGTGGGTGTGAGAGATAATTTCCTTTAGATTTCTCTCATTCATGGTGATTGGTGCTTGTTGTTGTTGCCGTGGTCACCAGGGTGAAGAAAATTTTATTACGCTCTCTTTCTGAGTACATAGGTCACGTTGAAGTTGTTTGATATGCGAGAGTTTCCGCAAACTGTAATAAGTATGGAGTTCTTTGTTTGTTGACTGTCTTGAAGGATTGAGAAACATCTATTTGATGTCCTGTAATTTTTCTTTGACCTACGTTTTAGTAAACCATAACCGTTACGTGGTTTAAACTTGTGCATCTTAAGCACAGAGAATTTCTTCATTCGTTGTTTAATAAATATTGAGTGCTAGGATGCCTTTCCTGCTTTCATGGTGAAGTAAAAAAATATGTAGCAACCGAGCAACTAAGAGGATTTATATTGATGTTGGTGAGTAGCAGAGGAATTCAGGAAGTCCGTCCCGTCCTATTTTGGATTCACTAGGTAGCTGGATGTAACCACCGAGGCTGCAGCCCACTACACTTCACTCCATACGCTAAACGCGTCATCCACTGAGCCACTGGGGCATGCTGGCCATCTCTTGTGCAACTGCTGTCAGTTATTGTAAGGATACTTGTAATTTCCCGCTGATATAAAGGGTTAACGGGGGTAGAGCAATTTAGCCCTATATATCAGCGGGAAACTACAAGTATCATTACAATAAGAGGATTTATGTTTACTAGGGTATGAGTAGCATGTAATGTATCAGGTGTACTAAGTGACCTGGATCCCAACAATCTTGGTGAGTACAATAGGATATGACTGCCTGATATACTTATTAAAAAGTTAGTATACCTCAGGTAATAATGCCCATTTCCATTAAAATGTAGCACAAATAGTCAATGATAAACATTCAATTTGGAATTCATGGACTGACATCAGTTAGAGAAACATTTATATCAGTTTATGATGAATAACTAACCTGAAATCAATGAACCTCTATAAACCTACAAATTGAACAGTTTTAAGTCAATTTCAACGCCTCACAATTCTGAAACAGTTGAAAAACTATGTTATTCTTACTTATTTTCATCTATTTTGATGTTAATTTGAGAATTAAGCTGTTGGTGTGTTTAGGTATGGTGGTCTAGTTGAACCTTGAGGTTACACAAATTTTCCACCGAATATAAACATCAAAATCCTTTCCTCTCAATGTATTTTAATCATTTAAATATGTTCTCTGAATGTATTATGTACTCTTGTACATTTTTACAGTGTGCTCAACTAGCCATTCCTTGAGATAATAACAGAGCAACGAAAAAACTTCATCTTACATGGAAATGGAATTTTTTCAATGTACAGAAATACATTATATTTCTTGGATATTTTACCTTTGATTGCAGACTTTTGTAATGACTGAATGATCTATCACCACCGAAAGTACCCTGGATTTTTCGTTCAGTCTTTATTCTAGACTCGAGGCTAATTCAATGCCAGTTGGTTGTTATTGCTAAAATCATTCAGATGCAATAATAATTTCTTTTAGAAATATTGTTATGGAAGTGACTTTTTTGAAATATCACATACTGGGAACTTCACATTGTAATAAAGTGATTATTACCATTATTAAGGTTCAAAACAAAAAGTCAACGCAACACTTAACCGACCGTTACTAAACAGGAACAATTTACTTGTATATTTGTATGCACAAAGAACAAGATCCGGATTTTCAACACAAATTCGATCAAGTCAGTGCTGCTATATGGTTCAGAAATTTGGCGTGTCACGAAAAGCGTTTCCAACAAACTACAAGACATTCATCAACAGCTACCGCCTACGCTCACTCGATACTGAAGATTAGATGAGAAGGCCAGAAAGAATAAGCAACAAGGAACTCTGGCTAGCTGGCAACGAACCAACCAAGAACCTATCAGTATAAATGTTTTTATATCATACCGTTGTTGCTCGGACCGAACTGATCGGTCCCAAATAGGACGAAATGCGCATCCTGGATCCCACTGCTAGCCATGATCCATCATTAATACAAGGACCTATCACCTAACAAATATGTAGAAGAAAGTGGAGATGGATTGGGCATACACTGAGAAGGTCGACTGGGGACATCACGCGTCGGGCCAGACCGTCGAGTGGAATCCAAAGGAGAAACGACGAGTTGGGCGTCAGAGATGAGGGTGACATGGAGGAGATCATGTGAGGAAGAAATGAAAGCTTGTGGGCAGTCGTGGAGCCAGGTTGAATAAACTGCAGAGAACAGAGTGCAATGGAGGCGCGCTCATGAAGCCCTATGTTCCACTAGGATTCCAAGGGGGAAAAATAATAATCTGGAAAATGGTTGTATACAAATACGGAATGAGTGGAAATAAGATAGCTAATAATGTCTGTATATATGCTTACAATTTTCTAATCAACATTTACAAATAGTTTGGATAGTGATAAGAGGTACAAATCAAGTTTTCAGTTCACAATAATTAGTAGTAAAAGATGAGTTGTCAAGTAAACTCTTTGTTTTCATTATTGGCGCATTGAAATAAATGTCTAGTGGTTCAGCATTACCTTTCTCGAAAGGATTACCAGGATCATTATTATTATTATCAGTACGATTGCGACGGTATACCTTTTCTTTACTGTTATGACTACAACTATTCGCTGATTCATAATAACAGGTTGACTGTAATCTAAACGGAGGGATCATTTCATCCGATATCATGATCATCATTCGATCAATATCTTCTGTGTGCCATTCTAATAAATTGACAAGTTCACCAAATGATAATCTTTTAGTCGGATTGATTTCCCAACAATAACACATTATCATATAGATTTCATTGGATGCTAATTCTGGTTTCTGATTACGTACACCTGAGAGAATTAAGTTGGTTACCTCCTTTGGATCAACATTTGGAAATGGAGTTGAGCCAAGCGTGAATATTTCCCATAGAAGTACACCAAATGACCAACTGTAAAGTGAAGAAAAATAGAAAAAATGCATTACAGAAACTATATATCGAAGACGAATACTTTTCAACTCATTACTAAACGGTTTTGAAGTGTACCCATCAAACATTTATGACTTTAGGGGGGCTCCAAATTAACCAATCAGATATGCTTTAGATGGTTGAAAAGGGATAACGCCAAAACACTCATTGAAGCAAGAAAACTAATAACTGATACTATAAACATTTTCTTTTTGTCCTCTGAGTTCTGATACGCAAAACTATTGTCATCAATCTAAGCAACACATCTTCAATGCAGCTTTATATCAAGCACTTTAGGTTAACTAACCTTCTTCCAAGCATTAGAACCGGAGTTGCAAATTTTACCATTATTTTATTTCGATACATCACTGGCCTTCTGCATAACTTAATCAAGTACCCCTTATTAGTAACGACCAGAGTAAGAAATATATAGATGGTGAAGAGTAACCAGATAAAGAGAGATATAAAACTGATCTAAAAACACATTAAATGTTAATTCAATTGAGTTAATCGAAACTCACTACTCAGCAACCTTGCAATAGGTAATAAGAAAGACCTATTGTGTGAGGCCTAATAAAACTTCCTAGCTGCCTAAATCTCAACAGATGGAGTGACATTCAAAGCTGTGACTAACTCACTGATTGGAAGTCAACTGTGTAAACCAATGAGCAAAAACTTCAAATTGACTGCTAAACTAAGTTGTATAGAGGTATTAGATGCTATGATCTAATGACTGAAGAACTTTGGTGAGTTTTAAATCCGTTGCAAATAATTAGATGTATTCACACTTCTGTTACAACTTCCTGCATCTTTTATCATTATTAGTGTTGTGTATCTATTCTTTATTCTTCCAAATCCTTCATCTTGTTTACTTTGAATACATTGTTACTTTCGTTCATTTTGCAACATAAAGTGCGAAAGTTGACGGATTTCAACAGCTGGAATTCTTCAAACAAAATAATATAAATACATCCTATCCACTCGTGAATACAATGAACAGCTAACTTCGTCTAATCATTCCATTTTCAAAAAAAAAAAAACTTAAGAAACCAGTTCAATCAACATCCAGATTGAAAAAAATTGGAATGAAACTGAGCAGAAAAAGAAAATAGAACAACACCAAGGAAAGATTAGTCTGGAGACACCGAGAGAGAAAGATGAAAGTAAACAACATTTCTAGCTTAGAATAAGGACGATAAAGGTTTTCCTTCAAAATTTGAGATTCACTTTTGAACGTCTGATACCGACGCCAGGCGAATTCGTCGGTTTTCTAAAGAAATACCTGATGAAGTCAACTAACCGAATGGTAAAACGTCCGCGAAAAAACCATAATGAACCGAGAATCAAGGGATTTTTAAAGTTAAGGACACTGTAGAATGCAAATAAAACAAGCTGGACAGCGAAATGAAGGAGAGTGAACGGAACAGAAACAGAACAAGCTATTGGTAGGAGACCTGACAACAATATGTCAAATAGCCAAGTTATTATCTAGGAAGATATCAATACAGATAAAATCGATGAAAGATAGTGAGGAGGAATAAAAGAAACGATGAACAGACCACTTCAAAAATCTCTTCAATCGACCATCCCTACCACCTGCAACTCGTCCAGAAATACCACTTGCAGCCCAGCACCCAGCCACAGAATTACCAGTGAACACAAGCCCTCCGACAAAAGCAGAAGTGAAGTCCACAACACCATAAAGCTGCAGAAATCCAGGAAAGCAGCGGAAACAGATGGAATTCCTCCACAAGCACTGCGAACGGAAGCAGAGACAACAGCAGACATGCTCACACCACTTCTATCACAGAAGGTTTGCAAAGAAGCAAGGTAAGGTACCTACCTGCCTAATGAGTGGAAGTAGGGCAACCTTGTCACACTCCCAAACAAGGGAGACCTAAGTCTTTGTGAGAACTGGCGAGGAATCATCCTCCTATCCAAGAAGCACCAAGGAAGAATAATAAGCCGCATCATCTTCGAAAGACTAAAAGATGCTCTGGATTCCAAATTACGCCCAGAGAAATCTGGCTGGTTGGCCTGCTGGATTCAGGAAGAAGGAATCATGTGCTGATCGAATTTCAAAGCAACTCTATGCGTCATCATAGAACAGAGTGTAGAATAGAAGTCAACTCAATTTAGTTTCAACTTCATTGAATATGAAAACGTCTTCCATATCGTCGACCAAGAAGTAATTTGACAACTGCTGCTTCAACACAACGGTCTCACCTCCAAAAACCTTTATCAACCTCATTCAACAGAAGCTATATGCCATATACATATACATGATGCTACACACTACATACTACATGTCAAGTGATTCACAAGGAAAACGTCAGTGATTCCTTTGAAGTGAAGACAGGGAGAAGTGAGACAAGGTTGCCACCTACTACCAACCATAGTCTTCCAGATTGTGGTCGACTGAACTACACGGGACTGAATCAATCATGCAACAAACTGTCAGGATCTGTGAGAAGGTGAACATAAGCTGTTTGATAGATGAAAAGACCATAGAACATCTGGATTTCACCCATGATGACTATTTATATATCTGTCTTATGCAGGCAGCATCGTCTCAACTACAGGCGGAACAGGCCCAGATGAGATCAGGATGTCGAGGGGCAGTCAGGATCACAAAGACTGCAAGACAAGCCTTTCTTTGTCAATCTGAAATCAGTGTGATGATCCACTGCATTGCCATGCACTGCACTGCACTGCACTCAGCATGAAGCGTGAACAACATCCAGATTCTCAACACTAAGTCAGTCAGTCAGTCAGTCAATGCTTCTATGTGATGGTTGAGAGACTTGGTGAGTTACGAAGAGCATTCCCAACAAACTGCAGACATGCATCACATGAACAGCTGCCGCCAACGCTCACATGATACTGAAAATTAGATGTGTGAAGACGAGAAAGAATAAGTAAGTTGGAACTCGCTCTGGTATGCCAACGAACCAACCAACCAACCAACAACCTATCGCTCAAGAAATATGCAGAAGAAGAAGAAAGTGTAGATGGATTTGATTTGATTTGATTGGACATATACTGAGAGAACCGATTAGGGACATCACGCACCAGGCCAGGCCAGGCCAAGCGAGGTCAGGTCAGGTCAGGTCGTCGAGTGGAACCGAAATGGGAAATGACGAATTGGGTGTCCGAGGTGAGGGTGACGTGGAGGAGATGTTTTAAGTTAGAAATGAGGCGTTATGGAAGGCCGTGTGCCTTGTTCAAAAGACTGTAGAGAAGAGAGTGAAATGGTGACGTGCTAGTGAAGTTCTATGTTCCACTAGGAACCCAAAGGTTAAATAATAATAATAATAATAACAATAATAATATAATGGAATGCGAATCGTAGATAGGCAAGAAAATCGTCAAGAGTCTTCACTAGTGAAGGTAGACGATTATTTTAGATGTTCATCGTAGCATAATCTCATTACGTTACCTAAAGCATATCCTTTTTGATAGATTGAAAACTCGCATAGTATACGTACGCTTTACTCACCCTCTCAACTGAAATTTGACCTAATTTTGTTTTACTATACTTCTATACACTTCAGTCTTTTCATCTCTCCTCACTTTTGTACGGAAAAAATACTACCCGAAAAGATGACCTCAAACAACTAGATTAAAACAAAACATTCATACTTTGAGGTATTTTATCGACCATCCACACACTCTTCATGTAGACTAAGCATATTTAATTTTGCATTCATTGTGGAATGACATCACCTGGAGAACCATCGTAAACCTGAGAGCACTGGATATCTTTTTCATCCTGGTATCAAAATCTCAAGCAGCACGCATCCACTACCCCTCCCTGACACACATCCAACACAGTATCTTCATGTCTCGAAGCGAACTCGTTAACCATTCAGCCACTAAATCGGATTTCAAAGGTCCACAATTTTCTTATCCATGTAAAATTTGCTGTATAAAGCGAATATCGATAAAGATCTTCGGTCGGCATCCAATTCATTTCCGACTGGTAGACTCCACACGTCACAGATTTTCATCAAAAGTTCGGTATATCCCACTCGAAGCATATCACTAATGGTCACAATACAGTACTGTAGTTTGAAGTTTATGAGGATTTCATCTTAAAGGCTAAAATTCAACATATGTTCAGTGCTCCCAATTTTTTGAAATGGTTCCCTCAACTGATTTCAGTCCGTGATGAATATAACTTTCAAAATAAAATCCACATAAACCTCAAAATAAAAACATATCACTTTCAAATATTCCACTAATGTACGTAGGCGCCAAAATCGAAAACTACAATGAATTAGCGCCAAATGATAAATAGACTACTGAATAGTATATGTCACCTATGCATTAATGAATAAATAAATCAAATTATCACTATCATATGAATAGAAATCTTCAAAGATATCTAACCGAAGAGACCAATAAGGATTGTGATATTTCTACACTTCTACATAATAAATACTATATCTACTTCAATAAAAGGCATTCGGTTTCTCAGCGCATCGTCTGGAAAACCGATTTGAAACCGAGTATTGGTTTCAATCAGTAATGAATGACAAGGCACAGTTTTTGTTTAGACTTTTCCTACTCTGGTATCCCCCTAGTGATTATCTTTAAGTTATTTTACATAAAACACAAAGCATCGCTTTATTGTGTGATGTAGTCATAAAGGTGGCCTTGCATTATTCTTTGAATGAGATTTTAGTGGATATCAAGAACCTAAACATCAACTACGTTGGCCAATTCACGATAACAAAGAACCATTTTCCCTACTGTTTAAAATAATATTAGATAAGTAAGCCTTTGAATACACTGAGAAATAAAAAGTACTTTAGAAAATGACTACCAGGAATTAACGTACACATCTGATTTAATTGTATAAATCCTGTCGGTTAGACATTCAGGTGCTAACCATTTCACGGGGACACGACTCTGTAAAAAAAAAAAAGGAACATAGGAAATCAACGAGAATTAATTTGAACACATTTAACACAACACAACCTGTTTGATATGGTAATTAGTAAAGAAACCTGATAATAATCAACAACCAATTCGGACATCCAGTATCCTTTTGTCGTTTACTGGTTATAATATACGCTCAAAACATTATTATCATTTAACCTTTGGGTTCCTAGTGGAACATAGAACTTCACTAGCACGTCACCATTTCACTCTCTTCTCTACAGTCTTTTGAACAAGGCACACGGCCTTCCATAACGCCTCATTTCTAACTTAAAACATCTCCTCCACGTCACCCTCACCTCGGACACCCAATTCGTCATTTCCCATTTCGGTTCCACTCGACGACCTGACCTGACCTGACCTCGCTTGGCCTGGCCTGGCCTGGTGCGTGATGTCCCTAATCGGTTCTCTCAGTATATGTCCAATCAAATCAAATCAAATCCATCTACACTTTCTTCTTCTTCTGCATATTTCTTGAGCGATAGGTTGTTGGTTGGTTGGTTGGTTCGTTGGCATACCAGAGCGAGTTCCAACTTACTTATTCTTTCTCGTCTTCACACATCTAATTTTCAGTATCATGTGAGCGTTGGCGGCAGCTGTTCATGTGATGCATGTCTGCAGTTTGTTGGGAATGCTCTTCGTAACTCACCAAGTCTCTCAACCATCACATAGAAGCATTGACTGACTGACTGACTGACTTAGTGTTGAGAATCTGGATGTTGTTCACGCTTCATGCTGAGTGCAGTGCAGTGCAGTGCAGTGCATGGCAATGCAGTGGATCTCCACACTGATTTCACATTGACAAAGGAAGACTTGTCTTGCAGTCTTTGTGGTCCTGACTGCCCCTCGACATCCTGATCTCATCTGGGCCTGTTCCGCCTGTAGTTGAGACGATGCTGCCTAGGTAGAAAGACAGGTAGGTAGGTAAGTAGATTTCTCCCATTGATGGTGATTGTTGTTTGTTATTATTGTTGTTGTTGTTGCTGCTGCTGCTGCTGGTTGCATATCTTCATCACCTACCCTTGTCTTCTCTACGTAAGTCCACCTGAAGGAAGTCCCGTCTTCGTTGGATTCCTCGTCTCTTCTACCAACTTGTTAGTTTTTGTCTGTAGATCTTCGAGTTTGTGTGACATAAGACAGACATATGAATAGTCATCATGGGTGGAATCCAGATGTTCTATGATCTTTTCATCTATCAAACAGCTTATGTTCACCTTCTCACAGATCCTGACAGTTTGTTGCATGATTGACTCAGTCCCGTGTAGTTCAGTCGACCACAATCTGGAAGACTATGGTTGGTAGTAGGTGGCAACCTTGTCTCACTTCTCCCTGTCTTCACTTCAAAGGAATCACTGAGTTTTTCCCTGTGAATCACTTGGCATGTAGTATGTAGTATGTAGCATCATGTATATGTATATGGCATATAGCTTCTGTTGAATGAGGTTGATAAAGGTTTTTGGAGGTGAGACCGTTGTGTTGAAGCAGCAGTTGTCAAATTACTTCTGGGTCGACGCTATCGAAGACGTTTTCAAAGTCGATGAAGATTATATGAGTTTATATGGCGACAGATGATTATTATTTTTGTTCAACAGGGTAGAACAAATGCTTTCGGAATGCTAATGCTATGGTTAGGGTTTTGTGTTGAGTTTAGTAATAAGCCCTAATATTCCATGAGGGTACGGGTACATTAACTATCTAATAAACCTTAAATGATATACCATATGAACTTTTGATGGTTTATCTAATTGATTTCTAGCTGAAATAACCCCCCCTCTTAGGGATGTTTTATGGACTATATCGAACGAGAGATTGCACGTTAAAAATGATTTTTGATCATTAAAGTGATATCACCGCTACAGTTAGATACTTGAGCAATTAGCCACTTGGCCATAAGTATACTAATTGTAAGCCGTCTCTTTGAGACATGTTACAACAAAATACAATCTTTAAACACTTAAGTAACTAAGAAATGAAGTAAAATATAGTTAACAGTTGTGCAATGTTAAAAAGAAGGCTAGGATGCTATTCAGGCAATCTTTCATGACCATAATTCAGTGTCACCGGATAAATAAAAGGATTCTATTCTCTGTTCTATAATTCGGGTTACTTCTGAATCTCTCCCAAAAAGTCATCTGTATGTGATCAGCAGCAAAAGAAGAATGCAACCTCGTTGTATTCAGCATCATCATCAAAACAGGACCAGGCACTGCTGCGTAACGGTCCGAGTTTCCACAGCACATATCACCACACCAAGTAAAAGGGCATTCAAGTGGAAGATGAACAAAAGAAAATTCAGTCAAAACAAATATAAAGTACGAAAAGAAAAAACCGAAGAATGAGAAAATGGTGAGATTCGGTATATAGTCGTTAAGATGACGATATTGTGTACATACATATGCGCCACTGACATCAGTTCCCAGCCATATCATCTACAGTCTCAAATCACTGCTTCCTCTTGTCCCGCAGATCCCAACCACCCAATCTGTACTGCTCCACAGGGCTCAAACTAACAGTCGAAGACTTCATACATTGCTGCCATGTTTTAGTCTGGCCACCTCCAGACTGAACTTACTTCGGCCAGCATAATGTGATGAGGCAATCGGCAACTAGGCATACGTAACACGTCTCCCAACCAGCCATCTCCGTCGATGAAGGTTCATAACCGTGTTAACTGATTTCCCTTTTTCTCCCTAAAACTCTACTCCTGACTTCTGCGTTACTCACATGGTCACACCACGCAATACAGCCTATACTACGAAAGCAACGGTAGTCAAACAACTAAAGCCAGCCTTCCCATGTCTTCCACCTTCAATGGCGGCCATGTTTCACAGCCATACAGTACAACACAGCAGACTGATGTGAAGTACACGCAACCCTTAGGAGACAAATGAATATCACGGCGGCGCCATAGCTGGCCTAAATTGGCAACAGCCAATCGAGCCTTTTATACCCGTGCACAGATTTCATCAGCCACCACCATCGACCCACCAGGGATGATCCTAATTCCCAGGTAAGTGAAATGCTCAACACACTCAACCACGACACTCACTCTCTATTGTTAGCCGTGGCACCACCGAAGACCAATCCTGCAGCAGTAATTTGCATTTGGGTGGTGAAAATCGCATCCCAAATATTCTCAAATCCCCACTCAAAGTGTTCAGAAGACTCTGAATCTTGTCAGCGTCTTCACCTAACAGGACTATGTCATCTGCATATTCTACGTCTAACGAGAATTCTCCACCGATTACGTCAACCTCTTTGTAATTAGGTGACGAGATGGAGACCTCCATAAGAATATCTGTGATAAAATTGAATAAAAATAGAGACAGTGGGCACCCTTGACGGACACCAATCGATGAGTACAGCTAACCTGACATCCGACTGGATAGCGGGCAACGCAATCGTGGCTGGAGGCCAGGTAAACTGTTCCTCAAAGTGTTCTGCCCATCGTTCCAGTCGTCTCCCCTGCGAGTGAATCGCAGATCCGTCCTTCTCCGCTATAGCCTCACTAACTGTTGTTGACCCTTTCCCCCCAGTCTCCTTAATAAGTCTAAACAACTGTCTACTGTTACCAGTCGCCCCCGCCTTTTCCATCTCTTTAGCCTTCGCTGTCCACCACTGTTCACGATCGTTGCGCAGACTTTTCATCAGTCTACTTTTGAGTTGCGCTCGCTCTTCATTGTACTCAGAGCCTGCAGGCAGTGATGCGTTCACGTGCATCCATTGGTTCGGAAGAAGCTGCTCACATCCACTGGTTCTTTTTAGCCACTATTTCGGAGTCACCTACGGTCTTCAACGCTGCTTTTACAGCAGACTGCAGATGGCACCAAGCTTCTTCTGGATGAGTGATAGTCTTTTGTTCCGATAACTGTCTAGCCAACTTTTCACTGAACACAGCTTTGGTGTTTTCGTTGTCCAGCAACATCATCATCATCATTATCAACGTAGGACCAGGCATTACTGAGTAACGGTCCGAGTTGCCACACCTCATATCAGTACATCAAGTAAAAAGGTAGTGATGCGAAGGATGAAGATAAGTGAATGCAGTCAAAAGAAATATAAAGTACGAAAAGAAAAGAAAGAGTGACAAAATGGTGAGATTCGGTATAGCGTTGTTAAGATGAGGATAATGTGTGCATACATCTGCGCCACTGACTTCGGTTCTGAGCCATATCACCTAGGGTCTCCAACCACTGGTTCCTCTTGTCCCGTGGACCCCAACCACCTAGTCTGTATCGTCCTACATGCTTAAACCAACAGTCAGAGACTTCACACATTGGTGCCATGTTTTAGTCTGGCCACCTCGGGCCTTTTTCCAGCCTGGTCCAGCAACACTCGTAGTGGTTTTGTTGCCAAATTTTTCCTACGTCCATTGAGACGCAGACATATACGCGCTCGGACCACCGCGTGATCGCTTTCCAAATACGTACTCCAGAAGGAGCGACAGTCTTCCACCGATCCTCTACACCGATGACTAGTACCAATGTGGTCTATTTGTATCCATCACTGAGTTGAGCTCGGTGGAAGCCACATCACACAATGTCTTTCTTTATGTCTAAAATTTGTGCTAACTAAAAATAGGCGGTTATCTGAGCACAGTTATAGCAGGCGATCACCGTTATCTGTTCGTTCAGTGCCACCTAAGTGCCTTTCTGCCTCACTCAATCTACCCACCTGTGCATTGAAATCACCTGCAACAACCACCATGTCCGAACGTTTGGCTTTCGAGAGGAGGCTAGACAGTTTACGATAGAACTCGTCCTTCATTTCATCCGAACTACAGTCAGTGGGTGTGTAAGCAGATATTACAAAGAGACAACGGCGAGTCTCACTGTGCCGTCCAGCCTCATAGCGCAGAGGCAACTGTCAACTAGGATCCAGTCTAGTAGTGAGTTTTCTGCCCTAGTGCTTAATGTTATGCCTACACCTACAAGACCACGAGAGCTAGTTATCGAATCTCCAGAAACTCGGAGAGGATTCACCAGATTGGTCAGGAGAGGTCAAGTGAATAACCACACTTGGGTCCTGTATGCGTGTCTCACAAACACAGCAAACATCCATGGCCCGAGTTGCTACAGTCTTTGCCAACGAAGTCTGTTGACCAATTTGACGGAGGCTGCGGACATTGAAAGCTCCAATATGTAATTTGGAGTGTGGTTGAAGGAGACCAGGGATGCTGTTCTGTGGACAGATCGTTGTCGAAGGCTATGGAGCTAGGAGAAATTGAAGATGATGCAGCATCATTAATTAAGAGACGTGAAGGAAGATTAGAAGGTAATGATGGAGGAGGTGGATAGCAGTCAGAGGAAACTTGGGTGCTGACAGAGTTGTGAGGGCGGTTGACACTTCCCAGCTGCCCACACCGTGGAAGGCTATTTCTTCTAAAGGTACCTGGAAGAGATTTGTGTGACCGCTGAGCTCATCGGACATCTGCTTGAGACCTATCACACACGGCCTTTTGAGTATGATTATTTTGAACTTTTGTATTTTTTGGGGTCGGATGGTCGAAAGGAAACGACAAGTGAACCAACACCGCCGGCCCAGCGAACCGTGGTGCATAGTGGAGTGTGCTGTTTTTGTGGTCGACCTTTTCAAAACCCCATCAGCACCATCAGCATGGCACTGCTGGTCACCCAAGGGAAACACCTTACTGCTGTCACACCCCATCCAGCTATCAGCAGTACGACTTCTCCCTCAGATCCCCATCATGGTGTAGTATTCTGCACCACAACGGTAACTACTTTTTGTCTAACCACTATCCAACAGACCTTACTAGTATGGTGGAACCTAGAGGGAACAAGTGTTCCACCAGCATAGCTCCTCGGGTCATTGTGATGTGCAAGCCCGACCACCACGTCAAGGTAGCAGCTATCGGTTGGTCTGACATATAACATAATTCTAAATGCGATTTGTGTTATGTTCAGGTTTTGTATAAGAAGCTGTTCAGAAAATTCCAATAATAACACGTGGACTTTAATAATATACAATTCCGCTGTTTAGAAAAAAGAATAAAGTTTACACTGTTGTGTATACTACTGATAGGGATGCATATGTTTAAAAGTGGAAAGAAGTCATTGAAAATTGCGAGTGGTAAATAAATATCTTGCTCAGAGAAGCACAGATGATGTGGCCGTATCAGTAGCAAGGCAAGATAGAAGAAAAAGATGAACTTACATATATTGCGCAAATTGATATTTCAATGGAAAGTTATTTTATTCGTTATGCGTAAATTGGTAAAATGAGCATTTCTTTCTGTGATTCACCATTCGCTCTTTTCCTTCAATACCACTGAACAACCACTCAGGCCGATCTGTAGACCTAACTACTTAATTTGTTCAGTAGTAGTATATTTCGCTAGCTCATGATACTTTCGCGTCAGAGGTCATGCCTAATGATCTTGACTGGAAGGTTTATGGTTTCCAACAGAAACCCTTTTGACACCATAATTAGGCAGTGGAAAAACTATTCAGCTGTGAGAAATGCCAGTGTGAACCGTGCAATTTGTAAATCACAAGCAAACTAATAATCCTACTTCATAGTTTAGATTTAATCCCATAGTGAAATTGGTTGGTGAACAACTCCTAATGGAAACTTATAGTCTAAACACCGGTTCGTCGACTCTATTGCTGCTATATGCTACTTGCATTTCTTTATTTGGCACTAACATTTTAAATGCGTGTTTGCTTGCACCATGGTTTTCGAATGACATAACTTGTTAAGATTTTTCAATTGGATTGGACCATAAATATATCCTACATTATCTCCACCTGCATCTTCTGGTTAAACGTTATCTGACACTAGTGGACAAGCAACCATTTTTGCGCTAAGAATACGTGAAAATATTTGGGCTCGTAAATACACACACGCGCATACTGGGTAGTCAGACGCACACCTACAGCAACCTCAGTAACTATTATTCTGGGAAAATGGGCACCTAACAATGGTCCATTTGTCACAATAAAGGAGTTCTAGAATAGTCTACATTTAATCAACTATTAATAATAATAATAATAGTGATAGGAAACTTACACTCTTCGTTTTACGGTAGTAACTCTCCACTTGTCTAGCCAGTCCAAAATCAGCTATCTTTAGAACATTCTGTTTACCAACTAAGATATTACGAGCAGCCAAATCACGATGTACAAGCTATAAAAAAAAAAGCAATATGTGCGATAACAAGAATAGTCACCAATAAAAAATAAGTACTTATCATCAATATCAACATGGTACTATACATTACTGTGTAACGGTTTATAGTGTCAAACCTCATATCTGCATATCAAGCAAGATGGCACTACGATGAAAGATAATAATGAAATGCAGAAGAATCGGCCAAGAGTAGCAAAACGTGGTGAGAGAAATAAAGGAAGGAATAAGAAAATACGACACTCAAACTGATCTTCCCGATTACGGTGAACTGGACTGGATGATGCAACAAACTGTGAGGATCTGTGAGAAGGTGAACATAAGCTGTTTGATAGATGAAAAGACCATAGAACATCTGGATTCCACCCATGATGACTATTCATATGTCTGTCTTATGTCACACAAACTCGAAGATCTACAGACAAAAACTAACAGGTTGTTAGGAGAGACGAGGAAGACAACGAAGACGGGACCTCCTTCAGGTGGACCTACGTAGAGAAGACAAATGTAGGTGATGAAGATATGCAACCAGCAGCAGCAGCAGCAACAACAACAACAACAACAACAATAACAAGCGCCAATCACCATCAATGGGAGAAATCTACCTACCTACCTGTCTTTCTATCTAGGCAGCGTCGTCTCAACTACAGGCGGAACAGGCACAGATGAGGATGTCGAGGGGCAGTCAGGATCACAAAGACAGCGAGACAAGCCTTTCTTTGTCAATCTGAAATCAGTGTGGAGATCTACACACACCACACCACACCACACCACACCACACCACACCACACCACACCACACCACACCACACCACACCACACCACACCACACCACACCACACATCACTGCACTACACTACACTACACTACACTGCACTCAGCATGAAGCGTGAACAACATCCAGATTCTCAACACTAAGTCAGTCAGTCAGTGCTTCTATGTGATGGTTGAGAGACTTGGCGCGTTACGAAGAGCATTCCCAACAAACTGCAGACATGCATCACATGAACAGCTGCCGCCAACGCTCACATGATACTGAAAATTAGATGTGTGAAGGCGAGAAAGAATAAGTAAGTTGGAACTCGCTCTGGTATGCCAACGAACCAACCAACCAACCAACAACCTATCGCTCAAGAAATATGCAGAAGAAGAAGAAAGTGTAGATGGATTTGATTTGATTTGATTGGACATATACTGAGAGAACCGATTAGGGACATCACGCACCAGGCCAGGCCAGGCCAAGCGAGGTCAGGTCAGGTCAGGTCGTCGAGTGGAACCGAAATGGGAAATGACGAATTGGGTGTCCGAGGTGAGGGTGACGTGGAGGAGATGTTGCAAGTTAGAAATGAGGCGTTATGGAAGGCCGTGGGCCTTGTTCAAAAGACTGTAGAGAAGAGAGTGAAATGGTGACGTGCTAGTGAAGTTCTATGTTCCACTAGGAACCGAAGGAACAATTAATAATAAACTGAGGGTACCGTGTGCATATATGGACTTCCCTGACACCAACGTTTTGCCCATTACCTACAGTTTCCAACCACTGGTCTCTTTTGTTATGCGAAAACCAACCGTGAACCAATCAAAGATCTTGTGTACTGCTTCACTGGCTACCCCCAGCCTTATTCCACCCGGAATCTACTTCACCTAACATTGCAAGAAATAAGGCAGTCGTAAACTAGACATGCGTAGCACATATCCCAGATACCCTCAATAGATGAAGGCTCACAACCTCACCAACTCACTTTCTTCTCCACCCTGAAACTCTACACCAGTCTTTAGCGTCACTCAGGTGGTGACACCATGACACACGGCCTATGCTACAAAGGTAACGGTAGTCGAACATCTGAAGCATTCTCATGTGATTTTGAAAAGGCGGAGAATATTTGTAGCTGATGTGGTTCAGTTAGCTCGGAGAACACAATACAACCAAGAGCATTCTTATGGCCTGTACCTTAAACGGCCATTTTTTCACAGCTATAGGGTAGAATAGAGAAAAGTGTAGCGCAGTACACTTGACCCCTGACAGACGACCGGATATCGCGGCGGCACCGCAGATGGCGCAAGTTAGCAAAAAGGAGTCGAGCCTTTTGTGTACACGGAGAGATTTTGTCGGTCACTGACCACCGAGAGCTGATCCAACTTCTCAGGTACGGTAGATGAAGTGTTCAATGAACTCAAACATTTTAAAATAGGTACTAGTAACTTCATGAGCAAATTTCGCCATGTGATTGCATTCATAACTGAATATGATATGTTCTATGGTTAGATGGTACGAGCTAGTTGAAGGCCATATGACCTGTACAATTCTGTAAGTAAAATGCACTTTATTTTAAATGGGTTGTACACATTCACTGACGGTTCATTGCTTAATATGAGCATTGGAGAGTGGCACCACATGCGGAAAAAAATTAGCACCAAGTGATATTTAAATGTGCAGTAAATCTACTTCTGAGTAGAGAGGAGAGTCGTGTCCAACGGCAGCCAAAAGAAGTAAAATCTACATCTTGTTAGTGTGGAAAACAAATCTTCTAGTTGTATTTCTATACGCTATAACACTAACTTTTGCTTTACCTTGAATTCGCAGTGTAGATGTCGAACTAACAGTACACACTATATCATGTGTCCAAAGTGCTATTCTAGTTGAAGATTTGATCAGAATGGAACTACCTTCAACATTTTTCGAAAGGCCAACTTGATGACGAACTGATTGCGTGAATACGTCCAATAAAAGTCCATAAGAAAAGTAGAATAATAAAATAAAATAATCCTTTATTTTAAAAGAATGTAGCTAAGATAACGCGACTATAAAAACTTGACTGCCAAAACTCCGGTAGGTGGAGCGGGGTTCGAACCCATGACTCATCAAATGGAAGTCATCTTCCGAAACCAATGAGCCACAAATCCACATCGTAACTGTGACCTATATATGAGACAGTTAATGGTTGACTAAAAGTAATAGGAAATGCACTTTCTACAGGAACTCAAGAGTTAAAATAGAGCCTCAAGTGTACACAACCCCTAACTATGTGGCATTCGTGCAACACCAGTCAGCAGAAGAAATTTGAAATGTGTTGTAAGGATTTCTGGATGATCTAAAGAAAGCGATTGAGTAATATTATATTAATATTAGATAATATTACATATGCTTACCGATTTTGTTTCTAAATATCTCATGCCACAGGCAACCTGATAGGCAAAATCTAAGAGTATGCGAGATAACTTGTCACAGTTTTTCAAAATTTTCCTATGACGACGGAGATATTCTCTTAGGTTACCATATGGAGCATATTCCATGATAAGAAATGGGGAACCTAGAATTCAAAGGAAATAATCTCATATACATACATGTATGCAGAACTTCAAGAAAATGTCATCTCAGGGTCCTTGTCGTCTAGGAAATACAGACTGTGTTATGGTATCCAATATAATTGTCCAGATCCCTTAAAGAAACTTAAAATCTATAAAATCGCTTACAAACAATCAACTCACTTTAAGGACTCAACGACGTCGAGGTTTTCATCCCCAGGCTTGGTGGTGACATCCTCAACACTAACTGCATAAAGAAGGGGGGGTGCCGTAATGTTATACACTAACACAGTAACCAATAGCACAATTTCACCCTGACAAAGATTCCCTATTAGCATGATGGAGTGAAATGTAAGGTCAAAGTCGTCAAGGTACGATAAAAGAACCTGTCTCCTAACCTACAACTAAACAGTACCTGAGTATTCATGCAACATTTGAATATACTTCACTTCTTTATGAAGCTGGTGCTGAAGACGTCACTAAGTTGAGTGACGAAGCGTCCACGACAAAATATCAAAGCTCAGTTGACATTGAAACATCATCGCGTATAGACCTTGCTTTACTGCCTCCTGTGTTTCTATGGGATCGACCAACCATCAAGATTTAAATCTGAAGATGATCTTTATCAGATAGTTTCGTCTGTTAATGACGCAGATAGCATACTGGCGACTTTCCAATCAAACGCTTCATTTCTCGTTGTGAAACAAATGCTGACGAAGCCACCTAGTCTGGCGATGAAACGTTTAAGAACAAGCCTCAAAGATCAGAAAACACCAAACAATTGTCACGCTCATCTTGAGCTAAAAACCTACTTTGTTATAAGTCAAAAAACAAGATGTGTTGACATTAAAAAGGATATAGCACAGTATCTCATCGTTATTGAAGGCACGTTCCCATAGGCTTCATCTACGATGGCAAACACCTTACTCAACGGAATATGGTATTCATAGATTATACAGCTGATGGATAGCAGTGGAATTCAAGACACTTGTTTCGTCCTATTAGGGACTCATCGGCAGGATGTAACCACACCCAAAAAGTCGAGCCATTGGATCCAGCAAAGTAACAGGAAATTACAAGTATCAATGGACAAAAACTGATACCCGTTGCAGAAGAGGTAGCTATGTTGTCCCAGTCGCCTAGTGGACAACGCTTCCGCTTTTGAATCGATAAATACTGCATTAGAGTCCCAGGGGGATCAATTTCACTCATTATGGAGTAGGCACACCTACTTGACAAGTCCCAGATGGGACGAAACACACTTGACTTGGATTTCACTGCTTGACACCAAGTACACTCGAACAAATTTACAGTTAACTTTGGATCATTATTCATCTTATGAGAAGATATTGTTCTTAATGTGTGTTATTTATTAAACAAACACATTTCATTAGTTATTTTTGTTTATATGAACATTAGGAAAAATCATCAAGTGGACTTACTGTTTTCTGTGCAGACTCCATACAATTCAATGATATGAATATGACTTAACTGTTTCATTATATCCATTTCACGTAAAAATTCATGTATATCACTTTCTGTAAAATCATCTGTGTATGAACAACAATGAAATAATAATAAAAATTTACAAAATGATGCGAAAAATCATTAATTATAAAGGTAAATAATGAGGACTGATGATGTAAAGGATAATTCATTACATCATACACGCCAAGTTGCATCAGTAAACCTTTAAAGTAACAAGAATTCTAAGGTGCTACACATCCTGATTTGAAAAAAACTAAGTTTAATGTAACTTTCAATCCAAAAAAAAAGTGTTAGACTAGGAACTTTTACGCCTTGTTGTTAGTTGATTGAGCATTCAGTTCCCTTTACGGTGTTATGGTAAGTAATTCTTGGTGTTACTGTTAGTAACATACATGCATGAACATTTTCCGGATAGAGTCACTCTGAAGTCAATATATCTGTCATTACCTTGTATCCTATTGATCTATTTGCGATACCTCGTAATCTTACATGTTTCTATACTTTCTTGTCTATGTAGACATTCGCATAGGCGACTCTGTCAGTCATAGGACTGCAAACACTAACTACATTTCTTGAAGTCCGTATTTCAATACCACTGCACATGAACACTATAGGTTTTTACTGCACAACCTAGATGATTATTAGATTTCTATTCACTACATGATTATTTCGAAAATACAACTATAAATGCTGCCGCATCCACCCTGAAGTGAGCAATCATAACCCCTTTAAAGATGTTAAGCAATCATCGTTTATTTCTGTTATATCAGGCCAAAAGTGAAAAATGTAAATCTCAGATGAATGTTATTGGTCCGTATTATTTTGAAAATCATTTTACTTATAACTTCATTGGCAACATTTTTGCATAGCTTGATTCAAGAGCTTTCCATTTACCCCTTATCTACTCTTGTATGACTTACGGCTAGGAAATTATTGCATGTGTTAGTGAAACTCACTATTGTGCATTACCAAACGTTTTGTGCTCTAAATTGGTTGAGTTGTCTGAATATTGTGGTCAGGTAAATAAGCGGTACTCATACGGATGAACTAGACCATGTAAAAAATAAGCGGACAATTAGAAGCAAACTTTATGTTCGATTGCAAGCCGTTGGGAGGAGGCCAAACAGTGTGACTCACTGGCCTAGTGGATAACGCTCTGTCGTTTCAAGCCAACGGTCCCGGGTTCGACTCCCAGTGGTCAACATCGCTCACTGAGAGTCAGGTACATTCACCTGGCGCTCCCCAAACAGGACGAAACATACGATCTAAAGTACACCACTAACCACTATCAAAAACTATCATCATAATAAGTTATCCAGTCAAGAAATCCCCATCAATTCATAAAACAAAAGAAGTTTAGAAGAAATCAGAATGAAAAGATTTTTGAAGGTAAAAATGTCCTCACAGGTTATTTTCATTACAACTCAAGTGACTGGACAATTTTCTTTTGAACACAGAGTTCAGGCTTCAAAATATTCATTGACACAGCTTACACACTTTCAAGAAGTTTTAGGCATACACCTTTCACGAAATTAGCACAAATTCTACAGATCACACTAAAGTTGTTTTCTCCATTCACCGGGTGGTCATAATCGATCAAATATTCGAAAATAGACCTGTGAAGTTTACCACTTGCTCCCTTGTGGAACCAAGCTGAGGAATCTTCAAAAATGCGTTTGGAAAGCGAACACTGAGTACCGTCAACATATCTTACTCCACAGCAGCAGATGAATTGATAAACACAAGTCAAGGAGGCCAAGGAAGTTAGCTTATCCTCTACACATAATCGAAGTATTGGGTGAGTGGAGAAAGTTCACCTGTGTTTGGCAGCATAAAAGTCATTCTCAGACAGTTTCTCAACATATCTGCTGATATGTCTCCGTTGAACTTTAAGCTCACCTAAAGAGTCTCCTTAGGAACAGTAGAAGTAGAATGGTTACTTGCTTACAGTTTCATAGTTTTAGCAGTGAAACACTCAGGATACTGGTTTTCAAACAAAACGTTTGTGAGAAAATTAAGTTCATCTTCCAATGTATTAGGACTGCAGGTAGTGTGGATTCTATGGGGCACATAGAGGGAATCAGATTTCGTCTGGTGCACAGAGACATCTAACTATGAAAATTCGTAAGTTGTCCACCCCACGTGGGTTTTCTGTGGATAGACCTTTCAACTGATCCACTGTGTTGCCTTTTGAGCTGCACATCTAGAATGCATATCTCAGAATTATCTTCTTCTTCCTCCCAAATGTCAACCTGATTGAACATTGGCAGTCATTAAATTGAAACAGGATATCTTCTAGATTCTCTCTATTATGAAAGTTGATGCTGAAGGTATCATCTACATATCACTTATAAATTTCGAATCGCTCGATCGCTCCGCTTAAGTGTGTTCTCTGGCTTCCCCCTGAAGAAATCTGCAGGCAACAGGCTCAATGGTGAACCCACAGATATTCCGTCCTTCTGTCCACATAGTTGATTAGGGAAAGGAAAGCTGGACATTCATGGTGCATCTCAACACCAGCTCCTTCACATCATATGTGGGTATTCCAACATTCAATCCATTAGAATCAATATAGTCATATTGTCTCAGTCAATAGGACGCTTGTGATTAATGAGACCACATGTGTAAAAAGAACATAATTTCGGTAGAGCAATTCACAATATCAATAAAGTTGACGAAATCAATACAGTCAGGAATTGTATGAAGTGAGACTTGTCTTCTTATCGGCTACAAGATTTCGACTAACCATTGGACGACACGATGATAAAGTGATCCTGTCATGTCGAGAATAGGTCGTAGAAGTATGCCTTCTTCGTGCATCTCTGGCTGTCCCTACAGACAGGGGATAGATATTTGACCCAGATAGTCAGTCGCAGGAATCCAAATAATTCGCAATCTATGAGAGAATCGGTCATTAATTTTCAAAGAATCTCGGTTGATTGTTTTTCAATTTGATCCGTCTTCTTCTTCTCATTCATACGGTTTTATAAACTTGTTTCATGCAAGAGAATAGACAACATTTATACATTCTTAGTGGTTCATCAATATAACAATATCTCACCCTTTATCAGCACATGCCATTATACGTTCCTTGTTGTTCCTCAATTCTCTGATCTCCTCCTCCCAGTACTTCTTAGTTGATATGGCCTGATACATTGACTTTGTGCTGATAAACTTATGACAGGTGTCGGGAACTGTTGACTTGAAGTGTTCCACTATTCTTCAGATGCAGGTGACAAATCATGAGTCTGATTAATGAGGTTTTCAAATTGAATTTGAGTATGAAGTTTGCTGATACATCGAAACTTAGTGTGAAATTCCGGACCCATGTATGATGCTTCCAGTTGAACTGTTGATAATTCGGTATCTGATGAATTGAAAGCATATTTCTCTAGCTTGCTTGGGAACGGTTTTGTACTAACTGTAGTTGCTTTCAAACTGTATAATAATTCCGATTTAGTGATATTAGACTGTTTCTCTAATACTTCGATGACACAATTTTTGAAAAATTAGCATAAATCTGCTTGTAGATCATGGATAGCAGGTATTTTGATTTACACCTTAACGTACTAGTTCGGTAATCCGTAGTTTAACCTCATGTATATGGTTTAGTGTATGATGCTTCAGTCTTCAAATTCGACTGAATGTGACTGGGTCTAAGTGCTTTCCAATACAGCTTAGGATATTAGTGTGGATATGAGCAGTCGTTTTGTACTGGAAGACGATAACATGAACCTCATGAATTCGTCTAGAATTTAGGTGCAAATGAAGACATATTTGTCTCAGCTGCTGAAGTACTACGTCGTTGGTTAGCATACGAGATGTGAATTATAGCTTTGAAAATATTCATCACTAAAGGATGCCCTCAAATGCATATATGTAACAAAAAAACGTTAAGAATGATTCATTTAAGTATATGCAGTCAATTGAGAAAAATATGACAAATTGTTACTAAAGCTTCTTCATTATGAGTGGAGTTCTTTTTTTCATGTAATCCACATGATAACACTTTTGTATCATTCTGCGTCATTCTAGATATTGGTTTCCTCACCGAAGATCTGCTTAACTTTTTAAGTATGTTAGACGAACAACGAAATGCTAACCACCATATTAGGGAGGACTTACACATATATAAGATAAACCATTTGATAAAGTTATGAACAACATTCAAGTTTAAGTGGTTTAGTCAAAGTAAAGTCAAAATTAGTGCAAAACGAGTATTCGAAAGATCACAATAAAAACTTTTTCAAACAGTTACCCACCGCCCGTGTTTAATGACAACTGTGGGAAGAGGAATTTCTCACATCTACTCTATATAGGATAAAAATCAGTGATTAGGAATTAGAACACGGCATGAAGTAATTCCAGTATCCCCATAAACACCAAATTTGAAGAAAAAACCTGCTATTGATACGTTTCTTCAATGATGATACTGATCTTCACATCAAGTTTTAGAAGTCCCTATGCTGTAATCGCTCTCTGACCTTTGAACTTCCTCCGAAAGGCTTTTGACAAGATCCTAAGTGTTATCTTCAGCACTGTTTCACAAGGAATTATGTTCTTACTTGTCATTCATCAGTTATGTATCGTTTGATTTAGGTTCTATGTTCATTTAATCATAGTACATTTTGCAATAACTCCACTAGTTATAGGTGAAAATAAACTTCCAGGAGTTTATACTAATGCTTCGTGAAAAATAGCTAGGGTGATAATACTAAAACGGTTTTTCGTGGTCAGAACTATTCACCTTGAAGACTTAATTGAACCGTGTTCATCGGAATGCTCGTTCCTAAAATTCTTATCTTGTTAGAAAGATTTGCTGAAAGATGGCATGAAATGTCCCACAATACTTCAGGTCAGGGAGATGGGTTAACCTATTACAGCAGTGATCTCTTTTCAATAGATAAATAATGCAACGGTGTCATCTGGTCCTCATCATGACAGAGAAAGTTGATCGTAGAAACAGTACATCCCTGCCATCTAATAGTCTTTTTATCAGTAGTAAAGTTGTCAAGGTCTTGACTTTCCTGAAATAAACCATAAGTCTAAAGTGGTCATGTAAAACTTCAAATCAGATGTTCATTGAGACCTCTAAACATGTCACCAAGTTGATAATTTTATCAGTAGCAAGCAAGCTTTTTCCATCCATCCCAAGATGATGAAACGCGTTATGATGCTGGTTCGGTGTTCTCTGATCTTTGATATTTTCTCGTACACGTTTGAACACTAGGCTTAGTGACATCCTCAGCACTAGCTGAGAACATCAAACCACCATCATCCTCAACCTCAGGCTACAAATCTTTTGGTTTGGTGTTCTCAGCACTAAAGTGTTTATGAAGTTAGCGCTGAGGATATCACAGAGCCTGGTGTTGAAATGTTCACAACAACATATCAAAGCTCAGAGAACATCGAACCTGCATCATAACGCGTTTCATCTTCTCGGGATGGTTAGAGAAAACTTGTTTGCTATTGATAAAATGACCAACTTGGTGACATGTTTGGAGGTTTCAATGAACATCTGCTTGTAAGTGTTACATGATCACATTAGATCTATGATTCTATTAGAATGATTTCAGGACTTTTTTCCCACTGAATGGTACTGTGTACCTTAGTTTGGTAGTACACAGTTGCTTTAACGTTAATCAAAACTACCTAAACGAATTTGATAAGAATGACAGATGAATAACAATACAAAGTTTCTAATTCACTAATCAGAAAAGTCACAAACCTCTAAGCGTTTTGACAGCAACTTCGATTTTTTCATTTTTATTTGGATGTTTTGGCAAATTTTCTGCAACACCTTGATACACAATTCCGAATGCTCCAGAACCTAAACGACATATTAATTGTAGATTGTTTCGGGAGAATTCATATTCTTCATCTTTTTCAAGACGATAAGAGGATAAAAATCGATCATCCAACTCTTTTACACGTTGTACATCTTCTTTACTTATACAATTAGTATACAACAGTTGTCGACGCTTTGAATTTGTATTATGAGATGTAAATCTTTCTTTCATATCAGTAATTAATTTAGGTGGATGTCGAGTTTGGACAGTATTTGTATGAATTACAGGTTCCTGAACAGGATCCAACACATATAAGTTATCAACTGTCAGTTTCTGTTCAGTGGTAGGCTGATAATATTCGATATGGCGGGCAACGGATATGAACTTGTACACAGAAACTACAGATTTCTTTCTCCATTCGTAAATACACTGCATAATAAGAAGTGTTAGGAAGAATGAAAGAATAAATACGATGGATGGGACAATCCAGTGAGAAAATGCTGAAGAGAGAAATAAATACATAGAACCAGTCAAATTATCATCATTGTAACGAGAAAATAGAGTAAAAAAGAAACGCTTTAAGTGTAAGCTAACTTCAAGATGACCGATAAAACAACTCTCTGAGCATTCTAGAACTAATGGAGTGATTCAGAAATCCACTTTTGTAACCTAGTGAAATAGGTAGATAGGTAGTTTTCTCATAGAATAAAGGATCCTGATCAGTAATTTCAATGGCTGCTAGAGATTTAATCAGATCAGAGTTATATCTTTTGTGTCAAGGCTAGGAGCAGATAAAGTTAGTACAATGGCCATTCGACCACGATTTCACGGAATGCTGAATTTCGGGTGACTCTGAAGGCCACCCCATCAACTGTCGAAATAATTAATCAGCTTTTGATATATCGTCTAGAGTGGTAGCTTTTTATAAAATAAAGAAGCCTAATTGGATATCTTAATAGTTGCTTGGGTGGCTTTAAAGGTCACTCTAAGTTCCTGAGTAACTTTAAAGGTAACATTGGCAACTGCCGAGATAACTAAATACGTTTCTCTACTGTATGGAAAATATCCCCTCTAGCCGGAATACCAAGACCTGATTGGCTATTCAGTAGTTGGTAGGGTGACCTATAAGTATCCCATATACCTACCCATTCAAAGGCTTGAGTAATGGATATCAAGTGTTCCAGTAGTACGAAGTAGATATCAGTGACTTAACACATATTCGACTGATGATTTGTCAAGGCCGACTTTAAAGGACACCGTAGCAACAATCGAAATAAACAATTATATGTCTTCATTTCGGTTGGAAAGGCAGATTTTCATGAAATATAGGGATCTAACTGGTTATTACAGCTGTTGCTAGGTGACCTTTAAATTCACCCAATTCCACATGCGAGGAACTTTAAAAGCCATCCTAACAACGAATGAAATAGCCTACAACCGTTGTCTATCTCTACTGAAAAAGTAGCTTTTGATAAAATTTGTTGCCACAATAGTTGTTCGAATGGGTTTTCTCAGACATGACTAATCCACAAGCATATCGGAATTAAAATGGCAAAGCTCTACCATAAACCTCCATCCATCCATCCAAGTCAACATAGGACCAGGTATTACTGCTTAACAATCCGAGTTCCCACAGCACATATCACCACATCAAGTAAAAGGGCATTCAAGTGGAAGATGAACAAAAGAAAATTCAGTCAAAACAAATATAAAGTACGAAAAGAAAAAAAACGAAGAATGAGAAAATGGTGAGATTCAGTATAGAGTCGTTAAGATGACGATATTGTGTGCATACATATGCGCCACTGACATCAGTTTCCAGTCATATCATCTACAGTCTCAAATCACTGCTTCCTCTTGTCCCGTGGACCCCAACCACCCAATCTGCATTGCTCCACAGGGCTCAAACTAACAGTCGAAGACTTCATCATACATTGCTGCCATGTTTCAGTCTGGCCACCTTCAGCCTGAACTTACTTCGGCCAACATTATGTGATGAGGCAGACAGGGACTGACTAAACATACGCAACACGTGTCCCAACCAGCCATCTCGGTCGATGAAAGTTCACAACCGTGTTAAATGATTTCCCTTTTTCTCCCTAAAACTCTACGCCAGACGTCTGCGTTACTCACATGGTGACACCACGGAATACGGCCTATACTACGACAGCAACGGTAGTCAAACAACTAAAGCCAGCCTACTTATTAAGAAGCAATGCCGTAGGAAACAATTAATCAGTCACTTGGTTGCATGCATAGTTAAATGTTGCACCAGAGGTATGAAACTTGTTGAGATATGATCACGGTCAGAATGAGTGCAATACGGATCGAAAAGCGGAAAATAACGAAAAGGGTGATTTTAAAGGCCATTCTATCAACTGTTGAGTTAACTAATTACTTTTCCCTATTTTATGAAAAATTATCCTTCCAGACGAAATTCCGAAATCAAATTGAACTTCAACAGTTGCTACAGTGGCCTTTAAAGTCACTCACTCAAGTAAAAAGCAGGACTTATATGAATGATGAATTTAGTTTTTTGTACACTGGAAATTGTCTGTAGGTTAAAAACTATTTTTTATACTGGGTGATGATTGAAGGTGGAATGAAAACTAGGATCGCAGCCGGATTCAAACCAGCGACTACTGGGTTGGCGGCCCGGTGCTCTACCAACTGAGCTATGAGGCCAAGCTGCTGACCACATTTTATTTCACTTCAATCATCAAGGGTTTTGCCCGAGCACCATGTGAATTCACGACGCCTTACTACCACTTGGTCGTATTCACACTTGCTGCCTAGTCAGGACTTCTCATCCCTATCCAAATCTAACTGAATCAGAGAGGGGAAGCATCATATTGATAATCATTTTGACCATCTGCCGTGGTTTGATAAACTAGTATTTATACTGGGGGATGACTGAAAATGCAATTAAAATTTGGACCGCGGCCGGGTTCCAGCTAGCGACTACCGGGTTGTAAAAGTAATCACCATCACTATATGCATTCATTTTAAACAAGTTCCCCCTACCTACATGAAATAAAAATATGGCATGGTAGTGATTCCCATTCTCATGGAGTAATTTACCTCTTGATCACCAAGAAATAACTTTGAGACAATTTTCAACCCAAGATAATTGAACGAAAGCTGAGTATAATATCTAATAAATGCAATACTCAAGGTTTATCGATTCTTAAGTATTAGTCTCAGAAATCATTGGAGTTAACGTGATTTATCCTTTATAGTATTCAGTCTAGTAAAAACACAATGCTATTGAAGATATTGATTCATTACAATCAAGCAACTTAACTTTTCTAACACCAGGAATAACTTGACACATTTTTCAGTAAAAGTATCCGATTGAACGAATAGAGTTATAGGCATCCTGAATAATATTTATCTATAAGGTAATGAAATCAACATGCTTATCACCTATGTAGTGGGATATTTATATGTTCTGACGACGATTTAAACATACATACCATGGACAAGATTTTAGAGTGAATTTTTCAGAAAGTTACTTCACTTTTCTACCCTTATCACCTGACTGTGAATAATGAAAAGAATTTCAGCACGTAAATAGTCGTATATTGATAATAATGAGCTAGTGGACCTTAGCAGACAGAAAGACAAAATCAACGTAGAACCTTGCACAAAATTGCATCCACTTCAGTTGCAACACATCACAGTAGAATACAAAGAACAAGTGAATAGAGAAATGCTGATATCAAAGTAAATTAAATAAAGGTGGATGACAGAGGAAGGGAAATTAAAGTCAGTCAGGACATTCAAGCTTTAGAAGACATCAAAGAGTGAATACATATGTGCCATTGTGACCGGTTTTCAGCCATTTCACTAAGAGTACTCAACCACTGATCCCTACCATATTGGGGACCCCGAGACATAAGAAGCTTGTGCAGCCTTCATCAACAGTCCTAAGTATATTCCCACTGATATACTCGTGAGAAACATATATTGCTGGGAAACAGGTGCTTCATAGTTTCTCTTCATCAAGATGAATGAACCGAGTGGACACTTCCAAGTTAAATGTACCCAAGAGCAAAAAACCAAACGGCCTCAGCTTCTTAAAAAAAGAGCACAGAGAACAACTGAAATAATTGAAATGCAACAAAGATTTGATAATAACGCGTCCGGACAAGGGTGTGGTCATACTAGACAGAACTGTCTATATTGAGAAAATGGTGGCTCTACCCTCGGAGGAAAAAAAACTCTATAATCCTGCTGACGAAAAAAATAAGACGGAACCGATTGAACCACAACTTACTGATGTTTTGAAAAGACTAAAAAATGACCAGCTAATAACGAATGATCTTTACGAACACATCAAACCAACAAGCTTCACAATTCCAGGACTTTATGGATTACCAAAAATTCACAAGGTCGATCTACCCTTCGTCGGATTCAGGATATGTCTGAATCTCCTTACCATCCAATTACGAAACAGCTAGCGAAAATCTAAGAGCCTGTAAGAAAACGGATCGTTTTCCACTCTGTACGTGATACTTTGAATTTGTTGATTGCATAAGAGATGAAGACGTATCTAATAAGTGTAGGATATCACCTTATGTTCAGTCACTTTCACCAATGTTCCACTTACCGAAACTATCTCATTCTTATGCAGATACATAGAAGATAACAACATAAATGTTGGGATACCGACCCCCGACCTTACGGTGTTGTTACTTTACTTAGATGCACATTTAACGACATCATTTATAAACAAAGACTGAACCGCCATGGGCTCCCCATTATGTCCACTAATAGCAGACTGCTTTATGGTCAGTTTGGAGAATGGACCCTTGGACAATACTTTTATTATCTGTGATCATCAATATCATTTGAATCACGTCCTACAAATATACAATAACTGCCATTCAGCAATTAGATTCACCCTTGAGGTAGAAAATCAATCGGAAATTCACTTTCTTGATGTAGAGCTGACAAGAACAGCTGATGGAACGTTAAGTAGATCAATTCATAGAAAAAAAATGTGGAATAGTCAACTGACGAACTTTAATAGCTGGGTTCCTATGAATCGTAAGCAAAATCTGATCATGTCTCTTGCCACTCGCACTAGGTGAATCTGCAGTCCCGATGTTTTAGAAGATTAGATTTCTGTTCTAAAGAACATCCTGATTGGAAACGGTTTCCCACCACGCCTCATAGACAAATACATCAAGCCCAAACCTTGTAAAGAGAACCTTACCACCGTGTCAAAAAAGACACTTTATATGAATCTAAACTTTAAAGGTGATTCTGTCGCTGACACTTTAAAAGGGAGGATATCAACTGCTACAAGGAGAACATTCTTTGCATCAACACTGAGACTAGTATTCTCTTGTCGCCCAACGATATCTAACAACTCAAAGGAGAAACTTTCACATCTAACCACTTCTATGTGCAAATGTATCAATTCACCAGCTCTTGTGGAGCTACGTATATAGGTTGTTCGATGCGATTGATATCAAGAGCACTATCCCGCGTAGTGATAAAAAAGTAACAATGGAGTGATAAGGAATGCTATAATCGAACACATCACGACATGAATCACCCTATCTCAAGAACCTCCTCCTTCGAAGTCATCTCTAAAGTGAAATCTTCCAAAGGCTGTATATCTTCGTATTCTCTGCATCCCCGAAGCTCTTCCCATCCAAATGGGGAGAACTAAACTGTGCATGCAAAAGATTGTTCAACCCCTTCTCCTTTCATGGTCTCAGTTCTCAGTCTTTGAAATTTCCTCTACCCCATCACCCACATTCCTTCTTTTTCCTGTTTTGACACTATTCACCTCCTAAGCAATTTGTTACTCATTCTTGTTACTATGCTCTGCCTGATCACAATTCAGTTTGCAATTGTCATTATGTCACTAATTATGTTGACATGCTTGACAAAATATTCTTAACTATCAAATCCTTACACTAGAAAAATGTATAAATTTGCAATTGTGCAGCTTTGAAAGTGAAAAATCTCTGAAAAGAGACTCTTAGCTGGAATACTTGTTCGTTCACTTCCAGGTTAATCACACTAAGAATAAAAGAGATTTAGGAGGAAATTTTAGGACATCCACTGAAATGGTGAGAAGCATCTATGTATGCTTAGGTACCGTCTGAAATAGGTTACAAGCGACCAAACCAAAAGTGACATCGTCTCATAAAGGTCCTTGACTGCCAATCTGAGGTGTACACAGAAATGTAGACGTTCCAGTTGAGGTTCACACGTTAACCGAGATGGGTGGTTGCAGTTTCTAGGCGATATGGTTATGAATCTACATCAGTGGTGCACACGCGTCCACATATTATCTTCATCTCATGTCATCATTGTTTTGTTTCCTTTCTTCCTCATTGCTCTATCTTTCACTTTGGTGCCAGCTACGTTGATAAGCTGATGTGATGTATGGCAACTATGCAATAGCACCAAGTCTCTTGTTGACACTGACTGACTTACGTACCGGTCGGTTCAACAGGTCACGTTCTCTGGTAGTTACCATATATAACAAAGATGATAGATTATTCCTGCTTATGAACTAAGTACTTCGATAAAATGAACCATATAGAATTAACATAAACCAGCTTGCTTTGTTGACTTGAGAAGGCAATCAGAGATACTAAAACGGATATCATGCCGGTCACTATAGTGTATTTAGATGTGATCCCTGTTATGCCACATAAACTTAACCAACATGAGATGTACTGAAGAGAAGTAACAGTCTACGATAAAACTTCTGCATAGTACTATCTAATAGTAATAGCTTTCGCCACAGAAATTAACTCGTGATGAGATATGCTTTTAGATTTACGACTAATCTCACACACATTAAATTCATCAAAACCAATGTTCTCATAAACAGTCGAATTGTTTTAGAATATTCTTACATCTGAAGCAATTCGTATTGACCTGAAGTTTCATGTAATGCGAAAGCATGCTTGAATATCCACCAGGAATAATTAGACGACAGTAATAAAGTCCAGCATCATTTTCAGTCACTGGTCCATGTGTATATTCAAATACTTTGTGGTCCTGATCATAAGTTTGATTCTGAAAATTGTGAATCAGACAAAAATGATAACAATTATAAGAGACTTGGTGTTATAAGAATATAACAGTCATACTACCATAAATGTTTATTTGATAATAACCTGGAAGGTACGTATATACACTACTGCTTAACGACTTAATTAATTACAAACCACTCTGGTTGATTTGTAGATTTTAACAGTCAGATTAGAGTGATTTAACCATACGACGATCGTTTCGCTCGTCTGTGGCCGAACTCATGAGTAGTTTACCTAGCATATTCATCTCAAGGAGCCGAAATAGTTCAGGTCACCTGAATCTACTCGACCAGTATGACCAAAATAGGACCAGGAATTACTGCTTAACAATCCGAGTTCCCACAGCACATATCACCACATCAAGTAAAAGGGCATTCAAGTGGAAGATGAACAAAAGAAAATTCAGTCAAAACAAATATAAAGTACGAAAAGAAAAAAACGAGGAATGAGAAAATGGTGAGATTCAGTATAGAGTCGTTAAGATGACGATATTGTGTGCATACATATGCGCCACTGACATCAGTTCCCAGCCATATCATCTACAGTCTCAAATCACTGCTTCCTCTTGTCCCGTGGACCCCAACCACCCAATCTGCATTGCTCCACAGGGCTCAAACTAACAGTCGAAGACTTCATCATACATTGCTGCCATGTTTTAGTCTGGCCACCTTCAGCCTCAACCTACTTCGGCCAACATTATGTGATGAGGCAGACGGCAACTAGGCATGTGTAATACGTCTCCCAACCAGCCATCTCCGTCGATGAAGGTTCACATCCTCGTCAACCGACCTACCTCTTCTCCCTTAAACTCTACTCCTGACTTCTGCGTTACTCACATGGTGACACCACGCAATACAGCCTATAATACGAACGCAACGGTGGTCAAACACTTGAAGCCAGCCTCCTCATGTATTCCACCTTCAATGGCTATATTTCACAGCCAAAGAGTAGAACAGACCGGACTGATGTGCAGTACACTCCGCCCTTAGTAGACAAATGAATATCACGGCGGCACCATAGGTGGCGTAAGTTGGCAAGAGCCAGTCGAGCCTTTTGCATCCGTGCAGAGATTTCATCGGGCTGGTCCCACTTCCAAGGTAAGTGAAGTGATCGACACACTCAATCACTACACTCTCCATTATTAACCGTGGCACCGTTGAAGACCAATTCTGGAGCAACAATTTGCATTTGGGTGGGGAAAAACCGATCCCAAACATTCTAAAATTGCCACTGAACGTGTCCAGAAGACTGCATCTTTTCAGCGTCTTCACCACATATTAGTACGTTTCGCTAGTTCATGACACGAATCACAGATCACATTTTGATCTTGGCTGAGAAGTAGTTTCCAACGGAAACTTGACACTATAGTTGGACAGTTGAAAAACTACTAAGATATAAGAAATGTCCATGTGGGTCGTGCAATTTGTAAATCACTTGTAAATCGATAATTATATTTTAAGGTATCTATGTGTTATAACTATTCTAACAATTTCATCTACTAGCAGAGTGTACCTCTAAATTCTACATTAGAATTAGAATTTTTGACACTAGTTAATCATTATGCGGGTAACAACCAGAAATCAATATGACAGCAGATGAA
Organism: Heterobilharzia americana; assembly: GCA_944470555.2. Taxonomy (NCBI): domain Eukaryota; kingdom Metazoa; phylum Platyhelminthes; class Trematoda; order Strigeidida; family Schistosomatidae; genus Heterobilharzia; species Heterobilharzia americana. The sequence continues at coordinate 51,326,432 of OX104128.1, forward strand.
GAAACTTCCACTATTCTTACGAAATAATTGCAGTTATTTCGATTTAATCTCAAACAAATTATTTGTTATAACCTATAAGACTAATTAATAAACTAGTCCTTTTTGAACATGAAATTTCTTGTAGTTGATTTTTAAATTGGTCTAAATTAGTATAAAACCCACAACGCCGTGTACTTCAATATGTCCTGTGACTATATATCTTGATATTAGACTTGGTATCAACTCAATTGCAACGTCACTGAATACAGTACCAGGCTACTCGAATTTTAGTCTTTGAGACGGTATCAGCACTCCTATGACTAAATATGCCCTCTCTAACGAGTCATCGACCACAGCCATCATCTATACAATTGGTTACCTCTCACAATTTAGAACGTTATGCAACACTAAGTGAGAACACCATCTCAAGGTATTAGAAACAGGATTTAAGCAGATGAGTTCTCAAAGTATAACTTAAAGGCGGTTGACTAGAAAGTTACAACAGAACTAAAATATCTCTGATAAAATTTGCAGTTACTGAGAATAAACGAACGAAACGCACTCAGCCACCTTGTGCACATCAATCCAGTTGGCAATGAGGCTCACCTATAGTGTGAGGGTTAGTGATACTGCCTGCCTGCCCAAAACTCGATAGGTGGAGCAGGGTTTGAAAAAATGACCCACTGGTTGATAGTCATCTTCTTAAACTACTGAGTTACAGCTCCACTGAGATTATAGCATGTCTGTCATCCGGAAATTACCAACATTCAACTGGGCTTGTGGACAGACAGATAGAGATAAAATCAACATAGGACCTGGGATTACTGCTTAATGGTCCAACTTGCCACAACTCCTAACAGTACACACCACGTGAAAATGCACTAAAGTGAAAAACCAAGAAATGAAGAAGAACGAGATCAAAAGTAATAGAAAGTGGTGAAAAGAGCGAGAAAACGAATGAGAAAATTCTGAATTCAGTATGATAATCGAAATATAAATAATATGTGGACACATCCGCGCCACTGACATCCATTCTGAGTCATATCATCTATAGTCTCCAATCACTGATTTTTGTTGTCATGCTGCACTAATCAGGCAATCTACATTCCTCTACACGGTCTAAACCAGCAGTCAAACACTTTGGGCATTGGTGTCATTTATGTCTTAGTCCACCCACCTCACACCATTTCTCAACCTGAACCTACTTCAGTCAACATTGTGCAGAGAGGTAGGTGTGACTAGGCATGCGTAACACGTATCTCAGCCACTTTAATGGATGGAAGTTTACAAACTCATGGACTGACTCGCCTCTTCGCCCAGAAACGCTACGTCTGGCCTCCAACTTACTGACATGATGACTCCGTGACAGTATTCTACGAGGGCAACACCTGAAGTAGTCTCATATCCTCTTGTCTTACAGGCAATGTTTCACAACCAAATAGTAGGAGAACGAAGTAAAGTGCAGTACACATGACCCTTAGTAGACAATCAGATATTACAGCGACGCCATAAATAATGTAAGCTGGTGAAAGTCAATCGACCCTGCCTCATAGGTGTAGAGATTTCGTCGGCCACTGACCCACTAGCGCTAATCAACCCAACTTTTCATGTCAGTGAAGTGGTCAATGCATTCAACCATTTCACTCCCCAAGGTTAGACAAAGTGCCACTGAGGGCCGGTTCTGCAGTAATAAATTGCATTTAGATGGTGAGAAACGAAATCCAAATATTAACGAATCGCAACTCAAGATCTCCAGAAAAGTGTATCTTGTCAGGGTTTTCATCTAGCAGGACTATTTCATCCGCGTATTCCAGATCTGTCAAGGATTCCACTAGGATAATATCCATTACCGTAGTCAGATGATGAGACCACCATAGAAACGTCGGGAACGGCATAGGCTATAACACGCCCACACAATTTTAGGTAAAGCGCCTTCAACAAAGTGGTTTATTCACTTGGCACCCCTTACAGTGAGACACTGCCATAAGACATCTCGATCGAATGAGTCTAATACCACCTTCACGTCCCATAAAAAGCCAGTGTGCCCATGTTCCAGAACCTGGCGGAGAGTGAATATCGGGATAACTTGCAACCTCGATAAGAGTAGCAGGCCGACTTCAATGTTTCATTCAGGATCCGACCAGACAGCTGGAAACGAAACAGCCGCTGGAGGTCAGTAGAACCATTCCTCAGTGTTTCATCAATAGTTCCAGAGGTCCCTCCCGTAATAAACGCAGACACCCTTCTCTATCGTTTCAATAGCAGTTGGCCTATTTGCCCGTTTCTTCAAGTCTAAACATAATTGCCTGCTATTACTTATCCCCACCGTCCTTTCTATCCCTTCCGCCTTCGTCACCCACCATCTCTCACGGTCACTGAGAATTCTTGTCAGGCTACTTTTCAGTTGCATCCGTTCGTTATTGTGGTGCGAGCCTGAAGGAATGCGTTCACATTCACCCACTGATTTAGAAGCTGTTAACACCACACTGGCCGTTTTCGAACACTATGAGTTGGCCATGATCTTCACTGCTATGTTTACAGAAGACTGAAGATGACGCTAGGTTTCTTCAGAAGAGTGATGTCGTCCTGTGTCGATCACCGTCCAGCCTGTTATTCCCTGAAAGTTACCTTAGTTTCACCATCGTTAATCCACACCTATGATAGTCTTGCTGTTGGAGTCCCGCTACGTCCATTTAGGCGCGGGCAAACACGTGCGTCCATCAAGAAGTAATTTGACAGCTGTTTGAACACTACACCTTTACTTCCACAAACATTTATCAACCTCATTCAGCAGCTATATGAAGACGCCACATGCCAAATAATTCACAACGGAAAGCTCAGTGATGCCTTTGAAGTGAAGACAGGAAGAAGTAAGACAAGGTTGCCGCCTACCATCACCGATCGTCTTCCTGATTGTAGTGGACTGGATCATGCAACAAACTGTGAGGAGCGAGAAGAAGAGCATGCGCTGATTGACAGATGAAAAGACCCTAGAACATTCGGATTTCGCCCATGACGACTATTTATGTCTGTCTTATGTCACACAAACTCGAAGATCTACAGGCAAAAGCCAACAAGTTGACAGAAGAGGCAGGTTAGGGCAGCGAAGACGGGACTTCAAGTGAATGTAACAAAGACACAGGTAGGTGATGAAGATACCCAACCAACAACAATAACAACAACAACAACAACAAACACCAATCGCCATCAACGGGAGAAACCTAAAGCAAGTAGTCTCTTTCGCTTACCTAGGCAGCATCGTTTCAACTACAGGCGGCCGCACAGATGAGGGCGTCAAAGCCAGGATTGGAAAAGCAAGACAGGCCTTCACTAACTTGAAACCAGCACGGAAATCTACTGCACTCAGCATAAGAAACAAGATCAAGATTTTCAACACCAATTCAGTCAAGTCAGTGCTTCAATATGGTCGAGAAACTTGGTGCGTTACGAAAAGCATTTCCAACAAACTACAGATATTCAACAACGGCTGCCTGTGCTCGTTACTGAAGCTCAGATGGCCAGAAAGAACAAGCAACAAGGAACTCTGGCTGGTAGCGAACCAACCAAAAACCTATTGCCAAACAAAGATGTGGAAGAAAGTGGAGATAGATTGGGCATGCACTGAGAAGACCGTCTGGGGACATCACGCGCCAGGCACTCGAGTGGAACCCAGATGGGAAACGGCGAGTTGGGCATCCGGAAGCGATATGAAGGAGATCGTGTGAGGGAGAAATGAGAGCTTCTGGGCAGACTTGGAGCCAGGTTCAAAAGCCTGTAGAGAACAGAGTGAGATAGAGACGTGCTACTGAAGCCCTGTGTTCCACTAGGAACCCAATGGAGAAATAATAATATATAGTAATAATACAATGTTCAAACCGATGGAGATTACGTTTCAAACACGTGATCTTCAACCGACCCTCTCCAGTGATAACTGATAGCAGGATGGTGGATCGGTATCCACCGATGAGTTGAGGTCGGTGGACGCTACGTCTAACGCCCTCGCAATTTACACCTGAACTGGGTGCCGATCGGAAGAGAATGGTTGTCTAAGTACAACTGCTGACGAGTGACCACCATTATCTGTTTGTTTGGCCGTGATCCTGAAAGTCACCTAAGTTCATTTCTACCTGACTTGGCCTACCCACTTGTGCATCTAAATCAGCTGTTACGACAACCGCATCTAAACGTTTATCTCATACTAGGAGGCCAGACAGTTTTCGGCAGAACTCATCCTCACTGAATTCCAACTGCAGTCATGGAAGGCGTAAGCAGAGATTACAAAGAGACAACAGGAAGTTTCACTATTCTTTTTAGTCTTCACTATGCCATTCAATCTAACACCACACAGACAACTGCAATGTTGGAACCAGTTGAACAGTGCCTTTTTGGTCTTGAAATCTAAAGTTGTCTAGGACCTGCAAGACCGCAAGAACTAGCAGTCAAATCTCCAGAAACTTGAAGGGGTAATTTTTCAGACTTACCATATCGGTCAAGTGAGGATCAAGAAATAATTGCACGTGGTTCGTGCGTCTCAAAAATACAGGACATCCACGGTTCGATATGCAGGAGTTTTCGACAGTGAAGCCTATGTGACAAGCTGGCGGAGTGTGGACACTGATCTCTGATATGTATCTTGGAGTGCGGTCTCAGGAGACCAAGGTGCTGTTATGTGAACTCGAATGAAAAAAGGGTTGGTGCGTGAAAACAGAGCCCAAGGAATCAGTCACACACAGCCCTCTTACAAGTTTGATAGCATAGTTAGCTTTTTGAAAATCCGTCTATGAACTGATCATGTAAAGGAGCACTTGACTGTTATCACATTCCCAACCTGCCAGCAGTATGAATTCGCCCTCAGATACCCACCGTAGCGTAGCAATTTACACTACTACAATAACTGCTTTTTGTCTAAGCACTATCCAACTGACTTTTCTGGTATGGTAGGATCTCGAGGGGACAACCGTTCCACCGGCATAGCTCGCTGGGTCATGATATGCAGACCTGACAACCAAGTCAAGGTAGTAGCTATCGGTCGGGACTAGATTTGACTTCGAGGTATTCAGCACGATTTGACTCTAGCCAAAAAAGCACCTGAAAACGTGGGAGCACTTGACAGCCGTTTTCTTATTTGAATCTCTTCAACAGTGTGCACACACGACCATGTTAGTATTCTCAGTGATTCTCAAGATGGTTAATAACGAAGAGTGCTTTACAATATACACTATGTTATACAATAAAAACAACCCATTCACAGTACAACACGTTTAAGATTAAGATTTTGTTAAGCAAGAAGAATGAAGAAAAATATTGAGGATTCGTATATCAATAAAAGAGTAAAAATGAATGCTTCAGGATTTTAAAATTATACAAAAGAACTAAATACCGATTCCCTACGTTGAACTGAAAAGTTTCCCCAGTATGCTGCAATAATTTACTTAAATGTCCAACTGTGCGATAAAATGCTGGTTTCAGAACACTGGTTTGATTCATTCTCACTTCTATTCGGCTCCTAAATACAATTAACGCAAGATAGTTACTGAACAACTAGGAGCTACGATGGTTGTACTTTGACTGCAGATTAATTATAAAGAACCTTACCAAACACATCAATTTATTTGACAAGGTTACAATAATGAAGTCATTCCGCAATTACATGTTTTTTTTCGAGAGGTATATAGTAGAAGTTAAGATTTAGGATTTTATTATTTTCAACAATGAGAACGAAAAGAAAATCAAGTAACAAGTCCTGAAAATATTATCATATTATGTATGCATGAATATCCACTATTCCCTACCTTCTGTCTAAACATCAACGGTAACGTGAATCAAATTGATCAAGACTAAAATATATATCTGATACCATACGAAATATTCCAGAGTATTCAGAATTCTGATCGATTTAACAAACTAGCTATTTTCGTTACATGTTACTTACCCATCTATGAATTCCATGTTTTTCGAAAATATCTCTCAAAAAAGGTATGACCACCCCACGAACTGGTTCTTTCCCAAAAACGTTTGCCACATTTTTTTCTCTATCACTTAGGTTGGCTGGGATGAACTTCTCTTCCAGCTGATAAATTGCCAGTATTCCACTTGATGGATATGTTTTTAGCCCACAAGCAAACAGATAGTCGTCTCCCTTGCAAACCAAAGCGTCAGAATTGAAGTGAAAATTCTCAGGTGAAGTGTAATTATATATTGAATACGCTGTGGACACCGCAGTGAACAGAAAACACAGACGAAGAGATAAGTGCATTGTGAATGATGTGTGACAGATGATTCCTTTACATTGTTTAAATTAGGCTGACGAAGACAAGACAGAACAGGATTTTCTAGTCAAATCTCATGACTCATGTGATCAGAATGTTTTCACTTTGTCTTTATAGCTTTAGAAGTGCAGATTGTTTGATTTTTTAGCTATACAGTCTGACCCTCATTTAAGTCGACCGTTTTTTAATTGGCTGTTTTTGAGTTGAAACGTGGGCGTCAGGATAAGATTGGTAAGTACTTTAGGTCAATGGACAAATATTCTGGTAGTGTGTGGGCATGTGAGTTGTTTATATTTATCCTACAGTAACCCGATTTGCCTAGGAATGACTATCAATGTTTGACGACCACTGGATTGTTCTGGGTAAATGTATCGAAAGTTCTTTTGGCGTTCTTAAAGATGGGTATTTGATTACTACGTGCTTTACAAAAACCTCATGAGCGACGTTCTCCGATTAGTGAAAAGTAACTAAGTTAAAAATTCCATATTAGATTGGTCTACTTGATATGGTATGCTATGGAGTGACTTTAAAGGCCATCCTAGCAACAACTAAAATAACCAATCAGATTGCTATATTTTATTAAAATCTTCCTTTCGACCCGAAATGAAGAAACCTAACTGGCCATTTTAATCATTGGTAGGGTGATCTATGGAGTCGCCCCACCAAATACGCATAAGAGAGGGATTAGGCATACATTGAAATGGGCGTTTGAGGACATCGCGCGCTAAGCCGTCGAGTGGAACCTAAATGGGAAACGATGGGTCGGGCGTCCAAAGGTGACATGGAGGAGATCGTGTGAGGAAGAAATGAAAGCTTATGGGCGGTCGTGGAGCCAGGCTGGAGACATTGCAGAGAACAGAGTGAAATGGCTACGTGCTAGTGAAGCCCTATGTTTCACTGGGAATCCAAGGGATTAATTATAATTCAGTCTCTTATGCGGTAAATCAATCTATCGTGGATACTGAGCGTTCTGAAAGATTCGTCGCTAACTCATCGTTTAATTCCTTCTCTGTTGGTCTCGACAACTTGAGTATTTTATCACTTAACTTCTTCCTCTTCTTTTTGTCTTTGGTTTCAGTTGTTATATTGATGGCTGGTGTCGAATGACTCATCATATTTGCTCCCATGATTCGTTCCAATGTTTGTTGTTGAGTTGTAATTACTTTTCTGAATATGATTAATCTGTTGTATGCATCTGATATGATGAGTGGCACCACCTTTCTACTGCTTTGTTGTACAGTCTTTCATCCAGTAAGACGGTTGACGGGTGGTACATATCTAACACTTTGTGGCAAGATGTTCCGCCGCAAACACTCATGTAAGGAAAAAAGCTGCTGTCGAATGGAAGCTTTCTAACTGGTAAAGTCCCGACCGATAGCTGCTACCTTGACGTGGTGGTCGGGCTTGCATATCACAATGACCCAACGAGCTATGCTGGTGGAACGCTTGTTCCCTCGAGGTCCTACCATACCAGAAAGGTCTGTTGGGTAGTGGTTAGACGAAAAGCAGTTACCGTCATAGTGTAAATTGCTACACTATGATGGGGGTCTGAGGGCGAAGTCGTACTGCTGCTAGCTGGATGGGGTGTGACAGCAGTAAGGTGTTTCCCTTGGATGACCAGCAGTGCCAAGCTGATGCTGCCTTCTCAGTGGAAGGGGGGGTTAGAAAAGGTCGGCCCCAAAAATAACACACTCCACCACGCCCCACGGTCTGCCGGGCCGGCGGTGTTGGTTCACTTGTCGTTTCCTTTCGCTCATCCGGCCCCAAAAATACAAAAATTCAAAATAATCATACTCAAAAGGCTGGGTGTGACAGGCCTCAAGCAGATGTCCGATGGGCTCTGCGGTCACACAAATCTCTTTCAGGTACCTTAAGAAGAAATAGCCTTCCACGGTGTGGGCAGCCGGGAAGTGTCAACCGCCCTCACAACTCTGTCAGCACCCAAGTTTCTTCTGACTGCTATCCTCCTCCTCCATCATTACCTTCTAATCTTCCTTCACGTCTCTTAATTAATGATGCTGCATCATCTTCAATTTCTCCTACCTCTGCAGCCTTCGACAACGATCTGAGTCCACAGAACAGCGTCCCTGGTCTCCTTAAACCACGCTCCAAATTACATATTGGAGCCTTCAATGTCCGCACCCTCCGTCAAATTGGCCAACAGGCTTCGTTGGCAAAGACTCTAGCAACTCGGGGCATGGATGTGTGCTGTGTTTGTGAGACACGCATACAGGACCCAAGTGTGGTTATTCACCTGACCTCTCCTGACCAATCTGGTGAATCTGCAAAATTCACCCTTCGAGTTTCTGGAGATTCGATAGCTAGCTCTCGTGGTCTTGCAGGTGTAGGTATAGCATTAAGCACCAGGGCAGAAAACTCACTACTAGACTGGATCCCAGTTGATAGTCGCCTCTGCGCTATGAGGCTGAACGGCACAGTGAGAACTAAAAGGAATAGTGAGACTCGCCGTTGTCTCTTTGTAATCTCTGCTTACGCACCCACTGACTGTAGTTCGGATGAAGTGAAGGACGAGTTCTACCATAAACTGTCTAACCTCCTCTCGAAAGCCAAACGTTCGGACGTAGTGGTTGTTGCAGGTGACCTCAACGCACAGGTGGGTAGACTGAGTGAGGCAGAAAGGCACTTAGGTGGCACTTTCGGAATCCCAGCTGAACGTACAGATAACGGTGATCGCCTATTACAACTATGCTCAGATAACCGCCTATTTTTAGCCAGCACAAATTTCAGACATAAAGAAAGGCACTGTCTGACCTGGCGTCCACCGAGCTCGACTCAGCGATGGACACAGATAGACCACATTGCTATTAGTCATCGCTGGAGAGGATCGGTGGAAGACTGCCGCTCCTTCTGGAGTACGTGTTTGGACAGCGATCATGCGTTGGTCCGAGCACGTATATGCCTGCGTCTCAATGGACGTAGAAAAAATTTGGCAACAAAACCACTACGAGTTCTGCTGGACAACGAAAACACCAAAGCCGTGTTCAGTGAGAAGTTGGCTAGGCAGTTATCGGAACAAAAGACTGTCACTCATCCAGAAGAAGCTTGGTGCCATCTTCAGTCTACTGTAAAAGCAGCACTGGAGACTGTAGCCGACTCCAAGATAATGGCTAAAAAGAGCCAGTGGATATCAGCAGCTTCTTCCAAACTAATGGATGCACGTGAATGCATCCCTGCAGGCTCTGAGTACAATGAAGAGCGAGCGCAACTTAAAAATAAACTGACGAAAAGTCTGCGCAACGATCGTGAACAGTGGTGGGCAGCAAAGGCTAAAGAGATGGAAAAGGCAGCGGCGATCGGTAACAGTAGACAGTTATTTAGACTTATTAAGGAGACTGGGGGGAAATGGTCAACAACAGTTAGTGAGGTTATAGCGGAGAAGGACGGATCGGCGATTCACTCGCAGGGAAGGCGACTGGGACGATGGGCAGAACACTTTGAGGAACAGTTTAACTGGCCTCCAGCCACCATTGCGCTGCCCGCTATCCAGTCGGACCCTGAATGGGACATAGAGACAGGTCCCCCAACACTAGAAGAAGTTGAGAAAGCGGTAGGTAGCCTGAAACGGGGAAGGGCAGCAGGACCAGACGGACTACCTGCTGAGGTATACAAGAATGGTGGTAGAGTTCTCTTAGTCAGGCTAACGGAAGTGTTAGCCAGTATATGGGAATCAAATACGATCCCCTCCGACTGGTCTAAGTCACTCATCATCCCAGTCTTCAAGAAAGGCGAGAAGTCCTCTTGTGATAACCACAGAGGAATCAGCCTGACAAACATAGTGTCTAAGATCCTAAGTTCTATAATTCTCCGACGCCTGAGTGGAGCTCGGGAACAGCAAGCCCGAGAAAACCAGGCAGGCTTTAGACCTGGCCGTGGATGTATCGACCAAATATTCACACTGCGCCAGGTCCTGGAACATAGGCATGCTTACAGACGCCCGACAATAGCTGTATTTCTCGACCTGAAGGCGGCATTTGACTCCGTTGATCGAGAAGTCTTATGGCAGTGTCTGTCACTGAAAGGCGTGCCTAGTAAGTACATCACCTTATTGAAAGCTCTCTACTCGAACACTTGTGGGCATGTTAGAGCCTATGGTGAGTTGTCCAGGGAGCTATACTCATCAAGTGGTGTCCGTCAAGGATGCCCACTATCCCCATTCTTATTTAATTTTATCATAGATATTCTTATGGAGGTTTCCCTCTCGTCACCTAATTACAAAGACGTTGACCGGATCACAGGTGAATTTTCCTTAGATCTAGAATATGCAGATGACATAGTCCTGTTAGGTGAAGACGCTGACAAGATGCAGAGTCTTCTGAACACTTTGAGTGGGAATTTGAGAATGTTTGGGATGCGATTTTCACCACCCAAATGCAAATTTTTGCTCCAGGACTGGTCTTCAGCGGTACCGCGGTTAACAATAGAGAGTGAAGTGGTTGAGTGTGTTGACCACTTCACTTACCTGGGAAGTAGGATCAACCCGGTGGGTTAGTTGCCGATGAGATTTCTGCACGGATACAAAAGGCTCGATTGGCTTTTGCCAATTTGCGCCACCTATGGCGCCGCCGTGATATTCGTTTGTCTATTAAGGGTCGCGTGTACTGCACAGCAGTCCGCTCTGTTCTACTGTATGGCTGTGAAACATGGCCATTGAAAGTGGAAGACATGAGAAGGTTACAGGTATTTGACCACCGTTGCCTTCGTAGTATAGGACGTATTCCGTGGTGTCACCATGTGAGTAATGCAGAAGTTAGGTGTAGAGTTTTAGGGAGAAGAGGTAAGTCAGTCGACGAGGTTGTGAACCTTCATCGACTGAGATGGTTGGGACACGTACTACGTATGCCTAGTCACCGATTGCCTCGTCACACAATGTTGGCTGAGGTGGGTTCAGGCTGGAAAAAGGCCCGAGGTGGCCAGACTAAAACATGGCACCAATGTATGAAGTCTCTGACTGTTGGTTTAAGCCATGTAGGACGATGCAGACTAGGTGGTTGGGGTCCACGGGACAAGAGGAACCAGTGGTTGGAGACCCTAGGTGATATGGCTCAGAACCGAAGTCAGTGGCGCAGATGTATACACACATTATCCTCATCTTAACAACGCTATACCGAATCTCACTATTTTGTCACTCCTCTTTCCTTTCTTCTCATACTTTATATTTCTTTTGACTGCATTCACTTATCTTCATCCTTCACCTCACTACCTTTTTACTTGATGTGCTGATATGAGGTGTGGCAACTCGGACCGTTACGCAGTAATGCCTGGTCCTATGTTGATAATGATGATGATGATGAACTGGTAAAGTCTTTCCATTTCCAAGCTCAGAGAAGTGCGTTGCGCTCAAAAAATTTTGAAAGGATGGAAAAGATTTGTAGTCCAGAATGAGGATGATCCTGAGCCCATTAGTGACACTCTTCAAGATGGGTTTCCCGAAGATCTAATGAGATGTGATCTGTCGGACCAACCAAGTGGTTTGTGAGGACGTATATTCTTCAAGGGCATCAGGTGAAGGTCACGCTACATTGCAAATCAGCAAATGTAGGAAAATATGGATCATTGGTTTCCAACTTAGTGGCTCATTGGTAACATGCTTGTCACGGAACCTTAAGGTTCTCGGTCCGATCCCTGACGTGGTCGTGGCTGCTAACTGTTGGGTAGTCCCATACTAAGAAATAGCTGTCCAGTGCTCCGAGGCTTTTAACGGGTCTCCAACTGATGTAAGTCCGTGATAAATACCTCTTAGAAGCTACTGAAACATTTTTCCATAGAAAGGTAGTATACAACGGGCAGCAAATTTTATTTCGCAATTATTATTATTATATTATTAGTCCCTTGGGTTCCTAGTGGAACATAGGGCTTCAGTAGCACGCCTCCATTTCATCCTGTTCTCTGAGATCTTTTGAACCTGGTCCCACGACAGCCCACAAGCTCTCATTTCCTCCTCGCACGACCTCCTCCATGTCACCCTTGGACGTCCAACTCGTCGCTTCCCATGAGGGCCTGACGCGTGATGTCCTCAGCCGGCCTTCTCAGTGCATGGCCAATCCATCTCCACTTCTTCCTGCATATTTGTTGCGTGATAGGTTCTTGGTTGGTTCGTTCCCAGAGTTCCTTGTTGCTTATTCTTTCTGGCCATCTGATCTTCAGTAGCGAGCGTTTATTTCGCAATACGTAATGTTATTGATTGTCGCAAGTGAAGTCAAAAAAGTCATCGGTTAGAATGCAGTTAGTTGCACTGTGGAATTATACAAAAGGAGATAAAAACATTACAAGTAATGTTGCCTCTCTCCCAAACCGCAGTGAATTTAAAGGTCATCCTAGCAATGAGTGAAATAACCAATCAAACTTCTATATATTGTGAGAATATGGCTTACCAGCCAAAAGGCAGAAACCTGATTGGCTATTTCGGTTGTTCCTTTGGTGTCCTTTAAAGTCACGCGTAACTGTAGCTGGAAAAGTAGGGTTGATTAGTTCAGTAGTAGTTAGTATGTCCCTTAGAGTCACTCTCTAATTTTCAATCTTAGTTAGTTAATCCTTTTGACATACTTCATGCAGAATACCTATTCTCCGAATTACAGTGACTATGCATCTCATATTGACTAAAGGATGCGCTGGATTCAAAAATACGACCGGAACAGGCTGGATTCAGGAAGTACAAATCAAGTGCCGACCAAATTGCAACGCTACGCATCATCATAGAACAGAGCATAGAATGGCAGTCAACTCAACTTCATCGAATTTGATAAGGCCGAGAAGTAATTAGGCAACTACTTCAACACTACGTAGCACCACAAACCTTTATCAACCTCATTCAGCAGCTATATGAAGACGCCACATGCCAAATAATTCACAACGGAAAGCTCAGTGATGCCTTTGAAGTGAAGACAGGAAGAAGTAAGACAAGGTTGCCGCCTACCATCACCGATCGTCTTCCTGATTGTAGTGGACTGGATCATGCAACAAACTGTGAGGAGCGAGAAGAAGAGCATGCGCTGATTGACAGATGAAAAGACCCTAGAACATTCGGATTTCGCCCATGACGACTATTTATGTCTGTCTTATGTCACACAAACTCGAAGATCTACAGGCAAAAGCCAACAAGTTGACAGAAGAGGCAGGTTAGGGCAGCGAAGACGGGACTTCAAGTGAATGTAACAAAGACACAGGTAGGTGATGAAGATACCCAACCAACAACAATAACAACAACAACAACAACAAACACCAATCGCCATCAACGGGAGAAACCTAAAGCAAGTAGTCTCTTTCGCTTACCTAGGCAGCATCGTTTCAACTACAGGCGGCCGCACAGATGAGGGCGTCAAAGCCAGGATTGGAAAAGCAAGACAGGCCTTCACTAACTTGAAACCAGCACGGAAATCTACTGCACTCAGCATAAGAAACAAGATCAAGATTTTCAACACCAATTCAGTCAAGTCAGTGCTTCAATATGGTCGAGAAACTTGGTGCGTTACGAAAAGCATTTCCAACAAACTACAGATATTCAACAACGGCTGCCTGTGCTCGTTACTGAAGCTCAGATGGCCAGAAAGAACAAGCAACAAGGAACTCTGGCTGGTAGCGAACCAACCAAAAACCTATTGCCAAACAAAGATGTGGAAGAAAGTGGAGATAGATTGGGCATGCACTGAGAAGACCGTCTGGGGACATCACGCGCCAGGCACTCGAGTGGAACCCAGATGGGAAACGGCGAGTTGGGCATCCGGAAGCGATATGAAGGAGATCGTGTGAGGGAGAAATGAGAGCTTCTGGGCAGACTTGGAGCCAGGTTCAAAAGCCTGTAGAGAACAGAGTGAGATAGAGACGTGCTACTGAAGCCCTGTGTTCCACTAGGAACCCAATGGAGAAATAATAATATATAATAATAATACATCTCATATTAGCTTCATATTCTCGTTACTGTATGGAAGCTTATTTTTGGATTAGCACTAATCAACAGATCAAAGAGCTTGATATGATTTCCAGAACAGTTAAATGATGGCATTTTTACACTATTGCATACTTGTACATATTGATCAAGCAAAAAAAGCAGTGATGTTTTCTTCCCTCTTTCAGCTTTTCTGGTTAAAATCACCAAAAACGTGAACTACCTGTCTATTGAAATAAACTACAGTTATCGGAAAAAAATAAACAAAAAGCATATTTTCGATTTTCAGTGAAAGAAAAGCGCACACTATTTGCACATTGTGTATGTGTGATTTGGGTTCTCAAGGTCACTAACATGTGAAATCATTCTGACAACTTATGTTATAAAATACATAAATCTGATTTACCCTTCATTCTTTTAATACATCGACAGGACGTGGGAAGTCACAGATAATATGCAACTGATTAAGATTATTTCCTCGTTTCTTAAAAAATAAATTCATTTCGTCTTGTCAGCCGAAATGCTGGAAATCTTATGCGTAAACCATAATGTCCATAAACAAATTCATCATGAATTGATAGCAACATACTTGATAACACTTAACAGTATTGAAGAGAGCAGGAGAAATATACTGTGGAAATTAGTAGGTCGGTTGTAGGCAATCGTCTTGACTCGGGTTTTTGGCTCATTGGGACACCTCAGCAACGCATTTCTGTAACTTGAAGAGAGATGCTGTTTCTTCTGAGATCGGAACCCGAATCACTTAGTGCTGCAAACAAAGATGTCACCACTGAAGTGGGGTACTCGGGCCAAAATTGACCTCCTGGGGGACTTGCTGTGGTGCGCGTTAGGGTGTATGATGTGAGTTCTAATAATAAGAGAAACGAGAGAATAACGCAAAGAGATACTTGGACATGATACAAGTAATGCGACTGTTCTCCACCACACCCTATACTTCACCGAGCCGCGGAAGTAAAAAGATAAAAAGATGGGCCAATGACTGACATAGGGAAGAGAATTTTGTTTGACAAAAAGCAGTATTTATATAGAGCTGCTTCTCAGAAAATGAAGCCACTAGATCACCAACTAGACGGACATAAATCGAGGTCTGGAGCGAAAATATTTCTAACTTTGCGGCGAATGACCTTGAACGATTTCCATTTTTGGCCACTTCCTGACAGGACTGGATTGGATATATCGATAATTCACTACAGAGCAAGCTATTAAATCACTCACGGAGAGATATTGACAGCTCACTTCATACTGAAGTTAGTGCTGATGATGTCGTCTAGCAAGGCGATGAAAGCTTCACGATTAAACAACCCAGCTCAGAGAACACAATACAACCAAGACTGACCGAATTTACCGATCACTTCTCAATACTGTTACCCGGTAACGATTAGACAACATAAGATTGGTTTCTATCCAGTGACCAATCGGTGTATCTAATCCAGTCCTAAAGAAGACTAATCACAACCCGAATACCTCAGTCATAACGTCGGTGAATGCAGTGGTGGGAGATGCAGGTTCGAATACCAGAGGGAATATCAGTTTATTCAAGGTTGCGGGTACGCCTTTCTGACGAGTACCAACAAGTATGAAACGGAGGTCAAGGAAAGCTTTCAACCGATTGCCTCGAACCAACTAACATATAACAAATTGGACCACAGTGGTGGCTATGCTGCAAAATGATGGTCAGCACTCAGGACTAGACAACATGAAGTTGGTTGTTCTTTAAACAGCAATCACTATATACTCCGGAAACAATTGAATAACTGGACAGTCATAACGCCAGTCTACATATTTCACCAGTGAGATCGCAGTGAGTAAAATAATGAACTGCTAGTTTGTCACGCTGAAGGTTAAGGTTGATCTTGCCATCCACAGACCAGTGAAATGACTATCTGATATTTACATTTCCTTGGAAGGAATTCTAATACCTGGAAACTTGTATGAATAGTGATTGGATGGCAGAATGGATAGCCTACTAGCATATTTCTTCATCTTGTAATATTTCTGTAAGGGAAATGTTATATATTCCGAACGGATATATTACGCACGCTTAACTGACAGCTAACTTCGTGCTCAAGTCATCGACTCCAACTCGGGGCGAAGTACAGAAGACTGAGGCTGAGTGAGAGTTTATTCCTCCGAGTCTACCAATCAATTAATCAGTTCAAAACACGTGAGTACGTGTACACATGAGACGATACGACCTTGTCCGCAAATTGAGACATTGAAACAGTAAGAGAAAGGATTAACCAATCAGCGAATTACATTACAATGGTGGCAGAAAATAAACTACTAGTCATACATTAAAAATGGTGTGAAAATGTCAAGTAAAAAATGTACAGATGATCAATAACACGTTTTATGCAAAACTGGGGACTTAAAACAGGAAATTACATCTGGTTATATTGATTATGTGGTTTCCGATGTAAACTGTATTGTCGCCCTACTCAACTGGTTGCACAATCAATCCAGTTAGACAAATATTTTTACATACATTAAAATTTGCAGACAGCACTCCAACTGTTCAACTAGTCAGACATTATGAACATAAATGCTGAATAATCATTATCATTATTCACAAGATTTTTGACCTTAAATTCACCGGACGAATTGTTTGCATACAGTTAAAACAATAATCCTGCAAACTGCTTAGTTTATGATTGTCATCACCATAATAATAAAGGCATCCTGTCTCACCTCATACTCATGATTTGTAGAAAAATGTAGCTTCCCTTCAACTGGTGGAATGCAGTATCTTTTCTACGGAGCTACTCTAAAACCTGTATATATAACAGCGCTGCTTCTCACCTGTTGATTATCCTTCGCTAAAATCCCTCTTGTTTTTGCGTCGATGAAGTCAATCAGAAAGAAGCCCTTACACCTTGCTTTCGTACTCTTTGGTATTCACCAACGAAGTATATCTATAATCTTAAGGACACCAGTGTACCCTGAAGACCCAAACTTACATCACTCCATCTAAAATCCATACAATCTATCATTGACTCTTCATAGTATTGGATTATACAAACTTACTATGCATCGGTGTAGCTTTTAATTTCTAATTGGTGTTTGAAGTCTTTTGGCAGTTCGATCCCAAGCTGTGCCACTACATTCCATAGTTGGAAACTCTACTACCAGGCTGTTCAGGCTAAAACTCCTCGCATGTAAGACTTGATTACGCACGCATATTGATCAGTAGACGCCAGTCAACTTAGCTGTGAAGTCTTGATGGCTTAGTATTGTTCAAAGTCAGCCGATGAGATGAGTGACATCATACTGTGGTACACTGCAGCCTGATGTTAGACATTAGCTGTCGATCTATAGGTAGCCATTGACTTCCCTTGATTACTTACTTAATATTACTACAACTGTGTTCTGATAACTTCACCAACCAACTCAGAATTATTTTATCTCGATTTAAGCCCAAGAATTATCTTGTCCAATCATGGTGCGTATAGGATTTCGTCTTTATTATTACTACTATTCGGCCTCCAGGTTACTGGTGGAACATAGAACTTCACTCTCTTCTATCCAGTCATCTAAAGCTGTCTCCACGACTGTCCAGAAGCTTTCATTTCTTCCTCACACTATCTCCTCCATGTCACCCTCGGAAATCCAACTCGTCGCTTCCCATTTCAGCTTCCACTCGACGACCTGATATGGCCTGGTGAGTGATGTCCCCAAACGGTCTTCTCAGTGCATATCCAGTCCACCTCCACTTTCTTCTACATCTTTGTTTGGGAATAGGTTTTCAGTTGGTTCGTTGTCAACCAGAGTTCCTTGTCGCTTATTCTTTTTGGCCATCTGATCTGATTTTCAGTTTCGAGTGAGCGTAGGTGACAGCAGTTCATGTGATGTATATCTTCAGTTAATTTGAAATGCCTTTCGTAATGCACTATTGGAGAAGCACTGACTTGATATCAGCGCTGAAAATCCGTACCTCGTTCCTTAAGCTGAGTTCAGTGAAGTAGTTCTGCACACTGAATTCAGAGTGACGGAGGAAGGCCTGTCTTGCTGTCTTTTTGATCCTGACTGCTTTGACATCCTCATCTGTGCCTGTTTCGCCATCAGTTGAGACGATGCTGCCTAGGTAGGAACGTAGTTGAGAGAGACAACTTCCTTTAGATTTCTCCCGTTCATGGTGATTTATGCTTGTTATTGGTTGGGTATTTTCATCATCTGTGTCTTCTTTACGTAAGTTCACCTAGTGGAAGTCCCGTCTTCCTTAACTGCCTCACCTCTTCTGCCAACCTGTTAGTTTTTGCCTGAATATCTTCGAGTTTCTGCGACAAACGATAGACATAAATCATCATACGCGAAATCCGAATCTTCTAGGGTCTTTTCATTGGTCAAACAGCGTATGTCCATCTTCTCACAGTTTGTTGCATCATTCAGTCCCGTCTAGTTCAGTCGACCACAATCAGGAAGACTATGGGTGGTAGTAGGTGGCAACATTGTCTCACTTCTCCTTCTCTTCACTTCAAAGGAATCACTGAGTTTTTCCTTGTGAATCACTTGGCATGTAGCATGTAGTATGCAGCATCATGAATATCGATATATATATATAGCATGTAGCCTCTGTTTAATGAGGTTGATAAAGGTTTGTGTAAGTAAAACCGTAGTGTTAAAGCAGCTGCCAAAACACTTCTTGGTCGATGCTATCGAAGACGTTTTCAAAGTCGATGAAGTTGATGCTAAGTTGAGTTGACTGCAATTCTGTGCTCTGTTCTGTAATGATGTGTAGCGTAGCGTTGGAATTTGATTGGCACATGACTTGTTCTTCTAGAATTCAGCCACCCCACCAGCTTGTTCACATCGTAATCCATTTGAATCCAGAGCAGTTTTTAGTCTCTCCAGGATGATGCTGCCTAATATTTTGCTTGTTGTGGACAGCGTTGGAGCATGATTCCTTGCCAGTTCTCGCAAAGACTTAGGTTACACTCTTTGGGAGTTTGACAAGGTAGGCCTCCTTCTAATCAATAGACAGGTGCCTTTCCTTCCCTCCTTCCTTGCAAACTTTCTGCAGTGTATAAATTTTGTAAAAAGTAAAATCATTTCACTCCATTTTTACGAATTGTATAACAAGGCAGTTATTTTCGATTAAAAAACACAGCATGAAGCCTTCTTCTTGGCAATACTAGGCTAAACGTTTTTAAAATCAATCCTCCTGCATTTTATTAGATGATCTGTATTGTCTGACTTTGAATTCACTTGGTTTTGTTAATGTTTTCCGCTTGAAATTTGATTCATAAAGATACCATTCACACAAAACTATTTTTTGTCTGTATCTGGCCTTTTTTCAACCAATATAAACTTTAATTATCAATCACATAGAATGGTGCGTTATTTATGTATGTGAAATGCATTTAGCATTTTTCTTGTGTCCTTTTTTAAATTATTGTTTAGTTTCTCTATTGTTTTCATTTCATTTCAATTGTATTTTCCAAACTGGTGAGGTTCGACTAGCCAGCAACTCTAATGAGGTCTGTAAGATTACTTTTCGCCATTATCAGTGGTAATATTTCTGATTATGGTTATAAGTAAGTCTTTATCGGGCTACTGGTAAACGCCTATCTGGATGAAACTTTGAGCGTACGGCATTCTGATGCTTGTTTTCAACAGGATGTCTCCGTCGCATTACTCGTGTTTGGCGAAATCACTGCATGAGCAATTTTGAGGTCAGACGAGGGGTACTGGGCAAGACAGGCAAGTTGATTAATGAAGTTGGGAACCTTGGTTGACTGAGGTGGCATGTACTGAGCCATCGCCTACCTCGACATGCTATGCTAGAGGAAGCTAGATTATATTGGAAGAGGGTTGACGGTGGCCAGACTAAGACTAGTTGATGAAATCCCTAACTGTTGGTTTGAGCGAAATAAGGGGACGTAGACTGCCTGGATGAGGTACCAGATATGATAGGAATCAGTAGTTGAGGGCCGTATGTGACATGGTTGAAAAACGGTCCCAATGACACAGATATATTCACTCCTTGACATCTTCTAAACCTTGAATATTCGTACTAACCGTTATGTCCAAATTAATTTTTCTCTCAAACAACTTCGTCTGCTTTGATACCAGTCTTCTTCTATCCGCTAATTACTTGTATGCTACTGTGAAGTGTGGCAGGTTAAACCAATGCACTTATTTGCGAGGTTATAGATTGACTCTGACCAGTATATTGCATTGAGTGATTTAATTAACATTCACCGTGCTAATGTTTCTGATGTGGTGGAATTGCATTTATTCAAAATCTTACATCCCCTGGAAGTTTATCTTTGGTCCTATCGAACGTGAAATCTCAACAAGAAAAAATCATGTCTGTTTCAATAAGTTAAGTTTTAAACAATTTATCGGTAATCGTAATATGAAAATGAATGCAATATTAATTTATTGCAATTTCAAATTGAATAAGACATTTATTTCTTATAATTTCGAAATCATATGCTTATAACTATCTTTCTCACTTCGTTTCACTACTATACAGACTTTATAAGATTAAGATTGTTTTGTAGAAATACAAAGGTGTCTTCATTTATTTGTCATGAAAAAATCACTCTATTTCTTTGAATTTATTGGGCATGTTTTCTAGGTATTCTTGTAAGATTTGGTGATTCAGAGGAGGTCTGCTTAAATTTCGGGCTACCAAAAAACGTTCCACTAATTATATTTTATCAAATTCTCCCCTTCGAGTTTGTTTTAATCTTTTAAATGTCTTCTGAACGCATCATGTACTCTAGCACATTTTCAAATTGTTTTCCAACTTTCCTTTCTCAAGCTAAGAGCAAAACAAAGGAAAAACGTTGCGCCAGTTGGAAGCAGATTTGTAAATGCTCAAAAATATACCACATTACTATTCCTAGGATGTCTGTATGGGATTGAGAATTTCTGAGCTGGCTGGTTGAGGAGGTGAACATGGTACAAGAAAACTACTCCCGAAGTGGGAAGGACCATACATGGTTACCAAGAAACACGGTTCAGATTATACCATCAAAAAAGGGGACAAGGAGAAAAGAGTGAATGCCAGCCTACTTCAAAAAATGGAGATGGTGGGAAGAAGAAGAAACATTGGATGAACACCAAGATGATCAACACGTCTGAAAGCCCGAAATTTTGACGGGGAAACGAGCGTAGTGGGCGTTGCTGGTCAGAATGGATATAAGTAGTATATGTTGACAGGGCGGCAGAAATCATAGGAAATAACCAGCAGTGGGTAAAGATTCCGCGTAGCGAAACGTAAGAGACAATGTGGACGTATTCAGAGCAAATCGAGATAGAAGCAGAAGAGGAAATGTAGCACATTGTGCAAATGACTGTCTTAGTAGAAAGTGTACAATGTTTGATGACTACTGTACAATATGTCAGTCAGTAATAAACCTACCTTCCTGCATTTCAGTTTTCTCGTTTCCTAAACTGTTATCTCATATTATTTGTTTTTATTGCTAATAAAATTTTTCATATCTCTGGCATAAATGTTGCATCATCCCTATTACACGTGTTTGGTTAGGTGTTAGTTCGATGAACAAAGATTCAGTAATCAATCTCTCACTCTCCATCTTAGTATATTGTACCTAAATACAGTGGTTCTATACTATCCATGTTATTGTGTGGTTTTGTGCTAATGTATCCATTGCAATAGCCTAGTTTCCTTCTAGATCACTCATCCTGCTAGGGTCTGTCATTTTATATTTAGCTACATTTCTATGTTCCGCTATTCTTACTGATTCCGACAAGGGCTAGTTTGATCTATGTACTTGACCTCTGAGTCATCACATGGAATTTGATAGATTAGATTATTTTACTTAATTGGTTCTATCGGATCCTTAAGCCAGCCGACAAAGCTTATCTCTGAGTGATTTTGTTGGGTCGAATTCCACCCTATTTCCAGCTTTGAGGTGGCGATCCTAAGCAATGTTTCTGATGTACTTTCTTTGTAGAGTAACACAATGGATGCTGTGATACTGCTTTTTACTTGTGTTATCGTTATCAGTCGTATCCATACTGCCGTTATCATTTCACTTTTGTGTGTTCGGACAAGTTTCTTAATAAACTGTAGAGGATAATTATTAAATATTAGTGTTCCTTTTACGTGCTTCAGTTTCTTGTTTACGTCCTTGCACTGACCAGTGAGTTTCCTAGCTCTAACATTTAGACATTTTTTTAAAACATGTCTTAACTGACACAACTTGAAGTCTAGATATCTGTTAAGATGTGTCGGTTTTCTGTAGACGTTAGTATCCAAACCACCGTCTGTCCTTCATTTTATCCTGTAATCCAACATAGGCAACTCACCTTGTTCATTTTCTACCACATAAGTGAATTGGATTGGGCAATAATTTATGCTCGAAACGTCATCAAGTAAATAATACTGTATCACTGTGTATTGTAAATTAGATTGACAAATCTAATACGGAATTAAATTCTACCATATTGCCCAAGTTTGCACTTATATTTCGAATTATAGCAATGAGGAGATATCTACAATGTGGAGATTGTTAATTAGGTTTCATCGGGTTGGGTGTGAAGTAATATTTGAATCCTGAACGAGGTAAAGTCAACTGTAGCGGCATCACCTGCTTTTTCTGAACAGATAACTCCGTTTGGTTAATCCTGTTTTCTATCGTTTCTGCAGTTTGGATGTTCGAAATCAGGTGGATTTCGGCAAATTGATGAGAACCTGGTAAATAATGGTAAATGACACAGCATCGTATCCCATGTAACCTAATTTGGAACCTCCACACTCTAAATATCCCTTCATCACCATAATTCTAAATAATTTTATCATATTCTCTGAATCTACTTTGTCGCCCAACATGAGTATCATTCCATCAAGCTGTTATTCCTCAAATTACCTATCCTTGTTTATTGCATTTTATTTTCATGCACCCCCTCCTAATGTTTTATTGAACTATCACCTCATAGTATTACATAAACTGTAAAATTGCTTAGATAATCAACTATTTTGAGTTGAATCCCAGTAATAAGTAATTGTATCTGACTAACTTTCACACAAGACTTTTCTGAAGAGAATTCCTCAGTTGTATAGTATTATTAACAAACTAATGAGCAGAATCTTAATATAAATGATGGATAGTGGTTAGCAGTGGAATCCAGTATGCGCATTTAGTCCACTGGATGTACCTGCCTTCCAGTGAGTGATGTTGTTCGCACTGGGATTTGGACTTGGGACTGACCGCTTCAAATAACAAAGCGTAGGGCACGATCAATTCGGTCCAATCAACGATCGTATAATGCAAGCAATAATACTAAAATCTTAATATTGTCGACGCATAACTTCTCAATACGTACATATAACTGCATGACTGGAAGAGTAAGTTCAACTATTTCTTCATATGCTCTAGCATATCTAATGTTATGATTTACTTACATCCGATAACTTTAAATCGGATAGGTGAACGTGAAAATGTAGGGTATTACATCCATATGTATTCGTTGATAGATCTGAACAGAGAAGAAAGAAGTAGATTCACAGAATAAAATGATATCATTTTAGTTCACAAATACTACCAGCTGCATACAGTCAAGAACTACAATGAAGGATGGATGAATAAATTCTATTCCATTGCGTGTGATGTAATCTATAAGACATTACAACTGTTCCTTTTTTACACCTCTTATTCATTTGCATAATTCTCTTGCAAATATTATAGAGATTTTAAAAAAATTAACAATATAAACAAAGAATGTTCTTTTCAATAAATTCTCATCAGCTCCTACGATTATAGAATGTATTTGCACAGCGTAAAATCAAGCCAAGTTAAGAGAAAATACATTTTCAAAATGGAGTCAGATTTAAGGACTCTAAGGAAATAGATTTTTCTTTTTTTCATTTATTAATATTAGGACGATACATATACAAATGAATAGTGTAATGGTAAACGAAGAGACAATGACCACCAGCAATGGCTTCTTACAGACATACATTCAAATCTGGCTAGTGTAGTGTTGTGAGAGAATATTGTAACCCTTCAGATCGCCTTTTTTGACGCTAAGCATAATAAACACCCCTCCGATACAAAAGGAACCTGCTGAAATGTCTAGCATACCGCACCAAAGTTATTTGCTCAGACGATGCTATAAACAAAAAGTGCACCACCATCCCTCATCTGCTTAGTAGGAATGGTTATCCACACAAGTTTGTGACTCAGCATATCAATATTACGAAGGTTAAGACAAGAAAGCCAACAACTCCTAACAAACAAATATTCTTCAAGCTGAAATTCAATAGTGACATTGTCAGTAAAACCATCACACAACCCACAAGAAGAGCCTTTCAAAAAGCATTCCCAGTCGCTAAATTATGTCACATCTACAACTGAGCGATTCTATGTGCAAGAAATAAAAACAAACTGTCTGGTTTTGCCACTTCTATGTGCATTTATCAACTCAACTGCTCCTCAGAGCTAGTCACATTGGACGTACAATGAGGCAGGTACATCGTCACATTTCTGAGCACCATCCATCATGCTTGATCAAGGAACAAATTAGAACAATAAACAGCTCCATACTTACACACCTAGTTGATACAGGACATCAAGCGAATACTAGAAAAGCTTTCAAAATCATTCATCACATTCCAATTAATTTACCAATTGGATAACACACTCGCTTACTTCACATAGCAGAGGCGATTGCAATCCACCCTTACAAACCCAACCTTTGTATTCAAAAGAAGTTTGTTCGACCGTTTTCACTATCATGGCCGTCAACATGATGTACCTCCTAGTACTACATTATACACTTCTTCACCTTCTTGTCTCTATCAATATTCTTTTTTTCCCCTTATTATTACGGAATCGCTTGATGTTTATGACTGAACATTCATCAAAAATCACTTCATTTACCTAAAAGTGGCCTGCTTCATATTTCCAATTTTAGTAACTCAGTTGATGATTTACATCTTAATTTCTAAAACAAAGCTACGTGATTGGTAATTTGACTAAATTGTAAAACTATATATTAGTGTAGACCCAAGGCGGAGACCTAATTGAAAAGGAATATATCTCTTCGCCCAATCAGATTTTTTTCTAAACACTACTTCGACTGAAATATTGAATTATCTTCATATCTATTTGGAAAGCAACTTAATAACTTAGGTAGGGAACTTGTGTCGAGATTTCCAAGACTAAAAATCATTCTTTTATCAGCTGTTTGGTGATAGTTTAGTTCGAGTCAAGGATCCTCATTTCATACATCCAACTTCAAAGAATGCTGTACATTTCTGTTCAGTAATCAATTTGCATAAAACCTAGATGGTATAGGCAACTGACCAACATACAATTTTCAGTCCATTTACCTAAATTTTGTCTTCAGTTATCATGGGAATATTCACCACTAATACTGTCAAGTAAGAACTAGAAGTTGCCAAAATTTTTATTAAGGATGGCTGGTTTTCCATATTTATTAACTTAAATATGATCATCAACCAATGCGCTTAACCGAGTCCTATAGGAGGTCAGTCGTGGTGCGAACACGTAATTGGTACTGTATGACACAAGCTTGGATCTCAGGCAGAACATCAGTTCCATCAACGTTGAAGATATGTCTGGCTGACGAGTGCCAAATGGTACGAAATGTATGCTTATGACTCCTTGCCGCATGTCTCCATCATACTAACATCTACGACAGTGCATCACGATGGTGAGCCGCCTAGTCTGATGACCATACTTAAAAATGATGGCATTCGGTCGGCACTCAGAAAGAGATAAAAAAGATTTGATTACCCTCTAGTGACTAATAAATACGCATAATCTAGTCCTATAACAGGTCAATCACGGCCTAAGCAGCTAGGTGGTAACATCGAAAACTACAGCCTGGATGGCGTTGGTTTGAATCTCACACGATAAATAAATTACTTCGAGCCTGCAGACATACATAGCTGCCAAGTACCAACAAGCATAAAATCCAGGTCATGAAAGACCTCTTCCCACTGCCTGCATTCAACTAAGATATCATCATCCAGTTTCAATGAAAAACCCGTCGAAAACCTGGAAAATTTTTATTTAAAATTATATCAACAAATTTTCACCAACTAACATCGCCTAGTTAGCTAGCTCACTACGTACGAGCTCGTCCTAAGACTGCAGAGAACAGAGTGCAACGGAGGTGTGCTACTAAAGCCCTCTATTCCACTATAAACCCAAGAGAAGAAAAATAGTCACTGGAATCGGAGTGGCGAAATGACGCCAGTTGGCGAAAGACTTCGGGAAGCCAATTGACCGACGTGTATTCTCCCTCTCTCCATGAAAGCAAAAGTAAACATGAGGACATGGAATGTCCGCACAGTGTTCAAACCCAGCTGGAAAGGCTGATGACCAGATTGCAAAAGAGATGAGAAGGTATAGCAAGCATAAAAGTGCTAGGAATCTGCGAAAGCAGATCGAGTGGAAGTGGGTGGACTCGACTCTCCAAACTCTCAACTACAGAGTCAATAATCTACTCCGATATTGTCACCCACACGACAACCACGAGCACACTGAGTCTTCGAGTGGCAATCATAATGTCTCCAACAGCATCGAAGGCTCACTCTCATCCACTGGGAACAAATCTCCTCCTCCTCCTCCATGATCAGAGTCAGGATGAGGATCATGACAGCAAGGTCGAAGTCGAAAGGAAGGAAAGTCACAATCATATAATGTGCAGTGCTATGCACCTACAAATGATGCAGACACAGATGAAGAGAAGAAGGAGGAATTCTACAGACAACTGCAATCAGTACTCCACAAGACACCACCCCAGATGGCGACATGAAAACTCCAATGGGTGGGGTGACATGAATGCCAAACTGGGAGCAGACAACACAGGAAGAGAACTCATGTATCATGCATGGGTCGAGAGGCACTCAGCGAAATGATGAGTGAGAATGGAGAACTGTTTGCAGACTTCTGTGCATTGAACAATTCGGTGATTGGAGTCAGGCAGTGTGTACAAACACAAGGATATTCACAAGGCGGCAGCGACATGCATTCCATTTTACCAGATGGATACACAACACTGAAACTCAGATCGACTTCATCTGAATGTGAATAAAGTGGAGATGCAGCCAGCCTACATGGAAGCTTATGGAGTAGGGAGAGGAGGATGGTGAGGCAGAAGATAAATCAGTGCAGTGCAGTGCGGTGCGAGGATGAACAAGGAAAAGAGGAAGTGAGTACAACCTATAAAACAGTACACTGAACAAAGAAGTGAAGGAGAGTGCGCGCAAAGACAAAAGACACTTCTACGACACACTGGCAAGTGAAACAGAACAGGCTGCCGGCTGGTAGGAGAGACAGGCGTGATAAGACTGTATCAAATAACCAGGTTACTATCTGGAAGGGAAGAGATCAATGCAGATGAAACCAATAAAAGATGATGAAGGAAATATAATTACCAAGTAAGAGAAACAAAGGAAAGGATGGGCTGACCACTAAAGCAGAACAGGCTATCGTTAAGAACATTCTATCTAATAGCCAGATTACTATCTGGGAGGGAAGAGATCAAGACATATGAAATCATTGAAAGATAGTGAAGGAAACTTAGTCACCAAAGAGGAGAAATAAACGAAACAATGGGCTGATCACTTCAAAAAAACTCTTCAATCGACCATCCTTACCACCTGCAGCCCAGCCACAGAATTACCAGTGAACACAAGCCCTCCGACAAAAGCAGAAGTGAAGTCCTCAACACCATAAAGCTGCTGAAATCCAGGGAAGCAGCGGAAACAGATGGAATTCCTCCACAAGCACTGCGAACGGACGCAGAGACAACAGCGGACATTCTTACACCACTTCTATCACAGAAGGTTTGGAAAGAATGAAGTAAGGAAAGGCACCTGTCTGTTGATTGGAAGAAGGCCTACCTTGTCAAACTCCCAAAGAGTGTAACCTAAGTCTTTGCGAGAACTGGCAAGGAATCATGCTCCACCGCTGTCCACAACAAGCAAGATATTAGGCAGCATCATCCTGGAGAGACTAAAAACTGCTCTGGATTCAAATGGATTACGATGTGAACAAGCTGGTGGGGTGGCTGAATTCTAGAAGAACAAGTCATGTGCCAATCAAATTCCAACGCTACGCTACACATCACTACAGAACAGAGCACAGAATCGCAGTCAACTCAACTTAGCATCAACTTCATCGACTTTGAAAACGTCTTCGATAGCGTCGACCAAGAAGTGATTTGGCAGCTGCTTTAACGCTACAGTTTTACTTACACAAACCTTTATCAACCTCATTCAACAGAATCTACATGATATATATATATGATGCTACATACTACATGCTACAATCCAAGTGATTCACAAGGTAAAGCTCAGTAATGCCTTTGAAGTGAAGAAAGGGAGAAGTGAGACAAGGTTGCCACCTACTACCACCCATAGTCTTCCTGATTGTGGTCGACTGAACTAGACGAGACTGAATGATGCAACAAACTGTGAGAAGATGGACATACGCTGTTTGATAGATGAAAAGACCCTAGAAGATTCGGGTTTCGCCGATGATTATTTATGTCTGTCTTATGTCACAGAAACTCGAAGATATTCAGGCAAAAACTAACAGGTTGGCAGAAGAGGTGAGGCAGTTAAGGAAGACGGGATTTCCTTCATGGGAACAAAGGTAGAGAAGACGGACCTGATGAAAATACCCAACCAATAACAAGCATAAATCACCATGAACGGGAGAAATCTGAAACAAGTTGTCTCTCTCTCATCTACCTATCTAGGCAGCATCGTCTCAACTGATGGCGAAACAGGCACAGATGAGGATGTCAAAGCAGTCAGGATCACAAAGACAATAAGACAAGTCTTCCTTCGTCAATCTGAAATCAGTGTGAAGATCCACTGCATTGCCATGCACTGCACTGCACTCAGGATGGAGCGTGGACAACATCCAGATTCTCAAGACTAAGTCAGTCAGTCAGTGCTTCTATGTGATGGTTGGGAGACTTGGCGCGTCACGATAAGCATTTGAATAGCTGCCGCCAACGCTCACTCGATACTGAGGATCAGGTGAAATGGCCAGAAAGAATAAGCTAGTTGGGACTCACTCTTGCCTGCCGACGAACGGTGCAAGAAATATCCAGAAGAATGTGGAGACGGATTGGACATACACTCAGAATACCGTTTGGCGACATCACGCGTCAGGTCAGGCCGTCGAGTGGAACCGAAATGTGAAACGATGTGTTGGGTTTCCGAGGGTGACATGGAGATGGTGTGAAGAAGAAATCAAAGCTTGTGGGCAGCCGTGGAGTTAGGTTAAAAACACTGCAGAGAAGCGAGTGAAATGGAGACATGCTGCTGAAGTCGTATGTTTCACCAGGAACCCTAGGGACAAATAATAAATCTTCAGCAACTGATGCAATTTGATTTACGAATTTTCCTCTCCCACCGTTTAACTCATGGATATCAGAAGGGTGACTGACCAAAATAAAAATGACTAGTATTAGTAGGTAAATGCTTTCCTTTGATCTGGAGGTTTTATTCTTTCCAAGTTGGTATTCTAATCAGGAGTTGTTTCCGGTGGGGCAAACGAAGTCGCATGTGAAGACAAACACTGACCAATGTTATTGGATGAAGGTTGGGCTACATCACGGCTTGACAGAAGCAGTAGAATGTGCAATTGCAGATCCCGACCATATGGCTCAGTGGTTACATGCTCGCTACGAAATCTTAAGGTTCCAGGTTTGATCCATGGCGGTGTCCTGGGTGCGCACTAATGAGGAGTCGTATACTTGGACGAAACAGTTGTCCAGTGATCCATGTTTTCAGTAGTTGTCCAGTTGGTGTCATTCCGTGTAAAAATTCTTTCACGAGGAATATGCTTGTTATGTAATCGTCATTAGTCTTAAATCTGATATTGATTCTGAGTCAAACTTAGTCTAGTGTACCGGTTTATTGATAAGCAATAATGATATTGTCAGCCCCAGTTCAGATTACAACAAATTAGCGTGAAGTTTGGTTAACCTGTTTGGGCTAGCAAATGGAAATATAGTTTCATCGTTGGCGGCGTGGGTCAGCTTTATCGGACCATCAATAGAACTTACAGTATATCTATAATAACAGATCTGCATAATGGTTGAAAGTAGAATTAGCAGGGAACTGACCTTCAGTTCAGTCGAAAAGGTGGTCTTTTTTTCTCTGTCTTATTTTCATATGGACACTCGTTTCTATTCACCAGCTTTAGTTAACATACTTTGGTCTAGTATCTGTCTAACTTCAGCAGTGGAATTAGCGCCTCACATATCCTTCGACTTGAAAATGATCCATTGTATGGCCCTATATTCGAAGGTGTTGGATGCAGAATTAGCATCAGAAGCACTCATAAATTTCGATTCCAAGACACGAGATATTTTCCATTAATCAGAAAAGTATGACATTTGTTGTATTTCTGACTTGATTTTTAGGCCGATGTTCTGTTTCTAACCTCGGTTTGGGTGGCCTACGCTCGTTACTGAAGATCAGATGGCCAGAAAGAATAAGCAACAAGGAGCTCTGGCTGGTTGTCAACGTACCAACCAAGAACCTATCATCCAACAAATATGCACTAGAAGGAAGTGGAGATGGATTGGGTATACACTGAGAAGGCCGACTGGGGACGTCATGCGTCAGGCCAGGACCTCGAGTGAAACCCTCATGGAAAGCGACGGGTTGGGTGTCTCAGCTGAGGGTAACATGGAGGAGATCTTGCGAGGAGGAAATGAGAGCTTGTTGGCAGTCCTGAAGCCAGGTTGGAAAGATTTCAGAGAACAGAGATGACTGGAGACGTGCTACTGAAGCCCGATGTTCCACTAGGAACCCAAGGGAAAAATAATAATAATAAAATAATTGGATCCAATGATTAACGGAATGAGGACAATACCCAACACTAGCCCTGAATATTGTTACTACTCCCCGAATTACTACCTACGAGTTGACCCGACATCCAGCAACATCACAACAGTTAACTCAGAGAGATGACGAAGGTAAATGTCCAATCCACACAATTATTTGCCCTCTGCAAATACACAGGACCTCAAAGCCTATTGGGCCTAATCATCAGAATGTCAAAAAATGACCACAAAGACAGACACTTGAAGAACATTCATGATTGTTTGTATTTCTTAATCATTCTGACTACGGATACAACAGCATTATTCAACAAATCGGTTCGCCCATTAACTTATCCAGTGTTTTTCGAAACCACTTTCATGGAGATTATCTGTAATCCTGCTTTCAAACCATTTTATCATGGAGTTCGAATGATTAGTTTTATTACTGCTCGTAATGAAAATGACCAGAAGAATTTCACAGCAAAGTAAATGTATCTCCTTAAAACATTATCGAATAGCTAGAAACTTTTATTCAAATGTGTCAAAGAGATTAATGCTTTTTTAAACTGTTGATGGCTGTATTGTACAATCGAAATGCCTTACAGTACTTATGTTGAAATACTAGTTGTTGAATTTCGAATTGAATAATGTCAAATAACTGATCATATATGTACATAACCCTATCTGATGACGATGTATTGTAGATCTGATTAATGGCCTTAATTTTCTATGGTTCATACATCGTCCTGCTTGTGACCATCTACTTCACCGAGCATTGTGAATAGTTGAATTTTTACAATTTTATATACACTATAACATGACTACTATTTCTGCAAACAGTAGGCTGAGTTTTAGTGGACATTTTCTTTATCACTTTGACCATCTTAGACGGTATGGCAAACTTGTGTTGATACTGAGTGATTTAGGTTGAAATAAAAGTTTGGGCCAATACAGAATTCCATCTGAGAACCCCAAGGCTTCAGGGTCTCACAACTCCTTCAGTACAGCACCGAGTCGCTTGCTCGAATCATGCTGCGGCTTAAATTTTCATTTCACCTTTAGTCATCACCCAATAAATAGAAACAGGAAGCAAGTCGAAGCCAGGTGACTGGTTTTATTGGTGTGTATTATCTTCAGTAAAATGAACATACGAGTTTATATTTAGATATTTAGAGACTACTATGGATGAGAGAGCATACCTGCGTGGTAGTTCATAGAGAATATTTGTTTGTATTTACACACTATATATGTAAGGAAACTGGTGATAACAGGTAGTTGATAGCTCAAACAGCATAATTATTCTCAATGACATATACAGATGGTTGACACTAAGTGAACCAGGAAACAATTTGGTTGAGATATATTGATGATACATTCATAGTTTTAAAACATAACTTATACCAGGTACTCTGAGATCAGCTGAAATCTAGACCACTCAGTATCAAGTTCAGCTAAGAGAAAAAAAACCGATAGTGGTGAACTGTCCTTCCTTGATAGTCTGTCTTATGAAGTTGAAGTAAATGTTCATTTAGATATGACCATTTTTGACCATTTTTAACCTCGCCTGGTTAACTAGTTTACTAGGTACTAGCCGGTCCTAAGCCCGGGTAAAGAGGGAAGGTCGGGCATAGGGCTAGCAACCCTAACCCGTAAAAAAACCTAACCGCTAAAGAAACTTCAAAGCACAAACAAAATATAAAAAATGAAAACAAACTTATTCCCCACTGGAATCGGAGAGGCGAAATGACGCCAGTTGGTGAAAGCCTTCGGGAAGCCAATTGGCCGATGTGTCTTCTCTCGATGAAAGCGAAAGTAAACGTGGGGACATGGAATGTCCGTACGATGTTTGAACCCAGTAAGGCAGCCCAGATTGCAAACGAGATGAGAAGGTATAACATCGAAGTGCTTGGAATCTGCGAAAGCAGGTGGAATGGAAGTGGACTCTCCAAACTGTCAACTGGAGAATCAATAATCTACTCCGGTCACCCAGACGCCAACCACGAGCACACTGAGTTTTGGAGTGGCTATCATGATGTCCTCAAGAGCATCGAAGGCTCACTCTCATGCAGTGGGAACCAATCTCCTCCATTATCATGACAGCAAGATTCAACTCAAAAGGAAGAAAGGTCACAATCATACAATGCTATGCACCTACAAATAATGCAGAGCAAGAGAAAAAGGAGGATTTCTACAGACAACTTCAATCAACACTGGACAAGACGTCAGTTGGCGATATCAAAATTCTAATGGGCGACATGAATGCCAAACTGGGAAGGGACAACACGGGAAGAGAACTAACCATGGGTCGAGAAGCGCTCGGTGAAATGAATGAGAATGGAGAATTGTTTGCAGAATTCTGTGCATTCAACGATTTGGGGATTGGAGGCACTGTGTTCAAGCACAAGGATATCAACAAGTCAGAGACATGGATTTCACCAGACACCAGGACACACCACAATAAAAATCAGATCGACTTTATCTCAATCTCAAGAAAGTGGAGACGCAGCCAGCCTACTTGACACAAGGTCAACAGGAGGAGGAGGAGCAGATGTAAGTTTAGACCACTATCTAGTGCAAGGAAACATCCAAATCAAGTTGAAAGCCTTCAAGGAAGCTGGTGATAGACCACAATTCAAGTACAACACTCGGAAACTGAAGGACGAAACTACAAAGGACATCTTCACGGCAGCCATCAAGTCAAAATGGGAGATATCGAGCAACATCCCTGAAGAAACCTGTGTGGAGGAACACTGAAAGTCTTTGAAAGAGATGTGGAAAGAAACCTGCACAACAGTATTAGGAAGGAAGAAGAAAGAAGACAAGGAATGGATCTCGACGGATACCTGGAAGCTGATAGAGGAGAGGAGGATGGTGAAGCAGTAGATAAACCAGTGCAAGGACGCTCAACGACAAGAGGAACTGAGCACAATGTATAAAACACTGAACAAAGAAGTAAAGAAGAGTGCACGCAAAGACAAAAGACACTTCTACGAAACACTGGCAAGTGAAGCAGAACAGGCTGCAGGTAAGAGAGACCTGACGACATTGTATCAAATAACCAGGTTGCTATCAGGGAAGAGATCAACGCAGATGAAACCAATAAAAGATGAAGAAGGAAATTTAATTACGAAAGAAGAGAAACAGAGGAAACGATGGGCTGACCACTTCAAAAAGCTCTTGAATCGACCACCACCTGCACTTCTTCCAGAAATACCACCTGCAGCCGCTGAACTACAAATGAACATTAATCCCCCAACGAAAATGGAAGTCCTGAACGCCATAAAGCTACTGAAATGTGGGAAAGCAGCAGGACCAGATGGGATACCGCCAGAAGCACTGAGAACAGATGCAGAGACAACAGCGGACATGCTCACACCACTATTGCAGAAGGTGTGGAAGGAAGAGAAGGTACCTGGCCATTGATTGGAAGAAGGGTTACCTTGTCAAACTGCCGAAGAAAGGAGACCTCAGTGTTTGCAAGAACTGGCGCGGAATCACTCTCCTGTCCACCCCAAGTAAAATATTAAGCCGCATCATCCTGGAGAGGCTTAAAGATGCACTGGATTCAAAACTACGACCCGAACAGGCTGCATTCAGGAAGTACAAATCATGTGCCGACCAAATTGCAACACTTCGCATCATCATAGAACAGAGTGTAGAATGGCAGTCAACTCAACTCTACCTCCACTTCATGGACTTTGAGAAGGCCTTTGACAGCGTCGACCGAGAGGTAATTTGGAAACTGCTTCATTACTACGGAGTACCACAAACCTTTATCCGCCTCATTCAACAACTATGTGAAGATGCCATGTGCCAAGTAATTCACAATGGAAATCTCAGTGATACTTTTGAAGTGAAGACAGGAGTGAAACAAGGTTGCCTACTATCACCCATGATATTCCTGATTGTGGTCGACTGGATCATGCAACAAACAGTGAGAAGC
Organism: Heterobilharzia americana; assembly: GCA_944470555.2. Taxonomy (NCBI): domain Eukaryota; kingdom Metazoa; phylum Platyhelminthes; class Trematoda; order Strigeidida; family Schistosomatidae; genus Heterobilharzia; species Heterobilharzia americana. Next base: position 51,361,341 of record OX104128.1, read on the forward strand.
GAGAAGAGGGGGATACGCTGGCTGGACTGCGGAAAAGAACCTAGAAGACTTGGATTTCGCCGATGACTTGTGTCTGATGTCACATAAACTTGAAGATCTGCAGGCAAAAACTAACAAGTTGGTAGAAGAGGCAATGCAGCGAAGACGGGACTTCAAGTGAATATAGAGAAGACAGAAGTGATGAAGATACCGCACCACCACCATCAACAACAACAACAAACTCCAATCACCGTCAACGGGAGAAACTTAAAGGAAGTAACCTCCTTCACTTATCTAGGAGGCACTGTTTCAACTACAGGCGGGACGGACGAGGACGTCAAAGTCAGAATCGGAAAAACAAGACAGGCGTTCATTGGCCTGAAACCAGTGTGGAGATCTTCTGCACTCAGCATGCGGAACAAGATACAGATTTCCAACACCAATGTCAAGTCAGTGCTTCTGTATGGCTCAGAGACTTGGCGTGTCACGAAAGGGATTTCCAACAAATTACAGACATTCATCAACAGCTACCACCTACGCTCACTCGATACTGAAGATCAGATGGAATAGCCAGAAAGAATAAGCAACAAGGAGCTCTGGGAACGAACCAACCAAGAACCTATCACGCAACAAATATGCAGGGGGAAGTGGAGATGGATTGGGCATGCACTGAGAATGCCAACTGGGGGCATCACGCGTCAGGCCAGGCCCTCGAGTGGAATCCCCATGGGAAGCGACGAGTTGGACGTCCGAGGGTGACATGGAGGAGGTCGTGCGAGGAGGAAATTAGAGGTTGTGGGCTGTCGTGGAACCAGGTTCAAAAGATCTCAGAGAACAGAGGTCACTGGAGACGTGCTACTGAAGCCCTATGTTCCACTAGGAACTCAAGGGACTAATAATAATAATAATTTTTGAAGAAAGAAGTGCATTCGAACAAACATTTAGATTTTAGTGAGAAGGCTTCAATTGCCTCCAGTCTTTTAAGGAGAGCATACACTCTAATAATGGATCAAAATGAGAGAGTTAGGAGATTAAAATATATGAACACAATACTTAAAATGAATAATTGTCCGGTGGAAATAATATTAAATTAGATCGTAAAAGTACTCCTAAATCATGAGCCACAAGAATAGTCATTATCCTACGCAGATCACATATCTTGAATGAGGTTGACAATGCTCAAGAAATTCGATATCACAGTGTTCTACACTACAGAACATCAAATATATTGCAGAGCACCTTAGTTCATGTAAAGAACAAAATTCCTTTGAATTCACAATCAAATTATATTTATGAAATGAAATGCTCAGACTGTAATGCAGTATAGGTAGGATAAACTTCGCGAGGAATTAAGATTTGGAAAAAAACACCAAAAGGCTTCCATCCAATCCCCTAGAAATCTAGTGCAGCTGAAAAAGCTTGAAACCACTTCAGCCATAGCTCTATACGCTATATTTTCAGGTCACAAGATCGATTTTGACAATATTGAAATTTTTCAAAAAGGCTTTAGTAATTGTAAAGAATATCTCACGGTAGAATCTCTTCACATTAAGTGGAATCATAATTGTCTAAATAGGAATGAGGGGGTTAAACGTAGTTTGACCTGGTCTCAACCCATCTCCACATAACCAACATACATACGATAAGAACTATCAACATATGTGCACATACAAATCTCAATCTGTAATTCATACACTCTTTTCATACACAACATACTGCATATGGATATCATCTTTATTCTACAATTGTGACAAGGCAGAGTCATTCATGCAGAAAAACACTTTTCAAGTTATCACGCACATGGTTGGAAATTGAAAATTTCGGTAAATAGCGAAACAACAATTAAAACAATCCTATTTTATTTTACATTCAATAGGAAATACATATACCAAAATAATGAACCACTATATATAATTATGAAATGCCTATTTGAAGTCTGATGGAAAACTACGCACTTCAGTTGATATTTTAGAAAACTGTTTCAACATAAACGAAGTTTTTTTCCAAATGAGGAAATCCACTAATAAACATACATTATTAAATATGAAAGCAAAATAATTTACTTGACAACAACAACAACTGACAAATACATAATTCCATCACCAAATTGTAAAATTCTGATTCAAAACCAACTACAGACCCATTAAAATTTACAAGGAAGTTTTTAATATTCACAAAAATGGACATATTATTATTAGTAGTAATAAATAAACGTTTCAGCTATTTACGAGTGGTCATGCAATAACTCAGAAGTGTGTCAATCAGGAGTGCCTGTAACTACTGCGCACTCCTTTGAAATGCTAATAATTACTGAATAATATAACGTGAAATAACAATAGTCAAAGATGAAATCAATAAAAAAAATTCATTCAAGCAAAAGGCATATTTTGAACTGTTTAAGCACTTTTGAACTCTATGATTGTACTGAAATCCTGCTAGTCCAGAAAAAAAAATCAAAAATGGGTTGGTTTTACTGGGAGAATAAGGATTTACCAATGCAGAGAACATTCAACAAATAACATTTTTAGGTTGGGATTCATCATGGACTGACATCGGTTGGAGGAAGATTGGAAACATGTGAACACTGGATAGCTGTTTTGTCCTAGTATAGGACTCCTCAGCAGTGCTCTCCTATGACCCTGCTCACCCCGCCAGGGATCAAACCTAGCACCTTCAGGTTCCGTGTCCAGCGCGTTACCATTGAGCCACCGAATCAAAACCCCATGGTCCATATTTCCAACTTCTGTCAGTTCACGACATGGTGCGACCATCACCCAAAGTCATCGTTGAATAACTGTCCTCATGTTCGGCTTGATTGACTTCACTGGTCACAACTTCTCATTGGAACTTCGGGCGGGCTCATGGGTGCGCACTGCTTTGTCATATACTAGGACGAAACAGTAGTACAGTGCTCGTAGGTTTCCAATCTTTCTCCAACTGATGTAAGTTCATGATGAATTCCAACCTAAAATCAATTAATAAATCTCCACAAACATCCAGATAGAAATAACATTTTTGTATAAAGCAATAACAAAGGCATTTAGAACATACAATGGGCTCATTTTATTTCACGGTCATCATCAGCTACAAGCAACCTACAATTGAAATGAAATATTTTGGTAGCAGTGATAATGACGTAACAAACCTTAGATATGTAGAAATAACTGAGGATTTAAAATCCAGTATTAACAATAAGGTAGTAAGTCAGTGAGCTGAGGAAATACAGGGTTAATAATCAAAAATCTTATTCAAAATCAATGGTAATTTATATCTGGTCAAAGTTTACAACATAGTATGCTGAATGACGCAGACAAAAGTGGACAAATATCCATCTCATATCACCTTTACTGTGTATATCGATTCACCTATGCTTGTGGAAGTAAGCACATAAAAAAAAAAAGAAAAAAGAGCATCTATTCGATTTTATGAATATATTCCGAGAAATCTGTATCTGAAAGGCAGAAAAGACTTCATCACGGCAATCCCCAAGCACCTGATGGAGACAGGAAATCATACAGATATTTTTCAATCCTTCGGGATAATCAACTAACATAGAATGCCATGTTTATTACGGTTTACATCAGCTCTCATCATCAAGCATTTTCAACCTGACCTTTATACTTAGAAAGAAACTTTCACGAACCTCCATTTTGGAAAACCAGAGAAGGCAAACTGTCAGGTCCTACTGCTTTGTATCGTTTCAGGTTCGATACAGCATTCTGAACTTCGAAGAGAGTCGGAGGACCGACATCTACATCCTATTCAAGTTCAGGCCGGATACTGGCCAACTGAAGGGTTGAACTGTGCTTCGAAGTATTCTCCCCAATATCCAAGACACTCGACGGGAGGGACTATCGGTGATGACCTCATTAACAATCATCTTCTTCGTGCTTGGATCCTTATTACTATTTGTCCTTTGGGTTCCTAGTGAAAAATAGGGCTTCAGTAGCACGTCTCCATTGCACTCTCTTCTCTCCAATCACCTAAACCTGGCTCCACAAACGCCCATAAGCTTTCACTTCTTCCTCACACAATCTCCTCCACGTCACCCTTGCCTCCGACGCCCAATCCGTCGTTCCCCATTTCGGTTCAACTCGACGGCCCGGCGTGTGATGTCCCCGAATGGTTTTCTTAGTGTATTTCCAGTCCAATCTATCTTCACTTTCTTCCTCTGTATATTTCCTGGGTGATAAGTTGTTGGTTGGTTCGTTGGCAGGCCAGAGTGAGTTCCTCCTTCCTTATTCTTCCTAGCCATCTCATCTGATCCTCAGTATCGAGTCAGCGTTGGCGGCAGCTGTTCATGTGAGGTATGTCTGCAGCTTGTTGGAAATGCTCTTCGTAACGTGTCAAGTCTCTCAACCATCACATAGAAGCCCTGACTTACTTAACTTGCTTAGTGTTGAAAATCCAGACCTTGATTCTTATTGGTGTTGTAGTTGTTGGTTGGGTATCTTCATCACCTTTTTCTTCACTACGTTCAAATGAAGAAAGTCCCGTCTTCGCTGCCCTAACCTGCCTCTTCTAACAACTTGTAGACTTTTGCCTGAATATCTTCGAGTCTGTGCGACACAAGACAGACATAAATAGTCATCATAGGCGAAATCCGAATCTTCTAGGGTCTTTTCATCTATCAAACAGCGTATGTCCATCTTCTCACAGTTTGTTGCATCATTCAGTCCCGTCTAGTTCAGTCGACCACAATCAAGAAGACTATGGGTGGTGGTAGGTGGCAACCTTGTCTCACTTCTCCCTCTCTTCACTTCAAAGGAATCACTGAGTTTTTCCTTGTGAATCACTTGGCATGTAGTATGTAGCATCATATATATATATCATGTAGATTCTGTTGAATGAGGTTGATAAAGGTTTGTGTCAGTAAAACTGTAGTGTTAAAGCAGCTGCCAAATCACTTCTTGGTCGACGCTATCGAAGACGTTTTCAAAGTCGATGAAGTTGATGCTAAGTTGAGTTGACTGCGATTCTGTGTTCTGTTCTGTAGTGATGTGTAGCGTAGTGTTGGAATTTGATTGGCACATGACTTGTTCTTCTAGAATTCAGCCACCCCACCAGCTTGTTCACATCGTAATCCATTTGAATCCAGAGCAGTTTTTAGTCTCTCCAGGATGATGCGGTCTAATATTTTGCTTGTTGTGGACAGCGTTGGAGCATGATTCCTTGCCAGTTCTCGCAAAGACTTAGGTTACACTCTTCGGGAGTTTGACAAGGTAGGCCTTCTTCCAATCAACAGACAGGTGCCTTTCCTTACTTCATTCTTTCCAAACCTTCTGTGATAGAAGTGGTGTTAGAATGTCTGCTGTTGTCTCTGCGTCCGTTCGCAGTGCTTGTGGAGGAATTCCATCTGTTTCCGCTGCTTTCCTGGATTTCAGCAGCTTTATGGTGTTGAGGACTTCACTTCTGCTTTTGTCGGAGGGCTTGTGTTCACTGGTAATTCTGTGGCTGGGTGCTGGGCTGCAAGTGGTATTTCTGGACGAGTTGCAGGTGGTGGGGATAGTCGATTGAAGAGTTTTTTGAAGTGATCAGCCCATTGTTTCGTTTATTTCTCCTCTTTGGTGACTAAGTTTCCTTCACTATCTTTCAATGATTTCATATGTCTTGATCTCTTCCCTCCCAGATAGTAATCTGGCTATTAGATAGAATGTTCTTAACGATAGCCTGTTCTGCTTTAGTGGTCAGCCCATCCTTTCCTTTGTTTCTCTTACTTGGTAATTATATTTCCTTCATCATCTTTTATTGGTTTCATCTGCATTGATCTCTTCCCTTCCAGATAGTAACCTGGTTATTTGATATAGTCTTATCACGCCTGTCTCTCCTACCAGCCGGCAGCCTGTTCTGTTTCACTTGCCAGTGTGTCGTAGAAGTGTCTTTTGTCTTTGCGCGCACTCTCCTTCACTTCTTTGTTCAGTGTACTGTTTTATAGGTTGTACTCACTTCCTCTTTTCCTTGTTCATCCTCGCACCGCACCGCACTGCACTGGTTTATCTTCTGCTTCACCATCCTCCTCTCCCTACTCCATAAGCTTCCATGTAGGCTGGCTGCATCTCCACTTTATTCACATTCAGATGAAGTCGATCTGAGTTTCAGTGTAGTGTGTCCATCTGGTCAAATGGAATGCATGTCGCTGCCGCCTTGTGAATATCCTTGTGTTTGTACACACTGCCTGACTCCAATCACCGAATTGTTCAATGCACAGAAGTCTGCAAACAGTTCTCCATTCTCACTCATCATTTCGCCGAGTGCCTCTCGACCCATGCATGATACATGAGTTCTCTTCCTGTGTTGTCTGCTCCCAGTTTGGCATTCATGTCACCCCACCCATTGGAATTTTCATGTCGCCATCTGGGGTGGTGTCTTGTGGAGTACTGATTGCAGTTGTCTGTAGAGTTCCTCCTTCTTCTCTTCATCTGTGTCTGCATCATTTGTAGGTGCATAGCACTGCACATTATATGATTGTGACTTTCCTTCCTTTCGACTTCGACCTTGCTGTCATGATCCTCATCCTGATTCTGATCATGGAGGAGGAGGAGGAGATTTGTTCCCAGTGGATGAGAGTGAGCCTTCGATGCTGTTGGAGACATTATGATTGCCACTCGAAGACTCAGTGTGCTTGTGGTTGTCGTGTGGGTGACAATATCGGAGTAGATTATTGACTCTGTAGTTGAGAGTTTGGAGAGTCGAGTCCACCCACTTCTACTCGATCTGCTTTCGCAGATTCCTAGCACTTCTATGCTTGCTATACCTTCTCATCTCTTTTGCAATCTGGTCATCAGCCTTTCCAGCTGGGTTTGAACACTGTGCGGACATTCCATGTCCTCATGTTTACTTTTGCTTTCATCGTGCGAGAGAGAATACACGTCGGTCAATTGGCTTCCCGAAGTCTTTCACCAACTGGCGTCATTTCGCCACTCTGATTGCAGTGACTATTTTTCTTCTCTTGGGTTTATAGTGGAATAGAGGGCTTTAGTAGCACACCTCCATTGAACTCTGTTCTCTGCAGTGTTTTGGACCTTGCTCCACGACTACCCTTGCCTCGTAAGCCCAACTCGTCGTTTGCCTTTGGATTCCGCTGGACGGCCTGGCACATGATGTCCCCGGTCGGCCTTCTCAGTGTATGCCCAATCCATCTGCAGTTTCTTCTGAATATTTGTTGAGCGATAAGTTCTTGGTTGGTTAGTCCCCATAGTTCCTTGTTGGTTATTTTCTGGCCATCTTTCTGATCTTGAGTATCGAATGAGCATAGGCAGCTGCTGATGAATGTCTGTAGTTTGTTTGGAAATGCTTTTTGTGTCACGCCAAGTTTCTGAATCATACAGCAGCACTGACTTGACTGAATTGGTGTTGAAAATCCGGATCTTGTTCTTTGTGCTGGGTGCAGTAGATCTCCATACCAATTTCAGACTAGTGAAAGCCTGTCCTACTTTTCCGATGCCGGCTTTAATGTCTTCGTCTGTGCCGCTTGTAGTTGAAACGATGCTGCCTAGGTAGATGGAAGATACAACTTTCTTCACATTTCTCCCGTTGATGGCGATTGGTGCTTGTTGTTGATGCTGTGGTTGGTTCGGTATCTTCATTACCTCCGTCTTCTCTACATTCACCGATTCCAGTGAGGAATAGGTTTAGTTTTACTTTTGATATTTTATTTGTGCTATGAAGTTTCTTTAGCGAACTTTCTTTCGTGAACTAGTTACCTAGGCGACGTTCACGCCTGGATCCTTATTTAGCCGAAGTAATTTCCGAGTATTTCTTGATACTGAAATCCCATTAAATATTCATTCTCTGATTTAGACTCAAATACAACAACTACAGCACATGGAAGGGTATCAAGTATCAGCACAAAATGTTGTCGTCCAATACTGATGTTGTAACATTCAGATATAAATCTAAATAATTGACCATCACTAACAGAAAGAGACAAAAGCCAAAAAGGTTAATAATGCAATAATAATTCCTTACGCTTACTTGCAGTAGTATGCGTGAGTGTACGTGAAAGCGAAAAAAAGAGTCAATATTACTCTTCACGATTATTCTCATTCTCATTGGAAATATCATTTTGAGGAGTGATATCTTCAAATAAATTTCCAATATAATTTAATGGATAACGTATTTGAATTGGTAAAGCTAGATAATCTTGATATGATATAACTTTCTTAGATTTTGTATCATTTGAAGAATTGAAATCATCCCGTGTGTAAGATGAGATGGGAATCTTCTCTTCTACAGATGTAGAAGTTGTACAAATATCTTCGTCTTGTTTATTATGCATCATAAAAATGAGCTGATGTTTACTTGGAAGAGTTTTCAATTTTCTTAAGTGGAATAAACACTACAAAAAGAAAAAAAGAACTGAGAATTTCCCAGCTAACTTGTATCAATTGACAAATCAGTGAGTATTGAACAGCGTTATTCTACTCTAGCTTGGGGATTTCCTGCAAGTATATAAACTCTATCTTGGTTCGTTGCATTGTTTGAATTTACAGGATCTGTGGTAAATATGTTATCACTAATAACGGCACTACTGCCACCAAAGAATAATACAACACCACATAATGCTGTTACAGTTCAGTGGCTCTGTGGAGTTGTGGCTCAGTGATTTATGGAGATGGCTATCAGCCAATGAGTCACAGGTTCTAACCCCGCTCCACTTACAGCGGTTTGGACAATCAGATAGTATTACAAGCCCTCACACAATAGGTGTGGTTCATTGCCTATTTCACGAATGTGTACAAAGTGCGTGAGTACGTTTTGTTCATTTCGTGCAATGGGTCTTAGACATAAGCATTAAGTCTCTGAATCACAGTTGCAACATAGAGATAACTTAATTTGGGGGTTCGTGGGATTCAGTGATTCGTCATGGACTGACATCAGCTGGAGGGACACTGGAAACTTGGGAGCACTGGGCTGCTGTTTCGTCCTAGTATGAGACTCCGCAGAAGTGGGCACCCATGAGCCCGCCAGGGATCGAACTCAGGATCTTCAGGTTTCTTGACCAGTCAGTCCAGAGTCCATGATGAATACCAACTTGAAAAATTACTAGATCCCCACAAACCCACAAATTAAAATTGATCTCATTAGTGACTAGCTTCGAGAGGTGATTCCTGAAGCTCCAATGAGAAGTCGTGAGGACAAACACTCAACGATGACATTGGGTGGTAGTCGCGCTATGTAGTGAACTGGCAGAATTTGGAAATATAAACCATCGGATTCTGACCCAGTGGCTCGATGATAACATGCAGGACACTGAACCTGAAGGTGCTGGGTTTGATCTCTGACGGGGTGGGCGGAGTCGTCATGGGTGTGCGCACTGTTGAGGAGTCTCATACTAGGCTCCCAATGTCCCTCCAACTGTCAGTTGATGATGAATATCAACCTGAAAACATAGAGATAAGACTGCAAAGTTAAAAGATACTTGATAATTAGATATGAAGTTTAAGACTGATTACTTCTAAATGCGTCTGAAGTGGTATTATGCATGACATTCATCGGTAAGCTTTGTCACATCTGTGAAACCTGCAAAACACGACCACTCATAATCATCTGAAATTGGATCTTTTTTCAGCAAGTTTCATTTGTAGAGACTTTCGAATCACAATATACTTCGCCCAATGAAATTCGATATTTCATAACTGTAGAAGTAAAGTGGTTTTTATTAATGGTACACTTTATAAATAAGTGAAACCATCGTCTTTTACGAATAGTTAGTCAAATTAGAAGAGAATTTAGCAAGTCTTGCCGACTAACAATATGATACACTCTTGTGAAGGATCTTCCTAGAAAGATCGGAACGTTGAGGAATGATGAAGAATATCTGTTTACTTAGTTTTTTCTTCCAAGATACTAAGCTGAGATTGCACAAGTAGAAAACACCTTACAGGACAACATTATGATGGTTATGTAAAGTTGAGTTATTGGGTTTCACCAACCCAGCTGTTGAGTGGTAATATGTCAGCAACGAGATACTACGGTCCCGAACCTCATCCCATAAGAGATCGTGGCTGCGAACTGATGAGGAGTGCTGAACTAAGGTGATACAGCTATCTAGTGTTTCCAGGTTTTCAAATGATCTGAAATAATGCTGTTTAGCAGGGTGGCTTGCAGTGTGTTCAAGGTTCAACTAGTAAGCACCAAATCATTCACATACTGTGGTTAAACAAAAACTCAGCCGATAAACATTCTTCAGATGAATATACGCTAATAACTACCAAATCATTACAACTTGAGTAAGAAATATGAATCATAATGTTGATTTCGTCATTTTTGTGACAGAAGAGAATCGGTTGTGAACCATGCTACTGAAATCAAGTAAATAAAAGTTATAGAAAATTCAAGGTAAGCATGAGTGCCACTTTACCAAACTACGGTTATCTCTGTAATCTCACCAGTAATCATACCACAGGAGGAATGGTAATCAATAACTACAGCTGGTTCCATATTAAAATTAGGTGTCAAAAAAGTGACCCGTAATATCACCGCAGGGGCTTTACATAACTGCATAACTTTAATATACACTTAATATGGACCAAACGTACAAGATGGAACAAAAAGGCATTAGCTCAAATCATCATCAATCATAACAGCAGAGCAGAAAGAAACTCAATAAAAGCAGAAATACCCTACAGTAAACATTGAGAATAGATAGAGGACAGGATATGATAGGATAGGAAAACAAACAAATAAGTGAGGGGAGATGGAGTGATGAAACGTATAAGATTTGGAGGAAGATGAGCAGACATATATTCTACATCCATGTGATCCATTAACATCGATTCTGCTTATTTTAAATTACTCTACTTGTTGTCTGTGTGGTAGTTTAAATCGATTCCTTTTTGTGCAAGGTTATACGCTGACCTATCTGTTTGCCCCCATTTCATATATCTCGAACCATGTGGTGGGAACAACAGGCAGTATTATACAATATTAGTGATGGATAGTGGTTAGCGGTGGAATCCAAGGAGCGCGTTTCGTCCCATTTGAGACTCGTCAGCTAGATGTACCTGCCTTCCAGCGAGTGATGTCGTTCCCAAAAGCAACAACATTAATTATTATACAATGTTATTCCAAAATAGGAACAAAAATCCCTCACACAACTTTACAAATTTACGTCATCAGGATCTTATAAACTAATGAAATGCATACTTGAAAGCTGTTTTTTTAAAGTGAACATTCTACGATATAATTGAAATAATTCCTGAAACTTACTCTTCTGGCTTGCATAGATCTTCTACAAGCATCTGAGCGTACTCTTCGGATTGGTTCTTTATTATGTTCGTCTAATGAGATTTTAGGAGTAAATTCTACTGAAGAAGACGGTCCAATGTTTGCTAACCAATCAACAAGTTGGTCTTTACCATTCTCCGTCACATTCACGTTCTCTATAGAATTATCATAACTGTCGTTCTAGTGTTTAAAAGTTAATAAGGAAAAAACAGTATTGGTACAGAAAAAGTACCTTTAGTAATCATAAGTAACTTAAAATTCTCATATGTATGAAAATGTTACGGCGGTCAGAAAAGCTTACCTTTAGTGCTTTTGACTGCACTGCTAAACAAAACGATTTCCCATATGACAAGATAACCAATTCATATCATGAGGTCAGAAGAACCAAACTCAGAGATGGCAGCAGTTCATGAAGTCTCTGACTAGGCTACCCAAAATATTAGGAATCATTGGTTTAAGACCCATGGCGACACGGTAAAATAGCGATCACAATGGTACAGATGTATTCACCCACTCTTAACGACTTTACAAATCTTCATTTTTCAAATTCTTTCTTCTCTGCCACACTTTTCCCTACTTTGATTATCACTTTTTCTATCCACTTGTTCTTTGCATGGTTATCATGCTATCGATATATTCAGAAGATTCTGTATCTTGTCAACATCGTCACTAAGAGGACTATATCACCAACACAGTTTAGGTCCATTGAGGAGTTTCCTGTGATAAGGTCGGTCCCAAATATCACTGCTACTCCAAAAATGGCAAAATTTAGCTTTGAATACACAGCCCAACTGCAAAAACCTGGTCTATGAAGTTTAATCAGGCTGGTTAGGTGTAATGAACAAATTCAGCTTTGAGATCATAATAGTAGACATAAGTTAAGATTTATAGGAAGCATGCTAGTTATCAAAATATTTCCAAATGGGCTTCTATGATGAGAAACAGTAGGAATTAGTCTTGGAAGATTACTGGGGACAAGTATTGATAGGAACTTTACGCTCTTCGATCACTTACTGAATGGTAAAAAAACTAAGCCAGTACATTTTTGAATTAGAGAGGGGGGGGGGGAGGTTGTGGGGATTTACAGGTTTTTTTCCAAGTTGGTATTCATCGTGGACTGACATCAGTTGGATAAACATTGGAAACCTGGGAGGACTGGAGAGTTGTTTCGTCCTAACATAGGACTCCTCGGCAGTGCGCACCCACGACCCCATCCCATCAGGGATCGAAACCACGACCTTCAGATTCCGTGGCCATTACGTTACCATATTCAATTGAACAAGTTCTCAGTGGTGACTAGCTTCGAAAAGTGATTCCCGAAATCCCAGTGAGAAGTCATGACCAGTGGGGCAAACCTGGTGGCTATGAGGACAAATACCCAACGATGACATTAGGTGAAGGTCACGCTATATCGTGAACTGACAGAAGTTAGAAATATGGACCATTGGATTCTGACCCAGTGTCTCAATGATAACGTGCTGGACGCAGAACCTGAGGGTCACGGGTGAGCACTGTTGAGGAGTCCTATTCTAGGACGAAACAGCTGTCCAGTGCTCCCAGGTTTCCAATGTTTATCCAACTGATGTCAGTCCGCGATGAATACCGGTGTATTTTTGTTCACAAATGAAATGATTGGAAGATAAGTGAACACTCATCAGAAAAGTGAGTCAGTCCATCTTGTCACGTTGAATATTCTCTATGCAAAAAAGATGAACCAAATACACTTTGAGTGTACTGATGTAAAGATCTACTTTACTATTTGATAAAGGATATTTCATATAAAACAAGAAATTCCCCTTGAATATTAGAGGATTTCATAGCATGAAAAAATCACACCTTACATAATACTGACTAATCTGTTAAGATGTTCCATAATGCATTATAGTAATATTAATGAATGAAATGCAGTGAGCAACCTTGTGCACAGCCAGGTAGTAGGAAATGGGTCACACCTATTGTATGAGGGGCAATGATACCACTTGGGTGCACCCAAACCATGGTAGGCGGAGTGGTGTTGTAATCTATGGCCCACTTGTTGAAAGGCGACTCACTAAACCAATGAACTATAGCCCCACTTATAGTAATCTCACTTTAAACATATACATTATGTATGTATGCAACTACAGTATAAAAAATTGGTACTATGAAAAGGTTGAGTGAACAATTAGGGCATAAATAAAGGATGAAGAACAACTTCCAACTACAGCTTACCATAAAAAGTCGCTTGCTTTTAATTATATTGATATTGAAAGATAACCAAGTGCTATCTTCTGCATAAAAAGCGCTAAAGAAAAAATAGAAGGAAAGTACGCTATTGAGAACTGAGTAATCCGAAGTAGTATGAACACAACTAAATGTAAATTTATTAAAGTAGTATTCACCACGAACTGATATTACTTGGAGAACCGCTGAAAACCTAGGAACACTGGACAGCTGTTTCATCTTTCTGCAGGACCCCTAAATAGTATGCGCCCACGACCCTACCAGAGATTGAACTCTGGCCCCCAAGTATCATGGCGAAACCATTAACCATTCAGCAACTAGGTCGTAGTCCAGTGGTCCATAATTTATTACTCTGTCACGATATAGAGCGACTATCCATAAAGCTCTTCAGTTAGCATCCGCTTCATTTTTGACTGGTTGATCTCACAGGTCACAGCTTCTCATTAGAACTTCAAGAATATCCATCTCGAGGCACTATACAGTATTGTAGCTTGAGGTTTATGAAGATTTTACTTTTTTTTCTGATGTATGAGCAGCAGGGTTGACCAGTTAAAAGTGAAGCGGATGCCAACTGAAGACCTTTATGGACAGTCGCTCTACATCACCAATTGACAGAAGTTTGAACTCTAGATCAGAGGCTAAATGGTCAGAGTTCGACATGAGACCTGAAAACCCTGAGTTCAATCCGTGGCGGTGTAGTGGGTGCGTAAATGCCAAGGAGTCTCGTAATGGGACGAAACAGATGTCCACTCTTCCCAGGTTTTCGATGGTTCTCCAGCTGACGTCAGTCCATGATGAATACTACCATAAAAAGGTTCATTGAACCACGACTCCAGTATATACACTTAAATCTCGATCAACGGACTGCAAGAGCTAATCTTTGTTGTCATTAACGACAACCTAGAAAACAAACACGTATGATATTACTGAATTCCATATACACCAAGCATATATGATCAAACCATACGTTAACATGTGAAGTGAATGCTTAATTTCTGCTGGTATATTTCATCAGTTAGTAGACTTCTGCACATTGAAAGCGTAGAAGTAAACACTGTTAAGAGCTTAAATTAATACCGATCTTTGCTGGTTTAATAAAAAATTTACAATAGTGTGTCAGTCATTATGGTAAGGATATATTTGTAACAAATTCATAGACAGACACTTCTATGGGTTAGTTAAACACTCAAAACTTAATATCGAGTTATTACTGATGCATATTAGACGAATTCAAAATGGGCCTTGTAGAGAGATAGCATGAAAGTCTGTTTATCGTGGCAACTTTGGCTGACCAAACGACATTCAGCTTTCGAAATGATAACAGAGTTATCAATGCTTCTAGATTCCACCTTCATTGTCGGTCGTAAACAGTCGATGATGGGACAGTTTCTGCTCTTGCGGTTCAGTAAAATATATTAAATAAAACAACTATGTTTGACGTAGACCAAATCAAAACCACGTTACCAATGTTTCTTGTTCAACTATGTACTCATATAACAACAGATTATTATACGACAAACAAGAATTTATTCAACTGGGGCACAGTACTATCGGAACTAAGTAAATGCTTGCCCATATACACCTACCTACGGTGTTTACCGAATCCTATTCACATTCATAACGCTCTAAGGTGTGCAATACAGATCATCATTATTATGGACAATATAGCCTAACAGTACAAGTTGCCACACCTCATATCAACACATCAACTAACTAAGCAATAAAATGAAAGATGAAGAAATGAACAAGAATAGGTTACAAGCAGTAAGAGTGAGATGAAGATAACGTGTGGATACATCTACGCCAATGACGTCAATTCTCAGCCATATCACCTACAATTCACTTACCACCACTTCCTGCTGTCATGTGGACTCCAATCGAATGGTCTGTATCTCTCTACATGGATAAGATCAAAAGTTAGTAACTTCATGCGTTGATGTCATGTTTCAGTCTGGCCGTTCTGTGAACTCAAATCGTTATCGAACTGGAAACAATTGATGATGACTGAGAAACATAAAAAAGAATGGAAGGTGCACAATGATCTGGAGGAACTTGAAGGCTGACAGGGTTGATGGTAGCTGCCCACAAGGCTAGATCTTTCACAGGAACCTGAAAGGTAAGGGTTGGCGTGTGACCAGACTCCAACGGAAACTCCGCTTGAACCTAGTAACATACAGCCTTTTTGAAAGTTTGAGATTCAAGTTCGTTTCTTTCGAATCCAACTATGAACTCACATCGCCGGGACCAGAAGACCCCACCCCCATGCAGGAGTGTGTGCTATTTTCAGAGTCAACTTTTCCTAGTACTCCCTTCCTGTGGGGAAGGTAGCACCAGTATGGTATTGGTGTATATCAATGGGAAACGCCCTGCTGATGTCACAGTCCAAACAGCCAGCAGTAAGATTTCGTCTACAGATCCCAATCGCAGTGTAATAATTGATACTAAAACGATAACTGCTTGTCATCCAACATGCCTTTCTGGTATGGTAGGACCTCGAAAGAAAAAGTGTTCCACCAGTATAGTTCATTGAGTTATTGTGATATGCAAGCCTGACGACCACTTCAAGGTAGCAGCTGTTGGTCGGGAATGCATGTATCAAAGTAATAAACAAGGTACTCACTTTTGCTTGGATTTTTGGAACTTAAATTGGACTGGGACATTTAGTTGTTTGCACAAGATGGTTAAAATGGAATCGCTTTGCACAAAAATGATCTTCAACAAAGGAGAGACTGTAAATAGTCAGGAGAGAGTTAAGTGTGGCTTCTCTTGGGAAGTTAACATAATGCATACTAATACATGATAGATAAGCAGCGAAGAACTTAGTTACGTATAACTGGACCCAATACTTGATCTATTCTCAAGACCAATTTTTCGAAGAACTAAAGTAAAAAGGAAAATCCCAACGTGAAAAGTCATGCATACAATCGTCTTGTAAATTGGTGGTCGAACCGATTGCATTTGAACTAACAGCACTAACCTATATCAAAGTGAGCGAAGATGGTTTAAGCATGTAATCAAGTAATAAGGATCTACTGAAGTTTTACTTCAATTTATGGTTCAGCTTCAAGTTCCAAGCCAGTCCTTCTCTTTACAGACGTTACTTACCGAACTTCGTGGATCGGCCCCCAAGTCGAACAGAAAACAACCAAGCAGCACATTTACATGCAAACGAACACTCCAGATAGAGCATTCTGTTAACACCCACTCAAAATGAACAGTGTTACCCCAGAACCCTCCCAACTATCAGGCTTTAATGTTTCCACATTCACCAGATAATCGCTTTGTTGGTCATACTCACCTTCCCGGAGAGACCTCCGCCTCTGCGCTACCAATACCACCAAGGATAGGGCTGACGACACAGGAGTTCAGGACCGAATATCACTCGTCTTTGGTGAGGTGACATTACATCCATTTCAGTGGATCGTCTCAAGACGTGACCAAAGGAAACAGGAGTTTGGATTCACCTTACCTTTCGGTTGCACTGCTCTCAGTACACTGGACGGAATCACGACAGCTAGCTAAACCATCTTTACTTTGGAGACCTATGTCACTGACCTTGTACATATAGGTTTCGTCGACGGCAATTACCAATAAGTAAACTTGATGGTGTATTGGTTGACACCCAGAAGGGCCACGAGAAGGCTTATCGCACGCGTAACTGGGCTCAACTCGGAATCCCCCAATACATAGACTATTTCCAGTTTTCACGAGCCAGCAGCACAAATCCAGAATCACTTGACTGCGCCATGCAGAGCTTTTACACATTGACGCCTTGGCACGCAACTATGCAGCCGGCCTATGCTGACTTCTTACGAGAGTCACAGTTGCATATATTCAGGTAGGCAAAGTTGCTTTAATCACATAATCCAGTAACATATCCAACTAAAGAGATAACCATACAGTGACACCATAAACCATACACAGAAGACACTCGATTAGGCTTTTTGCATAACTGCTGTGCAGTAGTGAATAACAGACTAGTTCCACGTTATTTGGTTTATTAGATATATCATATAGTAGAATAGTATTATTTACTGGATAACGTTTCGGACACAATTTATTGTCCATAGTCATCTCAAGTAGCATAGTATTAGTCTGGTATAGTATTATATTATATCCAATGTAATACAGTAAATCTCTCAAAAATATAACAACTCATTGTGCAAACAAATCATTTTCAACATCAAACACTGATAACAAAAACAACAACAACAACAACAGAGAAAAGGAATGATAAATAACATTCGAACTAGAAATGAAAACAAATATTTTAAAAGACAAAACAAATTATTTCTTTATTTCTAGGATAAAAGAAATAAAATATCGGGAATAAAAACTATACACAATCAACGACAATTGGAACAAAACAAGGATTGGGAAGGTGAAAAGAGTCATAAATACAAAAAATACGTGCATAATAAGAAATATATTTTATCCTGCAACACTTAGTCAGTATACATGGATGCATAAAATATATAAATACAAACATATCCCCCCTCGCTCCAAACACACAGAAGTAGAGAGGTAATATGATTATGATTATAAAGTGAGGAAAATAAGTGTTTAATCCGAAAGAATATCATAGCATAAAGCATTAAATCATGTACACCTTGTACCCAAAAGGTGAAGTGTCAATCTTCGCATTCACCATAATAACAATAATGGGTACAATATAGGTATGCAAAATATCGCCAAACAGGTATAAAATCAGAAACCTTAATATAACAGATCATCATACAGTAGGAGAATGAGTTGGTATTGTTAAAAAGAAGTGAACTGAAACCAAATAATGCATAAAAATAGATAAACTAATGAAGAGAAGACAAGTGAATATGTACAAGTAAGAAAGTAAAGTAACAAGCATTACTGTACAAGGAAATGCAGACATCGTTCCTTAGTTTAATCTGGAATATATGTACAAATATATACTTAGTTTTCCATGAGTACTATTGTTTACATGTTGTCAACGCATAGCTTAGCCAGCTACTCACCGCTGTCCGTATCGACAAGCCAGGAATCAAGTGTTGATACACGCATATGTTTAGCTTTATTACGTTTTTGGTGACTTGATTTTGTTTATCACTTGGTATGTTGGGGGTATTGTTATATGCATTGGCATAGGATTCAAGATGTCGCATTTCAAAGGAGGGTAATCCTTGAGAAATGAAGATATCCGAAAAACTGTCCACACTTTCCAAATATAATTGCTAAAAAGTGATAAAGTAGATTGAATGAAATCGGATCAGTGCATTGAACAAAATATGTTATCATTAAAACAGCAAAAATGACACAGGACTGGGAGTCAGTCAATACAAGCAGTCTGATGACAGACATACCAAAATAGAACCGTGTACAAAACTGTATTTAGTAAAGAAAATACAACTGAAATGTTAACCCATTGATCATACAACTAGTAAAAGAGATGGCTTTGAACACTATTTTCAACTCGAAGAAACATAATCGACGAGAAGAATGAAGTAACTATTCACTAATACAAACAACTTCAGTTCTCAGAATGACTGCAGCATAAAATGAATTTGCCGGTTAAATAAAAGGTGGATTACAACATTAACGATTAAAAACATACCTTTTCATTGGACAAATGCAAGAGGCAATTTAAGGCGATTGAAACACTGAGTTCCTTAGCCATTCGCCAACTTATGCGGCTTGATAAACTATCGATAACTTCTGACAAACTTTTAGCACCAGAGACCTTAGGCAAACATGAAGTTTTCCCACCGTCTGATACAGTGATGCATTCATTCATTGGTTGTTGCTGTTGGCTTTCGTGTAATCTGGGCGAACATGCAGCATCATCTGTTAAGCTAACTCCATCAGGAGCTGAAGTCGTAGAAGCTACAGATGATGGAGAAAGAGATGGGACATTCGTGTTAACATGAGGAACAGTATTTTCAAGGAATCCCCACATAGCAAACTTCAAGCGTTGGATATTTATCATTTTTGCAGTTCGAGCATAACCAATTTCAATGCGAGCTACTTTATTCGGTTGTGAAATTAACTCGAAGCCATCAACTTCACCGTCATTGTTAGCAGTATTCTGTTTTTTGATAAATCAAATGGTAAAAAAAAAGTAATGTTTGTTTGACCGATACACTTAATAGAAAAAAAATACTTTTGTACCGAGTATTTGAAACGATTTTAAAGGAATTTTTGGAATGCTCGGGGTTCTGCTGTTGGGATAGTATCTATTGACTATGTAACAAAATTAACGATGTTGAAGATCTGGTTCACTATGGAACTGGGTGAAGACATGATTTGGGGACGATCGTGAGATTTGAGAGTATAAACCAACTGAGAACCTCAGTAGTGATCGTAATTGGTAGCGCATGGGCGAGAAAAAAGACCGTTAGTATTATCGGTTCAGAATGGTTACAAGTGTATGAAAACTGTAAGCCTGAGCAGACTCAGTGTGCTGGGTTGGGTCATATAAAGTGTGAGTCTATATGATGATGAACTGCAGTAGGATGAGGCGAAAGCTGTAATGCAAGGGTCATCAGTGTGATCACTCGAAACATGTAGAAACTATTTTGTAAAATGGCAGAAGGAAACCAAAGAAGTACTTAGTCAAGGTTTCATAGCACTTACATCCAATACATGCCTAGAACTTCGAGGAAAGCTATGCTGTATAACTGAGTTGAAATCAACCATTCGGAGAGCTGATTGTATGATTGGTTTTTTGAAGTTACCCTTTTTTTATACAGGCTACGAATAGATAGTAGGTAAAACCTGGAGGATCATACAGTTATGGAAATATAATGGATATAGTGGAAACAATCAATGAAATATATAGATAAACTGTTTATGTTAAATAAATTCTTCAGGATAACTAACCTGTGTAAAGCTACATTCGAAAGGCATTAGTATATCATCATCGTCATCATCATCTTGATGGTTGTCCAAATGATCATCTGCCCCATCATTTACATCATCATCGTATACATTTAAAGGTCTATCTGTACCACCAACTGATAACACTGCACATAAATCAGAATTCCCATTCATATTGTTGTTAACTTCACCCTAAAAGTAAGATAAAGGGAAGTGCGTTGATTATTTTAGCTCATATTTCAAACGAAAACAAGGTAGTAGAACCAGAAAAAGACGCCATATAGATGATTTAGTGTCTAAAATCGATAAGCAGTCAAAATAATCTCACTTCCATTTAGAAAGATAGGTAAAGTTTTTGTATTGACCATACTACTTTGCTTATGTAAACTGAAACCAGTAGAATGGGGGTTCCATGTAGTCCCTCAGCTGCTAACAAGTAAAAGGTTAGACTATCAAGCTACAGTACTTCATTTCCCGTTAAAGTCGGACATAACAAGTGAATATGACTCCAACTTACCGGCTTTCTAGAATTACAGAGATTAGAACGCAAGATCACATCTCGATGGATAAGTTGATACAAAGTATGGCGTGTATCAGAACATTCTGAGGCGAGCATATTCATTTCACGATTCACTTTTGTCGATATGATTCTTTAAATACAGTCGCGTTGGGAGTAGCACTGTTCTGCACACCAGCTAAACCATTATTGGACCAATCCTGACGACACAATCGTCCACTCCTGTGATAAATAAAAAATCATGAGAAGAATGAGGTGAATGGAATATAATAAGATTAAGAAAGAACACTTTAAGTCAACAAGCGATTATTGACCTGGATACAATTATATACTAAGGAAAACTGGGAATAAACTATCCAGAAATAACAGATACTCAACGGTAAAACATCACCAGTGTCTCATAAACTCGAGCTAGAAAAAAGTTACGGGATGATCTGTAGTACCAAAATACGTCCCGAAAAGTCGACACCGTTTGCAAAGCTAATAGTGATAAGAAACAGCTACTAATTGCAACCTAAAAATATACGGAATCCTCTTCGAAAGTTTGAATTATAGTTTAAAAAGTACCTTTTGCGTTATACTGATTTTGGTGACTAGCAGAGGAATCCAGGGAGTGCGTTTCATCATGTTTAAGACTTTTCAGCTGGATATACCTGCACTCCAGTGCGGAGTGATGTTGTTCCCACCGAGGCTCGAACCCAGTACCCTTCGCTTCAAACGCCACTGGGGCACGATAGCACCTCTTGTGCAACGAGCGTCAGATGTTGCAATGGTACTTGTAATTTCCCGTTGCTATAAAAGGCCAAATTCAACGACCTTCTTGGGTTTTTTCACCAAGTTCTACAGCTATACAACCATACTGCTCACTCAAAATGTATCTGTTTTGCTTTGCAATATATATATATGAACGATACAATGCACGGATGCGATACGATTAAATATAGAACATTGACTTTTCAACACGATACTGAGCTGACGAGAGAAGCAGAAGACAATGGAATTGAAAGTACATTTACTTCAACTGAGTAGTGCGATTATGGCAGAAGGTCAAGACGTTTACATACCTTTCTAAGGGCCTTGAACAAGGAAAACAAAATAGTCTAGGACGAATAAATCAGTGTTTACTATTCTAGCCCGCAATGAAAATGACATTGCGTGGAGCGAAAAAGGCGAGAAAATGAGCTTTGAATTTTACAATGAAAAACTATACACTACAAATCAGTATTTTAGAAACCAGATATTTATAACGGTATAATAATCATAAATATCTACATAGGAGTAGGTAATACTGTTTAACGGTACAAGTTGCCACACCTCATATCAACACATCAACTAACTAAGCAATAAAATGAAAGATGAAGAAATGAACAAGAATAGGTTACAAGCAGTAAGAGTGAGATGAAGATAACGTGTGGATACATCTACGCCAATGACGTCAATTCTCAGCCATATCACCTACAATTCACTTACCACCACTTCCTGCTGTCATGTGGACTCCAATCAAATGGTCTGTATCTCTCTCTACATGGATAAGATCAAAAGTCAATGACTTCATACACTGGTATCATGTTCTAGACTAACTGCCACTCACATTTTTCAGCCTGAATGAAATTCAATTTTCACCGTATGATGAGGCAGATACTGACACATACGTAACACACGTCCCAGACACCTCAATCGATGAAGGTTAACCACTTCATCAACTGATTTTCATTGCCTACGTAGATTTCTGCCTCTGACTTCAGCGTTACTGATGTGATGACACTGTATGGGGCGACCTATGCAACGAAGGTAACAACTGTTGAATACCTGTGCATTCTACTATTATAGCTATGTTTAACAACCATATAACAGGACAAAGTGTTTGTGTATGCCATGTCATGAGTTTTTCATGAAAACTGAATTGTCCGAGAATTCCCTAAAAGGCGTCTAATTTTAGACACTGACTGACAAAATCAACGTGGAACCTCATACACAACTGCTTCGCCTCAACTTACCACACTTCTCAGTAGTACAAAACGTGATATCAAAGCATATAAGGTAGTATGAGACAATAAGCAGTTCGAATATAAAGGTTAGTGAGAATATTCAAGCTTTGGAAGACGTAAAGAAGTAAACATATCTACTGTGACTGTGACCGATTTTCAGCCATGTCACCAACAGTCCTCAACTACTGATTCTTTTCATCTCAGAGACTCCAACCAGATAGTCTACATCTCTCCACACACGACTCAAACCAACAGTAAAAGACTTCAACTGGTATCACGTCTTCGTTTAGCCACCCTGAACTCTTCCAACCTAATTCAACTTCCTCTAGCATAGCACGTCAACAAAGGCGGTGGCTTGGCATGCGAATTACATGTCCACACAATCTCAGTCGACTAAGGTTCACAAAATCACCAATCCACTTACCTATCTTGCCTAATACCATTCGCCTGACCTCAATATTCCTCACACAGTGATTCCATCAAACGTGAGCAATCCTACGAAGACACCTGTCATCAAACACTACAACCACTTCATGTCTCCTATCTTTACCGACCACGTCTCACAGCCGAACAATCAGACAAAACGGACAACAGTGTAGTGTAGTGTAGTATACTCGTGGTTTGATAGGTAGTCGAATCTCTCACCAGTTGATGCCACAGATGAAGTAAGTAGGCGAATGCGAAATGTGTCTTGTGTGACCGAGCTGAGATTTCGTCATTAACCAGTCAGTTTGTTGTACTCATGTTGCTTGCCGAGTAAGTGAAGTGGTTGACACATCTCACCACTTCACTGCCTATCATTAGACTGTGAGTGTTTGAGGCAGATGCCTTGGAGTATCCTCTTACAATTGACAATTGCGAAACGTATGCCAACATTCTCCGATTTCTGTTCAACGCGTTCAGCATAGCCTACATTTTGTCACTGTCTTCATCTAGTAGGATGAAATATTATTATTGGGATTCAGTTCAAAATAATTAACTATGCAGATGATATGACTTATGTAAAACTAGATTGACAAATTTGAATATCTCAGAGTTGCCATTTAAATTGAATGATCACGAATTGAATTTGGATGTGTGTGGGGATTTAGTGATTTTTCGATTTGATATTCATCATGGACTGACATCAGTTGGAGGAACATCAGAAAAACCTAGGAGCAGTGGACATTTGTTTAGCCCTGGTATGGGAGTCCTCAGCAGTCCGCACTCATGACCCCACCTCGTCAGCGGTCGAATCCAGGACCTCCATGTTTCGTGGCAAGCACGTCACTAACTTCTGTCAGTTTATGACCAACCTGGCAGAGCCATGGGTGCGCACTGCTGAGGAGCCCCATACTAGGATGAAACAGCTGTCAAGGTTTCCGATCTTCCTCCAATTGATGTCAATCCATGATGAATATCAACTTGGTAAATGATTATGAATAAAATGAGTTTTATGGTGCTGAACGACGATGACTCACGTACAGAACTAATTGTGTTCATTTTGACAATGACATATTTGGGAATTAAGAGAGATGAAATGAAATGTAACAGTGTGCTTCGTTTGTCTAAATGTCGAATAGGATGAATAACGGTAGGTCTAGGTAAAATCAAAATGGGCTGATTTGTATGAATATGTAGGGAGCAAATGAACGAATCTGACAAAAGATTATGTGGTGTGAAGGGACATGTACAAGTGGTTACAAAGTTTACAGGTGGAACAGCTTCTGCACTATCACACTTAAGAGCTTGTCGATTGCAAAGTTGATCAAGGCAGTAATGATGAGTGGTTGCTTTTTTTTGGTGAATCAATATTCAGATTATCTAAGACGAATGGCTACAGCTTCTGCTGATTGGAAGATTCAGTGTATGGTAGCTTTAGGCACGTTGATGAAGATACAGTAAATGATAGGAAAGGATTAATTATTATTACTCTTATGTAATCGACTAACAGCTTTAATGTACATAGAATGATTAGAGGCAAAAATATGAATAATTATCAACTTCTAAATTTATATATATATATATATATATATATATATATATATATATATATAAAGATCGCACTATTTCGCAACTGTGATAAAGAATCCAATTTCGAAATAAATGTTAAAAGTAATGAGTTTACCTTGTTCGATTCTCGCCTGATTTGTGTGCTTCTGCATAAGAAACTTTTTGACCTTTATCTTTTTTGGATTTTTTAATTTTACGATTTCCCACAGTTTTAACAATTTCTATCTCATCTCCATCCACTGCATGTCCTAAGTCCACTTCATGATTGTCTAAATTAAAATATTTTTATGTAAACAAAGAATTCATATTAGGATAAATTACTTACACAGTTAGCTATAATACTACGTGAAACTTCATAAGATTATATGCTGGGTGATGATGATTGAAAGTGAAATGGAAATTTGGACCGTAGCCGGATTCGAACCAGCGACCACCGGGTTTCCCGCCCGATGCTCTATCAACTGACCAACCAGGTCCAACTGCTGATTATATTTTTATTTCACTTCAATCACTGATTAGGCAGGCAACGTGAATACGATCAAGCGGTAGTAACACATCACGAATTCACATGGTAGTCGAACAAAACAGTTAGTGTGACTGAAGTCAAATAAAAATGTGATCAGTAAACAGACCTCCTAGCTCAGTTGGTAAAGCGTCGGACCGGAGACCCGGTGGTCGCTGGTTTAAATCCAGCTGCAGTCTAAATTTTCATTTCGCCTTCAATCATCACCTAGTATAAATACTAGTTCATCAAACTGCGAGTATCTCACATAGTCAAATGATAATTTAGAAGATTAGTTAAATCAGCTTTATGACACTGATTCCCTTAAGTGTCAAATTGACAGAAGCTAACGCACTGAACTCAAGATTTTAGCTACTTTTGTTTTGCAGGAGTATTCAAAACCTGTTATACGAAAGGGCAATTTTAATTTCAGACTTTATCAGTACAGTGTTAAACAATACCAACTGTATCGTTTTCAAGATTTTTGACAAGTACAATCGGGAATTTATCTATAAAATACAGAATACATTTACTGTTTTACAGTTTCGAAAATGTTTGCACTAATCAAAAGCATAGTTTTTCTACAAATATGACTCATGTGAAAAACACATTATGCTTAAACAGCAGTTGGAAATATGCAGAGAGGATAAAATAAAAACATAAAGTGAAAATCGAAGCGGGATAAAGTCACTTTTTACATCTCAGTATGACTTCGATACCGCATAAAACTGTTTAGCTGAATTCTACAACGTTTTTGCTAAATACCTCAGAATCGGATGTCGGAAACGAAAGTGAATATTAAGAGATATATATAAAAGGACAGTAGGTGCTGAAAACTGATATGAATTCACAGAAATGGGAAGGTATTAAAATACACAAAGGTAAGAATGATGAAGCAATGAGATATTTCAGGTGAATACATATGCACAAAATTTCCGTTAAAAGCTTTACATTTGGATTGGCCTGACTCTTTTCGTCTTCATTTTTTCTGTAAAAGAAGGGAACGGTGAGCAAGACGACTTAATTAAAAACTCCATTTATTATTTTTCCCTTGGGTTCCCAGTGGAACACAGGGCTTCAATAACACGTCGCCATTTCACTCTCTACTCTGCAATCTTTTCAACTTGGCTCCACGACCTTCATAACCTTTCATTTCTTCCTCACACCATCTCCTCTATGTCACCCTTACCTCGGACACCCAACTTTTCGCTTCCCCTGTGGATTCTACTCGACGGCCTGACCTAACGCATGATGTCCCCAAACAGTCTTCTTAGTGTATGTCCAATCCAATCCATCTCCATTTTCTTCTTCTGCAAATTTCTTGGGCGATAGGTTCTTGGTTGGTTCGTTGGCAGGTGAGAGTGAGTCCTCCTTCCTTATTCTTTCTGGTCACCTGATCTCCATCTTCAGCACCGAGCAAGCGTAGGCGGTAGCTGTTAGTGTATATTTGCAGTTTGTCGGGAGTGCCTTTCGTAACGCGCCAAGTCTCTCAGCCATCACATAGAAGCACTGACTTACTTGACTGACTTGAAAATCTGGATGTTGTTCCCGCTTCATGCTGAGTTTACTGCAGTGCAGTAGATCTCCACACTGATTTCAGATTAGTGAAGGGCTGCCTTGGTGTCTTTCCGATCCCGGCTTTCACATCCTCATCTGTGCCGCCGCCGCCATCTGTAGTTGAAACGATGCTGCCCAGGTGGGTAGGTAGGTAGGTAGATAGATGAAAGAGACAACCTCCTTTCGATTTCTCCCGTTCATGGTGATTGGTGCTTGTTATTGGTGTTGCCGTTGTTGTTGCTCGTTGCGTATCTTCATCACCTGCGTCTTCTCTACGTACGTTCACCTGAGGGAAGTCCCGTCTTCGTTGGCTTCCTCGTCTCTTCTATCACCTTGTTAGTTTTTGTCTGTAGATCTTCGAGTTTGTGCGACATAAGACAGATATAAATAGTCATCATGGGTGAATTCCGGATGCTCTATGGTCTTTTCATCTATCAAACAGCTTATGTCCATCTTCTCACAGATCCTGACAGTTTGTTGCATGATCCAGTTCAGTCCAGTGAAGTCGACCACGATTAGGAGGACCAGTGATGATAGTAAGCGGCAACCTTGTCTTACTTCTTCCTGTCTTCACTTCAAAGGCATCACTGAGCTTTCCATTGTGGAGCAATTAACAACTCCAAGACTCCTATTATTACAATTATTATTATTATGAGGACCAAACATTCTTCAAAATGACATGCAATGAAACCCAAGTTAAAACACTTTAGCACTGGGAATGTAGGCGAGTGAAGTATTAACGTGAATTCTGTGGAGTTATACAGAAGATCCACTTTGGATACTTAGTAAAACGTTTTTCACTGAGAAAGTAAGCTCAGGTAGCACTAATAGCATGAAAGTCTGAGGATACAGTACGTTCACAGTAGCTGGCATGTATAGTATAATTATGCACTAAAATATAATTTTAATGTAGAAGAAAAAAGTATCTTTTAAAGAAATGTATACCTTAAAAAAATTGTGCACATAAAGCAAGCAAAACAGTAAAACGAACCTTCTTTTGATTTAACCCCAATGTCCAGTCTTGGTCTTTTGGCTTTTTTACGCCAATGCTCAGGTCCTGCCCACATACCCAATAGATGATCGTTTAACTTTCCAAAGTGTTCAAACTGTTTATCTAACATACTTTTTAAAGAAGCTACAAACAATTCACTGTCTGGTGTAGTAGTAATAGTTGTTGTTGTTGTACTAAGTAAACATAAAAACAAAGAAATATGATAAAATTTATGATTTGGTGATATATATGTAGGAAAAAGTTATCGCAGCAATAGATTTCGATGTTTAAGTACTATTAGTGTTAGTTCAATTAAGATGAATAGAGATATTATAATCCACCTACATCATAACAGCTTGTTTAACATTTATGCACCAGACTGTGGTTTTACCAAATGTGTTACAAGGTAATTAAACTGTCGTCTTGCACGAGAGAAAGTGCTTGTAAAACTACTGCAGGCGCAGCCTAATTTTAAGTAAAAGTGATTGAGTGACTAAAACACTTGAACCATGAAAATAAGTATTACATCAATAATAAAATAAATACGAAAAATAACACAATTTATACACTTATAAGTTGGTATTCATCATGGACTGACATCTGTTAGATTCCTGGCGCGATCATGAGTGCACACTGCTGAAGAGTCCCATATTAGGACAAAATAGCTGTCCAGTGCTCTCAGGTTTCCAGTGTTCCTCCAACTGATGTCAGTTTATGATGAACACCAACCTGAAAAACCACTAAATCAAATTGACCTAGTGCTCATTGGTTACTGACTAACTTTGAGAGGTGACTCATAAGGTTCCAATTGGAAGTTGTGACCAGTGGGGCAAATATGATGGTCATGAGGACAAATACTCAAAGATGACATTGGGTGATGGTCACACTATGTAGTGAAGTGACAGAAGTTGGAGATACGGATCATTTGATTCCTACCCAGTGGCGCAATGGTAACATGCTGGCCACGGAACCTGAAGGTACTGGTTCGATCCCTAGCGGGGTGGGCTGAACCATGGGTGCGCACAGTTGAAGAACCCCATACTGGGACGAAACAGATGTCCGGTGCTCTCAGGCTTCGAATGTTTCTTCAACTGATATCAGTCCATGATGAATACCAACTTGAAAAATCACTAAGTCCCCACAAACCCCAAATTAAATGCTTATAAACAATTATGGTCATGAAGATCTTAGTATTCTTAGTATCATATAGGCTCCTCAAAATCTCTGAAGGCAAATCGATTCACGATGAATAAAGCTCAATGGCGTAGGTTGAATAATGATGACAGCATTTCAAAAAATGGTAAATAAAGCACAGAACGAATTTTCAGGAACAGTAGAAATGAAGACTCAAAAAGTATACCATTTCGTAAACGATTGAAAGACATTCAACTATATAACCCAATAGTGTAAGTCTCAAATAAGTATATCCTTTAACTAGAGGCCAAGGAATGTACCTAAGAAGTAATTCAGCAACCCTTTACCACTTTGTGTAAACGCTTATGAACCAGACTAGAGGTATGACGGTGAATGGTACTCAGTTTTTCAGAATGACGAGGTTGTAAGCAGTTTATATTGATGACTCGATTAATGATCGAACAAGACCACTGTTTACATCTCCGATTTATAAAAAAGTTTAAGATAATGATACTACGAACCCAATTGCAACACACTTTAAAAAAAGACCATCTATAATTGTGTACTACAAAGTTCGTTCGAAAATTAGTTGATCATTCAATTCACTTAATGTACTACATCACATAAATGAAATGGCTTACTTTACTGAGATATAAACCTTCTACAAATAATAAGTAACAGCATAAAAACTATACCCGGCGCACAAGAAGTGGCTATCGTGACTCAGTGGCCTAATGAATAACGCAATGAAGTTTGAAGCGACTGGTCTCGGGGGTTTAGGTCTTAGTAGGAATAACATCACTCACTGGCGAGTCCTAGATGAGACGAGAAGCTCGTCTTGGATTCCACTGCTAGCCACTATCCATCGTTAATATAAAATAACAAGTATACATATATAATAAACAAAGGAATGAAAGGCTCAAATTACTTTTCGTTGGTGGGAACATCAGTCATCACAGCATTTTGTTCAATTTTACTGTCTACGGCTTTTGGTGATAAGCCATCCACTTCAACTTGCGTGTCTTTCTCGAATACTGGTTCTAAGTTAACATCTGTAGTAGAACATGAATATAAAACAGAGATTAGGTTGTAAAAACCTGTAAATAGTGAGGAGGTTTCGCAAGTTATCCAAAGTTTGATAGGGTTATCCTTCAAAGTGCGGTGATACATATTTCAGTAATGTTCTAGTCACTATTCACAATCAAACTTTTCCCAAGAATTTACAGTGAATACAACATCAAGAAATATGGTAATAAATCCATAATAAAGCAGCACAGTGATGACTAGTAAATAACATTTTTCGTAGCTCACATTTGAACATTGGTGGTTGTATTAGATCTAACAGTGGCTATCTTCGGAGGTGACTAAGCAGAGTGATGTTCACCAGGGACGTTCACCTTTATTTGTTTGACTTATCATTCATAGACTTCTGTGAATTTCGTGTTAGGCTTACAGCACACAGATATTATTGTTCTGTTATATGAAGACACTGAAAAAGACAGTCTTTTGAACATCTTACGAAACAATGTAAAGATGTCAGGTATGCGTCCCTCACCACAAAATGGTAAATATTGGTTCCAAAATGGTTCCCATTTATGCCCTGATTGAAAGCAAGTAACGAAATGGTTCAGAACATTAAATGCTTTAACAACTTAAGCATGCTGGTGGTACGAACAAAAACTCTGGAATACCTTTTTGCAAACCCATATTGTCTGTTATGTCGAAGTGATACCAGAATATTTATTGTCAAGAGCCTAGCGTCTAACTTCATCCCATTGTATGTCACTGAAACAAGGAGCTCCACGACCTCTTAACTACAATCTCAGTGACATCAGTCTTGTTCTGTATTACATCAAGGAATGAAGCGAAATTTGAAAAAAATCCAGTTCAAAGTGTATTTCAAGTGACACTGACTGAAATTAGTCTGAATCGTTAAAAAAGTAAACAATAAAGGTAGTCATCATTTCGATGACACGTCTGAAACGTACCCTCATGTATCGTGTTATCATCAAGACTATCATCCTGGGATGGAAGAGGGTCAAATCCGTTGTCATCGTCATTAATCTCCAGATTAAGTGGATCAACTTGCTGAATAGTTGTATCCAAATTAATTTGATCACTTAACTATGAAGTTAAAACAGAATTTTTTTAAGGTACTTTAACAAATGCATTTGTTTACAACTCACATTACTAAGTTAATTACTCTCTGTAATACAGACAGTGCAAAAAAAAGAATGTATAACAAGTGGCAATAGGTTTTAATAGTTATATAAATGCCGCTCACCACAAATGTTCGTTACGCCAATACTGCCTTCAATTCAGAATGGCTCAAGACTAAAAATTCATGTAACTAATCCTATGAAAAGCTATCAACCATAAAAAGCAAAACGTTCAGACGTAGTCATAACGGTAAGTAACTTTAACACTCAAGTATGGAAGCTGAAACACTCGGAAAGGCACCTTCTACGTATTTACGGAATCCAATGCCAACAAATAGGCAGAGGTGATCCTTTCTTGAAATTCTGTCCTGATAAACACTTGGTTCTAATAAGCAATAAACCAACGATGAACACAGGTCATATTTCCATTAGCCGCTATTGGACAGAACCAGAGGCGGGATTGGCACTTACCATAGAGTACCAGTCTGAACTCCGACTATGCGCTAGTACGCGTTCATGCATGTCTGCACCTGATTGGTCGCAGAAAACAGGAGATAGTAAAGCCTGTCTATTCTCGACTGGAAGATGACGTCGCCATATACATATTTAGAGAGGAGTTAGTTGAGCATTCGTCTGAACGCAACAGAAACGCTCATCCTTAGCCAACCTGATATCATATTAAGTCTGCTGTAGAAACAGAGATGAAGACAGTTGGGAACATTCACCAAAGGTTAGCAAACCTCAGTGAATTCCCACTACATCATCCGAACTAACTGACGCGAGAAGATTGGTTACAGCTGGTTAACTCTGATCACGATGAAGAGCGAAAGCAACCTAAACGTAAATTGATCAAGAGTCTTCACGTCAATCGCGAGCAGTGGTGGGTGGTGAAAGCGAAAGAGATGGAGGAGGCATCAGCGACAGGTAATAGTCAGCAACTGTTTAGGCTTGGCTTATTAGGGAGACTGGCAAAAAGAAGACGATAGTGAGTGAAACCATCATCGGAAACGATAGGACGTTGATAACTTCACGGGACAGACAGCTAGAACGTTAGGCTGAACACTTTGAAGCACAGTTCAACTAGCCCTCACCAACGCTTCAGTTGTCCAACATCCATAATGGACTTGAATAGCACATAGATGCTGGTCCTCCAACTCTCCCTGTAGTTGAGAAGGCTGTGTCAAACCTTAAACCATTCAAATCAGATACACCTGAGTTTCCCACCTGAAATTTTCAGGGATGGAGGTAGAAAATTACTGAGTAGAGTGACGAAGGTACTGTATTAGGCGATGTATAGGAATCAGAGGTAGTCCAGTCAGACTCGTTTACTTATTTCACTTATCATCCTAGTCTAGAAGAAGGGGGAGAAATCTACAGGTAACAACCATACGGGAAGTAGCTTGACTAATATCGTGTTCAATGTCCTATGATTCATAGTTATCCAATGGTTAACTGAAGCTCGAGAACACCATACTCTAGGAAACCAAGCACGTTTCAGACATGGACGAGAATACATCGATTAGATTTTCACTCTCCGGTAGGTTCCGGAACGCATGTCTACTTAACAGCGACCGATACTCGCTATATTTCTTGACCTGGAAGCAGAATTCGATTTTGACTGTCGACAGTTAGTTGTGTCTGTTTGCAAAGCGAGTACTGCGCAAGTAAATAACACTTAGCAAAGCTCTGTACGCATGGAGTCGTTAAAGGGCTCATGGAGAGTTGTCATGTGAACTGACGACAACTACTGGTGTACGCCAGGGATGTCATTGCGACCGTTCCCATTCAACTTCACTATAATCGTTAAATGGAAATATTCTTAGGTACGTCTAACTTCACAGGCATTCAACTACTGGCTGGAGGTCAAGGGGTTAACTTGGAGTATGCAGACCATATCATCCTGCTCAGTGAAGACGCTGACAAAATGCAGGGCATGCTGGACGCGTTGAACAGAAATCGGAGAATGTTTGGCATACGTTTCGCAATTGTCAATTGTAAGAGGATACTCCAAGGCATCTGCCTCAAACACTCACAGTCTAATGATAGGCAGTGAAGTGGTGAGATGTGTCAACCACTTCACTTACTCGGCAAGCAACATGAGTACAACAAACTGACTGGTTAATGACGAAATCTCAGCTCGGTCACACAAGACACATTTCGCATTCGCCTACTTACTTCATCTGTGGCATCAACTGGTGAGAGATTCGACTACCTATCAAACCACGAGTATACTACACTACACTACACTGTTGTCCGTTTTGTCTGATTGTTCGGCTGTGAGACGTGGTCGGTAAAGATAGGAGACATGAAGTGGTTGTAGTGTTTTGATGACAGGTGTCTTCGTAGGATTGCTCACGTTTGATGGAATCACTGTGTGAGGAATATTGAGGTCAGGCGAATGGTATTAGGCAAGATAGGTAAGTGGATTGGTGATTTTGTGAACCTTAGTCGACTGAGATTGTGTGGACATGTAATTCGCATGCCAAGCCACCGCCTTTGTTGACGTGCTATAGCTAGAGGAAGTTGAATTAGGTTGGAAGAGTTCAGGGTGGCTAAACGAAGACGTGATACCAGTTGAAGTCTTTTACTGTTGGTTTGAGTCGTGTGTGGAGAGATGTAGACTATCTGGTTGGAGTCTCTGAGATGAAAAGAATCAGTAGTTGAGGACTGTTGGTGACATGGCTGAAAATCGGTCACAGTCACAGTAGATATGTTTACTTCTTTACGTCTTCCAAAGCTTGAATATTCTCACTAACCTTTATATTCGAACTGCTTATTGTCTCATACTACCTTATATGCTTTGATATCACGTTTTGTACTACTGAGAAGTGTGGTAAGTTGAGGCGAAGCAGTTGTGTATGAGGTTCCACGTTGATTTTGTGAGTGATCCTTAAAACTTGTAAACGATTAATCCGCTTGGTAAATTTCATCGGCAGAATGAGAAGACAAATTTTATTAGAAACGTATGATGTATTAGTGCTATACATGTATGTGTAAACATATACATAGGGAGGAACAATCGTGACATACAGTTGAGAATGTCTGCGTGGCTCCAGAAACAAATGACCTGTAATACGCTGATAAGTGCAAATGACAACATCCTTCCTTACCAACCGCAAAACACTTATTAGAAACTCATCATAGGATTGATATGAAAACAGCTTTCACTATAGTGTATTGTAAAGACGAATTCTTAGATGTATATAAATGTAAACCGCTTTAAGTAGTTAAACGCAAATCATTGTTACACTAAACCTAGCCTGGTAGTATTCATTTCAACATCTTCGATACTATGGTGGTGATGAGTTGAACTTTTTGTGCATTTATTCTGCTCCTGTTATCCTTCTTACTCTTAACTCCATTTCCTCAATCAACATTTTAGAGTTTTCATACAAATAATTCGATGAGTTTATGTGTGAACAGATTTTTCGCAATTTCTAGCACTACGGCACTGCATGTTTCAGATAATCTTCGTATTTGCATTACGCTGTTAACTTATAAAAATGTAATTGACCAACAGATTTTTGTGTCAGGTTTCATAGGCGTATACATAAATTCCTCAACTTCTTAAAATATTTATCTTTAGCATAAGAAATATTTCTCCTCATCAAGTGGTATTTAAAAACTCATTGTTAGCCTATAGAGAATGACTATAAGGAGGAAAACAACCTTTAACACTAAACACAGTGTAGACCACATATGAATGATAATTAACACTAGTGTACCTGACAACTACTGCGGACCCCATGATGTTGCATATAACATTTTACCAACCGAAGCAAATTCATGTAATAGCTATATAGAAACTTCATTTGAATCAGTTCTGCGTTGCTTAACATTTAAATGGATTACTGATGCAATTCCATTAAGCTACATATAATAAAGACGATTCAATCTTAATTCAATCCATAAAGAATCCATTAGTACAAGGTGTTCATATCAATAAAATCCAAACCCCGGTGAGAATTTAGATCAGGTAACTTAACCAGAATAACTGAAGTGTTATCATGTAGACGACAATCATCAGTGTAAATAGTAATGGGTTTAGAAATTCATAGGAATTCGAAAAAAAATCGTATTTGGAATATCAGCGAACCTGTCAACCAGTTCTGGCAAGGTTCTACAGTCTTTCCCCCTCTAGAATAGCAGAGGAGAACCAATGATAGCAATTCAGTGATGTCATGAAAAGCGAGAACACAAATGAAGAGGAAGAAAATAAAAAGATATTTAAGATTAGAAAGTTATGGAAATGTACCTGTACCAAAGTGATTGGTATTGAACTTGACGCTTGACCATAACATCGCTCCTTAGGAACAATGGCTACCCGTATGGTACTACTTGTTGTGGATACGATATGACAGAAGTTTCGCCAACTTTTAGTAACGTATTGATTGATGTATGAAAACTGAAATTAGTAGACCAGTGATGCATGTTTGACATTTTCAAGGTCCCCATAGGAAGGTTTATATGTGGTTGCTTTAGGTGTGTGGGTGGTTGCTAAACAGCATTTTTATTTCTGGATAGGGATAAGTCGTTAGTGATTGTGAAGTACTGATATATATATGGAAGAGAAAAATAAATCAACTTATAAGATGCTATCAAGAAAACAGACTTACATCGAAAGTGTTCTTGTTTGGGTTCCAATCCGTGAAACGAAAGTTTTGTAAAGTAGAACATATTGATAATTGATTTAAAGATTTTGTAAGTATAGTAGACAAAAACTCAGTAACATTTGTAATATTCATGGGAGTTGTTGGTTGCGTATTAGCCACTTTACGCAGCATGACAGGTGTTGATGAATCCAAGATTAACTCACATGAAGCATTTGCAGTAAAGAGTTGATTTAACCGTAACTCAGCAGTACCACCATCGTCATAAACAGCCGTTTGATGTTGAAATAAGGGATCAACCTGTATCAGGAAGAAATAAAATTTGTAGATTGTGAATATGATGGTTCTAGCTCCATAAACTGAACTGACCTGCCTTTTATTGATAACAATGGATGTGTTGTATGTGGTGGCAAACAATACATCAACATTACAAAAAGCACCAAATATTTTGAAACAAAGACGTCCATAGGTACACTTAAATCCATGCAACAACTTACATCGACTTTATCAGCTAGTGTCTTAATCCGAATTTTATTCAATTGTTTTTGAATCACATCCCGATGTACTGCAGTCTTTTTCTTTTGTTGTGGTTTAGATTGAACATGTGAATCATCATTCTCATCAGCATTGTTAGTATCGCTCTCGACTTCTGCATTTTGAGGGTTACCTGAACGACCGAGTCCCGTAAGCACTTGATAAGTTTCTTGATGAACAGCATCCACACGGCCAGCGTATATCTTCGCCCCAGCATCCAACGATGAACTGGCGATCTATAAATCAAATAAAAAGCAAAGGTATCACACGTTTCTGTGGTAAAAAAGAAACTCAAGTATGATACCAGAAACCACGTGAGGTAAAGTTTACGATAATGGATGTATGGCGGTGTTACGAAAGGGGAAGTGGTTACCAAAAGGTGACTTACGCTGATTTACTACGTTAGACGACACACATCAATAGTGTAAATGGCTTTTGTGGCACCTGTGATATCCAATTGCTCATTAAAGGTTGATTATATTACACAGTAGATCACTTCTTCCCACCAGATAGTCGTGAAACACGATCAGTAAAGATGAAGGATAAGAGATTTCAGATGTTTTTCATATTATTACCAGTGTAGGGTGAAATCATCAAGGCACCGAATTATAGACAAAATAGGTAAGTCAGTTGATGAGGCTACTGGCCTTCGTCGACTCAGGGGTTGGATTTGTTACAAAGGCTTAGTTGCCACTTACCCTTCCCCACATAATGTTAGTTGAAGTATAATTATGTAAGAAAAAAGTTGAAATCTATTCCTGTTGAATTGAGATGTGTGACTAAATACAAACTCTTAGGTTGAAGCCAGTGTGACAACTGAAATCATAGCTTGGAGATTCCAAGTGACAAAGTTCAGAAATGATCGCAGTGCAGATGCATCCACATCACTCTGACCATAGTACTACATTTCGTTATCTGCTTTACCCCTCTCTTTACCGTTTTTTTTAAATTCTCTAAGACACTTGTTTACATTTTTTCCTATTTCGCTTTCTTTCATCTTGGTACCTTGTATCCTGATGTGCTGTTGTGAGATGCGGCAACTTAAAACCACTACGTACCAATACTTCTTATGTTGATAGTGACGGACCATAGACTGTCTAAACCCATTGCCTAACCTTTGTGGAGGCCAAGCTCTACATGTGTGCTTTTCACTCCTATACTTTAGAAATGAGTGATAATCTGAATAGACTGAGAGTGTTTGAGGCAGATGCCTTGGAGTATCCTCTTACAATTGACATTTACGAAACGTATGCCAAACATTCTCCGATTTCTGTTCAACGCGTCCAGCATGCCCTGCATTTTGTCAGCGTCTTCGCCGAGCAGGATATCGTCTGCGTACTCCAAGTCAGTCAAATGAACTACGGAGAGTAGATCAAATCCTGCCATATTTAAGGTACTGTTAAGGAGCGATCTGAATCGAAATCAGCATTGTGAGTCATCAGCCATCAAGGTAGAAGTTTTGGATTTCAATGCTGATTTCGTGTTAGTGTGTAGGCGCTGAAACCTTATCGAACAGTTTTGTTCTTTAGATGATCAATGAAAATAAGTATCCAACTTTGACCAAATGGCTTTATTTTCCGAGGGAAAACTGTATATAAAAGTGTTTTCTGTCAAATAAAGTTGTCTACCTTATAGTTACAGGTCGGTCTTTGTCTTCTGATTTTTGCAGTTCAGTGAAGTGTCACGCCTGAGGGAGAACAGTTGCTACTTGTATCCAGTCCAAGTATTTCACTTGGCGTTACTGTCATTTGCGTACTTCGTATTACCCAGTAGTTCATTTCCATCCGAACACTGCAGGTGCCTACGGTTGCGTCTACTGGTACATCAATAACGAAAACAGGGACGGTGACAATGGGCATCCCTGGCGGAGACCACTAGTTGTCACTTCTGATGAAAACTCTCTGTGAGCTCTAACAGGGCTGCGTTAGATTTGAGTAGGGAGCTGTGATTAGTGCTAGGTACGATTTCGGTAGTAATCTCATAGACATTGTCAAAATACCTCTCAAACGGCAGAGTCGAGTGCCGTCTTCAGGTTAGGAAATATGGTTAGCATCAGCCGATGGTAAAAATGCATACCTTACAGAACCTTACTAAGAGTGAAGACTTGTTAAAATCGTCTTGTTCAAGTCAGAAAACTACTTGCTTTTCAAGTGCTTTTTGTTCTTGAGATAAAGTTCGGCATCGAAAAACTACAGACCCCAAGATCTAAAATACGATAGTAGTGAAACTGACTACCTTACGGTTGTTCCAAGGTTTCTCTCCTTTCCTATCGACATTAGTGATTAGTAAAATACATCAGTTTTACAGCAGCACCTGGGAATTCCAAACACTGATGCGCTCCATCGTTTCACGTTCGATACAGTCTTCTCAGCTCCAAAGAGAGTTGGAGGACAAACATCAATGTCCTATTCAGGTTCAGGCTGAATGATATGCACCTAAAGCGTTGTTTCGGGCCAGTTCAACTGTACTTCAAAATGATTTTCTGCCAAACTTTCTAGCTGTCCACCCTGAAAGATTTTCAGCGTCCAGTCCTTTCAGACGATGGTCTCACTAACCATAGCCTTCTTCTTGACAGTGCTCTTAACAAAACTAAATTAGTGACCGGTTACTACCTAACGCTGATGCCCGCCTCCATCTCTCTTGTTCTCGATACCCACCACTGCACGCGATCATTGTGAAGACATGGTGGATTTACAGTTAAGATGCTATTTCTTCTCATTGTGATCAGAGTTTTCTCGCACGAATCAGTTCGGTTGACTTTGTGTAAATCCATCGACATTTACTAACCTTTGGATGTAGGTTGACAACTGTCTTCATTTCTGTTTCTACAGGGACTTAGTATCACGCCAGGCTTCATCAAGAGGAGAATTCCTGCCATCTTCAGAAAAGTGTTTAGATATTACTGTGAACACACCCTTCACGTTCTCATCTAGCCATTGGGTCTTCAGGTACTAATAAAAGGAATTCTGGAGATTTACCGAGACGGCTATTTGACGTCAAGTGGATAATTACACTCAGGTGCCGTATATGTCTCAGAAACAGCATATGGCCGTGGTTTGATAATCCAGAGTTCTGGCGAGCGACGACATCTGCTCTTGGAATTGGCTTAAGTTGCGGCCGTTCAAAGCTCCAATATGAAGTCGATAGCAGGATCTTAAAAGACTAAAAATGAGATGTTAGCAATGGTGGTAGTATCAAAGACTGAAGGATTCATAACATTGGTATCAAGAAGTGAAGGCAAAGAAGGGGATAGACGTGGGTAGAATACATTATTTTCGACTAGACCTTGTCAACTACTGAAACTGTGTCGGCGGTTGACAGTTCCCGGCTGCTCACATCGTGGATGGTTATCTCATCTTAAGGTTATCTGAAAGAGAAAAAGATTTGTGTGGCCGCAGAGCCTATGGAATTCCTGCTTCAGACCTGTCGCACAGCCTTTTGAGGATTGTTGGTGTGAGATGTGATTATTTTAACACCGGACAGAGAAAATGTATGCTCCCGGCACCGGAAGACAACATTCCAGGGAAGGGTGTGGTATTTTTAGAGTCAACCTTTCCTAGTCCTCCCTCTCGTGGAGAAGGCAGAATCAGCATGGCTCTGCTGATCATCAATGGGAAACACCTCACTGCTGTCACACCCTATCCAATTAGCAGTGGTACGACTTCGCTCTGAGACCTTCACCATAGTGTAGTAATTTACACTTCAACGGTAATTACTTTTCGTCTAACCACTATCCTACAGAGCTTTCTGGTGTGGTAGGACCTCGAGAGAACAAGCATTCCAACCAGTGTAGCTTGTTCGGTCGTTGTGATAAACAAGTCCGGCGACGACGTCAGGGTAGCAGTTACCGGTGGACAGGTAAGGCAGAGCGTTTCGGTGATGGAAATTATCATTCACTGAGCAAACTCATCATTAAACACCGGTTTCGACGACTAGATCAATTATTAAGAATGAGGTGATTCATTGATTTAATCACTCGCCTTTCAAATTACAGGATACGAGTATCAACTCTAACTGACCTCCACTGACCAAGGTAATCGGGCCGTGTTACATACTCTCATACAATATGTGGTTCACAACCTAGTAAATAAACACCTGTACCAGAATGGCTCTTAATGTCGTCCTAGCAGGTCATAATCACTGTTTAATAGGTGTGCGACTGGGTGGAAGTGAGGTGGTTAGTGTCACGTGACACCACGAAGTGAAGGAAACTTGTGTTAGCCTGGTAACTGCTGGTCCCAAGTCTACTTAAGTACAGTCACGAAGATCATGCGACTCAGTACCTTGAGACGGAAACGACTACAACCTCGAAGTTAAAACCGAAAGCGATCATTTTGCATCCATCCATCCAACCAGATCAACCTAGGACCAGGCATTACTGCGAAACGGTAAGAGTTGCCACACCTCATATAAGTACATCAACTAAAAAGGTAGTGAGGTGAAAGATGAAGATAAGAAAATTCAGTCAAAAGAAATATAAAGTACTAAAAGACAGAAACGAAGAATGAGAAAGTGGTGAGATTCGGTATAGCATTGTTAAGATGAGGATAATGTACATATACATCAACGCCACTGCCATCCGTTCTCAACCATATCACCCAGAGCCTCCAATCACTGGTTACTCTTGTTCCCCTGACCACAACCACCTAGTCCGCATAGCCCTACATCGCTCAAACCAACTGTCAGAGACTTCACACATTGGTGCCATGTTTTACTCTGGCCACCTCAAGCCTTTTTCTAGCCTGGTCCTACTTCAGCCAACATTGTGTGATGAGGCAATCGGCAACTAGGCATACGTAACACGTCTCCCAACCAACCATCTCCGTCGATGAAGGTTCACATACTCGTCAACCGACCTACCTCTTCTCCCTTAAACTCTACTCCTGACTTCTGTGTTACTCACATGGTGACACCACGCAATACAGCCTATACTACGAACGCAACGGTGGTCAAACACTTAAAGCCAGCCTTCTCATGTCTTCCACCTTCAATGGCGGCCACGTTTCACAACTATACAGTAAAACACAGCAGACTGATGTGAAGTACATGCAACCCTCAGGAGACAAATGAATATCACGGCGGCGCCATAGCTGGCCTAAATTGGCAACAGCCAATCGAGCCTTTTATACCCGTGCACAGATTTCATCGGCCACCACCATCGTCCCACCAGGGATGATCCTAATTCCCAGATAAGTGAAATGCTCAACACACTCAACCACGACACTCAGTCTCTATTGTTAGCCGTGGCACCACCGAAGACCAATCCTGCAGCAGTAATTTGCATTTGGGTGGTGAGAAACGCATCCCAAACATTCTCAAATCCCACTCAAACTGTTCAGAAGACTCTGCATCTTGTCAGCGTCTTCACCTAACAGGACTATGTCATCTGCATATTCTACGTCTAACGAGAATTCTCCACCGATTATGTCAACCTCTTGGTAATTAGGTGACGAGATGGAGACCTCCATAAGAATATCTGTGATAAAACTGAATAAAAATGGAGACGGTGGGCACCCTTGACGGACACCAATGGATGAGTACAGCTCACCTGACATCTTATCATAGGCTCTAACATACTCACGAGTAGAGAGCCTTCAACAAGGTGATGTACTTACTAGGCACGCCTTTCAGTGACAGACATTGCCATAAGACTTCTCGATCAATCGAGTCGAATGCCACCTTCAGGTCGAGAAATACAGCCAGTATCGGGCATCGGTAAGCGTGTCTGTGTTCCAAAACGTGGCGCAGTGTGAATATTTGGTCGATAAACCCATGGCCAGGTCTAAAGCCTGCCTGCCTGTCTGGTTTTCTCGGGTTCGTTGTTCCCAAACTCCAATCAGGCGTTGAAGAATTATAGAACCTAGAATCTTAGACACTATGTTCATCAGGCTGATTCCTCCGCGGTTATCACAAGAGGACTTCTCGCCTTTCTTGAAGACTGGGATAGTCAGTGACTTAGACCAGTCAGAGGGGATCGTATTTGATTCCCATACACTGGTTAACACTTCCGTTAACCTGACTAAGAGCACTGCACCACCATCCTTGTATACCTCAGGAGTTAGTCCGTCTGGTTCTGCTGCCCTTCCTCGTTTCAGGTTACCTACCGCTTTCGCAACTTCTTCTAGTGTTGGGGGGTCGTCCCTCTCTGCTATAGCCTCACTAACTGTTGTTGACCTTCCCCCCACCCCCAGTCTCCTTAATAAGTGTAAATAACTGTCTACTGTTACCGATCGCCACCGCCTTTTCCATCTCTTTAGCCTTCGCTGCCCACCACTGTTCACTATCGTTGCGCAGACTTTTCATCAGTCTACTTTTAAGTTGCGCTCGCTCTTCATTGTACTCAGAGCCTGCAGGCAGTGATGCGTTCACGTGCATCCATTGGTTCGGAAGAAGCTGCTCACATCCACTGGCTCTTTTTAGCCACTATTTCGGAGTCACCTACGGTCTTCAATGCTGCTTTTACAGCAGACTGAAGATGGCACCAAGCTTCTTCTGGATGAGTGATAGTCTTTTGTTCCGATAACTGTCTAGCCAACTTTTCACTGAACACAGCTTTGGTGTTTTCGTTGTCCAGCAACACTCGTAGTGGTTTTGTTGCAAAATTTTCCCTACGTCCATTGAGACGCAGGCATATACGCACTCGGACCACCGCGTGATCGCTTTGCAGAAGGAGCGGCAGTCTCCCACCGATGACTGATACCAATGTGGTCTATGTGTCCATCACTGAGTTGAGCTCGGTGGAAGCCACATCACACAATGTCTTTCTTTATGTCTAAAATTTGTGCTAACTAAAAATAGGCGGTTATCTGAGCACAGTTATAGTAGGTGATCACCGTTATCCGTTCGTTCAGTGTCACCTAAGTGCCTTTCTGCCTCACTCAGTCTACCCACCTGTGCATTGAAATCACCTGCAACAACCACTACGTCCGAACGTTTGGCTTTCTAGAGGAGGTTAGACAGTTTACGGTAGAACTCGTCCTTCACTTCATCCGAACTACAGTCAGTGGGTGTGTAAGCAGAGATTACAAAGAGACAACGGCGAGTCTCGCTGTGCCGTCCAGCCTCATAGCGCAGAGGCGACTATCAACTGGGATCCAGTCTAGTAGTGAGTTTTCTGCCCTGGTGCTTAATGCTATACCTACACCTGCAAGACCACGAGAGCTAGCTATCGAATCTCCAGAAACTCGAAGGGTGAATTTTGCGGATTCACCAGATTGGTCAGGAGAGGTCAGGTGAATAACCATACTTGGGTCCTGTATGCGTGTCTCACAAACACAGCAAACATCCATGCCCGAGTTGCTAGAGTCTTTGCCAACGAAGCCTGTTGACCAATTTGACGGAGGGTGCGGACATTGAAGGCTCCAATATGTAATTTGGAGCGTGGTTGAAGGAGACCAGTGATGCTGTTCTGTGGACTCAGATCGTTGTCGAAGGCTGCAGAGGTAGGAGAAATTGAAGATGATGCAGCATCATTAATTAAGAGACGTGAAGGAAGATTAGAAGGTAATGAGGGGTGAGGTGGATAGCAGTCAGAAGAAACTTGAGTGCTGACAGAGTTGTGAGGGCGGTTGACACTTCCCGGCTGCCCACACCGTGAAAGGCTATTTCTTCTAAAGGTACCTGAAAGAGATTTGTGTGACCGCTGAGCTCATCGGACATCTGCTTGAGACCTGTCACACACAGCCTTTTGAGTATGATTATTTTGAACTTTTGTATTTTTGGGGCCGGATGGTCGAAAGGAAACGACAAATGAACCAACACCGCCGGCCAAGCAAACCGTGGGGCATGGTGGAGTGTGTTATTTTTGGGGCCGACCTTTTCTAACCCCCCCCCCATTCCACTGAGAAGGCACCATCAGCATGGCACTGCTGGTCACCCAAGGGAAACACCTTACTGCTGTCACACAACATCCAGATATCAG
The DNA here is from genome assembly GCA_944470555.2 of Heterobilharzia americana. NCBI lineage: Eukaryota > Metazoa > Platyhelminthes > Trematoda > Strigeidida > Schistosomatidae > Heterobilharzia > Heterobilharzia americana. The sequence goes on from OX104128.1 coordinate 51,405,526, forward strand.
CAGTACGACTTCTCCCTCAGATCCCCATCATGGTGTAGTATTTTGCACCACAACGGTAACTGCTTTTTGTCTAACCACTATCCAACAGACCTTACTAGTATGGTGGAACCTCGAGGGAACACGCGTCCCACCAGCATAGCTCGTCGGGTCATTGTGATATGCAAACCCGACCACAACGTCAAGGTAGCGGCTTCATAAACGTGCTAATGGAAATAACTTCATGTACGTCAGATTTCACATGGATTCACCTACTGCCTGGAGGTCATGGGGTTAACTTGGAGTATGCAGACCATATCATCCTGCTCAGTGAAGACGCTGACAAAATGCAGGGCATGCTGGACGCGTTGAACAGAAATCGGAGAATGTTTGGCATACGTTTCGCAATTGTCAATTGTAAGAGGATACTCCAAGGCATCTGCCTCAAACACTCACAGTCTAATGATAGGCAGTGAAGTGGTGAGATGTGTCAACCACTTCACTTACTCGGCAAGCAACATGAGTACAACAAACTGACTGGTTAATGACGAAATCTCAGCTCGGTCACACAAGACACATTTCGCATCCGCCTACTTACTTCATCTGTGGCATCAACTGGTGAGAGATTCGACTACCTATCAAACCACGAGTATACTACACTACACTACACTGTTGTCCGTTTTGTCTGATTGTACGGCTGTGAGACGTGGTCGGTAAAGATAGGAGACATGAAGTGGTTGTAGTGTTTTGATGACAGGTGTCTTCGTAGGATTGCTCGCGCTTGATGGAATCACTGTGTGAGGAATATTGAGGTCAGGCGAATGGTATTAGGCAAGATAGTCAAGTGGGTTGGTGATTTTGTGAACCTTAGTCGACTGAGATTGTGTGGACACGTACTTCACATGCCAAGCCACCGCCTTTGTTGACGTGCTATAGCTAGAGGAAGTTGAATTAGGTTGGAAGAGTTCAGGGTGGCTAAACGAAGACGTGATACCAGTTGAAGTCTTTTACTGTTGGTTTGAGTCGTGTGTGGAGAGATGTAGACTGTCTGGTTGGAGTCTCTGAGATGAAAGAAATCAGTAGTTGAGGACTGTTGGTGACATGGCTGAAAATCGGTTACAGTCACAGTAGATGTGTTTACTTCTTTACGTCTTCCAAAGCTTGAATATTCCCACTGATCTTTATATTCAAATTGCTTACTCTCGAACACTACTTTGTCTGGTTTGATATCACTCTTATTCTAGCCACCTGTTGTTTGTATGCTCCCGTGAAGTGTGGCAACTTGAGGGGACGCAGTTGTGTGTGAGGTTCTACATTGATTTTGTCTGTCTGTCCTTGCTGGAGAAGAGTTTGAAACCGGGACTCACTGGTTGGAAGATGAGTGTCTAGACCAATGACCCACACTCCACCCAGCGAATAATACCATTTGTATGGTAAATATAATGAAAGAGCTAAAATGGATTGTTGGTTTTCCTTGCATCTTCTACATCCACTGACTGTATTTGAAGGACAAAAATGATGAATTCTATCAAGGACTGTTGAGCTTTCAACAAAATGTCGTTATAATGGGCGACTTCAAAGTAAATTAGTATTTTGAAGCCAAACAGGATGAAAATTTTGTGGTTCATTGGTCTAGGCAGATGATTTCGAACTACCGTCATGGATTTGAGATTTCTTCCACCTACCGGGGTTTGGTAAGCAGGTTATCACTACTAGCTTTCACACTGTTTCACTGTCCGCTGCATATACTTGGTAGAGTTTTGTTAGGTTTCAGCACTCTCAGACTAGTGAATTAACAGTGATGATTTATTACTGCAGCTGTGTGAAGATAATCACTATTTCTAGGCAGCACTAATTTGAGGCAGGAATTATCTGATCTGGACCTATCAACCTCAACCCAAAAGTCCACATCAGCTATATCGCTAACAGTAATTGTTGCAGTGTCAATGCAGGATAGTCACTATTTCTGAAGTAGATATTTGAACATTGACAACACGTATGTCTTCATCTTAACAGATGCAGACAAACTACAACCAGAAGATACCTTAGAACTGAGCAATAAGCTTAAGTTTTCAAAACGGTATTGGGTGGGTAAATGGCTAAAAAGCTAGTCAAACTGTTATTTATCCTGATGATGCTTGGCTTGATCACAATGTTGGAAAGTAATCAAGGTTGAGTAACTTTCGGAAAAGATAAGAAAACGCTGATGGATCTCCGCAGGTTTGACCAGGTTTAAATGATTTTGAAAATGAATTCCAATAACCTGTATGTACAGTGAAGAGCAAAAGTAGTTTAAGTGTAGACTAGTAAGGAACTTATGCAATGACTGTGCATAGCAGTAAAAAAAATCAAAAAGGTGGAGGAGGGAGGAGATAGACAAACGTAGTTGTTTAGATTACCGTAAAAGTCGTTGACGGGTTGGTGATTCACTCATGAAAAAAGATTGAAACGATCAGTAGAATGGTTTTAGAAACAGATTACCCAGTAGCAGCTACTTTACTCTTTAAGTAGGATTTTCACTGGGTTGGTAGAGGATTCTGATGGACTACAGACAGAAGTACCCAAAGGTAAGTGTTCAGGATTATTCGTTAGATTGACTTAGGCATGATATGGGAAATGAGTCAGGCATGATCCCTCTGACTGGTTCATAGTGTTGACCAACCCAGACTTCATAAAAGGATAAAAATATTTTGTGATAAATCACCACTTAAAGCTACCAAATGCAACAGTCCGCCAGATTACAACCTACCTTCAATCACAAAAAAAATTAAGAATGTCACAAACACTTCCACTACAAAGATCCCACTACAATATCAAGGGTTTTAACATGAGCATCAGCTAGATTAAAATTCCTCTATTTCTGGTTAACAGAAAAGTGGTAGTGATGTATAATGAATTTGGTTGACCTGGTGACTGATTGATTCTAGTTATCTGTTACTTCCGAGGTTCAAATTCTGACTGGATGAAATATTTCGCGTTAACTGGAGACAAATGTTCTGGTTTAATATTTATGTAGAATATTCATTGACCTGTTTATGTGCCTCATTAGTTTCAAAAGCATTTATGAAAAGCTGACAAATAACCTGACCATTTAAACAGTGTTTAATACCTGGAAGCTTGTGAAGTCTTCTTTTTTTATCATTTCACTCATATAATCTATGAGATGTAAGTTGAAAGCATTTTTTGCTGTGATCTTATTTTCTGCAGCCAGTCGAATACAATTGCCATAATGTTCTCCAATTTGTGCTGGAGGTATACCTCGTGGAGGTTCAGCATCTACACGGCGTTTAGCAGAGGAATTCGCACTTGGACTACTCACACTAGCGGGATGAGGTTCAAGTAGACGAGACTTCCGTCGAGCCAAACGTTCATCGTCATCGTCATTTTCATCTAAAAAAGAGCAATTGTGATAAAAACTTGGATGGATGACCAATAAAACGTGTCACACATGGAGAAAAATCACAGTGGTCCACATGCAGAACGCTTCAGCTCTCGGAAAAAGTGACTGGATAGAAAACAAGGCTAGATAGTGCTTCTCATTTACAATGCTTATCTGCGGAGCAAGCATGTAGAGATATCATGTAAGCTTATAAGTTTGCTTGACATCGCAATTACACATTTATAAAAGACTGGAGCTTATTAGCGCCTGATTTGTATGTAAGACAGGCGAAGTGCAGAACTTTGGATGATAGTATATACATAAGTTCTTACCTACTGATACCAACAATTTGATGACTGTTATGAGATACCTGGAAAATCAATGCGCTTTTAGTGTTATACGTATGCTGGAAAATGCCATCTGAACCCCTAAGAATAACATGCTAGTTCGAAAACATCTAACAAGCTTGATACACTCACTAATCCGTTGCCATCCTCTGATTGCTGTTCGTGAACTCTCATCACATATTTCCAGGATATGTGGTCTCAAATTTAATCTGGCATTTGTTGATTTTTATTTCTGTTGTGGTCTACACATCCAATCATCAGCGATTGAGTCGGTTACAGACTCACTTAAACTACTCTATCTTGTATAACCTGGTAGTTTTAAGTACCATACAAATTAGGTGTGGCTAAAACTAGTTCATAAAACTGTATCAGGCTATTTATATACTTGTTTATGAGCTAGCTTATCCCTTTGGCAGAACATTTACCGACAACTAGTAGATAAATTACCATTATAACCTACTGAAACTCTTAAGCGTGAGATTTAAATTCTTAAAACTGGCATCGTTTTTATGGCAAAAACTAATACACCTGTTTATGGAACATTGCCATTGCGTCGTAAAGATAAAAAAGTGAATATGATACATCGTTAGAATTTCAGTTAACTCTAGCACCACACATAACTCCGTTAAAAAGACACAAGTAGCAAGATGAATCTGGAAATTATCTGCACAGTTTAGGGACTATTACATCGTAATGATCGATTTCACTGAATTGTGGATAATAGAGAAAGGGTTCTGCAGGGTAGCATTCATGACGCACTGAGAGTATGTAGAGAAATTAAAAACGGAGCTCTACAGATGGTTGCTATTTCAACATAGTGGTCGGGATTGCATATCACAGTGACTGAATGAGTTACGCTGGCTGTAAAGCTTCTTCATTGAGGTCCTACCATGCCAGGAAGGTTTGTTGGATAGTGACATGACAAAAAGCAGTTACAGTTAAGGTGTAAATAGTTACGTCACGATGGGCTTCCCAGGTAGAAACTGTACTACTGGCAGGATGCTGTGACAGTAGTAAGGTTCCCCACACGACCAGCAGTTCATGTTGATGTTGTATTCCATGTTAGAAAGCAGGGTCAGGAAAGGTTGGCCCAAAAATATCATACTACCCTGCGGTACTGTGATGCTAGGAGCATGGATCCTTTTTGTCTGGTGTTAGTACGATCAAATCTTAATCCAGCCACACTAAAAAGGATATGTGATATGCCTCAAAGCAGATGTCTCATGGGCTGTGCGGTCATAAAAAACTAATCCCCTTTCTCTTTCAGGTATTTTACAGAAACAACTTCCACCACCCACACACCGGCAACAAAAACCCAACTACCATATTCTACCTTCCTTACATCCTTCTGTCGCCTTTGTTGTCCAATACCAATATCAAGCCTTTTACAACTTCCATCTCTCACTTTGCAACCACCGCCGACCTGCGTGTATGAAGCACTACTCTTAGTCTCCTAACCCCGCTACTACGTTCACATTGGAGCTTTGAACGCCAGAAAACTATGACAATTCAGAGAGCAGGCGTCGCTTACCAGAACTCTGAAATACCAAGACATGAACACACGCTGTGTTTTTGAGGCACGTATACAGTACCCAAGCGTGGTTATCCATTCGATCTCACGTATCCATTGAGGTAAGTCTTCAGAATTAGCTCAACTAGTACTCAGGCACAATGGCTTGCTCTCGTGGAATCACCGCTGTAGGTATAGCATCACTTTCGAAAAGAAAGCGTACTTTTTGACTGGATACCAGTCAACAGCCGTCTAAGTGCTGTCCGACTGAATGGATATGTAAAAACTAGGAAGGGTCATGAGACTACCCAACGTCCATTCGTGATCTCCGCCCACACGCCCGCCGACTACAGATCGGATTGTACGAAGGGTGAGTTCCGTCGAAATCTGTCGAGTTTTCTACACAATGCGAAATTTCCAGATATAAGTACATTAGCAGACGGTTTGAACGCTCAAGTAGGAAAGCTGATTCGATCAGAAAGGCATCTTCAAGGAAACCCGTAACAACGAACCGGCAACGATGATCATTTGCTGCAATTCTGTTCTGATAACCACTTGCTTCTGACCAACACCAACTTCAAGTAAAAGGAGGGGCACTGGCTCACGGCGTCCACCAACGTCAAACCGACGGTAGGAACAGACAAATCAAATTACTATAAGCCATTATTAGAAAGGATCGATGGAGGATTGTCGCTCCTTCTGCATTGCCTGTTCGGAATCCGATTATGCGTTAGTAGGGGCACCTGTTTTCTTCTCTTAATGAGAGCGAGATACGCAGAAGTGGAGCTTCTCTGTAGAGAGGACACTGTTTATAGATACCTGGGCACCTTTCTGAAGATGGCAGGAATTCTCCTCTTGATGAAGCCTGGCGTGATACTAAGTCCCTGTAGAAACAGAAATGAAGACAGTTGTCAACCTACATCCAAAGGTTAGTAAATGTCGATGGATTTACACAAAGTCAACCGAACTGATTCGTGCGAGAAAACTCTGATCACAATGAGAAGAAATAGCATCTTAACTGTAAATCCACCATGTCTTCACAATGATCGCGTGCAGTGGTGGGTATCGAGAACAAGAGAGATGGAGGCGGGCATCAGCGTTAGGTAGTAACCGGTCACTAATTTAGTTTTGTTAAGAGCACTGTCAAGAAGAAGGCTATGGTTAGTGAGACCATCGTCTGAAAGGACTGGACGCTGAAAATCTTTCAGGGTGGACAGCTAGAAAGTTTGGCAGAAAATCATTTTGAAGTACAGTTGAACTGGCCCGAAACAACGCTTTAGGTGCATATCATTCAGCCTGAACCTGAATAGGACATTGATGTTTGTCCTCCAACTCTCTTTGGAGCTGAGAAGGCAGTTCCAAACGTGAAGTGGTGCAAACCAGCAAGACTTGAGTTAGAGGCAGTCCCATCAGGCTGGTCCAGATCACTTATTATTCGTCTATATAAAGGGAGAGAAATTTTGTGGCAACCATGACGGCATTAAATTAACTAACATCGTGAACAATTCAGCTGAGCTTAATTTGTTCGGACATAACAATGAGCTCAGCCGCAATCAGTCGAAACGCTCACCTGGTGTTCAGATCACTCTGATCTGGCTAGTAAAACATACAGCTCAGCGTGGGTGGTTTCTAACTACTGGTTATTCAGCAATATATAACTAACATGTCCAAGATCCTTTGATTCATAGTTGGCTGACGTCTAGCTTAAGCTTGAGAACAAGCTTGGAGACCTGGATGATGTTGCATAGAGCATATTACCATTCGACGAGTTCTGAGACACATGCTTACTAGCGTCAGACATCGGCTATATTTCTTAGCTTGTATGCAGAACTCAACAATCAACCGAGAGGTGTTGTAGACGTGTCCAACTTCGGAGGAAGCAATGGGCAAGTGCACAATGCTAAGACTCTTCAACTCAAGTAGCTGTGTAAGGGCTAACAATGTTACCATCTGAAAAGACTACAATCAGTAGAGCTCGCTACAGATGCTCACTATTATTACTACTTAATTGTTACTGACGTGCTGATATCCCCTCAAGTACCTCTAACTTCCCAGAGCAGCTGGTTAACTTGCATCACACAGATAACATTGTCCAGTAATGCGAAGACACCGACAAAATGCAATCCTCTGAATGTCTTGAGGAAATCTGGGTTTTAACATGCATTTCATACTTTCTAAGTGTAAGATGCTGCTGATGATCTGCATTGATAGTTTAAGTACAGGGATGAAGTGACAGAATATTTACTTCTACTTGAGAAGCTGTTTCAATCCGAAGAGGATAGTTGTCAAAATCTTAGCTCGGATATAAAAAGCCCGTTTACAGTTTGCTTACTTGCGCCATTTCTGGTACCAGCGAGATATCTGACCGACTGTTAGAATATGAGCATACTGCGCTGCAATTCACTCCGCTATGTTTTACAGCTGTAAGACGGTTGTTAAGAGATTATACAAAAAGGTATCAGCCTTGTATCACAGGTTTCTTCGTAATATAGATCACGTATGCTGACATCGATGAGAGCAGTGTTGAGATCGGATACGAGACAATAAAAAAAGGAAGGAAAGCCAGTTGATTGAGTTGAGAATCCTCATTAACTGAGGCGGCTTGGACACGTTACATATGCCAAAGCGCAGTGAATCAAAGTAGGATTGGGTTGGAGGGAAGATGAACGTAATAAGGCGCGGCACCACCATGAAGTTCTTTACTGTAGCTTTGAGCCATGCAAAGGTGAACTGTCTGGCTAGAATCAAGATAATGTGAATCAATGGCTACAGATCTCTGGTGACGGCAGGAAATTGCTCATAATGGCACAGTTGGGTTCACTCTATGACAGCCTTGAAATTTTGAACATTTTCAAAAGCCTCTATTTCTTGAATTCTTTCTACTCCACCACTTCTTTGCACTTTCCTTTGCCCATTTGTTCTTTCCCTAATGTTGTGAAGAGTGGCAGAGTGAATCGACGCACTTCAGTGCAAGATCTTATGTTGATTTTGTTTCTGATGAAAGCCTAAAGTACCGGGAAGTAGTTTTGCCCCGATTAATGAATTTCTTGTGGTGACTCACTTGGCCTATACCGTTAGAATGTCACAGACCAAAACAACAGCTCCCCGGTTTTCTCTAGTTAATCTCAAATTATGACGAAAACCACCAAAGAAACAAGCCAACTAAGATCAGTGGATCAATAAGCACGCGAAATAACCAACCACAGCTAACTGCCGATACATGTACTAAGTTGACAACCAAATAGTTGAGTGGTCAAAGTTCTCATCCACCTGAACTCACCCAACATTCTATACCCCGTATTATTTTTGTGATTTCATCAGTCTCGTCATCCAGGAACCGATGACCGACTTGCACTCATTAAAACAGTAGACAAAAGGATGAAGAATGGCGAATAGTGGGAGATATTCAAAATCGTTTACAATGACTTCCAGGTATTTACCTGTCATTCGACACAACCGATTATGACTGCTCGTAGTTAGAATTAAAGTTGACAGCTCAACGCAGACATCTTAATAGCATCATGGGTTTCAGAAGACTGAAGTGATAGGTTACATATATTCATCGGTGCTTTATATTGGAGTCATATCCACGTATAAAAGTGTGAAGGAAAAACGTTTGATTTCTATACTTATAGAAACACTTCAGCCATACTACTAATTCTGAATCATTGACAGAAACCCTTGAAAATATCGTTCTGATTTCCTTTGCATAATCAAAACCGGTCAAGACAAAATCAAACACTTCCAAATCATAGATTACATCTAAAAATACAGCTTACTGTCTAGGATTATCCTCCTTGGTAAAGGTTTCATGGGGCTCGATGACGTTTTCATACGCTGTTTTGGATCTTCTGAGGATTCACTTTTCTCAATGTCTAGGAGGTTTGTTTTCGACTCGGATAGTAACATTTTACTGTAATGTCATCCACAAAACAGGAAAACGACCGGAGCGCCACTATCTAAATTCCAAAAAGGCCGCTGGCCGGACTTTCAATACACAATTTTTTCATAACCCTCCTCCTGCCACCTGTTATGCTCTTGTAGTGATTTGATACACTCTGAGTTATATATATATATATATATATATATGGAGGCTTGGACAGTAATCTTTAGTTCCTACGTTCGTAAAAAAAAGCATTTATATAACAGGCGTACTACAACGTTAGGAATATATACAAATTACATGGGTAAATACGCATATTTATAATGGCCTTGGCTATTACCAATCACTTCCAGATTTGAACTTCTTATTGATTTTTGTCCCTTTAACTAACCTCATATGCACAAGTTGGTTCGTGTGCTTGCTCTCGAAACTTCTGTGCAACATGATTCGTTGTAAAAGTCTCCAAGGAGTTGTGGCTTCTCATGAAAAGTTGTTGAATCTTATTCCACACCATAACAAAACTACAATTTTTTTATGCAAGATGAGGATGATTCCTCCTTGCGTTCCATGTTTTTCAGTAGGCGAATTCAATTGTGGAGTGGATCTGATTTTCATAATGGTCTCAAAAACTCAAAAATGGAGAAAATTTATTTGATATCAACTAATTCTATCCTGGCAATCAGTCCTCATTGTCAAGGATAGATCACCTGTATCCTAACTGATCGATCCTTGTAGTGGATCCTTCTGCAAATATCTAGTTTCTCCTTCACTGTGTTCGCCTAATGAGCTTTTAGGATTTGTCCTGGTGCGAACTTGACAGACGCAAAGACCAATCACTAATTATTCGAACTTGTTATATACCCACGAATACGAGACCAAGGAAGAACACGATAGCGTAGTCGGATGGAATAGTATATTTGGATGGTTATGCCAAAATACCGATGCGTTCCAACTAACTGGCTAGAGAGTCGAATACGAGCAATGCAACGTAACACGACAGCGTGCCAAATGGCGAGGATGCTTGACCGGATGCCTTCAGCTTAGCGAGTCCAGTTAAACTATCAAGGTCAGCATCAATGTCGAAGTCGTCAAACCCTAGGCTATTGATTTTGGGGAAGTGTATGACGCTACAGATCACTCCCCCCCTAGTGGGTTCGTGAGGACCCTAAGACGATACCAGCCGGAAGGTTGTTGCAGCTGTGCATTACCAGGCACATCGTCGAGAATTTCGATAATTGAGTCATCCGTCGGTCGGATGTAGCGATCTGAAACGTCACTTACAATGGGGTTGCCTTCGAAATAAGCTGGTTTCAAACGGTCGATACTGACAGTATCTTCACGTCCGTCTCGCTCAATTACATAGAATTTCTCATGTCGCTTAATCACTTTGAACGGCCCGTCGTAGGGTGGTTCAAGTGGTCGACGAACAGCGTCGTGGCGAACAAACACGTGTGATGTCTTCTGTAAACTGGGGTGGACGAAAACATCAGTCGTTTGCGGTCTAATCGGAGAAGGCCTAACTGAACGCATTGCGTTTGTAAGCCTAGTCACATAAGATGCCCTATCGGAAACATGTTTGAAAGTTGAAGGGGAAACAAACTCACCTGGTAGGCGAAGAGTGGTCCCATAGACGAGTTCTGCAGGAGTGCATCCAGCATCAACTTTCAACGCGTTACGAATACCTAGTAGGACTAGAGGCAGAGCCTCGGTCCACTGAGGTATGTTTGTAGCTGAAAGGGAAGCTTTCAGCTGTCGATGGAAACGCTCTACCATGCCATTTGCTTGTGGATGGTAGGCTGTCGTTCGGAACCGAGTGCAACCTAAAAGTGCCGTTAGAGCGTGAAATAGTCCGCACTCAAATTGGCGCCCACGGTCGGTTGTGACGTAGGATGGACATCCGAAGTTCGCGATCCATCTTTCGACGAAAACACGAGCAACTGTTTCGGCAGTAATATCTTTAATGGGTACTGCTTCCGGCCATCGTGTGAAACGATCAACACAGGTGAAAAGGTAGGTACATCCATTAGATTCTAGTAGGGGTCCTACAATATCTATATGGACGTGGTCGAAACGCATGTCTGGGGCTAGAAATGAGCCTAAAGGGCTTTTCGTGTGTCGCGTGACTTTACACTTTTGACAAGCTAAGCACGACTGGGCCCACTCCTTAACGTCTTTGTTCATCCCAGGCCAGCAGAAACGTTGTGCGATAAGCCTAATGGTGGCTCGTACACCTGGATGAGAGAGTTTGTGCAACGTATTGAAGACGTTGCGTCGACAACTCTTCGGAACTATTGGGCGTGGTTGACTAGCAGAGACATCGCACAAAATTGCATCCTTGTCTGATCCAACAGGACAAAGTCGCAGTTTGAGAGTTGTGGACGACAACTCGTGATGCAGCTCAAGGTCTTCCTTTTGACGCCGAGCTAGTTCAACGAGATCAATACCCTCGATATAGTTTATCGAAGCTATTCGAGATAGTGCGTCGGCTGCGGAGTTGTTTGCTCCAGAAATGTGGCGGATATCTGACGTGAACTGGGAAATGTAATCCAGCTGTCGCGACTCACGAGGGGAGTATTTGTCAGACGCCGAGCTGAGGGAAAAGGTTAACGGTTTGTGGTCTGTGAAAATAATGAAATCACGACCTTCCACAGAATGTCGAAAATGGCGTACAGAACAGTACATGGCTAGGAGTTCCCTACCAAATGTACTGTATCTTGTTTCCGCGTCTTGCAGCCGCCTCGAGAAAAAGGCTAACGGTTGCCACTGGTTGTCAGTCAACTGTTGCAAAACTGCTCCAATTGCTGAATCAGATGCATCAACAGCAATACTCAGAGGAGCATTGGGGTCATGATGCATAAGCATGGTTGCGTTCGAAATGGCTTCCTTGACTTTGGAGAAAGCAAGTCTAGCCGCGTTGTCCAGAGACACGAACTTCGCAGTTCCTCGAAGTAGATCTGTGAGTGGTCTCATGACAGAGGCACAGTTAGGGATAAACCTTCGGTAATAACTTACCAGGCCATTGAAAGTGCGGAGATGTTTCACAGTGGTCGGCTCTGGATAGTTTGTGATAGCCGCCACTTTATCTCTCAATGGTCCACGATGTGGGCGTGGGTTATAGGGTAGCAGTCCGGAGTTGTTTTGGCGTTAAGCCTTCGGTAATCACCGGTCGGACGCCAGTCGTTGCTATCCTTTTTGGGCACCATGTGCAATGGCGATGCCCAAGGACTGTTTGACGGTCTGATAATGCCCAGTTCCAGCATATGGTCGAATTCATTTTTCGCCGTTTGCAGCTTATCGGGGGCTAAACGGCGAGCTTTGGATGCCACAGGTGGACCTGTGGTTGTGACGTGATGCATAACATTGCTGGTTATGCACGGAAGAGTGTGTTTCGGTTGTTGTAACTCTGGATATTTCTCCAGAACTGCCTGGTAGGACGCGTCGCCTGATTGTTTAGTCCTAACGATGGCTAAACTCGGACCTACATAGGTGGTGCCGCCAATAGATAACTTTGTGTTGTTATCTATCAGTCGTCGACGGCGAGCATCTACGAGTAGATCGTAATGGTTCAGCAAATCTATGCCAATGATAGGCATAGAGACGTCTGCCAGGAGGAAAATCCAGTGAATAGGTTTGCGTAAACCTAAGTTGAGGTAGGCATACCGTCTCCCGAATGTCGCGATTGCCTTGCCGTTGGCTGCTTGAAGATTGAAGGATGGGTCGAGATGACGCTCCTTTGTCGTTGCTGGAAGAACGCTAACTTCTGCGCCGGTGTCGACGAGGTAGCGGACTTTCGTTTTAATGTCGGTGACGTAGAGCAAACGGCTTTTTCCGCCGGCTACGGTTGCCGTGAGCACGTGCCGGCGTGACCGTTTCCCGAGTTCGTGTCCTTCTTAAAACGGCATGGTTTACGACATTTTCTGGCTTCATCCCCGTAAGTGTTATGAAACCAGCACCATTCAGGGTTTTCCACCCTGTTGGGTTTCGTTTTAGGGCTACCACGCGACTTGCTGCGATGCGCCAAGGTGCGTTTCTGTGAAGTGCTACGTGATCTAGGACTTCGAGATCGTAGCAACCGTTTCACAGAGTTGCACAACTTGGTCACCTCCGAATCCTGGCGCTCTGTTTTGTCACAGATAGAATATACGTTGGAGACGGGTCTGCTGGATATCTCCAGTATTTTATCTGCTGAAGCTGCCAGGTCGTCGAGTGGGACTGACTGGAGTGTCACCAACACGGTTTGCACCGGTTGTGGTAGTTTCGAGAGAAATAGTTCTCGGAAGAAACCATCGTCAAATGTTCGTGCACCGATTACTTCTCGCATGCGTGCGAGGACTTCAGTAGCTGAGTGGCTGCCTAGCTCGATGTTACGAAGCAATTCGTCTAGACGTTGGCGATCTGTGAGATCGCTTTTCTTCAAGAGTGCAGCCTTTAGAAGTGCATAAGGGTCACTTACTTCAGGATTAAACATGTTTGCTGTAACAAACCTGTTTAATTCTCGCGGTAGTGAACGTATGACGGCAAGAAATCGAGATTGAGGATCTGAGACACCCTGTTCTCGAAAATCGGCCTCGGCATACAGAAACCATGTTTCTGCATTGTCTGGCCAATATGGCACGAGTTGGATCGTGTTCGAGGTCGGCTTAATACGAATAAGCTTGGGAGTTTGGTCGGACATGAGAAAGTGTAGTAAATGGATATATAAATGTTATCGAAATGAAAACAATAAACAAATATAAAATGGAACAGGCTCACCAATTCAATACTTGCTATTGGTCGGGATATGTGATCACGTCGGGCTCACCAATTTAGGATTTGTCCTGGTGCGAACTTGACAGACGCAAAGACCAATCACTAATTATTCGAACTTGTTATATACCCACGAATACGAGACCAAGGAAGAACACGATAGCGTAGTCGGATGGAATAGTATATTTGGATGGTTATGCCAAAATACCGATGCGTTCCAACTAACTGGCTAGAGAGTCGAATACGAGCAATGCAACGTAACACGACAGCGTGCCAAATGGCGAGGATGCTTGACCGGATGCCTTCAGCTTAGCGAGTCCAGTTAAACTATCAAGGTCAGCATCAATGTCGAAGTCGTCAAACCCTAGGCTATTGATTTTGGGGAAGTGTATGACGCTACAAGCTGATGCCACTTGTCCAGGTGTGGAGTTCTAGTCATTTAAAACTCACTTTCCGGACGAACTTTGCCAGTAAGCTTGAGGCGAACCCCAGAACTCTGTATCGATTCATGGCGGAGAGAAAACCGACCAGCCAGGGAGCCTGTCTTATGAAAGACCCGAACCAGCAGAACTTCTCTGGACTAGAGATCACCGAAACCTTCAGCCTCTCCTTCGATACACGACTGGACATGCCGACATCCAACCGAAGTTATCAGCTGCCGGAGCAACCTTCAGCACTACTGAATGCAGTAGAGTTGCATGGAACAAAGGTAGCCCCTGGTGTGGCACTCGAAAAACTGTCAGAGCTTCGCATAGGAAAATCACTGTGGTGCGACGATGTCTTTCCGCCAGTGTCGAACGCGTTATTTCGTCTCCCACCTCCAGAGGAGAATACAGGGAAGGCCTGAGATGCCACCGACCCATGGCACTTCCACCAGTGGTGTTAAAAGTAATGGAACGCCTGTCAGACGACTATGTCGGCCAGCACTTGGACAGCGAGGGAGCAACAAGTGGTGCTTAGCACGGTTTCGGAAGGGGTAGGCCCTACACCTCGGACTTTCTGGCAGCCAGTGGTAACAGGGCGGCATGCTAAGACCTCCAGGTTTCCCTTCATGTTATTTCCTAGGATATTGATAATGCCTCAGATGCAGTCCTACACACAATTTTCACCTGCAAAATATCAAGGTAGGGTGTGAGGGGTCAAGTACCCTCCTGGCTGAGAGACCGTTTAGACGGCAGAGAACTCTGCACACGGGTCAACAGGGTTAGCTCGGCCTGGAGAACATCTGGGGCCGCAAGGAGCAATTTTAGGTCCGCTTCTGTCCCTTCTTCTTGGTAGCGATCTCCCACTGAGTCTAAACCCCGACCCTAATTTATGCCGTCTCTGCCAAGTTATAGAGAACCGTGATAGTCAAAGCAGAATCAAGTGTACTGCAGAGCGATTTCAGATTGCTCACAGAATGGGTGGACAATAACCGACTAGCATTTAATCTGGATTAACGCCGAGCCCTTTTCATGAGAAGAGGTTGGACAGCTGTGCAGCGACCCATGGTCTACGCTCATCCAGCCGAATTGCGGACTGGGTTGACACAACCTACTTACTCCGCACAAACCAGCACAGCTAGATCGTTACCGAGTCCTTTGCACTGCCACTATCATCGCGAACGTGACTCAGTCCTATACTTCCCTGCAGACATCTCCGGTTGCCGTCTAACAGTTGTGCTTTCTTTTTTCCTATAACGCCCTACAATTTAACTCGCCCCTTCCCTTCCCTCTTACTCTGTTCTCAAACTATCTAATAAAAGCTCTCCTTACCACTCTTCCGCCATGAATCTACCTGGGTTTCCCCCCTTCTGTTCTGCTTCCTCTCAACCCGTCGGTTTTTTTTCCGCTCTTCCCCTCCCTTGATTTCTCTGGTCGCGTCTTCGATCTTATTTTTACAACAAGTCTGACCGACTATCTGGTAGCACAACACTTGACGAACCTTTCTGCACCACAGATCTTGGAAAAATCACACAATCCGTGCAAGTTTAACCACCACCCAACTGCCCCTCAGGCTGGCTGGGGCTACAGCAGGCGAGCGGTTAGACCAACTGCATCGGAACCCACCAAGGACTAGGAGCCGTTCCGCAAGACCTAGAGGGGAGCGAGAAGAAATCAATTGGTTTACGCTAGCTCGTGGAAAGATATTGGATATCGGGGGTATCCCAAGGGGCAGTCCCGAGACAGCTTCTATTCCCTCGGCCAGTCAACGACCTTCCACACTAAACCTACCCACCTATTCCCCTTTTTTCTGACGACACGCAAATTTGGAGAGCGGTTAACTAAGAGGCTGACCATATGCTACCCGAAAATCACCAGCAGCAATGCGAACTCCGATCGTCAAAAACGGCTTGAGCCTAGACCTGAAAAAGTGAAAGATGTCGAACATCGATACCGGCGAAGCAAGAACAGCCAAACTCTAATGCAAGTTGAGTAACCGTGTCATCACCAAAGTATCCGAGGCGAAAGATCTGGGACTCGACCCCTTGAATACGCCTAAAACCAGGTTCAACTACGAATGGATGGTCACCGGAATGAAAGTTGCTAAACACTTCCTAGATAGGTGGCTCAATGCTCTCGCCCCTAAGCTATTTGTCACGGTATTCAAATCTAAAGTACGGCAGCGTCCGGAAGTCTTCAATCGGACAGCACCCAAAACTCAAGCGAAACTCCAGTCTCCTTCAGAAAATGCTGAGATCGACAGCAAAACAGCCAATGCGAATTAGACGAACGAAATGCTCTAGCAAACTTAAACACATAAAAGCACTGAATCTGGGCTGTTACAGAAACAGAGGCGACGTTATTATGGTCTACAAGATAATCTATCAGACAAGCCACGCAAACGAATTAACCTTACCTGCACAATGGTATAGTTACCATGAGGGAACCATATCAGAACAGCACATCAGAGAGCTAACGCCATGCCCAAAACAAATTTTTTCTCCGTAGTATTATATCCTTTATGGAATGACTTACCTCGGGATGTAGTCCGCTCCCACTTCAGACCAATTTAAAAGACGGTTAGACAACTACTTTGGTTCATATGGCTAACCACAGACGTATTCAGGTCATCAATGACCTAAGTTGTCCACCACTACTTCCTTCTGATTTAAAACTCACCATTTTTCTTGGCGATACACCTGCATTATTTACTAACTGTTCTCTAGTAACTAGATCCATACCATATACTTTAACTCTTTAGAAACTCTCACTATCTTGCCATTGTCATTCGGATACATATTCAGAAAGGAGGCACGAAAGACCCTAAGTAGTGTCAGCAACCAGTAGCTCCATAACCAGCTCAATCCACAAGTTACGGTTACCAGCCCACTAAAGCATTTATCTCACCGGAGCTAAAAATAGAAGAAAATTTCCTGCCCGTAATTACGACATACTGAAAAAAAGAACCAAGCCCTAGAAGTAGACTTGAGAGATCAAAAGCTATCATTTTTCTAGGCTCTTATGATTGTAGTAGATATCATACACTGCTACCATAGTATTGGAAACTATTTGCATGCGACCTTGTACACAGAACCATATTTCAAAAATCAGTAAATCTGTCGGATATGAGTCTCAGGTACAGCTCTTGTAACCTTGATGTGTCGCATCAGTGTATCACAACACTAAACTAGGATATGAGCGTTATATTTTTTCCACTTGGTTTACAGGAGAAATAAGTAAAGAAATATTGGTGGAAGATTAATGTAAAATGACTAAAAAAGCGCTACAGTTAGTTCTTATTTTCCACAGAGTGCATACTCACCTGAAATTTCCGCTGGATTTCTTCAAGATTATGCATATCCTCCATTAATTTCCGCTGAAATGCGCTCAGCAATAGCTCAGGCTCTTTTCATAGTGAACACCTAGGGTCAAAATGCGATTTTGAGACACCTGATCCAGTGGTAGCTCTTTATTATTGTTTGTAGGGACTGTATCATTTCATGTTTTCTACGATTTTGAAGGTGTTTTCGTGACTTAAGCGGTAATCAGTTGATTAACGTTAATGTAACACATGTGTATCTGAAGGTACCAGTCAACATTTTCGCGGGGCAAAACGTGGGGAAATGGGCAGAAATTGCTTTGAAAACTCGGGATTTTGCAACATTGTCTTGAGTACTGCTTCGTATTACTTTGGCCCTGCGTTTCACCCAACTTTTTCCCGATTTTCTCCGTGTTCTGGGTTTGGCCCTAAGTTTCCCCCCGAAAATGTTGCCTGGGGCATCAGTTGATATCGTGTGAGAATATTGATGAATCACGTGAACTGTAAATTCCACGGCGTATGTCATACGTGCACCTCGATCTTCTTAAAGTAATACTTAATGGTGTATCTCACCTCAATTCCTCTCCGTCACTCTACATACTTGACTCTATTTTGGTATGCATGTATCTCTCCTTATTATTGATTCATTATATCAGTATGTAGTGTGTAAGACATATACTAAGCATGGCTTCAAGTCTGAAGTACGATTACTTGCGTGGAATGTGTCAGGAAACGTGCAAATATGCCTTAAGGTCTCAGGTTTGCATGACTAAGCGAAGCGTTTGCATAAATCCTGATTACTTACGCACAGCTACTGGGAAAGCAGGTAGAAATATGAAACTAGTGCTGAGATTGTTGTCTGGAAAAAAATTAAAAGCTTCACCACCGGAAACCCGATGGTCACTGGTTCAGATTCCGCCGCGGTCCAAATTTTCATTTCATCTTCAGTCATTACTCAATATAAACACAAGTCTACCAAACCACAGCTATCTCAGATAGTCAAGATGATACCTCGTTATCACTATTCTCAGGTGTGAGCTGGGTTTCTAGGATAGCAATGATGTGATGGTTTTCTTGGTCGAATACTTTATTAAGGTTATTCCACGTTTTTAATAAACAGAACATCATGATAAACTTTCAGCTCGTCTTGATATGTCCAACAACAGTTTCGTGATAATTTGACTTTGAACAGTTACACTCCGAAAACCCTTAATGATTAGATTTTCTCACTTTCATACCAGCGTTCGCTTATTTATAATTCAGTAGACTCTTGATATAGTTTGCAAGATCATTTTCAAATATAGTTTTCGAATCTTGATCAAATAATTCTTATATGAAATATAACTGGTGCGTTTGAAAAGTTCAGCTTAGATACGTTCGGCTTTTTATTTCTTGGACGTGATGTTTTGTTTTTAATACGAATGAGTTACTGTGTGATTGCCAAAATGCTGGACATCTTAAGCGTCAGCGTTTAGTTATTAATTTAACTGAGCGGTTATATTTTCGGTGACTCATAACTTTTCAGAAAAAAGACTGATTGGGCGGGTGAAGAAATATATTCCTTTTCACAATTAGGTCTTCATCTTGGGCTTTACACTAATACATAGTTTTACAATTTCATCAAAATACCAATTAAGCGGTGGAGGGTTGGTAAACAGTAATCATAGATTTCAAGTAAGTCATGAAGATGATGTTTTAGAAATTAAGGTGTAAACAATCAATAGAGTAATTAAAATTGGAAATATAAACCAGGTTATTGTTTGGTAAATGGAGTGATTTTTGATGAATGTTCAGTCATAAACATTAAGCGATTCCGTAATAATAAGGGGAAAAAAAGAATATTGATAGGGACAGGAAGGTGAAGAAGTGTATAGTGTAGTACTAGGAGGTACATCATGTTGACGGCCATGATAGTGAAAACGGTCGAACAAACTTCTTTTGAATACAAAGGTTAGGTTTGTAAGGGTGGATTGCAATCGCCTCTGCTATGTGAAGTAAGCGAGTGTGTTATCCAATTGGTAAATTAATTGGAATGTGATGAATGATTTTGAAAGCTTTTCTAGTATTCGCTTGATGTCCTGTATCAACTAGGTGTGTAAGTATGGAGCTGTTTATTGTTCTAATTTGTTCCTTGCTCAAGCATGATGGATAGTGCTCAGAAATGTGACGATGTACCTGCCTCATTGTACACCCAATGTGACTAGCTCTGAGGAGCAGTTGAGTTGATAAATGCACATAGAAGTGGCAAAACCAGACAGTTTGTTTTTATTTCTTGCACATAGAATCGCTCAGTTGTAGATGTGACATAATTTAGCGACTGGGAATGCTTTTTGAAAGGCTCTTCTTGTGGGTTGTGTGATGGTCTTACTGACGATGTCACCATTGAATTTCAGCTTGAAGAATATTTGTTTGTTAGGAGTTGTTGGCTTTCTTGTCTTAACCTTCGTAATATTGATATGCTGAGTCACAAACTTGTGTGGATAACCATTCCTACTAAGCAGATGAGGGATGGTGGTGCACTTTTTGTTTATAGCATCGTCTGAGCAAATAACTTTGGTGCGGTATGCTAGACATTTCAGCAGGTTCCTTTTGTATTGAAAAGGTACAGCACTAAAGAAGTGCTTATATTGACCTGTTGATGTTGGTTTTCTGTATACACTTTGTTTCAGAGTCCCATCTAACCTTCTTACCAACGGAACATCAAGAAATGGGATACTGCCATTTTTCTCCCTATGCATTATGAAGTTGATTGCCAGATGATGACTATTGAACTTATTAAGAACAGCATTCTTATCATTCTCACTTTTGAGGACTATGAAGGTATCATCCATGTAACGACAATATAATTCTAAACAGCTAGTAGTTTCGTTCACTGGACCATTCTCTAGTTTTAAGTTTTTTTTCTAAATGTTTAGATGGGAATATTCGATATAACTTTAGTTCATTGGAATGAAAGAGAAAAGGAACTGATGGGTTACAGAATTTCTTAGAAATGTATATGCCGAAAAGAAAGCATTTAACATGGAATTTCTTTACTTCACTAATCGTATATCAGTTTATTTATTGAAACATTTCATACGTGGACTTAGAATTCCTAGAATTGGTAAGTGATGCCAGACATTTTATGCTGGTTCAATCACGATATTGAGAGGTGAAGGAGGTCAACAAAATCATTTCTAACGTTTACTGCCTTTTGTTTATTTGAGTTAGAGGAGACAATAAGTGAGAACAATTGAATTTTGTGCTTCAATGATCTTAGTTTCTCTTCATGGCAGTGAAAAGTGAACAAAACGATTATAAGACTTGAAGTGAAGAGTGTTATTTACCGTAAATTGTTCATAAGTTTATTAGTTTCTTGTTCTATTGGAAAATTTGTTCGCAGACTGTAAATAGCTTATTTAGTCTCGAAAAGAATGAAAGCTCAGCACCTATTTCACCATGTTCCAAAAGTTGCATTCGGTGATGCGGTGGGTCCGTAGCTGATAGTATTTTAATTTACAATTTGACAACTATAAGAATCAGCTTTTCACAAGGAATGCTTGTTACGAACAAGTAATGAAATCGTATCAAGTTGTGCAATAACTGTTTACACTTATTTGCTATGTCTGCCTAGTCCGTTTAATCTGGATTTCTTTTTGAGAACTGCTGAAATTTATTCAAAAAGAATCCAGTACTGCTACTGATACTACTGTATTTGGTCAATATTCGGAACCAGGTTGCGTAATCCTGACTTCTGATCCCATCATTTTCATAGGTTACATGTCTTAATGTTCTTTTAGCGCCGTAAACCTTTAACTGACATTTAATTCAACTGAAATTAATTATATATCCTGTTTGAAACCGAAAATTGACATATCTTATGTTTTTTTCGTAAAAATAATAGATCATCTGGTGTTTTTGGTTACACTCCTAAATGGTTCTGTCGAACACTACTATGCAGATTTTACAAAGCCAAAAATGAACCAGTTTTATTGCATAAACCTGGTAGTGGTGAACGGCAAGAATTAGATAACACATTGACTTCCATGCTATCGAAATCTCCATACAACATACCTATATGTATTGATTCACAAGAGGAATCATCCAGAGAACTTCGAAGACATATTTTGGTATGTCGGAAAAAGTTTTCAATATTATAAATCAAGCCATTTGAGCATTCGAAGACATTGGCTAATTTTTATTATGCCACAGAAGAGCAAATCAAGCGTGCAATTGAGTCATGTTTAGCTGCTCGTAAGAACTGGTGTCGTACAAGTTTTTACGAACGTGCTAAGATATTCTTAAGAGCAGCAGATCTTGTTGGAGATAAACGTCGCATGGAATTATTAGCTTCAACTATTCTTGGTCAAGTAAGATCGATTGTTTTACTTTTTTGTCCATATCTACTGCTAGGGAAAGACTATTTTCCAAGCTGAAATAGATGCAGCTGCAGAATTAGCCGATTTCCTACGGTTTAACGTACAATTCGCTTCAGTATGTAAATATCCAAGTGGAAGTTATCGTTTTATCTACAGGAAGCTCTGGAATATCAACCAATTAGTACTGAGGATGCAAAAAATGAATATATATATCGACCAACTGAAGTATGTGCTGTTTAGTTCTTTCTGATCCTTTTCAAAGGGGTTCTGGGCTGCTATACCACCGTTTAATTTTACCGCTATCGCAGGTAATCTAGCAAGTGCACCAGCTTTGATGGGCAATGTTGTAGTTTGGAAACCTTCTGATACAGCAGTGTATTCAAATTATCTCGTCTATAGGTAAGATATCTCATAGATTCATAATTTTGAAATGTTGCTCTTTAAAGAAAAGTTTTCTTTATATTGATGAGTAATTTGAATGATAAAGTGACTGGATTATTAATTATAATAAACACGCGAACGATATTAACGCAATGAGGCATTTGGATAGTGACTGTTCTCCCTTGGAACCTTATACTTCAAGACAAAAACCACCCTTGATTGTAAGGAAGACACTAAATAATGGAGCCAGAAAACTCACCAGTCAGTGCAGCGACGTAAAAAAGGAACTGAAACATATAAAACAAGCACTAATAGTTAATAAATATCCTCTACAGTTTGTTAAGAAATTCGTACGAACACACAAAAACGAAATAATAACAGCAACACGAGTACGACTAATAACAACAACACAAGTAAAAAGGAATTCACACCCTCTATTGTGTTACCCTATAAGGTACGTACATCAGGAACTTTACGTAGGATCGTCACCCTAACAAATCTGGAATTAGAGTGGTGTTTAACCCCACAAACTCAGTCAGAGATAAGCTTTGTCGCATGGCCTAAGGATCCGATAGGTCCAATTAAGCAAAATAATCTAATCTATCAAATTCCACGTAATGGCTGTGAGTCAGATCAAGTAAATAGGTCCAACTAGCTGGTCAAAGTCGGTTAGAATAGTCGAACATAGGAATTTAGCTGGATATAGAATGACAGACTCGAATAAGATCAGTAATCTAGAAGAAAAACTCGGCTATTGCAATCGATGCATTAACACAACCACACAATAGAATGGGTGGGATGAAACCATTGTCGAATATAACTAGGTGGAATGAGAGAGATTGATTACTGAGTCTTTGTTCATCAAATCAATGATCAACCCAACACATGTAATCGGAGTGATGCACCATCCATACCAGAGATATACAAAAACCTTACTACCAATAAAAACAGAGAATATGAGTTAACAGGACTATAAAAATCAGATATCGAAAGTAGTGTGATTACTTTGATGTGATTATAAGCAGTGATAATTTATGCTTGAAACTTCATCAAGTAAATAATACTGTATCCCTCTGTGTTATGAATCAAGTAAACAAATCTAATATGGAGTTAAATTCTACCACATTGCCCAAGTTTTACGCTTATATTGAGGAAGACACTTTATTCGACAAAAATGTGTATCGTTTATATGCAGTTTCCAGAAACATATAAAACCACTAGATCAAAAGTTGAATACTTATTTTGATTGGTCAGCTGAAGGAAAAAGTTACCCAGTAAAGTTTTCCTTACTATACAACAGCAAAAGTTTAAGACCAAAACTTCTGCCTTGGTGGCTGATGACTTAAAATGTTGATTTCTGTTTAGGCCGCTTATCAAATTCAAACTAAAATTATATCACTATAGATATCACTCTTTCGGCTAACATATTCAGACGTTTGTTGATACTAATACTGGGTGCGAAAAAAGGTAAGAAGTGTCAGTTTATACCTGTTGTTGAATGAAACAAAATGCATCGTAGCTTTTGTGTATTTTTCTTTATGGATTGATTAAAAAGTAGTAGAATGCATCAACATACAACCTCGCCTGGTTAACTAGTTCACTAGATACTAGCCGGTTCTAAGCCCGAATAGAGAGGAAAGGTTGGGCATATAGGGCTAGCAACCCTACCCCGTAGAACCAATCCAATCTCTAATGAAACTTCAAAGCACAAATAAACTATACAAAATAAAATTAAACTTATTCCTCACTGGGATCGGAGAGACAAAATGACACCGTTTGATGAAAGCCTTCGGGTAGCCAGTCGGCCGATGTGTCTTCTCTCGATGGAAGCGAAAGTAAGGATGGGGACATGGAATGTCCACACCATGTATAAACCTAGCTGGCAAGGCTGCCCAGATAGCAAAAGAGATGAGAAGGTATAGCATAGAACTGCTATGAATCTGCGAAAGCAAATGTCATGGACTCTCCTAAATGTCAACTGGAGAATCAATAATTTACCCCGATATTGTCATCCAGTCGACAACCACGAGCACACTGAGTTTTGGAGTGGTTATCATGATGTCCCCAACAGCACTAAAGGCTCTCATACAGTGGGAACCAATCTCCTCTTGCAGGATCATGACAGCAAGGTTCAACTCAAAAGGAAGGAAAGTCACAGTCATACAATGCAGTGCTATGCACCTACAAATAATGCAGAACAAGAGAAGGAGGAGGAATTCTATAGACAACTGCAGTCAGTAATAGACAAAATCCCAGTTGGTGACATGAATGCCAAACTAGGAGGGGACAACGCAGGAAGAGAACTCATCATGGGTCGAGAAGCACTTGGTGAGATGATGAAGGAAAATGGAGAACTGTTTGCAGACTTCTGCACATTAAAATGGTTTCGTGACTGGAGACAGTGTGTACAAACACAAGAATATTCACAAGGCAGTGACATGGATTTGATTTCACCAGATGGATACACTAAACTAAAAATCAGATCGACTTCATCTCAATCTGAAGAAGTGGAGCAGATGTAGGTCCAAGCCACTAACTGTCTGGTGCAAGGAAACTGGCTTCAAAATCAAGTTGAAAGCCTTCAGAAAAGTTGGTGATAGACGACCGTAGTTAAAGTTGAACACCCAGAACAGAACAGAAACTGAACTGAAGGACGAAACTACAAAGGACATCTTCACGTCAGCTATGATGAAGAAATGGGGGACATTAAGCAACATCCCCGAAAAAACATGCATGGAAGAACACTGGAACTCATTGAAAAAGATGTGGAAGGAAACCTGCATAACCGTGCTACGAAGGAGGAAGAAGCGAGACAAGGAATAGATCTCGATGGATACATGGAAGCTGATAGAGTAGGTAGCAAAAGATGGTGAAGCAGAAGAAGAACCAGTGCAGTGCAGGGACGAACAACGAAAAGAGGAACTAACGACAACGTATAAAACAATGGACAAAGAATTGAAGAAGAGTGCGCGCAAAGACAAAAGACACTTCTACGACACAATTGCAACTGAAGCAGAACAGGCTGCAGGTAGGAGAGACAGAGACGTGAGAACATTATATCAAATAGCCAGGTTACTATCTGGGAGAGAAGAGATCAACACAAATGAAACCAATGAAAGATTGTGAAGGGGAAACAAAGGAAATGATTGGCTCACCATATCGAAAAACTCTTCAATCGGCCACCACCACCTGCAACTCGTCCAGAAATACCACCGGCAACCTCAGAGTTACCAGTGAACACAAGCCCTCCGACAAAAGTCGAAGTTCTGAACGCCATAAAGTCGCTGAAATCCTGGAAGGCAGCAGAACCAGATGGAATTCCACCAGAAGCACTGAAAACAGACGCAGAGACAACACCAGACATGCTCATATCACTGTTGCAAAAGGTTTGGAAGGAAGGAATGAGGAAAGATACATGCTGATTGGAAGAAGGGCTACCTTGTCAAACTCCCAAAGGAGGGAGATTTTAGTCTTTGCAAGAACTGGTGCAGAACCATGTTGCTGTCCATCCCAAGCAAAATATTATACCGCATCATTCTGGAGAGACTGAAAGGTGCTCTGGATTCAAAATTACAACCGGAACAGGCTGGATTCAGGAAGTACAAATCATGTGCCAATCAAACTGCAACGCTATGCTACACATCATAATAGAACAGAGTATAGAATGGCAGTCAACTCTCTACCTCAACTTCATCAACTTTGAAAAGGCCTTCGACAGCGTCGACCGAGAAGTAATTTGCAATGGCTTCAACACTGCGGAATACCACAAACCTTCATCGACCTCATCCAACAGTTATATAACGACGCCACATGCCAAGTGATTCACAATGGAAAGCAGCTCAGTGACGCCTTTGAAGTGAAGATAGGATGGAAAGAGACAAGGTTGTCACCTACTATCACCGATCACCTTCCTGATTGTGGTGGACTGGACTGCACTGGATCATGCAGCAAATGGTGAGCAGCGAGAAGAGGGGCATAGACTGATTGACCGATGGGAAGAACCCAGAAGAAGATTTGGATTTCGCCGATGATGATTTGTGTCTGTCTGGTGTCTCACAAACTCGAAGATCTACAGGCGAAAACTAACAACTTGGCAGAACAGGCGAGACAGCCAAAGAAGACGGGACTTCCTTCATATGAACTTACGTAGGGAATACAGGGGTGGTGAAGATGCCCAATCATCATCATCAACAGCAGCAACAACAACAACAACAACAAACACCAATCACCATCAACAGGAGAAATCTGAAAGAAGTTGTTTCTCTCACCTGCCTGCCTGCCTACCTACCCACCTAGGCAGCATCGTTTCAACTACAGGCGTCACAGGCACAGATGAGAATGTGAAAGCAGCCAGGATTGGAAAGACAGTAAGACAGGCCTTCCTTCGTCAATTTGACATCAGTGTGGAGATCTACCACACCGCAATGCACTGTACTCAGGATGAAGCGTGAACAACATCCGGATTTTCAACACTAAGTCAGTCAAGTGAGTCAGTGCTTCTATGTGATGGTTGAGAGACTCGGCACGTCACAAAAAGCATTTCCAACAAACTACACACATACATCACATGAACAGCTGCCTACGCTCACTCGATACTGAAGATGAGGTGGCCAGAAGGAATAAGTAGCAAGGAACTCTGGGAACGAACCAACCAAGAACCTATCGCTCAACGAATATGCAGAAGAAGAAAAGAGTGGAGATTGATTGGACTGGGCATACACTGAGAAGACCGTCTGGCGACATCATGCGTCAGGTCAGGTCGTCGAGTGGAGTTCCTAGGGGAAACGACGAGTTGGGTGTCTGAGGGTGACATGGAAGCGATCGTGTGAGGAAGAAATGAAAGCTTGTGGCCAGTCCTGGAGCCAGGTTAAAAAGACTGAAGAGAACCGAGTGGAATGGTGACGTGCTACTGAAGTTCTATGTTCCACTACGAACCCAACGGACAACTAATAATAACATAATAAAATAAACAACATACAACACTAACTGAAGTAGATAATTCGTGTCTAACCATGACTAGAGTGAGAACGCATTGACACCAAGTTAAAGGTGGTCAGACCAATTTATGTTATCAATCCGTGAAGTAAATAAATATTTACTTGCGTTGTGTAAAGAGGTGTAGGCTAGTTCAGTAAAGTTTTTTAGATGCTAGAGATCACCAGTTGATGACAATTCAAAATTGTGGTCAATATTGCTAATGTATTTACTCCTTATCATGCCGAAAATCTTGAACATCATGAGTCTCTTTCTCCTATGTCGTTTATTTTAATATTTTTTTTGTTCACTTAATCTTTTGTGGACGTGTGACTAAAACACAGCATCAATGTATGAAGTCTCTGACTGTTCGTTTGAGCCATGTAGAGGGGGGGAATGCAGACTAACCGGCAGGGGTCCGTGGGACAGGAGTAACCAGTGGTTGGAGACACTAGGTGATATGGCTGGGAATCGATGTTAGTGGCGTAGATGCATACACACATCTTCATTTTAACCGCTATACCTAACCTCATCTCATTCTTTCTTCCCTCTTTTACTACTTTCTACTTCTACTTCCTTTGACCAATTTTTCTTTCCTTCTTCATCTTCCATTTTATTGTCCTGTTGCTTGATTTGATGTCATGAGGTGTGGCAACTGGGAACGTTACACAGTAATGCCCTTGTCCTATGTTGATCTTGATGAGGATGATTGTTGATGTGCCAAGTTTGTTTGGAATAGCGAAAATTTCACTGCCAAATGACCATCATTTTGACCAGACCACTGTACAAAAGTTGGCTATCTTAAATCAGATAACACCGCTGCACCTGAGATTCTAAGAAATTTTTATCTACTGACATTAGTAACACTGACATCTAGCTCATCACTCGATTGCATTCAGTTTCTTTCTAATTAATAGAATTTTACATAGTTCTCCTCCCTACAGGTCTTCTTAGGCATGACTTTTCTTTTCTATGTGATTCATTGAGAAAACTCATTGAGTATTTTATAGCATTTCAGAGCTTCCTGCCGATTACTTCCATCTATTTTACACCAACTGAAGTACAATGTTGATGCTGAGTCTCCTACCCTGGTGACTAAATTATAACAGTGATCAATGGGATTCGGTCAGTACTCAGAACAACTAGATAGCATGTAATTAGTTACTCTCCAGTTATCAATCAATGTACATAATCCAGTCGTGCAATCGCAACCCTTTGACTAAAGCACAAGGTGACGCAGGTCCGAATCTCAGAGAGGACATCAATTCTCTCGAGGTTACAGATACACCTTGCTGGATGCGTGCCAACAAGCAGAGAATGTAGATCTAAGGCTTTCTGCCGATCACCTCCAACCATTTAACATTTCTGTAATCCGTTATTTCGTGATGTTCATTATAGGGAGTTATATTTTTTATTATATTTAAAATACTTGATTATGACCTTCGTAAATAAAGCATTTAGACAATTATGATAATAATATGCAAATAAAAGAAATAAAAGTGTAGTCATAACAATTAAACAAAGAGGGAAACAATTACATTGAATGGATTTGGGAAAGTTTCCCCTACATTTTAATCTTTTGTTTCACTTGAGTGCAAAAACTTCAAGTTACCACATCATATGATATCCTAGACATTTTTCAGACCACCAGAACCAACAGATGTTAAACCATTAACAGGGGAAATCATCATTCGGCTATGCTATATCCTAAATGGTCCCGTCTTTACTACCTCTTGTCAGAACTCCAGAGTATAATAGCATATGAAATATACATAAGATATTTATAAGCGCCTGAAGGCAGTAGTAGTAGTAGTAGTAGGAAAAAACAAAAGGCGGCCGCAGTGAAACCACGACGAACTTATTTCTATAGGTTTTCATTCATAAATATATCGTTTTCAAGCATAGGATGAAGAATTTCCATTCAAGGGTCAAAGTTGACAAAAGAGTGAAGAGGAGGGATTTGACTTTTTAAGTAACAGTTTTCTGTACTAGAAGATAAGACTTCAATGTATGTGAGAAGTGATATGAAGACATCAATGATCATTAGGATAAAGAAGTGTGGCTAATGAGTTTAAAAATCTAGTTTATAACCAATGAATCATTGGTTCAAACTTCGCTCTATCTGTTTCAGTTTCAGCAATCAGAGTGGCTTTACAGTAAGTGAGGCTTTCTGTGTAGTCGACAGGAATCGTATCGGATAGATGAGTTGCATTAGCTCAAAGTGATTCTAATGGTAGGTTACTTCTCTCATGTTCATTTTTGTGAATTATGACAACTTTTGAACTATACAGAAAATAAACTGATCTAATGTCTAAAACAAATAAAGTGAATATACTCTGTGAAGTCGAATTTCACTCGTTTTCGTACTCATATCAGTCATAACGATATTAATTATCCTTCTTGCATTCACTTCTTCTTTCAAGATTATTTCGTGAGGCTGGTTTACCACCTGGTGTGATCAATTTTGTACCGGCAGATGGTCCAACATTTGGCAAGGTGGTATGTGAACATTCTCAACTTGCTGGTATCAACTTCACTGGTAGCACTAAGTAAGCGTAATTTGTTGTTGTATTATAATATTGGCTTTGAAAACATTATCTATTCCAAAAGCGTATGGAGGGATTATCATGATTTCGAAAATAGGCAAAATGAGACTTACCAATGATATGCAGTTTCATATGACACTGTGAATCACAGCTGTTTTGTAAGGGCTAATGACCTTGACGAGTGAAGGTGGGTTTGAACGTCATGACTTAGTGATTGAAAGTTGAGCCCCTAAACCTACGAACCACAGCTCCATCGATAGAAGAAAAATAATAAAGATCTATATCATCTTATATTAGTGGTTTATTGTTTTAAATATTTGGAAGTGTAGAAAGACGGCGATTTTAAGGGCTATGCTAGCAACTGCTGAAACAGCCAATCAGCTTTCAGTAATTCGACTGGAAAGGTAGTTATTCTCAAAATGAAGAAACATGATTGGTTATCTCAACAATTGTCAGAGTGCCCTTTAGTTACTCGTAGAGAGAATATTAGTAAAGTGTAGTTCTGCCTAATTGATGTTGAAGTGAAAATGTTTAGGCGTTATAAACGGGTAAGACAAGTTCCGTCAATCAGAAAAGAATATTTAGTGAAAACACTCATTTCTTGATTTATCTTCATGATGTTTGACAGTGAAGAGTTTATTTAACAAAGCCTCTGACTCCAAAAACAACATTGTTAACTATAGGCGTTTGTCATGATATAAGAGTAATTTCCGAACACTGTGCTGTAAGATAATATTCGTTTTATGTTCTTTATTAGAGATTTTACTCATTAAGACACTTATCTAGTAATGTAATAAATCACCTCTTTAAATTATGAGCAGAATGGATTGTGTCCATCAGTGATTTCATTGATTTAAACCATCAACAGATTTGCCTACACATAAACTCGCTGATTGACTCAGTTCGTTTTGTCCGTAGATTGAATTGTCAGTCAGTCAGTCAATCGACTTAAAGTGGGACCTAGAATTACTGCATAATTGTCCAAGTTGTCGCACCTCGTATCAGCACATGAAGGCAGAAGGGACTAAGACGAAAGGAAAAAAGAAGAAAGTAATCAGAAATGGAGGAACTAGAAGGAGTGAAACAATAATAGAATTCAGTATGTCGATTAAGATGTCGATAGTGTGTGGATACATCTGCACCATTGCGGTCGATTGTGAACCTTATCAACTGATGAAGGCCTCAACTAACAATTTCAGTAGTCACGACCACTCCAACCCAACCGGATAGCCTACATCCCCCCACTTGGATTAGATGAAGAGTCAACTACTCCGTGTTGCAGTTTGACGTCTTTAACCTTCCTGCTATCTAAACCTACTTCAGCCAACATTACACGACGAATGAGATGGTAGCTAAGTATGAATAACATGTTTCATCTATCGTAGTTTGTGAAAGTTCACATCCTCATTAACTGACTTACCACTTCTGGCCAAACTCTACACTTGACTTCTATATTACTGTTGTAATGACAGTCACGTGGAATGTATGATAGGAAGGCGACAGTGGTGGAACGGCTGAATCCTTCTCATGTTTTCTACGTTTATCGACCATGTTTCAGAGTGGTGGAGTAGAGCAGGCAAAGGTGCAGCCTAGTAGACTCGGCAGTTAATAGGCAATGGGATATCACGGCAGTGCTTAAAATGGTTTAAGTTGACGAAAGCCGATTGAGGTTTTTGTATCTATGCCGAGATTCTGTCTGTCACCGAGCCCTAAAGGTTGTTCCGACTTTGCAGGTCAGGTAAATGAAGTGATCAACATGGTGGGTAAGGCATGGATCCAGACCTGCCCTGTAGTAAAATTTCGCATTTGATTGGTTAAAAATGCATCCCAAGCATTTGGAAATTCCCACTTAAGGTGTACGAAAGACTCTGCATATTATCAAGATGTTCACTTAACAGGACTATGTCATTTATAAACTCTGGGTCCAGTAATGAGTCACCGGTGATTGAACCATTCCATGTAGTTGGACGACGAGCGAAGACCGTCAGAAGTTGGTGCATGACAAAACTAAATGAGAAGGGGTAGAGCGTACATTTTTGATAAATACCACTTGATGCGCGCAACTTATCTGATAACTCATCGAGTCATGATAGTCACTTCTTGTGCGACGGGTAAAACGGTGGTGTAGTGGATAACGCTGTGTCGTTTAAAGTGGTCGATCCCGAGTACGAATCCTAGTGGGAACAATATCTCTCACTGGGAGGCAGGTGCATTCAGCTGACGAGTCCTAAGTGGGACGGAACGCGCCTCCTGGATTCCACTGTTAGCCACTGCCCATCATTAATAACGTAACTATGTCACTATTTGACCATATCAGATAAACACTTGCCGTTATTCTTAAAGGTTGATTGTTTGGTTGATTTTTCAAGTTCTTAAACTGGTCAACACGATCCACTTATGGCATATGCGTTTTTATAGCAATGCAGTAAACGGTTTAGCAGTTTTTTTTGCGAAAAATTGTTCACTGCTTTGATCTGTGGGATTATATTTTTTCTGTCTTTCTAACAATTGACTATTTTCATTTTCTAAAAGAATGTGATTTGTGTTGTGTAGGACATTTCGTTCGATTTTGAAAACAATCGGCAACAATGTGGATAAATATTGTGGATATCCACGCACTATTGGTGGTAGGTTTTTAATTTATCTTTGTAATATACTTCCCAATGAAATTCATATAACTTTTCTTTGCATGCATACATACATGTTAAATCTCCATATCAAAGTAGACTTGTTCAAGGGGCAAAATGTTAATGTTGGAGTAAAACTTGGGCACTACGGTAAACTGTAATTCCATCTTAGTCTGTTTATTGGATTTATCACCCAGTGGGATAGTAGCATTTACTGGATAACGTTTCTGACATAATTTATTGTCTATATTCATATCAGGTAAATCTAAAACCTTGAGATAGAGTGATGTTTAAACCAAAAAACTCGCTTAAAAACAGGCTTTGTAGGTTGAAAGATCCTATTGATGGAATTAAGCGAAGTAATTTGGTTTACCAAATCCTTTGCAGTGATTGTGAAGTCAAAGTAGTCAACCAGAGTTAATTAAAATGACATTGCGATGGTGGTCAAATGCCTGAAGCCTTCTCATCTCCTCTACCTTTACTGACCATATTTCACACTCATACTGTAGAACGGACTGAACTGTTGTGCAGTACACTCAACACTTAAGCGACAATCGGATATTGCAGCGACTCCACAGATAGCGTAAGTTGATAAAAGTCAATCGAGCCTTTTATGCAGAGATTTCGTCGGCCACTGGTCTACAAGTGCTGATCTGAATTCTCAGGTAAGTGACATGTTCAATGTGCTGAAATATTTCACTCCCTGTTATCAGCGGGGTTATCTCCGAAGGCCAGTCCTGGAGCAGCATTTTGTATTTGAGTGGCGAAACACGCATCCCAAACATTCTCAGTGTCCAGAATACTCTGCATTTTGTCAGTCTTCACCTAAGAGGACTGTGTCATATGTGCACGCTAGACCTACCAAGGATTCTCTTCTGATAAGATCAATCCCTAGGAGGTCAGGCGTGTGGCTGCTCATGTTGTTCAGTGTAGATGGTGACAAGTGTCTACCACTGGCAAGCTCAGCAATGGGTTATACTTCGAATGAAAAATTCTTTTCGTGATCTAAGAATATTTACAAATATTCAAGTGATCGTGAGTTTGTTAAAATTTTGTGCGATGGCAGTATGATTCAAACTATATTTTGAAATTAATTTGTTTTGCAAAGTTTATGAATCACTGAAAACTTTCAGTTGCTTTATTTGTATGTAGCTCTGGTGTTGCCCAATACCGTTGACAAATATCTATCTTCACTGTAAAGCTTAAAAATTCTTCATTCGACGTCAGAAAAGGCTAAAAGTAATACGAAGTAGCTTCATAATAATTTCTACTCTTAATTAGCTTTCTGGAATGCATGAATTGAATCGTAACAGTGTATACCAGTGTGTACAAACAGATTTTCTAAAGTTGGCATTCATCATGGACTGACATCAGTTGGAGGGGGATTGGAAAGGTGGGAGCACTGGACAGCTGTTTCATCCTAGTATGGGACTCCTCCGCATTGCGCACCCATGACCCCACCAGGGATCGAGCCCAGGACCTTCAGGTCTCGTACCCAACACGTCACCATTGAGCTAGCCACTGGGTCGGAATCCGATGATTCATATTTCTAACTTCTGTCAGTTCAAGACATAGCACAATCAGCACCCAATATCATCGTTGAGTATTTATCCTCATAACCACCAGGTTCGACCCACCGGTCACGACTTTTCATTGGAACTTCAGGAATAACTTCTCGAAACTAGTCATCAATGAGTACTAGGTCAATTGAATTTGGGGGTTTGTGGGGATTTAATGACTTTTCAAGTTGGTATTCATCATGGACTGACACCAGTTGGAGGAACACTGAAAAGGTTGTAGCACTGGACAGTTGTTTCATCCTAGTATGGGGCTCCTCAATAGTGCTCAGCCATCACTGCACCACCAACGACCGAGCCCAGGACCTTCAGATCCCGTGGTCAGCACGTTATCATTGAGCCACTGGTTCATATTTCCAACTCCAAGGTTTCAGATGTTCCTCCAACTGATGTCAGTGTATGATGAATACCAATTTCAAAAAGTCAGCAAGTCCCCACAAACCCCGAAATATAAACAGATTTTGGATTATTTTCGCTCCCAAAGTATTGTTTTACTTTTACTTAAATAAGTTGTATTGATACATTAAATGTAAGGAGTTTGTTAGTAATTTATACTATAATATATACATATCATGTATCCGTAATCATGAGTATTTGATTTGATAAATACAAGTCTCAGATAGTCAAAATGATAATCAATATGATACTCCACGTGTGTAATTCACTCAGATTTGGATTTGGATGAAAAGTCCGGACTAGTAGGCAGTCAGTGTGAATACGATCAAGTGATAGTAATGTGTCACGAATTCACATGATAGTTGGGTGAAACCTTTGATGATTGGAGTGAAATAAAAACCTGGTCAGCAGTTGACCTTAGTAGTAGCTCAGTTGGTAGAACATCGGGGCGGAAACCAGATGGTTACTGGTTAGAATCCGACCGTGGTCCAGATTTTCATTCCACCTTCAACCATCATCCAGTATCTAATACTAGTCTGCCAAACCACGATTATCTCAGATAGTCAAAATAATAATTTTATCTTCATTAATTCTTTTAGAAGGTAATTAACTATCAAGTTGACTGTTTGTAATTCATATTTTATTTCAACGAGTTATGTTTCCTTTTCGGTCACTCATATAGTCGAATTATTATTAGTGTACCACTAGGAGAAGTTGAGAAAGCGGTAGGTAACCTGAAACGAGGAAGGGCAGCAGGACCAGTTGGACTACCTGCTGAGGTATACAAGAATGGTGGTAGAGTGCTCTTAGTCAGGTTAACAGAAGTGTTAACCAGTGTATGGGAATCAAATACGATCCCCTCTGACTGGTCTAAGTCACTGACTATCCCAGTCTTCAAGAAAGGCAAGAAGTCCTCTTGTGATAACCGCGGAGGAATCAGCCTGACGAACAAAGTGTCTAAGATTCTAGGTTCTATAATTCTTCAACGCCTGATTGGAGTTTGGGAACAACGAACCCGAGAAAACCAGACAGACAGGCAGGCAGGCTTTAGACCTGGCCATGGGTGTATCGACCAAATATTCACACTGCGCCACGTTTTGGAACACAGACACGCTTACCGATGCCCGATACTGGCTGTATTTCTCGACCTGAAGGTGGCATTCGACTCGATTGATCGAGAAGTCGTATGGCAATGTCTGTCACTGAAAGGCGTGCCTAGTAAGTACATCACTTTATTGAAGGCTCTCTACTCGTGAGTGTGTAAGAGCCTATGATAAGATGTCAGGTGAGCTGTACTCATCGATTGGTGTCCGTCAAGGGTGCCCACTGTCTCTATTTTTATTCAGTTTTGTCACAGATATTCTTATGGAGGTCTCCATCTCGTCACCTAATTACCAAGAGGTTGACATAATCGGTGGAGAATTCTCGTTAGACGTAGAATATGCAGATGACATAGTCCTGTTGGGTGAAGACGCTGACAAGATGCAGAGTCTTCTGAACACTCTGAGTGGGGATTTGAGAATGTTTGGGATGCGTTTCTCACCACCCAAATGCAAATTACTGCTGCAGGATTGGTCTTCGGTGGTGCCACGGCTAACAATAGAGAGTGAGTGTCGTGGTTGAGTGTGTTGAGCATTTCACTTATCTGGGAATTAGGATCGTCCCTGGTGGGACGATGGTGGTGGCCGATGAAATCTGTGCACGGGTATAAAAGGCTCGATTGGCTGTTGCCAATTTAGGCCAGCTATGGCGCCGACGTGATATTCATTTGTCTCCTAA
Organism: Heterobilharzia americana; assembly: GCA_944470555.2. Taxonomy (NCBI): domain Eukaryota; kingdom Metazoa; phylum Platyhelminthes; class Trematoda; order Strigeidida; family Schistosomatidae; genus Heterobilharzia; species Heterobilharzia americana. Next base: position 51,441,746 of record OX104128.1, read on the forward strand.
GGTTTGCGTGTACTGCACATCAGTCTGCTGTGTTGTACTGTATGGCTGTGAAACATGGCCACCATTGAAGGTGGAAGATATGAGGAGGCTGGCTTCAAGTGTTTGACCACCGTTGCGTTCGTAGTATAGGCTGTATTGCGTGGTGTCACCATGTGAGTAACGCAGAAGTTAGGTGTAGAGTTTAAGGGAGAAGAGGTAGGTCGGTTGACGAGTATGTGAACCTTCATCGACGGAGATGGTTGGTTGGGAGACGTGTTACGTATGCCTAGTTGCCGATTGCCTCATCACACAATGTTGGCTGAAGTAGGACCAGGCTAGAAAAAGGCTTGAGGTGGCCAGAGTAAAACATGGCACCAATGTGTGAAGTCTCTGACAGTTGGTTTGAGCGATGTAGGGCTATGCAGACTATGTGGTTGTGGTCAGGGGAACAAGAGTAACCAGTGGTTGGAGGCTCTGGGTGATATGTTTGAGAACGGATGTCAGTGGCATAGATGTAAGTGTACATTATCCTCATCTTAACAATGCTATACCGAATCTCACCACTTTCTCATTCTTCGTTTCTCTGTTTTCGTACTTTATATGAGGTGTGGCAACTCTTACCGTTTCGCAGTAATGCCTGGTCCTAGGTTGATCTGGATGGATGGATGGATGTACCACTGTTTAAGCGTTACACTAGTTAGTCCTCAGTACGCTAATTTTCTAATAAGATTTTAAAGATTTGTACGTTAATTTGTTTCTTTACATCACCAACTATTTTTTTTTGTAGCTCGCTATACATTCTAATCTTCTTCAGTCTAATATGACCTTTTTGTTACGTTAACTATTAGTACATCATGTAGTGGACTTGTGGAAATAGTTTTTTATCACGCTTCTATCTTTACAATCTTTCATGCTGATAACTTTTTTACTAATGAGAAAAACAAACAGTTGATCAATTAATCAGTTGTGTTGAGTAGATAATCACTGAAGTTAACCATTGAGTTCAGCGATCAATATTTTTTATCGGATAACATTTGATCAATAAATATGTGTTTAGATAGGGACCATTAGACGTCACTAATATTGGTTGTGAATTAAATTTCATGTCATCTCTCATGATGTCATGAGTACTCCTCAGCTGCATGCATCCTAAAAGTACAGTGATGTTATTAGCCCATAGGATAATTTAAAATTAGGAAATAAATAATCTTAACTTATACAGCAAAATCATTAATTATCCATATAAGATGTAAGAGTTATGTTGGGCAATGCAGATTAGCCGGTTGAGGTCCGATGGAGAAGTGAAACCAGTGGTTGGAGACTCTAGGTGATATGGCTCAGGACCGATGTCAGTGGTGTAGATGTATACACACGTTATCTTCATCTGAATTCTATATCGAACTTCATCATTTTCTCATTCGTCATTTCTCTCTCTTAGTACTTTATATTTCTTTTGACTGAATTTTCTTTTCACCTTCCACTTCACTGCCTTTTTACTAGATGTATTGATATAAGATGTGGCAACTCGGACCGTTACGTAGTAATGCCTGGTCCTGTGTTGACTTGGATGGATGGATGGATGGATAAGCTGTAAGAGAATTCACTATACAGCGGTAAAAAGTTTAAGAAAGGAGAAATAATAATAAATAAATAAAAATTTATGTAATTAAAACGAAGTAGGATCTAATTATAGTCCCCAAGGGAGTAAAAGAATAACCACACTCTCCTTCTGTATACAAAGGTCAGGTTAAAAGTGTTTTATTGCAATCTCTTCCATGAAGCACAGTTAACCAGTCAGTCTTCATACGTTTCTTATTTTAAAAGCACTTGAGCTATCAACTTGATGTTCTGTGTCTATGATTTGTCTGGACATTGCATTTCCTTTCAAGCATACATTTTTGGGGAAGTGTTCAGAGAACTGGAATGGATATCCTTCTTTCAATCCTTTTAATATACTTGCTACTACATGTAGATATGAATTCATAAATATAGTTGAAGGTTATATGAACAGGATTCAGTGGGCATGTGTTAGTGTATACTGATACAAGTTTAGCTGCAAGAAAGCTCATTCTGAGAGCTCATTTGATTCTTGTGTCTAGTCTCTTGGATATTGCATCAGTTCTAGAGAATTTTTTAATGGACTGAGTAAGATATGTATAGATAATTACAGTCGTCTTTTAGTACTTTCTATTTCATTTTCCTTAGATATAACGATTATTTACGTATCGGCTAAGTGATCTTATTACCTTTAGTAATAATTTTTCTGCGTCAATGGTTTGGCATTTGTTTGCAGCATAAAATCACCATATATATATATATATATATATATATATATATATGATTGAGAGTGAAATGAAAATTTGGACCGCGGCTGGATTCGAGCCAACGATCAACAGGTTACCTGTTCGATGCTCTATCAACTCACCTACGAGGTCCGACTGCTGACCAGGTTTTTATTTCACTTCAATTATCGAGGGTTTCATCCGATTATCATGTGAATTCATGATGCAGTACTACCGCTTGATCGTACTCACACTGGCTGCCTACTAGTCCGGACTTTTCATCCAAATCCAAATCTGAGTGAATTACACACGTGGAGTATCATATTGATTATCAATTTGACTATCAATCACTACCCAGAATAAATACTAGTCTACCAAACCTCGGCTGTCTCAGATAATTTATAGTTACTATTCTTTAATTGAATTGTTTTATTGTGTTTTTAATTTTAGAGTGTGGTGGAAAAAACTATCACTTTATTCATCCATCTGCTAATTTGGAAGAAGCTGCCCTAGGCACTATTCGTAGTTCATTTGAATATTCTGGACAGAAATGTAGCGCATGCAGTCGTCTCTATGTACCAGAAAGTTTATGGCCAAGATTTAAAAATCTCTTACTTGATCATTATAAACAATTAAAAGTTGGTTCACCTCTCGAGTCAGACACATTTACATCCGCTGTTATTGACAAAAACGTAAGTTTTAAAGTTTATGAGGATTCTATTTCTAAAGTAATATTTATCATATCAGTGGTTAGCAGTGGATTTGAAAAATGCTGGCAACATTGAGACTTCGTCACAGAAACTCATATGTCAACGGTGGCTGATCATTTCGATCCAATCAACGATAGAGATTCAAAAGCTATGACATCAAAGACTATACTATACTCATTGTACAAGAGGTGGCTATCGGGACTCAGTGGTCTGACGTTTAAAATGATCAGTTCCGGGTTCGAGTCCTGGTGGGAACAACATCACTCATTGACAGGCAGCTACATCCTCCTGACGAGTTCCAAACAGGAGGAGATGCGCGTTCTGAATTTCACTACTAGCCATTATTTATTTATTCAGTTTGTGAAAGTACAAACACATTTAAACGGTTAATGCTAACCAACCTATGACTGCTGAAGTAGACTTTATGTCTTCTTCGACAACATAACATGTGATCTATTATCCTGTGAAATTTACTACTTGGAGTAGAAATGCCAAGAAAAGAAGATTCATTGTTCAGTCAGTTTCAGTAAGGGATATGTATATCGTACAACCGTATTATGGGTGGTGATTCACAAAATCTGACCACTAAATAAAGACTTAAAGCAGTCATTCGAAGAACATACTATGCAGCGAACTGATGTACTCTTGTAAACCCTAGCAACATTTGAATGGTGGATGTTTGTCAGTTTGTATGCACTTCTAGTCATACAAACCTAGATAGGACTCATCAACCTATTCAAGTAAGAACCATAGAGTACAAGTAAAAATGGCTGCAACAACGAGCTAAATTGAATGATCCCATTCATCCAACTTCTTATATGGCTGAACATATCGATGATACTAGTCACTAAGTTGATTTGTACACGTCTTTTGAACCTATTTATAATCGTATTTATGGCACATACTTAGTTTTCTTGAAACTCCTGCCATAAAGAAATTTAGACCTCTTTTGTGTATTCAATAGCAATTTGTTATGACAGTAAATTTCTCTTGCTAACTTAATCCTTTAAATCAGAGGTGATTAATGGATTCTCCTTCTCTTTCCGTCTATAGTGTGATCTTTAGACTAACATTTTGAGCCTATAATATGCTAATAATTTCTTCAAATCCTTCTTTATGCTCCTTTTTATCATTTCCTATATACTGGATTGAAAAATAATCCATATATACATATAGTGTTAATTCAGAATTGATAAAATGATATCATGGTTAGGGTAAGTGTAATAAAACGTTAACAAAATTTCCAGGGTGACTTTGAAGGCCACTCGATCAACCATTGAGACAATCAATTGAGTTCCTTTATTTTATACGAAACTACCTTTCTGGTCCAGAATACTGAAACTTGATTGGTTATTTCAGTAGTTGCTAAAGTAGCTTTTAGAGTCGTTCATATTTTCACCATATTGAGCAATACATGAATACAACTCAGAAAGTGAGAGTAGGTTTTGAAATAGAACAAAAGATAACATGAAAAAGAAAAAAAAGAACAGAACAGAGGGCCATGAGATCTTGTATTCACGAATTTACACGATTTAAATTACTAAGATACAACAAGATTGAATACGTAGACCAAGTTTCAGTCTTCTAATTGCAACCGCTTTAACAAAGTGTAAGAGATTAGGTTTTAGATGTGTTATTGACCACTTTAAACGACTTTAATACGTCGACTTTATACCCAGTAACAAGTGATTGCTGAATGATTCGGTTATTCAAACCCTATGAACCCTTTTAAGACTCAAATTCTTCGAGATATATTCAGGAATGTGGAAAAGAAGTCTTCTCTCTGTTATTCCAATGTATGTGCTTTGTCATGCACATGTGAATCGGCAAGTACCGTTGGAGGTGACAAGGGTTGGCAACTTGTTCGATTGGGGTTGTCTCAATGAACATTAAGTTTGATACACACAGACTATGTTGGCAGCTGGATAGGTTTTTATCAGTACAGTATTCGGTCTATGGTCCATCCGTGTGGTGATTTCATCCTCATTGAAAGCATAGACATTGTATTCTATAGGTTGTGAGGTAACTGAGGAGAATCCACGGAATAAATGCATGCTAATTCTACCACCATTGTTATTCTTGCGTTATTCAAATTCATGAAAAGACAGAATTGTTTTAAGAGAATCGACGAAGTTGGATTTCTTCCAGCAATCCTTGACTATGTGTTATTTTGTCGTCAGTTTTTAAAGGTTGTGCACACATGCGAACTTCCTCCTAATCACCAGGATTTCCAACGTGTCGCCTAATCTCAGATAGACCAAACGAAAAATCTTCATTTGAAACTGTGATCTGAAGCCACCCTTTTCGATATTGTCGTCAGAAATTCGAATCTTATTTGCAGACTGAAATTTATGAATAAAAAAAATAAAACTTGAGCACTGTGGTCGATTGTAATTTTAATAAACAGACTAAAATGGAGCTGAAATTTATGAATTTCATTCAAGAAGTTCAGTTGAAAATTTGCAAAAGTTTTGAGTAAACCCTGATCCAGAAATCTTGTCAAAGAACAATTATCTGATATTATTCTTATAAATCCTGAGAAGTACATTCACAACCTATCCACCTGAAAATTGAACCAAGTCGAAGAGGAAGCGCTTTCATTTGGATTCAAATTTCAGATCCCTAAGAAACGCTACAGCAGAATATTTACAGAGACGTAGTTCGAGAATCTATACGAACAGATAAGAAAAAACAAGGTTGGTTTAAATCTCGGCTCGTTGATATTGTTAATCAATGCATCATATCACGATTTTCGCTATCTGAAGTTTTATCGAAGAATCACCAAACAGCGTCGAATAATGAAGATATCATGATTCTTTGACCGGACAAGGATTATGGTGTTGGCATAATGAACAGAGAAAAACACGTGAACAAAATATTGTCAATCCTAGATGACTCATCAAAGTTGTTAGATGTTTGGGTCAACAGAAAGATGGGTTACAAAAAAGTTGAAACAACTTCTAAAGATGAAGTGAATAGACGTAGCAACCGATGATGGGTTAAACCCTCATAGATCCCGATTATCGTAGTTGTATGGTCTACCGGAAGTGCACAAAGCTAATATTCCTATGAGACCAATACTCTCAATGGTTAACTCACAATTTCACAAGCTGGCCTGATGGTTAGTAAAACGCTTAGAGCATATGCACCAAAAATGGCCGTTCACAGTCTGAAAAATACCTTCAAGTTAGCGAAAATGCTGGAAAATTTTAATATCTCTCAGAAATTCATGGTTTTTCTTCTGATATACCCCTGGAAGAGACAGTAGATATCAGTAACAAGACCTACTTCCGCTAACAAAATATGAATTCAAACAGTTTTTTACTGATGTGTACAAAAGTATCGTTTCAATTCAATAACGTCTCATACCGTCAAATCGATGGAGTTGCTCTTCGGCCCAGTCCTCGCTGATATCTTCATATGGTATCTGGAAGAGACAAAACCGAAACATCCAATCAACTAAACACTGTTCTACGCAAGGTACGTTGACTATACATTTGTTATATCCGATTATAGTGAACATATCTCTCACTTACTGGATCTTTTTAATAAAGTGCATCGCAATATAGCTTTCACAATGGAAACTGAACGCGACAACAAGTTTCACTCTCTAGACCTCAGCTTACAAAGTCATACAGATAGAAATATTCATAAATAAATTCATCGGATTCACACGTAGAGTGGGCTTTATTTAAAACTTCAGAGGCTTTGGCCTTATCAGTTACAAAAGGGTATCTGATAAGAACACTTCTCAACCATACGCATAAATTGTGCTCTGAAGAAAAGATTGAAGAAGACCTGACCTTAGTCAAACACCGCCTGCACGAAAATAATTACCCACAAAAGTTCATTGTTAGGTACAGTAGGACAGAAACAAAGAGAATCAAGTGCAGTACAACTGACAAGAAGTTCGTCTACCTACACCTTGCCTTGAAAGGGGAATGAAATCACCACACGGATGGACCATAGACTGAATACTGTACTGATAAAAACCTATCCAGCTGCCAACATAGTCTGTGTGTATCAAACTTAATGTTCATTGACACAACCCCAATCGAACAAGTTGCCAACCCTTGTCACCTCCAACGGTACTTGCCGATTCACATGTGCGTGACAAAGCAAATACATTGGAATAACAGAGAGAAGACTTCTTTTCCACATTCCTGAATATATCTCGAAGAATTTGAGTCTTAAAAGGGTTCATAGGGTTTGAATAACCGAATCATTCAGCAATCACTTGATACTGGATATAAAGTCGTTTAAAGTGGTCAATAACACATCTAAAACCTAATCTCTTACACTTTGTTAAAGCGGTTGCAATTAGAAGACTGAAACTTGGTCTACGTATTCAATCTTGTTGTATCTTGGTAATTTAAATCGTGTAAATTCGTGAGTACAAGATCTCATGGCCCTCTGTTCTGCTCTTTTTTTTCTTTTTCATGTTATCTTTTGTTCTATTTCAAAACCTACTCTCACTTTCTGAGTTGTATTCATGTTATTACTCAATCTGGTTAAAAAGCTGTTAACGTTTTGACTCCTTGTTGATATTCTTCAAAGACAGACATCAGTTGTAGAAATATTGGAAATCTGGGAGCACTGATGAGCCACTGTTTCGTCATAGTATGGGACTGCTAAGCATTGCGCACCCATGACCTTGCCATGATTCGAGCCCAGAATCTTCAAGTGCCGCTGTTGGCACGTTACCATTCAGCTACTTGGTCGGAATCCAATGGTTCATATTTCCTACTTTTATCAGTTCCAAATTTAGCGTGACCCCAATCTTATGCTGTCACTGAACAACTGTCCTCATGTTCTAATTGATGTCAGTGCATTATGAATTATTATTATTTATCCCTAGTGGACCATAGGGCTTCACTAGCACGTCGCCATTCCACTCGGTTCTCTGCAGTCTTTTCAACCTGGCTCCAGGACTGCCCAGAAGCTTTCATTTCTTCCTCACACGATCTCTTCCATGTCACCCTCAGACACCCAACTAGTCGTTTCCCCTAGGAACTCCACTCGACGACCTGACCTGACGCGTGATGTCGCCAGACGGTCTTCTCAGTGTATGCCCAGTCCAATCAATCTCCACTCTTTTCTTCTTCTGCATATTTGTTGAGCGATGGGTTCTTGGTTGGTTCGTTCCCAGAGTTCCTTGCTACTTATTCCTTCTGGCCACCTCATCTTCAGTATCGAGTGAGCGTAGGCAGCTGTTCATGTGATGTATGTGTGTAGTTTGTTGGAAATGCTTTTTGTGACGTGCCGAGTCTCTCAACCATCACATAGAAGCACTGACTCATTTGACTGACTTAGTGTTGAAAATCCGGATGTTGTTCACGCTTCATCCTGAGTTCAGTGCATTGCGGTGTGGTAGATCTCCACACTGATTTCAAACTGACGAAGGAAGGCCTGTCTTACTGTCTTTCCAATCCTGGCTGCTTTCACATTCTCATCTGTGCCTGTGACGCCTGTAGTTGAAACGATGCTGTCTAGGTAGGTAGGTAGGTAGGCAGGCAGGTGAGAGAAACAACTTCTTTCAGATTTCTCCTGTTGATGGTGATTGGTGCTTGTTGTTGTTGTTGTTGCTGTTGATGATGATGATTGGGCATCTTCACTACCCCTGTCTTCTCTACGTAAGTTCATATGAAGGAAGTCCCGTCTTCTTTGGCTGTCTCGCCTGTTCTGCCAAGTTGTTAGTTTTTGCCTGTAGATCTTCGAGTTTGTGAGACACAAGACAGATACAAATCATCATCGGCGAAATCCAAATCTTCTTCTGGGTCCTTCCCATCGGTCAATCAGTCTATGCCCCTCTTCTCGCTGCTCACCATTTGCTGCATGATCCAGTGCAGTCCAGTCCACCACAATCAGGAAGGTGATCGGTGATAGTAGGTGACAACCTTGTCTCTTTCCATCCTATCTTCACTTCAAAGGCGTCACTGAGCTGCTTTCCATTGTGAATCACTTGGCACGTAGCATGTAGTATCATGTAGCATATAGCTGATGTTGAATGAGGTTGATAAATGTTTTTGGCACTAAAAGTGTAGTTTTCAAGCAACTGCCAAATTACTTCTCGATCGATGCTATCGAATTTCTTTTCAAAGTTGATGAAGTTGAGGTAGAGAGTTGACTACCATCCTATACTTTGTTCCATGATGATGCGTAGCGTTGTAATTTGATCCGAACCCGATTTTTTATTCCTGAAACCAGCCAGCCAGCTTGTTGCGGCCGTAGTTTTGAATCCAGAGCATTTTTTATTCTCTCCAGAATGACACGGCTTAATATTTTGCACATGATGAATACCAACCTGAAATAAATAAATAAATCCTCCTCCTCATCATCATCATCATTATCAACATAGGACCAGGCATTACTGTCTCACGGTCCGAGTTGCCACACCTCATATCAGCACATCAAGTAGAAAGGTAGTGAGGTGAAGGATGAAGATAAGTGAATGCAGTCAAAAGAAATATAAAGTATCAGAAGAAAGGAAAGAGGAGTGACAAAATGGTGAGATTCGGTATAGCGTTGTTGAGATGAGGATAATGTGTGTATACATCTGCGCCACTGACATCGGTTCTGAGCCATATCACCTAGAGTCTCCAACCACTGGTTCCTCAAATAAATCCTCGCAAACCTCCATATAGTGTTGACTTTTTATAGCACTTACCTTAAGCGTTGTGTCATTTTTATCAGTTCTAGAGTAACATGGTGTATAGCCCACTCCTAATTTTCTTTTGGTATATTCTCCAGAATGTTCCTCCTGCCACTTAATAAGTATGGAAACGTTCTTGTAGGTTTATGAAAATACTTTGTATAACATGTTTATTTTGTCATAAACATTATATTTTCTATAAGTTGTTGAGCAGCTGAGAAGAATCCATGAAATGCAATATATTCATGCTAATTCTGATACTATTGTTTTTCTTTCTTTTTTTCAAATTTATTAGACGGAAAAATTGTATGAATTCTCTCGAGAAACAGTTATTTGATTTCTTTTAGTGTGTTAGCCCATGTTGATTTTCAACTGCGACTTGTAAGCCATGGAAACAATATTACTGAGGATGAAATTCTAGTAGATTACTGAGCTTTTGGCTACGTAATATAAGTATCTGACTTTCAGCTATTGGATCCATGGGTTCGTGTTGAATGTCGGTGGCTGACAGTCGATATCCGTGCATTGTTAATAGTCATAGCAGTTTTCGAATCATAAACAGTTGGTGAGGGAGATGCAATATTGGGAAATGAACTCTTCGAAGCTGGACACTTTCCTCGAACGGCAAATGGGGAATATTGAGATCATAACTCAATCCAAAATTTATGGTACTGAGTCATCGCCTACTATGCCAATTTTAATAGCTCCTTCAGTTGATAGCATCACCAGTAGCATCACTGGATTTCACTACGATCCTGATGCCAATGACACTTACGGTAATTGGTTCAAGCGTTACGAAGCCCACTTCAAAGTGGATTTTGATGGCCAAGATGATTCCTGGAAGGTATGTTTCCTACCTTGGAAACTTGGTCCATCTGAGCTCCGCCAATACCGCAACATGATTTCGTCTCAGAACCCACCTGATCGCACTTTCGTCTCCATAGTTCAGACACTAAATAACATGTCTGCAGAATATCAACGACTGGACAACCTCCAGCATGATACGAGTTAAGTCCAATCCGGACGCCACGGTGGTTCTGAAGTACGTACATTTCACTAGATGTCTCATTCTTCCGCATCATTCTCTGGCCACACACTCGTAGGCCTTATCTCGCCTGTTCATCGGGCCAATAACTCATGCGATACCAACCTACCCTCGAAGAAAACACCTCCATCGCCTTGCTAGCATTATGGTGCCTAGCATTTCGTCAAATCTTGTCCACATAAACAACATCGATGCCAAGACTGTAATGCTAGGGACCATAAGGACGGTATTCTCCCCCCACACACAACGATGTGTACAAAGGTCATCCTTCAGATACAACTGTGCATCTTACTCTTGATCAGAAGTTAAATCACTTGCTTTGATAGCTGATTTTCATGCTCATGTACCTACCCACCGAAAGAACATCGAGAAGACTACTAATCTCCCGGTAAACAAGGAGAAACTCAATCTGTGTCAGTCAGATAGGTAGAGTATGGCCTCAAATAACATTCTTTCGAAGAGAGAAGCGATACAGTGGTCTCTGGTTTGAGTCTGTCCGCGGTCCAAATGTTCATTTCAACTTCATTCATCACCCAGTATAGAGAGAAATGATTAGTCTGGAAAGGGACCAATCGAAATGTACTTTACGTTATCGCCTCTATAGTTAAACAGACAGACAGACGATGGATCAGCCAATCATTATTATTTTAAACAGCGAACTATCTATATATTAGATATATTTTCCTTTGTTTTGGTCTTCGATCTCTCGACCCCAGTACGCGTTCCTACACGTCCATCGTGTCTTCTCCATTAATTAGTCCGGTTGGGCATCAACTAGGAATTTGTAGAATGTTAGTGGCTGACAATCGATATCCATTATCATGTAATTAAAAACTGTTGATCAATAAATTCCAAACGATTGCCGTATGAATGTAATAAAATGCATCTCAGAAGGGATTGTGCTACTCAGCAGAATCGAATCACAATGGAACATGTTATTTATGATGTCTTCAATATGAAATTAGTTTATTTGATGTAACAGTGATAAAGTATTGTTATTTAGTAGATCATATTTCAACCACAGTTTATTGTTCATAATCCTATCAATCCTGTGTGACTGTGCTCTATCGAATAAACTAATCCAATATGAAACTATACTTTATCACAATGCTTAGGTTGATGTCTTTCTGGTTCTTAAACCGATTTTATCATCCTAGAGAAAAACCATCTTCAAGTGTGTATCATTCACTTGTAATCTACTTTTTTCTGAACCATACTTCCAATTAATGATTGATAGTGGCTAGCAGTGGAATTCAAGACGCGCGTTTCTTCCTATTTGGGACTCGTCAGCTGGGTGTACCTGCTCCCCAGCGAGCGGTGTTGTCCCCGCTAGGACTCGAGACCGATCGCCTCAGATATGAGAGCGTTGTCCACTAGACCACCGAGTCACGACGGTCACTTCTTTTGCGACGGGTATAGTTTTAATATTATTGTCTGTACTATCCCGTAGTTGAGTGGACCGAATTGATCAGTCTCCATTGGCTTATGGGCTCCTATGCTGATGCTTCGATATTGCCTGTGTTTGAATGATAAATTAATGATGGATGGTCTAGTGGATAACACTGTGGCGTTTGAAGTGATCGGTCCCGAGTTCGAGTCCCAGCAGGAACAACGGCGCTCACTGGGAGGCTGGCACATCCAACTGAGGAGTCCAGAATAGGACGGGACGTGCGTCCTGGATCCCACTGCTAGCCACTACTCATCATTAATAAATCGTTCAAACGCAGGCAATATCGAAGCATCTACGCAGGAGCATATATGCCAGTAGAGACCGATCAATTCGGTCCACTCAACGACGGGATAATACAAGCGACATCATACTTCTAGTTTATCTCAAAAATAATGGACCTCACTAATCTTATTATTCTTTGATTAAATCCTGTTCCTTTCCAAGTGGACAATTGAAAATTGATAACATTTCTTCATATTTTCATTAATTTTTACAATGTTATCAGTTTGTTGTTAACGTGTAGAATAACTGTTTATTTGATGGTTTTAGGCATTCAATAAAATCTCCGATTATCTACAATATGCTTCCAGTTCTCCAGATATTGAAGTTGTTGCTGGTGGTCATGGTGATGATGGTGTTGGCTATTATATTCAACCTACAATTTTAAAGACTAAAAATCCAACTGATAAATTGATGAAGGTAGGTAATCATTGTTTATTTTCTCAGAATTGATGTGATATACGTGGTTCGCCCTACAATCAAAGCTATATTGCCTCATGATTGTGTTTGTACATGTAAATACTAGTAGTGAAGGCCTTGGGGTGAAATTCCTTATGGCTTAGTTTTATGACTTCAGATGTTTAAAGTGGAAGATACAAAGCGGTTTCAGGTTTTTGATTACAGCTGTCTTCGTATCACTGCTCACGCTTGTTGGGATTATCGGATGAGCAATGTTGAGGTCAGATGAAGGGCAAGCTGATAAGTGGACAGAGAGATAGGACTAGTCTGGAAATAGACCGACCAATCAAAATGTATTATTATGATTATTTGTCCCTTGGGTTCTTAATGGAACATACCGCTTCAGTAGCACGTCTCCAATGCGCACTGTTCTCTGAAATCTTTTGAACCTGGCTCCATGACAGCCCACAAGCTCTCATTTCCTCATCACACGATCTCCTCCATGTCACCCTCGGACACCCAATTCGTCGCTTCCCATCAGGGTTCCACTCGAGGGCCTCGTGCATGATGTCCCCAGTCGGCCTTCTTAGTGTATGCCCAATCCATCTCCACTTTCTTCTGAATATTTGTTGAGCGATGGGTTCTTGGTTGGTTCGTTAGCAGGCCAAAGTTCCTTGTTGCTTATTCTTATTATTCTGACCATCTGATCTTCAGTAACGAGTGAGCATAGGCAGTTTTTGATGAATGTCTGTAGTTTATTGGAAATCTCCTTCGTGACGCGCCAAGTCTCTGAGCCATACAGAAACACTGACTTGACGTTGGTGTTGAAAATCCGGATGTTGTTCCACATGCTGAATGCAGTGTAGAAGATTTCCACACTGGTTTCAGGCTAATGAACGCCTGTCTTGCTTTTCTGATTCTGACTTTGACATCCTCGTCTGTGCCGCCTGTAGTTGAATTAGTGCTTCCTAGATAGGTGAAGGAAGCTACTTCCCTTAAGTTTCTCCCATTGATGGTGATGGAGTTTGTTGGTGGTGGTAGTGGCGTTGGTTGTGTATCTTCATCACCTCTGTCTTCTCTATATTCACTTGAAGTCCCGTCTTCGCTGCCTCTTCTACCAACTTGTTAGTTTTTGCCTGCAGATCTTCAAGTTTATGTGACATCAGACACAAGTTATCGGCGAAATCCAAGTCTTCTAGGTTCTTTTCCGCAGTCCAGCCAGCGTATCCCCCTCTTCTCGCTTCTCACTGTTTGTTGCATGATCCAGTTGACCACAATCAGGAATATCATGGGGGATAGTAGACAACCTTGTTTCACTCCTGTCTTCACTTCAAAAGTATCACTGAGCTTTCCATTGTGAATTACTTGGCATGTGGCATCTTCATATAGTTGTTGAATGAGGCTGATAAAGGTTTGCTGTACTCCGTAGTATTGAAGCAGTTTCCAAATTACCTCTCGGTCGACGCTGTCAGAGGCCTTCTCAAAGTCCATGAAGTTGAGGTAGAGTTGAGTTGACTGCCATTCTATGCTCTGTTCTATGATGATGCGAAGTGTTGCAATTTGGTCGGCACATGATTTGTACTTCCTGAATGCAGCCTGTTCGGGTCATAGTTTTGAATCCAGTGCATCTTTTAGTCTCTCCAGGATGATGCGGCTTAATATTTTGCTTGCTGTGGGTGGACAGGAGAGTGATTCCACGCCATTTCTTGCAAACATTGAGGTCTCCCTTCTTTGGGAGTTTGACAAGGTAGCCCTTCTTCCAATGGTCAGGTACCTTCCTTTCCTTCCTTGCAAACCTTCTGCAATAGTGGTGTGAGCATGTCTGCTGTTGTCTCTGCGTCTGTTTCCAGTGCTTCTTGCGGGATTCCATCTGGTCCTGCTGCTTTCCCACATTTCAGTAGCTTCATGGTGCTCAGGACTTCACTGGTAATTCTGTGACTGCAGGTGGTATTTCTGGACGAATTGCAGGTGGTGGTCGATTCAAGAGCTTTTTTAAGTGGTCAGCCCATCCTTTCCTTTGTTTCTCGTACTTGGTAATTATATTTCCTTCATCACCTTTTATTGGTTTCGTCTGCGTTGATCTCCTCCCAGATAGCAACCTGGTTATTTGATACAATGTTGTCAGGTCTCTATCTCTCCTATCAGCCGGCAACCTGTTCTGCTTCACTTGCCAGTGTTTCGTAGATGTGTATTTTGTCTTTGCGTGCACACTTCTGCACTTCTTTGTCCAATGTGGTGTTTTATAGGTTGTACTCAGTTCCTCTTCTCGTTGTGCATCCTTGCACTGGTTTGTCTTCTGTTTCACTCTCCTCCTCTCCTCTGTCAGCTTCCATGTATCCATTGAGATCCATTCCTTGTCTTCTTTCTTCTTCCTTCCTAATACTCTTGGTTATGCAGGTTTCTTTCCACATCTCTTTCAAAAACTTTCAGTGTTCCTCCACACAGGTTTCTTCAGGGATGTTGCTCGATATCTCCCATTTTGACTTGATGGCTGCCGTGAAGATGTCCTTTATAGTTTCGTCCTTCAGTTTCCGAGTGTTGTACTTGAATTGTGGTCTATCGCCAGCTTTCTTGAAGGTTTTCAACTTGATTTTAAAGGTAGGTTCCTTGTACTAGATAGTGGTCTGAACCTACATCTGCTCCTCTTCTTGACCTTGTGTCAAGTAGGCTGGCTGCGTCTCCACTTTCTTGAGATTGAGATAAAGTCGATCTGATTTTTATTGTGGTGTGTCCTGGTGTCTGGTGAAATCCATGTCGCTGACTTGTGGATATCCTTGTGCTTGAACACAGTTCCTCGCCTCCAATCCCCAAATCGTTGAATGCACAGAATTCTGCAAACAATTCTCCATTCTCGTTCATCACCCCACCGAGCGCTTCTCGACCCATGGTTAATTCTCTTCCTGTGTTTTCCACTCCCAGTTTGGCATTCATGTCGCCCATTAGAATTTTGATGTCGTCAACTGAGGTCTTGTCTAGTGTTGATTGCAGTCGTCTGTAGAATTCCTCCTTTTTCTCTTGCTCTGCATTATTTGTGGGTGCATAGCGTGGCATTGTATGATTGTGACTTTCCTTCCTTTTGAGTTGAACCTTGCTGTCATGATCCTGGAGGAGATCGGTTCCCACTGTATGAGAGCCTTCGATTCTCTTGTGAGGGGGACATCATGATAGCCACTGGAAAACTCAGTGTGCTCGTGGTTGTCGACTGGGTGACAATATGGGGGTAAATTATTGATTCTCCAGTTGACATTTAGGAGAGTCCATGACATTTGCTTTCGCAGATTCATAGCAGTTCTATGCTATACCTTCTCATCTCTTTTGCTATCTGGGCAGCCTTGCCAGCTAGGTTTATACATGGTGTGGACATTCCATGTCCCCATCCCTACTTTCGCTTCCATCGAGAAAAGACACATCGGTCGACTGGCTACCCGATGGCTTTCATCAAACGGTGTCATTTCGTCTCTCCGATCCCAGTGAGGAATAAGTTTAATTTTATTTTGTATAGTTTATTTGTGCTTTGAAGTTTCATCAGAGATTGGATTGGTTCTACGGGGTAGGGTTGCTAGCCCTATATGCCCAACCTTTCCTCTTTATTCGGGCTTAGAACCGGCTAGTATCTAGTGAACTAGTTAACCAGGCGAGGTTAATCAAAGTGTAGTTTGTGTTAATCACATCTAGTTAGACTGACACGCAATCGATCAGCCAATGAATGTTATTAATTATAAGAATATATTTTAACATAATCCCAGCGTGTTCTTCCCGGACAGTTGTAACAACTATGGTCTGGATGTTTATAGTGAATAATATTCCTTTCAACACCTAACTATCCATATATTTATTTATCTACTGTCTTCGGCCCAAATAAACTTTTCTGCATATTCGTTGTATCTTCTCCATTAAACTAGTTGGGTCGGTAATTGACTGAGTTGCCAAACGTTGGTGGCTAACGGTACAGATCAGTGCATCGATAGTGGCTATAACAGCACTTTAAAATCATGATACGGACAAGTCGATTGATGAGGTTGTGAACCTTCGATACGGGTAACTTGGACATGTATTTCACATGGTGATTCATCGGCTTCCTCGATTCGTCATACTAAGTGAAGTTAGGTTAGGTTGTAAGGAGTTTCAGAGTGACCAGATTGAGACATTGGACTAGTTGCTGAAATTCCTGATTGTCGTTCTAAACTGCGCTGGCAGATGTAGACTACCTGGCGGGTGTCCACTAGATGTCTGGAATCAGTGGTTAAGGTTTCTTGGTGACATGGCTGACAGTCGGTTACAGTGGGGCAGATGTATTCATTCTTTCACGTCTTCTAAAGCCTGGATATATGCAGTAACCCTTATTTTCAAATGGTTTATTCTTTCACACAACTTTTTCTACTCTGATATAACTCTTTTTCAATCCATTTATTCTTTGTATACTACTGTGGAGTGTGGCAAGTTGAACCAATTCACCTGTATGAAAAGTTCTACGTTGATTCTGTCTATCTTTCCTAGCCTAGTTACTTTGACATTTTACTTGGTCTACCTTGACAGATATGACGTAAGATGATATGAAACTCGGGTATCTATTCAAATGTGTTAGTTTTCTATAAACACTAATATCTAAGCTTCCATCTTCTCTCCTCTTGTTTTTGCAATGCAAAATAGATAAATCTCTTTTTTCAATTTATAATTTATAAAGTGAATTGAGTTTCATCTAGTATCGAGATAAGGTGTGCGAAAAGATTGGTTGCTTTGATTTGTGGCAAGTTGAACTGATGCCTTTGTGTGCAATAATTTGCGTTGATTTTGTTTGTGTAATGTTTAGTACAGATCGAAATCACCAACATTATCTTTGCTGTGTATTCTGAATTCACTGCTGTGTAAGATATGTGTTGTACTAGATATGTATTACTTTGAATGTCATATGACCTTACCAATTTCTTTTCCTTCTCAGTTGTTTAACATAGGACGCTAAACTTGAAATGATCATGTAAGTTGGTGGAGATTCATAATCATGTAGTCGAACAGCCAAACTTTTCTACATCAGATTAGGCACGTGATATTCACAATACTATTTCTACCATTTGATTGGGTATTATTGTTTGTCACTTTACAGTCATCTGAAGTTTCCATTAGGAATCAATCAAGTTGATTTTTAGATTTCATCAGTCAGATCAGAGTAATCTAAACACTGAACAGATCGGCCTGAGTGGTTTCCAACTACTTAATTTTTTCAGCAGTATGTTTCACTTCATGATACTTTTGTATCAGAGATCATCAACACCTTTCGATATTGTTTGCGAGGTGGTTCCCAAACGGAGTCTTGTTGACATCTCACAATGGGGCAGTTGGAAAACTACTCTGCTGCGTGTAATGAAATTTGTTAATCATTTACAAATTAACTATCGTCTTATTTTAATTCAACTTGAACTCAGTACAGTGTTATCATCATTGATATTATCTTAATAATTAGTGGATATTTTATTAACATTTACAACTCAAAATAAGTTTAGTGATATGGATCAGTGGGTCATTGTTCTCATATATTCCGAGCGGATATAATACGCACGCTTAACTGACAGCTAACTTCCTACGCAAGAGCCAACGACTGCAACCCGGGACGAATAAAGAAGACTGAAGCTGGATAGTAGAGTTTATCCATCCGAGAGTAATAATCAATTAACCCAAAACACACATGAGTATACATAAACACGGAGTGACTTTAATGGCCACCCTAGCAACAGCTGTAACAACCAATTAAGCTTCTGTGTTTGATGGAAATCTGCCTTTTCAACTGAAATGAAGAAACCTAATTGATTGTTTCAGTCCTTGCTAGGGTGGCCTTTAAAGTGCCTCATAAACATGACATATGACCTTGTCCGCAAATTGAGACGCTCACATACTAAAAGTAAGCATTAACTAATCAACGAATCGCATTGCGAATGGGAGCAAAAATTAAACTACTAAGTCATGCTGTAAAAAAAGTGGCGTGAAATCAACAATTTAAAAAAAAATGTTCAGATCTATAAAGGTGAGACTAAAAGTTATCCTCAGGTGTTACCATACTTTTTATGAGGCATAGGATTCTATGCGCAAATTCGCCTACTCTGTATGCTGTATGCACATTTTACCTAATTCTATAGTTTCTAAAATGCCCTAGGTCACTAGACCATATTTCATGCCGTTTGCTCATATCCACCTCATCAAAATCAATATAGGACTAGGCATTACTGCGTAACGGTCCGAGTTACCATACCTCATATCAGCACATCAAGCAAAAAAGCAATGAAGTAGAAGACGAGCACAAGAAAATTCAGTCGAAAGAAATATAAAGTACTAAAAGACAGAAACGAAGAATGAGAAAGTGGTGGGATTCGATATAGCGTCGTTAAGATGAGGATAATGTGTGCATACATTTGCGCTACTGACATCAGTTCTGAGCCATATCGTCTAGAGTCTCAAACCACTGATTCCTCTTGTTCAGCGGACCCCAACCGGCTAGTCTGCATGGCTCAAACGAACAGTCGGAGACTCCATACATTGATGCCATGTTTTAGTCTGGCCACCTCGAACCTTTTTCCAGCCTGAACTTACTTCGGCCAACATTGTGTGACGAGGCAGACAGTGACTGGGCGTACGTAACATGTGTTTCAACCAGCCATCTCAGTTGATGAAGGCCCACAACTGTGTCAACTAACTTACCTCTCCTCCCTAAAACTCTACACTTAACTTCTGCGTTACTCACATGGTGACACCACGCAATACAGCCTATACTACGAACGCAACGGTGGTCAAACACTTGAAGCCAGCCTTCTCATGTCTTCCACCTTCAATGGCGGCCATGTTTCACAACTATACAGTACAACACAGCAGACTGATGTGCAGTACACGGAAACCTTAGGAGACAAATGAATATCACGTCGGCGCCATAGCTGGCCTAAATTGGCAACAGCCAATCGAGCCTTTTATACCCGTGCACAGATTTCATCGGCCACCACCATCGTCCCACCAGGGACGATCCTAATTCCCGGATAAGTGAAATGCTCAACACACTCAACCACGACACTCACTCTCTATTGTTAGCCGTGGCACCACCGAAGACCAATCCTGCAGCAGTCATTTGCATTTGGGTGGTGAGAAACGCATCCCAAACATTCTCAAATCCCCACTCAGAGTGTTCAGAAGACTCTGCATCTTGTCAGCGTCTTCACCCAACAGGACTATGTCATTTGCATATTCTACGTCTAACGAGAATTCTCCACCGATTATGTCAACCTCTTGGTAATTAGGTGACGAGATGGAGACCTCCATAAGGATATCTATGATAAAAATGGAGACAGTGGACACTCTTGACGGACACCACTCGACGAGCATAGCTCCCCGAACATGTCTCCATAGGCTCTAACACCCACAAGTGTGAAATTAATGGTTCTACTTCCTCCTCCTAGTTGGGATGTGAGCACATTTATTTTATGAAGAATGATGCTCACAAATCAAAGTTAATTAAGCCTTCAAACTGCATCAAAAAAGGATTTATGATTGCATTTTTTAATTCGAAATATACGCTTAGAAAACAAAGAAAATACGTATTTTCACATAGAATACTATCACACTTAGGGATAACTTTTAACCTTACCTGTCAATAACAATGCTTTATGCAAACTGGAGATTCTCAACGGTCATGACTTCGAACCTCGTTGCTCTTCGCTTAGTTCATGAACATACAAATAGTTGCTGAGGCAACTACTTTAGAGTCCCTCAGTTTTGATTAAGATAATTACTTTCTCAAATTTATTGTTATTTTCAGTTTGCCCCGATTTTGTTCTCTTCATAAATAATTCCTTTTATCGTTATCGTAGTTGACGGTTAATGTGTAATATTACTGTCTATACCCTTAAGAGTTAATCTCATTTAGATGTAACACCTCTTCTTCCATCCCTGTGTGTAGACATATGAAGTTTAGTTAAGGTCTAGTTGTAGTTTGTGAAATTGTTTAAATTTGCTTAGCAGTTGAAAGCAAAATGTGTTTGGTAATGATTGACATCGACATGCTGATGGTGAACACTCAGTTTAATTGTTATGAGTTTGTGATCGAAGCTTTTTATGGGATGGTTGGATCAGTTAGTTCTCATTAGAAGTTGACAATGAATGATCTTGCCTACTTGCTTATATTATCATACTTTTGAATTCAATCAAGTGTTTGATTTACTGATCTGTTCTTAAACAAATGGTTGGTATATACATTTTTAGGAGGATATTTTCGGACCAATTGTCACAGCGTATTTATATCGTGAGAATGAAATTGATAAAATTTTGGATCTTGTCAACTCAACTACACAGTATGCACTGACTGGTAAGTGTTGTCGGGTTTTCGCTTATATATTACTTGTGATACTGAAGTGATCGAGTGCAATAAGGCGTAGGTAATAATGATACTAAACACACGCAGTGATACACTAGAACTGAATGCCACTATGAATATTCCTTACTCACCATCTTATTCTTCACTGAGTCATGCAAATATCAGAAGACAAAGGCTAATACCATCTAAAACTCGAAGGTCCTGAGTTCGGTTCCCAGCCGAGTCGTGGTTGCGTACTGCTGAAAAGGAATTTTCATCCTGGAGGTCAGACATGTTTTAAAGATATATAACTGACTAACCTCAGTAGGGACAACATTACTTATTGGGAAGCAGGCAATTCCAACTGATGAACCCTAAGGGTGAAACACGCGTCCTGGATTCCACTGCTGACCACTACCTATCATTAATATCAAAATTGAAAATACAGTCAATATTGAGCCATCTGCACAGGACACCATATGTCAATAGTGATCGACCAGTTCGGTCCAATCAAAACGGCGAAGATTCGCAAGCCATAACATCAAAAACCTACTATGCTCATCGCACAAATAGTGTCTACCATGACTTAATGGGCTAGTGGATAATTCTCTGACGATTAGTCCAAGCTTCGAACCTCATTACGAACAACATCGCTCGCTAGTAGGCAGGTATACGCAATTGACGAGTCCCAGATGGGACGAAATACACATCCTGGATCCCACCGCTACTCACTAACCGTCATTTGGTAGTTGATAATATAAATTCGTTCATTTTTCGGTGTATCCTTTTCTATAAATAATAGAAATTTTGTATTATTGAATTATTTTTTTTCTTTTTGAAAAAAATAGGCTCAATTTTTGCTCAAGATGAAGAATTCATTAAGTTTGCAACTGATCGTCTAATTGATACAACAGGTAACTTTTATGTGAATGTTCAGTCGACTGGATCTGTAGTTGGTCAACAACCATTTGGGGGTGCTAGATTATCAGGTATATTTATTGTTAATAAACAAACGTGTAGTCAATAATATACATTAAAGTACATTTACTAATTATGATAATTATTATTCGTCCCTTAGGTTCCTAGCGGAACATAGGGCTTCAGTAGCACGTCTCCATTGCATTCTGTTATCTGCAGTCTTTTGAACCTGGCTCCACGACTGCCCAGTACTAATTATGAACTAAATATTTATTAGGAAGTTGTTCATCCACTCTATAGGAAGGTAGATAGATACATAGACAGGTAGAAACACAGACAGAGTAAGAAAAAGTCCGTAGTCAGTAACATACGCATCATTTAGTTGTTGCTGTATCGTTCATTGTCTACTATGATAAGCATTTTATACATTCACTCTATTCATAATAAAATATCTGAGCAATTGTCCTTGTTTCATCTATATCTCCTATAGCACGGAGACTTTTTTTCAATTAATCAATATTTCCAAAAGTGTATCTGTCTTACATTGGCTTATCTGAAGTAGTCTCACTCAGAGGCATTTAAATAAACAGATGTATTTATCTCAGACAACCTTAAATATCAAGTTTTGTGTAGTTATGAATTTTTTTTTCACCAAGGAAAACAAATCATATATATCCATAAAGTCTCAATGGATAGATAAAATTGGTTGCATTTATGAAGCTGTGACTTCATTGGTCTAAGGACTTGACTTTCAATTGATGGGCCATGGGTTTGAACCCCGCCCCATATACCAAGGTCTGCGTACCCGCATAGTATCACTAGCCTTCATAAAACAGGTGTGACTCATTGTGTAATCTACGAACATGCATATGGTTACTGAGTTTATTTCGATGGTTGCAGTTGTATGGAATTTTAATTGAAATCTGCAGTAAATAATTAAACTTCATTTGACATAGAAGTACTAGGGGTCAATCGTGATCTCAATAATTCAGTGGTAACGTTGCTGAATGTTACTTCCAATCTCAGAGAGAGGACACCATCTAACACAGAGGGGTACTGGATCTATGATAGTTATAGCTACTTCCTTTTCAGCAAACTCTTCAGCTAGAAACAATACTTTATACTTTTCCTGAATTATCCAAATTAAGTGATCATTTATGCGACAAAAAGGTGTAGTTTGTCATGTTATGATACACAAAAGTTATCCTTGACACATTATTCTTACTTCAAGTTTACTATCTCAGTTAAATGGATTATTCCCACCTTAACCTGATTCTAATCCAAGCTAACTGTGAGCATGTTAATTGGTTGGAAGCAATCGGCAGGAAGCGATGTTGTTACTTGTCAACAAGGGATATATGAGACCTCGAGGGAACCGATGTCCCCCCTGGGATTTGAACCAGTGTTGTAGTCAGCGTGCCGTTACGAATTCAAGTCCTAGCGGTGACATTAGTTCCCTTCGGGGTTGCATATACTCTATACTGACGAGTATCAACAAGCATGAAACCTATGTAGAGCAGGGCTTACTGCTCATTGCCTCCAACCAACTAACATCAATCATATTGAACCGATATGCTGAACCTTTTAGCTTGATGGCGACACACTGCAAGATGATCGACAAAATTCGGTCAGCACTGGACAACATGAGGTTATGTGCTCTCCAGTGACCAGTCAGCGTAAGCGACAATTATATATTTAAACCAGTCATACTATAACTTTACAGTCTTGGATTTATAATTTATTAATAATTTTCTCATTTGTTATCCTATGCTTAAGGTACAAA
Organism: Heterobilharzia americana; assembly: GCA_944470555.2. NCBI lineage: Eukaryota > Metazoa > Platyhelminthes > Trematoda > Strigeidida > Schistosomatidae > Heterobilharzia > Heterobilharzia americana. The sequence continues at coordinate 51,465,569 of OX104128.1, forward strand.
TGATAAAGCTGGAGGACCTCAGTATACTCTGCGTTTCACTTCTCCATTGTCTATTAAAACACAGGTTAAACCTATTCCATCATGGAAACAAGCACACATGAAGTAGATAGTGTAAATGGAAGTGTTTTGTGACTCCTGGAGACCAGTTTACTTGATCCATAACTTTTATACTTATCCTACTTGTATTCAAGTGAATTAATCTTTCCAATCACTATGTTGCTATATGTACACTCATTTTGAAGTTGTATATTTATTACTTTTTCAAGTATACATTATTGTTTCATACTTAAATACTGTTGTGTTTTTTTTTATTGAAAAAGTTTTACTAAATATTCATATCATAGTTGTTACGAATGTCCTTGGGGAATTTGAACGCCGAGTTTTACATGCAGAAATATGTATCTCATTGGTTTAGACATTCAACTTTCAACTATTGGTTACTGCTTTTAACGCCTTTCCACCTATCAAGGTTAATATAGTCAGGTATTCTCATCAGTTGTCACACAATACGTATGGTCCATAGCTCAGTGTATGAATGTGTACTTCCCTGTTATGTTTTATTTATATTCTGTTATTGTAAGTCGTAGACACAGTTATAAGTTTTAAAAGGGACCCTGGTTCACGATAAGCATACCATGCTTTTAGTACTAAATATGTTTCTGTCAATAATCGCTATATCTCGTTTTCATGTTTCCCTCTCTTTTTTATCCCATTCTGTAGACAACGCATGTGTTAAACTATTTCTTCAGGTTTTCAAGTGGAGCTGCGACTCAATGGTTTAGGAGAATGACTTCCAACCAATGAGTCACGAGTCCGAACCCTGCTACGGCTACTGAGGTTTTAGGTGGTTAAGTGGTGACTTACCCGCATACGTTAGGTGTGGCTCGTTGTTTGCTACATATGTGCACAAGGTTAATGAGTGTATTTCAGTTTTTCATACAGATTTCAGACTTCTATCTGTGATCTTTATGCCAAATGAGTCGTTACTTTACATTGATTGGTCACTGGAGGGGTAATCAACTTTATGTTATCTAGTTCCATGTGCTCACAGAATTCTATTGGTCATTTTGCAATCTGGCCACCAGACTAGGCAGCTCAGCATCCCGATGCACTTTAATAAATGTTAGTCGCATGGAGAAAATCTGCATAAAACCCTGGACCTAGTTTTCGTGCTTGTTGGCACTCGTCAGCAAGGTGTATCTACAACCTCGATGGACTGATGTCTTGCTTCCTCCCTCCAGTCCTATAGGAGGTCAGTCGCGGCCCGAAAAGCTCAGTGCTAACATCGCTGACTACAACACTAGGTGATCTGGATTCGAATCTTAGATGATGTCATCAGTTCCGTCAGGGTTTTAGATACACCTTGCTGACGAGTGCCAACAAGCATGAAACCTAGGTCCAGGGCTTCCTGTCGGTTGCATTCATTCAGCTAACATCTATGAGAGTCGATATTATGCATACTACTTAATAATGCGAACTGAAACTCATAAATCCAACAGATTATCCCCGTTTATTCTAGGAGTAAGAGGAGCAAAAAATATTTTACGGGGGTGAATGAAATATTGCCTATCCTTTTTATATTTTACAGTTTTTTCTCGTGTTTACAGTTATGGATTTTCATAAAGAACGTAGTAAGTCCTTTAATTTACTACGCATCTGTGAACTTGTTAACCTGGATACATAAATTACCAGAAATTATAAATGGCACTAGTCGAAGAAATTGAACGCTTATTAGTTCATGAATGATATTCAGTTGTTTATCCGCTTTCCGATGGATAAACTTATTAAAAATGCAGAAAAGGTTGTGATACACATCAGTGCTATTGATTATTTCTCTTGACGAATTCACCAAATAGTAAGTACTCAGATGATATGAAGGAAGTATTTGGTTACTATTTTCATCACCTGCAGTCTTTTTACTTATTGGTGACTCAGGGAACTGAAGAAAGATCTCTGTACTCATTTGTATACAAATAATCACTGGTGATTGATTTTTAGTACCATCAGAGTGTTGGGAAGACTAAATCATTGCTAATTAGCTTTGGAGGGAGTTCATGTTGATTTGAACTAGTTTAGGCTACAATTATTATCTGTCAAAGTCGAAAGATAGAGCGCTTTAATACACAGCCTCAATCTTTATCTCAGAGATGAATGGATTATAACTTCATTCATCCGTAGGTTGTCAGTTATCATATCTAGTTTAATATAAAAATCCCCTTACTGGCAATCAGGCACAATCATGTGACTTCAATAGATATTGCTATTCTAGAGTAATAATATCAGCCAGTATCATAATTTAAATTGGTAAATTAGTTTTAAATTACACTATAAGCAGTATTGGAGATTAAAACGAGAGTGATTCGGTGGCGTCAGAATTAGTTGTCGGTTGTATAGATAATTCTAATTAACGTTATTGGGAAATCGTGATATAGATAGAGTCTTTATACTGGGTGATGATTGAAGGTGAAATGAAAATTTTGACCGCAGCCGGATTCGAACCAGCGACCACCGGGTTTACTACCCTTATGCTCCACCATCTGAGCTATGACTATCTCCCATAGTCAAATGATAAAAAATAGAGTCACCTTAGAGGTTCAAGGATCGGTTAGAAAAATGAAAAGTAGAACTTTTAATCACAATAAGATGAGATTACCTACTTTCATTTTTTGTGCCATCGAGTAGAGGCTTTATGAAACCATATAAAAAATCTTTTTCATAAAGATGAAATGAATGAAATAGCACTTTCTCTAAAGTTATTGTCTAATGTACGTACTGGTTTCGCCTATTGACATATTAGGTGTCAGATGTATTGATTTATTACTGATAGTGACCAGTAATCGTCTCAGTTTCTGAAATCTGACCTTTAACAGCCATAGTGGAATATGTCTGATGCATAAGCATTAAGTCCACATCTCTTTGGTTCTTTGTTAATTTACGTTAAACATTCGGGCATAGTTGAGCAAACTACTTTATACATTTTATTTTCGCTAGATTCTTAAAAAAAAAGGATGCAGGTATCCTTCACTCCATAGTCTTCAACTGAAACTTGATATTTAACTCAAGTTTTCATGAACATATAAAATCACTAGGTCAGAAGTGAAATAACTCATTTTGATTGGTCAGCTGTAGGTTAAAACTGTCCAATAAGGTTTCTCGTGACCACACAGTTACATGGAACAACGACTTATTTAGCGGCTGATGACTAAATATGTTGATTTCTATTTAGGCCACTTCCTATCGCAGTCTCACTGAAGAGGATTTCAGATAAAAAAGCATTATTCCTGAAGACGTTTTTGAGTGTTCCTATTAGTACGTCAAAATTTAAAGGCAAACGAGTTAAGTGATGAGTATTCCAGCTGTAGTAAACTACATGAGAAATTCTTAAAATGCAAGTGAACAGACGATCGATAAAAATGTAGATTTGAGCACCATAAGCTAATCAAACCTGACTCTAAACTTCACCTACTGTTCAAACGTGACAAAAACTTATGGGAAACAAGCCGGCACTAAAGTGCTATAAGGCACCGAGCGGAGACAACTTAGTCTTAATTATTTTAACGGTGTAGGTGGGATTGTAGTTTTGAAGCTAATAAGATTATTTGGGCGGATCTGAGACTGAGACTGTTGCATTGCTCTGGAATTAGGTCATTGTAACAGGCATTAAAATGGTCTACATAACATATTTAACAGTCATCGGAGTATCAGTGAAGTCTAAAGTGTTGGCCGCTATCGTATTTCCTAGGAGCTTTAAAACGCGTAAAAAACTGGTCTAAGGGGAGAAAACCGAGGATTTTCAATTAATCGTGTTTCCAAACCAGCAGTGGGGTTTGTTAGGGGTGACCAGTTTCACCATCCTTCAAAAATGCTGCCACCGGTGACATTCCCGAGGCATCTGTGTGGAGTTTACATGCCGGTGATGGTATACAACTGCTACTAAGTGGAAAATTCCCCAACACTGGGTACGTAAACTATTTTTTTTTATTGTGTAGTTTGAGTTACAGTTGGTCAGTGTCCGTAGGTTTGCAGTTTGTACCACCGAAATTCAATTCACTTCTACAAGGTTGGCTGGTTTAACTGTTAGAGTTAGTTAAAGTATTCGTGTGTCTGAATAGTTGTGTGAATGCTAGTCGAAGTATGATTGATGAGATTTCTAACCATGAGTTAACTTCGTTGCTATCATGACGTTAACCTTGCTGTAAAAAGTAGAGTGTACAGCGCGTTGGTGTGGGTAATTCTTTTGTATGTGTTGTAAATTTGGCCTATCTGAGCTGAGAATATCCTGTGAATTTGTGACATTAACCGATTTTTCTTCGCTGTAGGATAGCTAAAAGTCAGCGGAAATTTCATGTAAGTAGTTCATAAGTATTCTTTGGGTGAAGTCATCCTTAAACACGAGGTTCGATGACATGGATATATATTACGAATGTAGTTGCATCGACTGCCGTTTCGTTCATTGTTTGCTGGCCTTAGGATTGTTTGAAAATGCCAAGAGTTGGTCAGTGTATGAAGTAATGCTATAAGATGAGAAATATATGTGTGAGATTAGCACCTGATAATGCCTCATATCTCCACTGAGGGACTTAAGGAGATCTAATAAACGAAATATGTATCTATCGTGCTTCACTTATCTTGTCGCCTTTGTTATCCAGTGGTTAAGCCAAAGTAATGGAAGCATCTTTAGATGTATCTTTCAGACTACTTGTTTAATAACTCATATTTTCGCTTCCGTCCTGTTGTCCTTTTCTTCCTTCTGCATCACTTTTATGTCTTCCTAATGTTGTTGTATTGTTTAGTACAACATTTCTCGTCACCCATGCTGTACTAAGTTTTTTTCTTTGAATGAAATAAGTTAATAACAACTTCATATGAAGCATACCGTTAAAGGCAAACTTATTTTTTAACTATGCTATTTGTAGTCTCTGCTTGGTTTTTTAACGATTAGAAAATACATAATGACATGTAACGTGAAGTTCTACTGTAGCATTAGAAAACTCGATTCACTTATCATATTACAGTCCTAACTTGCGAATATAAAATCAAAAGTGTCAGTATTTATCGATATGATGAATACTATGAGTTGCTACGTAACTGTAAATATGTGCTTGTGGATATAATGAGTGTGATGTTGCTAATGTTCATATTCGGATCAGATTCCTCTACATAGATTTAGGTGATGAGTTCAAGTATATTTCATCAAACCTGGAACTCAGGTTAAATTTTATTACCTCTAATATTGATACTGAGTGATGATTGAAGGTGAAATATTGATCTGGATGGCGATAGAATTCGAACTAGCGACCACTGGGTTTCCGACCGGATGCTCTACCAACTAAGCTACAAGGTACGACTGCTGACCAGATTTTTATCTTACTTCAATCACTAATCTGTTAGAAAAATCAGTTTCTGAAGACATACAGTCGGAACGCATTTATATGTACTCACAAAAATGTCTAAGACAACCAAGCACTTTGAAGATCTATTTTGATGAATGGTCTGGATACTTGTTGGACCATTTTTTCCTCTAAAAGTCTGCATCGGGATATGTTGTTTATTCTGTCAATTGCCTGATTCTCAGAGTAACTGCCAGACTGTCTTTTCCTACAAATGTATGATATCATCCCATTGACTTTTATGAAGACTCTATAACGCAGTTCTTCAAAATTGAACACCTTCCATACCATAACATGTCATGCCATGGCTGTTCGTAAACTTTTCCACATCAGACATACTACTGACAATTTAAAAAGTAGTATAGTTTAATAATAAAAACATGGGATTTCATACGCCATTTTTGCGTGAAGCGAACTTATGCGTTTTTGGTACTAGACGTAAGAAGTCGATCAGCAGGAAGCCTTGAATCTAGATTTAGTGCTTCTCGATAGTTGTCATCAGCCTTGCTGTTGCTGATACTGCCACCACTATGTCCGATTTTCCTGAAGGATTCAGTCATAAATTGTATTCTCCAAACTGGTTTGCATCTGTTGGATGTATATCATCCATTCCTGTCTTCCACGCAACGTCGTCATATATGATAGGCTTGCTTATATGAAAAACGAATGTTTATTTCACTTATTATTAAGTGATAAATATGGTGGTAATCGGGGATCTGACTCATTTTAAGAGTGTTTCCATAGTGGATTGGTACTAGACAGATAATTGCATTATAAACTAGAAATTTCTGCACATCTGTTTCATTTCAATCTGATGCTTCCTTTCATCAGTATGCATCGCTGACGCCATATGAAGTTGATTATAGGCTCACCAAACTCCTCAACAGACATATACTTCATTTTATGTCAGTTTGTGAAGACCGTATTCAAATATCATCAATAGGTTTTGGCCTCCAAAACACTTCAGGAAGTTTACTTTGGAGCAAGTCACTGTTTTTTTGTGAGTTTTCTTGAAGTTAATCAGTTCCCTGTCTAACATTCAAGCGGAGATTCATGGCTTTTTAGGCTAGTAAGGTTCAAATGGAGAACAGATGCTCATCAGTCACACTGAATTGTCGTTATGCCATATCAGTAGTTGAACTTCTGTGAAAAACGGTCTAGTCTCTTGTTGATATTTTGTCTATCAACATTCACCTTTCATTAATATTTTTATGACTGACTTGAATATCATTGGTGCTGCCCGTTTTACCAAACATGCTCATCATTTTAGCCGAAATCGCCAACCTATCTCTCTTCATATCTGATGACATTCATCTGAAAGATTTCGGCCACCTGACGTATAAAAACCACCTTTGTTTTGATTAGATTTAACTATTTTATCTTCGTTTATGTGTTGTATTATTTCATTGGTGAATTTTTTTCTGACCTTTTAAACATAGACTGACTAGAACAACGAGGTCCAACTGATAATGTATGTCAATGTTCTGCAGGAATTCGTTTTTCGATGCATTTTCATACGTCTGATGAGAAGCTGCTCCAGCGAAAGGAGTTCGTTTCATACTGTAAATGTTCTTCTGGCTACATCATTCTTCTTTATAATTTCAACAAGATATTTTTATGGAGTAAAACCTTTTAATTCTATTCGCTGTTAATACATTTTACTTGCAAAACTGTGAAAGCCTAACATATCTGTTTGATGGATTTAGTCAACCGATTTGCAGTGTATTGAGAACTACCGATAATAATGGTAATAATAACTGCCTGATGTAAACAACGAGTGTTGTGCAGTATGGAATTCTCAACATGTAATAGTTCAACAAATGCATTCCCTGTACAATATTTTTTTAGACGAAGTAATCATTACCTTTGAATAATGTTGATAATAACAGTAATAAGAGCCACAATATGAGATAGGCACCTGGTATTATATTACATTAGTGTCTGGTTTGGAATGGTCAGTTAAAAGAAAATCTGGGGCAATTTTGGTGGTAGTTGATTCAGTCGATACGAAATTCTGAAATTCAATACAGTTATCCAAAGAATCGTAATGTATTGTATTTCTGTACACTTATAAGCTCAGCGTACCGTTTTTTGCTTTTCTTTGTTATCAGAAGGAAAAACAGCCATTTGAAAGCATTTTAAAAGTGTGCAGGACAACTTATGCGTTTATAAGATATATTTAAAAGATGAAAGCAAAATGAAAGGAAGGAATTTGATGAAATATATTCGATGGAAAATTCTCGGTAGCTCAAATTTTAAGCAGGCCGCCTAACATAAATAGAATATACACCAAAGCAGAAGGTGATGATTATCGTTTAGTGCGGAATAAGGTTAAAAGGATGTACAGGATTGAATGTAAATATATATTAAAAGAGTTGTGCAGAACTAGAGATTGTTTACAAATGAACATACTACTGAATTGATTCATAGCAGTAAAGCCACCAGCTATATGCTTTCCAGTCCTGACTACTCAACTGTTGATCGCTTTGCACTGTGGTCACCAAGCTAGATGACTGATGGTTGATAGTTGGTTGAAGGCAACCAGCAGGAAGATTTGTTTCGCGCAGGTTTCACGGCTGTTAACATTAGTCAGAAAGGCATATGTGCAACCTTGAAGGAACTGGTTTCTCTTCTGAGATTCTAACTCGCATCATTCAGTCTTTTCGTCAGAAACGTAATCATTGAGCTGTTGAAGCCGCTACTAACCTACTGTAGGAGTGGGTTGAACACACTGATAAACCACAGGACAGCAACCCTCAAAGGGGACATCATTTCCTTCGTGGCTACAGATACACCATGCTGAGGTGTGCTAACATTCACGAAACCTAGACAGAGCAGTTTCTTGCCGATTCCCTCCGACAAACTATCTCATTCATCAAAAGAATTTATTACCGTAAGGTTTAATAACTTTACGACCGTTAATTGTATTTTCTAAATGAAGATGTGTAGCTGCTTCCATGAACTTGTTTATAGTGTTAGTGATAATATACTGAGGACTGAAGGAAACAGATACTTCTTTTCAGTCTATAAATATCCTGTTTCAAATAAACTGTTGTTAACTTACTGATTATGTAACTCTCAATGTTAATGTGTAGTAGAATTACTGGTTTCAATTCTATTTTTACCTTTAATGTTATCAGCTAAATAATATTTTAAAAGCAAGCAAGTATAAATCAATTTCCATCGTGGATTGATATCATTTAGAGAGCCATTTTAAACCTGGGAGAACTGGATAGCTGTTTCGTTCTAGCATGGGACTCATCTGAAGTGTTCATAAACAGTCTCGCCAGAGGTCGAACTCAGGACTGTTAGGTCATTAACCGAGTACCTTCAAACTGAATCCATTCTAATGTACTCTTAAAGTCTTCAGTAATGTATGTGACATGAACCCTTCATGGGACGGAAATTAAGCGATACAATCTGCAGTGATTTAAGATATCAATCGTAAAGAGATTTTTTGATCACTATAAACTGCATTGTTTAAAATATTAACCATTTAAAGGTTTATCATAACCAAATTACTCTTTCTCCGAAAAAACATCTAACTATTTAGGAAAAGAATTTTACTTATTCGTAAGCCCGGTGCAAAATTTTTGGACAATATCACATGCTGTACGATGACACAACCACCGTTTTTGTAAACGTCTACAGGTCTATTATTATTGTTATTATTAACATTTGTCCTTCGGGTTCCTAGTGGAGCATGCGGCTTCAGTAGTACGTCGCCATTCCACTCTCTTTGCTGCAGTCCCCTTAACCTGGCTTCACGACTGCCCATAACCTTTCATTTCTTCCTCACACAATCTCCTACATGTTGCCCTCACCTCTGACACCCAACTCGTCCTCTTCCATTCGGGTTCCACTCGTCAGCTTTGACCTGATGCGTGATGTCCCCAAATGATCTTCTCACTCTCTGTTCAATCCAATCCAACGCATCTCTACTTTTTTCTTCGACATATCTGTTGAGTGATAGGTTCTTGCTTCGTTGGTTGGTTCGTTGCCAGCCGGAGTGAGTTCCTTGTTGCTGATTCTTATTATTCTGGCCATCTGATCTGATGTGACATTCAGTATCGAGTGAGAGTAGGCAGCAGCCGTTGATGTATGATGTCTGTAGATTGTTGGAAATGCTTTTCGTAAGGCGCCAAGTCTCTCAACCATCACATAGAAGCACCAACTTACTTGACTGACATTAGTGTTGAAAACACGGATCTTCTTCTTTATGCTGAATCCAGTGCAATAGATCTCCACACTGATTTCAGATTAGTGAAGGCCTGTCTTGCTTATCCTGCCTTTGACATCCTCATCTGTGCCTGTTCCGCCTTCAGTTAAGACGATGTTTTCCAAGTAGGTGTAGATAACTGGTGACTGGTTTTTGTTATTGCTGCTGTTGTTAATTTGGTATCTTCATCACCTTTGTCTTTTTTACATTCACCTGAAGGAAGTCCTCTCTTGGCTGCGTTGCCTCTCCTGCCAACTTGTTAGTTTTTGCCCTTAGATCTTCGAGTTTGTGCTTCAAGACATTAGACATAAATCATCATCGGCGAAATACAAATCTTCTAGGATGTTTTCGTCGATCAGCAAGCATATTGCCATCTTCTGGCTCCTCGTAGTTTGTTGCATGATCCAGTGCAGTCCAGTTGACCACAATCAGGAAGATCATCGGTGATAACAAACAACCTTGTCTACAGGTCTAAGGCATTTAAATTAATCCATGGTGTTGTGGCTATATTTCTTTACTTCATTCATGAATGGATGGAAGTCCGAGTTCTTACGGTTGTTTGCAAATAGCCTGAATATTCTACAGCTTGTTCGGTCTACAGCTGGGTGCATTTTGAACACTTGTTGGTAATTTCAATAGGGCTACTGAAGAAACCATCTACTGAAGAATAAAACTTATTTCAACGTATACTTGTTAGCTATATCTAAAAGGTGCTTTGAGTTCACTGTAACAATAATGACATAATTTAACGGAAGATTCAAGCAGCAAACAACTGCCTGCATCATGATAAAGGTCATTTACGAAATCAAACAAAGCTCTTTGTCGGTGAGATTTCTTTTCACCGCTTCATTTGGGTACCACCGAAATAGTTCCATTACATCGTGAAAAAAATTAGCAAAAAACAATTCAGTAAAGAAAATCTTTTCTACTAATCATTTTCAGAAGCCATATAATTGTATTTGTGCTTACAACAAAAATATGTGTCCATTAACAGGTCAGTACAAGGTGAACAAAAATTGTCAGTATAGTGGTTATGGACAGAAGGTCAGGACAAGGTCATCGAAAACTGTTTATGGGGTTAAAATAAATCAACAAAGCGCTTTCTATTCAAACACATCTTCGAACACTTTCCTGAATAGTTGTCTAAAAGACAGTGTAAAGCGATTGACACCTCAGTTCGTGGGCACTTGGTTAACTGTAGTTACTCTGTTTCATCCATTGGCGACATGCTTCTTGATGAACATTACGAATTTCTAATAAGAAGCCGTGACCTGTAGGGTCAACCAATTGGAAGGGGAGCGGATGCCATCTGAAGACCTTGGGTGAGACCTGCGCTATATCTCGAATTAACAGAAATCGGAAGCTGTGAACCACTGAAAACCGACCCAGCGGTTGAATGGTTAACGCGTTCACTGTGAAACTTGACGGTCCTGAGTTCTATTTCCAGCCGGATTGTGGGTACGTACTGCTGAGAAGTCACATACTGGGACGAAGCAGCCGTCCAATCCTTCCAGATTTTCAATGGTTCCCCAACTGGTATCAGCCCGTGAAGAATACTACCTCGAAATTAAAATCCCCATTCATCTTAAAAATATATTATTATTATTAACGGGTCACGGTTTATATGTCCTGCCATCAACTATTTTAATTAGGTAAGATGAACTACTAAATAATAGAAAAAGTAGTAAGCAAACAACTTTTGATTAAAAGCGAGGATTTTTCTAAGATGTATTTTCTTTGATGCTAAACAGGAAGTAAAGGTCATTTCTATTGTGTTTTAATTTCTTACTAACATCATTATTCACACTCGTATTATTATCATTGAAAATAAACAGCTAAGTTCGTGTTGATTAAATATTACTTCTACAATGACTCTGTATTCGTTTTTCATTACTTATCCTGTATATGCTGAATACAGGAAGTTTATTGTTTTGTTTAAATGTCTGCCCATATGACTTGAAGGTTTTAGCTTTGACTTGTATGGCATATCCACATTACTGAGGACTTCTTAAGCCAATAAACATTCTTTTATTAGATAAAATGAAGTTATTCAAATTTATCTTTACTTATCACCATCCCAGTTGATAATTAGTCACTTTAAACACACACAGCTCACGGCATGAAGTAGTTCCGTTCTTGACCATATATTTCTCTGGCGTTCATAAGATTATTCCAGTCAATTAAATGTATCACATCTGACTGGATACACAGTTTTGATATCGTGAATTTGAAGTTATTTCAGCGTGAAATTTTTTGTCATGGTCAAATTAGTTTCATGAAATTGCATCGTTTATTCTACAACTCATAACTGCATAAATGCTTAATCTGGTTCTAGAAAACCTCTCCATTGAAATTGTCTTGATTCTTAGCAACCTGAAACTTTCCACGAATTACTTAAAAAGAATCTTTATACAAATCAAAATCCGAAAACTTATTTTATCTGTAACTGAAGGTTGGTGACCGATACTGATATCTGTACTATGGATTTCATTCCTTTTCAAACTTGTAGTTTGTATACTCTTCAGTTTTACTACTTTTATCGACTTTTTCAAACTCTACGACTCTCATTTTAGCCCGTTCTGATCACTGAAATATTTTAGTGACCAAATTGAGTAGTTGGAAACCACTCAGGTTGATTGGTAGATTTCGCCAACAAGATCACAGTAAAACCTACAGATCAGCCTGGGTAGCTTGTAGCTACTCAAATTGTTATGTAGTGGTAGTATTAGTGTGAGTAGTAGTAGTAGTAGTATGTTCCTCGATTTCATATCACTTTTGTGTCAGAGGTGACGCCTTGTGATATCGGCTGAGGGAATGTTTCCAGTTGACCCTCACAGTTGGGCAGTTGAAAACTTTCTCAGCTCTGAAATATGTCAACGTGAAGCGCTCAGTGTTTAAGTCGCTTTCAAATTGATCGTACTGATTATTATTATGGTATCTCATTCAGAACATCAACGCTATCAACCACGTGCTTCCGGATCATATTACTCATCCCCATGTAATTATTAATTAATTAATTATTATTAGAAAGTAATGCATTGCGATGTGGTTAGATTTTTAAAAGAATCAAGAAACCTTTCAATTGATTCCTATAGATCTATAACTTGATATTACAATTAGAAATGGCAGTTTATACCTACCATTGTACTAAAGTTTTCTGGTGTAAGTAAGCCAGTCAAATTCAGTACAAGTCAACAACATTTGGAAAGATGAGTTTTGGATCTAGATTTCCATGCAAAAAATCAGCTTGCAAGTGTCTGATACTATGAGTTGTACAATCTGAATTTAACTACTGGAAACCATTGGACATTGTACAACTGTTTCGATTACTTTTATCCTGGAACTACTATTAACGCCATAGGAAACTGACTGAATATATGATAGGAAAAATTGTTTTCATAGTAAGTAAAATCTTTAGAGCCCTTATGTGTTTACAAAATTTTTGAACAAGATCGTTTTGTTTTTATTCATTCTTATTTTTAACGAACTTGAAAATGGAAGAAATCTTGACTAATCTGCATGGTGCATCAAGTGGGAACAAGTATATTCATAAGTTATTGGTTTCTTTCAAACAAGCGTATCTAATCCGTACTTTTAGTTGTCTTGCTTCATTTCATTTGTCCTTTTTTGAAGACTTCTTTTCAATTTGTACAACAGATTCTTAGTAATTATAGCGATTTGAAGTCAATTACAATTACATGGATGAAAGTGAGCATGTACTATTTCTGAATTTTTAAGTAACAAGAAAGATGATCTGGTTGGTTGTGGCTAACAGAAAATTCCAGGATGTGCGTTTCTTCCTATTTGGGACTCGTCAGCTGGATGTACCTGCAGCCCAGTGACGTTGTTCCCACTGAGACTCGAAAAGCACGTCCTGGATTCTTCTGCTAGCCACAACCAACCAAATTATCATAATTAACATTCGAGCAATATCGCGGCATCCGCATAGGAGTCCATATGCCAATAGAGGTCGAACAATTCTATCCAACAAAACAACGGAGAATAACAAGTATGTCAATAAATAGTAATAACAAGAAAGATGCTATAGAAAATGAAGCCTATTTTAAGCTTGTTACCTAGGTATCTGGATATTGGGATTTCACGATGAAGGTAGAATAAACAAACAGTTTACTTTTGTTAGTTGGTTGAAGGCGATCGACAGGAAACCCTGTTCTATACAGGTTTCATAAGTGTTGTCCCCCCTCTGAGATTTGAAATCTTATTACACAATGTTTCAATCAGTGATGTTACCACTGAGCTATTTTGTCCGCGGATGACCTCCTGTAGGACAACATTAGATAAATTCACCGGTCACTACAAGCGAGCAACCAACTATACATTGTCTGGTCCTCAGTGCTGACCGTAGGACTAGTCAATGTGAAACCGGTTATTCTCGGTGGTGTCAAGGTCATCTGTAAAGCTCTATGAAGGTTGAGCTAATGTTGGCTTGGGCATCAAAGTTGTTTGTTTGCATTAAAAAGTGATGGTGGAAGGTGTACGAAAGTAATGCTTCAGCATAATAAACATACTGTCTTCTACATTCAATTATGTTTTCTTTAATATACATCTGTAATATATACATTTCTGGATCAATACATATATGTGACAGATATAAAAAATATAGAACAGAAAAACCGCTACAATCATTCAGTGTAATACACTACTACTTAACAAATTAAGTAGTTAGTAGCCACTCAAGCGGACCTGTGGATCTATCTAGCCAGATCAGAGTGACCTAAAAGCCAGATGGTTATTTCACTCGCTTGAATTCAGGCTCATAGGCAGTGTATCTAGATAAATTCAGATAATAGAGTTGAATTGGTTCAGGTCACTTGAATCTGTCTGGTTAATTGATTTGTATACATCAATGTATTTTCAACAGGATGATCAGTCTACAAATGACTTACAAATTGTATGGTATATATTGACATTTCTCTACAGTTGAGTTGTTTTTCAACTTCCCAACAGGGATACTGAAGTTTACCAGTATTCTTTTCTATAACATTGTATTTTATATGAAAGTTCACTGTAAGGTCGCCTCAAAATATTAAAATAATGATGGTTGTTTCCTTAGTTTATTGAAATTCATTTACTATAAAGTAGTTCTTATCCTGATAACTATTGAACGAAGATATTGAGAAGCATATATCTTTCATTAGACTACTTCTAGTAAGCTTATGTTGACGTAAAGACATCATTTTCAATCTCGATAATGCATATTTCTAAAAGAAACAGCAGTAATAATATCCCCATTGACTGTTAAAATGTTCTTCAGTTCTAGCCTACTATTTCTGCTATGGAATAAAGAAGTTTTCATCAGACATTTATTTATCTCTTTCAAATTACCTGAGGCAATTCAAGATGTGAGAGTCATCTGAATGATTATTTATCCAGACTTACATAGAAGAACATGTGAGAGAAAAGACTATAGATCAGATTTAGTCAACTTCGAAGAAATTCCTTTCAATGAATATCAGATATCCTTCGTCAACATTTGTCATAATCCTTAAGTAGAACATTCTATACTGCAAGCCTCCATAATATGTTCTCATGTCAACAATTGATTCGTCAATTCATGAAAGACAAATTGACTTATTACGTCACTTCAGTGAGTATTTACAAGTTTACTTGCTTCTTTAGAGCTGAGTACGTCGTCCGAACTATGCGCTTGCGTGAATAACGCTTTCATGAACATTATTCAGCCTAGTTGTTGAAGAGGAATCACAAAATCGTCTCCAGCTCAATAGCTGAACACCTTGTAGACTCCGAACACCTGGCTTCTCTGGACACCTTGTTCACAGTTCACTACAAAGTTCGAGCAAATCGTTGAAAAAGGATGAGAATTAGACACTATTGTACAGCCGAAGAGTTGGCAGTCCAAAGTTTCAAACCTAACTGGCGCATTAAAAATAAACATGTACAAGCGCTCTCCAAAACTATGTCTTTTGTTGTGCAATATCATTTCATTCCTTTTACAAACTTGTCGATTAGGTTTGACCTAAGACCGGAGGCTTAACTGGAACATTCGACAACACATATATGTACGAATATGCAGCTGTGAAAATGAGTCGTTAAAAAGATAATCCCAAATAACTTGAAACTGAATTAATCTACTTATCATTGGTGACTAGCTTAGAGAAGTGCGAACCTAGTCAAACATGAGGACATTTACTCAACGATGACATTGAATGTAGGTCGCACTATATCATGAACTGACAGAAGTAGAAATATGGACCACTGGGTTCTGATCAAGTGGCTTAATGACAACGTGCTAGCCACGGAATCTGAGGGTCCTGGGTGCACCGTGCTGAGGAGTCCCATATTGGGACAAAACAGAAGTTCAGTGCTCCCAGGTCTCCAGTACTCCTTCAAATGATGTCAGTACATGATGAATACCAACCTAAAAAGGATAATTATCTTCTCTGTAACCTCCTTTAGTTTTTCAATGGAACAAATATATCTAACAAGTGAGGATACTGGATAATAGATGGGTAGGAAGATATCGATCATTCTTCAAATACAATCAGTGAATTGGGAATTACGAATGGAATAATACACCTCAGTTGTAACATTATCTCACATTTGGCCCTATTCATTGATTACTTTACCTAGTTCCTGTATAACTAAGGCGCAAGTGGATGTCCACCTTCTCATTACTCATATATATATATATATATATATATATATATATATATATATATATATATATATATATATATATATATATATATATATATATATATATATATATATATATCAAACGTTATTTATTGTCTACTTTGCTGACAGGTTTTGTTTTAATTTTTAGATGAGATTCATCAATGATTTACTCAGTGAAACAATTAAAACTGTCCATCAGTTTATCATTCATAGTTTCAGTAAGAGAAATCATAGTTACTACAGTGAAGTATCATGTCTGAGTATGGAAGCTTGTATTTGCTTATTGTATCTCTAAGATGGCTTTAATAATAGCATTATGTGTTGTGTGCTTGTGTGCTGGTAGATGTGAGTTGGTTCATTGGCACAGATATAGATTATGACAAGTAAGCAAAGTGCCAGATATAACATGTGTGACACATGTATACTTTCACCTAGAGGTTACTGAGTCATTGTTGGACTTTTACAGTAAGATATAATTTATTTTCTACAAATTATTCCTTCATTATTTAATATTAACAATTTGACTGTTTGAGATATCCATGGTTTGGCAGACTTGTCTTGATACTCAATCATGATTAAAAGTGGAGTGAAAAACTGTATCATAGCAGAATTCGAACCAGTGACCTCTTAGTTTTTGGCCCGGTGACCAAGTGAATGAAGTGAAATTAAGATCTGGTCTGCAGCCGGACCTTGTAGTTCAATTGGTAGAGCACCGGGTCAGAAACTCTGAGGTTGCCGGTTCGAATCCTCTCGTGGCTTGGATTTACATTTCATCTTTAATCTTCACCCAGTATTTAAATATTAGTTGTAGTTTGTGATACAACTGCCATTTACCATTATTAAACTGAAGGGTTATAATAACAGTAATGATTTAATAATAATAATAACAATGATAATAATAGTAATAATAATAATTGCTTTATTCCAAACAGTATGTATGGGAGTATTGAATTCTCAGCATGTAATTTTTCAACAAATTAACTCCCAGAACAATACCTTCAGACGAAATGGTGATTGCATCTGAATGATGTTAATAATAACAGTATTCAAGGCAATAACATGAAATAGCCAGCTGGTTCCGGATGAACAGCCGGTCCGTAATGAAGAATCAACAGAAAGGTAAGCGTAATTTTGGTGATGATGGTTTATTCAGTATTGGTCTGAACTATCATACTTCACCTTGCAAAATATTCACTACTCTGTTACATCATAAACACTTCGAATTACTCCAGGCGTTTAATGAATTGTTGCATAAAGTAGTTGATGATAAATGCAGATTTTATTTGAAGATTTGGCATTCATCACTGATTGACATTAGTTAGAGAACCGTTGGAAACCTGGGAGCATTGGATAGCTACCTCATCCTAGTATAGGATTCCTCAGTGGTGCCCACTCACGGCCCCATCCAACTACGGATTGAACTCAGAACTTTCAGGTCTCGCGATGAAAGAGCTCCTCAATCAGCCACTGGGGTCACATTATAATGGTCCACACTTTCCTACTTCTATCGGTTCATGGCATAGCGTGACTACCCACCAAGGTCTTTAGTTGGCATCCGCTTCGTTTCCGACTGGTTAACCTCATAGGTCATGGCTTCTTATTAGGACGTAAGGATATTCATCCTAAAGGATTTCGCTGATCGAGACTGTACAGTAATGTAGTTTGAGGTCTATAGAAATTTTAATTATTTCATGACAGTATTTATCTCAGGCGGATATCATTTCGAGAGCCTTTGAAATACCTGAGCACTTGACAGCTCTTTCGTCTTAGTATATGACTCCTCAGCAGTACGCAGTACTTCTTTCCTGTTTTCAGGATCCCTTTCCACATGTATTTCGGAACAGCGTTTCTACAAAAATTGCAAAGTTAGACATAGTAGAAAGTTTCTGCTGCTCAGAATGAGGATAATTATTGTCTGATATTCTGTAAGCTTACATGTTTCTTGTTGAACGTTTTGTCACTGGCCCAGCTGACTTCATCAGGACTTACTTCATAAAGAAGCTAAAGAATGAACACTGAACAGCTGTTGCATCATCAATCTGTTGGTCAGCAATACACTTTTACCTCAATTTGGAGGTTCATCGGGGTCTATTTATTGACTACAGACTGGTACTCATCATGGACGGACACACTGACTGACTGATTGAAGTAGAAAATATGGACCATCGGATTCCGACCCATTGGCCCAATGCTAACGTTTTGGCCGCGGAACCTGAAGGTCGATGCCTGACGAGGTGGGGTCATGGGTGCGCCCTACTGAGGGACTCCATACTAGGACGAAACAGCTATTCAGTGCTCTCATGTTTCTAGTGTTTCTCCAGCTGATGGTAGCCCATGATAAATACCAGCCTGAAATACTCTTATCTATTTGAAATAACAATCAAAACGATGATACAGCCTTAGAAAGCGATATTATCCACAACAACATTGTCTACACTGGAATGTCTTTCCATGTTATCGTGGATAACCCAATAATACTTCATACAATAATACAATTTTGATGAATACTCCTCTTAGGAATTGAATTATTTCAAATCTAAGAATACAGGTAGCTATGAATTAATGATAGTTTTATTTCAGAAGTTCAATGAATAGTGACAGATTAAAAAATCATCTATCGAAGGAGATACCGATCAGTAGATGACTTCAAACTGGTACCTTCATTATTTACATTTATCTAATTACTAAAGGATACTTTGATTTGTTAATATACAGAATTTATTTTCGTAACTTTATATGATAAAAATAAAGCATATGTTAACATTTCAAGTTGTTATTCATCGAAGACTGACATCAGTTGGAGGAACAAAGGAAGGAAACCTGGGAGCACTGGACAGCTGTTTCGTCCTGGTATGGGACTCCTCAGCAGTGCGCACCAACGACCCCACCAGCAGGGATCGAACCCGCGACCTTCAGGTTTCGCGACCAGCGCGTTACCATTGAGCCACTGGGTCGGAACCTGAAGGTCGCGGGTTCGATCCCTGCTGGTGGGGTCGTGGGTGCGCACTGCTGAGGAGTCCCATACTAGGACGAAACAGCTGTCCAGTGCTCCCAGGTTTCCTTTGTTCCTCCAACTGATGTCAGTCTTCGATGAATAACAACTTGAAATATTTCCATATGTTAACAGTTAAAGTGCAAACCAAGTGATTCATTTCACAGTTGACCTTATAACTATGATATGTTATCATATATAAGAATTATACTTGAGGATGGTTATTTATTATTGACAGAGACCATCAAATAAAACAACAAAAAAAGGCATGTCAGTAACTAACTGAATCATTGAATCACTGTGAATAATACGAGTGACTTACAATTATTTCTTGCTATAAAAGAATAGTTGAAAGCAATGACTACTATGTTTGAATCTCAGTGGGGGTGCAGTTAAATCTGGCTGACGAGTCCCACAAAGGATGAAATATATACCCATAATTCCATTGCTTGAAATCACCAATCATATCATAAAATAGTGAGTTATCAGATATTATTGATGCCTCTGCATAAGAGCCCATCTGCCAACAAAGATCAAGGAATTCGATACAGTTTAATAACAAGAAATTGTAAGTAACAATAAACAATTCCATCTTTATTTTGATTATGGTAAGAGTGAAATCAGTTACCGACTTGAATTCCTGTAGACTGAATAACATGATATTCTATATTGAAAAAAGTAAAGCGTGAAATATGTTAGACTTTTCTACTGTTATCTAACTTTTGGAATATTTTTTTCTCTTTTTGATAATATTACTCATATGATGATCTTATTGTGATCCTGAATTTGATTGTAACCAATGATACACAACAGAAAATTGATCAAATAAATCAACTACTACATATGGATGGATTACGAATACATTGACTAGTTACTAGACAGTAACCAACTACGTGTTGTCTGGTCCAGAATGCTGACTGAGTTCCATCGATCATTTTGCAATGTGGCCACTAGAGGCTAACTATTAACTGTTGTGCTTCTTTTATGCATTTCAGTTCCTTGTTTAGATCTTTACATTGACTAGTCAGTTCTCTAGCTCTATCATTTAAACATTTGGTTAGACCTGCTTTAACTAACATTGGATGAGATGACTGGAAGTCTAGATATCTATTAGAATGTGTTGGTTTCCTGTAGACGGTAGTATCAAAACCGCCATCTGTCCTCTGTTTTATCCTGGAATCTAACATAGGTAATTTTCCTTTTTTATTTTCTACCTCGTAAGTAAACTGGACTGCACCTACTGTTGATTGCATATATATGAGGAAATTGCCGATATGTTCCGATTTCAGCGCAGTAAATGTGTCATCTACATACCGCCACTATATCTTAAGTGCAGAATTAAACGTTTGTAACGCCAATCCAAATCACTTACGAGATAGAAAATTACCTACGTTCGATTCCAGGATAAAACAGAGAACAGACGGTGGTTTTGATACTACCGTCTACAGGAAACCAACACATTCTAATAGATATCTAGACTTCCAGTCATCTCATCCAATGTTAGTTAAAGCAGGTTTAACCAAATGTTTAAATGATAGAGCTAGAGAACTGACTAGTCAATGTAAAGATCTAAACAAGGAAGTGAAACACATAAAAGAAGCACTAACAGTTAATAATTATCCTCTACAATTTATGAGTAAATTCGTACGAACACATAAGAAACGAAATACTTACGATTACACGAATAGAAAGAAGTTCACACCCTCCATTGTGTTACCCTATAAGGAGGGTACATCATAAACTTTACGTAGGATCGTCCCCTCAACTAAGGTGGAATTAGGATGGCATTTAAACCCGAAAACTCACTCAGAGATAAACCTTATAGACTGGCTTAAGGATCCGATAGAATCAACTAAGCAAAATAATCTAATCTATCAAATTCTATGTAATGATTTTGAGTCAGGTCAGGTATATAGGTCAAACTAGCCGGTCGAAGTCGGTTAGAATAGTCGAACACAGGAATTCAGCCAAATATAGAATGATAGACTGGAATCAGATCAATAATCTAGGTGGAAACTCAGTTATTGCAATCGATGCATTAACACACAACCACACAATAGAATGGATGGAATGAAACTATTGTACTTAAGTCGAATGTAATTAGGTGCAGCGAGAGATTGATTACTGAATTTTTGTCCATTGAATCAACACCCAACACATGTGTAATAGGAATGACGCAACACCCATACCAGAGATATGGAAAATTTTATCAGCACTAAAAACAGAGAATATGAGGTGACATAACTATTAAAAATCAAATGTCGAAAGTAGTAATGATTACTTTGATATGATAATTTATGCTTGAAATAATACTGTATCACTTACTGTGTGTTATAAATTTAATAAACAAATCTGATATGGAATTAAATCCTACCACTGTGCCCAAGGTTTACACTTATACTAGATTATGACTACCTACTTCTTAGTATATATACAACTTCTTCGATATATAATGTTATTTACGGTTGCTAAGGTGTGGTAATTGAATGCGACATGAAAGCCTGCACTTGAACAATTCAGAAGCCGCTGGTTTGAATCCTTTCATGGCTCAGGTTTTTACCTTACCTAAAATCTTTCATCATTGAGTATTAACAATACTAATTTTCCAAACCGTGGCCATCTCAGACAGTTTCATCAATTATCTATGATTTTTAGACTGTATACATATTACCAATATACACTGAAAGTATTAAAAGGAATTTTTTAACTTAGTGATTCATGAAAGAGTACAATTATGACTGATGTAGAGTTTGGTATCAATCTATCTCATTGATCTAGATAAGGTACACTTAAATCAAGAGTTAACATATTTAATTTCTTATTAGGAACGATGTTTTTGTTCGATTGTAATGATGGATAGTGGCTAGCAGTAGAACGTAGGACACATGTTTCACCCTATTTTGGACTCGTCAGCTTCCCAGTGAGTGGTGCTCTTCCCACCTGGACTCAAACTCGGAACCGAACGCTAGAGCGTTATTCCCTGGACCACCGAGCCACGATAGCCACTTCTTGTTCGATGGGTATAGTTTTAGTATTGTTGTATGTATTAAACTATACCTATCGAACTAGAAGTGGCTATCGTGGCTCGGTGGTCTGGTGGATAACGCTCTGGCGTTTGAAGCGATCGGTGCCGGGTTCGACTCCAGGCAGGAACAACATCACGCACTGCAAGGCAGGTACATCCAGCTGATGAGTCCCAAATAAGACGAAAGGTGCGTCGTGGATTCCATTCATACAATTAAAAATAGACAATATTGAGGTATCCTTGTAGGAGCCCATATGCCAATAGAGATCGATCAATTCGGTCCACTCAACGACGGGATAATGCAAGCAACAACAATATATCCGAATTGTCTAAATACAGTAATTAGATCCACTTTGACACACACAAAATACCTACAGCAATACAAGAGATTTTATAGTAGTGCACAGTTCGAGTCAACTAATCACAGAAGTTTATTGAGTTAAGACGTATATAAATGATTATGTTCAACAACTTTAATCCAGTGGAAATCTGTAGAAGGCAACCTTCTGTTTTGTAAAACACTAGATGAGAAGTATCAAGTACCAGAGGGAAGTTTATTCACTTTTACGTTTGTCTAAATTATCTTTTTCACTTGATTGAAATTAGGCTCAGATAGATTTATGAAATTTAAGCAAAAAAAATGTCCATTCTGAAGTAACGAACATCCCTAACAATGGAACTCAACAACATTTGATGAGATGAATGGTGAGCTTAGGCCTAAATAGAAACCATCACATTACTATACATAAAATCAGCTTCAAGTTGTCTAATATTATGAACTGCGCAATCTGAATGAAACTAATAGAAACCATTGGATACTGTACAACCATTTCTACAGCTTTTTTCATATAACTATTGATACGATTGAAAACTGGTTAAGTGTTTGATTTTTTTAAAATCATTTTACTGATTAACTTCAATCATTATTGTACCACTTACTTTCAGAAGGCTATTATCATGAAGTAGCAAAAGGCTAGAGAATATTCACTGAACAAAGCATAAACTATGATCGTGTAGATAACAGTGACTCAAGAAATGTCTAATCCAGTCCTACAGGAGGTAAGTCGTTATCCAAATAGATCACTGGTAGTGTCTTTAACATTGATTTCTTGCTGATGAGTACCAACAAACACGAAACTTACAATGCGTAGGATTTTCTGCCAGTTGTTTCCGACCAATTTAATTTCATCATTTTAGAAATTCTAAGTTATCTGACTATGACTATTCTTCACTGTCTGCCTGATTTCATTCATTCCAAATTCCCAGTAAAACCAGGATTCACAGGGAGTGAGTTGAAGTGTCACATTCTTCATCTGCATTATACAGTTTCATTTTGTCAGTATGAACTGTATGTACCCTACTGTGAAGGCAGTACTTATTCACTTTTTGCATAAGCTTATGTTCAACATCTACTTTCCAGTGACAACGAGCTAACTAGTCAACTTAAGTACTGGTGAATGTAAGGGATAAAGTTTGAACTGTAGCAAGTGAGTTTACTATGACAATTTGTGCATTACTGATGACATATGATAACCTCCCGTTGAAATATCAGTTTGCACAATATGTTTGAGTTCTTCTTCTTCTATCTCGTCTTGCTGTTGATACGATCACATCATCTTTTGCGCTTCTCTGGGCAAAATATTTACTCATTGCTCGTGATTGCCTATGACTTCTTCCTATCCCAGCATATGCTACTTATATGCGTTCTTATCAGTAGCACCCATTGGATTGGAAGTCTGGATACGGCAGTTTTCTGGATGCAATGGAGATTCTTTGACCTGGGAAGTGTTTCCTATCATCAATTTCTTTTTACCTAGGAGCTACCAAATGATAATGGGGGTGATTTGATCTGTGTTACAGATATGCTTGAACGCTTCACGATATGAAGTTTAATCTTATAGGGCCACCTGGTAAAACATGCAATATTTCTGACGACTTTTACATATGAGCTTAAATCAAGAGGTTAACGACTACTCTTCATGTGCAGCCTTCCAAAAATCCATAAGTCAAGTGTTCCTTTGAGACCCATTTTGTCCATGATAAATTCACCTTGTCACAAATTGGTTTATTGGTTAGCGAAGAAATTGGAACCCATCAGAAGAGCACTCACAAATCATAGCTTGAATGACACATTCCAATCCTCCGAAGAACTGGAAAGATTAGATATCTAAGATAAATTCGTGGTATCACTTGATGATTCCTTATTATTTACGAACATACCAGGGGATGAAACGATAGACATAATCTGTCAACTGTCTGATCTACTACCATTGATGAGAAGACAAACAAGTACTGCTCCTCCGTACAAAAGTTCTTCACCTCTAGTTTAGTAATCAACTATACTGGCAAACTTATAAAGACTATATAGGCTCACCACTAGGACCTATCCTATATGATATATTCATGGTTCATGCTGAACGAACATGTCTGAATTCTGTGTTTAGGGAGATGACATATTACTGAAGGCATGTCGGTGATACTTTAATTGTTGAGGGTAATATGAATCATGCATCAAAGTTGTTCGACACCTTCATTCAAGCTCATCCAAATAATAATTTTACAATCTAATACAAAAATGTGGAAAGATTCAGTTTTCTAGATTTAAGTATAAGACGGAGATGCGATGATAAAGTTGAGAAAACTATCCACAATATCTTCACTACAATAGTTTCTGTCTTGTCAGCTATGGGCGTGGTTTAGTCAGGATGCAATTCACTAGATTAAAAATATTGTGCTCATTAAGTAAACAAGAAGAATTCAGTGTCACTGAGAAAGCGCTTACAGAGAATGGATATCCGAAGAAACTCATCATGAAACATGGGAAATAATTTATTGAGAGACCGAAATACCCAAATGCTGAGAAGAAGACTGTTTTCTTTCGTCTAGCATTCAAAGGTGATGAGACATAAGAAATAATAGACAGAAGAATAAAAGCTGTACTGAGAAGGAGCTACTCTGCTACCAGACTGATCTCACTTTACAATAAATTATGGTCAATGACGCAGTCAAAAGTAGACAAATACCCATCTCACGTCACCTCCAACTGCTTATATCAATTCGCTTGTGCTTGTGGAAGCAACTACATAGGACAGAAGGGCATCTACTCGATTTTATGACGATATTCTGTGTCAGAATGGTAACAAGGTATTTAAGAGTGCAGTCACCAGGCACCTGATGGAAACAAGACATCAAATAGATATTTCCCAATCCTTCAGAATAGTCAGCATACAAAGAACGCCATATTTATTACAGTTTGTGGAAGCTACCGCTATCAACATTTCCAACCTGACCTATGTACTCAAAAAGAGACTGTAATTAACCTTTCTTTACCTTGGTAATTGTGTAGAGTTTTTTGCATGTGTATGTATATAGTCTTCCCTTTTCTTTTCATTCCATCACCTCTTCATTAATTACTTACTGACCATTAATCACTTAACGATCTTCCAGTTTTTAATGTAATCAGGTAACCTACTGGCTCTTAAACGGTGCCTTCTTTTACACTGACTCGCGTTTGTTGTCTCCACCTGCGTATTCCACAGCTCCAGAATTTTCTATCTCATCAGATATAAATTCTCGTTGATTTTGATTAAGATTTGTGATTACTAATCTTATGTTTCCTTGACTCATTACCTAATTGTTAATTCTGAATTTCAAATCTTCATTTATTTCTACATATTTAAAGTATATTGTGCCATCATTATTACTACCAATACTTGATTTTAGTTGTAGGCTGTTTGCAGCTGATGAAAGGCTATGAGATGAAATGAGCTCATTTTATTCTTCAAATGTCTTTGTTATTGCATTGTTCAAACTTGTCAAGGGGATTAAATGTATGACATATAACCAATTATACTTCAAAACATGACTACACATTTATTTGAGCCTCTTTTAATAAACCATTTGATTTTTATTATGCGTAATTCAATCTATAATCAGGAATCAATGTGAATATGTGAACGTAATCGAGAAAGGAAGCTCATAACATCATTACATTAGGCATAGATTCCTAACATATATATATACATATATATATATATATATATATATATATATATATATATATAAGTATAATAAAATCTACTAGTGTTGAGCAAGGAAGAATATTGTATTCATTCATTAATTGATAATTGAATTTCGAAAAATTCTTGTCTCAGTGTTAATGTAATGTCATTATTGGTGTCGATTAGTAAATGCGTAAAGATCGCCATTTTATACTTAATTCTTGTTTATTTGGTTATTGTTTGGTGATTTTATGTGCCATTGAAACATTGATCGATTGATCAATTTCGGTATTTAGAACAGCATTCAACTGTTGAATGACAATTATTCTTGACATATACATTTTATAACACAATTAGTTGATTTGTTTAAATGACTAATCTTAAATATAAGAAAAAGTCTAACAAATACACTTAATTAATTGACAGATAATAAGCATAATGATGAGAAATAAGCAAAATTTAACAAACTTTACTTTCTGATATAATTTCGTTTAAACACTTACATATAGAGAGGTTTTAAATCTTTATTGTGCTTTTTTCCTATCAAGTGATCAGTTGGAAAGCTCAGTGATGCCTTTGAAGTGAAGACAGGAGTAAGAGAAGGCTGCCACCTACTATCACTGATCATCTTCCTGATTATGGTAAACTAGACTGGACTGGATCATGCAGAAAACTGTGAGGAGCGAGAAGACAGTCATACGCTGGACCAATGAAAAGACCCCAGAAAAAGATTTGGATTTCGTCGACGATGATTATTTATGTCTATCTTGTGTCACACAAACTCGAAGATCTACAGGCGAAAACTAACAAGTTGACAGAAGAGGCAGGGTAGCGAAGACGGGACTTCAAGTGAATGTAACAAAGACAGAGGTGATGAAGATACTCAACCAACAACAACAACAAGCACCAGTCACCATGAATGGCAGAAATCTGAAGGAAGTTATCTCTTCCAACTACCTACCTAGCCAGCATCGTCTCGACTACAGGCAGTGGCACTAGCATAGATGAGGATGTCAAAGCAGCCAGGATCGGAAAAGCAAGACAAGCTTTCATTTATCTGAAATTAGTGTGGAGATCTACTGCACGCAGCATAAAGCGTGAACAAGATCTAGATTTTCAACACCAACGTCAAGTCAGTGCTTCTATATGGTTCAGAAACTTGGCGCGTTACGAAAAGTGTTTCCAACAAACTACAGGCATTCACCAACAGCTGTCTACGCTCACTCGATACTGAAGATTAGATCAGATGGCCAGAATAATAAGAATAAGCAACAAGGAACTCTGGGAAGGAAGCAACCAAGAACCTATCGCCCAACAAATGTGTAAAAGAAAATGGAGATGGTTGAGGGATACACTAAAAAAACCATTCAGGAACATCGCGCGCCAGGCCCTCTGGTGGAATCCAAGGAGGGAACGACGAGTTGGGTGTCCGAGGTGAGGGTGACATGGAGGAGATTATGTAAAGAAGTAATGAATGCTCGGGGGCAGTCGTGGAACCGGGTTCAAAAGACTGCAGAGAAAAGAGTGAAATGGCGATATGTTACTGAAGCCCTAAGTTCCAAGGGACAAGTGATGATAACAATCAGTCGAAAGTGTTTTTTTACGAGACGGCTTGATAGCCATATTTTCTACTTTAATCTAGACTGTTTGTAACTTTTAATGGTACCACAAAATTGTCGGTTATTTTATGGCATATATGGCAAAATAACCACAATCAAAATCATGTTTTAAGGTCGTTTACCATTTTATGGCTGTTAAATAGCACGATCATTTACAAATTACGCGGTCCACATAGACGTCTCTCATAGTTCAGTAGTTTTTCAACGGCCGAACTGTGGTATCAAAAAGAGCTGTATTTGGAACCACCCCCTGTCAGCCAAATCATAAGGCGTGAACTGATGAAATGCATTACTGAACAACTTGAGTAGTTGTTAAACACCTACACTGATCTATAGATTTCACCAGCCATATAAGAGTGATCTAAGCATGAGATGGGCGTTTCACTTGTTTGGAGCCAAGCTCATTAGTGATATACCTGAATAATTTAACCTCAAGGAACCGAGTTATTCGAACCAGCGGATAAGATGGTCAATTTGCAAATAATTTACAAATTGAGCAGTCCACGTTCATATTTTTCACAACTGAGTAGTTTTTCAACTACCCAAGTGATGTTCAAATCACTCTGATCTGCCCAGAGAAATCTACAAATTAGAAAAACTGCTTTCTAACTACTCATTCATATTTCCGAGTAGTACAATTTGACTGTTATTCTTCCATCTCTTATTTTCAATTTATTGGACACCCTTAGAAAACTGTTAGACAGAAGGTTTTATGTAGACTTTTTCGGTATAGTGAATTTCTGAACTGAGTACAGTTATTTTCGTTTCTGTGATAGGCAACATCTTCAATGCTAAACGTGACAGTAATTTATATAATGGTAATAACAACAATAATAATCGTTTTATTCCAAACAAAATGTTTGATACAGTATAAAATTCTCAGCATATACCACTTCGGCAAAATTACTCCCAGATAAACATTTTCAAACAAAATGATTTTTGCATCTGAATGAACCTAATAATAACAGTAGACAATAACATGAAACAGTTTAGTGGTGTTTGATTAGAGTTCCGTCTAGAATAAAACTAAACTAAATAATGAGGGTAAATGGCGGTTTGTTCAACCATTCGAAGAATCTTCGATTCAAGATAAATATTTGAGGAAGATTCCAACAAACTACAGACGTTTATCAACACCTGCCTACGCTCACTCGATACTAAAGATCAGATGGCCAGAATAGTAGGATTGAGCAACAAGGAACTCTGGCTAGCTGGCAACGAACCAACCAAGAAACTATCACTCAACAAATATGTAGAAGAAGAAAGTGGAGATGGATTGTGCAAACACTGAGAAGAACGACTGGGGACATCATTCGCCAAACCCTCGAGTGGAATGCAAAGGGGAAGCGATGAGTTGGGTGTCCGAAGCGATGGTGACATGAGGAGATCATGTGAGGAAGAAATGAAAGCTTGTGGGTAGTCGTGGCGCCAGGTTGAAAAGACTGCAGAGAAGTGAATGCCGTGGAGATGTACTACTGAAGCCCTATGTTCCACTAGGAACCCAAGAGAAAAATAAATAATAATAATTTGAGAAAGAGAAATGTAATATATTTTCGTGCATTCAAAAGCCGATTTTCGTTAAATGGGAAATTTTTTTCTTCGTTTCGATATTAACTCAATAAATGATTGGTTGAAAACAGTTTAAAAATGTTCAAGAGTACATGATACATTCATAGGACATATTTAAATTAGTAAAACAAATTGAAAAGAAAAGATATGATATATATGTTCGGTTGGGAATTTCGGTAGCCCAAGGTCCAGACAGCCCGCTAAAAAATACCAGAAGTTATCAGATTTCTTACCTTCA
Organism: Heterobilharzia americana; assembly: GCA_944470555.2. Taxonomy (NCBI): domain Eukaryota; kingdom Metazoa; phylum Platyhelminthes; class Trematoda; order Strigeidida; family Schistosomatidae; genus Heterobilharzia; species Heterobilharzia americana. The sequence goes on from OX104128.1 coordinate 51,495,282, forward strand.
AAAGAACCAGTTTTTCAACTGAAAAATTAAAAGAATATCTAAATCAATAATAAACCAGGTTGCTGAAAAATTGAACAGAGTACTACAATATTGACACTTGAACAGAACTTCAAATCAAGTCAACATTTTTTAATTGAATTTGGGGGGATTTAAAGATATTTCAAGTTGGTATTCATCATCGACTGACATCAGTTGGAGGAACAATGTAAACCTGGGAGCACTGGATAGCTGTTTTGTTCTATCATGGGACTCTGGCAGTGCACACCCACGACCCCACCAGGAATCGATCCCGCTACCTTCAGGTTCCGTGACCAGCATGTTACCATTGAGCCACTGGGTCGGAATCCAATGGTCCATATTTCCAACTTCTGTCAGTTCACGATATACCTGTCCAATGCTCCCAGGTTTTCATTGTTCCTTCAACTGATGTCAGTCTACGATGAATACCACCTTCAACCTTTTTAGCCTGATTTTCATAATCGATTTACATAATCGATTATGTATTCAACCAATTCATCTTACCGTGCAATGAACTCCGTCAATCCCATACTCTTAGGGATGTTACACAACAATATGCAGACTCTGAAAAATGTCTTTCTGTTGAAATCTTTGGATAGTAGGCTTCATTTTAATCCTTACGGGAAAAATCTTCACTTAACTATATCAGTAACTTATGGAAAGTAGTGTAAACTGTTTTCGAGGAATCTTTTGAGTGGCACTGATGGATACATTGTCCAAGATTGTTCTAAACACTCTTCACTTCTGTATTGCTACTTACTACTTCAAGTAATCATGTAATACTATCTGAAAGGTTTGTGGAGATTTATTAATTTATTTTAGGTTGGAATTCGTCATGGACTGATATCATTTGGATGAACAATGGAAACCTGGGAGGACTGGACAGCCGTTTCGTCCTAGTAAGGGACTCCTTAGCAGTGCGCACCCACAGCCCTTGAAGTCAATTAAAATAAATCTCCACAAACCTTTGGATAAGACTAATCTAGCGCTCATCGGTGACTGGTTTCGAGAGGTGATTCCCCAAGTTATAATGAGAAGTCGTAATCAGTGGAGTCAACCAACTCGAACATGATGACAGTTATTCAATGAAGACATTTGATGTTGGTTACACTATATCATAAACTGAAAAAGGTAGGAAATATGGACCATTGGATTGTGACCCACTAGCTGAATGCTAACGTGGTAGCCGTGAAATCTGAAGGTGTTTGGTTCGGTCCGTGACGAGGTAGGGTGGAAACTGTGCACTGCTGAAGGGTTTCATACTTGGACGAAACAGTTGTTCAGTGCTGCCAGGTTTCCAATGTCCTTTAAATTGATGTCAGTCCATGACGAATTCCAACCTAAAACTAATCATGCAATAATTAGAAAAATCTCAGTGATATCCGAATTACAAGAATAAGTTAACATCAGTATCATTGAAGTAACAGGTAATTCTATATTTCATTTGTTTGTCTAGAAATTATTTCAGTTCATTCTACGAAGATGTATGCAATTATATTGATCGGTCATTGGAAAGCAACCAACTACATGTTACCTAGTCCTGAGTGCTCGCTGAATTCTACCGATCATCTTGAAATGTGGCCACCAAGCCAAGAGACTCAGCATCGTTGTGCACTTTGGTGAATGACAGTTAGTTGAAGGTAATCAGTAGGATACCCTGCTTTATCTAGGTTTCCTGCTTGTTAGCGCTTGTCAGTAAGGCATATCTACAAACTGGAGGGAACTGATGTCACCTCTGAGACTCGAACCCGTGACGTTACAGTGATTACAACATTGGGTGATGTGGGTTTGAATCCCTAGGCACAATCGGTTCTTTCGACATTGGCAGTCAACACGGAACCTAAGTGGGGGCAACGCTTCCTATCAGCTGCTTCTAACCAACCAATACACCTACAATTTGGATTCACATACCAATTGGTTTCATCTGAGTACAGTTGAGTAGTATCAGGTTAAGTTCAAAATAATTCATTGAACTGAAATAGCAATCTTGAGGTAAGAATAATGTGTCAAGAATAACTTTTGTGTATCATAACATGACAAACTACACCTTTTTGCCTGATAAATAACAATTTATTTGAGGTAATTCAGAAAAAGCATAAAGGATTGTTTCTAGCTGAAGAGTTTGCTGAAAAGGAAGTAGCTATAACTATCACAGATCCACACCCCACTGTGTCAGGCAGTTACCTTCATAAAATCGCTAGTCAATGCACAGCTTCTCAAAAAATGTAAATATTTTTAGACTTGAGCTTATGCTTTGCAAAGATGTTTAAGGCTATTTTGTACTTGAGAATACAGTTTGTGAAATGGAAACAGTTTCGAGTTATAAAACTTTACAAAACACGAAAAAATTCTCACAGTTCCAACAAGAGATGAAATCACTTTGAACTCTACACATACGTACAATCAGATATTTACTGCATAATTATAGTACTTTTTAATTTACTTCCTATAAATCAGTAATGAGAATTTGAAATCTAACAACTAACATCGATAGTGCAGGTTTATTAGATTGACGGAAAACACTCTTGCTACTACCACTATTACTACTACTACTACTACTACTACTACTACTACTACTACTACTACTACTACTACTACTACTACCACTACTACTACTCCTACTACTACTACTACTACTACTACCACTACTACTACTACTCACACTACTACTACTACTACTCACACTACTACCACGACTACTACTACTAATACCACTATTACTGCTACTACTACTGCTACTACTACTACTGCTCACACTACTACCACTACTACTACTACTCACACTACTGTTACTAATACTCACACTACTACTACTACTAATACTACTATTACTGCCACTACTACTGCTACTACTACTACTACTGCTCACACTACTACCACTACTACTCACACTACTACTGCTACTACTACTGCTACCACTACTACTGCTACCACTACTTCTACTACTTTTATCACTACTACTACTACTACTACTACTACTACTACTACTACTACTACTACTACTACTACTACTACTACTGCCTATAGGCCAGAAAAAGTTCATTGTGTTGTCATTCGTTTTAATTTAGTTTCCTTTTTCTGCATTTTAAACAGATGCACTAGGTTTTGATCTAGAAGCCTTTGAAAGTCAACCGAAGGGTTTCTGTTAAATATCTGAAATGCAGTTCCCTCTTTTAATTTTACTAAGTTCTGTTCTGATTTGCATGCTATAGCAACAAGGTAACAAAGTTAAGCACTGGATATTATGATTGAATGTATGAAGCAGGTTATCGGTAAGTTACTTGGTGGTAGCTAGCTATGAAATTCAAGACTCAGGTTTCGTCCTGTTTAGGACTCTTTGGCTAGGTGTACATGTACGCCAGTGAGTGATGCTGTCCCTATAAAGAATTGAGGTTTAAATTTACTTCAAATTTTCTTTACCACCATATTAGATGTATAACTTTCTAGAGAAAAGCTAGTTAAACAGTTTTCAACAATTTCTCAATATCAAATATACATTCAGTGTCTAGTATAGGATAATTTATTGATTTTCTGTTCATTATGCAACAAAATAGTTGTGTAGACTACTAATCAGGAAAACATGACAAGGATAGTTATTTTTTTAAGGTAAGAAAAGGACTATGTAAAAAGGTTTTGAACATGTTTTTTTTGTGTCTTATGAGATGTACGCAGCTGTCAACAATGATTGATATGACCGTATGCGATTGAAGAAAGAAAAAAAAGTTACTTAACAGTTGACATCTGTCTAATCTTTCACTAATTTTACTCAATGTGATTAAAGAATATTAAGGACGTGACAAATATGCATTTACATGATGGCAACTAGTTACATTTGCATGCATTTTGTGTTCTTAACTGATTACATAAATTGAATTTTTGTTTCCCTTATATAACACTGATGATTCTTCTGATGGTAAGTTGCTTAGTTTCAGCCTTGTTTGGGTACAGTTGAGGAAAATTTTGTTCTGATAAGTATATACATCTTAGTGTTTACATACTGTTGCAAATGGGAAGTATGATGTTGAACTGGAATATTAGCCGGTTATTTGTTTGAACAGCAAGTTACACTAACGACATGAATACTTGTAGTTTTGCTCGCTTTTTTTAAATAGTACGGTCCTGTAGCAAAAGTGATTCTAAAGGTCAATCTAACAAATACTGAGGTCAACTAGTCGGAAGTGAAGCGAATACCAACTGAAACCTTGGTGAAGAGTCGCGCTAATAGAAGTAGGAAACCGCGGATAATTGAACTCTCACCCAGTGACTGAATAGTTAGCATGTTCATTGCGAGCGAGAGTTGGATGTCCTGGGTTCGATGCGTAACTAGGTGGGGTCATGGGTCTTAGAGTCCCAAAGTAGGACGAATCATCTGTTAAGTACTACCAGGTTATTAAGGGTTCTCCAAGTAATATCGACTCATGATCACTAGTGCTGTAAATACTGAAATAACCAACTAGATTTATTTATTTCATGAAAAACTACCTTCCCAGACAAAATAAAGACATCTAAATGGTTATTTCAGCAGTTGCTTTAAATCGACTCTTCTACCGATTTTGGTACTGGATAAGTATTACTCATCCCAAAATTCAGGATCGTTTGACTAGTTAATGTTACTTCTAATATTACTATGCAAAGGCTTAAGAGATATATCTGGATTATCAGTTGTGTGCATTTTTTATGGAAATTCTCTCACTTTACTACTATACCAGTAGGAAATGATTCTCCTTGATACTTCAGAAGTTTGTGCTGGCAATGTTGTCTAGAATTATGATGAAAGCTCCACGCTTAAATCATCCAGCTCAGATGATATAACACCATACTGCTGAGCTATAAATATTCTTCATCATCTCAAAATGATATCCAAATTATACAAAGGGTAATATGTTTGTCAGTACTATAGCGTAGTGCATGTGAGGTGAAGTACAACAGGAGACTTTTGTCAGTTATTGAGTGTTATTCATATCTTCAATAGTCGATCTGGTAACCTAGTAAAGGGTAATATTTCCCCTCCATGTCATATTACTATGGTTGACTATCTTTTGAAAACGAATACAGATTAGACTAAAGGGTATAAATTTCAACAGTGGTACTGTAATACAGGGTTCATATTCAAATTAGTCCCGAAACATGAAATCAAGTCAACTTAAGAACATATTCATTACCTATCGAAGTCAGCCTGCTTAAACCAAAATATTCTTTCATAGAATGTATTTCATCATATTCTCTCCTTTCTGTTTTTGTTTTAATCTTTCAAATATGTATTTTAAGTGTATCATATACTCTCACACATTTTTTAAATGTTTTCAAATTGTCGTTTCTCTAGCTATGAACAAAACAGAAAAAACATTATGATGGATGGAAATGGGTATATAAATACTTTTTTTTAAAATGTAGTACAGGATACCTGTATCGAATTGAAGATTTTTTTACTGGAGGATTAAACTACCGACACCATCTTAATCACACTTGATTTTGTATTTATCTCGAAGTTCAGACCAGACGCTAATGTAACACCAGCTACCTTTAGTACGGTTATTATTAACACTATTCAGATGTAATAATTATTTCTTTTAAAAATATTGTACAGGGAGCATATTTGTTGAAATATTACCTACTGAAAATTCTGTAATGTATTACACATGTTTACAATAAAGCGATTATTATTGTTGTTATTATTATTATTATTATTAGCAGTCATTAAAATAAAGTAAACACCATTTAAACTATTCTCAAAAATTCATTTTAGGGGTTTGTGGGGATATATTGATTTCAGATAGGAATTCATCATGGACTGACATCAGTTAGAAAAACATTAGAAACCTGTCAGTACTGGACGACTGTTTCATCCTAATATAGGACTCCTCAGCAGTGCGCACCCACGACTCCGCTTCATCACAATTCGAACCCTACACCTTCAGATTCCACTGCCACCACGTTAGCATTCAGCCAGTGGATAGGAATCCAACGGTCCATATTTCATATAGTGTGACCTACATCCGACGTCATCGTTGAGTAATTGTCGTCATGTTTGACTAAGTTGGCGCCACCGATCACAACTTCTCGTTGTAACTTGGGGAATCGGCTACCAAAGATAATCTTCAATGAGCATTAGATTAATTCAATTTTGAGGTGGCGATTTTGGGGATTTATTGATTTCAGGTTAATATTCATTATGAGGAAGTCCAATGTTTCTTCAGTTGATATCAGTCCATGATGAATACCAACCTATTATCAACAATGACGATTTGATTTTCACTGTTTTTAATGCCCACAGATAATTAAGATTACAAATTCAACTGGGGAAATGTGAAAATCGTATAAATGACAAGTTCGAAAACTGCAAGAGAATGTTTAGAAGCTTATCATTCCAAAGAAAGTACAATCAACAGACACGTGGATATAAACTGGATCTATAATCTACTTAGAAAGATAACAACCATTTACCAACCAACTGCAAATTAGCCAAGCAAACCAATAATGAAGAGCAAATTAATGGTAACAAATGACATAATCTCACTCTAATAAAGATTTTCTACCAGCGTGTTCGAAGGGAATTCAAGATCAAGTAGGTCAGGATGTGACAAAATTTTCCTTCCTAACTTACTTACAACTGGATACCATTCACGGTTAGTAAGGGCAATACCTGAAAAATAGTTTAATAATCTACAGTACTTCAGTTCTTCATGAAGTTAGTGCTGCTGAGGAAGTCACGAAACCTGTTAATGAAACATACACGACAAGATATCAACCCCAAAAGAACATTAGACCATCATCCTCATCCTCCTTTTAGGCTACAAATCTTTCTCCTCATTTCAATCTCTAAAACAGACAAGCATCTAACAGTTGCACTTGGACCGTCTTATTCACGACTCGTCAAGTAGATGTACCTACCTTCGTGTGAGTGATGTTGTTCCCACTGGAACTGGAACCCAATACCGATCGCTTAAAACATCCAAGTGCCATCCACTAGGTCACCCTAGCTACTTTTTCTGCGATTTTTTGTAACTCCCATTATTGCTATCAAACTGAAAGTCTAGGCGATACCAGGCCTCTACTAAGAAGCCCAAATACCAACAGAGATCGATCAACTCAGTACAATCAACTACAGGGAATTACTAGCAATAACATAAAAAACAAGATGCATCTTATATAAAGCGAGATGGGGAATGCTCACGAATGTATGAGATATAAGTAGGAGTGGTTGCGCAATCGTGTGAAAATATTATTTAAACAAAATGATAAGTGGACGAGATAAAATGTCATAGTCATAAAAAAAACAGTAATGAATAGTTAGTAATGATAGTATGAATGGAGATATGCATAAAATTTTTACAGAAAGATGAGAGGTGGAAAAGTTTTTTGTAATTACCAAGGTAATAATAAATTTATAGCACTCTCCTTTTGTACACAATTCACGTTACACTCGTCGGATAGTGACATCTACGATAATTCGAAGTAAGTGCAGTCTTTTTTTTATGAAGCGCTATGTAGAACTTCATTGTTGGTAGTATTGTGTTCTCTGAACTGGGATGATATCAAATTTACAATGAAGAAGGAATCAAACAACCAACTACCATTCCTGGATGTTTTAGTCACTAGGACATATGCCGAAAAGCTGGAAACTCAAGTGTACAAGAAGCCAACACATACTGATCAAATCCTCAACTATAACACAAACAACCCAACAACGCACAAAATCAGTTGGATGCAGACTGTATTCAAAAGAGTGAGAATACACTGTAGTACAACAACTTCATAGACAAACGAAGAAAACTACTTGATGTCAATCCTAAAGGAGAATGGCTACCCATGAAACTTTATCAGAAGATGCCTATCCCTTACATCAACTACAAAGTCATCGACAGAAATCAATCAACGCATTATCCTACCATACCTAGGGAGTGTACCAGAAATCATGACAAGATTACTGAGACCACTTGGTGAAATTAGTGTGGCTCATAAACCAACAAATTCCCTCCAAACACTATGATGCAGACCAAAGGATGCAACAATTAAAGAAGACAAAGCAAATATCATGTACAAAATCAACTGCAATAACATTGGACAAAGTAGTCACCCTCTTTGCCCTCGTCTACATGAACACCAATTGGCTATCAAACTTCATGACATTTCGTCACTCATTTCAATGTACCTGGATGATTATGGACATGAATTCAATTTCGACAGTGTAGAAATCTTAGGCAAAGAGAGGAAGAACAAAAAATATCAGAGAATTCCTAGAAGCTTATCATTCAGGTCAGTCAGCAATCAATAGATGTATAGACATAGACCCAATCTATCAACCAATGAGAAAAACGGTAAACGACAGGAAGGTCAAAGGTCAAGCAGAGGAACGATTAATAGGAAAATCTATACAGTCAATGACGCAATAACCAAAGGAAACAACCAGTCACAGGCCACTTCTTTAGGGCAAGCTACTAAATCACTCACGGAGAAATATTGACAGTTCACCTCATACTGAAGTTAGTGCTGATGATGTCGTCTAGGAAGGGGATGAAAGCTCAACGACTAAGCAACCCAGCTCAGATAACACAATCCTACTAAGACCATCCACCTGAGCTACAAATATTCTCCACTATTTCAGAACTTCGTTGTATCTACTTGTTGTTCCGTACCAGATAAGTGACAAGTTATTGCACCAATGGATGAAGATGAACCTCTCAGTCAAAGGCTCTTAGATATGTGCTTTGTAATTCTAGTAGACAACAGCCTATCAGAGATCAAACCTTATTTCGTCCCAGTGGGGGACTCCTCAGCAGTGTGCACTCATGACCTCACCTAGTGAGGGATCGAACTTAGAACCTCCACGTTCAGTAGCCAGCACATTACCATTGGTCCATATTTCCTACTTCTGCAGGTCATGATATAGCACGACCTCCATCCAGTGTAGTCACTGAGTAACTGTTCTTATGTTCCACTTGGTTGACCTCACTGGCCCCTGATTTTTTCAACAATTTTATGCTCCTTTACCCTCTTATTTTTGTGTTAGTTTTTCAGGAATTTCTTGAGATAACCGTTGTTGTGTAGACATTGTTCGACTGGATAAAGTTTTTCTGAGGAGCACAATGTTTTTGTTTCCTGATATAACATCCTCACTTAGCCTCTCTTGCGGTAACGTTTAAATGCTGACAACTCTACGCGGTTCTTTGGTGAGTTCTGCCCTCCATTGTAACATCTTTACGTCGGTAGTATATGTTGAAAAAACTCAGCTATTACCTCTCTCCACATTCTATTATAAACTCAATACTGTGGTGTGGATTCTGAAATGTTAAAGCAGATTCTTTTCTCATTGAAATTTTCCCCAGTTATCGTGAAAAAAAATGATTTCACTGTTTATAGTTCTAATGATGATACTTTCATGGTGTTCATCATTTCTGGTTCAAGGGGACCTCCCATAGGCACACTATCACCTAACTTATATATGGTATGGTAAAACTTAAAAATTAGATATCCACAACTCTATATGCGATTGTTTCTAAGACATTCAGGTCTTGTGGCTAGTAAGAGACGACTGTCCAGTGCTCCTAAGCTTTCACTGACTTTCCAACAGATGTCAGTCCACAATAAACACGACTTTGAAATTAGAGTCGCTATGTACGAATTAATCACTCATTGTTTATCAGCCTCATAATAAACTCACTTGTGTTTTGACCTAAAACAAGCTCTCTTCAGCAGCGTGAATGAACACTAATAATCAAGTTTTCCAAGTTATATCTAGTTCCATGAATAACTATTATTAGTCTCTATTCTTATTCACGTCGCCTCCAGTCACTGCTCTGATTAATCTCTGACTGAAGGTCATTTATTTTCAACAAATCTCATATTTTACACACTTATAGTACATAGATTAATGAACTAAATAGCAGACTACATATTTTATGGTAGAACATATTGTCTAAGATGAATCATGATGAGAACAAGTTTTAACTGAAGAGAAATGCTAAAATATGGTGATCATCATCATCAGCAGTAGTAAAATCAATAAGATATGATGATTGTCAATGTTGAAGTGTCTGTTGCAGAAAAACAAAACGTTTATATAAAAAAAACATTCACTTTATAAGCGTCATAAAAGTAGTATATATTTTGGTGTTAAAGTTATTTATGTTTCCAGAAAAATTACAATAAACTGGAATATGTATGTCACACGTATATCTTTGAATTTTAGTTAATGAAAACACGTTTAATAAACATCTCAGTAGGTGTATATATGTGATTAGAATGTTTAATTTCCTATTCCAGGCAATATAGTTTTTGAGAATTTTGTTTTATGACTAGCATAATGGTATTTACATACTACTATTAAACAATTTGAGTAGTTAGAAACCAATCAGACTGATCTATAAATTTTACCACCTAGAACAGCTTAAGTAGTTTCTAATTACTCAAGTTGTTTAGTGAGTAGTATAACTCTTATATATCAGAGATCAAACCTTAAGATCTTTACTGGGTGGATGGAATGGTTTCCGATGGAAATCCTGTTGATACCCTACAGTTGGGCAGTGGGAAGACTACTTAGCTGCGAAAAATATTAATATCGGTCGTACAATTTGTAAACCATTTGCAAATTGATGCTGATAGTTAGGATAAGAAATAAGTATGAAAGATTTGCAGTTCAAATTAGATTTCACATAACCAGTGTATTCAACAAAATACTGAAATCAAAAACACGTAGTTTTAACAAATAGATATAACAAACAACGTTGGAAGGTCGTTTCATCTTATTGAAGAATTATTCCGCTTTCCATTCTCATTACTTATTCCAGTATCAATATGAGGGTTATTTTTGAAATTCCATTTACTGTTACTTTTTTTTCGCCATGTGGGGTCGAACTGATCAATCTCTGTTGTCAGATGGGTTCCTCTACGGTTAACTCGATATTGTCTCAGTATTCATTACCTTTTAATTTACTTGATGGTAGCTAGCAGAGGCCATGCCAGCCTATTTGCCAATACAGGTAGACCAAACTAACTTAGTATATCAATAGGAGATTAGAAGTACCCATTGAATAAGAGTTGGCTGTAGTGTCCCAGTGACCTAGTTCATAATTCTTTGGCATATGAAGCGATGGGTACTGTCTTCGCGTCTCAGTAGGAACAGTGTCACTCACTAGCGTACATGTATATTCAAGATGAAACATTTGTCCTCAATTCCTATGCTAGCCACCAAGCAAACTGCTGTTACTTTGTCACACTGGAATTCCGTGGTTGACTTTTTTATCTTTAACTAGTTAGCAATATTTTATTCTCCCCCCTTCACCCCACGTAGCATTCCTGACAGAAACATTCGCCTCTACGGATGAATCTGTTGACATCAAACAGTCAGTTATTTAATATTCAGATGACTCTAATTTGGTTATCAAGATCTACAGTTTACTTTATAACTGCTCATGTTGATCAGTTGTACATCTAGTTATTTGATGATATTTTCACAGTAAAAACTTCAATCTTTAATCTTGTTTGGGTAGTTTTCAGCTGAAATCTTTTCGGCGACACCATTAGACATCTGGAAAACTATTCAACAACATCAGATTTAGAGATTTATCTTATATCCAGACTGATTAGTCTTACAAAGTGTAGATTTTTCTGACAACTTTAGTAACTTTCCCCTGTGTATTCAATCAGTGGTGGTTATATTGGAGAATTCATCAGTTCAAAGTTTCGGTTTCTGACAAACTAGTTTTGGGATAAGATTACGGATTATCATGGATAGCCTGAATTTCCCCGTTCGGCACCATTTCTCACATACCTTTTCAAAATGAGCAGAAAATGGAGAGACTGCAACTGTTGAATGAAAAGGTTTTAGTCTCTTTGAATGTTAGGACCCTAAACAAACTGGATTCATTGATAGATAGTTTCCCGATTATATGATCTTCGTGCCAGGAAGATCCAGGACAAATTTAAACATCTAGCAATATCCAAGCGTCCTGTGAACTTTGATATTTTGTTGTGTTTCATCATCAGGTTTGGCGACATCTCAAGCACTGACTTCATCAAGAAGTGAAGCATATTCGAATGTTACACGAATGTTTAGATGGTGCTTTTATTGACATTAGGTGTTGTCCAACTGTAAATTGATCTTAAATTTCCTTCCGTCATATCATTAGATATTCATTGTTGGAGTGAAATTGTGCTGTTCTTTGTTGTGACATTGTGCATCATTATTGATTTGTTCGATCTATTTACCCTCAGTTGATGGATGACTGTTTCTTTCTTGAGTAGATTGGGTCTGTATCCATATGTTTGTTGATCGACTACTCGGTTGAATGCCATACTTCTAGAAATTCTCTTGCAGATTTCGAACCTGCTATTTTTACAGGATTTCAACATTCGCTCAGTCGAATTTATCAACGCGATTATCTGTATACGTGCAGTTGACTAGGAGAATGTGGTAATCCTACAGAGAGCAGATTCGAAAGCTGAAAGAGAATTTGTAGCTTCATACTCGGCATCTGACTCAACGACATGTCGAGGTTTAAACCTTTCTTTTTCCTCCAGACCTGTCAGGCTGGATTATTTGCCTTCAAATAACTTGTTAACTTCTCAACTTGACAAACAGATGTGTATAAGGATGATGAGCTGAACTTGATTTCTTACAGCAGACAGAGTGAACTTGATCCATAGCCTTCGAGCGATGCTGAGCACAAAAGACTACATAGCTCACTTGAGGACGAATTCATGTACACTACAAATCACTAATATATGATCGAATACCACACACATCTCGTACCTTGAGTAAAATAACTCAGATAGTACATTCATTGGTCATTGGACAGCACTCATTACATGTATCTTGTCCTGAGTGGTGACCGAATCCCACCAAGCCACCACCTACCTCGACGTGCTATGCTAAGAGAAGTTGGACAAGGATGAAAAAAGGTTAAGGGTGGCCAAACCAAGACCTGGTACCAGTCCGTGAAGTCCTTGACTGTTGGTTTGAGCCGTGTGGGGAGATGTAGACTGCGTGGTTGGATTTCCTAAGACGAAAGGAATCAGTGGTTGAGGGCTGTTGGTGACCTGGCTGAAAATCGGTTACAATGACGCAGATGTATTCACTCCTTGAATTCTTCCAAAGCTCGAACATTCATACTAACCTTTATCTTCAGATTGTCTATTCTTTCACCCTACTTTGCCTGCCTTGATGTCACTGCAATTCTATCCACCTGTTCTTTGTGTACTAGTGTGAAGTGTGTCAACTTGGGCCGAAGCAGTTGTGTGTGGAGTTCTACGTTGACCTTGTCAGTCAGTCTATCGACTATTTTGCAGTTTGGTCATCAAGCTGCGGGGCTCATCATTAAGGTGCACTTAGATGGATGTTAGTTGATTTCCTCCAACCGACTAACGCAAATAATAGTTATTCACTGATCGTATATTTGTTATTGTAAATGATAGTAAGGCAAATGGAATTCGGCAGCTGTGGCTCATTATTTCAAGTAGTCCTACTGTTCATCGGTTCAAACAGAAAAAGCAACAGGAAAGGAAATGCCAAAACGAGATTTTCAAGAATATACTTATAGGTTGTTTAACATTCATGGTAAGGTATATGAAAATTGTGTTTGCGCAACTGTAATCCATGTTGATTCAGACCAGATCTCTGGACATCCTAAAATCTTTGGACGTTAAGGTCATACATCGTCGTTTATCGATACCTATAATTTCCTGTTCCCATACTAGGTTAAACTGGCCGACCTCTGTTAGTAGATGAACTCCTTTGTGGATGCCTCAATATTACTTAAATATTGATTGTTATAATTTACTTGATGGTGGCTAACAATAAAATTTAGGACACGCGTTTCGTCCTATTTGGGACTCGTCAGATGGACGCACCTGTACCCCAGTAAGTGATGTTGTTCCCACAGGGACATGAACTTCATACCCATCACTTATAGCGCCAAGGCACTGTCCACTAGACCATTGGCGCACTACAGCCACCTCCTGTGAGATGGGTATCAGCTGTAGTTGACCTACGCTTGTAGGTTCTTATAGCTATACCGGATTGGATAGCCCGATCATTGTAGATTTCTTTGATTAGCTTATTGTCTTATCCTGACATACATATGGATTTGACGATCTTTTATTTACACATTGAAAATTCCTATTTAGACATTTAAAATAAGAAGTAGATTGTATGAAGAAATATTTCTTTTCAATTAGGTCCTTATCATCAGCTCTACAACATTATATAGGTTGTACATTTAATAACCAAACACCATTTAGTGGCGGTGAGTTAATTAACATAAATAATTAATTACAGAGAGAAGATAGGAAATGATGAATAGGACTGGTAGAAGCTGTGGAACAAAATGAAACCGGTTGGCATTTCATTCATTGATTAGATAAAAAATAACACTTGAAGTGAAAAAGTCGGGGCAAGTGGATACGTGTGAACGTAATAATCAGATGGCAAACCAAGGAAACAGATCATATGAGTCGTAGAGGGAAGTTGGGTCTTTGTTAACTGAAAAGTGAAGTAAATTAATATTATATATTACCTTGGTTATCATCATTCTCCAAAGAACTTGATGTCTCAGTATGCATCTCATATGCTCCAATAATTTAAGTTAGTGATAGTTAAAAGCTTGACCAAATGGTTAACCACTGTAAGAAAAATGTTTGTAGTTCGACTCTCTTGTTGAGCAGACCATTTCTTTTCTCATAAACCGGTAATGCTTTGAACAAACAAGAAGTTAAATACTTGTGGCATTGGAAACTGTTAAGCCATAGGGATGTTCAGAATAATAGGGTCATGTATGCTTTCCTCTTGATGATCACGTTGAAGAAAACACTTGAAAATGAAAGAACATAACGCTATTGGGACTCTCCTCAGTTTCCGAGAAGAAGAAGAAGTCAGTTAGTGAGTGGGAAATCCAGTGAGCCAATCAATGCACTATGGTATTAAGGCTGAATCTTGGTTATCACGCGCTAGGCCCTAGAGTGGAACCCAAATGGGAAACGACGACTTGGGTGTCCGAAACGAGGGTGACATGGAGGAGATCATGTGAGGAAGAAATAAAAGTTTCTGAGCAGTCGTGAAGCCAGGTTGAAAAGACTGCAGAGAAGAGAGTGAGGTGGCGACGTGCTACTGAAGCCGTACGTTCCACTAGGAACCCAAGGGATAAACAATAATAACAATTAGTTATCAGTGGTATCCAACGCGTGCGTTTCGTTGTAGCTAGAACACATCAGATGGATGTACTGGGGAACAGCTACTTCAAGCTTACACACATTCTGGACCTCCCTAGTAACCATTATACATCTTAATAAATGAATGAGTCCTTTTTTCTCAATCTCATATGGATTTTAACTATCTCATATTCAGGTATCTTTCGATGGTAATTGTTATGACTATAGCAGATAAGCAGTAGAAAGCATTAACCTGTCTAAATATAGAATTATTGTAATCGCCTAGTCCAGATTAATTCCATACGCTTAATGGTGTATTTAAGCACATGGCAGGTAACAGTGAAAGTACTGCCTTCAAATGTATTCTCATTAATGATAATAATGGAATTAGCACTGTTACCTAGTTACTTCGACATTTCACTTCAGGTCACAAATATTAATGAAATCTCAGTCTCGAATATTTAGTGAAATTAACAGTAATCTTTACAAGAAAATAAGGAGAAGCAAAATATATAGTCTATAAAATGATTGACATTTTGTTGCATTTAGAACTGGGCATTTCGTGCGTGCGCACACACACACACATGCACATACATGAATTCCACTACTATTTGTGTTTTCTCGACTTCTTTTTCTTTGTGTTGTTGTTTCCCCCACCTCCACTTCTTACTTTATGTATAAACACATATAGACAGGTATATGGAGGTATTTTCGTGATTTAATCCTTCGTTGTTTAGTTTCTACTGCCTTTAGTTTATTATTGATGATGATTATGATGGTCGTCTAGGTCGAGAGGGAGAGAATGTTTGAGTGAGAGTAGGAGAGAGAGTGACAGGCAGAACATCGTATTGATGGTAATCATGATAGCTAAAGTCAGTATAACAATGTACTATATTCCAGTAGTATACAATCACATACCTGTTTCTGACTTCTGGGAAATTAGCACTACCTAGGCTACTATACTTTTACTTATAACCTATACTTAATTCATTAATTCTAATCAATGCTTTTATCATTACCTACTACACGTATATGAATAGTTCATTATCACAGAGTCCTTATTAAAACTTGTTGCTATTTATGTTGTCTGTGTGTGTGTGTGAGAGAGAGAGAGAGAAATGTTCTGGCAGCTGCCAGTGTGTGATGTTTCACCGATTGGCATTCTTGTCTCTCTTTGCACTTATTTGGCTTTTTTTCTTGTATACAGGCCATAATGAGTGCATCGTGTTCGCCTGTGTGTATAGAATTCAAGTTTAGTGTAATAGATGTTTAGCTTATTTCTAATTTAACTTTGTTTCTGAAGCGAAGCACTGCACATCCTTTTTTATCTTTTCCTTCATTACCTAACCCCCCCCACACACACACACACCCATCTACATACTTACCTAGCTTAGCATCTTTTCTGTTGCTTTTTAGGAGGAGAGCGTAATGAGCTTTACACTAAATTGTGTTTCTTTCCAGTGATGTTCACTTCATTCTATGTAGAAAACCACAATGACTCTCAGTCTCTCTGTCTCATTCCTTCTCCTGTTTTCCATCTGTAAATGTTTCCCTGTGTTTTGGTTATCCTATCTGAATGAAATGCTAAGACAAGAAGAAGATGATGATGATGAATAAAATGAAAGCATTCGGTGAGATTCGAATGGCGTATATCATCTAGGAATGATTGATAGAATTTAGACAGGTTTTGATGTTGTATGTGATGTGTACATGCATTTTACTTTCTACCAGGCTGGAGAGACATGGATAAAGTTCCACTGACCACTACACACACACACATATACACACCACAACTTACTAATCGAAGATGAAATTAAAGTAAAATTGAGGTTGAATTTGTAAGGCAAGAAAAAAACATGACTGTTTGTTACTGCTTTCGCTTTTGTTGTTGTTGTTGTTATGGTTGTGTGATATTTTTTTCCTCTTTCATACGAAGAATTTTCTTTAACAGAGAGGAGAGACAACAAGAAATATTCTTTTTCATTTACTAAACAATATTTATCTACCAATGTGGTTTTTTTTAACTTACAAGTCAAACATTTCACTGTATACTAACTTTTTAGACTTGAAATAATTAAATGATTTAAAAAATGATAATAGTGATGGCTAGTGGCTAGCAGTAGAATCAAGGACGTGAGTCTCGTCCTACTTAGGACTCATCAGGTGGATGTATTTGCATCGCAGTGAGTGATGTTATTCCCACCAGGATTCTAACCTAGGAGAGACCTCTTCAAACACCAAAACGTCCTCCACTAGGCTACTACTTATGCGAAGGATACAGTTCTGATTCTATAGTTAGTAGGTTCTCATCGTTGAAAAATGGTTTTAAAAACTCATTTAGGCATTTTCTGGGATTATAAAATGGTTGTAACACAGAGTGGGGACATCAGTTGGAGGAGCAAAGGAAACCTGGGAGCACTGGACAGCTGTTTCGTCCCACTAGTATGGGATTCCTCAGCAGTGCGCACCCACGACCCCACCAGCGGGGATCGAACCCGCGACCTCCAGGTTTCGCGGCCAGCGCGTTACCCTTGAGCCACCAACTGATGTCAGTCTACGATGAATAACAACTTGAAATAATTCCAAATCTCCACAACTCCCTCAAAATTTAATTGAACTGGTGCTGATTGGTAACTAGCTTCGAGAAGTATTCCCGAAGTTTCAGTGAGAAGTCGTGACCGGTGGAGTCAAAGCCTGATGGCCATGAGGACAGATACTCAGCGTTGACATTGGGTGGCGGTCTGCGCTATATCGTGAGCTAACAGAAGTTGGAAATATGGAGCATTGGATTCTGACCCAGTGGCTCAATGGTAACGCGTTGGCCGCGGAACCTGAGGGTCGCAGGTTCGATCCCTGCTGGTGGGGTCGTGGGTGCGCACTGCTCAGGAGTCCCATACTAGTGGGACGAAACAGCTGTCCAGTGCTCCCAGGTTTCCTTTGTTCCTCCAACTGATGTCAGTCTACGATGAATAACAACTTGAAATAATTCCAAATCTCCACAACTCCCTCAAAATTTAATACAGTGGGGAGTTTATAAGATAGTTATGAACTCAAAATACACAATTGGATATCAATTTGACTTTCACTTAAGCTCATCATTTTTCGGTGGCTAAAATCTAAGGAGACAAATTTAAATATGTGAAACAGAGATCTTGTGTTATCGATTTGTGAATTGCACACTAATCAACAGCTGACTACATCCTATAGTGTTTGGTTCATTTAAAAATCTTTCTGTGAAGATTTACTGTGCAGTCAAGAAGCCCAGTATAGGGACTTGGGTATCTGTCTATTTCATTTCGTCTTTACAAACTATAATTACAATTTATCATTATCAAGTGTAGTGCAGTATGTTAGTTAGTTGTAGGTAATCGGTGGAATACCCAGCTTGATATAAGTTTCATGCTTTCTGGCACTCATCAGCAATGCAAATCTGCAACCTGAAAGGAACTGATGTCCTTTCTGAAATTAGAACCCATGTCATACACTGTTGTAGACAGTGGCATTACCACTGAGCTCTTCGAGTCACAATTAACTTCATGTAGGACTTGATTAGAAATATTGATTATTCACTAGCAGAGGGTAACCAGTTTCATGTTGTTTAACAGCGTGATACATTGTGATGGTTGCTCTCCAATGACTAGTAAGGTCATATTTAGCACTTAGTAAATGACTAAAAAGAGATTAGCAGCTCTTCTATGCTTAGTAATAGGAAAAGAGTCAACTTTAAATAGTTCGGCACTGCAGTGAGTAATATCATAAATGACTTGTTGATATCAATAAACAAAAAATCTGGATGTTCTGTGAAGAAAACTGATGAATGTTAGTTAAGATTCGATGTAACCGTAATGACTGAAGATGAAATGAAAAGTTGGGTTGTAGTGGGATTTGAATTAATGACTATCAGAGTAAGGACCTGGCGTTCCATCAGCTGTGAATGATGACACTCAGCCGAGAATCAAGTTTTTACCGCAGCTTCAAGTACCACTCGTTTATGTCAACAATATTAGTCTGTTAAATTAAAACCATCTCAAAAGCAAACCTGGATTTTATAAGTTCTTTTATCTTGGATCACACTCAAAAGTAAAAGACGTAATCAGCGTTAAACATAGAATCCGATGAAATATTGTGTCACTTATGTTATGGAAGTTGGCGAAGAGATTTTGCACTGCCTTTCATCTAGATAAAATATTAACTAGAACATACTTACATAAATAATGGAGTTAGTCAGCACGAGATGAGCACATAAAAGCACCCCTGAGGACGTAAACAGCTAATGGATGGCCTAGTTTGTGAATGAAATGTGCGCAAGAATTACTAACCCAATTACCAATGATCAATGATTAATCAAAGAATGTAACTGCTAGCAAAGCTAAATGAAAATGCTTGAGATCTTTTGAAGATGTTTCTACAAGCAGTCCCACAACGTAATACAACTCTTTCTTGTTTATAGTTAGAGGCAATCAGAAAGAGGCCTTGGCCATCTTAGTTGCCATGCTTGATAGTGCTTATCAGCAGGGTGTATTTGTGACCTGAATGGAACTGATTTCTTTCCAGAAACGCGAGATGGAGTCATTCATCCTTGCAATCACTGGTAGTTTTATACAGAATCTCTTGGTTCGGTCACCATATCGTGTTATGATCGATACGATTCTGCCAGTACTAAGAAACGGATAGTATACGATTAGGAAGTCTGTTTAACGATCACAGTCAAACATTCTAAATTGAATACTGTGGGCTACAGTGTTGTACGGTAGCACTGGCTACATTATTCGTCTATCTATGTGAACTGAACCCATAAATTTTGTCGTATGATTAACAGATCCTATTATACAGCTAAATAAGTCGATCGCTTTTACTCTTTATTTCTCCTCACCTAATCATCTTGATAATATGAAGGAATTTAATAACAAATACATTTTTGATGTTATTATTCTTACTATATTTTAGAAACTCCACGCTTATCTAAACTTTGAGGCCAAGATATGCTTTACTTGGTTGCAGCTAGCAGAGGAATCCAGAATGCGCGTTTCGTCCTATTCTGGATTCGTCAGCTGAATGTACCTGCGCTCCAGTGAACGACGTTGTTCCCTTCCGGACTCGAACTTCTTACCCATTGTTTCAAACACTGAAGCATTGTCCATTAGGCCGATGAAGCATGATAGCTACTTCTTGTACAACGGGTATTAGTTATAACTGTGTGCTGAGATGCTTGCAGTTCTTCGTTGTTTTACTGGATCGAACTGTTCGACGTTTATTAGCACATGGGCCCCTATGCAGATGCCTCGATATTGTCTGAATAGTTATGATGATAATTTACTTAGTTGGGGCTGGCAGAGGGATCCAGTGAAGTTCGAGTCTTAGTGGGAACAGCATCACTCACTGAGACGCAGCTACATCCAGTTGACGAGTCCCAAATAGGACGAAGCTCACATTTTTATACTCAATCGTGCAAGTAACTTACGAGATCTGATTACTGTACTAGAGAGTTACAGCAGATAGTTAGGGAGTTAAAACATATAAGTAGACATTTTGATAAAAGTAATGATGGATAGTGGCTAGCAGTGGAATCCAGTAAGCCCGTTTCTTCCTATCTAGGACTCGTCAGCTGGATGTACCTGTCCCCCAGTGAGTGATGTTGTTCCCACTTGGACTCGAACTGGGCACTGATCTCTTCAAACGCCAGAGCGTTACCGAATAGACCACCAAGCCACTTCTTGTGCGACAGATATAATATGTCCGGTTGATGAGTCCCAAACAGGCCGAAATGCGCATCCTGGATTCCATTGTTAGCCACTATCCATCCTTACTATATAATTAAAAAACACAGGCAATATCGAAGTAGCCGCGCTGGAGCCCTTATGCCAATATAGACCGATCAATTCGGTCCAATCAATCGACGGTATAATACAAGTAATATCACTCATAAAATGTTGGAAAATTCACAAACCACTTATACAGATAAAAGTGATTCTGAAACAAGGTTGAAAAGCATCAAATTTAGCCATACTTATATCTGTCAAAGCTAAAATTGTAAATAATGAAAATGAAAGTAACTCAATGAAGTAAAATGAATTCAAGTTAAGTTTAGATTATTCAACAACAATTTTTATCATTAATCTGTTGAAAGCAACAACAATAAGCATCAGTCATTTGTTTTTTCCCTTTTTGTATATGTCAAGTTGCCTAATCTGAGTAATCTAATAAATTCATCTCTCTTCATTTTAATTTTTCTTCATTATAAATTTCCATTTTTATTCAACATTTCAGCATATCTCCATTGCATCTAATCACATTACGTGATAGTATTATTATTATTATTTTTATTCTAATGACATCAGAAATCAAACAATCTAACGCTTATAAAAACTCTGTTGATTCCGTTTGAAAACATTTTATTATACTAACTGATTGTATAATGTTGAAGATGATTTTGAGTAGATATACCTCAGGTGAAGAATCATGATAAACCTGGCAGCACTGGACAATTATTTCACCCTAGTGTATGCGATTCCTCAGCAGTATGAACTCATGGCCCTACCAAGGGGGGGGGTGAATTGACAGGATTTAGGAAAATGTCCGCTATACATTCTCCAACTGACGTCAGTACGTGATAAATACTACATGAAATCCACATGAAACTTAAACTACATTATTATCCTAGTGCACATTAGTGACATGCTTCGATATGGATATCCCGAAGTTCTAATAAGAAGCTGTGACCTGTGGGGTCAACAATTCAAAAATGAATCTGAAGCTATCTGAAGATGCTGATGGACAGTCACAGTATATCATGGATTGTGAGAAGTAGGAAAATGTGAAGGATTGAACTCAGTGACTGAATGATTAATTTTATTTGCAATGAGGCCTGAAACTTCTGAGTTCGACGCTTGGCTAGATGGGGTCGTGAGTGGGTACTACTCCAGAGTCCCTTACTAAGAGAAAACACCTGTCCAGCCCTCTCATGTTTTCAATGGTTCTCTAACTGATGTCAGTCCATGATAAATTCCAACCTAAAATTTGAGGAATACTCATTTGTATTGGATTATGTACTGTCTTACTGTTTGAACGTAGTATTGCATAAAACTTTCTTCTTCACATGAATCGATCACCAATATGTAGAAGATGTAGGCGGCTAATTCCTAGTGTTTGACGCTGGTCAAATTTTAACCATCAAGGTTCACAGTGTAGCCACTAAGCGAAGTGATACGACACTGCAGTGTCGTGTATACAGTGTATATAGTGAAGTCTTACAGAGAATCATTCGTGGTCTGAATAATCAGTGTCAGCCGGTTGTCAGGTCATAGAACTGAGTAAAATAGGCTTGAATCCTCTAGGGAATATCAGTTTCCTAGTGGTTACTGATATACCTTGCCAGTGGGTGTTTACATGCACGGAACATAAGTGGAGCAGAACTTCTTACCGATTGACTCTCAAAATCTTATACCTTCCTCTGTTTATACATATCAGACTGACATGTTTTTCTATCAGTTATTTATATAAAGATTTATAATGATAACTTTATTCTGGTGTACAGGTGTGGGTGAGTATTTTGACTAATCAACTTCTATAGTTTTAAGGGTATGTCAGTACTCAATTCAAATTTTGCTTCATATTGTCAGTACAGAATAAATTTCTGTTGTTAGAACGAAGCATTAAAGTATCAACTAACTGAAAACAAACTAGATTTCACTTAGCTTGTCTTTCAAGTATTAAAATGAATCACAACTATTTGGATCTAGATAAATAATATCACCGAAGGGATTCAGTATGGCTTCGCCGACTAGTTAACCGTAGTTCCCCTCTGGAATCCATTGAACTGACTTAGTCAAGAAGATTGACAATGAGCACCAAAACATTGTAATGGTTCAATAAAGTATAGGAGTGAGTAAAATGAGCGTGTATTTACTGTCTATACTGATTCCATGGCTTGATTCGGCACACAGTTAACCAAACTACTAAGTTCACTAATGATGTTGCCAAACATAACTGAACAAAAAAGCCAGAGTACTCTGTTCTAAATCTAAGAAAAACTATTAAATACTTCTTTTTCTACCAGCTGAGTATCTGAAACATTTTCTATTTGAGGACAGTTTTTAAATTTGGGAACCAGTTAACTGTGACATGAGGAATATTCTGTTTATTACTTATGATACTGAACAACAGACAGAGTGATGAACTTTAAGTACTAGAAGATATTAACTGCAAATTTTCATTTCACCTTCAATCATCATTCAGTATCAATACAAGCCTGGCAAACTACAACTATCTCAGATAGTCAAAATTGATAATCAATATTATGTTCCCTCTGTCAAATTCAGTTAGGTTGGATTGGAATGAGAGATCGTGACTAGGCAGCTAGTGGCAGTACGATCAAGCAATAGCAATGTATCAAGAATTCATATAATAGTCAGGTGAAACCTTCTTTGAAGTGAAATGAAATTCTGGTCAGCACTTGGGTCTCGTAGCTCAGTTATTAGAGCAGTGGGCTGATAAGCCCGTGATACCTAGTTCGAATTCTGCCGTGGTTCAGACTCTCGTTTCACCTTCAGTCATCACCCAGAGTCAGATACATAGATGTTGATGTCCCATTAAAAAACCTAGAGATATCTTTTCACCAACATATTATTATTAATTTTTTCCCCATGGGTTTCTTAGTGGAACATAGGGATGCAGTAGCATGTCACCACTGCACTCTGTTCTCTGCAGTCTTGTGAACCTCGCTCCACGACTGCCCAGAAGCTTTTATTTCTTCTTCACATGGTCTCCTCCATGTCACCCTCACCTCGGATACACAACTCATCGTTTCCCCTTCGGATCCCACTCGAGGGCCTGGAGCGCAATGTCCCCACTCGGCCTTCTCAGTGTATGTCCAGTCCAATTCATCTCCAATTTCCTCTGCTGCAAGTTCTTGGTTGGTTCGTTCCCAGAGTTCCTTGTTGCTTATTCTTATTATTCTGGCCATCTGATCTTCATCTTTAGTATCTAGTGAGTGTAAGCAGTAGCTGTTCATATATGTCTTTAGTTTTTTTGGAAGTGTATTTCGTGACGCGCCAAGTTTCTGAACCATATAGCAGCACTGAGTTGATGTTGGTGTTGAAAATCCGGATCTTGTTCACGCTTTGTGTTGAGTGGAGTGCAGCAGATCCCCACACTGATGACTTCAGACTAATGAAGGCCAGTCTTGCTATTTTCCGATCCTGGTTTTGACAACCTCGCCTTTGCCACCACCTGTAGTTAAAACGATGCTGCCTGCCTAGGTAGGTCAAAGAGACAACTTCCTTCAGATTTCTTCCGTTGTAGGTGATTGGCGCCTCTTGCTGTTCATGTTCGTTGGGTATCTTCATCACCTCTGTCTTCTCTATGTTCACCTGAAGGAAGTCCCGTCTTCCTTTGCTGCCTCGCCTCTTATGTCAACTTGTTGGTTTTTGCCTGTAGATCTTCGAGCTTGTGTTACAGGATGTTAGACAAATCATCATCAGCGAAATCTAAACCTTCTAGGGTCTTTTCTTCAGTTGAACAGCGTATGCCCGTCTTCTCGCCCCTCACGGTTTGCTGCATAATCCAGTCCAGTTGACCACAATTAGGAAGATCATTGGTGATAGTAGGCGGCAACCTCGTCTTACTCCTGTCTTCACCTTACTTCAAAGGCGTCGCTGAGCTTTCCATTGTGGATCACTTGACATGTTGCGTCTTCATATAGTTGTGGCACTGCGTAGTGTTGAAGCAACTGCCAAATTACTTCTCGGTCGATGCTGTCGAAGGCCTTTTCAAAGTTGATGAAGTTGAGGTAGAGAGTTGACTACCGTTCTATACTCTGTTCAATGATGATGCGTGGCGTTGCAATTTGATCCGCGCATGATTTGTACTTCTTGAATCCAGCCTGTTCTGGTAGTAATTTTGAATCCATAGCATCGTTTAGTTTCTCCAGGATGATGCGGCCTAATATTTTGCTTGGGGTGGACAGCAGCATGATTCCTCGCCAGTTCTTGCAAAGACTTTCATCAACATAAGTCAGGTGTAATACGGTTTAAAGATTCTTTGAAAGAGGTTGATATCCTCAGTGTTTATTTGTGGTATTTAAATGTTGAGTAATTCAGTAACCTTTATTTTAGCATCTGACAAGCATGCCTGACACCAATAGTCAGAAGTTGTAGGTAAAAACGCTTTGTTTCACTAATATAGAAGAAACAAGTTGGACGCATATTGAAGCTGGCAAACACACAGATGGTTGCTCTCCGCTGACCAATCAGTGTATCTAATCCAATCCTACAGAATATCAGTCGTAGCCCAAATAGCTCAGGGGATTATGTCGTAGGCCACAACGCTGAAAAATGAGGGTTCAAATCTTAGAGGTGATATGTCCTAGAACCTTTGACTGACTGATAGATACCAATAACCGATTAATATTGCATTAAACCTTCAAATCTGTCCAGTTTTCAGTTACATAATCTGTATTCATCAATTATTTGGAGTGAAAACATTGCCTATGTTGTGGTTAGTTTGCAATGTCTTTTTCACTCTTTATTGATTACGTCAGGGATTCTTTTCTTCGCAAAAGTTCTAAAAATCTGTCTTGACATTTCTACCAATATTCAAAGTTTTAACGCTCACTTATTCACTTTCCTTTTATTCATGTATAATACTTCAAGTAACTTGTTTGGTTGTCATTCTTCTTTAAGTAACAATGTACAGTCTGAAAAAAAAAATGCATATTAAGCAGTCTTATTGTTTTATTTCTCTACTGTTCACATATATAGAATATCATAGGGATATTGTCGAGAATAGTAGTGGCATTATCCGCTAAAGTCAATTACACATTTAAGCCTTAAGATTAATTTTAAACAGGAAATCCGAAAGTCAGATTTTCACTGTGTAAACGCTTACTTGACTTTTGTTGAATTTTAGGGGAATGGTACATGTTCCACCTTTTTTCCCGTAATTTCTCTCCCTCCTTACTAATGAATGATGGTCTAAAAAAATCCTTTATTAGGATTGGTACATTTCATAGATAATGAAGTCAGGAACACTGGTTGTTGTCATTCCTTTGTCATAACTTCATTTTACCATTTATATAAAATGTGTATTGAGCGTTATCAGATTCAACTCTTCCAATGAAAATCCACTAGAAGGTCACATATAAGAAAGTATAGAAAGAATGCGCCGTGCGAGTGAACTACCCTCATCCGCTTAAGTATACTCAAATAATTACAGTCTATTACTACTTACTTTGGGAATATTAGACGAAATTCTTCAGTTCTCTGGCGCCTATGGAAACTTGATAGCTAGTAGTAATCCCAGTGACTTACAGGAATATCTAGTTATTCAATTTATTGTCAGAATGAAGTATTTGAAACACCAGGAATTTCTGTCACACACAGTAGTCTTGTGAAGTATCAGATGATTTTAAATGTTGTAAATAAAAACCACTTTAGTCCACCTAATTAATGGTTTATTTATCAACACTATATGTAGTCTTTTTAAATACCAAGGGTAGGTAGGCTTTAGTTATTAGAGCGATCAATCTCTTTTTTGGTGAATATTCATGACCCCAAACAACAGTCAACAGATAGTTAAGACTTTCGAAAATTATTTCCAGTCTATTCCAGGAATATTTGGCAAAGAATAAATTTTATACTCCACATTTCCTGAGAATACTCGGTGGTTGGTAAAAAGTATCAATCAATCCTGAAATTTGTGAACAATAGATTTAATACAATTAAACAAAACTCTAGCAAGATGAGGAAGTATTTTACTACTGAGAAAACCTGGGGGCACTGGATAGCCGTTTCTTCTTACTATAGGGTTCCTCAGCAGTACGCACGTATAATACCACCCTGAAACAGATTCATCTCAGGACATTCGAGTCTTGCTCACAGTGAATGCATTAGCCATCCATCCAGTCGGTTGGAATTTAATGGTCCACAGTTTCCTACTTCGGTCAATTCACGATATAGCGCAACTGTCTGCCAAGGTCTAAATAAGTTCTCTTTGATCATCCCATCACGAAAAGCTTAGTAAATTAATTACCAGTTTAACTATCTGAGATATTCATGGTTTGGTAGACTTGTGTTATTAGTACTGGTTGATGACTGAAGGTGAAATGAAAACCTGAACTGTGGAAGGTTTCGTACCAGTGGACTCTAAACTGGCAAATCAGTGCATATTTGAGGGAGGCTGTTGGGCTGAGAGATATAATTGGATTATTCATGGTTTCAGTAATAACATGACGAAGAAATTAACTATTACTTACTCATGGGATAATTACTTATTAATGGATTGTATGAGAAGATTAACTCTGAACAGGCTGTCTATGTTGAACAAAGCAATTTTATCTTAACCATCACATATGAATTTGGCAGCCAGAAACAGAGAGTTAAAACTGAAAGAACTTCCATTAAAATTCCAATTTTTGGAGATGGTCTGGGTAATAAAACAGTCGAAGTGTTCCTGTTGAGAGACTTGAATTTTATAGGTTCAGTGCTAAAATACTAATGTTTTTGATCTTTGTTAGTTGGAGGTGCCGGACAGATGAAAAGACCCCAGAAGAAGATTTGGATTTCGCCCATGATGATTTATGTCTAATATCTTGTCGTACAAACTGGAAGATCTACAGGCAAAAACTAACAAGTTGACAGAAGAGGTAGGGTAGCGAAGACGGGACTCCAAGTGAATGTAGAGAAGATAGAGGTGATGAGGATACCCAACCAACATGAACAGCAACAATCACCAGTCACCAACAACGGAAGAAACCTAAAGGAAGTTGTCTCTTTGACCTACCTAGGCAGGCAGCATCGTTTCAACTACAGGCAGTGGCACAAGCATAGATGAGTACGTCAAAACCAGGATTGGAAAGACAGCTAGACAGGTCTTCATTAACCTGAAGTCAGTGTAGAGACCTACTGCTTTGCACTGCACTAAACATAAAGCGTGAACAAGATCCGGATTTTCAACACCAACATGAAGTCAGTGCTTCATTATGATTCAGAAACTTGACACCTTACGAAAAGCGTTTCCAGAAAACTGCAGACAAACATCAACAGCTGCCACCTACGCTCACTCGATACTGAAGATCAGAAGGATGGCCAGAAAGGATGAGCAACAAGGAACTCACTCCGACTGGTAACGAACCAACCAACAACCTATCTCTCAACAAGTATGCATAAGAAGAAGAATGTGGAGATGGATGGGATTGGATTGGACATACACTGAGAAGACAGTTTAGGGACATCACGCGCCAGGCCGTCGAGTGGAACCCTCATGGGAAATGACGAGTTGGGCGCCTAAGGTGAGGGTGACATGAAGGAGATGGTATGAGGAAGAAATGGGCAGTCATGCAGCCAGGTTAAGGAGACTGAAGAGAAGAGAATGAAACGGTGACGTGCTACTGAAGCCCTACGTTCCACTAGGAACCCAAGGGACAAATAAAAATAGTAAGTTGGAGGCGGTCGACAGGAGGCCACGATCCATCTAGGTTACGAACCCTTTTCCACTCATCAGCATAGCCTGTCTGCAGCCTCGAGATAAGTGATGTCCTGTGTAGGATTTGAACCCATGTGTCCCAGTGTTGCAGTCAGCGACATTCCCACCTACCTATTCGGGTCAAGATTGACCTCCTGTATGAAACAGTTAGATACATGCATTGGTTACTGCATGGTATTCAGTCAGTAATTAGGACGAAACAACATGAAATTTGTTACTTCTTAGTGATCCATGAGGGTAACTGACTCTTTCATTGTCAAAACTGTCATATATTGTAGTACTGAACTGTTGGCAGTCTTTTTTTTATCTAACAACATCTAGCATCCATCTTAAGGTGGCCTACTTAAATATTCAGCTTTCACTTTCCACCGATTATATTCCATCACATTCTTCCCTTCCAGTTTGTTCTAATCTTTTAAATGTCTTCTGAACGCATTATATACTCTCGCACGTTTTCAAAATGTTTTCGAACTTTCGTTTCTCAAGCTAAGAACAAAACAGAGAAAAAAATATTCCACCGGTTGGAAATGGATTTGTAAATGCTTAAAAATACACCATATTACTATTCCTAGAATAATTCTATGGGATTGTGAATTTCTGTGTTGGCTAGCTGAATGAACTGCCATCATCGAAATTACACTCGATTTTGTGTTAATTTTCAAGTAGAGAACAGAGGCTAATGTGATACTAGCTGCTCATTTTACACTTATGCATTGAATACTGTTATTATTAACACTACGCAAATGTGATAATTATCTCTTTTACAAATATTGCACGGAAAGTGAATTTGTTGAAATATTCCATGCAGAAAATTCCATACTGTATCATACATGTTGTTTGAAATAAAGCGGTTAGTATTATTTTTTAAGTTTTTATCCATAATGAAAGAAGAATGTCTATTAAGGCGTAATTTTCAATGATTTCCTATTAAAGTGTTTCTCATTCGGTTGAATTTCACCATGGAAAAATTGTAGGATGTAGTGAATTACAATTTGTTTGAACATACCACATACCATGAGCATATTCAGCGGTTAAAATGTGAAGCGTTTAAACAGTTTGTCTGATATCGTAGATGAATATTGGCTAGCAATGGAAGCCAGAAAGTGTGTTTTGTCCTGGTCGGAACTCATCACTTGAGTGTTCTGTCATCTCAATGACTGTTGATTTTCTGACTGAAACGAGGAAGCAGTACCCACAGCTACAAATATTAGAGAGTTAGATATTCATTAGGTTAGTGAGTTATGCTAGTCACCTATTGTACAACGGGTGTGATCATTATTCCTTCTCAATATCGTAATAAAATCTACTGTCATATCGAGGCGTATGCACAGAAACTAACGTTCTAACATGCGGTCAGTTAGTTAGTTCGGTTCAAACCAATCAACATTGAGAGGCAATAAGTCCCTCTATGGACAGTTTTTTACTTGACTGTCAGTATAAGTATTTCGGTAAAAATACCTGTTGTTTTGCAGAATTCCGAGTAAAGCCATTGTGGTTCTCTTTAGTTATAATCTCTGTATACATAAATAATTCTACAGAAGATTCATAGTTCGACGACTCTGATATCTGGATGAATTAAATGCTGATGAAACAACCTACTCTGATGATAAAGCCTCCGGTGTCAAAGATCGAAGCCTATAACACATTGAGTAAAAGTTATTCTGTTAAACGATGTAGATTTTACGCTTCTATTGACTGATACAAGTTAACTTTAATTTGAGAAAGCCGTCACTAGTATCAACCAAAAGCAGCTGCCAATCTCTTGTATGTAACATAACCAGTCTAGAGGCTTAGTGATAAGACGTAACTAGTGTAAAGATGCAACTTCTGAGTTCGAATGGGAAACAGTGACCAGCTGAGTCAAGCAAATCGGAAGTCATATTAAAAATAAGATGGTAGTTGAGCTATACTACACATCGACTAAAGTCAGTAATTGCTGAATTTTCAATTCTAACACTATTGTTGAGATGACAGCTGCTCTTCACAAGATCTAAACACTCTGGGCTTACTATTTTATGGAGCTTTCTGTTCATAGGGATAAAGAATCCAGAATGAAAAAAGAACACATTAAGTAAAAGGTAACTGTATATGTAACCCTGATAATTGATGAGATAACCAATCGTGGTACTTTATTTTATGAAAACTACCTTCCCAGATGAAATACCATAGCCTGATTGACTATTTCAGTGGTTATTAGAGTTGCCTCTAAAGTCACTCAAAGCAAAAGTGTGACGTAAACGAACTTGAAGTCAGTTTCTGTGCCAGGAAGGAGATTACCTTATATTTAATATTTTCGAAAATAAATCCGATTCACTTAAACACCTCAAACTGCACTAACAATGTCTCAAGTATTATTATTGTACAATACTAACTAAACAAGATTCTTAAGTAAACTAATGTTGGTAGTAGAGTGCACTCTTCATTCCAGTCAGGCCACTGAAACTCCATACCTTCAAAATCGTTTAAATGCTTAATAGGAATCAAGTTGGTAACTCATTCTTATCCAAATCCAGGTTTATATTCAATTGAGTTCACAAGTTAATCTAATAATCTACGATCTTGGTTTCAGATGTTAACCAACACTATTCTCCGTCATTCTGATAATTCTTTTATTCCCATATATAAGTAAAGTTGTATTCATCATGGGCTGATAGAAGTAAGAAACTGTGAACCATTGAACTGCAACGCACTGGCTGAATGATTAATCCGTTCACTGTGGAAACTGAAGGTCTTGAGTTTGACCCTTGCCCGAGTCATGAGTGCATATTGCTGAGGAGTCCCATACGAAGACGAAACAGCTACCCAGTGATCCCAGGTTTTCAATGGTTCTCCAAGTGATGTCAGTCCAGTCCATGATGAATACCGACCTGAAGTCAATTAAACCCCCTAGACTTCCAAATAATTATTATTATTATCATTGCATGAAGTATCTGATAAAGAACACGATATCCAGTGACTTTAATTACAAATATGCAGCTTTAATAAATCGAATAGCCAAAAAAAACCTTTAATTCTTTTTATATTGGGTGATGATTAAAGGTGAGATGAAAAAATCAGCGACCACTGGGTTTCCGGTCCGATACTGTACCAAATCACCTACGAGGTCCAACTGCTGACCACATTTTTATTTCACTTCAATCACAAGTGGAGCTCTGTCCGACTATCATGTGAATTCATGATGCGTTACTACCACTTGATCGTATTCTCACTGACTGCTCAGTCAGGACTCCAAATCCAAATGTAACTAAGTTAGAGAGCATCATCTTGATTATCAGTTTTGACTATCTGGGATAGCTGTAGTCTGGCAGACTAGTATTTATACTGGACGATGATTGAGTGTGAGATAAGAATTTGGTCAGTAGTCGGACCTCGTAGGTCAGTTAGTAGAACATCGGGCCGGTACCCGGGTGGTCGTTGGTTCGAATCCCACCGCAGCCCAAATTATCATCTCACCTTCAATCATCACGCAGCGTAAATACTAGTATGCCAAACTACGGCTGTCTAAGGTAGTCAAATGATGATTTCCTTCTCCGTTACGTCTTGGTTTCATTTCTAGATGAGTTGTTTGTGCCAAAAAGTAAGATACTTCAATTCGTTGCTTTGTTTTCTAGGAGACCTTTTATTTTTAAGTCCTTTCATTCATCTCTTTATAGTACCCTAGAATAATTTCATTCTGTCTATAGTTATTTATACTGGATATTAAAGTAACCAGTTAAGAAAAGGTGTATAGAATGAAATAATTTGAAGTAAAAACAAAACATTACTAGATTAGAGAACTGGAAAAATAATTAATTGAAGCATTTTAACAATTTCACTATATAGTAAGCAGACGAAGATAGAATAAAACAAACAATTGAACAATTGAACGCACCAAAATATTACCTTTCAAATTCTGTCAAGTGACTGTCACTCTCTTGTCAATTTAACTGTCTATTAAAATGTATATAATCTTATTATTACCATTGTTTTCTTTTTTGTAGCCTAGCACTTTAAAATACATATGATATGAATAAATAACAAATAATACTAGTAGACGACACTATTTATGCCTTCCAGACTTCCTCTGGTATTCATTCTCTGTGTCTTTTGCTTTTTATCTTAATGTCTAAAAATGACAATATAAAACTCACCTGTCTTATATTCACTCAGAATGACACAAATATGTATCTGTTGTTCTAATTGGTTGACCTTGTACATCATTTACAAACATTTACATCAATAACTATTCACAGATTCAAATCTTCAACCTAGATAAATGGGTAAATCAAGCTTCATTTAAGAAAAGGGAAAGATGTTCATATCTGCAGCTGTATATCATTTTAGTAACTAGGTTAAGAAAGTATTTGTGGTCTGAGATATGCTTTAACCTTCTAAAAAAGAAAAAGGATTTTGTTGAGGCACAAATGTTCGTTTTTCCCTTCAATTTGTGTATCTTCCCAAATCTCGTTCTATGACCTTGAAATGATACATTTAAACAATTAGAAGTTTATGACAGGTTGAATTATGAACACTGGTATACAGACATATGTAAGTATACTTGAATCTATAAAAGTATTCAGTTTTTAAAAAATGAACTGTATACATCAGTGAAAACTGGTAAAAGCACATATGCATACAAAGCGATTGACTGAAAGTCTTGTGTCAAATAATGCCATGTCACAAGACCTATAATGATGACGGTGTTATGGGTGATGATTTTTTTGGAAAGAAGTAAAAAAACAAATATAATAATGGCGTGTGAAAATTCCACAACTTTTCGAATCAACACGTGTAATTATTGTTTAATGGAATTACTTTTTGTTTTCAATATAGGTTAAAGGTAAATAATTATTCGGCTGTGAAATTTGTAGTCAAGACTTGTTTTGGTAGTACCTGTTGTGTACAAGTGGACAATAGTGAATAAATAAAATTTACAGTATCCTAAGTAATCGCCATGCTTCTTCTACTTTAGTATGTTCAATATTTATTGAATATTATGCGTTACACTTCTCTTTTGTTGTTTGAAATTCCCAACCATTGATTAAACCGCAATTTTTATTCTCGACTCCCATATGGGCTCCTGCGTGGATGCCTTGATATTCCCAGTGATTCCAGTTTTATAGTACTGATGGATGGTGGCCAGCAGTAGAGTTCAGGCCACGCGTTTCATTCTACATGGGACTCGTTAGCCGACTGTACTTACTTCCCAGTGAGCAGTTTGTTCCCACAGGGGCTCGAACCCAAGGCCAATCACTTCAAATACCAGTGGTAGTCTTTATCCACCATTAATATTAAGTCTGAAGATATTGGTAATATCAAGGTATCTGCTTAGGAGTGCATTTGCCAATGGTGGCCGATCATTTTAGTCCAGTCAACGACAGAGGTTCACAACCTATAGCATCGAAAGGGTTTGAAGTAACGAAATCCGGATAACCAGTCCTGTGCTGTACTACTTAAGCCACGAGACCCATCTGCTTTCCGCGCTTTAACTTCACTTGACTGTCAAATGAATCTGTGATACGTAACCCCTATCGAAATTTAATTGAGTTACAGATTCAGAGTGTGCAATTGATAACTAAACCAACTATCTATGGTAGCCATGATTACGAAGACTATTGTTATTACTATTCCTGGCATACGAAATCTTGCATTCATCCATTGTCTACATATAGGACAATTCACTTGAAACAACAATACCCTACAACCGTAAGTCACTTTTTCTTCCTGATCAACTCATGATGTTATCACAAATTACTCAATTGTTTATGGAACGCAGGAGTCCTTAATAGTACTTTGCCTTAATCCTGAAACTTTCGATTGATAACTGTCATAAGCGGAATCGCCTACAATATCCCAATAGCAAGAAAAATACTGTGTAACAGAAAAAAGAAATAAATTTTGTTAAATCTGATCAATTTTATTTCATTTCAGCCTAATACCATGAACAATATATATATGTATATACTTATCTGTAAAATAGTTTTAGAAGATATTTCTTCACAGTATCCTTGTCAGCATCATAGATGACATTGTATTATTATTATTATTACTATTGCAAGGTGTACAAGTAAAAAATATTGAGACAAAAGTTTATGTTCAAAAGTAGACTTCATGTATAGTTATTTTTCATAAAAGTAAGTTAATGAACAAATAAAAGTGATTAGTTGATCAATTGTTCAATCAATGAATCAATTGATCAGTTGAAAAAGGAATAAATTAACCCTCCCCCCCCCACCTCGATTAACTAGAAACTACTAAAGAGAAATATTTGAACACCAAGTATCTATCAAAAACAGACACTTTGATTTCTTTTAAAGATGTATAAGAGTGAGGTAGGTGATATCTAAAATTGAGAGACGAAAAAGAAGAAGAAGAAGAGGAGGATAACAGAACAAAGTAGAGATAGAATTGGAAAAGATCCACCTAGAGTAAAAGTAACCGAAAGAGTTAATTAGCTTAAGGAAATTATCTCATTCTTTTTGTATTCATTAGTATCAATAAAATCATCTTTATGATATATATACATACATGTATGTATATAAGTCAAAGTAGAAAATATGAAGTGAGAAATAAAGTAATTGATACTATAATATATAATTTGTACACCGGAGATATTGTTAGAAGAATGAATGAATAAAGGCAATGAAGTGATTCCCTCTAAATGAAATTATATATGATAGATAGATAAGTATGATAGAAATATGAGTCAGTTCACTTGTAGAATATCGCAGCTTTTACTCTTTCGATTAATATTACTACTACTACCATTACTACTGATGCTTGAATCAATGATAATGGAATTATTCATTATTGACAATGAAGTATTCGTGAAACAGTCTGTTATCGGAGAGTAATAAGTTTCTGTTGGACATTTTTCATGTGTATACACTTCTTTTCCGCCTTCATTTTCATTTTCTTGACTGTGTAGCTTTTCGTCCTCTGGTTTAAATACATGCGAAGATGTATAGTTTAAAAGATACGATGGTATAATGGAGTCTTTATTATTATTACTATTACCAGTGGTTGTAGTAATAGTGCAAGTAGTTGTAGTAGTAGTAGAAGTAGTAGTACTATTTGATAAGGAAATATCATCAAAATGATCAGAACAATCAAACTGATTTCTTATTGGTGAAGATATACGCTGATTAATTACGATATCCCTATCACAACTACTCAACGAATTATTAGTAGTATCCGTTATCACCATATTATTACCAATAGTATTATTTGGTATTGGCAATCTTGTACCATCTGTAGCTGATAAACTTTCTCTGTTGTTTAATGTAAGCCAATTTGTAAGAGAGTTTGTTGATTCTGATAATAAATGAGGCATAATTTTATTACTTAATTCTTGGTGTTCTTTTAAAACTTCTTCATTGAATTTTTTAAAATTATGTACAATATTCAATGAAGTTTTACATGGGGAATAGTCTTCACAAGTTTTTATTGTACATACTGTTGTAATCGGTAAATTACTAATTGATGTAGGTACATTGTTAATTGATGCGGTTGTACAATTGGTCATATTGACAAATGAATTATTGGATAAATTTGTTTTAAACAATATACTACCACTTTCTAGATCAGAATCAGTTGAATTTGATTGATGACTAGTTTCAGAATAAGTTGAATGCTGTTGTAATGGTAGAAGAAGACCTGGGATTAACTGATGTGTATCATCAATTTGTTGTCGTTGTTGTAAATTTTGATTATGTAATAATTGTGAAGTATTATTACATGTATACAAAAGACTACTGTCTAATGGATACAGATTATCGTATAATTTAGGAGAGGAATTCATTGATTGATGCTGAAATGGAATATGTGAAGCTTGATGATTATCAGACTGGTAAGCAAGATGTGAAGCTGGTGATATTGAATGATGCATATTATAATAGGTATTTTTCATCATATCAAAACTTCTTTGAGATTCTATCAGAAAATCATTCGCCTGAAATAAATTCGATGTATAATCATTCATTTGATTGGTTGGTGTTGTTTGTTGTTCTTGTTCTGGTTGTGTTTTACAATACAAACTGCTGTTATTCCCGCTATTCAAACGATCATTTGATCCATACGATTGATTTAAATGTTGCAATTGTGATTTTAACTTTAAAGTATCCAAATTGATTTGCGTTTGTTTTGATGTCTCGGACAGAGTTGTTGATGAAGTCGGTATTATTGTTTGTGATGGATTGCCAATATTCAATGAAGTATATGTCTGTGAATTTGGTGAATATGAATCATTTGTATAACTGGAGGATAGATAAGCTGAAGTAGACAATGATCTTTTATAATTATTGTTAATATTTGGAATATCATCATTATCCATGTGTTCCCACATTAAATGATCACTTCTAAGTTGGGAAAGATCTTCAGACTGTTGTTGAATTGTTTGCTGAAATTCATTGATTGATAAATTATTCCGTGGATATTTTGATTCTTTTTCAGCCGGACCACAAACTACAGCAGCTAGTTGTGAGATAAAATCTTTCGATGTTGATAATCGCATATTATCAACACTACTACTATTACTGATATTAGTAGTAGTAGAAGTAGTAGTACTAGTACTAGTAGTAGTAGTAGTGGTAGTAGTATTAAAATGTGAGAAATTCTCAGAATTGAATTCATTTCTTGTAGAGTAATGACGTTTTCTTGAAGATTTTCGAAATGGATGATCTGTCACTTCTAATGAACTCTCCCTAGTCTTTTTTCTTAATTTACACACAGGATTGACGATACGATCATTTTCATTATTATCAGTTATAGGATTACGCATATACTCATCATTTTGTCGACTTATCATTGAATAAAAGTGACCAGTATTACTGATAGAATTGTGTAATTCATGCTTTATAAAGTCTGTAGAATTTCTTGTAGGGCTAGTAGTGTCGATAACTGGATAACAAGTACGTGTTTCATTAGTGCTCAGTTGGTTTACCCTACTATTATTATTATTATTACTGCTGTGATTAATCACAGTATCACTTGAGTTTGAATGTGCATCATAATCTGTTGGATTCAATGTTTCATTTGGTGATAAATAGTGTACACGTAAATGTTTACGTAATGAACTAGGATGTGTATAACTTTTGTCACAACCTTTAAATCGACAAAAATATGGTTTATCATTCATATGAACATGCATATGCTTTTTACGATCTGAACTATTGGCAAAGCGACGATCACATCCTTCGAATTCACAAACAAATGGTTTTTCACCTGTAATAAATACATATAATTAAAAATAAAGTGTGATCAGACTAAGTTAATAGGTTATATTTGCAAATAGTACACTTGTGGCTGTTTATTTTGAGGGCGATGACTTTCACTTAGTGGTTTGTGGGTTCGAATACTGCTCCACTTATTGAGATTTGAGCAACCCTCACATAAAAAGGTGTGTCTTATTGTATACTTCAGGAATGTGTACAAGGTTGCCGAGTGGATTTCAGCATTCCGCTCCGGTTTACAAACAATCATATATCCAGAACCCTATTTGAGATGAGAGATACCCCTGTGAATACAACTGATGGTTACTTAGATATCATACCTGATTGAACAGAGGAGCATTTTACTTCTCAGCCACATGATTGGAATCCTATGAACTACATAGGCCTACTCCTGTCACTTCGCGATAAATAACAATATGAACTGTCAGTCCCTTGAGGTTGGTCAAGCCGAGGGTGAGGTGAATGCTCACCAGGGACACTGTGCGATGGTTGTGATGTGCAGCAAATTGATAAGAGTAGAGATTAGTGGCCTGTCAGGGTTCCAACCCAGTGGTTGAATGGTAGCATTCTTACCATGAGGTCTGGTAGTCTGGGGGTTGAGGAGTAACCAGCATCGTGTTGTCTACTCCTAAGTGCTGATCTAATTCTTTCCATCATTTTGCAATTTGGACACTACGCTAGGAGAGTACCCATCGCTGTGCACTTTAAAGGCAATCGTTAGGAATTATTACTGCTCTTAAGTTTCAGACTTTTAATGACTTAACAGCTGTGAGATTCAGACCTACATCAACCAGTGGTGAATTCAGGAGGTTAAATGCAATGCAAGCAGTTCAGTGGTTACATCTCTACCTGCAACACTAAGTGATGTGGGTCTGAATATCACAGATGTTAATTCCCTCGAGACTGATGATACACCTTACTTATAAGTGTCAACAAGCAGGGCTTCCTGACGATTACTTCAAACCAACTGATAAAATGAATGTGTCAACAATAAAAAATTGCATCCTCATAGGCTTAATGTACAAGATTAAATTGATAAAAACCAAAAGAATTATCGCTTATTTGGAAATACTTGAACTAGCAATTAGACATAAATAAAAAAACTTTACACAATAGTTGATTTTGTTCATTATGGAATTAATCATGAAACATTATGTCTACAGAAACAGAATTACTGGACACAGTTATTGTCCAACTATAAAACATCAAAATGATCGACTAAGTTTGTTTATCGTAGACTCTGTGATCAATTGATGACACTGTTATAGGAGAGATCAACACAGTTTAGTGACATGATAGGCGGGATGTTTTTATGTTTTATAGATACATATCAAATAATGCTTCAGTTATGATGTTTCGCTTCAATCTGATGCATTTAATGCATTACTTATATAAAACTTGATTAAATAATCAGCAGAGATCACACTTTTTTTCAACTGAATATAGAATGAAGCATAAATGGTGTTATTATAGAGCAAAACACAAGAAAATATGGAGATAATCTTTCGCTGACAACTAATCATAGTGGGGAAAACATCACTCAGTACGATGCAGGTATATCCAGCTGACGTGTCCTAGATAAGAGGAAACGCCTATCCTTGATTCCATCCCTAACCATCAATAAGACTGTATTGCATTAAAACATCTTGAAGTAGTAGAGATTTGTAGCTCAAGATGAAGATAATAATCTAGAGGTAGTATTCATCAGTGATTGACATCAGTTGGAGAACCATTAGAAATCTGGGATCACTGGACTACTGTTTCGTTCTAGTATGGGACTCCTCGGCAGTAGGCACCCACGGCCCAGTTAGGGATCGAACTCACGACCTTCAAGTTTCACGGCGAACACGTTAACCATTCAGCCACTGAGTCAGTTTTCAGTGGTTCACAGTTTCCAACTTCTGTCAG
Source organism: Heterobilharzia americana (assembly GCA_944470555.2). NCBI lineage: Eukaryota > Metazoa > Platyhelminthes > Trematoda > Strigeidida > Schistosomatidae > Heterobilharzia > Heterobilharzia americana. The sequence continues at coordinate 51,535,040 of OX104128.1, forward strand.
TTCACGATGTAGTACGTCTATCGCCCGACTTCTTCAGATGCCATCCGCTTCCCTTCCGACTGGCTAACTCCACAGGTCATGGCTTCTCATCTGAAGTATGTCACTAATCAGAACTATGTAGTAATGTATTTTTGAGATGAATAGGGTAATATTCATCATGCAGTGACATCAGTTGGGGAACCTTTTTTCTAATATGGGACTCCTGGTGTGGTCATGGGTGCGTACTGATGAGGAGTCCAATACTAGGACGAAACAGCTGTCTAGTGCTCCCAGATTTTGAATGGTTCCCCAACTAATTTCAGTCCATGATGAATACCACCCCTAAATTAAAATCCCCATTCATCTCGAAGACAATAATTGTTTAGTATTCTTCGAAATTTGAGGTTTTTGTGGCCGTTTCATCAACGAACTAGGCGACTTCATCGGCAATTACTTCATATATCAAATCTTTCGCTTTAATGTAGACATTTTTTCGGGCTTTTTTGGGGATAAGATACACTTCAACATTCAAATAATTCAAAGTTTCGTGAATATCGTTTAACATTGAATAAATTTCATGGAAAACAATCTACTTAATAAATACTATTAACAAGGATTTAAGTATGTGATAATTCGTTTGTATAAGTGTATTCTTAAAAAGTCATTTATGATTTCTATCCTCCTTTTCACCTATTTCTTAATTATTTACGTCGAACTATTTACCTATAGAATAGGTATGTATGTAAGTAGAGTTTCTGAAGTATGACGAAAACCATCACTTCACCGACTCGACGTCCCAAGATGTATGTGTATGTGTGTGTATGAGAGAGACGAAAGAATCTGATTTAACCAAGTCCACTTATGCGTACGAATGGTTTTAGTTAAGTTATCCATTACAACACAAATTTACGCGTGTAACAAATGAAAAAAAGGTGATTTACTTATCCTTTTTTCCTTTAATTCCCAATGGGGATTTATCTTACTTTATATTTTGATTCGCTTTGAAATGATCTCCATCTTTTATACATATATATATAGACATATTACGGAAATACAGGACCCTATAATTAGTTAAAACACTTCAAATGTTATTGAAAGACACTGAAAATGTTAATGATTAGTACACTGAACATTAAGATTTTATTAATTATGAAGGAAAATGATTAAAAGTCTTGAAAGTAATGACTGGTAGAAAGTAAGGTGATAGATAATCTTTTGTAATGTCAGTAGTTTGTTCACTTTTCAAAACGATTTTCTCCGCTATTAATGAAAAGAAATCAATGAGAGGAAAAAAAGTCAGTTTTAGTACTGAACAGGGTTTACCATTGAATTTTGAAAGATTTCAATGGATCATTAAGTCTAGTTAGTATAGGATAGGCGACTAGTCCTACGATTCTTAGAGTAACCATCTCTAAAGATATTTTCCCAAATAGCAGACAATTTTAACAACTTATTGTGATGAATCTCATATGATACTTGGATTTAGATAGAACATGATGAACTTTTTTCTACTGCCTTGAAATAAATAAGTCCTCATAAACCTCAAACCAAATTACTGTCTAGGGGTCATAAGTGACATGCTTCTAGATGAATATTCCTTGATCTGTGGTGTCAGCCAGTTGGAAGTGAATCGGATATCAACTGGAGACCATAGATGAAAGTCACATTATATCACTAATTGACAGAAGTAGGGAATTGTGGACCAATAAACTCTGATCCAGCGACTGGATGGTTAACGCGTTCACCACGAGCGAGATCTGAATATCGTGATGTTGATGGCTGCTAGGGTGGGGTTATGGGTACATACTGCTGAAAAGTACCATACTAGAAAGAAACGTCTCTCAAGTGCTCCCAGGTCTTCAATGATGTCAATTTGTGATGAATACTACCTTGGAACTTTGTTTTATCTTAAGATCTTCATGAATATCTGAATATTTTTCGGTACTACACTTCAGTGAGTGGTGGGTACTGGATTCGTGTTTCAGTGGGGACAATATCACTCAGTGGGGCATATATATATATATATATATATATATATATATATATATCAGCTGAAGAGCCCTAAATAGGAAGAAATACGCGTCCTGATTTCCACTGCTAGGGCTACCAAATAGACTACAACTTTCTTCTTTATTTTTGGTAATCATACAAAACTAGCCATCATGAGTAGTCATTGTAAGTTACAGATACTTTATTGCCACACGGATAGGTCACCAGTGGATAACGAGTGTAGTTGTCTAGTCCTCTGAGTATATTACTAACCGAAGTTCATCAATTAGGGTTTGCAATGTGATCAGTAAGCCAAGTGATACAACACTATAGTACACTGTATTTCAGTTTTAGATGTGGTGAGTCAACTGGCAAGAAACCCTTGACCGTGGAAGCACGGTTGTTGATCTGAATAACTCAGTGATCATAAGCCTTTGATTGAGTAATATGGGCTTCAGTCAGGGAAGAAACACGACAGATACACCTTGGTTATGAGTAGCTCCCCTCCGATTGACTATTATTTGTAAATCAACCCGTTACAAGTTTATATACTAGAAGTTGAGTTAAACTAATTTTGTAATGGTTTATGATACTAAGTTTCACTCATTATATTGATCTTGATAATCGGTAGAGGAACACAGCACACACGTCTCTTCCTATTTGAGACTCTTCAGTTGTATGTACCTGCACCCCGGTGAGTGTTGTTGTTCTCGCTGAGGCTCGAACACATTACCTTTCACTTCAAACGCCAGAGCGTTATCTACCAAGTCACTGGGGCACGATAGCCACCACCTCACTAACTAGAGATAGAAAAGTAGCAATTACAGAGAAAAGTATAGAAGTAACCAGACTTCAGGTGAAATTCTTAGATAATGTGACATGAGAACTTTTCAATGGCCCAACCAGCTCCAGACTTGTAGTCTATGATACTATTACAAATAGTTATACAGTAGCAGAATGTGAAATGGTGGAAGTCAGTTGGCAGGAGGCGCTGATCCATAGATGCTTCCACCTTGTTGTCATTCATTCGTAAGATTTATCTGTGAGGATGGGGAAACTAGAGTTCCTCCTGTAGTTGGAAGCTACATCACTCTATGATGAAACTAGAAGCGTAGTCACGTAGTTATTCAGGCCACAGCAGCCCTTCTATAACACTGCACTGTGTAGACAAAGTGGTCACTAGTGGGTAACTTCGTACAGCTGTATAACCCACCACCACCTGACTTCAAAGTGCAGTGCACCACAGTACAATGCCACTTTGCTTAGTATGACCATATTGTGAGACTTGATGAACAGGCTTTGACCCTTAGTGAGCAATAAGGAATGGACGGTCGAACAGTTTTTGGTAAAAGTCATCCCTCACTTCATCCAAGCTGAAGTCAGTGGGTAAGTAGGTAAAGGTTATAAAGAGACAACGGCAGGTTCCACTATTCTTTTGAGTCCTTACCATGCTGTTCAGTCGAACAGCAGACAGAAGACAGTCTACTACGAATTAATCAAGCCATGCACTTCCTACCTAAGAACTTAATGCCTGCAAGACCGCAAGAACTAACCGTCGAATCTGGAGAAAGTCAAGAAAGGAATTCGGTAGATTCATTACATTGGGCTGTTGAGGTTAGGTGAATAACCGTATTCGGGTCCTGTATATCTGTGTCATAACATAGCACAGATTCATTGCCAGAGATATCAAACTTTTGGCTAACAAGGCTTGTAGGACAGTTTGACGGAAGGTGGGGACATTTAAAGCTCTGATATATAGTTTGGAGCATAGTTTCAAGAGAACAGTGATGCTGTTGCACGAACTTAAAACGTTATCAGGAGCTGAAGATCTGGAAGAAAGTGAAGATGATAGAGAAATATAGACCGAGAGATGATAAGAAGTATTAAAAGATATGGATGTTGAAGGTGAACAGTGATCTGGGGGAGCTTGAGTACCGGCAGACCCATGAAGGCGTTTGACACTTTCCGGCTACCCGTAACTATAGAAGGCCATTCCTCGTTGAGGTGTCTGGGAAAGAAGGATTATTACGTGACACCAGAGTTCGAGAGGAATGTGCTGCATTGATAATGTATGTCTTATTGTATGATTTACAAAATGAAATCGCTGCTGTAGCAATCGCGACTGAGAAACTTAATATCAGCCGATCTTTACAGTAATTTTAACATGTGGGTCATGAAGTAAGTTGTGAAATGTGGACAGCCTATGTTAATATTCCTCTTGAGTTGATCGGTGTGACTTATGTTAAAGGAACAGATGACAAATCAGGTACTAGAATGTACTGAATCAGAAACTTAGCACTAATTTCTTAAATTTTCACAAGAAGTTCCTGTTTAGCATATTGTACTGCCATCTACTCCGCCTTATTATACGACTATGAGGCATGGACGTTGAAAGTAGAAGATATGAAGAAGTTACAGGTTTTTGTCGAGTTTAGGTGGTACAATACTAAGCAAGGAAGGCAAGTCAGCTGATAAAGTTTTGAACATACACAGACTGAGATGGATTTGAAATGTTTCTCATGTGCCAAGCCACAACCTACCTCTTCATGGAATATTCGTCAAAGTAGGTTCATTTTGGAAGAAAGGTAAGGGTAGCATGACTAAGACATAATATCACTCAGTGAAGCCTTTGAGTATTGATCTGCGTAGTGTAGTGCCTGGCTGGGGCCCTCGAAACAACAGCAACCAATAGTTAGCCACTATGCCTAATATTACTTTATCTATTCACTTCCTTTCTTGTATGTTATTATAAAGTGTGGCAAGTTTAAGAAATACAATTCTGTACCAGGTTCTAGGTTGGTTGGTTTGTTTCACTTTCCCTTCCTTAAGAAGTTAAGAGTATATAACACTGAACAGTTTGAAACCAAAAGAGAGAGCGAGAGGGGAAGACTTGTCTGTTAATGCAACCTCTTTTGTGGACCATTTCTCCAATTTTCCAGGGACTATGTTTACATCCGATATAACGTAATCACTGATTGACATCTGAATATCTTGCCCGAATAACTCATTGGTTTCATCGCTGACAACACTGGGTGATGTGGTTTTGGATTTCATAGGAGAGAACAGCTCCATCGAAGCTATAGATCCACCATACTGACAAGTACCGACAAGCACAAAACTTATGTCAAGTAGGGATTCCTACTGATTGCCTCCAGTCAACTAACACGTCTAAATTTCAACTTACAGTAATTCTCAACAACCTTCTTCTACGGGTATTTTACCTATTTGCATATGTTGTATAATGAGATCCACAGCTCTATATATGAACACACACACACACATAAAACGCGAGACAGTCCTATTATAGTTGAAAAAACCGCCTCAAAATTGTCTACAGACGAGCATATAATAATGCAATGAGAACAGATTTTAGTAAAGACTATAGACAAATATAGACTATCATATGCAAAACTTATAAATATGAGTAAATAAAAATATAATTTTAACTAAAAATATAAACTTCAAGGAAAAAGATGAAATAAATTAGAAATAGAAAATGATTGGAATTCGAGTAGGTGTGAAAATGTAAACAGGAAATTATACATACATATTATGTAGAATTCAAAATAAGTGCGGTTTTTTTAATACTTTGATTAAAACAAAAGGAAGTTATGAGTTCACCTCAAACTTTTAGTCAGTTCTTCACCGCACTTAAGGTTATTATTATTATTATTAAAGGCGTAAGTTTTAATTATACTCACAACAGGAAATCACTATGCTCAACTTTTTCTTAGAGTAAAATTTTTTTTACCTAGTCTAAACAAATAAACAGATTCAAAGAAGAGCAATACGTTCCTATGGAAATATTTGTTATTGTTTTAAGCAAAGTAACATAATTAACCCTGTTGATATCAAGTTGGTATTCATCATGGACTGATATCAGTTGGAGAAACATTGGAAACCTGAGAGCACTGGATAGCTGTTTCGTCCCAGTATGGGATTCTTCAACTGTGCGCACCCATGGTTCCGCCCACCCCGCTAGGGATCGAACTCAGTACCTTCAGGTTCCGTGGCCAGCATGTTACCATTGCGCCGCTGGGTAGGAGCCCAATGATCCATATTTCCAACTTCTGTCAGTTCACGACAGTGCGATCATCACCCGATGTCATCATTGAGTAATTATCGTTACGTCCAACAGTTTATTTGTTATTCTTTTAAAATACTGTAAGTATATGTGAAGTGTCTTAGGTTGTTTCGTCCCAGAATGAGACTCTTCAGTAACTGCGCTCCCATTGCAGCTTCAGGACTCGAGCCCTGCACCTCCATATTCAGTGATGAGCTAGTGGGTTGGAATCAAGTGGTCCACATTTTCCTACATCTGTCAATTGGTGACATATCACAACGATCATCCAATACTATTGACGTGTATTTATCCTCTTACCCGATACAGTTGACTCCACAGGTCACGGGTTTTCAGCTGGACTTCGGAAAATCCATTTCAAAGTACTCGAGAGGAAATAGCTGATTTCAAGCTTCCTTTTTCATGAGCATTATGAATTACCCCTGTTACGTGAAAAATAGTTATACAATTCATTTATACCTCTTTCAAAATGATGAAAAGCTGAAAGCTTGTTTTGAACATTTTACAAAATATGCTACTAAACCTAAATTGTTGAGTTACTTCAAAGGTTGCCTTGACAACTACTAAGATGTCCCCCACCATCCTACATACTACCTTTTCAGTTGAAATGAAAAAAACCTTATTGGTTATTTAAGTGGTTGCTAGGCTCCCTCTAAGGTGTTAGAAGCTATTCTCTTACAAATTTATAGGTTTCCCTCATCATATCAGCATGAATAGTTTAAAACTAGGCATTTTGATGTAACATTAACTTGGCTTGGTTGTTGGCAATGCAAACATTTTTCTTACAATAACTGAATAGTTAAAAAGTATAACAGAATCATCCGCTGTACGAAATCTCAAACAAGATCGTTCAACCTGTAAACAGTTTACTAATGGATCATTAAATTTACTGAATTTTAAGTTTTTAAAAGTCTGATTGCCTTTGAGAATACACCAGTCATTTATACAATAGCAATAACTTATGGTAATGTACTACTCAATTCAAAAACTACACATCAACTTCTGGCTAAGTACATACAAGCAGTAACACGAGTTTGTCGAAATGTAACACTCCCCCCCCTTTTGTGACAAATAATCTTGTGCACTCTAATCTTATAGGAGGTAATTTACATTCTGAATAGCTCAATGATAACATCTGTGACTTCAGCACTATGTGACATGGCTTCGAATCTCTGGGATGATATAACTTCCTTTAGAGTTGCAGATACACTATCCATTCCAGATAACTTTGCTAACTAATGAATGTTTCAATTGATTTTTAATCTATTGAACATTGATGATTGAATTAGTTGTTTTGTTTAAAGTGTAACAAATGAATTCAGCTTATTTTGAAATATTCGTACATAATCAAAGTAGTTTTACATTAACTTTGTTGTTAACAGGTTAACTGACCAATTGACTGGTAGCTGTTACACCAGTTTTTCATACAGCTTCTATTATATACCATTTACAGTTACTTACTTCAGTCAGAAGAAACTACAAATCTGAGTGTTAGTGATTAAGTAGTGAGGTACGGAGTACCATAAACATTTATTAACCTCATTCAACAGCTATATGACGACGCAACATGCCAAGTGATTCACAATGGAAAGCTCAGTGACACCTTTGAAGTGAAGACAGGAGGAAGTAAGACAAGGCTACCGCCTACTATCACCAATCATCTTCATCATTGTGGTCGACTGGATCATGCAACAAACTGTAAGGAGCTAGAAGAGGGGCATATGCTAGACCAATGAAAAGACCCTAAAAGATTTGGGTTTCACCGATGGTGATTTATGTTTAATGTCTTGTCTCACAAACTTGAAGATCTACAGACAAAGACCAATAAGTTGACAGAAGAGGCAGGGCAGCTAAGACAGGATGGACTTCAAGTGATCGTAGAGGAAACAGAGTTGATGAAGATACCCAACCAACAACAACAAGCACCAATCACCATGGACGGGAGAAATCTGAAGGAAGTTGTCTCTTTCAACTACCTACCTAGGCAGCATCGTTTCAACTACAGGCAGTTGCATAGGCACAGATAAGGACATCAAAGCAACCAGGATCGGAAAACAGCAAGACAGGACGTCCCTCATTAACCTGAAACCTGTGTGGAGATCTACTCCACTCCGCATAAAGTGTGAACAACGCCCAGATTCTAAACACTAATGTCAGTTAAGAAAGTCAGTGCTTCCATATGATAGTTGAGAGAATTGGCGCCTTACGAAAAGCATTTCCAACAATCTACAAACATACATCATATCACATGAACACCTGCCACCTACACTCACTCATTACTGAAGATCAGATCAGATCAGATCAGATGCATGGATGGATGGATGGATGGATGGGTGGATGGGTGGCCAGAATAATAAGAATAAACAAGGAGGAAGCCACTCCGACTGACAACCAACAGAACAACAAAACATCCAACGAAGCAACAACCTATCACCAAACAAATATGCAGGAGAAGAAGAAGAAGAAGAAGAAAGTGGAGATGGTTTGGAGTGGCTTGGATTGGATTGGATTGGACAGAGAGTGAGAAGACCATTTGGGGACATCACGTATCAGGCCAAAGCTGACGAGTGGAAGTGGAATGTGAGAGGACGAGTTGGGTGTCGGAGGTGAGGGTGACATGTAGGAGATTGTGTGAGGAAGAAATGAGAGGTTGTGGGGATTGTTGGATTGAGGTTGAGGAGACTGAAGAGAAGATGTTGAAATGGTGACGTGTTACTGCATCCCTATCTTCCACTATTAACCCAAAGGACTAATAATAATAGTAATAATAATAATAATAGAGTAGTTTAAGGTTTTTAAATTAAGTTAAACTGATAGAGAGAAAAATAACCCAAAGTGATAATAATTTACAATTATCTTCAAATCTTACAAAGATGTACTTCGATTTTTAACTTTTATTTTTAAAACAGTTAATTAGACTCCCTACTGGGAATGTATACTGGTTGGAAGTTGTAGATTGAATTCGACTGCACACTAAGGATATGTGTGTGTATGCTTGTTTGTTTGTCTATCTGAATATTTATACACAAAGATATATATTGCAAATATGCATATTTGAATGCGCGCCTGCTTAGTTTTGTGGTGTGATTAAAACAAATCTATACAAAATATAAACCGTGATAGTTTGTTATTGAATAATATTCTAAATTCTTTTCTTTTCTTTTTCTTTTACTTGATACGTGCACTTAACACGACGAATATATTTGGAAATATCAATGATAGAAGAAGAAGAAGAAGAAAAGAAAGGATCATTTGGATGAAATCATGTCAAGATTAATCTCAAGATACACTTCATCAAGGAATGAAAACATCTTAGGAGTCAGTTATAATGGGTAGCTGTGTGTAGTAATTCCCTAGAGGTGAACTTTCTATCATTGTAGTTCTGTCTCTATGTTAGTTGACGAGAGTTTATTGGCGGGAAGCTCTGCTCTGTCAAGGTTTTCTGTTTGGTGGCATTCAAAAGCAAGACGTATCTACAACCACATGATTTCAACCTGTTACACATTTTCCTAGAGTTACAGACTTAGCCAATAAACTATGAAAGCCACAGCTGTCCCACCGCACACACACATACTTCTGTAGAATTAGATCACCAGCACGAGTTGCACACTGGTGGGTAACCATTATGGCCAACAGAGGTCTGTCGATTAAGTTTTTGCAATGTTTTGACTATCATTTGATCATCTGAGATAACTGTAATTTGGTAGACTTATTTATTTATACTGGCTGATGACTAGAGGATAGCAGTTGGATCTCATAGATCAGTTGGTAGAGCGTTAGGCCGGGAACCAGGTGGTCGCTGGTTTGAATCTGGCCATGGTCCAAATTTTCATTTCACCTTCAAGCATCATCCAGTACAATATTTTGATGTTATATGATGGAAATAGATTGACAAGAAGCTCTGAGGACAGTGAAATCGGTTACGTATTGATGATGAATTCGTGTAACTCTATCTCTATCAAGTATCAAACCGTTGAACATTGGGTGATAAGTAAGACCGAAAGAAATGAACAGATAGGCTCTAACATTAATAGGTTAATAGTGATGCCCCCCCCTTCAAGAAAAACAAGGGTTCTTCGGATCTAATTCTGTCTCGGACAGCAGTTTCTCATTTCTAAGATGTCTAAGTTTGTCTAACTGCTGCCAGTCTACGGTGAAAATGACACTCAATGACACTCCAATGAACTCATATTGTCAAAATTAAGTGGTAAGCAGTGCATAATTCAAAATTATCTATTTGGAGGTTTAAGGTGATTGGTTGATTTCAATGCAGTTATCATCAGAGACTGACATCAACTGGAGAACTGTTGAAAACTTAGAAGCCATGGACAGCTGTTTGGTCCTAAGGTGAACTCCTCAGTTGGATGCACCTTCAGTGACCACTGATTAGGAATCCGATGGTCCATATTTATCTACTCCTATCGATTCGCAATATAGCGCAACCATCATGAAAATGAAATTGGTGAGTATTTGTTGATGATAAATACTACCTTAAAATTATCTAATTGAAAAAATGTAGTGTATTAACCTAGATCCCCAATCTATCGGTTGACAACTGAGTATCCAGTTAAACTCTAACAATGACCAGTTATCAGGCTGTTTCAAAGTTGCTGTCAGATTTACTAAAACATACTAACTACCTTGTTTCAGTATGACTTGTCTAAGACAGAATACTAGTTAAATTTAATTTTGTAGTTTACGAATACACAGAATTACTACAAAAAGTCATATCTTCAGCCTAATCACTTACCGATCAGCTCAGTATAAAGATGTTTGACTTATGAAGTGAATTACACTGGACAAAGTTAAGCCTAATGCTTTGCACAAAAGTACATTTAATGTGCTTTCAACCAACCACTAATCAAGAACTAGAGTGAAAAATCCCAATGACCATATATAAGAAGACTAACAAATTGGCTAGTCGTTGATAAATAATCGACAAATTACGTAATAAGCTAATGATTTAAACTCACTTGGTATAATGATCATCAAAATAATGTACGAACAAAAAGAGGTTTAGTCAAAAGGTGATGCCATCATCAAACAAGAGGGAAAGTAAAATATTAGGTCAGTAGGGTAAAGGGAGACCTATCACTGCTTCTTTGTAAACAAAATTCGGGCATCTTTCAGTCGTTTAATCGCTACAGCCTCAGAGAATGTAAGGAAGTTGGGATTACATTGTTTTTTATTACTTTGAAGGATTCTACTTCATGCCTTATGTCCATAAGATGACAAGTGACTGCAGTGTTGAAAGCACAGGTTCCCCTTAGATAAAGACTTCTTGGTACATGTTCAGAGTATAAAAAGTATTCCTTTCACTTTGTCTTTCCAATGTAACTGCTACAGCAGCCAAAAGTAAACTACTATTACTATTACTATTACTATTACTATTACTATTACTACTACTACTACTACTACTATTTTCGGGGCCTTCCACCGTGTATTCTAAAAATTGTAAGAGTGTAAGCATCGTTTCAAACTCTTAAAAGCAACAAAAATAGGTCCCGTGTTTTTTAAATTGCTTTTTCTTCTTTAATAATTATAGATTTTCATGTGAAAACTATATTTTCTTTTTATTCTACTTTTTCACTTCAAATAATTTATAGAATGAACGCACTTAAATTTATAATGGAGGTGACTCCAGGTGAAATGAAAATTTGAACTACGGCCAAATTCGAACCAGCGATCATCGGGTTTGCAGCTTGATTTTCTACCAACTGAGCTACGAAACTGGACTGCTTACCACATTTTTATTTCACTTCAATCATCAAGAGTTTAATCCGACTGCTGTGTGAATTCATCATGCGTTATTATCGCTTGATCGTACTCACATTGGCTATTCAACAGTCAGGACTTTGATTCGAGAGAGGGGAATCCTGTTGAGTATCAGTTTAGGCGATCTGAGATAGTCGTGGTTCGGCAGACTTGTGTTTACTCGGATTAAGATAAGAAGTGCTGACTGGTCAGCTAGTGTGAATCAGTGATTTGTTACCATCGCTTAGTCAAACTCACGCTGCAAAGACCAGTCAGCCCCTCTCATCTTAACCCAAGTAAATACAAGTCTCCCAAACCACGGTTATCTCAAGTATTAAAAACTAATTGTAGTGATAATAATAATAATTCCTTTCGACATTTCAACACCTGACCGGTTACGACTATGTTAAAGTCTTTTAGCGAAAGCGAAATGTTTTAATCCTTTCAAAAGGAGCCTTCTATACAATATGCAACATGTCAGTAGAGTGGTTGCCTCAAATTTTAACATCAGATCAACACAAATGCATAGAAAAACCAGATCAACAAGTTGGAAACTAAACTAATAAGAGGAAGTAAACTATCAATCTTTAACAATGGAATTCCATTCAGTACACGGTATAAGGCAGAACTGGGTATGTTTTTTTGGTTAATCTATACAATACTACTAACCATTAAAATAGGTCATTTAAAAAGTATTATTGTGGTTATCTTGGATAAGATCAGGTTTAACCACAGTCAAAAAAGAACCTTAAGCTGCTATATTGTTATCAACAAAACAAATGGCAAACTACAGCTGATTTGTTGATATAATCACACCTGTTCAATGTTCACTTGAGATGATAGAAAAAAAACACCAAATTTCCCTCAACAAAGGATTAAAGAAAATGTAGATAACACAGTAACAAAATTGTTATTCTTCATAGTACTTGGTAGCTGAGGTGATCATCATCTTATCTTTTTTTTCGCATTTAATTAATCAATTTCCTATTGACTTCTGTGTATTGAAACCATTGAACATGAAATATCTCTCTTCTTTTTACTCTGTTAGCACAAAAAGTGGCAAATTTAAAAGATAAGTTATGTGGATAGTAAGAATACTGATAAAAAGAAGTGGAGACTGAAAAGAGAACAATTTGTAGTTGACTCTAACAGGTGGAATAATAAATGAATAGGTTTTTTTATGATTTAAAGGGTTAAAAATTAACCTGAGACCGATTTGTATACAGTAGAATGTGGAGAAACTGTATTGTTTGCAACATTTAGTGTGGTTTTAATGTGAAGAGAAAATAGTTTATTTGAAACAGGTTATTTCAATTGTGACTAATCGGAAGGGTTAAAATTAACCTATACGTTTTACTAAATTAGCATCTGCATGTTTGTACACAAAGTGTGTGATCCACACTTTTTTTCTTGGGTAAGGGGCATCACTCACTGGGAGGCAGGTACATCCAGCTGACGAGTCCCAAATAGGACGAAATGAGCATTCTGGATTTCACTACTAGCCACTATCCATCAATTCTATATATATAATTAAAACAGGTAATATCGAGGCATCCGCACAGGAGCCCATATACCAATAGAGGCCAATCAATTCTTTCCAATCAACGATGGGGTAATACAAGCAATTATACTGAAACTATACTCGTCGCACAAGAAGTGACTATCGTGGTTCATTGGTGTAGTGGATTACGCTCTGGTGTTTGAAGCAGTCGGTCCCAGGTTGGAATCCCGGTGGGAACAATATCATTCACTGGCAGGGAGGTATATCCAGCTGACGAGTCACGAATAAGATGAAACGCGCATCCTAGATTCTACTGGTAGCCACTATCATTACGATAATTAGCTATGTTGAGGTGAATTTGTAATCAACCAGGTACTTAGGACACCAAGTTACACCATTGTGAATCTTTCATCGTTATACCTACATTTCATACTTCAGCAAAGGTATTCGACAAGACGGTGCATAACTATAGACAGATACTGAGTGGTGGTTGAAGGCTGTGACAGGATTAGAACCAACGACCTCTGAGGTTATCGGCCTAACGCTTTACCAAATGAACTGCCAATCCCCAACTACTGAATAGATGTTAAGCTCACTTCAATCAACAAGGATTTTGCCCCAATGCCGAATTTAAACAAACAGTATATTACACTAAAACGCGTATTCATAAACATCCTGTTGAATGGTCTCAACCAAAAGTAATTGTTCATTATCATTTTCACTATCTGATTGAAGTGAAAGACAAATGTGGCCAGAAGTCGGGCCTGGTAACTCAGTTGGTAGAGCACCGGGTTGGAAGTCCGGCGATCCCCGGTTCGAATCCCACAGCGACCCAAATTTTCATTTAACCTCCAATCATCACCCAGTATCAATACTAGTTTGTCAAACCACGCCTATCTCAGGTAGTTAAATGATAATCAATATGATACTCCCCCCACCTATCTTATTCAGTTAGATTTGGATTGGGATCCGAAGTTCTGACTGTGGGCAGCCAATGTGGGTACGGTTACACGGTAGTAAAGCGTCACGAATTCACATGGCAATCAGGCAAAAACTATGGGGACTGAAATGAGATAGATTTGTGGTCAACAGTCAGGTTTCGTAACTCAGTTAATAGAGTACCCTGTCGGAAACTCGGTGGTTGTTAGCTCGAATCCCAGCGCAGCCAAAACTTACATTTTACCTTCAATCATCACCAATTATGAATTGCTTATTCTTAATAACGCTGTCATTAAAAATGGAAATACTCTTTGAAAGTTATTCAATACCAGGATAAGTACACAAGTCATAATGAGATGTATACAGAGTATGTGGATTGTTTGTTGTTTTCGGAAAAAGCGTGTAGTATTCATCAGTTTACGACTTATTTCTACACTCAGAATATTAGCAACAATTTGATTGCAAAAAATCCAAAGTTTAATAGATTACGTCATACATTGAATTTCTTCTTCCCTTGTGATTGATTCAGCGAAGTCGTACGCTCTAATAAATCAATTCGTCGTAGTTTAGAAAGTGAACTATTCTAATTAGAGTACGATAAAGAAGTTGTCAGCAGTTTGATTTCACAGCTCAGCTGATAGGACACCCGGGGCAACTGGTTCAAACTGAAATTTTAATTACATACTCTTCGAATATCCAATCTGTTGTTTTTTGCTTTCAGTAAAACAAGATGGATTAAGAGAAAATTAATTTTTAAGGTAGCACTCATCATGGACTGATATCATTTGGTGAGCTGTTGAAAACCTAGGAACACTAGATAGCTGTTTCGTCCTACTATGGGATTCCTGAGCAGTACATGCTCACAACACCACCTCGTCTTAACATGGATAGAACTCAGAACCTTTGGGTTTCACTGGGCTGAGAATACATGCTCCAGACTTTCTTACTTCTATCAACTCACGATATAAAGCTACTATCCATCATAGATCTTCACTTGGCCTATGCTTCATTTCCGATTGATTGATCCCACAAGTCACGACTTCTCATTAGAACTTCCGGATATCCAGCTCGAAGCATGTCAACAATGAGCATTATACAATAATCTACTTTGAAGTTTATGGGGATTTTATTGATTTTAAGCTGGTACTCATCACCGACCGAGAACACAGTGCACATTTTCTTATTTCCATCAATTTAAGATCCCTGATGAGATAGCGAGTATGTAATGCTGAGAATTTCCATACTGGGACGAAACCCCAACTGATGTCAATCCCTGATGAATACAACTCCAAATCAATAAAATCCCCATAAACGTGTTACTGATTGCTTTCATTCACACCTTGATTAGTAGTAGAAGTTTATCGAACTAAACTTGTATTGGTTGCATGAGGAAAGTCTTCACCATGAGATGAGATCAGTTGAGGAGTCGTACAGTTGTTTCATCTAAGTTCGACACCCCTGAGTAATGCGCATTGAAGGCCGTTAACTTCCATGCAATCCAGACATCTATTTCCTACCTCTCTCGATTCACAACAAAGCTCTTTCATTATCTGTTATCATTGGTAGACTTTCTACCTCACTTCCGACCTAAGTGAATTCTACCTTGAACCCAATCAGTCGGCTTAAACTACCAGTTGAACTAATCACTAAACTAAATAAGTTTAAATCACTGTTCAATGTTCAACATGAGTGTAAATTTGCTTTTATTTATTACTGAATGATATTGATTATCGGTAATCCGAAGAAATTCTGTTCTTTCTATGAAATTTCAAGTTATAGAATGGCATCAATCAAGAAATTTTGAATCACTTTTATGATTTGAAGTATACGCTGCTCAGTTAGCCTTTGTAGTGTTTGGAATCAACATAATGAACGTAATCGCTGCGACCTCGATACATGGGATATTCCAAACCACATGTGGTTTGATATATATTTATATGCCTTGAATCATGGATTGACATCAGTTAGCGGATTGATGATATGGATATCTTGAAGTTCGAGTGAGAAGCCATTACCTGTGGGGGTCTACCAGTTGTAAGTGAAACAGACCCCAACTGAAGACCTTGGTGGATAGCTATGTTATATCGCTTTTGACAGAAGTAGAAAGCTATGGACCACTGTACTCGGCAACGCGTTCTCCACGAGCAAGACCTGAAGGTCATGAGTTCGGTAATTGGCGCTGTGTAGTCGTGTTTACGTACTGTTGAGGAGTGTCATAGTAGGACAGAACAGTTGTCCATTGTTCCCAGGCTTTCAGTGGTTCCCCAACTAATGTCAGTTCATGACCAATACTATCTTAACACTGAAAATTCTCATTAACCTCAGAATATACTTTACCTTACTTCGCACCTAGTATCAGTGTGCAAATGGAATGTAGGAATCAGAAACCATTATGCTCATGAACTTGAGAATACATGACTACATTGGTCAAACCTGAATCATGTTATAGCGAAATCATCAATTGCTCCATGGAATTTGAGCAGAAATGCATTACATTGTCTCCTGACTAGGCATACATAGTCGTGACTACCTGGTGTATAACTCAAAGTATCAGTGTATATTTGACCAATTACCTTTCTCTGTTTAATGAAAGACTACTTTCTCAGCCAAAATTTAGAAATTTGACTGGTTATTTCAGTAGGTGCTAAGATAACCTTTGAAGTCACTCTACAAAATATACAGCCGATTGAGGAGTTGATTTATATACATATATACATACAGTGGAGTAACAAAAACAATAATACAGATGTAGAGTTCATTCAATTCATCGGTAATTGCTTAATTTCGTTGTATGGTTCTTTCCTTTAATATTTATGAATGCTTTCGTTTCGATCAAACAGATCCTCATCAACCAAGAACAAACAGTTATACAGAATGGCATAGAAGTTTGAATATCAGGCTCGATGACATCCTCAGTTCTGACTTCATAAACAAAGAACAACGAAATTTTTCAGTAAAAATGACTTTTTTTGCCTATTTTATCCACTAATATAAACATGTAGACCAGTTACCATTATTGAATACAGTAAGCATTTAATCAGCATCAGTAGTACTAATGTCATAGTAATATAATAATAGTATTGGTACTGAATGGTGACTGTAAGTGAAACGGTGGGGCTCGGACCAGCAACCTTCGGGTTACCGGACCAGTCCTACACCAGCTGAGCTACAAAATCTAACTATTGGTCAGATTTTATTTTACTCCAGTCATCATCCAGTATCAATACAAATCTGCGGGAGTACAGATATCTCTGTTATGTAATAATAATATTTGGCAGTAGTGCAAAACTTACCAGTATGTGTTCTTTTGTGAATTTTTAAATTTTCACTACGTGCAAACACTTTCATACATCCACTGAATGGACATGGGAATGGTTTTTCACCAGTATGTACACGTATATGATTAACTAATTTATACTTTGCTTTAAATGGTTTCCCTTCTCGAACACAATCTTTCCAATAGCATGTATGATCCAATTGTTCTGGTCCACCAACATGTTCTAATGTAATATGATTAACAATCTCTGTGACAGAATCAAATACTCTTGAGCATGGTTTTGGCTGAGAACCGGGTATTGTAGGCACTGGATCAACCCATTGACAGTAGTATAATTCACCGCTAATTAAATTTCTTGTATCACATGTTGGTATAGCAGAGATAGTTGCTGAAGCAATTTGTTGACTAGCTGTTAAACGATTGGTTAATAAATGTTGGGGCATATTATACAATCCACATGCAGCTGATGAAGCTAAGTATGTTGGCATTAAAAAATTCGTCTCTGATGTATGATTATTCATGTTGATTGGGGAGGAGATCGGTGTTGATGTCGAATAATTCGACTGTTGTTTTACACGTCCTAATGTTTGATTATGTAAATTATTATTACTATTGTTATCACTATTATTAATACTCAGTTGTCTGTCATTTAAATAACGATAAAGTTGTGCTGTATTGGGAGCTGAAGAATATGATAGAGTTGAAAGATGTGTGGAACTATGGGATGTAGGATAACAGGAGACGGTAGAGACAGCAGGAACTGCAGTTGATGTCATGCCTGTTGGATATGTAGGTAAAATGTTTGATGACTGTTGAAGACTATTCATTGGTTGACGCCATACATTGGATAGATTGACATCACACCCAGTAATATTAACTGTATCTTCGGTTAGTTCATCATTTATTGGCGGTGATGAAATATACCGCTGAGGATACAGAAGCTTCAATTGATTAGCAGTGATTGACTCCTTACATGTATGAGTTTGCGGTAATCTAGTAAATGAATGATGATGATAAGAGTTCGAAGGCATAAAATTATCAATCATATTATTACTATTATTTGTTTGACTTGATAGATAGGACATAGCAGAATTTAAATCTCCACGGTTGTTGTAAGCGAGTCTTGTGTTTGCCATCAACGTCGATGATGTTGATGAATATGGTGTATTCGTTGAGAATGGATTACTACTGTCGGTCACATTTCTGGATTCATTTAATAATCGATAACCTTCAATACTTGATGCATTTGTTGTATGACGGGATAAAGTAGAATCTAAACATCGTTGAATTGTTGTATTTTGAGGTAAATGTTGTTGGTATTGTGAATGGTGGTGGTGCCGCTGTTGCTGCTGCTGATGATGATGATGAGATTGTTGTAATAAAGAGTCATTTGTATAATAATTGGAGTATGCTAACGAAGTATCTGATGCAAGGGTAGTTTGTGTTTTTAGTTGGGTTTGTGATTGAGTAATTGCCCCAGCTGGCAAAACATTGTACAATTGTGTATGCATATCAGCGTTTCTCTTCTCTCTCTCTCTCTCTTTTCTTTGTTGTTAATTTCACTTTCGTGGGGGAAAACAGAATAACAATGCCAGTTGCGAATAAATTTGTCTGTATGTGTGTTTTGACCTGTTGTAGTTGTGTTCTTTTCTTCTTCAACAACAAAAATAACAATAATAGTAATACTCAGCTGGAATTGTGTTCAATTAGTAAATATTAATCAGTATGAAACATGTTGTTAGGGTCTTTTGGAACCCTACTGGATGATCGACAGGTTGTCTAATATCAAACACAGAGGTCATAAATTAGTGCAGATTAGTGCGGTTTGTTGCCAGTGTTCATTACCACGTGGTTTCCTCACTGTTGGTAATTTCATACATTCATAAGTACGGGAAATATATTTCACAAGAAGATGGTTGACAAAGTCTTGATACGACAGAAAGCCGAGTGACAAAAGTTACTCACCAGGATGTAGTACACTTTTGTAAAAATATCAACTACTTTCTGACGCCCCCTTACCGTGCGATCAAGTACACTGTCCGGGAGGTTGGATTGCACGCTGAGTGATGACACTTTACAAATGGTCAGCTTTATTCCCGCTGCGTCTGACACCGATAGATTTATCAGTTCAGCAATACAAATAAATTTGACTTTAGACAACAGCTATCGAATATTCTTTACCTGTCTATCAGGTATCTGATTCGAATGCCGATATGCGATAGGTTGAAAAAAATCAACCATCTACTAGTAAATAACGAATCGTCAATGTATCCCAAAAAAGTAGAGGGTGTGTGTAGTGTACCACCTACAGTGAACATAATTAAAGGGTAGACAGAATTCAGGCAATAAAGGTAACAATTTATTCGTTATCTCCGTGAGTTGGTAATACAATAAACTTAACCGCAAAATATCATGAAATGATTGGCAGGAGTAGTGATAGTTTAGTGATCAGGCGCAGATAAGGAAGCAAATAGGGTAAGAAAACGATAGATGTATCTGAATGTATGATTGGTCACAAGAAGTTGCAATGCTATTGGCTGATTGCCATGGTGTAATTCTGATTGGTTTAAATATATTTACCCTACAAATACGTTCATTTTGAATGATAAGGTAGGTAGAGAAATTTTATCTCACGTCTCATATGTGATAACTAACTTTTCTTTTAAATGAATGAAGCATCATGTATTTTCAGCGACACCTTAGTTATCACCAGTGCAAACTATAAATAGATTACTAAGTCACTGACTATTATTTATGTTTCAGAAGCAATAACAACTAGTTTTTGTATTAATGACGGATAATCTAGGATCTAAGATAGGCATTACGTTATCTAGACGTACCTGATCCCCAGCGAGTGGTGTTGTCCTCATGAGGATTCTAACCTAGGACTAATCACTTCAAGTGCCCTACACACAAGGAGTGGCTATGGCGACTGACTAGGATATGAAGCGATGGGTACTGGGTTTGAGCCTTAGTGTGAACAACATAACCCACTGAGAGGCAGGTAGGCTCAGCTGACGAGTCTCAAATAGTATGGAAGACACCTTCTGAATTCTATTTCTGGCGGTTACCTTATGTTTTTGCTTCCAAATTTCACCAGGTAACTTGCTTAAATGATTTAGGTAGCTCAAGCTGAATTTTATTGTTATTATTTGTCCTTTGGGTTCCTAGTAGAACATAAGGCTTCAGTAACACGTCACCATTTCAACATCTTCTCTTCAGTCTCCTCAACCTCAATCCACCACTCACCACAACCTCTCACTTCTTCCTCACACAATCTCCTCCATGTCACCCTCACCTCCGACACCCAACTCGTCCTCTCACATTCCACTTCCACTCGTCAGCTTTGGCCTGATACGTGATGTCCCCAAATGGTCTTCTCACTCTCTGTCCAATCCAATCCAATCCAAGCCACTCCAAACCATCTCCACTTTCTTCTTCTTCTTCTTCTTCTTCTGAATATTTGTTTGGTGATAGGTTGTTGCTTCGTTGGATGTTTTGTTGTTTTGTTGGTTGTCAGTCGGAGTGACTTCCTCCTTGTTTATTCTTATTATTCTGGCCACCCATCCATCCACCCATCCATCCATCCATCCATCCATGCATCTGATCTGATCTGATCTGATCTGATCTGATCTTCAGTAATGAGTGAGTGTAGGTGGCAGGTGTTCATGTGATATGATGTATGTTTGTAGATTGTTGGAAATGCTTTTCGTAAGGCTCCAATTCTCTCAACCATCACATGGAAGCACTGACTTTCTTAACAGACATTATTGTTTAGAATCCGGATGTTGTTAACACTTTATGTTGAGTGCAGTGCAGTGGAGTAGACCTTCAGACTAGCTTCAGGTTAATGAAGTCCCGTTTTGCTATTTTCCGATCCTGGCTGCTTTAACGTCCTCATCTGCTTACGCTGAGGCTGTGTTATGTTGTACTGCTCCTAGTGAGTAATTTAGTACATTCTGTCACAATGATTCTTTATCCTCTTTGTTACCTGAGGTAGTGTATTTACAGTGTTTTAAAGCGTTATTTGTTTCTTTATTGCGTCGCATTTTCATATAGAATAGAAAACTAGTTTTCCCACCTTAAGTTAATTCACTTGCTGGTTTGTAACAGTCGACTGGTTGAGAAAGTTTGAAATCATCTAGAGGAACCATTAAAAACATGGGAGGAAGGAACAGCTTCTTTCTTTATCCTAGTTTGGGTTTCTATATGACCCAGTAAATAGTAGAGCCAATAACCGTTAGCTCTGTCAGCTGGGTGCACAATCATCTACTTTCATCACTTCAGCATATATCACCATTGAATATTTATTCTTACACATGACTTCCTTCACTGGAAACGTCATGACTTCTCATTAGGAATCTGGGAAATTCATTTTAAAGGAAATAACCAATGGGGACTGGACAATAAGTAATCCAATTGGGGATTAGTAGAACCACTTATACGTGTCTCAGATTGAGGGGGTTTTAAAAGATGGATACTATATTCGAATATTATTGAATTCCAAACTAATAAAATGCTTAGTAGCTTTAGTAGTTGACGTGGTACAGTTGAGTAAGCACGATGAGTTTAGCTTCATAGCACTATGTTGTTTTTCGTGTGACTTTTAAAACTTAAAACCAAAAGAAAACTGTACATAGATAACTAAAGTGTCATGGTATTCAGCTTAATGGCCAGATTGAAGGTTCACTCGACAAACCTCGACCAGTTTCCAGCATCTGGGATCAGACAGATACATCTTCCACTCCCTGGCAACCGATTTGAGCGCATAATTCATTTCTATACAAGTTCATTTGTGGATTCAGTAGCTCAGCTGTAAAGTTTATGATTTTATCACTGAGTGACGAAGGTTTGGATCATATTTACAGATGCGTCTTTTAGATGAGTACCAACAAGTGCAACAAACAGACCTATTACTTTCTCTCATGATCGCTTACTGCAGGATGGTTCACATAGTACCGAACAGCTGTTTCAACCTAGCTGTAACGAGAAATCGTGACCTGTGGGTCAAACCATGTCACATCTCAGGACAGCTACCCAACAGTGGCTTTGTATATAGTTGGTACTATATCGCAAATTGATTAAGGGAGGAAAAAATGTGGACCAGTGGCTCAATAGTTACGTGTGGAACTTGAAGGTCTTGGGTTCGACCTCTGCAGGGTCATAGCTGCGTACTGGTGAGGAGTGCTAAGGTATGACGAAACCGCTATCCGGTGCTTTTAGGTTTTCACTGGTTCTCCAGCTGATATCACTCTGTGATGAATATCAACTTGAAATCAATAAAATCCCCACCAACCTTCAACAATTTGTAAACATAATATTTTAATTTGACTATCTGAGATAGCTGTAGTTTGGGAGACTAGTATTTACTACTAGGTGATGATTGAAGGTGAGATGAAAACCTGGACCATTGCCGGATTCCAACCAGCAACCACCGGGTTTCCGGCCCAATATTCTACCAACTTAGCTATGACGTCTAATTGCTGACCAGATTTTTATTTCACTTCAATCATCATAGGTTTTGCCCAACTACCATGTGAATGCATAATGCTTTACTACCACTTGGTCGTGTTGAAGTGATTGAATTGAAATAAAAACCTGGTCGTGGCTCAGTTGGTAAGCCTTTGGGTCGGAAATCCGGTGATCACTGGTTCGAATCTAACCGTGATAAAAATTTTCATTCCACCATCAATCATTATCCTGTATAGATAAAAATATTTTATTACC
This sequence comes from Heterobilharzia americana, assembly GCA_944470555.2. Lineage (NCBI taxonomy): Eukaryota > Metazoa > Platyhelminthes > Trematoda > Strigeidida > Schistosomatidae > Heterobilharzia > Heterobilharzia americana. The sequence continues at coordinate 51,558,287 of OX104128.1, forward strand.
ACTCATTGCCTTTTCATTTCAATCATTTGAGTAGTAATTTTGTATAAAATACTTTATACATGAATCATATTTACCACATGATCACTGAGAATAATTAATTTTTCATTACAAATTTAGGAGCGTATGAAAGGAGTGATTAATTACGCTAACTTCATTTGGCAAACTGATCTTTACTTGAACATTGAACGACGACTAGAGTTCTCATCAGGATATGAACTAATGACTCCTTAAGAGATCAGTTTGGCTGATTTATAGGTAACGAATGGTATACCACTTGGCATCGTTATCGTTCTGGATGAATAGACGTGTTGTAATTGTAGTGAAGTTAATTGGAGAAATGTAACCCTTCATTGAGGAATTTGTGAGTTTAACACCTAAACTCAACTTTAGTACCCTAAATCCAATAGTCACGAGCATTGTTGCGTATATAATAAGCAAGCCATTGTAATGATTTGCTAAGTGGTGGCTAGCAGTATAATCCAGTACCTGTTTTTCGTCCTGTTTAGGTCTTGTCATCTAAATGTACATGCACCTCGATGAGTGATAATGTTCCTACTGGGACTCGAACCTGGCCTGCTGAAACCTGTTGAGCTTCAATAACCTAGTTCATAACTCTCCGATGTTTGAAGAGATGGGTTCTTGATTTGAGTCTCAAAAGGAATTTCATTACTTACTTACTGGAATAGAGATATAGCCAGCTGACAACTTTGAAACAGAAAGAAATACGTTTATCAGGGCATCTGCATTGCAGCTCACATTACCGACGTAGGTTGAACAACTGGATCTGATATAACAATGGAAATCTGTAAATACCAATAGATTACAGCTGTTATATATCTCGCCACACCAAGATCGATTTCAATTAGGTAGTAAGAGAAAGAGTTCTTTTTGTGAATGTAACCACTGGTGAAATAAATGTCATTAGATTTCTCATACTGTGTCATATACATATGAGTCACTTAGCTGTTTTAGTTTAATGGATATATGCTTAGTAGCTGGATATCTTAGTTTAGACTAGAGGTGCTTCAGAGAGTCATAGTTCGTTCTTCATTTTCATCATTGTAGATGATTTGCACCTTATCAGCACTGTCTCAAATATCTTTAAAAATATGCATACAAACAAATAACTTACTTTTGTGAACTTTACACATAAGTTAAGTGGTGTTTTATTTCACCTGTTTTGTCCTTTTACCAGACTCCTCAGCAGTATACGCTTATGACCGTGCCATGGATCGAACTTAGGAACTTCAGGCTATCAACTGAAAGCCTTGGTGAATAGTCATGCCATATCGTGAATTGACGAATGTAGGAGGCTGTGAACCATTGAAATCCTACCCTGAGTGGTCAACTCATTCACCAGGAGCAAGATCTGAAAGTTTTTAGTTTGTTTTGTGGAGGGTAGAGTTATGTGAGGTTACTGCTGAAAAAATCTCATAATAGGACGAAACAAGTATGTAGTGTTGCCAGGTTTTCAATGGTTCTTCAACTGGTATCAATCTGCGATGAATACTACCTTGATGTTAAAGGTATGAGGATTAAACTGCAATGTGACAACTTCCTAATGCAATGAAATTCGCATCCCAGATTCCACTGGTTGTCACTGTCCAGAATTTAGAGAATTTATCTTGGAATTCATTAGCAAAGCACTTTAGGTATGATCTTTTCGTTCAAGGAACTGTTATTTGGTATGTCATTCCACCCAGTCACGATATATTATTATTGGGAGAATATATGACCTTGACCGCTCAAGGATTCGAAACAGATGCCTCAGGGTCACCCATTCAGTGTTCTATCAACTGAGCTACAAGATCCAGGTCTGAGTTTGTCTTACTGCCCTATAAATCTGTGATATGTCACTATCCGTGGTTCTTAACGATAATGTTCGCCTAACCACATCAGTAGCTGCGTCTCGTGGTTCAGTCGATGCAATGCCCGGTCGGAAAACTGGGGGTCACTGGTTTTAATCCTTCCATTGTCCAGGTCTTCATTTCGCTTTCAATCATCACGTAGTATCAATAAGACTATGGTGCCAAATCACGCATATCTACTGAATGCACAAGTCGAACATGAGTACAGTTACTCAACGACGACATTGGATAGAGGTCATGATATATCGTGAACTGACAGAAGTTAGACCGTTGCATTCCGACCCAGTGGCTCGAATGGTAACGTGCTGGCCACGGAACCTGAAGGTCGTGGGTGCGCACTGCCAAGGAGTCTTTTACTAGGACGAAACAGCTGTCTAGTGCCCCAGGTTTCTAATGTTCCTCTAAATGATGTCACTCCATGATGAATCCCAACCTAAAATCAATTAATAAATCTCCACAAACCTCCAGAGAGAATGGACATTACTCAAACAGCATACTTTTTGAAATCAAGCAGTTATAATGCCTTCTATTGTCATACTGGATTTAACTGATCCACCTCTGTTAGCAGATGTGGTCCTATGCAAATCCCTCGATATTGCCTGACTAGTTCGTATGTTATGATTTGATTGGTGGTGGGTAGTAGTGGAATCCAAGACGCGCGTTTCGTCCTATTAGTGAATGCTGTCCCTACTGGGACTCAAACCCAGAACCGAAGGCTTCAAACGCCAAAATGAGGTGCAGGTATATCCAGCTGATGGGTCCCAAATGGGACGAAACGTGCATCCTGGGTTCTACTACTAGCCATCATGAAGCAAATAACTAAGTCATATTTACACTCCTCTATCTCACACACACACACACACACTTCAGTGGTACACTACAATTCTTCAACACAAAAGATGGTGCTAGATATGTAGATTTTTAGTCTGATTAACAAAAATTTTATTATTTCTTCACCTGCTTTATAGAAAAAATGTTCATTTTTCACTTGATTTCTGATTAGCGCATATATTGAACTTGAATTGTAGTTAGTATGTTCAGAATGCATACATGTTATAATCAGATAGATGGAAGAAGAAAACTTTTCATTTGGTGTATAGTTTATAATTCAAACCAGGTGTATCTGATTTCAAATAGAATCCTGTTCACAAAAGATGGAGAGTTGAACAAATGATTATGAATTCACATTTGTGCATGTATTTATGAGGTGGTGGTGATGGTGTGTGTGGGAGGGGGGCGAAAAGGTTATTGGAAGGAAGAACCCAGAAGGAGGGAGGAGGGGGGAAGAAACGAGAACAGAGGAGAGGAATTATATATGTACGTATGGAAATGGTCAGTTTACCGGATGTCAATCATGAAAATGTACAATCAACTTCAAAATGTTTTGCTACAATATGTTTTCAACTAAGTTGATTTAAACTGTCATGTTTACGAGAATTTTTTTTCCAATAAAATTAAATAAAATCGATCAGAAAATCAATATCTTTTTACACCTCTTAAAATGGCTTGAAAGCAATTAATTATGTAGATGAAAAGAAGTATTGATACTTGATGATGAATGAAGGTGAATTGAAAATCTGGGACACGACAGGATTCGAACCAAAGACCGCTGGTTTTCCGGTTGGGTTACCAACCAACTGAATTAAGTGACCCCACTGCTGATCAGTTTTTATTTCACTTCAATCACCAAGAGTTTTACTTGACTGTTGTGTGAATTTGTCATGCATTAACATTGCATCACACTGGCTGGACACAGTCATCACCTCTAATCCTAATCCAAGTAAATACAAGTCTGTTAAACCACGACTGTCTCAGATCGCCTAAACTGATGCTCAACAGGATGCTCCGCAATCAAATCCAAGTAGATTCGGATTTGGAAGAGAAGTCTTGACTGTTGGCAGCCAATGTGAGCACAATCGTGAATTGACTTCGGAGTCGGGTTAAACCCTAGTATCAATAGAGGTCTGCCAAACTACAACTATCTCAGATAGTCAAGCAATTATACTAAAACTATACCCGTCGTGGTTCGGTGGTGTAGTGTATAACGCTCTGGCGTTTGGAGTAATCGGTCCTGAGTTGGAATCCCGGTGGGAACAATATCCTGGATTCCAATGCTAGCCACTATCCATCATTACTATATATAGTCAAACTGATCATTCATAAATTCATAAAAATCCGACTACAAATGAAATTGAACTAAATTCATTTGAAATGTTTCTCTCGTAAACGGTTACAGACGAACGATAAGGAGCCCTGAACTTAGATTTCTTATGTGTTGGCACTCATCAGCGAGATATATCTGCAATCGAGAGGGAACTGATAAAATGCAATTGAGATACCTCGTTGAAAAGATCAGTGATAACTTCTCTGACTCCAGTGCCCGTGAATCTCTTAGGTAACATTAATTCCATCAAGTTTGTAGATACACAAAATCTAATTGCAGGACTTCTTGAGTCTCGTAACTTAATCAACACATCGGAAAATTGATGGGTCGTTCGGAATCAGTCAGTTCACATAACAGTTCTGAATGATATTCAGTCAATAAAGTTAGTAAGAAACATTGTCTGACTCATTTGGCACTTGCTAGTGCTAGAAACTAAGATGTGAGTTTCTTTCGCTATGAGACTCATCAACAAAAAATACATGATTGAATTATCTTCGTTTCTACACTTTGAGTTGAAAGCTAGCAACAACCGTCAAGCATATCAGGGAATTGTCCATAGGACTACTTACTGATTAATGTAGGTAATTGACAATTGAAATATAGTCAACAGACACAATGTTGTCACTGATCAGTTGAATTAATACCATGATGGTGATTGCTATGAATTTTATTAGAACATATATTTTTCAATCATTTTCACTTGTTATATTTATTATCATTACAATACAATCCTTAATATTCATTGTTCCTAGGCCAATTTTTTCAGCTACGAAGAAGTTAAAGGAGTTAAGAGACAGATATTCGTTTCTGTCCAAGAATAAACTAGATATATTCACAAGTTTTCGAGGGTCAACAGATTATTTTTGACCAAAAATAATGATCTCTTGTCAGCTGATGTTAGATCAGATCAGTCACTATTGTTAAACAAAATTATTGAGCATTCGCTCGGAGTAGATTGTTTCAACTTCAAAATATAATACCATCGATTGCAGATATTTGATAACTTCACAGAATGATACTGCTGTCACTTATCATACGTTGTTCATGCACTTTGGATGTTACGGTATTGTAATCTGTTAAATGCAATCACCTCCTCTGAATGATTGAATGAGAATATAGTCTCCTCTTCTGATATTGAGTCCAGATGTTTGTCTTCAACATTTTCTAGGTCACTTGACTGTATTCTTTTTTGAAACCGCCTGGGAACATGTTCTCTGGTCTTTATTTTCTATGATCAGTAAGTCCTCAACATGTATTTGCCATCATATGTACTTTTTTACCGGTAGTGACTTCATCATCCACCTGTCCCAATGGCTTCCATGGTCATACAGGCTTAGGATTTTCAGTTATACAAACCTTAACTGAATAATATGCTTTAATGATGACAGTGTTAAGTCTCTATCTGACTACCAAGCTATTCACATCACCAGTGGACAGTATTTCTTGATGTTCTATCCACCTCAAACCGACTTATAAGCTTTATTGAGTAGCTGGCCTCGAACAGCTTCTAGGTCAGTAATCTTATCTCTTCACCCAAATAATCAGTCAAGCATAGTGCTTGAAATTAACTATATCAGGACCTCGCAAAACCCCGTTTCTATGGAACCTGGGAGAACTACCTATGCATAAAACTATATATTCCTTTGATGTTAACTCCCTTACTTAGAACATTTATTGCTTTCATGTACTAACAATGTAAAGTATACAGTTGATGGTGAATATTTTCATCAGATTGACAGTTTTGCTGCGAGGGCCCCATGGGTCCCCTTTTAGTAGATATTTGTGTGTAGTATATCAGTAAGTTATCTGAGGACTTCAGTAACAAGGCTGCATTTTATAAAAGATATTTAGGTAATATTTTAATCATAAGGGATGAACCATATTGTATTGCTTCAGTCCTGAATCGAATGTACGATATGTAGAAGAAAACGATCACCGCCTGTCTTTCTTGGATCTATATGTCAGTCGATCGCAAGATAGATCAATAAGACAGTCTATCTGTGGAAAGCTTGCGTGAACAGGATAATACATAAATTATTCCAATTTCTATCTGGTCCGACAGAAACGAGATTTACTAGGGTCTTGATTAAATCGAATTCAGGCAACATGCTCCATCTATAACTTGGGTTGATCGAGGCGAACTACTCAACAAAATTTATAATTTGGCGTGAAGTGGATAAGAATACTGAGAAATACTGTTCACTCTATCTGAAAGTAGGTTGTTTTCATCAGGCTAAGGGGGCAATGATTGTCAATGAAACAGCCTGGTGCTATGCTGACTGAGCTACTCAGTTGTGTTAACTCATATGGTGTTCACGTAGATTACTCATGTACAGTGAGTTTCTTAAGGCAGTAAGTTGTGCATTGGAAATCATTTGTTTTAATGTTTTCAACTTTTCGTCACTATCACAAGTGTTTCTCTCTTTTTTTATTCATGAATAGAAACAAAAAGTTCTTGAAATGATCGTGACTGAATTCAAGCGCATGCATAAATTACAAGTTGGTATTCATCATGGACTGATATCAATTGGATAAACATTGGAAACTGGGAGCACTGAAAAGCCATAGATCGAACACAACATTATATTTAAGAAATGGTAGATTTATCTTGTTTATAGTGTTGGAGTTAGTTATATTCATCAAGTATATATAATCAAGGCTAAAACGTGATATGTCAGCATTAGCCACTTTTGTTAAGAGATTGGTAATCTACTTAAGAGGTATATTTGTGAAACATATTGATCTTGTTTTAAGCTAATGTAAGTGGCTCAAAAGACCAGCATAGCAACAACTAAAACAATCGACTTGGTTAATTTAATTATGAAAAAGTGACCATTACAACCTTTGAAGTCAGGCGATAGTACTGCCACTGAATAGAATGCATGCATTATGAACAATAAATATTTCCACAACAGATAAAAGTAATACACAAACTTTGAAGTTTACTATCCAAAAATAGCAACAATTCCCAAAAGCATACGCAAAGCATACATTATACCACTATTCAATAATACTTGATATCAGAAAATCCCAAACCGTAGTAACATTAGTAGTAGTAGTAGTAGTAGTAGTAGTAGTAGTAGTAGTAGTAGTAGTAGTAGTAGTAGTAGTAGTAGTAGTAGTAGTAGTAGTAGTAGTAGTAGTAGTAGTAGTAGTAGTAGTAGTAGTAGTAGTAGTAGTAGTAGTAGTAGTAGTAGTAGTAGTAGTAGTAGTAGTAGTAGTAGTAGTAGTAGTAGTAGTAGTAGTAGTAGTAGTAGTAGTAGTAGTAGTAGTAGTAGTAGTAGTAGTAGTAGTAGTAGTAGTAGTAGTAGTAGTAGTAGTAGTAGTAGTAGTAGTAGTAGTAGTAGTAGTAGTAGTAGTAGTAGTAGTAGTAGTAGTAGTAGTAGTAGTAGTAGTAGTAGTAGTAGTAGTAGTAGTAGTAGTAGTAGTAGTAGTAGTAGTAGTAGTAGTAGTAGTAGTAGTAGTAGTAGTAGTAGTAGTAGTAGTAGTAGTAGTAGTAGTAGTAGTAGTAGTAGTAGTAGTAGTAGTAGTAGTAGTAGTAGTAGTAGTAGTAGTAGTAGTAGTAGTAGTAGTAGTAGTAGTAGTAGTAGTAGTAGTAGTAGTAGTAGTAGTAGTAGTAGTAGTAGTAGTAGTAGTAGTAGTAGTAGTAGTAGTAGTAGTAGTAGTAGTAGTAGTAGTAGTAGTAGTAGTAGTAGTAGTAGTAGTAGTAGTAGTAGTAGTAGTAGTAGTAGTAGTAGTAGTAGTAGTAGTAGTAGTAGTAGTAGTAGTAGTAGTAGTAGTAGTAGTAGTAGTAGTAGTAGATCTACTGCATCCACTACACTCAACATAAAGTGTGAACAACATCTGGATTCTAAACAATAATTCTGTCAACTAAGTCAGTGCTTCCATGTGATAGTTGAGAGAATTGGCGCCTTACGAAAAGCATTTCCAACAATCTACAAACATACATCATATCACATGAACACCTGCCACCTACACTCACTCATTACTGAAGATCAGATCAGATCAGATCAGATCAGATCAGATCAGATCAGATGGATGGGTGGATGGGTGGATGGCCAGAATAATGAGAATAAACAAGGAGGAAGTCACTCCGACCGACAACCAACAGAACAACAAAACATCCAACGAAGCAACAACCTATCACCCAACAAATATGCAGAAGAAGAAGAAGAAGAAGAAGAAGAAAGTGGAGATGGTTTGGATTGGACTGTATTGGATTGGACAGAGAGTGAGAAGACCATTTGGGGACATCATGCATCAGGCCAAAGCTGACGAGTGGAAGTGGAATGTGAGAGGACGAGTTGGGTGTCGGAGGTGAGGGTGACATGTAGGAGATTGTGTGAGGAAGAAATGAGAGGTTGTGGTGAGTGGTGGATTGAGGTTGAGGAGACTGAAGAGAAGATGTTGAAATGGTGACGTGTTACTGCATCCCTATCTTCCACTATTAACCCAAAGGACAAATAATAAAATAATAATAATTCTGCGTCAAATCTCTCAACCTCTTTTGGTAGATGGGCTCCAGTAGAGATGTCTCGAAACTGCTCGTATATTGATTATATAAATTTTTGAAGCGATGAGTACTGAGTTCGAGTTTTCAGTATGAGCTACATCACTCATTAAGGTACATCCAGTCGACGAGTCCCAGATAAGACGAAGCACTCGTCCTATATTCCACTACTAGACACCAAATAGGCTACGTTCAACAGTGGATAATTAAAGGTTCCCATTGGGAAATACCAACTGGTATGATGTCTAATTCAAAGGGGAACTGAAATAAATAAATGAAATTAACATATACTAGGAAAAATTCCCTTTTCACCAGCACCTGAGACCCTGCAGAGAACGGGACTCATTGAATCCCATCTGGTTGTTCTTAAGAAATCTGTGATAATATTGACAAAACAATAAATCCCTTCCTTCACTTAGTATAGATGAGGCAATTAAAGCAGCTGAGTATATTCCATTTAAATTTTCGAATGCATACAGTTTGGTAAATACCTTTACTAGGCTTAGAGCTGTATTTATTTCACAATGACTGGTAACTACAAAGAATGTGAAGAATTGTTAGGGTGGGTTGAGTGGTGGTTAGAATCTAAACGTGTAAGCCATTAATTGAAAGTCATTTATTCAAAACCCTGAACCGTAGTGTTGATAATCGCTAGTGTTTTAGTATCCAGTTAATAGGTTCCGGTATAAATTAAATCTTTGACATAGGAAAATTTAGTTTGACATGGTAAAGTATATGAAGAGTTTTTATCCACGAAGTGTTGGTAATGACATTTTATATTATTTTATTTCATTTTTTTGGGTTCCTAGTAGAACACACAACTTCAGTGGCATGTCGCCATTTTACCCTCTTCTCTCCAGTCTTTTCGACCTGGCTCTACGACTTTCCATAAGCTTTTATTTCCTCCTCACCACCCTAAAATACAGAAACTGTTCTGCTGAATGTTCCCTCTCCTAAGACTCTTTAGTAAAACTAACCAATCAGCATCGTAGTACGTTTGACTGCTCACTGTATGACTTGATTATAGTACTCATCATCAAAACTACCTTAGAACAATCTCTTCAGATTGGAAGTAACCTAAGGAATTGAATTCTGAGTTTCAAATCTTTTAGAATAATAGAATAGTCTCTTGATAAGCTAATGAAAAATAGGATAAGAGATAGTTTCCGGAACTTGTTAAATAACCAGCATCTATAAGTACTTTCATCTTTCAGATGACATCAGCATGTTACCATCCTTTCAAGTAGTCCACAGCAGTCCAAAAGACACTATCATCAATAACTTAACAACCGGGAAACAAGAATGTTTTTGTTTTAATATAATTAAAGGATAACTAATTTAGAAAATGTTGAGGTAGTAGTAGAAAACAAGCTTTCCTTCCCAAAAATTATAAGTTTACTTTTAGCATTTCATGGCTCTCAAACAATAGCTGGTCACATGATACAGTCAACAATTACCGATCAGGGCAATACAACAATATTCGACTCAACTACTACTAAATATCTACGCTTTCAATCCTACTTATACATATTACTATCAGTATTATTTGTCCTTTGGGTTAACAGTAACAAGTCACCATTTCAACATCTCTTCAGTCTCCTCAACCTCAATCCATCAATCCCCACAACCTCTCATTTCTTCCTCACACAATCTCCTACATGTCACCCTCACCTCCGACACCCAACTCGTCCTCTCCCATTCCACTTCCACTCGTCAGCTTTGGCCTGATGCATGATGTCCCCAAATGGTCTTCTCACTCTCTGTCCAATCCAATACAGTCCAATCCAAACCATCTCCACTTTCTTCTTCTTCTTCTTCTTCTTCTTCTGCATATTTGTTGGGTGATAGGTTGTTGCTTCGTTGGATGTTTTGTTGTTCTGTTGGTTGTCGGTCGGAGTGACTTCCTCCTTGTTTATTCTCATTATTCTGGCCATCCACCCATCCACCCATCCATCTGATCTGATCTGATCTGATCTGATCTGATCTTCAGTAATGAGTGAGTGTAGGTGGCAGGTGTTCATGTGATATGATGTATGTTTGTAGATTGTTGGAAATGCTTTTCGTAAGGCGCCAATTCTCTCAACTATCACATGGAAGCACTGACTTAGTTGACAGAATTATTGTTTAGAATCCAGATGTTGTTCACACTTTATGTTGAGTGGATCTCTATAATGATTTCAGATTAATGAAGGCCTGTCTTGGTGTCTTACCCATCCTGGCTTTGAAGTCGTCATGCTTGCCGCCTGTAATTGAATCGATGCTTCCTTGGTAGGTGGGTAGGTGAAAGAAACATCTTCGTTTAAGTTTCTCCCGTTTGTGGTGGTTGGTCATCTTCATCACCTTTGAGGCAGGATAGCAACAGCAAATTGTATGTACCAATAAACATAACTATCGAACGTTTAAAGTTGACAATTTTTGTAAGTAGTCGAAGGTTTCACTTACTTATGAAATGACATTCTTCACTACTCTTATTATTGTTGCTCAGGGCATTTTTTAAACTTTCGTTGAAAACAATTATGCATAATGTGATAAAAAATGGAAAGGGAACAATTTCCTGCGAGTTCGTAGCACTTTATTATTCTGTCAATTTGTGATAGCGCTGGTATTATCCAAAGGTATTGGCGAATATCTGTCCTCACCTCCGATTTAGTTGATTCTACAGGTTACGGTTTCTCATTAGAACTTTGAGACACCAATTTCGAAGTAGGGGAATGTGAACCACTGGACTGTGACCCAATAGCTTAATGACAACGTGCTTACCAAGAAGCTTGAAGCCCCAGGGTTCATCCTCTGTTGGAATCATTGGTGCATACTGCTGACGAGTTTCATACTAGGACGAAACAGCTGTCCTGACTAGTTCTCCAACATACATCACTTTGTGAAGAATACTAACCTGAATTCAGTTGATCCGTACAAAACTAAAAACTGAATAACACCATATAGTCTTGAGAAAACTCGATATAAGTGAGGTTAACCAAGAAGAAAGTGAGTACTCACATACACCGATGGAATTAGATAATGACCATGCCGAGAACTGAAGTGACACAATGAAATAAATACTAATATAATTATCCTATTTTTCAAATATCCCGGATTCATTTCCTTATGTAGCGCATAATATACGATTCTACTAGTATCCTAGCTTAAGCCGAAACAAATGGTAACTGCTCTCTGGGTTTTAGTGTTTCTCGGTTAAAACTCAGTTGATGATAAGGAGTATTTTCAATAAAGTGATCCAATCTACTTCCAAATTAAAATCCTTATTCATCTCAGAAATACATTACTGTATAGAGTACCCATTGGTGACATGGTGTGACATGGATATCACGAAGTTCTAATGAGAAGCCATGACCTGTGGGGTCAAACAGTCGGAAGGGAAGCGGATGCCAACTAAAAACGCTATATCATGAATTGATAGAAGCTGGAAACTTTGAACCATAGAATTCCGTCCCAGAGGCTGAGTGATTAACGCATTCGCCGTGGAACCTGAAAGTCCTGAGTTCGACCCCTGGTGGGGTAGTGGGTGCGTACTGGTGTGGAGTCCCAGTCCAGTGCTCCCAGATTTTCAATGGTTCTCCAACTGATGTCAGTCCGTGATGAATACTACTTCTGATTCGATATTTGTTTCAAACCTCTGTATGATAGTACAAGAAAACTTAACTAAATTACTATATAAGTTACTAGTGTTGGATGTTATGGTTACCAAAATATTAAGTTGTGAAAAATTGTTTTATTTCTTTTCCAATTAGTCAACAAAAGAATAATTACAATTACAAGCTGCCCCCCTACAGTTCTGCTGGTCATAAGTTAATCCACGTAGAAACAGTTTTACGTAGATTCTTGTTTTTTTTGTTTGTAGCTATTTACTTCAGAATAATAATGCAAATAATTTATCGAAGATAATGAATGGTAAGTCATTATTCCAAGCTGTTATTCATCGTAGACTAACATCAGTTGGAGGAGCATAAAAAACCTGGGAGCACTGGACAGCTGTTTCGTCCTAGTATGGGACTCACTAACAGTGCACACCCACGACCCTGCCAGGGATCGAACCCGTGGCCTTCAGGTTCCGTGGCCAGCACGTTACCATTGAGTCACTGGGTCAGAATCCAATGGTCAATGTTTCACTTGATAGCTAACAAAGCAAACCAATATGTGAGACTTTTTATCAGTTGGAAGTCATTGTGATGCAGGTTCATTCAGCTAACAAGTCCCAAGTAAAATCCACCATCAAGCAGAATATATTGAAATTAAACTTGTGGCCATATTAAGACATCTAATCAAGGAGACCATATACAAAGCGAGACGAAGCAACGGGAAATCATAATCATCAACAAGTCGATTATCATTAAGCTATTTATACTGGAAATAACTTATCAGACTGAATTATATACATCGATGGGTTAAACAAATGATTTTCAACTCAGAATGAGGATAATCCTGGTCTGATGTTCTATAAGTTTTACTATCTCGTCAATGGATAGGTTACACGTGACTCAAACATCATTAACTCTTTTTAACATTTCACCTATAGGCGAATAAACAGCAAAATGAAAAGAACACACTATCGGTTATCCAACACCTAGTTACAAGACAATAGAGAAGGTGTGTTTGATGAATATAACTCCATCCTAACAAACCTTCAAGTTGACCTAGGAGTACTGAACAGCCGTTTTGTCCTACTATGGGACACCTCAACAGTACGCATCTACGACCTTACCCCGCCACTTATAGAACTCAGGACCTTCAAGTCTCACATGTTAACCATTCTGTCACTGGGTTGGAGTTCAATGATCCACCTTTTCTGCTTCTGTTAATTTATGATGTAACGTGACTATCCGTCAAGGTCTTCAGTTAGTATTCGCTTCAGTTCTGACTGGTTGACTCCATCGGTCACAGGTTCTCATTAGAACCTCGGGATATCCTTGTCAAAGCATGTCACTAATAAGCACTATACAGTAATGCAGTTCGAAGTTTATAGGATATCGTATGTCAGGGTAGATGATAACTAAGCTTGCATAACAAATATTCTAGCCTTTTCAGTGGATGAATACTTACAATACAACCGGTTAAAACACCTTTTTATCTAAGATTCTATGTCTAACATCAGGATTACTGACTCTGTGATTCAGTGAAATGCAAACAATCTTTCTAAGGCTACAATGATCTAATGACTGAATCTGTTTCATACCCTCCAGCTTTGTCTGTCACATTTCACAGCCGTGTAGTGGCGCAGAATGAATTGTGGCTCAGTACACTTGGCCCAATATTACGTGACCAGCAGCCTTAGTGGGGTACTTTTGCGAAACCTAGTCGGGTTTTCCTTATCCATGGACAGATTCTATCTTTTACTGACTTGTCAGAATTGATCTGACTGCCGAAGCAAGTGAAATGGTTGGCACACTTAATCGGAACACTGATTATTAAAAGGGGTAGCAATGTAAACCAGTCGTGAAGCATTCGAATGGTGAACAATAAATCCCAATTCTATCCATCCATTAGACTGAGTATTACATAATTGTGACATGTAAGACAAATCGGTTAGGAAATAGGTCAAACCGATAGGAGTTTATGTACAAGGCTGTGATCCACAGCTTTTATGAATGTTCGTGTTAATATCTGATCTTTTCAGGCTGAAGAAGGTGAGACGGTGTTTTGAGCTTCTAACTCAATGAGTGAAAGCCAAATGTTTAAGCCAGTAATTCACATATTCATACTAAATGTCTAGGTCAGAAATAGACACATTTTTTATTTCAGTGGTAATACCTCTGATCACAGCCTTAGATGACATAATTTGTAGTCCTAAGGCATCATCAGCTTCTTTGATCAGATCTCTTTCTACCAACTAACATTTATCAAGGCTATTTTCATCGTCTTTAAACTCTAGGAAACTACATTTATTTCTACCTAGTCTGTAACTACCATCAATCAAGGTTAGTTGGTTGGAAACAGTCAGAGGGAGTCCCGCTCTGCATAGGTTTCGTGCTTGTTGTCACTCGTCAGTAAGACGTATCCACAAACTCGAAAGGACTGATATCCCCTCTGCGATTCAAATCCACGTCATTCTGTGTTACAGCCAGCAACTTTACCATTGATGATTGATCTCCTGTAGGACTTAATTAGATACATTGATTGATCGCTTGATGGTAACCAATTTTATGATGTCTAGTGTACAATGTTGACCACATTCTCTTGATCATTTTGCAATGTGGTCATCATACTAATGCACTTTAATGAATTTCATTTGGCAGTTGGAGGCAGTGGTCAAAAAGCCCTAAATCTAGCTTTTGTACTTGTTGGCGTTCATCAGCAAGCAGTATTTGCAACTTCGCAGAACCTACTTGAGGTTCCCCGCATCACCCAGTACTGCAGCATCATTCATTGAGGACTACCCCACTTTTAAACAAAAAAAATGTCCGAGAGAACGTGCGATAAACAGAATTGTGAAATATGATTTTTACAATTTTTTCTAATGGGCTTTTTTACCCTAACCATTTCTAATCGTTGTAACTTAAGTAGCCATAGACACACACACGCATACACACAAAAAGATGGTTGAATAAAAGAAAAAAATTGTTTTTTTATTGGTCTTAGTAATTAAATAACTCCACTTGAAAAAACGAGAACAAAAGAATGACGAGAAAAGAATCAAAATCATAGTGATTATTATATTACGTAATCAGCTTAGATCACTGACTTCTAACTATATATAGACAAGCATAAAAATAAGTGAATGATTGATAAAAGAAGGTGAGTTGGTGCAAGATGCTGAAGGTGAGATGGGGTGAGGTGAGATAGGGAAAGTTGAGATGAAAAATTATTGAAAAATCCAATTATTCTTTATAATTGCCATTATCTTTTTGTTCTTAGTCTTGGTAACCTAATAATATCCACTTGAAATATAACACTTCAGTGAATCAAAGGAGTAAAGATATTTTGTGTGCTTTCTTTATTGTCATGTCACAGTTAATAAAAAGAGAGGAGTAACAGAAGCCTGACAACTGATTAACTTCTATATTGAATCACCCTAATAAATTGAATAAAGCGAATCTTGGGTCTATAAGGGAATAAATATGTATTTATAACGTTGTATTTATCATAGAACCTCGCCTGGTTAACTAGTTCACTAGTTACTAACCGGTCCTAAGCCCGGGTATACAGTGAAGGTTGGGCATAGGGCTAGCAACCCTCCCCCGTAAAACAAATCTAACCGCTAAAGAAACTTCAAAGCACAAACGATATATAAAAAATAAAAACAAAATTATTCCTCTCTGGAATCGGGGAGGCGAAATGATGCCTGGTTGGTGAAAGCCTTCGGGAAGCCAATTGGCCGATGTGTCTTCTCTCGATGAAAGCGAAAGTAAACGTGGGGACATGGAATGTGCGCACGATGTTTGAACCCAGTAAGGCAGCCCAGATTGCAAAGGAGATGAAGAGGTATCACATTGAAGTGCTTGGAATTTGCGAAAGCAGATGGAATGGGAGTGGACTCTCCAAACTGTCAACTGGAGACGAGTCAATAATCTACTCCGATATTGTCACCCAGACGACAACCACGAGCACACTGAAGGAGTGGCTATCATGATGTCCCCCTCACAAGAGCATCGAGGCTTTCATGCAGGATCATGACAGCAAGGTTCAACTGAAAAGGAAGGAAAGTCACAATCATACAATGCTATGCACCTACAAATAATGCAGAGCAAGAGAAAAAGGAGGAATTCTACAGACGACTGCAATCATACTGGACAAGACGTCAGTTGGCGATATCAAAATTCTAATGGGCGACATGAATGCCAAACTGGGAGTGGAAAACACAGGAACAGAATTAACCATGGGTCGAGAAGCGCTTGGTGAGGTGATGAACGAGAATGGAGAATTGTTTGCAGAATTCTGTGCATTCAACGATTTGGTGATTGGAGGCACTGTGTTCAAGCACAAGGATATCCACAAAGCGAGCGACATGGATTTCACCAGACACCAGGACACACCACAATAAAATCAGATCGACTTTATCTCAATCTCAAGAAAGTGGAGACGCAGCCAGCCTACTTGACACAAGGTCAAGAAGAGGAGCAGATGTAAGTTCAGACCACTATCTAGTGCAAGGAGTCTTCCAAACCAAGTTGAAAACCTTCAAGGAAGCTAGTGATAGACCACAGTTGAAGTCCAACACCCAGAAAAGAAACTGAAGGACGAAACTACAAAGGACATCTTCACGGCAGCCATCAAGTCAAAATGGGAGATACTGAGCAACATCTCTGAAGAAACCTGTGTGGAGGAACACTGGAACTCTTTGAAAGAGATGTGGAAAGAAACCTGCACAGCCGTATTAGGAAGGAAGATGGAACATGACAAGAAATGGACCTCGAAGGACACATAAAGGGGGATAGGGGAGAGGAGGATCGTGAAGCAGCAGATAAACCAGTGCAAGGATGCTCAAAGACAAGAGGAACTGAGAACAATGTATAAAACACTGGACAAAGAAGTGAAGAAGAGTGCACGGAAAGACAAAAGACACTGGCAAGTGAAGCAGAACAGGCTGCAGGTAGGAAAGACAGAGACCTGACAACATTGTATCAAATAACCAGGTTATTATCTGGAAGGGAAGAGATCAACGCAGACGAAACCAATAAAAGATGATGAAGGAAATTTAATTACCAAAGAAGAGAAACAAAAGAAACAATGGGTCGACCACTTCAAGAAGCTCTTCAATCGACCACCCCCTGCAGCTGCTGAACTACAAGTGAACATAAATCCTCCAAAAAAATTGGAAGTCCTGAACGCCATAAAGCTACTGAAATGTGGGAAAGCAGCAGGACCAGATGGGATCCCGCCAGAAGCACTGAGAACAGATGCAGAGACAACAGCGGACATGTTCACACCACTATTGCAGAAGGTGTGGAAGGAAGAGAATGTACCTGGCGATTGGAAGAACAGTTAACTTGTCAAGCTCCCGAAGAAAGGAGACCTCAGTGTTTGCAAGAACTGGCGTGGAATCACGCTCCTGTCCACCCACAGCAAACAAACTATTAAGCCGCATCATCCTGGAGAGAGTAAAGGATGCACTGGATTCAAAACAACGACCCAAACAGGCTGGATTCAGGAAGTACAAATCATGTGCAGACCAAATTGCAACACTTCGCATCATCATAGAACAAAGTATAGAATATCAGTCAACTCAACTCTACCTCAACTTCATGGACTTTGAGAAGGCCTTTGACAGCGTCGACCGAGAGGTAATTTGGAAACTGCTTCATTACTACAGATTACCGGAAACCTTTATCCACCTCATTCAACAACTATATGAAGACGCCACATGCCAAGTAATTGACAATGGGAAGCTCAGTGGTGCTTTTGAAGTGAAGTGTGGACAGGAGTGAAACAAGGCTGTCTACTATCACCCATGATATTCTTGATTGTAGTCGACTGGATCATGCAGCCAACAGTGGGGAGCGAGAAGACGGGGATACGCTGGACTGCGGAAGAGAACCTAGAAGATCTGGATTTCGCCGATGACCTGTGTCAGATGTCACACACACACACACATGAAGATCCACAGGTGAAAATAACAAGTTGACAGAAGAGGCAGGGCAGGACAGCGAAGACGGGACTTACTTCGGGTGAATGTAGAGAAGACAGAGGTGATGAAGATACCCAACCAACCAACCACACAACCAACATCAACAAACTCCAATCACCATCAATGGGAGAAACCTAAAGGAAGTAACCTCCTTCACCTATCTAAGAAGCACTGTTTCAACTGCAGGCGGCACAGGCACAAACGAGGATGTCAAAGTCACAGAATCGGAAAAGCGAGACAAGGGTTCATAAGCCTGAAACCAGTGTGGAGATCTTCTGCACTCAGCATGTGGAACAACATCCGGATTTTCAACACCAACGTCAGTCAAATCAGTGTTTCTGTATGGCTCAGAGACTTGGCGCGTTACGAAGGAGATTTCCAATAAACTACAGACATTCATCAACAACTGCCTATGCTCACTCGTTACTGAAGATCAGATGGTCAGAATAATAAGAATAAGCAACAAGGAACTTTGGCCTGCTAACGAACCAACCAAGAACCCATCGCTCAACAAATATGCAGAAGAAAGTGGAGATGGATTGGGCATACACTGAGAAGGCCAACTGGGGACATCACGCACCAGGCCAGTCCCTCTAGTGGAACCCCGATTGAAAGCGACGAGTTGGGCGTCCTAGGCGAGGGTGACATGGGGGAGACCGTGTGATGAGGAAATGAGAGCTTGTGGGTATTGATGGAGCCAGGTTCAAAAGATTTCAGAGAACAGTGCGCATTGGAGACGTGCTACTGATGCCCTGTGTTCCACTAGGAACCCAAGGGACAAATAAATAATAATAGTAATATAATTTATCGTGGACTTACCTAAGTTGGAGAAACAGAGAGAACTTGGGAACACTGGACAGCTGTTTCGTCTCAGTGTGGAATTCCTCAACAATAGGCACCCATGACCCCACCCCGCAACCACTAACTAAATTGTCCACAGTTTCCTACTTCTGTTACTTATGATATAGCGTAACTATTCACAATAGTCTTCAGTTGGCACCACAACGGCGGTTCAGTGCTACTAACTTCTCAATGGTTTACCAACTGATGTCGTGGAGAAGAGATAATTCAGCTAAGAAAATTTTCTTTTTCGACGATATCACTTTCTAAAGCTGAACAATCGTATGTGCATATATATATATATATATATATATATATATATATATATATATATATATATATATACAGTAAACTAATTAATCATAATGAAATCGAAAAAATGAGTGTTAAGACCAAGGTAAGATGAGAGATTGGACATACTTCTTTTGCACTCAGATATCAGGCTTCAACTGATGAATTGTCAGTGCTTTCGCTGTTCACAACTGTCGAAGGTGTACTCCTTTTGAACTATTCCATCTTACACGATAAATGATATTGAAGGAAGATTCTAGTCTAGCTTTATGTCCAGAGTTGACCAAATGTCCAAGAATCGAACTGTTAATTGATTTACATTCTCCCCTCGACAACCATGCAGGATAGTGCTCCGAGATACATTTGGAAAACGTGCTCATTGTGCGGCCAATACATGCTTAAGAACCACATCCGCATAGACCTCGAACTAAATAAATTATAGTTGATGTCCAACTGTCCTGATTTTCACATAGAATACTTCGTTATCTTCACTTACTACTACTACTACTACTACTACTACTACTACTACTACTACTACTACTACTACTACTACTACTACTACTACTACTACTACTACTACTACTACTACTACTACTACTACTACTACTACTACTACTACTACCACTACTACTACTACTACTACTACTACTACTACTACTACTACTACTACTACTACTACTACTACTAAGAATCAGGCTGCATTACTGTTGGATACCACTATGACATCGAACTCAACCTCCTTGTCCTCATAGGAGGTGGCAACAAGTCTTTTCTTGTGCAGATCATGTTCACTGTAAACACTGATCAATTGAGAAAGCATTAAACAGTGAAAGCATTAGAAACCTATTATCATTATCGTTATTATTATTCCTTCTCATGTGGATTCACTCTGAAAAGATGGATGTATCTAGGCCACAGTCTGAGAGTTAACACGAACAGTAGCAACTGATTGGATGCCTAAAACCTAGTGAATGATGACGTTTCCTCTAGGGCTCGAACACAGCGCCCATCTGTTCAGACCTCAAAGAATTATCTGTTAAGTGACTGAACCACAAGGGCTACGTTTTGTGCAACCGGTATCCGTTGTCATTTATTGATATTTCTGCTTTTCGGTAGCTATACTGGGTCAAACTTTTCTATATCTGTCAGTAGATAGACTCATATGCGAATCCATTGATGCTGCCTGAATATTCATTATTTCATACTTCATATGGGGGTGGCATATTTCATTTGAAGTGAAGGGTGTTAGGTTCAAGTTGCAGTGAGAAGACTACCACTCACTGGGGTGTAGATAAATCCGGCTGACATGTCCCAAATGGGATGAAATACGCATCCTGGGTTCCACTGCTAGCCACTGTTCATCACTGGTATCAATATTAGTTCATACTCTTTGATTCTTTTCATTGGATTTTATAGCACAATTTTTAACTTCCAAACAAGGTGAAATCACATCTGATTGATTTAGAGATGGATCTCTTGAAATCACCATAAGAATGTGTAATCTTTCGTTTGGTCAAATTCGATGTGACCTTCAGGGATACTGAAGCTGAAGTATGAAAAGTCAGGTACAAGGGTGTGGGGAACTCAATTGCAGATACCTGGTCCAATGGCTACATACTTATGATAGGGTTCATATTTTGCGGTGCGATACTGTTCGAAGTTATGCGTACTCTACTGAAGAGTTTAGAAGTGTAGCGAAACCACTGTCGTGTACTTCTTAATTTTCAGCGATTCCCTAATTTAGTTCAGTCCGTAAGGATAACTGTTTGCAATACAAAACAATTCAATTTCTTTAATTAGTCAATCAGGTAAGATAGTTGTGGTTACAGTGTCAAGGGATAGAGTGTTTAAAATAATTTTCTTCAATTTAATTGAAGCCATTTTGTTGCTGAAATAATTTAAAACTTATTTCATTTTCAACTTCGTATTCATAACGGTCTGACAACTAGACAAAACGGCTGTCCAGAGCTACCAGGCTTTCAATGGTTCTCCAACTGATTTCAGTCCGTAAATCTCAAACTATATTAATTATTTTATTATCAGTATGACTATTTGGCATTTCCAATAAACTACAGACATTCATCAACAACTGCTTACGCTCGCTGCTGAAGATCAGATGGCCAGAAAAAATAAGCAACAAGGAACTCTGGGAACGAACCAACCAAGAACCTATCACGCAACAAATATGCAGGAAGAAGTGGAGATGGATTGGGCATACACTGAGAAGGCCGACTGAGGACATCACGCGTCAGGCCCTCGAGTGGAATCCCCATGGGAAGCGACGAGTTGGACGTCCGAAGGTGACATGGAGGAGGTCGTGCGAGGAGGAAATGAGAGCTTCTGGGCTGTCGTGGAACCAGGTTCAAAAGATCTCAGAGAACAGAGGTCACTGGAGGCGTGCTACTGAAGCCCTATGTTCCACTAGGAACCCAAGGGACTAATAAATAATAATAATGACTATTTGGAATAGCCATGGTTTAGAAGATCGAAGTTATTGATACAGGGTGATGACTGAAACCAAAATAAAAGTACAGTTGGTTCCAGGGTTTCAAACAGTAGTCTCCGGGTTACCGACTCGATACCCTATTAATTGAGATGCAAGACTCAGTTACTGACCCGACTAGCCAGCCACCTGACTATGAACAACGGACCATGATGTATCACGTGTTCACATGAAGAGAAGTTGAAACCTGATCAGTCACTGTGTCTCAAAAGCTCAGTTAGTAGGGCACCAAACCGGTAACCCAGAGGTATTGGGTTCGAGTCCTGTCGTGATCCAGAATTTCATTCACCTCCCTATATCAATTTTTTTCCTTTTATTACACCACATTATAGATCTACCCATGAATAGTGAGGTTGTGTATTGCCAAAATGTTTTTTTTTGAGTAATGGTTGATTCAAAATTACAAAAGTATCTTCTGAAGAAGTGTTTCTATGCCCATTCATTTGAAATATGATACCTTTTAGTGTTTAATCGAGACAAAAGGCAGATAATCTAAAAAACGAGACGAAGGTTGAATACACAATGTGAAATGGAATCAATCATGAAGTAATTGTATCAAAATGACAATAGGTGCCAGTAATCAAGGATTACACTTAGAGTTTTCCATGACATATTTATTCAAAGTATATAACTCATTATCACTGACACATTAGTAGACTTGAGAATTGAATGTCGACACGAAAGTTACCCTAGAAACATAACTTCTAACCGAATTATGCTGTTCATTCCTATTGAATACAACCATAAATAGTTTTAATTTACAAGAAATTAGCTGACACAACAGGTAATGATTACAAGTTAACCTTTGAAGCGGAAGTGGAGTAAGTTAAACAAACTTGTTCTTGTAAGTATGTTGAAGAACCATTTTAGACAATAAAACGTGAATCTCACTTTGTTTAACAGAAAAAAGATTCAATGAACTCAGTATTTAATTCTCTTCCTTTGCTTGAATAGGATATGAATACCTACCAATTTTTAAGCATTTTAGTTAGATAATGGTGATTATTAGTAAAGGGAACTTTTGAATGTTCGAGGTAATACAAGAATTCGAGAGATGTTTAATTCTTGTTATGTTTGTATTCTACCCAGTGAACTTTAGGTTACTGGCAAGGAGTTGTATATACGGAACAGGTGGTTGAAGAAACCTGGTGTTCGACTAAAATGAAACTGAGGTCTCATCAGCAGCAGCACAGTCAGTAAATTGTAGGATAGATTACCCGTATGCCTACGGTTAGAGTCTGATACCAACTAAGCTTCTCACTCAGAATGGAATTCCCATCTCAACTGCCTAAGATTAGTCTAGCCTATTTAACCTATCTTAAATAGTAGTAGGAAGAGTTTTCAGGAATTATAAGGTTATTCTTATTGTTTGTTTAAAACGGTCCCGGCTTCTAACTACTTAAGTTAGTCAGTGGTATATTTCACTTGTTCATGACACATGATTTCTAACTACCCAACTTTTTTAGTAGTATACAGTCGAGCTGACTTAAAGAAAATACTTTGTTTATGCTTTCTACCTCCCAATCCCTTCAGACAGTATTCTCTAAAGTTCCATCTTTACCAAATTGTATTCTTCATAAATAGTATGAGTAGTAAACATGTAGGTATTCATCTTTCAGCAAACTAACTTCCCATCCAGGTTACTTCATCCTATTTGAGGCGAAACCTCCTAGTAATACCTATTTATTGGTATTAGTGATAGATAGTGGCTAGCCATGGAATCCAGGATGCGTGTTTCGTCCCATTTGTGACTCGTCAGCTGGATATACCTGCCTCCCAGTGATCGATGTTTTTTCAACTAAGACTTGAACCAGGGACTGATCGAGGCATCCTCACAAGAGCCCATATGCCAATATAGACCGATCAATTTAATCCAGTTAACGACGGGATAATACAAGCAACATTATATTCTTACTTACTACTTATTTAAACGTAAGTTTGGTACACTATGGCGGTAAAGAAATTTACCACTGAAAAACTCATGATGAATAGATGGATATTACTTCATAAGCAGTCCATCATTCATTCTTACCCAAGTCAATCAGATAAGAGATGTTTGTACAAGTCACTAAAGGATGCACATAGTGTTCAAGTAACTAAAATAATAATTTCATTCATTAGATAACCATTTTATACGATGAACAGAAGAGTAAAATTTACAAATAGTGATTCGATTGTTATACGTGTTACAGTTTAAATAGAAAGCAGTTAACTGATAGTGCCTCATTATGTAATATGTCAAAGAAACAGGTTAGAAAAGGCTTTTATCTTAATTATAAATCATCATCGGTGAAATGCAAATCTTCTTCTGGGGTCTTTTCATCGGTCAATCCATTGTATACCAATATTCTCACAGCTCCTCACCGTTTGTTGCGTCATCCAGTCGTATCAAGTCGAGTCGAGTCGAGTCTACCCCACTCCACTCCACTACACTACACTCCACTTCACTGCACTCCACTACACTACACTACACCACACCACACTCCAGTCGAGTAGACCACAATCACAAAGATAATCGCTGATAGTAGGTGACAACCTTGTCTCACTCCTTCCTGTCTTCACTTCGAAGGCATCACTGAGCTTTCCATTGTGAATCACTTGGCATGTAGCACATAGCCTCTGTTGAATCAGGTTGATAAAGAAATGTGGCACTGAAAGTATAGTGTTGAAGCAGCTGCACACCGAATTTCTTCTTGGTTGACAGTGTCGATGAAGTTGAGGTAAATATCCAGTTGACTGGGATTCTATGCTCTGTTCTATGATGATGCGTAGCGTTGTAATTTGATCCGGACATGATCTGTTCTTCCTGAAGCCAGCCAGCCTGTTCCGGTAGTAATTTTGAATCCAAAAACAACTACTATACTAGACTATATTTGTCACAACCTGTTCGCGCTATATCGCAAACTGATAGAATTAACAAACTGTAGACTATTAATCTAAGAACTAGTGATTGATTGGTTAACGCATTTGCCATCAAACTCCTAAGTTTTCAATGGTTCTCATTCCGTGATGATTACTATCTTGAGGCAAATAAAATCCCTATAGATCTCAGTCTATAAGTAACTGTTTTTTTCGTAGTCAACTTGAAAGCAGTCTTCATCATGCGTTGACATTAATCAGAGAATCATGAAAAAAAGGTGGATGCATTGGATAGCCGTTTTGTCCTAGAGTAGGGATTCCTCATCAGTAAAGCAACTTGGATTTTTAACGTCATATCCATTTTGATACATATGTTTATCAAGAAGGGAGTCTCGGATATCTAGATAAACCAGTTCAATGGTCATTAATCAATGGATTATCACATGAACTGTCATATCTTGACAGTATTCGTATCCCTATTATGAGTTAACTGCTTACATTAGTAAAAAAATATTAGCTAATAAAGTATTATTTACTAGGAGCTTTAATATCTCTTGTTCAAAATCATATGTACCTGATTCACAAAATTAATGATCCATAATGATCAATCATTGTACGGTAGATATCATCTATTATCAGTGTTCCAGCTTCTCTTTTGTCGGTCTACAAGATGCAACTTATCACTTATGATTGACAGACATACTTTTGACATGAATTTGACTATCCTGAGTTCGAATCTGTAAGAGGAAAGGGAAAGCCAACCTAATGGGATAACCAGTAAATATATTCAATGGTTTTTAAACAAGATGAAACACGTACTCAAAGTTTCATCGTCTTCATTAACACCAAACTGTATAAATAATTGGGACTAGCAATTCCCTTTTGATATATTCACTAGTAGAAAATTTCTCATAATTAACAACAAATTTCTCCCGTCTCATTTTAAAAATTACCAATAATGTCCAGAAATAATGGTTCTTATCTGTCTATTTGTCTATTTGTCTGTCTGTCTATCTCTCTGTCTATCTGTCTGTCTGTCTATCTGTCATCAAAATTTCTTCGTTTTCAAAGGCTATCTGAGTAATATCATTACACAGTGTAATTCTTCTATAAATCTATTCCAGAAATTTGTAATCAATGTAGCTCAAGTTGAAGAAATCAATTTTTACTCCATTTCCATGATATTTCAATCATCAATCAAATGAAAAAATTTCTTTTTTCTTATAGAAAAATAATAATTTAAGTGGCTTTTAATGATCTTATTTCTCAAATTTTAAACTAGTTTTTCTCCGTTTATAATGTCCTACCTAACAGACAGTGTATTGTGTCTATTTTTTTAACACAATTTCTTGTGTAAAAGTGGGGTTTTTCTCTCTTTTATCACTGCTAGACTTCTTTAAATCCAGTTTTTTCTTTTAGAGTATTCATTAGAAAAGAGCAAACAAAAGCATAATATACAAGTATATTGAATTACACGCTGTCATTTTAATGTCAATGTAATCTCCAATTTTATTTATTTGTTTAAATTGAATACTACTAAGTTCCTATGGTGATGGTGATTTTGAGGATTTGATGTTGATAATGATGACAATAGTAGCAGTAACAATTAAATGTCTAATATCCTACAGTAAGGACAATCATTAAATCATATTATTAAACAAAAGTAATCGTAGCTATGAAAACAACACACGTTGCATTTTACTAAAAAATTGAAATTGTCTTTTTTCTAGTAAATAAGAGGGTTATCTTTCTCACTTGTTTAAAATTGTTTAATGTAAGCAAACTACTTTTAATCTATATATATAACTTTATACCAGTTTTGACTATCTAAGATAATCGTGGTTTAACAGACTTGTATTGCTACTGGTTGATGATTGGAAGAGGTGAGATTTGAACCAATGATCTACAGGTTACTAGCCTGGTACTGTATCATATGGTATGTTGGTTCGAATCCTGTCACAACACGGATTTTCATCAATAATTGTATATGACTGCTTAAATGAATTTCATTTGTATTCAGTTGCTACAGTTCAGTAGATCAGGAAATATTGAATAAATTAGGTCAAATTGCAGCGCTATGCATCATTATAGAACAGAGCATAGAATCCCAGTCAACTCGATATTTACCTCAACTTCATCGACACTGTCGAACAAGAAGAAGTTTGGTGTGCAGCTGCTTCAACACTATACTTTCAGTTCCACATTTCTTTATCAACCTAATTCAACAGAGGCTGTATACTACATGCCAAGTGATTCACAATGGAAAGCTCAGTGATGCCTTCGAAGTGAAGACAGGAAGGAGTGAGACAAGGTTGTCACCTACTATCAGCGATTATCTTTGTGATTGTGGTCTACTCGACTGGAGTGTGGTGTAGTGTAGTGTAGTGTAGTGTAGTGTAGTGTAGTGTAGTGTAGTGTAGTGGAGTGGAGTGGAGTGGAGTGAAGTGGAGTGTAGTGTACTGGAGTGAAGTGAACTGTAGTGTAGTGTAGTGCAATGTAGTGTAGTGTAGTGTAGTGTAGTGAAGTGTAGTGTAGTGTAGTGTAGTGTAGTGTAGTGTAGTGTAGTGTAGTGGAGTGGAGTGGAGTGGAGTGGAGTGGACTCGACTCGACTCGACTCGACTCGACTCGACTCGACTCGACTGGGTGATGCAACAAACGGTGAGGAGCTGTGAGAATATGGGTATACGATGGATTGACCGATGAAAAGACCCCAGAAGAAGATTTGCATTTCATCGATGATGATTTATATCTGTCTTGTGTCACACGGACTCGAAGATCAACAGGCGAAAACTAAGAAGTTGGGAGAAGAGGCTAGGTGAGTGGAGTCAGAGAAGGAATGCAAGACTTCCTTCAGGTGAACGTAGAGAAGATATATGTTATGAAGATACCCAACGAACACCAACGCCAACGCCAACAACAACGACACCAACAAGTAGCAATAATCATCATCATTGGGAGAAATGTAAAGGAAGTTGTCTCTCTCACCTACCTGCCTACCTACCTACCTTCGTAGTTAGCATCGTTTCAACTGCAGGCGGCACAGGCACAGATAAGAATTTCAAAGCACTCAGCATCGGAAAGATAGCTAGACAGGCGATTCTGCATCAATTTGAAGTCAGTGTTTTGATCTACTGCACTCAGTGTAAAGCGTGAACAACATCTGGATTCTAAACAATAATTCAGTCAACTAAGTCAGTGCTTCCATATGATAGTTGAGAGAATTGGCACCTTACGAAAAGCATTTCCAACAATCTACAAACACACATCATATCACATGAACACCTGCCACCTACACTCACTCATTACTGAAGATCAGATCAGATCAGATCAGATCAGATCAGATCAGATCAGATGGATGGATGGGTGGAAGGATGGATGGATGGATGGATGGATGGATGGATGGATGGATGGATGGATGGATGGATGGATGGATGGATGGATGGATGGATGGATGGATGGATGGATGGATGGATGGATGGATGGATGGATGGATGGATGGATGGATGGATGGATGGATGGATGGATGGATGGATGGATGGATGGATGGATGGATGGATGGATGGATGGATGGATGGATGGATGGATGGATGGATGGATGGATGGATGGATGGATGGATGGATGGATGGATGGATGGATGGATGGATGGATGGATGGATGGATGGATGGATGGATGGATGGATGGATGGATGGATGGATGGATGGATGGATGGATGGATGGATGGATGGATGGATGGATGGGTGGATGGGTGGCCAGAGTAATAAGAATAAGCAAGGAGGAAGTCACTCCGACTGACAACCAACAAAACAACAAAACATCCAACGAAGCAACAACCTATCACCAAACAAATATGCAGAAGAAGAAGAAAGTGGAGATGGTTTGGATTGGACTGTATTGGATTGGACAGAGAGTGAGAAGACCATTTGGGGACATCACGCATCAGGCCAAAGCTGACGAGTGGAAGTGGAATGGGAGAGGACGAGTTGGGTGTCCGAGGTGAGGATGACATGTAGGAGATTGTGTGAGGAAAAAATGAGAGGTTGTGGTGAGTGGTGGATTGAGGTTGAGGAGACTGAAGAGAAGATGTTGAAATGGTGACGTGTTACTGCATCCCTATCTTCCACTATTAACCCAAATGAGAAATAATTATATTGAATAATGATATTAGTTGTTTATGAAATGAAGATTAGTTTATCGAATGTTTTCTAAAGTACTTCGTCTTCCTTAAAAGTCATACCTTATAGTGTGTTTACTTTATTCAGTGAGTAAATAAAATGAAAAACGAATTCAAATCATTAGTACTTCTTTGAACCATTTAAAGCGTTTGCCTTCATTTATATTATTTTACTGCTTTCTTCTTATGTTGTTTATATTCCACATTTTGAATTATTGATTAGTAACTTGGACCCATCCATAATACATTCTGCTCATAGGTCATATGCACAAATGTGAGAAGTCTGCTACTTTGAATGCATCATTTGGAATAAACAAAATGTTGTTTGATTGCAGGTGATCAACATGAGGTTTTGCTTTACTTGGGCTTCATGCTCGATGACATTTGTCGGTAAGGTGTATCTGCAGCCTGGAGGTAACTAATGTCACCTGAGACGTTCGAACCCATGTCACCCAATCGGGTCGCGAGTAACCTCTTCTAGGAGGACCTGCTTAAATTTGGAGACGGTAAAATTACTGTCTGCCAGTATCCAAATGTTATTTACTAGCCAAAAATAAAGATGGTACTAGTACTTCAGAAAGTACTTCTTGTTGAAGTAAATTTGACTGGTCAAATAGACACTATTTAGGGGGGGGGGTAGCTCATTATTTTAGTGGACAATAGATTCTCAGTTCATACTCAGTTTGTATT
Source organism: Heterobilharzia americana (assembly GCA_944470555.2). Taxonomy (NCBI): domain Eukaryota; kingdom Metazoa; phylum Platyhelminthes; class Trematoda; order Strigeidida; family Schistosomatidae; genus Heterobilharzia; species Heterobilharzia americana. The sequence goes on from OX104128.1 coordinate 51,587,765, forward strand.
GATAATAAAATTTCTCTGTGGTAACGTGCTGGCTACGGGCCCTCAAGTTGGTGGGCCATGTATGCACAACGCTTAAGAGCCTTATACCAGGATGAAACACCAGTCGGGTGCTCCCATATTTTGAATGGTTCTTCGAATAATATCAGTCCGAGATCAATATCAACTTGAAACCAACATTTAAATCCTCAGAAATCTTCAAGTTGAAATGAAATATCTTTTCTGGTTACAATAATATACTGATCACCGTTTACTATGTAATATCAAGCTTTGTCTATATCGGGAGTTAGTTTCCAAGTTGACTAAAGTTTACCAAGTATTCTATAAAAAAAAAGGTTTTTTGTCAGAAAGGAGGGATAATTTCTTCCCTAAGTCTAGCAAAAACAATTACAGATTAATGTAAAGTATGTTCGATGAAGGGAAATTCAACATGTTCATTGAAATCGCAGTGATTCAATGATGACGATATACATATATATATATATATATATATATATATATATATATATATATATATATATATATATATATATATATATTCTACATTGCATCATAATCCGTTCATCATAGCAACTGTTGTCGTGACTAGTTGATGATGTGAAAGAAATTTATTGAGATTCATACTTCCTTCTCCTCTGATCAATCTCTGTTACACGCACAGTTTCTTCTTAAAGAAACAAGATAAACTTTCTTTTCCGTTTGTCATGTGTGCTAATACGTAAATCAAGTGGAAATCTTATTCGTGTAAACTAAGACGTTTTTTCCCTGTTGAAAATTATTCCTGTTCTATTTCATATTTAAGAATTTAATGTATTGTAAATTTTACTTGGTTTAAGATTTTTATGATGCAATCATGTGTGAATGAAGATATACCTGGTAACAGAAAAATTTAATGAAATTTTTTTTGGAAATTAATTAACAGATGGGTGTAACATTTAAGTTAATTGGTCAGCATATGCATAATATGCCAGTGAATTTAGTTATACGTCAGTTAACACGTGTATACACTTTTATCAGATAACTTTTTCGCTGATATTTACAGTTTCCCATCGATATACCGAGTCGAACTGATCAACGTTTGTAGGCCGATGGTCACCAATGGTCGTGGAAACCTCAATGTTATTAGAACAGTCATTATGTTGTAGTTTACTTGATAGTTAGCTAGCTAGTGAAATTCACGATGCGGGTTTCGTCCCGTGTGGGACTCTTCAGTTGAATACACCTACACCTCAATGAGTAGTGGTGTTCCCAAATTGCTTCAAAGGACTTACTTGTAAGCTAATTAGGTTTTGGTAACGGGTGCCATTAAGATATCTTGCTGTACCTCACCATCCCACCCCACTCACCCCATAATTATTTCTTCTGGCATAGAGGACCAGATCTTTATATGGGTGCATCAAGTTATTCTCTATGAACACACTATACGGGTTTGATTGTAGTTTAGTTAAAAGAGTAAAAATTTGCAAGATCTTCATCATAAATGATAAAGACTATAAGTTTGCACTGTGAAAATCTAGAAAAGAGCTGCTGGGTTACATGAAATGTAACTCTGGCATGTGTTACTCCCTTCTTGACATCTCTTCTTTGAGAACTAATCAAATGATTAGTCTTATTATTGTCACTGTTTCATAATGAAATGATAATCAATGCAACTGCATGATGGTGTTAATTTGCCAACTGAGACTCGAAAAAATCATCTATCATCTCAACAAATATAAAACGCCTTGGAGCACTAAGGAGTTTTTTTTGACCAAATATGATACTGTCCGTTAGTAGGCACCCACCACCCCGCTCAGCTGCGGATTGAACTCAGGACATTCATGTCTCACTCATGGTGAACACGTTAACTATTCAGCTACTTGGATGGAATTTAATGTTTCATAGTTTCTTATTTCTTTCAGTTTGTTAAATAGCGCTACTATTCACCAACGTCTTCAGTTGGCATCCACTTAACCTTCGACAGGATGACTCCACGCGTCACAGCTTCTCATTAGAGTGCTAAACAAATAACATCCCCATAAATTTTGATCTACATTACTGTATAGTATACATTAATGATGTGTATCAAGATGGATATCCCAAAGTTCCAATGAGATCCTATGGCCAGTAAGGTAAACCAGTCGGAAATGAGGTAGGTGTTAACTGAAAGCCATAGGTGATAGTCACTCTATATCACAAATTTAGAGAAGCAGAAAACAGTGGACGAATGACCTAGTGGCTTGATGGCTAACGCTTTCGCCAGGATATGTGAAGGCATCAGGTCCGATTTATGGCAGAGGAAGTCGTGGGAGTGTACTGTCGAGGAATCCCATGGAAGGACGGAACAACTCTCCAGTGTCCCCAGGTTTTCAATGATTCTCCAGATGATATCAGTCCATAATAAGTACTACCTTAGAATCAGTCAATCCCCACAAGTTACAGAGTGAAATATATGCTTAATGTTTTGGTTCATCTCAAACTAGTTCAAATCAAAGTCTGGCTGGTTATTACTTATTGTCTTTCAATTGTCAGTTGTCTATGAATTTTATTCTGCCATTGCATGAAAAACATTCCTTTCCAACATAACTTGAGAATCCTTCATCCATGGAGAAGTCAAGGAGAAGTAAAAAAAATTGTGCATTTCTCATGGGCGTAACTGAGATAGATGAGGTTTGGTAGACTAGTATTGTTAGTACCGACTGATGATTCGTTGTGGAATGAAAACGTGGGTCACAGCAGGATTTGAACTAACAGTTTCTGGGTCACTGGTCCAACACCATGTCAGCGGAGCTCCAAGAGCCAACTGCCTACTCGTCTGGGCATCATGAATTCACATGGTAACTGAGTGTAACTCTCCGTCACTGAAGTGAAGTAGATATTTCGTAAACAGTTGGGTCTCGTAGCTTGGTTGGTCGAATGCCGGGCTGGTAATTTGGAAGTCGATGGCTCAAATCCTTCCTGTGGTACACCTTTTAGTTGGCTTCTGACCGAAAAACAGGTCTCGTTAACTCTAGGTTGTTAACAGCCATCAGTTAGCTTCATATTTACAAAAAAGAAATACGTCAGTGGTAACCTCAGATTTTATGATGACAATGTAGTTTCAGTAATTTTCGCGTTTCCACCAGTTTTACTCTAGAACCAAAGACAAACTAAAAAATAATTGATCGAATTCATTCAACACTTGGGAACTAGGTGATATGAAGTTGGTTACCCTCCAGTGATTAAACAACACTGAGGAACAGCTCGGCAATGACTTAGAACCCCTGGATCTCAAATCTTTGTATGTATTAATGATAGGAAAATTTTCATTATACACCTTTGCATAATGAATTGTGAGTGCTTGATTTTTATGCTTCATTACCCTTTCGAGATGAGATTCCCGAAGTTCTAATGAGAAAGCATAACTTGTGGGGTAAACCAAGTGGCACGTGAAGACGGCATTGGATAGAGGTCGCGGTTATATCGTGAATCGATAGAAGTGGAAAACTAAGAACAGTTGAACTCTGACCCATCGGATGGATGGTTAACACGTTTACCACAAGATCTGAGGCCCCCAAATTTGATTCATGGTGAGGTAAGGTCGTAAGTGAGTACTGCCAAAGAGTTCCATACTAGGAAGAAATACTTCTGCAATGCTCTCAGTTCCCCAATGGTTCTCTAGACTGAACTCGAGTAAGTGGTTTTGGACAATATAGCATGAAATATGGAACTCTGATGTAACATTTTCCTATTCTGCTACTTTCACTCCCAAAGTAAGTGTCCACAAGATGTCTAGTTCAATGCGTGGATCACAAAAATAGATAAAAAATCTCTAGTGAAATTGTACCGCAGATTCTTTTTCAAATCATGGTGTTTACACATACTTTGATACTGTGTTGATCATAAAGGAGTTGGATTGCACAGTACAGCTGATTAAGATGAATCAATCCAAGTAATCTGGTTGATGTGCCAAAGCCTAAATCTTACCAATCAGAGTGGTGGGTTCTCTGATGATATATCTTGTGCACCTCCGTCCTTGATTGAGTCGAGTTGAGCAGACACTGTTGGCATACGGGCTCCTGTATGGATCCTTCCATATTGCCTGCATTTTCCAAGTCTGATATTACTGATGGATACAGACTGGTGGGACTCGCATTTCATCCTATTTAGAACTCATCAGATGGATATACCTAGCTTTCAGTAAGTTATCTTGTTTGTCCTAGGGCTCGAACCCAAAGCCAGTCAGGTCAAACGTCAGCCAACGATGGCCTAGTGGCAGGTACATCCAGCTGACGAGTCCCAAATAGGATGATGCATGCGTCCTAGATCACACTGTTAGCCAATATACATCAATAATACCATTGTAATGAAATGTTGTGCAGTGGTTTTTCAACTGTTTATACCAGATAGTAGTAAGTATTACACACTTCGTTCTAATGTTAAGAATTTTCACTGTACTTTTGTCATCAGTTTACTTATTTGAGATAGCGGCGATTCAACAGACTAGTATTATTGATACTGCATGATGGCTGAATGTAAAATGACCGACTAACATATGAATTCGTGACGCGTTACTACCGTTACTACGGCTATCTCAGATATTCAAATGCTAATCAATATGCTGCTCCTTCTATCTGATTTATATCGATTTGGAGTGGATTGAGAAGTTCTAACTGGGAAACCAGTGTGAATATGATCAAGCGATAGTAAAGTATCATGAATTCAAATGGCGTTTGGGAAAAATTCTTGATGACTTAAGCTAAATTAAGATTTGGTCAGTTGCCTGATCTTGTAGTTCAGTTGGTAGAGCATTGAGCCAGTAATTCATTTCATCTTCAATCATCTTCGTTTCTCAAGGATAAACTAACCAATCTAGGGTCTGTTAACTGTGCTTTATCTCTACGTTAACAAGATATTTTAAATTTCTTTTACAAAGATTTCAGTTTGTTTAAATTAATGATTACTTAGATTTTTCTTTGTGTCAGCAGAATGATGAGTATAGTAGCTGAATATAATTTTCAGCTTTCCTATGAAAAAGGTTAAGGTGATATTTTCGGTTTGAAGCAAATCATCATTCTCTTTTTTGTTTGCCTATTCTCCTTTAGTTATTCACTACTTTACTAAGTAAATAAATAAAAAGAATTTTACAAGGTATTTAGGATGCAGTGAGTCGTACGCAACATAATGAGAGCAACTATTGGTGCTACTTATAAAGAAAATCTATTCTTGTGCTCGACATTCTTTCATCCGCTAAACAGTTAATCTATACAAGAAAGATGAAAATGATGGGATTTATATCAAGTTTTCTAATTCTTTCTTTCTTTGATAGTTGAATCACTTCAGATAACCTTGTTTTGGTGGTGGAGGTGTTGGTCATTAGCTTAGGGAGGGGGAACTTCCGACCGATAGGTCATGGGTCTGAACATCAATCCGTCTATTGAGGTTTAGGTAGCCAGACTCTTACACTTGGTGTAGTTTATTGAGTACCTTGTTTTAACTAAGTGATTATGAAATGATATCATAAACACTGGAATTCAAAAAACCGAAATTGTTCCTCAACTGACAGTAGGCTGTAGAGTATTTAATATAGCCTTATAGTTCATCAACATAAGTTGACATAACTGACTAATATTTTGACTGTCTGTGATAGTTGTGTTTTGGAAAACTAGTATTTATACTGAATGATGATTGAAAGTGCAATAAAAATTTGTATCGTGACCGGATTCTAACCAGTGACCACTGGGTTTCCGGCCGTGGTTCAAATTTTCTTTTCACCTTGAATCATTATCTAGTATAAATAACTGACTAATCTTTCTAAAACTAAAGTTCAACAGAGTGGACAACTTTCTAGCTTTTTATCTCAATGACTAGATGTAGTAATGAAATTTTAAATGTTCATATTTTCTATATTCAGAACCATAAACCAAATGCTTCTCCACCTTAGTCTGATTCCTTTTAATAGTTTTCGTACAAGTCAGAATTAAAAATACTTAAGAAGCAATCCCGATTAACTAGAAACGCTAGTGAATGGATTGATTTCTGTGGAAAACTGTTGTATTTTGTCTTTGGATGCTGATCTTTTATCAAGGCTCAACACTATTATGTAATGTTCCTTCATCTTGGACATAGGATTATCGTTGTGGATAATCACAAATCATAATCTCCAGTTTATTTTTAACAATCATATATGTATAGACAAATAGATGAGATAGGAATGGGTTACCCATTTTGAACAATACTTGTCGACCTCTTCAAGTCGAAGTTTGAAAATGATGTTATGAAGCCATACATAGACTCATAGGATACTTATTGTAGGTGTATGGGAGATATCTTTGTTAGTCATGACAAGAAGATGGATTTTAACAGATTATTATCATTATTATTTTCCCCTTGGGTTCCTAGTGGAACATAGGGATGCAGTAGCATGTCACCATTGCACTCTGTTCTCTGCAATCTTGTGAACCTCGCTCCATGAATGCCCAGAAGCTTTCATTCCTTCCTCACATGATCTCCTCCATGTCACCCTCACCTCGGATACACAACTCGTCGTTTCCCCTTCGGATTCCACTCAAGGGCCTGGAGCGCAATGTCCCCAGTCGGCCTTCTCAGTGTATGTCCAGTCCAATTCATCTCCAATTTCCTCTGCTGCATGTTTGTTAGGCGATAAGTTCATGATTGGTTCGTTCCCAGAGTTCCTTGTTGCTTATTCTTATTATTCTGGCCATCTGATCTTCATCTTTAGTATCTAGTGAGTGTAAGCAGTAGCTGTTCATATATGTCTTTAGTTTTTTTGGAAGTGCATTGCGTGACGCGCCAAGTTTCTGAACCATATAGCAGCACTGACTTGACTGAATCGGTGTTGAAAATCCGGATGTTGTTCACGCTTTGTGCTGAGTGGAGTGCAGTAGATCCCCACACTGATCACTTCAGATTAATGAAAGCCTGTCTTCCTTTTACAATCCTCGTCTGTGCCACCGCCTGTAGTTAAAACGATGCTGCATTGCCTGGTTAGGTGGAAAAGACTACTTCCTTTAGGTTTCTCCCGTTGATGGTGATTGGTGCTTGTTGTTGGTGCTGTTGTTGGTTGAGTATCTTCATCACCACAGTCTTTTCTACATTCACTTGAAGTCCAGTTTTCGCTGCCCTGCCTCTTATGTCAACTTGTTGGATTTTGCCTGTAGATCTTCGAGTTTGTGCAGCATTAAACATAAATCATCGGCTAAATCCAAATCTTCAAGCCTCTTTTCATAGGTCCAGAATTTTACCAAATTTCATCCACAAATAGCATTCTCATATGAACTGGAAAATTCATTTAAAATCTCTTTCTTAAATGTCTTGTCAACTAAATCAGTTGAAGTAGAGCTCATCAGAAATCATAAACCATCTTGAAGTGGGAGGTATATACACTTTTACAGTCTTGTTCCGCTCTGATAAAAGAAGAACCTTGATTTGTTGTCTGTTTGAAAGGACAAGCAGAATTTTCTCGCCATAAATAAATCACTGTAAGATTTGATGGACACTTTTAGACAGAATAGATGCCACAAAACAAAACTAAGAAGAATATGATAAACAGAATGGGAGAAAAAGTCAGGAAGCAAATATTCATCAACTTTCTGTTTAAGGGAAATAGTCCAGCCGAAACCATTGGAAACAGACTTGAACGTTCATTAAACAAGACATTTCCTGCAGATAGTCTGATATTGGTGTTCAACAATTGATGTATCTTACCATTAAGTCTGAAAGATAGGGTCTCGGATTATCCATGTCACTGTGCACCTATGAATTCAGCTGTTCTTTTGGAGTCATTTGTTTAAGACGAACTATGAGAAGCCTTTCACAACATGCGAAAGAACATCTACGGGTATGACTAACAAAATGAGAGATAAAGGAAATAACGAGTTTTTTACGGTTCCATCTAGTTGGTACTGGTCAAAATGTTGACATTAAGTTGGCTTTCTTAGTTATCCACAAGATACAAAGTCAAATGCCACAAGCAGTGGGAATTCGCCTTCTGTTAAACTGCTGACGAATAGTGGCTGGCAGTAGAATCTATGATGCTTTATTCATTGTAGTGGCTAACGCTCTGGCGTTTGAAGCAATCGGTCTGGAGTCTGAATCCCGGTGGAAACAACCACTCACTGGGAGGCAGGTATATCCAGGTGATGAGTCCCAAACAGGACGAAGTGTGTATCCTGGATTCCACTGCTAGCCACTATGCATCATTACTATGAATTATCTATGCCTACTTGGAACTGACCATAGCTTGAACAGTTGTGCAACAATGTTTCTGAGTTCATTTCAAATTCAAATACCAATGAATAAATTAGGTGTTTAAATGATCCAAATATACCTTTGTTTTTGTGGCGGATTATATCAAATGGCTAATTTGCTAAACAGATTTATCCTATTTGTATAAATGAATATAGATATTGTAAATGCCTTTCTTATACAATAAACTGAAGAATTACTGTAATGAGAAGTAATGGTAAAATCCCTACTGCAGGAAGTTTGAAGTTATACCCGCCTTTATTGTTCTCTTCTTACGTTTAATTTCGGAATAACTTCGTATTGCCTTATTTTCTTACCTTCGGTGTAACTTAAACCCGCGTGAATACTCATTTAGTTTTCGAATTTTGGTAAAATTATTTTGTTATTTTTACCATCTGACGTGGTTTGACAGACTAGTGATGATTGAACTTGAGGTGAAAATCTGTACTGCGGCCGGATTCGAACTAGCAACCACCGGGTTTCCAACTCGATGCTCTACCAACTGAGTTACGAGATAATTGAAATAAAATAAAAATCTGATCAGTAGTCGGACTTCATATATCACTTGGTAGAGCATCGGACCAGAAACCCTGTGGTAACTGGTTCGAATTTGGCCGCAGTCTAAATTTTCATCTCACCTTCAATCATCACCTAGTATAAAATTATATTTGTTTTCGTGTTGTATAATCCAGTTTATTCAGCTGTAGTTTACTATGTTCAAGGCGGTGTAGTAGGCCATAATTGTTTCTGGCTTTGATTTGGCTGTCTACTTGAAGCATTTCTGGTGTTTAATTTGACTCGTGTAGAGAGATACTTTTGTTCCTTTTTTATTGGGAATACTTTCAATTTCATTCTATCTGGAGGCTTTATGAAGATTTTTATCAGTTGGTTTTTAGGTTGGAGTTCATCATGGACTGACATCAGCTGGAGGAACATTGGACAGCTGTTTCGTCCTACTGTCGGAATCTTCAGCAGTAGGCAGCCACTACCCCGCCATTATCGAACTCATAATATTTAGGCTTCATGATGGACGCGATAACTATCTAACCAACGAGTCAGAGTTCAGTGGTCCACAGCTTGCAATATAAAACGTCTATCTACCATGTTCTTTAGTTGGCATCCACAGGTCTTGACTTCTTACAAGAACTTTGAGATAGAAGTGGGTAGAAGTAGGATACTTAACACTTTTATCGCGAGAATTGAACGTCATAAGCTCAACCTGTTATGTGGTGGGGTGAGTATAGTTCCAAGGTGGAATTATTGAGGTACTTTCTGGTTTTATATTGTATGATGATTAAATAGTGCCGTAGATTTCACAATAGATATAACTATATCCAGTTATGTTCTGTCATCTTTGCGATATATTTGGCTACGCATGACTCAAAGAAGCTAAGCACACTAAACAGAAAGAGTGCACTTGTGTACTTTTAGTCGATTCAAAACATGTTCTGAACTGATTACTGCATTTTGACAGGAATTTCGGTCGTTACTGTATACAAATTTGACTTTGTAAATATACTACTGAACGATATAAGTAATTAGAAACCAAGATTTTGATAATCACATCAGAGTAACCTGAACACCGCATAGATGGCTCACTCATCAGTGGTACACCCAGACACATTCAACTCAAAGAGCAGTAAAAAAAAATATCCATATGGATCGTACAATTTATAAATCATTTGCAAATTTTTCATCTTATTTGGTTTTGTAAATCTTGCTTGATTTCATACAGAAGAAAATAATTTCAAAGTAACAACACTTCAAGTTATCATATTTTCTGCTATTTAATCTAACAAGTTACCAATACATGGAAATACTAAGAAGGAAGGGAAAAAAAGAGAGAAAACATAAAAATGTTACAAATCTCTTGGTCTCTCCTATTCTACTGTCTCTATCCCCTTTTTTTTCGTTGTATTATCTAATTGCTTTTTATATAACAGATTTGTATTTTGTGACCTATGCTAGTAGAAGCACTGTAGTATTTCTTCACTGATACTTATCTTGTTCTTTTTATTCAAGAAGCATTGCAGTGTCTAATCATCTTTCTGGTGCACCTCCACATACACACACATGCATACACAGATGAACTGTGGGTTTACACCATAAAGAAATATCGTGTAAATTAAATACTAACGAGTTAAACGCTATCATCATCAGCAGTATCCCACCTGCAGTGCGCATAGTTTGTAACATGTAATTTTATTTCGATTACCTAATCATATATGCGTGTGAGGGTGTATGCGCGCTATAACATATTACTACGTATGCTATATAACGTGTATATACATGGTCTAAGTTACGATCACTCGCTGATACATTTTTCTTCTCGTAGAAATTAAACCTTTCTTCCATACTAAATAATTATTCAAACTTATTAAGATATTAACCACCAGATGTACACAATCAGTTGTATTATCAGAAAAAAAGTTTTAGTCTAATTACTAACCGCCAAAATTGTTCAATATTCAATGGTTGTTTGAAGTAATTGGGAGATAAAACATCTACATATATATCACTAAAATATTATATTTTTCTAAAAGATTAAAGGTTTCTCTGTTATATTATTCACCTGTATACGTATAATGGCTAGCTACCTTTTGATATGAGTTAATCATGCGAATATGATAATTAAAGGTAGATAAGTAAGGTGGACGTGGGATTGTGATCTTGTTCAAAGAAACAAATGTAAGTTTGATATACATGAACAAACGAACCAACTTAAATGGTCCTTTATTTTCATATTTTAGCATATATGAAAATTATCCATTAAGAGTTTTCTTTGCTAATGATCAATTAGACAATAGTTACTAGTTATTAATTTGAACAAGACGAAAATGAAGTAAATGGAATTGTATTCGTGTTTCTTGATTAGTTAGCTGGAGATATTTAGAATACGATTTTATTTTTTAGATGGTTAATGGATGAGTAAATATTACTATTTTACACAGTTAAAAATGATGATAATAATAGAGATAGCCAATGTATGGTAAGTTATGGCTAGTCTATAAACTAGACTTTTAATTCTCTAAGAGTAATAAGAATGCATAAACCTCTTCAAGGTTGATAATTTCGCTGAGTAACCTTTAAATCTCATCACGTTATCATTCAGTATCCTCATCATCTTGCTGTATCATGTCCAACAATCAGTTTTTATAAGCACTTATGATAATATCAAGTCACTTTACAGATTTGTGGGGGTTGATTAATTTCAAGGTAGTACTAATCACCAGCTGACGTTTCCAATGGTTTTACGACTAATGTCAATCCACCACCTTGAAATAATATTGAATTTTTATCAACACAATACATTGTTAAGAAGACTTTGGATATTCCAAAATGACTGTGCCATTTCTATCTTTGGTTGTATACTAGAAATTCAGACTTTACAGTAAACCACGTTATTTGTGTAATTATATCTGTGGTAGGTAACGTTTTATTTTGTTTTACTAGATGAATACTAATTATATAATTCATACTGGATGATGTGTGGGAGTGAAATGAAAATTTGGACCACGGCTGGATTCCAATCCGCTACCACCGGGTTTCCGACCTGATGCTCTGCCGACTGACCTACGAGGTTCGACTACTGACCAGATATTCGTTTAACTTCAATCATCATAGGTTTTTCCTGACTACTATATGAATTCGTGACACGTTACTATAGCTTGATCGCAGTCACACTCACTGGTTCGAATCCGGTCACGGTCTAAATTATTATTCCATATCCAATCGTCACCCAGAATCATCACTAGTTAGCCAAGCCACGGCTATTTCAGATAGTAAAAATGTTAACAATAATATCATTGTATTTATACAGTGAATCGGTTTTCAGGTAGGATCTTCTTTCTTTTCGGGTTTTTCACACTAAACGACTGGATAAATACCTAAATAACGATTTGATTCTGTAGGTGACTGCATCTTCCTACTTCCAGACTAAGTCAATTTTTGGAATATTCCGTACTTCAATAAGCGCGCTAACATTCAGCAACTTGGCTGAGATCCAACGGTGTACATTTTCCCATGTTTATCAATTCAGGATATTGCGCAAACATTGTCCATTATCATTGGTAAGCATCCAGATCTATTTAGCATTAGAACTTTGACAGATCCATCTGGAAGCTTGTACAGTTGTCCTAAACTAGAATGAAACAATTTTTCTGTTGCTTTCAGGCTTGCAACAGTTCTTCAAATGATATCGATCAACCATGAAAATAATTGTGATAGTGGGTTTATAAAGCAACTTGTCAACTCCACAGGGACTGAAGTAGTAGATTACCATGAGCTAATAATAATCATAAATATCTTGACGTTAAAATGATTGAAATAAATGAGGGAATATACTAGTGGAATTTCGAATTTGATGAGGTTCTGTCATTTATCCTGTAACATATAATAGACACATAATTCAGAGTTCTGCTGCATACTTCTTAAATTTTTACCGTGATTATACCTTTCTTGCTTGTAATCCACTTGGTGGGTAGCAATGGAATCCAAGATGCACGTTTTTATCACATTTAGGACTAGCCAGCTGAATGTATCAAGGTGTCTAGACACTGGCTCATCTGCCAACAGAGGTTGGGCCATTCGACTTACTATACCAACGAGAAATTACAAATAATAATAAAGCCAGAGTGTTTTTCTTTCTGTTTCAGTTATCCTAAATTTTTACAGCCAAAATTAGTATCGATGCTATGGTTAGCAGTTATTAGGTATGTCTCATCTAGAAGGAGTTAGCGGCTAAAGTCTACAGAAGGCTTCATTTGCTGTTTATTTTCAGGTTGCGAGAGCTCTGGTATATTGTTTACCTCTAACCTACATAGTATCCAGCAGAGGAACCCAGTGATTAAGGGCACAGTTAAGAATTCCATTTCTCTAATAAATCGGAATAGTATTATAGCAGTCTAATCATCTGTGAGCTATGATCGACTCTGGGAACACTCGACAGCTGTTTCGCCCCACTACCAGACTCCTCAGCAGTACGCACCTACTACTCACAACATTCAGATTTCATGGTGAACACGTAAACCATCTAGTCACTGGGTCAGAGTTCAGTTGTTCACAGTTTCCTACTTCTGCCAGTCTGCAATATAATCCATCTATCCACCAATTTCTGTTGGTAGCCATCTGGAAACACGGTGGATAATTGTACTATATCGCCGATTAACAGAAGTAGAAAGCTTTGGATCACTGAACTCTGACATAGTGGCTGGATGGCTAGAGCGTTCACCGTGAAACCTGAGTGTTGTGAGTTCAACGGGTGATGGGGTTGTTGGCACATACTCCTGAGGAGTTACGTACTAGTTAGAAACACATGTCCAGTGCACCCAGATCTCCAGTGATAATAATAATAATCACTTTATTCCAATCAATATATATATGACAGTATGGATTTCTCAACATGTTATTCTCCACAAATTCACTCTCAGAACAATTCTACCAGACGAAACGGTCATTGCATTGGAATAATGCTAATAAATCAACAGAAATTCAAGCGTAGTTTTGGTGGTGGTGGCGGTTCATTTAGAAGTCTTCAATTTTTTCCCCTGAAAAGTCCATTTCCATAAAACGTAACATCTTTTCTCTGCGATGTTATTGACTAGAGAAATGGAGAGTTGGGAACAGCTTAAAAATGTGCCAGAGTAAATGATACGTTTAAAGGGCATATTTAAATAGTTAAAACAAATTGAAAGGAAATAATTTGATGTAAAATGTTCAATGGATAAATTTGGTAGCCCAAAGTTCAAGCAGACCGCTGAAGATCTTTAAGTCATGTCATTTCATGATGACTACTACTTTGAAATGAATAAACTTCCAATAAATTTCAAACTGTATTAATTTTTAGTGTACGTCAATTAAAAATATAACTGATTACATAATAACTTCATTATTTAAAAGTATTCCTAATAAGTGTTTATTTACCCACTTCATTTTCTCATCCAGAACAGAATTTTCAACATTATTTTATGAAACAGATTGCAATGATTTCCTTTGATGGTGGTGGTTCTATTGAAGGGTTAGTGTTTAAATTTTGTACAACATTAAATACATAACAAAACAAAAAAAAAAGGAAAAATCACAGATTATTTTTCGGAGAGAAATTATACATCTTTCAGGGTAAGAAGTAGGTTTTTGCACCATATAAAAATAGAAGTAACCTTTATTTATGATTAGGTCATTGACGCATATTATAATAATCAGCTACTCGATTCAATATTAGTATATGTACAATTTAACGGTGCTAGGAAATGGTTACATTGAACCAGATGGAGTTTACTTTTTAAATTAGATATTTCCTTAATATAAATTACCACTTACTTTTAGATAAATAAAGCTGACAGAGATGAAAATTGGCAGGTCAGGATAAGTGTGTGCATTGTGTGTGTGTGTGGAGGGGGGGGGGAGGGGTAGACTTTGAAAACCAAACAACATTGATTGAACGGATTCCTTTCCTCTTCTTCAGAGTCCCTATCCCCACTCCTGCCATTTTCTTAAATGAAACATCTTTCATTTTGATCAGAAAAAAAGGTGGTTATAAAAACTATAGTGTATAATTGTAAATCTATATCCTAAGGGCTATTCTTCATTATGATAACATTTATGATAATTATGTTATTTCAAGTGGTGATGTACACAAGGTGTGACTTGTGTGTGACCCATATGTGTATGTATATGATGTAAGCGTTAAATAAACATTTTCAATTACTGATGTTCATATTTACTGGAAGTACATTTCTATGTAAAATACACCTGCGGTGTCTGTTATTCTATTTTATCTTCATATCTCCGTTATCTTCAACTCCTTTTTTTAGTCAATCAACCAACCACTGAATGTCTTGATTACGTCATTTCATTCTTCTTTATATACAAGGTAGTTGAATAGCGTTGATTGATGAAATGAATGATTTACTCTTCATTTTTCTCCTCTTATACTTGCTTAGACATGTAACAAGATTCCAGATGTTATCATAACATGAATATCATGAGAATGAAGGTTATTTATATTCAATTTCAGTAATCGACTGCATCTCATTTTTATTACGTCATATGAGGAACAAAACGAAGTTTCATCATCTATCAGCATCTATGAAAACTGTTTGTATAGGATGAATCTATCATTAAGCCATCTTATGTGTAGATTTGGATGACAATCTGTATGAATCAGTTGGAATATGGAATAGTATATCTTCTGCGTATATGATTTATCCACATAGGTTTCGTGCTTATTAGCAGTCGTCAGTAAAGCTAACCTTTAACCTCTAGGGATACAAATCTGCATCATCCAATGACATTATCACTGAGTTAATGAGACCTTGAAATATCAGCCTCTAGGTTATCAGTTCGCCAACTGGACAACGAACCTCAAACCGCTACCTCAAGTCCTTCCGTAACCAAGATTTTCATTTCATTTTCAATCGCCACTTATTATCAGCAATACAAGTCTGTCAAACCATGGATATTTCAGATAGTCAAACAGAAGTTGATAAAATAGATGAGGCTCCCTTAGATTTGAGCTAATAATGTCCAGATATCCAATCTGATACTGTACCAAATAAACGATCATACTCAACTGCTAGCCATGTCTGAATATCATCACAACTAATGGATGTTTCTAAAGTAATTTTTGATATGGTAGAGAACATACGTAGTTCAGGATGATGACAATTGTTTAGGGTTCTCCAAACTTTGAGGATTTCTTCTTGGGTGTTTCATTACTAGGCTTCACGACTTCATCAGGATTTACTTCAAAAAGAAGTTGATCTTATCATAAATTGACTCCAGTTGAGTGTTTAGTTAAGTTCTAATTTCAGGTTGGTATTCATTATGGACTGACTACTTGGAAGAACATTAGAAGCTTGGGAGAAATGGACAACTGTTTCATCCTAGCATGGGACTCCTCAGTGATGCGCACTCATAACCCGCATCCAGGGGTCGAACCCAGGCCTTTCAGGTTACCATTAAGTCAATGAGAAGTCATGAGCAGTGGTACCAACCATGTTGAACATGAGGACAGTTACCCAGTGACGACACTGGATGTAAGTCGCGCTAACTTGTGAACTTACAGAAGTTAGAAATATGGACTATTGGATTTCGACCCAGTGGCTCAGTATTAACGTGCAGAACACGGAACCTAAAGGTTCTGGGTTCGATCCCTGGTCGGAAGGGTCATGCATGCTCATTACTGAGGAGTTCCACACTAAGAAGAAATAGCTGTTCAGTGCTCCCAGATTTCTTGTGTTTCTCCATCTGACGTCAGTCCATGATGAATACCAACCTGAAACCAAGTTCTCATTCGACTGGTATATATATTTAATTAGTTACCATTAAAACTTGGGCTGAATTAAAGAAGAATAGTAGCTATTGTTTTTCAAGAAGCTCCTATTATTATATCCCCGTATCTCATTTTTATATGCGCTTATCTAACCCTTCTATAATACCCTTTCTAATGTGCGATATTTCCTATATTCATTACAGTGTTGGGTTTGAATTCTCATAGAAAATTCATTTAAAATTATCCCATCATCCACAATACTGGTACTTTGGTTTCATTCCAGTCTTCGGCTCATTTCCAGGCTTAAATCTGGTGTTCAGTTCTACCTAAGGACGTTCCAACACAAACCTGGTGGATTGGTCCTTCAATCGGCCAGATAACAAACATCCTAACCTTCCTGCTAGAGCATTCTGTTAACGTCCGTTCAAACTGATCTATGTTATCCCAGAACCCTCCCAACTGTCAAGTTTCGGTCTTTTGACCCTACTCACCGCCCTTAGGGTTGACGTGCAAAGGATGTATCTCAATGAGGTCTCCACAGCCTTGGAGACATAAGTGCAGCACACTTTTCCGAAAAACATTCTTCTACGAGGCCTGGCTCATAGTGCCGACAGATTCTCAGCTGTAGTTCCCTTCAGGTTAACGATATGCAGTAAAGACCAGGACTAGCAACAACGGTATTCGGGACCAATTATCTTTCGTCTTCGTAAGATAAAACTGCATCCTTCCTGGAGATTGCTTTCACAACAATGAATACCAGAATTAGGAAGCTGAATTCACTTTACCTCTCAGTTTCACCGCTTTCAGAGTACTGTACAGAATCATTACGGCTAGCTAGACCGTCCATGTTTAAAGGACCTGTACCACGATCATACGTATATGGATGTCGTTGATCGTGGTTACTCCTAAGTTGACTTAACGGTCTGTTGGTTGATATTCAGCGGGATCATAAGAAGGCTCACCGTCATGGATAGCTAGACATGGCCCATAATCCTTGGTTCACAAAGCATGCACCGTTTTCATGAGCCAATAGCACAAACCTAGATCACTTAACAGTACTGTGTACCATTTCTTTCCGTTGAGGCCCTAGCAAATAGTTATGGAGAGGATCTATGATGGTTGTACAGTCATAGACAGTAAGTAACAATTTGATTTAGAAGCCTATGACTCAGAAACAATAGTTTTACTAATGATGCCATATTACTTAACATATTTTATGTGGATGGTAAGAAAGTCCGAGATCATGACAGTACCATAAAGTTCACACTTGTATAAATAAACTGACTTTGAATATGTAGGTAATATTCTTGAATCAAGACTAGTTTGTAATACCAGTCTTGAGGATAGGCAATATTCACTATTCATTTCAAAACTGTTGGTTAATTGTAGTCTGCTTGGCAGCTGGCAGAGGAATCCAGGATGCTCATTTCGTCCTATTTTGAACTCATCAGCTGGATATACCTGCACCTCAGTGAGTAATGTTGTCCCCACTGAGACTTAAGCTCAGTATTCATCGCTTCAAATGTCGAAGCTTTTCCTACTAGTCTATTTGAGTGGGGGAAGGTGAAAACCACCTCTTGAGCAACCGGCATATGGCTAGGCGGTAGTTTTTTAAAAAGAAAAATCAGACTTCCTATAGGATAGAACAACCAGTAGTACATTTTCCTGCACTAAAAAAGTGAAGGTATGGTGTGTTTGCCAAGTCTCTGAATTTTATCACCCTATAAAATGTTTCATCATCTCTTCACTCATTTGGCTAAGCGGTGTATACGTTAAGAAAGATAACCCGAATAAGTCTTCAAGTTCTCCAAGTTCAAAATCCTCTTTTAAACTTTTTATTCCTAATGAAACAGCCAAGTTTACTTCCTAGACGTTATCAGGCAACATCATCAAATGAAAGTGATTACTCTTGAATGATCAATTCATGTGTATAATCCCTTCCTGCAGGAGATCAATTAGTGCTTAAATAACTCAGTGGTAATGTCTCTGACTGCACCACTCAGTGGTACAGATTCGAATTGCTGAGGGGAAGCCAGTTCTCTAGAGGAAGTGGACGCGCGTTTCGTCCTATTCCGGACTCGTCAACTGGACGTACCTGCACCACAGTAAGCCAAGACGTTCTCACCTAGGCTAGAATCTAGCATACTTCGATTCAAACACCAGAGCGTTATCCACCAAGTCATTGAGGTGCGATGACCACAACGGGTATCACTTGTCACAACGACACTTGTAATTTCCCTCTGATATACAGTGTCGAATCATCCGACTTCTGTAGTCAGATGGGTTCCTATACGCATGCCTTGATACTGTTAGATATTCATGATGTTATATTGATCTTGGCGACTAGTAAAGGAATCCAGGACCCGCGTTTCGTTCTATGTTAGTTAGATTGAGGTAATCAGCTGGAAGCAGGTGGAATATTCGCTTTGCTGACGAGTGCCATCCTAGGTCCAGGGTTTCCTGGTGAGTGCCTTCATCCAGTTAATATCCATCAAAGTGCTGCCTAGTCTGGTGGCCACATTGCAAAATGATCAATAGGATTCTATCAACACCCAAAGCTAGACAACACGAAGTTGGTTACCCACTAGTAACCAATCAATAAACATAGTGGAATCCTGTTAGATTGGACTAGGTAAGCAAATAGGTCATCTGGGAGTCTGAATAGCATTGTAAAAAATACGCGTTCCCTCAAGATTCAAGACGCATTTCTCAGTGTCTCACTCTTAACAGTTGACACAAATTTTAGTTGGACTTCACAGTTTTCGTTTGCAGTGTCTATACGGAAAAGTTATACTGGTTAGGATGACTGTCCCTTAAAGTCAGAGAGTATTAAAAAGGTGTGTTGGATAGTGGTAAGAATAAAAGTGGTTACCGTCGCCGTGAGTTGCTGACACAATGCTGAGGGTCTGACGGTAAAGTCGTTTATCCGATTGGGTGACATGTGGCAGCAATATTGTGTTTCCCGCAGGTGACTAATAGTTCATATTGATATTACCTTCCCTATCGGAAGGTGAGGGTTAGAAGAATTTGGTCCCTAGAACGACACACTCCCCCCCTGCTTCGCAGTGTTTTGGTTCAAGGAATATTGTTTTTATGTTTGAATTCATCACGATCAATATTAAGCTTCTAAATAGGCTGTGTGATTGGCGTCGATCAGGTGTCGCTTGGAGTGCATGTAGTCTTGCGAAAGTAATACAGTTTCTGTCTCACATGAGTTAAGAAGAAGTTACCATCTATGGTACAGACAGCTGGGAATTGTTAACCGCTCTAACAGTCCTGTCAGCATTTATGTCCCCTCTGATTATTATTAACCTTCCATATGTTTGCTATCGCATCTTTATACAGATCTGTCATGTCATCTTCAATTTATTCTTTGTTATTTAGCTCTTGATAAAGATTTGTTTTCAGGGAACAACATCCATGGTCTCGTGAAACTGCGCTGTAAACTATATAGAAGGGGATTCAGCAACCGCACTTTGCATCATATCGAACAACAAGCTTCATCAGTCAAAACTTTGGAGTTTCAGACTATGGACGTGCGCGACATTTGTAAGACATACATACGGGGTCCGAGTGTGGTTATTTAATTAATCTCACTCAGTCAATATGGTGAAGCTGCGAAATTCATGCTTTGACTTTCTAGAGGTTCGATGGCTAGTTTTCGCTGTTCTATAAATGTATGTGTAGCATCGAACTAATAAGATAGGAAGTGCACTACTCGAAGGGATTCAAGTTGACAGTTGCCTGAACGCTTTCTGACTGAATAGTGTAGTGAGGACTGAAAAGAATGATGAAACTCGCCACTGTGTTTTCATAAAGGCTGCTTCCGCAGCCCCTGACTGCAGTTAGGATGAAGTCAAGAATGAGTTCTATCGAGAGTGGTCTAACCGTTTACAGAAATCTGTACATTTAGTTGTGGCTGTCGTTGCAAAAGATTTCAATACATAGGTGGAAAGACTAGGTCAGGTAGAAAAGGAATTAGGGGATGTTTTCGGAATCCCAACCAAAGGGATGAAAATACCAGTTACCTTCTACGAATCTGCTTAGACAACCGCTTATTTTGAGCGAGTACCAACTTAAGACCTCAAAAAAGACTTTGTCTAATATGGTGTCCACTGACCTCCAGTCACCACTGGACACGGCTAGACCATATCCTTATCACTTACGGCTGGTAAAGCTCTGTCGAAGGTGACCACTCCTTCTAGAACATATGTTTTGACAGCGATCTTACGCTGGTTTAAGCACGCCTAAATGGATGTAGTAAAACTACAGCTGTAAGACCAATCCGAGAACAGGTAGACAATGAAAATACTAAGACTGCGTTCACGGAGGAACTGACAGACAGTTATCGGAAAAAGACAATGTCACTGATCTTGAGGAACTTTGGTACCAACTCTACTTTTCGGCATAAATAGCCCTAAATATTTAACTGGCCCTCAGGAAAAGGTTAGAAATGACCATGGGATTTTGACAACCAGTTTCTAAATTATTGTATGTACGTGAACACACTCCTGGAGGATACACAGAGAATGAATAGCGGAAGCAGTTCAAACGTAGACTGAAGGCGAGTTCGCGCAATGACTGTGAGTTGAAGTCTGTAGCAAAGAATAAAGAGGTGGAGATGGTAAAGCTATAGCGTAGAAGGATGTGATTGCCATTCACTTACAGCGAAGGTGATGCGAACGATGGGGAGATACTTTAAGGACTGGTTTAATTGACTTTCAGATACTCATTGTTCTCCCATAGTCCAACCATATCATGATTGTAACACTAAGATGGGACTTTCAAATCTCATTGGAGCCTAAAAGCCTGTAAGTAACCATAGATGAAGAATGAAAGCGGGTCTAGACGGGATTATATGAGGGATATTTCAGAACAATGATCGAGAATTGTTGTAAAGATTAACTAATGTGTTACCTAGTACACAGAAACCAGATGTGGTACCCTTTCACTGGTCTCAATCCATGATTGTCTGGGTATTGAAGAAACTGTATTCATCTTGCGATAACGACAGGAGAGTTAGCCTGATGAACACAAAGTCCAATATTTTAGGTTCTGTAATCATTGGACACCTCAGGAAGAGTAAGTTCAGGAAAATTAGGCAGGTTCCAAACCTGGTAATGCGTGTGTTGACTGCATATCCACCATTATCCAGTTTTTGGAAGACAAACACATTTACCGGCATCCGAGACTAACCGTATTTCTTGACCTAAAGGCAGTACTAGACTCCTTTGATAGAGATGTGGTGTGTTTCTCACTGGAAGGAGTACCGCATTAGTTGATCACTTTGTTGGATGCTGTATGTTCGGACATTTATAGGTGTGATAGTGCCCGTAAGCAGATGTGAGACTAGCTGTGTACGTTTAGTGTTGTTCCTCGAAGATGTCTACTCCTCATTTTTATTTAGTTTTGTCATAAACCTGCTTAGGGAGGTCTCCATCTCCTTTTCTTTTGAACTGATAGGGATTGATATTGTTACTAAAGAACCCATGGTGAATGTGAAGTGTGCAGATAAAATATTCCTGTAACGTTAAGACGATGTACAGCTTGATTGGCAGTTTGAGAATATTTAGTGTTTCTCACCACCTCAGGACTGGTCTCTGTCTGCTCAGAGTCTAATAGTAGAAGGTAAAATGGTTGGGCGCGACGGTGACTTCCCTAACATGAGATGTCTGATCTCTGCACATGCTCATTTGTTCTTTGACAATTTATACCACTAATGGCTTCGCTGTTATATCCGATTGTTTGTTAACAGCCGAGTGTACTGGAGTGCAATTCACTCTGTTCTACTAAATGACTGGGAAGCATGGCCATTTATCATCATGTTAGTAACTATTTAGAGTAGAAGAGGGAAGTCAGTTGAACAGATCGTGAACCTTCATCATCTCAGATCTCTGCATCATGTTTAACGTGTGGCTAATCACTACCTCCCCCATTCTTCAACGTTAGCTAGAGTAGATTCAGACTACGGAAAGGTTAAAGGTGGCCAGACTGCAACATGACATCAGTTAATAAATTCACTGGCTGTTGGTTTCAGCCATGTTACGAAATACAAACTTCCTCGTTGTAGTTCTCTAGACTGTCAAAACCTGTAGTTAACGACTCAGGGTGATATGATTGACAGTAGAATTCATCTTAATCGTCCTATCGAACTTCATTCATTATTTCATTTGCTACTGTCCTCTTCCTACAACTCCTTCCCTGTTTCTTCATCTTTCACCTTGGTGCTCTATACCTTGGTATGCTGATATGAGGTGTGGGAACTGGGATTATTACGTGATAATTTCATGCCCATGCAGATGCTGTCCAACTGATACTTGTAGTAGTAGACAAAGTAATAGTGGAAAAAGATATACAACTCAATCATCAGAATGATGCTTTAGAAGAATCAGGATTAGTGTCAATATTCTGGTCTCTACGCATTCACTATCCACGTTATATGGTTCAAGTAGTAACTAAAACAAGATCAATATAACTATTTATTCATTATCTGCTGAAACAACGGAGAATTACAAGTATATCAATAAATAGTAATAACTACTACCCGTTGTACAGGAAGCGGCTATCGTTCTTCTGTGGCATAGTGGATAACTCCTTGGGGTTTGGCGTGTTGCCTACGGGGTCCGAGTCTCAGTAAGGACACACCCCTTCGCACTGGGGTGTAGGTACATCCAGCTGATGACTCCCAAATAAGACGAGACGCGAGTCCTAGATTCCTCTGCCTATCATCAAGATCACTGCAATACCTGGTACACTTCTCTGAATTTGTATACATCATCCGTTGGAAACATAAATGATAGACAGTGGCAAGCAGTGGAATCCAGGACTCGGCGAAAGTACCTGCTTCCCAGTCAGTGATGGTGTTCCCACTGAGAAACCAACCCAAAACTCATCACTTCCAACACTAGGAAGTTATCGACTAGGCTATCGAGGTAAGAGAGCCATCGTACGTCAAAAAACGTCGATTGGTTCGATTCAGTCTGGCAACTGGGAGTTAAAAGTATCAACATATAATAAAAGTTAACATACTTTCAAACTGAGGGAAGGATTATCTTCAGTATCTGTAAGGTTATTTGTAGTAAGAGATTAGAAGGCACTGTGGTTGAAAGAATTTGTTTGATCGTATAAACAGTTGGAGTATTTATGTCGATCTTGGTGACCAGTAGAAAAATCCATGACGCACGTTTCTTCCCATTCTTGACTTGTTAGCTAGATGTACCTTCACCACAGTCAGTGGTGTTGTCCCCACTCAGGCTTGAACCCAGTACCCACCGGGGCATGATAACCACCTCTTGTACAACGGATATCAATTGTTGTAATGATACTTGTAATTTCTCGTTACTAGATAGGTCCAAATTGTTCGACCTCCATTGGCAGATGGCCTCCTATACAGATGCTTCGATACCGCTGGATATTCATGATGTTATATTGATCTTGATAACTAATAAAGGGATCCAGGACGTGCGTTTCTTCCTATTTGGGAGTCATCAGCTAGGTTTACCTTCACTGAAGTCAGTGATGTTGTTTCTTATAGGACTCCTTCTTATTTCACGTTTGGATCAAAATCCACTGACAGAATGGAATAACTGATGTGGAATTCATGAAGATACCTGATGATCGTTTTTTACAGATAAAATCTTTCTGTCATAGAATTGATAAGTGGGTAGTCATAATGTTTATGTTTATGTGTTTTGTTGTGCTTTTTTTCACCGATGAAGTTTATAATCCGTTTATTTTTCTGTCTCTTTTGGTAAAAGAGGTAGAAATACGCTAAAATGAAGAATAGGGTTAACATTCTTTGTAAAGTTAGACAAAGTGTTTAATGCGTAAATGATTTTTAAAAATTAATTTATGCACACACACACACACATACTAAAGATGAGATAATACAGAAGCTGATTTTCTGAACCAAAGAAAAATATGATGAACAATTGAAACAATTTTCATACATACTACTCATATCAGAATTTTAATCAACACTTGAGTATATGTCGAGGTGGGAAAGAAGGAAACAAGTTCAATCAAGTGAAAATTTCCCAACTTCAAGACAATTTAGACTTGATCGGAATATTTTAAAGTGTATTTTAGAGAGTATATATTGTTGTTGGTAGAATGGAGTGGATGGTTAAATGGTTATATACTATAATAAACAGTAAATGGTTGACCGAATAATGACCAGTTAGACAGAATCTTTGAAGTTTTACTGTCTACTTGTGAATGATGTAAGCTTTGATGTTTATCTACTTATGTCAGTCGTGTATATTACATAACTTTGTGACAAAAATTCTGTGTTTTATCAAGCATATTAAAATGAAAATGGAAGTAAGAAATATTTATGTAATTTAGACTAACTATGAACTATTGTTAAACTCTTGACAGCTCATTGATGCATTGAACGTACAATATGGTATTGTTTTACCAGAGTGGTGTTAGTGCTAATCTGCTTCAAACTTCACAGTACTGTTGATGAAAAGGTGATAAAGTAAAGTGTTCAGGTGTAAAGGTTACCGCTTAAGTGAATATATCAATTGATGAATCCTTTCAGTGTTTTACACAAAAGAAACAAGATTCTTTTGTTAGTTTTGTGTTGTTTTAGTTTTAACAGCTGAAGAAAGAGGAATTTAGGGTATCAAGTACCAAAAAACACCTGGTACCCATTACAAAAGGGGTGGTTCTGGTACTCTAGTGCTCTAGTGGATACCGCCTTGGTATTTCAAGTGATGGGTATTAGATCCGAATATCAGAGGGAACAATATCACTCACTGGAGTGTAGATACAGCCAGCTAACAAGTCCCAAATAAGAGGAAGAGCGCATGAAAAAAAATTCAGTTGGTAGGAAGAAGGATCGCCACCCATGAAGAAACTGGTATTCCCATTATGTTTCTAGCCTTTGCTACCAGGTGCTGAGGTTATACGTTAAACCACTGAACTATTCAGGCCACGACCGACCATCTGTATAAATGGGTTATGTACATTAACTGTTTCTACTATATTGACTGGTGAAAACTGCTTATTTGTTGCATTGGGCTTTGGGTACTCATATCAATCACCAACATGTCAATTAGATTTTCTCCTCTTATTTTTGCTGTTAGTAATGATAGCAATAACATAGGGAATACCTTGCTTTCCAAAAAGAAAACCACAAAAGATCTTTAAACTGGATTGTACTTACTCACCCTCCCATTCTGACCAGAACCTATGGTACCTTGAAGTATTTTAACCAAGAAAAAGTTGTTTCATTTAGAGGTGATTTGATTTTTCAACTTCATCAATAAAACTTTTGAGGTTGTACTTTAGCTACTGAAATAATATTTAAGTAGGTGATTTTATTTAATGCATTTTGTCAACTACTTTGTACCGATTTAAATATTCCCTTTGACTCATAAACGAATAAAGACTTCACGGAAAAAAAATTGTTTTCCGCGATATCAACTTCTGTACTTGTACATTTATTTGTCAATTCAGTTACTATGCATAAAAATGTTAATCTCTGTCTTACAATAATTGTTAGTAGTTTTTGGCCGTGGAATTAATGTAGGAGTGGGAGTTACATAATGAGAAATCATGATCACTGGGGAAAATGAAATCGGGCGTGAGGACAAGTACTCAGTGACAGCATTGGATGAAGGTCTTGCTGTTTGGCGAACTGACAGAAGTAGAAAAATGTGGACCACTGAGTTCCAACCCAATGGCTAAATGGTAATGTACTCGGAAATCTGAAGGTACCGAGATCGATCCATGAAGTGGTCATGGCTGCACACTTCTGAAAAGTCTCATAGAGCAATTTAGTGCCCTCAAGTTTTCAGTGGCTCTTGAATTGATGTCAGTCACTAATAAATACCAACTAGAAATCAATCACTCCCCATGAATCTTTAAATTGGAGAAGTGAAGAATTTGCAGCTAAGTTAAAAGAAAGCCATCTACCTAATAACAGCATGAAAATTAAGAGATTAATTTTGTTGAGGGACTGAAAAGTTTATGACTTAAGACATGAATGAAGAAAGGGGATGGAAAAGTTGCTTTTGGATGCAAAGTTCCAGTTGTGATTGCTTTTATTGTTGTTTTGTAATGAGGAAAAGATGACTGAAATACTACTGTTCATCTTGTCTGATATGGCTCAGTTTCCCGGTTACAAAACTAGAGATTCAGAGAGAAAACACCGATTTTCTTATGGTTACCGATTTGCTTAAATAATGAGTGCCAACACGCATGGAGTCTAGGTCAAGCAGGGCGTCCTGTTGATTAAAATACGAATACTTACCATTAAGCTGAAACAATGTTAGCATTGAACAACGATTGTGTTTGTTCAAGGATAATCTCATAGACGGTGTTATAAAACTGTTTTTATAGAGGGAAGGGAATTCATAGAAAAACGTTTTCCAGTTAAATAACCATTTTGAGCTAATTACTTGGAATACTAAGCACCAGAAAATATTGTATATTGCTTCATAGTTTCACATTTAGATCAGGTAACTACATGGTAACTGACTGATAAGATGATAAACAGTCAGACTTTCATAAGATTAGTTATCTAACTGTGCATATGTGTACTTAATTGATAGTGGGCTCTTAATTCTGTCAAGTGTAACGCCTCGATATACTCTTCGTGAATTTAATGGAGTTAATTTTATCCTTTCCTTAGCTAGTCGGAAAGTAACTATTTCTTCTTTGAAACACCACTTCCCATAAATAAAAAAAGCACATATAGGTTATGTTATGGCCTACATGGCGACTGGCAGTGGTATCCAGGATGCATGTTTCGTCCTATTTATGCGCCTAAGAGATCGATAATGTCCCTACCAGGACTCGAAACCATCAGTTATCGCCTCGAACTCCAAAGCTTTAATCACTAGGCCACCGAGGTATGATAGCTAGCACTTGTATCAGATGTTGTTATTTAGTACTTGCAATTTTTTGCTATTATACTGGGTAAAATTGCTCAACCTCTGTTGACAGATGAGCTATTATGTGGATACTTCCATACTACCGAATGTTTATTATACTATAGTCTGCTTAGTAGGTAGCAGTGGAGTTAATTCAAGGCATGCGTTTCTTTCCATTTGGGACTCGTCTCAGTGGGAACAATACCACTCACTTGGACCAACTGACCACTCCCAAATAGGATGAAAAGTGAGCCTTGTCAAAAAAGGTTAAGCAGCTTGTCTCAGTACAGCATTAAGAGATAACAAGTATCAAACAGCCCACTTATCCACTTGGTGTAAACTTCCACAAAACTTGCATTTGATTTCCTTTACAACAGCTTTTTCACTCATGTATGAAACAGATTTTCTTTCATTAATAATGTTCTCCGTTTATTGATGAAGATTCAGCGAGTTTTAAAATGTTAAAACGATTGAAGTTCATTCCTACATTTTCCGTGTTAACTCTAGTCTTTATTCACTTTCTCTGTAAATGAGTAGTTAAGCAACTTCATTATTATTATTATTTGTCCTTTGGGTTCCTAGTAGAACATATGGATGCAGTAACACGTCACCATTTCAACATCTTCTCTTCAGTCTCCTCAACCTCAATCCATCAATCCGCACAACCTCTCATTTCTTCCTCACACAATCTCCTACATGTCACCCTCACCTCGGACACCCAACTCGTCCTCTCACATTCCACTTCCACTCGTCAGCTTTGGCCTGATGCATGATGTCCCCAAATGGTCTTCTCACTCTCCGTCCAATCCAGTCCAATCCAACCCATCTCCACTTTCTTCTTCTTCTTCTGCATATTTGTTGGGTGATAGGTTGTTGCTTCGTTGGATGTTTTGTTGTTTTGTTGGTTGTCAGTCGGAGTGACTTCCTCCTTGCTTATTCTTATTATTCTGGCCACCCATCCATCTGATCTGATCTGATCTGATCTTCAGTAATGAGTGAGTGTAGTTGGCAGGTGTTCATGTGATATGATGTATGTTTGTAGATTGTTGGAAATGCTTTTCGTAAGGTGCCAATTCTCTCAACCATTACATGGAAGCACTGACTTACTTGACTGACATTAGTGTTGAAAATCCAGATCTTGTTCTTTGTGCTGAGTGGAGTAGATTTCCACACTGATTTCAGACTAATGAAGGCCTATCTTTCTGTCTTTCCTATCTTGGATGTTTTGACATTCTCATCTGTGCCTGTGCCGCTTATAGTTGAAACGATGCTACCTGCCTAGGTTGGTGAGAAGGAATGCTTCCTTTAGATTTATCCTGTTCATGATGATTGATGCTTGTCGTTGTTGGTTGGGTATCTTCACCACCTCTGTCTTCTCTATGTTCACCTGAAGGAAGTCCCGTCTTTCTTCGCTGCCTTGCCTCTTCTGTCATCTTGTTGGTTTCCACGTGTAGATCTTTGAGCTTGGGTTACAAGATATTAGACATAAATCATCATCAGCGAAATCCAAATCTCCTAGAGTCTTTTCATCGGTCCAGCTAGCTTATGCAAGTCTTCTTGCTCCTCACGGTTTGCAGCATGATCCAGTCCATTTAATCACTTTCGGGAAGATGATTAGTGATAGTAGGTGGCAACCTTGTCTTACTTCTTCCTGTCTTCACTTCAAAGGTGTCGCTGAGCTTTTCATTGTGAATCTTTTGGCATGTAGCATCATATAGCATGTAGCTGCTGTTGAATGAGGTTGACAAAGGTTTGTGACACTGAAAGCGTATTGCTGAAGCAGCTGCCTGCTAAACTACTTCTCGGTTGACAGTGTCGAAGGCCTTTTCAGGTCGTTGAAGTTGAGGTAGGGAGTTGACCGGCATTCTATGCTCTGTTTTATAATGACATGTAGCATTGGAATTTGACAGTAAGTTGATATCCCATTTAAAAAACAGTAATACACTTCAGTTCATCATCAGCATCAGTATAAATTTTTCTCCGTAGTACAGAAAATTATCGAGAAATGCTGCTAAGTCTTTAAAATTACCATCTGACCTGTTGGCTACCACCTTTAATGATCACAAATACACAGACAATAAATACTGACCTTTTGTCAATCCTTAAAGAAGGTAAGAATATGTAACTTTCTATATAACTGTATGCAGCAACTTAGACCTACAGTAAGAAGTAAATTAACTTGTCTTAATTTTTTAATCTATGATCACTCCGATGCTCATATCTAGGTAAATTCATATATACTTTGTTTATTGATATTTTGGATTTCTTGTTGTTGTACTCGATTGAATTGTTTGACATCTGTTGACAGAAGGGCTCCTATGCAGATAGATGTCTCGATACTACCTGAATATTCATCATATTTTAGTTTATTTGGTAATGGTTAGCAGTGGAGTCCAGGATGAAGGTTTCATTGTCAACCGGATGTATTTACCACCCAGTAAGTAATATGTTGTTCCCCTGGTACTCCGACTCTTCACTCGTCTTTTCTGTGTTTTCATATTTTACTTGAGATGGTGCTTGTGAAAGTTAACAGTCTATTGTCAACTGAGGATATATGTGCACCTAATATTACTCTGTTTGTCTTTTTCCCAGCCATTTACTTGTGTATTCGGTGTTTGACAGATAAATTGACTTTTTTTTACTGAGGCAAACATTTGTGAATATCGGTTATATTAAACGGTGCAACTTAAGTGAGGGTCAGTGTGTGTGAGCCCACACTCGATTTTAGAAAGACAGAGGCACTTGAATCAAAGTGATTGTTAGCAAGCTCAGTTTGCGTAGTATATTTCATGTCTAAGCTTCAAGGTTCAGATGTCTGACTGCTTATCAGTTTTAACTTAAAGGAGGTTTATTTGGTATTATAAGGAATATAATAAGGAGATGAAGGATAAGCATATGAGATCTGGACATCATCTGGCTGGCTAGTTAGTGACCAAAGGCTCGCAGACAATCAGATGTCTTGGGCTTTCAATGTACTGGGATAAAAGACACGTACAACAAGGAGCTTGAAGATATGACTACAACGTAGAAGCCTTTGTCTATTCAACAAGCATATGAAGGCTTTTAAACCATACGTAGGAATATGATCTCCTCACTATAAACTTCTATTAGAAGAATAAAAATGTCCAACCTGATATACAACATCGAAGTATTCTGAAAGCCACTTAAAAAGCTTTGGAAGAAATTCACGTGGTGTCCATATTTTTAATATTGGCATGCGAAAGTAGCTGGAAAGCACGTCAATCAAGGCTGGATTGAAAATGTCGTTAAATAAAAACCTAAGGAGCAGTATTTAGGTTATCAAAAAGATTTTAATTCATTTATATCTAGGACGTTCCGTATTGTCTTTGATTCTTATCTAGGGTATAGAGATTGCCATTTAATGGCATTTTTTTTGGTTGCCTAAACTACTCAGTTAAATTGGTCAAGTTATATCATTGAGGCTTGAAAAATCATAGATAACTCTATCAGATAATCAAGCTTTTTTGTAGGGTATCGGGAATAAGTTAGAAAATGATCATATGTCCGAATGTAAAATGATTGTTTGAAGATAAAACTTCAGCGTTCCATGATAATTTTTCCTACTGCAAGGTTATATATCTACCTCATTGAGGATAATAAAAAAGCCTATCGTTATTTGTATCTGTGTAAGTGATTATGAGGTATCGTTTGGTTGACTTGATTCAGTATGAAATTGAATATTTAATACTCTCAGTGCTCTGAAAAGATTAAATTGTTACGCCATTATCAATAAGCTCAGTGATAAGGTATAAGAAATGCTTTCATGCACTTCATATCATATATCCGGATACCAATCTGAGGTTGAAGTTTACATTCTGTCATCTTTAAGCAATATTTTGAAAGTTCACTTGATGATGTGAATGTCAGAAGTCGTTTTCATGAAGACAATTTCTGTTCTCAGAATAAGACATGATACTGCCTTACTGACAGTATAGATGGTCAGTATAATACAAGAAGTACTGAGTTTTTCTGTTAATGATGTGATCTTATCAACAGATTTGATGATAGTATTATGTTATATAAACGGGGAATTAGCTAGACACACAATTTTATAGTAAGTAGGGTAGCTAAAATATATGAGACGATGAATGTGAACTAAGGACAATGTTTACGGCCGAAAAAATCAAGGAATGAAAGTATAACGTCATGAAGTCACAATGACCTAAAGGTGGCTAGCGGTAGAAAGTGGATAAACTCACATTCTAGGAAACAATATGTCTAAAATTAGTCTAAAGACATTAAGGATCATAAAAATAAGCTGCGTCTGTAGATAGAAGAAGCCATTTCTTAAGCCTATCCTGTGACTGACTTTGACACAAACAACTTTACACAATTTGAAGCATGAATACTAAAGTCCAACTGGATTACTCTTAATGGAACTATTGACGTACATAGACACTTGTAACTTTCGAAGTCATTGTACAGAATGTACTCTTTTGTACTATCATCCTATAACTAATCTACTAGTAAGAAATCATTCAGCAATGAACTATCAACGAGGTTGATTGCTGGTGCTAAGCAGCATTAAACAGAAGTGTAGTATAATTAGTAGGCAGAGAAAAACAGGAATAAAAATCAGTATATGCCTAAACTGTTGGAGAAAAGAGGTGCTTCTAGTTCAACATGTGATACCAACGCCTTAGACGGCACCTGTCCTTCTAAGTTTATAGTTGTAGTCTTGTTCAGGTTATTCTTGTTAGAAGTAAAGGAGTAAGCGTAAAATCATAGGTGATTTCTCATTTACATCCATGTACAGCGAAATAGTCTTTATCCTAACTATTCTGATTTTATTGACACGTGTTAATTGCTGAAGAGTTCCAGACATAATACAGCGGTTCGTCAAAGATTCTCAGTATAGAATTCACAAAAAATTACTCAGAAGAGTTGTCGAAAGTCATTTCATTCTGTTATAGCCTAGTCATAGCAATGGTTTATGGATGAGATTGGAAGGAATTATCACACGAATAATAATTTATACAATGGTGATCCACAACATAAAGAGTGAGAGTTTTGAGAAGTTTATAAGTTAAGCTAAAATGTATCAGAACAAGAGAGCATTACAGTCTATAAGATATGACGTGAATTATTCACCATGGAATGACACCAGTTGGAGAACCATTGGGAACCTGGGAGCACTGGACGGCTGTTCCATTCTAGTAGGGGACTCAGCAGTACGCACCCACGACCTCGCTAAGAGTCGGACTTGGGACCTACAGGTTCGACTGCAGACGCGTTAGCCATCCAGCCAATGGGTTGGTTTTCAGTGGTTCACAGTTTCCAACTTCTGTCAATTCACGATGTAGTGTGACAATCACCCAAAGTTTGGGGAGGGCATCCGCTTCCTTTCCGACTGGTTGACCCCATAGGTCATGGCCTGTCATTAATGTTCATTAGCTACATACTTCCAGACGGATATCATGAAGTTCTAATGAGAAGCTATGACCTATGAGGTCAACCAGTCGGAAAGGAAGCGGATGCCATTTGAAGACCTTGGGTGATTTTCGTACTACATCGTGAATCGACAGAACTTCGAAACTGTGAACCACTGGAAACCGACTGGGTGGTTGAGTGGTTAGCACGTTTGTAGTGGGACCTGAGGGTCCCAAGTATGACTGCTATCCGGGTTCTGGGTGCGTACTGCTGAGGAGTCTTGTAGAAGGACAAAATAGCTGTCCAGTGCTCCCAGACTTTCGATGGTTCTTCAACTGATGTCATTCAGTGGCGAATACTACCTCTAAATTGAAATTCCCACTCATCTCGAAAATAAACTATTTTTTTGTTTATTTTCTTTTCCAGAAATTTTTTGCTGTTATCAGGTAACCTACAGTTTCGAATAATTGATATGGAGGTTAGTCCCATGGTCAAGTACTTATAAAACTTTTTCTAGTGGAGGAGACGGAACAAGTATGCATAGTCACTACGACTAAAGGATATAAATATTTTTAATATGTTTTATGAATTCACCCATTTCGTTTGTTTTCTTGTATGACTGAGTTGCATCCGTTAGCAGAATTCGTTATCCGAAGAGAGTTCGTCAGATTGGGGGGGGAGGGTATGTGGGTGGTAAAATTACGCTACGACATAGAGAATAGTTACCATATGTGACGAGTGTTCATATATTGCTCATGTGTGCTTTCACCAGTACATATGATAGAACTTTTAGCAAGTAGTTTCAAAGTAGCTCAGCAACAGAACACACCACAGTGGTGCAAAGGATTGAGAACGATATATTATTATTCTGGTCAGTCGTATCAACTGTTGAGAAAGTTGGAATCCTAAGTAATATATGCCAAGCAAGTTCTCAGAATATCAGTTTCATTGGGATCTAAAATTGAAGTTTATTTGATTGTATGTAGTTGAGTGACACACCACTAAGCAGTCTGTGAAGGGGTGATATGGGACCTCTAAGCGTTATAATAAAGCTGGTGTTAGCTTGATGAGAACAAAATGATTATGTAGACTGTTGCTTCAGCATCAACGAAAGCTTGCTACTGACATATGATAACCATAGAACTTTTTAAAGGCATCTTACAGGGAGTTTCATTAGTGATATTACCAGTGTTCTGTTTTGTGTTTTACTTCAACTGAGGTTGAAACTGAATGACAGGTATTTGTGGTTTGACTCAATCGTTGCTCTAATCTAAGAAGGGTTACTATCATCAGTAGCCAGTCACTGGAAATAGAATCGGTGGCTCATTTTTATCTTCTTCTAGGCCAACTAAAAATCATTATAAGTCATTCATGAAGGTTTTAAAAAGGAGTGGAATTTATTTCTACCTAGGAGTGCTTATATCTGTTTGAACACAGGAGATAACATCCGTACGTCATCCATATTTTGGTCATGACTCATCAGATTCTTTTGTGTCCATATAATGTTGCAGTTACACGATCAGAAGTGTACTGAAGACCTTTCTGTGAAGCTTTCATGAACTATTCATAAGCATCCTTGACGCAATGAACCTGTAATCAACTACTCATTTTGTGCGCATTGATGAAGGGTCCCATAGTGGGATGAAACAGCTGTCCAGGGCTCTTAGATTTTCAGTGATTCTCCAACAGACGTCAGGTGGCGATGGACACCAACCTGGCCTAAATAAATCCCCTCAAAAGTCCAAACTGAATTCACTGGCTGAACTCTTCTTTTGTTTCATAGTAATAAATTAACACCTACTCCAGATGTTTGAAAATTCTACTAAACTACCAACGAATGAAAAGGAAACAGAACTATGAAGACAAGGCACGAGATTTATGAATTTACCTTTGATGTAAATATGAACGATAAATCTTGTTCGTAAGTCACCCAGTAATTAATACAGTTTCATTGTGTGAAATAGCCAATAAACAAATTAACACAAAAGTATACACTATCACAATGTCCAAGTTCTAATCTTGCGGCAATAAAATTTAAACTACTAACCAGTTATGAGTAGCTGATGTTTTTGACAAAAATATGTTTGTGAATAAATCAATGACTATAACGGTGGGTATAATTTGTCAACAAACTGATTCATCGTCGTTACCCGGAGTCAGGATGATAAATTTGCTACCTCTCTTCACAAAAAGTTGTTTTTTTGGTAGATTAAATAAAAATATGCTCCTCATTAAGATTCGTCGTAAGAGACAGGTTTATGAGTCATCCAAAACGAACACAATTGAGTTCATTAACCACCTAGTCGTGCACCTTCGCTCAATAAAACACACACCGGGGCTAAATTTACGGTGGATTATGAAGATGATAACCAGTTTTACAACTTGCGTGTCAATAAAAGGGGAAGAAAGTATAACGATTCTGAGTAGGTTATCCAAAGATGAGGACAGCAGGTAAAAACCTCAATCTCGGCTTGTACTCTGCCAACTGTAAGCATAGATTAGTTGAAATACATGATGAAGGGCTTGGCATTAACCTTGACCAACGAGTTTCGAGGAATGTCAAAGATTATTGAAAAAAGGCCTTACTCTATGAAGTTCACTATGACATGTGTAGAAGACAAAGAGATAGAAAACGCTAAGTATCTAAGGCTCGAAGAAAGAATTTGTATTGCTTTACACTCATATGAGAAGGGAAATCATGAACAATGGATTTTAGGGATTAAAGGAGCAGTGGAAATAAGTCTTCCTTTAGGCAAGGTGATACCAGTATACCGTGTGCCAACTAAACCAATTCAAAAAAGAAAATTACCCTGGTTACATCATTTGCAACTGCAGTTGCGATTCAACACACGCTTAAGGTAGTTATTACGCTAGAAGGACTGAGAGAGGGGCCTCTATGCAGCCTGATGAGCATATTTTAAAGATTTCGTCTTAAAGGAACAGAATTCTTCAGTGTTGTAGTGGAATTCAGAATAAAAGGTCAGTATTTCCAAAGCCTGCAAAATAATAAGTATCTAGCTAATCCTGAAAGCACTTCAGCTTGCAGAAGCTACTGACATAAAGCATTTTCTTACCGGACACATGATTGCAAAATCTAAGCGTGATAAGTATCTACGTCACTTAATCACTGTATTGTTATCGTAATGAAATCACAACTGTTCCTCTCCAAATCCTTTTGTGGCTAGCAGAAGAATCCAGGAATCGCACTTTGTCCCATCTTCGACTCTTCAGCCTGATATACCTGCGTCCCACTGAGCTATATTGTCCCCATTGGGACTTAAACCTTGGGCCTATCGCTTCAAACGCCAAGGCGTTATCTACTAGACCATCGGGGTTTGCTAGCCACCTCTTATTGAACAATTCGATCCAGTAAAACAATGG
The DNA here is from genome assembly GCA_944470555.2 of Heterobilharzia americana. Classification (NCBI taxonomy): domain Eukaryota; kingdom Metazoa; phylum Platyhelminthes; class Trematoda; order Strigeidida; family Schistosomatidae; genus Heterobilharzia; species Heterobilharzia americana. Next base: position 51,623,915 of record OX104128.1, read on the forward strand.
AGAATTACAAGCATATCAACAACTAGTGATAACTAATACCCGTTGTAGAAGAGTTGGATACCGCGCTTCACTGGCCTAGCGGGTAATGCCTTGGCATTTGAAGCGATAGGTGTAAGGTTTAAGTCTCATTGGGAACAACATCGCTCACTGGGGTGCAGGTACATCCAGCTGGCGAGTCCCAAATGGGATGAAGCGTGCTTTCTGGACTCCTCTACTAACCACAACCAAGTAAGTCATGTCGTATTGTGTTACTTCATAATTATTGTAACATTAAGCTGATTGAAGCTGATGAGAAGCTATTAAATGAAAGAATATTAACTAGAGGAAGCATAGCAGAAGAATTAACATCCATGTATTGTATTTTGTGAATTCTCCCTAGCTGCTTTACAACCTATAGAATATGATGTTCATGACAAAATAAACATGTTATACCGAGTATTTCCATAGAGATGAAAGGTAACAAACATTTAGGTTGATCATGACTGATGAAGTTGTTAAGACTACTCATAAATCAACTTTTATATACAGTGACAGAATGAACACTCAAGAGAAGATGACAAGAGAGAATTGACAGGGGGTTATACACAGTATTATTCTACAACTGATAAAAATGACTGACATAATGGTTAGAATGTTAACGTCCTCATTATTTTAAGTAATGTGGATCCAACTCAGAAAGTGAAAGTAGGTTTGGAAATAAATCAGAATATAAAAAAGTAATAAAAGAAACAGAGAGTCATGAGATTATGAAAATTGAGGAGATTAAAGTTACCAAGGTAATATATGATTGACAACAGTTCCTTTCTAAATACATAGATCAAGTTTGAACCTTTTCATTGTAACTGCTTCAGCAAACTATAAAAGGTTAGGTTGAAGTTTTTGATACATCAACTTTATCGTCAAGTATCAAGTAAATGCCTAGTGATCAAGTTACTTAAACCCTGTGAACACTTACGACTCAAATTCTTATTTTTCAGAAATGCCCACAACAACCCAAGTATGTGCTATGGCATATACACATGAATTGGTAGATGCGATTGAAGGTAACAAGAGTTTGGAACTTATCCACTGTGGATTTTCTTAATGAGCAGTTGATCTAATGCACATATTAACTATCTTGGGGCTGGGTAGGTCTTTTTTCAGTGCAGCATTCAGTCTATGGATTATCTATGTAGAGATTTCATCCTTTTTGAGGGCGTAAACACTATATTCTATAGGTTGTGCAACAGGTGAGGAGAACCCACGAGGTACTTACATTCTAATTCTGCCATTATTATTCTTCTTGGTTTATTCACATTCATAGAATGGAACAACTGTATGGAGTGATATTGTTTTATTCAGAGAATGTTTGATTTTAACCATCTGTTGGTTAGTTTTGTCATACATGGTTCGAGACTTACGACTTCGGTTGACATCTAAAAAAAATGCAACAAACTGAATGAAATCAGTAAATATCTGGAAAGTATAGTATAAAGAATAATAATAAGCAGTGAAGAATTTTATTTGGATAATTTTTCCATTGAGTCACTAGAAGCTAGTACCAGTTCATTGTGGTCTAAAGAACTAGGTGATGATGTTTTTGACTAAAGTACTCAGTACTGAGGGATATCATTTCTCACAGGTTTACAGATATACTTTGCTAACAGTTGCCAACAAACTCACGGCTAAGATCAAGTAGAGCTTTCTGCTTACTCCCTTCAATCATTTAAACAGTGTAAACCCATAGGATGTGTAATCCAGTAAAATTTACCCAAGTGTGAAAATACCCTAGCAGAAAGAATATGCTAGAGATAAACTGAATACCTGCACATATCAAGTCAGGGTTCTATGTAAACACGTTGCTAGTTATAAAATGTGCTATTTCGATGAAAACAAAAAGTAGACAGTCAGACTGTACAGCACAATCATTAGCCTATAGAGAAAATACAAATTTAGTTTGGGGTTTAGTGTGGAACTCCTCAGTGGTATACGCCCACGACCTCGTCAGGAATTTGAACTCAAGACCTTCAGATCCTGTAGTGGGCGTGGTGACCTCTGAGTCACTGTGTCTGGTTCACAGATTTATGTTTCTCTCAGTTCGTGACATGATGTGACTATCTACCGAAGTATTCAGTTGATATCTCCTTCACTTCCAACTGGTTTGCCTTATTGGTTATGGATTCTCATTAAGACTTCAGGATATTCAGCAGGAGACCCAAATTTCTCGAGTTCGATCTCTGGTGGTATTGTGGATGCGTACTACTGAGGAGTCACGCACTAGGACGAAACAGAAGTCCAATGGTCTCAGGTTTCTAGTGGTTCTTTAAATGATTTAAGGTCGTGGTGAATACTAACTTACCCAACCCTTAACTTGTTCAACTCTATTGCGTCTGAGTTTAGTCCTGAAGTTAACAAGAACGCATCCACTAGTTTATTAATGACAAATAGTGAGTAACAGTGGAATCGATGACATAGGTCTTGTTCTGTTTAAGACTATCTAGCCGTACGTGCTCACTTCCTAATGTTATTCCTACTATGACTCGATTTCCGGTTCGATCGTTCATAAACGCCAGAGAGTTATCCCTAGACCAAATAACCAGGGAGATTGATTCTTGTGTGACGGGTATAGTTTTAATGCTTTTGCAAAAGCATTCACTAGTTATTGAGTCGATAATTTTGAGGCATGAACAGTAAACATAAGAAAAGTACAGAGATATTTGATCCAAATACATGGACCAAACTGAAATCGAACAACGTCATGAATCCTTAGTTTATCACAAATTACTTTGAATTCATCTTATTTGATTAAACTGACTCAACCTTGTGAGTTGAATTCGCCTGGTTACAAAGTTAATGGAACTTGGCATAATACAAGTGACATAATCGTTTAGTAGATTGATCTGATCTGACTAACAAAATTCAGAGATCAATATGAGTGATTTTTTAACTAATGATATTGTTCAATGGTACAAATCTAGTATACTACCTTGAAGAAAATCGATAATAATAATAATTATTATTATTAGTCCCTTGGGTTCCCGGTAGAACATAGGGCTTCAGTAGCACGTCTCCAGTGAACTCTGTTCTCTGAGATCTTTTGAACCTGGTTCCACGACAGCCCACAAGCTCTCATTTCCTCCTCACACGATCTCCTCCATGTCACCCTCGGACAACCTCGCCCAACTCGTCGCTTCCCATGGGGATTCCACTCGAGTGACTGGCCTGACGCGTGATGTCCTCAGTCGGCCTTCTCAGTGTATCCCCAGCCCAATCCATCTCCACCTCCTTCTGCATATTTGTTGCGTGACAGGTTCTTGGTTGGTTCATTCCCACAGTTCCTTGTTGTTCATTCTTTCTGGCAATCCATCTGATCTTCAGTAGCAAGCTTGACCAGTTGTTGATGAATGTCTGTAGTTTATTGGAAATCCCATTCGTGACGCGCCAAGTCTCTCAACCATACAGAAGCACTGACTTGACGTTGGTGTTGAAAACCCGGATGTTGTTCCACATGCTGAGTGCAGTGTAGAAGATCTCCACACTGTTTTCAGGCTAATGAACACCTGTCTTGCTTTTCCGATTCTGACTTTGACGTCCGAAGAAAATCGATAATAGGAACTGATTATTGATTGTTTGAGTAGCCACTCAGGAATGAGGTCATCCCCGTTTAATAATGGGTTTGGAATCCTAAATGAATATAAATAGTAGACATCTTTAGTCTACTAAGCATTATCCGAAACTTTATTGAAATCATAGTTAACGATGGTTACTTATTATCTCTTAAACTGTGAACAGTAAAATGTGATCAAAATTTTCCAATGAAAGTTAATCTCAGAAAGTGACCTTATGAAGATAGGTTGGAAAGGACTCATCAGATCTTCTTCGAGAAGATAGTTAATGAGATTACTTCTAACTAACCTTGAAAGAATTTTTGATACCACACAATTGTATGAATAAGTTTGTATCTAGCAAGTCCGAACTGAGATGTTTACCTGAATCTATGCTTGTGGCTTTCCATATCTCGTGGTAAACACCAGTCAATAAAGAAGTACACAAGCTTAAGGAGTAGGATGATGATGAAAGTATTCTCTTAGGCCCGAAGTCTTTGGTAATGTCCAAGAACATGAGAACTATGTCTATGTTTTGTGACAAAAAAAGAAACGATTGTTTGAGGAGTGAAATGAAGGGATGACATGAAACAACAAACACTCAGAGACCTGCAAATATCATCAGGGCTACTGGTATTGTACATAAGATTTCCAAGAGTTGTACCTTTTGTGTTAAAGTCAAAAAGGAGAATTGAATTGAAAAAATGAAACTTCATGAAGTCTCATCAACTGTGTATTCTGAATCTGTAATACTTTAAATGAAATAGGCTAATTAAGCCTTTGGATTGGGTCAACCAACCAACCAACACCACCACCAACAACAACAAGCTGCAATCACCATCAACATGAGAAACTTAAGGGAAGCAGCCTCCTTCACCTATCTAGGAAGCACTGTCTCAACTACAGGCGGCACAGGCACAGACGAGGATGTCAATGTCAGAATCGGAGAAGCAAGACAGGCATTCATTAGCCTGAAAACAGTGTGGAGATCTTCTACACTGTACTCAGCATGTGGAGCAACATCCGGGTTTTCAACACCAATGTCAAGTCAGTGCTTCTGTATGGTTGAGAGACTTGGCGGGTTACGAAAGAGATTTCCAACAAACTACAGACATTCATCAACAACTGCTTATGCTGGCTCGCTACTGAAGATCAGATGGCCAGAATAATAAGAATAAGCAACAAGGAGCTCTGGGAACGAACCAACCAAGAACCTATCACCCAACAAATATGCAGTGGAAGGAAGTGGAGATGGATTGGGCATACACTGAGAAGGCCGACTGGGGACATCACGCACCAGGCCAGGCCCTTTAGTGGAACCCAGATGGGAAGTGATGAGTTGGGTGTCCGAGGGGAGTGTGACATGGAGGAGATCGTGTGAGGAAGAAATGAGAGCTTGTGGGCTATCGTAGAACCAGGTTCAAAAAATTTCAGAGAACAGAGGTCACTGGAGACGTGCTACTGAAGCCCTATGTTCTACCGGGAACCCAAGGGACAAATAATAATAAATTGGGTCATCCATATTATGACACAAGTTTTGTCAGATGGTATGATAAAGATTCTATGATCTTACTCGTAATGTACCTAATGTTGGCTCACAGTAGCATATTTATACACTTAAAAGAACGGTAGACACTGTCTATGAGTTAACATGAGCAAAACGTTATTCAAATAACAGACCTCAAACATTTATATATCATCTTAGAATAAGCTTCTAGTAAACTGACCATTAACGGTATTTCATTTGAAGTGTTTTGATATAATATTTTACTTCGCAGAATAAAAGGTTTTACTTGTAACATCTCAGAAGATAACAAGTTAGATGGTCGATAAATATGAAGGTGTAGAAATCTGATAAGGTAATAAAATAGCCTATACTTCAAATGGCAAATCACGAAATGAACATAATTGAAAAGAAAAAGAAAAAATGAAGTACATAAGACACACTTGACTTCTTTGCTATATACCTCTAATTTTGTGTAGCTTTGCTTGCTATTTCATCTACGGCTATTTTCACACCGTTACTAGTTCTTCTTCCCACTGCTATCAAGGCTGAACTGCCATCGGTTGTTAACTATATGTGAATTTAGTGTTTGTCAAGGTTATTTAGAAATGTATCGTGTCGCTGCCAGTTGTATTATGTTGTTGAAACAGTAAAAAGCTTTCTGTCAATGGTCTGTCTTCTCTTCTTGTCTCCGCTCATCAGTTGTATTGTTATTGACGTTCTGACTTACGTTAGAGATGATTTATTTGCGCTTAAGGTTTTTATCGTTAGTAGTCTACTAAGCTGATATCGCTTGTAGGCTAAGTTGTACTACCGGTCGTAGCAAATAATAATAACTATCCTTCTAAAAAGTTGGCAAAGAAGTGAAGTGAACAGCGAATACAAAACGACCAAGAAGAAATTCAAAGCCTCTATAGTGTTGTCATGCAAGGAAGAGACATAGAAAAGCCAACATAAGATGCTCAGTGAGGCTAGGATTAATGTGGCATTAAAACCTATAAATCCACTGAGAGACAAACTTAGTCAGTTCCAGGATTATGCTGACTCAATTATACCATGTCAAACACCTTATGGTAACTATGAGGTCAAGTACAGAGAGTAAAATAGCAGAATGGGATCATTCAGTTTAGTAAATCATAAAATTCTAGCTAAATTTAGATTGATAGATTATTGAACTGAGTAACGTAGATGGGAATTCAACCGTAGTTGTGCATGAGATAACACGTAACCTCCAAATAGGGTGGGAGGGAGTTACACTTCTGAGTTGAAAGAAAGGTTGATCACTGAATCTTCGTTCATTGATTCAGTGTCTAACACGTGTACTAGAACTTACTTAGCACCAAATCCCGATGTGTAGAAAACTTTACTACCAATCAAATCAAGGAATGAGAAATAAAAGGACAAAAAAAGTAGACCAGAAAGTTGTGTGATTACCTTGGTGTGATTAAGAGCAATAACTTTTGTTTGAAATGCCAATAATACTACATCAGTGTGTGGCAACTCAGATAGACTAATCTAATATGGAATTACATTCTACTACGGTGCCCAGATTTTATCCTTATATTTATATCAATGGTATGCCTAGATAGGATATATTAATTGATAAGGTGGAAATAATTGTCATCAAGCCTTTTTGAATAGCTTAAATTGTTACTATTTACTGGAATATGAACTAGAAGATTCTTCACCTTCTACTGGACACTTGAAAAGTAATCTCATCTTAGCTTCACTGACGTAAGAGTTCATGTGATATTTTCCTAGATTAGGCATTAGTTGGATTCATTTATTTTACTGAAAAGTATGTATCAATTATTATAAAGAAGACCATTAGATTAGTGACATTAGGATCGGTTTCTGTAGATACAAATGAAATCATAGTATCTTATTTATAGAAGCCCTAAAACAGCTAAATAGTAAATTTATTTGATTGTACACATTGAAGAGTAAGTGTGATAACAATAATACTAAGGCGGGAGATGGCAAAGCAAATCTGTGAATCAACCAATCATAGATACCCTATGCCAGTGTTCCGAAATTACAGTTTTAGAATTATACTACTTATAAGTAGGTAAAGTGCATTTATAAAACTACTGTGTTCATAATTGTGACTTGATTTCGTTTAACGCCTCTCTGTCCATTGACTGATGAAGTGAAGTACTTCGTATTATTCCGGAAAACCAGATCTTATTATGTCTTTTGTTAGCTTCTAATGTTGCCAGTTAGATCGGCTGATTACTCTATGCTTCTATCGTCTATGTTTTTGAAGTTAAACTGATGATAACTTGACACGCATATTCATTTATGTACATAGATACCCAATGTTTAACCTCTCACAAGTTTTATAACCTTTTGTAATACACTTACCACTGTCTTGACATCACTTTTATTACTTTTTAAAACTTCTTTCTTTAGACTTTCCAGACATCATTGTATATTTTTGTTCTGGAAATAATTCACTTCTCTGTAACTGTTCGATTTGATCCCGTCTTCCTGTTTCCTTATCAACCCAAAAAATTCTATAATTAGTAGTCTTCCTCATATTCCAAGTATCTGTGATAAATTAGTGTACACAGACTTAGTTTTTTTCATTAAAGTCTCATCGATTCCTAGTCAACACTAAGTGACGCCTCAAGTGAGGGAGACAAATAAAATTTTTGTAAAGTAGCATCTAAATTAATTCCAAAGGGAGCTAGGTGGTATAACTGTAAAGCTTTTTTTTGGTGATTTTGAACACCATCATCAGAGTTCGTAGCTCTCCAGAAAACATACCTGTGACCCTATAGTAGGTGAGTTCAGGTTTTCCAGGTTTCATGTTGAGCACGCTACTATTCAGTCACTCAGTTCTAATCCAGTAGTCTAGTTTTACCAAATTCTATCAACTCATGATATGACACTGTCGATGACTGGTCCATTTTTACACTTCTACAGCTTTGGTTTTCATTGGTTGTTCTAAGAAGGTTAATTATTATCATATGCACTTGTATTCTAACTGATTCTTTGACTGACGTAGTAGAATAAGGCTAGAAGATATTAAAAGCAAACTGTTTATTGTGCCATCAGGAGCAATTCATGCTGACAACTATGTTACCTTTGATACTGCTATCAATAATAAGGTTCATGTTTGTTCGCACAGTATTGCTCATGAAGTTCGTGAAAATACTTTTTCAGTTGGTTGGAGACAGTCGACAGGATTGTTGGTACTCGTCGAAAGATGGATCTGTAACCCTGATACAAGTGATATTCTCTTGGAGATTCAAACAAACGTCACTCAGTGTTCCTGTCATGGGTGTAATCCTTGAGCATTTCGAACTGTGATCGACCCCTCCCTGGGACTGGATTAGATACATTAGTTGGTCAATGGAAAGTAACGAATTCCCCGTTATCAAGTCCTAAATGTCGACCGAATTCTATCGATCCGCTGATTGCTAACGTCACCGACTGGGTGATGTGGGTTCCCTCAAGGTTCCAGATCTGCTCTGCTGATGGGTAAAACAGGGCATCTTGCCTATTACCTTCAACTAACTTATACTACATCTTCATATCTAAGGTTTTAACAACTTCTTTATCAGTGGAGCATAAGCTGATCACTGTTTACTTTCACTAGAAAAATCAAATAAATTTAAACAGGGTAATGAGAAGACGAAGCTTATCTGAAACATGAGATGTATCAGCACTATACATTTTGAATAATCTGATAGCACACATGGACTTGTCGAACTATTTATATAAAAATTTACGAAAAGGATCAGTGAAGTTAATAGGAAATCATGTTCTTCAACAAGATAAGCCGCATCTGCACTGATGACACCAGGGAGGAAGAAACCAACTTACTGATGACAACACTGACACAGAATGGATACCCGTTGAGATTTATTGACGGGTGCAAAAGTTATCTACCATTGAAAAGTACACAGTGTTACGTTGCTAAGGTAAATGTCTACATCCCATTACCATTTAGAGATGATTCACATAGCTTTGTTGTGAGGAAAAGACTTAGATCGGCCATCTGTAAAACATGTCATGCAGCGAAGGTCATCATTGTAGAGAAGACAAAGTCCATGTTACAGCACAAACCGAAACAACATATAAACGATTACATCACATCCCACTGTGTTTATCAATTTACATGTATGTATGGACACACATGCATAGGGAGGAGTAATCGTGATATGCAGTTAAGGGTGGTTGAACATGTACCTAAGTGGTTACAAAAACAAATGACCTCAACAGATCCAATAAGTGCAGGTGACAAACATCCATCTTCGTCTATAGCTGAAACATATACTAGAAACTAACCATTGGATAGATATGAAAACAGCCTTTGAAGTACTACATAAAAGTGGTCAGAGTCGAGTACTTGAATTTGTTGAAGCTCTTGGCATCTGTAAATTCAAATCCCCTTTGTGTACTCACATTGAACCTACCTTGGTAGTAATGATTTTAATTTTCATACCAAAAATAGCGTGATTAAGATTTCGTTTTATTTCTACACTTCTTATTCGTATGTTTCCTATTAACTTCATTGATCCTTTTCGTAAATTTTTATATAAATACCATATTAGATTTGTTTATTTGATTTATAACACACAGTGATCTAGTATTATTTACTTGGTGACGTTTCGAGCATGATATGATATTATTATGAGCAATAATAATCTATGTTAATGATGGATCATGGCTAGTAGTGGAATCCAGGTTGCGCATTTCGTCCTATTTGGGACTCGTCAGCTGGATGTACCTGCTTCCCAGTGAGTGATGTTGTTCCCACTGGGATTCGGACTCGGGAACGATAGCTTCAAACACCAGGGCGTTTTCCACTACAAAACCGAGCCACTATAGCCACTTCTTGTGTGACTGGTATAGTTTTAGTATAATTGTTTTTATATCATACCGTCGTTGATTGGACAGAATTGATCACTCACTGGGAAGCAGGTACATCCAGCTGACGAGTCCCAAATAAGACGAAATGCGCATCCTGGATTCCACTACTAGCCACGATCCATCATTAACATAATTAAAACGCAGGCAATATCAAGGCATCCATACAGGAGCCCATATGCCAACACAGACTCATCAGTTCGGTTTAATCAACGATGATGTAATACAAGCAATAACACTGAATACTGTTTTCATTAAAATCCAGTAGTTTGGCTAATTAAAAACTAACTTCAAAGTGAATGAAGCTCAGGTTTGAAAACATTGGCTCATTGTCAACTTTATGAAGAATACTTCTTTAAGGAAGTAAATTTGACAATAACACTGGACTTTCGACATTGAGGCAAGTTGATTTTTATTCAAAGATAAGGAATTAGAACTATGAAGTATGTGTCAGTAAGTATTTTTATATTTACTCCATAAGGTCATTAAAAAATTGGGCCAGTGCATAACAATCTCACTACTTCAAACAAGTTAGTTACAGTGAGCAGAAAAACTTTCTCTTTGAAAGGAATGCATAATAAAAAACAAAAGAAATAATTTACATCAAACAAAATTCATATTTGGTTGGTTCTTGTAAAGCGTTGTTATATTACTCAACTGGCTATCTATCATTCAAGATATTTCAGTTTTTCAATGAAACATTTTGATGAATTTTCCTTTATCTTTCTCCATTCCGGAATACTTCTCATGACTGAAGTGTCATTCAGTTGAATACTTCTGCGCGTTATAATGCTTCTTATTAATAACAGTGAACCACGTTAGAAGTGTGCATAATTCTGGTACAATCACAGACAAAATGAATCATTGGAATTAGCGATCCCAAAATTAAACTTGGAAGGTTCTTTTTCACTTCTGAGTATTTAACATTTCATTTTTGATATGGAAGAAACATTAGTTAATCAACTGAGAGAATGACTGAATCTGATTTCGTAACTTACTGATCCTCTCAAATGAATACCATAACATAATGTATTGTGGTAATTAAGGAGAGGAAAGTTTATTAGCCATTCTAGACGGTTAAAAGACAGTATGACCGAAGAATATTCTTTTCAGTAGACTCTTATCAAACCCAACAGTAATAATAATAATAATAATAATAATAATAATAATAATAATAATAATAATACACGTTTATGTTCAACTGCGGTAGCAGTTACCTCAGGGAGACAAAGAGAAAGACATAAGTTAAATCCTATGAATATGTATTATATTATATACGCTATATTACGCGGCCTGCTTGAACCATGGGCTAACAGATTTATCCATTGAACATTTCACATCAAATTATTTCCTTTCAATTTGTTTTATTCATTCACATATGTCCTTTGAACATATCATGTACTCTGACACATTTTAAAACTGTTTCCAACTCTCCATTTCTCTAGTCAATAACAAAGCAGAGAAAAAGTGTTACGTTATATGGAAATGAACTTGTTGGTGAAAATAATTGAAGATGTTTGTACCTTTTAAATGAACCGCCACCACCACCACCAAAATTACGCTTGAATTTCTGTTGAATCTGCAGTATGGACGGGATGATCATCCAGAACCAGCTGGCTGTTTTATGTTATTGCCTTCAGTACTGTTATTATTAACATTATTCTGATGCAAAAACTGTTTTGTCTGGAAGTATTGTTCTGAGAGTGAATTTGTTGAAAATTACATGTTGAGAATTCCATACTGTCACACATATTGACCGGAATAAAGTGATTATTATTATTGTTATTAGTATCAAGAAGCCTTCATCTAAGAGGAACCTCTGTTTTCAGCAGCGCAGTTACTTGGTTTCTTATGGACATAGAAAATGAAGTAGAAATATTGTTGCTTGTATTACCCCGTCGCTGAGTTTATCGAACTGATTGGTCCCCATTGGCATACGGGCTGTCGTGTAGTGTCTCGATATTGCCTGTCTTTGAATTATATATAATGATACCTAGTGGCTAGCAGTGGAATCAAGGACGCGCATTCAGTTCACTCAACCACAAGATAATGCAAGTAACAACACTGGGACTATATCCATCGCACAAGAGGTGGCTATCGTGACTCGGTGGTCTAGTGGATAGTGGTCTGGCGTTTAGAGCGATCGGTCCGGAGTTTCGAGTCCTGTTGGAGGCAACATCACTCACTGGAAGGTGGGTACATCTAACTGACGAGTAAACAAATAAGATGAAATGTGCATCCTGGATTCCACTGCTAGCCACCAGCCATCATTACTAGAATTAAAACACAGGGAATATCGAGGCATCCGCACAGAAGCTCGTATGCCGATGGAGACCGATCAATCCAGTCCAAGGAACGACGGTATAATACAAGCAGTAATACTAGTTTAAGTCTTGTTTAAACCTTATTTTTAGTGAAAATATTTTGGGTGTCATTTTAAATACTTTCTGTGATGATATTTTGGCGATGTAACCGGTGGTACATAATGTACAGTTTAATCAGATGCATAAAAAATTGACTGTCTTGAACATTGAACATCGAACTATGTTAAACACAAAACATCTGACTTCAACAGTTTCTTTCCCAAATACAGTATATCAGTCATTTAGGATGGTTTAACAGCCATTACTGTGTGAGATATGAACATCAGTTGCCTTTAAAAACTCGATTACTAATTAAATGTTATGACATTTTGTCGCGACAATACTGAACATTGATCACTGCAACTGTAAATGGAAAACTTTCGAAGAAATTTTTTTTTATGACTCCATTAGTTTCAGTAAAGCTCATGAGATCCAATGTATTGACCTTTAGACAGCAATAGCAAAAATAACCGAATCTATGTATCAGTACATTACACCTAGCATCATGAATTTTCATAATAGAAGCGATAACATGACATATAATTGACACAATGACATAATGACGCTTGTCTTTTCAAAACTGTCAGTCAGGAAAGTATTTCAGTACTGACGTAAATTTATCACTTTAATAACAAACAGAAATCATCAAGGGATGGAATCTTTGTTGTTGCCCAGTGGCCAAGTGGAATATAAAATTCAGTTAATGTCAACTGAGTTACAGTTGCCTACTTAACACCCTGAAGGTTAATTCCACTCGAATAACAATAATGCACATCAGTTTGGGGTTTTAAGGGATTTTGTGGTTTTTCAAGTAGGTATTCATCATAGGCTGATATCAGTAGGAGAAACATTGGAAACCCAGGTGCACTAGACAGCTGTTTCGTCCTAGTATGGGACTCCTCAGCAGTGTAAACCCATGACCTCGTCCCACCACTGATCGGACCTAGCACTTTCAGGTATCGAGGTTAGCACATTACCATTGAGCCACTAGGTTGGAATCCAGTGCTCCATTGTCTTCTTTCAGTATTTGTCTTCACGTCCACCAGATTTGTCCCACGGGTGGCGACTTCTCATTGGAACTTCAGGAATGACCTCTTGAAATTAGTTACCAATGAGCACTTGACCAACTGAATTTGTGGTATGTGGATTTGCTGATTTTAAGTTGGATGAGCACTGCTGAGGAGTCCCACACTAGAACGAAACAGCTATCCAGTTCTCCCACGTTTCCAGTCTTCAGTGTCCTACTTTCTGATACAGGACAGACACATCTTTGGGACAATGATAAGTAAAACTGGAAGATATCATCGGCGTGTTTGCCGGTCACAACAGAGGATTCATAGTATGTAATTGTAACAAGACTAAACATTATTTGTCACTCAGTATCCATCAAAGCAGTCTAAAAAGATGTTCCATTTATGACCCACCATACATACGACTGAATAGTGGAACAAAACAGAGTGCAATGAACAACTTTGGATTGTATTTAGGTCTTGCTGTAATCTATTTCCATCAACTAAACAGTTATTCGGTGTAGTTAACACTCATAGCTTGTCACACTTAGGCTGATTTCTCTCTAAAGTGCCGCAAGACTTGACGATAACCTATTATACATTGTTTATTCGATGGAGGGTAACCAATTTCATGTTGTCTAGTCCCAAGTGATGAGTGAATCCTTTCGATTACTTTGTAATGTGATAATCAATTTAGGCAATTCAAAAGTTAGGAATAGATAAAATGTATTTAGTCACTCCCTAAAGATCGATCAATGCATCAGATGAATTCCCAGAGGAAGGCAGTCACAAACGGGATAACTCAGTGGTAACGTCTCTAACTGAAACACTGGATGATCCGGTTACAAATCTCCTCGGAGATATCAGTTCTTGTTAGACTGCCAACACACCTTAATGACCAACAACAGCAAACACGAATCCTGTTATGCATTTTATACTTTTTTAAATTAAAGTCATGAAATTTGCTTACCCATTAACATGGCAACTCAAACCACAATACAGTTAACTTTATGAAGTAGTTATGCAGCTCACCTAGGATGAGTTTAGTTTACACAGAGTTTGGTATTATCTACGAACCACTGTCATCTATCTTAGAGATAAAGCAAGCAAATGCCACAACTATCTATCTGTTCTAAGGATTCAAGTTGTTGAATAACCTCTGCGGAATTCTATGATGTCAACTTTTCAAGTAAACCGATCTATTGCTATTTGTATCTTAACTACTTACTCAGGACAACATTTTTAGTTCTAATTAGTAAGACACATAATTATCTATCTTCTGTACAGTATTTCTTGTTGAGTGGATAATTTAATTCACACTTGTTGAAAGTTAAACTATAACTATGACAGTAACAGGTTTGGTTGTAAATGATGTGAAAGTAATTTTCTTACTGAAGTTTAAGTTTTAAGCCGTTGTGTTTTCGGAAACCATTCAATGAATCATTTTTTAGTATACCTTCACAGGATATCAACACTGGTACAGTACTCGTAGGTGTTTTTCGAGGTAAGTAGTGATAGATGGAGTGAATGAAGAGGAAGAATGTTGACCAACATTTCCCTTTATATTGGTCTTGGTGACTGGTAGAGGAATCCAGGATGCGCGTTTCTTCCTGTCAAGGACCCGTCAATTGGATGTACCTGCACCTCAGTGAGTAATGTTTGTCCCATCCAAACTCAAACCCAGTACCCTTCGCTCCACACGCCGAACGCGTTATCCACTGAGCCAATGGGGCACGACAGCCACCTCTTGTGCAACGGGTGTCAGTTGTTGTAATGATACTTGTAATTTCCCTTTGCTATACATGGCCGAATTGTTCGACCTCTATTGGCAGATGGGCTGCTATGCGGATGCCGTCACGGTGGAAACAACATCAATCACTGGGGTGCAGGTATATCCAGTTGACGAGTTTCAAATAGAACGAAGCGCATGTCCTGGATTCCTCTGCTAGTCATCAAGACCAATATGACATCATGAATATCCAGCAGTATAGAGGCATTTACATAGGAGCCTATCTGTAGACATAGGTCTAGCAATTAGGTCCTGTATAGAAACGGGAAATTACAAGTATCTTTACAACAACTTCCCTTTCTAGTTGACATGTCATAAGTTAGCCATTTTGTTTGTGTTTATGGCATATTCTCTTCACTGAGCTATAACATTAGAGATTTTGTCTCTGGCTTCACTTTTACCATCTGAATACAAATTAGATTTAATACTTACTCGGATTTCAGTTTTTCTTTAAGAGCTTAATACTGATTTGTTGGTTATTGCTTCCTTCATAGAATTTACTGAAATAACCAACTTCAATTTAGCCATACAAGGGAATACTCAACATAATCAAGTACTTACTTAATAAACTAGATTATTACAATGTTATTAAGTGAGCTGTCATGAATGTCAAAGGTACCGTCCTTCCTCTTATGACTAGGCAATATTTCATCCATGTCAACGGTACAGATTGAGAAAAACGTGTAAAGAAGGCGAGAGGATTATAAGTGTAATAGAAACAGGCTAGTGTCAATGACTATTCTCATATTTAACTTCATTCTGTTATTACCTTTGTTAACCACGGGTATATCTCTGTAGATAATTTCTTTTGACGCCGTTTTCCCCTCGCAAAAATCAAACAAATAACTTCATTTTCGTGCTACCTTTCAGCTAACTGAGTAATGTTTTCCTGTCTTCCTGATTGTCATGCTGACTGAATGGGTTGTCACTATTGAACTTGTGTTCGCCTTCGCTCACTTTCACAAAAATTTAATTGCAGGCTGTAAGTAGACCTATCATCATCTAAGCTTTTCATTGGAACAATAGTTCTTCAAATACTTCTTTACAAGCTCAGTACTTGCCATCTACAAAACTTCGGTTCTACCCAGCTGTTAGAATATTCCTCTGTTAGTATTTCCAGCAATGTATTGCACATTTAAGTACAGGTTTCATATTGTCCATTATACCCATTATCCTAAGGATATTAGAATTTAAAAGAAAATTTGTCCCTTGGGTTCCTAGTGGAACATAGAGCTTTAGTAGCACGTCGCCATTTCACTCTCTTCTCTCCAGTCTTTTTAACCTGCCCATAAGCTTTCATTCCTCCTATGCCATATCTTTTTATTTCTTTTGAAATCTGAGCAACCTTGCCGGCTTTAAACATAGTGCGGACATTCTATGTCTCTATGCTTACTTTTGCTTTCATCGGGAGAAGACACATCGGCCAGTTGGCTTCCTAAAATTTTTCACCAACTGCAGTCATTTTGTCTCCCCGATTCCAGCGAGGAATAAGTTTGTTTTTTATATTTCGTGCTATGAAGTTTCTTTAGTGACTGGATTGATTATTTGGGGTAGGGTTGCTAGCCCCACACTCAAACCTCCGTCTTTATCCGGGTTTAGGACTGGCTAGTAAACTAGGCGAGGATATTAGAACAGATTTCACAAATCTTAGTTCCTTTTTGTTTTACTAGAATTTATCATCAGTTTGATTGGGACTGTTACTTCCGCTTAAACTGAACGTGAAATATTCATCATGCAGAATGTAGCTGCTATTGACACTTCCACATAGTATCTGACCATATGTACCAGAGAGTAGTGCGTGAAGACTGTTGATACTGGGTCATCACCCAGTATCAACTGTTGAAGATGAAATGTAAATCCGGACGGCAAAGGGATTCGAACCAGTGACCATTGGATTTCAGGCCTGGTGCTCTATCAACTGAGCTACGAGGCTCTACCGGTGACGAGATTTTTATTTTACTTCAGTCACCAGCGGTTATATTTGTAAATCAGTGAAAAAAATGGAGAAATCTGATCTACAACTCTGAAAGACCTATTTTTTCATTGACTAAATGTTTATTAATTTATTATGTGGCTATCAGAAACTACTGTCTACACCCACAAAATTTAGTCGAATTTATCGAAATACCTCAAATTACTTTGACAAGGACAATGATAATCATGACTCTGGTTGTTGCTTTTATTCACCATCAGTTCAGTAGTATTCTCAGTATCGTTTCTTGGTAGTTGTAAAAATGGATTGTAAAACATGATCAATAAACAAGTGGCTCTAAGGTAATATCCAGTAAAGGGTGATATCGATTGGAGAACCATTGAAAGGCTAGGAGCACTGAACAACTGTATACACCCCACGATCTCACCACTGATCAAATTCAAAACTTTCAGGTTTCATGGCGAACTCGGTAACCATCCAACCACTAGTTCAAAGTTCAATGGTCCACAACTCTCTACTTCTGTCAATTCTCCATATAGAATGACTATCCGCCAAGATCTTTAGTTGGTACCCGCTTCACTTTCAGCTGGTTGATGACATCAGTCACAGATTCTCATCAGAACTTCGGGTTATCCATTTCGAAGCTTGTCACTCATGAACGCTATAGTTTGTGAGTTTTAGTTTCAAGGTAGTATTCATTGTAGACTAACATTAGTTGGGGAATCATTGAAAACCTAAGACCTCGGGAGGTTAGCTCCAAACGTAACCTGTTAACCCTAAAAAGAAGTCAAATAAGTCACTTGAATTCAGGTGACGTTCATTATACAGTCATATTTCAAATCTCACTTATTGTTAATTAAAGCTGAAAGTGGCTTGAACACTACAAAAATCTTTATGTTCTTGTAATGGCTGTGTCCCGGCAGTGGGAGGTATCGACCAAATATTCACACTGCACCAGGTTTTGGAACACAGAAACGCTTACCGACAATAGCTGTATTTCTCAACCTGAAGGCGACATTCGACTCCATTGATCGAGAAGTCTTATGGCAATATCTCTCACTGAAAGGCATGACGGGTAAGTATATCAACTTATTGAAGGCTCTCTACTCAAACACCTGTGGGTGCGTTAGAACTTATGGTGGGATGTCCGGGGAGCTGTGCTCATCGAGTGGTGTCCATCAAGGGTGCCCACTCTCTTCATTCTTATCCAATTTTATCATAGATATTCTTATGGTCTCCCTCTCGTCACCTAATTACACAGAGGTTGAACTAATCACAGGAGAATTTCCGTTAGACCAAGAATATGCAGTTGACATAGTCCTGTTAAGTGAAGACGCTGACAAGATGCAGAGTCTTCTGAACACTTTGAGTGGCAATTTGAAAATGTTTGGGATGCGATTTTCACCACCCAAAATACAAATTTTTGCCCCAGGACTGGTCTTCAACGGTGCCTCGGATAACAATAGAGAGTGTAGTAGTTGAGTGTGTTGACCACTTCACTTAACTTGGAAGTGGGACCAGCCCTACCCTGGTGACTCAGTGGCCGAAGAAATCTGTGCACGAATACAAAAGGCTGGGCTGGTTTTTGCCAACTTACGCCACCCATGGCGCCGCCATGATGTCTGATTATCTATTAAGGGTCGCATGTACTGCACAGCAGTCCTCTCTGTTTTACTGTATGGCTGTGAAACATGGCCATTCATGGTGGAAGAAATGAGAAGACTTCAGGCGTTTGACCACCCTTGCCTTCGTAGTATAGGACGTATTCCGTGGTGTCACCATTTGAGTAATGCAGAAGTCAGGTGTAGAGTTTTAGGGAGAAGAGGTAAGTCAGTTGACGAGGTTATGAACCTTCATCGACTGAGATGGTTGGGACGCGTGTTGCGTATGCCTAGTCGCCGTCTGCCTCCTCACACAATGTTGGATGAAGTAGGTTCAGTCTGGAAAAAGGCCCGAGGTGGTCAGACTAAAACATGGCACCAATGCATGAAGTCTCTGACTGTTGGTTTGAGCCATGTGAGGCGATGCAAACTAGCCAGTTGGAGTTCTCAGGACAAGAGAAACCAATGGTTGGAGACTGACTCTAAGTGATATGGCTGAGAACGTTTGTCAGTGGTTCAGATGTATACACGCATCATCCTTATCTTAACGCTATACCGAATCTCACCATTTTCTCACTCTTTCTTTCTGTCTTTTAGTACTTTATATTTCTTTTAACTGAATTTTCTTCTCATCATCTTCCACTTCATTGCCTTATTACTTGTTGTACTGATATGAGGTGTGGCAACTCGCACCGTTACGCAGTAATGCCTAGTCCTATGTTGATTTGAATGGATGGAATGGTTGTGTGTCTAGTTGTGTGAATGAAGACCTTTGTTGTATTTGATTATATAATGCTGACCAGGAGAATAAGTGATTGAAACTGTAACTCTGTTGATGTTAAATATATGGCGAAACTAAGGAAAATCCAACATTTAATGGATTCACCCTTTTGTTTGCAAAATATTCTTAGCTTGAGAACCTTGAAAAGATTACGAGGCAATGAAGAGATAACTTTTACGCGCTATAGACTGTTGTAACTAACTTGTAAGTGATTGGCCACTGAGGGGAAGCAAGTTCATATTGTTTAATCCTCAATGCTGATCGGATTCTACTAATCACTTGGCAATGTGGCCACCAGGCTAGGAGGCTCACAACCGTGATGTGCTGAAACGGATATAAGTTGGATGGAGGCAATGAACAGGACGCTTTGAACTTGAATGATAAGTCTTTTAGTCTAGTGGCCACATTGTGAAGTGATAGATAGAATTCGGTGAGCACTGTTGACTAGAAAACATGAAGTTAGTTATCCTACAATGTCCAATCACTGTATCCTACCCAGTCCTACAGGGGGCCACTCTCTGCTCAAACGGCCTACTGGTAATATCTCTGACTGCAGAGCTGACTGATGAGGGTAGGAATCTTTCATGGGGCATCAGTCCCGTCAACGATGCAAACATACCTTGCTGAATTGGGACAACATCCACGAAACCTATGTAGAGCACCGCTACCTGTCAACTACCTTTACCAAACTAGCGTTGAAAACAGCCTCAGCCATGTAATTTTACTAGTGTTTGTTTAGTTATTCTAGCTTCCAGTGACGCAATGCACTGTTGGTTACTGAATTGAAGTAACAACCTGATATTTTTTGTTCATAATAGTACAACATTTTATATTCATTATACAACTGCTCATATGAATCCTTTCATAATAAGAGTATAACACTTGTGGCGTGAGGGTAATGGTATTCTGAAATATTCGAATTAGTTAAAAGATAAAAGTTAAAAACTGGATTACGGATTTCACTGTTTTTAAAAAAAGAATAATGTACAGGAAATCATTCATCAGGACATGGAATATTTGACTTATGGGGAACTGTTGCTTTATATGAATAAATAGGCTTAACAAAGAGTAGTTAAAGTGTTACTGCTTGCATTATACCGTCGTTGATTGGACTGAATTGATCGGTCTCCATCGATGTATAGGTTCCTGCGAGAATGCCTCGATATTGTCTGTGTTTTAATTCTAGTAATTAAGGTTAGTGGCTGGCAATGGAAACCAGGATGCGCGTTTCAAACTCCAGGGCGTTATACACTACACCATCGAGCCACAACAGCCATTTCTTGTGCGATGGGCATAGTCTTAGTGTTATTGCTTGTATTACCAGTACAGTATTACTAGTATAATACAAGCAATAACACTAAAACTACACCCACAACACAAGAAACAGCTATCGTGGCTCTGTGGTATAGTGGACAACGCCTGGGGTTTGAAGAGATCGTTCCCGAGCTCGAATTTCAGTGAGAACAACATCACACACTGGGAGGCAGGTAGATCCAACTGACGAATGCCAAATCAGAAGAAATGCGCATCCTGAATTCCACTGCTAGCGACTAACAATCATTACTATATAAAGAGTAGTTAAGCTTTAGCACTCATGATTTCCTACGATGCAGGGAAACATCTGTATCATTAGGTATTATTTATTGCATTACAGTTCATAAAAATAAACATTGTTTATTCCTTTGTGGTTAATCCAAGGAGTCCACATTATATCCAGTTATCTCTGTCAGCAGTTTTTTGATCATCTAACGGGTATAAGATTCACTGATAGAAAATATTATCACAAAAGATACACAAAATATAAGGTGTGGTTTTTAGCTTAAAAATATGTGAAGTTACATGAGTACCACCTTCTTTTGACATAAACTTTTAGTTAGGGATGCCAATATTCCTTATATTCCATACTTACCGTTTCTAATTATTTTAACTGGGTTATTTCTCGCGTATGGGTCATATTTCGTATGACCCGCTATTGTTCTGATTGGCTGCTGACTCTTTAAATGTATTAATTATCCTTTGTCTTTCAAGGTTACTGTAACCTCTATAAATAGAGTCACTTACGTGATTTCTAGTCGTTTGATTTCTTTTTGCTAATCATTTGGGTTGAGTCGTCTCAACCCTCGACAGTCATTCATTAAGTATTCCCTTTCGTTCTCGCAACTCTGCATCATAACACCGTTAGCTTACAAAAGTGTTATCAGTCTATGTAAAATCCTGCCAATTTGCAGTTAAAACCAAACTGAAAATCGATTACGGTGTCCCATTCAGAAAAACATTGAAAAGTATTTTGCATTATTCATGCATAGATGTCCACCATAAAATCTCATGTGAAACTGGATCAGTTTTTAGGACATACAAGACTATTCAATTTGGGGATTTGTGGGGAATTAATGATTTTTCAAGTTAGTATTCATCATTGACTGACATCGATTGAAGGACCACTGGAAAGCCGTTTCATCCTGGTATGGGACTCCACGGCAGTGCACACCCACGACCCCACCGCACCCCACCACCGACCCAGCCCACCACATTCAGGTCTCGAGGTCAGCACATTACCATTGAGCCACTAGGTTAGAATCCAGTGCTTCATATTTCCAACTTCTGTCAGTTCACCACATAGCGCTGCCATCACCCATTGAAATTAGTTACCAATGGGCACCAGATCAGTTGGATTTGGTGGTTTGTGAGGATTTAATGGTTTGAAGTTGGTATTCACCATGGACTGATATAATTTGGAGGAACATTGGAAACCTGGGAGCATGGGAAAGCTGTTTCCTCCTATAATGAGACCCCTCAGCAATGTGCACCCATGACTCCACCAGGAGACAAAAACTCGACGATGACATTGAGTGATGGTCGCGCTTTGTGGTGAACTGACAGAAGTTGGAAATATGAACGATTAGATTCTGACGGAGTGGCTGAATAGTAATGTGCTGGCCTTGGGACCTGAAGATGGTGGGTTTGACCGGTAGTGGGGCGGGTTCATGTTGGGCACTATTGAAGAGCCCTATACCAGGACGAAACAGCTGTCCAGGGCGTCCAGATTTCCAATGTTCCTCCAACTGATGTGAATCCATGATCTATACCAGTCAATGAAGACTAGTCTCATATTGTAGCTTATAAGTTTCCGTTATTGATTGGACTGAACTTATCGGTTACTACTGTCACATGGGCTCCTATGCCGATGCCATGATGTCACTGGTATTTTCATTTTTGATATTAATAGTGGACAGCAGGTGACAGTGCAGTTCAGGACGTATGTTTCGTTCTATTTGAGACTCATCGGCTCGGTCTACTTCCCTCCGAGGAAGCGATTCTGTTCCCACTAAAACTTGAGGCCGGGACCAATCACTTCAAACACTAGTGTTATCCATTAGGACACTGAGTTACGATAGTCACCCCTTTCACAATGAACATAGTATAGTTTTTTATTTCATAACTTGTAAATCTCACTGCAGCGTAGGTACATTCAAGACATTTAAGACTGTTTTTCGAATTAATTCCTTGAAATCAATTTACCTTATCTAAAGAGTGATGTTAAGATCATATCCTGGGAGAATAAATCAATACCGTGGAACTGAATCAAATTTCATTGGTGTTTTGAACGATTTGGTGTTCAAAGATGAAAAGTTTTTCATCACCATATCCAAAATACAATATATTAGGTGTATACACCAGAAACGAGGTTATCCATTGTTCATTATAGGTTAAATTTATCGACTTATAAGTTAGGTTTTGCTGTAACTACTGATACAAACAAGCAATATATTTTAAATCACCGAGTTGTATGTTAAAATGTTACATCAGCGAGTGTATATCTTCCTTAGAAAGTGTTGACATACTGATCAATCTGTTGACTCGAGGGTAGAAAGTTAATCAAGATAGAAAACAACAGTTTTCAGTAATTAAATTTTCCAAATTTGAAGATTGAAAATGACACTGTCTTAAAACCATAATTCCCTCAGAAGTACAGAAAGTTTATTATTCCTTAGCAGGTCGGTCAAATCTTCTATTCTCTAATATTTCATAAATTTTGGTCACCCTTGAGTAAAATGAATATTGAGAGACTATTTAACAGTTAGGCAATAAATGAGTATACTATCAAATCAGTGGAGAAATTTAGGGATAGTTTTTATACTACTTATATTCATCCAACTGTTAGTAGAATACCATGAAATGTTTTAGTATTACAGTAGGTAAATTTTAATGAAATCGTACGATATAAAATTCATTAAGTTAATGTCTAGGCCATGAGGTCATTGTCGAATCAATCATTGCAAAATATCTTCAGATGAATTAAAGCATTGAGTAAGTATTCTTTGTTATATACGTAGACAAAAACAAGATCTGATCTTTTCCTTTATATCAAACAGAAGTTTAACAAACAAAATATTTGTTAATTTGTCTTTAGCTACCTTCACTCAGACAAAACATTTTAATGGCTATGCTTATTTTAATAACGTTTCAAATTTTCCCGTTGACTAGCTGAATATTGATGACAGTTGAAACTGGTAGTTGGTAATGATGAATTGATATTGGGTGATGACTGAAGTTGGGGTAGGATTAAGAACATTGGCCTTCAGATTATCGGTCTACAGCTTAACTAACTGAGCTTCGAGACCTAACTGTTGACTAGGTTTGATTTATGGACTCATAATCAAACACTACACGTTTTGTGGACTACATGGGTATTCCAGGCTTCTTGAGTTGTTAGTTGTGATACTTATAAAGCGTTTTACTTACAGTTCAAGTAATATTCAATCATTCTATAAGATGGAGGTTGTCTGAGAAATGTGATATATTTACGCAATACATTTCCAACAATCGAGGTTTAGTAAAATGTTTATTCAAAAGAACCCAATGCATCTGTGAAACAGATACATTAGAATAATTAGAATTTTTAACCGAGACAATCAAGGAAAACATATATCCTCTGAAGTTCATCAGTCATTATAAAAACGTCTCAGCGGTGCGAACTAATCAATATTCTGTCCCGAAGAAGGATGTTTACATCACGTTATCGTATAAGGGGGAATCAAACAGTATGATCTCAAGACGAAGACTTAATTATCATCGAGAGAACGAAATTTATGCTTCAAAATAAACCTCATCACTTCATAAATGATTATGTCACATCCCGCTGTGTATACCAATTTACAAGCGTATGTAGTGACACATACATTGAGAGTAGTAATCTAACTATGTAGTCGAGGGTGGTGGAGTATATCCTTAAATGGTTAGAAAAACAATTATATTCAAATAATCCGATAAATACAGGGGGCAGACGGACGTCATCGTCGACAGGTAAACAGATTATAAAAACAGGTTACAGCACTGACCCCCAGATAGCCTTTAGAGCCGTCAAGACCGTATATTTAGTTGTGATGATACTTGTAATTTCCCTTTGATATACAGGGCTGAATTGTTCGACCTTTCACTCACTGGGGTGTAGGCGTATTCAGCTGATCAGTCCTAAATAGGGCGAAACGGGCTTCCTGGATTCCTCTACTAGTCACCAAGATAAATATAAAACCATATACCTAGGTTCATTTAAACAGCTATTTGAAAATTCAAACCCCCTTTGTGTATTCAAAGACAGTCTGTCCTTACCTGAAACATATCTTGGTAATCTTTATCTGATTTTAATTTTAAGGGAGGTGTGAAAATGTTCCATTCCTGCTTGTTATCTATATATTTTCCAAATCTTGTATTATCTCAAGTTATATATTTAACCCCACCCTATTTTCATTCTCTGTACAAAATGCCTTGACAGAGTGTTCGAAATGAATTGCGAGAACACATCAAATTTCCCAGATAATCTACGTCTTCTGATAGGATTGCAAAAAATCACCAATGGGACTAATTTTTTCACATTATATAGGATTTTTTAGAATATTTTTGTAAACAAATTTATACCTCTGTTAGTTCTTTTTCGGAAACTAAGAGGTGTTGACCGGACTGTTTACTGGTCCAAGTTTACTTAACAAAAATAACGGGTTACAGATTTTTTAGTAAATCCATCATTATGGAGTCCCTTGCTGAAAGTTAAATGCTCACTACTTTCACCTTCATTCTCTCCTGATTCTTATGTAGCTACATCTCTTCAGTGACTGATATCTGCACATACTAATTCCTAGAGAAAATCCATTCCATAGGTTACAACAAGTAACTTTATATGCAGATATTTAAGTTGAGATTACTGAACTCACTTATGTCAGAATGATTAGATGCTAATGATACCAAGGAGTTGACAGATTGTAAAGTGTGAGCAACAAAAGACGATCAAAATATTTACTGATTACATGAAACCTCGCCTGGTTAACTAGTTTACTAGTTACTAGCCGGTCCTAAGCCCGGGTAAAGAGGGAAGGTTGGGCATAGGGCTAGCAACCCTACCCCGTAAAACAAATCTAACCGCTAAAGAAACTTCAAAGCACAAACAAAATATAAAAAATGAAAACAAACTTATTCCCCGCTGGAATCGGAGAGGCGAAATGACGCCAGTTGGTGAAAGCCTTCGGGAAGCCAATTGGCCGATGTGTCTTCTCTCGATGATCTCAGAGAACAGAGGTCACTGGAGGCGTGCTACTGAAGCCCTATGTTCCACTAGGAACCCAAGGGACTAATAATATAATAATAATAATAATAATAATACATGAAACATCTGCCTACAATGGTGTGTACCGTTTAAGTGATAAAAAAGTTACAGAAGTCAAAGTCAATCTACAAATCCAGTGAATTGTTAAAATTTGCTACAACTTCACTTGCCAATGTTAGAATAGACTCATCGATGCTGGTAGGAATGGAGTTATTCACTTCAGCTGATTGATAAATCTGATGATAATGGGAGTAATCGATACACTTGTGAAGATAAATTATGCTATTGAATCAAATGGTTTTTAGCATACTCCAGAAATCTTTAAATTTGCTAAAAACTGGACAAAAATACAACTCTTCTTTTCACACATAGAATGGGTCACGGTGATTTTAACATAGATTTCATTTAATTCTTATAAATAATGCTTTTTAAGAATATAGATATAGCGAACTTAGAGGATAGTGTGCTTCATTTAACAGTTGATAGTGCGTGGCCTGCTTGAACCATGGGCTAACAAATTTATCCATTGAACATTTTACATCAAATTATTTCCTTTCAATTTGTTTTATTCATTCACATATGTCCTTTGAACATATCATGTACTCTGACACATTTTAAAACTGTTTCCAACTCTCCATTTCTCTAGTCAATAACAAAGCAGAGAAAAAGTGTTACGTTATATGGAAATGAACTTGTAGGTGAAAAAAATTGCAGATGTTTGTACTTTTTAAATGAACCGCCACCACCACCACCAAAATTACGCTTGAATTTCTGTTGATTCTTCATTATGGACGGGATGACCATCCAGAACCAGCTGGCTGTTTTATGTTATTGCCTTAAATACTGTTATTATTAACATTATTCTGATGCAAAAACTGTTTTGTCTGAAAGTATTGTTCTGAGAGTGAATTTGTTGAAAATTACATGTTGAGAATTCCATACTGTCATACTTATTGATTAGAATAAAGGGATCATTATTATTACTATTATTATTATAGTTTCTATCTATATAAAAGATATATGAATGATATATTCATAATATGTGATTAAAATACAGATATTGAGACAGTAGTTAAGAAGTTCAATGGTTGTCACCTATCGATCAACTTCACATCAGAACTCGAAGAGAACTGAGAATTCCATTTTCTCTATGTCTTATTGAAACGGAGACTAGATGGTTCTCTTCAGAGATCGATTTATAGAAAGCCTATATGGAATGGACAATATTTGAATTTCCATAGTTGGGTATCTCTAAGTAAAAAAAAAGAATCTGATCCATTCTTTATCTTTAGGAATCAGAGGAATCTGCCCGAGTGATAATATCGTCTATGAATTAGATAAACTACAGAAGGTTCTCTTGCAAGACGGATACCCACTCAGATTTATTGATCAGAACTTAAATTAAGACAGAATGTAGAGCAAGTACTCAAAGGCGATACGGCAGCAGAGATCTTGAAGAATCAGCTGCTCAGATCGCTAAAGACCACATCCTTCTCTGCGTGGCTACAGATCAGTTTCTGTCATCAGTAACTGGGTCCGGAGTGCTTTAAGCACAAATTACCGCTTTGGGCTATCTCAAAGTGTGACTACAACTTTACTTGCTTCTGTGGAGCCAGTTATATAAGCCCGCACAAAATGTTCACTTTCCAAACGTATCTCAGAGCACTATCCTGGATGGTTGTCGAGGGGAGA
The DNA here is from genome assembly GCA_944470555.2 of Heterobilharzia americana. Lineage (NCBI taxonomy): Eukaryota > Metazoa > Platyhelminthes > Trematoda > Strigeidida > Schistosomatidae > Heterobilharzia > Heterobilharzia americana. Next base: position 51,651,648 of record OX104128.1, read on the forward strand.
ATGTAAGTCAACTAATAGTTCAATTATTGAACATTTGGTCAACTCTGGCCATATAGCTTGACCAGAATCCTCCTTAAGTGTCACTTATAGAGTTAAATGGACTAGTTCAAAAGGAGTATGCCTCTGACAGTTGTGCACAGCGGAGGCACTGGCAATTCATCAATTCAAGCCTGATCTCTGCGTGTAAACAAACTATGTTTAATCTCTTATCCTATCATGGTCTCAACATTTTCCCACCTTTCGATTTCATTGTAATTAGTTACTTTATTGTTATCACCTTCATTATGACCTCTGTCTCATTCTTCACCTTTTTTACATCTATCTGTCAAGTGAACACTTAATATTCACATTTCTCATCTACCAACAGTTTTCACCTTGTCAAAATCCTTGCCTTCCTTGTTATTTCCACTGTCTTAAAGATTATTACGCAACTACTTTGCATTCTTCATCCCGCCTATTTTTTGGCACCAGCTTAATGATGTAATTACATACTATTGTTTAGTAATAAACTGTTATATGTTTATGACATGTATAAGTACGATTGTACAGCTTTAGAAAATGATATAATCGAAAAGGAACATTTTCTTCGCTGAATTATCTCTTCTTTCCTTTAAGAATAGTTTAACGAAGTCGAAAAAAGGCTTAAAAATGACAGTAACTCTCGTTTAGGACATACAATATCATTCAAAGATGTATTGAAATGTTATTTCCAATTTTAATTTGTATAAACAACGATCTTTGATCTTAGGCTAGATCTTTGGGGTTTCAACAGTTTCATTAAGATGTAATAAAACTTGAAGGAGGAAAAGAAATCAAATTTTGAACAATTTAAAGTCCTTTTTCATTAGTAAAACAGAATTACACTTCTCATATGTTATGTAGGGAAAATTCTAAACAATAAGTAAGCAAAATAACTGAAAATAAATCAGTCATGTGTAACATAAACCAAAAAGCTTTTACTAAGTTCTTCTAAACTGTTTACAAGTACAACACTGAATGAGTACAAAGAAGCTTCACATTCACTAACTTTTAGAGACTGAAAGGAAAGTGTAGAGTATTTTTATGAAGCAGCTTAATCTAAGAGAATACTTTAGAGGTGTAGGATTGAATGATGAACGTTTAATTTGATGTAAATGAAAGTGTCTTTGAGAATGTAGCCTTAGTTTTTGCCTTCCGCATTCTAATATTATCACATACTAACCTTATATTACAAGTCTACTAGTCTAAAAAAAATAATCAATCAACTCAGTATAATGCACGTTTGTTTCTTCTGCAACAGAATCCTTCTTTGACTATCAATATTTTCTGGAATAAAATAAAGTAGCCCAGAGTTCTAGCAGGCCGCCGAACCGGTAAAAAACTAATTTTATTAGGTATGCTGATAACCTGACGGCGTCTATTCCAGTTAACTCTCACTTAGATTTCTCTGAATTAAATGGTTCCTTATCTGAAATTGATCAAAGGTCTCTCTCAAATGTTCTCAAGTTAAACCCTTCCAAGATGTCGGGCTGTTAATTTTATTCTTAGGCGTAAAGAAGACTTGTGTGAGCTGCTTAAGTCCTATAACTCCCATTAAGTTGATGGTATCTGTACAGAAAGTAAATCGTGTGTTAAATATTTTGGGTTGAGTTTTACTCCTGACCTATCTTGTTGACTTGTAGAAAAAGAATCTTTCATTTGACGTATTACATAAAGGAACTGAGGCTGTCTGGTATAACTCAACTTCTACTTTAACAATTTATTAATTCCTGAATTTAACCTATTCTTCTCTATTTTTCTGTGTTGATTTTTCCAGGTCTACTGAAAAAAGACTATGTTATATTGCATAACACTTTGAAAGCCGTCAGTAGGATGAGTTCTGTGCTTTTGGCCCAACTGTTTAACACTGTAGTTGATAGACATTTAAATTCCAACAAGCAACTAGCTACAGAGATTTTAACTGACACTGAGCATCCACTTCATTCACAGCTCTCTCCTTGCGTCTATTTCCTCAGGGAGGACAAGAAGAAACTACATAAGACTGTATGCTCATAGAGCCAAGTACAAGAATTAGACTGTACCTTAGCACGCATATTATATGAGGAAAAAAGTGTTGGAACAGAACTCACATATCAACTTTGTAATAGTTAACAATCTCATTTCAATAATTTAATGAACAACGTAAAATGTTCTCGTTCTTAATATTCTTTACAATAACTAAATTCATATGATAACACAATTCGAAATGTTGTGAAGGAGTATATATATATACATATATTTTGTTGTTGTTGCAATACATCATACTCAGAATTCCAAATTGTACCACAAATTGCTTGAAATAAAGTGAGTCATTACCATTGTTATCATTATGATTATTACTATTGACCATCGTTTCACTTCAGTGACAAGGGAATTCTTGTATTTGGATAAAGTACAGGGGATTCCGGTGTTTCTTTGAACTACATCCTAATAAAATGTTGAAATCTAAGCTGCTTGACATGGCTAATCAGTATTGCATACAATCATCTGGACAATCAGAAATCTTTACGGAAGAGAACGAACTGGAATTATGAAAACTACTCGGAAATGAAGATGACGTCATGTTTAAGCTTGATAAAGGATCATACAACATATAGTGAACGAAAGTCAAAGAGTTTACATTCTCCATTCATGTGTGATCTGTCCTGAATCCCTAAGCTGAATATACCATTGGGACAAATAATTCCAGTGATTAATTCGCCTTGCTTAAAGTTGGACTAATCGTTGGCACAATTTTTAGACCCTATCCTGGGTAAGTTAACTCTTCGTATTTTAAAAAAATACGCTTCAAGTCTCACTGGAGATAGATCGTATCGACGTATCGGACAGTCTCATAATTTCATGCCATTTGATTACATATTTGAGAGTGTACCAGTAAATGAAACAGATGATTTAATGTTTCAGCAAACTTATCTCCTGCCACTGCGTAAAATCGAAATGAAGCAACTACTCCTCCTTTGTACTAGAAGTATCCAGTCCCAACTCAGTAATCAGAATTATCAACAGACTGATGGATTGGCCATGAGTTCATACCTAGGACCTGGGTTGACAGATACCTTCATAGATTATCTTGAACAGATACTGCTGAATTCAGTCATCAGGAGAACAACTTATTACTAAGTGTTAACTGATTAATCATCTGTTATTTGTAATCACATGAACCACTCAACTATGTTGTTCCAAAAGCTTTAAAAAGCTCACTTTAACAATAAACTGATGATGGTTTATGAGCGTGCCAGCAAGCTTAATTTATTGGACCTCAAAATGAGAAAAAAAATGAAGAAGAGATAATATGCAGGTAAAATTAATGTACAGGACAGTACCTCAGGTGCAACCGTTATTTCCCTTCCATTTGTAAGCGCCGACTAGTCAAAACACTTCACAGCAGAACAAAAAACTAATTTTCTGCGAACAAGCTGGAAGAAGAGATGAACATAATTCAAAATATCTCAAGGAGAATGATTCCTCTGAAAGAGATTTATCCTAAAGTATGGAGAATGACAGGTCAAAGGAAGAAAGAACCCCAGTGTTGGGAAGAAGAAGGTTTTTAGTTGAACGGAGATAGTCGGGAAGAAGCTCTGGATATAAGCTTTGTGCTTTTTGGTACGTCAGCAAGGCGTATCTGCAACCTCGAAGAAACTAATGTCTTTTGTGAGATTCAAACTCAGTCTGAGACGTTGTCATTGACCTATTTGGCCCGCAATTGAACTCTTGTAGGAGTGGATGAGACACACTGATTGGTTACTGGAGGGTAACCAGTTTTATATCGCATAGTTCTAAGTGTTGATCGAGTTCTACCGATCGTTTTGAAACGATTCTTAAATCAATTTTCACCCAGTGGAGATGTAATATGTCAAAGAATAGATACGAGGATTGAATGAAAACATAAGTTTTCCTGAAGCCAAACCTGAATCTGTACATGATACATCACGCTGAGTTAACCATTCCGCATTGGATATATATGACCTGCTCATGTCTCTTGCAACTGCGTTTATCAACCTACATACGCATACAATGGGAAGTGCATTAGAAGGAGTGAGATGAGGGCATCTATTCTGTTATTTGAGGAGATTCCGAAAAGTTTACTCTTGGACACAAATAAGACTTTGATCAGCAAATTTAACAGACACCTTGCAAATACAGGACGCTAAGTTGATATATATGGTGTTGTTAAAATACTTAGGGTGTAGAAAATGCCTGAACTACTATAATTCACGGAAGCTATTGCTATAAGATGCTGTCGAACTGACCTGTGTATACAGAGTATAATCACTCTCTCTGGCTCTCTGGCGATTTCAATTTGGTACCGTTTCATTTTAATCATATACAACCAAACCATAGCTATCTCAGATAGTCAAAATGATAATATAATTCTTTATTTTACTCACCTAGTGATTTCAAGTCACTGAGTTGATTACAGGTTTATGAATGTCATTTCTTTACATGTTATGTATTCTGTTAGCTAGTACTGATTGTTCATTTTCTTACATTTCTTACTCTCCTGTTTAGAATTCTGAACCTCCTATTTCATAACACATGGATAAGAACTGATTTTAATGTATCTTGGATTCCTTAATTTCTCACTACTTGATGTACGATTATACAGTGGTTAAACGTATGTGAGTATATCATTTCGTTTCAGCTAACCATTACCCTTTTATATTGCATGCAGTTGAAGTATAACTGTGAAAAAAAAATGACATGATGTTTTGGTTCTGCAAGTTGAGTCCATCTTTATTTAATGCAGTTTGAGGTTTATGAGGATTTTATTTATTCCAAGGCAGTACTCATTACCGACTGGACAGCTGTCTCGTCTTAATGTTGGACTTCTCATCAGAGCGCACATATGATCTCCCCCACCTCCCCCAATGGGTTGAATTCAGGACCTTGAGGTCTTTTGCCGAATGCCTTTACCATTCATCTATTTAGTTGAAGTTCAGTGGCTGTAATGCATACATTTAGAAGCTTTCCTTTTGTTTCTACTTTTATTATCTACCTGAGATGGATAATGGGTGATGATTGAACTCGGAGGTTGGAGGTTGCTAGTTGAGATCCTACTACGGCCTAGATTTTCATTTCACCTTCTACCCTCACCTACAGTGTACTTTTACTGTCAACATTCTAAAGTGTTTGATATTGTTTTGTAAAATGCATAATATTTGATGACCTAAAGAAATTTCAGGAAAAACTGACAAGTACATACTAAGTGTTACACCAAAAGAGTTTATCCAGCCACCAAGCTATTACTTTTCGCACCAGCCTAATATGACGAATGACACTGAAGGCACTCATTCGATGCTCAGAAGATTTCAGTACATCGAATATTAGCATTCACACATTTAAAAAAAAACTGAGCACCACCCATCATGATTGAACAAGGGATAAATTAGAAAAATAAAGAGCTCCATATTTGCACACCTAGTTGACAGTGAACATCAAGTGGATACTAGAAAACATTCAAAATTATTCATCGCATACCAGTTAATTTACCTCATGGATTACGCGTTCGCTTACTTCATATAGAAGAGGCGATTGCAATCCACCTTTATAAACCTAACCTTTGTATTGAAATTTTTGTTCGACCACTTTTATTACTGTGGCCGTCAGCATGACGTAACTTTTACTATTACTTAGTGCACCTCTTCCCCCTTTTGTTTCTATCAATATTCATTTGTTCTCTTGTTGTTAGGTAGTTATGTATTGTTTATTACTGAACACTTGTCAAAAAGCACCCCATTCACCTTACTAGTTACTCTGCAACTTATCTAAGAATAACCTGCTTCATGTTACCAATTTTAATTACTCTTAATTTCGAAAACTTATCGTCTTCATGATTGACTTAAAGTCTATAATTATTGTCACCGCCCCCCCCCTGCTACTTGATTGGTACTTTGATTGAACTGTAAAACCATATACTAGTATACAGCCCAAGACGAAGGTCTAATTAAAAAGGAATATATTTCTTCGCTGAATCAGTCTTTTTTCTAGATGAGAATATTCACTGTTCTGAAATCTTCTTAGCATCGAATTGCTTTGAAGATCCTCAATGAATGTTTGAAGTACAGGAAAAAGTTCTATGAAACAAAGGTTACTATAGATTTCATCAACAAATGCTTTTCAACAAGTTGTTACCCGAAAGTGGTTTTGCCGTTGGATACAATCTTCATTTATGCCTGGAAGTTTGAAAAACCTGTTGTTTTCAATTTTCAGGATATTTTAAAGAGACTTGAATGTTTATAGGAGTTGATCATTGTAATCATTTTTTTATTTCTTGGAAATAAGTATTTCTATGAAAGTTAGAAATGTTATTAATTGAAGTATATTGTGGTGATTTTGATAAATTACATCGACCTGCTCGCTTTCAGATCCACTCACAACTAAGATTGAGACATAAAATTAGATTGTATTTGTGTAAGTCACAACAGGTTTGAAATCAGATAATTCCAACCTTTCGCACGGAAGTCTGGTCCGAGCTTCTTCAGTTTATTTAACACTAGAGTGACAGATAACGATCTTTCAAAGTACATAAGTTGATGTAAATACCCATCAAGGTGATTGATACCATCCAATTCTTTGTAAACTGATTCTGCTGCACTAGAGAATGCAACCTAAATATATTCGACGATAGACAAGTGGATTTTACAACACCAAAAAGAATGCCAAGTGTTACGTCAATAGGTTTTGTAAGGAATATTGCTTTTCACATCATCTCTTCTCTGGATTTTAGTATTTGTACTATAAAACATTGTAAGACTTTCGTAGATCACAAGTATGTTTTCGTTAGAATTATACCTTCCAGGTTTATGGGTTGTTACCATTGTATGAGGAAGGAATGTTAAGTCTTCTTTCACTGCCTGATTTCCTTCACTTGATGACTAGACATCGATTAAGATGCTTGACAGGACAATTATGATTATAAAACTGTATTTGTATGTTTGCGACTAGTGGTTTTCATTATCTGGAAAGTCAAACCGTTTCAACGAGACGTTAATAGGCTGAAGTATAGGTTGCTGAAATCAAAAGATTTCCCTAGATTTCATCAGTCGATGATTCTTTCAAGGAAGTTGAGTCATGAATTTTTATGAAATTGCGAGACGGATCAGCTGCGCTATATCTACAACTATATTCATAGGTAACTAGGGTTTCATCGAAGGTGTACTCATTGTAAGCTTTACCAGAAGCTGAAGTTGTAACCTTTTCCATTTGAACCACAGGTGATTCACTAAGGTTGTGACACAAATGCAGCAGTCAGTTTGAGTCATGGAAAGTTTGTTCGGAGTCTTTTTATGGAGGTTTATAGATTTCTACCTTGAACAATAAGGTTATGCAACACTTCACATAAAATACACGACTTATCAGGAGCATCATTACTCAAAGTAACAAAGATTAAAGTGACGTGTGACCTAAAGAAAGCTTGCAAAACTTATTCACAGCTATAAAATGCTTAGAACTTATGTGTGCTTATCAAAATTGTGAATACGTATGGTCAGTAACACAACTCTGGAGCGAAAACAATTCAAGCAGTAATACCCGAGACCTGGTATTCAATCTTTATCTTTAATCGAACCAGCTTCGTGAGATTCGTGAAGGAACCATCAATAATATGGAACTGTGAAATGACCAATGACTTTCATAGATCTCATTTTCTTTATAATTTGTTTTTACAGTGGTGGTTATCAAGATTAATACATTTTTGATTGAGAATCGTATTTAGCTAAACTTAAAATAAATCACTGCTGTTGCTTGTGTCATCCCATCGTTGAGTTTACCGATCTGACAGGTCTCTATTGTCTAATGAGCTCCTAGGCAGATACCTAGATATTACGTGTATTTGAATTATGTATACTAATGATGGATAATGGCTAGCAGTGGAGTCCAGGATGCACGTTTCGTCCTACTTGGGACTCGTTGGCTGAATCTACCTGCCTCTCAGTGGGCGACGTTGTCCCTACTAGGACGTGGACTCGTAACTAATCACTTCAAATGCCAACACGTTATCTAATGGACCACCGAGTCACAATACACAGTTTTTGTGCGATGGGTATAGTAATAAAAGCAACAACACTAAGACTATACCCTTTGCACAAAAGTAGCTATCATGAATAGGTGGTATGGTGGATAGCCCTTTGGCATCTACAACGATCGGTGCCAAGTTCGAGTCCTAGTTGGAGTAACATCGATCAATCGGAGGTAGGTACATTCAACTGACGAGTCCCAAATAGAACGTAATATACCCCCTGGATTCCACTTCTGGCCACTATCCATCATTCATGTTTGAAGTATATGTTCATTATCCACCTAATATCCAGCATATGGATCAATACTTACATTATGAATTAAAACGCTGAACATTGATTGTGATAGCTAATCCATAGGTTCTCCATATTTCAAGAAAGATATTTAAATTAAGATTGTATACATCACAGTCTGACATCATTTGAAGAACCATTGAAAACCTAATGTTAACAGGTTATACTTAGACCTAAACTTCAGGGCTTTCAGATTTTAAATAGCTTTCCAACTGATATCAGACGATGATGAATAGTACCTTAAACACAAAATCCCCATTCACCTCAAACAACATTACCGCATAGTGCTCATTTTTGACATGCTTCGAGATGAATATCCCAAATTCTAATGAGAATTTGCGAAATGTGGGGTCAATCATTCAAAAGACAAGAGGATGCTAACTGAAGACCCCGGTAGACAGTAGCTCCATATCACGAATTGATAGACTGCTGAACTCAAACCCATTGGCTAGATGTTTAATGTGTTCGATATGAAACTTGAAGGTTTTGAGTTTCACCCCTGACGGGGTCATGGGTGCGTACTGCACAGTTAGTTTCTTTTATAAACTTCGACAAAATAATAATAGGACGTAAACTGTGTAATGCATTTCAGCAAGAAATTTCGAACAATCTGATCACACACACTTATCATACATACTTATGTCAAAATTTGTTAAGAGTTAGGAAATGAGAATATGAAAAGAGGTCAAGTAGGAAGGTTGAATTAAAGGCCAAATTATAATGAAAATTAACAAAAAGAAAACGACAGAATATCAAATTTGGTTTCAGAGCTGAATTTATCTGGGGAGAGGTAATGTGATAACAAACTGTTTTTGAATGCACAGAGGTGGTTTTAAATTCCCAATAGCTAAGACCTCGAAAAGTTTAAGGGTCCATCGCCAACACGTTTTCCAGATAGGTCTAAACGATGTAGTAACGTCAATCCTATGACTTGTGTCAACCATGTTTAGAAATCAAAGAACTTGGACGCCAGCTACCAACGTTTATGGAGTATGCTGGGAGGCCCTTACTTGCATGGAACTGTGAGTCCTCCTTATGTATATGTCACTACATGTAAATTTGAATCGGTAGATGCAGTGGAATGGGATATTGTCGTTCGCATGCCGTGAGGGTTTGTGAAAGCATACGGGTTTGGTGGTTTTTATTAAACGTACTCTAGCTGTTTGGTAAGTCCTTGTAATAGCACCGTTAAATCTTTACCTAAAGATTGTACTTATGAGAGTCATATTTGTGCGGAAAACTGATGGAGACTTCTTTCTTTGAGACAAACTGTGAAACAGCTTTCGGCGCTCTGGCTACTTTGTACTGCCTAGTAACTTTTGATTGATAGTTATTATCTGAGAGTGTTTCAGTCAGCTTTCTTGTCTCATTCTCTAAAGTATCACCTGGGCATATTCGTTGAAATCTACTGAATAAGCACTTAGTTAATACTCGCTTGCACTGAACTGGAGAAGAGCTATGATAGTTTAAATATTGCCCTGTAGATGTAGGTTTTCTGTAGACAGGTTTTTTCATGGATTCATCCTACCGTCGACTAATTATTATGTCCAAGAAAGATAAGCAATAACCATCGTCTTCTATATATGTCAAGAATATACTACTCTGAAACCGGAGGTCGCTGGTTCCAGTCCGGTCGCAGTCCAAATTGTCATCTCACCTTCAATCATCACTCAAATAGTCAAATGGTAATTTATTCAATCAATTTAGAATTGAAGTCGACTGGCTTTAATCATCACTTATAATTAGGATGTTGTCGACAAATCCTCGATATAGGTGGACTTTTTAGATTAGGTTTCTAGCTAAGTTTTCCACAACTGGTGTAAATATATCTGCTAAAACGGGTCAAAGGACTTCCTATGGCAGCAGAATCAACCTGATGGAAATATAAATTTATTATTGTTTGTACATAAAAGTAGTAGCTCTTTTAGGTGATACGGAAAGATAGATATCGAGAAATTTTGCGTAGAAATCATAATCATATAGAATGTCAATTGTCTTGACCAGAAGGAGCATTGGTGAATAGTTAGATTACGTCAAACGAACACATACTTTTTTTAATAATAATATTTGTTTCTTTTCATTTCCTTATCCAATATATGCACAGATCAGCTAGCTGGTAGTCTGCATAACATTCCAGGCTGTACTTCGGAATCTACTTATTATGTTAAGATATATAGTATAAAAACTCAACTGATTATTTAAACATTACAAGGTGGTTTATTAAGTATTTAGTTAGTGAATATTACTAGCTATTAAATATCAACCTCGCCTAGTTTACTAGATCACTAACGTGTCCTAAGCCCGAAAAAAGAGGGAAGGTTGGGCGTCAGGCTAGCGACCCAACCCCAGAAAATCAACCAAGTCGCTAAAGAAACTTCAAAGCACAAGAGAAATATAGAAAACACACTTATTTTTCTCTGGAATCGGGGAGATGAAATGACACCGGTTGGTGAGAGCCTTCGGGAAGCCAACTGCCCGATGTGTCTCCTCTCTCTCGATGAAGGCAAAAGTAAGTGCGGGGACGTGGAATCTCCGTACTATGTATGAACTTAGCAAGGCTGCCCAGATCGCAAAAGAACTGAGAAAATATGGCATAGAAGTGCTAGGGATCGGCAAGAGCAGATGAAATGGGAGTGGACTCTCCAAACTGTCAACTGGAGAGTCTATAATCTACTCCGATATTGTCACCCAGACGATAACCACGGCCACACTGAGTTTTCGAGTGGCTGTCATGATGACCCCAAGAGCATCAAAGGCTCTCATGCAGTGAAAACCAATCTCCTCCAGGATCATGACAGCAAGATTCAAATCAAGGGGGAGGAAAGTCACAACCACACAATGCTACGCTGTGCACCTAAAAATAATGGAGATACAGAGAAGAAGGAGGAATTCTACAGACAACTGGAATCAGTACTAGACAGGACCCCACCGCAGTTGGCAACATCAAAATCCATTCTAATGGACGACATGAGTGCCAAACTGGGAGCAGACAACACAAGAAGAGAACTCATCATAGGTCGAGAGGCACTCGGTGAAATGAATGGGAATGGAGAACTGTTTGCAGACTTCTGTGCCTTCAACCATTTGGTGATTGGAGGCTGTGTGTAAAAACACAAGGATATTCACAAGACAATGACATGGATTCGATTTCACCAGACACCAGGACACACTACACTAAAACTCAGATCGACTTCTTCTCAATGGGAAGAGAGTGGAGACTCAGACAACCTACTGGACACAAGATCAGATGAAGAAGTGGAGCAGATGTAGGTTCACACTACTCACTATGTGATGCAAGGAACCGACCTTCAAAATCAAGTTGAAAGCCTTCAGAGAAGTTGGTGATAGGCCACAGTTGAAGTTGAACACCCGGAACAGAACAGAACAGAACAGAAACTGAAGGACGAAGCTAAAAAGGACATCTTCACATCAGTCAGTCATCAGGACGAAATGGGAGACATTGAGCAACATTCTTGAGGGAACCTGCATGAAAGAACACTGGAAGTCTTTGAAAGAGATGTGGAAAGAAGCCAGAATAACCGTATTAGGAAGGAAGAGGAAGAGGTAAGACAAGGAATGGATCTCGACGGAAAAATGGAAGCTGATAGAGGAGGGAGAGGAAGATGGTGACGCAGAAGATGAACCAGTGCAAGGACGCACAATGAAAAGAAGGACTAAACAACTTATAAAACACTGGTTAAAGAAGTGAAGAAGAGTACACACAATAACAAAAGACACTCCTACGACACATCGGCAAGTGAAGCAGAACAGGCTGCTGGTAGGAGAGACCTGACAACATTGCATCAAATAACCAGGTTGCTATCTGGGAGAGAAGAGATCAACACAAGTGAATGCAATGAAAAATAGTGAAGGAAAGCTAGTTACTAAAGAGGAGAAACAAAAGAAACAATGGCTGACCACTTCAAAAAACTTTTGAACCAACCACCACCTGCACTTCGTCCAGAAATACCACCTGCAACGGCAGAGCTACCAGTGAACACAAGCCCTCCGATGAAATTCAAAGTTCTGATCGCCATAAAGTCGCTGAAATCCTGGAAGGCAGCAGGACCAGATGGAATTCCACCAGAAGCACTGAAAACAGACGCAGAGGCAACACCAGACATGCTCATATCACTATTGCAAAATTTTTGGAAGGAGAGAAGGTAAAGTACCTGCTTAGTGGTAGTAGGGCTACCTTGTCAAATTCCCAAAGAAGGGTAACCTAAGTGTTTGCAAGAACTGGCGCGGAATCATGCTCCAGTTCACACCAAGCAAAATATTGAGCCGAATCATACTGCAGAGACTAAAGGGTGCTCTTGATCCAAAATTAAGACCTGAACAGGCAGGCTTCAGGAAGTATCAATCATGTGAGGACCAAATTGCAACGCTTCACTACGCATCATCATAGAACAGAGTATAGAATGGCAGTCAACTCTCCACCTCAACTTCATCGACTTTGAAAAGGACTCCGACCGAGCAGTAATTTGGCAGGCAGTTGCTTCAACACTATGGCTTTAGTGGCACTAGTCTTTATTAACCTCATTCAACAGCTATACGACGACGCCACATGCCAAGTGATTGCCGATCGAAAGCTCATTGACGCCTTTAAAGTAAAGACATGAGTAAGACAAGGCTACCTACTGTCACCGATGATCTTCCTGATTGTGGTCGACTGGACTGAATCATGCAGCAAACCGTGAGGAGCAAGATGGGCATACGCTGGCCAGAACAATGAAAAGACCCTAGAATATTTAGATTCCGTCGATGATTTATGTTTAATGTCGCACAAACTCGAAAATCTACATGTGAAAACTAAAAAGTTGACAGAAGAGGCAGAGCAGCGAAGACGGGACTTCAAATGAACGTAGAGAAGACAGAGGTGATGATGATACCCAACCAACGCCACCACCAACAACAACAAGCTGCAATGACCCTCAACGGAAGAAACTTAAGGGAAATAGCCTGTTCCACCTACCTAGGAAGGCAGCATCGTTTCAACTACAGGCGGCACAGACGAGGATGTCAAAGCCAGGATCAGAAAAGCAAGACAGGCTTTCATTAACCTGAAACCAATGTGGAGATCTTCTGCACTCAGCATAAAGCGTGAACAAGATCCGGATTTTCAACACCAATGTCAAGTCAGTTCTTCTTTGATGGTTGAGAGACTTGGGGCGCTACGAAAAGCATTTCCAACAAACTACAGATAATAATCGACAACTGCTGCCTACTCTCGTTACTGAAGATCAGATGGCCAGAAAGAATAAGCAACAAGGAATTCTGGCTGATGACAAACCAACCAAGAACCTATTGACCAACAAATATTCAGGAGGAAGTGGAGATGGATTGGGCATGCACTGAGAAGACCATTCGGGGACATCACGTGCCAGGTCCTCTAGTGGAACCGAAATGGGAAACGATGAGTTGAGCGTCCGAGGGTGACATGGAGGGGATGGTGTGAGGAAGAAATGAGCGGTTGTTGGCAGTCGTATAGCCAGGTTCAAAAGATTGCAGAGAACAGAGTTCACTGGAGACGTGCTACTGAAGCCCTATGTTCCACTGGGAACCCAAGGGAAAAACAATAATAATAATAATCTGGAAGGGAAGAGATCAACGCAAATGAAACCAATGAAAGATAGGGAAGGAAACTTAGTTAGCTAAGAGGAAAACAAAGGAAACGATGAAATGACCACTCCAAAAAACTTTTGCAACTCGTCCAGAAACACCACCAGCTCCCAGCAGCAGAACTTTCAGTGAACATAAGCCCTTCAACAAAAGCACTGTCTGATGCTCATTAGTGCTTAGTTCAAAACGAGATTTCCAGAAGTACTGGTGAGAAGTGGTGATCCGTGAGGCAAACTAAGTTGAACGTGATGACAAGTATCCAACAATGACGTTGTATGAAGGTCACGCTATAACACAAATTAGCAAAAGTAGGGACTGAACCCCGACTTAGTGGCTCAACAGAAAATTGCCTACCACGAAACCTGAGAGTGTTGAGTCCAACGACTGGCGATATGTACACTACCAAGGAGTTTCACATCAACGGACAAAACGGTTGCCAGTGGTCCTCCAAATGATATCGATCCGGGATGAATATTACCTTGAATGACCAATTAATTTAATATATGTCTAGAAACACCACTGTTAATGTGATTGTAACACTAAGTGCATTGCATTGTAGAACTGTATAGGAATATACAGGATTAAAGGCAGTCTGTAGCCTTTATGCGACTGGTACTCCCTGCAACGCTCCACTGTCTCCTAGCCAACACTACTGACAGAAGTGTTGCTGACATACTATTCATAACAAACCCTATACAGGGTTCTTCTAATAACCTGAATAGTTAGTATTTAGCCTTATCATGAGAAACGGAGAAAAGGTAAGGTTTTCCGTGAGGTTGAAGAAAATTTCCACTGCTCAAGAACCATGTTTCTTAAACCCTAAGCTGTTAGTTGTTATTTATTATAATTATTTGTCCTTTCGCTTCTTAGTGGAACATAGAGCTTCAGTAGCACGTCGTAGTTCCACTCTGTTCTCTCCAGTCTTTTCAACCTGGCAACATGATTTCCTGCAAGCTCTCATTTCTTTCTCATACAATCTCCTCTGTGTCACCCTCGCCTCGGAAGCCAAACTCGTCGTTTCCCATTTGGCTTCCACTCGAAGACCTGACATGGCCTGGCACGTAATTTTCAATCCAACCCATCTCCACTTCCTTTTTCTACATATCTGTTGGGCGATGTGTTGTTGGTTGGTTCGTTGCCAGGCCACAGGAGTTCCTCCTTCCTCATTCTGATTATTCTTGCCATCCATCCATCCATCTATCCATCCATCCATCCATCCATCCATCCATCCATCTGATGTGATGTGATGTGATGTGATGTGATCTGATCTTCAGTATTGAGTGAGCGTAGGCGGCAACTGTTCATGTGATGTATGATGTCTATAGTTAGTTGAAAATGCTTTTCGTAACGCGCCAAGTCTCTCAACCATTACATAGAAGCACTGACTTACTTGGCTGAGTGTTGAGAATTTGGATCTTGTTCACGCTTTAAGCTGAATGCATCATCATCATAGCCAAATTAAGTTATATGATTTCCATAGTTTATAGTTCTACAGTCCACCAATAACCACAGATAAAAAGGTAACTCAAGTTTTTGTCTATTACTCATCAAACTAAACTTTCATCTTACTGTACTATCATTATTTCGCATGGCGTAGGAGATTTTGTTACTTAACTAGTACTTTCATTGATAAAGCTTTTCAGTTGATGAAACTGTTTCATAATCGAGTTTTCATTACAATTGCAGTTGAAAACCTTTATTTTAATTATATTAAGATAATAATGGATAGATCAGTGTGAGTTTAATCATCTAATAAAATGAACTGACAAAATTTTGAACTTTCAATTTACTTCATCATATGTAATAACCTTTAAACACAGTTATAATAGGTTGTTGAGTTCATCGACCACAATCAAATGACTTTTAAAGTTATCAGTAAATATTTAACAGTGAGTTCTTATTATATTATATCATATTATTATACTTTATGGAATTTCATGTCAACTTGTTATTGACTGGTGACTGATATGAATCAAATATTCCGACTACAATCAGTGTTCCTATTTGTATTAATTAATTCATACTAGGGTCGGTAAATCCTCGACATCAATTAAGGTAGTAATTCAAGCGATGACACAGAGAAGAATTAAGATTTGTCATGTGTATGTTGATGAGAATATGTGAGTTGTATTAGAAGCAACTTTACATGACGATGTGTTTGCAGCGAATGGTGAAGATTATTTGTTGGTTTGATTTGTAGTGTGGTCATGGATTGTCACTTCTTAGGAATCTGATAGTAGGACGAAGTAGCTGTCAGTGTTCCCAGATTTTCAATAGTTCTCCAAGTGATGTCATTCCATGATGTAAACCAATTTGAAATCAAGCAGTTCATCCACATAAACCATCAAAGTTAACTACCTACAATGGTAAGAACTGAACCAGTCTGGTGAATAGTTCAGTGATGAAATGAATAAGTTAACTTCTTTTCAAGGTGAAAAGATTTCTTTTAATTATCTTTATATGAACAGAAGAGAACAATTATTGCCAGCAAGTAACTTTTATTCACACTCATCTAGGCTAATTACTTAACCTTAAAGGATTAAACTTTTAATCCTTTCCACGTAATTCAGAGACTATTGAGAATTACTTCCTTTACACGTGTAAAATATAAAATCAGGGAATAATTGTTAGCATTTAGTTTCAAGAAAATCATTGAACCAAATTATCTTGAAGAGTATTACATTATCATTAAAAGACATTTTAAAGAACTGAAACAATATGGATAGACAGATTGAAGAATCTGAGTGACAATTTAATCACGACTGTACACAAAAAGGTTCAACAATACGGTGTTTACCAAGCTTAAAGTACAAATAGTTACATAATCACCTTCATTTTGTAATTCAACACGTAACACTCCTAGTGATAATAGTTTGCTATCAATTTCGTATACTTGAAGAACTCTACGCTTTTCACAAGGCGAAGGATTTGTTTTTAAAGAATTCATTTCGTGACCCTGATATACTTGTGAAAATAATTCGCTAACATATATGCACTCAGTAATCCTTAATTCTCTTGAATTTCTCTCAGCGAATCCATACGAAATAATACTCCACGGTAGTGTCATTGTTAAGCTTCGTATTCACGAAGTGTGCTGTTAGTTTATGCCACCCACTAGCTAACATGTTCATTGGATCGTTTTTACAAAACAGCATACCAGCTGCCTGGAAAGTCAGGGACTCCAGGCTCATGTCTGAAATTCCGTCTGATTACAGTTGCCTCTCCGTTCTTGAAAATAATGGAGAAGCTAATAATACTTGTGCTCGAATCCTCACTGAAAGCTTTCGGAGACCCTAATCAATTTGCATACTAAAGCAGAAGAAGCACTTTAGGTGCCGCAACTCTCTTATATCACAATATTGCTTATAATCTTGATAGAAATGTTAAGTGTGTCAGATGTGTCTTTTTAGACCATACCTCGTCACTTGATTCTGTTTCAAAGCCTTTTTTGCTGGACAAGCTAACCGGGATAAATACTAAGTCCTGGATAATCAGCTGGTTACAATCCTATTTCTCTGAAAGAAAACAACATACTGTTCACAGAGGGAAGCGCTCCACCTCATAGCTTACTATTACTGGTGTTCTCTAATGAACCGTCCTTTCCCCTGTCTTTTCTCTTTCTTTCTGCATGCCTTATCATCTTCAACAGGCATCAATTTCATCACATATGCTGATGACCTAACAGTTTCCTTACCTATCTCCTCTTCAACAGATTGTTCTTATATAAGGTGTATTTTTACTTGCGTAATCCCGGCGTAGTATATTAGAACAAATAACAAAATAAACAAATATATTGTATCATTCCTCAACGTTTCGATCATTGCTAGGAAGATCCTTTTCAAGAGTATGAATCTGACATAAAGTTTTCAGGTTTATGTTCAAGTTTTGGTACAGAAGGTGGTGACCTTTACAATCATCTAATTACATAGTGATATGCAGCAAAGATCCATGTAATACAGGTGAGTGAATGAGCAACTCGGTCAGAGAGGTTTTCCTGTTGTGCGAGCAAGGTGGAACAAAAATAGGGCGGCGACATTTAGTTCGTCTATGAAAAGTACAATCGGGTTGTGAGACATCGAGAGTGAGAAAGAATAAATTACTAGTTTAGAAGAATGAATATGTGAAGATCAGACTATGTATGATAAATAAATAAATAATAATAATGAAAACGACAAATGTACTTTTAAACAGCGTAATGGGAAGATGAAGATTATCTGAAACATGTCGTCATGTATTAGCGCTATACATTTCGAACAATCTGATCACACATGAACTTGTCGAACGATTTATGTGAAAACTTACGAAAAAGGTCAATAAAGTTAATAGGAAACATAGGAATAGGAAGGGATAGAAAAGGAAAAGGAAAACCTTATTCTTGGTATGAAAATCAATACTACCAAGGTAGATCCAGCGTGAGTACGAATTGTTTTTGTATACATAAAGGGGGTTTAAATTTACGGATGGCAAGAGCTTCAATAAATTTAAGCACTCAGCTCTGACCACTTTTATGTAGTACTTCAAAGACTGTTTTCATATCTATCCAATGGTTAGTTTCTAGTATATGTTTCAGCTATAGACGAAGATGGATGTTTGTCACCTGTACTTATCGGATTGCTCATTGGTTTCATAATCCTGGTCCAAAACAGAAAAGCATCTTAACGCGTGAGCATTTCCAAGCACTGAAAGGATTACGAAATAACTCTGATATTGTCGTACTAAAACCCGATAAAGGATCAGGTTTAGTCGTTATGAGCACGTCTGATTATAAAAGTAAGATGTTATCTATTTTCAGTGATGAAAGCAAATTCACGTTAGATGCCCCCTGTGAGGGAATAGGTAAGTTGGAAGGCAGAGTAAATTCTAAACTTGTGAAAATGCTTGGTATGAATTTAATCAATAAGGAGGAATCTAATCGTCTAAAACCTATGGGATCTGAACATCCATATCTATATGGGTTACTTAAAACTCATAAACCTGACAACCCACTGCGTCCAATATTGTCTATGTGTCGATCACCCACACATAATCTAGCTAAATGATTGGCAAAGCTCTTGGGTTCTGTCAGAAGCCATTTATGTAAGTCCTCATTGAAAGATACATTGACCTTATTGACTGTTTAAATGATATTAATATCAAGGATCAGACTATGTACTCGTTCTATGCAAATTCTTTATTTACTAATGTACCTCTGGTAAAGAAAATTGATATTTTATGTGACTATATTTCTTCTAACAGTCTGTCGATCTATAATTTCCGTGGCTATAGCCCAGTCCAATACAAACGTGGTTTAGTCAGATGCTTATTCAACAGGATAAACCGTATCTGCACCCATGACACCAGGGAGGAAGAAACCAACTTACTGATGACAGCACTGATACAGATTAAATACTCGTTGAAATTTATCGACAGGTGTAAAATTTATGCACTACTGAAAAGTAAAGTGTTCCGTTGCTAAGATAAATGTCTACATCTCATTACCATTTAGAGGTGATTCACATAGCTTTGTTGTGAGGAAAAGACTTAGATCGGCCATCTGTAAAACATGTCATGCAGCGAAGGTCATCATTGTAGAGAAGACCAAGTCCATGTTACAGCACAAACCGAAACAACATATAAACGATTACATCACATCCCACTGTGTCTATCAATTTACATGTATGTATGGACACACATGCATAGGGAGGAGTAATCGTGATATGCAGTTAAGGGTGGTTGAACATGTACCTAAGTGGTTACAAAAACAAATGACCTCAACAGATCCAATAAGTGCAGGTGACAAACATCCATCTTCGTCTATAGCTGAAACATATACTAGAAACTAACCATTGGATAGATATGAAAACAGCCTTTAAAGTACTACATAAAAGTGGTCAGAGCTGAGTGCTTAAATTTATTGAAGCTCTTGCCATCCGTAAATTTAAACCCCCTTTATGTATACAAAAACAATTTGTACTCACGTTGAACCTACCTTGGTAGTATTGATTTTCATACCAAGAATAAGGTTTTCCTTTTCCTTTTCTATCCCTTCCTATTCCTATGTTTCCTATTAACTTTATTGACCTTTTTCGTAAGTTTTCACATAAATCGTTCGACAAGTTCATGTGTGATCAGATTGTTCGAAATGTATAGCGCTAATACATGACGACATGTTTCAGATAATCTTCGTTTTCTCATTACGCTGTTTAAATTTATCAAAGGGACCAGTTGCTTTAAATTTTTAGAAATGTACTTTTGATAACACTTGAAGTATGAGTGATGACAAAATGGATTATGTTATGGTTCATCAAATGTATCTGACTCAAAAAGTAGCCTAAAATTGATGAAAATAGTAGATCAATAAAGTGCTGTGTAATAGGACTAGACAAGCTGTTAGAATGCAACCAATATTTTTTTCTCCCTTTTTTTCCCGTGGTTAAGAAAAATAACACTGGAAACTATTCAAACTAGAGTGAATTCGGAATACATTGTATGAAATGAAATTGTGTTCTACCTTCTCTTGAGATATTATTTACAACTGCTTAGGCGAGTCATTAATATTTTTGCCATATTAGTGGGATGTTTAACCCATCTTTTGTGTTGAACGAACAAGGATATGAGCAGATGTGGAAAACTTCTGCGGTGGTCCGCTCTTTGTGAGAAAGAAAGTCCTTTTGCAGAACTTTTGTCTGTTTGAATGATATTTTATAACCTGAATATAGGGCATGAGCTGTGACAGCAGAGCTTTTTTCAAGTTTTTCTACATCACAGGAATTTTTTGGTGGTGTTTTGGAACTTCGACCGTGTTCGGCTAAACGTGTTAGTACTTGATGTGATGTCTCTCCAATGTATGTGCAATCGCATTCACTGCAGTCTACCTTATGAACACAGTTTTATTGTTCCAAATGAGGAATCGGATCTTTTAATTTACACAGGTGTGAGTGTTATGTATTCTTCACCTTAAAGACTACTCTAATGTTGTACCTATTAAGGATACGTCTTATTTCCTCTGAAGTGGATGTTCGATAAGGAGGTACTATAGTACTTATCCGATCTTTATGGTTTAGCTTTTTCGTATTTTTATTTGATCAACTTTTTTTCGATCCTTTTTAATAGTTTACCCGGATAGTTATTTTGTTTTAAGACTTCCCGAACAAGTTGCCTATCTGCTTGCTGACATTCCGCTTTATTTGGTATCCTTTGTGATCTCAATAGATTTTTGTCAACGTTTAACTTAGTTTCCAATGGATGAGCTGAATCGAAGTCAAGGTACTTATTAGAATATGTATCTTTTCTATAGACACCAATGTCAAGTGCCTCATCATTGTTTCTTATCGCCTTGCAGTCTAGGAAAGCTAACGTTCTGAATTTTGTTTCTAGTTCACATGTGAATTTTACAGAATTGAAACGGCTGTTTAGGTATTCAAAAAGATTTTCTAATCCTTGCTTTTTGATTATGACGAATAATTTCCTATCTACTGTTAGACTGTGGTCCTCCGTGAATAGCCTTATGATTAATTTTTCAAACTTTCAGATCACAAACTTTAGTTTTAAACGTAAACATAACGTTTGTAAACTGCTTATTTCTTTTGATTCTTGTTCTCTTGATAGTTGTGCATTACATCTTAACAATTTCAAAAGAATTTTCCGCCTAACTTTCTATATTGGGAAGCCAAGAGAATCTGGTATAACGGCCTCTCCTCTTGTGTTTTATGAACTCCTGCATCTTGCTTGTTCTCCTCCATTGTTATCCTTCATTTTTTCCCAGGTTGTTAAAAAAATACTATACTATATTGCATAGAACTTTGAAGACTGTCATTAGAACTAGTGGTGTACCTCTAAACTTTATAATTGAAACAGTTGTGGACAAACATATCAAATGACCAACATTCTCTTCACTCAAAGCTGTCTGCCTGTCGATTATCTGGAAAGACAAGGAGAAAGTACATATGATTTTATGCACGTACTACAAAATAAAAAAAACTCTACAATACGGTATTTAGCTTGTCTCTAGTGAGATGAAGAAAGCATTACCAGTGCACTATTTAATCAACTTCTGTTTTTGGAAGGAAACTAACTGACGAGCAAATAGCACGTTGCTATTTATGTATTATGAACCTAATTGTCAATTTGATTGTTAATTAACTGTACATTTTCAAGAAAGTTGTAGATAGAGTGAAAACTCTTATCTTTTTTTATGTAATTTCTACTGATTTCATTTGTTATGTATACATGTACACTGTTTCTGTCCAGTTAATGCTATATGACATGCTGATAATTCTGTAGAGCATTCCCGAAATAGCTTTGAGAATAAAGTCATTATTTTTGAGATGGATGGGGATTTTTAATTTAGAAGTAGTATTCATCATGGACTGACGTCAGTTGGGGAACCATTGAAAATCTGGGAGCACTGGACAGCTGTTTCATCCTAGTATGGGACTCCTCAGCAGTACGCACCCACGACCCGGTTACGGGTCGAACTCACGACCTTCAGGTTTCACGGCGAACGCGTTAACCATTCAGCCACTGGGTCGGTTTCCGGTGGTTCACAGTTTCCAACTTCTGTCAGTTCACGACATAGCGCGACTGTCACCCAAGGTCTTCAGTTAGCATCCACTTCACATCCGACTGGTTGACCCCACAGGTAACGGCTTCTCATTAGAACTTCCTGACATCCATCTGGAAGCAAGTCATTAATGAGCAGAGCACTAGAGAGTAATGTATTTTTGAGATGAATGGGGATTTTTAATTTAGAAGTAGTATTCATCATGGAGTGACATCAGTTGGGGAACCATTGAATATCTGGTTCGACCCCTAGCCGGGTAGTGGGTGCGTACTGCTGAGGAGTCCCATACTAGGACGAAACAGCTGTCCAGTGCTCCCCAACTGATGTCAGTCCATGATGAATACTACTTCTAAAAGTCATTATTATTATGAAAAAAATGGATGTATTTTGCAAATGCTCAGACATAAATGTTGGTTCCGCGGAAAAATTATCATTAGTAGAGCTATTAAATCTAAGCTTCTTTCAGAAATAAATGGTCAAAGTTGGTAGTTAGAGAGATAAGTATAACAAAGAACTTGGTTAAAGGAAGCAATTGTTAAGCTGAGTACAGTACACTCAAGAACAACTGCAAGCCTAAACCTAATAATATTCCACTGGTAAACTCATAAAGTTTTGTACTGATGGAAGTTTACCTACTATTAGAATCATTATGCTGACTTGAGTACTAAGTGCAGCAATGCAGTAAGATTTGATAAATCTATCCAGATTACTACTATTTATTGATATACTTTTAATTCTCCGTTGTTTTATTGGATCGAATTGTTCAACCTCTATTGGCATATGGGCCGCTATGCGGATGTCTCGATATTGCCTGAATGTCAGTTATGGTAATTTTAGTTGGTGAGTTACAACTATGTCAATAAATAGTAATAACTAACACTTGTTGTACAAGAAGTGGCTATTGTCCCTCCATAGCTTAGTGGATAACGCCTTGGCGTTTGAAGTGATGAGTACGAGGTTCCAGTCTCAATGGGAACAACATCATCCACCAAGGTGTAGGTACACCCAGCTGACAAGTCCCAAGTAGGTTCTTCTATCAGCCACAACCAACTAAAATTATCCAGATTACCTTTGAGGTTTTATGTTTTTCCCTTGAAAGACTACTTAAGAGAATCAGCAGATAACATTTACAGATAATGAACATTTTTATTGTAATCTCTTCAGATATTAATCGTTACAGTACTGAGGGAATAAAAGATTGGATGAAAGGATAACCGCCATCATTTTTAAAACGTTTAGTTTGGAGGCAGTTTCCCATACCTCCGCTTGTACATCAAAGTTTACTTCATAAAGGTAGATTATAAAACACTACCTTCAAAAGAGCAACCAAAACTTCTTATTATCTAGTTTCTACATGTTACTCACTGTTCCTCTAATCATACGATAGCCTTACACTTAAATTCAGTTATTCATTTTTTTAAAAACTGAGACTACAATTCACAGTGGTTAACATTGAAAGAAACTTCAGGTGTGTTATTTTCTAGAACATAGATATGCACAGGTGTACAGTAAGCTTCTTCTTAAGAGTATAAATTTTTCTTTCTCTTATGTTTTTATTGGATAAAAGGTGAGGAAACCGAGATATACCAGCACGATTACATCTGTCTAGGATTAATATTTATACTCAAACAATTTAGAGTATTCAAATTATATGTCCCACTTAGAAGAATACTCTAGCATAAGAAAGTTGATAAAATACTCCAAACGTCAGTTTCAAAGTTTTAAATATGGATTTTATCTAGGTTAAATCAAAGATAATCTTTAAGGATTGAAGTGAGTTCCAAACTGTTCATAAGAAAAAGACATAAGTTAGCTGAGTTTGGAGAGCACATTAATTCAGGGAATAAATTAATGGTAGGAGAACTGATTGTCGAAGAAATTCCAGCTCACATACTCAAATGTCACTTCTTCATCCATTGATGTTTAAACCTTGGGCTACTGAAAGACTCTTTTACTCATAAACAGGAAACTGGCCAACCATAATATGAAATCTAGTCAGCACAAGTAGAGCGGATGAAGAAACTACTGGTACTCGATAACCAATATTTTAATGTAATTGCTCACATAGAGAAGCCAAAAGTGATGAAGACACCCAAACAACAACAACAGCAACAATAACAACAACAAGCACCAATCACCATGAACGTGAGAAATCTAAAGGAAGTCATCTCTCTCACCTACCTAGACAGCATCGTTTCAACTGCAGGCGGCACAGGCACAGATAAAGACGTCAAAGTAGACAGGATCGGAAAGACAGGTCTTTCTACATTAATCTGTGGAGATCAGTGTAGAGATCTACTGCACTCCACTCAGCACAATGCGTGAACAAGATCCAGATTCTCAACATTAAGTCAGTGCTTCTGTGTGATGGTTGAGAGAATTGACGCGTTACGAAAAGCATTTCCAACTAACTACAGACATCATACATCACATGAACAGTTGCCACCTACGCTCACTCGATATTGAAGATCAGATCAGATCACATCACATCACATCACATCAGATGGATGGATGGATGGATGGCAAGAATAATAAGAATGAGGAAGGAGGAATTCACTGTGGCCTGGCAACCAAACAACCAACCAACCAACAACACATCGTCCAACAAATGTGTGGAAGAAGAAGAAGAAGGAAGTGGAGATGGTTTGAACAGTATTGGGCATAGACTGAGAAGACGATTTGGGGACATCACGCGTGATGCCAGATCAGGCCAGGTCAGGTCAGGCCAGGCCAGGCCATGCTGTTGAGTGGAAATCAAATGGGAAACGACTTGGGCTGAAAAAAGTGGAGAGAATAGAGTGAAATGACGACATGCTACTGAAGCCATATGTTCCACGAGAAACCCAAAAGACAAATAATAATAATTGCTCACACTGAATGCAGCCATATCGAAGGTAGATACAAGGTGATAAATGCAAATCAGTTTGTAAATGAGCTATTATAGACGACGTCAAGGGGTATTGTTATGTAAGCGTAGTCAATTACTTTGTAGGCAGGCGTATCAAATGATGATACATTCTGGAAACTTGTAAAGCTTATTCATCTACCACGCAGAAAGTCAACTAAAAAAAATATCTCATAATCAGAAGCAGATTTCTGTATGAATTTTCTTCAGCTTCTTTTGATAGAATGACTTCTAATTAAATTTCTACTTTTTTCTCAGCAAAATGAACCATAGTTTTAGTGATAGTGTATTTATCTTATATATCAGTAAGACCACAACTACATACATGTTCAACGATGTATTATGAATATGAGGATAAAAACGAAAATCTGAAGAAATTTGACCTTAGTCATTAGAAAGTCATCAGATCAATCATGGTCCAAATATTTCAATGCTAATTTCTCTGATTCCAGCCTTGTGTAATCTGGGATTGAATGTTTCAGGAGGAGGTGGGGGGATCAGTTATCTCGAGGTTATGAACATGCCCTGCTAATGAGTATCAGTAAGCTGGAAAACTAGGGCTAACAAAGTTTCCTGCTGATTACCTCCAAGCATCTTAAATCTTTTATTCAGACGGTAGATGACTAAGATTACATCTACGGAAAAGTATTATAAACATATCTGAGATGTCCAATAAACACTGAAGAATCTCAAGTGCACGATAGCTTAGTTCTGTAATATTCTAAACATTAGTGTTATTGCGCATCCTGGATTCCACTGCTAGCCACTACCCATCATTACTATACATAGTTAAAAGACAGGCAATATCGAGGCATCTGCACAGGAGCCTATATACCAACAGAGACTGATCAATTCGGTCCACTCAACGACGGTATAATACAAGCAGTAACACTAAACCTATACCTGTCGCACAAGAAGTGGCTGTCGTGGTTCGGTGGTGTAGTGGATAACGCTCTGGAGTTTGAAGCGATTGCTCCCGAGTCCGAGTCCCGGTGGGAACAACACTCACTGGGAGGCAGGTACATCCAGCTGACGAGTCGCAAATACGACGGAATGTACATCCTCGATTCCACTGCTAGCCACTGCCCATCTCTACCATTCTAAACATTAGTTAAAAATTCCTTTGAACTGCCTTTGAGGGCATATACTTTGATGGGTGCGTCTAAATCAGTAGACAAAGTCTCACATCAAGCAAAGTGCACCTAACAAATTTAGATCGTTCACTTAGACAGACAAAAATTAATCTGACAACTTAAAATACCACTACAGATGAGTCTTGTTTGCCCAGACAATGTGCCGATGACCTCTAAAATAGTGAAAATAAGAGAATAAGACACTGGCGCCCAGTGAAATTATTTGTGGTTCGTTCATGTATCAGTTAATGAGAGAATGATTATGGTTATACTGAAATTTTTTCGTCGATTCATAAGTATACTCCTCAGCTAAACTACTGTACAGTCTGACGACAATAAATTTGACTGAAGCTATTAAAACTGAAATGCTTTTATCAAGGTATCTAAACATTTTTTTGGCATAAATTATGATTTCACCTCAATTCAGTATTAAATTCCCACAGAGTGACCTAACTTTCCGTACACACTTAACTTCACATGTTCGAAGACTTAATTTTTGCCGTTGAGCAGATCATTAGCTTTGTATCAATAAAACGTATTTCTGGGTAAAATTTTAAGTATTTACCATACTCTCTTCAATTCAAACCGTAAAGGATCTAAGGAGAAGGGAGGATGAGATGAATCCACTACATAAAGCAAATTTTATCATTTTTTTTAATGTCAGTAATTCGACTTCTTTATGGAATGTGGAGATGAAAGAGTTGGTTATACCCTGAATAATTTGGTGATAAAGTTTCTGACTTCAAAACCGAGTGTTGCAAGTTTTAATCCCTGGGAGAAAGTGAATATCCTTAAGGCTGCAGACATATCTTACTGATGAGCATAAACAAGTAGAAAACCTAAGAGTTAGGCTTCTCATCAGTTGATGTTTAACACATAACAACCATAACATTTTTGATACTGCTGTCATGACAAAACTATTAAAACGCCACCCATACCAGTTGTATCATTCAGTAGGATTACAGTTATTTCAATATTACTGTCCTCCTTAAGCCTTTGGTATGCGTAATCAAATAGCCTTTTTTTTTTTAAAATCTGATCGAGAAACAGATTCAGAAAATGTGTTATATTTAACAGAAACAGAAAAGAATAAACTGGAATCAAGTAAAATTAAAGTATAATTAAAGTTATTCAAGAAAAAGAGAAATCAATTTATTATGTATTCATTGTTCAATTGTCTTCAGTGAATGCATATATGAATAATTATTAAGTGTAAACAAGTAAAAAGGAAAGGATATGTTAAGTAAAGTTGATAAAAATTATTTTGATAGTATTTAGTACTGAAAAGAGAATAGATTGTTATGAATTGAATCTTTATTATTCTTCCATTTGTTCAACTGACATTGAACATTCTAACCGCGAATCAAATCAGACTAGAAACGCGTTTAAAATAAATTGTTTACTAATTGTTTCAATGAATACAAAAAACATTAATGTGTATAACAATGATTATATAATAGTAATGATGAAGTGTGTTGTAAGAAATTTTCTTCACAACAATATAATACTTATTACTTATTGTTACATATTTTTCAAATTATCAACAAAATAACATCCAAGAAAGAAGAAATAATTATAAGGTAAAAAATAAAACCTCATCAAATAGGGAATAAACTGAAATTAGTATTGAAAATTCAATGATTACCTGTAAACAATTACAACTATATATCTCGTATACAAATCAGTTGAGTTAGATGTATTCAATGGGATATTCTTGTACACGTATCAATACTAGTGACGTTATTTGAAACAAACTGTTTTAGTAGGAACGCTTAAAAGTATATAGATGCATAATATAGACACAGTTCAGTATCGGTTTTCGTATTCAAACAGAAGAAAGTTCACAATGCATATGAACATACATATGTCTTGGTTCCTATTTTCTTAGAGATAAAACTTATTGATTAGATAACCATACTGACATGATGTGGCTTTAAGGATATTCACTTGAATGCTTGTATTGGTGTTAGAGAAATATGAAGCATATTTAAACTCTAATTTTTTTTTTTACTATTCACTGTCATTATCGTTCATATATGTCACATTGCACTGATCACTAATTGAAGGCGGTAAATCTTGACTTATTGAATTCAACTGTGTCCTGATACGCTGTGATTGTGATTGTTGGTGGTGGTGGTGATGATGGTCACTATGCTGTCGGTGATATTGTCTGCCAGAAGTTTGTTGATGCGATTTTGTATGATGTACACGGAAAGCAGTATATGTCGAAAATTCGCGATCACAATCAGTGCATGAGACTAAACTGGATGGTTTGAAACCCCATGGTGATACTACTGATGAAGACGATGATGACTGGTCAATAGTATCGGATGGATTATGGTTATTTTTAGAAGAGAAACCTTCTGTGTAATTTAAAGACTGTTGGGATTCTTGATGACGTTGTTTCTGTTGCATTAGTGTAATTGAAGTAATTGGTAAAGAATTACTAATCTCCATATCTCTGTCAATATTTGAAGGCATTGGTTCCGTTAACGAATGACATCTAGGAAAAGATTTCGATGAACCACTTATTATGGGTGGTGTTGTTGTTCCTGTTGATGATCTTGGATATTTACCATGCACTAAGAACATATGTTTATCTAATGCTTGAAGATCTGGATATATATTCGACTGATGATGACAGATAGGACATTGAACACCACAAATAGTTGATTGCTCATTCTGTTGACTATATTTACGGGATGTACTTGTAAGATCAGTTGGTTCTTCTACTCTTGGTGATGTGTTGGTAGATTGTGTCTCAACTGTTTCCATTATAGATTTGTGCTGCATATAAGGTAGATTATTATTATTATTTATACTACTAGTAGTATTACTATTACCATTGACATTGGTACTACTTACATCAGTTCTTTCCATTGAGTTAACAGAATTGATAACACCAGAAAGTAAATTCAATAATTGTTGATTTGATGTAACATTTTGATTCAATGATAAACCTGAATGAAGTCCATTTGTTGGTACTAAAGCGTTAAGCAATGCAGATGATGTAAGAGATAATAATTGTTGACGTAATTCATCAGATTGATAAGCATGCATTAAAAATAATCTTAATATTTCATGCATTTGAAAGCCATCCTCATTGTGTTGCACTACATTATTACTATTATTATAAGTTGTATTATTATTATCATTATTATTATTATTAGTAGTAGTAGTGGTAGTAGTAGTAGTATTAGTAGTAGGAGTACTATTAGTACTGATCGATAGACGGGATACATAAGTTTCTGTTTTTTGCCCATCTTTTAGAAAAAAATTTCTATCTGAAAATTCTATAGTATTATCATTTTTTGAACTTTTCAAATGATTATTGGATTTTGAATCAGTAAAACGTGATTTCTTATGTACAGGTGGTTGATGACGATTTAATTCATTATTGGTATTTTTAATTTCATTGCTAGTTTTGTCTTCAGTAGTTTGATCTTTCAATTTATTCATTAAAGCTTTTCTTTCAACAGCTCTTAAAGCTTTTAATTCTAATAATTTTGTATTATGTACACTAGTTGGAATAAGTTTTCCTTCTTGAATAGCTTTTAATTTTAATACTGGACAATTACGACCACGATGATAGTGTAAATTACTTGGTGAAGTGTAACGTTGACCACAATCATCACAACAATACGGTTTTTGACTTGGTTCATAATGTGATTTATAATGTCCTGTTAAGGAATAACGATTAGCAAATAATCGTTTACAAATACGACATTTATACAGACCATCACTTGTTCGAAGACTTGTATCCATTGTTTCAGACTTTTTTTTAGTGTAATCATCATCTCTTGTTGACAGAGTAGACAGTTCACAAGGATTAATTGGTTTAATATCAAAGTTTAACGAGGATAGTTTACCATTGGAAAAGTTACATTTTGTATTGACATCTTCATCTTCAAGAAATTTATACGTCTCATTTATATGTAAAGGATAAGATTGACTTCTTTGAAATGAACAAACATTTGATTCAGAAATACTAGGCATATAAGAGTGTTCAGTATCTGTGCTTGTATTCACTAAAGATGAACTTTTCAAGTGTGCCACAGTCGATGAGAAAAAGGCTATATAAAAAAATTGGACAAAATTGAGTAAAAATGTTTAGTACTTTTGAAAAAAAATTTACTTCAGACTAGAAAAATATGTCAGTTACATAAGTCCTTGATTAATATCTAAATGGATTCCAGACTTTACAAGCCAATCTCATTCACTATTTGTTTGCTTTAAAAGTATTTCGTCAGTCAACCAGCATAAGACTGTCACTTCAGCCACCTTTGTACAATACTTCGTATTACAGTGCTGAGATACTTACCTTGTTGATCACATTCAAAACTTAGTCAATACAAGTCAACCAACTTGGAGACTTGGCTCGTTACGAAAAGCATTTCCAACTAACTACAGACATCATACATCACATGAACAGTTGCCGCCTACGCTCACTCGATACTGAAGATCAGACCACATCACATCAGATGGATGGATGGATGGATAGTCAGGATAATAAGAATGGGGAAGGAGGAACTCAGTGTGGCCTGGCAACCAACCAACCAACAACACATCGTCCAACAAATGTGTGGACGAAGAAGAAGAAGAAGAAGAAGGAAGTGGAGATGGTTTGAACAGTATTGGGCATAGACTGAGAAGATGGTTTGGGGACATGACGCGTGATGCCAGATCAGGCCAGGTCAGGTCAGGTCAGGCCAGGCCATGCTGTTGAGTGGAAATCAAATGCGAAACGACGAGTTGGGTGTCCGAGGTGAGTGTGTTACGGAGGAGACTGTGTGAGGAATAGATAAGAGGTTGTGAGGTTTGAAAGACTGGAGAGAATAGAGTGAAATGGCGACGTGCTAGTGAAGCCTTATGTTCGACTAGGAACCTAAAGACCAGATAATAATAATAAACTTGGAGGTTTGTGAGGATTCATTTGTTGACTTCAACACAGACTGACATCATCTGGAGAACCGTTGGGTGGAGCCCACGCTATACCGTGAACTGACAGAATTAAGAAATGTGGACTATCGGATTCCAACCTGGTGGCTCACTGGTAACGTTCTCACTGAGGAACCTGAAAGTCCGGGATTCAATTTCCGGCGGGGTTATGGGTGCGCGCTACTTAAGAGTCTCATACTAGGACGAAACAACTGTCAAATACCTCCAGATTTTCAACGGTTCTGCAACTAACATCACTCCATTGTGAATACCTACCTGAAGTCAACTATTGGTCATTTTATTCCGTTCAATCTTATAGGAAGTCAGTTGTAGTAACTTTTGTGACCGTTGCACTAAGTGATATAAGTATGAATCTCTCAGACGGCATCAGTCCCTGAGAGTTGAACATTAATTTCGTCACTGAGTCCCAAGAGTTACAAAAAGGTCTGATTCTAAGGTCCCTTACAAATAGCTTTTAACGATTCGGTATTAAGCATATCGATCTTAAAATTTTACCAAGTCTCCCAAGTACTTGACAACACTTCAGTTTACCAAGATGAAATAGTGAATTTTCCAATTAGTAAGCTTAAGTTAATACTACAGATTAGATCATATATAACGAAAAAGTATTCTCGACTGTTAGTGCTGGAAATGAACCTCGCTTAAGGATGAAAAAGAGAACTAAACTTTCCTCTAACATCTATTTTCTTTCAAATTTTACTGAAATATTGATAATGTGAAAAGATGCTATAAACGACTGTTGAAGAGGGTTATCAGAGTTATTTTATCTACTTTTTAGTGCAGACTGCAATTTATGAATCCAGCCTGAAATGCAGGACATTTAGTAGAACTTCAAACACTTATATTCCCTTCGTGGTGATACCCATTAGCAAAATATGTTTACAGTTTTACAAAAACTCATTCCTCACAGAATCGAACCAACTACACTCGGAACTATAGTTGTAAAACTTACTACTACACAGTTTGGTTTATGACCCAATCTCTGTCCACAATAATCTACTGTTTTCTAAAAAAATTCTTTCTCTGGGGTTATTTGATTATTTTTTAATCATTACCAGAAATCAACTGCTTTTAAAAAATACACTAATTTCTTTTAAGAACTGGATCTTTTCTACAAAAACCAGTTGAGACGATATTTGAAGCTTTGGAAGCATTTGTCTGAATTCCATTATGACTGCGAAAGTAACTGATGGTTGTTGATCTTTGAGAACAAAAATAATGGTGACAAATTATTCGTCATATTAAAGTGTCTCGCCTCCATACTTTTCTTCTTTTACCCATTTAGATGATTTCCACATATAATTAGGTTAGAACTCCGTCAATTAGCGTTGATTTATATCCTTACTGCGGCTCAATAGCTTCATGGTTTACACATCGCATTCATAAGGTAATTAGTGTCGTTTGACGGTCATATTGTATGACATATTTAAGGAAAGTGGAATGATGTAGCTTGTGGGATTCACATTCAGTGGAATCACTGAGAGACTTGATGATGTTGGACTCAGTTTTTCTGGTAGTTATGAATGAGCACTAATGTTGTTACTTGTATTATTCCATCGTTGACTGGACCGAACTGATTGGTATTTATTGGCATACGGGCGTCTGGGCATCAATCAGCGACGGGATAATACAAGTAACAACATTAAGGCTATACCCGTTGCAGAAGAATTACGGATAACGATCTGGGGCTTGAAGCTATCGGTCACGGTTCAAGTATTAGTGGGGAAAACATCGACCACTTGGAGGCAGGTACATCCAGCTGACATGTTCCAAACAGAACGAGACGCGCATCCTAGATCCCATTGCTAGACACCAAGCAGACTAAATCTTGAATTCTATTGCTATGACCTAACAATCTATTTGGCAGGTCATTAAAAATGAACACACACACAAAAATGTATACAGATGTATGTATTTGCGTGAAAGCACTTACTGTTTTTTGGAGTCACTGAAAGTTTGAGTCATATCATATCGATCAGACAAAAAAAAGTATATTTAGATAGAGAATGAGCGGCAAACTCTACTCATAATCCGATTAATTTCGTTGCAGAAGTCAGAAGTTCAGGAAAACTGTGTTTTGATTTCGTGTGCACACTGAGATCATATCTATACCATCCTCACAAGCTACTTACTTTTACGTCATATGTACCAAATCTAGCTGGTGATCTCATCGCTAAGGTTCCTCTAAACAAGAGAAATGCCGATGACATCGTAGTGATTTGTGAGAGGTGTGAGAGAGGATACAGTCTGTCGATTGAAAAGACTTAATACAGTACAAACTCATCTCAGTCTGACTTGTGAGGAAGAGGATAATAATCATCTGTTCTTCTTAGATGTACCCTTGAATTGACAAGAAGGTGGTTCTATAAGATGATCAGTCTACAAAAAGCCTACATGGACAGGACAATACCTAAATTTTCACAGGTTTTGTCCTACCCAATACAAGTGAGTACTATCATATCTGTACATCTGATGCGATGAATGAATATACCATAATACTGACCAAAGCACTAATAGAAAAGGTGTTGAAGTTTATAAATCGTTGTAGAAGTCAGGTAGCATCAAAGTCAACTCTATACACAGTTTCTAAGAGAAGTGGCCATACCACTGTACCATACACACGGTAGTTGAATAGTGTAATTTCGAGACGTTAGTTAAAATCAGCCATTCGTATTAGTAAAACCTATTATGCTTCACCGCAAACCTAGACACTGCACAAATAATTACACCATATCCCAATGTTTTTACCAGTTTACATCTGTATATGGTTACAGATACAAAGGGAGGAGTAATCGAGCCATGCAGTTGAAGGTGAGAGAAAATGCATCTAAATGGTTTCAAAAATAAATGGAGTGTGAAAATTTTGATAAGTGCATATAGAAGATAGCTCTCTTCATCTGTAGCTAAACATACTGTATAAACAGGTTATAAAAGTAATATTCAAATATTTTTCAAAGTTTTGAATTGAAATAGTCAAGGATGCATGCTGAGATTTGTGGTGACGATAGCCATAGGCATTTTGAAACCACTTTTATGTGTACAAAAACAATTTATTCTTACGATACACACCTACCTTGGTAAACTTTGTTTTCTTATCAAGATTAGGATCAACTATGTCATTCTTCCTGTTTGTTCTCATCTTTCTTAATTTTAATCCCCTATTATCTTAATTGTTATATTTATCCTTCCGCCCATCGGTTTTATATGTGGTCGAATTGTTGGAAATGTATTGCGTAAATATATCACATTGTCCAAATAAACTACAAATTACCTGGTTGTATTTTGATGTGGCACAACGATAAGCACTAGGTGCCACATTAATTGACTATTCCTTATCCTAGTCCCATTGAACATTGTACGAAGAGTATAATTTCATTGTTCCCTAATTGGTAACTTCACAACTATGTCGGTCACCAACTGACCACTTCTTATACATGTATACAGTAGTGTTTTGAGTA
Organism: Heterobilharzia americana; assembly: GCA_944470555.2. Taxonomy (NCBI): domain Eukaryota; kingdom Metazoa; phylum Platyhelminthes; class Trematoda; order Strigeidida; family Schistosomatidae; genus Heterobilharzia; species Heterobilharzia americana. The sequence goes on from OX104128.1 coordinate 51,686,594, forward strand.
ACTCATGAGTCAAGTCGTTAAATTATTCACTGACTGAAAGTGGTTCATGCCACTGAGATGTTATTAACTTCATCAAATTCTTAGGAAGACTACAATGATGAAGTCAAAGAAATATAAAAGTCAGGTTAACAGCTTTATAGTGAATGATTTCATACATACAGAACCAAAAAAGATGGGTTGATAAGTGCCACTGATCATGACAGTACAACTTATACAGCTTGAAGGCATACGGTTTGTAAATGAGCTAACTCTTCAACCAGACTTTTTGACTAAGGAATGTAGGAAATAAGTTATGGAAAATGGATGTTTAAAATAAAAATAATAAGACATTAAAAGAAATTAGATTACGTAACTAAAATGCCAAATGAATATGAATACACAGACAGAGGATTTCAAGTTGATGTGTGAAAGGTTATATTTACTTGAGGTACACAGTCCATTATGCTACCACATTCACAATTTAGACTCATCACCAGGAATCCAACACACTCACTGATAATAACCAACGATGTAATCGTCATCGTAACTCATAAGCAGCTTAAGCAGCATAAACAACATGGTGAACAGACGTAGGAGAGTGACCTTGATATGTATCATCTCTAACCTGATTTGTCGTCCCTATGGTTTCCCGTCAATTAAGTTTACTTCTACCTTTCTGTTCGTTACAGCAGCAGACAATGTCGTTGAACACAGAACCAAATGAATAAACATCAACTCTGGATGTTGTGTAGTATGAATAAGCAGTTGGAAATAGTATGTTTCTAGTGACCGTTTTCACCACATGAAGACAACTTGTAGTCATATTCAGAGTGACTTCATTGAGAACTCCCGCAACTCTATTCATCAAATCAGTATGTCGATACACCGGATGAGAAGAGACCTGAGGCTTCATAATTTAATTGAGTAATCATATGCCAACCACTCGTGTTTACTGTGATCCCAGTTTGGGGATTGGTATGCAGAATGAATTAAGATTATGCAGCGAACTATTGGAAATCTGTGGGGACTTGTTACTGACCAGAGACTGATATGAATCAAATATTCCGACTACAATCAGTGTTCCTATTTGTATTAATTAATTCATACTAGGGTCGGTAAATCCTCGACATCAATTAAAGTAGTAATTCAAGCGATGACACAGAGAAGAATTAAGATTTGTCATATGTATGTTGGTGAGAATATGTGAGTTGTATTAGAAACAACTTTACATGACGATGTGTTTGCAGCGAATGGTGAAGATTATTTGTTGGTTTGATTTGTGGTATGGTCATGAATTGTCACTTCTTAGGAATCTGATAGTAGGACGAAGTAGCTGTCAGTGCTCCCAGATTTTCAATAGTTCTCCAAGTGATGTCATTCCATGATGTAAACCAATTTGAAATCAAGCAGTTCATCCACACAACCCTGAAAACTGGAATTACTCTCCACTGCTCACCAGTAACTTGTTTGGAGATGAGATTTCTCAAAGTTCTTATGACAAGTTTTGGCCAAGTGGATAATGCTGTTTGGCTTTTGATGAGACCAGTGTAAAATATTGGCAGAAACAATTATCACTGCCATCATTACCATGAAAATAAGATAAGAACACTTTTGTTCTAAGTGAATACATGAGAGATATGCTAAAATGTTACACTCTAAATTACCTTCTCCTTCTTCCTCTAACATGATAGTGGGTTTTTTAGGCGTTTTAAATGTTGATGTTGATGTTGGTGTTGACGAAGATGATGAAGGAGGCGAACAGACTGGAGATATTGATTTCGAATCCTCATTCAGATGTGTTTTGGTCAAAGACTTATTCTACAGAGATGAACAAAAGAAGAACAGTAGTTGAATAAAACTGTAGAAAAGTGTACTCAAGAGATGTAAAACATGAAAATCAAAAGGAAACAACTAGAGTTGTGGTAATAAATGTACATGCATAAAGATGTAGGGAAACAATCGATGAAAGTGAATTCGTCTTCATTGTACAGCACTGTTGAGATACTATCAATTTATTTGGTTTAATGAGTGGTAGTCAGTCTTCATTTGTATCGGTCTCAACTGCAGAATACAACTCACCTTAAAATTTTAATTGGAGCATAATAAGTTGATATCCAAATATAAGGTGGTCGTTAGAATTCACTCAGTATTTAGGATTAGACAACCTGAGGTTGATTGTTCTTCAGTTAACATCAGTGTGCCCAATCCAGTCTTACAGATGGTCAGTTGTGGCCCAAATAGCTTTGTGGTATCATCTTTGACTATACCACTATATGACACGTGTTCAAATCCCATATGGGACATCCGTTTTGTGTAGTTTGTTGATATGCCTTGCTGATGAGTACTTAAAAACAAGAAATCTAGGTGGAGTAGGACTTTTTGCTGATTACATTAATTTAAGTAAAAGTATAAATTCTTTTAATGACACTTTTTATCAAGTCTGACGGAAGTCTTGGTAGGAAAGAATTCTGTTTGAACTGTTTTTACTAACTAAATACACTTTGAACTTAAAATAATCCACCTTAGAGGTTGTTAATAAAATATACATTATGTATACGGTAAATCCAAGTTAATTATTACTAAAAAACATGTAGTTGTCATCTGGCTGAACCAATTCAAAAGTATTCCGTGTGTAGAGCCCATCTGAAAATTTAAGTTTTAAACTTTTAGGCTAAACGTATCACAAACATATTTGTCTATCAAATTCGTATATCAACAGTCCATTGAACTCCTTCAGTAGGTAAGGAGATGATGGTCTTTCAATGTAACGACTTCGTTCTGCTGACATAAGTAGATAAGAAGTATTTATACTGGGTCCCGACCGATAGCTGCTACCTTCACGTGGTGGTCGGGCTTGCATATCACAATGACCCAACGAGCTATGCTGGTGGAACGCTTGTTCCCTCGAGGTCCTACCATACCAGAAAGGTCTGTTGGGTAGTGGTTAGACGAAAAGCAGTTACCGTTATGGTGTAAATTGCTACACTATGATGGGGGTCTGAGGGCGAAGTCGTACTGCTGCTAGCTGGATGGGGTGTGACAGCAGTAAGGTGTTTCCCTTGGATGACCAGCAGTGCCAAGCTGATGCTGCCTTCTCAGTGGAAGGGGGGGTTAGAAAAGGTCGGCCCCAAAAATAACACACTCCACCACGCCCCACGGTCTGCCGGGCCGGCGGTGTTGGTTCACTTGTCGTTTCCTTTCGCTCATCCGGCCCCAAAAATACAAAAATTCAAAATAATCATACTCAAAAGGCTGGGTGTGACAGGCCTCAAGCAGATGTCCGATGGGCTCTGCGGTCACACAAATCTCTTTCAGGTACCTTAAGAAGAAATAGCCTTCCACGGTGTGGGCAGCCGGGAAGTGTCAACCGCCCTCACAACTCTGTCAGCACCCAAGTTTCTTCTGACTGCTATCCTCCTCCTCCATCATTACCTTCTAATCTTCCTTCACGTCTCTTAATTAATGATGCTGCATCATCTTCAATTTCTCCTACCTCTGCAGCCTTCGACAACGATCTGAGTCCACAGAACAGCATCCCTGGTCTCCTTAAACCACGCTCCAAATTACATATTGGAGCCTTCAATGTCCGCACCCTCCGTCAAATTGGCCAACAGGCTTCGTTGGCAAAGACTCTAGCAACTCGGGCATGGATGTGTGCTGTGTTTGTGAGACACGCATACAGGACCCAAGTGTGGTTATTCACCTGACCTCTCCTGACCAATCTGGTGAATCTGCAAAATTCACCCTTCGAGTTTCTGGAGATTCGATAGCTAGCTCTCGTGGTCTTGCAGGTGTAGGTATAGCATTAAGCACCAGGGCAGAAAACTCACTACTAGACTGGATCCCAGTTGATAGTCGCCTCTGCGCTATGAGGCTGAACGGCACAGTGAGAACTAAAAGGAATAGTGAGACTCGCCGTTGTCTCTTTGTAATCTCTGCTTACGCACCCACTGACTGTAGTTCGGATGAAGTGAAGGACGAGTTCTACCATAAACTGTCTAACCTCCTCTCGAAAGCCAAACGTTCGGACGTAGTGGTTGTTGCAGGTGACCTCAACGCACAGGTGGGTAGACTGAGTGAGGCAGAAAGGCACTTAGGTGGCACTTTCGGAATCCCAGCTGAACGTACAGATAACGGTGATCGCCTATTACAACTATGCTCAGATAACCGCCTATTTTTAGCCAGCACAAATTTCAGACATAAAGAAAGGCACTGTCTGACCTGGCGTCCACCGAGCTCGACTCAGCGATGGACACAGATAGACCACATTGCTATTAGTCATCGCTGGAGAGGATCGGTGGAAGACTGCCGCTCCTTCTGGAGTACGTGTTTGGACAGCGATCATGCGTTGGTCCGAGCACGTATATGCCTGCGTCTCAATGGACGTAGAAAAAATTTGGCAACAAAACCACTACGAGTTCTGCTGGACAACGAAAACACCAAAGCCGTGTTCAGTGAGAAGTTGGCTAGGCAGTTATCGGAACAAAAGACTGTCACTCATCCAGAAGAAGCTTGGTGCCATCTTCAGTCTACTGTAAAAGCAGCACTGGAGACTGTAGCCGACTCCAAGATAATGGCTAAAAAGAGCCAGTGGATATCAGCAGCTTCTTCCAAACTAATGGATGCACGTGAATGCATCCCTGCAGGCTCTGAGTACAATGAAGAGCGAGCGCAACTTAAAAATAAACTGACGAAAAGTCTGCGCAACGATCGTGAACAGTGGTGGGCAGCAAAGGCTAAAGAGATGGAAAAGGCAGCGGCGATCGGTAACAGTAGACAGTTATTTAGACTTATTAAGGAGACTGGGGGGAAATGGTCAACAACAGTTAGTGAGGTTATAGCGGAGAAGGACGGATCGGCGATTCACTCGCAGGGAAGGCGACTGGGACGATGGGCAGAACACTTTGAGGAACAGTTTAACTGGCCTCCAGCCACCATTGCGCTGCCCGCTATCCAGTCGGACCCTGAATGGGACATAGAGACAGGTCCCCCAACACTAGAAGAAGTTGAGAAAGCGGTAGGTAGCCTGAAACGGGAAGGGCAGCAGGACCAGACGGACTACCTGCTGAGGTATACAAGAATGGTGGTAGAGTTCTCTTAGTCAGGCTAACGGAAGTGTTAGCCAGTATATGGGAATCAAATACGATCCCCTCCGACTGGTCTAAGTCACTGATCATCCCAGTCTTCAAGAAAGGCGAGAAGTCCTCTTGTGATAACCACAGAGGAATCAGCCTGACAAACATAGTGTCTAAGATCCTAAGTTCTATAATTCTCCGACGCCTGAGTGGAGCTCGGGAACAGCAAGCCCGAGAAAACCAGGCAGGCTTTAGACCTGGCCGTGGATGTATCGACCAAATATTCACACTGCGCCAGGTCCTGGAACATAGGCATGCTTACAGACGCCCGACAATAGCTGTATTTCTCGACCTGAAGGCGGCATTTGACTCCGTTGATCGAGAAGTCTTATGGCAGTGTCTGTCACTGAAAGGCGTGCCTAGTAAGTACATCACCTTATTGAAAGCTCTCTACTCGAACACTTGTGGGCATGTTAGAGCCTATGGTGAGTTGTCCAGGGAGCTATACTCATCAAGTGGTGTCCGTCAAGGATGCCCACTATCCCCATTCTTATTTAATTTTATCATAGATATTCTTATGGAGGTTTCCCTCTCGTCACCTAATTACAAAGACGTTGACCGAATCACAGGTGAATTTTCCTTAGATCTAGAATATGCAGATGACATAGTCCTGTTAGGTGAAGACGCTGACAAGATGCAGAGTCTTCTGAACACTTTGAGTGGGAATTTGAGAATGTTTGGGATGCGATTTTCACCACCCAAATGCAAATTTTTGCTCCAGGACTGGTCTTCAGCGGTACCGCGGTTAACAATAGAGAGTGAAGTGGTTGAGTGTGTTGACCACTTCACTTACCTGGGAAGTAGGATCAACCCGGTGGGTTAGTTGCCGATGAGATTTCTGCACGGATACAAAAGGCTCGATTGGCTTTTGCCAATTTGCGCCACCTATGGCGCCGCCGTGATATTCGTTTGTCTATTAAGGGTCGCGTGTACTGCACAGCAGTCCGCTCTGTTCTACTGTATGGCTGTGAAACATGGCCATTGAAAGTGGAAGATATAAAAAGGCTTCAGGTGTTTGACCACCGTTGCCTTCGTAGTATAGGACGTATTCCGTGGTGTCACCATGTGAGTAATGCAGAAGTTAGGTGTAGAGTTTTAGGGAGAAGAGGTAAGTCAGTCGACGAGGTTGTGAACCTTCATCGACTGAGATGGTTGGGACACGTACTACGTATGCCTAGTCACCGATTGCCTCGTCACACAATGTTGGCTGAGGTGGGTTCAGGCTGGAAAACGGCTGAAGTTGGCCAGACTAAAACATGGCACCAATGTATGAAGTCTCTGATTGTTGGTTTAAGCCATGTAGGACGATGCAGACTAGGTGGTTGGGGTCCACGGGACAAGAGGAACCAGTGGTTGGAGACCCTAGGTGATATGGCTGAGAACCGAAGTCAGTGGCGTAGATGTATACACACATTATCCTCATCTTAACAACGCTATACCGAATCTTTTCATCTTGTCACTCCTCTTTCCTTTCTTCTGCTACTTTATATTTCTTTTGACTGCATTCACTTATCTTCATCCTTCACTTCACTACCTTTCTACTTGATGAACTGACGTGAGGTGTGGCAACTCGGACCGTTACGCAGTAATGCCTGGTCCTATGTTGATAATGATGATGATGATGATTTATACTGGGTGATGATTGAAGGTGAAACGAGAATTCGAACCATGGCCAGAGTCGAACCAGAGACCACCGGGTTTCTGGCCCGTTGCTCTAACAGCTGAGCTACGAGCTCCTACTGCTGGCCAAATTTTTATTTCCCTTCAATCACCAAGGGTTTTTCCCGACTACGGTGTGAATTCGTGACGCCTTACTATCGCTTGATTGTATTCACATTGGCTGCCTAGTCAGGACTTCTCATCCCAATACAAATCTAACTGAATCAGAGAGGGAGAGTATCATACTGATTATCATTTGACTATCTCAGGCAAAACCCTTAGTGATTCGCGTGAAATAAAAATTTGGTCAGCAGTAGGAGCTCGTAGCTCAGCTGTTAGAGCAACGGGCCAGAAACCCGGTGGTCTCTGGTTCGACTCTGGCCATGGTTCAAACTTTCATTTCACCTTCAATCATCACCCAGTATAGACAAGAAGTACTCGAATGAAGTTGTGTTTTTTAAAGAAAAGAATTTTATCTGTATCAGTAACATAGGCTATTGTCACGGTGTGTGGCAAAACTGAGTAGAAAAATCTTCACAGTGAACAAGAACCACAAGGTTAAAGTACATCTAACTGACCAGTTATAATGTTTTTGATCAAAGTACCTCATTTGAAAGTAGATTAAAAGGCGAAAACAAACAAGAATAAGTTAAAAGGTTGATGAATAAAACTATCAGAACTGTAATGAAATATCATCTATGAGAAAAGATTATATCTGAAATACTAATATGTATCTCTAAGCATTTCACGAAACATCAGTCAGCTAGACTGATAAAATTAGCCAACTCACGGCAAATTATTGTATCATCATCTACTCTTCTTTCCGTGATCATGATCAGATAGCTGGAGCATTTAAAACATTGATTGCTTACTGCACAGCAACCAATCTCATATTGTCAAGTCCTGAGTGATGACTGAATTCTGTTGCTTATTTTGTAATGTGACCACCAAGCTGAGAGACTCACCGTGATGATGTATTTTCCTGGATGTTAGTTGGCTGGAGACAGTCGACAGGAAGCCCTGGACCTAGGTTTCATACTTCTAAGCACTCGTCGGCGAAGCGTATCTACAACCTCTAGGGAACTGATATCCCCTGTGAGATTCGAACAGGTGTCATCCAGTGTTTCACTAGATGGCGTTACAATTAAGCTATTTGGTCAGCAACTGACCTCCTGTATGACTGGATTATACATATTAATTGATCACTGCAGGGCAGCCAATCTCAAGTGGTCAAGTCCTGAGTGCTGACTGAATTCTGTTGGTTTGGGTGATGCGGATTTGAGTCTCACTGGGGACATCATTCTCCTCGAGTTTGTAGATACGCCTTGCTAAGGAGTGCCAACAAGCGAGAAACCTAAATCAAGGGCTTCCTGTCGACTGCCTCCAACCACCTAACATACTGCAAACATTTCCTTTCAAGCAAACTTAGCTTGTTCTATTTAGAAAAAAACAGTAACTAATTACTAGATTTCTCATCAAGAAGCTTCATCTTATTGCTAATGAGATGTTTATGATATTATCACGGTCAATGCGGCTGCAAAATGAAAAAGAAAATTTCTTACCATTTGCTCTAGGATGTTTACCAACTGTAGGGTGACGTTTGTTCTTATTTGAATTAGCTAGCAGTTAATAAAACCGATTATCTGTTTTTATATTTTGTTTGGTGGTGTAAAACAAACAGAATATGTTCATTAAGATGCCTTGTCGTTATATTTTCTGATCTTTGTTCTCTTAATTCTGTTTGAACAATGCCTACTTATGTACAGTAATGGGTGCATATTTTAGCTTATAAAATGCTTTGATCTATCTCCGACTAATATTTGAAGTTTTGCACAAATAGATGCATAGGTTTCTTACATATTCTTTAGTCACAATAACAAAAGTAGATGCAGAGGTAGTCAGTGAGCATCACCGTAGGACCTTACATTACTGCACATCAAGTTGGGAAGCACAAAGATGAGAGATAGGGAAATCATGAAGAAAGGTGAAAGAAAGTCATGAAATGAGAACAGAAAGGAAGGAAATAACAAAGATATTCACTATGACGATTAGCAGATAGATAGTGCATCAATCTGCATCGCTGAGATGGATACCGAGCTATGTCAACTAAAGTCTTCAACCACTGGTTTCTGTTGTCACGTGGACCTTAGTGAGGAAGCCTGCATTTTCGTGCCGTGCTGAAGCAAACAGAAGTAGACTTCATGGACCAATGTTATGTTGTAGTCTGGTGGCCTCTAACCTTTTTTCAGGCCTAGACTTCAGTTAACATCACACAAAGTGACATACGATGACTAGGATGCGTGACATATACTGAGTTGATGAAGGTATACAACCGCATCTGCTAATTTACATCTCCTACTGAGAACTGTATGCTTAGTTTCTACATAACTGACATGATGGCACAACAACATATGTCTTATGACAACGGTGGCCAAATACCAGAAAGCTTCGAATATCATCTACCTTTAATAGCCGTTTTTCTCAGCTATATAGTAGAACAGAATGAACTGCAGAGCAGTCCTAAGCGAACCTACTGTATCCTTGCAAAGACTTCGTCCGTCATTCATTCTTCATGATCTGTTCGACTTACCAAGTAAGTAAAGTGGTCATCCACGTGACTGCCCATTGTTAGGGGAGGCACCAACGTGAACTACCTTTGGAGCAACAGTCCATATTCGGGTAGTTAAAGCAGAAACCGAAGCATTCTCAAAAAGCTAATCAACATGTCCAGAAGCCTCTGAATCTTTCTAGTGTCTTCGACCAACAAGATTACGTCATCTGCATACTCAAGACCTACTAATAAGTCTAATGTGAGCAGTAGATGTAATAAGATGTAAAACAAGACATTACAAAAGAAAATTCACATCATTATCATTAGAGTTTAATGTATTCGAAACGCATATGAGTCTGTACATAATTTTGGAATGTATCTCATCTTATAAAAAATGAAATGAGACACTGAGACATAAATCAATGATTAGTGGTTGGTATTTTACAGTAGCACATCCTAAAATAGTAGTCAAGGCTATTTGTACCAAGTGTTAACATCCAATAAATCCAAGTATTATAGTTTACCAGATGGCCAACGGTGGATCTGAGGATATGCGTTTCATCCCACTTAGGACACATCAGTTAGGTATAACTATGCGCTTTGGCGTTTGAAGCTATAAGTATTGGATTCTAATCTCAGTGGGCACATCACTTACTGGTGTGTGCGAGTTCAAAACAGGACAAGGCATACATCCTAGATTCCAACACTAATCTCTAGGTAAGTTACAAAGTATTATGAATATCCAGGTAGTACAGGGGCATCATTGACAGGATTAAGACAAAGTTGCCGCCTGCTATCACCGATCATCACCAACAATCTGGCAGAAGAGGGGAGGCGGGGTGGGGCGAGACGAGGCGAGGCAGCGAAGGGAGACGGGACTTCCTTCGAGTGAAGGTCGAGAAGAGGACAGAGGTGATGAAGATACCCAACCAACAACAACAGCAAACGCCAATCACCATCAATGGGAGAGATCTGAAGGAAGTTGTTGCTTCCACCTACCTACCTACCTACCTACCTACCTACCTACCTACCTACCTACCTACCTACCCACCTACCTACCTACCTACCTACCTACCTACCTACCTACCTACCTACCTACCTACCTACCTACCTACCTACCCACCTACCTACCTACCTACCTACCTACCTACCTACCTAGGCAGCATCATCTCAATTACGGGTGGCGGCGGCACAGATGAGGATGTCAAGGCAGCCAGAATCGGAAAGACAGCAAGACAGGTCCTCCTTCATTAATCTATAAAGATCAGTGTAGAGATCTACTGCACTCCACTCCACTGCACTCCACTCCACTCAGCATAAAGCAAGAACAACATCCGGGTTCTCAACACTAAGTCAGTCAAGTAAGTTGGTGCTTCTGTGTGATGGTTGGGAGAATTGACGCCTTACGAAAAGCATTTCCAACTAACTACAGACATCATATATCACATGAACAGTTGCCACCTACGCTCACTCGATACTGAAGATCAGACCACATCACATCACATCACATCAGATGGATGGATGGATGGATGGATGGATGGATGGATGGATGGATGGATGGATAGTCAGGATAATAAGAATGAGGAAGGAGGAACTCAGTGTGGCCTGGCAACCAACCAACCAACCAACCAGCAACACATCGTCCAACAAATATGTGGAAGAGGAAGAAGGAAGTGGAGATGGTTTGAACAGTATTGGGCATAGACTGAGAAGACGATTTGGGACATGACGCGTGATGCCAGATCAGGCCAGGTCAGGTCAGGTCAGGTCAGGCCATGCTGTTGAGTGGAAATCAAATGGGAAACGACGAGTTGGGTATCCGAGGCGAGTGTGATACGGAGGAGATTGTGTGAGGAATAGATGAGAGGTTGTGGTGAGTTGTGTTGTGAGGTTTGAAAGACTGGAGAGAATAGAGTGAGATGGTGACGTGCTACTGATGTCGTATGTTCCACTGGGAACCCAACGTAAAAATATTAATAATAATACTATTCGTAGTAGTTCCTTGATCACGGAAATGTTTATTTTTTTGTTTTGATTTTTTATGCAAAATGGAACAACTTTCCGAATCTAGATTTTGTGATTATCTGTATTTGTTAGTCAGATAGACGTTTTACCTTGGGGATTTTGATACTTCATCTGAGGTCGAAGGAACTAGTTACGGTTAAATGTTTGTAAAGCAGAACGTTCTACATGAATCAGTAGTTTAAACCACTGGCAAAATAATTTTTAGGGTTTATATGTTTTTGAAAACTTCTAATTTTCGTATAGTTTGACTCCACAAGTTGTAATTTTGAAACTGAATAACATGATGATAAATGTGGTGAAAGTGTCGGATTGAAGTGATACATGGGAGAAATATGCATAAAAAGTAACCAAATGACCGTAAGCTTCCTAAATATAAACTCTTCTGGGAACCATGGATTTCATGGTTAGGCCATGTCACTGTTATAGATGCCATAAATCCACGGTCAGGCAAACGGTCTTAAAAATCATCTGCTAAGGCCTTTATGTAACACAAAAATGAACCTTCAAAGGAAGTCAGAGAAACAGTAGTGTAACTGAATACGTACTTTTCCAGCTTTTATGGGAAATGAAAGGATTACTGTATTGGCTGAAGACTTTTCATCTTCTTAAAGATGTAAGTCTACATGAAATGATGTTGCACATTGTTCTATGTTCTTTGAATATTCAGGATTTCCTAGAATGTGTTGTTTATGAAATTATTTCTATGCAAGGTATGATCAAGTTCTAATTAAGTGTCTCATAAAGAAAGATAATTTGTAAAGGAAATCTCAGTAGCATTACTTTTCCCTAGATATAACAGTGGAAAGGATAATGAACGGCAAACAAAACCATCAAAATGAATGGTTGATATTTATGTCAGTCAATAGAACATGGGTTCTACCAGCTGTCTATATGAAGTTTTACTCGCTATGGTTTCGTTCACTAGAATTCATACCAAAGGTCTTTATGATGCATTCTGTTCCACTTGTCCCTGACGACCGTCGGTCCCAACAGTCGTAGAACTGCTAAGTGATGCAAAATTAACGGATCTTGGAAGATGCTGTGATACTTGAAGTGAAGGGTACTGGATTCGATCCGCTGTAGGAACAATATCAATCACTGGGGTGCAGGTACCTCCAGCTGACCAGTACCAAGTAGGACGAAACATGCATTCTGGATTCCTCTGCTCGTCACCTAGATCAGTATAAGATCTTGGAAGAATTAATATGTTACTTCCTTCATATTTAAGTAATTCATTCTCATAATGTACTCCAAGATATACAATTCGGTGCTGTAGTTAGTATGAACACGAAAAACAGTCTAGGTGAACATCTGAAAGATGTCTGTGAACTTGTAGTGAATCAACGGAAGTGTGACTTTTTATCTCAGTAGAATGGAGTTACTCTATCTGAAGCTTCTCCCACTGTAACTGTTAACTAACTGATGATTGGGTAGAAGTTAAACATAGGTTGTTAAGTATGAAAATTGAGTTGTTTAATAGGGTTTCAAATCTTCATGGACTCTGATAGTTTAGATATGTACTACGTATGACTGAACACTTCTTAACTTGACGCACAACACTATTTAGAAAAAACTTGAAATATAAGAAACCGAATGGCAGTCAGATAAGAGAAAATGACATTGGTTCGCTTAATCTTTTACGACTGGTTTTAGCTGTACAGTTTGGGTTCATAGATAGCCTAAAAGAATTACATTCATCCCCCTTCCCAGCATATTTGAGTTGAGTCTTCGGGTGTTCCGACATAGTTTAAGTCAAACAGTTTTTGCTGAAGGAATATGCACCGGAACAAATAAATTGAAGCATGAATATAGACAGTGTGCATAAATGAACCTTAATGTTAAATATAACCATGAACAATCATGCTGCATACAGGCATTGATAAGTTCGTGTTGGAAACAAATATTTGTTGTGATATTATGCAATGCAGAGCAAGAAATTGCATAGCTGAAGAATTAAAGGTTAATTTTTGAAATTATCTCGGATAAATCCCTTTAACACTGAGGACTATCTACTACTACTACTACTACTACTACTACTACTACTACTACTAATAATAATAATAATAATAATAATAATAAATCCCTCTCATTGAAGACAGTAACTTGCACATCAATGTTGTCTACAGATTGAGGTACTGATAGACATCGTTTTTATTTAAACATTATAAAAAGTACACAAAATAATAGTAGTGAGTTGAAAAATAATTCAATGTTTCACATTTGTTGTTAGAAAGGGGTTGGGGGTATATTGATGTTAAAACATTAAAATTTATGCAGACAGTCTTAGTGATTAGTTAAATTACCGTCTAACTGATAAAGCTATAAAATTTGGAAATTATAGGAAAATAATGTCAAATTATATACTGACAAAGTTATTTAATAGTAACCAAGCTAGAAGAAGTACAATAAGTCTATCATCATAACTCTGTTGGTTGTCTTGAAGAGATTGTAATGGAACACAGAAAATGGAGCTTGTACTCAGAAAAGGATGGTTATAAGTTTGTCACAAATAATGTTCAATTCTGGAAAATTATATATCTGTTACTTTATTTATGCTTTCTTTATAGACTATTTCTGTTCTTATTATCTGTTCAGCATATCCTCCAAGCTGATTTATTAAGCTAGTTACTGTATAGTGACTAATTTGTTGACATATTCTAGATCTACAATGAGTTATTCATAACTCTAAGGATTTGATGATACCTTAGGATTAGATGTTCAATAACGTAAGTTCAGTTCTTCTCATAGAACTGTAGCTCAGTCTTTATTACTCAGAGTTAACAAGTGAAAAACTTATTTTTATGATTTTCATCCAACTAATGCTCAATAGTTAACGCTATACAAAGTTCATTGGACTTTTGTATCAGTTATGTTGGTTACTACCTTAGAATTTTGATGAAAATACTTCAGTTAACTCTTTGGACTTGAGAAGTGTGAACTGTAACTCGTTGGTTTAGAGACATAGCTTTCAACTAGTTCGGTTTAAGCGTTCAAATATCGCAAAATTTATGCAGCCAGGTAGTATCATTAACTGTCAAACAATAGGTGTGGTTTATTGCCTACTATACAAATGTGTACAAGGTTTCTGATTTCATTTCGATCTATCAAAAAACTCTCTTCATCAACTATGCAGTCACATCCCTACTAAAAGTAATGCTTACAGTTTCATTTGTTCGACTCTATCGAATTTAATAACATTGTACTAACATTATCGCCTTATTTTAGCTATTTAACATGTATAAAATATATCTGACGTGTATACGTGTTCCAGTCTAAACCGTAGCAAAGTCAACACTCTAGAATCAGGTGATTTAATGTCTAATCAATTGTGTTAGCTTAATTATTCTTGTTATCGTAAATGATATAAATAAGATTGGAATTACGAAATAATTTGTTAGGATTTATTGTTGCTATCATAAACGAAACCCCAGAAGATAGATAAATAAACAAATGAATATCATCATGAAAAGATTAGCACATTTAAAAGAATATTAACTTGGCATGATAAAAATAGAGAAGACACCGATAAAAAAATATGTTTAAACTAACCTTAGGATTTTGTGTTTTTGTGTGTGAATTTGATGATTTCTTCGCTGCATCTAATGAGATAATACGAAGTTTGAGACCACCTTGATTAGATGGAGAAAAATTTATCAAAAAAAAGGCGACAACAAAAAAGAATTTGTGTACAGTATAACACTAACTGTAACACACAAATCAACAGATAGATCGCTTTAGTACACTGAATTTGTCACAGATTTAAAGAATCAAATAGAATGTTAACGAATTTCTCATGAGAATATGGCAGCTACTTAAAAACAACAATTGACATTCAAGGTGTGTATAAGTGGTATTTGGTACTAACTTGGGATTTGTGTCGATTATATATCTTAGAACACTTTAACAGTTACACCTGAAGTCTGTAAATCTCATGATTAGATCATCATCAAGTAAGCTACTAAATGAAGTGAATGTCGAACCGACCGATCTGCATATTCCATCTAGCTTATCAGCATCTAATTTACTCTAGTCTAGGGAACTTTTGAATGAGAGCTAAGGTCGCCTTATTATTCATATCATTCATGATGTATCGTAGACGACAACCTGACCTAGTGCATTGATAATCTCAAGTTGACATAACAATTGCATGTTTGGAGAACTGTTTTCAAGTGAGGAATGTTATGATATAATACAGTAAATTTTGCAAATGGCTTACAAATTACTCACTAATATCAATGAACTGTTAAAGAGTTCATTCGAATGAATTGCTTATTTTCTCGACATAATGCCGTGTAGATTAAGTAGTAACCTTGAATAAACTTTGTCTTACTACAAGATAAAAACTAAAATTATTCTTTGTTATACATCATTACAAGTGCTCCATTTCCTGTTCATTTCTTGTAGTTATCGCCACCATTTTTCAGACATATAAGATGACAGTAAGGGTATTGCAAAGAAACTTACTTTCAGAATGTGAAAAATTTGTTTGGTAAGACATAAAACACGTGATGACATCCCTTTTTTCAATATACAATCCATTTAAGCTATAGTGCTTGTTCCGTCTTCGTTATATGTTCAAAACCCCCTAAATTTTGCAACAACTACATAAAACATCCGGGCAAACTGTATAACACTTATAGTGCAATTTAACTTAGATCTCAGTATGATTAGAAAGATCACACCAATCCGCAGGAGTTCAGTTTAGCGGGAAATGTCAGCAAGCCGCTCAAACGAATCTCTGGAATATATAATATCCTGGAATACTTAATATATGAATGTAACTTCAGTGGAATCATTTACAATATGTATGTCAAAATATTAGGTTTCGAAAACATGGAAAAATCACGCATGTTTACTTTTCAGTACTGACTGTGCTTCTTCGAAGACAAATTCAACCTATTATTCTGTACTAACAACTATGTTGCTTTACAGTAATAGATGATTTCAAAGGAAACAATTCTGTACCCACACTACTGACCAAAATACACATATAGAGCTGGTTCATAGGGGTGAAAATTCAGAAAATGTACAACCGACTATGAGGCTGAGTTGAATAGGTTCATTTATCAGTAGATGCAATTGGATATGTTGTAGGGAGATATGAATAGTTTCGAAATAAGTAGCAATGAGTTTCTGTTATAATATAAGATGCATGTTTGTGAAAGCAATGAATGAGCATCGTCGAGTGAAATAAATGAGTAAGAAGTTGATATACAAGAGTTTTATCAAGGAAATAATACCGTGAGAAGTCATTTTTCATGTAAGTAGTTGTAAAACAGTGGTAACTGATTAACCATTTACTTCGACAGGTTTTCAGTTAAGCAGCAAGAACAATAGTGATAGAATTAGCGTGCATGTATTAGATTTCTTGGATTCCCCTCAGCTACTTTATAACCTATAGTATATAGTGTTAATGATGAACAGTATGTCATGAAACGTACTTTATTAAGTTGACAAGAACTTTTCGAATTGAGGTAGAAGGTAACAAAGATTTAGGTTGACTGATATTAATGTCGTTAAAACTACTCATAGGCTAACTATTTATATACAGTGATAGTATGAATATTCGAGAGAAGATAGTAAGAGAGAATTGGGAGGTAATTATTCTAGAAATGATATACAAAGACGTCATGGTTAAGCATAATAAAATATCAGTCTACGATGAATAACAACTTGAAAAATATCATTATATTGAGTGATAAGATGAACACAATTCAGAAAGTGAGAGTAGGTTTTAAAAGTGACCAAAAATAGACCGATAAAAAAAACTAAAGGCCATGAGGTTACGAAATCTTGTACTTGTAAATTTAGGAGGTTAAAATCACCAAGGCAATGCGAGATTGATGACAGTATCTTTCTGAATAGATAGATCATGTTTCAGTCTTTTAATTGGAACTGCTTAAGCGAACCGTGAAAGAGTGGATTTCAGTTGTTTAATTATCACTTTGAATGACTTTAATATGTCGACTTTGCGTCCATTATCAAGCAAATGCCGGGTGACAGTACTATTTAAACCCAGTGGACCCTCCAGATTCAAATTCTTCAAGATGTGTTCAGAAATGCATACAATAACCCGTATTTCTTTTCTTCTGATTCATGTGCTTTGGCAAGTACATATGAATTGGTAGATACAGTTGGGGGTAAAAAGAGTTGGGAACTTTTTAATTTTAGACTGTCCCAATGAGCGTTTAGCCTAATATACACAGACTAACTGGGTGGATGAATTGGTCCTTTTTATTGTTACACTCAGTCGATGACTCATCTGTGTGACAATTTCACCCCTTTTGAAGGGAGGATGTAGATGGACGAGCTTCTTGTCAACTGCACTGCATTCAATTCCCTTCTCTTCTCTCCAACCGCACTTGTCGACGAATTTTTGTGGGTTACCACTTTCGCGTAGACAGTTTTCAACAAAGTTCAGTTCTTTCTTAGTTTTTATCAGTTCTAGAATAACACAGTGCACAACCCCATCGTGTATATATATATATATATATATATATATATATATATATATATATATAATTTATTTTCGCTATCTTCTCTCCAATTTTCATTCTATTACTGTATAAATAGTTAACTTTTGGTTTATTAAAGTACGTTTCATGACACTTCATCATCAATACTATATTCTGTAGGTTATAAGGGAGCTGACGAGAATCCACGAAATACGTGCATGCTAATTCAGCTGTTGTTATTCTTCTTGTTTTATTCAAATTCGCGAAACGAAAGAATTGTGTGAAATTTGCCAAATGTATAGCATCATTAAACTCCATATAAATATCTCGATTATTTCAACATATTATTTGTTAGTTGATTGGAAGCAGTATGCAGGAGATCCTACTTCAACTAGCCTTCACCTATCTTGGAAGCACTGTTTCAACTACAGGTGGTACAGGCACAGACGAGGATGTCAAAGTCAGAATCGGAAAAGCAAGACAGGTGTTCATTAGCCTGAAAACAGTGTGGAGATCTTCTACACTGCACTCAGCATGTGGAACAAGATCCGGATTTTCAACACCACATCAAATCAGTGCTTCTGTATGGTTGAGAGACTTGGCACGCTACGAAAGGGATTTCCAACAAACCACAGACATTCATCAACAGTTGCCTACTCTGGCTCGTTACTGAAGATCAGATGGATTGCCAGAAAGAATGAGCAACAAGGAACTGTGGGAATGAACCAACCAAGAACCTATCGCTCAACAAATATGCAGAAGGAGGTGGAGATGGATTGGGCTGGGGATACACTGAGAAGGCCGACTGGGGACATCACGCATCAGGCCAGGCGCTTTAGTGGAACCCGGATGGGAAGTGACGAGTTGGGCGTCCTAGGCGAGGGTGACATGGAGGAGATCGTGCGAGGAAGAAATGAGAGCTTGTGGGCAGTCGTGGAACCAGGTCCAAAAGGTTTCAGAGAACATAGTTCACTGGAGACGTGCTACTGAAGCCCTATGTTCCACTGGGAACCCAAAGGACAAATAATAATAATAATGATAATAATAATAATATAATACTTCAACTGGGCTTTGCGCTTGTCAACACTCGTCAGCAAGGCCCTATCTGTAATCTCGAGGGAACTAATGTCCCCTATGAGATTGGAACCCGCGTCTCTCAGTGCTGCATTTAGAGTCTGGCTTATTCGAACCACAAGTAGTATTACTAATTAAATATTTATCACTAATACCAACTATTCGATCATTTACTGGGTTGCTTTCAGTTCATAATTTGTAAAATTTTATACATTTCGCTGAATTAAGTAGTCTTTTTATCCACTACAATTTTATAATACAGTCCACTACTTGTTTTGTAAACATCTACCTTCTTAAGATATCACATCAGTTGAAACCAGTCGATAAGTATAAAAATGTTATCATAATAAATTATCAATTGGTTTGGAGTTTTGTTAGTTAAATTGTGACAGTTTCAAAAAACCGGTTACTAGGAATTCTTCAACCTAGAAAAATTTTATGTATACTGATAGATTGACAAAATATTTACTTTAGCATTTCCATAAGTTGATTGCCAAATTTGATAAACTTTTCAGTCAGCTTGATAAAGCAGTGGTAACAAACGGTGGTAAATAAAATTTGATAAACAACTAAGAGTAAATAAAATTCTCTTGAGTTAGGAATAGACTGTTTTATTTCCTGTTGAAACAGCCGATTTATAACTGCTCAGTATCCAGACAGACTGTTACTATTTGACATCAGTTACAGTCTACTAAATTCACAAAAACTGTCCAAAACACCCGTTTTAACTCTACAAAACTTAGCAGCTTCAACTATCTATCATAAATTGAATGCTTTAACAAATGTGATTCATAAATTAGTTTGGGTATCAAGTAGTGATTAACCTTATCATTTCATTTTCAGAATTCTGTTATTAGGAGTATTGTTTAATCTATTTTGCTCAGTGATGCTTTAGAAGTGAAGACAGGAGTGAAGCAAGGTTGCCTACTATCCCCCATGATATTCCTGATTGTGGTCGACTGGATCATGCAGCAAACAGTGGGAAGCGAGAAGAGGGGGATATGCTGGCTGGACTGCGGAAAAGAACCTAGAAGACTTGGATTTCGCCGATGACTTGTGCCTGATGTCACATAAACTTGAAGATCTGCAGGCGAAAACTAACAAGTTGATAGAAGAGGCAGCGAAGACGGGACTTCAAGTGAACGTAGAGAAGACAGAGGTGATAATGATACCCAACCAACGCCACCACCACCAGCAACAACAAACTCCAGTCACCATCAACGTAAGAAACTTAAAGGAAGTAACCTCCTTCACCTATCTGGGAAGCACTGTTTCAACTACAGGTGGTACAGGCACAGACGAGGATGTCAAAGTCAGAATCGGAAAAGCAAGACAGGTGTTCATTAGCCTGAAAACAGTGTGGAGATCTTCTACACTGCACTCAGCATGTGGAACAAGATCCGGATTTTCAACACCAACATCAAATCAGTGCTTCTGTATGGTTGAGAGACTTGGCACGCTACGAAAGGGATTTCCAACAAACCACAGACATTCATCAACAGTTGCCTACTCTGGCTCGTTACTGAAGATCAGATGGATTGCCAGAAAGAATGAGCAACAAGGAACTGTGGGAATGAACCAACCAAGAACCTATCGCTCAACAAATATGCAGAAGGAGGTGGAGATGGATTGGGCTGGGGATACACTGAGAAGGCCGACTGGGGACATCACGCATCAGGCCAGGCGCTTTAGTGGAACCCGGATGGGAAGTGACGAGTTGGGCGTCCTAGGCGAGGGTGACATGGAGGAGATCGTGCGAGGAAGAAATGAGAGCTTGTGGGCAGTCGTGGAACCAGGTCCAAAAGGTTTCAGAGAACATAGTTCACTGGAGACGTGCTACTGAAGCCCTATGTTCCACTGGGAACCCAAAGGACAAATAATAATAATAATGATAATAATAATAATTTAATCTATTTTGAACTATATGTTTTCTTTATGACCCTTTTTTCTTGTTCTTACCTAAATCACATATGAATATATAGTTGAAGAAGTTATCAAGGAGAATATTCTTAATCCATTCAACTGTCTTATGAGATTCTCGGGAAAAAGATTTATGTCAGCTATTTTCACTTGACTATACGATAGGTGAGAAGACTGGTGTGAATCGTTCAAAGCACTTACACAGCACTCTACAGCCCACATGAATCAAATAGTCAATTAGTATTAATATGGTTTGTTCTCCATAACAGTAGAACTCAATATTCATTGCACCAAATACACTCCTCGAATGTTGTTGCTTACGCTAATATGAAAGATACCTGAAGTCTACATATAACCGTTTCAATGCTTATTCCCACCTACTACTACAAGTATTCCCAGTGGTGAACTGGAAATGCATTGATTTAAACAGTCACCTTGATTATATAACTGTGGATACTTACTGATACTTCTGATAGTATAAATTGGTCCTTTGTGGTTAGCAAAGCTAAAAACTGAACAACTTTTTAATGAATAGACGGTTATATTACTAAATAGCAAAATATCCAGATGGACCAACAAAGTCGGCTGGTTATAACTCAAACTTCGAACATTGCGCGCTCTTGTTATTGATAGTGAAACGTATCTGTGTAATGGCAGATGAAAGTTCATATCCGTCTCATGATTTGCAGTAAGTTTTAATGAGGTTATGCACATCAATAACTTGGTATATGGATTATATAATACCAAATACTACTTTGTAAACTCTAAAGAATTATCAATTTGACGGTGCTTGTAAAGTCGTATCTCTCATGGTAAATCCATTATATGAGAATAATAATTTTTATTATCTTGACATTGACGTTCTGTATATGCTGTAAAGTGGTATTTTCTTTGTCTCATAACCGCGATCTTCTGATGTTTTCATAGAGTTTAACGACCTCCTTTCTGTACTACTCAGGATCCATAAAATCTTGTAAATTGTTGGACATATATCAATGTGATGATGCCTGTAAACTGGCTTCTCTTATGTTAAGTTACTAATGTGAGAATAAAATATTTACTTATTTATACCCCAACTGATAAGTTTACGTTACTTCTTCGATTCAAACAAAAGTAAATTATTGAATCCAAGGAGAACGCGATGATATACTGCAACAGAATCTGTTGATTTAATAAAAACTTTTAAAGATTATTTCTTTTTGTAGCCCACTTAGACTAAGTGTTCATACTGACCAACAGATAAACTATATTGTTACTACAAACTCAACTGAAGTCTCCTCGTTGAAATACATGAAAAGGTGCTTCCTTGTACACGAAATGTCTAACATAAAACACGTATCATTAAGAGTCATTCACACTTGTCTGTTTGAAAACAAAGTCATTGACTGGATAAGTTAGTTCATCAGTCAAATAATAGGCTAACCATCAACCGTTATTCCTGGTAGTTAAACACAATCTATGACTATCAATGTCAGGTTATAATTACTGTAAATTTTAGCCTTTATTAAAGTTATAAAGAGAATAAGGAAATCTCGAGAATATGAGCTGTGAGCTTTTACTAAAATTTTCGTTGATCGCTTCACTTACAATTAGCAATATAACATAATATGTTATGCATTGAACAGTGATTTTGATTTACTCAATTCTTTTTTTTGTTTTATTTATTTGAAAAGCGGACGAGCTTAATTTGAAGAATGTAAAGAGTTTATTATATTGTTAATAAAATTTATAAGAAATGACTTATTAAAGGCATTATTTAGTTGATATGTTTACAAACATTATTGGGTGTAGTACATAACTTGATTTATGTACTATAGGTAACCGAAATTATTTATATACATATAGCTTCATTCTGCACTTACTTGCACATAAAACTATTGTTCATTGAACAGTGAACATCGAGCCTGATTCACGGCATCATTCGGCTCATCTGGTAGTGAGAAATCATTTTAAGACTTCTTCTATTGAGAATATTACTTACTTCATTTCCAACTGTTTCTTCTTTTATTGTCAATTTCTTTGTATTCTTGCTCATATTTCATCTTTACAACAGTAGTAGCTGTTCGTCATTATCATTACTATTATTACTACTACTTGTTATAGTAGTAGTACTGGTACTAGTATGACTTAATGGACAAACTGAAAAAATCATCAGTTTATGTACACACATACACATACATAGGTTTTTTTCATTCTAAACAGAGAAAGTTATATTTTATTGCAAGAAATCCGATTATTGACACAAGTAGATTAGGTATGATTTTTTTAACAAAGTAAAAATTTAAGGATAACGTTCTCAATCCTAGTTGTATGGATGAGTATTTGTGTATAACAATGTATATACTCGATATATTATTTTAGATAGTAAACACTGAAGATTCCATAAGGATTGTAACATGTTCATTCTTGAAATAATGATTCATAGATAGAAAGAAGGATTCATTTAGAGTGTGAGTAAATTTTAAACAGTTCCTATCATAAAAACATCACTATAAAAAAGAATATAACTAAAGTAAATATGACCTCTATTTTCTAATCACTTTTATTCTATAAACACAGTTATAGGTCTAATATTGTTCAGAAGGGAAGTATAGAAGATTTTCTATACTTTACTGATGCTTAGATTATATAGCTCAACTGGAAAACAATAATTTCATAACCTACTGATTGTATGTTTCATGTTTAACTCAGAACCAGGTATTCTTATGAATTCAATTATCAATGATTAATGCAGTGTTTTCTAGAAAGAGAGTTCAAGGATTTCAGTATGAATCCTTCGAAGGTAAAGCTGACGAAGTAAAAAGCCGTTAAGTTCTTAACTGAAAATATTCACCTAGAGTAAATGCTTTTAAAAACAGCTAGTATGGATATAATACAACGCAACCATCACCTACCGGTTCGTATACTAAGCGAAAGTTTACAGTTACTGTATGCTGAATACTAAGACTACTAACTGATTATTAAAACCTTCGTAGGTGAAACAACACTCAAAACTGTGAAGCTGACCTACCAATAGACACATGAACCAAATCTGTCTATTGCTTCATGACTATCATTGAGTATAGTCGATATGTCAAATAACTTGATTTATCTGTTGAATATTTCCAGTAAATGTAAGGCACTTGATAGTTATAAAGCAACACTTAAGCATCAAAATTCTGTTCATTAATTGTAATAATAAAGTGGAACTGTTTACTGTCAAAAAGTAGTGATCATTATTATTATTGCTATTATTATTTGTCCCTTGGGTTCACAGTGGAACATACGACATCAGTAGCACGTCACCATCTCACTCTATTCTCTCCAGTCTTTCAAACCTCACAACACAACTCACCACAACCTCTCATCTATTCCTCACACAATCTCCTCCATATCACACTCGCCTCGGATACCCAACTCGTCGTTTCCCATTTGATTTCCACTCAACAGCATGGTCTGGCCTGACCTGACCTGACCTGGCCTGATCTGGCATCACGCGTGATGTCCCCAAACCGTCTTCTCAGTCTATGCCCAATACTGTTCAAACCATCTCCACTTCCTTCTTCCTCTTCCACATATTTGTTGGACGATGTGTTGCTGGTTGGTTGGTTGGTTGCCACGCCACACTGAGTTCCTCCTTCCTCATTCTTATTATCCTGACTATCCATCCATCCATCCATCCATCTGATGTGATGTGATGTGGTCTGATCTTCAGTATCGAGTGAGCGTAGGCGGCAACTGTTCATGTGACATATGATGTCTGTAGTTAGTTGGAAATGCTTTTCGTAAGGCGTCAATTCTCTCAACCATCACAAAGAAGCACTGACTTACTTGACTGACTTAGTGTTGAGAACCGGATGTTGTTCTTGCTTTATGCTGAGTGGAGTGCAGTGGAGTGCAGTAGATCTCTACACTGATCTTTACAGATTAATGAAGGAGGACCTGTCTTGCTGTCTTTCCGATTCTGGCTGCTTTGACATCCTCATCCGTGCCGCCACCGCCGCCGCCCGTAATTGAGATGATGCTGCCTAGGTAAGTAGGTAGGTAGGTGAAAGCAACAACTTCCTTTAGATCTCTCCCATTGATGGTGATTGGCGTTTGCTGTTGTTGTTGGTTGGGTATCTTCATCACCTCTGTCCTCTTCTCGAACTTCACTCGAAGGAAGTCCCATCTCCCTTCACTGCCTCGCCTCGCCTCACCCCGCCCCGCCTCCCCTCTTCTGCCAAATTGTTGCTTTCCGCCTGTAGATCTTCGAGCTTATGTGACAAGACATTAGACATAAATCACCATCGGTGGCCAAACGCAAATCTTCTAGGGTCTTTTCATGGGTCGACCAGCATACGACCATCTTCTCACAACTCCTCACAGTTTGTTGCATGATCCAGTTCAGTCCAGTCCAGTCGAGTTCAGTCGACTGCAATCAGGAAGATGATAGGTGATAGAAGGCGGCAATCTTGTCTTACTCCTTCCTGTCTTCACTTCAAACACACCACTCAGCTTTCCATTGTGAATCACTTGACATGTTGCATGTGGCATGTAGCATCATATAGCATATAGCTGGTGTTGAATGAGGTTGATAAATGTTTGTGACACTAAAAGTGTAATGTTGAAGCAGCTGCCTGTGTATGTATTAAATGTTGAAGGTGTTTTGATAAAAGCTGATAAGTTGTCCTATAATTATTCTAAATGTACTCTTACATAATTTTTTGCAGTTTATTGACCAGTATGAATATTTAAACTACAAAAATTCAAACTTAAATATTATTCTTGTTTTGTTCCCGTTATTCAGTTTCTGAAACTGTATACCAGTTCAATTTTTCACCATAATTGTTCTGTGTTCTGAGATACTGCTAGTTGTATTGATTGGTTACTGGAAAGTAGTCATTTTCATATTGCCCAGTCTTAATTGCTGGCAGTATTCTGTCGATCACTTTGTATTGTGGCCAGCAAGTTAGGAGACTCACCAATGCTCAGGGAAAGCACTAAACCACCATTATCCTTATGTTGAGCATCAAAACTTGTCCCAATTACTTATCAATGTGTTGCAATCTGATAGTTGGAGGCAATCGACAGGAAACCCTGTTTCACATATGTTTCATGTTTCATGGCACTCGTCAATGAATACAACCTTGAAGGAACTGATATCCATCCTGGAACTCGAACCCATGTCACCCAGTGTCGCAGTCAGTAACGATATCACTGAATTGTTCAACATTTCTTGGTGTTTTTTCTCATTACACTAACAAATAACCTAATCTACATTTTCCAGTTCTTTCCTTTATTCTCTCAGTGTTTACTCAGATATAATCTCTATCTATCTAGTATGGTCATTATGAATAATTAATCTGCAAAATGTCACACCGGTATTTACATTGGAGTCAAGCTTAGTGATCAACTAAAGTATATTAGATTTCCTGTCTTCACGAATAATTTTGTAGCAGATGATATGAATAATGGGATACAGTTATCAGAAGATAATCATAATGAGGTGAATAGAATTCATACTGTGAACTGGATCATCCTGAAGTCGACGATGCATTGGTTATAGATGCAGGTATGTAGCCAAAGCAACAGCTGAATGCATTAGGAGGTATCTTTGCGTGTCTGGAGGGATTTTCGCTGTCAGTGTAACGGAATGAATGGTTTTAAAATCCCTCCTGAGTACTCTACTTTTGACAGTACTGATGTTTATTAGAATATTTTCATCCTCATTACGGATATTATCTTTTGACGCTAACCGATGTGATATTATTTTGTCATTTGCTCATCTTCTTTGACTTAACACTCATTATTTGTCTTGTTATTGATTGAGAATTATCATTATTGCTTCACTTTGCTGTTGTGTGGTGCTGAACTGTTGACAGCATAGCATTATTTCCCTGTTCCCGACATTTTGTTTTGGCTCGACATTAGGTTACACTGTGAATTGACTGGTTGTCTTTTGAATGTCTAATGGAAACGTTTGCTGATTGATTCGATTCTTGTAGGCATAGTTTTGATCCCATTTTGTTGAGAACATTCTTATTGATTCTCAGGTATTTAATAATTGCATTTGGTTAATCAATTTTTTACTGCATAGTAAGCATTCCTTGCTAGAGAAATTTTTCAACTGTATAGTTGTCCAGTGGCATTATTGAGGTACTTTTGAAATTTCGATATATCTTATTGTTGTTTAATAGTACCACAAATTTATCATGTCAAGCAGTGTTTTGATAATACTGAAACATAATCTTTGACTGTGCGTAACTCAAAGAAATTTCGGAAACTATACAGTAGAACCTAGTAACCTGTCTGGATCGTGTTCGCTTGGTTCCTTCGAACTATTTCCTGCATTCAGACCTAAATACTTGGATTTTAGTCGCTTCCTCTAGATAACAGAAATCTTAACTAAACATATTGACGGATGTGAAGTAGGTGTTTGCATCATTGTTAAGTAGGTATATAGTAATAATAATAATACATTCGTTTCATTCCAAACCATAACAGAATTCTCAGCGTGTGGTATTGAATCAGTTTACCCTTGCAAATTTTTTCAAATATATATATATATATATATATATATGTTTATATTAAAAATTGTGCTGTTTGACAATATATGATAAAGAATATAATGATCAGTATAGTTGCTTGTATTACACCGTCGTTGACAGGACCGAATTGATCGGTCTCTATTGGCGTATGGGCTTCTGTGCAAATGCCTCAATATTACCTGTGTTTTAATTAAAGTTACAAGCAATTATACCAAAACTATACCCATCTCACAAGAAGTGGCTATCGTGGCTCGGTGGTCTAGTGGATAACGCTCTGACGTTTGAAGCGGCTGACAAGTCCCAAGTAGGACGAAATGAGCACTCCGGATTCCACTCCTGGCCATTATTCATCATTAATATAATGGTTGTTGAAATGTTTAATGACTTCAGGGACATGGAAACTGTTCGCTGTTGCAAAGCTGGTTGACAAGACTATATCTAACATGATTGTCTTCATACAATACAAATAAGGTGGTATAGTTGAATTTTTGTATGTAGCTGTGGGTGCACAGAGTCTTCCTGTAGGAAGAATATGGACAGAGGTGCAGATGGAATATATTTAGTCAGAGCTGTCAGATATCTATCCACCACCAGGTTTATCAACTAGATTAGTGGTTTATCACTTGCTTTACTAATAGCGTTCAAAATCCTAAGCAATATGACAATCTCCTGGAGTTTAAGAAAGAATAAAGGGGGGAAATAAGTAGGTATAGGCAAAAAAGTTATTTAGTATCTGAACAATCTAACCACAGCCCAACTAACATTCGTAGTGCACACTGTAAGTTCGTCTTTCATTCAACTAATCTTCATACTCTAAGGACTCTGATGATTCATTGGACAGGTGTTTTTACTTTACCCGATTTTCACCAAATTTCTTCATGATATTTTTTGAAGATGAAGAAAAAATTGAAGCCCCTAAAGTTCACTTTATTACCTAATAGACTTTGTGTTGGGATGCATGAGTTAACACCGTTAATTTGTAAATGGTTTATCCAAAACTTTGTGCAACATTATACCAGTAGATCATACCTCTTGAAACAAGCAATGAAAGTTAAGAATAGAGAAAAGATTACTCATGTCATCTTTTTATGATGTGATCATGATCTATCGAGAGATAAAAATAGTCCTAAAGCATCTGCTTGAAAACATTGTTAGTATATTTTTGAGACTTTGACTTTCTGTTAAGTGTACAATTTTAAAACTTGATAGCTGTATGTACCATCGCATGGTATGAGTGTATACATATACTACATACATTATCGATGAGAATTAGTATCGTAGTTTGAGGTTTATGGTAATTTTATTTTTAAGGTAGTATCTATCACAGACTGACATTAATTAGAAAACTACTGAAAACGTGGGAGCACTGGACAGGTTTTTCGACCTAGTATGACACTCCTAAGGGGTACGTACCCACTACCCCACCACGGATCGAACTCAGAACCTTCAGGTTTCACGACGACCGCACTAACCATCCAGTCACAGGCTCAGAGTTTAGTGGTCTGCAGTTTTCCACTTCTGTTTGTGATATAGAGCGAGTATCTATCAAGGTTCAAGTTTGCCATCCAGCCCATTTCTGATTGGTCATAGTTTCTCTTTGGAATTTGAAGATATCCATCTCGAAGCATGTCACTAATGCACACCATACGTTAGGTGAGTATCGTTGAGGAGTAGCATACTAAGAAGAAGCAGCTATCCGGTGCTTCTACTTTTTCAGTTGTTCTCCAAGTGATGTCAGTCTGTGGTGAATACTACCTCAAAAATAATTAGTTTGCTAAATCATATCAAATTAGGATTATTTGACGACCAGATAACTGTTCCCTGTATTTGGGACTGAGTTTATCATAAGTCAACACGAACAGATTCAGTTAAGACAGATGAATTATCCAGATCAGTCTAATTTGACCATACGAAGTAAAAGAACTGATAATATCAGGATTTGGAAAACTAGATGGTACTGCATTTGAGTGATTCAGAGGTCACTGTTTTGTTATCCGCGTTGATATGAACTGCTTATCTTAGACTGGGCTATTTCCTTCCACGTTGCATGAACTTTGTTACTGATATTATTCAGACATCCTAATTAGATGTACTGATCATCATGAATTTCATCAAGTTGTGTCTGTATAAGAATTTTCAGAACCGTACATGATTTGGAAATAAACAAAAATACACTTCAAATGAGACTTGGCACACAGCCAACTGTCACTCAGTGATCAATAATACATACATATTCTGTTTCTGTACACACAGATATTATACTTCGTAATTCAATGATGTTATCTACGTAGCCGTTTTTAAAGACAGGCAGACAAAAATAGACGTCATCGAAACTCATATGAGCAAGTCATTTCAAAGCAGTACAGGAAACTAACAAGAGTATGAAGATACTGAGGACAAATAAGAAGGAGAAGAAAGAATAAAATATGAAGATTAACAAAATGACTAGTTTCTGAGATCCTAGAGGAGCATAAAACCGATACACAACTCAAATAAACGGTAATTGGTTCCCAAGATTAGTGCGATACTTTTATCTGGCTATTTCAAGTTTCCTATCAACTTAATCCTAATCTATTGGATTTGGAGGTTTGGGGGATTTAGAGATTTTTCAAGATGGTATTCATCGTGGACTGAAATCAATTGGAGGAACATTGGAAACCTGATAACACTGGACAGCTGTTTCATCCTTGTATGGGACTCCTTAGTAGTGTACACTTACGAGCCTGCGACCTTCAGGTTCCGTGGTCAGCACTTTACCATTAAGGCACTGGGTCATGAGGGAAAATACTCAACCATGACATTGGGTGGCGGTTGTTCTATGTCGTGAACTGTCAGAAGTTAGAAATATCGACCACCGGATTCCGACTCAGTGGTCGGTGTTAATGTGCTGGCCACGAAACCTGAAGGTGCTGGGTTCAATCCGTGACAAGATGGGGTGGTGGGTGCGTGCTGCTGAGGAGTCCCATACTGGGGCGAAACAGCTGTCCAGTGCTTCCAGGTTTCCAATCTTCGTCCAACTGATATCAGTCCTCGATGAATACCAACATGAATAATCCTGGTCTACTTAACATTTCACGTCAGGGTAGATGTCTTCTATGTTTGCGTAAGATACTTTTTAGAGTAGGTTCACAACCGTATGGATCGACTGTATTTTCTTGACTGCTTCTAACGTTAACTATGCTCATTCTACAGTTATCAAGTCTACAAAGAAGTCTATGATCTAGGAATTGGAACTTTTTAGCATCTCCCATCTTTAGAAATCATGTCTAGGTTGTAGTATAGAACACAAAGGAATACTAAGCAGTTTAATTGGTCTAATGATCATTACATAAACTGATATTCAGCTTTCATTTTTCAAGTAGCCAATAGCTGAGGAAATATATCAGAAATTAGATTGTTTTAGACTGCTTCAACATCCGTTAAAGATGATGCCTAAACAACCATTGAAATTTCTACGCATGAAAACTCAATATGAGGTGAGTGGATCAACAGAACGATTTCTAGTCGTTATTTTCCATAAAAAAATGGGCTAAATTCATTTCAGCCTATATAAAACCTTCATATATATGGAAAGAAAAGGGAGGAATTCTTTCGTCTTTATCAAGAAAACTAGCAACCAGAAAGAAATGTGACATAGTGGTTGAAAAATAAGCGTACAATGTTCAGATAAGTATGGTTAAAGTTTTGAAGATGAACTAAAACAATTTTTAAGGACTTGCTAAATTTTATCATGTGTGACTAATATCAACTTGCAATATCAGCTATGAGGAAATACGAAGAAGTGATGAAAAATGCTTGCAGTTAAGGATGTCAATGTTAAAAATGAGTTGTTTCTTTGAGCTGGTACTTCAAGGATGCATTGATAATGTCATCTAACATGACACTGAAACTTTTATTAACCAGAACTTTAGCTCAAAGAACAACTCAATCTGAACAAATATGGATAAGGTAGGAAGTAAAGTTACCTTTAAAAAGGTGAATTAGTTTACTGTTTGTTAATCAGATTATCTGAAATAACCTCAGTTAGAGGCTGATCTGTAAACATATTAGAATAATTAGTGAGATTTTAAAAAATTATTGGATATAATTGTACTAGCAGTCTGTTTATGGTTTGCTGATCCAACAGTTTGATTAACCAAATTACAAGATCAATTGAATGAGGTTGTTGATTAGAATTTTTCTGTCATCCAGATTTGTTTTCAGACCTTTTACAAGTAATCGCACTCACATAGGAATTAATGTTCCGTATTTTATATTTTGTGGAAGGAAGAGAAGGTACCTGACGATTGGAAGAAGGGTTACCTTGTCAAACTGCCGAAGAAAGGAGACCTCAATGTTTGCAAGAACTGGCGCGGAATCACTCTCCTGTCCACCCCAAGTAAAATATTAAGCCGCATCATCCTGGAGAGGCTTAAAGATGCACTGGATTCAAAACTGCGACCGGAACAGGCAGGCTTCAGGAAGTACAAATCATGTGCAGACCAAATTGCAACGCCACTCCACGCATCATCATAGAACAGAGCATAGAATGGCAATCAGCTCTCTAACTCAACTTCATCGACTTTGAGAGGCCTTTGACAGCGTCGACCGAGAAGTAATTTGGAAACTGCTTCACTACTACGGAGTACCGCAAACCTTTATCAGCCTCATTCAACAACTATATGAAGATGCCACATGCCAAGTAATTCACAATGGGAAGCTCAGTGATGCTTTTGAAGTGAAGTGAAGATAGGAGTGAAACAAGGTTGCCTACTATCCCCCATGATATTCCTGATTGTGGTCGACTGGATCATGCAGCAAACAGTGGAAAGCGAGAAGAGGGGGATATGCTGGCTGGACTGCGGAAAAGAACCTAGAAGACTTGGATTTCGCCGATGACTTGTGCCTGATGTCACATAAACTTGAAGATCTGCAGGCGAAAACTAACAAATTGATAGAAGAGGCAGCGAAGACGGGACTTCAGGTGAATATAGAGAAGACAGAAGTGATGAAGATACCGCACCACCACCATCAACAACAACAACAAACTCCAGTCACCATCAACGGGAGAAACTTGAAGGAAGTAACCTCCTTCACTTATCTAGGAAGCACTGTTTCAACTACAGGCGGGACGGACGAGGACGTCAAAGTGAGAATCGGAAAGACAGCAAGACAGGCGTTGATTAGCCTGAAACCAGTGTGGAGATCTTCTGCACTCAGCATGCGGAACAAGATACGGATTTTCAACACCAACGTCAAGTCAGTGCTCTTGTATGGCTCAGAGACTTGGCGCGTCACGAAAGGGATTTCCAATAAACTACAGACATTCATCAACAACTGCTTACGCTGGCTCGCTACTGAAGATCAGATGGATTGCCAGAAAGAATAAGCAACAAGGAGCTCTGGGAACGAACCAACCAAAAACCTATCACGTAACAAATATGCAGGAGGAAGTGGAGATGGATTGGGTATGCACTGAGAAGGCCGACTGAGGACATCACGCGTCAGGCCAGTCACTCGAGTGGAATCCCCATGGGAAGCGACGAGTTGGGCTTCCAAGTTGAGGGTGACATGGAGAAGGTCGTGCGAGGAGGAAATGAGAGCTTGTGGGCTGTCGTGGGACCAAGTTCAAAAGATCTCAGAGAACAGAGGTCACTGGAGGCGTGCTACTGAAGCCCTATGTTCCACTAGGAACCCAAGGGACTAATAATAATAATAATAATTTTATTTTTTAGAATTTTAATGAAATTTGCAGAAAAATATCAATTAGTAATTAGAGAACTTTTCTTACAATTGTATAATGGTCATAAACTGGATTTTAGCATTGGTGATTTCAGGGAGGCATAAGACACAATCAGATAAAGCTTATTTAAGAAGTAAAATTAAGAAAGTTATAGTTACTTTTATTCACTTGCTGAATAAGTTATAGCTTAACTTTCATGAGCACTCAAATGAAACCATTATTGATAATGAGTGATGACTGAGGGTGAAATGAAAACCTGAGTCACGTCAGGAATTGAGTCAGTGGCCTTTGAGTAATCGGCCCGGAGCTACGAGACCCAGGAGCTGATCAGATCTCAATTTTACTTCAGTCGCCAAGGGCTTTTCCCGACTACTATGTGAATTCGTGATGCATTACTATCGTTTGATTGCATTCATTCTGGGTACCCAGCCAGGACTTCTCTTCTCACTCCAAATCGAGCTGTATTAGAGGGGAAATATCATATTAGTGATCGGTTTTGACTGGCTAAGATAGTTGTCATTTAGTATATTTGTATTGATACTGGGTGATGGTTGAGGGTGAAATGAAAATCCACGAAAGCTTTCCATCTAAAGTCTTCCAAAACGTTGACTATCAAGAAGAAAATCTGGAACATTTTACTGGAAAATTCATACTATACAGTTCACAAAATAAGGGCCACATAATGATGATTTTCATCCTATTTTAAAAGAATTTATCAGTTCATCTGCTATGATTGAGTCAAATATGTCGGATTCATAAGGAAAATTCCCGTGAAATACAACTGTAAACGAAATACAGTTTAAAAAGAAAAGCCTTAGCAAACAAACTTCCATGTTTTTTTTAACATATCATATGAACTGCTCGCATCTCTTATACTGAATTTTGTCACTATATGTCACCCACAGACCTCCAAGGAATTTCCTTAAAATACACTAAAGTGTAACGTGTGCACATCATATGCTTGAACGATGTATAACCTCAAATATGGGAAACATGTCCAGGGATATAGAAAAAATGTCACAAGTCTGTAGACAAAGTAAAAAACTTAAATATATTTATAAATGCTTAGGGTCCCTTTATGTCATGTGTCATATTGTCTTACTGTATTTGTCCCTTGAGTTCCCAGTGGAACATAAGATATCAGTAGCACGTCAGCATCTCACTCTATTCTCTCCAGTCTTTCATACCTCACAACATGACTCCCCACAACCTCTCATTTATTCCTCACACAATCTCATCCATGTCACACTCACCTCGGACTCCAAACTCGTCGTTCCCCATTTAACTTCCACTCCACTCCACTCGACGGCCTGATCTGGCCTGACCTGACCTAGCCTGGTGCGGTCTGACACATGATTTCCCCAAACCATCTTCTCAGTCTATGCCCAATACTGTCCAAACCATCCTCACTTTCTCCTTCTTCTTCCACATATTGGTTGGACGATGTGTTGCTAGTTGGTTGGTTGGTTCGTTGCCAGGCCATAGTGACTTCCCCTTCCCCATTCTGGCCATCCATCCATCTGATCTGCTCTCATCTTATCTGACCTTCAGGATTACGTGAGCGTAGACGACAACTGTTCATGTGGTGCATGTTTGCAGTTCGTTCGAAATGCTTCTCGTAACGCATCAACTCCCTCAACAAACACATAGAAGCACTAACATACTTGACTGACTTCGTGTTGAAAATCCGGATGTTGTTCACGCTTTATGCTGAGTGGTGTGGTGTGGTGTGGTGTGGAGTGCAGTAGATCTCCACACTGACCTCCACAGATTGATGAAGGAAGGTCTGTCTTGCTGTCTTCGGGATCCTGTCTGCTATGACATCGTCATCTGTGCCACGCCGCTACCACTACTACCACCACCGTCGCCACCGCGGCTGCCTGTATTTGAGAGGATGCTGTCTGGGTAGGTAGGAAGGTGGAAGAGACAACTTCTTTAAGATTCCTCTTTTTCATGATGACAGGTTCTTGTTGTTGTTATTATTATTGTTTTGGTACCTTCATCACCTCTGTCTTCTCGATGTTCACTTGAAGGAAGTCCCATCTTCCTTCGCCGCCTTGCTTCACCTCGTCTCTCCCGCCATCTTCTTAGTTTTCGCCTGTAGATCTTCGAGTATGTGCCACAAGCTATTAGGTATAGATAATCATCGGTAGCGAAATACAAATCTTCTTCTGGGGTCTCTTCATCTGTCCACCCAGCCTATACCCATCCTCTCACAACTCATCACAGTTTGTTGCATGATCCAGTTCAGTTCAGTCCAGTCCAGTCCAGTCCAGTCCACTCGACTACAATCACGAAGATGATCGGTGATGGCAGATGGCACCCTTGTCTTACTCCTTCCTGTCTTCACTTCAAACGCATCACTCAGCTTTCCATTGTGAATCACTTGACATGTTGCATGTAGCATGTAGCATGTAGCATCATATAGCATATAGCTGGTGTTGAATGAGATTGATAAATGTTTGTGACAGTAAAAGTGTAGTGTTGAAGCAGCAGCTGTCTGCCGAATTAGTTGTCGGTCGACGCTATGAAAGGCCTTTTCAAAATCGATGAAGTTGATTGAGTGGGTCATGGGTGCAAACTGCTGAGGACGCAACAGCTATCCAGTGCTCCCAGGTTTCCAATGTTTCTCCATCTAATGTGAGTCCATGATTAGTTTCAACCTCTCAATTCATAAAGAGATAGTGTAAAAGTTTGTATAACAGCTTACACCTTTATTTTTAGTAAACAAAGCAACAACGATAAAAGGGTAAAATGAGGAGGTAAAAAGAAACAGAGAACTTGACGTTGACAGATCCACTAAGTATTTACCGGTAACCATGAACAAGTTGTACTACAGAGTAGAAGTTCTGTCGCATAACATAAATTTCAAAGGAAGATTTCGAAAACACATTAAGAATTAATATGTCTTCAGTCGATTAGATTGGAGCTGAAGTCGGAAGACACTAAGGCTTACAAATAGTTTGATATTTCAAATTAGACATCTTTCTTCTATAGCCAGCCTTAAGAGATTATATATATATATATATATATATATATATTCAAAATAATTTATTAAATTTGGAAATGTTTCACTTACTATGCTCCGTTGCTAAAGGAGGTGAAACTGCGTAGACAGTACGCCAAGATTTGTGTAGCATTGATTCTTCAGTTTCATTATTTTTAGATGCAAAAGTATCTGATAATAAAGGTGATTGAAGATTCATATTTACACTGTCTGTATTTGATCTAGAAGGTGATGTTATTGTAACCATTTTTGAATTTTCGAGACGTGATGGTCTTGGCAGAAGAGGTGGTCGAATAACTATTTTATTTGTTGATTTTTCACCTGCAACCTTTACTGTTTCAGTAGTAGTCTTATTACTATTTGTATTATTATTATTATTAGTAGTAGTAGTACTATTGGAACCCCTTAGTGAATGTGAGTAGGTAGAACGTGTTAATTTTGTTGGTGAATTACACTTTGATTGTTGAACATCTAAATTGTGACAGATAGATATAAAGAGGAATAAAAATGAAACTTTGCTCTACAATTGAACATATCTCATTTTAAAATACAAAACTAAAATATAGTTGAAGGACAAATAAGTAGGTAAGTGAAGTGATCAGTTAACAAATGATATGTGAATTGCAGAGTCCACTTTGATGTTCCATTTTATATATTAGACTGTGAAGTACACTAATTGGATTGTGTAAGGCCTATAATACTCCCACAGTTGAGTAGGCTGAAGACGGTGGAATACAGGTTGAACTCAGATCCGGGTGGTTGACAGTCAAGTGCTGAAGTCAATCAGCTACGATGATAATGAAATATCACACCTGATTACTAAACAACAAACACTAAGAATTTCTCGTAGGTATCGTATGAACGAGCAAAATGTACCTTTTAGTTGATCATTTTACTTATTTTACCTTTTCTTACCTAAAAAAAATATCAGAGATTGGACATTTTGAATATTTTCTTTAGCTTTCACTTATGTATTCCCTTAATGTTCAGACTTTTGCCTACATGATTATAATTTTTCCTATCAACTTTTTCATTGCATGTTGTTGTGATTTACGGCAACTTGAAATGATCCACTTCTTTCTTAGTTTCAAGGTTGATTAGTTAACATCTGTAGCATGTCAAGACCAAATCCATAACTTCTAAATCTACATACATTTAGTTAATCCCAAGACTTTGAAACTGATTACAGTTTAGTACAGTTAAAGCTGCAAAAGAAAACGGACGAATACATGATGGGTGTTTCT
Source organism: Heterobilharzia americana (assembly GCA_944470555.2). Lineage (NCBI taxonomy): Eukaryota > Metazoa > Platyhelminthes > Trematoda > Strigeidida > Schistosomatidae > Heterobilharzia > Heterobilharzia americana. The sequence goes on from OX104128.1 coordinate 51,723,874, forward strand.
GAGTAATATGAGCAGTTTCAAACGCATCTTTTCTTTTACTCATTCCAATAACAATCTGGACAGAATGAATCGTCTGTTTTACTACAATAAAAGTAGTTGAAAACCATACCGATCAAGTGAAAGTACTTGCTAACCGAATTGAAGTGACTTAAGCACTTTATTGCTGCTCCACTCGTTTACTGCTGACCTTTTCAACAGTGTACTAAGATTGATTCAGCTTAGACAGCTTAATCGTTTAGATGGCTCAAAAATTAGTCAATTAAATGATTTGGTAATGATTTGAATCACACTAAGTGTTAGTTCAATTTCCAGTCTCTATTGAGAAGCACACAGATAAGCTTAATCATGTTGAGAAATCTCACTGTGGATTACATAGGAAAACCAAAACTTTCAGAGGAAGAATTGTGATCTTCTGAACACCAAGAATACAAGTAGAAAAAGTGTACTGAGTGAGTTACACATAGGCGTATCATTCTCATCATTGTCCAAGAATCCATCAAACACTGGCTTTGGTACCCAAAGAAAGGTGATCTGAACTTACATTCAGAATATAAATTATAAATGACACCAGCTGATTTCAAGTAAGTCAGTATTTCATCATTGGAGGATGATTTTATGTGTCATCTACATAAGATTAATTGCATACTGACAGTCATTCATTTTTATATCAATGACAGGGGGGAAGGAAAATAGACGACCCCATATTCCTAGATCATCCTACGAGCCTATATGGGAAATGAGTTATCTAATAACTATGTGTATTTGTCTTATTCCTTTTCTCCGCAGTTTGTTAACCTGATAAGTCATTGTTGCTCCCCACGGATAAATACCGCTGAAGATTTAGACTACTAACTAATGTTTCAGTAGTCCATAAAAAATGGCGAAGTAAAGTAATTTAATTAACAAATCAACTTTAATAATTATTGCGTGCATCATAAAAACTTTTTTTAAGAGAATAGACTTGTCCGGAGTACGTATGAGGTACAAGTCCTCTCGTAATTTATGCACTTGACTACAAAAGTCACTTTTACACTTTTGAAGACTATACCTATCATTAAAACTAAAACGATCTAGTAATTGTAGTGTCTTGTCTTGATGCGTTTAGAAAATACACAACTATGACTTCTTCACATGAATCTCATTGAGATAGTACGGCAGTCGTGCTCACAGGTATAACTGTAACCTTAGTTACACAGACAGATATTCTTGGTAGATATGCAAACCAAGTTGGGATTCAGTAGTCTGAAATGACATTTTCAACTTGTTTGATCCAAGACACTACAGCTCTTGATATTACTGGTCACATAATTTGTAAGGCTTTACTTTCTATAGTTGTATTCTGTGTTGTTTTCTTTTTATATTAACAAGCACACAAAACATGTTGTAAGGTAACCCGGAGGTTGTTGTTACAAATCCTGCTGTGAGCTAGATTTTCATTTCACTTTCAGTTGTCACGCAGTATCAGTTACACTTTAGCCGATAAATGGTTCTTAGTTTCAGGTTGGTATTCATCATAGACTGATACGGATTGAATAATCATTTGAAGTGTGGGAGAACTGGACGCCTGTTTCGTCCCATTATTGGACTCCTCAGCATTGCGCACCTATAACTCTGCCTCTCCAGTAGTCAAACCAAGGGCCTTTCGGTTCCACGGCCAGCACGTAACCATTGAGCTAGTCACTGGGTCGGAATCCAATGGTCCATATTTCCTACTTCTTAACTTGGTAGGTTAAATATATTTTCCAGTAGGTGAGAGGTAAGGTTTTGTTCAGATATACACAGAAAAGGTTATCAGAATAGAAATTTGTCTTCATCACCTACCTATATGACTATTATTAGTTGTTAATTTTGTATTAGTAGTATTAATGGTAGTTGCAGAAGTTACAATAGCATTGTTTTCCATATTATTACTACTATAGTTACTATTTTCTCTAATGGAATGCGTTTTATTCAAGTGTATGTTTAAGGAACGACGTCCAACAAATGTTCGATCGCATAAGGGACAATCTGTAATCATTGGGTTGAGTGTAGACGTTGCTGGAAAATTGTTAGTATTATTATGATTACTATTATTATTATTATCATTGATTATAGGCACTTGATCATCTGAATGAATATTAGAAGAGGAGGTGTTGAGCATGCTTGTGAGTAGCTTGTCGTTTTCAGTTGATTTTTTAATGTCTCTTTGGGCAACACATTCTATTGATTCGATAGGGATAGTAGTCGTAGTATTAACGGGTGTTGTTTTACTGTCGTTAAAAGTAACCAAATTATCTGAATGTTTCATTAGGACATGTCTTTCAACTTGATCAGCTGTATTGAAGTCGGAACCACAAAATCCACAGGTATAATCTTTATTCTCATTATTTTTATTATGAGGATCACATGGATTCTGATCATTTTTTCCATTGACATAGAACTGTTTATCATTTAAATTTGATTCACTAAGTGTATTCACATTATGATCATTCTTGAGATCATCATCTTCATCAGCATCTTCAACAGTCAGGTCATTGACATTACCCCCGTTATCATCATCATCATCGTCATCTATAGATAAATGAATTAATTCAGTATTCCACTGAGGTTGAGAATGATTTTCGTCAGGTTTATGTTTTTTTTGTTGGTGTCCTTGATGAAGAAAATGGTGATGGCGATGATGATGATGACGATCACAACTAGCTTCAACTTCACTTTCACTATCACTTTCCAATTCTAAAACATCATTTGGTCGATTGAATACAAATGAATTTTTCTGTTGTACAATCGGTGAAATATTTTGCATAGAGTTTAATTCAAATCCATGATCTTGATCATGACTTATCCCCGATTGAACTGGCCATACACATAAATTTGGACCAATTTCCATCTAATAGAAAATGAATATAAGATTAAAGGTTAAATAGGATCAAAGTAAATACTCGATTAAATTATCCTTAAAAAGGTTGCTATTAGCTCATACAGCTAAAGCATTAAGTGGTCAGAGTAGCTGGGCAAATGTAACTCAGTAATCCTATGGACACTTGCCTACTAGGCTATGGATAACATCACCAAATAACTACCTTGCAGCTATGATTACGGTTAAGTTGGTTAGACTAAAAGAAGCAGAATGGTTTGAAATCTGAGTTGACATCTAAGATATATATATCGACATTATAATGTATCTAATAGTGTGATGTTCAATTCAATAGTTTTCTGTTAGATTAAGAACATTATTTTGTTGTGTACAGTTTACAAAATAGAAAGACAGGAGGGTGATACTCATCAATACTATTCTTTTCGTCAGAATAGTAATATTATTTACAAACTCACTTCATGTATGAGTTTAAAGATCTTAGCTAGATAAGCACGAAAACAGTAATTCTAACATTGAATCAAAAGGTGGCTATTGTGCCTCAGTGGCTTAGTGGATAACGTTCTGGTGTTTGAAAGGAAGGGTACTGGGTTCGAGTGTGGATGGGAACAACATCACTCACTGAGGTACGGATACATCGAACTGATAAGTTCCAGGTAGGACGAAACGCGCATCCTAGATTTTTCTGCTGGTCATTAAGATCATTATGGTCAAGTAAGTGTTTAAAAACTTTAAAAATCTTGAAACAAAAGTATCCAAGACACAAAATGACCTAGTAATTCTTGAATGCTAGGATATGTTGCTTCACTGTTAAAATATTTCACAGTAAATCTTGTTAGAGTATTCGGAATAAAATCAATAATAATCAGCTGTGACCTGATGCTGAATAAAACTTCTTTTGTTTCTCACTAATGTCAAGTCAGTGCTTCTATGTGATGGTTGAGAGACTTGGCGCGCTAAGAAAAGTATCTCCAACAAACTACAGATATTAGTCGACAACTGCCACCTACGCTCGTTACTGAAGATCAGATGACCAGAATAATAAGAATAAGCAACAAGGAACTCTGGCTAATGACAAACCAACCAAGAACCTATTGACCAACAAATATTCAGGAGGAAGTGGAGATGGATTGGGCATGCACTGAGAAGACCATTCGGGGACATCACGTGCCAGGTCCTCTAGTGGAACCGAAATGGGAAACGATGAGTTGAGCGTCCGAGGGTGACATGGAGGGGATGGTGTGAGGAAGAAATGAGCGGTTGTTGGCAGTCGTATAGCCAGGTTCAAAAGATTGCAGAGAACAGAGTTCACTGGAGACGTGCTACTGAAGCCCTATGTTTCACTGGGAACCCAAGGGACAAATAATAAATAATAATAATAATAATAATAATAATAATAATAATAATAATAATAATAATAATATGAAAAGTAATCCTATGACTCCCAAGTTTGGTTCAACTGCTCCACCATGTCCTTCTTCAGAATTTCACAAACGGAACCTTTCTTCTTAAAACTATGAAGTGGAACATCGAATACCAAATTAATAATTATAATATTAATCATAATGATGATAATAAATTATGACCTGAAGGCAAAAAAAAATGCTTTTTAGTACTCATGATACACTAAATTATAAACACAACACAATGATAAATAAAATCAAAAGGTATTTCCACTTACGTGTTTTGATAATTGTTTATAATAATTATTATTATGAAATACCTGTTTTTATATTTTTGTATATGAAGGAAATCACTGACGTGTTTGTTTTAGAACACTAGATACCGGAATTGAAATCTTGTAAATTATTTTAGGTGTGTCTGTCACCAATATTGTACTTCACTGTTTAAATCCGAACTTGTGGTTTATTTATGTATTCACTTCTGGTTCTTCAGTGATCTATGTATGTGTATACATATATATTGTGTGTGTGTGTATGTGTGTGTGAAATAGCCGAAGCTTTGAAAGTTCAGTGGTGTAGACGTCCTTGTTACAGATGCAACTGAAGCAATGCAGTAATTTTTTAAAAAAATTAGATTGACAAACACGTGTAGTTAACGTTATATCTACAGAACTCAGCTGTAATACATGTCTGTTCATCTATCATTGATTTCGACATGCTTGACACGTGAAATCCAATGTGCATACAAGGCTTACAGTATTGACAAAGTATTTAACCAATGGAATGACGGAGACTTGATGGAAAGGTAGGGTTCATTTGCAAGCGCAAATAATAATAATAACAACAATACATACAAACATCCAGCTGGCAAATAGTAGTAAAAATGAGAGAAGGTCGATGGAATTCCAAGGTCATATTTCTTAGCGTGGACGGCATCTGCAACTGCAAGTTAGCTAAACGTTTTAATTTTGATGTATGTTTGTCAGCCCTAGGCTAAAATGCACTAGCCATGAATTCATATTTTGCATGATCATAGGCTGTTTCATTTGCATCGATTGGACCTATATGCAGCTACTTGTCATCAGTATTTATGGTTAGGCAAAGATAATGGTGTATTTTTTCTTCAATAAAATAAGTCCTAATTGACGTAAACGACTTATAATGTCGCACTGGCAAAAGAACTTCAAAAAAGGCTGAACTTTCTTAGGTGGAAATCGAAACGATGTGTGTTAACGTAGTTGCAAATCCAGTGATGAGAAGAGATTATTTCACTACTGGACTAATGAAAATGCTTTCGAAGGAAGACGTATTATTCACAAACAAATACAGTTGTTCTCGTGACTCATTAACCTACTGTATAACTCTCTGACATTTGAAGGGATGAGACATGGGTTCACTTCTCAGTGGGAGTGAAATCACTCACTGGGAGCCAAACACAGTCAGCTGATGAGCTCCAATTAGGACGAAACACTCCTCGTGACCACCACCAAGCAAGGTTTAACATGTGGGATATAACTGATTCAAGCCTTTTCCGCTTCGGAGCAATCTAAAACCAATCATATAAATATCGTTTGTGGATGTCAACCTGTAACGACCAGGTTTTGATAGGTTTTTGTTTAGCCTGTAGATAGGTACATTGTTGCAGGGTGTGCATAGAGCACTGTGAGTTTGGTGGTGACCACAACAATCTGGAAGGGAAAGGAAGAAGCAGAAACGATGAACCGGTGACTCAACAAGTAAAAGCGATTTACTTACGTTTAACAATAAAAAATAATTGACAAAAGTTAGAACTGGACAACAAAGAGGTGAGGCACTTTGGAAATCGAAACTGTAAGGCGGATGAGTGAGATTTCAAATGCGTTACACTACTCTCTCTTCATTGAAGGCACTATCCTCAGGGCCTGGTTGTACCTGAGTGAGTTAGAGGCTGGATAGAATGTATGAAGCTCGTGAGAGTTACATTCGAGTGGATGGCTGCTGCTGAGTGGACGTCGGTCTGAAAGTGAGCAAGCTAGATCCCACCTGCGACACCAAAACGTAACTACCTCCTGTTGACAGGTTTTCGTCTGGCCCTTAGGTGGGTAGGTACGTTGTTGCAGGGAACTCGTAGAATAGTGTGATTTTGGTGGTGACCACGAGAATCTGGAAGGGAAAAGAGGAAGGGAAAAGGTGGGCCGACAACTCAGCAAGTACAATATGAACAGTCGGACGAATAAACTTTATTAGAATGACGTTTTGCTAGCATATGAATACAGTGCTAGAGCATGATAAATTCTTGTTGAGGGAAGCAAACAACCATACTCAAGCCCTACGCTAATGTACTCAACTGTTCAGGTACATAAGAGTACAATACAGTAACGATGATTTTTACTGAATTCAAATATAGCTTGATAAAACTACTCAAAATGATATTTCTCTTTTGTGAAACTACCTTTAAGAAACTCTCGACATTTACGCCATACAAGCTTCAGACTATATTTTCCGCGGTTGAATAAAGACGTCGTTGCTATGTCAAGTTTATCTGATAATTGTGATGAATCACCTTTTCAATAGATTTCATAAAAAAAGAATATAAGACGAAAGAGACTGGAATATGCCAGGATACTTTGCTCATAAGTTGGTATTCACATAATTTTACAGTCTTCATTTAAAAAACTTGATTTCAAGGGGGAGAGCCTTAGCTACCATCAAATGAGTCATTTAAAATAACTTCTCTGAAGGACGGTGACTGACCTCATATCCTGTGCGTGTAAACGTATCTATTCAACAAATACTAGCTTATGATGATGATGTAATCAGCAAGGGTTTAAGCAGTTTGATTACCTTCAATATGCAAGGGAATAAAAAGATTTTAAGTTGAACAAATGGAAGTGAAGACGATGAAGCATTTTAATAATTAGCATTTGCATATATGGTTAGGTACCAGCGGACATGATCACACCACTACTACAGAAGGTTTGGAATGCAGAAAACGTACTTTCCGACTGAAAGAAGGGCTATCTGGTCAAACTCCTAAACAAGGGAGACCTAAGTCTTTGCAATAACTGGCGTGGAATCATGCTCCACACCTGTCCAACCCAAGCAAAATATTAAGCCACATCACCCTACAGACACTAAAAAAGTATTCTGGATTCAAAATTACCACCGGAACAGGCTGGCTGGCTTCGGGAAGAACAAATCATGTACCGATCATGTCGAAAAGCAACACTACATATCATCATAAAACAGAGCATGAAATGGGAGTCAACTGGATAGTTACCTCAAATCCATCGACTTTGAAAAGAAATTCGATAGCGTCGACCGACAAGTAATTTGGCAGACAGCTGCTGCTTCAACACTACACTTTTACTGTCACAAACATTTATCAATCTCATTCAACACCAGCTATATGCTATATGATGCTACATGCTACATACAACATGCAACACACCAAGTGATTCACAATGGAAAGCTGAGTGATGTGTTCGAAGTGAAGACAGGAAGGAGTAAGACGAGAGTGCCGCCTTCTATCACCGATCATCTTCGTGATTGTAGTCGAGTGGACTGGACTGGACTGGACTGGACTGGACTGAACTGAACTGGATCATGCAACAAACTGTGATGAGTTGTGAGAGGATGGGTATAGGCTGGGTGGACAGATGAAGAGACCCCAGAAGAAGATTTGTATTTCGCTACCGATGATTATCTATACCTAATAGCTTGTGGCACATACTCGAAGATCTACAGGCGAAAACTAAGAAGATGGCGGGAGAGACGAGGTGAAGCAAGGCGGCGAAGGAAGATGGGACTTCCTTCAAGTGAACATCGAGAAGACAGAGGTGATGAAGGTACCAAAACAATAATAATAACAACAACAAGAACCTGTCATCATGAAAAAGAGGAATCTTAAAGAAGTTGTCTCTTCAACATTCCTACCTATACAGAAAGCATCCTCTCAAATACAGGCAGCGGCGGTGGCAACGGAGGTGGTAGTAGTGGTGGTGGCGTGGCACAGATGACGATGTCATAGCAGACAGGATCCCAAAGACAGCAAGACAGACCTTCCTTCATTAATCTGTGGAGATCTACTGTACTGTACTGTACTGTACTGTACTGCACTGCACTCCTTTCCACTCCACTCCACTCCACTCCACTCCAATCCACTACACCACACTACACTACACTCCAATCCACACCACTCAGCATAAGGCGTGAACAACATCCGGATTCTCAACACCAAGTCAGTCAGGTATGTTGGTGCTTCTATGTGTTGGTTGAGGGAGTTGATGCGTTACGAGAAGCATTTCGAACGAAGTGCAAACATGCACCACATGAACAGTTGTCGTCTACGCTCACTTAGTACTGAAGATCAGATCAGATCAGATCACATCACATCACATCAGATGGTTGGATGGATGGATGGATGGCTAGAATAATAAGAATGAGGAAGGAGGAACTCACTGTGGCCTGGCAACGAACCAACCAACCAACCAACAACCTATCATCCAACAAATATGTGGGAGAAGAAGGAGAAAGTGCAGATGGTTTGGACAGTATTGGGCATAGACTGAGAAGATGGTTTGGGCACATCATGTGTCAGACCAGGCTAGGTTAGATCAGATCAGTTTAGGTCAGGTCAGGCCAGATCAGGCCGTCAAGTGGAGTGGAGTGAGAGTTAAATGGGGAACGATGAGTTTGGAGTCCGAGGTGAGTGTGACATGGATGAGATTGTGTGAGGAATAAATGAGAGGTTGTGGGGAGTCGTGTTGTGAGGTATGAAAGAGTGGAGAGAATATAGTGAGATGGTGACGTGTTACTGAAGTCGTATGTTTCATTAGGAATCTAAACGACGAATAATGGTACTGGTGTTAATATACGGTTGGTTAGAACAGGTGGTCAACTGCTACGTGAATCACTCAGTGTTAATGTAGCTGAAGAAACTGTATGTGAAGCGTTACGTCCTGCTGATTATTTTAATCCAGCTAACGTCTAGAACATTTTTGTCATGTATTCAATTTTCATTGCACATAATTTGTTCCTATTCCCCACCTTTTTGAGTAGAATAATTACAGGCTATTGATCACAGAATGAGATCAGATGAGCACCATTGAGACATACCTAACACTGAGTGGTTCTCAAGATTCGATTTCGTGGACATGAGCATTATGCATCCTGTAAACCACTATTTTCTTGCCTTACAGAGGGAAAACCTTCAGCTGAATTGTTATCCGTTTCTAATTTGCTTTGAGACGGATTTCTCGAAGTTGAACTAAGAAACGGTGACCTGTGGGGTCCGTCGAGTCGTGTGTGAGACCAAATACTCGTCAATCGCTTTCGATGATGGCCTCGCTAGAGTGTGAAATAAGATAGTACGAACCACTGAATTCCAATCCAGTGAATGAATGGCAAAACACACTTCACTAGACCTGATCATGCTGCGCTCGATGTCTTATGCGGTTGATGGTATACACCGCTAATAAGTCTTAAGTTTCCAGGTTTTCGGTGACTCTTCAACTGATGTAAATCGGTAATGAATACTAGCTTGAAATCAACTCATGCCCCAGAACCATTAATTGATTTCAGCTACGTTACGTGGAGAAACTGAATTCAAGCTTGACTAAAACATATTTATTCGAATCTTAGAAGCCTCGTATTCCTTTATATGAAAAAGACTAGATTTTCTTATTCATACAAAAATATTGATAATGTCCATTAAATGTGTAATCAAATATTGCACAACGCCTTCAGTTTTGTGATCAGTTTACTTACAAACAGATATATTAGATGTTTTTTATTGATAACTGAAATTTAGTTGGATGGAGACAATCAGCAGGAAGTCCTGGACCTGTGTTTCATGCTTGTTAGTACTTGTCAACAAGGCGAATCTACAACACCAAGGAAACTGATGTCCTTCTTGAGATTTAAACTCGCGTCGTGCAGTGTTGTAGACAGCCGTCTCGTACCTCACTGGCCCAGCGGATAACGCTTTGGTGTTTGAAGAGATGGGTATGAGTTTCAGTGGGGACAATACAATTCACTGGGATCCATGTTCACCCAACTGACGAGTCCCGAACACGATGAAGCAAGCGTTCTAACTTCCACTGTTAGCCACAGCCAAGTAAGTTATGACAATGCGTTCGAACAGACGGCTGGGTATGACTAATTTATCTTCATTCTACTTTTGTTTTAGATGCTTAATCACTTGACGCAACAAATGGTGTTGTAAGTTGAACAGTGATCAAGTTGGTTACTGCAGGCATCAAATATGTTTAAAACTTCTAAGAAAAAAGAGATACAGGTTGACTACAGGTTGACTACTGTCTAAATCTAAATGCTTCCTTAAAATTATTGTTGCATGAGTGGGTCATCACTGGGTAACCCATAGACTTTGATCAGTGCTAAGAATTAAACACTTGACGACTACTTGGGCTACCCAGAGATGACCAACTCTTATACATAATCCAGTCTTACAAGGCGTCAGTCGTGGCCTGAATCGTTTAGTAGTCAAGTAATTGTCTTCAGCATTGAGTGAATTAGGTTCGGATCCCCCGGGGAACACAATTTTTCTCATGGTTGCAGATACTCATTACTGTCGAATCCCAAGAAGCACAAAATCTACCTCATGTAGAGCTTCCTTCCGATCAACTGCCATCATCGAACACCAGAATATCATTATGGCTAGTTATTACAACTAAGTGGCAAAACAAAAGCCAACCCCCCCCCCCCCGAATTATATTGTTTTATGATTCTAGCTTGAATATAGCCAAGAAAATATGAAGGCAACACAATTATATCATTGGGAATATTACCAAAAAGGGATGTATATTGACTTTTAGACAATGCACATTTATGAACTGTACACCTAAGACTCCTGTTAGAGATGTGTAACATTATCCCTCAAAGTTATGTCCTGGCAACTTCATCACCAACAAACATTAGTAGGAAAACCACTGAAAGCCTTGGGGCACTGGACAGCTATTTCGTCCTAGCTTGGGACTTCTTAGAAGTACTTAACTATGACCGATAGGTTCAATGACAACCTGCTCGCTTGGAAACTGCAGTGTCCTCAGTTCGATCCCTGGCAAGACTTTCAGTGTGCACTGCTGAGCAGTCGCATGTTAGGATGAAACAGGAGTCTAGTACTCCCAGCTTTTCAATGTTTCTCCAAACTATATCAGTCCATGATGAATACCAACTTGAAATCAATAAAATCTCGCCACAAACCTTCAAACTGAATTTGAATACTGTTTTTGATACTGAATAATGAAAGCAAGTTAGTATTCTTAACCTTACATACATAGAGCTTATGCATTTCTCACGTTCGTCTTTCAATACTACTGAATATTCTGGTGGTTGAATACCAATGTTGTTTAAGATAACTGGATCAAAACTATACGAATGTGAGGCCATCCTCAAGACTACAAACACTCCTCTTAAAACTGTCAAAAAGTATGAATTATACACATAATATATCTTTCAGTCAATTTCATCTATAGACGAAACGTTTACCGCTTATGTGCACTTTGTCAATAGGATTTTAAAATATATGATTTGCACTTAGTTTTTATATGTTTACAGATATAGTAAACGCTCTGTATTACTGCCTGACATAGATTTTTAGATTTTCAAAGGCAAACAATTGAATGTGCAAATAGATGTAAATAATCATTCGCCTTCCGGTTTGCAGTCATCTATCCTATTTTATTCAACAAGTTACATGGTCTCAATGATAAATCCTGGTGATATTCTTTTCTTAAACGTATGGATAACCTGATAGTGGATTATTATTAAGGATTACCATAAGTTACGCTTCACACACATATTAGGCATTTCAGAGAATGAACCCTTCAATCTATTCTACTAACCAATCACATCCAACGACCTATTCAACTATTATAACTGGAAAGACTGTACATATTGAGAATGGGTATTTGAAATTAATATCATTTCAGTTTTATAATATACTGACAAATCAAGCAGGTTAGAAATGATCGAAAAAAAATATAAGGATGTCATTTAAATGATTAGAATTGACACATCATAGCACTGAATTGTACCCTTTGTATAAAGAATGGCTATTGGAACTCAAGAATCTGGTGGATAACGCTACGTCATCTGAAGCAATATGTTCACATCTCAGTACACATCATAACAGACTGCAGGCTAGTATAAGTGACTGACAAGTCCATTCTTTCATTCCACTGCTAATCAAAGTCTATTCCGACTGTCAAGATTGCTACAGTTGTCCATCATTTTCTTTGTTTCAAAAGAGCCAGAAAAACATTTTATAATATTTTTGTTATTTGTCCTTTGGGTTCCTAGTGTAACATACGACTTCAGTAACACGTCACCATCTCATTCTGTTCTCTCCAGTCTCTCATACCTCACAACATGACTCCCAACAACCTCTCATTTATTCCTCACACAATCTCATCCACGTCACAATCACCTCGGACGCCCAACTCATCGTTCCCCACTTAACTTCCACTCTACTCCACTCGACGGCCTGATCTGGCCTGAACTGACCTGACCTAGCCTGGTCCGGTCTGACACATGATGTCCCCAAAACATCTTCTCAGTCTAGAAAGAAAAATTTATAACCAAAAAAGGAGGACGAAGTAGCTGTCCAGGCCTGCCAAGTTTCCAATAGTTCTCCAACTGATATCAGTTTGCAATGAGTACTAACTTGAAATAAATGAAATCCTCACAAACCTAAAACTGCATTAAAGAAAGATGGACTGAACTTGCAGAAAACAAAATTATGTCATTTTATTTCAGATATACCCTTCAACTGCATACAGTTCTAAAACTACAGTGGTTATTTAAAATCACATTGATACGATTATCAGCAATGATAATTTACACTCGAAACGTCATTAAGTAAATAATACTAGATCACTATGTGTTCTAAATCAAATATGGAAGTAGTTCAAAAAGCAGATGATGAAGATACACAACCAACAACAACATTAAAACACCAATCACCATGAACGAGAGAAGTCTGAAGGAAGTTGTCTCTTCCACCTTCCTACCTATCCAGAAAGCATCCTCTCAAATACAGGCAGCGGCGGTGGCGACGGCGGTGGTGGTGGTGGAGGCGGCATGGCACAGATGACGATGTCATAGCAGACAGGATCCCAAAGACAGTAAGACAGACCTTCCTTCATCAATCTGTGGAGATCAGTGTGGAGATCTACTGTACTGTACTGTACTGTACTGTACTGTACTGTACTGTACTGTACTGTACTGCACTGCACTCCAATCCACTCCATTGCACTCCACTCCACTGCACTGCACTGCACTCCACTCCACTACACCACACTACACTACACTACACTCAACTCAACTCCAATCCACACCACTCAGTATAAAGCGTGAACAACATCCGGATTCTCAACACCAAGTCAGTCAGGTATGTTGGTGCTTCTATGTGTTGGTTGAGGGAGTTGATGCGTTACGAGAAGCATTTCGAACGAAGTGCAAACATGCACCACATGAACAGTTGTCGTCTACGCTCACTTAGTACTGAAGATCGGATCCGATCGGATCAGATGAGATGAGATGAGATGAGATGAGATGAGATCAGATGGATGGATGGATGGATGGATGGATGGATGGATGGATGGATGGATGGATGGATGGATGAATGAATGGCCAGAATAATAAGAATGAGGAAGGAAGAGCTCACTGTGGCCTGGCAACGAACCAACCAACCAACCAACAACCTCTCATCCAACAAATATGTGGAAGAAGAAGGAGAAAGTGAGGATGGTTTGGACAGTATTGGGCACAGACTGAGAAGATGGTTTGGGGACATCATGTGTCAGACCGGACCAGGCTAGGTCAGGTCAGGTCAGGCCAGATCAGGCCGTCGAGTGGAGTGGAGTGGAAGTTAAATGGGGAACGATGAGTTGAGCGTCCGAGGTGAGTGTGACATGGATGAGATTGTGTGAGGAATAAGTGAGAGGTTGTTGGGAGTCATGTTGTGAGGTATGAGAGACTGGAGAGAATAGAGTGCAATGGTGACGTGTTACTGAAGTCGTATGTTCCACTAGGAAGGTAAAGGGCAATTAATAAGTATAATAATAATTTAAAACAGCATGATGTATTAACAATTTTAGCTGTTGTATGTTATCACATTAAGTAACGGTAATTAGATAATCCAAAGTATTGAGAATGTACGCTGTACAGAGAAATCATTTCCGACTTATGTTATATGTTATAGGAGGCCCCTAAATTGTGTACAGGAAAGTAAATACTCGTACTCAGCGAGTAAACTAAATAATTCTGTGATTAAAATTACAATCAGTACAGAAGTGACGGATTGATTGTAGTCAAGTTCAGTCGAACGCGTCTTACAGCGATGACTTCCGAAAATTATGACAGTCCAGGGATTTTCTACACACTCGGTATCGACGAGATAGTTCCTGATTTCACTGGAGAGAATTTTATTTGCATTTAAGCGTCAATTCTTTAAAGTGTGTTCGGAGAATGGAATGGTTGCCGTCATTTCAGTCCTTTCAATATAGTTGCTATTTTACGTATGTGTAGATTGATAAACGCAGTTGGAGGAGATATGAGCAGGACATATATAATTTAGACTGGTTCATTGAGGGTCAGGTATCATAAACTGATACAATTCTGACTACAAGAAAATCTTTTTTTTAGTTTCCTTTTGACCCTCATATCTATTCGCCTAAATATTACATCTCCGTTGAATGAAAGGCAATTAAAAAGCTTCTTTGCAACATTTTGGTGATTAGTTCCTCCACTCTGTTCTTTTCCACACCTTTTTGAAAAATCTCTTTGAGACACTTTCAATGATGCTCATTTCTTGTTCTCTCTCTTTCGTAGAATATAATTTTTTAGTACTGATGTAAAGCGTTACAAGTGGTCTTCCCCGTTTTTGGTGGCAGGGGAAATGGCTATTTAAGTCAAGGTATCGTTCAGTTCACATGAAAAGTCTTCTGAATGGTACCATCATTTCTATTCCTTAGCTTTTTCAAGTTTATCAAGGGAGTCTAATGCATAAAAAGTGTTTAATCCTCATATTTGAGTAATACACTTTCCAGAAGGAGATATTCTAACAAAGTTGTACACAGTCAGAGGTGTTAAGTTTGCTGAATACATGCAAAAAGTTCTTAAAGGCAACTGACATACACAATCAGAACTGACTAGTGTTGACTACTGAAAGATAATCAGATAATTCACGTCATAAATGTGCATGACCAGTATGATTTTATTGTACGATGACTATCTAGAATGTGGTTGTTTGACAGTTTTCAAAATGTAACCATACAGTATAGCAACATTTATTGATATTCAGTAGCTATTCAAATGTCAACGATGAAAGAGACAAAAAGAAAAGTGTATCAGGCTAGAAATATAAGCTTTTAAATCCAGTAAAGTAGAGAAAGTTGTTGCTTGATATAAAAATAAATTTTACTTGAATTTCTCCGAATTCATATAATATTTGATTTAATTTGAGAAAGAATAAATAGACAGGTTATCTGCAAATAACAAGTGTTACCTGAGAGTATCCATAATGCTTTCAGTCTAAACCATTATAGTAAAGTCTTTCTATAATTGTTCAAATCAATAAGACAATAATACAGAATGTACTTTGATTCCGAGATAATAACACAGATATAAATCGCTGATTTTTCTGCTAGTAACTCACACACTGACATACAAACAGAAGACTTCTAAGTTATATAAAACAAATAATATATTACACTTTGGTAAAGATGAATCAATTTTTATACAATTGAAACAGTAAACTACTTTTAAGCTCATTGATGACAGTGGTGAAAAGAAAAGACAATTGTCATCAGAATAACGATACACTGAATTTAAGAGATTCGATTAACACAGTAGTAAAACTATCCATTTTGAAAAGAAATACTGAACTATAAATGAATATGTAACGGATAACTGGAAGTCAATAGAGAAATCTGAGCATAAACTGAAATTTAGATTGAAAAGATGTTCGGAGGTAATTGACTAATACAAACATAAATGACAATTTAAAGGATAGTAGTGAAAACTAGGATGGAATTCTCGCCAAGATTGTGAACTTCATAGTATCACTTTATTTATTGTTTGCCATTAAAGTTCCTAGGGGAACATACGGCTTCAGCAGCACGTCACCATCTCACTATATTCTCTCCACTCTTTCATACCTCACAATATGACTCCCCACAACCTCTCATTTATTCCTCACACAATCTCATCCATGTCACACTCACCTCGGACTCCAAACTCGTCGTTCCCCATTTAACTTCTACTCCACTCCACTCGACGGCCTGATCTGGCCTGACCTGACCTAAACTGATCTGATCTAACCTAGCCTGGTCTGACACATCATGTCCGCAAACCATCTTCTCAGTCTATGCCCAATACTGTCCAAACCATCTCCACTTCCTTCTTACACATATTTGTTAGACGAAAAATTATAAATAATAATAATAAAGTTATTCCTTGCTGGAATCGGGGAGATGAGATGACGTGGGTT
The DNA here is from genome assembly GCA_944470555.2 of Heterobilharzia americana. Taxonomy (NCBI): domain Eukaryota; kingdom Metazoa; phylum Platyhelminthes; class Trematoda; order Strigeidida; family Schistosomatidae; genus Heterobilharzia; species Heterobilharzia americana. Next base: position 51,740,624 of record OX104128.1, read on the forward strand.
GATGAAAGGCCTAGGGAAGCCAATTGGCCGACGAAAGTGAAAGTAAGAATGGGGACATGGAATGTCCGCACAATGTTTACAGTCAGTAAGGCTACCCAGCTTGCCAAAGAGGCAGTGTGTAAAACCACAAGGATATTCACAAGGCAGTGACATGCATTTGATTTCATCAGACACCAGGACACACTACACTAAAACTCAGACCGACTTCTTCTCAATGGGAAGAGAGTGGAGACTCAGACAGCCTACTGGACACAAGATCAGATGAAGAAGTGGAGCAGATGTAGGTTCACACTACTCACTATGTGATGCAAGGAACCGACCTTCAAAATCAAGTTGAAAGCCTTCAGAGAAGTTGGTGATAGGCCACAGTTGAAGTTGAACACCCGGAACAGAATAGAATAGAAACTGAAGGACGAAGCTAAAAAGGACATCTTCACATCAGTCAGTCATCAGGACGAAATGGGAGACATTGACCAACATTCTTGAAGGAACCTGCTTAGGAGAACACTGGAAATCTGTTAAACAAAAATAGAAGGAAACCTGCATAAACATGTTAGGAGGGAAGAGGAAGAGGCAAGACAAGCAATGGATCTCGACGGAAAGATGGAAGCTGACAGAGGAAGGAGAGGAAGATGGTGAAGCAGAAGATGAACCAGTGCAAGGATGCACAACGAAAAGAAGGACTAAACAACGTATAAAGCACTGGGCAAAGAAGTGAGGAACAATGCACAGAGAGATAGGAAACAATTCTACGACACACTGGCAAGTGAAGCAGAACAGGCTGCAGGTAATAGAACCAGAGACCTGACAACAGTGCATCAAATAACCATGTTACTATCTGGAAGGAAAGAGATCAACGCAGGTGAAACCCATGAAAGGTAGTGAAGGAAACCTAGTTACCAAAGAGAGCGGAGAAACAAAGGAAACCATGGGCTGACCACTTCAAAAAGCTCTTGAATTGACCACCACCAATAACTAGTCCGGATATACCACCAGCAGCCCATTCGCAGAACTACCAGTGAACATAGGCCCTCCGACAAAAGCAAAAGTGAAGTCCTGAATGCTGTAAAGTTGCTGAAATCCGGGAAAGCAGCAGGACCAGATGGAATTCAGCCAGAGGCACTCAAAACGGACACGGAGACAACAGCGGACATGCTCACACCACTACTACAGAAGGTTTGGAATGGAGAAAACATACTTTCCGATTGAAAGAAGGGCTATCTGGTCAGACTCCTAAACAAAGGAGACCTAAGTCTTTGCAATAACTGGCGTGGAATCATGCTCCACACCTGTCCAACCCAAGCAAAATATTCAGTCGCATCATCCTGACCGAGTGGACTGGACTGAACTGGATCATGCAACAAACTGTGATGAGTTGTGAGAGGATGGATATACGCTGGCTGGACCGAAGAAGAGACCCCAGAAGAAGATTCGGATTTCGCCGATGATGATTTATGTCTGTCTAATGTCTCACAAACTCGAAAATCTACAGGTGGAAATCAATAAGTTGACAGAAGAGGCAGGGGAGAGAAGACAGGGCTTTCTTCAGGTGAGCGTAGATATGATAGAGGTGATGAAGATACCCAACCAACAACAACAATAACAACAGCAAACGCCAGTCACCATCGATGGGAGAAACCTAAATGAAGTTGTCTCTTTCATCTACCTAGGCAGCATCGTTTGAACTACAGGCGACGGTACAGATGAAGATCTCAGAGCCAGGATAGGGAAAGCAAGACTAGCTTTCATTGATCTGAAATCAGTGTGGAGATCTACTGCACTGCACTGCACTGCACTCCACACCACACCACACCACACCACTCTAATCCACTCAGCATAAAGCGTGAACAATATCCGGATTCTCAACACTAAGTCAGTCAAGTGAGTCAGTGCTTCTGTATGGTTCAGAAACTTGGCGCGTCACGAAAGGCATTTCCAACAAACTACAGACATTCATCAACAGATGCCGCCAACTCTGACTCGGTACTGAAGACCTGATTGGATGGTCAGAAAGAATACGCAACAAGGAACTCTGACTGGTAACGAACCAACCAACAACCTGTCACCCAACATATATGCAGGAGGAAGTGGAGATGGACTGGGCATACACTGAGAAAACCATTCAGAGACATCACGCACCAAACCAGGCCCTCTAGTGGAATCCAAAGGGAAACGACTAACTGGGCGTCCAAGGTGAGGGTGACATGGAGGAGATCATGTGAAGAAGAAATGAAAGCTTCTGGGCAGTCATGGAACGAGGTTCACATGACTGAAGAGAACAGAGTGCAGTGGTGACATGCTACTGAAGCCCTATATTCAACTGGGAACCCAAGGGATAAATAATAATATTGATAGAAACCTATAGAACAAATAATATAGAAGAAATACGGTGAGATCAATGTTTGACTTCGTGAGCGATTAACAAAAGCTTGAGTTATCATTTTATCTGCGGTTATTGGTGGACTGTAGAACTGTAAGCTTTGGGAATGATATAACTTAATTTATCTCTTTTTATTATTTATTATACTTTGAAAGTGATTGTAAAGTTCATCGAAATTACCTGTATTTTTCCATATATGATTCTTAAACAGGATCAACTTCTCAGAAAAATATCATTAATTTTAAGGTTGGATGGTGGCTAGCAGTGGAATCTAGGATGCGCATTTCGTCCTATTTAGGACTCGTCAGCCGGATGTACCTGCTTCCCAGTGAGTGATGTTCCCATCGGAACTCGAACCCGGGAGCGACCGCCTCAAACGCCAGAGCGTAATCCATTACACCACCGAACCACTGGGAAGCAGGTACATTCAACTGACGAATCCCAAATAGGACGAAATGCGCATCCTGGATTCCACTGCTAGCCACCATCCAACCTTAACATAATCACATTGCTGGCAATATCCAGGCATCCGCACACGAGCCCATATGCTGATACAGACCGATCAATTCGGTACAATCTACGACGGTATCATATAAAAACCCTTATATGATTAATTTTAGGTTTGTATTCATCATGGACATCAATTGGAAGCCCTATATTCCACTAGTAACCCAAGGTACAAATAATAATGAAATAATAAGCTAGACAACTTTATTATTTCATGAAGTAAATCCAGATGAAGTCTCTGAACTTAATGATGCAGTGAAGGACAATAAAACAGTTATCATTCTCAACTCAGTACTATAAGTCTTTTTAACTATACCATCATCTCAAACTCAAATTAGAAAATTAATAGGTGTCTGTTATTCAGTAACTAGTAGTTTAAGTAACTCAATATTACTTTATGTACAGTTCATTAGTTATGTGTAATAAAAAAGGTTTGTTAAAATTCGCTAGGAAGGCTCATCTTTAATTTCCGGTGAAATTGTATTCGTTATGAGATTTCCTTTCTCATTTTCAGTAATGAACAAGAAAATTTATTATACAATTTTTTTCAGTCTGTAGTTTCATACATACATCGCCAGTCAGACTATACAATCTAGTTAATAAACTAATAGTATTGACTGGGAGTGTAATCAGAAAATGATATTCACAATCAACTTTCTTTTATAGGTCATATTAGAAAGACTAATCTTGAGATAGCAAAGAATATTTGTAGCTCAGGCTGAGGATGATAATACTTTGCTGTTCTCTGAGCTCTTATGTTTGTTCTGGGATGCTGCATCATTAAACTATGTCATTTCACCAGCATTTATTTCTAAATATGTCAGGTAATTTCTGCAGAGTACAAAACGAAACAGTTTAGCTATGTCTATTGAGACATAAGTATAACAGTAACACGTGGATTGGTCTGTACCTTCACTACGATAGTTTCTATTCTGTTCGCCATAAGCGTGGATCACTGTGGACTCTATTCACTAGAATAAGAACGCTGTGCTCAAAAGACAAACAAGAAGAAGAATTCTATATGATTCAGAAGGCTGTTATGGAGAATGGATATCCGAAGAAATTCATCATGAAGTATGGAAAAGAATTTATTGAAAGACCAAAATATACAACTGCTGAGAAGTTTGATTTCCTTCTTCTTCTAGCATTGGAAGGCGATGGGACATCTGAAAGAATGAATAGAAGAATAAAAACTGCATTGAAAAGGAGCTTCTCTGCTGCCAGACTGATCTCACTCTACAATACATTATACTCCATAACACAGTCGAAAGTGGACAAATACCCATCTCACGTCACCTCCAACTGTGTATATCAATTCACCTGTGCTTGTGGAAGTAAGTACATGGGAGGGATCAAAAGAAGGTTGTCTACTCAATTTTATGAGCACATTCTGAGAAATCTGTGTCTGAATGGTAGCAAGGTCTCTAAGAGTGCAATCGCCAGGCACCTGGTGGATACAGGACATCAAATACATGTTTCATATTCCTTCAGGATGATCAACAAACAAAGAATGCCATGTTTATTACTGTTTGTGGAAGCTCTCATCATCAAACATCTTCAACCTGACCTATGTACTCAAAAGGAGACTGTAATTAACCTTTCCTTACCTTGGTAACTGTATATGCTTTTTTGCATGTGTGTGCATATAGTCTTCCCTTTTCTTTTCATTCCATCATCTCTTCATTAATTACTTGTTGACTATTAATCACTTAACGATTTTCCAGTTTTTAGTGTGATCGCGTAACCTATTTATTGGCTCTTAAACGGTGCCTTCTTTTACACTGACTCGCGTTTGTTGTCTCCCCTGCCCATTCCACAACTGCAGAATTTTCTATCTCATCCGATATAAATTGTCATTGATTTTGACTAACACTTGTAATTATTATTCCTGTGTTTCCTTGATTCACTACCTTATTGTTTATGGTGGATTTCAAATCTCCATTTATTTCTACATATTCAAGGTATGCTATGGCATCATTATTACTACTAATACTTGATTTTAATTGTGGTCTGTTTACAGTTGATGGAAGGCTACGAGATGAAATGAGCTCATTTTATTCTTCAAATGTCTTTGTTATTGCATTGTTCAGACTTGTCAAGGGGATTAAATGTATGACAACAGTCACCGATAGGATAGTGAGGATTTATTCCTTTGCCAAATATTTTGTCTAAAAAATCAGTGAGAACTACGTTTAGCATATATGACTCAGCGATTCATTATATTTAATAATGAATACAGGTTGTGGAATAAAGTTGTAAGTAGATGTGGACTATAGTTTTCTTTCGGTTGTAATGTGAAGGATATATTATTACTATTATTATTATTATTATTTTCTCTTGGGTTTATAGGGCTTCAGTAGCACGCCTCTGTTGTACTCTGTTCTCTGCAGTCTTTTGAACCTCGCAAATAATTTTACTTCAACATATCCTAGTTACCAGTCACATCCTCTTCGCTTGATACAGATGACTTTGTGTCAAGACAACCTGTTAAAACTTCAAAACTTTGACCGTCTAAGATAACCTAATTTGATGGGTTAATTTATTAGTCAACGTATGTAACCCTATGCTGTGTAGTTTGAATATCACTACAACTTTCGATGGCTGTTTAGTGTTCTCTTAGTTTTAATATGTTATCGTGGATGTTCTATCCCTAGGTTTGCTGACATCTTTGTGAAGTTATTGCTGAAGATGTCACCTGAAATATTCATGACAAAATATCAAACCTCATAGAACATCAAATAAACATCAGTCTCATATTGAGCCACAAATCATGTCTATCACATAACTTTGTTTCGAACTTCATTCATCATGGTGTAAGAAGACATTTATTATAATGGTTGAAATAGCTTCAGTTTAATAAAAAATCTATAATACAAACCTTAGATCAGCTGACACTGTATGACCTTTGAATCCTTAAAGTATAAAGTAGGGATTTTATATACCAAGTACCTAGCTGAACATAACAAATCACATGAAATAACTGTATGTCTTTTCTTAGTTTCATCGCTGTTTCAATTTCTAGCGATTTATAATCGCAAAATATTACTCCTATTTAACTATTAAAAATAGGCAAAATAATGTTCACGACGAAGATAGTTACCTTTTAGGTGAAATCATTTACATAACTGTACCTTTGTAAGCACGTAATTCAAGTGAAAGAGTATTCTAGATAAACATCTGATCAGGGTTTAAGTAGGTTACTTTCAGAAACGTTCCTGTAAAACAGAAACATGTTTTATCATAAAGCATTATCATTGGTATCTTTATTTTGCCTTTTTCGATGATTTATCGATATTGATATCATTTATATTTTCTGTAGGATGTTGAAATTACACTGACAGAAAGTCTTGAAGATATTTGATACATTTGTTGGTGTACATCAAAAGAAAAGGCGTATCTACTATCTTGAAAGAAAACTTGATTAGAGTCTGCCTTGGTAAACCCAGAAATTAGAGACATTGCTATTACAGACTATTTCCCTAGGCACTGGCTATCTTTTGAACTTGATGGAACTTGTGAATGAATCATTCTGCAGATGGCAGTGTAACAGTTATCTGTTCTAATGAAAGTTTATAGATCATAGTTGATAATATTACCTTTAAGATGGGTGATACATCATAATAACATACTTTTTTGTTTATGATAATTTAGGATCCAAATAAATGACAGTCTTGGAAATGTGTACACACAAAATACAATCCAAACTTTTAGAACTGACCGAGTTCTTATCTATGGAATTCATTTTCAGGAGACAATTCTCTTCTTCCATTCTTCAAGGTCCCATATATCAGTTAAACATTTTATCAAAAGAAAACCTTTCACTTCATTTTAGCCTACTTAACTTTTGGTGTTAACCATTGGAAATATGGCTAAATTTCATGTATATCAGAAAAGTATTTACTGATGAAGTCAGTTGATAAGAAAAGAATTCATTACAATCATCTACCAGGATGACCTAAATATTCTGGACATTGTATGCCTTTTTATTGATTTCAATTTATCACAAGCAAATGACAGAATATCATGGACCCAGGTTTCGTACTTGTCACACTTCAGTATGGTATGATTGCAAAATTGAGGCAACTGATATACCCTCAGAGATTTAGACCCATATCACCGAGTAGTGTAGGCAAAGACCTTACCGATGAGCTATTCGGACCGCAATCGATCTATTGTAGAAAATAAAGTACCTCATTACACCCGTTTTGCATTTGTCAACTTACGTCATCTCTGACTCCAACTGGTGAGATATCCGGCAGCATTTTAATGGATAGGTATAATGCATTGCAGTCATCATGACGAATATAACAACATGAATATCGAGCACTATTGAAGCATTCTTAAAGGAGCCTATCTTTCATCAGAGGTCGAGCAATTCTGCCCTGTATACCAACGGGAAATTACAAGTATCATTACAATAACTGATACCCGTTGCACAAGAGGTGGCTGTCGTGCCCCATTGGCTTGGTAGACAATGCTTTGGCGTTCGAAGCTGTGGGCACTGGGTTCGAGCCTAAGTGGGAACAACATCACTCACTTGGGCGCAGATACACCCAGCTGACGAGTGCCGAATAGAACGAAACGCGCATCCTCTATTCCTATGCTAGTCACAGTCTCTAACTGTTGGTTTGAGTCGCGTGAGATGTAGACTATCTGTCTAGAGTTCCTGAGACGATAGAAATGAGTGTCTGAGGATTCTTGGTGACAAAGCTGGAAATCGGTCACAATGATGCCGATGTATTCACTCACTGATGTCTTCTAAAGCTTAAATATTTGCTCTGAAAGTTATCTTCATATTGTTTATTCTCTCATACTACTTTATCTACTTTAATATCACTCTTTTTGAAACCAACTGTTTTTTGTATACTACTGTGAAGTGTAGAAAGTTGAACCGATGGACGTCTGTGCTACTTTCTACTTTGGTTTTATCTGTCTTGTCTGTCTGACTTCATTCAATTGTATAATACAAAGATCATTTATGAAATTTCTTTTTAAATCGAAGAATTCGGATCTATGAGTCTGTTAACTTCACTAAATAAAATTTAAGTAACAGGGATTTATGACCAAAAAGAAATTAATTTTTCGAATATTATTTTGTGATTGCTAATGGCTCAGCTAAACTTGTCTACCTGGAAGGTAGATGTGTAACTGGAAGGAGATAAATAACTTGGGGGGAGGGGGATATCATTGATGTCTATACAATCTGATTTTTATTTTGATGTAAAATGAAACGAATAATTTTCGGATGCTTTAAAAAGCTCTAATACAGTGGTAGATTTAGTACACTCTTCTTGTTAAAGTTGGTTAAAAGTGGGCTTGAAGTTCATCTACAGTTCAATTCACTAAAAATTATTTTTGTTTGAGATATGTAGTGAGAAATTAATATATTCATTGACACAAAGACTTTTGGTTCAACATACTCTGGTTGTAATGCGTCATCTATCACCAGATTGATGGATATAGTGAGTTTACATATGCAGTTACAGATTTCTAGTTTCAGAACACCGAACCAAATGGTATGTAGGATCTAGAAGAGACGACTAGCATATGAACCTCCTATGATTACCAGTAACAATAAGAATGTGGCTTATGACGTTATTTTGTTACCCTGTGAACAAGACTTCAAGTCAAGAGCTTACTAGGTCTATACTAGGTATATACCTTATGCAACTTTGGCCTTGGTATCCAGCTGGTACATCAGCCCACACACAAATCATAAAACCGAAATTAGCAACAAAGATTTTATACAGTCATCTCATCTCCTTATAAACAACTAAATCTACTTTCTTCGTACAATTATTTACGCTCTTGTCTTCATACCTATTTTGCTAAACTACTATTCATTGATTGAAATTTTAGTGTGTCTGTATTCTTTTGCGTCGTTAAAAATTTGCTTCCACCCAGCTATCGTTTACTGAAATATCTAGTTCAACTATTTCTGAAGTCATGCATGCCATTTCGGTTGGCTGCTGTCAATATTCGCATCTTGATACGGACAGGACAACAGATATGTTTAGCTATCAATTCGGAGAGTAACAAATAGATCTAAATGTAGTGTTCTGAATAACTTCTCACTCTGTCAACTCGAAGAGTATGTTTCATTAAGATGTAGCCAGTGGCTGTATAGCCTCAGCTACCAGACTTCCTGGTGTTGATGTCATACTAATTACTAGACTAGAAGCTGAACTGAATAACTTGATTCTCGTCAACTGTTGTATGTGTACTGTTAGGCTAGAAAGCTTCCTTATAGTAACTTGGAAGGGAAATGATTCCTCTTCGTCTTCTCTACCTATGCTCAAATGAACTGGTCACTTTTTATTTTATGCCAGATGTGCGTGCCCGATAGCAGCAAAACCATTGTCCCAATAAACGGGGTTGTATTCGTTTTTTAAAATAGTTAACAAAAATGGAAGAGATCACTGTCACAGAAATGGTAAGTAATGCCACTTATATCTTTGGAGAACGTCTCATTGAGTTCCTAAGAGTATCTTGCAACTTGCTGGTGCTCATAAACAGAATTTAGCAGACAGTAAGTACAATGATTTGGGTAATTGTCACATTCAGGGGAATAAATAGAGTTTACATTAGGATCTCAGGGCCTGGTGATCAAAACTTGCGAATGAAACGAGAACAGCAGATGATTTGAGTTATTCTCTTTTTTCAAGTAACTATAAATCTTTTCTATACATCAGTATGAGTAAAGCATATCCCAGTCACCCTAGTTGATTAAAGCTCACAGTTTCATCGAACAACTTGAGCACAATAATTCATGCCCAACACCAGCAAAGTTCATTTCAAGTCCTACAATATAGGAGTCATACTTCGAAAACACCTTTAATTAAAATTGTAACTAATTTCTGTATTCCAGTTTCAACAACCATGTTAAAAAGTTGTGCTATGGGGCATAGAAAAACTGCTGTCCAACTTACTCGTCTCTTTATGGGTATTTTGGTCTCTCACCAGCACCTAAGATCTTAGAGACTCATAGATACTAAGTGGGTCTTCTGTGTCGTTGATGAAAATTCATTAACAATTATGCCATAACATCTAATACAACTTTCCAAACTCAATGCATTAAGCTGCTTCACTTTTTATGATTAAATGAATGTTGGTGAAGGGTAATTCCATTAAATGACTATAAAATGTGGTCAGCTGGCATCTTAAATACCGTGCGTATTGTCAGCATTTTTCCGTAACTGGACCGTGTTGTGTACTTTGAGTAAATCAAACTCTTTTTGAGGAGTGTAACAGTACTTACACTTTCAGTATGCACGGGATGTTAAATATTGATTTTAGGCAACAAGTGACACATGAATGTAGTGGATTGGTTAATAATGTTGTAAATGTTTATCTCTTGAAAAGGTTGGCAAAAGTCAATTCTATTTTGAACATCTTTAGACTTTTCAACTACATAAAAATATTGAGGGAGTTGTAGGGATTTGGAAATATTTCAAGTTGTTATTCATCGTAAACTGACGTCAGTTGGAGCAACAAAGGAAACCTGGAAACACTGGGAAGGTGTTTCGTCCCACTAGTACGGGACTCCTCGGCAGTGCGCACCCACAACCCTGCCCCATTAGGGATCGAACCCCGCGGCCTTCAGGTTTCGTGGCCAGCACGTTACCATCGAGCCAATGCGTCAGAATCCAGTCGTCCATATTCCCAATTTCTGTTAGCTCACGATATAGCGCAACCGGCACCCAATGTCATCGTTGAGTAACTGTCCTCACCACCATCAGGCTTCGCCCCCGCCGGTCACGACTTCTCATTGGAACTTAGGGAATACCTCTCGAAGCTAGCCACCAATGAGCACCAGTTCAACTGAATTTTGAGGGAGTTGTGGGGATTTGGAAATATTTCAAGTTATTATTCATCGTAGACTGACATCAGCTGAAGGAACGAAGGAAACCTGGGAACACTGGACAGTGGCTCAATGGTAACGTGTTGGCCACGGAATCTGAAGGTCGCGGGCTAGATCCCTGGCAAGGTCGTGGGTGCGCGCTGCTGAGGAGTACCATGCTAGGACGGAACAGCTGTCCAGTGCTCCCAGGTTCCCTTTGTTCCTCCAACTGATGTCAGTCTAGGATGAATAACAACTTGAAATTCATAGGAATAAGCCTGAACTACAGTATCGACCCCCTTCCTCATTATTTTCTTACTTTCTCCTTCTAGCAACGGATATTTCATATGACTGCTCTCATCTTCCCAGCTTTATTTTTGTTCCGATATGAACTATACTCACGTTATTGGATTCGCTAATGCTCAATACCAAATAATACTTACATTCAACTACTCTAGTCAATCATATGACTACCCTTTACCACTGGTAAAGGCAAATCACTATAAGCAAACCAGTAAAATAAACAGATATTCTTCGGAAAGAAAAAATAATGAATAGGAGTAAATAACCTCGATAGAATGCGTCTAATACAAGTGAGACTGGGAAATCTGTGAATGTCTACAAGTCAACTCTTCGTGATATGACATTGCCATTTCAGTGGAATGTTGCATTCCATGTAAATCATTCTGGTAGTCTTAGATTTGTACATTTACTGCTATTTTCTTCTGTTTCCATTTTTTTTATATGGTCATCCATGTTGATTGAGAAGAAGGACTGACAAAGTGAAAATAAAAAAATAGATTCGCCACTTCCGTTTATAGATATTTAGGTTACTTAGGAGTTTCGTTGGTCTAATAAAGATGTTGATGATGTACTGATCATCTCCGTAACGTCTTCGGGATAAAAATGACTGTACACTAATGATTTTTTCTCATTTTTTTCAATAATAATAATGGGTTTATTCTGAGAGATATTTCAGGAATACTGTACAGAATTTCAGCATGTTGTATAGCACCAATTGGACATATATCAGCTGATACATGCCTTGTTCTTGTTAATGAATAAATGGGTATATTTCGTCAGTTGAAAAATCAGTACTCCCAGAAATGGTACAATACAGGATGGCTGACTGAGAAAAACACAAAATCTCATCAAGTAGAAGAAGACACAATAAAATGTCAATAAATTTACCTAAAATTTATAAAAACTAATGATGATCACAATCATAATGAATGTACAATTTCATCTGGAGATATTTCTTTTATTCATAGCCTATCAGACAATAAAATACACAAAGTAAAAGAGGATAATGGATATAACTCTTCGACTAACATTCACTCAACGTTAAAACTTGACAAATAAGCAAAAAGAAATCCACAAAGAGGATGATTATCTTCAGTGACTTGTCGATAATAACTTTTCATATTTATCTGCATTGACACACTTGAATAATAATCTTCTAAGTATTACTAAGGTCAAAATAACTTTAGATAGTAGTAGTAGTAGTAATAATAATAATAATAGTAGTAGTTATTGTTGTATGGGCGGGGGGGGGGGTATTAAAGTCAACAGTTAAGAACTGGATTTTTTAGGTTGGAATTCATCATGGACTGAGAACAGTTACTCAGCAAGTACACTGGATACAGGTCGCGCTATATCGTGAAGTGATAGAAGTATAAAAAAAATGGACCATTGGATTCCAATCCAGTAGCTTAATGGTGAAGGTGCTGGGTTCGATCCTAGGAGGGGTGGGTTCATGTTGCGCACTGCTTAGGAGTCCTGTTCTAAGAAAAAATAGCTGGCCAGTGCTTCTGGATTTCCAATCTCCCTCCAACTGATGTCAGTCCATGGTGAATTCCAATCTTACCAACCTGCCATAGAACTACTAGAAAATCTATAGAATGTGCCAAATTCCTTCTCGGTGATTTACGTTTTTAGGCAACAAATTTGATAAATCACTGTTTGGAATGAGTAACTTTGACAAACTGCAGAGTTCACCTGCTTTGATTCTGAGGGTACAACCATCTCCATCTACTGTCTCTATTACAGCCTGTCAGCTTTGTGGTAATCTGATTTAATGTTTTCATTTACTGGACAAAAGCAACTAGAAAGATTTTGAAGAAAAATAAACTGAATTCTGCTAACAGGGAATTTATCATCTCACTAAGATTAAAAAGGTATCATTCTTTAGTGGAATGAGGACTGTTCACAGAAAGATGCCTCATTGTCTTTATTTCGCAACAGATTACATTTGTCCCGCCATTATCGTGATGTTAAATATCATTCTTACTGACAGTATTGCTGCGTATTTGTGCGGTTCTGAGCCGAATCAATGATTCTACCTAGATTTATGTCTTCATAGCATATTTTTGCTCATGAGAAGACTTTATTCCATCATCATGTCTACTGTTTCTCTACATATTTTCAGTTCCGGAATTTATTTGACTATTCTGTTTTAAAGCACCTGGAAATGTGAATTTTTTTCACATGACATCTGCACTTGTCATTTTTTCGGTTTCTGTTTTGTTAATCTTATTATTTAACAGGAGAAGACCAAAGCAGGCTGTATTGACTTCACTTTATATCGTTAACTAGTCTGAAAACAAAATTACATAATTATCAGCTTTGATCCGTAGACATATGGTTAGATAGGCTTACTATATAAGTAGTCTAACTTCAGCAACTTACGCCGATAGGATGTTTATTTATCCATCAGCTGTCAGTTAAATGACTATGTAGTGCTATACATTCTTTCGGATGTGAGACTTAATTAATATTAAATGAACATATATATATTTTTAAGGGGGTCCCCAAATGTGGTATTATTATTTCTGTTTGGAGGTTTGTGGGGATTTATTGATTTCATGTTGTTATTCGTTATGGGCTAACATCAGTTGAAGGGACAGTGGGAAGCTGGGAGTACTGAACAGCTGTTTTGTCTTAGTGTGCAACTCCTCAGCAGTGTGCAAACATAACTCCATAAGGGATCAAACCCAAGAACTTCGGGTTCTATGACCAGCGCGTTACCACCTAGGCAATGGGTTGAGATTCAATGATCTTTTCTTCCTACTTCCGTGGTAGTATAAATGAGCTAAAAATGTCTTTGCAAGAACTGAAACGAAATCATATTCCTGTCCATTCCAAGCAAAATATTAAGCCACATCACCATAAAGACGCTAAAAAATCCTCTACATTCAACTGGATTATGACTGAAACAGGTTGGCTGGCTTCAGGAAGAACAAATCATGTGGGGTCAAGTTGCAACGCTACACTACATATCATCATAAAACAGAGCACGAGATGGGAGTCAAATGGATAGTTACCTCAAATTCATCGACTTTGAAAAGAAATTCAATAGCGTCGACCGACAAGTAATTTGGCAGACAGCTGCTGCTTCAACACTACACTTTTACTGTCACAAACATTTATCAATCTCATTCAACACCAGCTATATGCTATATGATGCTACATGCTACATGCAACACGCCAAGTGATTCACAATAGAAAGCTGAGTGATGTGTTCGAAGTGAAGACAGGAAGGAGTAAGACGAGAGTGCCGCCTTCTATCACCGTTCATCTGCGTGATTGTAGTCGAGTGGACTGGACTGGACTGAACTGAACTGGATCATGCAACAAACTGTGATAAGTTGTGAGAGGATGGGTATAGGCTGGGTGGACCGATGAAGAGACCCCAGAAGAAGATTTGTATTTCGCTACCGATAATTATCTATATCTAATACCTTGTGGCGCAAACGCGAAGACCTACGGGTGAAAATTAAGAAGATGGGGGAAGAGGCGAGGTGAGGCAAGGCGGCGAAGGAAGATAGGACTTCCTTCAAGTGAACATCGAGAAGAAGACCAGAGGTTGTGAAGATATCCAACTAATAATAATAATAACAAGAACCAGTCATCATGAACGGGAGAAGCCTGAAGGGAGTTGTCTCTCCCACCTTCCTATCTATCCAGACAGCATTCTCTCAAATACAGGCAGCGGTGGTGGTGGTGGTGGCGACGTGGCACAGATGACGACGTCATAGCAGACAGGATCCCAAAGACAGCAAGACAGACCTTCCTTCATCAATCTGTGGAGGTCAGTGTGGAGATCTACTGTACTCCACACCACACCACACCACACCACTCAGCATAAAGAGTGAACAACATCCGGATTGTCAACACGAAGTCAGTCAAGTATGTTAATGCTTCTATGTGTTGGTTGAGGGAGTTGACGCGTTACGAGAAGCATTTCGAAAGAAGTGCAAACATGCATCACATGAACAGCTGTCGTCCACGCTCACTTAGTACTGAAGATCCGATCGGATCAGATCAGATCAACTCAGAGCAGATCAGATGACCAGAATAATAAGAATGAGGAAAGAGAAACTGTGTCGTGGTAACCAGCCAACCAACCAACAACCTATCATCCAACAAATATGCGGAAGAAGGAAGTGGAGATGTTTTGGACAGTATTGGGCATAGACTGAGAAGACGGTTTGGGGACATCATGTGTCAGGCCAGATCAGGCCGTGGAGTGGAGTGGAAGTCGAATTGGGAAACGACGAGTTGGGCGTCTGAGGTGAGTGTGACATGGAGGAGACTGTGTGAGAAACAAATGAGAGGTTGTGGGGCGTCGTGTTGTGAGGTTTGAAAGACTGGAGGGAATAGAGTGAGATGGTTACGTGTTACTGTAGTCATATATTCCACTGGGAACGCAACGGACATATAATAAGATAAAAAATAGTTTGTATTTTAAATGAGCTTAAAATGTCACGGTCATGTGCGAAAGATTAATCCAAGGTTGTAAAGTAGTTGATTATAGTGACGAACCAAATGATGTCTTGCAAAACTAGCTTCAGTCTACGTTGACTAGGTTTGTTGTCTGGGTTTGTAAGGAATAGTCGTGAGGTTTTCAAGATTATTCAAGCAAGACCTAGCATGATTTCGTGAAGTAAGTGCTTGTTCACCTAAGTGATGAGGGGAAGTAAAATATGATAGGAGTGAAGTCTAACAATGATGACAGGTGTTTGAGAGGCGGGCCATAATCTATTATTCATGAGTATCTGCAATCAAACTTTACTTGGACCTGAAAAACTAATATTGTATCATTTTGATTAAATTTATTTGTTACGCAGTTTGCTTTGTTAATTATGTATTTTCTGCGAAGAAATGATAACAGTTTAGGCGCACCAGTAGAAAAAAGTATATTTGATGACAGAGACCGATCAGTTTGGTCTAATTAAAAGAAAAATAAGGAAACATATGGTTCAAACAGCAATAATAATTGATACCAACTACACCGAAAATTACTTTCATGACATACTAGCCTAGTGAATAATACTTTGACCTTAAGTTAGAACACTATCAATCAGTGGAAAATACCAAAATGAATGTCCTGGGACTCCCTGTTAAACAGCCAAGAAACAAAAAAGACAGGAAAAAATATATTGAAATGAATAGAATGCGAGAGTATGAAATAATGAAGAACAATTAGATATCGAGAAATAAGATATCCAATAGTAATCGAATGATTAACTATAGAGTTTCTCTCAGGCTTTGTTTCAAATAATTATCTAATGTATTTTTGAGATGAATGAGGATTTTTAATTTCAGAGGTAGTATTTATCACGGACTGACATCAGTTGGGGAAACATTGAAAATCTTGGAGCCCTGAACAGCTCTTTCGTTCTAGTATGGGACTCCTTAGCAGTAGGCACCCACGGCCCGGCTAGGGATCGAACTCAGGATATTCAAGTTTTATTGTGAACGTGTTAACCATTCAGCCACTGGTCGGTTTTCAGTGGTTCACAGTTTCCAACTTCTGTCAGTTCACGATATAGTGCAGACGGAAGTTGGAAACTGTGAGCCGCTGAACTCCAACGCAATAGCTGAATGGTTAACACGTTCACAATGAAACTTGAATATCCTGAGTTCGATCCCTAGCCGGGCCGTGGGTATGTACTGCTT
This sequence comes from Heterobilharzia americana, assembly GCA_944470555.2. Lineage (NCBI taxonomy): Eukaryota > Metazoa > Platyhelminthes > Trematoda > Strigeidida > Schistosomatidae > Heterobilharzia > Heterobilharzia americana. Next base: position 51,757,312 of record OX104128.1, read on the forward strand.
AGGAGTCGTATACTAGGAAGAACCAGCTGACCAGTGCCCCTAGCTTTTCAATGGTTCCTCATGTGATGTCGGTTCGTGATGAATACCTCTAAATTGATGGATCTCCTTTAGACTGTTAAGTAACAGTTATCGAGTCTTGGACAAAGATTGGATTGTTCAAATAGACTAAATTTATCGAGGATTTACTTTGGGACTGTATGTAACATAAATTTCTCTTCACATCAATATCCTAGTAGTCAGTAATGAACGTTAATTCTGAATAAGTATAATAAAACTGTTAAAATCTTGGTGTATTCCGTTAGGATGCATACAACAATATTTTTCAACCAATAAAACAGCGACAAGAAACCAATTTTCAGACAGTAAGTTTGAAAAATCCACAAAAGGTCAGTATTAGTATCAGTCTAACAAAGAAATGACCTTAATAGTAACAGAGTTAGAGTCAGACTAAGTCTGTCAAAATCATTTAGTCCTAAGGTTTTTGAGTAAAATAGAGTGTAGCGTAGCTTAGTAGGCTAATTTTATTAAGTGACAAAGTGGGACAGCTTGGAGTCGGATTATTTGTATGACTTGATATAATAGGTTACAAAAACTTGAAGATAGAACACCAAAAGTGTTATTGATTTTATAAATCAGCAGATGTGTATTCACGTAATGCAGTAGAAACAATCAGCAGTTTACACTAGAAATCTTGGATAAGCTTAAGATCACAACTAAGAATGTTGTTAACAGGCTTTCAAAACGTGTTATGCATAGGCTGACAGAAGTGATTACAGTGTTCACAACTGGCACTGTCATAACTAGGAAGACGGTCAGCTAACAAAAGAAAATTTACGTCTCTTTAAATGATTTCTAAGTCGAAATCCCGTCTCTCTATATTCTTCCAGCATTAATTGGATAACTTCTGGATATAAGTTATAGTTCAACATTTTTGAAGCTTTGTTTCTGGACAGCTAATCCTTTTCCTCTCTTATCTGCGGGGATAGTACAATTTTCTGGTTATCTGAACCAAGAACTTCATCATACTCATAGTATATCCATGACATTAGTCATTAACCTCTTCGTCATACTGAGTTAGCTTTTCAACTGTCAATCAAATAGATCAGATTAACCTATTACATTTGAAAGCACATGTAACTGTATCTAAGTCACCTTTCTTGGCTTCTTACCTTACTGGGGTCTACGACAAGAGGAACTGAGCACAATGTATAAAACACTGCACAAAGAAGTGAAGAAGAGTGCACGGAGAGACAAAAGATACTACTATGAAACACTGGCAAGTGAAGCAGAACAGGCTGCAGGTAGGAGATCAACATAGATGGAACCAATAAAAGATGATGAAGGAAATTTAATTGCTAAAGAAGAGAAACAAAGGAAACGATGGGCCGACCACTTCAAGAAGCTCTTGAATCGACCACCACCACCACCTGTACTTCGTCCACAAATACCACCTGCAGCCGACTCACAGAACTACAAGTGAACATAAATCCTCCAACAAAAATGGAAGTCCTGAACGCCATAAAGCTACTGAAATGCGGAAAAGCAGCAGGACCAAATGGAATCCCATCAGAAGCACTGAGAACAGAAGCAGAGACAACAGCGGACATGATCACACCACTATTGCAGAAGGTTTGCAAGGAAGAAAGGGGAGGTACCTGGCCATTGGGAGAAGGGCTACCTTGTCAAACTGCCGAAGAAGGGAGACCTCAGTGTTTGCAAGAACTGGTGCAGAATCAATCTCCTGCCCACCCAGAGCAAGCCAAATATTAAGCCGCATCATCCTGGAGAGGCTAAAGGATGCAGTGGATTCAAAACTACGACCGGAACAGGCAGGCAGGCTTCAGGAAGTACAAATCATGCACGGACCAAATTGCAACGCTTCACTGCGCAACATCACAGAACAGAGTATAGAATGGCAGTCAACTCTCTACCTCAACTTTATCGACTTTGAGAAGGCCCTTGACAGCGTCGACCGAGAAGTAATTTGGAAACTGCTTCATTACTATGGAGTACCGCAAACCTTTATCCGCCTCATTCAACAACTATATGAAGATGACACATGCCAAGTAATTCACAATGGGAAGCTCAGTGATGCTTTTGAAGTGAAGTGAAGACAGGAGTGAAACAAGGTTTCCTACTATCCCCCATGATATTCCTGACTGTGGTCAACTGGATCATACAACAAACAGTGAGGAGCTGTGAGAAGAGGGGGATACGCTGGACGGCGGAAAATAACCTAGAAGATCTGGATTTCACCGATGACTTGTGCCTGATGTCACACAAACTTGAAGATCTGCAGGCAAAAACTAACAAGTTGATAGAAGAGGCAAGGCAACAACAAACTCCAATCACCATCAATGGGAGGAACTTAAAGGAAGTAACCTCCTTCACCTATCTAGGAAGCACTGTTTCAACTACAGGCGGGACAAACGAGGATGTCAAAGTGAGAATCGGAAAAGCAAGACAGGTGTTCATTAGCCTGAAAACAGTGTGGAGATCCGCTTCACTGCACTCAGCATAAGGCGTGAACAAGATCCAGATTTCCAACACCAACATCAAGCCAGTGCTTCTGTATGGTTCAGAGGCTAGGTGCGTTACGAAAGGGATTTCCAACAAACTACAGACATTCATCAACAACTGTTTACCCTCGCTACTGAAGATCATATAGATTGCCAGAAAGAATAAGCAACAAGGAGCTCTGGGAACGAACCAACCAAGAACCTATCACCCAACAAATATGCAGTGGAAGGAAGTGGAGATGGATTGGGCATACACTGAGAAAGCCGACTGGGGACATCACGCGTCAGGCCAGTCACTCGAGTGGAATCCCCATGGGAAGCGACGAGTTGAGCGAGGGTGACATGGAGGAGATCGTGCGAGGAGGAAATGAGAGCTTCTGGGCTGTCGTGGAGCCAGGTTCAAAAGATCTCAGAGAACAGAGTGAAATGGAGACGTGCTACTGAAGCCCTATGTTCCATTAGGAACCCAAGGGATTAATAATGATAATAATGTCAGTCTGTATTTTCCTGAGATTTTTTTTATGAATTAGTTGATTATTTTATGGAGCAGGCTATCAGCCACTAAACTTCCCCTTATGCTGATCAATTCTATAAACAGAATTAAGTCATTGCCAAATATGTTGACACACCTAAGTGTAATGATGGATAGTGGTTATCAGTGATATTGAAGGAGCATGTTTCACTCCATTTATGACTCTTCAGCCAAATTTATCTGCCACCCAGTGAGTGATGGTGTTCCAGGTGAGAATAGGATCCAAGAGCGATCGCTTCAAATATCAGACAGTTATTCATCAGGCTATTGAGTCATGACAGCCACTCGTTGTGCGAGTGGTGTGGATTTTATGTTACGAATATAGTGAACTACGAGATTTGATCTTCATCTTGTTAGTACACCTTTAGTTGAACGTTTTTGGATCTCAGTTGTCGTTTGTTCTGACCTACCGTTTTCTATTTCTCATCAATGAAGTTTATCTGTTCATGTTGAAGTTCTTTTTCTCGTAAGGCTTTTTAAGTCTTTGGGTTATTTTACTCCATACTTTTCGTCTTGGTACTTTATATGTTGGTGTCAAGATCAGGAGAAAGGTACTAGATAGTGAAGACAGGTTAATGGATGTGGTTGTGAAGATTCATAGACTGAGATAGCTTGGACATATATTGTACATATCAACGCACCGGGTTCCTCGACGTACTACTTTAGGAGAAGCTGGATTAAGTTGGAATAGGATTTAGAGTGGTCAGATCAAGACCTGGCACCAATCGATGAAGCCTCTTACTGTTGGTCTGGGGTATGTGGGGGAGATGTAGACTACCTGACTGGGGTCCACGAGACGATAGGAATGAGTAGTTGAGGACACCTAATGAAACGGCTGGAAATCGATCACAATGATGCAGATATATCCACTCTTTGACATCTAATGCTGGGATGATTTGATCAACCTGAATCTTTAAATTTCCTCTCATCTTATACACTTTTGTCCACTTTTTCGATACACTTGAACTGATACATTTATATGATTGGTTCTACGTTAACTTTGTCTATCTGCCTGAATATTGATGTGCCAATGTCAGATGTGACAAGGTCATATGTTGATGTTTACTGACTAACTGAACTGTCAGTCGGAGAGCACATAAATGACTGGAGTATTTTATTTTGACCTGAATCCGGATAAGCGCACTCAAAATTCATCTTAACCAAGCCAATCTATTGATATATGCTTATGGCTTTGTCGAATAATCTTAAAATGTCACACCGAATAATTTTATCCGAAATATGAGATAAAAGTAGATTCAGCAATGTTTATGAAATAAAGAGATTAATTCCTGATATCATAAAAACGAATCAAAGTTGGAGCCAGTCATCTTCAAAGTAGAGATGACTTGCAACATCTGAAACAAACAATTAGGTAACTATATTTATCTGGTAATGTATTTTTTAAATAGAATACAGAAGTTTGATTGGTTACTCAAGTAGTTACTAGGGTGGCCTTTAGAGCCACTCCAAAGATGGGGATACAATTCCTAAAGTTATGAAGCAGGAGGCTTGTTTTTCCTAGATAATGACAGCTGAATACAAGTAGGAATAACATTTCAAGAGGACAATGTGAATAATATAATGGAGTCAGTCTTAAGTTTCTATCGGCAACTTTAAAAAAATACTACATTTTATTTGATACTAACAGCTAGGAATATATCATTGTTTAGACTTCAATCAATCACTCAACGCACAAGAAGGGATATTAATTCTGGAAAAGCTATACTAGCGATGGAGATGCTTTTGAAAGCGAAATGATTGGATAAGTCTGAAAGGTATGGAAGAGCACTCACTGATGTCCAATAGGCTGAAATGGAAGGAATCTTGGAACAAAACCCAGTGCATGTCCCAAAACTCTTTATTCAAATAAATAAGTAAACGTAAATAGTATGACTACAATGATGGACCTGTCAGAATTTTCCACGCTAACTGATACACTAAATAACCTTCGTTTTAAGATTGTAGAAATTACATTTATTGGACAAGTGACGATGATGATGACGACTGATAGTCGGTGGATAAAGTGTCTCTCCTTCAATTAAGTGATACGATAATACGGTTATATTTGAACATTCTGCAATTTATCCAGGACCTCGATTATATTGATTAATGAATACACCTTTTTGTCACCGAAATTCTTGTAAAAGTTTAATCGTAACACTGAACCACTTTCGGTACTTGAAATGTCACTTCCTTATATGGCGGCGCTATAGAGGATTTGAATTCCCTCATAGGCATGTTGCAATCACCACTAACATTACCATTCTTTCTCTTATAAACTTTTAAATAAATTCCGGAGGATAGTTATTGAGAATTAGTATCTCTGTGATGCATTTCACTTCATTTCCGTATTTAGGCTTTCTGACTTATTAGCCAAAATCCTAACCCGATTACTTAAACATTTCATCTAGCCTTCTTAGGTATATCGAAAAGTTCACGTAGAATTCTTAACAATGCTGGGATTGGAGTGACATTTAAACCCACATACTCGCTCAGAGAGAGAAACTTTGTAAGCTAAAAGATCCAATAAACCAATTAACAAAAATAAACCAACCTATAAAATACCATGTAATGATTGTGAGGTCAAGTATGTAGGTCAGACCAGCAGATCTGGGTCAGTCAGAATGGCAGAACACAAAAATTTAGCTAAGTAACGTTAGACAGACCCTACTAAGATAAGTAGTTTATCATTTGACTATCTGAGATAGCCGTAGTTTGGCAGACTAGTATTTATGCTGGGTGATGATTGCAAGTCAAATGGAAACTTGGACCGCGGTTGGATTCGAACCAGAGACCACCAGTTTACCGGCCCGGAGCTCTACTAACTGAGCTACGAGGTCCAACTGCTGGCCGGATTTTTATTTCACTTCAGTCAGCAAGGGTCTTGCCTCAGTGAAGTGATAATCAATATGATACTCTCCCTCTCTGATTCAGTCAGATTTGTATTGGGATGAGAAGTCCTGACTAGGCAGCCAGTGTGAATACGACCAAGCGATAGTAAGGCGTCACGAAACCATATGGTAGTCGGGCAAAACCCTTGGTAATTGAAGTGAAATAAAAATCTGGTCAGTAGTCCGACCTCGTAGGTTGGTAGAGCACCGGGACGGTAATCCGATGGTTGCTGGTTCGAATCTGGCCATGGTCCAAATTTTCATTTCACCTTCAATCATCACCCAGTATAAGTAATTTAGATAAGAACTCAGTAATCGCTCTGCATGTACTGACCTATAGTCACACTACGGAAGTGGGATGGTTAGGGTGACTATTCTAAACTCCAATATAGCTAGCTAGTTGGAGGGAGAGATTGATCACAGAATCTTTGTTCATTAAATCCACACTTGATATATGTGACAGGAATGATCTATCCTCACATATTGGAGATATCTAGAAAATTTCACTACCATTAAAATAAATGAATGAACTGTTGGACTACATAAAGGAAGCTTGAAAGTCTTATGATTACTTTGAAATGAATATGAGTTATGAATTCTGCTCGAAACATCGTTCAATGAAATAAACTATATCACTGTGTGCTATATCGAATAAATAATGTAATGTGGAACCATACTTTACCACAGGGCCTAAATTTTTGTCTTACGTTAATTAACTTTAGTTTTATTGATCCCGAGTCCGAGTCCGAGGCCTGGTGGGAACAACATCACTCACTGGGAAGCAGGTACATCCAACTGATGAGTCCCAAATAGGACGAAATGCGCATCCTGGATTCCACTGCTAGCCACTGCCCATCGTTAATTAACTTTGACAGTCAGTAACATTTATCAAGTTTGTGGGATTCTTTTTTTCAGTCGAAAGTTTTATCATTTATAATTGGAAGAAGATAACTAGGGTTATGATGCTGTTTCAAATTTATTTTCATCACAAGTTTAGTCTCATTAGTATGGCTTAAATCATGAGCTAAAAAAAATTCTTTCAATCAGTCTGATTTGTTCTGTAGCAAGTAATGCAGTGTAGTCGGCTATCTTTTTTAACTTAGGCATTGTGAATTAGTGTGCATTCATTCCTGTTTGTACTTCTTTTCTCTATCTCTAACATGATCTCACGCTTCCTTCACATTTTCTGATATATACCTTCTATTTATTTGCATATTTTTCAATGAGATCGCGTAATCTTGCATTTCATAGTCAGAATTTTTGTATTGAGTTTAAATAATGGTCTCAATAAACTTCTACATGTATTTTATTATTGGATCGAATCTTCAGCCTATTATAATGATATCAACCTATACAAATAAAAATATTTCACAGTACTGCAAAAATCGTATTGCCGATTAATAGGTAGGTAGTTTATTCAATTTAACTACTGAAAAGGTGTGGTAGTAAGTGTTGTATAATACTGTAGTAAAGCCTACGAAATTTGTATGGGAGGTTAAGTTCTGTTCATATAGCTATCACATTAAGGAATAGAAAGGTAAGTGACGTACATAGATGATCACGACTGTGAGTCCTACTGCGCATTTCGAGCCACTACCTTACTCGATGTGACATGCTAGGGGAAGTTGGATTAAGGATCAAGACATGGCGCCAGTCGACAAAGTCTCTTAATTTTGGTCTGAGTTGTGTGGGGAGATGCATACTGCCTGGTTGTGATGTTTAAGGTGAAAGGAATAGTTGGTTGAGGACTCTTGGTGACAGCTGGAAATCGGTGAAAATTACGCCAATGTATTCACTTCTAAAATTTGGAAATTCACACTAACGTTTACCTTCGAATTGTTTATTCTCTCACACAACTTTATCTACTTTGATGTCAATCTTTTTCAAGTCACCTGTTCTTTGTGTAGCATTATGAAGTGTGGCAACTTGAAGCGATGGACATGTGTATGAAGTTCTACGTTGATTTCGTCAGTCAGTCAGTAAGCAGACTTCAACTAAAATGGTTAAGGAGTGAAGTTAAGATTGTATAAATGTCCTCAATTAAATGATCATCTCTACGAATAACTTACCCGCATGGATTTTTGAACCTGAATTAGCAAAAATATTTTTAAAAGGCTTGAAATGTCATTGTAGTTCCCTGTAAATTATTTTTTATTCTGTGAGAAATTGCAATAATTCTGTCAGTGTTGCTTGTTTCATCTACTTTTATTTTCGTTGTCGCATGGGTCTTGTCTTTTTTCAAGATCCATCTGTTTAGCTAACGGTCCTTTGAATTACAGTACAGTTATCGCAATCTTTATATCTGTCTTCCTGTAACATCGTACTTTTTCTGCACCAAAATTTCGATGTATATCACTATCACTATTGGTACTTACTATAATAATATTTATATTTCAGTTGATGTTGATTGATTTCAAAGTAGTTTTCAACAGGAAATAACATATCAATTGAAGAACCATTGAATACTGTACATCACTGAAAAGATGTTTCATTCTTGTTTGGAATTCTTCATGATCGTGCACTTTGACCTTCCACTAGTTGATCTTTCATGTGGTTGTAGTTGAACATTTTCAAGGTGTACAAACCAGGATGGAATATCATCTTGGTGACCCCCATCTTCTCAATAGACTTCCAACTGTTGTAACGCCGTAGTGAAAAATATTACACATTTGTCGGTTAATTCAACTTTATGCCTTTCAGATAGGTAAATATATGAGTGACTCGAAAGGCCACCTTAGTAACAACTAAAATAACCAATCAGATTTCTTTATTTTACGAAAATCTACCCTTCCAGTTGAAATATAGTTACCTAATTAGTGATTTCGGTTGTTGCTAGGATGGCTTTCAAATTCACTCAATTATATCTGGATGTAAACCTTTTATTCTACATAATTCCACATTATTAACAAAATTTCCGTTTAGATTTTCTAAAGTTCTTTATCTTAGCTCTCTTTTCATTATATTTTATATGCTGTAATCATTTTTATGTTCTATCCAATTCCTTACTACTTATCCGTCATGAGTTATTGGTGTCATTAGCATTGTCTAACAGGGTCATGGTGTTTGATGATATGAACATGTTTCTGTCTTGAAAGTAAAATGCTTGTGTTTGACAAGTAAGAGCTATTACTGACTGATAGATCATTGTAGATTAACAAGAGTCATACTATCTCTTTCATATTCTTGAGATGACGGCCTACTTCATGGATTTAGCATTGTGGTACTTATTAACTACTTTTATTATTGGTGTCATAACTATGACTAGAAATCGATCAAACGTATTAAATTCATACAAGAAAACGTTTATATTTCCAAAGTTCTTTAGTTTACTTATCTGAAGTTCATAATCCATGGTCATTGGTGACTTTCTGTTAACTAACACTTTACATGAAGCAAACATCACTCTAGGCAGAGTGAAACTCATACTCCATATTTTTGCAATGTCGATCGAAGAATGCAATACCAATTCCAATTTTCTATGGTATATGATATAATGTAATATAATGCTAACATATTTACGATAATTTAGGTCATATGAAAATCATCATGCATTCAACAGTATTTCTTATCCAAGTATTGTGATTTTCTCCTGGTTATTTGTATGTGTGTGCATTTTACTTTGGTTTTACAGAACAAGGTAATCACTAATATCCATTTATTTACTTACTTAGAAAGCGCAAATACTGACCTCAATAAATTATCTAGTCTTAATTTCAAGCTTTCAAATTACCAACGTAGATTTTAGTTATACTAAATGAAGTGAATACAATTCAGATTTTATATCATAAATGAATGAACCGTTTTCTGTTAATATTGAATACACTAAACACTGTACTACTACTGTGACTGTTAGTTAAAACTTATGGCAATTATTCGTTACACCATGTTGACTATGTTATTTGTTAAAACTTGGAATTCCCTGTTGGTCTATCATATCACACTGATCGATAGCATCACTCAGTGGGTTCGAGGTATATCCAGCTGACGAAACGTGTATCTTGGATCCCACTGCTATCTATCACTAAGTCGAATACTGGCATGTGGTACACAGTTCACATTATACACTGGTGAATTTCACTCTTTTGAATTGGAACTGTAAGTAAGGAGAGTACTATGTGAAATTCATTAAAGTAAGATACTACTGATTATGAGTGACTAAATACTAGCCAACAGGATCTACTGATGTTGTCAGACAAATCAAAACTTGGCTTAACACTGAATCATCGCTTTTATGGTGTACTGGATTACTTTGACAGCATCGGATAAATCACAGTATTATATTAAATGATATGGCGTGATGATTGAAGGTGAAATGAAAACCTGAGTAGCTAAAGGATGGGAACCAACAGTCTCCGGCGTTCTACCTAAATACTGACAAGCTCTTCACTTCAGTGACTGTAGGACTCAACCAGCTGTCCTGTAAATGTGTGGCATATAACTATCGTATTCTTGCAATCACCAGCAATCAATAGAATTCTTCCATTCTCTAATTCAGCTAGGTTTGGAATGAGATGAAAAGTTCTGACTGTACAGATATTATGATTACAATGAAACTACACTTACACATAGGGCTATCACAGGAGAGTCAGATAAAACCCTCAGGGATTAAGATGAAGACTTGGTTAGCAGTCAGGTTTTATAACCCAGATGGTAGAGCCTTGAACCAGTAATCTGAAGACGATCGCTTAGAATCCTGTCATGACTCATATTTACATTTCTTCTTTAGTTGTCATTCCATAACGTTATTAACCAGTAATAGTGGTAATGCAAGGAAGAATGGAAATTATACAAACTTATTTTAATTGGGTTTCGTTTCTTAAAGAAGAATGAATAATGTGTGTAATCTCTTGTTAGCATTCGCTTTAAAAACATCTCATTTACAGTATTAAATCAATCAGCTCGCTTTAAGTACTTATCAAGATAAAAGTATTTCACTCCAATCAAAAATCTTCAGCATATCCGTTAAATACAAACATATCTTTACAAATTATTGTTCATTTCTCAGACTACGTGAACTAATTCAAATACTCTACTATTGTCCTTAAAATCATTTATTCAGATCTTCGAAATTATATCTAACTAATTACCTGGCTTACAAGTGTCTTAATCAATCAAAATATTCAGATGAATCGTTTCATTAGTACTTTTTTCTGATAATGAATTACTATGCCAATAAAGTCTTACGATTATGCCTGTTGTAAAGCTCCGGCTTGTTGTCATTTCGATGGCGATTTGCAGATTGAATTTTAAAGTCACCCTAGTAACTGCTAAAATAACCAATCACGTTTCGGTATTTCAATTAGGAAAATGTTTCTCATAAATTTACAGAAATATAATTAAATATCTCAGAAGTTCTTAAAGTGACCTTTAAAGCCACCCTCAATTCACGATCGAATAAGTGTTTGCAGTCACGTCTCTAAGTGACCTATGATTTTCCTGTTTAAAAGGACACAGACACATTGAATTACTTGAATATCACTTCCATGTGCTGACAGTCGTTTGTTTGGGCTTTGAGAATAGTTTCCATCATTCTAATAAGAGGGATAAAAAATGTATCAAAGTTGTGAATGAATAACTTACTATGTAAAAACCGTTCATTGTGCCAACTTGACAGACGCAGAAGTCAATCACTGAGTATTCGTACATGTTATATACCCACAAATACGAGACCAAGGAAGAACACAATAGCGTAGACGGATAGAATAGTATATTTGCGTGGTCGTGCCAAGATACCGATGTGTTCCAACCAGCTGGCTAGAGGGTCTATTACAAGAAGTGCAACATAACACGATAGTGTGCCAAATGGCGTGAATGCTTGATCATGTGCCTTCAACTTAGTTAGTTCAGTCAAACTATGAAGGTCAGCGCCAATGTTGAATCTCATCGAACCCTAGACAATTGATTCTGGAGAAGTATGTGACGCTACAACTACTTTGGTAGACTGAAACTTGTGTTCAGTAATACGCAATTTAAGCTGTATTTCCGATTCCAAAATACGCTTAAAATCATGATAATCCAAAGTAACTTTATTTTGTTTAAACATCTATTGAATATTTGACCTTAAAATTGCACCAAAACGATACGTGCCTGTAGAAAAAGTCTTCAGTGATAGTATTCAGTGCTAAATGTAACCTCAAAGTTATGTTTAGAGTTCATCTATTGCCTAATTAAAATTTGATAGTTACCTGGTGGAATCAGTGACAATTGTGTTTTCATAGATTTTATACAGATACATGAATGAATGTGTACTTTTAAGGTCGTCATACTCATCACAGACTGATATCACTTGGAGAACCATCGAAAAGGTGGGAGCACTGAACAGCTATTTTGTCCTGACCCCACTCAGCCACAGATTGAATTCGCGACCCTCAGATTTCACGGTAAATGCTTTAGCCACTCATCCAATGAGTCGGAGTTTAATGGTTCACAGTTTCTCACTTTGATCGATTTGTGATATAGTGTAATTATCTTTCATAATGTTCAGTTGGCGTTCGATTAACTCCTGACTAGTTGACCTCACACGTTACAGATTCTCACTCGAAATTCGAGATGTCCATCTCGAAGCATGTCACTAATAAGCACTAGTAGTATATAATAACAATATGCAAAACAATAAGGTTAAGGAATGAAATAGGAAATAAAGTCGTATAAGAAGAACAGTTAACCAAGGCAATGCAAATTTCACCACAAACTCTTTTTGTACATATACGTTTGCTTTCATTATGTAGAATATTGTTGATTAAAGGAGTATCTTTTGATCTGGTTCTCTTCAGACTATTCGAGGTAGAATAAAATTATTTTCGAAGAAGTAGTGTTATTTATAAAGGCCAATGATATTGCTTACTACAATGTGATTGTCTTCTATGAGTACCTAAATCTGCAAGCTGTTAACATTTAGGTTTGGAAGCAGTGATTGTACGGTGATGTGTTCTCGATGAGACCTATAAGTTTCAAGTTCATATCTGTATCACGTCATTGGTGTGCATCTCCAGGAATCTCATGATAACTTACTTGGTTGTGGCTAGCAGAGAAATCCATAACGTGCGTTTCGTCCCATTTGAAACTCGTCAGCTGGATGTACCTGCACCCTAGTGAGTGTTGATGTAAGTCACCATGATAAACATCCAAGAAATATCGAAGCATCAGGATAGTAGAACATATGCTAATAGAGGTGGAACAGTTCGATCCATTACAACAATGGAGAATTACAAGTATATCAATAAATAGGCTAGAAATGTCATCCACTGGTTTTCCAAGTTTCTACAACTCATATTAGCTGATGGCTACCAATATCTTCTGAATTTTAGTGATTAGACTATTTGAGATATCGTTGGTTAATAAAGTGATCTTCATGCACAAGCATGACGATTGTAGCTCATATAAAATCTGAATAACAGAAGGAATTAGAACCAGTGGTGTACTGATAGTGAGCTATGAATATTCGAGCTAGTTGATGGTGTGTTATGTTAGTAATCCTAAGCTGTTGCCTCACATTCCGTATTTACTAATTTACTAGTTTTGCAGGTTAATTAGATATCATATTACATTCAGGAAACACAGATATTCTGCTTGATCCTGTTTACTTCCCTTTCATTTGTAGTGACCAAAAAGACAAAAGGGTTATTGCATTTTTAAGCTTCCCTCATAAGATATTGTGAGTCAACGTTAAAACAACGTTCGTTATCAGTCTCTCAACTAGTATGTTAAGGTCAACAGAAGTAAAGGTACTAGAGAAGGGATTTAACCTCTATGTAGCAGTTAGTGGACTGAAACCCGGAGATGTCATTCCTAAAATTCAATTCACGTTAAGTATGATAAACACGGAAGCGCATATAAGGTTCGAGCACAATGTTCTCGAACAATTAAGCGACAGAACAAGATGAAACAGAATTTACCAAAATCAGAAAGAGTGGCTTTGAAGAACGTACGGAATGGCAATAATAATAATTGCTAAATCGGATAAAGGCAACTCAACAGTAGTGATGAACAAATCTGATTACGTCCAGAAAGTCAAGGAACCTATAGAAACAGAACCATAAGAAGAAATTAAGAAACCGATGAATAGTATTATGAATGAGGTTTATAAATCTAGTTGGATCTAATACGTCGAATGATACCGTTTCTAGGTGAGTCAAAATGGTTTATTTTAATGCTGAAAACGAATAACCCCAGAAGGTTTTATGGTACTGATAAAATACATAAGTCACGTTATCCTATAGTAGACTTTAGAAACACTCCTTATCACATATGAATATTCAGCGATGGTGCAAGGTCCAAGTAAAAACCGTTCTAAACTGAGACTGAATAACCCTTATGACCTAGCAGCTTAGTGGGTAGAGTATCGGACCGGAAACATGGTGGTCGCTAGTTCGAAACCGGCCGCGGTCCACTACCCAGTATAAATACTAGTCTGCCAAACCACGACTATCTCAGATAGTCAAAATAAAAACTCTTACGACTTGGAGCATAGATTACATAACATACATATAGGTGACAATGAAAAATTGTTAGTTGTAATACAGCCAGTTTCCAAACAAATGTACCGATTGACATGAAGCAGTTAGACACCAGCTCAATAATGATCATAAGCATACACTACGAACTAAGATGTCACCAAAAGATATCATGTTAGGAGCACAACTATGCCTAATTTCCACAATCTTTAAACTTCAGAATAAAATATCAAAACAAACTAGAGTTGTATGGGATTACCAATATTCCCTATCGTGGCAGACATATTTATAGATAGTTGGGAACCGATGCATGTGGAAACATTTAGTCCAGCTCCAAAAGTACTATTTCGATATGTAGATGACACGTTGACAGTGTTGACATCTGAATACATACATAGCTTATTTACACAAATAAACTCAGAAGTCAACACAATCCAATTCACCAATAAATTAGAATACAGTGGAAGGGAATTAATGATGTTGCATTACAAAATGGAATGAAGATAAGATGAGAGTTTAGACGACACCGATGTCTACAGAAAACATTCACACTCAAACTGTTACTCAAACTTCCAGTCGTCTAAACCTAATTCAGTTAAAGTTGACTTGGTGAAATATCTAAGTAACAGGGGCAGAAACTGAGGAATACAACAGAAGATCTAAGACAATACACCAGATAGATTGAGGACACCTGAGTCATCAACAATTACCCTCCCAAATTAATTGATAAGTTCCTTAGGAATTGTAAGATGAATATGACTAATATTGGTAACACAGGTGTTGATATCAGTAATAATGCAGATGACAATAATAGTGGCAACACTGTGAAGATAGAATTCAGAACCAACCTCTCCAGTATAATCATAGAAGAAGGTAAGTCAGAGACATTACATAGGATTGTAAGTGAGGCTGGGATTTGAGTGGGATTTAGACCTACAAACCCACTTTGAAATAAGCTTTGTAGGTTAGAAGATCATATTGATCGAACTAAGTAGAATAGTTTAGTTTACCGAATCCCTTGCGACTATTGTGAGGAGGTCAAATAAATAAGTCAAAGAAGTCGACCAGGGTTAATTAAGCTATGCTATCCAAGCACAAACACATAACCAGGTTAAAGTTTGTAGATCATAGTGATATAAGGAATTAAGGAAAATGTTCGGGCACAGCTGTGCATGCAATTACAGACAACCAGACAATAAGATGGACTGGGGGGGGAAATCCTTTAAACTAACATTGCAGAGTGGAGGGAGAGATTGATTACCTGATGACTGTTCATCGAATCAATATGAAATGCATGCAACGGGAATGACTGAGTACCTGTTGTGACTATAAAGAAAATCCTACTGCCTATATGACAAAGGAGGTGAGGAAATTGTGACTAACTCTATGAAGGATGTTTCAAAGTTGTGTCATTATCTTGATATAACTATGGACAATAAATTGTGTGCAGAACATGATCGAGTAAACAATACAGTTCCACTGTGTGATGTATATAATAAATCATTTAAAAGCGGAATGCTAGTATAGACAGTGAAAAATAATTCCTTGTGACGATAGGCGTTGATGTAAAGTGCTTAAATGTATGAAATCCCATAAGTATGTCATGGAATGAATAATGTTTTGAAACAGATGAAATGGTTAGAAAACTTGAAATAAATCTTGTAATACTTAGATACTACTGCTTTTAAAATGTCTAAGATATTAGCCGAATAATTTAAGGGTTCCCACTAGATGTCTGTGAATGATCTTAGGTCATTTACATTTGTACTTGCTTCTTCTACACTGCTTAAGAAGTCAGGCTTAGCAATATCCTCTTAAGTAGTTACCGAATTACAATTTTTGAATATACTGTTCTTCTAAGCTGAGGTAACTAACTGAACAAGTTTTCATTTATTGGTTTTCCGTTCCTATAGATAGAGTGTACAACAGATTAGGATTGAGGTTATACACTCTGAATAGGAATATCTTATCGGAAACCAACGAAACTCTGATTCTGTTTAACGTATCGGTGTGAACCTAAATGGTGACTAGTCATTTCCCTTAGATCTACTCGCTTTCAGTCAGTTTTACAAAGAGTCTGCTTAACAGTTTTATAAGACTTAATTGTCCTCGACAGAAAAGACTTTCACGTTGAAATCAATCATTCCTCACAAATCATCAAATGAAATGATTTCCATTGGTAATTTATAAGGAGCGTTTGTTTTCATCGCCAATTGATAACAGATGAATAAACTATCGAAAAATTTAGGATAGTTGATAGTTGTATCACCTTACTTTGGGACTCTTTATCTTTGTTGATTCATGACTTCGTGAGGGATCAAGCCTAGGAGAGTCAGGTTGGGCGACATGTACGTTATCACAGATTGACAGAAGAATGAAAACGTGAACCACTGGGGACTTGTTGTGTGTCGGCTTACTCGCTAAAGGAATGATGGTTGAATGCGGCAGAAGAATTTTAAACTAGGATGGAATAGCTCTCCAATTACCAGAGCTTCTCAGTCTGTGATTTAAATTAATTTAGATTCAGTTACATTCTCCCTCGACAACTTCATTTCAACCTTTCTATGATGTCTTAGTATATTCTCACCTGATGGTTTACGAAGCGCATTCATTACAAAAGTCAGGATACTACATGACACAGGTTAGCCAGTATTTCTGTATTGAACTGAACTATTTTATACAGAGATTATCCGGGAGATTGTAATGGTGAGGACGTTTATTCAATCAAACAACTGTCGCAACGAATCTGATACTCTACAGGTAAACAAGCAACTAAGGTTATTTCATCATATTTGGGACTCGTCATTTGGATGTACCTGCCTCCCAGTGAGTGATGTTGTTCCCACTGGGATTCAAACCTGAGAGCTATCCCTTCAAAGGCTAGAGCGTTATCCACTACACCACCGATCCACGATAGCCACTTCTTGTGCGACGGGTACAGTTTTAGTGTTATTGCTTGCACTAAACCGTCTTTGATTGGACCGAATTGATCAGTCTCTGTTGGCATATGGGCTCCTGTGTGGATGCCCCGATATTGTCTGTGTTTTAATGATGTATATTAAGGACGGTGTAATACAGGTAATGACACCAAAACTATACCCGTCGCACAAGAAGTGGCTATCGTAGCTCGGTGGTGTAATGGATAACGCTCTGGCGTTTGAAGCGATAGCTCTCAGGTTTGAATCCCAGTGGGAACAACATCACTCACTGGGAGGCAGGTACATCCAAATGACTTGTCCCAAATAGGATGAAATATGCATACTGGATTCCACTGCTAGGCACTACCCATCAATACTAACTCAAGGCAGTCTAATCATTCTCTAGTATCACCTCTATCAGTTTAAAATATGTATTGTCTCTACTTGATTATTTTCATATATCACTTTTATTTTTCATCTTCTAACCTTCAGAAGGTGGCGAAAATGTGTATAGTTGCTGGAAGTTCTCGGCTTATACACATATACTACACAGGCCTATTCTAGAAAGGAGAACTAGCTTAACTCTATGATATAAAATGACAATCACAGGTTTGCAGTGTTTTGGAGATTGACAGCTTATGATGAAACCAACCAAAATTATGTTTCCTGGGAGGACACGATCACATTCTCCAAGAGCTAATACTTTAGAAAATAATGGCTTATTGAATACCTTCACCAAACTTATTCCATTTTTAAAAATTGGGTTTCAATGTGTTGTAATACGGTTTGTTACAATTAACTGACATCCTTTTCAATTTTGCCTGTATTGAATAGTTATTTATAAAACTGTGTAAGAGAAATGACAACTGAAATTTAAGGGTTTTCGTTTTATTTCGAATTCAGTCAGTTTCTCAGTATTCTTAGTCTTTCAGCTGTTTTCATTAGGATTAGCTGAATTTTAAGGTGACAGAAATGAAAATCTAAAATGCTCATGTGGATTTTACGTGCTTTAAAACTGGACGTCAGCAAATGCTATTCCTAAGGTCAGTGACTTTGATACAAAGATTTATGAACAATCAGCTAACCAACTGACACGTTTCATTATTTTCGATTATAAAAGTATGATATTCGGTAGATGTGAAAAAGGGCTTTATAGAATTTTTTCGTAAGTTTATAAATATGACCTGTCTTCACCGATTTGCGTAAATATTACTGGAGTCATTACGGTGAATTAGTCAGGTCAGATCGTGTAGCTGCTGTGCTCCAGTGGTGCAATGGATAATGCTTTAGCGTTTGAAGCGATGGGTGCTAAAATCGGGCCTCAATGGCAACAGCATCACTCACTGCGATGCAGGCGCATCCAGCTGACTAGTCCGAAATAGGAAAAAACGCTATTGCTGAATTACATGGCTAGCCACCACCAAGGAAATTACAACGCAATAGATATCCAGACAGTATCATGACATTCGCTTAGATGCCTATCTGCCAACAGAGATAGAGCAATTCTACTCAGTAAAGCAACATGGTATTAAAAGGAGCAAACAACTGCAAATTGTTTAACTTTGTGCAATTGACTGAATTATTCAGTCAACACCGTATATGACTGATGGGGTTTACAAATTTCTCAAAAAATTTCTGTAAAAACAATGCTTTTTATATCCAATTTTCTCACATTTCCTGTAACCCATTGAAACATAAGGCAAAAAAGTTATTATGTATTAATTATACATTTAAATTTATGATATATCACGAATGTCAAGGGTAGGATTTGATGAACTGATGGATTGCAACTCAGCAGCTGAGTGATAGTGTACCATCTGTGAGACCTGACGGTTCTGGGTTCACTCGGTCGAGGGATCATAGATGGAAAATGCTGAACAGTCACAATCTGGAACTAAAAACCTTTTCTAAGGTTACAGATTTTCAGTGATTCTCAATCTGTAATCAATCTGAGCATCCAACTGCCTTGAAACTGCTGACTTTATCAATCAACAATTCTCTTATTAAGGACTGAAAAATTTTCAACTGTCTGTTTCTCATGAATATGGGCAGCGATGATCCAAAGTATAACCGTAATTAGGAAGGTGTAAGTACTTAGCTGCTATGGAAAATTTTACATAATTTGAACAATGCAAGAAAAAAAACACTTGAAGAATAAAATGATCTCATTTTATTTCATGGCTCTTCATCAGCTGCAAACAGCCCACAATTAAAATCAAGTAATAGTAGTAATAATGATGGCATATGATACTTTAAATATGTAGAAATAAATAGAGATTCGAAATATAGGTTAACAATAAGTGTGATTCGGTCGGAACGCTATTCACTAGAATAAGAACGCTATGCTCAAAAGACAAACAAGAAGAAGAATTCTATATGATTGAGAAGGCTGTTATAGAGAATGGATATCCAAAGAAATTCATCATGAAGCATGGAAAAGAATTTATTGAAAGACCAAAATATACAACTGCTGAGAAGTTTGTTTTCCTTCGTCTAGCATTGGAAGGCGATGGGACATCTGAAAGAATGAGTAGAAGAATAAAAACTGCATTGAAAAGGAGCTTCTCTGCTGCCAGACTGATCTCACTTCACAATACATTATGCTCCATAACACAGTCGAAAATGGACAAATACCCATCTCACGTCACCAACTGTGTATATCAATTCACCTGTGATTGTGGAAGTAAGCACATAGGAGGGACCAAAAGAAGGTTGTCTACTCAATTTTATGAGCACATTCTGAGAAATCTGTGTCTGAATGGTAGCAAGGTCTCTAAGAGTGCAATCTCCAGGCACCTGGTGGATACAGGACATCAAATACATGTTTCATATTCCTTCAGGATGATCAGCAAACAGAGAATGCCATGTTTATTACTGTTTGTGGAAGCTCTCATCATCAAACATCTTCAACCTGACCTATGTACTCAAAAGGAGACTGTAATTAACCTTTCCTTACCTTGGTAACTGTATATGCTTTTTGCATGTGTGTGCATATAGTCTTCCCTTTTCTTTTCATTCCATCATCTCTTCATTAATTACTTGTTGACTATTAATCACTTAACGATTTTCCAGTTTTTAGTGTGATCGCGTAACCTATTTATTGGCTCTTAAACGGTGCCTTCTTTTACACTGACTCGCGTTTGTTGTCTCCCCTGCCCATTCCACAACTCCAGAATTTTCTATCTCATCCGATATAAATTGTCATTGATTTTGATTAATACTTGTAATTATTATTCCTGTGTTTCCTTGACTCACTACCTTATTGTTTATGGTGGATTTCAAATCTCCATTTATTTCTACATATTTAAGGTATGCTATGGCATCATTATTACTACTAATACTTGATTTTAATTGTAGTCTGTTTGAAGCTGATGAAAAACCATGAAATAAAATTAGATTTTTTTTTCAAGCTGAACTTACGCATTTTATGATTTGCGTGGTAGCTTATATTGTACAGTAGTTTTCAACGCATAAATCTCGGTAAGCGTATAAGTCTCACGCAGCTGTAACAGATAAGTAATATTTTTCAAGTCAAAGTCAATTCGAAAGTGGAATATGTTCTATATTTACCCTTTAGAAGAAAGTGTGACATCAACAGGGATTTGTAGCCAATCAATGAAAAGTACAGTTATCTAAAGCATATCATTCAGCGTTTTATGCTAATTAGTCGCTCTAATGGTGATATTCTTTGAACCATAAAGGTCTTAAAAAATTGGTTTTAGAAACGAATTGGATTCCTTTTCTAGTAATCATAATCACTTCTCTAGTTGTATCCCTTTATAAACTTAAAAAAACATTCAATTATGTTTTTGTTGTGGATTTATTTTACTATGCCTAAGATAAAAAAAAATTGAGATGGTCCTTCTGAAGTAATTAAATTTTTCCGTTGATTAGTATTTGCATATTTAAAGAAAATTCTCACTAAGAAATGATGCCAGTTAAAGAAGTAGTGAAAGTCCATCGCAGTAATTTAATAGAAATTGGAAACTTTGAAATGGTACAGAATATTTGTAGCTCAGGTGGATGGTCTTAGTAGCATTGTGTTCTCTGAGCTGGATTATTTAGTCGTGAAGACTTCATCACCTTCCTAGACGACATCATCAGCACTAACTTCAGTATGAAGTGAGTTGTCCGTAGACTGATTTAGTAGCTTGCCCTGACGAACTGGTTTGTGACTGGTTGCTCCCTCTGATTGTTGTGTCATCGACTGTATAGATTTTCCTGTTGTCTATCCCTCTGCTTCACCTCTAACCTTTATGTCCCTTATCATGTTTCTCATTGGTTGGGTCTATGTCTATACATCTATTGATTGCTGACTGACCTGAATACCAAGCTTCTAGGAATTCTTTGATAGTCTTAGTGTTTATTCTCTTCATCCACGATTTCGACATTATCGAAATTGAGTTCATGTCTATAATTATCCACGTGCATTCAAATGACTGATGAAATGTCGTGTGTGACGTTTAATAACCAATTGGTGTTCATGTAAACGAAGGTGAGGGGGGCGATTACTTTGTTCAATGTAGTGTTGGCCACAGTTATTGCAGCTGATTTTGTAAATGATGTTCAGTTTGTCTTCTTTGGTTGTTGTATCGTTTACTCTGCATATTAGCGTTAGAAGGGAATTTGCTGGTTTATGAGTGGCCATACCAATTCCAAGTGGTCTCAGTAATCTTGTCGTAGTTTCTGATATATTCTTTATGTATGATAGGATGGTGCGTTTGTTGATTTCTGTAGACGACTTTCAGTTGATGATGTACGGGATAGGTATCTTCTGATAAAGTTTCGTGGGTAGCTGTTCTTCTTTAGGAAGAACTGTGGTCAACACTACATTGAACAGTCGATGACACAACAATCAGAGGGAGCAACCAATCACAAACCAGTTCGTCAGGGCAAGCTACTAAATCAGTCTACGGAGAGATATTGACAACTCACTTCATACTGAAGTTAGTGCTGATGATGTCGTCTAGGAAGGTGATGAAGTCTTCACGACTAAATAACCCAGCTCAGAAGACACAATTCAACGAAGATTGGGGATTTTCTGGAAGTGCGTAATCATAACTGTATATAGGATGAAGCCTAAAACTATCACGTTTAGAGGTAAGCTTGCAGTTATTAATGGAAATTCATGTGATTTTGATTTATTCCTTAAGCTAACGCTACTTGTGATGCAAAGTATCTTGGAAGCTTTCAAATTTTGTCAATAGAAAAGCATTTAACGCGGTTGAATAACTCATGAAGCCATATTCTTCGCACATTCAACTGACCTGTCTTGATAACATGATTCATAGTAATATGAGTACATCGAAAGGTGGTAATAATACTAATGGTAATAGTTGCTTTGTTTAACCCAATACAATGCAATATTCACACAACTAAATGTGGTACTAGTTGTACAATCGATGATATTTAGGCTTAACATATTTTAAGTTGGTATTCATCATGGTGTGAAATTAATGGCAGATCCATTGAAAACCTGGGGGCACTGAACAGTTGTTTCCTTCTAGGACTCCTCACCAGTGTGTGCCAATGACTGTGCATAGATCGAACTAAGGATCTTCAGGCTCTCAGCCAAGCCTGTTGCTTTTATCTAATGACATCGTCAAGTTACTCTCCTCACGTTCGAATTGGTTTGCCCCACTTTTCACTATTCATTAGACCTTCAGGGATCACCTATTGAAGTGAGTCACCGGTCAGCACTAGAGTTATTCAGTTTGGAGGTTTGTGCAGATTTATTGTTTGACTTCAGGTTGGTATGCATTGTGGACTGACATCAGTTGGAGAAACACTGGAAACCTAGCAGGACCTGACATCTGTTTCGTCCTAGTTGACGATACATTCTACACAACTTTGAATGAGACAGTTTTACAGCTTTAGCTGATAATGGAATATCATTTCAACTGAAGTGATATTTGGAATTTTGACTTGGGTTAGGCTAATGATATACATAAACTAGCCTTACTATCATGGAGATCTTCAGTAATGCCCTTCCACTGATGATTCGTTTTACTTTTGAAATCGAGTTGGGATGTGAAACAGCTTTTTTACACATTCAAGAGAAGTTATTGATTCCTACAAAGATAGATTTAATCTTGAACTAAATGAAACGAAAACTTGATCAATTTCTACAGTTTTATTTACATGAATAGAAAGGGGAATCAGACTAACTTTCTTACAAAAATCAATTGGTTATACACAAAAGACATTGGATAGACAGTTGAAACGGTTCAGGAAAACTTTAGTTGAAAATGGAAACCTAATGAACTTTATTAAACAAACAAGTGAAAGATAAGAAGTATATGCGTATGAATGTTAAATTCAATCGCAAGTCAAGTTCTAAAAGCTTGTCTATTAAAAGCAGTTCGAACAACATTTATTCCTGCATTGTTGTATCTTAGCTACCTCACGCAAGCAGTCACTCGTCAAAACACCAAAGATAAGGTCCCATTATTGACACTATTCATGTCTGTTTATAAATTTACTACAGACAGTACCAGTAGTACATGGTTAAGATGTGCTCATCAACATTTATTGTGATGGTTATCAAAAATAGAATCCATATCAATAAACAGTTCTATTCTGTAATATATTGTTCTCTTAGGTCTTACATTATCTGTACAAACCAAGCAGTTCAAATGGATTTCGATTATATTTTTGTAGAATGAGAGTTGTGGCTATTCACAAAGAGAATCCTGAACTTTGTATGCGTAAACGTGTAATTCATTCTTTTTCGCAACCAAGGCCTCTTAGACTTTTATTTGCTTAATAATTCCTCCCCGCCCCTAATCTGTTTACATTCCTTTTGTTACAGTATCAATTTGTTGATTCAAATCTTTCTCACTTTTCTGTGTATAATATTCATGTTTCTCAGCCCCAAATTTGTAAAACAAGGCACTTATGAATCCTATTCATTACTTTGTATCTGGATATTCTTTTTTGCATAAGAATAAATTGCTGACTTTAATGTTTTTATCCTCCGATTAGCCACTAAACACTCTCTTGTTGATAACTGAAATTAACCTTTGCTCCCTTTTTGGCACTTTCGGGATATCTTTAAATCCCTAGTTAGTTTTGTAGCTACGATTAGAAGTCACGGAAATCCTCCTTATTGATCAACATCTTTCTAGTTTAAATGATATAGATACCTTTCGCACGATTAATCCATCCCAGTTCAAGTTTCCTGAAATCGTCCCAATGAAATAATTGTGCCTGAGTTTAGGTGGAAATCCTCTTTATTCTATTAAGCTTTAGGGATAAGTTGACACAGGGATACCTTGAAATCCTTAACGTCATTTCCTTGGATGTGAGAAATAATAATCTGCATTGCAAGGAAAAAATTATCTTACCAATTAACCTGTTTATCGTTTGACTATCTGAGATAGTCATGGTTTGAAAGACTTGAATTCAGATTAGGTGATGATTGGAGATGATGTGGAAACCTGAGCTGCCGCAGTTTTCGAACCAGGGATCTCAGGGTTGTCGACCTAGTGCTCTACCGACTAAATTACGAAACTCTGTTGTCACAATAACGCATCACGAATCCACGAAGTTGGGTAAAACTTTTGATGTTCCAAGGGAAATTAAGATCTGGTTTGCAATTAGGTCTCGTAATTTAGTTGGTGGAGGTCACTGGCTCGAATCCTGCCATGATGCATAACGCTTTGGTGTTTGAAGCGATGGATGCTGAGTTAGAGTGTCAACCACACAACCAATCAGATTACTTCTGTAATAATTATGTGATGTATTCTTCTGCACTTAGACATCGATTCGCGTCTTTCATCATGTTTTCTTGTAGTTTTTCTTTTAATTTTCCAGACGATAGGTTGAAGACATTTAAAAAATGTGGGACAGTAAGTACTACACTTTCCTGACATTCGATTGATTGAAATAAGTTCAAAAAGAGCGATTTGATTTCCTCCAGAATCTTCTTCGTCAAAACGACAGGGCTTGCTTTCATACTTTACAACTTTGAGGAAAATTTATTTTACTAAGGAACAGCACCTGCCAATTGAAAGAAGGGCTACCAAAGAAGCGAGACTGAAGTCTTGACAAGAACTGGCGTGGAATCATGCTCCACCCCTGTCCATCCCAAACAAAATATTAAGCAGCCACATAATCTTAGAAAGATTAAAAATCCTGTGCGTTCAACCGGATTATGACTAGAACAGGCTGGCTAGCTTCAGAAAGTGCAAATCCTGTGCCGATTAAATTGCAACGCTACACTACACATCATCATAAAACAGAGCACGAGATGGGAGTCAAATGGATAGTTACCTCAAATTCATCGACTTTGAAAAGAAATTCGATAGCCTCGACCGACAAGTAATTCGGCAGACAGCTGCTGCTTCAACACTACACTTTTAGTGTCACAAACATTTATCAACCTCATTCAACACCAGCTATATGCTATATGATACTACATGCTACATACAACATGTCAAGTGATTCACAATGGAAAGCTGAGTGATGTGTTCGAAGTGAAGACAGGAAGGAGTAAGACGAGAGTGCCGCCTTCTATCACCGATCATCTTCGTGATTGTAGTCGAGTGGACTGGACTGGACTGAACTGGACCATGCAACAGACTGTGATGAGTTGTGAGAGGAAGGGTATACGCTGGCTTGACCCATGAAAAGATGTTAGAAGATTTGGATTTCGCCTATGATGATTTATGTCTGTCTAATGTCTCACAAACTCAAAGATTTACAGGCGAAAACTAAGAAGATGGCAGAAGAGGCGAGGTGAGGCAAGGCGGCGAAGGAAGATGGGACTTCCTTCAGGTGAATGTCGAGAAGAAGACCAGGGATTGTGAAGATACCCAACCAATAATAATAATAATAAGCACCAATCATTATGAACGGGAGAAATCTGAAGGAAGCTGTCTCTTCAACCTTCCTACCTGCCCAGACAGCATTCTCTGAAATACAGGCAGCGGCGGTGGCGACGGCGGTGGTGGTGGTGGTGGCGGCGCGGCATAGATGAAGATGTCAAAGTAAACAGGATCGGAAAGACAGCAAGACAAACCCTCCTTCATTAATCTGTGGAGATCAGTGTGGAGATCTATTGCACTCCACTCAACTCCAATCCACACCACTCAGCATAAAGCGTGAACAACATCCGGATTCTCAACACCAAGTCAGTCAACCAAGTTGGTGCTTCTATGTGATGGTTGAGAGAATTGACGTGTTACGAAATGCATTTCGAACAAACTGCAAACATGCACCACATGAACAGTTGTCGTCTACGCTCACTGGGTCCTGAAGATCAGATAAAATCAGAGCAGATCAGATGGATGGATGGATGGATGGCCAGAATAATAAGAATGAGGAAGGAAGAGCTCACTGTGGCCTGGCAACGAACCAACCAACCAACCAACAACCTATCATTCAACAAATATGTGGAAGAAGAAGGAGAAAGTGAGGATGTTTTGGACAGTATTGGGCATAGACTGAGAGATGGTTTGTGGATATCACGTGTCAGACCAGACCAGGCTAGGTCAGATCAGGTCATATCAGGCCAGATCAGGTCGTCGAGTGGAGTGGAGTGGAGTGGAAGTTAAATGGGGAACGACGAGTTGGGTGTCCGAGGTGAGTGTGACATGGAGGAGATTGTGTAAGGAATAAATGAGAGGTTGTGGGGCGTCGTGTTGTGAGGTATGAAAGAGTGGAGAGAATAGAGTGAGATGGTGACGTGCTACTGATGTCGTATGTTCCACTAGGAACTCACAGGACAAACAATAATAATAATAATTAAAAGCCCACACACGCACACGCCCAATAGTACATATTGACTTGTGCATACATTGCTCCAGTGTCACCGGTTGGACTGAAGCTTTTCTCCTTATATTTTAATCGAGTTTTTAATGTTTAGCCTTTACATTGATAATATTTACAAATATGGTGCGATTATTTTCTCATGCTTATTTACAATTTTTATCAAAATTAACCAAGTTTTATTATAATATTAGGTGAGAAAGGCATACAAAACATTCTTTGCATACCAGATTCGTTCTCTTTATTCTCTGTTTTTATTATTATATTTCTCTCTGTTATTATCCAAAATAATGATTTACTGACAGGTGTACATTTACAGTCTATGTTATAAGTTATGAGGAGAATAATCTTTAGATGCAATAAGTTATTACTATGTAGTTTTCTTTCTTTCTAAAGTGGATAGGTATGCACCAGAACATAAGGTCTATTACTTTTCAGTGAGCGAACTATTTCACACCGGATCCGTTACTGTCAACCGTGATCATGTATGCAAGCACAAAATGCACATTTGCACAGTTGTATTTACAAAAAAATTAGTGATTATTGCATACAATACTAAGAAATCTGTGCATTGTTACATTTGATTCAGTCTGGCAACGGATTGTGACTTGATTTTTTTGATAGAAGAAATTACAGATGCATATGTGAAGGGCAGATAATAGAGACGATATACGATATTACTGAGAGAGAGAGAGAGAGAGGGTGTGTGTGTGTGTAGTGCCAACAGGACAGGTAGGAAGAGTGGAATAAAGAAAGCGAAAAAAATATTTTAATGACTATCCCAGATTAAAGAATACATTGTTGTCGTTATTCTACTTATGGTTGTTATTGTTGTTGACAGTCCATTATCACTGTTGGCAGAAGGCTTTATTTATGTACAAAACTCATTTTTGTATACATTCTTGTTTTGATTTTGTGTCTGTGTGTGTGTGTGTGCGCGCATGTGTGGGCACTGTTTAAAGTTCGCTTAGAACAATATGCTCTTTTACAGCGCAGAATACGCAATGCATATAACATCAATATTAGTTATATTCAATGAAATATAATCGAAAGTATGATGTGACTCATCATTTGGATGTACTTGCAACCCAGTAGGTGATGTTGTTCCCATTGAAAACCGAACCCAGTACCCATTGCTTCAAAAGCAACCGGTATCAGTTATTATTTATTTTTGCTTGCAATTCTCTATTGTTATTCTACATCGTGGATATCTCAATATTACCTGACTATTCACTATATTGCAATTTGCTTGGTTGCTGCTTCTATCTGTGGAATATAGGACGCTCTCTTCGTCTTATTTGTGACTCGTCAGATGGATGTACCTGCATCTTATCTATCAACAGAGGTCGAACAGTTCGATCCAGATTAAGAACACAATTTATTTATTAAATTATATTTTATTTTTCCTTCAAGTCCCTAGTGGAACACAGGGCTTCAGTAGCACGCCTCCATTACACTCTCTTCTCTTCAGTCTTTTGAACCTGGCGCTACGACTGCATTGAATGATTGTGACTTTCCTTCCTTTTGAGTTGAATCTTGATGTCATGATCCTGAAGGAGACTGGTTCCCACTGCATGAGAGCCTTCGATGATCTTGGAGACATCATGATAGCCACTCCCTCCGTATGCTCGTGGTTGTCGTCTGGGTGACAATATCGGAGTAGTTTACTGACTCTCCAGTTGGCAGTTTGGAGAGTCCACTTCCATTCCATCTACTTTCACAGATTCCAAGCACTTCTATGCCATAACTCCTCATCTCTCTGACAATCTGGGAAGCCTTGCTAGGTTCATACATGGTGCGGACATTCCATGTCCCCATTCTTACTTTCGCTTTCATCGAGAAAGATAGAAGACACATCAGTCAATTGGCTTCCCTAAGGCTTTCACCAACTGTCGTCATTTCGTCTCTCTGGTTCGAGCGAGGAATAGGTTTGTTTTTGTTTTTTATAATTTCTTAGTGCTTTTAAGTTTCTTTGGTGATTGGCTTGGTTTTTTGGGGTAGGGTTGCTATCCTTATGCCCAATCTCCTCTCTTTACCTGTGCTTAGGATCGGCTAGTAACTAATGAACTATTAAACTAGGCGAGGTTAAGAACACAAGATTACGAATATGAATAAATACTTGAAAGTAGTTTATATCCATTTCATTAACGGGTATCTTTTGCGAAAGACTGAAATGAACTAACTGTACAACAGTGAACCTATTAATCTCGTTAAGACTTTTTAGTTTAGTTGTTTTCCATCGAGAATTTTCTGTTGTAACAGTTGAAACATGTATGGTTCCCTCTTATTTTCTAGAAATATTCACAAGCCGTGATGAATTTAAGAGTTATCAAGTTGTAAGCACACGAATCCCATACAAAACACACGATGGAAGCCAACATATTTAGGAAAACAGGAGAATTTCGTCATTATCATAATCACTGAATATTCATTTACTTTTTAATAGTTGTTGAAATTCTCTTGATGTAGTTAGTAACAAGAGATGTAATCCCATAAATCTTATAGTAACAATTCAGTTTCCTTAAGTGTTGTCTAAGATTTGCTTAGACAAAATTGTCACAGGGAATTAAGCTTTGGCCACCCATATTAGTATGCACATACTGTGTTTTGTTGAGACACATACTTTCGGGATTTTAATAAACGTCATCTTGTCTACATTAGGAACATACTTGTAATTCTTGGCTGCAATTTATCTGAACTACTGATCACGAAAAACACGTAAATAACTAGATTCTTGTTGTCACCGCCTACCAGGTTGTTTTGGTAGCTGAAACTTAACTTTCAACTGATATGGAGTGAGTTTCAACTACTTTCTACCCAAGAAGCTTACCTTACAAAAACTGTACTGTTAGTCATCATGCTAAACATCTTGCCCGAAACACGTTTCATGAGTGTGCTTGTGGCTGCTAACAGACATTTACTTCACCTATGAAGTATGTTGTTTTCTCCTTAGCTCTAGGGAGCGCAACATACGAGCTCTTTCCTATGGACATCAATTTGAAGCTACGAACTATGTTATGAGTCACGTTATGGAACGTATTTGCTACTGACTTCTCCATTGATACCACTTATGTTACAACTTCATGTCTTAAACAGCTTTCTGGGCTTTACTTACTCATGAGATATTCTCGAAGATCCAATGAATCAAGTTTCCTAAAGTTTTAAAGACCTAAAATTGAGACAAAAAGAGGAAATTACAGTTGAAGAATAATTCTCCCGGTATTTGAAAGTTTAGTTACTCATATGTATAGGTAATTTATAACCTTAAACTCCCACTTTATAACGGTCTGTCTAGCTCATAAGACTTACCTAAGAGTACTTACGGCTGTGAAGTAAGTAGATGACGTAGTCCTGTTTGAAATCTTTGTCTCTGGACAATCATGATGTTGCCCAACTTTCCAGCAGAAGATTAATCCCAAAAATAATAGCATCGATTTCAAGTAAAGGAGTTATAGTTGTTTCACTTTTCAAGTTTGTTTCCATGAGGCTGATATTCACCAACCATTGTACGTATTCTACTCCCACAGTAGATGGACTCTAGAGCTTAAATGGTCCATAAACAAATATATCGATATAAATCACTTTCTGTAATTATGAAGAAAAGAGACTCTGCATAGTACTGATGCTATATCTCAGTGAGACCAGTAACAGATACCAAATATGCTAATTCATCTATGATAACTACACTTCTATGCTTATTTCTTTTATTGAACAAAACTGGCTTAAAAAATAATTAGTCCTGAATATCAATTTGGTTGTATTACTTTAATTTCATAGGCAAGTTCAGTTCATATTGAGCATATCCCTTTTTAAACGTGATATAATATGGTAATTTCTATCTCGCCTTCTGTCTTTCTCTCATTTATTTTGCACCACGTTGGCTATTGTATAAAAGATTCAACATAAAATGATGTTGATTTTATTTTGTGTTTTCTAAAGTTACTGCCACTGTTCACTTTTCTTCAGCGAATGAGTTATCAGAAAATGTTTGACACTGATCCTTATGTCTCTCAATATTTAACTGCCTCAAGCGTAAGATTGAAATATACACATCATTTGTCTCTTGATTAGTATAATAATTTCGAGTTTCATCATTAGAAATAAGCAAGACTTCAGAGAAAATACATTTGTTTTCAGTAATATCGTTTTTTTGCCGCTGTACAATCGTATTCAAAGATAGTTAGTGTACATAAAAATGTCAATATTTATTAATCACTGATTATTATTAGTTTATGACTTTGAAAATAATATAGGAATGGAGATTACTTAAGAAATATAAAATTATGAAGATGTCATAGTAAGTAAATATGAGTTGAAATCAAGAAGTAGAGAATGCGTAACAAGTCAAGTAGACAGTTGTCAGAAGGAAAGGCATTAGAAATTATCAGTTGAGCCTAAGGAAAATCGTTTACATGATGACAATATGAGAAATGAAAGACTAGTTAGGCTTAAGAATTGGAAAGTTTGAGAAACTGAAAGTAAATATTGACAGAGAGTGGCAAAGTTGATTCTCAATAGGCAATTTCGGTTTCTAATGTTGTAGACCAGTGCAAACAAATCTTCTTGAACTGTGTTTGTTATCAGCTGGTTTTTGATTGACCTGGGCTAACCTTTACTGAGCCATACTGGGAGGTGTTTGCGTCTACGTTGGGCAGTCTATCTTTGCGTACAGTCCTTATACCTACCTCAGAATCAACTAAGAGTAGTTGCTAAAGCATGACATACTGACGACTTGATACTGTGTACTAAAATATCTTGGTGACTGCAGAAACTGTTACTACTACTACTACTACTACTACTACTACTACTACTACTACTACTACTACTACTACTACTACTACTACTACTACTACTATTACTATTACTATTACTACTACTACTACTACTATTACTACTACTACTACTACTACTACTACTACTACTACTACTACTACTACTACTACTACTACATTTCGCTGTTTTGTATTTCAGTCACTATAACGCTCCCACTCTCTAATTCAGATCAATTTGGAATGGTAATAGAAGTTCTGGCTGAGCAATCAGTGTATGAATGAGATGAACGAATAGTCATGTATCACGGATTTGCATAACAGTCGGGTGAAATCCTTGGTGATTGAAGGGAAATGAAGATCCGCTCCCGTATTTAATTTGGCAAAGCAGCAGACTAATAACCCAGTGGTCTCTAGTTCAAATGCTTCAGTGGCGAAGATTTTCGTTTCACCTTCAATCACCATCCACTATCAGTTATACGTGTCTGTTAATTCCCGACTATCCCAGATAGTAACATTGTTGAGTAACTGTCTTTTTAAACTTAGAGTAAACTTAGAGATTACTGTTATTAGCTATGTAAGAAATGTTTTTTTCTTTGAACAACTGGTACATTAAACTATGTTATAGATGAAGGTATTTTAAATTCTCAAAACTCTAAACTTTGTGTGACAGAAGCATTTGGAGTAAAGTATTAACATTTACTTTCTGATAGGCTTGTCATCTATTCAAAATTCGAATATACAGGGGACATAAATGAGTAAGCATTAACACATAAACGTATTATGAAGCAGTCACGCGTAGGTAACCGATATAACTATCAAGTCCTTAGTGTTTAGCACTGATCCAGGTGACGCAACACAAAGGTGCACTATGTTCTGGTGCTGGATGGTGGGATTCAGTCAGCAGAAAGTTCTGTTTCACTTAGGTTTCCCTCTTGTCACCAGCAAGGAATACTCACAACCATGATGGAAGTGGTATCCTGTCAGTGATTCGAACCTCAGTTGTTCAGTGTTATTATTGGCCAGGACTGACTCTTAACACAAAAATACGCTTAGCAGAATTCAAAATGACTATGAAATCATTCAAAAGGTGGCTCGCTTGAACCTTAGCTTACCAGAATTTTTCACTGAATATATATAGATGTCTTTTTTCCTTTTAATTTGTTTTAATCATTTAAGTATGTATCATGAACTTATCATGTACTCTCGCACATTTTTAAAATGTTCTGAAGTAGCCACTTGTCGAATTAATAACAAAACGAAGCAAAAATATCGTGTTAGATGTAAATGAATTTTTCAGTGCATAAAAATATAGTATATTTCTATTTCTCAGATCGTTAGCTTGAATTGTATATCCTTGTACTGGCTGAATGAATAACTGCTATGAAACTAATTCTTGTCTTTGCTGATTCTCCATTATGAACCGGACACTAATCTAAAATCAGTAGGATATTTCACATTGTTCACTTTTGAAGTTTGTGGGATTTCTTTATTAATTTTAGGTTGATTCGTCATGGAATGGGATCATTCAGAGAAACATTGGAAAAGTGCTTTATGGGGAGCTGGACACCTCAGCAGTGCATAACCATGACCCCACCAGAGATCAAACCCTGGACCTCCAGGTCCCGCGGCTAGCATTTTACTATTGAGCCACTGTGTCGGAATCCAGTGGTTCATATTTACTACTTCTGTCAGCTCACGCTAAAGTGCTGCCTCCTTCCGAACCTCAAAATTGAAATAATCTAGTGGTAATTGGTGACTAGCTTCAAGAGGTGATTCCCGAAGTTTTAATAAGAAGTTGCGACGGACGGGGCCAACCAAGTCGAACATAAAGGCAGGTACTTGACGACGACGTTAGATGGAGGTCGCGTTATAACGTGAACTGACAGAAGTGGGGAATAGGGACCAGTGGCTCGATGGTAACGTGCTGGCCGTAGAACCTGAAGGCACTGGGTTCGATCCCTAGTTGGATCATGCGTGCTCACTATCGAGGAGTCCCATACTAGGACATAAAAGCCGTCTAGGTTTTTAACGATTTTCCAAGTGATGTTGGCCCGTGATGTTTCATATTATGGCTGTGTTATTGATTAACATCATTCAGACGTAATCATCATTTCGTCTGAAAATATTGTTTTACGAGTGACTTTAAAAAGAATGTATACTGGCAATTCCATTGTTTATTATTATTTGTTCTGTGGGTTCCTAGTGGAACATACGGCTTCAGTAGCACGTCACCATTTCACTCTGTTCTCTCCAGTTTTTTCAACCTGGCAACACGACTCCCCACAAGCTTTCATTTATTCCTCACACAATCTCCTCCATTTCACCTTCGTCGTTCCCCAAGCAAGATCCACTCGACGGCCTGAAGTGTGATATCCCCAAACCGTCTTCTCAGTCTCCGTTCAATCCAGTCCATATCTACTTTCTTCTTCCGCCTATTTGTTGGACGATAGTTTGTTGGTTGGTTCGTTGCCAAGCCAGAGTGAATTCCTCCTTGTTCATTCTTATTATTGTGACTATGTGACCTGATTTGATATGATCTTCAGTGTTAAGTGAGCGTAGTCAACAGCTGTTCATGTGATGCATGTCTGCAGCTTGTTAAAAGTTTGAAGAGTCCACTTCCATTCCATCTACTTTCGCAGATTCCAAGCACTTCTGTGCCATACATCCTCATCTCTCTGAAAATCTGGGAAGCCTTGCTAGGTTCATACATGGTGCGGACATTCCATGTCCCCATTCTTACTTTCGCTTTCATCGAGAAAGATAGAAGACACATCAGTCAATTGGCTTCCCTAAGGCTTTCACCAACTGTCGTCATTTCGTCTCTCTGGTTCGAGCGAGGAATAGGTTTGTTTTTGTTTTTTATAATTTCTTAGTGCTTTTAAGTTTCTTTGGTGATTGGCTTGGTTTTTTGGGGTAGGGTTGCTATCCTTATGCCCAATCTCCTCTCTTTACCTGTGCTTAGGATCGGCTAGTAACTAATGAACTATTAAACTAGGCGAGGTTAGGAATTCCATACTGTATCGTAAGTATTGTTTTTAATAAGGCGATTATTATTATTATTATTATCAGTATTTTAGCAGTCTCCAATACATAGTGATTTATGCTAACTGAGTCATGGATAAATGAATAGCTTAATTAGTTGGCTTTCTGTTTGAATCAAGATAAGTCACACTTTTTCATAAAAATAAACAGTGAAATTATAATACAACAGTAAATTCTAGTCATTTTAGTTGTATGTTTGTAGGCATTTTAAACTCTGTTCGATTCCATGGTTTATGTTATGAAACAATGAGAAGTATAGTTCGGTTCATTCTGACATCAGTAGGCGATAAGATTTGAACTCTGAACTGACCTTTGAATAACGCTGAAATAATTTTTCATGCCTAAAAAATATCTGTACGAAATGATAATAAAAACGTTTTATGAAACCATTTAATCTAAAGTACACCTTAAAATGTTACTGGAATAATAATGAATGAATGTGCATTACCTGAGTAAATCAACTGAATAACAATAATAATAGTTTTATTCCAAACAACATGTATGTAATACACGATAAATCTGGGACGGTCAAGGCCTTATGATAGCCACGGAAAAGGCAAAAGTTGAATGTCGTTTTTTTGACACGTCGCTGGTTTAAACTTCTGAACTTCTGAACCCAGATTATTTGCTCCTGTGGAGCTGAGTACATCGATCGTACCATGCATCTGCTTATAGAACGTGCTTGTGAATACTACCCAGCTTAGATGTCAAATAGAGAATGGAAATGTATCTTCAGCTAAATAACAGAATACCTAGTGAACTCAGGTCATTCAGCTCCTTTCGAGAACTCATTTAAAATCCTCTGGGGGGTTGTATCAAACCACTCGAAGGAAATGGGATCAAGACACCTTGCCATAGCTGAAGCATTAGCCATACAGAAGTTCAAATCAGCGCTGTATTGAGAAAAATATGGTCAACTTTTGTCTTTGGCGTGGCTGTCATAAGGCCTTGACTGTCATAGACTCATCGTGTATTACATAATCCTTTGTTTATTTTCCTACTCTAAGTCATCACTTGTAATAATTAATTTCCTCTGGTTATTCAGTATATTTTACTCACCAACAGAAAATCATTCTGGACTGTTTTGACCACTGTAACGTATATTCAAGAGTGTGTAGCTTTGTAAATGACTTCGTCGAAAAGAAGAATATTTCTTTACTACAATCACCTTTTTAACTTACTAATACTGAAACCACTGACTATTTATGTTTATGATTATCATCATTATATCTTGTTGACTGAAGACAACAATTACAATGCAACCATGAATAATATGGTTATCTTAAAATGGACAAATTTTATAGGTAATGGTAGCATATGTTGTCATTCGCTTTTAGAATCTAACTGGTCATTCGTTTTACACTATAGGATGATATCTATTCATGCAAAAGTATTCAGTAAGATCATTAAATACGTATAATAATAGTAATAATAATAATAAGAATAGCTTTATCTCAAACAACATGTATGATACAGTATAGAATTTTCAACATGGAGTATTTCAACAAATTCACTTTCCTATACAATTATTTTCCAAACGGAATAATCATTACATCTGTATAGTGTTAATAATAGCAGTATTAAATGTATAAATGTGAAAGGGGTAGCAGGTGTTACATAAGCATCTGGTTTGGACTTGGTAGTGAGTATACAATCGAGTGTAATTTTGATACTGGTAATTCAGTCAGCTAGTACAAAAATTTGAAGTTCCATATAGACATCCTAGTAATATTATTTTGTTGTATTTTTGAACATATATAAGTCCATTTCCTTCCAGCGTAATATTTTTCCTTTGTTTGTTTTTCGCTTGAGAAACAATAGTTAAAAAACATTTTAAAAATATGTGAGAGTGCATTATACGTTTCGAAGGAATACTATAAAGGTTAAAACAAACTGAAACGGAAGAATTTGATGAAAATCTTTTGACACCTCAAGTTTTGAGTAGGCCACCACCTCAGACATCACTTCGATAACGCAGCGTATCGAAAAATAAATTGCAATATATCATTAGTCAAACAGTTTGTCAAGTACTGACTGATATGAAATCAGCTAAGAAAGTTGTGAAAATCATGGGTATTGGGACTGTTCTAAAGTAAGTACTCGTGATATTTGTCATAGTAAACGGTATTATTTAGAGTTGAAATGCACTCAGAAACCATAAATGTGTTGGTGCAGTAGGCAATGAGCTATATATCTATCGTGTGAGGGCTAATGATACTTCTTGTCTGCCTAGACGTTGGTAGATAGAAAGAAGTTCATATATCGGTTGAACTCAAGTGTCTGGACTACTTAGTCACAGCTTCACTATTATTTTGATGGAAAATCGGTCCAACATTATAGAAATCAGATGGTTTTAATGACATTTAAAAATGTAATCATAACAGCGTTTTAGGATGGGGAAATAGTAAACATATGTCGATCTCATGAACTCAAGAATAGTAAGATGAATTCTACTGATTACATTTAGTTAAGTGACATCAGGAGAAACTAAAAGTTCCACTTGAATTTGCCACACTAGGTTAAAAGGCTGACAAAGTAGTTCATTACTTTAACAAGGTAGAATAATCATTTCTGTGAAGGAATATATTAAAAACAGTATACATTAGTAGCTAGCTGTTCATTTACCAATCAGTGTGATTTGGTTTTTAATCAACATATCACATATACGGTTTGGTACACAAATACTTCGATATAGTCTCTTGTTAAATTTTAAGAAGGTGGATCAATCCTGATTATACTAACCTAATTAAGCGTTATTAAATCTTAGTTGTATAGTGAAGTTGCTGGAAAAATGCTTAAAACTTATTATCAGCCCACCATGTATAAATTTTAAAATTACCTCCGAAGATATGTACTAAAAGAAAAGTCTAGGAATTACTGACATAATAACTGAGAAGACAATAATTAGAGATTGAGATAGCAGCAAACAAACAATGCAGTAACTCATAAAGAATGACAATAAGCAAATTAAATAATGTAAAGAAGAGTGGATGGTATCCAGAAAAAGGAAAAAAGGAACAGAAATCGCTTTGAGCATTAAACTTCAGTCAAATGCCTAGTGCTTGTGGTACATTTGCTGACTAACTGTGTTATGTACACAGTACTCTCAATATTATATCCATCTGATGAGTCTTAAAGAGGATGAAGCGCATATCCTAGATCCATCTGCTACTCACTATCCATCATTAAAATCAAAACTGAAAATATTGATGATATCGAGGTGTCGTCATAGGAACCCATATGCTTGAAGCGGTCGATCAATTCGGTCGAATCAACGATGGAGATTCACAAGTTGTAACATCAAGAAGACGGTATTTCTTCAATATGTTATAAAGCTAAGGAATTCTCTGCTTTAAAATACTAATTTTTATCTTATGCACACTAATCTCATGACTTCTTTGGATAGTTACACCATCGTTTCTCACTAAACTATTTAAACTTGCTTTATTTCGAACTAGACTGTCATTCCATAGTGAAACGTTGGTCTCATGGATCAAAAGAAATCTTTGTCTACTTCATTAACGTTATTTTCATGTTCTTTTTAGTGATATTCAATGCATAAAGTCAATGTCTACAGGCACTAATTAGTACTTATATGATATTCATCAATGATCAATAATACTGTAAAAGAAAAACACACTGGTATGTGACCCTTTGCAGAGAAAACAAAATACCTCCATGGTCTGTAGGTTATACTTGAGTCTGATAATTTTTTTTATGTGTCAATGACAAAATAATCATTTCAAACTGTAACTTTGAATCAGTCTATGCTGGTAAATGCAACTTACAGGGTACGTAGGTTTGTATAACATCAATAATATGAGATTAAATCAATAGAGATCTATGTTATTCTACCTGAATTCTACAATGTCAAGATTAGTTATCTGTAATTATTTCAAGTCTCACGGTATCACTAGAAGAGGGCAAAGTGTTAGCGTACTTGTGACATCTGTGTGTATGTCGAACACCGTAATCGGTATGCAATGCTCAGTTGCCCAGTAGTTACTCGATATATTCTAATTGTT
This sequence comes from Heterobilharzia americana, assembly GCA_944470555.2. Taxonomy (NCBI): domain Eukaryota; kingdom Metazoa; phylum Platyhelminthes; class Trematoda; order Strigeidida; family Schistosomatidae; genus Heterobilharzia; species Heterobilharzia americana. The sequence continues at coordinate 51,796,235 of OX104128.1, forward strand.
AAGCATCAATTCATGACTACAGGCTGATTGATTTACATGAGAAATTATTTTATTCAACATTATTGAATTTTTCATTGAGCAAAATTATAGATGTTTTTGAAATCTCCTGTTTCAAGGTTATCTGCAAGATGAAAATGAACTACCTAAAGGCAGAATGTGTTTGCCCCCTTTGTATTATTAAGGCTTAATAAAAAGGATTCAGAGAAATGCCTTGGAAAGAGACTTATTAAGTCTCTTTTCCTTCCATGATTTTATTGTCTAACGATTTACATCAACCTTCTCTTTACTGTTTCCATTCTGTTCAGTTCTTACATATTACCAACTCTTACTAGTTTCTGTCCGGTTACGTGGCTTATTATCAAGAGTTTGTCACCTTTTTTCAACTTTTAGGTAATTGTGGTTAATATTCACAATATTAGGGACTCTTATTATTCTTTACTTAAAACAGATTATGATTTTTACTATCTGAGATAGCAATGATTTGGCAGATTAATATTTATACTGATTGATGATTGAAGATGAAGTAGAAATTTGGACCGTGGCCGGATTCAAACCAATGACTACCGAGTTTCCAGCCCAGTGCTCTACCAACTCACCTACGAGGTCCAACTGCTGGCTAGATTTTTATTTCGCTTCAGTGACAAAGGGTATTGTCCGACTATTACGAGAATTCGTAGTGGGTTACTATAGCTTGATTATATTCACGCTGGCTGCTCCCGCTCTCTAATTCAGCTAGATTTAGATTGAAATGAGAAGTCCTGACTAAGCAGACAATGTGAATACGATCAGGAGATGGTAACGCATTTACATAGTAGTCGGGCATGACCCATGATGATTGAAGTAAAATGCAAATCTGATCAATAGTCAGACCTCGTAGCTCAGTTGGTAGAGGATAGAGCTGGAAACCATGTGGTCGCTGGTTCGAATCCGGTCACGCTCCAAATCTTCGTTTCACCTTCAATCATTACACAGTATTAAGATGGATTATCACGTTTACTACCATGTCCTCTAAACATCATAAAATAAGTTGTTGTAGGCATCTAGAACAGTGAACATTTTTAGTGAACAAAATTTGTGTGAGATTGCGATTGTACTGCATTGATAACAGCAAAACCAAAGAAAACCTTGGCACTGAATTATTTCTTGTTTCCTTGTATTGGTGAGGGTTTTTCGTATGCGTAAAGATATGGCTTTTCTAGATTTCACTTAATTTGACTTTGGTCCATTAAGCTACGGTTACTCCGAAAATTTTTTTTACTACAGTAACTGATTCTAATAGGGGGAAAATTATTCCTTAAAAGCATATTTTGGTCCAAAAATCTTAAAACCTTGAGCATAATTTGAGCTAATATTCACACACAAAAACCTCTCGAAATAAAAAAGATTCATCATGGCACGCTTGCTGGGTAGGAGTAGAATCTGGTACGTTTGTTTCGTCCTGTTTCGGACTCGTCAGCTGGATATACCTATGCCCCAGTGAACAATGTTGCCCCTCTGGGACTCGAACCGCCTACCTACGGCTTCAGGCGCCAAAGAGTTATCCGCTAGGCCATTGAGGTCCATGAGACACTCATTTCGTGACGGGTTTCGGTTATTGTTTGATATTTGATACTCTTGTGCCCCAGTGGCCAGGTGGATAGAGCTTTAGCGTTTGAAGTGACTGTTACTGGCTTCGAGTGTCACTAAGGACAACATCCAGCTGACAAGTCCCAAATGCGACGAAACACGCCTGCTGCATTCCACTGTTAGTTGCGTGCTGGATTACAGCACAGTGAGTAATCGGGCAGTATCGAAGTATCCGCATAGGAGCCACTCTGCCAACAAAGGTCATTTTATTCCGCGAATTATGTTCTCATTACGTCGTATTTCAACCAATCTATTAATCGTGGTATGTACTTTGAACTCGTAGGGATGAGTTACAATTATCATAAGTATGTGAACTTATTATTATGGTTATTTTGAAGGTACTGATCTAGCTAAATCTACGAATCAGCCTGTTTCGTTTCTAGCTACTCACGTTATTCAGTAGTATGTTTCCAAAACTTAACATTTTATTATCATAAACAGTTTCCAGATAAATAAGTATCGATCATGTAGTCTAAATTCTTGTATGCAAATATATGAGACAGAATACTGGTAGACATATCACCAGCTTCTCTTCTCCATATGAACTTGCTGAAACTATGCCTTATGTGTCTCCGACCTAATGTCTAGCGTTATTATCATGTACTTGTCTGGTTTACTGTGCACGTTGATGATTTATCGATCAAATTATCTAGATGTTCCACTCAGTTAGAAAGTATTAATCCTGTAGGTCACAGTGGATTACTTGGGTAAGGATTATGAATAGTAAATGAAGCCTGAAACATTGTTCAGACAAGAATGCTAACTTACTAGACGCTATACCGAAATGAATCTAAATTTAAACTTTGCATCATGATGCATTTCTCTTCATACATTCATTAAACGAATTGTTACCAGTTGAATAAGAACTGGAATAAAATGTTAGCGAAAAACTTCCGTTCAATAAAAGTATGTAAAGATAAATAGTGATTCTTTTCAGAGCAGTTACCAAGCCTTGGTCACAATGGCCGAAACAGATTTCTTTGGGGAGGTAAGGTAACATTCAGTGTGATGATATTGTCGTTGAAACAGTCAAGTTTTCATTAACCAACGCTTCGACAGTTAACCATTGTATACTAGTGAGTCACTTCAAACAGAAAACTGGATTCAGACTAAATTCCTCACAACTGAGAAGAAATACCAACCGAATACATTTTGGGTATGGTGGTAATATAATCTCAGTTTCCTGAAGTTAAAAAGCATCAATCGACTGATTGCAATTCAGGCATCCAGTTTTACAATACTTGTTACTATGATTGAATTTGTTCGAAACCTGACGACACACCTAAAGTTGCAGAATTGAAGAATTCAAGTGAAAACCCTTAGAGCAGGAGAACTGTTTTGGTTTATGACAGACATTTTTACATTAATTAGGCTGAAAAGAAATGGAAAACACAGTTTATCGCATTAAATGCTTTGTTTACGCCATACATTCATTACCACGAGATTGTGAGTTTAAGTTCTTCTTGTGGACTGCTAAAAAAGTAACTTCATCTACTAAACATCTCGTAAGTTAAATGCAGCTGAGATATATGGTTCTTATGAAATGACCTGATAGTAAATTCTGAAAAGGTTGAAGTAAGTATGAAGTGTTTGAATGATGGTAAAAATTCATCACTTTTATTACAGTAGGATCTTGAAGATGTGGGTACGGAGGCCCGAATCTCAGTGGGGACAGTAGCACCACCGGAATGCAGGTGCATCGAGCCCACAATGAAGTGGACGTTTTTAATTCCACTGTTGGACAACATCAAGCAGATAAAATAAAGATGAAACTTGTAACAGTAGTAGAGCACACGTTGAACTGGAACCGATAAACTTGGTCCGGTATAATAATCAACGGAGAATTACAAGCTTCAGTAAATAACACGCGCTATCCGTTTCACAATATGTAGTTCTTGTGATTCAGTAGCCTAGTGGACAACATCTTGGTGTTTGAAGCAAAGAGTGTTTGATTTGAGTTTCAGTGGGAACAACACTTACTGGAGGGCTGTTATACCCAGTTGATGAGGTATAAGTGGTACGAAACGCCCACTTTGGGTTCCACTGACAACTACAACTTGACAGATAACATCTTAAAACATTCCACTCGGTAGGCTATACCGAATGTTTAGTCCCTGTACTGCGTGTCAACTTAGTAACCGTGATTTGCGCTGCTTTCCTTACGGGTTACATGCAAAGCAGCCTTTAACCACCATATGGGCATATTCCACATATAAGTGAGTCATTTATATTGATTGGCAGATAGTTTAGGCACTCAAAATGCAGTCATCTCCTTGTTATCAAAGCGATCTGAAACAGATCTAGCAAAACTTCAGGTTGTAGCTTTTCATAGTGTCACGTTACTCACATTTGCATCAAGTGAATCATTTTAGGGGCCCAAATGTAGTGCCTGGCCTTACCACTGCGTATTTGGTAACTTCATCACAAGCTATTAGTGATCGAAATCAATTGACTCTTTAGTTTGCTTTCATCATTCATATCTGGTAGTTGAATATGATTTCTTTATGCATATTTGTCTGGTGAAATGAATTCAGATATCTTTGTTGTAACGAAATTGGTTGGAGTTAGCAAACGCAAAAACTTCCTTTCAACCCCCTAACTAGATTATTCTGTCTGTGTAAAACTTGGGCACTGTGGTAGAATTCAATTCCATATTAGATTTGTTTATTTGACATATGCCACACAGTGATAATGTATTATTTACTGAATGACGTTCCCAGCATAAATTATCATTGATCACAATCATATCAAAGTAATCACACTACTTTCCACATCTGGTTTTTACAGTCCTGTCACCTTCAATTTTCAGGACAAAATATATAGACTAACAGAAGCAGACCGAATTTGATCATCAATATCTCCAGTCGTAGCAGATATATTTATGGATAGTTAGGAAAACATGGCTCGACTGGTGTTTGATCCTGAACTTAAGATATGGTGGCGATATGTGGATGACACGCTTACTGTGATGAAATCAAAACATGTCGTCAACTTCCTCACACATATAAACTCAGTAGTAGACGCAATGGAGTTCACTTATGAGGTGGAAGAAAATTAACAAGGAGAATTACCTATGTTGGATTGCAGGATAAAACGAAGGACAGATGGTGGTTTGAATACTGTCGTCTACAGGAAACCGACACATTCCAACAGGTATTTAGACTTCGAGTCATCTCATCCAATGTCAGTTAAGGCAGGTTTAATCAAATGTTTAAATGACAGATCTCGAAAAGTGACTAGTCAGTGCAAAAACCTGAACAAGGAACAGAAGCACGTAAAAGAAGCGTTACTAATTTATAACTATCCTTTACAGTTTATTAAGAAACTCTTAAGAACACGTAAGAAAAGAAATGATAACAATAAGATGAATACAAATAATAAAGACAACACGATTAGAAAGGAGTTCCCACCCTCCATTGTGTTATCTTATAAGGAAGGAACATCAGAAACTTCACGTAGGATTCTCAACAAAGCTGGAATTAGGGTGACATTTAAACCAACAAACTCTCTCAGAGATAAGTCATGTCCGCTTAGGAAGCAATTCAGTAAAATAATCTAATCTATCAATTTCCATGTAATGACTGTGAGGTCAAGAACATAGGCTAATTCAGCCGGTCTAGGTTAGTCAGATTAGTGAAACATAGGAATCTAGCTAAATATAGAATGACAGACCCGAATAAGATCAGTAGTCTAGAAGGAAACTCGGCTGTTGCAATGGTTGTATTAACACGCAATCACACAATAGGGTCGGTGGGATAAAGCCACTGTACTTAAGTCTAATACAATTAGGTGGAGTAAGAGAGACAGACTGATTACTGAATCTTTGTTCATCGAATCAATACCCATCACATGTAACAGGAATGACGCAACACATATACCAGAGATATGTAAGATTCTAATAGCAAGAAAAACAAAGAATAGGAAGTGACAGGACTATAAAAAGGAAATGTCGAATGTAGTGTGATTACACTGATATGATTATGAGCAATGATAATTTATGCTCAAAGCGTCGTCATCAAGTAAGTAATACTGTATCCCTGTGTGTTATTAACCAAATAGACAAATCTAATATGGAATTAGATTACTTTGGTCATTAGTTTATGAAGAGTAACCAAAACTACACAGGCAAAATAAGTGGTAAACACTTACAAGTATTTTACAATCTATTACTCAGTTGGGTGCCGATGCAGGTTATTATTGTAACATAATTTCACACCGAACACGCACAAAACTGAAACCATAGTAGCGTTACTTCCATTGCTTTTAGAAGATTGAAGCTTACGAGCACTTAACCTGAGACGGCAATGACACTTTAGTGAATCATTACTCAGAACAGTTTTAGAGAAACTGAACACAGGTGACTTTATTTTCGGAATGCCTGTTACTGAGTAGTTGAATAATTTCCAGACATGACATACTTTTGAGAAACATTAGTCATAGAAGCTAGTACAAATGATGAATCCTTATGTGAATTAAACTGAGTATTTTCATTTGTTGAGTATAATTTGCACATTTCTCTATAAGAGCTTTGTTTGAATGTCTACATAATGGGTTGTTATAGTATCTGATTGCCAAAGTAGTGTACTGGACACCCTTGAAGTGTCCCACGACATCTAGTCAACAGTGACCATGCAATCTCAATAACTTTCTGTTTCAAAGTTATGTATATGGTGAAAATGCACCTATGAAGTGCTGTATGGGTTCATTTTCTTTGTACTGCCAAAGCTTTGGTTATCCTCATAGAAAATCCAGTGTTGTAAACAATATGAGACTAGTTCAACTTCATCTCCTTTTGTGGTCCAAAACTACGTTTTATTTCCCTTCGCCTATTCTGCTAACTTCTTTCGTACAACTAACTCTTCATTGTTTATACGCTTCATGTAATTTATACTGTTGCGCAACTCTTTATCAAAATTAATTTGAGTTCTGTCAACTTGTGATCGACATTCACTAGCCTTAGCAACTTTTATTGTGATAAATTATTATGTTTTTTATTGTTCTCTAAAGGAAAAAAAGGTTACTGTAAATCACTAAACAGTCTTATTCAACAAAATTGTATACATACTTGGAATTTTAAGGTTTTGAAAACGAAATCGCCAACAAGAATCTCTTTACTGAACTACTCTTCGCTTTTTATGCATTGAATTGTTTCAGTCTTCGATTGTTGTCGTAGCTTATCCGATATCTATGTTTTTGGATAAACATCACCCATTGTAAATAGCACAGATTATGTTGAAATCGCACTGGCTTATTATAACTTAGAAAAATGTATGCGATTACCTATGTTTTGGATTTCAATTTTGATACTTTGGTCCAACTGTATGAGCATATGTGGCAAATTTCAACTTGAGACTTTTAAAGTCTATTACGTTTGAGCAGTTATTCATGGTTTTTTAAAGTAAAGATTTTATCATTGCGAATCGATAAATAGCTGTTTTGATCCATTTAACAGCTACTAGTTTGTACTAATTTCGTCAGCCCGTGTTTTTGTACTTAAGAAACCTGTAGGACTGTATTATAATTTGAGTGAGAATATCATGAAGTCATATTATGACGGGTTTTAGTTGGTTGGGCGCAATCGATAGAAAGCTCTGCTACCCCTGCATTTCGTGCTTGTTAGCATCTGTTGGCAAGGAACATCTGAAACCTCGACGGAACTAATGTCCCAGCTAAGATTCAAACCTGGGCCACTTAGTCTTGTAGTCAGCAAAATCATCACTGAGCTATTCGGGCTGCGACTGACCTCCTGTAGGACAGGACGATGTATACTGTTTGATCAGCGGTAAAAAGGCAATTTCATGTTGTCTATTCCTGAGTGCTGATCGAATTCTGTCGATCACTTCGCAATAAGGCTAGGTTAGGAGGCTTAGCATCGCGGTGTACTTTGGTGGGTGTTAGTGGCTCGGGGACAGTCAGCAAGAAGCACTATTTCAACTAGGTCTTTTACCTGCTGGCACTCATCAACAGGGCATATCTGAAGTCTCCAGGAAGTTGATGTCCCTCTCGAGATTCAAACTCACACCTCCCATTGTTGCAGTCAGCATCGTGACCACATTTCCTCCATGTAGCTGGAAAATGATGGTTTTCTTCAGGGTTGTTGACTGATTTCACACATACTCCATAAGTTATATAAATATATGGATTGATGATTTTCTTTCATCTGTTAGAAGGAATTAGTATACCAAAACTTTCACATTTTTCTCACACTTTCAACTTATGTACTGAGATATTTAGTCATGTTGAAATGCTTTTTCTTCAAGTGATAAACTGGTTGGGTGTGAATTTACTTATTACTTCAAGTTGTTATTCATCGTAGACTGACATCAGTTGGAGGAACAAAGGAAACCTGGGAGCACTGGACAGCTGTTTCGTCCTAGCATGGGACTCCTCAGCAGTGCGCACCCATGACCCCACCAGCAGGGATCGAACCCGCGACCTTCAGGTTCCGCGGCCAGCGCGTTACCATTGAGCTACTGGGTCAGAATCCAATGCTCCATATTTCCAACTTCTGTTAGCTCACGATATTACTCATTACTGAAAGATAATCGGAATTACCATACATTTGATGCTGTTACGCCTATCAGTAATGGTGTTTCAAATGCCTACATTTTATTATTTTAGCGATTATAGGTAGATTAACACATAAAATGAAAGTATGAATTTTTTTCTAAGGGAGTTAAACTAGGGGATGTGCCCTCGTTATTATATGAAAATGAGGCTTTACAACACTGGAACATTTTCATCACTTTCAATTAGCTTGAAATTTTATCGATAATTAGTCAACAGAGTTTCAGAATTTCAGGGTACTGGAGCGCATAAAAGCTACTCCTTAATCTCTTAAAAAATAGAGGTTCTGTTGCAGATGTTGTTTTTCCTGTGATGAATGCTTTTTCGAGGAAGTAGTCATTATCTAGTTCATATGAAGTAAAACCATCAAAATATCTTGAATTCCAAAAGTCCTTCATTATCTGCGGGTGTAGCGATTTCAGTGTATTTTTAGTGGATATCATGTGGAAGAATGTTTCCTAGGGCTAGATTTTTCAAGCTTAATACTAGAACCTCATACTGATTCATGAGATGGAAAACGGAGAGGAAGACAAGTGATACAATCGCTTTTTACCAATATATTTCGTCAGATTAAGAAGTATTGACACGTTGTCCACACTAACGATGGTAGGTGTAGATGCTAAAATGCGCTTGATAATGCTTATAGCAGCAAATAAAAAATGATGTTTGATTAGCATTTTCGTTGTGTACATATGTTAGAATGGACATGATTCGCAAATACTAAAACTTTTTCTGTTATACTAGAGGAAAAAGAGTAGGAGTTAACAATCTTGTTTTGTCAAAACTTACTCACTGATTTTTAAAAAAATGAAATTTACTTTGCAGATTCCTTGTTGGAAAATGAATTTATCATGTATACTGGTCATCATATATCAACTAATATCAAGTTATTCTAACATCTGTGGATTGTTTATGATGTTAAAGGATTCAGCATCATAATGTTCATTTGTTGATGGTAAACTACTGAAAAATAGTCGTAAATTTGGCAATCTATCTGTCTCACTGATCATTGTTATCAGATAACAGAAAATGGAGTAAAACGAAGCAGGTGTGTGAGGTATTTCTAAAAAGATACGAAGACTAAGTAATCATGTCAGTTATATTAGAAAGGAACATCCATAGATTGTTTAACAAATCCTGTAGAAAGTCAACAGAAGTAATCACTTGGAAAGTATACTGAACTAGTAATTTGAAAGTGTCAATACTTTGTTTATTTATGCTGAAAATATGGTTACTAAAATCTCACACTGATCTCTTGATTTATTACAATGTATAACCACTAATTATGAACTGGTCAACATATTCGTTAAGTAAAAAATTTATGAATGTAAAGTTTATTAGCAGGAATGATTTAGTCAGAGCATTGAAACCCGCTCCTCAGTTTGTCCCGAAGAAAGATATCTTTATCAGTTTTCCTTTCAAGAGTGACTCTCATAAACGCAATACATAAGCATAGAATTAACGCGGCTATTAGAAGGATTTACTTTGGAACTAGAGTCTGATTATCAGAAATCACCAAACCCATCTACTCTCACAAACCCTTACAGCATGCGAACGACAGTATCCCATCCAATTGCATCTACCAATTCAAATGTAAGTGTAATGACACATACATAAGGAGGACTTACAGGTCTATGCAAGTAAGGGCCCGCCAGCATATTCCAAGTGGTTTCATAAGCAAACTAAGATCACCTAAACCCGCCAGCGTTTGCAGCAGGCATCCAAGTTTTTCGATCCCAAAATATATAGTAGAGACAAGTCACATGATTGACGTTACTACATCCTTTAGACCTATTTAGAAAACGTGTTGGCGACGGATCCTTAAATTTGTCGAGGATTTAGATATTTGGAAGTTTAAACCATCTTCGTGTGTTTAAAAACAATTTTTTATCGCATTAAATCTTTCTTGGTGAATTCAGCTCTGAAATTAAGTTCTATATGCTATTGTTTTCGCTCTTTTCTACTTGACCTCTTTTCACATTCTTGCATCTTATCTCTTAATAAATGTTGATATTAATACGTATGACAAGTGAGTGTGTGTATATGTTCGAAATGTTTTACGCAAATGCATTACATGGCTCCGACAATTTACGACTTCTTACTGTTTTGTTGAAGGTAAAACCTTTTTTTACCCTACATACTGATTGAAGTTGCCGATCGCCGATAGTAGATCAGTTTTAGTTCATATAAACTAGAACAAGATATCTTTAAAAAACCTCCTTATTATGATTTATACTACTTGTTAAAATCATTACTTGAATCTGAAGGATATCATATTTGGTAATATTTAGTATAAAGGAATGATGCTTGTCAAAGAATATTTCGATACAGATATTTTGAGCTTCACTTGGTAATTTGTACAAGGTAATCAGTATTGTTACTGAAACCACTCAAATTGCGATAATTCCAAACGATATATATGATATAGTATCGAATTCTAAGCATATGCTATTTCGACAAAGTCACTTGCAGAATAATATTTTCAAACGAAGTGATTATTGCATCTGAATATTGCTAATAATAACAGTATTAAAGGCAATAATGTGAAACAGCCTGGCGATGTTGGGTGAACGTCCGGTCTGGAATGGAAATGAACTGAAAAGCGAGTATATGTTTGGCTGTGATGATACTTCATTCAGCCGGTACAAGAATCTACAGTTCAAGCCGAGGATCGAAGAAAGAGAAATATGATACAGATATATTTTGAAATTAAGCGAAACGAATAGTTTTTTCTTCGTGAGCTATTCGGTGGTCAGTTATAATTTGTTTAAAAGGAGAAAATACGAAGTAAACTTTACTGGTTGATTGAAAGCAATCAGCAGAAAGCCCTGCTTCACCTAGGTTTTGCGCTTGGTGGCACTCTTCAGCCTGAAATTTCTACAATTGATGTCCTGCCCTAGATTCGGAACCTTGCTACCCAATGTAGTAGTAGGCAACCGCTGGGCTAACTGGGCCGTAATTGACCTTCTTTTATGACTGGATTAGATATACTGTGTTTCGTCACTGAAGGGCGACCAGTACCATGTTGTCTAGTCCTGAGTACCAACCAAACTCTATCGATCATTTTATAAAGTGGCCACCAAGCTAGAAGGTTCACCATCACGGTGCTAACCTTTTGAGTACCTCGATACTTCACGAACTCTTGGGATTGAATTCATCATCCTGCATTTCCCTGATTTAGTTGTTTCATATTACCAAGAGACCAACATCTTTTTGACGTACAACTCTGTAGGGATGACGTGATGAACAATCTAGCATTCGGTATGACTTTATTCATGCATTTGACAGTGGATGAATAGGTGAATCAGTTTCTAGTTGGGATTATTTTATGAAAGATATTTGAATTCTCATTTGATGATCCTTGTTTCTGACCATCCAAGATGGAACAATATTTTATTTCTTGGAGAGAGGAGGGGATAAAAGTGAATTGTGCCACTATTAGATATCAAAATATGAGTCTCAAGGAATGTGTAGTACCAGTTAGATAATTGTTGAATATCAGAGAGTAGTGAATATATGTTTCGCCATTGTTTCGAAAAACTCTTGATAACTAGCATTGTTTATAATAAAAATTGTTCAGATAGCAAAGTCCTTTATCCTGATCTTTGGTTACTTGGTCGAACTTGAATGAACAGCAGTTTTCAAACTACAGTTAATTCATAGTATGATGTGATGAATTTTATATTATGGAGTAAAAAGGCAACTGGATTTTAATCACATGAGTATCTTTGTATAACAGAAATTTATGCGTAGACCACAGTTCATTAGCAATTAAATCACTTGTAAATTTTTTGTAGACTGGAGTTGATATAATAGTACCATAGTGGTTTCAGTATCCATTTAAAGGTGTTCACTTTGTAGAAATCATATTTTTCTTCCATGTGTAAAGAATTCAAGTAATACGGCTTTCTGTATCTGATATTTTATATGCAGTGGAAGGAGAGATTTCTTATTAAAACATTTCCTCTCGAATACAAAACTTTATGATTTGATGAACTAAGCACTACTAAATGAATAATTTGGTGAGAACTTACTGAATAGATACTAACTGATGAAGTATATAACGATATGATATCACTAGACGATAATTACTAATTGATTCGAATGATAATATGCCTACTTTTCTAATTATCGACTCCATATCAGTTGTTCCCATTAGGAAAAATGCGAGACATTAAGCAACATCTCCAAGGAAACCTGAGTAGAAGAACACTGGAGCTCTATGAAACAAACACAGAAGAAAACCTCCATAACCATGTTAAGAAGGAAAAAGAATAGGGAAAACAAGGAGTGGATCTCCACGGACACATAGAAGCTGGTTGAAGAGGGAGAGGAAGATGGTGACGCAGAAGATGAACCAGTGCAGTGCAGTGCAGGGATGAAAAACGAAAGGAGGAACTAACTACAATCTATAAAACACTACACTAGACAAGAAAGTGAAGAGTGCACAGAAAGACAAAAGACACTTCTGCGACACACTGGCAAGTGAAGAAGAACAGGCTGCAGTTAGGAGATCAACATAGATGAAACCAATAAAAGGTGGTGAAGGAAATTTAATTGCTAAAGAAGAGAAACAAAGGAAACGATGGGCCGACCACTTAAAAAAGCTCTTGAATTGACCAACACCACCAGCACTTCGTCCACAAATACCACCTGCAGCCGCTGAACTACAAGTGAACATTAATCCCCCAACGAAAATGGAAGTCCTGAACGCCATAAAGCTACTGAAATGCGGAAAAGCAGCAGGACCAGATGGAATCCCGCCAGAAGCACTGAGAACAGACGCAGAGACAACAGCAGACATGCTCAAACCACTATTGCAGAAGGTGTGGAAGAAAGGGAAGGTATCTGGCGATTTGAAGATATCATTTACTTTCATCCTTCTTTTTCACTGATAATTAGAGACAGTAGTGCATTAATTTAACAAGTATACTCATGCTTGTTATGATACATTCTAGCTTCACTCGATCACAAAATAGCGATAATCTGCATTGATTTGTCACGGAAGAGCAACCAGTTACATGTTGTCTAGCTCTGAGTAGAGGTCGAATCCAATCAATCATGGTCGATAGGTTTCGGTCTGCACTCAGGACTAGACAACATGGAATTGGTTGCTCTGCAGTGACCAATAACAGCATGTAACTTAGTTCTACAGGAGGTTAGTCACGGCCTGAGTAGCTCAGTGGTAAAGTCGCTGACCACAACATTGTGATAAGCGAGTTTGAATCTCAAGTGGATCATCAGTTTCTTCGAGGTTTCAGATAAGCCTTGTTGATGAGTGCCAACAAGCACGAAATTTAGGTCCAGAACTTCCTGCCGATTGCCTCCAACCAACTAACATAGTGATAATCTGTCTAACTTTATAGTCCGTAACGATGTCCCATGCATATTGCAACGATAAAGCAATGTGCTACTCGTGAAGGATAATGGCATTTTAAAGCGACTGAAAAAAATTCTGGATCTGTGTACTCAAAAACTTTTCACCGAACATCAATACAACAATTGGAATGCGCATGAACCAGACACTTTTTGATAAAATTCAAAAGTCATCTGAATGAACAAAGAATGTTTTCTGATAACTTCTTCTTCAGGTCCTCTAGTTTTGTGAACACATTATGTAACTTTGCGCCAACAATAATGAGATTTTGTTTAACAAAATGTTATCAGTATTAAACAGATGATAACGACTATAAATTCCAGAATAAAGTCTATATGTTCAGAAGATACAGTTGAGGAGGTAATGACGACTTTACACAGAACATCACTTCAGCTGTTCCTGTGGACCCAGTAAGGTTACCTAGTGCTCCAGGAATTTAGTTTTCTACGCTGACGAATACTTCCTAGCGTGGTTACACAAAACTGTGGTAAAAACCACTACTAACTCCATACTAGTACACTTAGTTTAAACGAATCATGGGGTGGATATGAATGATTCGTTTTCCATTATGTACCGGGTTCCCATCGGTTTGCCGAAATGCACTCGGCTTTGGATTGAAGCAGTGGTAGCAGTCAGGGTAAAAAAAACTTGAGTTCTGTGTACAAGAAAGCAGGTGTTTCCAATACAAATATATTGGCCTGATTCAGGACCAACAAATTCCTTAGTATCCTACTCCATGTAATCTAATTTTCTAGTTTGTATCATGAGTAACATTCTGTTAGGTTATTATTTCGCAAATTGTTTTTCTTAGTTTACTTCATCATATTGCTTTATTTAACAATCGCTCTATAGTATTACATAGTCTGTATAGTTGCTAAGACAATGAATCATTTTGACCTGAATCCCCTTAATAATTGATTCGGACATTAACATTCACACAAGGTTTTTCTGAAGTGATCCGCTCAACTGTATAACATCATTAACAAACTATTAAATGAAATCTGAATATTATTGTTACAAAATTTCACAGAATGTACATATAACTGTAGGATCTGAAGAAGTTATTGAAAGAATATTCTTTATTCATTCAATGACTTTCTGATATTCCACAGCAACAGGAGATTACAAATATCAAACCACACCCGTTTCCAATTGCACAAGAGGTGGTTATCGTGATTCAACGGCCTAGTCGATAACGCTTTGGCATTTAGAGCTATGAGTAGTGGGTTGTAGTCTCAGTAGGTGCAACAACGCGAGTTGCGGTGCAGGTGGATCCAGCTGAAAAGTACCCAGTAGGATGAAACACGAGTCCTGGATTCGACTAGTATTTTATCATGTTTGTGCCAGTGAGAATGATTCCTTGGAGCAAGTTAGCTTTTTATCACGGAAATGCCATAGTAAGAGCTGTAAAAAATGACTTCCTATGAGTAATAGTTTATTTTTCTTGAAAAGTATATTTTCTCAGAATGTAACTAAAACTGCTGGTGATTTTGTAATCTGCATTTTCATTTTGTAAACCATAATCAACTTTATATTAGTCAAGTAAGCGTATCTCTCTCTCTTGTATTTTCAGTCGAGAAAATGTCTACATCATTTAGAGATAGAAAGGATGTCTCAACTAACTAAAATGATAAGAAAAATTGTTCCCTTTGAAGGTTTGTGAGGATTTATTGACTTTACAGTAGTATTCATCACGGACTGACATCAGTTAACAAAACTATTGGAAAGAAGAAGAACAACAATGACAGCAGGATGAAACGGATGCATTTTGTTTCCGTGATGTCTTGCCAACTGTTCACAAACTGGAATATCAATATCAATATACAATTTTACTCAAAATTTAACATACTTTAATACACTGAAACAAAAGAGAATATCGATCAGTGTTTAAAAAGAACAGAAAGTCATAGGGTGAAGGTCAATCATAACTGAAAATTCAAGGAAAGGTAGTAAGCAGTAGCAAATTGTCCCAGTTATATGAGTAATTCAACGGAAGTCTAGGAAATAAAAGGAACGATAGGGGTAGCAATCCAAATAGAGGGACTTAAGACCAAAGGATTACTCTGATTAGTCGTATGATGAATAAGTTACTTAAAAAACATATAAATTATTGTGAGTTAGTGATCACCATGGACTGACATAAGTTGAGGGAAAGCTGAGAACCTGAGAGCCCTGGACAGCTGTTTCGTCCTAGTATGGGACTCCTAAACACAAACATGACCCCATCGCATTGAGGATCGAACCCAGGACCTTCAGGTCCAGTGGTCAGTACGATCCTTAGCAGGGTCATGGGTGGTCACTGCTCAGGAGTTCCATAGTAGGATGACAGAGCTGTTCAGTGCTTTCAGGTTCCCGATGTTCCTCCAACTGGTATTAGTCCATGATGAATACCAACTTGAAAAGTCACTAAATCTCCACAAACCCCTAAGTTCTATTGTGAGTTAAAGTGAGTTAGTTGAAAGCATTCTACATGAGGGAAAGATGATACAAACAAATTAAAGTGAAGGAATAAACATCTAAAGTCGATAGAGGATGATGCAAACAAAGAACACAAATCAGGTTCGAGGTATTTTATGGCTATAACCTCATCGAATTTCAATAGAATTGAGCTTTCTCCTTTGCTTATTATCTTGAAGGGATTAAAGACATCGACCTGATGTCCAGTGTCAATCAAATACAGAATGATTGCACACTCTAGAGTCATACTTCCCCTTAGAGGTAAGTTTTTCGGAATGTGAAGGGAAAATTCAGCATACGCCTACATTCTGTTCTTTCAAAACATCTGGTACGGCAGCCTCATTTAAGTAGAAACATACAGTCAGAGGTAACATAGTAAGGGAATCTGTTGACTTTTGACTCGATTGAATACTGCACTGTTAAGCAGAGAAGAATTAACCCAGCTAAAGGGCAAGTTCTAGCCAATGACGGCTTTAGTTCGTCTGTTAATAGTTCCTGCAATTTCATGAAATTTAAAATCGCCAAGAACAAATACATGCTTTCTGCTAGTTGTAATTTACTTCGACATTTTGTACACTGTTTTTTCTATGTCTGTTGATAAATGCTTGTGGATATGCGTTGTCCTGTTGGCATCATTCACAAAATTCAAACTTCTTCCTCCAATTAATCACCATAAAATATAATTTTAGCTCTTGAATCAGAAGAACAAGATATACCAGCGTTATGCATCCAAAAAAAGTACGTCCAACCTTAATCTTTGCCATGACCACTGGTTGTCATAGATTCATCCTGTATTAGGCATATGTATTTCCATAATACCTAGTTCATTTTCCTACTCTGTAATAGGTTTATCCGGTAATGGATAATTACGATTTTATTTTTATATTCACTTGTCTATTTTCCCACTCTAAACCCGAATGTGTATTAATTAACTTCCTTTAGTTATTTAATACGTTTTGCCCTCTAAAAGGAAATAATTCTGGAACGTTCTGCTCACTGTAGCATATATTCACGAATGTACAGCTTGGTAAATGACTTCGTCTAACCACGTCTTGTCTTTTCCTATAAATAAGATACGCAACAGCGAAGAAATATGTCTTCCGGATGACCTCGATATCAAGCAGTACAGTCGTATTTATAATCAGTAAAAGGTCAGATGAATGAAATAAAAGTTGACCTGTCAATATACATGAGATAAAATGTATCCCGTTAAAGACATAATAATTTTTGACCACTGTCATATCAAGATAATCACACGATTTTGAGACATTCTTCGTATAGTTGGTCCTAATTTCCTCACTTTTGTCATATAGGCAGTAGGATTTTCCGCATATCCACAACAAGTGCTTCGTCATTCCTACTGCATGCATTTGGTATTAAATCGATAAACAAAGATCCAATTATCAATCCTTTTCTCCACCCTGCAATGTTAGTTTTAAAGATTTTCGCCCAGTCCATCCTATTTAGTGGTTGTATGTAACTCGAAGCATACCTATGCCCGAACTTATTCTTAATTCCTTATATCACTATGATCTACAAACTCTGACCTAATTAAATTTTTGTGCTCAAACAACTTAATTGAAATCGAAATGGTTTAAATCAATGCAGGAAACTAATAATCCCAGGAGGATTCATGGAACTATTAGACCCATAGCAAACTTAAGAAACACTCCTACTCATGACGTCTAAATATTCAACGATGGTACAAGGTCCGACTAGAAACCGTTCTAAATCGAGACCTACTAATTCCTATGACATGAAGCGTAGATTACATGATATGTATTTAGATGACAACCAAAAACTGTTACATTTAATGCAACCAGTCTCTATACTAATATACCGATTTGCATAGCTCTGGAAGCAGTTAGAAACGAACTCAATAATAATCATAAGCATACAGTACGAACTAAGATGTCACCAAAAGATATCATGTTAGGAGCACAACTATGCCTAATTTCCACAATCTTTAAACTTCAGAATAAAATATCAAAACAAACTTGAGTTGTATGGGATTACCAATATTCCCTATCGTGGCAGACATATTTATAGATAGTTGGGAACCGATGCATGTGGAAACATTTAGTCCAGCTCCAAAAGTACTATTTCGATATGTAGATGACACGTTGACAGTGTTGACATCTGAATACATACACAGCTTATTTACACAAATAAACCCAGAAGTCAACACAATCTAATTCACCAATAAATTAGAATACAGTGGAAGGGAATTAACGATGTTGCATTACAAAATGGGATGAAGATAAGATGAGAGTCTAGACGACACCGATGTCTACAGAAAACATTCACACTCAAACTGTTACTCAAACTTCCAGTCGTCTAAACCTAATTCAGTTAAAGTTGACTTGGTGAAATATCTAAGTAACAGGGGCAGAAACTGAGGAATACAACAGAAGATCTAAGACAAGATACCAGATGGATTGAGGACACCTGAGTCATCAACAATTACCCCCCCAAATTAATTGATAAGTTCCTTAGGAATTGTAAGAAGAATATGACTAATATTGGTAACACAGGTGTTGATATCAGTAATAATGCAGATGACAATAATAGTGGCAACACTGTGAAGATAGAATTCAGAACCAACCTCTCCAGTATAATCATAGAAGAAGGTAAGTCAGAGACATTACATAGGATTGTAGGTGAGGCTGGGATTTGAGTAGGATTTAGACCCACAAACCCACTTTGAAATAAGCTTTGTAGGTTAGAAGATCATACTGATCGAACTAAGTAGAATAGTTTAGTTTACCTAATCCCTTGCAACTCTTGTGAGGAGGTCAAATAAATAGGTCAAAGAAGTCGACCAGGGTTAATTAGGTTATGCTATCCAAGCACAAATACATAACCAGGTCAGAGTTTGTAGATCATAGTGATATAAGGAATTAAGGAAAATGTTCGGGCACAGCTGTGCATGCAATTACAGACAACCAGACAATAGGATGGACAGGGGGGAAATCCTTCAAACTAACATTGCAGAGTAGAGGGAGATATTGATTACCTGATGACTGTTTATCGAATCAATATGAAATGCATGCAACGGGAATGACTGAGTACCTGTTGTGACTATAAAGAAAATCCTACTGCCTATATGACAGAGGAGGTGAGGAAATTAGGACTAACCATATGAAGGATAGTCTGCTTTGTTGTGGCTAATAGAAGAATCCAGGATGCAGGCTTAATCCTATTTAGGACTCGTCAGCTGGATGTGCCGGGACCCCACTGAGACTCGAACCTCGTACACATCGCTTCAAACACCAGGACGTTGTCCAGTACGCTGTCGTCCGTCTGTCGCATTGTGGCGTTTGAAACGGTGTGTACGAGGTTCGAGTCTCAGTGGGATCCCGGCACATCCAGCTGACGAGTCCGAGATTGGACGAAACGAGCCTCATGGATTCTTTTGCCAGCCACAACCAAGCTTACTTTCACAGTTAACATTTGGGCAATATAGAGGCATGAGCATAGGTGCCTGTATGCAAACCGAGGTCAAACAGTACGATCCAAATGAACAGCGGAGAACTATAATTATATTAATAAATAGTAATCATATGAGCTACATCTCAAATTGGTGTAATTATCTAGATATGACAATGGTCAAAAGTTATATACGATAAGTGATCGAATAAACATTACTGTTTCATTGAATTTTGAGGGAGTTGAGGGAATTTGTCCAGTGCTCCCATGTTTCCTTTGTTCCTCCAAGTGATGTCAGTCTACGATGAAAAACAACTTGAAATACTGTTTCACTGTGGGATAAATCTAACCAATCACCTAAAATGGAATTACATTCTATAATAGTGTTGAAGTTTTACTATCATATACAAAGATGCAATTGTTGTTCTTGGCAGGATTTGTTAGTGTGTTAATAAATAGAAAAGTGGTCACTGTCTGCCGAAAGGCATGATTAGAGGTGGTGAACTGAATGTCAAATACTATCGAAGAAGTGCAAAATGATGATAATGACGATGACTTAACTCATACATGCATAAGTGGGTCACTGAAGAAAGAACAAAATGATTTCCAAAATATTGAAGTATAGGTCGAATACCGCCAAAGAAATATAAAACGGTAATAATGATGATATTAGAAGTGAAGTATACGCAGTGAAGTGAAATGAAATTGATTAAATATAACTATTTATCCATTAAAAAGAACAAGTCATATATCAGTGAAGAAATATTTCTTTTCAACGACTTCATTATCAACCTGTACAGTCGTATTTATACTCGATAAAGTAACAGATAATTGCACTAAAAAGTTGCTCAGTCAATATGCAAAATATACAATCGGTGGAGGGGTGGTGGTATTTGTTCAAGTAGAAGAGATAGAAAATGGGTCACTGAATAAGGAGGAACGAATTGATGACAAGTGAGGTGAGATAAGCGACAAGTGCTGTCAAACAATTGTAAAACGGTGATGATAATTAAGCTGAAATGTGTACAATAGGTCAATGATTAAGGAATGAATTGATATTAAAGAGTGAAATATGGTTCAAGTGTTGTCGATGAAGTGAAAATTGGTGATAATGGTGATAATAGAAGAGAAGTATACCAAAGTGAAGTGAACTGAAATTGACAAAATCAACAAAATGAATTAATTGTTAAGGCCAAGGTAGAGAGAGTGATTTCACAAAACATCTTTGAATGCAAAGTTTCGGTTTTTGTTCATGTATAGCTAGTGCTTCAGCTTTGTATAAGTGGTGGAAGCGTAAACCTTTGGAGTAGTTCAGTTTAACTTTGTAAATTACTTTGAAGGATGAATCTCGAGGTGCTGAGTGTCCACATTCAACAAGGTGTTCATATATGGATGAAGTCGTTTTCCTTTGCTCGCCTCTGGTAAGTCAAACCAGGTAGTGTTCAGCAACACGTTTTCGGAGGGCCCGCTTACAAAGTCCAATATAGTCAGCTCCACAGGAGCATGTGAACTTGTAGATACACACAGAAGTGGACATAAGTTGAAGCCTATCCTTCACGCATTGACGAATCAGATGGCGGCTGGAGAATATCAATCTCAATCTAGCATCATAGAAGCTATTATTGATACATCTTGACAGACGATTTTTCAACACTTCCACTGTGGTGTCTCCTTTGAATTCTAGATTCATGGTTAAAATTTTCTGAGGAATAGTAATGGGATGGGGAGTGGTTCGTTTCTTCAGATTCTTATCAATAAATCTCTTAGGGTATCCCTTATTAGATGGTATTATTCTAAGAGTCTCGATTTCAGCATCCACCGTATCTTCTAAACATATTCCATAGATTCTAGAACACAGTGAGTGAATGAGATTTCTCTTACAACCAAGAGGTAGCCAACTATAAAAGTTAGTGAACTGACCGGTCCAAGTTGGTTTTCGATAGACTGACCTTTGTATAAAGCCATCATCCCTTCTCTTCAACCTTACGTCTACAAAGTGGAACGATGAGTTTAAATTTTCTTCTACAGTGGATTGAATGGAGGGGTGACAATCATTGAAGCGTGTTAACAGCTTGTCCACTGAACCTGTTTCGTTGTAAATAAGAAAAGTGTCGTCCATGTACCTTTTATATAAATAAAGTTCCGAAATTATTTCTTTAATGGGCCCGTTTTCAAGCTTTGCCATAAAGATATCAGCCAGAACAGGGCCTAGCGGAGACCTCATTGCAACGCCGTCCGTCTGATTATAAATTATATCATTGAATCTAAACTATGCATTAAACGTACATCTCAATATTAGTTCTTTTAGGTGGCTCTTAGGTAATCCAATGTTAATATTATTAGAATCAATGTAATCACATAGATAACAAAAGGTTTCAACAAGTGGAACATTGGTAAATAAAGAGCAAACATCAAGCGATATCATACGCTTACCCATTACGTTGATATCTCCGATGCAGCGAACAAAACCAAAAGTATCGGGAAGACTATACTTGCATAGATTTAATCTCACCGGTTCAAGCATTTTTGCAAGATAAAGAAGAGATTTGAAGATGTAAGAATCAAATTACTGAAAAGTTTTAAAACTGCTGAGTCACAAGACAATTTTCCAGATGAACCAGAGGGATACGTGTTTAACCACTCCAGTATAACTCTGTCAAACATTCAGTTACAGATTTTGTCTTTGGGACCACAGTTTTGTTGTGCTTCATCTAAAACCAGAGAGCTTGACACAAAAGTGGAATTTGAAATTCTTATCAGCCAGACTAGAGACTTAATCCCGACGTCCACCGAAAGCTTCGAACGTTTCAAATCCACATTATTACATTGCTGCTATCAATATTTGAAAACATCATGTCGTCAACGAGGTATTGTTTCTAAAGAGCACAAAGAACAGTTGAAAAAACTAAACAACAAGGATATTATAATTTTACGCCCAGACAAAGTATCAGGTATTGTGGTTTTGGATCGGTCTGATTATATTGATAAACTATGCCTAATTCTCAGCGATGACAATAAATTTCTGAAATCCAGAGATCAGAAGGATAGAACAGAAGATGCTGAAAATCACCACAGCGGAAGTGTTGAAAAATCGTCTGTCAAGATGTATCAATAATAGCTTCTATGATGCTAGATTGAGATTGATATTCTCCAGCCGCCATCTGATTCGTCAATGCGTGAAGGATAGGCTTCAACTTATGTCCACTTCTGTGTGTATCTACAAGTTCACATGCTCCTGTGGAGCTGACTATATTGGACTTTGTAAGCGGGCCCTCCGAAAACGTGTTGCTGAACACTACCTGGTTTGACTTACCAGAGGCGAGCAAAGGAAAACGACTTCATCCATATATGAACACCTTGTTGAATGTGGACACTCAGCACCTCGAGATTCATCCTTCAAAGTAATTTACAAAGTTAAACTGAACTACTCCAAAGGTTTACGCTTCCACCACTTATACAAAGCTGAAGCACTAGCTATACATGAACAAAAACCGAAACTTTGCATTCAAAGATGTTTTGTGAAATCACTCTCTCTACCTTGGCCTTAACAATTAATTCATTTTGTTGATTTTGTCAATTTCAGTTCACTTCACTTTGGTATACTTCTCTTCTATTATCACCATTATCACCAATTTTCACTTCATCGACAACACTTGAACCATATTTCACTCTTTAATATCAATTCATTCCTTAATCATTGACCTATTGTACACATTTCAGCTTAATTATCATCACCGTTTTACAATTGTTTGACAGCACTTGTCGCTTATCTCACCTCACTTGTCATCAATTCGTTCCTCCTTATTCAGTGACCCATTTTCTATCTCTTCTACTTGAACAAATACCACCACCCCTCCACCGATTGTATATTTTGCATATTGACTGAGCAACTGTTTTAGTGCAATTATCTGTCACTTTACTCAGTATAAATACGACTGTACAGGTTGATAATGAAATCGTTGAAAAGAAATATTTCTTCACTGATATATGACTTGTTCTTGTTAATGAAATGAAATTGATAAACTGACGAAATTGAATTTTTATATCCAAAGTAGAGAAAATGATGTGACGAAATGTTTTTGTTCATAGATAGCTAGTACTTCAGGCATACATAAGTAGTGGAAACGTCGATGTTTGGAGTAGTTCAGTTTGACGATAAATTATCTTAAAGTATGAATATCTAGGAGCTGAGCTGCCTAACTCCACTAGGTGTTTACTTATATATGGGGTTGCTTTTCTTTCCTCGCCTTTGCTAAGGCAAACTGGGTAACATTCAGCAACGCGGTTTTTGGGGGCCAGCTTATAACGTCCAATATAATCAGCTTCATAGAAGTATGTTAACTTGTAGATACCTGTATGCGGACATGAGTTGTAGCCAATCCTTCATGCATTGTTAAATCAGATGGCGGCTGGAGAATAACAATCTCAGTTTCGCAGAATAAATGGTATTGTTAGTACTCTTTGACAGACGGCTGTTCCGAATTCGTGTATGAAATTTTCTTTGAAAGTGTAATAAGGTCAGAAGTAATTCATTTATTTAAATTTTTACCAATAAATCTTCTAAGGTATCCACTATGCAGTAGTGTTGTTCTTACCGTGAAATAGGGTTTCAATTAATCGCCGTTGGTGATTAATGATAAAATAGTTATTAAAATTCGAGTACCTACCATTTGACGTTGTCTTTCGATGAATGAACCTTCGGAGTATACCATCTATCGTACGTTTTACAGCGATATCTAGAAATCTGAACTTTCCATCATTACAAACAATGTGTTATCAACGTGCCTGATGTAAAATGCCGCTTCACCGATTGCATGTTTAAGTTGTGTATTCTTAAGATTGGCTACGAAGATATCCACGGATATGGAATCTAGTGGGCCTCTGATGCCTACCTCATCAATTCATCGGTCGATTCTGTTGTTAAATCGACCTGTACATCCTCAGTATACATGAATATATTATACATGAGTAGAAAGAACCTGAACTCTGTCACTGACATAGGGAGATGGTTGGAATTAATATAGAAGTAAAACTTAGCCACTGTGGTGGATTGTAATTCCATTTTAGTCTGTTTATTAGAAATGACAAATAGCGAAACAGTATAACTTACTGGATAACGTTTCGGACACAATGTATTGTCCATATTCATATCAGGTAACTCCATAACATCGAGACAGTTTGCATAGCCCTAATTTTCTCTCCTCTGTGATGACAATGGTAGTAGAATTTTCAATATATCTGGCATGTATTTGGTGTTGGTTCGATAAACGAAGATTCGGTTATCAATCTCTCACTCCACCCGACTAAGTTTTCAACACTGTCGCCCTATCCCACCCTGCTCTGTGATTGTGTGTATTTGCGTGCAGAGCTATAGTCGAGCTTTTCTCTAAATTTCTTATCTTATTAGGATCTGCTAATTTTGATTTGTTTTTGTGCTCTGTTATTCTAATCAATCCCAGTCGACTACTTTGACCTATGTATTCGACCTCTCAATCATTGCAAGGGATTTGGTAAACCAGATTATTTTACTTAATTGCATAGATAGGATCTTTTAACCTACAAAGCTCGTTTCTAAGCTAGTTTGTTGATTTAAATGCCACTTTAATCCCAGCAGCCTTATTGAGAATTCCTCGTAATGCTTCTGAGGTGCCTTTCTTGTATCGAAACAGAGCAGAGACTTTGGATTCTTGCTTATCCCTGTCACCATTACTACCATTAGTAGTAGAATTATTATTAATAACACGTGTGTTACTACTACAATTACTACTACTGCTATTTTTCTTTCGGTTTCTTATAAATTTATTTACAAATTTAGGTGGGTATTTACTGAGATGCAAGGTATTCCTGATGTGTCTAATTTCTTGCCGTAGATTTTCCGATCTACTAGTTAGCTTTTCGCCCCATCAGTTAGGCATTCAACTAAGCCTACTTTAACTGAAATGGGGTGGGAGGATTTGAAGTTTGCATAGGGATTTGAATAGGTAGGTTTCCTATAGACACTAGTCTCTAAACTTCCATCTTGTGTTCGTTTAATCTTGCAATCCAACATTGCTAGCTCACCTTCATCACTTTCGAAGTCACAGGTAGATTTGATTGCATTCACTACTGAATTTATACGTGCCAAGAACCTATCCATAAATATGTCTACAACGATAGGGGATATTGATGATACCATAGCAACACCTTCAGTTTGTTTATATATTTTATTTTGAAGCTTAAAAGCTGTAGATGTTAGGCACAATCGTACTCCTAGCATGATTTCCTCGAACGGCACCTTAGTTCGATGCATAAGCTCATTGTCGCCCTTAAGTCCATTTCTAATTGCCTCTAGAGCCATGTCGATCGGTATATTTGTGTAAAGGCTAGTTATGTCAAAACTAGCCATTTTTTGACTGCCATCTAAGTGTATGTCGTCTTATCTGTGCTTTAAGTCATAAGAGTTGGTAAGTCGACATTTTGAGGAATTTCTTAATGGGTCTAACACTATCGCTAAATATTTAGACAACTCGTAAGTCGGAGTGTTTCTAAAATCTACTATAGACCTGATGGGACAACCTGCTTATGAATCTTAATAGTACCAAACATTCTACTGGAATTATTAGTTTTCGGTATTAAGTTAAACCATTTTGACTCACCTATAAATGGCTTCATCCGGTGTACAAAATCCCCTGTCGATTTCTTAACCTTATTCATAATAGTATCCACCGATTTCTTAATTTCCTCATATGATCATGTTTCTGTATGCTCATTCACTTTGCAGACGTAGTCAGATTTGTCCATTACAACTGTCGGAATGCTGGCAATATGACAGCTATAGTTTTCTGAAGAGATGTATTTATGAATGAGGAATCTATGTTAAAAGACACTATGAACATCTTGGAAAAATCAATATGATTCAGGTTTTCAGCAAGCTGAAAGGACTATACTACTTCTGTCATCGTCTTCTTTGGACAATAGTAACAGTAGTAATCAATGGAAATCAAATCATGTATTCGAAGCTAATCTATCCAGAGTTTAAATGTTCCCCCATGATATATTGTTGTCCATGAGATATCAATCTCATTTATTATTATTTCTTCAATTCATATTTATTTGCTATAAAAACTGTAATTAAATTATTCCGTAAGTCATTTTACACTCACTAGTTGCTATTTTTTTTAATTTTACTGTCCTACTATTGACAGTCTGATTCAACCTGAATACAATTTCAGTCAGATTTAACAGCTTTGGTCAATTATTTACTCGGTTTTCATCAGTTGCACTGTTTTTATTTACTATGGATATAATTGTCATCAAATTATTTTTTTATTATCTTCATATAGTTGGGTCTGCATTTATTTAAACTTGATTCACAACTATATACGGTTTCATAAATGTTTTTCCATATCTGGAAGTTGAACGTGAAGGGACTATTAAAAAAAGAAAAGCATACATATTCACCAAGCTTACGTATCTCTTCTTCAAGACTACAATACCATAATAATCAGAAATCATTTAAGTATGTGATGAACATAGTTACTTCCTGTATGAGTAGTCTACATCAGTTTCTCGTTGAAACAAGTTCCTACTTACAAAATTAGAAGTGCCAAACTTATCTGTTCCAAGGTGGTATTCATGGTGGACTGAGATCAGTCGGAGAATCGTCAGAATCTTGGAAGCAATAGACAGCTGAACACACATAGGCTACTAGATATAGGTAGTATATATGTCGAAATGCAACAAGAATCCGAAATATATAAGATAACTGGCTAAAGGTTCATGAACGAGTTGTGCAAGGTAGCAGGACAACCTGTCAAATGGTATGCTCGCCGAACCGTTTAGCTTTGGCTAAATAACTCCTTCGGAACTATGCAGGTCAGCACCAGTGTCGAATGTCGTTGAAATATAGGCTGTTGAGTCTGCATGATTTGTTTTATAGCTAAAAATATATGCCACTCGACAGATAATTAACCAATTGCAATTTATACTAAGTACACATTCAGTGATAAGGATTTTTACACCAATAATGCGTGTGTCACATCTGACGTTTAGAGGTTAGTTACATTGTGCATGTATGCTCATACTGTCATCACAGTTACACCTCTGCATCCAATTTACCATCCTAGTTTACTCCAACACCAAGGATGAAAGCTTTTTCTCATATCTGTAGTCACATTTGTTACTGATGATATTTAAATGAAACAGTGTAGAAATATATCAGGTTAGTGTTCATCATGGACTCACATCAATTGGAAAATTGGGAGCACTGGGCAGCTGCCTCTTCCTTGTATGCGACTCAGCTGGGTGCACCCATGAACTTGCCAGGGATCGAACTTAATATTAAAGTCAACCTGAAGTCAATCAATAAATCTCTACTAGCCTCAAAATAGAATAAAAATGTCTACTAATGACGGCTTATGATTATTTTCATTATTTATACGAAGTTGGAATATGAGGTGTTGTGTCATCGCTAGAACCTCAAGTAACATGAGTACAAACGTAATAATGTGTTTGGTGGCTAGTAGTGGAACCCAGGAAGAGCTTTTCATCCTACTTGGGGCGCTTCAGCTGGATGAACCTACACCCCAGTGAATGTTGTTCCTACTGAGACTCGAACACAATACACATCGCTTCAAACTGTAAAGCCTTAGGCACTAAAAAAGTTTCAATAGATTTGAGTCTGTCAAATGAAATGAGCAGAATATGTTTTCACGACTGGTGTGAACTAGCTTCCGATTTTCACGTGATAAGTATAGTTGAGAAATTTCAATGGTTTTCTGAATCATATTGATTATACATTGCAAACACTTTCCAATCTGTCTTTGAGATTTCCATATCACCTACTTATTCTCTGGTTTTGTTGCCTTTTTTCCATTCCCTTTTAATTGAGTGTGTCATACTGAACTATTGTTAAGCGTGTGTGTGTGTGTGGGGGGGGGGGGGAAACAACAATTTTTGAAAACGTTGGTACAGGATGACCATATATTCAGGGATTCCCATTCATACTGTTTTAAAATTTTCAATTCATGATCGTCTCATGCTTGTCCACTTTCAGGTTATTTCTTTTGTTAGATCATGCTCTTGCCTCTCAGATCTTTTACTGTCTCCCTACTATTATTTCCCTTAGGATATTTGAAATGTTGAATAGTATTTTTTGAAATCTGATAACTTCCCTCCGCAAACTTTTCACAGTATTTCGTCTTTCAGTTATTGATTTTTTTGGTGAAAGATAATTGTAGATGGACCAACCGTCAATCAACGTACATCTTTCATTCGATATTCTTTAGCCATCATTTAACCCACTTTTCTAAAATACTAACTGGTGAAAAACCTGATCAATATGTATATAAAATTTAAGGTTTATGTTAGAAGGCATTTAATTTACTGATAGCTTTATTCTGACTTCATTTCGGCCGTGATTATTAACGGAATTGTGAACGTCATACTATCCATGACATGTCACATGAGTATATCTCTATCCAAATAGATTACATGAGGATAAAATTCGTTATTCATCTGCATAAAAGTCAGAATAATATTTTGTAATCATTTGATTTATGATAGTCTTGTAATGTGTTACAGATAGTAGTGTCCAAACCGCCATCTTCGACGTGGATATATTCATCTAAGAACTTCTTGTACAATAAATCTCTCCTCTTGTATTTTACCACTAAGAGCTCAGTTGTACTTATTTTTATAACGATGTAATTGCCTAATATATTTTGATCAGTATGATCATACATTCACTTGTCAAGTCATTTATACAAAACCAGATAGTGGGAGTACAAGTATAGCGAATATTGTATTAGGGGATTATAACTAATAAAGGTAATAAAAGAATGAACTAAGTCTTGATGCTAAAACATAAAGTTAACTAAGGTTGGTGTACTGTAAGGACTTACATCGTAAGCAAGTGCACTCATGTGGCCCGGAAATTAAAATAGTTGTAACATCTACTAACTGTTTGCGTAATCACAACCTGTTAGCTGAAAATAAGTGTTGTAAGACCAAATTGAGAAGAAACTTCTTCATCAACAAGTTCTCTCACATCTGGAATAGACTTCCTAAGGAAATACGTACCGCAGGCACATTATCTACCTTTCGTTCTGCACTTAATAAGCTCCTAACAGATGATCAGTCTATCACTCACCTAGGCACTATATATACGTTCTGGGCTAATGAAAGCATACTAGGACCTCTAAACGTATAGAGTAAAGCTATCATAAATCTCAAGTACTTTTTACCTCAATGGACTCACAAAGAGTGTTTGATTATTAGTCCATCTGGTCGGATTGTGCAGTACAAATACATAACTAGTGTTCCCTTTAAGTTTGCCAACAAAAACTGCCTATCTAATAACTCGTAAGAACTTCATATAAGAAAAAAAGGAAGATTCATTCTCATATGAATAAATTAAAGTTAACATATAGCTCGAATGACATTAAAAGGATAGGAACTTCTCTCCCCCCGGTTTGTTTTACGTGGTATTCCATTGTCCAGTTTCTCCTTGAGCTTTTTTCTCTTTTCTTTTCAGTATCAGCCTGACAAGAAAGACCTAAGCATTAGTTTGATCAAAACGTATCAACTTACTGGGAATCCTACTTCACACCTAATACTGGAAACTGATGTTGGAGGTATCCAACTGGCTCACCCTGATTTTCCATTTTCCTGTTTCTTGAACAGCTTAACAACCAATTCACCTCCCTACCAGTACCCTAAATGCTACAACATACGAAACTCCAAGCAAAATAACTGGTCTCAGATTTCTGGTCCGTGACAAATGCAGCGGAAATCTGGATAAACAATCAAAATCGACAGATCAATTTACCTAACGGCAACATATCCATAATAATGCTATGTAACAGATTTCTCTAGTACTTTGTCTTGTATCAATCCATCTCATAGAAGTCAACTAACAGCCAATGTATCTCCTTGACAATGCTGCATACTTTAATGTGAAGTCTATGAAGTTTTATACATGTGTAGTATTCACCACTGTTGAATGACGATTCTCCCACTCTTTAATTACTTGCACCACAACAAATGTTTTCAGTACTATCAATCTGAATTGCTGGAAAAGGTAACACTTGAAGAGTGAGAAACGCCTGAACTTAGACATTCACCTGGATTAAATGCTTGTATGGATACTTACTTATTCCTGAAATCATTGAACTAAGTTACAGTTGGTCAATAAATCTACGAACATAAGAATTGCTGTTCAAATAGACGTTTATCTGGCACAACACTTGGTCCTGTAGATGGGTCAATCATGTCGACTGTTCACAATGAAAGCACTAAATATTGCGCCGTTTGATGTGAAGAAAGAATTGTGGACAGAAATGACCTAAACTCAGAATGATATGTATGTACTGTAAAGTGATATTTTCCTGCTACTTTAATAACATTTAGACACTTGGTATCATGATAGAGTTTAATGTCCTCCCTCTGTATTATTCAATACTGCTAAAACCTTTTATGTTTCTCTGCAATTATCAATTTGATGAGGCCTGTAAACTGGCTTCTTTCATGTTAACTTCATAACTTGAGAATAAAGATATTTATTTATTTATTTAAATTGTTTCTGCATATGTAAAGGTGGCTATGATTTATAAATGTCTGTCGCTTTTACCAGTCTCCGTATGCATCTTAGACTATATGAAATTTTGAAAGTTATTTGAACATTAGTTCTAAGACTAGTTTCTCTAAAATGTTTGAGTGTAGATGAAGAGGACTGTATCTCCATCCATCCATCCATCCAAGTCAACATAGGACCAGGCATTACTGCAAAACGGTCTGAGTTGCCAAAGCTCATATCAGTACATCAAGTTAAAAGGTAGTACGGCGCAAGATGAAAATAAGAGAATGCAGTCAAAGAAATACAAAGCACGAAAAGAGAGAAATGAAGAATGAGAAAGTGGTGAGATTCGGTATAGCGTCGTTAAGATGAGGATAATGTATGTATACACCTGTGCCACTCACACCAGTTCCTAGCCATATAACCTAGAGTCTCCAACCACTGGTTACTCTTGTCCCGCGGACCCCAACAGCCTGGTCTGCATCGCCTCACATGGGTCAAACCAATAGTCAGAGACTTCATACATTATTATTATAATTATTATTAGTCCCTTGGGTTCCTAGTGGAACATAGGGCTTCAGTAGCACGCCTCCAGTGACCTCTGTTCTCTGAGATCTTTTGGACCTGGTCCCACGACAGCCCAGAAGCTCTCATTTCCTCCTCGCACGACCTCCTCCATGTCACCCTTGGACGTCCAACTCGTCGCTTCCCATGGGGATTCCACTCGAGTAACTGGCCTGACGCGTGATGTCCTCAGTCGGCCTTCTCAGTGCATGGCCAATCCATCTCCACTTCCTCCTGCATATTTGTTGGGTGATAGGTTCTTGGTTGGTTCGTTCCCAGAGTTCCTTGTTGCTTATTCTTTCTGGCAATCCATCTGATCTTCAGTAGCGAGCCAGCGTAAGCAGTTGTTGATGAATGTCTGTAGTTTATTGGAAATCCCTTTCGTGACGCGCCAAGTCTCTGAGCCATACAAGAGCACTGACTTGACGTTGGTGTTGAAAATCCGTATCTTGTTCCGCATGCTGAGTGCAGAAGATCTCCACATTGGTTTCAGGCTAATGAACACCTGTCTTGCTTTTCCGATTCTGACATTGACGTCCTCGTCCTTCCCGCCTATAGCTGAAACAGTGCTTCCTAGATAAGTGAAAGAGGTTACTTCCTTCAAGTTTCTCCCGTTGACGGTGATTGGAGTTTGTTGTTGTTGTTGATGGTGGTGGTGCGGTATCTTCATCACTTCTGTCTTCTCTATATTCACCTGAAGTCCCGTCTTAGCTGCCTCTTCTATCAACTTGTTAGTTTTTGCCTGCAGATCTTCAAGTTTGTGCAACATCAGACACATGTTATCGGCGAAATCCAAGTCTTCTAGGTTCTTTTCCGTCGTCCAGTGTATCCCCCTCTTCTCGCTGCCTACTGTTTGCTGCATGATCCAGTCAACCACAATCAGGAATATCATGGGGGATAGTAGGCAACCTTGTTTCACTCCTGTCTTCACTTCACTTCAAAATCATCACTGAGCTTCCCATTGTGAATTACTTGGCATGTGGCATCTTCATATAGTTGTTGAATGAGGCGGATAAAGGTTTGCGGTACTCCGTAGTGTTGAAGCAGTTTCCAAATTACTTCTCGGTCGACGCTGTCAAAGGCCTTCTCAAAGTCGATGAAGTTGAGGTAGAGAGCTGATTGCCATTCTATGCTCTGTTCTATGATGATGCGTAGTGAAGCGTTGCAATTTGGTCTGCACATGATTTGTACTTCCTGAAGCCTGCCTGTTCCGGTCGCAGTTTTGAATCCAGTGCATCTTTAAGCCTCTCCAGAATGATGCGGCTTAATATTTTGCTTGTATTGGGTGGACAGGAGAGTGATTCCGCGCCAGTTCTTGCAAGCACTGAGGTCTCCCTTCTTCGGCAGTTTGACAAGGTAACCCTTCTCCCAATCAATGGGCAGGTACCTTCTCTTCCTTCCACACCTTCTGCAATAGTGGTGTGGTGTGAGCATGTCCGCTGTTGTCTCTGCATCTGTTCTCAGTGCTTCTGGCGGTATTCCATCTGGTCCTGCTGCTTTCCCGCATTTCAGTAGCTTTATGGCGTTCAGGACTTCCATTTTCGTTGGGGGATTTATGTTCACTTGTAATTCAGCGGCTGCAGGTGGTATTTCTAGACGAAGTGCAGGTGGTGGTCGATTCAAGAGCTTCTTGAAGTGGTCGGCCCATCGTTTCCTCTGTTTCTCTTCTTTCGTAATTAAATTTCCTTCTTCATCTTTTATTGGTTTCATCTGTGTTGGTCTATTCCCTGATAGCAACCTGGTTATTTGATACAATGTCGTCAGGTCTCTCTTACCTGCAGCCTGTTCTGCTTCACTTGCCAGTGTTTCGTAGAAGTGTCTTTTGTCTTTGCGTGCACTCTTCTTCACTTCTTTGTCCAGTGTTTTATGCATTGTTCTCAGTTCCTCTTGTCGTTGAGCATCCTTGCACTGGTTTATCTTCTGCTTCACCATCCTCCTCTCCTCTATCAGCTTCCAGGTATCCGTCGAGATCCATTCCTTGTCTTCTTTCTTCTTCCTTCCTAATACTGTTGTGCAGGTTTCTTTCCACATAGCTTTCAAAGACTTCCAGTGTTCTTCCACACAGGTTTCTTCAGGGATGTTGCTCGATGTCTCCCATTTTGTCTTGATGGCTGCCTTGAAGATCTCCTTTGTAGTTTCATCCTTCAGTTTCCGAGTGTTGTACTTGAGTTGAGGTCTATCACCAGCTTCCTTGAAGGCTTTTAACTTGATTTGGAAGGTTCCTTGCACTAGATAGTGGTCTGAACCTACATCTGCTCCTCTTCTTGACCTTGTGTCAAGTAGGCTGGCTGCGTCTCCATTTTCTTGAGATTGAGATAAAGTCGATTTGATTTTTAGTGTGTCCTTGTATCTGGTGAAATCCATGTCGCTTTGTGGATATCTTTGTGCCTGAACACACTGCCTCCAATCACCAAATCGTTGAATGCACAGAATTCTGCAAACAATTCTCCATTCTCATTCATTTCACCTAGCGCCTCTCGACCCATGGTTAGTTCTCTTCCTGTGTTGTCCCCTCCCAGTTTGGCATTCATGACGCCCATTAGAATTTTGATATCACCAACTGACGTCTTGTCCAGTGTTGATTGAAGTTGTATGTAGAAATCCTCCTTTTTCTCTTGCTCTGCATTATTTGTAGGTGCATAACATTGTATGATTGTGACCTTTCTTCCTTTTGAGTTGAATCTTGCTGTCATGATCCTGGAGGAGATTGGTTCCCACTGCATGAGAGCCTTCGATGCTCTTGAGGACATCATGATAGCCACTACAATACACAGTGTGCTCGTGGTTGTCGTCTGGGTGACAATATCGGAGTAGATTATTGATTCTCCAGTTGACAGTTTGGAGAGTCCACTCCCATTCCATCTGCTTTCGCAAATCCCAAGCACTTCGATGTGATACCTTCTCATCTCATTTGCAATCTGGGCTGCCTTACTGGGTTCAAACATCGTACGGACATTCCATGTCCCCGCGTTTACTTTTGCTTTCATCGAGAGAAGACACATCGGCTCGGCCAATTGGCTTCCCGAAGGCTTTCACCAACTGGCGTCATTTCGCCTCTCCGATTCCAGCGGGGAATAAGTTTGTTTTCATTTTTTATATTTTGTTTGTGCTTTGAAGTTTCTTTAGCGGTTAGATTTGTTTTACGGGGTAGGGTTGCTAGCCCTATGTCCAACCTTCCCTCTTTACCCGGGCTTAGGACCGGCTAGTAACTAGTAAACTAGTTAACCAGGCGAGGTTACTTCATACATTGGTGCCATGTTTTAGTCTGGCCACCTCCAGCCGTTTTCCAGACTGAAGCTACTTCGTCCAACATTGTGTGAGGAGGCAGACGGCGACTAGGCGCACGCAACACGTGTCCCAACCATCTCAGTCGATGAAGGTTCATAACCCTGTCAGCCGACTTACCTCTTCTCCCTAAAACTCAACAACTGACTTCTGCATTACTCGCATGGTGACACCACGGAATACGTCCTATATTACGAAGGCAACGGTGGTCAAACACTTGGAGCTTTCTCATGTCTTTCATTTTTAATGGCCATATTTCACAGCCATACAGTAGAACAGACCGCACTTATCAAGTATTTCACACTGTAACTATTTCTGAAGCCATTTAGACAAGTTTTTCCACATTCTCAGCTGCATGGCTCATTTACTTGCTATGTACCACACCAATGTAAGCCAGTAAATACAATGTCATGTGAAGCAATCACTAATGAAGTGTTTTGGTTTCGCTGCATTGATAACCTTCGATGCCTAACGTGTTTTACGAAAGATGGATCTTAGTTACCATCTCAAAACCATGCTGCTCTCCTCTTCTCTGTACAACAAAGTGATAAAACCACTGTTCTTGATGTTCAAGTAAAGAATGGGCTTTGGTGTTAACTGATGCCTACAACGGTTTATAACATTTCGGCAATGTCGGCTTTTGTAAATGTTTTGGTCAGTTATCTGATAACTTCATCTGTTGTATGTAATACATAAACACGGTAGATCTTATTAAATGAGCATTTTATTGAAGCTTTCTTGTACTGGATTGAATAAAATCTGTGAAAATTCAGAAATTTTCCTGTCCATTTAGATTTTATGTAGTTTGTAAAAGCAATAGATATACGTAGAACATCAGTGCTCTTGAGGTTGGAGATACTGCTTGCTGACGACTGCCAACAAGCACGAAACCAAAGTGAAGTAAGGCTTTCTGCTGATTGCCTTAATCTGAATAACATAATTCAACTGTGAATTAAATAATCTTAATCATTTTAGTCTTTTCATATTGAACAAGTCGACTACTTTCTCAAATTAAACTTCTGTACTGATAAGAGTTTCAGGATGTTATTTTTAAGTGTTTATTTTCAGATATCGAATTTTCGATGCAGAGAACAGATTAGTTTGTTTTTATTGATGTGACAGTCTAGTCAGAGTGGACTTATCCTCAGGTCTGATCTAAATGAATTTTGTAGAATACGGAATATAATTAGGTCCTTGAAATGTCACGTGTATTTACACTCATAAATCACATTTCAAATCGTGCATATTAGGAAAATGAATGATACGAGGTTAATTTCACTTCATATTTCAGAATAGCATATAATCTAATAAGACATTAGTGAATTTTATCAGAAGGTAGAATGATTAATTGTTGGTTGAATTTGCTTTGAAAGTTATAAAAGCTTCTAGGATTGTCATATTATCCCTTTAGGACAGACAGCTAGAAAACCAATCTAGCTGTTGTACTGATATTAATGTTATTGTTTGCATTATCTCATTGTTGAATAGACCGGATCGATCGGTCTCTATTGGCTTATGGACTCCTGTGTGGATTCCTCTATATTGTTTGTCTGCATTCGAATTATATATTAATGATGAATAGCGGCTACGAGTGGAATCCAGGATGCTCGTTTCTTCCTGTTTGGGACTTGTCAGAAGGATTTACCTGCCCTCCAGCGAGTGACGTTGTTCCTACTTGGACTCGAACTCGGAACCGATCGCTACAAACGCTAGAGAGGTATCCACTGGACCATCGAGTCACAGTAGCCACTTTTGGTGCGACGGGTATAGTTATTATGTTGTTGCTTGCATTATCCCATCGTCGAGTGGACCGAATTGATCGATCTCTACTGGCATATAGGCTAGTGAACATATGCCTTGATATTGCCTGTATTCGAGCTATATATTAATGATGGATAGGACGAAAGGCGCGTGCTGGATTCCAGACATATGGTATTATTACAAAAATGAACGACTTGTAGAAGGAATACTTGTTGATTGGTTGAAAGCTATCGGCAAGAAGTTCAACTGAACCTAGGTTTCGTGCTCGTTAGCACTCTTCATGAAGACTGATATGCAGCGTCCAGAAAACTGGTTTTTCCTGTGAGATTCAAACCTATTTCACTCAATGGTGAAGTCAGAGACGTTATGACTAAGTTTATTTTTCCCGAAATGTCTAGTTGAAGATAACCGTATTCTCACTTTTTGATCAATAAGGTGGGTTGCGCCTGTAGGTGGGGTTGATAGGTGAGTGCATAGTATCGTAAATGTACTCCACTGGACAGAAACAATGATACTTTCGAATATACACTGAAGACATGTTTTAAAGATAAAAAGAAAGTGAAGCTGTGGAATTTATTAAAATATATTCGACAGAAAATTTTTGGTAACCCAGGCTTTAGCACGCCGCCTCACTTATGTTTCGGAGATCTCACTTCGACAGCAGTTTAATGAGTTCTACAAGACACCTTACAATTCTACAGCTTGAGGACTTTATCATTTGCTTTAAGTGAGGGTATTCGAAATACAAAGATTTTGTTCAGGTGGGTGCCAATAATTGACTCATCTATCATCTCAGTTGGTTGGAGGCCATCGGCAAGAAGTCCTATCGCTTTCTTGACTAAATCCGAGGGTTGCATTTCTATTCGTTCATTGAAGTCTATCTGATACATAAGTCACAGAACTTTTTGTCACGTAAATGAGTCAAATTATTTTCATGAAGTCAGATTTATTTGTATTGCAACCCAAGCAACCTCATCCCAAATTATGGTAGATTTTTATTTTAAGCCCACTTGGTTGTTTTCGACAATATTTCAGTCATTACATTGACTGCTAATCTGTTTCAAGTTCATTTACTTCAATTTTTAATAACACAACTCGTGAGCAAGACAGACGAGATGTCTTTCGACAAACGGAGACTAACGCACTGTGGTAGTTGAATATCTACTTCTCAAGTGAATGAGAAAATACTGTTTGAGTAAGTTCTACTATGATAATCTTTCTTAGTTTCAGGCCAGCATCTTTTTTTAATCGGTGATGCTACTAACGTAGTCTATGAGTTCGTTTCTCTTACCTATCATAAGATTTCTATGACATTTTGTGTTTCTGATGTCATAGTCAAAGTTGGACAGCATGAGTGTGGTTAATGTTGTGTGTGAATGTTGGAAGCTGAGAAGTCTTTCAAAATATTCTGCATTACTCATGTTTCTCAATACATTTCTACAAGAAGGAAATTTTCAGATCCACCTAAACATATTTAATGAAAAAAAGTAAGAGCTTATCCAGATCATTCATAGTTTTAGCGTTCATTTTATCCTTTAAATAACGAAGTATCTTCAGTTAGTGAAAGTTTTACCATTAAACTCAAAAGTTAAGTCATTTTTGTGAAAGCATACCACTCATGTCAAAGCTTTTACCTACAATGACTAGTATTCAAAATCCTACTGAAGTCTTAATGTGGTTTTCTCCGCTTCAATTTTGTTAGCATAATCAAATCTCCAAAAAAATAAAAAACTGAAAGTCAGTCTTTACTATATCAAAAATACAATATCGAAGTTATTAAATAAAAACCTATACATTTGATTTCTAGTGAATTTCGAATTAGTCTTATGATAAGACTGATGATAAGAACTGACTAAATCACGAGGAAGAGATTGTTTCTCTTCTCCTTTCAGCAGTGTGTAACACAACTGAAATCGTTATCCCATAAAGTACATATGAAATGCTTACATCTGTTAAAATTGATTTAGAAGAAGAAAAAAAGATAAATTATGCAATACTGCTCACGTTGTTGTTGGTGTTGACTTTGTTCAGTTCACTTCTCTGTTTTTTTTGCATTATTTGCACAGTCCATGTCCATAAACAAGTTTACTTCTATATATCACATGCATGGTCCAAAAGTAGGTAAACGATAGATAGGTGAAACAGTGTGAAAGGAGTAGATTGAAGAAAGGAAAAATAATCATGAACCACAGGGTTGTCTTGGCATTGGTATCATCATGTGATTCAGTATGGTTAGAGAAAGCAAAATTTTATTAAATCATATATATATATATATATATATATATATATATATATATATATATATATATATATATATATATATATATATATGGAAATAGATCACCTCATCGAAACATGCATTTTGATTGTTCGTGATAAATATTAATTGGTTGTGATTTAACTGTAAGCTTATTTCACTTATTTCTGCAAAATAATATCAGCTGTAGAACAGCTTCACGCTTTAATAAATTGATCAGTATAACGTCATGAATATTCAGCAGTATTGAGGCACCTGTATCGTAACAATAACTGACACCCGCTGCATAGGAGTTGGTTGTCGTGCCCCAGTGGCGTTTGAAGTGGAGGGTACTAGGTTTAAGCCTCAGTAGGAACAACATCACTCACTAGGGTGCAGGCAAATCCAGCTGACGAGTCTCATATAGGATGAAACACGTATCCTTGATTCCTCTACTAGTCACCAGGGTCAATATAACAGCCAGTCACATTTTTTGCAGCCTAAAGACTGGAAATGACGAATTCTATGAAATTTTACTAGTAAGTACTTGGCAGTTAATGAAGTCAGTCATCTATGAAAAAGAAATTATTTTGAAACTCTTTGCCGCATCATATGTTGACATTAGCAGTGAAGATTAATAGGTTACGACTAAGTTATATGCTTGAATTATTTGACAAATTTAGAAGTCTTGGTATGAAGTGACACTGAGACTGAAAGATGAATTGCCTAGACAAGTCACCTTCTGTCGTTTTTATGAGTTCAACTGCTCCTGTAGAGTCGGTTACATTGTCTGTTGATTTGAGAATTTGGCTTTCCGCGCTGATCAACACCTTCCACCATCCTTAAGCAAAGCCCTCTACTAGCTCCATATTAGCACGCTTAGTTTAAACGAACCGTACTATGGGTACGA
This sequence comes from Heterobilharzia americana, assembly GCA_944470555.2. Taxonomy (NCBI): domain Eukaryota; kingdom Metazoa; phylum Platyhelminthes; class Trematoda; order Strigeidida; family Schistosomatidae; genus Heterobilharzia; species Heterobilharzia americana. The sequence continues at coordinate 51,836,001 of OX104128.1, forward strand.
ATAATTCGTTTTTCATTCTGTACTGGCTTCGCATAAACTTGCTGAAAAGCATCCGGCAGGAAATCCTGCAGAAGCAGTAGCAGTCAGGATTAAATCACCCGAGTTATGTGGTCAGAAATGTAGGTGTGACCGCTACAACTACCTTGGCCTGGTTCGAGATGCACAAACTCCTAAGCATCGTACCACAAGTAATCTATACTGTAGACATTCCTTGATTCCTTTATTCTGAAATAATTTGAACACATCCTCTCAACCCATTTTACCCGGTAATATGAGCATAATTCTATCAAGCTAATACTCCACAAATTGTCTTTCTTAGTTTATACCATCCACCTCTCATAAACACCTTCCGATTGTTTTATTTAACTATCACTCTATGGTTTTATATTAGCTGTATTGTTGCTTAGAAAATTAGTCATTTTGATTTGAATTCCCATAATAATTGATTCATACATTAAGATTTACAAAAGAGTTTTATGTAATGACTTCCTCAGTAGTGTAGTATTATTACCGAACTGATAAACAAAATCTCAGTGTTGTTGATGCACGATTCCTCACTATTTACATATAACAGTGTAGGAAACGACAAGATTGAAACGCAGGAAGGAATGCTTATTATTGACATATTGTATACTTTTCAATAAAACAGTTATTTGCACAATGTATTTCATTTCCTTTTCTGCTTTTATCTCGATTTGCTCTTAATACGCTAACATTGTCTCTTGAGTTTCTCTGGGCAGAATATTTACCCACTGCTGGTAATTGCCTACGTCTCAACATATACTACTTATATCCATTCTGATCAGTAGAGCCCACTACAACTGTAGGACTTGAAGAAGTTGTGGGAAAAAATATTGTTTATTCACTCAACTGGCTTTTGACGAAAACATTTTACAAGTAGCACAACTACATGAAAAATCAGCTGCCTTGGAATTAAGCTGTTTAATATAGTCACCATGGGCGCTTCTGGGATTTTCGTCACCAAGTATACTGTGTGCTTTCATAAATCTTCGTGATAACCCAGGTAAAATGAACCTATTAAGAGTGATCTCGCAATCTGAAGCTAAAAAATATCTTTGCTATAATTTCAAATTAACAGGAACTTATTTTCTTTTATTGGCTGCAATTTCTCGTCGTTGATTAGACTTCTGAGGCAGGTAGGACCGTCTCACGAGTCCAAAATAGGGGGGAAACGCATCTCCTTCATTCCATTACAAGCAGTTATTTATCGTTACTTATTTTCTACGTAAGTTAAATAAGCTTTCACACTGCTCAGTAGTATACTTACGGCTACTTTCCTTTAATCATTAAATGACGGTGATTTTGCTTTCTGATCGTCTTTCGTAAGAATAATTATTATTTATATATTGTGTTAAAAAATATGCATATTAAGTAACCAATAAAACGTATCAGCATCAACCTTATTGCCAGTTATATCTCTTAAGAAGTGAAAAAATGTTACTCACCAACTTAGCAGACTTTCCAATCATGAAAATAAAAGCAGTCTATAATATGACCATGAGAACACTCAGGAACAAAAGCTATGAAGTCGGTACTTCTTTCTTTTTGATTCTGTCGAATCCGTGCAAGGCAAATACGTATGGAATATAAATTGAAAGACGAACTTCAAAAAACACAGAGAAGTAAAAAAATTGCAGATCACTATTATTATACGTGAACCACTGAGTTATTATCACTCACACCAAAATTAAACATATAATTGTGAGGAGCCTAGAGTATGAGAACACACTATCAGTGTGTAGTCGCTGTAGCTCTCTCTTTATTATATATATATTATTTGTCCTTTGCGTACCTAATGGAGAATACGGACTCACTAGCACGTCCCCATCTCACTCTCTTCTCTTCAGACTTCTCAACATAGCAACACCACTCCCCACAAGCTCTCATTTCTACCTCACATAATATCCTCTATGTCACCAACAGACGCCCAACTCATCGTTTCCCATGAGGAATCTACTCGACGACCTGTCCTGACCTGACGCGTGATGTCCTCAAACCGTCTTCTTAGTGTAATCCTAATCCATCTCAACTTTCTTCTTCTGCATGTTTGTTAGGCGATAGGTTTTTCGTTGGTTGGTCAGCTGCCAGGCCAGAGTGAGTTCCTCCTTGCTTATCCTTACTATTCTGGCCATCTGATCTCATCTGATTTGATCTGGTCTGATCTTCAGTATCGATGAGCGTAGGCGACAGCTGTTCATGCGATAAATGTTTGCAGTTTGTTGGAAATGCTTTTCGTAACACGTCAATTCTCTCGATCATCACATAGAAATACTGACTTACTTGACTGACATTAGTGTTGAGAATCCGGATCTTATTCACACTTTATACTGAGTGCAGTGCAGTGCAGTGTAGTAGATCTCCACAATGATCTCAACAGATTAATGAAAGAAGGCCTGTTTCACTGTCACTCCGATGCTGGTTTGATGTCTTCGTCTGTGCTTATGTTGCTTATAGATGGGAGGATGCTGCCTAGATAGATAGGAAGGTGAAGGAGACGACTTCCTTAAGATTTCTCCTGTTCATGGTGATTGGTGCTTGTTGTTGTTGATATTATTGGTTGGGTATCTCCATCACCTCTATCTTCTTCTCTACGTTCACCTGAAGGAAATCCCCTTCTTCCTTCATGGCCTCACCTCACCTTGCCTTTTCTGCCAACTTTGTTGGTTTCCGCCCGTATATCTTCTAGTTTGTGCGACAAGAAATTCGATATAAATCATCATCGGTGCCGAAGTCCCTATCTTTTAGTGTCTTTTCACCGGTCCAGCCAGCGTATGCCCATCTTCTCACAGCTCCTCACAGTGTATTACATAATCCAGTCCAGTCCAGTCGACGACAATCAGGAAGATGGAAGGCCTTTTCAAAATCGATGAAATTGTTGTAAATATCCATTTGACTGTCTTTCTACGCTCTGTTCTATGATGATCTGTAGTGTAGCGTTGAAATTTTATGAGTGTATATATATATATATATATATATATATATGAAAGAAGTTAACTTTTATTTCAATCTTTTAAAATGAAGGTGAACATGCATATTTAAAAGTGGCGGAATGTGAGAGAAATGGGAAAAATGTTGCTCAGTCAAGATATAAACTGAAGAATTACCAATTTACAACTACGTCAATACCTACCTCTATAGTTGAACTTCCAATCGCTAAAATTTAGGATGAATGTACCAAAAAGTTACTCAATCAAAATTAAAAAAATTAGCTACACTTCGGTCCAACCACTTCATTATCAAGCTGTACAGTCGTATTTACAATCGGTTAAATGTCAAATGAATGCAATTTGACATACCACCGTCCAATGATGTCATGAACAACGTCTATAGTCATATTTATAATCGATATGATGTAACATGAATGCACTGAGAAGGTAATCAGAAAAAACAGTAAATCTAGAAAAAACTACTGTCCAATGAATTACTTATCAAGCTAAATAGGTGTATTAATAAAATTTAAAACAAGTAACAAACATAATTAGAGCAGGATTTATTGAATTCATAAATTTCAGTAAGAGTCGGTAGTCAGTAGACAGCGGAATAAGAAAATGTTTGCAATTGTGGAAGCATGTGCTAATAGAGTTTGTAAACCGAGCTTATGTGTACAGTAGGAGATGGTAGTCACACTGAATCTATCACGGTAGACGTGTTAAAGTATTTAAGCTTATTTATTTTTAGTTATAATTATCTTGTTTTTCCATTTTATTTCCTCTTGTACTTCGCGTATTTACCTCTTCACTATCATGTCCTCTTGAACTTCTTCGCTTACTGGTCAGATGACTTATCTCCATCGTTATTATCATTGCTAACGTCTAACTACTATTCCAGCCTCCTTTAGTTTTACCCTGTTACCAAGCTTCTTAATTGATTCCATATCAGATTTGTTTATTTGATATAAAGCGCACAGTGATAAAGTATTATTTACTTGATTACGTTTCGAGCATAAATTATCATTGCTCATAATCATATCAATGTAATCACACACAAGTTTCGATATCTGATTTTATAGTCCTGTCACCTGATCTCTCTTTGTTTTTTGTTTTGTGATTGGTAGTAAAGTTCTCTATATCTCTGGTATAGGTGTTGCGTCATTCCTATTACATGTGTTGGGTGTGGATTCGATGAACAAAGATTCAGTAATTAATCTCTCTCTCCACCTAGCTACATTAGACTTAAGTACAGTGGTTTTGTCCCACCCTATTGTGTGATTGTGTGTTAATGAATGTAATGCAGTGGCCGAGTGTTTTTCTAGGTTATTGATCTTATTGGGGTCTGCCGTTCTATGTTTAGCTAAATTCCTATATTCTGTTAATCTAACTGACCCCGACCGGCTAGTTTCACCTATGTATTTGACCCCACTCATAGTCATTACATGGAATTTGGTAGATTATATTATTTTGCTTAATTGGTTCTATCGGATCTTTTAGCCGACAAAGCTTACCTCTAAGTGAGTTTGTTGGTTTAAATGCCACCCTAATTCCAACCTTGTTGAGAATCCTACGTATGGTTTCTGATGTTCCTTCCTTGTATGGTATCACAATAGAGGTGTTGATTTCCTTCCTACTTATGTTGTCACTATTATTTGTATTTGTATTAGTGTTATTATTTTGCTTCTTATGTGTCCGTGTGAATTTCTTAATGAAATGATGGGGATAATTATTGATTATTAACGCTTCTTTTATGTGTTTCAATTCCTTATTTAAGTCCTTACAATGACTAGTGAGTTTCTTAGCTCTGTTATTTAGACATTTGACTAAACCCACTTTAACTGACACTGGATGAGATGACTCGAAGTCTAGATAAAAGATAAAATGATAGAATCCATCCCTACTCCTTTTATTTTTCATTATCAATTCCTTACCCGTTCCCAAGGTAATCTTAGCTCTGTTTGACATAAGTACATGATTCAATTCGTGTTGTCATGCCCCAGTCAATATTATATGTGTATGCATTCCTTTATTGCATAACAGTATATAAAATCATGTATGTAGAGTAAAAAGCTGATGGGACCTACTAAAATTTATGAATTCAATAAATCCTACTTTCGATCAAACCCGCAACCTTCAGGTTCCGTGTCCAACATGTTACCATTGGGCCACTGGGTCGGAATCCAATGGTCCATATTTCCAACTTCTGTGCTGGTCACGGAACCCGAAGGTCGCGGGTTCGATCCCTGTTGGGGTAATGAGTGCGCACTGCTGAAGAGTGCTATACCAGGAAGAAACAGCTGTCCACTGCTCCCAGATCTCCTTTGTTCCACCAACTGATGTCAGTCGACAATGAATAACAACTCGAAATATTTCCAAATCCCCACAACTTCCTCAAAATTCAAATCCTACTTTAAATAAATTTGTTGCTTGTTTTAAATATATACTGGGAAACAAATGTATTACTAAGAGTTAAAATTTCAAGTGAATTCATTGAATGGTTGCTCAATTAGTAAAAATGAAGATTTTTTACTGTTCACTGGCTTAATTATCAAACTGTACAGTTCTACATCTAATTACGACTAGCTGTTTGAACCTTGGGTCACCAAATTTATCCATCGAACACTTTTCATCAAATTCTTTCATTTCAGTTTGTTTTAATTATTTAAATATGTCCTTTGAACGTATCATGTGCTCTTGCACATTTTTAAACTGTTTTCAACTCTCCGATTCTCAAGTCAATTGCAAAGCAGGGAAAAAATGTTATGTTATGTAGAAACAGACTTTTCAGTACACAAAGCTTGAGTTGCAGATTTTTGTACGTTCTAAATGAACCGCCACCACCACCACCATCACCAAAACCACCACCACCAATACTAATGTGCAAAAGTTTAATCATCAAGCTGTACAGTCGGGTATATAATCAGCGAAATGTTAGTATATCTCACAAGAAATTTGTTCAGTCGATGACGAAAATGAAGATATACGTATGTTTAAAGATTATACTTCAAAATACACAATGTATAAGTATAGCATGATCAGTTAATAAATGAATTGAGAAGAAAATCTCATAGCTCACTTCTTTCTGATCTTTGTGCTGATGATGTTGTCTGGAATGATAATGAAAACTACACGATTCAGTCATCCAGCGCATAGAACACAACACCATCAAAATGATTCTCATGAGCTACAAATATTCGCCAGTGTCAAATGCTTCTGATTTTTCGGAAGTTTGAGAACTTTAGCGAGAGGTAGGCCTTCAGAAGACAGTAACTATATTTTCTCTACAAGTGCCTACGCCAGCATGTCCTACCAACTAGTGTCAGATATAAACCATCTGTTGACTGTCCAGTGGGCTGGAAATTAATTGATAGGAGTGGGACACACATGGTACAGCTAATGATCATTGATGCTCATTATAGGATTCGGAAATATTAACAGACGATGGTAATCCAAACGAGAAACCTTCAGTTGATCCTCATAATAGGGCACTTTGCAGCGTTGGCAACTGCGATTGAAAAAAAACTAGCAGACGACACAAAGAAGAGGGAAAAAACATCGTTTGAGAGTGGCTGCCAATATTTCAAAAACGTGAGTACCAGAATGGAAAGAAATAAGTGATTGCGTAATCAATTTGTCTAAACAATCCCTAACAGAGTCTGAGGAACTACTGGGTCAGAAACGATTGAATTACAATACAGTAGACTATTTAGGACTAGAATTCTTCGAATCCCTAGAGTGATCACTGAGAGCCAACAGGAAATACGGCAAGTAATCTTACCTCTAACCAGAGGGAAGCAAAACCGCGCTCAACTAACCGGTGGAGAAGAGAGAGCTCTTGAGAAACCGAAGAATATAAAGAAAACCATTATAATCCCAGTTGACAAAAGGGGCACCACAGTAGTTATGGATAAACATGACGACATCAAAAGTGGAATAATTACTCATGGACCGAAATGTATGATAACCAATGGAGAAAATGCTATTCAAACGTTTAACAACTATATCACCAAAACCTTCAACAAACTCCTCAAAGAGGGACAAATCATAAAACAAGACCACTGGGAAATGGAATCCAATGAACCTGTTCTCCTAAGTTTCTATGGTAGACCAAAACTACACAAACCAAACATCCCACTATTACCAACCTTTTTACTTCCAGGAACCTCAACATGGAGTCTTTCAAAAGAACTCTTCGGAAAACTAAAACATGTAGTATAGTCATGTGATGCCCACTCTGTCAACTCTTCGTTACAATTTTTGGAAACGACCAAGCATATTCATACTGACAACCACGAGCTGACAGTGGCTTTCGACGCTACAGCTCTATAAACCTCAACTGACCAAGGATCCAATGACATCTCGGAACACACTCAGCTGCAATGTTCAAGTTTGGTGAAATTAATTGGTTTATGCCTTACAACATATTTTCACTTCAACGTCAAACTCTACAGACAGACAAACAAGACATCAGTGAGATCCCCTATATCAGGACTAATCACAAAAGTAGTAATGTGAAGATTGGAAACTATGGTATAACGGTTTATCCAAACAAAAGTTTGGATCCGATATGTCAATGACACGTTTGTCATCATTAAAAGAAATGAACTGGAAAACGCCTACAAGTTAATCACTAACATTTTCGACGACATCAAATTCACAACTGAAGAGGAATCAGATAGAAAACCTGCATTTCTAGATGTTCTGATTACCAGAAAGGATTTGGGGAAGTCGGAAACTTTGGTGTACATAAAACCAGCTCACGCATTAAATCCTCAAATACAACATCAACAGACCAACAACGCAGAAGAATAGTTGTATAAAAAGATTGTTCAAATAAGTGAAGACACACTGTGGTAAGTATATCAACTCTGTAGAGAAAAGAGAGGAAGTATTTAATGACTATTTTTCAGAAGAATGGCTATCCACACGACTTCATCAAAAAACGTTTACATAATTCGTCATCAACCAAGAATTCAACCAAACAAACGGATTGTCCTATCCTACATGAAGAACATCCCTGAGATCACGACTATATAATTGAAGCTTTTTGGAATAGCTGCAGCTCATGAGCCCACAAAATCATTTCTCTCTCTGTTATACAGGCCAACAGATACAATAACAGGAAGACAAACTAGACATTATCTACGAAATAAACTGAAGAAACTGCGAAAATCAATGCGTAGGACAGAGTGGTCACTCTCTTCGCATTCGTCTACACGAACATAAACTAGCAGTGAAACGTCGTCATGACATATTTTCGCTCATATCAATGCATACAAAGAGATTTGGACATGAATTCAACTGGGAAAGTGTAAAACTCCTGCATAGAGAAATTACAAAGAATGCCAGAGAATTTTTAGAAGCTTGGTATTCAGGTCAGTCAGCGATCAACAGACATTGATATTGAAGCAATCTGTAAACCAGTAAAAAACAAACAAGAGGGTCAAATTTCAGATCATCGGGACAGTCATTTCAAGTAAATATAGAGACAATGACAAGAATTTGGCAGAAACAAACGATCACGCACAATGCCATTAGGGCAAGCTAACAAATAAATTGTATAGAAAACCTAATGGTTCACGTCGTTCTGAAGTTTGTGCTGATGATGTTGTCTAGATTGACAATGAAAGCTTCACGACTAAACCATCCAGCTGAGCAGAAACATTGACACCAATTATGAATTTATCTGGGCATATATCTGCTGTTTTCTGCAATGTGATGCCTGCTCATCAGTCATTCGTTATTATCCTCCTGGGGGAACCAGTCAATTAGTTTACACATGCCTACATGGTTAATATGATCCATGTTGTACTTCATACGCTGGTGTGACACCTTTTTCTGTCCATTCTGAATCCTCTCCCTTCCAAATATAATCTCCCTTGACATTTTTCGTTGTTGTAAGGGAGTGACTTGTCATGTGAAGCACATGTCCAAGCTATTTATAAGTGATACGCTAATATGTATTAAACTGTTGTATCTTGTAGACAATTGCTCAAATGCATCATAAAATTGGGATATCTACTGATAATATGAAAGCACATTTGGACAGATAATGAAGTCACTCTTCTGTATAGACCAATTCACTGAGTTCCTGGCTATATAGATGCCAAATCACTTACCTGGGTTGACCTATCAAATTAAGAGGTGTTAACCAAATGCTTAACATCCACTCTACAACTATTGTAACATCAGGGATTATAAATAGGTATTCATCTCTGCATATTTTGTGCTCATTCGTTCACATTCGAAACTTGGATTGAAGTTTGCAATAAATAAGATAGCTGTACCAAGTAGATACTCCTTCTGATTGCCGTAGACCTTAGAGTAAATAATATGGTTCAACCTAGTATTCAACCACTGGGCTTCGTAGAAACACTGAAATTAGATTAACAGATGCGATTTATCTCTTATTATTGAGCAGTATGATATTGTTTACAGTGTATTGGTTTCTTTTGTAGTTAGTTATTCATAGTAGATGAAATATACCCATGAATAAGAACACGAATAAGCGAAGAAATATTTCTTTTCAGCGACTTCATTATCAAGCTGTACAGTCGTATTTATAATCAGTAAAATGAGTGATAATTGCACTAAAGCAGTTGCTCAGTCAATATACAAAATATACAATAGATGTTGGTGATGGTGTTTGTTCAAGTGGAAGAAATACAAAATAGGTCACATGATCTCCTAAAGTCACCCTCAGCTGGGACGCCTAACTCGTCGTTTACCCTTTGGATTCCACTTGACGGCCTGGCCTGGAGCGTGACGTCCCTAGTAGATCTTCTCAGTATGTGCCCAATCCAATCCATCTCCACTTTCTTGTGCATATTTTTTGGGAGATGGGTTCTTGGTTAGTTCGTTGCCAGTCAGCCAGAGTGAGTTACTCCTTGTTTATTCTTATGATTCTGGCAATCTAATTTTCAGTATCAAGCATCGGCAGCTGTTGACGAATGTCCGTAATTTATTGGAAATGCTCCCTGCAACGCGCCAATTCTCCAAACCATCACACAGAAGCACCGACTTGACGTTGGTGCGGGAAATCTGGATCTTGTTCACGCTGAGTGCCGAGTACAGTGGAGTGGAGTGCAGTAGATCTCCACAGATTAATGAAGGAAGGTCTATTTTGCTTCCTTTCCGGTCCTAGCTTTGGTGTCTTCATCTGTGAATGCGCCACCTGTAGTTGAAACGATGCAGCCTTGCCTTGGTAGGTGAAAGAGGCTACTTCCTTTAGGTTTCTCCCGTTAATGGTGATTGATGCTTGTTATCAGTGTTGTTGTTAGTTGGGGATCTTCATCGCCTCTATCCTTTTCTGTACATTCATTTGAAGTCTCGTCTTCACTTCCTCTTCTGCCAACTTGTTGGTTTCCGCCTGTACATCTTCGAATTGGTGCGACAAGATATTAGACATGAATCATCATCGGTGGCGAAATCCTTATCTTTTGGTGTCTTTTCACCGGTCAAACTGCGTATACCCATTCTATCACAGTTTGTTGCACGATCCAGTCCAGTCGACCACAATCAGAAAGATGACCGGTGATAGAAGGCGGCACTCTTGTCTTACTCCTTCCTGTCTTCACTTCGAACACATCACTCAGCTTCCCATTGTGAATCACTTGGCTTGTTGCATGTAGCATGTAGCATCATATAGCATATAGCTGGTGTTGAATGAGGTTGATAAATGTTTGTGTCACTGAAAGTATAGTGTTGAAGCAGCAGCTGCCTGCCGAATTACTTGTCGGTCGACGCTATGAAAGGCCTTTTCAAAATCGATGAAATTGTTGTAAATATCCAGTTGACTGCTATTCTATATTCTGTTCCATGATGATCTGTAGTGTAGCGTTGCAATTTGATTCGAACATGAATTATTTTTCCTGAAGCCAGCCACCAAGCCTGTTGCGATCATAATCCAGTTGAATCCAGGGCATTCTTCAGTCTCTCCACGATGATTCGGCTTAATATTTTACTTTGGGTGGTCAGGGGTGGAGCATGATTCCACGCCAGTTCTTGTTCTTGCGGAGACTTACATCTCCTTTGTTTGGGAATTTAATATGGCAAACCTTCTTCCAATCAATGAGCAGATACGTTTCCTTCCTTTCTTCAAGGCCTTTTGCAATAGTGGTATGATCGTATCCACTGTTGTCTCTGAGTTTGTTTTCAATGCTTCTGCAGAAATTCCATCTGGTCCTACTGCTTTCCCGGCTCTCAGCAACTTTACAGCGTTCAGGACTTCACTCCTGCTTTCGTCGGAGGGCTTGTGCTCACTGATAGTTCTGTGGGTGGGGTGCTGGTGGTATTTCTGGAAGAGTCGCAGGTGGTTGTGGTGGTGGTGGTCGATTCAAGAGTTTTCTGAAGTGGTCAGCTCATCGTTCCCTTTGTTTCTCCTCTATCTTTGATAACTGAGTTACCTGAGTTATCTTTTAGTGTCTTTTCATAGGTCCAGCTAGCGTATGCCCATCTTCTCACAGCTCCTCACAGTTTATTACATGATCCAGCCCATTTCCATCCAGTCCAGTCCAGATAATTGGTGATAGTAGGCGACAACCTTGTCTTACCTGCCGACTTGTCTTCACTTCAAAGTCCTCAGTGTGCTTTCTATTGTGAATCACTTGGCATGTAGCGTGTAGCATTATATAGCATATATCTGATGTTGAATGAGGTTGATGAAGGTTTGTGGAACTGCGTAGTGTTGAAGCAGCTGCGAAATTACTTCTCTGTCAATGGTGTAGAATACCTTTTCGAAATCGATGAAATTGTGGTAAATATCCATTTGACTGTTATTCTACGCTCTGTTCTATGATGATCCGTAGTGGAGCGTTGCAATTTGATCAGCTCATGATTTATTCTTCCTGATGCCAGCCAGCCAGCCTGTTCCGGTCGTAATCCTGCTGAATGCAGAGGAATTTAAGTCTCTGGAGGATGATGCAGCTTAATATTTTGCTTGGGATGGATAGGGGTGGAGCATGATTTCGCGCTAATCCTTGTCCTTGCAAAGACTTAGGTCTCCCTTGTTTGGGAATTTGACAAGGCAGCTCTTCTTCCAATCAGTGGGAAAATATTTTTCCTTCCTCCCTTCCTTCTGCAGTAGTGGTGTGAGCATGTCCGCTGTTGTCTCTGTGTCTGTTCTCTGTACTTCTGATAGAATTCCATCTGGCCCTGCTGCTTTCGCGGATTTCAGCAGCCTTATGGCGTTCAGGACTTCACTTCTGCTTTTGTCGGAGGATTTGTGTCCACGCATGGTTCTGTGACTAGGCTGCTGGTGGTATTTCTGGATGAGTTACACATAGTGGTGGCGGTGATGGTCGATTCAAGAGATTTCTGAAGTGGTCAGCTCATCGTTCCCTCTGTTCCTCCTCTCTCTTTGATAACTGAGTTACCTTCACTATCTTTCATTGGTCTCATCTGAGTTGATCTCTTCCCTTTCAGGTAGTAACCTGATTATTTGATGTAGTTTTGTCAGGTCTCTGGCTGTCTTACCTGTAGCCTGTTCTGCTTCACTTGCAAGTGTGTCGCAGAAGTCTCTTTTGTCTTTCTGTGAACTCTTCTTCACTTCCTTGTCCAGTGTAGTGCTTTATAGATTGTTTGTTTGTTTGTTTAGCAAATGGGTTTGTTTCCCGGGTAGGTTTGCTAGTCTTATGCCCAACCTTCCCTCTTTATCCGGGCTTAGGTCCGGCTAGTAATTTAGTGAAGTAGTTCATCAGGCGAGGTTAGGTTGAGACAGTGATTTTACAAAACGTTTTCGAATACACTGTTTCCTTTTTTGTTGATGTATAGCTAATGCCTCAGATATGCATAAGTGGTGGAAGCGTAAACCTTTGGAGTAGTTCAGTTTAACTTTGTAAATTACTTTGAAGGATGAATCTCGAGGTGCTGAGTGTCCACATTCAACAAGGTGTTCATACATGGATGAAGTCGTTTTCCTTTGCTCGCCTCTGGTAAGCCGAACCAGGCAGTGTTCAGCAACACGTTTTCGGAGGGCCCGCTTACAAAGTCCAATATAGTCAGCTCCACAGGAGCATGTGAACTTGTAGATACACACAGAAGTGGACATAAGTTGAAGCCTATCCTTCACGCATTGACGAATCAGATGGCAGCTGGAGAATATCAATCTCAATCTAGCATCATAGAAGCTATTATTGATACATCTTGACAGACGATTTTTCAACACTTCCACTGTGGTATCTCCTTTGAATTCTAGATTCATGGTTAAAATTTTCTGAGGAATAGTAATGGGATGGGGAGTGGTTCGTTTCTTCAGATTCTTATCAATAAATCTCTTGGGGTATCCCTTATTAGATAGTATTATTCTAAGAGTTTCGATTTCAGCATCCACCGTATCTTCTGAACATATTCCATAGATTCTAGAACACAGTGAGTGAATGAGATTTCTCTTACAACCAAGAGGTAGCCAACTATAAAAGTTAGTGAACTGACTGGTCCAAGTTGGTTTTCGATAGACTGACCTTTGTATAAAGCCATCATCCCTTCTCTTCAACCTTACGTCTACAAAGTGGAACGATGAGTTTAAATTTTCTTATACAGTGGATTGAATGGAGGGGTGACAATCATTGAAGCGTGTTAACAGCTTGTCCACTGAACCTGTTTCGTTGTAAATAAGAAAAGTGTCGTCCATGTACCTTTTATATAAATAAAGTTCCGAAATTATTTCTTTAATGGGCCCGTTTTCAAGCTTTGCCATAAAGATTATTCATAACTAAGCATTAATGTTTTGATAGGTGGTATACATTTATGACTGCACCAGCCTCATTCACCCAAATCAGCAGCCAACAAAGGAGAAGATGAGTTTACTGGGGGCCTAGAAAAGCCATACAAATGATTAGTTTAAGTCAGCAAGTTGCCACGTTTTCTCAGTAAAACAAAAATTATTTTTCGCTTTACATCGACTCTTCATGAGCTCACTTGGATTTTCCTTTCCCGCTAAGATGTTGCAGTAACAACCTTCAGATGTGGTCTTCATTATTAGTATATTTTAATTGCTATTCTCTGGTTTGTGAAAATATAAAGTCTCCTACCAGATTATATTAATCATTCTGTTCAATAATAGACTTGAAATTCATATTTCCTTGGGTGTCTCTTGAAAAAATAAGTAATTTTCACACTCAGAAGTTGTCTACGTATAAGTATTTTGAGTTTCACTGTCAAGTTTTGAGCCATTTTACTCAGGTGATATTATTTCCGATATCCGTTATTATCATTTTCTCCCAAAGAAATAGTCGAGTGAAATATTATCAATAGTAAGTTATCCGCAAACTTTATTGAAACTCAGCTTTGATCTAAGGAGACAAACCTTACAAGTGAGAACATAGAGATGGCACAGCGCTGAGAAGGAAGATATTCCTTGTTACTTACGTTTTCTGAAGTGTATTTGAAAAAAATGTCATGGAGAACCACAATGACAAATGGACTCCTAGACCATGTAATTCTGAATAAACATCACTGATATTATTGTCAGGAAAAGGAGAGGGTAAAGAAAAACAGAATATATATTGCTGGGGAACATAACATGTTGGTAGCATTTTTTGTCATTGGCTTACATCGGTTGAAGTCCCATCGAAAACCATTCATCCTTGGACAAACATTTCACTCTGACTAGGTGTTACGCAGCAGAGTTTCTTCTTGACCTATACTAGGACAAATCGGTCACATCCATATATCACTACTTCTTGAAATACAACTGTGTGTGACTCTAATTCCTTGAAATTATCGATATGGAAAAGGTGAGACCCTAAATTATACGTTATCTTCTCTCCTCTCAGTCACAAATTAGTTAATCTCATGTATGATGACTCTCTAATAGAATGTTGTGTTCTCTATCTTAAAACATTCGATTCTTGATGGGTTTGGTCTTCATCGACCTCAGGATGTACTTTACACACGTCTGATATTAGTTACAAAACTACTGGAGTATACTCAGAATTACCTTGAAGGACTTTTCATAAATGCTAGTAACAGTAGCGATGATTAGATGTCTCACTTTTGTGTTGGATGTTGCTTATTCTAAACGACAATCAATTTGTCAGTCAGGCAGATGAGCAACATTCATAATGCTGAGTAGTTTGACTTATTTTCATAGCTCAATACTTCTTGGAACACCCATCATCAGTAAAGCGTCATAAAAGAAACAAAGTCAGAAGTATAAAAAGTATAACTCGCTTTGAATGAGGGGATTCTGAAGTCTTAAACATCACTACTATCAAGAACAGGATACAACATCTGAGAAGTTGTTTTACAGACGTGTAATCACTTATAGGAATCAAACCCTTAAACTTGACGACTGGTGAAAGATGACACAGCAATCTGTGTTTGAAATGTCAATATTTAAAGTACAATAGAGAAATTATCAAAGAATTCGTTATACAACATACTTCTGATAGCTTCAGGAAATGATACTTTAAATCAAACCATTGATAGTCATACCAGTAAGCAGAACATCAGAAACTGAGGTAGTTAACATCAATAAAATAAAGAAAGCAAGACAGATTGATGCAATTGGATATTACAGTTTGAATGCTAACCCAGAGGATATATGTGTACTATTCAAACAGCTGGAATTCAATGTGATGAAATTTTTAATTATGGACTGATTAGAAACTATTTCTCGCTAAAAAGTAATAAAATGTCAGACAAAGCCAAACTTCGAATGACAGACCGTTCAGGAGAGAAAAACCTATCAGCCGCCTTAAACTCATCATACGAAAAGACAAGGAACCTGGTAGTATACCTTTCCTTGATAAAACGGTGATTTTTGTCGTATTCCGCAAAATGTGTTCTTTAAGCCTCATTAAGGTAACTTAACTTTATCACAATGTTGTAATGACAGTGACTCCACTGCACTGTCTATCAAAACTTTAGAAAATGTTTTCAATTAATGGGTAAATTGTTTCACTTATAGTTTGAAATATATCACAGTGTCCAAGTGGAGTGGTAATTCACAGTTATATGAAGTATTTATGCTACTAATATGAGACAAAATAGCAGATTTCTGAAACAGCATTATTTGTTAATATTTATTGATATGCTTGTAATTCTCCGTTATTTTACTAGATCGAATTGTTTGACCTCTATTGGCATATGAGTTCTTATACGGGTGCACGATATTGCCTGAATGTTAATCATGGTAATTTACTAGGTTATGGTTAGCAAAGGAATCAAGGATGCGCGTCTCGTCCCATTTGGGAAACGTCAGCTGGAAGTATCTGCATCCTAGTCGGTGATGTTGTTTCCAGTGAAACTCGCACCTCGTTCCTATCCCTTCAAACTCCAAAGCGTTATCCACTATGCCACGGAGGAACAAAAGCCACCTTTTGTATAACGGGTATTCGTTATTACTATGTGTTAATATGTTTGTAACTCTCCGTTGTTATACTGGATCAAATTGCTCTCCCTCTGTTGACTGCTATGCGGATGGCTCGATATTTACTGAATGTTGATTATGGTAATTTTGGACTCATTTTCCTTATGTCTTTGATCTGTTGAGTATATACAGCAGTAGACTACTAATTACGATCAGTAGTCACTGAAGCCTGGAATGTTTACACAGTGATTTCGATATCTGTGTCTTGATCTCAAAGTCAATGACCATCACACAAGCACATTTTCTGATTACAAAGTGTTTCATAATTTGGACATTTTAACTGGTAATAGTGAGTTTGGTATCGTGTGAATGTATTGTTGAGCGATTTCGTTTATTTGACACAAATGTGTGCTATTTTTGCAACCTGCTTCTTACCCTGTTTCAGACACATCAGCTGCACACACCAACATCCCCGTAAGTGATGTTGATCCAAGTAAAACTCGAACTCACCACTAGTCACTTCAAACACTACAATGTTAATCTAATAAGCTATTGAACCACGGTAAGCAAATTTTGTGCAACTTGTATCAGTCGTTATTTCTCTATACTTGTAACATCCCGTTGTTATACTGTATCGAACACATCAATCTCGGTTGGTATCAATCATTCAGATGCGGTTGGATCCAACTAACGATCCCGAAATGGACGAAACTCACTTCTTTGATTCCACTAGCAGTCATCGCAAAGCAAAATACAACATGATGAATGTGAGGGTAACACAAAAGTATTCTATTTGGAGGCAATATGTCAACACGTCAAGCAATTATTTCCGGTCTAGAAACAGAATATTACAGGTATGAATAAGTGTTATAATTATGGTTGGAAATCATTACAATAATGCAGTAAATTCAGTCCAGACTTTCAGTGTTACTCCTCACTCGTAAAGTTTTGTGCTTTCCGGTACTCATTTGGAAGGCATACCTTCAGTGTCTAAGGGAACCTATGCTACCTGAGATACTCGAACGCATATTATCCGGCGTTGCAGTCAGTGTCGTCACCACTAAGCTATATAGACCACGACTGGCCGCCTGTCGGACTGGATCATATACACTGATTAGTCACTGGAAAGAAAACACTTTTATGTTGTCTATTCCTGGCCAGCAGATTAGGAAGCCTAGCATTGTGGTGTATTTTTGTGGATGTTAGTGGCTCGAGGACAGTCAGCAAGAAGCATTATTTCAACTAGGTCTTTTACCTGCTGGCACTCATCAACAGGGCATATCTGAAGTCTCCAGGAAGTTGATGTCCCTCTCGAGATTCAAACTCACACCTCCCATTGTTGCAGTCAGCATCGTGACCACATTTCCTCCATGTAGCTGGAAAATGATGGTTTTCTTCAGGGTTGTTGGCTGATTTCACACATACTCCATAAGTTATATAAATATATGGATTGATGATTTTCTTTCATCTGTTAGAAGGAATTAGTATACCAGAACTTTCACATTTTTCTCACACTTTCAACTTATGTACTGAGATATTTAGTCATGTTGAAATGCTTTTTTCTTCAAGTGATAAACTGGTTGGGTGTGAATTTACTTATTACTGAAAGATAAAGGGAATTACCATACATTTGATGCTGTTACGCCTATCAGTAATGGTGTTTCAAATGCCTACATTTTATTATTTTAGCAATTACTTGGAAGTAGTTAGTTCCTGAATGTAGGGGTATGGCTACATATTCTTGTGCTTGAGAGTACTGTCAAAGAGGTTACAATTTGAAGCTGAGAAAAACCGTCAAAAATACTGACGAAAGGGGTGGAATTTTCAAAACAATGATTTACAGAAAACTGAATATATGTCGTGTAGCAGACATATATAGACAGACCGGAATATACTTTTATCGTTCCATAAACTTGAAATGCTGCTATGGAAAGTGGAGTTGGTCGTAATCGCAAGAGACGTGATTTGATTGCACTAATGGCTGACTTCAGCAGTATCTCAACAATTGAAACGTCTAGACAGTATATTGTGGTACTGTCTCTTATGATGAACATATGTAGATGAAAAACCCAGTATATTGCAGCTGACGAAAGCAAAGCTTAAGGACATATTATTGCAAAAGGACCAGTGAGTGGTTACACTCATGCTATTGTGATAGACTGTGCCTATGTATATACATAGAATGTTAGCACACTCCATATATTTCTATCACAGTGACTGTGTCAAGCATATGTCTTCAGCAAAGACATTAGTGTAGACAAGACGTTCAAAAATACATGAGCTACCAATGAAGATTCCTACGATATTCTAATCACCCGTTCTGTTTTCACTGAAACTTGATGCATAGACAAAACCATTCACTTATTTTATCAGTCTTGATGCAAACTTCTAATGTGCTTCGATTTCTTTGGAGAAGTTTGACCAATAACATTAAGTTTTATTTTCTAAATCATACTACTACTGACCTTTTAATAACTTGTAATTACAACTTGATATTTTAATACTAATTGTGGAAGTAAGTAGTATTCATCAGAGACTGCCATCGGTTGTAAAGCCACTGAAAACCTGGGAAAACCTGGAAGCTGTTTCATCACAGTACGAAACCCCTCACTAGTAAGCAACCGCGACTTCGGTCGTTCAGGTACTGAACTCAGGGCCTTCAGGCACTGCTCACAGCGAACGCGTTAGCCATAGAATTTCTTGGTCCCAGTTCAGTGGTTACGCTTTACTACTTCTATCAGTTTGCGATATAGCGCAACTATCCACCTGTCTTCAGCCGGTACCCACTTCATTTTCGACTGGCTGACTCCACAGGTCAAGGTTTCTCATCAAAACCTAAAGATATCCGCCTCGAAGCACGTCAATAATCGCATAGATCGAAAAACCATTGAAAACTTATAATGAATACTACCTAAAGATAAAATGTTCATCAACCTCATACTATACATATGTATATGAATCCAACTAACGAGTTAAAATATGACGAGACGCAAAACCACGATTCCACTACTAGCCACTAAATATATAAATCATTTAGAAATATGAGGAAAAGTCGATTAATAAGAAATACTCCTTCACTCAATTTAGATCGTTTTCTGAGAGATGGAATTAGAACTGTCAGCTTGTGAACTAAATGCGTACTCACGTAATATGTAAAATTTTCACAGAAAATCTTTACCGAATGTTTAAGTGAGAGCACCCCTCATGAGAATGAAGCTCTGGAGTTGTCTGTGAACATTACGCATCACAGTTCTAATTTGTCTAAATCACAAACCTTGAACTATGAGACGTTCAATTGTTTATCACACCGTTATGAGCACAACTATATAAATGTGGAGCTTTTATGTAAATAAGACGTACTAGAAAAAGAAACTAATCACTTGTGTCAAGTGATCAAGGAAAGAGAGTCGTGACAGTGCAACCACCGCCAGTGAATAGATTATCCA
The DNA here is from genome assembly GCA_944470555.2 of Heterobilharzia americana. Taxonomy (NCBI): domain Eukaryota; kingdom Metazoa; phylum Platyhelminthes; class Trematoda; order Strigeidida; family Schistosomatidae; genus Heterobilharzia; species Heterobilharzia americana. Next base: position 51,855,710 of record OX104128.1, read on the forward strand.
AATGGTATGCAATGAACAAAGATTTCGAAGGTAATGCATACAGTACATAAAATGAAATGGGCAGGGAGAAATACGGTTGAAGAAAGAAGAGGATGAAGCATTACATAGACCTAAAATTTATAACAGATCTAACATAATTAGTTTTGACACGAACAAAAGTATTGATAAATTTAGTGGAAAATGATAGTGCTACTTAACAATAACAAGTAGCATGAGTAAATACACAAAAGGGTTGGAAGAAAGAAACACGAGGCAGTGGCGGCAGCAACGAATACAGCAACAGTTAACGGGTTGCCATAGTCTTGTACGACAATATGAGAAAAATATGGACATATTTGTTACCACTTGATATTTTCTATATATATGTATACCAGTTCCTTCAAGGGTCAGATATGCCTTGCTGACGAAACCCAGCAAGCATGAAACCTAGGTCCAGGGTTTCCAGTCAAGTACCTCCAACTAACTAATATGAGAATCGACAGTTGAACAATAACCCTCAGATTCCGCACTTGATGGTCGCTCACTTCCTTAGTTACCAGGAAAGGAGTTAAGGTGGCAGAAAGTGTGTTACAACATCAAAATATATACAGAATATCACCATTTACAATGTCTTTGCCTATTTTTACGCTTTTCCAGAAGCCAACATCCTATTGATTCCGTCTGTTCAAGACAAAACTTCATTATCAAGCTGTACAGTCATATTCATAATCAGTAAATGTCAGATGAATGCACCAAAAGGTTACTCAATCAATACACATTCTACATTTGGTGGTGCTGGTGGAGATAAGTTCAAGTGAAAGAAATAGCAAAGGGGTCATTGAACAAGAGACGCGTTAGTTTCATGTGCGAAATCAGAGTTAATTACCGTCAATGAAGTTCAGAATGATGACAATGATTATAAATAAAGTGAAGCATACAAAGTGAAGTGAAATTAAATTAAAAAAGTAGTTCATGTGAATTGTTTAAGCCAGAGTTGAGAAAAAGAATGATAATCGAATCTTTTTAGTTGTAGTGTGTTCTCTCAGCTGGGTTGTTTAATCGTGTTTAATCGTCTTTCTTGACGACATCATTAGCACTAACTTCAGTATGAAGTCAACTGTCACTGTCTCTCCGTAGACTGATTTAGTAGCTTGCCCTGACGAACTGGTTTGTGATTGGTTGTTTCCTTTGACTGTTGTGTCATTGGCTATATAGGTTTTCCTGTTGTCTGTTCTTCCGCTTGACCTCTGACCCTTCTGTACTTTATCGTTTTTCTCATTGGTAGGGTCTATGTCTATACATCTATTGATTGCTGACTGACCTGAATGATAAGCTTCTAGGAATTCTCTGATATTCTTTGTGTTTCCTCTACATTGTCAAAATTGAATTCATGTCCTTAATTATCCACGTGCATTGAAATGAGTGATGAAATGTCGTGACGTTTAATAGTCAATTGGTGTTCATGTAGACGAAGGCGAAGAGGGCGACCACTTTGTCCAATGTAGTGTTGACCACAATTTGTAAATGATGTTCGATTTGTCTTCTTTGGTTGTTGTATCCTTTGGCCTGCATAATAGTGTTTGAAAGGATTTTGTTGGTTTATGAGTGGCCATACGAATGCCAAGTGGTCTCAGTAATCTTGTCGTGATTTCTGATATATTCTTTATGTACGGTAGGATGGTGTGTTTGTTGATTTCTGTGTATGACTTTATAGTTGATGATGTATGGGATAGGCATCTTCTGATAAAGTTTCGTGAGTAGCCATTCTTCTTTAGGGTGGTTATCAAGTAATTTTCTTCGTTTCTCTGTGAAGTTGTTATGTTGTAGTGTGTTCTCACTCTTTTGAATAGAGTCTGCACACAACTAATTTTGTGCTTTGTTGAGCTGTTGCTACTGTAGTTGAGGATTTGATCAGTGTGTGTTGGTTACCTATACACTTGGGTTTCCAGTTTTCCGGTATTTGTCCTACTGACTAGAACATCCAGGAATGGAATTTGGTTGTTTGACTCCTTCTCCATCGTAAATTTGATGTCATTGAAAACATTGTTAATCAAACTTTGAGTGTTTTCTATATCATATTTTTGAATGATGACAAAAGTATCGTCTACAGGTAGTATGATGGCTTTCAGTCTCTGCATCGCTGCTTCTATAATTAGTCCAGATATGGGTGATCCCATTGGAGTTACTTTCATCTGTTTGTATATCTTGCCGTTGAATTGAAAGTATGTTGTCAGAAAAGGGTCGATGACTTCCATCAGACTTGAACACTTGAGTTTTGTGTGTTCTGAAGGATTTGTGTCTTCATTGAGCAGAAGGGACATAGTTTTCTTGGCCAGTTGGGGTTCGATGGATGTTTATAATGCTGTGATATCGAAGAATACCGTAAATTCATCGTTTGCTATGTTAATGCTTTTGATCTTTGCTAAAAATTCCGCTGATGATTTCATGGAATGTCCGCATGGTTGAACAAGGTGCTTCGGTTTTCTTGAAAGTCCTCTTGATATGTTGTATGTTGGAGTTCCCGGAAGTGAGACTATTGGTCGTAGAGGGATGTCTGGTTTGTGTAGTTTTGGTCTGTTGTAAACAGCCCAGAACAGAATACGACCAAGACCATCTACATGAGCTAAAAATATTCTTTACTATTTCAGTCGAATCTTTGTTTAACGAATCAAAACCAAGTGAATGTAAGAGCAATGACTCAATAAATGTATTGGTAATATATGAGAAAATCTATTACTTACTTCAAAGATGAGGACAGAGGGTTCGAGCGATACAAATCATATTTGATAGTTGTGAAATTACCTTAATATGCCTATGGACAATAAATTATGTCTAAAAATGCTTCATATTGTAATACATCTAGTAAATTTGACGTGATAACTCTGTGATTTCTTCAGAGATAGTTTGATCAGCTGAAATGTTAATAAAATACGTTTTTAGGTGCATTTAAGCCATTTGAATGATCCACCACACAAATAATCCGCTGGTTAACAGTTCTTCATAAGAGTAGTTCCACACTTAGGCCTTCATTACTGTTATTATTAACATTATTCAAGATGCAATAATTATTTCTCTTAAAAATATTGTCCGGAAAGCGAATAGGTTGGAATATTCCATGCTGAAAATTCCATACCATTTCATACATGTTGTTTGGAATAAACCAATTACTACCATTATTATCTGCATGTTTCAGCTAATATGATAATAGTAAATTGAAATCTCATCCAGTTGGTAAAGTTCTCTTGTAGTTTGCTTTTGCATCAATGAGGTTAGACTAGCCGGATTCTCTATTTATTTTATTTAACCCACGGGTTCCTAGTGGAATATACGGCTTCAGTAGCACATCACCATTTCACTCTCTTCTTTCTAATCTTCTCAACCTAGCACCACGACTCCCTACAAGCTTTCATTTCTTCCTCACACCATCTCCTCTATGTCACACTCGCTTCGGACGCCCAACTCGTCTTTTCCCATTTGGGTTCCACTCGATGGCCTGACGTGGCGCGTGATGTCCCCAAACCGTCTTTTCAGTGTGTGCCCAAACCATCTCCACTTTTTCTTCCGCTTATTTGTTAGACGATGGGTTGTTGGTTGGTTCGTTGCCAGCCAGAGTGAGTTCCTCCTTGCTCATTCTTATTATTGTGGCCGTCTCATCCGATCTTCAGTATCGAGTGAGCGTAGGTGGTAGCTGTTCATGTGATGTGTATGTCTGTGGTTTGTTGGAAATGCTTTTCGTAACGTGCCAAGTCTCTCAGTCATCACATAGAAGCCCTGATTTACTTAGTGTTGAAAATCCGAATCTTGTTCACGCTTTATGCTGAGTGCAGTAGATCTCCACATTGATTTCAGACTATCTGTCGACGGTTAGCATCACTGACGTACATGTAAGATATACCTTCCTATCGGAAGCATGTAGTACATGAAAAGAAAATGATTCGTACATTTGGAAGCGCTGTTCCCATGAGCGCTATTGCTGCAGATTACCTACCGATGATGAATATTTCGTTCAGCCTGTATTACATGCGATAGATTTGAAGATATCTAACAGAGTTTTGACGTCACTAGCTTTCTTGTACCCAGAAACTGGATACTACGCACTCTCATAAACCGAAATTGGTAGTAACAAAAAACTGAAACAGATGGAAAGAAATTTGACCTAAACTTGTCTATTTTGACCGTGAAATCAGTGCACACGACCTCCAGAAAGACTTACTACAAAGTAATTTGCTGATGTATACTGAAAAACAGGAGATAGAACTTGAGCTTCCACTTCCTTTCTGACCAAATGTACACACAAATGCGACTAGTTAATATTTCAGACTGAGATTATTATGGTCTGTGTAGCTAACTGTAGCAACATAAAGTGTGTATTGATTTACTTGGTGGTGGGTAGCAGTGGAATCCGTTCATATGTCAACAGAGGTTGGTCATTTCGACCCACAATAACAATAGGAAATTACAAGTATCAGTAAATAATGGTTGATTGATTTTAGGTAGATATTCTTCAGGGACTGACATCAGTTGGAGAAACATTGAAAACTTAGAAGCATTGGACACCTGTTTCATCCTGGTATGGGACTCCTCAGTAGTGCAGGAGCATAACCCCTCTAGGGACCAAACCCTGAACCTTCAGGTTCTCTGGCCATCACGTTACCATTGAGCCACTGGGTCAGAATCCAGTGGTTCATATTTCTTATTTCTGTGAGTTCACGATATAGCGCTACCGTCGTCCATTGCCGTTGCTGAGTAACTGTCTTCAGGTTTGGCTTGACTGGCTCCACTGACTTCTGATTGGAAATTCGAGAATCACTTCTCGAAGTAAGTCACCAATCTTTTCCAAAATGATGTCAGTGTCTAAGATCCTAAGTTCTATAATTCTCCGACGCCTGAGCGGAGCTCGGGAACAGCAAGCCCGAGAAAACCAGGCAGGCTTTAGACCTGGCCGTGGATGTATCGACCAAATATTCACACTGCTCCAGGTCCTGGAACATAGGCATGCTTACAGACGCCTGACAACAGCTGTACTTCTCGACCTGAAGGCGACATTCGACTCCATTGATCGAGAAGTCTTATGGCAATATCTCTCACTGAAAGGCATGACGGGTAAGTATATCAACTTATTGAAGGCTCTCTACTCAAACACCTGTGGGTGCGTTAGAACTTATGGTGGGATGTCCGGGGAGCTGTGCTCATCGAGTGGTGTCCATCAAGGGTGCCCACTCTCTTCATTCTTATCCAATTTTATCATAGATATTCTTATGGTCTCCCTCTCGTCACCTAATTACACAGAGGTTGAACTAATCACAGGAGAATTTCCGTTAGACCAAGAATATGCAGTTGACATAGTCCTGTTAAGTGAAGACGCTGACAAGATGCAGAGTCTTCTGAACACCTTGAGTGGGAATTTGAGAATGTTTGGGATGCGATTTTCACCACCCAAATGCAAATTTCTGCTCCAGGACTGGTCTTCAGCGGTACCGCGGCTAACAATGGAGAGTGTAGTAGTTGAGTGTGTTGACCACTTCACTCACCTGGGAAGTAGGATCAACTCCGGTGGGTTAGTTGCCGATGAGATATCTGCACGGATACAAAAAGTCTCGATTGGCTTTTGCCAATTTGCGCCACCTATGGCGCCGCCGTGATATCCGTTTGTCTATTAAGGGTCGCGTGTACTGCACAGCAGTCCACTCTGTTTTACTGTATGGCTGTGAAACATGGCCATTGAAAGTGGAGGATACAAAAAGGCTTCAGGTGTTTGACCACCGTTGCCTTCGTAGTATAGGTGGTATTCCGTGGTGTCACCATGTGAGTAATGCAGAAGTTAGGTGTAGAGTTTTGGGGAGAAGAGGTAAGTCAGTTGACACAGTGGTGAACCTTCATCGACTGAGATGGTTGGGACACGTACTACGTATGCCTAGTCACCGATTGCCTCGTCGCACAATGTTGGCTGAGGTGGGTCCAGGCTGGAAAAAGGCCTGAGGTGGCCAGACTGAAACATGGCACCAATGTATGAAGTCTCTGACTGTTGGTTTGAGTCATGTAGGACGACGCAGACTAGGTGGTTGGGGTCCACGGGACAAGAGGAACCAGTGATTGGAGACTCTAGGTGATATGGCTCAGAACCGAAGTCAGTGGCGTAGATGTATACACACATTATCCTCATCTTAACAACGCTATACCGAATCTCACTATTTTGTCACTCCTCTTTCCTTTCTTCTCGTACTTTATATTTCTTTTGACTGCATTCACTTATCTTCATCCTTCACCTCACTACCTTTTTACTTGATGTGCTGATATGAGGTGTGGCCAGTCGGACCGTTACGCAGTAATGCCTGGTCCTATGTTGATAATGATGATGTGTGTATGCCTCCTAAAACTATGGAAAGTTTTTGATTTATGGATCACTGAGATTCTGAGTATTTACTTTACTAGTCAGTAAATGCTACTTTAGTCTTCCCAGCTTACAAATTTTTCAGACACCATAACTTGCACAAAAACTTCAGTCAAATCGTTACTCAATTTAAGTAGAATCAAACGCATACGAATTATGCTGTTATCGCTTTTTTTAAAACGATCGTAAAAAGGAACGCAGTGTATATCTGCCAATAACCTGCTAGCCAAGTGACCTACAAGTGAGCCAGTGTCACATTCATAGTCCATGGTCTTTATCCAGTCCCAGTATTCAATACTTAACATCCTTTTCCTTTCGAATAATATGGTCTATATTAGCGTCTTCATAAAAATTGAAGTGATTCATGCCTAGTATCACAGGGATATTGAAACAAATAACGTTCTCACAAGGATGAGAAAATTAACTTGCTTCATCTGAATCAATGAGCATAAAATTTTGAGTGCGTGATGGAGCACAGATCTTTTGGCAATCTATCCATCGTAATCTACTTGGCTCAAAGCTTGCGAAAACGTTTTTAAATGAAACATTATTGGCTAGTACACCTGAAATCGAGTAATCAAAATATCTTAGAGGATTTATCTAAGTACTGAGTGGTTTTCAGCTCTATTGAGTTTATTTTCTAAGATGACCTTAGTCCAATGATGTATATTCAAGTAAACTCCTAAGAGAAAAAAGTTATTTTTTGTTCTAACAAAACTTTAGCAATCAGACTCCTTAAAACCATTAACTGAATTGTTTAGGGTTACAATCAGAACACATTGAAACTGGTTCAAATTAGAACTGAAGTATCTCAGAAACTCAACTCGAGAAGGTACTCACCTCTGAGGTGACTCACCCATATGTTAAATGTATCTAGCTATAACCTACCTCAATAATGAATGTTAACCAAATTAGAGTTGGATTGGAAGAAACCAAAGGATATACATAGCAGATCATAGAGCCAATCCATGAAATCTTTGAATACTGGTCTGAACCATCATGTAAGTAAGCTAACTAACTGAAGTCTACAAGATATTAGTACATTGAATATTCCCATTTAGACATCTAGAAAAAAGACTAATTGAGTGAAGAAATATATTCCTTTTCAATTGCTTCTTCATCTCTATACTAATATTATATGCTTACAATTTGATCGAAATACCAATCAAGTAGTAGAGGGTTGGTAAACAATAATTATAGATTTTAAGTAAGTTATGAAGATGATCATCAATAAAGTTATTAAAATTGGAAATATGAAGCAGGTTATTGTTAGGTAAATGGAGTGATTTCTGATGAGTGTTCAGTCATAAACAATAGATTATTGCGTAATAGCAAGAAACCAAATGAATATTGATATAAACAAGAGGGGGAATATGTGTACAAAGTAATAAGGGCCACGATAGTGAAAGTGGTCGAACAAACTTTTTTTCAATACAAAGGTTAGATTTCTAAAGGTGGATTGCAATCACCTCTGTTATATGAAGTAATCGAGGATTTTGAAAGCTTTTCTAGTATCTACTTGATGTCCGGTGCCAACTAGGTGTGTAAATATGGAACTCTTTATTGTTTTAATTTGTCTCTTGTTCAACCATCATAAGTGGTGCTCAGAAATCAGACGATAGACTTGCCTCATTGTACACTCAATGTAACTAGCTCTGAAGGAGCAGTTGTATTGATAAATATACATAGAAGTAGCAGAATCAGGCAGTTTGTCTTTATTTCTTGCACTCAGAACCGCGCATTTATAGAAGACTGTTCACCAACCTCCCTCCAGTTGATTGGCATTTTGATTGAATTGTATAACTACATATTAGTGTAGACCCCAAGACAAAGACTTTATTGCAAAAGAATATATTTCTTCGCTCAGTCAGTTTTTATTTTTCTACAAGATATTACAAGTTGTTATTCATCGAAGACTGATATCAGTTGGAGGAACAAAGGAAACCTGGGAGCACTGGACAGCCGTTTCGTCCTAGTATAAGACTCCTCAGCAGTGCGCAGCCACGACCCCACCAGCAGGGACCGAACCCCGCGACCTTCAGGTTCCACGGCCAGCGCCTTACCATTGAGCCACTGGGTCAGAATCCAATGCTCCATATTTCCAACTTCTGTTAGCTCACGATATAGCGCGAACCGCCACCCAATGTCATCGTTGAGTATCTGTCCTCATGGCCATCAGGCTTTGACTCCACCGGTCACGACTTCTCACTGGAACTTGGGGAATACTTCTCCAAGCTAGTCACCAATGAGCACCAGTTTAATTAAATTTTGAGGGAGTTGTGGAGATTTGGAAATATTTCAAGTTGTTATTCATCGAAGACTGACATCAGTTGGAGGAACAAAGGATATTAGTTAAATGAATCGTGGTGATATACCTCAAAATCAGTCACAATGGATTTTAAATATTTTCACTAACCCCTTATTTATTTCTTCTCATATAGTTCTCATTTACTTTGATATCACTCACTGATTTTATATTGTTATTATTATGAATATGATCGGTAGGATTCAGGCTGCACTCAGGATTAGATAACATGAAATTAGTTGCACTCCCGTAACTAATCAATGCATATTGTCTACTCTTTTGTGTACTGTTGTCAAGTGTTACAACTTGAAATGGTACACTTCTTTGAAAGTTTATACGTTGATTGATTAGTTTCCCCGCTGAAAGCCTTATAAAAAATTATTTTTATTGAATCAGACGAGATAGTAGATCAATCAATTTTACCACAATTGAATTTCGAGGGAGTTGTGGGGATATGGAAATATTTCAAGTTGTTATTCATCGTAGACTGACATCAGTTGGAGGAACAAAATAAACTTGGGAACAGCGGTCTCGTCCTAGTGTGGAACTCCTCGGCAGTGCGCACCCACGACCCCACCAGCAGGGATCGAACCCACGACCTTCAGATTCCGTGGCCAGCACGTTACCATTGAGCCACTGGATCAGAATCCAATGGTCCATATTCCCAACTTCTGTTAGCCTATAACAATTTTCATCTTTCCTTTTTTTTTGAAAGATCGAATCTATCTATAATACTCAAAATGTAATGCACATGAAACAGGGTTACTTTCCACTAATTTAACATTATAACGGTTTCAATTTCATATTGGGAACGCAGTTTATAATATCTTATATAACAATCGTAAGTCTCTCTGGAGCCATGAACGATAACTAGCCATTCTAAGAAATGGATTGATCCAAGTTGATCTGTGAAATTTATTTCCGTAGTAATGACAAAAACAACCAGAATGGTCCAATAAAGGATGATGAATATCAGGAGAGAAATATGCTTGATATAATTTATTTCCTTTCTAAATTTCGACAAGCAATGAAAATATGCCAGATAATTTGAGTTGTATCTTTTTTGTACAATACATTTCAGAGAAGAGTCTCTTTTCGGTAATTTCATTTTCAAAGCTGTACAATCGTTAACTTGTACATTTTCTTAGTGTAAGGATTTGGTAGTTAAAAATGCTTTGTTAAGCATGGCAACACAAATAGTGTCAATAAATGAGCTGTCATTAAAATCAAAAATTGATGAGTAGTGAATATTAATCAAAATAAGGATGCAGTCATAATAGACAGAAGTGTCTATAATGACAAAATGGTGGCTCTATTCTCGGATGAAAACAAACTCTACAAACCTGTTAACGATAAAAATAAGACGGAATCGATTGAACAACAACTTACTGATGATTTGAATAGGTTAAAATAGGATCAGCTAATAACCAATGATCTCTAATAACGCATCAAACCAATAGGCTCTAAAATTCCACTACTTTAGGAATTACTGAAAATTCACAAGGCCAGTCTACCCCTTAGTCGGATTCTAGACATGTCTGAGTCTCCTTAACATCTAATCGCTAAATAGCTAGCCAAAATCCTAGAGCCTATGGAAAGACAAAATCGTCTTCCACTCCCTACATGATACTTTTGAATTTATTGATTGTATAAGAAAGGAAGACGTATCTAATAAATGTATAATATCACTTGATATCAAGTCACTTTTCACCAATGTTCCACTTACAGAAACTATCTTATTCTTATACAGATATACAGAGAAGATAATAACATAAATGTTGGGATACCGACTCCCAGCCTTAAGGAATTATTACTTAGATGCATACTCAACGTTCAGTTGGCATTTAACGACGTGATTTATAGACAGAAAAATGGGATCTCGACTGGGTCCACTACTAGCAGATCGTTTTATGACCAGTTTGGATAACGGATCCTTGAAATCAACGACTGAAGGTTTTCAACTCTAAAAAGGGTACGTGGACGATACTTTTATTATCTGTAATCATCAGTATGATTTGAATCATATTCTACAAAAATTCAATAGCTGCAATTCAGCAATTAGATTCACTCTTGAGGTCAAAAATCGATCGAAACTTCACCTTCTTGATGTAAGAGCTGACAAGAATAGCTGATGGGACGTTACGTAGATCAATCCACAGAAAACCAATGTGAAATGGTCAACTGACGAACTTGCCTGCCGAGTTCCAATGAATCGTAAGCGAAAACTGATCGTATCTCTTGCCACTCGCATTACACGAATGTGTGGTCCCAACGAGTTAGAAGAGGAAATTTTAGTTCTAAAGAACATCCTGATTGAAAATGGATTTCCACGACGCTTCATAGACAAACAGACACGTCAAGTCTAAGCCTCGCACACAGGACCTTATCACCGTGCCAAAAAAGATACTCTATATGAATCTCAACTTCGAAAGTGATTCTGCCGCTGACACTCAAACCCTCCAAGGAGGACATTCTTTGCCTCAACACTAAGACTAGTATTCTCTTGTCACCCAACGATATCTAACAACTCAAAGGAGAAACTTTCGCATCTAACCACTTCTATGTGCATATATATCAATTCGCCCACTCTTATGGAGCCAGGTATATAGGTCGTCCAATGCGACTGTTATCCAAAAGGTTTCAAGAGCACTATCCCGCGTGGTTACAAAGAAGTAACAATGGAGCGATAAGGAGTGCTATAATTGAACACGAATCACCCTACCTGAAGAACCTCCCCCTTCAAAGTCTTCTTTAAAGTGAAAAGAAACCTTCCACAGACTGTATATCTTCGTATTCACCGCATTACGGAAGCTCTTGCCATCCATATGGAGAAACCTGAAGTGTGTACGCAAAAGATTATTCAACCCTTTCTTCCTTTCATGATCTCAGTTCTCAGTCTCCTCTATCCCCCTTTATCTTTTCATTTTTCTATTTTGGCACTACTCGAGGGATTTTCTTCTCATTCTTGTTGCTATGTTGTGCCTGATCACAATTTAGTTTCCAATTACGTCGTCATGTTACGAAACTTCTTGTCTAAACTTATCTTGATTAATATTCATCACTCAGTTTTTGATCATGCATGTACTTGTCACAGGTATTGATATGAAAGGTTATGAAGAGATAAGAGGTGAGAATATGGAAAGGAAAGGCTAAAATAGCAAAGAAAATCAACGAAGCAAAACCTAATTGTACATCAACCTTGTTTTCGACGTCGAATCCATCAAGGAATTGTTTCTGAAAGTATGAGATGATCTAAACTTCGGAATACCTAAGACTTCAAGAGATTTGAGAATGTGGGCAATACTTTCTTCTACCCATTACTATTTGTCCATTGGGTTCCTAATGGAACATAGGGCTTCAGTAGCACGTCTCCATTCCACTCTGTTCTATGAAATCTTTTGAACCTGGTTCCATGACAGCCCAGAAGCTCTCATTCCTTCCTCGCATGATCTCCTCCATGTCACCCTCGGCACCGACGCCCAACTCGTCGCTTCCCATCTGGGTTCGACTCGAGGGCCTGACGCGTGATTTTCCCAGTCGGCCTTCTCACTGTATGCCCAATCCATCTCCACTTCCTTCTGCATACTTGTTCAGCGATAGGTTCTTCGCCAGGCCAGAGTTCCTTGTTGCTTATTCTTTCTGGCCATCTGATCTTCAGTAACGAGCGTAGGCAGTTGTTGATGAATGTTTGTAGTTTGTTGGAAATCCCTTTCGTAGCGCGCCAAGTCTCAACCCATACACAAATCAATCATCTCTTATAACAAAATCGAACGCTAATCGTGTTGACCATTGAAATTAAATTGACTAAACTTTTCAGAATTAAGTACAGATGAAAAGCTAAGAAGACCAGAAATATGCTGTCTTAGTAATAAGTATGGATGGGGCAAACGGTGGAATCCAGGACTCATGTCTCGTTTTACTAGGTACTCGACAGTCGGATTTATTTGCATCCCAATAAGTGGTGTTCCCACCGACACTCTAACCCAACAATTGTCGCGCCAAACTGCTTAGTTGCAACAGTTACTCCTTGCACTTTGAGTATGGTTAGGTGTTAAAGCCTATGGATTCTCATCTTTGATTAGATCAAATTGATTCGACAAACAAAGCTTAATTTATCACCTGAGTTATTATTTTTTGAAACTGTTACTATATCGCATGATTTCGTGATAGTATGTACACCTGTGGTTGAACTCTTCTTTCGATTTTTTGTATGTTGCTGAAATGCAACATTATACATTCAGGTAGAGATTTACGTTCCAGTAACCTAATCGACAATCTTTTACATGTGTTTCTGACATTACAGTCATTCCATAGAATTCAGTAGATCAAGCTTTTTCTTCCAATAAGATTCTGCGGTCGATAAAGTTTGTCTCAGTGCGGCTTTGTCAGTTTAAGCTCCACTCTGATCCCGGTCCTACTGAGAATCTTATGTAGACCTTTTGATAACCTGTCTTATTTAAAGGGTCTTTTAAGTATTCCTTATGCTAATTTGGTTGTTTGTGGTTAGCAGAAGAATCCAGGACGCGCGTTTGCCCATATGCAAATAGAGGTCGAACAATTCGACCCAACAAAACAACGGAGAATAACAAGTATGTCAATAAATAGTAATATTCTTCATCGTGTTATTATTACTGCCGTTTGTCTCTGTAACTGCATTACTACTACTTCTTATGGGGTAATTCTGGATAAACTAACCAAGAGTAATTGGTGAGTACTTTCATGATATAAAATTCCTGACTTAATATTCAGTTTTCGTGCCCCGCTACTCATGTATTTAACCAAGTCTGACTTAACTGGTACACCACAGGATGATCTGAAGTTACAGTATCTACTAGGAACGTAAAGGCTTCCAGTAGATGATAGTAGTGAGATCAACCTTATTCAATTAAAACTCACTGATATGCAATTTTACAGAAACAATGATTTACATCATCCATTATTGAACTCGATAATATCCAATATATTTTTCTCGTTCATTTTCAGATCTGATAGTTGAACTGGTGCACAAAGATTCTCATCGGTATTCTCACTTATCTGTCTACAGTTGCTTCTTGAAAGGTCAGATACACGTTCTCTTCTCTAGTAGTCCGTCGAGTGAATTTGATATGAACAAGTGGAAAAACACACGACCTAATGTCTAAATAAACTTCTCAAAAGGTGAAACCCATAGGAACACTGGACTCCTCAGCAGTGCGCCTCCCAGAGATCGAAACCAACACCTTCAGGTCTCACGGCCAGCACGTTACCACTGGGTCAGGGTTCAATCTAGTCTATATTTCCTTGCGGCTGTCAGTCCGTGATACAGCGCGACCTCCACCCAATGCTGTCGTTCACTAACAGTCCTCACGTTCGACTTGGTTTATCCTACCGGTCACGATTTCTCATAAGGACTTCGGGAGTCTCATTTCGAAACACGTCAATAGTGAGCACAAGAAAGTAATTCAATCTGAAAATTTGTGAAGGATTATTAATTTCAGGTCGGCAATTATCACGGACTGACACCAGTAGTGGAATCCTAAAGCCTAAGATCAACTGTTTCCATTCATAAGTGATAACACGCATACAGTTTAGACTAAGAGTTTCTCCTTGATTACTTGCAAATGATAAAAAACCAAGTAGCAATTTTAAAGAAAATCCCAATTTTAACAAAGAAACAAAAAGCATGGAAAAGTGAACACAGATTTCACGTGAGTAACACAGAAGTCACACGTAGAGTCTTAGGGAGAAGAAGTTGTGAACATTCACCGACTGAGATGGCTGGTTGAGACACGTGTCACGTAAGCCAAATCGCCGACTACCTCGTCACACAATATTGGACAAAGTAGGTTCAGGCTAGGAAAAGACTAAAGGCGGCCACACTAAAAACATGGCATCAATCTATGAAGTCTTTCACTGTTCGTTTCAGCCATGTAACGGGGCGATGCACATTAGCCGGTTGAGTTCCGTAGGACAAGGCAAACCAGTGGTTGCAGACTGACTCTACGTGATATGCTTCACAACCAGTTTCAGTGGTGCAGATGTATAGAAATATTATAATCATTTTAACGCCATACCGAATCTCACCATTTTCTCATTCTTCATTTCTCTACCCCAGTGTACTTCAAATTTATTTTGACTGAATTCACTTTTCTTCATCTTCCACTTCACTGCCTCTTTACTTGGTGTACTGATATGAGCTGTGGCAACTCGGACCGTTACGCAGTAATGCCTGGTCCTATGTTGTTTTGGATGGATTTTACACTGATAAACAAAAACTATAGATTATTTAACATCTATTTACAGCATAGTGTGAAATACAAGCTTTCATACGAAATTTTGAATGGTTATCGATGAACAAAATAGTACACTTCGTTCAATTTACAGTCAGATTCAAATCTTTGCATATTTTTTTTCAAGGTCTGAGTAGATCTCTTGAAGCCATACGACTAAATACACTTTCAAGCAAAGACTTTTGAGGATCTTCTGATTGATTGATCATATTTCTTTCAACACTTGTTATTCCGTATTCATGACAAACTGCATCAATGTTCATAGCTAATTTCTTCGACATATCGATACTCATAGTACCTTGAACAATCTTTGAGATTTGAGATAAGTAATCTTGTAAAACAATATCATTTGAATTATAAGCATCTGTTGAATGAAGGACACCAACGATTAACTGTTTCGTGGAAGGTTGAATTCCAAATGTATCCATAGCATGTTTTATCGATCGATTTGGACTTAGACAATACAAAATCTCTGTAGTCAACTCTCGTGTATGCATACCACCTGAAGTTTTATCAATGTAATAAATTAAAGCTTGAGTAACAGCAGCTTCTATCTACAGATATAATAAATAATTTAACAATAGTCATCAATCAGCAGAGTGTATACAAATTGTTCTACATATATCAAAGCATAATTTAACGCTATGAAAAGTGAATCTTTTTCAGTTTCTTTAAAATATAAACTTTAAAACAAATACAGAATGATGATTATGATAGATAAAGCCAACTGATTTATATAACCATCCATAAAATACACTTTTTACACAATTTCATCAGTTGAAGTGAACAGTTAATTTAGTATTGTCGGGCTAAGAAAATCCATGGTCTTCTGAATGATCAAAGCGATAATTTGAATATATTTCGCACTTGTGAAATGTAAAGTGATACTTAAGAACTTCTTTACATTGACTTCCAGTACAGGGTAGAATGAGCTGACGAATACATTTACTTAGGTAAGGACATCACCATGAAACTTCAGCTTGTATATAAAGTGTCTCGCTAGAATTTATCATTTTGTATCATCAATTATACTGACAAGATATTTGAATATTCGTTAAAAACCGAATAAGCTGAACAATATTCCTTTCTGTTCTCTTTTATGATTGTGCTACGGTCTTTGAAAGTAGAAGACATAAGGAGATGTCAAATAATTTTGAACACAGAAATAACTGCATTACAAATAGCTGAAACTGTAATATCAGCAATGACTGACTTATGTGTTTGATACAAAGTGAGGCATGTTAATGTAGAAGATTGCGAATCTTTGTTGATTGACATAGCTGCAACTTGCACTGCGTATATACTAAACCAACGTCTACCTTAATGTGCGATGGAAGGCAGAGTAAGAATAATTTTAAAAGAGGTTAACTATTAACTTGGGTCATGTAGGCCTCCAAATACCCTGGTACGGTTAGTGTGGAACGAAAGATAGTCATAAAAATGAGCATTCATAGCCATCCGTATGAGATAGGCCCCCCAACACTTGAAGAAGTCGAGAAAGCTGTAGGTAACTTGAAACGAGGAAGGGCAGCAGGATCAGACTAACTCCTGAGGTATACACGGATGGTGGTAGAGTGCTCTTTCTTAGTCAGGTTAACGGAAGCGTTAACTAGTATATGGGAATCAAATACGATCCCTTCTGACTGCTCTAAATCACTAATTAGTCCAGTCTTCAAGAAAGGCGAGAAGTCCTCTTGTGATAACCACCACAGAAGAACCAGCCTGACGAACATAGTGTCCAAGATCCTAGGTTCTATAATTCTTCGACACCTGAGTAGAGCTCGGGAACAGTAAGTCCGAGAAAACCAGACAGGCTTTAGACCCGGACGCGGGTGTATCGACCAAATATTCACACTGCGCCAGGTTATGGAACACAGACACACTTACCGACAATAGCTGTATTTCTCAACCTGAAGGCGGCATTCGACTCCGTTGGTCGAGAAGTCTTATGGCAATCTCTCTCACTGAAAGGCGTGCCGAGTAAGTACATCACCTCATTGAAGGCCCTCTCTCTCTCTTTCTCGAACACTTGTGGACATGTTAGAGCTTATGATGAGATATCAGGGGAGCTGTACCCGTCGAGCGGCGTCTCTCAAGGATGTCCACTCTCTCCACTCTTATTCAATTTTATCATAGATATTCTTATAGTGGTCTCCCTCTCGTCACCTAACTACAAAGGTTGACCTAATCGCAGGAGAATTTTCATCAGACCAAGAATATGCAGATGACATAGTCCTGTTAGGTGAAGACGCTGACAAGATGCAGAGTCTTCTGAACACTTTGAGTGGCAATTTGAAAATGTTTGGGATGCGTTTCTCACCACTCAAATGCAAATTGTTGCTCCAGGATTGGTCTTAAACGGTGCCGCGACTAGCAATAGAGAGTGTACTAGTTGAGTGTGTCGACCACTTCACTTACATGGGAAGGGGGATCAGCACTGCTCTGTTGGTTCAATGGAGGATGAAACCTCTGCACGAATACAAAAGGCTCGGTCAGCTTTTGTCAATTACGCCACCTGTGATATCCAATTGTCTATTACGAGTGACACGTACTGCATAGCAGTCCGCTCTGTTATACTGTAAGTTTGTGAAGCATGGCCATTGAAGGTGGAAGACATGAGGTTTCAGGCGTTTGACCACCGTTGTCTTCGTAGTATAAGCCGTATTCCGTGGTGTCACCACGTAACGCAGAAGCCAGACGTAGAGTCTTAGGGAGAAGAGGTTGTGAACATTCACCGACTGAGATGGCTGGTTGAGACACGTGTCACGTAAGCCAAATCGCCGACTACCTCGTCACACAATATTGGACAAAGTAGGTTCAGGCTAGGAAAAGACTAAAGGCGGCCACACTAAAAACATGGCATCAATCTATGAAGTCTTTCACTGTTCGTTTCAGCCATGTAACGGGGCGATGCACATTAGCCGGTTGAGTTCCGTAGGACAAGGCAAACCAGTGGTTGCAGACTGACTCTACGTGATATGCTTCACAACCAGTTTCAGTGGTGCAGATGTATAGAAATATTATAATCATTTTAACGCCATACCGAATCTCACCATTTTCTCATTCTTCATTTCTCTACCCCAGTGTACTTCAAATTTATTTTGACTGAATTCACTTTTCTTCATCTTCCACTTCACTGCCTCTTTACTTGGTGTACTGATATGAGCTGTGGCAACTCGGACCGTTACGCAGTAATGCCTGGTCCTATGTTGTTTTGGATGATGGCATTTATAGCCGCTGGTGGTGAAGTTCTATTTCCTGCTGGCGTGCAACTAGGATTAATTCCGCAAAAGTAAAAATGTGACAGTGGCCCTATAACCACATTGGTGTACACAGAAGGTAAATTAAGGGCTAGTAGGGGAACTCTGGTCCCAAACCAAAGATCCACATGGGTTTCACGACCCAAAATGGATAAATGGTATATGAATCTATTTTGGTCACCTGCAACAATGGAAATGCAGTAACCTATCGATGCTCTGTCTTGGGGATCAGGCATAAGAGCGGAGGTTAGGGAGGGATGATAGTCTCAGAAGACAATCATCTGCTTTCGTTTGGGCAGTACAGCAGCCCACATATTAACCGTGAATCCACCTTAACAATGAAGACTATAAGCTTTCACCGAATATTTCCTCAATGAACAAAAATCGCTGAGTAGCGAACTTTCTATTTAATCATTCCATTTGCCCTTGTTCCTATTCTGCATTGGTAATGTAATCTGATAAAACCAATTTGAAAGCCCATGTACCGTTTGGGTGGGTTGCCTTATTTACAGATTGGCCAACGAATAGGTTTGATCAAAACTCTAGAAACTCTCACTGCTGATATGTGCTTCCTTTTGGAGACTTACACACACATTGTCGGTGAACTGCTTTGAATAACTTCTCCATTTTTCAACTCAAAAAGTGTATTCACAAGACGCATATTCGGGGGACATGTAGCATTAGCAAACGGCCTTGCTGGTGTTTAGTACCTCAGTATCAGACTTGAAGATACACTATTCGGCTGGAACTCCCTCAACAATCGTCTGTGAGCTATTAGACGATTATAGTGAGAAAAGAGAAATGACGTCTCTTCACCATCTCTGTCTAAGCCTTAACTGATTGCAACTCGGATAAAGTTAAGTATGAGTTCTATCGCCAATTGAACGACCTTTCATATCATGTGTGCTTGATAGATATCGTAGTTCTAACTGGACACTTGGATGCACGCATCAGACAGATAGATCTACAGGGAGGTCCTTTACGTGACCAATGAAGATGAGTAGGTCACAGGTCAGATAACAAGGAATATCTTCTTCAGCTACGCGCAGATCACAACCTGTTCCTAGCAAGCATTAACTTGCTGCAAATCCAACAACATTTAGCCATCTGGCCTTCTTTTTTCGCTAAAACCTGATCACAAATATATCATATTGTAGTCAAGTATCGATCATATGAGTACATTCAAGGCTACTGAAGTACCTGTCTGAACTATAGTCATTCTTTAGTGCGCGTTTTGGTGGTCATCAAAATCTTCATCGGAAACGCATCAACGTAGGAAAGCTGGTTTTACTTAGGATTGTAACTAAGTATCAAACCGAGCTAAATTGAAGGCTAACTTTCGAGTTCCAGAGAGTACAGATGAGGATTGAATGCAATTACAAGACGCCGTTAAAACGGTGAGCTAAACTACTTATGGTTTCAAAGTAAAACCTGTCAATTAACACTGGGAATTTGCATGCTACTTCCTGACGCTGTGTATTCCGGCAGGCAGCGTGTACAATAATGTGTGAAAATTCCATAACCGACAAATTAAACAGCATTTTCGTAAGAGCTGTAAGGCCTAGTGACCAGGAAGCGCTTGCTAAATAGAAGTAGCAGTTGCATCTGACCATCGAAGCTTTTTCAGCTCATCTTAATAACTGAGAGCAAGAATCTTGGCGTCAGTCACACGGTCTGTGAAGCTGATGGTACACAGATGCAAAACCTTTTTTGACGCATGAAACGGTAGGTGGCGAAATTCAAAATGCAAATCAATTAGCCTACTGCCCATACAACACCAACCTTAATGTCTTGTGCTCGATGGTCGGTTAACACCGATCCACTGAACGAGACGGAGGTCCGCAAGGAACCCTAAGTACTAAAGTTCCATAATGCACCCAACCGAACTAAACGATTTATGACCCTTTGAGGATGCAGATGAGATGCAGTCACGGAACTGACTACACTGTTTGATAGGTTATGGCAGACTGACTGTTCCATCGCCGTAGATGAAATCCATTGTTTTGGAGATCTTTAAAAAGGGTCTACATGAAGTAATCGATAATCCTCGAGGTATCGTTCTGTTATCAGAAGCGTCGAGAATACTGATCGCTATCATACTTTATAAGGCTCTGCAAACGTGTGAGAAACTGATCCGTGAAGATCGGGTCGCGTTTCTTTCATGCCACGGATGCATTGACGACTTGCTCAACTTCCGGGAGATGCTCGAACAGTGTCTCAGACATGTTGCAGACCAACTATCGTTTTATTCCTCAATATTAGGACTATCTTAGAGTTGTTAGAAGCATATGTAATCTGACGTTGTTCGTTGAAGAGGCATGCTCCGTTTTGTTTGATTTACTAGACATATCATACAGTGAAACAGTAGTAGACTTACTAATTCTTATGACTTGAATCATAGATTAGATGGTATACTGAGAAAACAGTTTAAAAAAATGGTTAGTTTTGATGCATCCCGTTTTTATACAAATGAGCTCAATAATGACTATGAGCTTACACTATGAACTAAGGTTTTGGTAGGGATCATGTTAGAAGTACAGCTACACCTAACTTCAACAATCCTCAAACTTCACAACAAAATATACAGACAAGTAGAAGGAGTTGCCATGGTATCACCAACAAACCTTCTTGTGTTGGACATATTTATGGATAGTTGGAAACAGGAGCTTGTCAAAACAGTTAGTCCTTCTCCAAAAGTTTGGTTTCGATGTGCAGATAACACGCTAACAGTATTGAAATGAAAACATGCAGATAGTTTCTTTACACATATGAATTCACTAGACAACTCAATCCAATTTACTTATGACTTAGAAAGTGCTGAAAGGGCCAAAAAACTCACTAGTAAGACAGCAGACCTTAAAGACACTTTACTTATCAATAATTACCCTCCTAAATTAATTAGTAAATCCCATAATAATCGTAAGAGAGACATGACTAATGGTTGTAACACGGGTCTTAGTAATAATAATAATAGTGGCAATACTTTGAAAAGAGAATTCAAGACCTCTACAGTACTACAATACAAAGAAGGCACCTCAGAAACACTACGTAGGATTCCCAATACAGTTGGGATTAGAGTGGCATTTCGAACTGCTAACTCATTTAGAAATACGCTTTGTAGGTTAAAAGACCCTATTGATTCAATAGGGTAGAGTAATTTAGTTCATCGACTCATTTGCAACAATTCCGAGGTCAAATACATTGGTCAACGTAGCAAACCAGACTCAGTCTACCTAAAACAGTCCTGAAAGTGTAGTGGTAGTGTAAGCTCCTTAAAAAGTGAAAGACTTTAGGACCTCGAGAATGCAAACGACACTGTTTTACTAAGCAAAAATAAACAGGCTGCTTAAATCCCACTCAGTCATTTATTAATCAGTGTCCGTGGGTATAATACGTGCTTTGAGTTGTTAAAATGCTTTTACAAAATTGTTAGGCGCTTGTAACTACATTTACTCTTGGTGGTAAGGCTCTGGAAGTTGTTGGAAAGGCTGATTCTAGGTAGTCATGTAAATGTTGATGGAGTCGTAACTGATGAGATATTCAACCATATAGCGGAATGCAAAGCGGCGTACACCAATGTGTATCACCGTTGGCTTAAACGTGACGTTTACCTTGCTGAGTTAATTCATCTATACAACGCATCGGTAAAAACAGTTCAATTCCGTGAAGTCTGATTACGTAGAGTTGAGAAAGTCTGACAACTCTGTGGTTTCCATTGTTTCCGCAAGGCCACTCGCACCCGATAGAAGCATTATGTAAGCAATTCTCAGATGAGTAGCGTTGAATTTGAGTGTGATGGTGATCGTCATTCATTGAATGGGGTCACCTTGAAATATCGATTTCAGTGACTTGGACACGTGTTAGGTACGCAGTCAAGGCGGTTACCACATTATTCGATTTTTGCTTGCTTTAAACGTAGGAAGAAACGAAGAGGTGTTCAGACTATGATGATGTACCGCCATAGGTGACTAACGTCTCCCCGGATGGAGTTCGAGAGACCATGCAAATGCAATATGAAGCGATAGCAGACATGACTCAGAATATAAACCAGTGGAGAATATACTGCAGTTTTCTTGCTCCTTTTGTTATCGAAAAGTAAAACAAGCATAGCGACTGTTTCATGAAATGGACATATTAAACTAATTCTCCAACCAATGTGTCGTTGTCCCCGTTCTTTTTTCCATTCTTTGAGTCTTCTTAGAACTGCTATATTATGTTGTTGTTGTTGTTGTTACCAAAACGATGACAACCAGGGTTATCAGCCGAGGATGCATGTGGTCACCATTCCTCCTTAACTTCCTTCTGGTTGAACAGATGAACATGAAAATAGGTACCTCCAGAGAGATTGACTTACGTATCGGAAGGTATATGGCTGACTTGAAGTGTACAGACGAAGACACTGACAAAACGCAGTTCCTCTTAAGAGCCATGCAAATAAGTCTAAGTAGATTTGGCATGCGCTTCAAACCTGTCAAACGTAAGATGATGCTCCAAAACTGGTTCCCAGTGACTCCCAGTAGCAGAAAAAATAGCGAAAAAGAAGGTAACCTTAACTACCTTCATCACTCAGTTTCATCAACTTCTACAAGCATGACTCCAAAAATAAGCAAATTTTGTAAGCATAAGATAGATATATCGTAAAATAAACAAACCTGAGAAATATTCACGAGAGCTTTGCAGTCGATAAACACCGTATAAGCATTCAGTATACAAGGAAAATCTTTACTAAGTATTTGCATCTGTATATTTTCCGCATTAGAGACACTATCCCAACAACAGTACTGAAGCTTATAGGAACAACCAACATTAAAAATCATAGTGCGCCAAAAACGATCCATCACAAGCTGAAAAAGTAAGAAGTGAAACAACATTTACCCATTCAAATGGGAAAAACAAATACCAACAACTGCAAGAATAAAAAACCAGCCAAACGAATGAAAACTAAAACTAGAGAGAAGAAAACAACTCAAACTTCAATAGCAAAGAGCAACAATGCACAGATTGCGCCCAAAAACAACAAGTATAAAAAAAACGCGAAAGACAATATCCTAACAAAAAGGAAAACAATATAACGAGATAAAGAGTACAAAACATTAGGAAAAACCGATAAAAAGTTAGTCGCTCGTCCCCCTAAAAGCCTACCACATTCGTCTAGTCCACCAAAATCAAAAAACATACGTCAAACAATAAATCAGAAACCGCAAATAACCACGACGATCTAACAACACACACGAAAAATGTAATAACAGCAGGCACACAAACCGCAAAACATGTTCACATAGTCCTCATACGCGGCATCGAAATCACAAAATAACACGCTGGAATAAAAGAAACAAAAAACCAAAACAGCGACAAACCACCCAGAAATATACGAAAAAGCATACATTCCAAACGCCAGAAAAAAAAAGGGAAGACAAATGAAATAAAGACAAAAACATACACAAGAGAAAAGCTTTGAAAACAACCAACAACAAACAGCAACAACATCAGGAATAGAGCATCACGAGACCAACAAAAATATAAATAAAGAGCACAAACAAACCTTCAAACAATAACACAGCATCTCCATCGCTGTGAAATCAAATACCATGGACGCCCGAACAAAAAAACATCACAACAAACTATCCCACTCAACCAAATTCTAGATCCATAACATACACAATCACAATCTACTCATACGTCACCACCAACATCTCTATCTATCACTCCATACCACCAAAATTACTCCAAGGCACAAACAACACCGACATTCATCATCATCGCCAACACACACCACACCACACCACACCACACCACACCACATCATCAAATATCTACTAACACCAGCAACACACATCCCACACTGTGAAAAAACCATCAATCCTACAGCCCACACTAACTCACTCCATACTCTATCACATACAATAAGCAAACAACAACACACAATCACTCACACAGACACAAAACATACTCGCAACAACGCACATATCACTCACTCACTCACTCACTCACTCACTCACTCACTCACTCACTCACTCACTCACTCACAAACAAAACAAATCTCATCAAATCAAAACAGTGATACTCAGTCAATGGACACCACCGTCTGTGCAACAACAGTGGAATACTCAATCTTGCACTACCCAGTTTAGACAGAGACAAACGATCATCTCGACCTCCGGGGTGTGCTCACTACCAACCAGAAACAACAGTTACAACTCTACATCCATCTCTACTCCACAAAACTCATCACACACACACACACACACACACTACACTATACCAAAATTACCATATGTACCGTATCCACAATGCGAAACGCCAGTCGCTTCAACGGTCATCTATCTCATTCATCTAGTCCATCAGCGAATCCCACAAAACAGTCATTGTGGGCATTAGATCATAAACATCACCACACAATGACAAAATACATCCAACAAAAACTACACACCCCTACACACAAACACACACACTCACTCACTCACTGTCTTCTTCGGTGTCAAACCATTTACTTCGACGCCAATCACTATAGTCCATACGCGAATACCATAGATCAATCGCTGACACTATGGACGTCTGGATGGACAAACATCACAACAAACTATCCCACTCAACCAAATTCTAGATCCATAACATACACAATCACAATCTACTCATACGTCACCACCAACATCTCTATCTATCACTCCATACCACCAAAATTACTCCAAGGCACAAACAACACCGACATTCATCATCATCGCCAACACACACACCACACCACACCACATCATCAAATATTCACTAACACCAGCAACACACATCCCACACTAACTCACTCCATACTCTATCACATACAATAAGCAAACAACAACACACAATCACTCACACAGACACAAAACATACTCGCAACAACGCACATATCACTCACTCACTCACTCACTCACTCACAAACAAAACAAAACAAAACAAATCTCATCAAATCAAAACAGTGATACTCAGTCAATGGACACCACCGTCTGTGCAACAACAGTGGAATACTCAATCTTGCACTACCCAGTTTAGACAGAGACAAACGATCATCTCGACCTCCGGGGTGTGCTCACTACCAACCAGAAACAACAGTTACAACTCTACATCCATCTCTACTCCACAAAACTCATCACACACACACACACACACACACACACAAAACCAATACTCTCAACATATACACACATATTCGCGTATATCCACTGAATGGTTCGTTCACATCTCCAACACGTACCCCCCTTACACCACATGCATAACCCTGCATATCCTCACACAAGACAAAGCGCTATTAAACACACAATAGGCAACCTCATCAACTCCCAACAAAAGTCACCTACCTACAAACACTTCGACGCACATCATCACTACACCCACACATACACGCACACAACTACAATCCAAAACCAAAACCAAAAACAACACACACACTACACTATACCAAAATTACCATATGTACCGTATCCACAATGCGAAACGCCAGTCGCTTCAACGGTCATCTATCTCATTCATCTAGTCCATCAGCGAATCCCACAAAACAGTCATTGTGGGCATTAGATCATGGACATCACCACACAATGACAAAATACATCCAACAAAAACTACACACCCCTACACACAAACACACACACTCACTCACTCACTGTCTTCTTCGGTGTCAAACCATTTACTTCGACGCCAATCACTATAGTCCATACGCGAATACCATAGATCAATCGCTGACACTATGGACGTCTGGATGGACAAACATCACAACAAACTATCCCACTCAACCAAATTCTAGATCCATAACATACACAATCACAATCTACTCATACGTCACCACCAACATCTCTATCTATCACTCCATACCACCAAAATTACTCCAAGGCACAAACAACACCGACATTCATCATCATCGCCAACACACACCACACCACACACCACACCACACCACATCATCAAATATCTACTAACACCAGCAACACACATCCCACACTGTGAAAAAACCATCAATCCTACAGCCCACACTAACTCACTCCATACTCTATCACATACAATAAGCAAACAACAACACACAATCACTCACACAGACACAAAACATACTCGCAACAACGCACATATCACTCACTCACTCACAAACAAAACAAAACAAATCTCATCAAATCAAAACAGTGATACTCAGTCAATGGACACCACCGTCTGTGCAACAACAGTGGAATACTCAATCTTGCACTACCCAGTTTAGACAGAGACAAACGATCATCTCGACCTCCGGGGTGTGCTCACTACCAACCAGAAACAACAGTTACAACTCTACATCCATCTCTACTCCACAAAACTCATCACACACACACACACACACACACAAAACCAATACTCTCAACATATACACACATATTCGCGTATATCCACTGAATGGTTCGTTCACATCTCCAACACGTACCCCCCTTACACCACATGCATAACCCTGCATATCCTCACACAAGACAAAGCGCTATTAAACACACAATAGGCAACCTCATCAACTCCCAACAAAAGTCACCTACCTACAAACACTTCGACGCACATCATCACTACACCCACACATACACGCACACAACTACAATCCAAAACCAAAACCAAAAACAACACACACACACACACACTACACTATACCAAAATTACCATATGTACCGTATCCACAATGCGAAACGCCAGTCGCTTCAACGGTCATCTATCTCATTCATCTAGTCCATCAGCGAATCCCACAAAACAGTCATTGTGGGCATTAGATCATGGACATCACCACACAATGACAAAATACATCCAACAAAAACTACACACCCCTACACACAAACACACACACTCACTCACTCACTGTCTTCTTCGGTGTCAAACCATTTACTTCGACGCCAATCACTATAGTCCATACGCGAATACCATAGATCAATCGCTGACACTATGGACGTCTGGATGGACAAACATCACAACAAACTATCCCACTCAACCAAATTCTAGATCCATAACATACACAATCACAATCTACTCATACGTCACCACCAACATCTCTATCTATCACTCCATACCACCAAAATTACTCCAAGGCACAAACAACACCGACATTCATCACCATCGCCAACACACACCACAACACACAATACCACATCATCAAATATTCACTAACACCAGCAACACACATCCCACACTGTGAAAAAACCATCAATCCTACAGCCCACACTAACTCACTCCATACTCTATCACATACAATAAGCAAACAACAACACACAATCACTCACACAGACACAAAACATACTCGCAACAACGCACATATCACTCACTCACTCACTCACTCACTCACAAACAAAACAAAACAAAACAAATCTCATCAAATCAAAACAGTGATACTCAGTCAATGGACACCACCGTCTGTGCAACAACAGTGGAATACTCAATCTTGCACTACCCAGTTTAGACAGAGACAAACGATCATCTCGACCTCCGGGGTGTGCTCACTACCAACCAGAAACAACAGTTACAACTCTACATCCATCTCTACTCCACAAAACTCATCACACACACACACACACACACACACACAAAACCAATACTCTCAACATATACACACATATTCGCGTATATCCACTGAATGGTTCGTTCACATCTCCAACACGTACCCCCCTTACACCACATGCATAACCCTGCATATCCTCACACAAGACAAAGCGCTATTAAACACACAATAGGCAACCTCATCAACTCCCAACAAAAGTCACCTACCTACAAACACTTCGACGCACATCATCACTACACCCACACATACACGCACACAACTACAATCCAAAACCAAAACCAAAAACAACACACACACACACACACACTACACTATACCAAAATTACCATATGTACCGTATCCACAATGCGAAACGCCAGTCGCTTCAACGGTCATCTATCTCATTCATCTAGTCCATCAGCGAATCCCACAAAACAGTCATTGTGGGCATTAGATCATGGACATCACCACACAATGACAAAATACATCCAACAAAAACTACACACCCCTACACACAAACACACACACTCACTCACTCACTGTCTTCTTCGGTGTCAAACCATTTACTTCGACGCCAATCACTATAGTCCATACGCGAATACCATAGATCAATCGCTGACACTATGGACGTCTGGATGGACAAACATCACAACAAACTATCCCACTCAACCAAATTCTAGATCCATAACATACACAATCACAATCTACTCATACGTCACCACCAACATCTCTATCTATCACTCCATACCACCAAAATTACTCCAAGGCACAAACAACACCGACATTCATCACCATCGCCAACACACACCACACCACACAAATACCACATCATCAAATATTCACTAACACCAGCAACACACATCCCACACTGTGAAAAAACCATCAATCCTACAGCCCACACTAACTCACTCCATACTCTATCACATACAATAAGCAAACAACAACACACAATCACTCACACAGACACAAAACATACTCGCAACAACGCACATATCACTCACTCACTCACTCACTCACTCACAAACAAAACAAAACAAATCTCATCAAATCAAAACAGTGATACTCAGTCAATGGACACCACCGTCTGTGCAACAACAGTGGAATACTCAATCTTGCACTACCCAGTTTAGACAGAGACAAACGATCATCTCGACCTCCGGGGTGTGCTCACTACCAACCAGAAACAACAGTTACAACTCTACATCCATCTCTACTCCACAAAACTCATCACACACACACACACACACACACACAAAACCAATACTCTCAACATATACACACATATTCGCGTATATCCACTGAATGGTTCGTTCACATCTCCAACACGTACCCCCCTTACACCACATGCATAACCCTGCATATCCTCACACAAGACAAAGCGCTATTAAACACACAATAGGCAACCTCATCAACTCCCAACAAAAGTCACCTACCTACAAACACTTCGACGCACATCATCACTACACCCACATATACACGCACACAACTACAATCCAAAACCAAAACCAAAAACAACACACACACACACACACACTACACTATACCAAAATTACCATATGTACCGTATCCACAATGCGAAACGCCAGTCGCTTCAACGGTCATCTATCTCATTCATCTAGTCCATCAGCGAATCCCACAAAACAGTCATTGTGGGCATTAGATCATAAACATCACCACACAATGACAAAATACATCCAACAAAAACTACACACCCCTACACACAAACACACACACTCACTCACTCACTGTCTTCTTCGGTGTCAAACCATTTACTTCGACGCCAATCACTATAGTCCATACGCGAATACCATAGATCAATCGCTGACACTATGGACGTCTGGATGGACAAACATCACAACAAACTATCCCACTCAACCAAATTCTAGATCCATAACATACACAATCACAATCTACTCATACGTCACCACCAACATCTCTATCTATCACTCCATACCACCAAAATTACTCCAAGGCACAAACAACACCGACATTCATCATCATCGCCAACACACACCACACCACACCACACCACAACCACATCATCAAATATCTACTAACACCAGCAACACACATCCCACACTGTGAAAAAACCATCAATCCTACAGCCCACACTAACTCACTCCATACTCTATCACATACAATAAGCAAACAACAACACACAATCACTCACACAGACACAAAACATACTCGCAACAACGCACATATCACTCACTCACTCACTCACTCACTCACTCACTCAAAACAAAACAAAACAAATCTCATCAAATCAAAACAGTGATACTCAGTCAATGGACACCACCGTCTGTGCAACAACAGTGGAATACTCAATCTTGCACTACCCAGTTTAGACAGAGACAAACGATCATCTCGACCTCCGGGGTGTGCTCACTACCAACCAGAAACAACAGTTACAACTCTACATCCATCTCTACTCCACAAAACTCATCACACACACACACACACACACACACACACAAAACCAATACTCTCAACATATACACACATATTCGCGTATATCCACTGAATGGTTCGTTCACATCTCCAACACGTACCCCCCTTACACCACATGCATAACCCTGCATATCCTCACACAAGACAAAGCGCTATTAAACACACAATAGGCAACCTCATCAACTCCCAACAAAAGTCACCTACCTACAAACACTTCGACGCACATCATCACTACACCCACACATACACGCACACAACTACAATCCAAAACCAAAACCAAAAACAACACACACACACACACACACACTACACTATACCAAAATTACCATATGTACCGTATCCACAATGCGAAACGCCAGTCGCTTCAACGGTCATCTATCTCATTCATCTAGTCCATCAGCGAATCCCACAAAACAGTCATTGTGGGCATTAGATCATGGACATCACCACACAATGACAAAATACATCCAACAAAAACTACACACCCCTACACACAAACACACACACTCACTCACTCACTGTCTTCTTCGGTGTCAAACCATTTACTTCGACGCCAATCACTATAGTCCATACGCGAATACCATAGATCAATCGCTGACACTATGGACGTCTGGATGGACAAACATCACAACAAACTATCCCACTCAACCAAATTCTAGATCCATAACATACACAATCACAATCTACTCATACGTCACCACCAACATCTCTATCTATCACTCCATACCACCAAAATTACTCCAAGGCACAAACAACACCGACATTCATCATCATCGCCAACACACACCACACCACACCACATCATCAAATATCTACTAACACCAGCAACACACATCCCACACTGTGAAAAAACCATCAATCCTACAGCCCACACTAACTCACTCCATACTCTATCACATACAATAAGCAAACAACAACACACAATCACTCACACAGACACAAAACATACTCGCAACAACGCACATATCACTCACTCACTCACTCACTCACTCACAAACAAAACAAAACAAAACAAATCTCATCAAATCAAAACAGTGATACTCAGTCAATGGACACCACCGTCTGTGCAACAACAGTGGAATACTCAATCTTGCACTACCCAGTTTAGACAGAGACAAACGATCATCTCGACCTCCGGGGTGTGCTCACTACCAACCAGAAACAACAGTTACAACTCTACATCCATCTCTACTCCACAAAACTCATCACACACACACACACACACACACACAAAACCAATACTCTCAACATATACACACATATTCGCGTATATCCACTGAATGGTTCGTTCACATCTCCAACACGTACCCCCCTTACACCACATGCATAACCCTGCATATCCTCACACAAGACAAAGCGCTATTAAACACACAATAGGCAACCTCATCAACTCCCAACAAAAGTCACCTACCTACAAACACTTCGACGCACATCATCACTACACCCACACATACACGCACACAACTACAATCCAAAACCAAAACCAAAAACAACACACACACACACTACACTATACCAAAATTACCATATGTACCGTATCCACAATGCGAAACGCCAGTCGCTTCAACGGTCATCTATCTCATTCATCTAGTCCATCAGCGAATCCCACAAAACAGTCATTGTGGGCATTAGATCATGGACATCACCACACAATGACAAAATACATCCAACAAAAACTACACACCCCTACACACAAACACACACACTCACTCACTCACTGTCTTCTTCGGTGTCAAACCATTTACTTCGACGCCAATCACTATAGTCCATACGCGAATACCATAGATCAATCGCTGACACTATGGACGTCTGGATGGACAAACATCACAACAAACTATCCCACTCAACCAAATTCTAGATCCATAACATACACAATCACAATCTACTCATACGTCACCACCAACATCTCTATCTATCACTCCATACCACCAAAATTACTCCAAGGCACAAACAACACCGACATTCATCATCATCGCCAACACACACCACACCACACCACATCATCAAATATCTACTAACACCAGCAACACACATCCCACACTGTGAAAAAACCATCAATCCTACAGCCCACACTAACTCACTCCATACTCTATCACATACAATAAGCAAACAACAACACACAATCACTCACACAGACACAAAACATACTCGCAACAACGCACATATCACTCACTCACTCACTCACTCACTCACTCACAAACAAAACAAAACAAAACAAATCTCATCAAATCAAAACAGTGATACTCAGTCAATGGACACCACCGTCTGTGCAACAACAGTGGAATACTCAATCTTGCACTACCCAGTTTAGACAGAGACAAACGATCATCTCGACCTCCGGGGTGTGCTCACTACCAACCAGAAACAACAGTTACAACTCTACATCCATCTCTACTCCACAAAACTCATCACACACACACACACACACACACAAAACCAATACTCTCAACATATACACACATATTCGCGTATATCCACTGAATGGTTCGTTCACATCTCCAACACGTACCCCCCTTACACCACATGCATAACCCTGCATATCCTCACACAAGACAAAGCGCTATTAAACACACAATAGGCAACCTCATCAACTCCCAACAAAAGTCACCTACCTACAAACACTTCGACGCACATCATCACTACACCCACACATACACGCACACAACTACAATCCAAAACCAAAACCAAAAACAACACACACACACACACACACTACACTATACCAAAATTACCATATGTACCGTATCCACAATGCGAAACGCCAGTCGCTTCAACGGTCATCTATCTCATTCATCTAGTCCATCAGCGAATCCCACAAAACAGTCATTGTGGGCATTAGATCATGGACATCACCACACAATGACAAAATACATCCAACAAAAACTACACACCCCTACACACAAACACACACACTCACTCACTCACTGTCTTCTTCGGTGTCAAACCATTTACTTCGACGCCAATCACTATAGTCCATACGCGAATACCATAGATCAATCGCTGACACTATGGACGTCTGGATGGACAAACATCACAACAAACTATCCCACTCAACCAAATTCTAGATCCATAACATACACAATCACAATCTACTCATACGTCACCACCAACATCTCTATCTATCACTCCATACCACCAAAATTACTCCAAGGCACAAACAACACCGACATTCATCATCATCGCCAACACACACCACACCACATCATCAAATATCTACTAACACCAGCAACACACATCCCACACTGTGAAAAAACCATCAATCCTACAGCCCACACTAACTCACTCCATACTCTATCACATACAATAAGCAAACAACAACACACAATCACTCACACAGACACAAAACATACTCGCAACAACGCACATATCACTCACTCACTCACTCACTCACTCACAAACAAAACAAAACAAAACAAATCTCATCAAATCAAAACAGTGATACTCAGTCAATGGACACCACCGTCTGTGCAACAACAGTGGAATACTCAATCTTGCACTACCCAGTTTAGACAGAGACAAACGATCATCTCGACCTCCGGGGTGTGCTCACTACCAACCAGAAACAACAGTTACAACTCTACATCCATCTCTACTCCACAAAACTCATCACACACACACACACACACACACACACAAAACCAATACTCTCAACATATACACACATATTCGCGTATATCCACTGAATGGTTCGTTCACATCTCCAACACGTACCCCCCTTACACCACATGCATAACCCTGCATATCCTCACACAAGACAAAGCGCTATTAAACACACAATAGGCAACCTCATCAACTCCCAACAAAAGTCACCTACCTACAAACACTTCGACGCACATCATCACTACACCCACATATACACGCACACAACTACAATCCAAAACCAAAACCAAAAACAACACACACACACACACACACACTACACTATACCAAAATTACCATATGTACCGTATCCACAATGCGAAACGCCAGTCGCTTCAACGGTCATCTATCTCATTCATCTAGTCCATCAGCGAATCCCACAAAACAGTCATTGTGGGCATTAGATCATGGACATCACCACACAATGACAAAATACATCCAACAAAAACTACACACCCCTACACACAAACTCACTCACTCACTGTCTTCTTCGGTGTCAAACCATTTACTTCGACGCCAATCACTATAGTCCATACGCGAATACCATAGATCAATCGCTGACACTATGGACGTCTGGATGGACAAACATCACAACAAACTATCCCACTCAACCAAATTCTAGATCCATAACATACACAATCACAATCTACTCATACGTCACCACCAACATCTCTATCTATCACTCCATACCACCAAAATTACTCCAAGGCACAAACAACACCGACATTCATCATCATCGCCAACACACACCACACCACACCACACCACACACCGCAAAATACCACATCATCAAATATCTACTAACACCAGCAACACACATCCCACACTGTGAAAAAACCATCAATCCTACAGCCCACACTAACTCACTCCATACTCTATCACATACAATAAGCAAACAACAACACACAATCACTCACACAGACACAAAACATACTCGCAACAACGCACATATCACTCACTCACTCACTCACTCACTCACTCACTCACTCACTCACTCACAAACAAAACAAAACAAAACAAATCTCATCAAATCAAAACAGTGATACTCAGTCAATGGACACCACCGTCTGTGCAACAACAGTGGAATACTCAATCTTGCACTACCCAGTTTAGACAGAGACAAACGATCATCTCGACCTCCGGGGTGTGCTCACTACCAACCAGAAACAACAGTTACAACTCTACATCCATCTCTACTCCACAAAACTCATCACACACACACACACACACACACACAAAACCAATACTCTCAACATATACACACATATTCGCGTATATCCACTGAATGGTTCGTTCACATCTCCAACACGTACCCCCCTTACACCACATGCATAACCCTACATATCCTCACACAAGACAAAGCGCTATTAAACACACAATAGGCAACCTCATCAACTCCCAACAAAAGTCACCTACCTACAAACACTTCGACGCACATCATCACTACACCCACACATACACGCACACAACTACAATCCAAAACCAAAACCAAAAACAACACACACACACACACACTACACTATACCAAAATTACCATATGTACCGTATCCACAATGCGAAACGCCAGTCGCTTCAACGGTCATCTATCTCATTCATCTAGTCCATCAGCGAATCCCACAAAACAGTCATTGTGGGCATTAGATCATGGACATCACCACACAATGACAAAATACATCCAACAAAAACTACACACCCCTACACACAAACACACACACTCACTCACTCACTGTCTTCTTCGGTGTCAAACCATTTACTTCGACGCCAATCACTATAGTCCATACGCGAATACCATAGATCAATCGCTGACACTATGGACGTCTGGGTGGACAAACATCACAACAAACTATCCCACTCAACCAAATTCTAGATCCATAACATACACAATCACAATCTACTCATACGTCACCACCAACATCTCTATCTATCACTCCATACCACCAAAATTACTCCAAGGCACAAACAACACCGACATTCATCATCATCGCCAACACACACCACACCACACCACACCACACCACACACCGCAAAATACCACATCATCAAATATCTACTAACACCAGCAACACACATCCCACACTGTGAAAAAACCATCAATCCTACAGCCCACACTAACTCACTCCATACTCTATCACATACAATAAGCAAACAACAACACACAATCACTCACACAGACACAAAACATACTCGCAACAACGCACATATCACTCACTCACTCACTCACTCACTCACAAACAAAACAAAACAAAACAAATCTCATCAAATCAAAACAGTGATACTCAGTCAATGGACACCACCGTCTGTGCAACAACAGTGGAATACTCAATCTTGCACTACCCAGTTTAGACAGAGACAAACGATCATCTCGACCTCCAGGGTGTGGTTAACAGCACGTATTAGATGGACGTTTCAAGGGATGGACGCTTATGCAAGGGTTATTTTTTTTGTTGTTTGAGGCATATGCTGGGGTTTTGAAGCATTCTCTTTTACGGTAAGGATCATAGTCTATATGAGGGTATTATATATGAATAGGTGAATGCATGGACTTATGGAAATATAGCTATTGTAGAAAGCTGTCTGTTAGCCGTAATTGACCAACATGAAGGTATAGGATAGTTTGGTGTTTGCGTGTTTTTACTTTTCTTTCTGCTTGCCTTCGGAAATATTCGGAGGCAACGTGTACATACATAACTCAGTAAGCACAAGATTTTTAAAGAAACGCGATATCATGCAAACTAAGCAAGTAGAAAATGTGGCATGTACGGTACATTAAGATAAGGGTTTCATTAATCGTGGCATATGGGTTCCGGATTTATCTGTTCGCTGATAATTCGAATTATATTGTTTCTGAGTCAGTTTTGGAGATGCTACACGGTCACAATGTGATGAAATCCATTCAGGTGAAGAATGTACGTTTCTAATCATTTTGCTTCGACGGTAAATTTATGTATTTTGTTCAGTTTGCCATGTCTTTCGCATGGTTTGAAGGATTTCACTGACTGAACATATCAAGGAAACTCTTCCAGTTAATCAATTCGATTTATTGATTTTACAGAACTAATTTTTCTATGCGGAACAAGGGTATATGGAATTCTATAACAAGAAACTTTCACCTCATCACAACTTTTATCACAAAAGCTGAAACACATACTTTTAGTGTGAAATTTGCACCAGCACAAGTTTCCGTAATCCAAAATTTTTAGAAGATGACAATTTTTAGAAAAGAGATGTATTTATTCATGTAATTACAGGTTTCTCTAGGAAATGAGGCTTTGGTTTCATAGGTTTACGTTTGTTCTTTTTAGACTTTTGATGCCTTTTTATATCACAATTATTAACACCTTGTGAATCATTGTAGTTGTCACGGTGAGCTTTAGTAGAAGAATGGGATTCAGTTTTTTCGTTTTTTGTGGCTGGAGTGGATTTCTCCAAAAGACCAAGCAGTCTCATTCTCTTCTGATTGGCAATTCTTACTCGCATCGATTTGCCATTTAATGCCTTGACTGCTCGTTTGGCATGTGATAAATTGGCGAATTCAACATACGCCACGCTTAGAAATAAGATAAACAAAATAACAGGGCAGAATTTAGTTAAAGCCATAATGCAAGCCAATATGTCAGTTGGTTAGCTAATAAACTTTCATGCTTAAGATTCACCTTACCATGCTTGAAATACAAGGACGGTTTTATCAAAACATAAGAAAGATAACTAACATACTCACTCTGAGAACTTGATTTAAAAGCAAGGTCAAGTAAAGAAATTCAGAAATTTTTACGTAATGTAGGGGGTCACAAAACATTAGAGAATGAATCGAACAACCAAATTCCATTCCTGGATGTTCTAGTCAGTAGGACAAATACCGGAAAACTGGAAACCCAAGTGTATAGGTAACCAACACATACTGATCAAATCCTCAACTACAGTTGAAACAACTCAACAAAGCACGAAATTAGTTGCATGCAGACTCTATTCAAAAGAGTGAGAACACACTACAACATAACAACTTCACAGAGAAACGAAGAAAATTACTTGATAACCACCCTAAAGAAGAATGGCTACTCACGAAACTTTATCAGAAGATGCCTATCCCATACATCATCAACTATAAAGTCATACACAGAAATCAACAAACACACCATCCTACCGTACATAAAGAATATATCAGAAATCACGACAAGATTACTGAGACCACTTGGCATTCGTATGGCCACTCATAAACCAACAAAATCCTTTCAAACACTATTATGCAGGCCAAAGGATACAACAACCAAAGAAGACAAATCGAACATCATTTACAAATTGTGGTCAACACTACATTGGACAAAGTGGTCGCCCTCTTCGCCTTCGTCTACATGAACACCAATTGACTATTAAACGTCACGACATTTCATCACTCATTTCAATGCACGTGGATAATTAAGGACATGAATTCAATTTTGACAATGTAGAGGAAACACAAAGAATATCAGAGAATTCCTAGAAGCTTATCATTCAGGCCAGTCAGCAATCAATAGATGTATAGACATAGACCCAATCTACCAACTAATAAGAAAAGTGCTAAACAACTACAAGGTTAGAGGTCAAGCAGAGGGACAAGCAACAGGAAAATCTATGCGGTCAATGACACGACAATTAAAGGAAACAACTAATCACAAACTACTTTCTTGCATCAGGTTATTGAATCACTCGTGGACAAATACTGATGGCTCACTTCATATTGAAGTTATTGCTGATGCTATCCAGAAAGATAATGAAAGCTTCATGATTAAACAACCCAGCTGAGAGAAATGAAACACATAGCAGGATATATCAACCACTAGGATATAAAACCATATCGACCGGCAGTCGACAATTGAGTCAACTTATAACACTAAACTTAATGTCAATAATTTACTCATGCTTTCAGAATGGGCTTACAATTGTGACAAAACGTCTTGTAGAAGTGTTAGTAATTGTAAAGCTTTTAAAATAGTATAAATTATACCGAAATTCATGTAGCCTAATCACGACAAAGATCTTCCTAGAAAGCAAAGCCAGCTTAAAGTACAAGCAAAAAGCAGTAAACCTTATGTAAATGATAAAGGTTGTGAATCAACTAGTTTTAAGTAAGTTTCCCCTGCTTTGCAATAACGGGTACGAAAAGGACCAAATTTGACATCACATTAGAGAAAACAGAACCCGTAAAATTTAGCAGAAATTAAATACATCAAAAATATGACAAAAAACTCACCCACTTTGACTAGTCCCCGGTGGAAATGTACGGTAGTCAACCGCATTTGGAAATAATTCGCGGATCTTTCCCTCAGATAAGGCCAATGTACATTTGTCTATTACTATACCGGATGACGCCTTCTTGTCCGAATATGAATCTACACTTTTTGCAACACCAAGTACTGGACGGGTACTGTCTTTTTTACTCACAGAAACTGCCATAACGTCAACTTTACGACCGCCAATTAGAATGTTTTTGGCTTGCTTCCGATCTAATAAACAATCTTCCTCCAGGTCATAGATAAGTCGAGCTTCACCTCGATACCGATTGATATTCACTGTTAAGGCTTGAGGAAATACCGCCAACAGATCACTTTCGGATACCTTTTTTCCCAAACCCCGAACTATCAGGCAATTCTTGCTTTCAAAAAACATTCAGTAGAATAAATAACATCATGCACTTACCTCGTCTTTTTCGGTTTTACTCGAAAATGAACTGATGTTTTTCTGCCTCTCAAAAAACACCCTTGTCGAGACTTTAGAGCATTCAAAGCATCTTCCTCTGATGCGAATGTTAAATAGGCCACACCCGGTTTGTGTGTATCATTTGTTAAATGTATCCTAATATCTATAGAAGCAGGAAATCTTCTTGCTATTTCACCCCTTTTAACGTTATACTTTAAACCATGTAGAACAAGTACCGTGCATTCATAATCATCTAAAAGTATATAACGTCAGCTATCAATCTTACCAACGCATTCTGAAATAAATTTCCCAACACTGGCATTTAAAGCTCTGTCTCCATAAAACTGTCTGTCAAGTCGTTCCTTGTGCATCATAGCTTCTTCTTCCGACTCAAACTCGATAAAAGCAAACCCATGACATCTGTGAAGACGACTTATCCATGGTAAACGATAGGCCTTGGCTTCTGGTACTAATGATTCCAATTCAGAAATAGTTGTCTTCGGTGGAAGTCCATGTATTTTCACTGTGCACCTGTTGCGAAACTCCAAAATGCTTTGTATTTCTGTAAGAACAGGATTTTCAATGTAATTTGCTGCAACCTTGGATTCCGTAGTGGAAACCTCGTTAATAAGGGTTTTTGGAACTTCTTCATTAGCAGAAACCGTCCTGACAGTCTTAGAGCATCTTGCATTTTCCTCTGAAGTGTTCCGTTCAACTTTTCGCTTCCTACATTTGGCACCACTAGACAACGGAGCACCCTAAAAATAATTACTTCTTGATTAACTTCTATAGGAAAGGCATTAAGACCTTATTTGTTTGTTATTCAAAGTGATCATGTATAACTGAGAATCTACTTCGTTAAAGCATAAGTTCACTATGCACAACAGAAAACTACGCCAACAGAAGTTCAAGAAAAAGACTCGATTAGCAAACGTAGCTGCAGATCTGTTTCTCAAGTAATACGAGATCTAGCTTTTTGTATTTCCACTTTTGACCTATGCACTGTACTGACACATATTTCATCTAAGCGACGCTTCGAATGAGAATAAGCACCAGGTAGATATGACCAGGTATAAGAAATAAATTTTATTCTTTGCTTCAGAAATATGCATACAATATCATGAAGTTCTGGATAGTTAATTCTGACTTCATTACTGGCAAACTGCCGATGTCTAGGTGATATCCAGGCATTACCGCTGTTATGCGATGTGTGACTCCTAGTCTAGAATGCGAACCGATATATGGCTATTAAGTTACACTACTAAACACTATCGTATTTAAAACCTTAGTAAAGTGGTTCATTGGTTTAGACACTTCGTTTTCAACAAGTGGATCATGTGTCTGATGTTTGCACAACTAGGGAGTATCACTAACTCATACAGACAGACACCCGACAAAATCAACATAAAACCTCGCACACTGATTCATGTAGCACACTTCACAGTAGCATTCAAAGAACAAGCAGGTAGAAAAAGTGATATCAAAGTAGAAAAAGGTATGGGCACGGAAAATAAATGCGAAAATCCAGGTTAGAAGACATCACAAAGAGGGAATACATCAGTGCTAATGCGACCGACTTTCAATCATGTCTTCAAACATTGGTTCCTACCGCCTAGATCATCATCATCATCAATATCAACATAGGACCAGACATTACTGCATAACGGTCCGAGTTGCTACACCTCATATCAGTGCATCAAGTAAAAAGGCAGCAAAGTGCAAGATGAAGAAAAGAAAACTCAGTCAAAAGAAATATAGAGTACGAAAAGAGAGAAAGGAAGGATAAGAAAAAAGTGAGATTCGGTATAGCGTTGAGATGAGGATAATGTCTGTACACATCTGCGCCAGTGACATCGGTTCTGAGCCATATCACGTAGTCTCCAACCACTGGTTTCTTTTGTCCTGCGGACACCAACCGGCTAGTCTACACCGTCCCACATGGCTTAAACCAACAGTTAGAGACTTCATACATTGATACCATGTTTTAGTCTAGCCACCTCTGGCCTTTTTCCAGCATGGACCTACTTCGGACAACATTGTGAGACGAGGCAATCGGTGACTATGTATGCTGCCTTGAGGACTTCAACCAGACAGTCTACACATTCTTACATGGCTCAAACCAACGGTTAGTGTCACATCTTTGTGTGACAATCCCAAGCCTTCTAAATAACTCATTCACAACAGATTACATCGTTTGAGGACCCAGTGGTAATGGTATCAATTTTATACCGAGAATTGTAACCGGTTTAACCATTTCAAGTGACAAACGTGAATGAAAGCGAACCCGTACAACGCTGTTTAATCACTGATGTTGAACAAGCTTATCACTGAAGTTACACAGAAATTTTATAAATTCCGACAATGTTTTTAGTTATTATGAAAGAATTAATTCAGTTTATTAAACTGTTATAGACAGACGGACAAAATCAACTTAGAACCTCGCATACAAGTGCATCGGATCAACTTACAACACCTTACAGTAGTATATAAAGAGCAAATGGATAGGAATGATGTCAAAGTAAACAAATATGTATGGGAAGAGAAGGAATATAAAAATTAAGGCAAGTCAAAACATTCAAGTTTTAGAAGACTTCAAAGAAAGAGTGAATACAAATGCACCACTGTAACCGACTTTCAGACATGTCTCTAAGAGTTCTTAAACAATGACTTCTGTCGTACTAGAAACTCCAAACAGGCAATCTGTACCTCCCTACATGGCTCAGATCAACAGTCAGATTTCGTGCCCTGGTGCTACCACTTAGTCTGGACACCCTAAGTTTTCTTCCTACCTAACCCAAATTCCTCTAGCACTGCATGTCAAGGAAGCCGGTGGCTTGGGATGTGCACCATAGGCCTAAGTCAGTTCACAACCTCATCGACTGACTTGCCTTCCTTGCCTAATGCTAGCCGCCTCGCCTCAACATTTCTCACACAGTGATTCCACTACACGCCAGCGATGTTACGGAGACACCTGTGTTCGAAAAATTATGATCTGTTCACACCTGACACTTTCAACGACCATGTTTCATAGCCTTATAACGAGAGAGCGAACTGCAGTGAAGTATATTCCTACCTTAATAGGTAGTCAGATTTCTTACCAGTTGGTGTTAATGACGCCAATTGGCAAATGCTAAACAGGGCTTCGGTATCCGAGCTGAGATTTCGTCAGTGACAAGTTCGTTCGGGCTGATGCAACTCTCCAAGTAAGTGAAATGGTCGACAGACTCAATCATTTCACTCCATATGCTTAAAATGAGTATTTTCAGACCAGTCCTGGAGCAGCGTCTTGTATTTGACAGGTGTGAAACGCATCCCAAACATACTAAGATTTCCGCTCAACTTGTTTATAAGACCTCGCATTTCATCAGTGTCTTTACCTAGCGGGACAATATCGTCTGTATACTCCAAGTCGACCAGGTGCTGTCAAGAGAGTAGGTCAATACCTGTGAAGTCACATGTACCTAAGGTTATGTTCATAAATACATCTGAAAAGTAATTAAACAGGAACGGTGACACATGGCACCGCTGGTGGACACCACTGGTTGTCGTCAATTCAGAAGGCAACTCTCCATAAGCCCTTACACGGCTCTGCGTGAGGTTGAGTAGAGGATTTTAATTAGCACCACAAACTTGCTGGGCACTTCTTTCGCAGACAAATAATGACACAAAACATCACGGTCGACAAAGTCAGATGATGCCTTCAGGTCAAGAAAAGTAGCGAATATTTGCCGCAGGTAAGTAGACCTGTATTCCAGGACCTGCAACCTCACCCAGGTCTGAAACCTGCCTGGTTCTTATGCACTGGAATGATCAATGAGACTAATCTGACGGCACTACCCCCTGATTCCCATACCCTACAAAGTACCTCCGTTACTCGTCAGTAATTTGCCAGCCCCATCCTTAAATATTTGAGTGGCAAACTGGCAGATGCTGCTGCTTTGCGCCATTGCAAATTCAAAACAACCTTCTTAACCGCGAGAACAGTTGAAGGATTGGCATAAACATTCTATTCATGTTCGGGTTAGATGCTACACAACTGAAGCGTTACAGTTAGCCGATTGAACTGTATTTCAGAGTGTTCCGTCCAGCGTTGGAGCCGCCTGTTCTGAGAAGTTATCAGTGTCCCATCCTTTTCCGTCATGGTTTTACTAAGCATCTTTTTTCGGTCTCCTTAATAAGCTTAAATAGTTGAGGGTGTTACCTAACGCTGATGCTTTCTCCCTCTTTCGCTTCCACTGCCCAGCACTACTCGAGATCATCACGAAGATTCTTGGTCATTTTACGCTTAAGTTGTTTTCGCTCTTCATTGTGGTCAGAGCCAGCTAGAATGAACTTTTTTGCTTCAATCGATTCGGATGACGTTGTAGAAGTCCAATGACTTACTATCCTTCGGGTGTAGGTTACCAACTATCTTTACCGCCGTTTTTTTTTCTACGACCAGTAAGACAGATATACACGTGCCCGTGTGAGCGTGTGATCGCAGTCCACACAGGTACTCCAGAAAGAGTGGCAATCCTCCATTGATCCTATATAGTCCTGGCTTATAACCTCGCCTGGTTAACTAGTTCACTAGTTACTAGCCGGTCCTAAGCCCGGGTATACAGGGAAGGCTGGGCATACGGTTAGCAACCCTACCCCATAAAACAAATCTAACCGCTAAAGAAACTCCAAAGAACAAACAAAAAATAGAAAATTTATTCCTCGCTGGGACCGGAGAGACGAAATGACGCCGCTTGGTGAAAGCCTCAGGGAAGCCAATTGGCCGATGTGTCTTCTCTTCTCTCGATGAAAGCGAAAGTAAACGTGGGGAAATGGAATGTCCGCACCATGTTTGAACCCAGCAAGGCAGCCCAGATTGCAAAGGAGATGAGAAGGTATAACATCGAAGTGCTTGGGATTTGCGAAAGCAGATGGAATGGGAGTGGACTCTCCAAACTGTCAACTGGAGAATCAATAATCTACTCCAATATTGCCACCCAAACGACAAACACGAGCACACTGTGTATTGTAGTGGCTATCATGATGTCCTCAAGAGCATCGAAGGCTCACTCTCATGCAGTGGGAACCAATCTCCTCCAGGATCATGACAGCAAGATTCAACTCAAAAGGAAGGAAGGTCACAATCATACAATGCTACGCTATGCACCTACAAATAATGCAGAGCAAGAGAAAAAGGAGGAATTCTACAGACAACTTCAATCAACACTGGACAAGACGTCAGTTGGTGATATCAAAATTCTAATGG
Source organism: Heterobilharzia americana (assembly GCA_944470555.2). Lineage (NCBI taxonomy): Eukaryota > Metazoa > Platyhelminthes > Trematoda > Strigeidida > Schistosomatidae > Heterobilharzia > Heterobilharzia americana. The sequence goes on from OX104128.1 coordinate 51,900,421, forward strand.
GCGACATGAATGCCAAACTGGGAGGGGACAACACAGGAAGAGAACTAACCATGGGTCGAGAAGGGCTCGGTGGGGTGATGAACAAGAATGGAAAATTGTTTGCAGAATTCTGTGCATTCAACGATTTGGTGACTGGAGGCAGTGTGTTCAAGCACAAGGATATCCACAAGTCAGCGACATGGATTTCACCAGACACTAGGACACACCACACTAAAAATCAGATCGACTTTATCTCAATCTCAAGAAAGTGGAGACGCAGCCAGCCTACTTGACACAAGGTCAAGAAGAGAAGCAGATGTAGGTTCAGACCACTATCTAGTACTAAGAATATACCTTGGAAATCAAGTCGAAAACCTTCAAGGAAGCTGGTGATAGACCGCAGTTCAAGTACAACACCCAGAAAAGAAACTGAAGGACGAAACTACAAAGGACATTTTCACGGCAGCCATCAATATAAAATGGGAGATATTGAGCAACATCCCTGAAGAAACCTGTGTGGAAGAACACTGGAAGTCTTTGAAAGAGATGTAGAAAGAAACCTGCATAACCAAGCGTATTAGCAAGGAAGAAGAAAGAAGACAAGGAATGGATCTCGATAGACACATGGAAGCTGATAGAGCAGGGATAGGAGGATGGTGAAGCAGAAGATAGATTAGTGCAAGGATGCACAACGACAAGAGGAACTGAGTGCAATGTATAAAACACTGGACAAAGAAGTGAAGAGTGTGCATAAAGACAAAAGACACTTCTATGAAACACTGGCAAGTGAAGCAGAACAGGCTGCTGGCGGCTACGAGAGACATGACAACATTGTATCAAATAACCAGGCTACTATCTGGGAAGAGATCAACACACATGAAACCAATAAAAGATGGAGAAGGAAGTTGAATTACCAAGTAAGAGAAACAAAGGAAAGGATGGGCTAACCACTTCAAAAAGCTCTTGAATCAACCACCACCACCACCGCCTGCACTTCGTCCAGAAATACCACCTGCAGCCCAGCCACAGAAATATAAGTGAACATAAATCCTTCAACAAAAGTGGAAGTCCTGCACGCCATAAAGCTACTGAAATGCGGGAAAGCAGCGAAACCAGATGGAATCCCGTCAGAAGCACTGAAAATGGACGCAGAGACAACAGCAGACATGCTCACACCACACCACTATTGCAGAAGGTCTGGAAGGAAGGGAACGTACCTGGCGATTGGAAGAAGGGTTACCTTATCAAACTGCCGAAGAAAGGAGACCTCAGTGTTTGCAAGAACTGGCGAGGAATCACTCTCCTGTTCACCCCAAGCAAAATATCAGGCCGCATCATCCTGGAGAGGCTAAAGGATGCACTGGATTCAAAACTACAACCGGAACAGGCAGGCAGGCTTCAGGAAGTACAAATCATGTGCAGACCAAATTGCAACCCTCCGCATCATCAGAGAACAGAGCATAGAATAGCAGTCAACCCTCTACCTCAACTTCATCGACTTTGAGAAGGCCTTTGACAGCGTCGACCGAGAGGTAATTTGGAAACTGCTTCATTACTACGGAGTACCGCAAACCTTTATCAGCCTCATTCAACAACTATATGAAGATGCCACATGCCAAGTAATTCACAATGGAAAGCTCAGTGATACTTATGAAGTGAAGTCAGGAGTGAAACAAGGTTGCCTACTATCCCCCATGATATTCCTGATTGTGGTCAACTGGATCATGCAACAAACAGTGAGGAGCGAGAAGAGGGGGATACACTAGACCGCGGAAAAGAACCTAGAAGACTTGGATTTCGCCGATAACATGTGTCTGATGTTGCACAAACTTGAAGATCTACAGGCGAAAACTAACAAGTTGACAGAGGAGGCAGCGAAGACGGGACTTCAGGTGAATATAGAGAAGACAGAGGTGATGAAGATACCCAACCAACACCACCACCAACAACAAGCTCCAATCCCCATCAATGGGTGAAATCTAAAGGAAGTAGTCTCTTTCACCTATCTAGGAAGCACTGTTTCAACTACAGGCGGCACAGGCACAGACGAGGATATCAAAGTCAGAATCGGAAAAGCAAGACAGGCGTTCATTAGCCTGAGACCAGTGTGGAGACCTGCTGCACTCAGCATGTGGAACAAGATCCGGATTTTCAACACCAACGTCAAGTCAGTGCTCCTGTATGACTCAGAGACTTGGCGCGTTACGAAAGGCATTTGCAACAAACTACAGACATTCATCAACAACTGCCTACATTGGCTCGTTACTGAGGATCAGATGGCCAGAAAGAATAAGCAACAAGGAACTCTGGCAACGAATCAACCAAGTACCTATCACCCAATAAACATGCAGAAGAAAGTGGAGATGAATTGGGCATACAGTGAGAAGGGCGACTGGGAACATCACGAGCCAGGTCCTCGCGTGGAATCCAAAGGGGAAACGACAAGTTGGGTGTCCGAGCGTGACATGGAGGAGATCGTGTGAGGAAGAAACGAAAGCTTCTGGGCAGTCATGGAGCCAGGTTAAAAAGATTTCAGAGAACAGAGTGGAATGGAGACGCGCTACTGAAGCCCTATGTTCCACTAGGAACCCAAGGGACAAATAATAATAATAAATCATGGCTTATAGCAATATGATAGCAATAGCAATATCTCTGTCCACTATTAGTTTGATTTCGGTAGACGCTACGTGAGACAGTCTCTTCTTATGCTGGTCAGAAACAAGTGACTGTCAGAAAAAAAACTGTAAAAGACAATCACCGCTATCGGCTCGTTGGGGCAGGATTCCGTAGATACCTCCAATATGCCTTTCTAATTGATTCAGCTTCCCTACTTGGTCCTTAAGGGCGCCTGTCCCGGGATACTCCTAAGGTAACTTTAAAAGATTCACTACTATGACCAGGCGAAGCCAATTAATAATAATCACACTTGAATCCCGTATACGTGTCTGACAGCATACATATATGGCTCGAGATTCCAGAGTTCTAGTAATCGATATCTGCTGTCCGATTTGGCATAGGGTTCGGACATTCAAAGCTCCAATATGAAATCGACAAGATTAAGAACGAGGTTTTGATGGTTTTGACTGTTGGTAATGATCGCAGAGTGAGAGGTTGAGGAGGTTGTAAGAAGTTTAGTATTGATAGCAATAAGTGAAAGCAAGGAAGGTGACAGAGGCAAAAACGATAGGTTATGTTTGAGTAGATATTGTATATTATTGGAAGCGCGCAGGTGGTTGACACTTCCCGGCTGCCCACATCAACGAAGATGTTTCTACAGGATACTTGAAAGAGAACATTTGTGGCCACAGGGTCCATGGGACATCTGCTTGAGGCTTACCACATACAGTCTTTTGAAGACTGTTGATACGGTATTTAATTGTTCTAAAGCCGGATAGAGAGAACCCATACCACCAGCCCCGGAAGACTACAGTGTAGGGGGAAATGTGCTATTTTGGAAGCCGACCTTTTCTAACTTCCCTTTTCCACCACAAAGTCAGCATCAGCGTAGTACTGTTGTTTGTCCAAGGGAAACACCTTACTGCTGTCGCACTCCAGCCAGCAGTACTTCACCCTCTGACTCCCATTGCGGTGTAGCAGTTTACACTACACTACTTTCCGTTTTGCCATAAACCTTTCTGACATGACAACCTCGAGGGGACAATCTTTGCAGCCAGCATAGCCCCTCGGGTCATTGTGATTTACCAACCCAACCACCACGTCAAGATAGCAGTCACTGGTCGGGTAACACTCACCTCTACTACATAAGACTCCACGCTTAATCTCAACATTACTAAAGTGGTGCACTAAAATACGGCCAGTGCTTTTAAAACAACCTTGATGAAACATATGGAGTCTTATCTTGCTGGAGTCATAGGTGGCGTAGGTCGGAAAAAATCAATTAATCTGTCTGTATCAGTGTGGACGTTTTGTTAGACAGACATCAGGGTTAATTCGACTTTTCAGTTAAGTGAGATGATTAATGCACTTCACAACTTTACTTCTTATCGCTAGATGATGTATAAAGGCGAACCAGCCATTAAGTGACGATTTACATTTGGGAGGAAAGGAACTTAGCTCAACATTTTCAAACTGTCACTCAAGCTCGGAAGACTATGCACTTTATTCGCGTTTCCCTCCAACAGAATTATATTGTCCATACAGTCCAAGTCTACTAAGGAATCAGTGATGTGGCTAGCTGGCTTAGGCACTCGACTTCTGACTAGTCGGTCAGGGGTTCGAACCTTGATTTACCTACCGCGTTTTGGGCAGCTGAGAATATTATTAACTCTTGACGGGTGTGGCCTACTGCATGAAAGTGCACATCATCACTGAGTGCATTTTGATTTTCAATCAAACAATTTCATGAGACATCAACCCAAGTGAAGTAGCATTAGGAAGACCTCTGTGAGCATGCTCATGACCAAGTGAAGTAAAAACTGAGTGGATATCCTTGATGAACACAACCTGACGTACACATCTCATTTGATAACTTATAGTAGGCTGGCAGAACTTTGTATGTTCGGACACAAAGTACGGTAATGCATCTTCCAGGAATCCTTTTCACTGACGGACAATACGATAAGACCTGTCAATCGATAGAGTTCGGTGCGGCGTTCGTGTTAGGAAATACAGTCAGCGTCATGCAACTTTATTTGTATTTCAAGACCTGACAAAGTTAAAAATACGATCCATACATTCATGACCAAGACTGAAACGTGTCTAGTTTCTTCGGAGTTTCTATTTTCGAGCTCCGAAACGTATCGAAGTTATAAAACTCAGAATATAGGAAACAGTCAAGCTGATTGCTTTGTTTATCACAATAGGAACAATTAATGAGTGAAACCAGTGAGAGGGAATCATACCTGATTCGCATACGCTTGTCAATAGTTAGTCTAAACAATTTTGGTCATGATATCTAAGTACCTCTGGTGCATGCCCATTAGTCTCGTGCTGTTGCTCTCAGGTTAATTAGTCCTCTCAACCTGAGAAAGTCAGAAACTCAATAAAGATGTTTCATTCAGCCTATGACATTGACGGGCAACCAAACAGTTACCAACCGACTTTTTTCCCTTCGTCCGAACTAGTTAGCATTTAGAAATTACCGAATTTCGAGACAGTTCATCCTATATACTAGTGGAAGAAATGTCATTTGAAACTAATGATGAATAATGGTTAGCAGTGGAATCAAAGGTGCACTTGATTAAGTTGGGACAGGTCAGCTGGGTTTAACGGCCTCCTAGCGAATGATGTCCCTAATGAGACTCTAACCGAGCACCCACTGCTTTAAACGCCAGAAAGTTATTCACTAGGCTACTGAGTCATGATGACCTTTCGTTTAACGGTGGGTATGGTTTGTTATAGCTTTTAGTTTCCTGTCGTTGAACGGACCGAACTGATCGGTCAACATTGGCATTTGGGTTTCCGTGCGGATGCCTCGATATTGCCGGTAACTTCAGTTTGAAACCAGTGGTGGATAGTTAGCAGGTTGTCAACAAGATACCAAAGAATGGATAAGCCTGTTTGTTATTTTGTTGGAATTCTTTTTATTATTTTATTAATTTATTTAAATAAACTACTTAATCGTGTTAGAAGCGATGTGAAGCAAGAGAGAAAGGTCATTTAGCCTATCTTAGATGTGGTGTTTAGAGATACATTTAGAACTTGGTCTAAATGAGGCTAACTCAAAAATGGTCACTGGCTTTCCTAGGTGGAAAATGGAATGTCACAATGAGTTTCGGTTAAGAAAGTTAAGAGTGCATTACAACCACACACCATGTTGTACTCTGGAATCACTTTTCGCGTTATCAGTAAGTGAATAACAAATGAAAGATGAAAATAAATGTAATAAAAATGGAGGAATCCAAGTGCTAGAAGAAACCTTGATAGAGTTATACTTTCATTACCAAACTGGCTATCCGCTGGTCTAGAAAACAATAACAGAAATACTAGACAACACTGGACGTCCATTTTTCGACCAGTCGACATCAAATTTGAAAAATCTTTCGATATGTGATAGGTGGACGCATCTGACATATTTTGTCACAAATAACGAGAATATATTAAACAGAGATAGGTTTTTGATGGTAGCGTGAAATGAAAGTTTAGAAAAAGTAAGGCAACACGATAAAATGATCCATGCTCCAATTTCTTCCGGCTAAAGTGAGTATGGAGTCAATCTAGGGCTAATATTTTGTATGTAGGGCCAAAGAAAGGCTAACGATCAGCCATCCGATCTTTTAAACCAATTGTATGCTGCTAGGATTCTTGGACGATGTTCATCAACTAACACAAACGATCCTAAAATGCGGCAAAAACTCAAGAGGGACAGTGACCGGTGATATTAATGTGTATTGATGTTACTAATTACGAACTCATAGACTCTTGTCAATATCAACTTTGTACAGATACCATTATTCCTAAAAGTATATATACCCTCATTTCACTGCACCTACTCGGTATTTCCACAGATAAACGTACGGATAAATTTCACACAAAATTACACTCGTGATTTAAAAGCACGAATTATAATTATATATAAATGCCATGAAATCATTCTAAATGATCAGTAATCAATTGACCAACATACCATCACATATTCATCTATGTAACTCGGGAATGTACTGTAATAGGAATACCAAGTGGTCCAAATTCTTTATTTTCCTGTCACAGAATATTAACTGTCATTTGTTTCAACTAAATACTTTGTAACGCATTCGAAACCTTACTCATTCTCCTGCCAGTTTCGATTTCTAGACTGCCTAACCTCTTTGGTGTCAAGCTCTACCATTTGTCAGTTATCTTTTATTATTAAACGCAAGTACATCCCGTGTACTTCCTGAGCAGTCAGTTCGCTTTTTTTCCCTTCCTTTCCCTTCCAGATTTTTGTGGTCACCACCAAACTCACACTGCTCTACGCACTCCCCTGCAACAACGTACCTACCCACCTAAAGGCTAGACGAAAACTTATCAACAGCTGGTCGTTACAACCTCATAGTATGCTGCTTACATCCATTTGACATTGTGGTTATTTTCCATAAAACCTGGGAATAATCCAAAACATCCTTGAAGTGATCCGAACTTCTTACAACCACCGATATACTACATATAGGATCATAATAGCCTTTTGATAAGTTCACATATGAACTACCAGTTACTTCTTTATACCATTAAATAACGCAATTCAGCCAAAGATAAGCAATTGGAATATTACGTAACTTATGCGACCAGCTAATGTCAGACAAAGGATGATTCAGCAGGTGGTAACAGGTGCTTAGCAGGAGGATAAGTTGGCTGTGATCACATGTGCTTAGTCGGTTAAGTAATGACAGCAGTTGAAGGGCATCTGTTGGTAGTCAGGTGATACATGTATGAACATCATTACTACCGATATTTGAAAAATCAACGACGGGATTACTCTAGGCTTCTATTACATTGTTATATTCCTCTACTCTCATATGAGGAACTAAGCGTTTTATGTTGTGAGACTCTGCTGTTGGAAAAAAGCAGACTATAACGAAAAGTTGTTAATTAACCTTAACTTAGACAAAGGGTGGACGTTGGGTCAACAGATTCACAGTAGTATTAACTTCGGACCGAGCCATGGTAACTTCCGGTTAGATGTTGCACAACTGTATGATAGCCCTGTGCTGACCCTATAAGTTCACGATAATAATAGTTTAGAGTTGGGGTGATCATGAGGTGATCATGGATAATGTTGAGTACTCAAATTAACTAAAATAGGTTAGGTAAAGCCAAACCTTAAATTTAGACCATTTCTCACCGTCTAGTGAAGCAAACCGATTAGACACCAACATTTACGTCTTTTAAAGACAATTTATATTTGTGAATATTATCACCAAACATACTATAATTTGCTCCAGTTCGCACGCCGTTACATCCATGCCGAAATACGTGCGTGACCTTGACTGCGTGTCCGACATCCAACACCAGTTGTACGCCAAACTTCGAACTTTGTGTCATAGAACTGATGAAAGATGGTTCCTTGAGTTCCACCTCTATCTTATTGCAGAGCGTTATAGGTTTAGAATGGTCACAATTGTCTTTCTGGTCCCGAAAAGCCCGAAACGACTGAGATAATCGATTAATAATCAGTCGAGTCTCAAGGCAGTATTACTCCTCCTGATCTATGCATGACAGGGAGATTGTAGAGTAAAGTCAGTTGGCACCACAGGGCTATAGATGTGCATCTAACCTACTTTCGAAAGTATCACGGATGGCGCTGTAACAACATCTGAAGGAATGGAGTTCCACAGTCCACAAACTCTAACTGCAAACGAGTTAACACGGACCTTTGTACGTGCCATCTCATGCTCAACCGTAAAGATCGACCCTCAAGGTTGCGTTTCTGATTAAGGCTGAAGAGAAATCCTTATACTCTGAGCTCCGAACAATCGACATTGAGCTGTCGTTTTCAATTCGTTGTGGGTCAATATTAGAGGGAGAGGAATCCCACTAATATAGTAGATGTGGCCGTCTGTATGTCTCATCTGCATACTTCCACACTAACCCGCGTTAGTAGACATCCTGTGTTTCCCTGACTAGGTTAACAGTATGTCTACATTCCTTTGAAGTGTGTGTTTACCATTCCCACCTTTTATTTCTCGCAAAATTTCTGCATCATAATGGTCTAGAACTACAGGAGACTACATGATGCCCGGCGGTTCATTTACGAACAGGAGAAACGGAAGGGAAATCACGATCTCCACTCGTAGCACTCTACCCTGTACCGACGTTCAAGAGGGGAGTTGAGAACCTATCCTCACTGTTTGTCGCCACCCAGCAAGGACTGTCTTATCCATTTGGGCAGATTGTCAGTAATTCCGAAACTTTTTAATCACATAAGCGAACTGAAGTGAGACGCTTCACCCAGCACTTGATGAAGCCTGCGGAAATGACGCATACAGGCCTCTTACTTAGTCAGACAACCCGACTTCCTTTCACTGTGCCTTTCGTCAGGCGTGAGAAACATATGGGGAAAGCATGTCGTCAGTTTGAAGATAGTGTTAATATCTGGGTAGATGGTGATGACTTCCTTGGTTTCCTTTTCTAGAATCTCGACTGTGGTGGTAGTCGGGCTAATCAATCTGCTATTTGATAGCAACTGTCTGGGACCTGCCTTGTGGATAGGTGTGACCTTGACGTCCTCCTAGTAATATAGCTGTTTGCCTTGACTGAGAAACAATATACAACGGGCAGGCTATGCAGGTCAGAGGGTTTCTGGGCAGCCTTGAGTGCAGTTCACCCAGCTGCGTTAATTTTCCACTTTGGATGCACTGCCATTGTAGTCAATGTCTATGTACCGATTTGACTTTCTAAGCATTCCAAGATTTTATCAAAAGTCACTCATACGATGGTGGAAACCAACTCGGGGCTTAACTTCTTCCGAGACATTCGCAACTGCCATGGACTGGATAATTTTAATGCGGTTTCCATATACTTTATTCTCTGACGCGCTGATGCTTCTGCTGCTGAGTTGGCGTCTGCTGGAAGTTCTTGGTTGGTAGCCCTACAAAATATCTGCTCATACACCTTGTTTGTCCTAACTATCTCCAATCGACTGGATTGCCTCCGCTTTGTTTTCCTCTGTCGTGGTAGACTTAGGAGTCAGGGATTCATTGGTGGACGATGGTGTTGCTTTCATCTATGATAGTCCGCGAAGTTTAAAGTTGATCCGGTTGACGGTGCGAAGGTTTGAAGGTGTGTCATGAAGCTTCAACTTCAGACCGTGGCTTCATGGTTTAATCCTCCGAGAAGATCGTAAGGTCAGCAGCAGCTGTGTTAGCCCTCCATACACTTGATGGAGACCGGGTTTCAGCTCAGCAAAACGCGACGGTTGTAAGTTTAGAGATGGTCATATGATCGCTTTTGCTGACGAAGACAAGGTTCCCAATGAAGCCTGATTTGCCTTCAAGACAGAATACCAAGTTCAGAACTAATGGAATGTGTTGATGATTGTTTAATGTTACCACCCTTATGTCCTTTGTGGGATCTCAGTAAATTGATGTCTCTGTCCGCCCATGATCAAAGGAATTGCTCAGTGCTCCTATCACTGGGCAGTTTGTGTCAGTTGATGGTTTCCTGAAAGCAGCTTTTTCTGGGTGATTCTTCTGTCCCACATTCGTGGTCACGAAAGCTGAACCGCCAGAACTAACTCATAGGAGCCACAGGAGCTTAATTATGTGACTACTTTGCCTCTGAAAGAATCATAATTATATCATGATAATAATAAATTTATTTTCACGTTGGTAATTTAACATGAGAGAAGCCAGTTTGCAAGCATCACCACATTGATATGTGTCGAAAAATCTACAAGATGTTACTGGTTCTGAATAGTACAGAAGGGAGGTCTTTTAACTCCAACAAAAACATCAGATCGCGGTTACGGGACAAAGAAAATACCACTTTGAGCGCATACAGTGCGTCAAAGCGAAGATAATGAAAACTCCCATTCCCATTTAATGGATTTAACATAACAGATACCGGCTCACAGGCACCGTCAATCTGATAGTTTTGAAAGTTTACAGGATAGTATCTGGGATTACGTAACTTACATAGAAAGTTACTGATATGCATGAACTTACTAAAACCTGCTGCAAATCAAGAGACGGGCTTAGTTTCCATCTGTCATTACACAGATAGGTTCCGCTATCAACGACAAAAGCGCGCAATGTTCAAAGTTTGCGTTATAACCAGACGACGTTGTTACTCCACTTGCATAGTTTCTTACTTAGTAACATAAACATCAATTCACCGGAAAGTTCTCCAATTTTTAGCTTTGCTAAGGGCCTGCTTATACAATCTGGAGTATCAGTAGACATCCACGATTATATAACCAAGGTGTGTCTAAATCAATGCATTCCCAGTTCGTCATGTGACGTTTAAAGGTAGCATACACTAATTCCACTGGAGTAATTCTAGTAGCAGATGGAAGTAGACATTGAAACAGTTAATAGTCAAAATGGCGGCAGTCATATGTGGACTTCAGGCATCGTTCATATTAGCGTATCCGTTCTTTTCTCCGGGTTGCGTTCCACAGGGCTGTTGGCGCAGATTTGTCTTACGCCCTTCCACATCTCGAGCTCTGAGGTTAATTTTAGTGTGAGACTGGTCACGAGTCAATACCTATAACTTTGAGACCCATGATGACTCCGCAGTTAACTTCGCTCGCCTCCTAGATTTTATTCGCTCGTCAATCATAAGTTTTCCCCTTACCCACAATAATATTTGCAAAAGGTCTTGTAGCTGTTCGTCAAATTGCATGCGAAGGGGTAACACCTAACCCAAACTGCAAGCGTCTGCTTTTATTACTTCGTGTATCACAAAAACGACTACGGTCTCATAGAATGAGCCCTGACCCGCTGAATGCACATAGGGGCGCGACACTACTTGCTACGCGAGTCAGGCACATTCACTAGCTGATGCCCAAACTATCCACGAAATGGATGCTACTGACTAATTTCCGTAGCTTCGTCTCACTTCTTATTAGAGAGTGAACGACTCGATATCTTTACAGAAGAGCCTGAAAGACGTGGATCACAGAGTAGACATCATCTCGCTTAGTCTGTCGTATGCTGCATGTAGCTTTATTCAACCTTAGTAGCAAATACCACGTGTGCCAACACAACATTAACACAAACCAAATTTTTAGCATACGTTGGAAAGCGGACAACTCAGTCAGTCACATCTTTTCGAATCCTGTGGCGTTTGCCTTTTGGTTTACCCGTAGTTGTCATGAACTGGGTTGAAGTGTGTTGGTTAGGATGCGGCCTTTAACATTTTCCGGATCTGTATCTTAAAATGTCCGTGATCTCATTGTTGGTTAACCGGTATATTACATATTTCGGGCACATTTCATGAACTGTCATTCAAATCAGACTCACTGTTTTTTTGGTGAGTGATCTACTTGCTTTTACATCTTGCTGTGATCTATGTATATGTTGAGAAATAGATAAGGGGCTTTTTAACACATATGGTTGCGACGACTGCCAGCAACCATTCAATAGGTGCTCATATTTGGTGACGATAATATTGGCGATCGCAAATTTATGCATTTTTCTAGTGTAAGGATTGATGGCTCAAAACCGTTTGTCAAGCATGACAACGCAAATAGTGTTAATAAATGAGCTGCCATCAGAATCAAGAAAACCAACAACTGATGAGTAATGAATGTTAACCAAGATACGTTTGGACAAGAGGTTTCGTTACACGAAGGTGTAAATGGAAACTGAATTGTGATCAGGCAGAACGTAGCAACAAGAGTGTGACAAGTTATTTAAGAAGTGATCCCTGTCAAAACAGAAAGATGAAAAGTAAAAGGGGGTTAGAGGAGGCCGAAAACTAAGAAAGGAAAAGTGGTTGAACAATCTTCGTTTGCATCGATCAACTCGCTGCTGCCGCGGATTTAATAGGCCACAGAACTTCTCTATGCACTGCCACTCTCGTCACACAGGAAGAAGACCTCGAAATCAGAGTATAAGCATTACAAGAAAAAGTCAACCTCCTAATTGGACAGATGTCGTCACTGGCAACAAGCCACAGGTGTAACAGCAGCAGAAATCCGTCGTGTCGCCACAGATACCGCACGCTTGGTCAACCACATGATACCACCGATATCTGATGGTATCATAGGAAACTTGGTAGTAGCACCCGTCGCTCTGTTGCCATGTTGTCTCGGGCATTCAGACCAACTTTTCACGAAGAACGGACAGGCTAGCAATCTGTGATGACTTGTGTCGCCGGCGCCGACAAATCTGACATTGGCCCATTCCATGCAGCAGACAAAGGTACTGACACTAGCTTTCTCGTTGACAAAGGAGCCTAATGGAGTGTCATTCCTCCTAACAGTTATCAGAGCCAACGTTCCAATCCGGCTTTATCTCTATAGGCCGTTAATGAATCCAGGATCGTTGCTTATGGATAGAAAACCACAAAAGCGGATTTCAGCCTTGATACCTGCACTCGGTCTCTCATACTGGCAGATGTATCACAAGCGGTTGCTGGAAATGATTTGCTACGCCACTATGAATGATTGGTCGATCCGAAGCGACGTGGACCGGTTAATTCAATCAGTACAACCTAAATTATTAGTACGGTCACCGACAGAACACACATGAAATCATCAATTGTTCATGCAATTACCTCTACTATTCAACACATTAAAGATACCGGAAACGGAGCCTCAGATGCATTGTCACGCAAACATGTGAGTGACGCGACGTGCCTGGACATTGATTGCGAACGCCTGTCTGAGCTACAAAAGGATGATTTGGAACAGGGGAAGTTTTTGCCTTAGACAACGGCCTTCTTAGTTTTCTCTGAAGTTCGGTTCAATACCGTCAGTCATACGCGACACACCCGCTGGAGAATTTCGTCCATTCGTTCCTAAAGCAATGAGGCCCACCCTGTTTCACAAACTGCATAACCTGCTGTGCCTTGGGATCGGTGTCACTGTGAAGCTGGTTGACGAGAGATTCGTGCGGCCAAATGTAAATCGTAACCTAAAACGTTCAACGAGAACACGTCTTACGTTTCAGGGTAGAAGGGCACCACCACATCAACACTACACTCTCACTTTCCCACTCCAGCAGCCGAATCCACGTGGATAAAGTCGGACCACCGCCTACTTCCGGTGGTTTCGGCTATCTCCTTACATGCACGGATCGACTTGCTTCCTGGCCTGTTGGTGTCCCACTACCCGGCACCTCATCAGTAACACTTACCAACGCTTCAGAGGCCTATTGGATATCCAACTTTGTTGGCCCTTCAGTCATCACTGCTGTTTGGGGTATCCACTTTGAAAATTACTTGTTCTAGCAACTCGCTGACTTGCTTAGCATCAGGCGCACATGCACGACAGTATACCATCCTATTTCTAGTGGACTGCTTATGGAGACAAGTTAAAGTAGCCTTTATCGACACTCTGAATGAAAATAGCTGGTCCACCGGACGCCCTTCGTTGCTGCTTGGGCTTAGACTCACTTTAAAAGGAGATACTAGTTTCTGTGCCTCCGAGTTAGCCTATGGGACAAAACCGCGGTTGTCAGGAGGATTTTTCAATATGCAACAACCAAATCCCATCCAGTTTGACCAACTGCATGAGACTAATGAAAAAGCATTTGAAGGAGTTGAAAATAACACTCTCATGACCATAACAACAATCGTCGCAGTTCCCAACCTAGCTAGATAACTGCGCCTGCGTTTCGTCGGAAGAAACGGTATCCGGCAACCATCTGGGTCAGCCCACCATTATTATTATTATTATTATTAGTCCCTTGGGTTCCTAGTGGAACATAGGGCTTCAGTAGCACGCCTCCAGTGACCTCTGTTCTCTGAGATCTTTTGAACCTGGTCCCACGACAGCCCACAACCTCTCATTTCCTCCTCGCACGACCTCCTCCATGTCACCCTTGGACGTCCAACTCGTCGCTTCCCATGGGGATTCCACTCGAGGGCCTGACGCGTGATGTCCTCCGTCGGCCTTCTCAGTGCATGGCCAATCCATCTCCACTTCTTCCTGCATATTTGTTGCGTGATAGGTTCTTGGTTGGTTCGTTCCCAGAGTTCCTTGTTGCTTATTCTTTCTGGCCATCTGATCTTCAGTAACGAGCAGTAGGCAGTTGTTGATGAATGTCTGTAGTTTATTGGAAATCCCTTTCGTGACGCGCCAAGTCTCTGAGCCATACAAGAGCACTGACTTGACGTTGGTGTTGAAAATCCGTATCTTGTTCCACATGCTGAGTGCAGAAGATCTCCACACTGTTTTCAGGCTAATGAATGCCTGTCTTGCTTTTCCGATTCTGACTTTGACGTCCTCGTCCGTCCCGCCTGTAGTTGAAACAGTGCTTCCTAGATAAGTGAAGGAGGTTACTTCCTTCAAGTTTCTCCCGTTGACAGTGATTGGAGTTTGTTGTTGTTGTTGTTGATGGTGGTGGTGCGGTATCTTCATCACTTCTGTCTTCTCTATATTCACCTGAAGTCCCGTCTTCGCTGCTGCCTCTTCTATCAACTTGTTAGTTTTTGCCTGCAGATCTTCAAGTTTGTGTGACATTAGGCACAAGTCATCGGCGAAATCCAAGTCTTCTAGGTTCTTTTCCGTCGTCCAGTGTATCCCCCTCTTCTCGCTGCCTACTGTTTGCTGCATGATCCAGTCCACCACAATCAAGAATATCATGGGGGATAGTAGGCAACCTTGTTTCACTCCTGTCTTCACTTCAAAGGCATCACTGAGCTTCCCATTGTGGATTACTTGGCATGTAGCATCTTCATATAGTTGTTGAATGAGGCGGATAAAGGTTTGCGGTACTCCGTAGTATTGAAGCAGTTTCCAAATTACTTCTCGGTCGACGCTGTCAAAGGCCTTCTCAAAGTCGATGAAGTTGAGGTAGAGAGCTGATTGCCATTCTATGCTCTGTTCTATGATGATGCGAGGCGTTGCAATTTGGTCTGCACATGATTTGTACTTCCTGAAGCCTGCCTGTTCCGGTCGTAGTTTTGAATCCAGTGCATCCCTTAGCCTCTCCAGGATGATGCGGCTTAATATTTTACTTGGGGTGGACAGGAGAGTGATTCCTCGCCAGTTCTTGCAAGCACTGAGGTCTCCTTTCTTCGGCAGTTTGACAAGGTAACCCTTCTTCCAATCGTCAGGTACCTTCTCTTCCTTCCACACCTTCTGCAATAGTGGTGTGAGCATGGCCGCTGTTGTCTCTGCATCTGTTTTCAGTGCTTCTGGCGGTATTCCATCTGGTCCTGCTGCTTTCCCGCATTTCAGTAGCTTTATGGCGTTCAGGACTTCCATTTTCGTTGGGGGATTAATGTTCACTTGTAGTTCAGCGGCTGCAGGTGGTATTTCTGGACGAAGTGCAAATGGTGGTCGATTCAAGAGCTTCTTGAAGTGGTCGGCCCATCGTTTCCTCTGTTTCTCTTCTTTTGTAATTAAATTTCCTTCTTCATCTTTTATTGGTTTCATCTGTGTTGGTCTCTTCCCTGATAGCAACCTGGTTATTTGATACAATGTCGTCAGGTCTCTCTTACCTGCAGCCTGTTCTGCTTCACTTGCCAGTGTGTCGTAGAAGTGTCTTTTGTCTTTGCGTGCACTCTTCTTCACTTCTTTGTCCAGTGTAGTGTTTTATACATTGTGCTCAGTTCCTCTTGTCGTTGAGCATCCTTGCACTGGTTTATCTTCTGCTTCACCATCCTCCTCTCCTCTATCAGCTTCCAGGTATCTGTCGAGATCCATTCCTTGTCTTCCACCTTCTTCCTTCCTAATACTGTTGTGCAGGTTTCTTTCCACATAGCTTTCAAAGACTTCCAGTGTTCTTCCACACAGGTTTCTTCAGGGATGTTGCTCGATGTCTCCCATTTTGTCTTGATGGCTGCCTTGAAGATCTCCTTTGTAGTTTCATCCTTCAGTTTCCGAGTGTTGTACTTGGGTTGAGGTCTATCACCAGCTTCCTTGAAGGCTTTTAACTTGATTTGGAAGGTTCCTTGCACTAGATAGTGGTCTGAACCTACATCTGCTCCTCTTCTTGACCTTGTGTTAAGTAGACTGCGTCTCCATTTTCTTGAGATTGAGATAAAGTCGATTTGATTTTTAGTGTGTCCATCTGGTGAAATCCATGTCGCTTTGTGGATATCTTTGTGCCTGAACACACTGCCTCACTGCAATCACCAAATCGTTGAATGCACAGAATTCTGCAAACAATTCTCCATTCTCATTCATTTCACCTAGCGCCTCTCGACCCATGGTTAGTTCTCTTCCTGTGTTGTCCCCTCCCAGTTTGGCATTCATGTCGCCCATTAGAATTTTGATATCGCCAACTGACGTCTTGTCCAGTGTTGATTGAAGTTGTCTGTAGAAATCCTCCTTTTTCTCTTGCTCTGCATTATTTGTAGGTGCATAGCTAGCATTGTATGATTGTGACCTTCCTTCCTTTTGAGTTGAATCTTGCTGTCATGATCCTGGAGGAGATTGGTTCCCACTGCATGAGAGAGCCTTCGATGCTCTTGAGGACATCATGATAGCCACTACAATACACAGTGTGCTCGTGGTTGTCGTCTGGGTGACAATATCGGAGTAGATTATTGATTCTCCAGTTGACAGTTTGGAGAGTCCACTCCCATTCCATCTGCTTTCGCAAATCCCAAGCACTTCGATGTTATACCTTCTCATCTCCTTTGCAATCTGGGCTGCCTTACTGGGTTCAAACATCGTGCGGACATTCCATGTCCCCACGTTTACTTTCGCTTTCATCGAGAGAAGAGAAGACACATCGGCCAATTGGCTTCCCGAAGGCTTTCACCAACTGGCGTCATTTCGCCTCTCCGATTCCAGCGGGGAATAAGTTTGTTTTCATTTTTTATATTTTGTTTGTGCTTTGAAGTTTCTTTAGCGGTTAGATTTGTTTTACGGGGTAGGGTTGCTAGCCCTATGCCCAACCTTCCCTCTTTACCCGGGCTTAGGACCGGCTAGTAACTAGTAAACTAGTTAACCAGGCGAGGTTTCAGCCCACCATAGCCCTTAAAAATTCCTAAGTAGAAGTAGTGAAGTTGTTAAGCTCGAAAGCTTCAACAAAGCAGATTCTGCTGACGTCAACCAAGCAGGTCCCAACTTCGTCGATGGTCCTATCGAAAAACCGAGCAACGATGTCACACCCACAAAAAACCGCAGCAATCAAAACTCCTGCCAAGCAACCCGAAAGAGTTGCTGGCTCAAGCAGAGGGGCTCACTGGCCAAAAAGTTACATGCAACTAATTTTCGGAATTGTCCTGGTACGAACTTGATAGACGCAGGGGCCGATCACTAGTTATTCGTACTTGTTAGATACCCATGAATACGAGGCCAAGAAAGAACACAATAGCGTAGTTGGATGGAATAGTATAGTTGCGAGGTTGGACCAAGATACCGATGCCTTCCAACTAGCCGACTAGAGGGTCGACTACGAGCAGGGCGGCGTAACACGACGGCCTGCTAAATGGCGTGAGTTCTCGACCGTGTGCCTTCAGCTTGGCGAGTCCGATAAAACTATGAAGGTCAGCATCAATGTTGAATGTCGCCGAACTGTAGGCTACTGATTCTCGAGGAATGTGTAACGCCACGGATCACCCCTTCCTAGGAGTGCTCATGAGGACCCTAGGGCAATACCAGCCGGAAGCAAAAACTCAGTAGTGTCTCCGTTGTGAAAATTTTTTGATGGTTTCGCTGCGAGAGGTGGCCTCCGGTTTTCTGAGCTCATTCTAGGGTGTTGTGGAGAATGAAAATTAAGATACAATAAATCAAATTGTATGTCGATCGCTATCCTCAGTGTCCTTTGAATTTCCGTTCCGTGGTCGTTGCGCCTGGAATATAGGCAAAAATCTTCAATACCGCGAAAGCGTTTCATAAAAACTGGAGACGTTCACATATAAATATATCGAAGACAGATTTCATGCTTATTTCCATTTTTTTGAAAGTTTCATTACGTGGTAGTAAAAATTGGTATAAGAGAGAAAATTACAGGATAAGTTTTGTATTCCTAGTAGAAAAGCGGTGCCTCGAAAAAATTTGAACTTAAAAATATGAGGCAGGTTTCAACTTATACTGCTTATTATTTACTATTATTATTTATTTATTTGTTATTTATTACCTGGTCGAATATGAGCTTAGCTGCTCCAGGAACCTCACGATTCAACCTGATCGTGCTCTTTGTTGTGTCGGTAGTTGTTGCATCCGTGTACTTCCAGGCACATCGTCATGACCTCCGACAACTGGGCTATCCGCTGGTCGACTGTGGTGAGTTGAAAAGCCATTTTTGATGGGGTTGCCTTCAGAATAGGTTGGTTTCAAACGGTCGATACCAACAGTATCTTTGTGTCCGTTTCGCTCTATTATATAGGATTTCTCATGCCACTTGATTGCTTTGAATGGTCCATCGGAGGGCGGTTCAAGTAGTCGACGAACGGCATCGTGGCGGACGAATATGCGTGATATCTTTTGTAAAACGGGGTAAACAAAGACATCAGTTTTTTGAGGTCTAAAAGGAGTGAGCCTAACTGAACTCATTGCGTTTGTAAGCCTAGTCATGTAGGATATTCTGCCGAAAATGTGTTTAGCAGTTAAAGGGGGGAAAACTCACCTAGTGGGCGAAGAGTAGTCTCATAAACGAGTTCTGGAGAGGCGCACCCAGCATCAGCTTTCAACGGGTGCCGAATACCTAGTAGGTCTAGTGGCAGGGCCTCGGTCCACTCCGGTGTCTGCAGCTGAGAGGAAAGCTTACAGCTGTCGGTGGAAACGTTCTGCCATGTCATCTACTTGCGGATGGTAAGCTGTCGTTTGGAACCGAGTGCAACCTGAAAGTGAAGCTGGGCATGAAATAATCCACGCCCGACTTGGCGCCCCTGGTCAGTTATTTCGCAAGATGGACATCCAAAGTTCGTAATCCATCTTCCAACCAAAACGCGAGTGACAGTTTCGGCAGTAATATCCTAATAGGTACTGCCTCTGGTCATCTCTTAAAACGATCCACTCAAGTGAAAAGGTAAGTATACCCATTAGATTCCGGTAGAGGCCCCACAATATCTACATGGACGTGGTCGAAACGCGTGTCTGGGGCTAGAAAAGAACTTAAAGGGTTTTTCGTGTGTAGCATGACTGCACTTTTGACAAGCTAAGCATGACTGAGCCCGCTCCTTAACGTCTCTGTTCATTTCCGGCCAGCAGAAACGTTGCACGATAAGCCTCATGGTGGCTTGTACACGTGGATGGGACAGTCCGTGCAACGTCTTGAAGACGTTGCGTCAACATCTCCCCGGAACTATTGGACGTGGCTGACTAGAAGAGCCATCGCGTAAAATTGTATCTTTGCATGATCCCACTGGACACAGTTGTAGCTTGAGAGTTGCGGACGACGACTCATAGTGCAGCCCATGGTTTTCTTTTTTGACACCGAGCTAGTTCAACGAAACCAATATCCTTGATACGGTTTATCGAAGCTATCCGAGACAGTGCATCTGTTACGGAGTTATCTGATCTGGATGTGTGGCAGACATCCGACGTGAATGGGGAAATGTAATTTAGCCGTCGTGACTCGCCGCAGGAGTACTCATCGGGTGCCAAGCCAAGACAGAAGGTTAGCGATTTGTGGCTTGTGAAGATGATGAAGTCACGACCTTCCACCGAATGTCGAAAATGGCGTGTAGAACAGTACATAGCCAGGATTTCCCTACCAAGTGTACTGCATAATCTGAGTAGTAGCAAGCACACCATCCTTATAAATAAGTATCGCTCATAACGCAACACAGTATGCTGTTGAACAAACTTCCCGTTCCCATACGAGCATGCCGATCTCTCAGCCAGTTTCAAAGATTACTTGATGAATTCCTCCTATCTAACGATTCTCATCAATGCGTTAACGGCCCAACCACAAAAGGTAATACCAAATACAATGGTGATACTGGTACCTAGACTCAAGGGCGACTAACAGCAAGGACAAAAGTATGCAATGCTGAAAACCAAACGCATTAGTTAAGTTAAAATCTCAGTGCCATTAGTTCGCAGATTTTTTAAATGTTTATTCCATTGCACCACAATATCTAACTCTAATGGCGTAGATCTATGTTGCTGTGAATGATAACACTTGAATAGATATTCACTTGGATTGCGTGATTATGTGGAAGCTTACAGGTTCTCAGCATCGTCAGTGTGGGTTCTTCTGGTACCCGAGGCTATAAGCGTAAGAATTTGTGGTAAAATGGACGTTTATGTAGCGTAACAGGGCATCACGAAGACGAACCAAACAAGTCGACTGCGTGTGACGGAAATTTAGAATTTCGCGCGACCTTGGTGCCACTAATGGTGAAAAAAGAAAGTTTGACTGAAAACGATCCATGCTTTAACACCCCGTATACGCTGAAAGGTTGTATTTTCTTATTCGTTTCATGACTTGTGTAACCTTCTGATGTTTTTAATCCAATTTGATGACCTCAATTCCGCACCATTTAGATCCCTCAAAATCTAAATTTTCCAACATATATCAGTATGATGACGCCTGTAAACTGGCTTCTCCCATGTTAAATTACTAATATGAGAACAAAATGTTTATAATCGATTTATTAATTACTATAACGTAACCTACATTTTTTCATAACCCAACTGATCTCACGATTTAACACCTATTTCTTGAAATTCTTCCTTTAAAATAATCTCTTTACTCCTGATTGATAAATGGACTGTCTGTCGATGGGTTTTCATGGCATGCGACACGTTTTATTATTTGCCCCTCGTTCTCGGTACTTATTTGTCAGTACTCTGCATCAACACATTGTTTCCGTAGCCCCGATATGGTAATACTCAACAGGCAACACCATGATCATCCCTCCCACGTGACTAGACAAAGCGTGGTTACCATCTTAGAAAAAACCATGAATTTCATTTAAATGTTTATAACTTCATCAAAATTTGGTACACAGGTATATAACAAGTGAATACCTGGTCCAGAATCCTCTAATCTCTCTATTTCGTTGTGATATCTTCGGCTTCAGACTAATTTTCACCACTGTCGTGCGCACCTTCATCTTCTTCCACCTAAGCTCACCTCTAAGCAGTTGGTTTTTGATACTTCTTCAAGTAAGTTTTGTAGTCACTGCAAAGAACTCACCCAGATGTATCATGCTTGATCTACCCCTGCGTATTTTTGTGCTCCTGCTTCGAATTTCGCCTGCTGCTTGCCTTTGTTATTCACTTTTCAGGTTTACTTAACCAGTCCTGCATTCAAACGGAATCCTGGAAATCACATTTGTCAGTGTGCACCATGCCATCAAAACCTTACGACGAACACACGCACCCCACGATCATGACTGTACTGCCTGCCCCACCTTCAAGGATATTGAAAGATTCAAACAGTGACCGAATAATTCCTAATTTCCAACTGAGCCTGCTTCAACACACCTCTTATATGCCACGAATAACGGTATCTAATATATAGCTTAACATTGTACACAATAGTCATTTCTCACTACCAAAATGATCAAACCTGTAAACTGGCTCGTATTCATGCAACCTATGTTGTTTGAAATATATGTGTATATTATTATTATCTTGTTTCCGCCTCCCTCAGCCGCCTCGAGAAAAAAGCTGGAGGTTGCCACTGGTTGTCAGTCAACTTCTGTAAAATCGCTCCAACTGCCGAGTCAGACGCATCAACACTAATACTCAAAGGATCTTTGGGATCGTGACGCATAAGCACGGTTGCATTTGCAATGGCCTCCTTGACTTTATAGAGAGCGAGTCTAGCCACGTTTCCCAGAGTCACGCACTTCGTAGTCCCTTGAAGCAGATCTATGAGTGGCCTCATGACAGAGGCACAGCTGGGGGCAAACTTTCGGTAATAACTTACAAGGCCGTTGAAAGTGCGAAGCTGCTTCACAGTGGTCGGCTCTGGATAGCTCATGACAGCCGTCACTTTATCTTTCAATGGGCGTAAGCCTTTGTTATCAACGGTATGCTCAAGAAAATCGGGCGATTCAACTCCTATTTCACACTCCCGCAAGTTGACTGTGAAGCCATGTTTTCTCAGTCTACTGAACACGAGGTCCAAATGTTTACGGTGGGTCTCCTTATCTACAATCACAATGAGACGGTCATTGATGTAAACGTGGGCAAAATTTAAACCACGGAAGACACCATCCATAAAGCTTTGGAATGTTTGTGCTGCATTCCGAGGACCAAATAGCATGCACAGGAATCCAAACAAACTAAAAGGAGTAATAGTGGCTGTTTTCGCGATGTCGTCTGCCACCATAGGTATCTGATTGTACGCTTTGACAAAATCTACTTTGGAGAATATGTTCGCTCCATATAAAGCCACGAGGTGTCGGGTAGCAGTCTGGTGCTGTTTTAACGTTAGGCCATCCGTGATCACCGGTTAGACGCAAGTCGTTGGTACCCCTTTCGGGTACCTTTTGCAGTGGTGATGCCAAAGTGCTACTTGACGGTTTTATAATGCCCTGTTCGAGCATGTCGTCAAATTCGGTCCTCGCCCTTTTCAGCTTATCACGGGCTAGAGGGTGTCCTTTGCACGCCATAGGTGGACATTTGGTTGTGACATGCTGCATTACACTGGTAGTTATGCACGGAAGAGTATGTGTATGTTGTTTTGACTGGATATTTCTTTAACACCGCCCTATATGACGCGTCTCCTGATTGTTTGGTTCTAACGATGGCTAAACTTGGACCTACGTGGGTGGTGCCGCCGGTAGATAACTCTGTGTTGTTATCTATCAGTCATCGACGACGAGCATCTACGGGTAGATCGTAATGGTCCAGCAAATCCATGCCAGTGATGAGCATAGAAACATCCGCCAGGGGGAAAATCCAGTGAGTAGGTTTACGTAAATCTGAGTTGAGGTGGGCATACCGCCTTCTAAATATTACCATCGCCTTGCAGTTAGCTGCTTGGAGGTTTTAGGATAGGTCATGATGACGCTCTTTTGTCGGTGCGGGAAGAAGGCTAACTTCCACGCCAGTGTCGGCTGAGTAGCGAATTTTCGGTTTTATATCAGTGACGTAGAGAAAACGGTTGTTTTCGCCGGCCACGCCTGCCGTGAATGCGTGCCGGCGTGACAGTTTCCCGAGTTCGTGCCTATGTTGAAACTGCATGGCTTCCGGCACTTTCTGGCTTCGTCTCCGTAGGCGTTGTGAAACCAGCACCATTTAGGGCTTTCCATCGTGCTGTGTTTAGTTCAGAGAAAAACCACGCGAGTTGCTGCGATGCGATGAGATGCGTCACTGCTATGTACCATGTAACCTAGGGCTTCGGGTTCGTGGTTACTGTTTAACGGTGTTGCACAGCTTGGTCACTTCTGACTCCTGGCTCTCGGGTTTATCGCTGACAGAACGTAAGTTGGAGACGGGTCTGCCAGAGATCTCCAGGTTTTATCTGCTACCAGATCATCGAGTGGAACTGACTGAAGAGTCGCTTACACTGTTTGCCCCAGTTGTGATAGTTTTGAGAGAAACAGCTATCGGAAAAAGCCATCATAGAACGCCTGTGTGCCTACGTCTTCGCGCGTGCGTGCGAGGACTTCAGTGGTTGAATTGCCGCCTAGCTCGATGCTTTGAAGCAATTCGTCTAGGCACTGGCGATCTGTGTGATCACTTTTCATCAGCAGTGCAGCACTGAGAAGTGCATAGCGATCACTTACTTCAGGACTAAATGCATGCCTGTTTAATTCCCGCTGTAGTGAAAGTATGGCAGCATGAAATGGAGAGTGGGGATCTGCGACTCCTTGTTCTCGAAAATCTGCCTCGGCATACAGCAACCATGTTCCTGCAATACCCCATCAATATGACACCAGCTAAATAGTGTTCGTGGTCAGCTTTATACGGACAAGCTTGGGAGTATGACCGAACATGGGGAAGAGTTGTGTGCGGAAATATAACGGTTATCAAAATGAGAACAATATACAAGTAAAAAAATGGGACCAGCTCACCAATTTAAGATTTGTTCTCGGTCGAGATATGTTATCACGTCGGGCTCACCAATTTACGAATTGTCCTGGTACGAACTTGATAGACGCAGGGGCCGATCACTAGTTATTCGTACTTGTTAGATACCCATGAATACGAGGCCAAGAAAGAACACAATAGCGTAGTTGGATGGAATAGTATAGTTGCGAGGTTGGACCAAGATACCGATGCCTTCCAACTAGCCGACTAGAGGGTCGACTACGAGCAGTGCGGCGTAACACGACGGCCTGCTAAATGGCGTGAGTTCTCGACCGTGTGCCTTCAGCTTGGCGAGTCCGATAAAACTATGAAGGTCAGCATCAATGTTGAATGTCGCCGAACTGTAGGCTACTGATTCTGGGGGACTGTGTGACGCTACAATACCTTTATTTGCAATTGCGTTCAAGTATGATAATGATTTCGTTTTGAAGCATTTCACTTGGATCGAATTTGTTGAAGTACTGCACGCTGAGAATGTGACACCGTATCGGCTATGTCGTCTGGAATAAAGTGACCTTTACCGATATATTTCAAAATGTCAGTGTGACGATATCTAGTGACCAGTATCCCTCATGTTAAGTTGACCAAACGAAGATGAAACAATAATTGTCACCAACCCTACAACACGGATAGACACCAAAATGAAAAAATTTAAGCCCTGGCAACACGCCCATAGTCCAGCCGATTTCAGTGTCCTTCTACAGGCCTAGATGTGTCTACCAGATGTAATCCTATTCAGTCACATTCACTCTTATGTGAGACACTATAGCCTTCAAGGGTTTTTAATCTAGTGTCCTCGCCCCTTTTATTCAAGTGGTTCAGGATCCTAAGGACCACTTCAATGACCCAACATAACTGTGTAGTCTTGACCATGCATTCCACAGCAGTTGCTGAGTTCATAAACTTCCCGTCTCTCCTTAAAAAATTCCTGTCTAAGGAACTCACTACGAATAACTCCGAAAAATGAATCTAACTCCCATACACCGGACTGGACATAACAAATCTACTGTGAAGTAGTGTTATACTTGGACGCGATTTTTGGCGACATTAAAACTTGCTAGTAATGTCGACATATGGCTACCTAGGTTTTGAAGTAACTAGCCACGCTACACATATCCAACTAGATATGGGCAACGGAAATAAATAATCTCGGACATAGCTTTCTGTAGGATGCTGTAGTGATAATATCCGACTGTTGGTAGCATTAAACCCAGATTCACCTTGCAACAATAGCAGTGGATCGCGTATTGCTGCGGTCACTCGCAGGAGAAACGGCACCAAGTTTGTGCCAGGTAAGCCAGTTAGTACTGGCGACTAAGAAGTTAATTCTGCACGCTCGAAATTTTATAAGGCCACGACACCAAATGTTGTAGGAAGTGTGAAAAAAGACGGAAGAGTCTTGTCTTTTTGTAAGATTGATTAAACTTCATTCACCGGGTGTGGCATTGAGAACCCCTTCAGAAGTCGAGTGCTTGAAGGGGTTAAGGGGGGAAGTAGGCGGACAGAGGGACTACAAACAGGACAATGTACCACGACAAAATATAATGAAGACGTACTGCTTGTCGTCCCAGCTGGATGAAGTTGTCACAGATTGGCGACTTCTTTTCACTGGGCACCTTGACTTATAATAAATCCATTGACGAAATTGATTTTGAAGCGCCAACTATGTCAGATCGCCTGGTAAAGTTTATCAGCACTGAAGTAAGAGGCTCGCAATAAAGCTCAATGCAATATTTCATAACATTCCTGACAGGACGTAGTCGAAGATGGTGCGAAAATGTTTTCTTGGAACAGCAAAATGCATGGCGCCCATGCAAAATCTTTTGGACTCAAAATGGGCTAGCGGGACCATTAGTGACCCCTACGCCTTCAATCTAAACCACAGAAGCAGAAAATTTCTAGGCAGAAATTGTCTCGTCGAAAAACACTGAGACGAAAGCAGCAAAATTTGTTCATGACGAAGCCGTGCCAGAAAGGTGGGTTTGTGACTGTACCTACAGGCTTGACAGTCAGAAAGCTTCCATTGAGCGCAACACATTAAAACAGTGAGTATTCCCCCTCACCACATCTAGACCCAATATTTCCCCTTGCTCTGTCAAGTAGACCATACAGAAAACCATATCCATCAAAGGGGAAATGGATGACTATGAAATGTATGATTTACCTGAACCACTTAATGCTGTGAATCTAGACTTATCCATTGAAAGCCGCAAACCGAAATCCCACCCACAGCAGAGGTCACTGCACTATCGTAGGGGCCTGACAGAAACTCAAAATGCGCAACCCATACCAGCTTAGGACCTTAACTAGCGGCCAGCTGGTACGCAACCAACTGGACAATGAATTCACATGACCCAACTCTTAAAGGGGTGCGTAGAAGCAACAAAGGGATCCAAAATGACCCTAACAACCTTCCTTTAGGTGGCAGAAGTGCATAGGTCAAGCCGCTTATGAACAGTAGCCTTATCAGAATGGTCAAATATACTGGGCTCAGCCGCACTAGTTAGGAGGTCATAAATGGATCCCACAACAGCACTTTTTTTCCGAAAGGGCAGCGCCAATACAACACCACCTACAGTAAAATATGAGCATGCTAGAGTGTGAGGAGAAACTCTGAACCACTTTATGGCATTCGCCTGCTTGGAAACATCACCGAATCCAAAGTCATACTGGTTATAATAGATATGACTTGTAACGGAGTATATCCACTGGTAGTGAATATGACGCGAAACCAAAGTCAACATGGGCAGTAAAACACAGTAACTTTTATCATACAGCTACCAGTCGCAACGCCTGCCAGACAACAGATAGGAGTGTTGGACCCTTTTGCCCTCAGCCAACCAACCAACCGTACACAGAATTTCCGGATACCAGCTACCTAGGTAGCGTCTGGGTATACGAATACACAATGGGTCCAGTGAACCCTCCTATCCATACCACCAGTCATGCATATTTGTCATGCGCAAAACCGAAACTAACTACCCTGTGTGAGGCAGGCACAGCAGACCACGTTTTCAGTTAGTCATTTCGGTGTGTGTGGGTACGGTGTACTCATTGAAAACCTCCCTAAATAAAGATACTTCTCCTTCCTACTCTAATGGAGCTGATGCTATTTCAAATCTTCCTACGGTCGATTTGCCACTAGGATTCCATGGAGTTCAGAAGTAGCTGCGTGCGTGAGTGGGCTGTTCATACATAGAAAGTTAACAGAACATCTTTGGCCTAAGCTATTCATGACGGAGAATAATAAGTCTAACAGTGCGCTGATTGGTGTATTTACGGAGGAATGAGTAAACGAAACAGTGCAGGTTTATCTGGTGGACACTACAATCAAACCGCAATAACTTCTGTGCTGCGCGTTAAGTCGGACAGCTTTGCACTAAAGGCTACAGACTCACCTCTTATCTATAATCTGTGATTCTCTAGAGAGCTCATTAGTAAAAAATATATCGGTCACAATTTGCAGTAAGTCTGGAGGGCTTTATCCTGTGAATGTTTCTCAAAGTCAATGTAATATCACTCTTGGAAATAGTATTGGTGAGCGTTGTCACCGCGGCCATTCAAAATTAAGAGGGCTTTGCATGGACATACTTAGGTGCTTTCCTTTAACCTATATGCACCTAGTTTCCTTGGGGTTAGTAAAGTGACTTATACCCGTTTGGTACGATACAGTGACCCTCATGGATTCGGGGGTGACTCAAGTCTTTTAAAGAAAAGTAAACGAATGGCTTCTTTGACTCTGAAAGAGAACCCTTTTGAGAACTAGCGGAAGTGCAGGCTACTGTCTCTCTCGTAACAAGTTACGGAGGTCCATAGTTTTCTATATTCAGGACTTGAAGCATTTAAGGAAATGCTGTGAGGCGTCCCACATGAAACTTTCTTCAAATTATCACTCAGTTTGCTCACTGTGTGTGGTTCCCAACTGTGCGCCACCTTTGAACGTGTTGTCTGCGAACAGCTGAAGCATTTATGTAAAAACTATGCTATTATTTATCATGAGGACGAAGTTTTTAGTTGCCTACTCTTCTTGATTCGCCTTTCTGAGGACGTGAAAAAATATGGGGCAGTGGATTCATCCCTTAACTTTCCGTTCTTAGATGACGTAACGAAATGCATATTTGTGTACGGGAGTCAGTCTGTGGTAACTACCGCAGCATTGTAAATATGTGTGCACAAAATGCAAGGCACTACGTAGGCACTTGCCTAGCAGATGCTGATGTTTACGGTAAATAAATAAATAAGTATTTTATTCCCACATTAGTAATTTAACACAGAATTTAATCACACCAAGGGGTCTTGTATAGTGAACAGAGTTCTTGATAATCGTCCACCCGAAAACAGAGTTGAGGCGGAAAGAAGGCTTGGATTACTGACATTGCACTGAAAATACTTTGTTACTATCCAAGCAATTCAGAGGTCCGACACCTTTGGATAACGCACCCGCGATATATCCAGTATAAACATTCAAGAAACAGTGGATACGTCATACTGGAAAATAACGAATGCGTATACTTGCTGTACAATTCATATTGGGGGGATATGCACCGAAAAGCTTGTCATTAAGAAATGAAAAGCAACCTAGCAATGCATCCTGGTTACAAGTGTTGCTGTCAACACAAACGTGGTTTTTAGGGTAACTAATGGACAAAGTAATAGTAGACTGCTACGTTACTCATTGGCAGCAGTAATCCGTCGAGTGAAACCAAACTTATATATATATATATATATAGAGGTAGTTTGTGGTTCGCCTTGTGTTGCTTTAGTTAACTGTTCTTTTCCTACGGCCTAAACTACCATTTTATTCTTCCATCTTATGGTTCTGCATGTTGTTTTGAACGTAATATGCATTCCTTTTCGATTTTTTCAAATTCATCTTATTTTAATCGTGGTTTTTACCATATCTGTTGTCATTGTTCTGCTGTTAATTCGTATACTGCAGGTCATTTCTGTTATTTTATCTCCTCCATCACATTCCCTACCACCTTGAACTGTAATCATGCTCCTTCGCAGCTATTACGTCATATTGTCTGCTTTGCGTTTACTGATCAGTTTTATTTCTGGTGTGTCATTTTGAGTTCGAGGGTAAATTTTAATTTTTTTCTGTACTTACTGGTTAGGTTGTGAAACTTGTCACTCGGTTCGTCCATAAATGTTTGTTTTTCTTGCTTTGAAAAAATTTCGAAAGAGAAATGTCAACGGCATCCAAATTAAATACCGTTTTCTCTGGATAAATAGTGGATATGAAGTGACACCTGCAGCAAACACAACTACTGACACACTCTGGGGATTCCTTAATTTAAACGGATGCCTAACCTGAAATGGTGCAAAAAGTAACTATCTCATTTAATTCCATCTAAATACAATCCATGAGCACAAGTGTTTTGCTTCTTTGCATTTAGTTGTTTCTTAACGAGGGATTTACATTAGTAAAGAGCTATTGTTTTGTATCGTCCTCTACTATTTGCAATCTAAGTTTTCAATTGGTTGACAATAAATCTTCACCAGAATTTCTGCATAAAACAAAATCACTCTATATCCAGCGGCTCCCACTAAGTGGATGGGGAGTGCGTCCATTTCGGAAACGATGGCTGTGATGATGAAGTTAAATTTCACAAAAATCTTCGTGTAGATAGCAAAGACTCACTTTTATATAGAACGTAACGATTAAGCGTATAATGTATCGAAACAACAATTTGATGTTACTTCCA
Source organism: Heterobilharzia americana (assembly GCA_944470555.2). Lineage (NCBI taxonomy): Eukaryota > Metazoa > Platyhelminthes > Trematoda > Strigeidida > Schistosomatidae > Heterobilharzia > Heterobilharzia americana. Next base: position 51,930,607 of record OX104128.1, read on the forward strand.
AACTAGTTTCCCTCATGTTACGCCACCTGTTACTAATGGGGGACTTGTTTTGTCGGTGAATAATATACATCTTGTAATTGACAAGACGTTCTTACTTATTAGCAAACTGGTTATAACAGTTGCCTTTTCCTGGTCAAAGGGTACCTGCAATTTAACTCACGAACATTCCGTGTAAAGTTTCTTTTTTTAAAGACGCCTTCAGGATATTCAGGTGATCTTCCGTAATCTGTGAGAAATCTGGATGGAAGTCTTAGGCAGAGCTGATATTGGATACCACTTCGCTTTTGGCCACTGAACTCATCAGAAGCAAACATCTCGTTGTTACGTGAGATGTCTACAAGACCTATGTTACGGTATTCGTCTCCGTTTAGGCGGTAGTCGTAGACCACCTACAAACTACTGATTTTCTGAAACATTAAATGATGATTTTATTAGTTAGACCATTCATTTACTTCGAATGCATTGATGCACATTTCCCGCTCTTACAAAGTTCGCAAAGTTTGAAACCACAGGTTGACTGAAATGTAATCAGGTCTACTTATACAACCTTCGGTCTAAAGGAAATTTCAGTTCTACTTTTCAATTGTCCAATGTTCCACACATACTTCTATGCGAAACAAGAGCAAAAGTAAGTACTTAACAAGATTAGAAAGTGGCATCTTTTGATATTCCAAATTATTATCATGCTGACCAATCATAGCTACAAAACTTAACACTACCTCATTGGCGGGAAGTCATAATTAAGGCCGGTGACAAAGTAGACATGAGAAGGTATTTATATCCAGTAGGTCGCAATCTATAAGTGTATACAAATCAGTAAGATAATTAAGGTAATGGTAGGAATAAATTTTGGTGACAGCCAATCACATTCGAGGATGCACTGTCCATTCGGAATCGAGTACTTGAAGGGAAATGTAATTAATAAAGAAAATGATATTTTATTTAGTACTATTTGAGGTGATTGAAATTCATCTATATGACGTTTGAACCTCGCATAGTTATCTAGTTCATAAGTTACTAGCCGGTCCTTAGCCCGGATAAAGAGGGATGGTTGGGCATACGGTTAGCAACCCTACCCCATAAAACCAATTCAATCTCTAAAGAAACTTCAAGGCACAAAAAAACTTATTCCTTGGTGGAATCGGAGAGACGAAATGATGCCAGTTGGTGAAAACCTCAGGGAAGCCAGCTGGCCGATGTGTCTTCTCTCTCTCTCGATGAAAGCTTAAGTAAACGTGGGGACATGGAATGTCGGCACCATGTATGAACCTAGCAAGGCTGCCCAGATTGCAAAAGAGATGAGAAGATATGGCATAGAAGTGCTAGGAATCTGCGAGGAGTCTGTAAATGGAATGGGAATGGACTCTCAAAACTGTTAACTGGAGAGTCAATAATCTACTCCAATATTGTCACCCAGACGACAACCATGAGCACACTGAGGGAATGGCAATCGTGATGTCCCCAAGAGCATCGAAGGTTCACTCTCATACAGTGGGAACCAATCTCCTCCTGCAGGGTGAGGTTCATGACAGCAAGGTTCAAATCAAAAGGAAGGAGACTCACAATCATTCAACGCTACGCTACACACCTACAAATGATGCGGATCAAGAGAAGGAGGAATTATACAGACAACTGCAATCAGTAATAGACAAGACACCACTCCAGTTGGTGGCATCAAAATTCTAATGGGTGACATGAATGGCAAACTCGGAGCGGACAACACAGGAAGGGAACCAATCATGGATCGGGAAGCACTCGGTGAAATGAACGAGAATGGACAACTGTTTGCAGACTTCTGCACATTTAATGATTTGGTGATTGGAGGCACTGTGTACAAACACAAAGATATTCACAAAGCCAGCGACATGGATTTCACCAGATAAAGAATTAAAGAAGAGGGCAGGGAAAGACAAAAAACACTTCTACAACATACTTGCAAGTGAAGCAGAATAGGTTACCGGTAGGAGAGCCAGAGACCTGAAAACATTATATCAACTCAGATGAAACCAATGAAAGAAAGAAGAAAACTCAGTTACCGCCAAGGACCAGGAACAAAGGAAGCAGTGGGCTGACCACTTCAAAAAACTCTTGAATCGATCACCACCACCACCTGCAACTCGTCCAGAAATATGACCAGTTGCTCAGCCACAGAATTACCAGTGAACACAAGCTCTCCGACGAAAGCTGAAGTTCTGGACTCCATAAAGTTGCTGAAATCCAAGAAGGCAGCAGGACCAGATGAAATTCAGCCAGAAGCACTGAAAACAGACGTAGAGGCAACAGCGGACACGTTCACAACACTACTGTAGAAGGTTTGGAAGGAAGGAAAGAAAGATACCTGCCGATTGGAAGAAGGGCTAACTTGACAAACTCCTAAAGAATGGTGACCTAGGTATTTGCAGGAACTGGCGTGGAATCATGCTGCTCTCCAGTCCACCTCAAGCAAAATGTTAGGCCGCATCATCCTGGAGAGACTAAAAGGTGCGCTGCATTCCAAATTACGGCCGGAACATGCTGGCTAGCTTCAGGAAGTGCAAACCATGTACGGATCAAGTTGCAACGCTACAGTGCCCATCATCATAGAATAGAGCGTAGAATGCCAGTCAACACTCTACCCCAACTTCGTTGATTTTGAAAAGACCTTCGATAGCGTCGATCGAGAAGTAAATTGGCAGCTGCTTCAACACTACGGAGTACCATAAACCTTCATCAACTTCATTCAGCAGCTATATGACGACGCCACATGCCAAGTGATTCTCAGTGGAAAGCTCAGTGACGCCTTTAAAGTGAAGACATGAAGAAGTAAGACAAGGCTGCCGCCTACTATCACCAATTATCTTCCTGCTTGTGGTCGACTGAACTGGATTCTGCAGCAGACCGCGAGGGGCGAGAAGAGGGGCATACGCTGAACCGATGAAAAGAGCCTAGAAGATTTGGATTTCGCCCATGATGATTTATGTCTGTCTAATGTCGCACAAACTCGAACATCTACAGGCAACAGCCAACAAGTTGACAGAAGAGGCAGGGCAACAAAGATGGGACTTCAAGTGAATCTGGAGAAGACAGAGGTGATGAAGATACTCAACCAACAACAACAAGCATCAATCACCATGAACGGGGGAATCCTAAAGGAAGTAGTAGCTTTCACCTACCTAGGCTAGGCAGCATCCTCTCAACTACACGCAGCAACGGCGTCGGCACAGATCACGATTTCAAAGTAGCCACGATCGGAAAGACACCAAAACAGGCCTTCCTTCATTGCAGACCAGTGGAGATCAGTGGAGATCAGTGTGGAGATCTACTGCACTCCTCTCAACATAAAGCGTGAACAATATATGGATGTTCTACACTAAATCAGTGAAGTAAGTCAGTGCCACCATGTGATGCTTGAGAGACTTGGCAGATTACGAAAGACATTTCCAACAAACTACAGACATACATCACATGAACAGCTGCCACCTACACTCACTCGATGCCTGAGATCAGATGAGATGACGAGAGTAATAAGAATAAGCAACAAGGACTTCACTGTGGTTAGTTGGCTGGTTGACTGACTGGCTGGCTGGCAGGCTGGCTGGCAGGCAATGAATCAACGAAGCAAGAAGCCTTCGTCCCACAAATATTCAGAAGAAGGAGGTGGAGATGGATTGGATTGGATTGGATTGAGGACGCAGTTAGAAGAGGGATTGTGGACATCACGCAGCAGACCAGACCCCTTTCGAGTGGAATGGGGAGAGGAAACGACGAGTTGGGCATTTGAGACGGGGGTGATATGGAGGAGATTGTGTTATGTAGAAATGAAAGGTAATGAGCAGTTGTGGATCCAGGTTAAGAGGGAAGAGTGTAGAGAAGAGAGTGAGGTTGTGACGTGCTGCTGAATCCCTATGTTCCACTAGGAACTCAAGGGACAAATAATAATAATAAATGGTCTCTATCCCAGAAACACTATAAATATACGATGAAAGCAGTGTTCTTATACAAAAGTCGGTTGTTGGAGTAGTGTTCAGCTCTTATCTAGCACCAATCTCTATATAGAGCCCCTAGAATACTCTCGCTTTATTATTATTATCTCAGACACTTATGATCCAGCTGCACTCGACAAGAGATAATGCGAAGTGTAAACTGGGATGTCGCATTCATATGAGGGAAAAAACCCAGAAACTATCAGGAAGAAGACTGTGATTTTCAGGACAATTAAACAAGAATTAATCTAGGAAGTAAATTTTAATTATATCAAAGAATACAGTATTGTATATCTGCTACAGTAGCAACTGATGAAATCTACAGTAACACAAGTTCACCCATCATCTTATAAATCTTTGTCCCTGAGTTTTTTTTGCAAAGGCTTGGAGTTAAGGTGGGATTTTCGATGTCAAAAGAATGAAGAGATGGTAATTACATCAGATGACTTCACTTCTTACTCATATTTCAGTATTTCTACCTTTCGACAATTACATTCTATCATACATGAAAGTGGAGGGTGAGCAATGATTTGAACTCATCGGATAGTTGAAATGTGAATTCTTGAAACTTGTGACGATAAATGCAGTGAGTAACATCATCTCTAGCTGATGCCTACAAGCATTCAATTATGTGCTGTCTTCTGGGCATCTTAAGCACTTCCGCAACGACTGTATCAGTAAAGTTTTGGAAATGGTGATTATCGATAAATCAGTTAGCATGGGAATTTGACCCACAAATCTGATCATTTGGGGTCACCTAAAACTTAGGATTAGTGCATGTTAAGAGACCCGTTGTGGAGCTAGGTTTCGGGTCTAAGTAAGTGTTGTCGAACAAGTCACATTGCTCAATTTGATTGACGACACATTCAGACATCTCAGTTATTCATTTACTGTAAGCCACCAGTGATTGTTTGTACTGGTGATACTGAAGCCCCATGTTCCGCTAGGAACCCAAGGGACAAATTATATGGATAATAATTATAACAATAATAAGGGAAACGGTATATTACAACAGAAGTTTCAGCGTTGCACTTAGAGAAGCGTTCACTGCCTTTATTTTACTTCTGAACATAGAAGAAACAATAGAGCTAGGATATGATCATCAGTGGTTTCGATTCTGAGCCATGTCTTATAACAACGATAGATCACTACGTGTTTCTCACCTCGTGTACAGTGCACCTATATATACCATCTCTCCACAGCTATTCTTCGATCCCATGGTACCATGTAGTACACGTTGTACTCTTCCATTTTTCCATCCAGCCTAGGGACTAGCTAACCATAAAGGATACGGAAGTCACTCGAACGACATTCCCAATGCTTGTTCAAGCCACCAAAGCTTATGTTTCCAAGTGAACTAACTAAGTAAATGGAAGCTTTCGTCATGCTCAAACTCTGAACTTGAAAAATACGTTGTTTGCTGCCAGACACCAGCAATCTGACAGAGATAACACTTGTCAGGCATACAGTCTTAATTGTATCAAATAGGGGGAGGGGAGAGGGGGGACCGGTTTTACAGATGCAGAAAAGAACTACCCTCAAAGTACAGTCGTTATGGCTCCAAAAGTGCTCTAGATTTATGAATGCTGCTTTGATTGTCAGAATAACTTCCAAATTTCACCAGTCAAATCTTCGTCTGCATCCAACACAGCCATCGATACACAAAATTTTCAACAGTTCACTGGCTCGAATGAGTTCATCAAATGCGAGCTCCTGCAGTTTCTGTGCAAGCAGCTCACAATTCTGTGGGGCAAACAGGACCTGAGAAACAAAAAAATTCAAAATACCGAGAAATATGTGGTGCTAACCAAGACTCTCTACTCAAAATTATACAGTCGCGTAGGAGTCTACTGAAAGTTTTCTTTTGAAATGACGATGACCAGTGGTTTTCCCCATGGGCGCCTGCTAGTTCCATTCCTTTTTTACTTCATTATAGAGATGCTAGTGGAAATAACCCTAGGTACTTCCTATTTCACAGAGCTTAACTCCCAGGAGAGTATCTGTTTGACTGGAAGTATGTAGACGATACGGTCCTGTTAAGCGAAGGCAGCGAAAAAATATAGAGTCTTCTGAACGGCTTGAGCATAAATCTGAGGATGTTTGTCTTGCATTTTACCCCTTTCAGTTGTAAGATGGTGCTTCAGAACTAGTCTTCACTGACTGTTAGTTTATTTACAGGGAGTGAAGTGGTAAAATGCATTGATCACTTCACTTACTTGGGGAGTTCCATCAGTTTCAGGGAGTTAGTTGCTACCAGAACTTCAACTTCTATACAAAACATTTGATCAGCATTTGCTAACGAAAGCCATATCTTGCTTCTGTGAGGTATGAAACTGCCGGTGTGCTGCATTGCAGTCCTTTTTATCCTGTTTTACGGCTATCAGACGTAACCACTGTATATTGAAAATATGGAGGCATTACAGGTTTATGATTGTAAGTGTCTGCATAACATAGATCATGTATAGTAGAATTGTCGTTTCAGCAGTGTCTAGATTAGTTATGGGGTCCTAGAAAAGGAAGGCAAGTGAGTTGGCTAAGTTGTGCGCCTTCACTGATTGAGGTGGTTTGGAAATGTGTTGCACAAGCTAAAGCACTGCAAAACCTTGACTTGCGACGTTACCCGAAGTTGAATTGGTTTGGAAGAAAGTTAAGCAAGGCCAGAAGGAGATACTGTAGCAGTCCATAAAGATCTTAACTTTTAGTCTTAGGCATGTGGCGAGATGGAACTGCCTGGCCTGGGCTGGCTTGACAGCCATAATGGTTCGAAATTAGTCAGAATGATGTAGAATATTTAATCTGTGGCGCATGTCGTAGTTCGAAAATTTTTCATTCACGATCACCTGTTCACTCCTTCATGTCTTATATACTTTTGTGTCCCTTGATATCGTACTTCTTCACGTATTTCTTTAAAAGATACTGCTAGGAACTGTGGTAACATGAACGTATGGATTCCTACACCAAGTTCTGTATTGATCTTTCTGTCCGTTTGTGTGTCAGATAAGGTTGAGAATACCTTTAACTTGAAGTGTAAAAAAAACAGTATTGTCACATGCTGCCTCCCTGGGATTGTCAGTTACTGAATTAGAGACAAAAGTAAACTGTAGCTACTCAAAACCAATAACTTAGTGAGTGACGTTGAACAGCCAATCAGAAGGCTCAAATGTTTTACACACATAACAGTCATCAATGCAGTTCATGTTTTGCATTCACAGTTGTATTGTGCTTTTATATTTAAGCTTTGTTTGAATAGCAGATAGATCAGAAGGAATTGATTATGTTCTGCGACCACTGTATACAAGATACAAAACTATTCTTTGTTGCAGACAGTCGCTTGTATGCTAATTTCAGTAATAAGTAGCATTTTTATCAGCGATAACTAAGACTTTGAGATGAGTGTTTTTTTAAGCAGTAAATGAAATTCATTGATTACCCTATCTGACAAATTTATTTTACCTTCAGTTTTGGGATCAAAATATGATGATCAGAAACTTCCTCGTATCACTGAATGTTTAAAATGCCACTGCAAGACAGTGCCTTTGCTTCCTACTAACCTGTAATCTACACAGAATTGAAATATATGTTGAAAATATATTTCGCGAACTCAGAGCATAGATGACATAGATAACCATTCTGGATTCCTGGTTCATCCTTCATTTAGAATCAGAAATTATCTATTCCCTTAAGTGAAACATCTGCATTCGATAATCTGGTGACGAATGTAGGGTACACACTATTACCTATTCATTCTTTCTAAAACGTTTTGGACGCTTGTATGCAGTGAATGGGACTTCCCCAAGTTAGGCTATTAGAACACGGTCGAATGAAAAATTTCTTAAGGAATAAGGAAAAGCATAAACCGTTGACTATTTTGTGGGATTTTGGTATCATCTGAAGTGCTACTGAATTGTTTCACTTGGGAAACCAAATCGCGATGGAGACCGATATGGTTATGGAATACATTGATTAGTATACGAAGATCATCATCAATGAAAGAGTGACAACAGCTACAAAACTACATAGAACCTAAAGTGCTCATAATCAGTATGCATACACTTTTGCATGTCGGTAACTTAGTAATGTGCACATATTTTTTAGGTATTAAGGAGGAGAGCTGTGATAACTACTTGTGAATGATGTAAACTACTGGCCGGATTTTGTCATCAAAGTACATAAGTTGCATGACCTTACCATTTAGTTTGAATGGCATTATGGGATTTGTGTAAGATTTCATTATTGTCTTTCTTAATAAAATGAACACCAATTATCCATCTTCTTCAAACTGCGCACTCGAAAGAAAATGTAAAGTTATGAATGAGAGCTTGTGTTAGCTGGATTACTAGGTTCATTGCAGTCAGGTGAGAAACCCATTATTTCTCATCGAAGGTAGGGTCGCTGACACACTCTGCTAAGCCGTCCTATACTAGGATGAAACAGCTACCCTGTGTTCTCAGATTCTCAATGGTTCTCTAACTGAGGAGTAACAACTTAAAGTCAAAAATCCCGAAAAACCTAGAAAGCTGAATTAATTTCTAGTGCTTATTCGTGACTTGCTTCAAGATGAGATTTACCAAAGTTCGAATGAGAAGTCGTGACCAAAAGAAGCAAGCAAAATCAGACGTGTGGAAAGATAATCAACGATGGTACTGGATGGAGGTAACGGCATATCACTAACTGACAAAAGTAGGAAACTGGGGACCACTGGATTTCGCTCCAGTGGCTGAGTAGTAAAGTATTCGCCGCCGAGTCAGAAAGTTCTGGATTCGACACTTGTGCAGGATATGGATGTCCCTTCCTTGAGAGGTTCCACACCAAGACAAAACAGCTATCCAGCCCTCTAGGTTCCCAGTGGTTTCCACAATTGATATTGGTCCGTGATGCTTACTAACTTGAAAACAAGCACTTATCAAGGTTACTTATGAACAGACCGAACTTTATGATTTTGAATGTCATACCATAACGTTTAAAGCCCAACCAAAAGTGGCTCAAAGTTTAAGGTGTTCATTCAAGTTTATGGAGTGCATAAAAAATTTTACTTGATTTATGCATAATTCATTCTCTAGAAATGTCCGTATCATCATAAGACAAAGTGGAAGCGGAAGTAATTGCACTATGTATCGATTAACTAAACACATGGAGTACCAAAATTGTACGGCATTGGCAGCTTGTGAATAAAACTATTAAGAGATTGAATCTGGATTCGTATAATATTTTGCCATAATCTAAAACAGAAATACGGCCAGATATGTAAGACATCTACTTACACAAGTGACTTTCCGTTCTAGATGAAAAATATCTATTCCCTGAAACTCAACTGTAACTGTGAGTCACTAGGTGAATATCAGATTTGGAAAGTCATAACAGACAGCTGACCGACAGAAGGGATTCTTAGGAGGACAGTTAATTTGTTTGTGATGTATGGATGGCTTATTTGAGTTATTTAGTTGAAAAGAATATAATTTAGAAGGTATTCTTTTGGAAATTTTGCGCCTTCATCATTCACTTCACATGTAATCTGAATGTTAGATTGCATGTTCTAAATTAACGGAAAATCATGTTTGCTACTAGGTTAACAGGAGGTATTCAATGTAACTATCTGGTCTTTAGTATTCAGCAAAGACCAAAGTTTATCTGTCACATTCATAATATTGAGAATAATCTAAGTAAAACAACATCGTGATGTGTTATATTTTGAACTAACCTCGCCTGGTTAACTAGTTCACTAGTTACTAGCTGGTCCTAAGCCCGGGTATACAAGGAAGATTGGGCATACGGTTAGCAACCCTATCCCGTAAAACAAATCTAACCACTAAAGAAACTTCAAAGAACAAACAAAAAATAGAAAATTTATTCCTCGCTGGAATCGGAGAGGCGAAATGACGCCAGTTGGTGAAAGCCTGCAGTAGGGAAGCCAATTGGCCCCTGTGTCTTCTCTCCCTCGATGAAAGCGAAAGTAAACGTGGGGAAATGGAATGTCCGCACCATGTTTGAACCCAGCAAGGCAGCACAGATTGCAAACGAGATGAAGAAGTATCACACTGAAGTGCTTGGAATATGCGAAAGCAGATGGAATGGGAGTGGACTCTCCAAACTGTCAACTGGAGAATCAATAATCTACTCCGATATTGCCACCCAAACGACAACCACGGGCACACTGAGTTTTCCAGTGGCTATCATGATGTCCCCAACAGCATCGAAGGCTCACTCTCATGCAGTGGGAACCAATCTCCTTCGGGATGATGACAGCAAGGTTCAACTCAAAAGGAAGGAAAGTCACAATCATACAATGCTATTCCACGCACCTACAAATAATGCAGAGCAAGAGAAAAAGGAGGAATTCTACAGACGACTGCAATCAACACTGGACAAGACGTCAGTTGGTGATATCAAAATTCTAATGGGCGACATGAATGCCAAACTGGGAGGGGACAACACAGGAAGAGAACTAACCATGGGTCGAGAAGTGCTTGGTGAGGTGATGAACGAGAATGGAGAATTGTTTGCAGAATTCTGTGCATTCAACGATTTGGTGAATAATAATAATAATAATATTTCGAACTAGAAATTCAAGAACTAGTCGGAAGTCACAGACCTAGGTTTTATGTTTGTTGACGTATCTGCGTGTTGATGGAAGACCAGTTCTGTCATGGTTGTAGATACGCCTTGCTGATAGGTAGTCAACCAGACATAAACTTGTTTCCAACGCTTCTTTTTAACTGACTCCTAACATCTAAGAGATGTAAAGGAAAATATTGCATGTATTTTAAGATCAAACAGGGATTCTGTAATCTCGGCAATGATCACTGTACTCTAGAAGCAAACCACTAAGACTGTCAATACGTCATTGTACAAGTGAATGCATAGGTCTACCTTAAAGGTAATCCTTGAGCTTTATTCCTTCATCTGACCTATAAATAAAGTGCTGTTTAAGTTTTCGCAGACGTCATGAATGTATCAAAATGTGAATCACACTCAGACGTTCATGAAAAACAAAAGTTTGACATTTTATGATCAACGTTTCCAGTGAATTTATTTCAATGAACCCATACACTAATTCCCCCACAGTTATTAACTCAATAAAGGATAAGGTAAAAGTAATGCACACAGACAACTTGAAATCTAACTGTAAAGTCAATCTAATCCCTGTTTTAAGGTTCTGAGTATGTTTATTTTTTTATCAAGACAATTTTGTCTGATACATGGAAGTATGTTAACCATACTTCATCTAGAAATCAAATTCTATATTTCAGGTATCCATTTTGTTGTCACAGCTGAGGTTATTTATTAAAAGGTTTTGGAACGGACACTAGGAAGATTGTAGAATGACCTGGAGGTTATTAAAGGGTCACTTAGTAGTCGCTCATAGTCTAGTGAATTACGATAGTTGGATAAGACTTTCATCGTATGCTTTTTTTGTAGATTAATGTATATAACGATCTTTTAGCATATTATTCAGTTATTCGAAAAGTCATAGCAAAGAAGCATATGCCGGGACGATACAACACACTGATTTCGTTTTAAAGGATACAGTCTAAATGACATAGCTTCGCATATGATAAGAACAGTTCTTTGGAATCAGTAACTTGACCTAATTACCCATTGTTCTGTCCCGATCACGGTCCACCAATAATAAAGGACATCTTAGTTCAGTTTGTAAAGCATCTGACCGGAAACTCGGTGGTTGCTGGTTGGAATCCCGCCGTGGTTAAACTTTTCATTTTACCGTCAATCATCACTCAGTATCAATACTTATCTCCCAAACCACCGCTATCTCAGATAGTCAGAATGATAAATGCATATTTCTCAATACATTGAGATAAATATTTATGCTCATCTAAGATAAATCTTAAACAGTCAGATATTAAAAGTTGTTGAAGTGTAGCTTCAAAAACTTACAAATTCAAAAGACAATTACAGTTGATGTTCGATGTCATATAATTTTTTCTTAGTATTCGAGAGTTGAACCAGACTTCACTTTCTCACTTCATATAATAATGTCACATTATTTCCTAAGCATAACTTATTTCTCTGGAAGTTCAATGAAAAGTAATGAAATATGCATAACCTCTTCAGATAAATAACTCAATACATTAAATTTTTATTGATCATTCTGATTTTCGGGGATAATGATGTATTCGTTGGCGTTCAAGGAGCCTGGCGTATTGTAACTGTCATCCAAATCTCTCATCAACTAAGGATTTCCTATGAAGCCATTTTGCAATGCTATAAAATATAACGCATAACAGTTTGAGTAATGATCAACTCGAATTAGTGCAAGCAATACCGAGTCCCACGAAGTACAGAATATAGATATATTGTGCTTTAATACAAGAAAAGACAAGAAAGTTCCGCAGTGTTTAAAACAAGATGAATATAACATCATGAATATCTTGCAGCATAGGAGACTATCTATCAACTGAGGTTGAGCAATTCGGCCCTGTATAGCAACGAAGAATTACAAGTATCATTACAATAACACATGATACCCGTTGCACAAGAAGAGATAGCTGTCGTGCTCCAGTAGTCTAGTGGGTAACGCTTTGGCGTTTAAAGCAGTGGGTATGGGGTTCGAGTCTCAGTGGGGACAATATCACTGATGGGTGCAGATAAATCCAGCTGACAAGTCTCAAATAGGACGGAATCTATCAAGAGCTAGTCTTTAGAAGCTCCGGATCTTCATATGTTTGTTACTACCTAATAGAAGACAGTAACAAAATGAAATTATTGACGAAAATATTTGACAGATACTTCATCATATATATCTAGTAAAATTTACATAGTGCATATCTGAAAAGGTTTCAGTGTTGGTGTGTACAAAGTAAAAAGTGAAAATTTATTTTGTTGTAATGAATTTTTCCATTCATATTAGTGACTGGAACAGATCACACATTTTTAAGAGTTGTTTCATTGATACTGGGTGATAATTGAAGATGAAACAAAAAATCTGAACAGAGATAGAATTCGAACTGGAGACCTTCGGATGTGTAAGTCTATTGAACGATGACTATCTCAGATAGTAAAACAGATATGTTGTTATTACGATACAAAAAAATGAATGATTATAAATACTTGACAATGCACTTGACTTTCATAAGTTATTATTAGGTTATTTGAGTACATTTTTGTTTACATAACCTGCGTAGATACTATACTGAACAGGAAATCTCTACTACATGTATCTTGTCCTAGCCAAATAGAATAATTTACACTGTAGATTACGTCATAGCCTTATTAACAAGAGTTTTACGAGTACAATAGTATGGTAGTCTAAATTTAAACAAGCATTATCAATAGATTGTAGAGTAACTAAAAGTTGATTCATGACTATATCGCATTATATGGAGGATATAGTCGCATATATGAACTTCAGTGTACAATATACGATCTGAGGATACTTCTAACAGTATTTCTGGATTAAAAGATGTAGATTTGCACACAATACCATACCAACTTAATAAAACCAATTTGTTTAAATGAGACATGGTTGAAAAAGCTCCATAACTTTTTATTCCTGCTTTGCAAGGCGAGAAATTATTTGGTGCTGCGATACCCTCTCAAAAGGTAAATTCTATGTGGTGTTTATAATTCTTAGCGGTCTTGGTCATTTGAACTAATAATGAACTTAGAAGGCATTGTAAGATATCCAAGAATGAAAAAGGGTTATTCATGGTTCATCTAAGTGCTAAGCACAAATACAACTTCATCATCATATGGACCGGAATTTGGGTGATATCTTTTGATAATAGTAGCAATAAGAACCATTTTATTCTAGATAATAATTTTGATACAATATGCAATTCTCAATCTGATAAATTTGTCTATTGAATGACGTTTTCAATGGAAGTGATTATGTAAAGGTGGTAATCATAACAGTGATAGTAATTCGAACAATAATCTATATATAAATGATACAAAGGGTGAAATAATGGTTAATTTGTCGTTACAAAGTTGATGAATAAATTGTTCTTAAAGATTTTTTTCTCAGATAGAATATGTGTTAAATATGGTTGAGCTTTCGCATTTAGCCCCAAGGGTATAAAGTTCTATGAAACTGCCTTTTGCCCTCTCCAAGAAAAGATCGATGTTCATCGTTCGATAGAATGAGTCTAACCAACTGCCTGCATGAGTCCAAGGGTCTGTCAACGAGTGTTTCAGTTAGTAGGATTTCATGTACACTAATAATCGTACTGATAGCCTTCAGCGTGATAGCTTTCTTCAACAGTCTTCAAAAAACAAACGAGAGGATAAACAGAAGAAAATTTAAAACATATCAGTTAGGTAATTACAGAAGTATTGGCCAATTTATGTCAGAGCGTCTCAGCTTCCTTTGTTGTATGCCAAAATACAGGTTATTTTAGAGGTTAACAGGATATAAAATGACCAGTAATGACTAGAGAAAAAAACTTATTCTAAGATATGATTTTATTTTCTACAACACTAGTTTTAGTAGAATTAATCAAAACATATTGCAAAGCAGGAAAGTAGAAAATCTTTAGGTACACCAGCTTCAGTTAGCAATAAATTGAAGCACTTTTTTTATAGGCACTGTACTGTTTCTTTTCAGAAGAATCAGAATGTAACCTGTTTCTGACATAAGACTTAGTATATGCTATGACAAACTTGTTACATAAGAGTGGTTTAGAGACAGAGTGAAAAGCAGACATGTAGCATGAAAAGGTGAAGTGAATAAGCTTGACACTTTAGTCTAAACCAGAAACACTAATCAGAAGCACGAAATTATTATTATTATTATTATTATTAGTCCCTTGGGTTCCTAGTGGAACATAGGGCTTCAGTAGCACGCCTCCAGTGACCTCTGTTCTCTGAGATCTTTTGAACCTGGTCCCACGACAGCCCACAAGCTCTCATTTCCTGCTCGCACGACCTCCTCCATGTCACCCTTGGACGTCCAACTCGTCGCTTCCCATGGGGATTCCACTCGAGGGCCTGACGCGTGATGTCCTCCGTCGGCCTTCTCAGTGCATGGCCAATCCATAGCACGAAATTAGTAGTATCAAAATTAATTCTACTGCATTTAAAATTAAATTAATCTGGATCACTAAAAGCACTCAATGAAGGTTCGAGTAAAGGCAAAGATGGCTTCTTCATTACTTCCAGTATAGGAAAGATAATGACAGTAGATCTGAAGACTTGGGATGTTATAGAATCTTAAACCTGTTCCAAGTGGGGGATGCTGGATATTTTTAAAACCAATGCGATTATGCTCCTTCTGTGAGTATGATAAAATATGTGTACAATTTTCAAGTAGAATACTTGATGTGCCAACAGAAACCAAGTTTTTGAATCCAAAGGATGAAATTCAGCACTGTCTTCAAAAAAATTGAAGCAAACATAACTGGCAGACTATTTGATAATTAAAAAGGTAGTTGTACCTCCACTACAGTTTTCGCGACTAAATCGATCCGGTTGAAGCACTGTTATGTCTCATTTAAGACAAATAGACTTTCAAAATGTGCTTCATGACGCCAAGTTTTCTAAAATGTTATTACATCTGAATGGAATAAAATCGATTGCAGGTAATCCACCTTCTCCAGTTAGAATTTGAGCATTTCAAGAATGGTCATTTTATGCATTTTTGAGTCTTGTTTCCACTTATCCCGGTGTTTTTTTTCTTAAATTTCTTGCAGACTTGCGAAGTGATAGACTGAAAACACTTTTTAAACTGGAAGAGGGAGTAAATAATACTGTTGGAGGAGATATGTGAATTCAATGCATAATATCTGTTTTACGAGCAAGTATGATGCAGTTGATCTCCTCTAACTCACTAAATGGTTCTAGTTGTTGAATAGATTCCAAAGCAGGTGAACTAGTCACTCACCTGGTGTAGCTTTGATAAACGCATCGGATATTTTAATATTTGTTAAGCTGGAAGAGAATCATATAGTTTTTTCAAAGAGCCTGTGGCATCTTTAAGTATCACGTCGTCTGACAATGGACATGATCAACCCAAAAAGGGAAGTTTGTTTGACTTGATGCTATGATGAACTGAACTTCCAGCGCCACTCTTTCCTAGTTAAATGGTCTGTCGCATGGGCCATACATATCGTGATCCATTAAATCCACTTCAAAAAATTCAGAGTTCATATAATTAAGACATATCAAAGGGTGTTTATAAGGTGCTGAACATAGATTCATTGGTCCTATATACTACCTAAAGTGTTCTGTATCTATTTTCATGACTGCTTACTTGTCTGTAATAACAGGTATCAACCACTTATTCGTTCACTTCAGTCAAATACTTAGGTCTTTATGAAGTTAGTACAGATCGTCACCCTGTCTTAATTCTTGACATATTTTTACATCATCACCGCAGACTATCGTAAGAAACTTGATGGTGCTCATTAGTCTTTTTACGTAATGTAGAAATAACAAATGACCTAAGATTATATCTTGTAATATTCTCTAAATCCTTAATGTTTACCTCCTACCAACAATGAATTGCAAGTGACGCCTTAGTTAGATGCAAATGATGTCCACGAGCTTCCTATCATCCCTTAAAGTTCTCTTGATGCGACAAGGTTTGTCAAGTTAAAGGAACTTCTGCAAAACTTTACTGTCGGCTAGAAATACAGTGTTCTTATCCAAATGGACAATAATGACTTTTCCAGTTACCCTTTTCGATGATTTTAGAGAAAGTAACAACAACCAGAACCAATCACCATCAACGGGGGAATCCTAAAGGAAGTAGTAGCTTTCACCTACCTAGGCCACGCAGCATCCTCTCAACTACACGCAGCAACGGCGTCGGCACAGATCACGATGTCAAAGTAGCCACGATCGGAAAGACACCAAAACAGGCCCTCCTTCATTGCAGATCAGTGGAGATCAGTGGAGATCAGTGTGGAGATCTACTGCACTCCTCTCAACATAAAGCGTGAACAATATATGGATGTTCTACACTAAATCAGTGAAGTAAGTCAGTGCCACCATGTGATGCTTGAGAGACTTGGCAGATTACGAAAGACATTTCCAACAAACTACAGACATACATCACATGAACAGCTGCCACCTACACTCACTCGATGCCTGAGATCAGATGAGATGACGAGAGTAATAAGAATAAGCAACAAGGACTTCACTGTGGTTAGTTGGCTGGTTGACTGACTGGCTGGCTGGCAGGCTGGCTGGCAGGCAATGAATCAACGAAGCAAGAAGCCTTCGTCCCACAAATATTCAGAAGAAGGAGGTGGAGATGGATTGGATTGGATTGGATTGAGGACGCAGTTAGAAGAGGGATTGTGGACATCACGCAGCAGACCAGACCCCTTTCGAGTGGAATGGGGAGAGGAAACGACGAGTTGGGCATTTGAGACGGGGGTGATATGGAGGAGATTGTGTTATGTAGAAATGAAAGGTAATGAGCAGTTGTGGATCCAGGTTAAGAGGGAAGAGTGTAGAGAAGAGAGTGAGGTTGTGACGTGCTGCTGAATCCCTATGTTCCACTAGGAACTCAAGGGACAAATAATATAATAATAATAGTAATAATAATAGCAGGTAGATGAGAGGGATATTTATGCTGGAAATTCAAAATGTTTCTGGTCTCAGATCATCTAAATATAATGCATAAGAAATTCTTTGTAGTTATCGCTTATGTGTTACTCAGTTTTTTCACAAGTGGGATAATGGATGCGTGTACCATGACATGAAAACCTATACTTCAGCCATGAAATTCAGATATTTGAATTATAGATCACCGCATCTCTTAAGATATTGTGACTGATCACTTGAAGAATCTAGTACACTGTTGAGGTTATGATTTGGTATTACCATCCACTGATTTTCAGGAATTGGCTGATCCAGATACAGATACATTTTCAACTTGTGTTTACATCTTCATGCTATCTTTGCTCACATTCCTATATAATAAAATAAGGTTTATTGGTGTTATCCCCAAAGTACTCATTGGTCTTCTTGAGTATTGTTCACACTGACTAAGATAAACGTTCCTCCGGTTGTTGGGCTTAAGATAAGATAAAGTTTACTTCCTGAGTCCTATCAGTAACTATCAACAAACAAAATGAGGATATTCTGCTGAAGTAGTTGTGGTATGCATAGCGAAACGTTCAGAAAAATCTTTTATTTAGAATTTCTAAACATGCTGGGGATTTGATCAAAAGAAACAATCAAGCCTGCATAAAAGAGAGGGATTAATTTGTATTCAAAAATCAAATAGTGAGAACTTGAACCTCTCCACTGACTGGTCACTGAAGGGTAGCTAACTTCATATCATCTGGTCTTGAGTGCGAACCGAATTCTACATCGTGATTAACTGAGATAGATATTAGGTGGATGGAGGCAGTCGTCAGGAAGCCTTAGACCTAAGTTTCTTACTTTTCAGAACTCATCGACAAGGAGTATCTGTAACCTCGACAGGACTGATATCCCTTGTGAGATTTAAACCCACTTCACAGTGTTACAGTAAGTGTCGTTGCCACTGACCTATTCTGGCTACGACTGACCTTCTATAAGACTGGCTCGTGTGTACTGGTTGGTCGCTAAAGAGTAATCAACCTCATAAGGTACAGGTTTGAGTCTCAGAAAGGACATCAGTTCCTTCGAGACTGGAGATACATCTTGCTGACGAATGTCAAACAAGCGTAAAACCTGGATCCAGGGTCCCCTGTCGATAACCTTCAACCAACTAACTCTTGAGTTTATAGTAATAGG
This sequence comes from Heterobilharzia americana, assembly GCA_944470555.2. NCBI lineage: Eukaryota > Metazoa > Platyhelminthes > Trematoda > Strigeidida > Schistosomatidae > Heterobilharzia > Heterobilharzia americana. The sequence continues at coordinate 51,949,254 of OX104128.1, forward strand.
ATAGTCAGTGAAAAAGTTGTAGTTATCTTTACCCACTTTTATCAGGTGTTATCACCAACTCTTATTGGTGACAGCAGTGCCAGCTTACAAACATATTTTGTTGATAAATTCAAACTGAAATTAAAGCTTAAGTGTTCCATCCCACAGATAATCACTACCACCATTATTACAATCCTCTAGTTGTGCAATATCTCATAAAAATAGTAAGCAATTAAATATACTAATGAACAACTGTAGCAGTAGTAATAGCATAAGTGAAATATTTTCACACAATTAGATTATATTTTTAGAATATGTACTTTGTAAGATTATCTAAACAATTGTGTATATTTTATAATCGTAAACAAATTGGTCACCTGAAAATATTCATAGATCATTCATTGTAGATCGACGGATAGATTTCATAAAATGGTTTAATTATATCATTATATCTTCGTGAAAATAATTATTTCACATGTGACTAAGCTTTGTTTAACATTATAATGGTACTGTAAAGTTAATATCTTCTAACTAGTGAATACTTTTCATGAATTTCAGAATGCCTTAAGTAGCATTTAAAGCTCATTAGTTTATTATTCTTTTTAGGTGATAAACCAGTCGTTAAATCACAAAAACGTAAAACGTAGCACATTTCCTTCTCATAGTAATTAATATACATATGAATATCAAATATGTTGATGATTAGTTTACAATATATTGTCATAGTAATACTTTTATGAATAAACTCACAAATGTATCTACTTACCTAAGTGTTTTTTTCTCCCTTTTAGAAACTTAAGAATTAAGCTTGTGTTATATCTAATCCCTGTTTAAGGAATAAATATAACAGAAATAATTCATACTTAAACTTCAAATGACCTTGAAGAAAATAATGTAGTATATTTAGCATTTTTTAGAATTAATTGACTATACTACTCATATATATATATATATATATATATATATATATATATATATATATATATATATATATATATATATACTTACTTATAGATGAAAACAATTTTGAGTGAAATAAATAATATTTCTAAATGTCATAAGTATAATTCATCTTTTAATCAAACTGAAAAAAAGGTTGTTGAATTCTGAACATTTAATTGGCATTAAGATATAATTTTTTTGAGATTAAAATCTGTTATCAGTAAAATATACTATGCAGCTCAGCTTATCATTGTTGAGATGACAAACACCTGCTTCGTCACAAACCTCAACCTCGCACAAATGATTACGTCACATCCCACTGTGTTTACCAATTTACATATATGTGTGGCCATATATACATAGGCAGGAGTAATCGTTCAATGTAGACGAGGGTGGGTGAACACATACCTAAATGGCTAAGAAAAAACAGTTTAACACTTTGATAAGTTCAGGTGACAGACATCCGTCGTCATCTATAGCAAAACATATTACTGAAATGAATCACAGGGTTAATACGAAAACAGTCTTCAAAATATTATACAGAAATAATCAGGAGCGCATACTGAAGTTTGCCGAAGCGTTAGCCATTCGTAAACTTAATCCCCCGCTGTGTGTACAAAAACAATTTGTTGTTTCACTTAATTTACCTTGGTAATCCTTGGCAATCTGATTATATTACCAAGACTAGTGTTACAATCTTTCCATTTTCATTATATTTAACCTTTAATTTTCATATATAAATTGACTTGACAAGTAAATATATGGTCAGATTCTTCAAAATGTATTGTGCAAATACATCACATTTTTCAGATAATCTTCGTCTTCTAACAGCGTTATCGAAATTTATTAAAGGGACTAATTGTTTTAAATTTTTCAATATAGTCAGCTGGTTAGTTCAATTATAGATATGTTTATCTTTAGTGATAGCCTTCATGTTCATGTTCGGAGAGTTACAGTTAGGATCAGTTATCAACAATATTACTGAAGTTGATAGTTAAATAATCCAAATGAAAATATTTTGAACAGATTTCGTTCTAAATGAAATATATTTGTAAAAATTTCAGTGAAGTAGAAAGACAAATTTCTTATGTTCCACACCTTCGTCGAAACCGCTTCTTCGGAGAATAAAACCTGTACAAGTTATTGGCTGTTAAAATAGTAAGTAGCGATGTCATCATTTATAATCCATTTACCTAATGCTCAACTTATTCAACGCTATCAGATCAAATTTTGATCCTGAAGTTTATAGAGTTCTTTTTATTAATTAGTCTGTAATTGTAATCTGTTTTCAGGGAACTTTACAAGATGTATGGTCAAGAGATTCGAGGTAAATTGTATGATAAATTAATCTTATTTATGATAATGATGGGCAGTAGCTAGCAGTGGAATGCAGGATGCGCATTTCTTCTTATTTGGGACTTGTCAGCTGGATGTATCTGCCTCCCAGTGAGTGATGTTTTTCCCACCGGGATTCAAACTTGAGAGCGATCGTTTCAAATACGAGAGCATTATCCACTACAAACAATAACACTAAATTAATCTTATTGTTCAAAGATTTTTCTAACTTTACAAATTCGCGTAAAAGATTTTTAAAATAAATTTTCCTTAAGTTGTTATTCATCGTAGACTGACATCAGTTGGAGGAATGAAGGAAACCTGGGAGCACTGGACAACTGTTTCGTCCTAGTATGGGACTCCTCCTCCTCCTTAATTTAGTGAGTGGAATTAAAAAGCAGAGTATATCTGAACATTATGTGCTGTGATTTGCTCAATACAATTCAAACAATCTGATCACACATTTACTTGTCACTTAAATTTATACAGAAACAAAAAAACTATTACACAAATAGAGCAATTAAGACGATAAGGGATTAAAATTAAGAAAGCTGAGTAAAATGACTGATTCAAATTTAGGCAAGAAAATAAAGTACAAGAACAAACTGGTTCTGTAAACACAAAGATAGTTTCAATTTTGCAGGTGACTATCGTTTCTACAGAGAAAACGACGAATTGGGGGCTCGAGGATGACATGAAGGAGATCGTGTGAGGAAGAAATGAAAGCTTATGGACAGTTATGGAGCCAGGTTGAAAAGACTACAGAGAAGACAGTGAGGTGCGACGTGCTACTGAATCCCTATGTTCCACTAGGAACCCAAAGGACAAGTAATAATAATTATAATCGGTTCCACAAATTTCAGTATGTCTTCCTGGCTGTTTCGGCATCAAACTCTAAAAGCTAGTTGAACATTAATTTTGTTTCCATTAAACATGAAGAGGGTTGCCTCCCACCTTTACTTATCAAAGTTTCACACTATTGTTTTTCGAGGGATTAAGGTACATGTTCTCCCATCCTCAAAAACATGGTGCAAATACGCCATACTGCTCAGATAAACTTCGACTTCTAATTAAAATATAAACTTTCATGAAACGGATTAAATATAGTAATTATCTTGGTCGTGGCTAACAGAAGAGTCCGCTTAGGAGGGCATATAGCAACAGAGGTCGAACACTTTGATCCAATAAAACAATGGAGAATTACAAGTATATGCATTGATAGTAAAACTGGATTAAATATTTCAAAATTCTTCTGATCTACAGGAAGTTCTTGATAATAATAATAATCACTTTATTCTAGACCATAACTTTCAGTACAGTCTGGAATTTCAACAAATTTACTTTTTATATGACATTGCTTGTATTATCCCTTCGTTCACTGGACCAAAATGATCTGTCTCCATAGGCATATGGGCTCCTGCGTGGATACCTCAATATTGCCGGTATTTTCAATTTTGATATTAATGATGGATAGTGGAAAGCAGTGGGGTCCAGGATACGCGTTTCGTTCTATTTGCAACTCGTCAGCTAGATCTACCAGCCTCCCAGTGATCGTTGTTGCTCTCACCAAGACTCAAACCTATAACCAGTTGCTTCAAACGCCAAATCGTGGTCTACTAGACCACCCAGACCAGTAAACTACAGCCCAACTGTTATGACAACATATGCAAATATTCCACCGGTATGTGTTTATTATCTATCAGAATTGTTGTTTACCATTTTTTAGATATTTTCCCCCTGATAACTGTAAGTTTTATCTTAAACGTTTTCTTTTCAACAAAATGTTTTCCTTCCTTAGAAAAAATTATTTCTCCCACAAGATATCCATGAATGATTAATGTTGGAATCCTATGATGATGATTTTGTCTTATCAGAAAAAAATTCAAGTACAGCTGAGCAGTATTTGTCGTCTCGGTACCATAGTAAGTTGAAAAAGGTTTTGAGTTTCACGTTTGAAACTAATTGAGGACAAGAAAACGAACTTGGATGAAGATCATACAATATTTTGAACTGACAGGAGTGGAGAAATATAGGCCGTTGGATTCTGACACAGTGGCTCAACGGTGACATGCTTCCCACAGAAACTTCAGATCATGGAATCCACCCCTCGCGAGGTCTTGGGTACTCATTGATGTGTAGTATTATACTAGGATGAAACAGCTCTCCAATGTTGCCAGGTTTTCAATAGTTCTTCCAATGATTTCAGAACGTGATGAATATCAACTTGAATTTTCAATGAAATCAAATATTTATGTATAAAGTATGAGAACAAGACGATTTTAGAAGTATTCGGTTGTTCAGTTATAAATAAGTGTTTTTCTTTATAATGGTTTGTTGATAATACTGGCAAGAAGAATTCAAATACTGAAGATGGCGTAAAATTGGTAACCAGAAACATAATTTAAATCGACTTAATAAATAAGATACCGTGAGGAGCGAGAAGAGGGGTATACGACGGACCTATGAAAAGAGCCTAGAAGATTTGGATTTCGCCCATGATGATTTATGTCTGTCTAATGTCGCACAAACTCGAACATCTACAGGCAACAGCCAACAAGTTGACAGAAGAGGCAGGGCAACAAAGATGGGACTTCAAGTGAATCTGGAGAAGACAGAGGTGATGAAGATACTCAACCAACAACAACAAGCATCAATCACCACGAACGGGGGAATCTTAAAGGAAGTAGCAGCTTTCACCTACCTAGGCTACGCAGCATCCTCACAACTACACGCAGCAACGGCGTCGGCACAGATCACGATGTCAAAGTAGCCACGATCGGAAAGACACCAAAACAGGCCTTCCTTCATTGCAGACCAGTGGAGATCAGTGGAGATCAGTGTGGAGATCTACTGCACTCCTCTCAACATAAAGCGTGAACAATATATGGATGTTCTACACTAAATCAGTGAAGTAAGTCAGTGCCACCATGTGATGCTTGAGAGACTTGGCAGATTACGAAAGACATTTCCAACAAACTACAGACATACATCACATGAACAGCTGCCACCTACACTCACTGTATGCCTGAGATCAGATGAGATGACGAGAGTAATAAGAATAAGCAACAAGGACTTCACTGTGGTTAGTTGGCTGGTTGACTGACTGGCTGGCTGGCAGGCTGGCTGGCAGGCAATGAATCAACGAAGCAAGAAGCCTTCGTCCCACAAATATTCAGAAGAAGGAGGTGGAGATGGATTGGATTGGATTGGATTGGATTGAGGACGCAGTTAGAAGAGGGATTGTGGACATCACGCAGCAGACCAGACCCCTTTCGAGTGGAATGGGGAGAGGAAACGACGAGTTGGGTATTGGAGAGGAGAGTGATATGGAGGAGATTGTGTCATGTAGAAATGAAAGGTGATGGGCAGTTGTGGATCCAGGTTAAGAGGGAAGAGTGTAGAGAAGAGAGTGAGGTTGCGACGTGCTGCTGAATCCCTATGTTCCACTAGGAACCCAAGGGAAAGCAACAATATGATGATAATAAATGAGATCTCCAGTCAAATGTTTACTGGTAATTGTAAGTAAAGTTCAGTAAACGGATGCAATGATTGTTACGGCAAAGATTGAACAGTGCAAAAGTGATACATGTAGTACGATAATATGAGGAATTTCTATATTAGTGATTTTTTCCAACTGCTTTCTACCGAAGATACTTTTATCAAGCTAACAACAAGTTACTGACGTGATCAACCAGCAACATAGATAATGTAGATGAATAAAGTAGGGGAGATCGTTTAGAATCTGAGAGGAAGATTGGCTTTCTGTAAAATTATTAAGTGAATTTTATTGAAATATAAGGTAAAGGGGTGGATGAAAAATCATTATTATGAATTGCATTACTTTAGAAGGCTATGAATTTACAATGACTTGAAGAGTAGAAAGTGAGCATAGTTCAGACAAACTATTAATCTCTGATACAGAACCAAATGTGCGAGGCAGAAAATGACGTAAGAAAATAAACAGGATAAAGTGAAGTAATGAAAGTTTGGATACATTTTACAGTGAAAAAATTACCACATAGAAGTCACATGGTACTTTATATTACTTTACGTTCTCTTATTTAAGTAAGATTAACTTGAATACTGGAAAGGGAGCGAATTTTTATCATTAATTGTGCATTCTGTAATTTTGGTTGCATTGTGTCCTCTGAGCTGGGTTCTTTAATCGTGGAGCTTCCATCGTCTTTCTTGACAACATTATCAGCACTAACTTCAGTATGAAGTCAACTGTCAGTATCCTCCATCAGTGATTCATTAACTTGCCCTGATGAACCGCTTTATGATTGGTTGTTTCCTTTGACTGTTATGTTATTAAATGTGTATATTTTCCTATTGCCTGTTCCTCTGCTTCACCTCTGACATTTCTGTCGTTTATCATTCTTCTCATTAGTTGGTAGGATTGGGTCTATGTTTATACATCTGTTGATTGCTGATGTTCATTTTACTTCCTCTGTCCAAAATGTTTACATTGTCAAAGTTGAATTCATGTCCTTAATTATCCACGTGCATTGAAATGAGTGATGAAATGTCGTGACGTTTAATAGTCAATTGGTATTCATGTAGACGAAGGCGAAGAGGGCGACCTCTTTGTCCAATGTAGTGTTGACCACAATTTGTAAATGATGTTCGATTTGTCTTCTTTGGTTGTTGTATCCTTTGGCCTGCATAATAGTGTTTGAAAGGATTTTGTTGGTTTATGAGTGGCCATACGAATGCCAAGTGGTCTCAGTAATCTTGTCGTGATTTCTGATATATTCTTTATGTATGGTGGGATGGTGTGTTTGTTGATTTCTGTCTATGACTTTATAGTTGATGATGTACGGGATAGGCATCTTCTGATGAAATTTCATGAGTAGCCATTCTTCTTTAGGGTGGTTGTCAAGTAATTTTCTTCGTTTCTCTGTGAAGTTGTTATGTTGCAGTGTGTTCTCACTCTTTTGAATAGAGTCTGCACACAACTAATTTTGTGCTTTGTTGAGTTGTTTCTACTGTAGTTGAGGATTTGATCAGTATGTATTGGCTTCCTGTACACTTGGGTTTCCAGTTTTCCGGTATTTGTCCTACTGACTAGAACATCCAGGAATGGTGGTTGGTTGTTTGACTCCCTCTCCATTGTGAATTTGATGTCACTGAAAACGTTTTTGATCAAAAACTGGGTGTCTTCTACATCATTTTTTCTAATGATGACAAAGGTATCGTCTAAATAGTGAACCTTAATTTTGGTTTAATCACAGGTAGAATATTGGTTTTCAGTCTCTGTATCATCGCTTCTGTAATTCCTAGGCTAAATTGTGACAAACTGAATAATGGTGTTGTTTTCGTGAATGAAAGTTTTCTGAGTCATTGACTTGGGGGAATGGCTGAACTATTTGCATAACTGTTAGGGAGGTATTCTCTTCTAACACATTCAGTAGAACTCATAATTTATGACTAAACCTTATGGTTTAAGGTAAATGTACGGTTATGTAGTCAATAATAATAGACAATAGTCAACTTCAATTGAATATATTATTCACAATGATTTTATCAGTAATATCAAAGATAACATGCATGTTGAATAGTTTCAGGCTTTCGTGTTTCTTCCCTTTTGAAATCAACAACCATAATACATTTTTACAAGGGATAGAAGAGACACTCGAATTTCACTGGCTAAAAAACTTCACGATACTTCCAATTACAACATTCATTTTAAAATTCTCTTCCATCAACTGTGTTTTGTTTAGACGTATGATCTTCATAGGTCATCCATTCAATTCTAATTACGAATATTACATTATCAGTGTTTTCATGTTGTTTAGATTCATAGTAACACTGAATAGTTAGGCCGTAGTAAATCAGTACTAAGTAAATATAGTATAAATTATACGGTTATATTTTGATTGAACTATCTACTTTGTACATGAGAATAAGTGTCTACAATAAATCTTATCTTCAATCGTTTTCTTTTCAACTCAGTATGCATATCTTGCATCTTTGTGTGTAGTATTTACTTATGAGAAGTCTGGGGATACTCATATGTATGCGTATTTGTATGTATACTTAGATTATTTATTGAAGGGAAACCCGTGGATTAGGTAGGCAGGTAGCCATGACAACTTGTCTGTCATTCTACCTTAATGAAAAATATTATTGGTCATTATTCTTCATATGATAAAGTAGGCGAGATAGAGAAGAAGGAGTATTACCTATTCTATGTCCCTTAACCCATCTCTTCTCTTTTTAAGCAATCAGAAACACGAAGAAGGAAAGTTTATTGATGAATAATGAAGTGAAAAAGATTTTCATCCTGAACAAAGAATGATATATATATATATATATATATTGTATTATCTTTACTTTTTATGGTATTTAGAATTCCCTAACAATCAGATTTTTCAAGATTTCACCAATATTCTTCATAATCCATTTATTTAATATAATCCATCCAGAGGTAACTTTAAGCAATTGATCTCAACATGAGGCTGATGTGTACATTTCAATAATTATTAATTTAAATTAATTTACTGGAGTTCATTTAAAAACTCATTGACAATTGAACAACAAATGACAATAGTATTTTAAACAAAAGGATTACTATTTTTAATCACATTGACATCAATATGAATGCATACATTACTATATATCATTAATATTACTAATTATTAAGATCTTATTACGTGTACGACTGACACTTTAAACAGTAAGGACTCATCTTTTTCAGCCGTCGAAGTTTATATACACATGTAATCAACAATATAAACTCTACATCATGGAACAAGAAGAGGAATCAAGGCATAATTTCATGCTTCCTGATGGTAATTTAAATCCTTTTATTTTTTGAAAAAAAAAACTTTCTTTTTTATGTATAATATATATTCTTCTTTTCTGTCATTAGAAAATAAATCTCAAACGAATACTGATGATTGTGAAAATTCTCTACAGAATAGTGAAAAGAAATCAGATATTACCAGCGAAGGAATAAAATTAATCGCAGTTCAACCTTTAGCAGTTAATAAATATTTACAGCAAAAGTAAGTGAATATTTATTGCATAATGTGAAGTTAGTGTTTTTTTGAGGTTAATATTATACTACTGTTATTTGATTATTTGGCAGAACCTACCAATTTTATCATATTTAAAGGATGAATAACAAGATTTAGCTTCATCAAGAAACACTTTTAAGGACCACCTATAGGTAGATTTTTGTCAAGCCTGTATGTAAGTTACTGTAGCAATGGCGTAAGTAGAAACGAGCTTAGATTTTGTTGATGATAATCCACTCATCCATCATGAGACAGAGAGGGAAAACTATTGGGTATTGTCTGACTTACTACAATTGTAGTATCATTGTATCTTGCCTTTCTCTGGGTAGGATATTTGCTCATTGCTGGTAATTGCCTATGATTTCTGTCGCCCTCTCAACATATACTACTTATATCCATTCTTATCAGTAGCATCCACTACACAGTGGCATCCAACGTTTATCTACTAATACTATATACAACACTACATTTAACTAAATATACTTCATTACTACCTGTTGATACTGCTTGTAATGCCCTGTTGTTTTACTGGGTGGAATATTATGACCCCTTCTGGTATATAGGCTCTTTAAGGATTCCTTGATATGCCTGAATGTTTATTATGATAATTCAAGGGGTGGTGATCATGACTTAGTGGTCTAGTGGATAAAGCTTTGGCGTTTGGAGCGATGGATACGAGGTTCGAGTCTCACTGGGAACAGCATCACTGACTGGAGTGCATGTACACCCCGCTGACGAGTTCAAAACAAGACGAAACGCGCGTCCTGGATTCCTCTCCTACCCACAACCAAGTATATTATCATAATTAAGTACATTTTGTTTATAAAGCTTGGTCACTTGAAATTTCATTGTTAATTAAGGTTAAAATTGAAAATACTGGCAATATTAAGGCGTTCGCACAGCAGCCCATTTACCAAAAGAGACCAGTCAATTCGGTCCAGTCAGCTACGAGAAATTACAAGCGTAAGCATCAAGACTATACCCATCGCACAAGCAATGGCTATCGTAACCCAATGGTTTGGTAAGCATTTGTAGCTATTGGTTATTAGTTCGAGTCCTGGTGGAAACAATAGCATCCAGCTGACAAGTCATAGTTAGGAGGAAACTTACGTTCACGATTCCTCTCCTAGTCACTGTTTTTTTTATTATTTTCGCTTAATGTCTTAAATGAATAAAGCTTTCTTCAACTATAGGTGTTACTTATACAATACAACTTTATTCTAGTTTAAAGAATTGGAAGGATATATTTTGGAAAGGTATTGGGAGAATTTATTGATACTGTTGGTTTGAAACAATTATGGATACAAAGAATAGTCTTCCCTAGAAGAATATCATGGTCCATTCTGTTAGTAAAGTGATAGTTCACTTTGAAAATCTTTTCTAACTTGGCTGTCTTATACTTGAAGTATTAAATGTTTTGGGTGGGTAATTTAGTTTAAGTGACCTTATTTATTCAGAAATAACAATATAGTAATATTGGAACAATCAAAAACACATGAAACGAATCAAATCATAAACAAAATAATTAAGATGATATGAAATTTTTAAAAAAATTATTCTTGCTTCTTTATCGACTACAAAACTCTGTTGTACATGAAATGTGAAATATTTTCTTAAACTGAGTAGAAAATCCTACTGAATTGCAACTTCAAAAGACGGTTATTTTTCGTACAAGTTACCTGCTAACGCTACTGAATAAAGTTCAATATATATCACTAACTAAATGCGGCTAGAGAATATAAAGCATTGGATACAATCTCCTGTAGTTGATTACTAACTTACTTAACTGAAAAACATGAAAGTTCATGGTTTTAACTATTGTAAAGTTATGCCTATACACTGCTGACAAGTTTAAAGTTAAGGCAAAATCAATGCTCACTGCAATTTGGCTTTAAATAATTCTCTAATTGTTGATATTTTGTGAAAGAGAACCCTACAAACTACAAATGGAAAGCTTCTAAAAATCAATCCAGTAACTTAATATAGTTTGAGATTTATAGAGTTTTATGTAGTCTAAATTAGTATCCATCATGGATTGACATCAGCTGGAGGAACATAAGAAACCTGGGAACACTGGAAAGCTGTCATGTCCTATGGAATTCCTCAGAAGTGCGCAATCATGATCTCACCCACCTCACCAAGGATGGGACCCAGGATCTTCAGGTTTCATGACCAGCATATTCCCACCAAGCCACTGGGTTGGAATCTAGTGGCCCACATTTCCAACTTCTACCATTTCACGACGCAGAGCTACCATCACCCAATGTCATCGTTAGGTATTTGTCCTCAAGTCCACCAGGTTCCATCCCTGATGGGGTGGACGGGGTCATGGATTCACACTGCTGAGGAGTCCCATGATAGGGCGAGACAGCTGTCTAGTGTTCCTCCAACTGATGTCAGTTTATGATGAATACCGATTTGAACTCAATAAGTCCCCACAAACCCCCCAAAATTAGATAGTTAAGAATTGATGGCCCTATTCGTATGCTATACGACCTTGAACGGAGATGATTTTGGATAGAATTGAGTTTAATGTTGAAAAGGATTGATAAGTCATGACTTTTAAATTTATTCATGCTTTACTTTGTAATTTTGCTTATAATAATAGACAATAAACTTCAATGCATTTGGACTACTTCATAGTGACCTTGGTGCACACTCCGAGTTTTACTTCTAACTAACTTTGTTCATAAGCATTAAAGTATCAGTACTATGAATGGTAAGCTGGCTAAGGGATACATTCGGAACTTTCAAAGATATTTTAGGTTATTTCACATTTTATCACTAAACACAATGGACTCTTATATGAGTTCATTTTGTTTCCAATGAATCACACTGACTGTGAGCAACTGTGAGAATGATTTAAGAGTTATGGGAGTAGTACTAATATAATAATGGATATCTTGAGTAGTTAGCAGCCACTAACTTTAACCTGTGAGTTTCATCAGTCATATCAGAGTAATCTAAGCACCTAACGGCCAATTCGCCCATATGGGCTGACCTCATCAGCGCTGTAGCTGGATAAATTCATTCCATAGAGTCAAGTTGTTCAGACCACCTGTTCCATTCAAGTTGTTGAGTAGCATATTTAGTTATTTCACGTTTTGGTGTCAGGAATCATGTCTTGTCAAATAAGCTGAGTGGTTTTCAACGGAAACCCTGCTGACACCAAAACTAGATAGTCTAAAATTGACTCAGCTCTGAGGAATGTCAACCATGACCCCGTAATTTGTGAATCATTTGAAAACTAACCACCCTACTCGGAAATAGGATTATTTGTACGAGAAGTGATGTAACAAGGACCATGGAGAATTATTTGTCTGGAACCTGAAGAAACCTAATTATTGAATGCATAGATATCATTTGAAACCACAGTTACAACAATCATTCAGCCGCAATAAGGATAGGATTTAATAATTGAGCTAGAAAGATTATCTCTTCGCACTATTCCGAAATTAGACTGCTAAGAGATGACCGAATCTTTAAAACTATAAAATCTTATTGATTTCGAATAAATTTCATATTATATAGGGATAATTTGAGTAGAAAATTCAATGAGACTGAAAGGATCTTATTAGATCACAGTTTGATCCTGTTATTTCACTGTAGATGAAATAACTATGTCTTCGTCCGATGCGTTTATGATAGTTAAAGTGTCATATTCTCGTTAAATACCTTGTTCGGTTAATTCATTCAGATGTTCTCATTACAAGGTGATACTTAATAATCATGAAATGAAATCGGTTAGAGAACTACTAAAAATTTGGAAGCACTGAAAAATTATTTAGTCCTCGTATGAGAACGTCAAAATGAAGAAAGTAATGACCATGTTAACGTCTTAATTATAATCCACACTACGTTATCACAGCTGAGAATAAACTTGATGCATCCGTAATGCAGCTATTGAGTATTCAGTATGATGACCCCTGACTGATTTTTAAAGATATATATATATATATATATATATATATATATATATATATATATATATATATATTCCACATCAGTCGGTTTAGCTGTTCAGGATTTGAAATCAAAAGTGGATGACCAAGGAGGGCTTGTGTATTTGTTTATTACTCTGGAATAGACTCAACCCTGTTTCTGGATAAACTTACCTTCTTCTATTTCACTAATCTCTCGAATTTCTTTATTGCATTCAACATCAAATAACGGTATATTTAGTTTCAAAGATTTTTGTAAAAGAAAAGTCAAATCAAAATTTCCTCGCAATTTACTTGTTACCTACGTTGATCACTAGTAATCACTTTCGGACATTTTAAAAGTTAGCTGAGATTACTGATAAGCGAAAGTAATGAAATCCCAATGTTTCGACTTCTCGTATTTGATAAGTGCTACTTGGCAGTCCGATTTTCGAGTTCAGCAAATATGCATTCCTGTGTAAGATGTAAATGACAGAATAGATTTTACTAGCAATTAGTTATCTGACTTGAAGGTAGATAACAGGCTATCCCTTCAGGATTTCAAGCTAAAAGATAAAGCTAGTACTTGAGTAAAAACTAGATGATGAATACTGCTATGTGATGGTTAACTCATTTGCCTAGAAAAATGATTACTAATCATCGTCTTTTTATGTTTAAGCTCCAAATTTACCTCAGAAGTTAGTGTTAGAAAGTGTTTACCATTGCACTGTCACTTAAAAGCCTGTCACTAGCTTTGACTCAGTCACGCTAACCACTTTTTGTGCAGTGGCTATAGTTTTAAATATAAGTACCAACATTAAAACTATGCCGGTCACCACAAGAAGTGGCTATCCTGACTCAGTGGTTAAGTGGATAACGCTCTGGTGCTTGAGGCGATCAGTCCCTGGTTCGAATCATACTTGGAACAACATCTACTGTGAGAGAGGCATATGCAGCCTACGAGTCCCAAATAAGACGAAACGCTTGTCCTGGGTTCCACTGCTAGCTATTATCCATCAAAACCTAGGCAATATAAAAGCATCCACGCCGGAGCCCATTGGGCGCTAGAGATCGGTCAATTCGATCTAATCAATTACAGTATAATACAAGCAACAAGACCAAAAGGTATAAGTTCTGTAGGAAATTTTACTGTAATGCAACAAGGTACTCATTTTATTGTTTAGGAGGTTGAATGGAATATCAGCCTATGACAATAAGTTTTTATTAAATGAACATATAGACTATACATATGCGATGCACCAAACATGATGAATCAGGTGTAACGTTTTCATACAGTTTTTCTTGATTTACACAAATTCATTGATGTTCATTGTTCATTGATACTTGCAGTTTCTCGTTGCTATACCGGTTCTGACTGCTTGACGTCTGTTAGCAGATGACCCCTTATGCGATTACCTTGTTACTAACTGAATATTCATTATGTTATAGTTTCCTTGGTGGCAGTTAGCAGTAGAATCCAGGAAGCGCGTTTCGTCCTATTTTGGGCTCGTCAGCTGGATATACCTGCACCCCAGTCAGTGATGTTATTCCATTTGATATTCCAACCCAGTATCCATCACTTCAAACTCCAAAGATTTATCTACTAGGCCACTGAAGTATGAGAAATGAAAATCATTTGTTGTTCATTGATACTTGTATTATTCATTATTGTTCTGTTATTAGACATCAGACGGTCTAAGCTTTCTATACTGTATCGTGATTACTTGTCATATCCGAACTGTACATACATCTTAAAGTCGCAGTTAGCCGACACTGACATGAAAGACAATCATTTAGACTACAGTTACCTTATTCTTCCACTATAAACTGACGGGAAAGTATAACTGTACTGTTTTAAAGAGTTTTCATAACTAATAAATTCTCTTTAGTACTAATTCCTACATATGAAAATTTTGTTCAAAATTCTTGCACTTTGCGTGGATGGTTTTCCTACCTGATAACTTCTGAATTAAGATGAACAATTTACATATAATAATCCATTAATCCATTAGACGTTAGACAAGTGTTTCATTCATATGTTTAACATTCAGACGATAAACAAATTGCATGGCTCATATGGGCATTTCTCACAGATGATTAGTTTTTCAAGTGTCCACCTTTCACATGAACAGTGTTTCCGTTTGATGCCATCTAGTTAATATCAAAAGATGGAATCTTTGAAACAAAATTATCATGAACTGGAGGAATATACTGCTTAACAACTTGAGTAGTTAGGTTAATCTGTTAATTTCTAAATCACTTGCAAATTGATCATCTTACCTTGGATTTACCAGTTCAAGCAAGTCAGTTAGGTAGATTCAGATGTTCTGAAATATTGCAGCTCTATCAGCTGATAATGAGCTCGGTCCCGAGTGAGTGAATTGGTCGTTCAGTGTTTAGATCATTCCAATTTGGCTGGTGAAATCCGTAGATCAGCCTGAATAGTTTCTACTTGCTTAAGCTGTTCAGTTGTTAATTTGATCACTTTTGAGTTAACGATCAAACACAGAACTTACGTTGACTTGACTACTTGCAGTATAGATGATAATGATGATAAGATCCAAGAAAGCAGCATGAAAATAGACAATCCGATAATAAAGATGGGTCAGAAGCTTGGGAGAATAAAAGTAACTTAATACTGAAGGAAGAGGCAAATGGATAAACAAAGTCTAAACAAATATAGTAAGTATATGGAAGGGGTGGGAAGTATCTGGCTAAATAAGAGTAAAGCTTGTGCACTATGGCAGTATTTAATTTCATTTTTATTGTATTGTATTGTTTACTGGATTACGTTCCGGACACAATTGTTTGTCCATGGTCATATCAAGATATCTCCACAACTTTGAGATATCCTCTATACAGTTTTAATTCCCTCTCTCCTTCCCCTTGTGACATACGTAGTAAGATTTTCCATATTTCCGGAACAGGTGCTGAGTCATTCTTGCTGCGTGTTGTACTAGGTGTTGATTCGATAAACAAATATACAGTTATCAATCTCTCCTTCCATTATTCTATGTTAGTTTTGAGGATTCTCACCCCGTCCCATCCTATTGTGTGATTGTATGTACTCACATGTATAGCTACAGCTGTGCTTTTATCTAAATTCCTTCCCTTACTAGGACCTACCACTTTTAACCTGGCTAGGATTTTGTGCTCGGATAGTCTAATTGACCCTGGTCAACTACTTTGATCTATGTATTTGACTTCGTATTCGTTGCCAGGGCTTTGCTAAACTAAAAAAAGATCTTCCTAGCAAGATTGAAACGTTGAGGAATAATACAAAATATTTGTTTATTTTGTTATTTGTTCTAATATACTAAGCTGGGATTACGCAAGTAAAAATACGCCATGTACAATAAACTATTCTGTTTAATTAGATCAATAGGATCTTTTAACCTAAAAAGCTTGTAAGTAAGTGGACAAACAAAGTCTAAACAAATACAGTAAGTACATGAAAGGGGTAAAGAATAAGAAAGGGATAGGAAAAAAAGAACTCAGTGATAAAGTTATTAAGTATTCCCTGGTCAAGGGAGAGATAAGGGATGTACAAACTTCTTCTGGATACAAAAATTAGGATTATTGGCTCGAATTTCCCTAGCTTCTGCTATGTGTAAATGACAAGTTTGAATACCTTTCAAAAGGTGAGATGGTATGCGGTGAATAAACGTGAAAGCATTGTTTTCATCTACCAGGTGACCACTATCAACGAGATCCCAGGAAGCAAAACTTCTGAGGGATTTTATGTGTCACTTTCCTAACCACGAACGTAGATGCTCAACAATACGTCAGTTAAGTTGTCTAGTAGTATGCCCTATATAGCTTTCTCCACAGTAGCAGCTAAACTTGTAAATACATATAAAAATAACAAAACTAGCTACCTTACCTTTTGTCTGAGTAACAGAAATCGGTCTACTGGAAAATGATAGACAGAGTTGTGCGGCGTAGAAAGTCGTCTTAATAGCTATAGAGAGTCACTGATATAAAACTTCTCCAGCTACATCTCCATTGAATTGAAATTTCTTAAACAACGGTTTCTTTTGTAAGGCAGTAATTCCATCTTTGTTTCCTCTCGCTTTGTCCATATGTCTTTTTAATAAACTGTTACGGTAGCCCATTTCGACCAATGAATTAAGAATAAATTCTCCGTTCAGATATCGTTTTAGAGGTATCGCCTGAAATATATAATTTAACTTGGCCCATCCCTTAATGATCTACATTTGGGCTCAAAGTAATAATTTCTGCTATGTAACTGATCGACTTTAAGTTGTAAGTTTCAGTAAATTATCTTATTGAAGACCATTGATGTAGATTTTATTGTATTTTTTATAATTGAACAACATGATATAATATTCTGATGAGTTCTTTATTCAGCAAAAAATATACAGTACCCGGATGTAATGATTTGTTGTTGCGACATTTCGATTCCCATTTACTAACGGGCAATAACTCCCCTTTTTCATGTATTCTGAAGTGAATTGTAAGAAACCATCTCAGAACATCTTGAAACGAATATTTTCAGTCATGTGTAAAAACTTCAACAGTTGTAACTTGTATTGCTCTTTATGAGTGATCATTCCTTAATACAAAATGAATGCAACTAGGAAGTCCGAAATCCTTTTTATTGCAACCATAATACTCGCAGATATGCAGTTTGAGGTTCACGATGACTTTATTTTTTTAATCACGGACTGACATCAGTTGGAAAGCCTTTGAAGCCGTTTACCTCTGGATAGGTTTTTCACCCTACTACTAGACTTATCAAAAATGTATATCAACTACCCAAACGAGGTTCGTATTCATGTTCTTCATGTATCCCGATGATAGCGTCATCCATCCAGCCACTTGATCGGAGTTCAGTGGTTCACAGTTTCCCACTTCTGTCATTTCGCGATTTAGTCCAACTATCCCTCGAAGTCTTCAGTTGGCATCTACCTCACTTCCGACTGGTTGACCCTTCAGGTTACTGCTTCTCATCTGGAAGCATGACACTAATGATCACTATAGGATGATGAAACTTGAGGTTTATGGGGACATTATTTTCAAGGTAGTACTCGTACATACTTCATTTGTGGACATAAATCCCTAGATTACGTCTTGATTCTTTGAAATTATGCAACAGTCAATCTTTATCCTCCCACTCTGCTGCCCTACTGATACATGCTTACATTCTGCACTACAAAATATAGAGATGTATTTGCTTGTTGTACAGTAAGAAGGTCAAATGAATATATAAATTCTATCAAGGGAGCATAACACTGCGAATAAAATTCTTGGTTCATAACTCATTTCGACTAGAAAGTATGAAAGCGATAGTGATACATGTACATGCCCTATGGCAACTTATCCTATGTGTTAATAACCTGAAGCTATAAAACGGCTAAATGTGAGATTCTAAAAAATAAATAACCATCCTGAATGATGAGTAAATTCATTTTTAAACTATTTTCTAACGAAAAGCCTTTTTTATCAGAAGTTAAATACCCTGTTAACTCTTTTCAATTATTTGGTAGTTGCTGAGACTTTTAAGTTTTACTACTGCGACTTATCAAGGATAAAGAATATTCCTTGGCCAATTTACCATAAATTAACATCTACCAAGCAGTGTGTAAAGTCAGAGTCGATTACATAGTAGGTATCCATACGATCATTTTGTAAAGTATGTGATTTCCGATGGTGGAAAAACGAATGACATGAAGCTTCGTGCGAGTAATATTTTTCATATAAACGAAGTTGTAAGTCAGATTGAAATTGTTCATGTGTATAACTGAACTGTTACTATGAAAGATTTTGATGAAAATAAGTAGTGAGTTAAGAGCAAAACAATAATGTCTGTGTAGGTTGAAAGTTATAACCAGTACTGATGGATCGGAATGGCCAGACCAGGACCTGGACCCGATCGATGAAGTCTCTGACTGTCAGTCTGAGTCGTTTTGGGGTGAAGCAGAGTACCTTGTTGTGGTTCCTGATATGAAAGAAATCACTGGTTGAAGATTCTTGGTGAGATGGCTGAAAACTCGTCACAATGGCGCATATATATTCACTCCATAACATCTAAAACTTGAATATTTGCACTAACCGTTATCTTCAGACTGTTTATTCTCTCACACTACTTTATCTTGATTGATACCATTAGTTTTCTATCCACTTCTTCTTCGTCTACTTTTGTGAAGTGCGAAAACCTGAGCCGATGTACCTGTGTGCGAGGTTCTACAATGATTTCGTCATTCAGTCAGCTAGTGATGAATTGTGGTTCTTTAAGCTTTTTGCGGAAATTTACTTGGTCGTAGCCAGCAGAAGAATACAGTACGGGCTTTTCGTGCTACTTAGAACTCGTCAGCTGGATGTACCTGAATCCCAGTGAATGATATTGTTCCCACAGAGATTCGGATCTCGTATCCATTGCTTCTAACGCCAAAGCGTTATCCACTGGGGCACTTAGGCACGATAGCCACCTCTTGTACAACGGTTATTAGTCATAACGTTTTGTTGATATACTTGTTATTCTCCATTGATTTATTGGACTGAATTGTTCGACCTGTATTAGCATATAGGCTCCTATGTGGATGCTTTGATATTGTCTGAATATTTATTACGATAATTTACTTGGTTGTAGCTATCAGACGAGTTTCAAATAGGACAAAACGCGCATCTTGGATTCCTCTGCTAGCCACAACCAAATAAATTATCGTAATAAATATTCAGACAATATCAAGGCATCCGCATAGAAGCCTATATGCCAATAGAAGTTGAACAATTCGATCCAGCAAAACAACAGAGAATTACAAGTAAATCAACAGAAAGTTATTTCTGATATTTTGTTTGTATACAATTTGTAAGCCTGGAAGTATGAAGATAATTTGATTACTAAGGTCACTGATCATTTGTCTCTGTGCACCAGAAGTGTAAATTCTTAGGTTACATTTGTTAATGGTTTCATAGTTTAAGGTTTTTACTAGAAAGACACAGAATAATAATGAAACAATTCAAGTCATTTTATTTGTCATATGATTTTGTTGTTATTCACCGCAGACTGACATCAGTTGGAGGAACAAAGGAAACTTGGGAGCACTGGACAGCTGTTTCGCCCTAGTATGGGACTCCTCAGCAGTGCGCACCCACGACCTCACCAGCAAGGATCGAACCCGTGACCTTCAGGTTCCGCGGCCAGCGCGTTACCACTGAGCCACTGGGTCAGAATCCAAATGCTCCATATTTCCAACTTCTGTTAGCTCCAACTGACGTCAGTCTATGATGAATAACAACTTGAAATAATTCCAAATCTCTACAACTCCCTCAAAATATGATTTTGTATTTTTCTTCTGATTTTAGAAAACATGATGAGTTATTGTTCAAGAAATATGAAAAAATTTGTAAGATTGGTGAAGGTGCTTATGGAGTTGTATTCAAATGTCGTGATATAAAAACTGGACAACTTGTAGCTATTAAACAATTCACTGCATCTGAAGATGATCCAGTCATTCGTAAAATTGCTATGAGAGAAATTCGAATGTTGAAGGTGAGATATTATGTGTATTGTTATTCATATTACATAAAATAACATTATCAGAAGTAGAAACATATGAACTTATGAATAGTATATTAAGAAGCTTTTTTCAAAGAACAGTAGATCAGTGCTAAATGCTAAAAATTAAATAACTTTCTCATTATTCTGGATCACATCTAAGTCTAATGTCAACCTGATGTTAATGATGGGTAGCCACTGGCAGGGAAACTCAAGAAGTGAGTTTCGTCCTATTTATGACTCTTCAGTTGGATTTACCTGCCTTCTGGGGGGTGGTGTACTTACCGCCGGGACTTGAACTTAGGTTCATTTGCTTCAAATATCAAAGGTTTATCCACTAAGCCACGAGTTCCAAACAAGAGGTATGCGCATTCTGGATTCCACTGTTAACCACTAACCATCACCTTTTACCAGATTGAAGTTATAGGCATTATCGAAGCATATGCGCACGAGCCCATATATCAGTAGAGGCCGATGAATTCAGCCCAATATACGACGAGTAGTTACGAGCAACAACATCGGTAGTATTAACTTGCTTTAATTTCATAGATGGTTAGAATAAGTAATTACAATATAGCCTACTTGCATTCCATTAGATTCCAATTAATAAAACCAGACTGGCACTGGCGCTGCTCCTAAGAGATTGTTTGCATGTTCCTATGTGTATTATCCCACTGGTTTATTTGTCATGTTTTTTTATATGAATACTAGAAAAAAATCAAGGTTATACAAGATCTGAAGGAAAACCTCTAGTCATCAATTACAGACTTTCAGTGACAAATGAATACCCGTCAACAAAATAGAGTAACATACACCCTGCATCAAAATTTCCATTCGTTAAGCATATTTTCAATGTCAAGAAAATAGTGAAGAAAGAATTCACAATAGTGAATTTCATACTTCTCCATTCAACAGAAATGATGAAGATCTTAGAAAGAGTTGTTTGCTTGCCACAGCAATACATCATGCATCATGTTTTAATAGTGGATAGAGGCTGGCAGTGGAGTCCAGGACGCGCTTTTCATCCATTTTGAGACTCATCAGCTGAATGTACCTGCCTCACAGTGAATGATGTTGTTCTTGCTGGAACTCAAACTTGGAAGTTACCGCTTTAAACGCCAAAGAGTTATCCATAAGACCAGTGTGTCACGATAGCCAGTTGTTATCCAACGGGCATAGTTTTTTAATGTTGTTGCTTTTATTATCTCGTCATTGAGTGTACCGAAATGATCCATCACTATTGGGATATGGCCTCTTGTGCGGATGCCTCGATATTGCCTTCGTTTCGGTTATACATTATTATTGATGGATACAACTTATCTAGCTATCCTCAAGTTCATGCTATGTCTGTTCTAAGTGACACTGCTTCAGAAAGGTAAGAATAATGATTGCTTTCTGACAGAATAACTGTATGGCAGTCATTCGATATCTGTCCACAAAAATACTCAAAGTCTGAATGTAAATATAAAAGTAAAAATAAGCTCATCACATTTATAAACGTCAGTTCAAAACGTCGTTGAACTTGAAAGGAACTAGGCTGTGAATATTTGAATAACATACATGAAGTGTTATTATCTGCTTTGAGAGGGTGTAACTGGGAGTTGTATGAACACTATAAAGCCTGCTAGATTTGGATTTCGCCGACGATGATGATTTATATCTAATGTCTTATATCGCACAAAATCGAAGATCTACAGACAACAACCTACAAGTTGACAGAAGAAGCCAGACAGCGAAGACGATACTTCCAGTGAACGTAGAGAAGACAGAGGTGATGAAGATACCCAACAACAACAGCAGCAGCAACAACAACAATAACACAACGGGCACCAATCACCATCAGTGGGAGAAATCTAAAGGAAGTTTCCTCTTTCACCTGACTGCCTGCCTACCTGCCTACCTGCCTAGGCACCATCGTTTCAACCACAGGTGACGGTGGCACACATTAGCATGTCAAAGCAGTCACGATCGGAAAGATAGTAGGACAGGCCTTCCTTCATTAATCTGTGGAGATGAGTGTGGAGATCTGCTGCACTGCACCACACCACACCACACCACACCACACCACACCACACCACACCACACCACACCACACCACACCACACCACACCACACCACACCACACCACACCACACTCAACATGAGGAACACGATCCGAATTTTCAACACTAATCCAGTCAGGTGATTCGATGTGATGATTGAGAGATTTGGCATGTTGCGAAAATCATTTGCAATAAACAAACTACAGACATACATGAACAGCTGCTGCCTTCACCACCTGACAATGAACCAAGAACCCATCGACCAACAAATGTGCAGAAGGAGGAAGTGGAGATGGAATGGATTGGGCATGAATCGAGAAGACCGTTTGTGGATATCACGTGACAGGTCAGGTTGTCGATTGGATGTTGTATGGGAAACGATGAGTTTGGCGTATGTGGGTGATATGGAGGAGATTGGGTGAGGAAGAGATGAGAGGTTGTGGGGAGTCATGTTTCCATTTTGAAATGACTGGAGAGAAGAGAGTGAAGTGGTGACGTGCTACTTAATCCTTATATTCTACTAGGAACCCAAGGGACAAACGCTACTAATAATAGTAATAGATAAAAGTAGCATTTAAGTAATACCAGTCAATGTTTTGTTGAGAAGCTGGAGACATTAGTGACCAGTGTTTGAAAAGTTTTCAATTACATGTACATTTTTCTTCCATCCACTCTTTCAGCGTTTGAAACACCCAAACTTGGTCAATTTGATAGAAGTATTTCGTAAGAAGAAGAGATTGAATTTAGTCTTCCAGTTTATTGATAACTCCCTACTGAATGAAATGGAGCAAAGACCTAGAAGGTCAGTTTTTCTACTTGAATAAACATCTTTAGTCTGTTTTCTGTTGGAATTTAATGGATATGATTAAATACACCTGTAATCATCTCATTTAGACTTTTCAGGTGATTCTTTCGTTTATGCTTTTTTTGGCTGTTTATTTCTACCTTTTTTTTTAAAGATATTAAGTCGTTAAGTATTGATTGAAAATCATCAACTTCTTGAACCACTGAACCCTACTAAAGGAAATGAATAGCATTCATCTTGTAAAATGTATCTTATGCTTTAGAAACACCAAGGTAGAATAATGACAAAATAAATTTGTTTATATGAAACATATTTCTCGGTTGTACTATTATCAACTCAACAACTACACAATATTTAATATTGATCGAAAAAAATAGTTTTATAAGTGTTCATAACCATCAGTAGTTGTCATTAATCCTATTCAAATAGTGTAAACGCTTGTTAGATATTTTGATTTGTTCAAGTCAAAATTATGAGAAACATTTTTGAATTCAATAAACCATCAGTGTTTTGAATAACAAGGCAAGTATTTTCAAGATTTATAACTCAGTGTCAGTGATACAAGTATCTGACTCAGTGTATACAACTTGAAAAATCTTAATATCCACCTTAACTTTTAATATCATAAACCATTATTAAGCTTGACACCTTTAAATGTTCCATGCTAAGTTGTTTTTTTAGATAGTTTGCTTAGCTAAAGGCTACTGTTAATATCACCTTTTACATGAATATGAACTATAAATTATGTTTAAAATGTTGTCGAGCAAATAACTCTGTTTCCCTGTGTGAAATATTCAACGAACGAATGAGACGTATGAAATTATACACTACAGTAGTACCTAAGTTATACACCTACCTTTAAAAATGTTAACCTAGGAAGTAAGTAAGCATTATGCATGACTATTCATTTTAGATGTGTTATATACCCCTAATTTTGCTTAATTTTTTGCCTGATATTTGCCTATAAACTTAAAATAACTTTATTGTTGCTGTTATCTTCTCCTTTTGGTGCCGTTACTAGCTCTAGTTTTTTCCACTGCTTCAGAAGATTGAACTTTAATCGGTTGTTACCCCTTTTAACTTACTAGTGAATTTAGTGTTTATCAAAGTCGTTTAGAATGTATATATTCAGCATCATTCTCAATTGCTTTTGACTTTTGTTGAGAAAGTGAAGGCTGTCTGTCAACGATTTGTCTTCTCGTCTTGCCTTTGCGTGCAGTGGTATTGTTGTTGTTGTGACTGACGTTCTAATTAGCCATTGAAGTAGATTCTTTTGCGCATTAGGTTCGTATCACTCACAGACTACTACGTGGCATTACCGGTTATATCTAATTAGCATATACAATCAACCTTTATTTTTTTCAAACTATCAACACTGCAGATCACGTTAGACGGCAAGAATCAATCGCCAGGAAGACCTTTTTTTCCCATGTTTCATCCTCGTTGGCAATCAAAGCCAAGATGTTTCTGCAACCATGAAGAAACTGATGTCCCCTAGGTCATTTGAACCCACACCACTCATTGATGGGATCTGAGACAGGAATCAACCATAGTCGGAATAACTTAGTGGTTATTTGTATGAAGTTATCAGAGAGTGATGTAGATCCGAGTCACTGAGGGAACATCAAATTTTTCATCCTTGCAGTCACTTCTTATCAATGAATCCTAAGCAGGGCTTTCTAATGCTTAACTCTCACCATTTAATAT
This sequence comes from Heterobilharzia americana, assembly GCA_944470555.2. Lineage (NCBI taxonomy): Eukaryota > Metazoa > Platyhelminthes > Trematoda > Strigeidida > Schistosomatidae > Heterobilharzia > Heterobilharzia americana. The sequence continues at coordinate 51,974,528 of OX104128.1, forward strand.
CAGAATACAGTGCGCCACAGTGCCGCGTCACTTTGCTGAGTGGCTGCATTCGAAAACCTGGTCGATGAATTTCAATCAGTGATAAGCACTTATGACCAATCAGTTGTATGCGTTGTTTACCGGTGACTCATTCGTGTGCTGAAGATTATGCCAGATGAACTGCAGTTTATAGTAGGAAAAATTTAGTAAGACAAACAAACTAGTCACAAGGCTTCTCACAGTATCACTGCGTCATACTTACGGACTGAATATAGGAGAATAATTTGTTGATTATACTGATTTTTTCTCGGCAGAAAATGGCGGATAAATTGAAATGAATTTTTGTCGTGTGCCAAATCTTATCACACAAAATAAGTGGACAGTATTTTAGTTATTTATCATGACAAATATTAGAGTTGAAGCTGGATACCGTAGTAGCATATACTTCGATATTAGATGTGTTTATCTGGACAAGCATGCAGCTATACTGTACTATTTATTGGCACACAAGTTTATCTGTGTCAAGACGATCCACTAACTTCCGATACTATGATTTTCTTACCGCCCTTTTATCGCTTATTCTTTGATTTTAGTGTTCTCAAAAAATTTTCACATGTTGGCGATAGGTTTTTCCAGTTGGTATCCCTCATGGACTGACATCAATTGAAGGAACATTAGAAGTCTGGGAGCACTAGAAAGCTGTTTCGTCCTATTACGAGACTCCTCAGCAGTGCGCAACCATAATCCCACAGCTCAACGGACCTAACTAAGGACTTTTAGGTTCTGTGGCCAGCACGTTACAATTGATCCACTCGGTCGGAATCTAGTGGTTCATATTTTCACCTTCTGTTAGTTCACGATATAGCTCTACCATCACTTGATGTCATCGTTGAGTGTATGTCCTCACAGCCACCAGGTTTGTCCCACCGATCAGGACTTCTCATTGAAACTTTGTTAATCACTTCTAGAAGCTAGTAACTAATGAACACTAGATCAATTTTATTTGGTTGTTTTTGAACTGACGGAAGTTGAGAATATGGACCAGTAGATTCCAACTCAATGGGTCAGTGGGAATGTGCTGGTCGCAAAACCTGAGGTTGCTGGGTTCAATCCCTGGTGGGATAGGTGGGTTCATGGTTGTGCCCTACTGAGGAGTCTCATATTAGGACAAAACAAATTCCCAGTGCTCCCAGGTTTCCAATGTTCTTCTAAATGATGTCAGTCCATGATGAATAACAACTTGAAATCGATCAATCCCCACAAATCCCCAAATTAAATTAGCAATAGGTGCTGAATCATATCTACTGTACACGTTGATTTGATGTTGGGAGATTCAATGGTCAATATTTCCGTCCATGTAGCTAAATTGGTTCTCTGAAATGTTGCTTCGTTTACACTTACTGCACAGTTGTAAATCAATGCATACAATATGACAGCTCCAAATTGTTCAGATTATTAATCTTAGTAAAGACTACCATTCTAAATTTAATTAAACTCCACTGTTATATTAATCTGATTTAAACCGATTACCTCGTCGCACCTGTGTATTATATGTTAAAGTTGTTGTACAGTATTATATCGATCAAATTATTCCATCTGATGTAACCAGTAGGATTTTTCAGCTGTCTGAGTTTATCTTTTAGTAATCTGGAAGGTCTAAATGCCATTTTATTTCTAGCCTCGGTAAAAACCCTGTACAAATCATTAAATATTATTTCTTGATGTAGAAATAAAGCGTAAACCTAAAAGTTCTTTTTGCCTTTTGCCATTTCCTTACTCACATCCTTGGATTCACCAAAATAGATTTCTACCTCGATTACTTAAACATTTGACTGGACTTATTTTAACTGATTCTATGTACAATGATTTAAAGTTTAGACATGTTATATGTTGGTTTCCTGGAAACGGTATTGTTAAAGCCACTATCTACTTTTCAGTTTATTTTGTGATCTACTACAAAGAATTTTTTTTGTTCAGAAATTAGCGATTGAAGTGAAATAAATATCTGGTCAGCAGTTGGACCTAGTAGCTTGGTTAGTAGAGCCTCGAACCGAAAACCAGGTGGTCATTGATTCGAATCCGGTTGAGGTCTAAATTTTCATCTCACTTTCAATCATCACCCAGTATAAATACTAATCTGTCAAACTACAGCTATCTCAGATAGTCAAATGATAATCTATATGATGCTCCTCGTGTGTAATTCACTTACATTTGGATTGAGATGAGAAGTCCTGACTAGGCAGCCAGTGTGAATACAAATGGTAATCGGGCAAAACTCATAGTGATTGAAGTTAAATAAAAATCCGGTCAGCAGTTGGACCTCATAGGTGAGTTGGTAGAGCATCGGGCTGGAAACCCGATAGTCACTTGTTTGAATTCGACTGCGGTCGAGATTTTCATCTCACCTTTAATCATCACTCAGTGTAGTTAATATTTATTAATGAGTCCATATGTATTGAAGAACTGTCGACGAATCCTGATTTCAACACAGTAAATTTATCACTCATGTATCTTCTTCATACACTGAAAGTGAATTTGAGCATTATCAAGGTCACGTAACTTCAACTACTCACAAATATGCCTTACATAATTAGAGAATCTAGTGATCCCACTGTCGACCCTTCTGTTTACTTAATACTGTGAATGTTGAAGAGATTTGAAGCGAGATGATTTACAAAATGTTAATTCATGGAATCATTAGCGAAAACATGTGGAACGAATGAAGGAACATCTATTTAGGAGGTATAAAAAACTAAACTATCGTTAAAAACGAATAATAAATGACTGTAGAACAGCTAAAATCAAGTGATTACATGAATATAATTTTTGTGTCTTTCAAAGGTTAGTCACCTTGACTACTACCGATTAGAGTTTGATCTCTTCTTAATTTTTATACTCTGCAGACCCGAATTCAGGGAATCCTAATAGACGTTTCTACACTTTACCTTATTAACAAAGTAACATATAGTCTTCAATAAGCTTTTTTATTTGTACTTTTTCATATTTTTCTAATAAGCTAAAAAGTTATACATTTTGCTCGTTATATGTACCTGCATGTTTACGGATTTAATCGACCACATTTAGGCAACTGGGAGTTGTCTTTACTTCACCTTTTCAAGCCTTTAATTGTTTAATTCATCTTTTTTTTTTCTAGATTCAAAGAATTGAGTAACTTTTCGCCCTAATTTTCATACCCATAGATCAGATCACATTCAAAATGTGTTGTCTTTTCTCTATTGAAATCTGGTAACTAATATATTGCAATTCGATCTAGTGAATTTATCCAGTCGAGAATAGTTAATTAGTAGAAGTGATGTTTCTTCAATGAAATGAATAGTCTTCAAAATCATTTCTCATTCATTTATTGTTTTATTTTGTTTAAGAAAGAAAAAAACGTGAAGGAAAAAATTGAATAAAAATTGTAAATGATTAACTTTAATTGATCAGTTTCGATTGTGAGAGAGTTTACTGGGAATGAAAAGTTTCATAAATACGCCTTGTTTAATTTAACAATATAAAGTCATAATTTCACTTGATACTTATGAATTTCCGTTGACTTACCGGGTTGAATTTCCTAACCTGCGTTGGTAGACGGACTCCTATGCTGATACCTGAATACCATCAAGATTTTCATATCTTGTAGTCTACTTGCTGGATAGCAGTGGAACTGAAAACGCGTGTTTCATTGTATTTAACACTTGTCAGCTAGATAAAACTGTACCTTAGTGGATGATACTGATACTGGTCACACAAGAGGTGGCATTCGTATCCCAATGGCCCAGTAGATTACGCTGTTCCATTCGAAGCGATGGGTACTGGTTTCTATTCTTGGTAGGAAAAAAATCACTCATTTGGGTGCGCTTGCCCACAGCTGACGAGTCCCAAATAGGAAGAAATGTTTGTCTTATGCTCCATCGCTAGCCACGAAGTGGACTACAAGATTGACTCACATTATTCAATACTGTAAACAGAATATTTCTCTGACATTTCGTTTACTGTTTGATTCACTGGTTTAAACTTATTGCGTTTTATTCTGTTCAAGATACTGAACAATAAGTTAACTAGTGAGCGATGTTGGAGAATTCGGTGAAAATCGGACACGCACAGTGACGAAAGTAAATAATAATACTACTGTTGAACCTGATCGCTTGACAAACAGAAGAACAGTACTTGGTAACCAAATTAGGAAAATTTGAGAAATTTGAATATAGCTGTTTTCAGCAGTTAGAATGTTCACACAGTTTGACTGTAAATAGTTAAACCGGTGGGATGGCAACACTTCATTGGGTAAAGACCGTTTACTAGATTCTCATCTTCACAGGGACACAACACAAGCAAGTGAAACGCAAATTTATTCACCCTGTGGTAACTCACTGTGCATAGTTAACACATTTACAAGCCAATTAGTTAAAAATCTTTACTAAGACAGACTGCTTCTGATTGTGATCAACGGCATTACTTAAATGATGAAGTTGGAACATAAAATAATTTAGTGAGATTTGATCACCATTATTCGTCCCTTGGGTTCCTAGTAGAATATAAGGATTAAGTAGCACGTCAACACTTCACTCTCTTCTCTCCAGTCCTTCCAAAATGGAAACATGACTCCCCACAACCTCTCATCTCTTCCTCACACAATCTCCTCCATATCACTCACACACGCCAAACTCATCATTTCCCATACAACATCCACTCGACAACCTGACCTGTCACGTGATATCCACAAACGGTCTTCTCGATTCATGCCCAATCCAATCCATCTCCACTTCCTCCTTCTGCACATTTGTTGGGTGATGGGTTCTTGGTTCATTGTCAGGTGGCGAAGGCACCAGCTGTTCACCTATGTCTGTAGTTTGTTTGTTGCAAATGATTTTCGCAACATGCCAAGTCTCTCAATCATCACATCGAAGCACCTGACTGGATTAGTGTTGAAAATTCGGATCGTGTTCCTCATGTTGAGTGTGGTGTGGTGTGGTGTGGTTCAGTGCAGCAGATCTCCACACTCATCTCCACAGATTAATGAAGGAAGGCCTGTCCTACTATCTTTCCGATCGTGACTGCTTTGACATGCTAATGTGTGCCACCGTCACCTGTGGTTGAAACGATGGTGCCTAGGCAGGTAGGCAGGTAGGCAGGTAGTCAGGCAGTCAGGTGAAAGAGGAAACTTCCTTTAGATTTCTCCCACTGATGGTGATTGGTGCCCGTTGTGTTATTGTTGTTGTTGTTGTTGTTGCTGCTGCTGTTGGGTATCTTCATCACCTCTGTCTTCTCTACGTTCACTGGAAGTATCGTCTTCGTTGTCTGGCTTCTTCTGTCAACTTGTAGGTTGTTGTCTGTAGATCTTCGATTTTGTGCGATATAAGACATTAGATATAAATCATCATCACCGGCGAAATCCAGATGTTCTAGGGTCTTTTTGTCGGTCCAGCCAGTGTATGCCCATCTTCTCGCTCCTCACAGTTGGTTGTATGATCCAGTCCAGTAAGATCTAATATTGATTCATAATCAAAATACAATAGGTAGGATGACTAAATGTCCCGACTTTTATAAGCCATGGATTTCAGCAGCAATCTCTCACAACTCTGCGCAGGTGCCAAGTTCACTCAAAGAGGAAGAAATAGGGAAGTCTAAATAACCTTCGCTAACTGATCCTTATTAAGCGTTACAGATGATAAAACAAATCGTTGTCAGCTTTTTTTGGCCGTTAGTTTTCATAAATCTTGGCTGCCTCATATTATTTCGAAGATGTTATGAAACTAAATGTGTTCAGCTCAAGTCACTGGACGCTCAAAGTTTTATAAAGCATCAGGTCATATCTAGGGACCAAAAACTGCCTGTATATGTCTTTTTTTTCAGCATAAGTGTACAAGGCATTAATTAACAGAAGATATTTATAGATCAAGATGATGCCAGTTATCTGGAACTGTCCAAGCTAAGATATTCGATCATGGACGCTTCGTCAGTGAGGTAGATGACCCTATAAGCATCCAAATCCTAAAAAAATTGTTCTTATCCAACACTCAGTAATGCAATTACCTTCCTGATCGAAATATATTCCAAATGATGGTTCACGAAGACCTATGCTGCTTTAACTTTCTACACGGCGTACTAAGATCTTGTCAACTAGCCAAGTCATGAAGTGTTCATGATTGAATAATTAAACTTTGAGTTATCGAGCATGAAATCGCTATCTCCTCTATAAAATTATTATTTTGATAAATGCGTTGTAGGTGTTGTTACAGTGATGAAAAGTGTGTCTGTTCACCACCTTTCTGAAGAGAGATTATTACAATGTTTATATTTTTATAAATTTAGGTTGGATAAAGGAAAAATCAGAAAGATCACTTGGCAGCTTCTTCTTGCAACGGATTTTTGTCACCAGTCAAATGTAAGTTTGTTTATAAAAGTTGAATTGTGTTTAGGAATGTTTGTAAAGAGAGAGTCAGTGTGAAAGATGTATAGTGTACTTTACCACCAAGAACAATATAGAAATTATTATCTGTTCACTTTAAAATTTAGCCAGGTAATAATTCACTTACCTTTTATGATGCGGAATTAAGTTAATAAAGAAGTCACGAGTCACTAGACAGCATAGATCTGCTCGATAGTAAAGTGTTAAAGTATTAACTTGAAAAAGCTGTATACAGTGATGTTATGTGGTACTGTATTTGTTTCTGGCTGGCGAAAACTAGAAATATTTTGTGCACTGGTGATTACGGGTTAAGTCTAGTTATACACAACTATGAGCCTCCAGGTGGCCTCACTGAATTCATTTCATATCAACCAGTGCACCGTCAAGGTGACTTAGTGAAAACCGTGGTCAGCGCGATCCATGTATGCAAGATTAGTAGCACAAGTCTCGAGAATACTGACGGTTTTGAAGGCCATCAGGATTCCACCCACTGAGTTGGGAGTAGTGCAACCGAAAGACAAAGTAAATTTAGTTTCTTAATTCTGGCAGTCATTTTGTTGAAGTAATCTCCAGAGACAGGTGTAGTCTTATTTTACAAAGGTGAAGGATATTTTATTCCTAGTCCTGGTGTCGCGAACCCTAGTGGTGGCTATATTTCAGCAGCTGGAAAGGACCCATTGCTATGAATCTGTCGGCAACATCGGCCCATGTTTCAGGCCCACTGGAGGAGTGAGTGTATTGTCAGGATGGTGAGCTGTACATAGCTTTACAAGGTTTTAGAGTTTTCAAAGAGATACGAACGACGCACGTCTGCCCATGGAGAGGTAAGTGGGGGTTATAAACCTATTAGCTGGTGAATGGGAATGTGTTGAAGCCTGACAGTTGAGAATATTCTAGGATCTCACTAATCATTTTGGGAGGCGTCAGCAGAATGCTTGGTCAGAAGTGTTCGTTTTCATGCGGATACGTCGCTAGCATGTTTACCGCTAGGTGAGGGGACCGACTGAATAGACCTATGATGGACCTTTCATAGACATGAATATCGGCTTAGAAATTGGAGCTGAGCAGAAAATTAGAGTGAAACTTTAGTTCGAAAATGTAGCACTGATGATAATTAAACAACCAATGACTGATATAAACAGCAGGTATTCAAAACAACTGAAAAGAAAAATTTACTTTCAAAACGTTTTCATACATTAAATCATTCACCTGAAAGGGTCTCTTGGTTAAGAATACGACCATCAATATGACGCCAAAAAATACTGACAAAGCTCTGCCAACAGATGAATGGGACGTTTTGGCTACCATTTTAGCTTATTTATTCTGATTATGGAAGAGGGATAATTTTACTTACCAGTATTTAGAGAATAAAACAGCTAGGACGAAACTGGCCAAATTAGCTGATAGATATACTACCAAAGTTATTTTCAGTCCATAACTCATGGGAGAAGAAATATGTGTACACAGAAATTAGTCCAGTATGGCTCCCAAAAAATATATCACCTTATTTCTGAGTGATACCAGAAAGGCAGATTATGAGAATAAGTATTATGACCTAGGGAGCAATATAGAGAGTAGCGTATATCGTAACAGAAAGCCACCGTTCACCTACGTTTCCTCCTTGTCAACCGTCATCAGTAGAGTCTGCCTGCCACTGTGAAGAAATTAAGGTCTCCTCGATGATCCGAAATCACGTTACTCAGTGAGGGATCAGTCATGGCCTGGACAGCAATATAGGTCCAAGTCACCAATGGATCATGGTCGCAGGTACATGTTGCCGATGAGTGCCAACAGGGGAGAAAAATGTATCAAGCAGAGTTTCCTGTCAATTGACTCCTAACATCTGTAATCAAGATACAGTGCACCACAGAGTTGCATCACTTTGCTTGGTGGTCACATTCAGAAACTTGATCGATAGACTTTGACCAGAGTTAAGTACAAGTGACTAGACAGTTACTTGCCTTCCCGCTTGTGAATTATTCACGTACAGTAAACTGTGTTAAGTCCACACTCCATGAAACTTACTTAATGCTGTCTCTGTAATGGTAACCAGAAGGCTTAGTAGTCACTAGCCAAAATGAATCTTTCTCCATCATATTTGATAAAATGTACTCTAATGATGTTGCATCTAGTATTTAAATATTGGTTCAAAAGTTATGCCATAAAACTAGGATTATGGTAAAGTGTTTTCTTATATCCTACCTTGAAACAGGTATACTCTCATAATGCATATTTCAAGTAAAGCGAGTGTTTGCAACTCCTTCAGTATAAAAAAGACACATCAAAATTATTCTTTCACAATATGCAAAAATTGCTATTAGTTATATAGCTTTTATTATTTTTATAAGGTAAACCGTTATCAACCCCATTCAACAGCTATATAATGACGCTACATGCCAACTGATTTACAATGGAAAGCTCAGCGTTGACTTTGAAGTATAGACAGGAGTAAGATATGACTGCCTACTATCACCGATGATCTTCCTGATTGTGGTCGACTGGACTGGATCATACAACCAACTGTGAGGAACGAGAAGATGGGCATACACTGGCTGGACCGACAAAAAGACCCTAGAACGTCTAGATTTCCCCGGTGATGATGATTTATATCTAATGTCTTATATCGCACAAAATCGAGGATCTACAGACAACAACCTACAAGTTGACAGAAGAAGAGAGACAACGAAGACGATACTTCCAGTGAACGTAGAGAAGACAGAGGTGATGAAGATACCCAACAACAGCAGCAGCAGCAGCAGCAACAACGACGAGCAGCAATCACCATCAGTGGGAGAAATCTAAAGGAAGTTTCCTCTTTCACCTGTCTGCCTGCCTGCCTGCCTACCTGCCTGCCTGCCTAGGTACCATCGTTTCAACCACAGGTGACGGTGGCACACATTAGCATGTCAAAGCAGTCACGATCGGAAAGACAGTAGGACAGGCCTTCCTTCATCAATTTGTGGAGATGAGTGTGGAGATCTGCTGCACTGCACCACACCACACCACACCACACCACACCACACCACACCACACCACACCACACCACACCACACCACACTCAACATAAGGAACACGATCCGAATTTTCAACACTAATCCAGTCAGGTGCTTCGATGTGATGATTGAGAGATTTGGCATGTTACGAAAATCATTTGCAATAAACAAACTACAGACATAGATGAACAGCTGGTGCCTTCGCCACCTGACAATGAACCAAGAACCCATCACCCAACAAATGTGCAGAAGGAGGAAGTGGAGATGGATTGGATTGGGCATGAATCGAGAAGACCGTTTCTGGATATCACTTGACAGGTCAGGTTGTCGAGTGGATGTTGTATGGGAAACGATGAGTTTGGCGTTTGTGGGTGATATGGAGGAGATTGTGTGAGGAAGAGATGAGAGGTTGTGGGGAGTCGTGTTTCCATTTTGGAAGGACTGGAGAGAAGAGAGTGAAGTGTTGACATGCTACTTAATCTGTATATTCTACTAGGTACGCAAAGGACAAATAGTTAACAATAATGATAATAATTTTTATGAGGCAGGATGTTACTTTATCATGTGATGCATACAAATATAGGTCTATTCAGTTCCATCAATCCGTCTATCAGTAATTTTAAAGATACTGTAACACTTGTCTCTCTAGTTTATATTTCAATCCAAATGTTGATTCTGTGTAAAAAGGTGAACATTTCCGGTTGACATAATTTTGGTTAGGAAATAAATGAATATACTGTAAGTATTGTAACGTTTTATTTAGGATACCCTTAAATATTCTAAAAATAGAGTAGGAAGCTAAACTATTCTATGTACAGGTTAGCTATTTTTAACCTAATTCTATGCTCCAATTATTTACTTGTTAATTGATTCTTCAGAAAACGTTTTTTTCATTTTTAGTGTATACATCGTGATATTAAACCTGAAAATATCTTAATAAATAAATCCAATGAAGTGAAATTGTGTGATTTTGGATTTGCTAGATTTCTAAGTAAGTTTGAGTAAGATCATCTTTTTTTACGGTTACTAATTCCTATTTTCGTCTTCAACAGTACTTACTCATGACTCCATCTCATTGAGCATCGAACTCAGGATCTTCAGGTTTCAGGACCAACGTGTTAACCATTTAGATATTGTGTCGGTATTCAACAGTGAACAGCTTCCTACTTCTGTCGATTTGTGATATAGCTCGACTGTCTAACAAAGTCTTCAGTTGACTTTCGTTTCATTTCCTACTCGTTGACCTCAATGGTCACACCTTCTTATTAGAACTTCGGGATAACCATCTCAAAATATGTCACTAATGAACACCATAGAGTAATGTAGTTTGAGGTTTACGGTGACTGAAATCAGAAGAACCACTGAAAGCCTATCAGCTCATGATGAATACAGTCTTAAAAATAAAGTTCTGATAAACCTCAAACTACATTTTTTATTTTCAAGTAGGGAGAAAACCTGTTTTTTTGACACTTTGAAGCGGGAAGGTGAAATGTATAAGTATACGATTTTAAATGAAATATACTTTTAAAATCCCAATGAAGTAGAAAAATAGATTTTTAACTTCTCGCGACTTCGTAGAAATCGTTTCTTCCGAGAATAAAACCTGTAGAAGTTATTGATTCATCGTTCAAGGTGTATTTTTACTTGTATAATCCCAGCGTATTAAAATAGAATAAAAAATATTTTAAACAGCGTAATGAGAAAACGAAGATTATCTGAAACATGTCGTGATATATTAGCGCTATACATTTCGAACAATCTGATCACACATGGACTTGTCCAACTATTTATGTGAAAATTTACGAAAAAGGTCAATGAAGTTAATAGGAAACATAGGAATAGGAAGGGATAGAAAAAAAGTAAAACCTTACTCTTAGTATGAAAATCAATACTACCAAGGTAGGTTCAACGTGAGTACAAATTGTTTTTGTATACATAAAGGGGGTTTAAATTTACGGATGGCAAGAGCTTCAATAAATTTAAGCACTCAGCTCTGACCACTTTTATGTAGTACTTCAAAGGCTGTTTTCATGTCTATCCTATGGTTAGTTTCTAGTATATGTTTCAGCGATAGACGAAGATGGATGTTTGTCACCTGCACTTATTGGATCTGTTGAGGTCATTTGTTTTTGCAGCCACTTAGGTGCATGTTCAACCTTCCTTAACTGAATATCACGATTACTCCTCCCTATATATGTGTGTCCACACATACATGTAAATTGATAGACACAGTGGGATGTGATGTAATCGTTTATATGTTGTTTCGGTTTGTGCTGTAACATGGACTTGGTCTTCTCTACAATGATGACCTTCGCTGCATAATACGTTTTACGAATGGCCGATCTAAGTCTTTTCCTCACAACAAAGCTATGTGAATCACCTCTAAATGGCAAAGATATGTAGACATTTATCTTAGCAACGGAACACTGTTTACTTTTCAGTGGTAGATAACTTTTGCACCCGTCAATAAATCTCAACGGGTATCCATTCTGTCAGTGTTGTCATCAGTAAGTTGGTTTCTTCCTCCCTGGGGTCATCGGTGCAGATACGGTGTATCCTGTTGAATAAGCATCTGACTAAACCACGTTTATATTGGACTGGGCAATAGCTATGGAAATTAAGATATTACCCTGTCCATGTAGGTCTCCTATAGATCGACCTCCTGTTCGAGCCATCCTCCCGTCGACTGAGCAATGCGTCTAGGAATGGTAGTTGGTTGTTCGTCTCTTGTTCACAAGTCAGGCTAATGTGATTTTGAGTCGTGTTCATTTTCTGTAGCAGGCACACTGCATCATCAGACTTTTCACATATAATGACCACCATATCATCGACATATCTCTTATAAAGTGAAACCCTTCCGATGAGATCGTCAGCCATGTTTCCAACATATGACATATATACATCAGCTAGCAAAGGTCACAATGGACTACCCATCGCGACGCCATCGACCTGTTGAAAGTGTTCACTCTCGAATGTGAATTCAACTTTATCAGTGCATAATAATAATAATAAATCTTTTAAAAAATTAATAGGAATAGGGAATATAAGACTGTTAGAAGAAATATAGTCACATAAAATATCAGTTGTCTTTACCAGAGGTACATTAGTAAATAAAGCATTTGCATAGAACGAGTACATAGTCTGATCCTTGATATTAATATTATTTAAACAGTCAATAAGGTCAATGTATCTTTCAATGAGGACTTACATAAATGGCTTCTGACAGAACCCAAGAGCTTTGCCAACCATTTAGCTAGATTATGTGTGGGTGATCGACACATAGAAGATAATGGACGCAGTGGGTTGTCAGGTTTATGAGTTTTAAGTAACCCATATAGATGTGGATGTTCAGATCCTATAAATTTTAGACGACTAAATTCCTCCTTATTGATTGAGCTGAGTGCTTAAATTTATTGAAGCTCTTGCCATCCGTAAATTTAAACCCCCTTTATGTATACAAAAACAATTTGTACTCACGTTGAACCTACCTTGGTAGTATTGATTTTCATACTAAGAGTAAGGTTTTACTTTTTTTCTATCCCTTCCTATTCCTATGTTTCCTATTAACTTCATTGACCTTTTTCGTAAATTTTCACATAAATAGTTGGACAAGTCCATGTGTGATCAGATTGTTCGAAATGTATAGCGCTAATATATCACGACATGTTTCAGATAATCTTCGTCTTCTCATTACGCTGTTTAAATTTATCAAAGGGACCAGTTGCTTTAAACAAATATTTTGTATTATTCCTCAACGTTTCCATCCTTTTCATGAGTATGAATCTGAACATTAGGTTTGCAGGTTAATATTCAAGTTTTGGTACAGAAGGTGATGACCTTTACGATCATCCAAATACATCGTGATATGGAACAAAGATCAATGCAATACAGATGAGTGAGTAAGCAAATCGGTCAGTTGTGCTAGTAAGGTGGAACAAAAATAGGGTGGGGAAATTTAGTTCATCTATGAAAAGTACAATGGGGTTGGAAATCATCAAGGGTGAGAAAGAATAGATCACTAGTTTGGAAGGATGAATGTTTGAACATTAGAAGTATGAACGATAACAAAATGGTTTGTGTAGTATAACAGAATGGTTCATAGAATGTATATAACGTAAAATTGATGAAAATACTAGATCAGTAAAGTATTACGTAGTGAGATTAGACAAGCTGTTGAAATACAACGAATACCAGTGATGTGATTAAGACAATTAAATGAAATAACACCGGGGACTATTCAAGCAAGAATAAATTCGGAATGAATCATGTGGAATACGGTGAAGTGAAGTTGTGTTCTATCTTCTCTTCATATCTTATTTACAACTGTCTATGCGAGTCATTAATGTTTGTCATATTTGTGGGATGTCTAACCCATCTTTTCTATTGACCGAAGAAGAGTATGAACAGATGTGCAAAGCTTCTACAATGGCCAACTCTTTGTGAGAAAGAAAGCCCTTTTGCAAGACTTCTATCTTTTCGAATGATATTTTATGACTTGGCTGTAAAGCATGAGTCACGATGGTACAGCTTTAATCAAGTTTTTCAGATCATAGGAATTTTCATGGTGGTTTTTGCAACTTTGACCGTGTTTGCTTAGACGGGTTAGTACTTGACATGATGTCTCCCCAATGTATATGGCATTGCACTCACTTCAGTCCACCTTATAAACACAGTTCTGTTATTCCAAATAGGGAATCAGATCTTTTAATTGACACAGGTGGAAGGGTTTAAATAGTAGATGATGTCGAGTCAGATCACATCGTCTATACTTGATAATTGAATGAACATTATGTCATTGTTATGCTGGTCAGCAAGCGTTCAAAATTTGTTATTCATCAATTAGTCTGGAGATCAAGGTGATGTCAATATGTGCACATGTGATTTGGGCGTGAAAATATAAGAAAAATAATATGGGTGATAAATTCAGTTTGTTAGTGTGCATATGCTTTTGTTCTGATCACTGTATATGATGGATTGTTTTCTGGAAACACTGTCTAGGTTGGTTGGATAGTTACGTCTTCCTTTCTGTTGAATGCATTGGGACTCAACATTATGTGAAATGCTTCAGCTACTCCCCTTCTTTGTAGTTTGAAAATCTTGACGCCAGATCTTTTCAAAGTTATTAATGTATCATCTACTTATCTAAGCCAAATACGTGGTTTGATGGCGTTAGAGAAGACGATTGATTAAATGTGGTACATGAATAGGTTTGAAACGATAAGGGACACGGGAGAACTCACAGTTAGTCCTTTAGTTTGTTTGTGTAGTTTTCTTTTAAACAAAAATAGTGTTGACTTTAAATAAAATTTGATTGCTTTTATGATGAGGTTAGGGTTCAACGGAGGTCTGTCTGCCAACATGTAATCACATTCCAGTAATTCATCTATGAAGGCTAAGCATATTTCAATGGGAATACTGGTGTGCTATGAAACAACATCATAACTTACCATTGTTTCATTCACTGCAATAGATAATTCCGATATTCTTGAATCAAATTCATACCAGTCTTTATCTGAGTTAATAACAGTGATGAACAGGCTTTTGTAATGAAGGTAGATATTTAGATAAAGTATATGTTGGCGAATTTGTAGAAACGTGATGATGTGCATAATTTTGGATATAGGGGAAACCATAATGAGCCTCCTATGAACGGTTTCAGTTTCTTTAAAAGCTGCCCTGTTTTCATTTTGTTCTTCGTTGCTTGGTACTTTTTAACTCAGTTTTTTCGTGGGGACCGTTGAGAGATGTTCATGTGCTTTATTGTCTTAGTCAGTTTTGTTCATAATCACTGCCTTGGTAACTAAGATTGTTTTATCTTTTCGTAAGTTTTGGAGGGCTAAACTGTTGAATGGTTTCCTGTTTATTAACAGTAACATTTCTCTAACAGAAACACAAGCTCAGAATAATTCATTTTGTTAACATAGCAGTGGTGAGCGTTTGAGAACCACCTGAGTTTAAAGATCTACTCTGAAAGGTTGTATTTCCTCTTTATTGTTTCATTTGGTTAAAACAGTGTTTCTTATATACGTGACACAGTGTGGGCTATGAACTAATTTCAACTTTATTACGGTCGAAAAACAAGAATTTTGTACCTGCAGAAAAAAATTACGAGTGAGAAATTTACTCAGAATACCCATGAATATAGACGGATTGAAATATCAAAAGCAAAAGGAAAATATATGAAGGATTTATTCATTAGCTTAAGAACAAATTTGCAACTTATTTTAGATTCTGTTGTATTTTAGTTATTCTCAAACCTATGTTCATTTTACGCCTAATAAAATTCCCATTTCCTTTTTACCCAAAACTAGATCCAGGTGGTGAATATACAGATTATGTAGCAACACGTTGGTATCGTTCACCGGAATTGTTGGTTGGAGATACACAATATGGTCCACCAGTTGATGTTTGGGCAATTGGATGTGTATTTGCAGAAATGTTACTTGGCTGCCCTCTATGGCCAGGTTCTTCTGATTTGGATCAACTCTACCTTATAACAAAGAACCTTGGTGAGTTTTAGTTCTAAAAAAAAATTTTTTTTAACTGTTAGTGATATACTGGTAAAGATATAATAAAAATTATTATTATTTGTCCCTTCGGTTCCTAATGGAATATAGGGACTCAGTAGCACGTCTCCATTCCACTCTCTTCTCTGAAATCTTTTTAACCTGGCTCCACGATAGCCCACAACCTCTCATTTCTTCCTCACACGATCTCCTCCATGTCACCCTCACCCCGGACACCCAACTCGTCACTTTCCATCTGGGTTCCACTCGAGTGCCTGGCCTGGCAGGCGCATGATGCCCCCAGTCGGCCTTCTCACTGTGTGCCCAATTCATCTCCACTTTCTTCTGCATGTTTATTAGGTGATAGGTACTTGGTTGATTCGTTGCCAGAGTTCCTTGTTGCTTATTCTTTCTGGCCATCTGATCCTCAGTAATGAGCCAATGTAGGCAGTTGGTGATGAATGTCTGTAGTTTGTTGGAAATCCCTTTCGTAACGCGCCAGGTCTCTGAGCCATACAGGAGCACTGACTTGACGTTGGTGTTGAAAATCCGGATCTTGTTCCACATGCTGAGTGCAGCAGGTCTCCACACTGGTTTCAGGCTAATGAACGCCTGTCTTGTTTTTTCGATCCTGGCTAGCTTTGATGTTCTCGTCTATGCCACCTGTAGTTGAAACAGTTCTTCCTAGATAGGTGAAAGAGGCTACTTCCTCGCCTGGTTAACCAGTTCACTAGTTACTAGCCCGTCCTAAGCCCGGGTAAAGAGGGAAGGTTGGGCGTAGGACTAGTAACCCTACCCTGTAAAACAAATCCAACTACTAAAGAAACTTCAAAGCACAAAAAAATTTTAAGAAATAAAAAACAATATAATAAAAATAACGAGTTTTTATCTTTCCTAATGGATGGAAATAGTAAACCGTGAAATCTCTTGGCCTTCCGCTAACTGATATGCTTGCGGTATTCTGGCTTTACTAAAGACCAAGCCCGAAAACAATGAGGTTCTAAAAAGCCATGGGGAGGACCAGATTCTTGTACAAAAGTCTGAGGGTCAGTTATCAGTTATCAAAAATGACTTTTTCGTCTTCCACAGATTCTCATTGTTCTTTCAATACATAATAATGGTTCAATTCTATTGAAAAGCTGACTTATTGTTTTGTTCGAGTATTTTCACAATACCTACAATGGTATCTTCACTCATGAAGATAAAAGACAAAGTTATTAATTTACTAAAAGCTACGAAGCATTGCAGACAAGAGTAACTACCTTTTTCTTTAGGGTTATTTTGACTACAAGCGAAATTTACTATCTGATCAGCACTTCAAGCAGAGTTGCATCTTTGGGCTATTCATATTTTAAATTCCACTTAAACAGTCATCTTTCAACTAGTTACTAAGTAGGTACTCTCGTGTGTCTTGAATGCACAAATATAGAATAAAAATGTGTCTACGTTTTAAAAATCTGCAATATTTCATAATAGATTGTCTGTTTCTCACGATCGGTTTTGTTATTAGTCGTTGATGTATTATTGTAAATATTCCCTATATTACGCAAGCTCTGAATACTGGCTGCTGCATAAAGCCTAAGGTTATTTTAAAGGCAAGATAGTCCACACTTTTGGTCTAACTCCAAAGACTGGTGACATTAGAACCAGTGTGACCTTTATTACATCAGAGATGGTAACATTCTGCTATTGATCTGTTTAGTCTGATTCACCTCGAATGTAGAGGTTTTTTCTAGAAAATACCAAGCTATATTCTTCGTATTCTCATGTATTTACCTTATGCATTTTGATAGGGTTTGTTAAAAAGACGGATTATGTACATAAAAAATTCGCGTCCTGATCATTGGTAGTTAAAATTCATTATTGATCTTGCTTAGAAATGAGTGAATAGGGTCGCAGAAGTATGATCAATTCCTGTAAATGATCTGTGGTATTTCGCTTTTTTCTTCTCAAGAGAGTAGCTATACTAAACGAGATTATGATAAGTGCAGAATGAAGCTTCCTAGAAGTTTATCTTCACCAGTTTTGTATGACAATCACTTGTTCATAACTAGCAGTAGCTTTAGACGAAAGGAAAAAAAAGTGTAAATTGTGAACTACTCAAACCTAGACAAAACTGCATGTATATAGAACGTATTGGCATGAACTATCGTGGCAGAACTGCTACTGGTTTGGAGGGCCTACCTGAACTATGATGATGCATTGATTTGATGATGAGTGTGTCGACATGTGCATAGGTATATACAGTTTTCACTACAGCAGGCTCAATAAACCGAATTCTAACTCCATATTTCTGCAGGGTGAAATGACACTAAAATGAACACATAATGCTTCGTCCGAATCACTTTAAGG
This sequence comes from Heterobilharzia americana, assembly GCA_944470555.2. Lineage (NCBI taxonomy): Eukaryota > Metazoa > Platyhelminthes > Trematoda > Strigeidida > Schistosomatidae > Heterobilharzia > Heterobilharzia americana. Next base: position 51,992,770 of record OX104128.1, read on the forward strand.
GCAGTGAGCAGAATAACTAACAGTCTGCAACAAAAGATATCTGAAAGCTGTAGGATCTCTACTGACACAAGAGTGATGATATTTTGTTCCTATCAAGGGCAGAAGCAGGAGCAAATTAAACATGAATTAACCTTGAGTCCTTACTATCACCACCCGCTACCCTGATTTGCCATGGTAACAAAAAAAGACATTGGTACTAAGCAGTATTCAGTAGTTATATACACTCAGGGAAAAGGATAGTTCTCAAGTATGTAGCTAGAGATGACTGTTGTCTGATGCTGCCTCAAGAAAGGTGGCTGTTTCTAAGGGTTGGATACTTTGAATGACATTCATTCTACTCGTAGCTAGTGTGTGTATGTGAACAACAAGTCGAAGAAATTTAGACAGTCTGCAGGTACAGATACTGGTGAATCGGTCAGATCTGCTCAATTCGTTAGGTTTCCGAAGAAAAGCGTAACTGCTGGCTTATATAAAAAAATTTAAGTATTTTTTATGTTCAACTTGGTATTGTCTGCCAGCAAAAGAGTTGAATATGAAGTATTCGATGAAGAAAAACACTCTTTAGTTGACTGATGCAGCTATATTAAGGCTTATGATGAGTTATGTGCTGGGATGACGACAACTAGTTGTATCTATCAGGTGTGTTCAATCTCATCATTTCTATTGAAATTTGTCGGCAGTATACTGATTGGAGTAGTTTCGATTACTTTCAACCTCTAACAGATTGATTCGGTCTCCAGAGAATATCTAACAGACTCATAAGACAAAGATGCTAACTATACACCGGATTTTCTGGAAGTTTTCAGTATATTTTTCATCCATTTTGCGCTTGATGTTTTAATATTGGTTAGTACCGATTTCTTGTTTAAGGATAGATGGGTGAGGCAGTGAAGTGCATTGAATGCATAATTTATTCAGATGGTTGTATCAGCTGTAGTAGACGGCATGGTGATTAAATACGTGCCCAGAAGTTTAAGAATCGTGAATTATTTTCTATTTATGCCGTTTATGATTCAATCATGGTGTTCAACCATCTATAAAATGGCCAGTGCATGACATATTGATCTTGTGTGTTATACTTTGAGCTGCTGAAACAAAAATGTTGAAATTTTATGAGATGAAGATTTTACAGGTTTTGCATCATGAATATCTTCTTAGCACTGCATGCATGATATAAACGCAGTGTTAGAAAGTTAAGGCTTGACCACACAATCCAAGTAAAGAATGGTAAACCAATGATGGAAGCTGTAATCCTAGACAAGAAAAAGCAGCTGTGAATTATTTTGTTCATAGACTAACCATCTTCCATGAGTTGCACTATTGTTTGAAGCAGAGTTTATTTCTCCACTGCTACAAACTATGACATCCTTAACTACTAAGCACTGTCCAATATTCTAACCCTACACATTCATCTGACATTGCAATTAGAGATTCTTAGTGGGAATAAGTTTAGTAACCATCGAAAGCGTCGTTGTATGCATAAAGATACTGAAAAAATTTGTTCCCAGTTTTCTAAGCCATGTATTTTCATAGGTAATGTATTTCTAAAGCAACTAAGAATATTCACGCTAAGACTATTCAAATTTCATTTATCCAGAACTGATGAAATATCTCAGTAATTTTGATTGGTCATCAGTGAATACTGAGGAATTTTACGATTCATCTTTTGTGAAACGTATGTAAAAGAAATCCGATCGAAATCTGGTCAGCTTGACTACAACATAAGCCGATAGTAACGTCTTCAACTATGCATACAACTAAATAAAGATGTTATGGGTTACAATATCAGCCGTAATTCTCGGTATGAATTTATTTTGTTGATAGCTGACAAGAAAAACAGATCTTAAGAAAAAGAAGTCTTAGGTTACTTTTTTCAGTTCAACAGACAAGGCTTGCTGTTGTGATATTATGCAATAAGCTTGACCAGATCCTTTAAAGAAGTCCGAAATCCCAGAGGAACTATACTCCAGAGTTTTGCGAAAAAATAATTGATTATACTCATCAATAACAGATTACTTGAATAGGCAAAATCGATAGGGACTGACTATTTAGAATTTCCTCGGAAATTGTCAAGGTAGCAGTATTCTGAGCATATTTTGACTTTTCAATACACCTCCTGATCTCTTATCATCTTTACTATTTTCCGAGACAGTGAATAATCATTAAAAAAATGGGATCTGTAGACTATTTTTTAAGACTCCTCACGTGTACAATCAGGCTATCAGGAACAAAGATGAATGACATTGAACAAAGATCGAAGACTAGACATATGAGGACTTTTCGATTTATCTAAATTACTTATGAACGATGATAAAACAAGAACAAAGGGAAAAGGTTAAATGGATTATCTTGGTCTGTTCTACTCACTGAAACATTCAGTATCCACAATGAATATTTAGTTATCTTCATACAATATGAAATGTACGACCTGTTTCATCACAACAGTCAATAATCTATCACCTTAATGTATGCGAGAAAATCAATTTTTCGTAATATGCAAAATGGTTTCAATCAGACAGTAAACAGCTTCTTCGAGTTTTTATTATTATTTAGTTGAAGTTACTTAGATCAGTACTGTAAATTGCATTAGGTTTTCGGTTGTGCACGCTTTTACAATTTGGTAGATATAGTATTGCAAAATCTTGCTTGGTGGTATCTAGCGCTGAAATACAGTAGAAGCGTTTTATCCTGTTTAAGACTTGTCAACTAGACTAAAGTTATATCCAATAACTGACGGTGTTCGCACTAGGAATTGGACCAAGAACCAATCATTTCAAACACCAGAGCTTAATCTACAAGGTTATTTAGGCACAACAGCCACCTTTTATACAAAGTTCTTGGCTGTATTTACTTTTCTATGTGTGATAAAGGGATGAAGAAACTGGAATTATCCCATATTACCACTGAATAAGTCAACTTATAGGATGATGGAGAATGCTTGTAGCTCAGGAAGATGATTTTCATGTTATTGTACTTTCTTGAGCTTTCTGATGTTTTTGGATGATGATGTTATCTAGAATGACAGTGAAAGGTTCAAGACTAAACCATCTGACTCAAAGAACACCAATGCTTTCAAAATAAGTCATCTCCTACACATGTGTGTACAAGGAAGCAATAAATGGAGTACATCCAGTTCATACATATGTCTAAATGATACACAACTATAAACATTCAGTTTAACTCTTAAGGATAAATTTCTTATATTGTCTAGAATTATTTACATTATAGAACAATCTAGGTAATTTTTTCAATTATACACATCATTGTTGATTAATTCATGTTTATTTTCATTACTTTTCCTGTAAAATCTGTTTAAAAATCTTAAATTATTCAGACTTTCAATTTTCCGGAAATTAGACTAGTTAGATACTTTGTTAATAAACATCTCAGTTACTAATAACAACCATAAAAATAAATTGTAGGTTTAAAACAACAAAAATGAAAGGAAATGGTAAATGTATGTATTTAAACATAAGCGAAAAAAAAAATTTCCCGATGAAAGGAGAATATCAGTAGTAACTTATGGAAGAACAGTGTCAATGTCTTGTTTTAGCAATAGCACAAGTTTCTCTTTTAATTTTAGATGTTTCTCAACAATGTTTTCTTTCACCCCTTTTTAAATGTACATCTCACTATAAGGATTGGAATAGCAATACTTGTACAACCTACTCAAATATGTGAATAATGGTTTACACGTTAGTAAAATAAAAATATTTACAAAATTTAAGCTTTCTTGAATATACTTTAGCCTTTGTATCCCTGAAAAAGAAGAGTTTAGAGAGATCTTCTAATCTGCAGGTGTGATGGATGTGTACTGCTGTGAAATCTTATACTAGGATGAAACAGCTCTCTGATGCCTATAAATTTCCAATCCTTTTGTAACTGATGTCAGTCTACGTTAAATTTATTAGTATTATTATTTTTCCCTTCGGTTCTTAGTGGAACATAGGGCTTCAGTAGCACGCCTTCATTCCATTCTGTTCTATGCAGTCTTTTGGACCTGGCACCATCAGCCCCCATTAGCTTTCATTTCTTCCTCACATCATCTCTTCTATGTCACCCTCACCTTGGACGCCCAACTTGCCGTTTTCCCTTTGGATTCCACTCAAGGACCTGGCCTAACGCATGGTGTCCCCAGTCGGCCTTCTCAGAGTATGCCCAATCCATCTCCACTTCCTTCCAGTGCATATTTGTTGGGTGATAGGTTCTTGGTTGGTTCGTTATCAGGTCAGAGTTCCTTGTTGCTTATTTTTATTATTCTGGCCATCTGATCTTCAGTATCGAGCGTAGGCAGCTGTTAATGAAATCTACGTTGAATACTGACTTAAAAATATTCTTATCGTCGGGGAATATACCAGAACAAGTTATAATGATATGACTAATATACATTATCGTTCATATGTTATCCAAATAGAGTGGGTACACATTCACTTGAGATTCTATATTCAGCTGTCTTGTTGAACTCTTGTCCACTGAAAAATTTCCAACGAATATATACATATTACATCAAATTCCTCATTTTTAGTTTCCTCTGAAATATTGAAATATGTCTTCAAAGTGTATTGTGAACTGTCGTGTATTTTGAAAATGTTTTCAATCAGGTGTTTTTCAAGTTAACAGGAAAACAAATAAAAAACTTCACAGTAGCTGGAAATGAACTTTTAAATGCTTAGAAATACATCATATTATTATTCCTAGGACACTTAGCTCGAGCTGTAGATTTTTGTATTGGCTGAATGAATCATCATCTCTGTGAATTTTACACATCTCCTTCGATTTATTCCTTTCTTCAGATCAAACAATAATCTAACAAAAACTGATCGTTTTATATAGTTGCCTTATCATACTACTTAATATTAATGTTACCGAGATGCAATGATTTTTTCGTTCAAAAACACTATACAGGAAGTAAATTTATTGAAATATTACATGTTGAAAAGTTCATACTGTTTCAAAAATATTCTTTCGATTATTATTGCTGTTATTCCTTATATTATCCCGTCGTTGATTGGACAGAGTTGATCGGTCTTTATTGGCATAAGGACTCCTGCGCAGATGTCTCGATATTGCCTGTGTTTTAATTATATTGATGATGGATAGTGGCCAGCAGTGGAACCAAGGATGCACGTTTCGTCCTATTCCGGGCTCGTCAGCTGGATAAATCTGCCTCCCAGTGAGTAGTGTTGTTCTTGCTGAGAATTGAACTCGGGACCAACCGATTCAAACGCCGCAGCGTTATCCAATAGACCATCGGCGCTCGACAGCCACTTTTTGTACGACCGGTCAACTCAGTCCAATCAACGACGGGATAATCTAAGCAATAACACTAAAACTATACCCGTCGATCAAGAAGTGACTATCGTGGCTTGATGGTCTAGTGGGTAACACTCTTTTTTTATTCGATCGGTCTTGCGTTCAAGCTTCTGTAGGAACAACACTCACTGGGAGGCAGATTCATTCAGCTGACGAGTCCGGAATAGGACAAAACGTGCATCCTTGATCCCACTGCTAGCCGCTATCCATCACCAATATAACTAAAACACAGGCAATATCGAGACATCTGCGCAGGAGTCCTTATGCCAATAAAGACCGATCAACTCTGTCCAATCAACAACGGGATAATACAAGGAACAATAGTAATAATGACAATTAAGAGGTTAAATCAAAGTTATCAGAAATTGCTGACATGTTTGTAGTCAACAAACGAAAAAAAATGAATAAACTTTCTTCAGAAGATTACGACCAAGGTAAAGTTACAGAATGACTGCATCTTTTTTTGAGCACAAAGAGCAGGTTTGTAACACTGGATTACTAGAGCTTCTGTTGTATTGAAGTCGTGAACACGCACCCGCATCGAAATGTTTACCTTCATTTTATAAATAACTTTGAAAGAACACTCTCGCGGGACACAGTGACGGGGCGTAACCAACTGCTCAAGAATCGATCTGTTGATGGCTTGACACTGCCACGTAGATAGCCATGCAGCATAGTGTTCAGGGATGCGTTTGGATAGAACACGATTTGTGCGGCCTGTATAATCATCTCCACAAGGGCACGTGAATTAGTAGACACATCTGAAAGTGGCCAAAAGCAGTAGTTTATCCCTTAGACACCTTCAAATCAGTTGTTGACTAGAGAAAATAATCCTAAGCTGAGCGAAACAGAAGGTCTCCTTCAGTGCTTCTCACATTTGATTCTTTAATATCTCTGCCAATGTATATCCCTTGAATCCAATATTCATAAACAGTGTCTTCTTTGAAATTTTTGATGACCATCTACTGTCCCATTCGCCAATGATGGATATATATATATATATATATATATATATATATATATATATATATATATATATATAGTTGTAACTATAATTATGATGTACAGCTTTTGAAAATGATTCTTCCAAAAGAATATTTTCTTCACTGCATTATTCAGTGGGATTGTTGAAATAATTTTGGTATGAATCAGGATCTTAATGTTTTCCACTCTCATTAACTTTGAAAGTGAACGTTTAATAGACCATTTAAGGGTTACTCAGCAGAATATTTCTGCGTTCATTTTATTACATGTCAAAATCTCAACATCATAGAAAACCTTCATTAAATGTCTCTAGTGAATTGACTAACTGGTAGTGCAATGTTGTTAAAGCGCATAAAATGTAATATAAGTGGATTTTTATGGGAAAAAAAGCGTAAACTCTAATCGATGTACGATACTATAATTTATTTTATTTATCGAGATATCTACATAGGAGAGACTGAACGGTTCCATCCCATTAAAACAACTGGAAATTCCAAGTACCAGTCAGTAATTATAATCCATCTCATCACTGATCTCTTCAATTTCTACGACACTTTCCGCTTTCAGTCTTGATGCTTCATTGAAGTTACTTCAACTGTAGCTAACACCTAGCAGTGAGATCACGCACAACAAAAACTTAAGATACTTCATTTGTTGCAGGTTCATAACTTGGTCAAGCGCTTACTATCAACTACCGAGAATGTTTTATATAGCCCTATATGAATTACCATTGAATTACCTATTATTATAAAGTACTTACTTAAAACAAAGAAGAATTACAAACATATCAATAAATGTTCATAATTAATACACATTGTACAAGAGGTGGCTGATGTGCACCAGTGACCTAGTTGATAACGCCTTGGATACGAGGTTAGAATCTCAGTAGGGCGAACATTACTCACTTGGGTGCAGGTAAATCCAGCTGACGAGTCCCAAATAGGATGGAACGCGCTTCCAGGGTTCCTCTGCTAGCCACAATTAAGTAAATTACATAAATTACTTGGTATTAAACTACTTATAAGTAGATGCTAATTATGTTATAGTCCTTTCAATCTTCAAAGAAAATACTTTACAGTCAAATCAAATTAGGTCCAGTTTCCAGCTACATACACTTCCTAATAGACGTGTGGCTATCTTGTCACCTTGATCAGCTCAACTAGAAAAAAATTATCCACCGAGAAACTTAGTAGGGTTAGAAATTACTTGTGAAACCCTTGTTGGTCTTAATGACAATACCTTTGTTTTAAAATGAAAATATATTTCATGCTTCATACAAGTTTTTGATAGATGAGTAGTTGTTTTTCCCAGGTTTCTCACGTGAAATAACAAGTACCTTGAACTATGCATAATGTTTCATTATAATAATGAATCACTCAAGTAAGTAGTCATTTTACATATTCCTGATAGCAAGTACAATTCAGTACTATGCGCTAGTGTGTAACAATAGTATCGGTTCAGATGTATATCAGATAAGATTTTCTTATTGATTAGAACTTTTCAGTAGATCATTTTTAATACTTTATAATGATATTTATTCAACACAAGTTAAGTGGAGACGATTGACAGGAAGCGTTGTATCTAGGTTTTGTATTTGTTGGCACTCGTCACTAAGGCCTATGTGTAACCTTTACAGAAATGATATCCCGCCTGAGAATCAAATATACGTCACCCAGTGTTGTAGTGCTAGCATCTCTGATTGAAGCACAAAACCTAGGTGAAGCAGGGTTTCCTGCTGGTTGCCTCTATCCAACTAACATCCATCTCAGTTCATTGTGATGGCAATTCTCCTAGCCTGGTTATCACATTTCACAATAATCGATAGAATTCCATCAGCACATATGGTTAGACAAAATGAAGTTGGTCACCTTACAGTAATCAACTGATGTGTTCCATCAGCGCATTCAACGTCTGAGTGGGAAGTTAGTTGGTGATCAAAGAACTTCAACTGTTTTTTTATCTGAGTAAAAATATATGAGATAAGTAAATACTACGGTTAGAAAATCGACCCTACTTGAGTTCAATCATGTTAGTGTTACATTTATCATGAATCCATTCAGGTAAATATTTCATTTACAAGAGGAAAACACACAAGGTGACTAAGTTCATTTGTTCAAGTATACTCAGTATTATATCACTTTTGACAAGCATACACATGTGTAGTTGAACCTGAATATTGTTCCAGGTTCAGCTGAACATCACATGAGCGAAGGATTTGACATAATGCTGCATCTATTTCAAATAAAGCCATTATGGTCCACTGAACGAAACTGTTAGCTGTTTAGAATTATATTGTCGTTACATGGATGATACATTTCTAGTTCTCAAAAGTCAGATTGATAAGAATGCTGTTCTCAGTAAGTTCAACAGCGTTCATCCAGCAATCAACTATACAATGGAAGAGGAGAAAAATGACTATCCCATTTTTTGATGTTCTGTTGATAAGAAGGTTGGATAGAACTCTGAAACAAAGTGTATACAGAAAACCAACATCAACAGGTCAATATACGCACTTCTTTAGTGCCGTACCCCTTCAATACAAAAGGAACCTAGTGAAATGCTTAGTATACCGTGCCCCATCTATTTGCTCAGAGGATGCTATAAAGGAAGAGTGTGCCACCATCCGTGATCTGCTTAGTAGGAATTGTTATCCAGAAAAGTTTGTGATTGAGCATATGAACGTTACAAGGGTTAAGACAAGAATGCCGACAGTTCCTAAGAAGCAAATTTCCCTGAAGCTGAAATTTAAGAATGACGTTACCAGTGAGATCATCACACAACGCATGAAAAGAGTCTAGCATAAAGCATTCCCAGTCGTTAAATTATGTCCCATCTTCTACAACCATGCGATTCTAGATGCAAGAAATAAAGACAAACTGTCTGATTTTGCTACTTCTATGTACATTTATCAATTCAACTGCTTCTGCGCAGCTAGCTACACTGAGCGTACAATGAGGCAGGTCTACCGTCGAATTTCTGAGCACCACCCATCATGTTTGAACAAGGGACAGATTACAACAATAAAGAGCTCCATACTTACACAATTAGTTAACAATGGACATCAAGTGGATACTAGAAAAGCCTTCAAAAGTATTTATCATATTCGAATGAATTTACCACATAGATTACGCACTCGCTTACTTCACATAGCAGAGACGATTGCAATCCACCTTTTCAAACCTAACCTGTGAATTCAAAAGAAGTTTGTTCGACCACTTTCATTACCGCGGGCATCAAGATGATGTAGCTTCTAGTATTACTTTGTATACTTCCTCCCCTTCTTGTTTCTGTCAATAATCATTCGTTTTCTTATTACTACGTAACTGCTTATTGTTTATGACTGAACACTCATCAATAATCACTCCATTTACCAAAGAATAACCTGCTTCATATTTTCAATTTTAGTAACTCTATTAATTATTTACGTGATTATTTCTAAAACATCACCACTTGATTGGTAATTTGATAACTGAAAAGAAATATATTTCTTCGCCCACTCAATCAGTCTTTTTGTAAAACCGTTATCATACTTTAAAAATCATGACACATAAAAGTAGATCTTATCGCCAAATGACATCATTTGGAGGAGCAGTGAAAGCCTAAGACTACTTGATGGCTGCTTGGTCTTATTTCAAGACTCTTCGGAAGTATGCACGCACCATCTGATTTGAGCTAGAGCCTAGAATACTTAAGTCTTATTGTAAGCTTGTTACCATTTAGCCAACTGAACGGAATTTAATAGTAAACTTATTCCTGTTTCCCTCACTTTCAATGAGTAATCGTTTTTAAAAGCTTATTGTATTGAATTTCCAGGCTGTGACTGATAACTTAATTGCATCTAAATGTTTCCATGTTTATTAAACTTGTAACTATTACCTTTTGGAAATTCCTTTAGGTGATTTATATCCTCGACATCGACAAATATTTGAACAAAGTAAATACTTCGCTGGCATTCAGGTTCCATCTTCATCATCTGTGGTGAGTTTCTAAGTGTTTATTACCACTTATTGATCTGAAAAGTTTTCATTTCACATTAAGACTTTTATACAACTAGTTCAACCATCAATCTGGAACCCATAATAGTTCCTTTGGTTTGCTTGAACTAAAAGTATGTTAAAAAACATAGATTAATTATTTCCCATAATGTTTTCTGACACTTCTGAATATTCTGGTCATTATTGAGAACAACATTCATTGTTTTGTTGGCGAGGTATGGATTGATTGGTGTGAAAAGCGCACTTACACCGAAGGATACTATTTTCCTGTGATTTTCAATCTTGAGATCTGTAAACCTCTCCAGGAATTACATTGGTGAATTTACTGGGTATCGGTTTCCAACATATATTTTATATTAGAAACCAAGAATTTGTTTGAACGAAATACTTTTTCATAACAAAATAGCTAGAATATACAATAATTCCTGATATTTTGATGAGAAACTAGTTTAACTTAGATATATCAGTCAATATTTCAACTGTTTTCTCTTCTGATGTTGGCAAATACTGGAAAGAGAGGTTGGGAAAACTGATTACTGACCTTGATGCTTGGGATATAAATATATTCTCATTTTGACTATATGAGATAGCCGCGGTGTGACAGGCTTGGTATCCTACCAATTGAACTGCGAAACCCAACTAAGGGCCAGATTTCGATAGAGATGAGAAGTCTTGACTAGATAACTAGTATGAGTACGACCAAGTGGTAGTAACACGTTACGAATCCATATGCAAGTCGGGCAAACCCTTGGTGATTGAAGTCAAATAAAAATCTGGTCAGCAGTCTGATCTTATAGCTGAGTTGGTAGAGCACCCGGCCAGCAACCCGGTCCGAATCCGGCTGTAGTCGAGATTTTCATTCCACCTCCAATCATCACCCAGTATTTATTATCTCATCATTACTGTCAGTGAAAATGGATTTGTCCTTTTTTTTCGGTTGCCAGCTCCAATCAATTTTTACGTAAAACAACGTTTTCAATTTCTTCTTTCTGAGTTTTATCGTATAATGCAAGATGAATGTATTTCGTTTTCATAATTACTTATTCTTTTAACCAAACAGAAGTATTTTTTGCTTATAAACTACTCATTTTATTGTTATATGATTAACAATAACAATAGAGGAGTAGTGGGAAGCGCTTATGTTGTTAATTAACAAGTTTTTTCGATGTTTAACTCACAGTCAGTTCAGAGAATTTTCAGTCGGATAAAATATCTGACATCTGCTAAAGCGGAAAGGCAATATACTTTGTTGACATTCATGCTTAAACTATGAACGTGACCAACAGTGATCATGTCAAAACTACGTACGTTTATTCCAGATACTAAATGTCACCGAGTTTTGTTGATTGTTTTCAATCATACGCCGAAATTATTGTAAAATTCTAATTTCATGTCATACTTTCAGCATAAAATCTGCACTTTTTATTTGGATATTCAGGAATCCTTGGAGAAGAGGTTTGAACGAACTTCTCCCATGACACTGAGTCCAAAGGAATTAGATTTTCTACAGGTGAGATGCTATACGGAACTTTTTAAAATTAAGTTGAAAGTTTTCAAATATATTAACAATTCTCTTATGAGGGAAAATTCTTCTTCATTTCACCCCGGTTATATCCTCTAGTTCCTCTCTTTTCTAAACGTTCGTTTAACGAAGACATTAAGGTTTATTTGCAATAAACTGACCATGCAGGTACTCCAGTCACCAGTATGAAAGAACTACCGAGATGCATGATGAATGTTCATTTTCCTTTTCGAAATGAGTTCTACAAACATTCTGATGATGTATCTATGGGGTCACCTCTTGACCCACTTTGTAGAATGGTTCTTTGAACGAAACTATTATATCGTAGTTACATGGATGTTACCTTGATTGCCCCCAAAAATGAGATTGGTAAGAACACTGTTCTCAAAAAGTGTTTTAGTGTTCATCCGGTAACCAAATTCACAATGAGATAGGAGGGAAATGACAGCATCTAATTCTTGATTTTCTGTTGGTAATAAGGTTAGATGGAACTTCAAAAAGAAGTATTTACAGAAACCCAACATCGACAGGTCAGTACATGCAATTCTTTGTTACCATATTCTTCTAATACATACCATGCCACAGTTATTTGCTCCTACGATGCTATAAAGAAAAAGTTCACCACTGTGTGTGACTTACTTAGTAGGAATGGCTATCCAGAAAGGTTTGTGACTAACCATATGAATTTTACGACGGTTAAGTCAAGAATACTAACAGTTTCTGGAGGAGGATGATAAAAGTGTCATTCTCTTATCTATATCCTATTCTGAGTGGGAGTATCTCTTGTAATATGGTGTTCTCAACACTAATGCTGATGACAATGGTAAGGATTGTATTGCTTGTTCACATCCCAATGATTCATGAACACCGTGATAAGTTGATCGTCTAAATACAGGATACTTGGAATACTGATATAAAGTTAACATTTTGTTAGCTAACTGACTGTCTTCGGAGGCTGAATCTTCATCACTGAGATCAATATCGTCCTCACTATCCACTGCATTACTATTTTCCGTTTCATCATCCTCTTCATCTAAATCATAGTCGTCAGCATCATCATCAGCTCCATTATGGACACAATTGTTATTATTACGTTTTAATTTGAACTTGAGTAAGCAAAATTGCCAACGGTCTGGTAATAATGAAAAAAAGGTAAGAAACGTGAGAAATAATCAAAGGTTAGTTTTATATAAGTCAATAGATCTGAACCGTCAAACCATACGTAGCGCAAAATCAATGCATGAATATTTATGACAAAGTATTATTCTAGAAATTTCTTTCTAAAAAAATATGAACAAAAATGAACGAAAATCCGATTAGATCTACTTTTTGGAAAAAAAAAGACTAATTCACGATAACTGTTGCTGATCCATTAGTTGACTTCTGTTCAATTCTTGAGGCAGTATACTCACTCTTCAGGTGACAATAAGTAAAATCACAGAAGGTAATCGATAACAAACTAAAGAGACGAACACAACTTACCGTCAGAGTTATCACAGCAACAGGTGACATTAATATTCATTTTCTGACAAGATTTAGTAAGTTGGAAGCCAAACAACAATTAAAATTTTAGTGTAATAACTGTTTGTGCAAAACTAATTAATACATGATTTACTTCCTACGTAGCTTGAAAAATATAATGAAGTTAACTCAGAAATTGTATATAAATCTGTCGTTTAGGTGCTCATGTTATCATCTGGTTATATAGCTTCACAGCATAAAAGAGTACATTTCAATAGAGTGTAAATTACAATTTCATAACATCCCAGGCAGTAGACACATAATAAATGAAATGATGTGAAGTATTCGTTGCAAAAGTGGTTGACATTTTTGCAATTTATTCTCTGAGCATCATCAATATCAGCTTCAATATGAAGTGATCTATCAGTATTTCTCCGTGAGGGATTCAGTAGCTAACCTTGATGAATTGGTATGCGCTTGATAATCACCTTGGATTAGGGTGTCATTGATAGTGACGATTTTCCCATTGGCTATTTATCTGCCTGACCTCTGACCTTCTATTTGTATTTCATTTTTCTCACTGGTTGATAGACTCGGTTCGTGTCTCTACACCTGTAGATTGCTGATTAACTTGAATTCCAGGTTTCTAAGAACGCTCTGGTTCTATTTATACTTCCTTTGTCCAAAACCTCAGTATTTTCAGGATCAAATTCACATTTAAAGTTTTTCACATGAATTGAAGTACAGGAAGAAATATCATGACGTTTAGTTGCTTAATGATGTTTATTTAAAGACAAAGAAGCCGACCATTTTGTCTTATGCAGTGCTGACTGCAGTTCCTGGAGTTGATTGTGTAAATGGTATTTGGTTCGTCATATTACGTTGTAGTTTCCTTTGGTTTGTACGACATAACCTGGACAGAACTCGTCAGTTTATACGCTAAACTAACTTGAATTAGCTTCTGTAGTCCGATCGTGATGTCCGATATCATCTCTGTATATGTCAAGAAAATCCGTTCACAAATCTCTGTGGATGACATTATAGTTGATAGTGGTAATGAATTCGCGTGGGAGAACGTTCTTTTTTAAAACTGACATCAAACAAATTTCTTCTTTTCTCTGTGAAATTATTTTACTGCAGTGTTTGTGTCCTTTTGATTAAAGTCTATAAACAACTAATTTTGTACTTTGTTATTCTGGTACTACTGTAGTTGAGGATTTGATCAGTATGGGGTGACTTTCTGTACAATAAAATTCCCAGTTTTCTTGCATTGGTTTTATTGACTAAAGCATCCAGGAATGATAGTTTGTTTACCGATTATTCTTTTATTGTGGACATGGAATCGCTAAAAACGTTGTTGATCAAGTTGTGTTCACTTTCAGATTTGTCTTCTTAAATGATAACAAAATGTTTGTCCATACTGCCGATCTGAACTTTCTGTTTATTCACCAGAAAAAATGATGCTTCACTCTTTGAATTTCGGCTTCTGAAATGAATTCAGAAAATGGTGATCCTATTCGAGATCCCTTCTGTTTGCTTGGTAGTGCTTTAGGAGGAAAAAATATAGTTCCTTCAGACTTGACCACCAAACTTTTGTTCAGGCGGCTGATTTATCTACGAACAAATCCCGACAGTTCACTTCATATTTCAATCTAGAAGAACATCGGAAGTTTGATCAATAACCCCCCCCCTATCTCACCAAACTTAATATGACCAAAACATGTTTTACTTAGTGATAATCTAACGGTTAGCAACCAGACAAATTACTGTTCTTTAGTTTATTGGATTTTATGGATGCGAAGTGCTAAATATTTAGTGTAACATTGATTTACTAAGTATACATTAGCAGAATCAGTGCATGGTGCAATTCAGACCTTAGATTTTCTGATCACTTTACTGATTTTCATCATACGGCTTATAGCCGACTTTCTCCTGGTGGTAATCATTCCATTCAGTTTATGTGTACGTAGAAAGCGCTTTTTATCATGCTAGAAAACAAAGTTTTTTTTAAAGTCTCATTCTAAAGGGGTTGCTTCACAACTACATAGAAATACCCATCTCTTTTCAAGGAATTCATTTAATAGCATCTGTTTGTTTTTCGTTAACAGGCATGTGTACGAATGGATCCTTCGGAACGATGGAGTTGTGCTGAGTTATTAAAACATCCATACTTTGGAATGCACAGTCTATCTGAGAAGAATAATAAATTATCGTGTAAAATCCAAGGTAAATATTAGTTTCAACTGGAAAGAATGAGAGTAGGTTTTGACTGTTGTTATGGTTAACTTCTTGGATATTTCATACAGTGAAACAGTATTGTTTTTCTTCAACTAAATGACTTTTAGAACAGAATTTGTTGTTCATATTCATAACAAAGGTAAATGCACATTTTTCACACCCTATTTTTAAAGTTCTATTTCTTCTTCTTCATTTGTCATATGAATAGTGAAATACTTTTAATATTTAGAATAGGCGTTGAGTTATTCCAATTACATTTGTTCTTTGTTGATTCGATAAACAAAACTTCTTTTATCTCCCCCTACCACTACTGCATTAATTCACTTTTAAGGATTGTCAATCTGTCCTATTCTATTTTGTGGTTGTTTAAGATTGTATGCATCGTAACGCCCCCAACGTTTTACTAGATTTATTATCTTACTAGGATTTAGCATCTTAAGTTTCGTTAAGCTTTTGTGCTCTGTTATTCTAATTGATCATGGTCGACAATTTTCATCTACATCCTTGACCTCAAAGTCGTTGCATGAGATTCAGTAGGTGAAATTATTTTGTCTAATGGGTTCTATAGGGTCCTCTAGCTCTCAAGGTTTTAATTCCATTTTAGTCTGTTTATTAGAAATATCACGTAGTGAAACAGTAGCATTTACTGGATAAAGTTTCACTGTGTGATATTTCTAATAAACAGACTAAAATGGAATTACATTCGACCACAGTGCCCAAGTTTTACACTCTCAAGATTTGTTTCTCAGTGAGTTCGTCTGTTTAAATGTCATCTCTATTAGGAGTTCTGCGTGAACTTTCTGAAGTACCTCCGCTATAATATCACAGGTGCTTTGAATACTCTTTTCTTAGTATTGTTACTATTGGTGTGGATGTTATCTGTGTCTGTGTTATTCATCTCTCTCTTAGAGTTTTCTATGTGCTTCTGGATTAATTCAAGATATTTCAAGGTTATAGACTTGAATAATAACTATCTGGTCCCACCTATGACGGTCGTTCAGTTCCTTGATAAGTAGAAAAGATGGTAGTATGAGAGAAGATATATTGTAACTTCAAAGTATATACAAAACAGCCCAGATTAGATATATTCACAATGGCTTTGACTATTTATAGGCCTTTCTTGAAGGGCATTTCCTAATGACTTCGCTTGTTCAAGCAATCTGATATTTAGGCGTACATTCATGTGCTTTCTCTTGAAACTTCAAAGAAACATAATTGGTTGTGAAAGGCTTCGTGAATTTAGGGCTTTTTACGAAGATGTGGGCAGTCTCATTGCACATGAGGATAATCGTTAAGTACTAAGTCTTTATTCATATCTTATTTCCTGTCATAGATTTTCTGTTATACTACTTGAACAATTCTGTCGATTATTCATACACTTCACTAAACCATTTTTAACCACATTGGAATGAGATTATTTGAAATCTAAGTATTGATTCGAATGCGTAGGTTTTCTGTGGATACTGGCATTCTCAGCACCCTTATTGTCTTCTTTTTATTATGTAGTCAGGCATAGCTAGTTCATCTTCATCATTGTATGATTCCTAAGTAGACTAGTTTGCATCTACAACTGAAGTTGTTTGTGTCAAAAACCTATGGATATGTTCTGACTTCAACACCGTAAACGTGTCATCCATGTATTTCTACAATATCTAGGAGCAAAGGAACAGATCTTAAGGGCGATGTTTTCCCAACTACCCATAAGTTTATGCGTAAAGAGTTTTTTCTGTTACATTTTATTTTCAAAGTAACCTTCGCTATAGACTGATATGAGATACGGGGCTAATGAAAACTATGGGAAAGAGTACCGGTCAACCGCTTTGCTGAGGCTAAGAACCTCTCAACAGTATGATCACACGACTTTGAGGAGAATTTAGTTCAGGAGCACAAGATGTCTTGACGAGGGAATTACCACTGAGTTATTAAGTTAAAAACCTTGCATAGTTTACTAGTTCACTAGTTAACTAACCGATTCTAAGCCCGGGAAAGAGGGAAGGTTGGGCATACGGTTAGCAATCCTACACTGGAAAACAAACCCAATTGCTAAAGAAACTTTAAAGTCCAAAGAAAGTATAAAAATTAAAATGAACCTATTTCTCGCTGGAATCGGGGAGACGAAATGACGCCAGATGGCGAAAGCCTCAGGGAAGCCAATTGGCCGATGTGCCTTCTCTCTCTCGATGAAAGCTTAAGTAAACGTGGGGACATGGAATGTCGGCACCATGTATGAACCTAGCAAGGCTGCCCAGATTGCAAAAGAGATGAGAAGATATGGCATAGAAGTGCTAGGAATCTGCGAGGAGCCTGTAAATAGAATGGGACTGGACTCTCCAAACTGTTAACTGGAGAGTCAATAATCTACTCCGATATTGTCACCCAGACGACAACCACGAGCACATTGAGTTTTCCAGTGGCTATCATGATGTCCCCAACAGCATCGAAGGTTCACTCTCATACAGTGGGAACTAATCTCCTCCTGCAGGGTGAGGTTCATGACAGCAACGTTCAAATCAAAAGGAAGGAGACTCACAATCATTCAATGCTACGCTACACACCTACTGGACTGGATCGTGCAAGAAACTGTGAGGGGCTATGAGAAGATAGGTATTCGCTGGCTAGACCGATGAAAAGATTCTCAAAAGATTTGGGTCTCGCCCATGATGAGTTACGTCTAATGTCTTCTACAGCACAAACTCGAAGATCTATATCACTACAGTCTTATGTTTACTCGCTTTGCATTTGAAGCTATCAAGTGGAACATAATCACTTTTTTCAGACAGTAGAAGAACCATCTGCCTACGTTATTAGTAAATACTAGTAGGCACTAGCCAATAATATAAATACAACAGAATGTAACCAGAGATATTTCATGATAAGCTAATGTCATTTCTTAAATTAACAAAGAAGTCTTCAAACGAAAGAAGAAACACTTTACAACTAACTTTATCCCTTTAGTCACCATAGAAACAGACACATATATAAGTCATTTTTGTAAAAATGATAAAGTAAGCAATATATTAGGAAATGATACAAGTATGTTATTAGTTTAGCCTTTTTGTAGATAAATTTCTTTAATGCATAATAATTTCTAGTCATTTATATTATCCATATATGGCATTCCATTGGTTTTAAGTGTTTTCACCATAGTAACTAGAACAGTATCACATGGAAGGAAAGGACTGAATGTAACATTTTACATGAAAATTGCAAGGATGAGAAGAAAATGGTGAAATATTTTATTATGATATATGTATAGGATTTCAGTTGATTGAATTATCCGTTGGGTAAACGCAAAGTTCTCTTAAATTTTCTTGACCTTTATTTTATTTCTTTTTGTCTTCCCTATTTAATTACCATTTTGACTATCTGAAATAGCAGTGGTTTGGCAGACTTGTATTGTACTGGGTGATGATTAAAGGTGAAATGAAAATCTCAACCACGGCCAACACAAATGCCAGTCTGACAAACCACAGTTATATTAGATAGTCAAGGTGATAATCAATATGATGCACACTCTCTTAAATTCAAGTATATTTGGATTGGGATGAGAAGTCCTCATCAATCAACCAGTGTGGTCAAGGGATGATAATGCATGACGAACTCATATGGTAGTCGGGCAAAACCCTTGGTGATTGGAATGAAATAAAAATTCCGTCATCACTTGGACCTTGTAGCTTAATTGGTAGAACACCGGGCCAGTACAACCCGGTGGTCACTGATTCGAATCCACCTGCGGTTCAGATTTTCTGTTTAAATTTAAATAGAATGTCAGCAGACACAAAAAATGCTTTAGTGAAAGTAAAAGAAGTTATCAATAAGAGTGTAAAACAGATGAGGTGCCTTAGCTTAGGAATTTTAATTTATCAGATAGAACCCACAGGATGCGGATTTCATCCTGTCTGGGACTCGTCAGCTGGATGCACCTGTGTTCCAGCTAGCAATGTTGTTCCCATTGAAGCTAAAACCCAGTACCCTTCGCTACAAGGGCCAGAGCGTTATCCACCGAGCCACTGGGGCACGACAATTACCTCTTGTACAACAGGTATCAGTTGCTGTAATGATACTTGTAATTTCCCGTTGCTATACAGAGTCGAAGTGCTCGACCTCTGTCGGCAGATGGGCTTCTCTGCGAATGTCTTGTCATTACCGGATATTTATAATGTTTTATTGATCTTGGTGATCGTGGATTCCTCTACTAGCCAAAAATATAACATCTATCATCTAGTGGTATCGAAGCATCCATATAGAAACCCAACAGAAGTTGAGCAATTCAGCCCTGTAACGTAACAGGAAGTTACAAGTATCATTACAAAATACAATCTAACCTCAGAGCACATTACAGTCTTGGTGACTTTGCAGGGGATATCGCTCTTAAGTGACTAACCACCGATATGAGGCGTCTTTTAGTGATCCTCATTAACTTTACGCAATACTAAATATCAATAAATAAGATAACTAGTTCCATTTTAGTCTGTTTATTAGAAATAGCACACAGTGAAACGTTATCCAGTAAATGCTACTGTTTCACTGTGTGATATTTCTAATAAATAGACTAAAAAGGAATTACAGTCGACCACAGTGTCCAAGCTTTACTTTTTTGGTAAGAAAAGTAACTTGCGGTACCTGATGGTTTGACTGACGGAGTGGCTAGCAGTGAAGTCTTGGACACATGCTTCTTCCTTTTAGGGACTTGTCAGCTGGATGTACCTGCATCCTAGTGAGTGATGTTGTTCCCATTGAGACTTGAACCTAGTACCCATCACTTCAAACGCCAAGGCGTTATCCACTAAGTCAATGAAGCACGAAAGCCACCTTATAGTTCACCTTTATTAGACTAGATTGGACTGATCGACCTGTGGAGTGAAGGTGCATACAGCTGACGAGTCCCAAATAAGACGAGACTCACGTCCTGTACTACTCCTCTATCTACTATCCATCAGCAATATATAAACTGAAATTCCTCGTAATCAAAATGAAGTCAAGAGAAAACTTCTTTTATGTTTAGGATCAAGAAAATATCGGATATTTCAGGGAAATCTTCGACATTCTTGACACTTAGGATCTTTTAGTTTCAAACTCTTGTCAACACATCGAAAGTGTTAATATTCAGAAAGTGTAATATTTTTTGAATCGAGAAAGAAAAATCAAATTTCTACTCAGGAAAATAGAGCCATTTGAAATCTGTTAATTATTTCATAGTCTATCTATTCATAAACAATAGTTACTTGAAGTAGTTGTTAGACATAGTAAGTATGGGATGTAATCAACAGAGGCAAATAATCAGTTTTCAGGCAATTAGTCTTGTTTTTCTACATTTGAAAAATTTAATTCTATCGAAGCTACTATTACTTGATCAAATGCTGAAACAAACTTGTCATTATAATGACAACTAGTTCTGAAAAGGAAACTTTTATTTTCACGTTTTATGTTTTTAAAAACTTAACAAGGAGACAAAAGACAATTCTGTGTAGAATATCTGATACAAAATCGTCTCAGTTAACTTAGATTCATTGAATTCCAGGAAAAGTTTTATATTTAAGGTTGAAGTGATATTTAACAAGGCAATAGTACGGTAAAAGTAAATTTTACCAACAATAAACTAGATCTTCTCGAAGAATATATTTGTTTCGTGAGCTAACAGGATTTGGAAATATGGACCACTGGATTCCGACCTAGTGGCTCAATGGTAAAATGCTGGCTAAGGAACCTGAAGGTCATGGGTTCGATCCCTGGTGGGGTCATGAGTGCGCACTGCTAAGGAGTCCCATACTAAGACGAAACAGGTTCCCTCTGTTCCTCCAACTGGTGTCGGTTTACGATGAATAACAACCTTAAAATGATTAGTTTAGTTTAGCATTATAACTCAATAGTTCAAAAAATCCACTTTCAGTTACCAGTTTTTAAAAAAATCTGAAATCAGTGCAATTTTCTTTCTTTCCAGCAAATAATAATAGAAACCAGTAATACCTTTATTCCAAGCAATATATTTGATACAATAAAGAACTTTCAGTATGTAATAAATTCACTCCAAAAATGGTATTTTCAAGCAGAATGAATATTTCATTAAAATGGGCAGCAATATGAAGCGACCGGTTGGTGCTAAATTAGTGTCCGATGTAGAATAAGGAATCAATTGTAGAACTAGCGTAAATTTAATGGTAACATCTTATTCAACGCGTAGAAGAATGTGCCCTTCAAGATAAAAATATGATTTAATTTTGTGTATTCAAAGTTCATTTTCGTCTAATATGATATGTTTCCTTCATTTTGTTAATAATTTGGAAAACGTTTAGTTTAGAACATTTTAAATATTCACAAGAGTACGTAATATTTTTGAAGAAAATATTTAAACGATTAGATCAAATTGAAAAGGGACAATTTGATATATGTCTAGAGGAAGATTTTTCTGGTAGAAATATAGTTACTTTTTGCATAACAGGTGCTGATCAAAATTCTAAAGCCTGAACTTCTATATGATGATCTAGTCTTGTGTTGTTTGTATTCAATTATCCAAATTCTTTTCCATAACCTGTTAAAAGTTTTTTTGAAATTTAAGTTCAAATACTTAATGTTCTAAGGAACATATTTTTATTATCTTGTAGATATTGGTACAAGTGTTATGAACGACTTCAGTTCCTCTTCGAATACATTGATAAAAAATGAAAAGCAATTTGGACTAGAGAATACACCAAAAAAAATTGATCTGAAAGTTGCAACCAGTAAATCTATCAACCCAGTTTCATATCCTTTTAAGACTACACTTCATCCAAAGATGAGAATAGGTGCAATGAATCAGAAAACTCCTAATACATGGGATTTTATTGGAAAGAAGGTGAATAAAGTTTGGGAAATTGTATGTGTTTGCTTTGTATTATATACTTATTATATGATATGACTTTGGTATGCTAGATGAAACCTTTTTTAAAGACATAATGAATGAAACAGAATCATTGGAGTTACAGACGGCTAAGAGCCAAAGTTCTCAATCAGTTTCTCATCAGCAGACCAACATTTGAACACTTTTTAATTTACCAATTTGTCGACTTTTTTCATTACTCTTCACTAATGAATATGTTATCCTAACCAACACAAATCATATTGCTCATATGATCTTACAGATTACATCAATGAAAAGATGCCTCAAAAACAATAGTGTATCACAGATAAGCAGAGTATCATGTATCAAACGATTCTACGGTCTTTTATAATTTGTTATATTAATAGACGAATAGGACCAATAGTGTGGTAACTATCAGATGGTCTTTATTAAGATTTTGCCTGTGTATTCGATGAAAGAGTATGAAAATAAATTACTGTTATACATTTCACATCAACACAACCAATTCAATTAACTACACTTTGAAATTAATCTCTATCTCAGGAAATGTAAATACACTGATAGGGGAATACAATTTAGAAATGGTCTAGCCATTATTACATAAGTAGTGGAATCAGAACATTCATTCACTTACATAGGAGTCCATATACCAATAGAGGTTAAATAATTGGATTCAGTAAAAAAAAAAAGGAGAATTACAAGTATATCGACATATGGTAATAATTAATACCCACTGAACAAGAGGTGGTTATCGTGCATCAGTGACCTAGTGGATAACGCCTTGGTGTTTGAACTGATAAATAAGAGTTTGAAGTACCAGTAGAAACAAAATTACTCACTAAGGTGCAAGTAAATCCAGTTGATGAGTCACAGATAGGACGAGAAGCGCTTTCTGGATTCCTTCACTAGCCACAATCAAGTAAATTGGCTGGCTGAAGTGTTTAAACTGACATCCATTAAAATGAGTATGCGTTCAACGGACTGAACTTATTGCCATTCATTCATATCCAGGTCATTCTTATACTCCTAAAATTCAATCAGTTTACAGTTAAGATTGATTGAAAAGTTAATTCCAACAGTAAACAGTCAACAACACGGAAAAGATAGTCGTTTGTGTAGATTATTCACCTGGGATGCTTTTATAGAATCCAATACTTTACACCAACAGAAAAATGGAAGGGAAATATACTGACTACATACTAAAAAATTACTGTGCGGTTAACTTCACCAGAAGGTTTCTGTTAAAACAATGCATTATCAAACAATATGAGACCGAACACACAATCTCCTCCTTCTCACGTTTGCCTTGGACAATCAACTCGTCGTTCCCATTTCTACTCCACTCGACGGCATGGACTGGACTGAACTAGCCTGACGCCTGATGTCTTCAGACAGTCTTCTCAGTGTATGTCCAATTCCAATCCATCTCCACTTTCTTCTTCTACATATTTGTTGGGCGATAGATTCCTGGTTGGTTGGTTGGTTCATTGCCCGACCACACTTCCTCCTTGCTTATTCTTATTATTCTGGCCATCTATCTCATCTGATCTTCAGGATCCAGCGAGTGTAGGTGGCAGTTGTTGATGTGATGTATTTCTGTAGTTTGTTGGAAATGATTTTCGTAACGCGCCAAGTCTCTCAGTCATCACATAGAAGCACTGACTCACTTCACTGAATGAGTGTTGAAAATCCGGATGTTGTTCACGCTTTATGCTAAGTGGAGTGAAGTGGACTGCAGTAGATCTCCACACCGATTCCAGGTTAATGAAGGAAAGAAGGCTTATCTCACTGTCTTTCCGATCGTGGCTGCTTTGACATCGTCATCTGTTCCTGTGCCGCTACTTGTAGTTGAGATGATGCTGTCTAGGCAAGCAGGAGAAAGAGACAACTTCCTTTAAATTTCTCCCGTTGGTGCTGATTAGTGCTTGTTGCTGGTGGTGGTGGTGGCTGGATATCTTCTCTACGTTCACTTGAAGGACATCCCGTCTTCCTTCTCTGCCTCGCCTCGCCTCGCCTCTTCTGCCAACTTGTTCGTTTTCACATATAGATTTTCGAGTTTGTGCTGTAGAAGACATTAGACATAGCTCATCATGGGCGAAACCCAAATCTTTTGAGGATCTTTTCATCGGTCTAGCCAGCGAATACCCATCTTCTCATAGCACCTCACAGTTTGTTGCACGATCCAGTCCAATCCAGTCCAGTCCAGTCCAGTCGACCTCAATCAGGAAGATCATAGGTGATAGTAGGCAACCTTTTCTTACTTCTGTCTTTACTTCAAAGACGTCACTGACCTTTCCGTTGTGAATCACTTGGCATGTGGCGTCGTCATATAGCATCTAGCTGTTGTCAAATGAGGTTGACGACAAAGATTTGTAGCACTAAGACCGTAGTGCTGAAGCAGTTGCCTGCCAAATTGCTTCTCGGTCGACGCTGTCGAAGGCCTATTCAAAGTGGATGAAGTTGAGGTAGCGAGTTGCCATTCTGTCATTCTGTGTTGTGTTCTATGATGTTGTGTAGCGTTTAGCGTAGCGTTGTAATTTGACTTGCACATGATTTGTTCTTCGTGAAGCCAGCCAGCCAGCCAGGCAGCTGTGGTTGTAATCTAGTTGAATCCAAAATATTTTTCATCTCTCCAGGATGATGTTGCTTAGTATTTTGCTTAGTGTGGACATGAGTGGGGCATGATCCCACACCAGTTCTTGTAAAGACTAAGGTTGCTGTTCTAGCTCTTTCATATCACTTACATTTTATACAATCCTCGTATCGTTATGGAACACCGTTTACATTAAAGCACTCAGAGAAAGTTTTCAAAAGACAAGAAATATGTAAACTTTGTATAACACTTCATCGAACTGATAATTGTTACAAAACCATCAGGATAAATATGAAAGAATGAAATAAATTTACTTCATTTTGTGTACACTACATAGTAATTATAAAATTTGACTAATAATTCCCGAAATTATTTGTTAAAATCTTATTTAAAGTTAATCAACGTCGCAGTGAAATTCACAACATATTTAAACACATGGAGAAACGTACAAATTATTATGCCAATGATAACCATCTAACCGAAATGAGATACCCTATGAAATAGAGATATTAAACAGTCATTCATATAAACGGAGTTAATTTACAAGTCGTAAAGTGACGTTGTCGAGCCTCCAGGTTATAATCCTGGAGACTGCCTGTTAACTCCTCATGTATACCTGGAAGAACGGTATTCATCATTTGAAGACATATATATATATATATATATATATATATATATATATACATATATATATATATATATATATATATAAACTCCAGCACGCAATGTATATGAGTTTATTAGTTATGTTTAAATAACCATCAGGTAATATCAACCTGGTGGGTGAGTTTTTTTAAACTTGATACAGATTTATTCCAATGAGTCATTTCATGCGTATTTGTTCCACTATCCAGGGCGTAAAAAATGCATATTTTCATTCAAGGGAGTAACTATAAAATAGTCTACAAAATGAATAATGAATAACCGTTTATATAGATACATATTTATGTATTATTGTTTGTTTACTGTAAACCTATCCATATATTATACTCTGGGTCATGGGAAATTTATTCTTTAAATATGTATAATCGACCGAACCATTTAAACAAACATCACTACTGATTAAACAGTCGTAGTTCATTTCAAAACATAAGTTCACTACCAGTCAGAAAACTGTGTAACCAGTACTTGATTCCTCTCATTACTGAATGTAGTCTAACACCAAAGAGTAAAACATAGTCACAAGCTTTAAATTATACGATACTACAATCTGTTATGATTTAATGTTAGGCATTAACAGGAATTTCTCAAAAGATCAATATTTCTAATGTCGCTTCATGTTTACCGTCTTAAGAAAGAAATAGTTTTTCTTACGACATTTTGTTTGTTGTTAAGACCGCATTTTTAAGGTAGTTTTCAACACGGATCGATATTGTCTGGAGAATCATTGAAAACCTGAGAGCCCCGGACAGCTGTTTCGTCGTAGTATAGGACTTCTCGGTAGTATGCATTCACAAACCCACCAACTGAAGACCTTGGTGGATGGTCAAGATATATGTTGAATTGGCAGAGGTAGAAAACTGTCGACTACTGCATCTTGACTCAGTGCTTGAATGGCTAACACGTTCACCGAGAGATCTGTAGGCCCTGGGTTCGATCCCTGGCGAGGTTGGTGCGTGCACGGGTACATATACCTCAAAATACAGAGTGATATTTCTTAAGTACATGAAGTATTCCTCATCCATTTTTAACTCATAAATAATTACTAGCTCAATGGGTTGGATGGTAAAGTTTTCGACTGAGGTGCTAAATAATGGTTACTTTTAGGTTTCAGCTACACATTGGTGACCTCTAATCAAGTTTGGGTTCAGAGCTTTCATTTATTTGCATTACCTTATCGTATACTGAAGACAATGAATTCGTATGCTGAGTCATTTGTTGACTTCCTTGCTCCCTTACAAATTGATATGGTTGAGTTCATTCAATAAAAGATTATTATTATTTCAAGTTGTTATTCATCGTGGACTGATATCAGTTGGAGGAACAAAGGAAACCTGGGAGCACTGGACAACTGTTTCATCCTAGTATGGGACTCCTCGGCAGTGCACACCCACGACCCCACCAGCAGGGATTGAAACCACGACCTTCAGGTTCCGCGGCCAGCGCGTTACCATTGAGCCACTGGTCAGAATCCAATGCTCCATATTTCCAACTTCTGTTAGCTCACGATATATAGCGCAACCGCTACCCAATGTCAACGCTGAGTATCTGTCTTCATGGCCATCAGGCTTTGACTCCACCGGTCACGACTTCTCATTGGAACTTCGGGAATACTTCTCGAAGCTAGTCACCAATGAGCTCCAGTCCAATTAAATTTTGAGGGAGTTGTGGAGATTTGGAATTATTTCAAGTTGTTATTCATCGTGGACTGACATCAGTTGGAGGAACAAAAGGTGTCGATGAATACATTAACAGCTTGACGGCGATTTGACCTGATTACTAATTAGAGTATTTATTTCTTGTCAGGAACTAATGATGCCTATTAGAAAGTAATTACCATTTACCTGAATTTATGAACTTTTTCCACATACAGCACTATTATTAAAAAAATGTAGGTATCCCTTAAATTTAGTGTAATAAACATTGCAGTTTCTGCAGTACATTTCTTTCTAGTTAGAAAACTAAAAAATTTTTAACATCACTGTGAAATTAGATATCAGTTATGGATAGTGGCTAGCAATGAAATCCTGAACACACTTTTCATCCTATTTCGGGCTTCTTATCAAGACATACATGCCTCCCAGTAAGTGGTTTTGTTCCCACCTGGGCCCATACTCGTCACCAAACGCCCCAGGCGCCAGAGCATTATCCACTAGACCACTCCTTATTGAGAAGTATAGTAGTATGTAGTTGCTTTTAATTAACCACAGTCGGTTGGACAGAAATGATTGGCCACTTTTGGGCTCGTATGTGGACACCTCAAATTACCGGGATTTTCACTTTAAGATATTGATATTAGGATGTGGCTTTAGGATAATGACTAATGAAATCATAGCAGAAACTCACGCACAAGTGCTTCGCTTCAAGCTGACACACTTTACAGCACTGCATACAGAACAGGTGGATAGAAAAGTATTGATACCAAAGTAGATAAAGTAGTGTGAATATTCTGGCTTCAGACGGTGTCAAAGAGTGAATACATCTACGCCATTGTGACTAATTTCCAAACATGTCACCAAGACTTCTCAACCACTGATTCCTTTCGTCTCGAGGACCCCATTCAGACAGTCTACATCGCCCCACAGGAGTCAAGAAAACAGTCAGGGACTTGATCAGCTGGTGCCAAGTCTTGGTCTGGCCACCCTGGATGCTCTTCCAACTTAATCCAGCTGCATCTAGCCTGGTACGTTAAGGTAGGCGGTGGTTTGGTATGCTCAGTACATGTCCAAGCCATCTCAGACAACTAAGGTTCACAACCTAGTCAATCGACTAGACTCTCTTACCTAGTATCCTTTCCCTGACCTCAGCATTGCTCATTCGGTGATCCCACCAAACCTGAGCAATGCTAGGAAGACACCTGTGGTCCAAAAACTGTCACTGTTTTATGTCTCCTACTTTTAATGCCCGTGTCACAGACTTAAAACGGAACAGAAGGGATCTTTTGGATAGTGTGGTTGGTTACACATTCGAGCATTAGAGAGAATATCATCACTCACTGAAATACAGATACATCCAGTTGAGGAGTTCCAGTTAGTACAAAGCGTGCATCTTGGATTCCATTACTAGCCACTTTCCACCATTAATATCTAAAATGAAAATCCAGTCTATATCGAGGCCTTTTCAAAGGAGCTCATATTATCAATAAGAGCTGATCAGTTCAGTCAACGACAGAGAAATACAAGCTATAACACAAAATTATGAATTTATTCTCCAAATCAGCCTACATATAGCAATATCAGTTGACCAGTACTCGTTAATATTTCAACACTAAGGCGGAACAAATACTCCTAATCGCTGTAACCATGACATTCCTGATTGTAGCGGACTGGATCATGCAACAAATTGTGAGGAGCGAGAAGAGGGGATACGCTGGACCGGGGAAAAGAACCCAGAAGACTTGGATTTCGCCGATGACTTATGTCTAATATCACACAAACTTGAAGATCTACAGGCGAAAACTAACAACTTGACAGAAGAGGTAGAGCAGCGAAGACAAGAATTCAAGTGAATGTAGAGAAGACGGAGGTGATGAAGATACCTAACCAACACCAACACCACCAATAACAACAACAAGCTCCAACCACCATCAATGGGAGAAACTGAAAGGTAGTAGACTCCTTCACCTATCTGGACAGCACTGTCTCAACTACAGGCGGCACAGACGAGGACATCAAAGCCAACCAGGATCAGAAAAACAAGACAGGCCACCCTTCATTAATCTGAAATCAGTGTGGAGATCTTCTGTACTCAGTATGTGGAACAAGATCTGGATTTTCAACACCAACGTCAAGTCAGTGCTCCTGTATGGCTCAGAGACTTGGCGCGTTACGAAGGGCATTTCCAACAAATTATAAACACTCATCAACAACTGCAGCCTACGCTCGTTACTGAAGATGAGATGGCCAGAATAATAAGAATAAGCAACAAGGAACTCTGGCCTGATAACGAAACAACCAAGAACCTATCGCTGAACAAATATGCACTGTAAGGAAGTGGAGATGGATTGGGCATACACTGAGAAGACCATTCGAGGACATCACGCGTCTGCCAGGCCAGGCACTCGAGTGGAACCGAGATGGGAAGTGACGAGTTGGGCATCCGAGGTGAGGGTGACATGGAGGAGATCGTGTGAGGAGGAAATGAGAGCTTGTGGGCTGTCATGGAGTCAGGTTCAAAAGATTTTAGAGAAGAGAGTGGAGTGGAGACGTGCTACTGAAGCTCCATGTTCCACCAGGAACCCAAGGGACAACTAATAATAATAATAATAAACAAATCAGTTAGTAACACAGTAGAAAACAATTCAATATTTTAAAAGTTGTAGTGACTTGATGAGTATATAAAGGGGTCCAAGTGACCCTAGATAGCGATTCTTAAATGCAACACAGCGAACAACTTGAAGTTACCTTTTTTATATCATCATATTCTTTCATGCTGAAATTCATACGTATTTACATCAAACTATATACTCCAATTTCTTGTGTAAAATACGTCTAACTTGTTGTAATGTTACTGTTATTCCTCTTATTTGGATAACAATAATCACTGTTTGCTATTCAGAGTTTATAAGAATACACTTTTATGATTTTCTTAGCAATTGCCATCAATTTCAACTCATCGAACATTTTATCGAACGCCAGCTACAAACTTGAGTTCTAATATCACTGCTGTTTCTACTACTTCTATCATATCTACGACTACTTCAACGAGTAATATGAATACTTATGGAGATTCTCGAACACATGGACAAGTATCACTTTTTAAACCGATCTTCACAAATCATACACAAATTATTCAGAATAATCATAATTTACAACATCACTCCAATAGTTATGCAACACATTCTAATTTAGCGTTAACAGCCATTTCTCTGGGTTCATTAACTGGTAAGTCTACAACAAGTCAAGGAATTCATCATTTATCCGTTTCTATGCCAAATGTAGCTCAAGCAGTTTCAGTAGTCACAACGACTGGGTTAACTGTATTACCACAAAATCAACCTGTCACTATCACATCAACAACAACATCTACACTTTTAACTACAGTAGATCCAATAAATGAAAATTACTATAAATCATTATTAAATCTATCATCTTACTCACCATTACATATTTCTACACGTGTTATGCGCCAAAATACAGATGATCATTCATTAAAACAATCATATAGTCAATTGAATCAAAAGTCGAAGACAACAATTCATCTACCGAATATTTAAAAGAAATAAAATATCTGTTTATAGTTTATCTTAAACTTTGTTCAATTCTACTTTTATTTTCCACTTTTGTGAATATTCTGAAAATTCTATGAAATAATGTGCATAAATGCTATGAAAAATCTACAATAGTGGACAAGAAAATCGATTCTGAGACATTCACATCAACACATGGTAAATACATGAGTATATTTGTACCTGATATTTTACTGATTCAGTAATATCAATTAGCGTTTCATAATTTGTTACTGTGTGATCTAATCTCAGTGATGAATAAGAGAGGGAGTGTGTTTAATTAGAACAAGTCAACTGGGAAAGATAACTAATTTTATTTCAAACTATGTAAGTAGGAATGAAACAGAGTCATTTTAGATTGATACTTATCATAGGCTGACATCATTTAGAGAAACATTGGGAGTCTGATAGCACTCGACAGACGTTTCGTCCTACCATGGGACTTCTCACCATTGTGTACCTGCGACTCCGTCAGGAATCGAACCCAGCGGTCAGCAAGCTACTATTGAGCCACTGGATCGGGTTCAAATGCTGTGACTTCCATCCATTACTGTCGCTGAGCATCCGTCTTCATATGTGACTTGGCTAGCTGCAACGGTACTTAGAGTAATTATCAAATAACCTCGCATAATTCACTTAGTTATGGGTAGCAGTGGAATGCAGGATGCACGTTTCGTCCTATTTCGGACTCGTCAGTTGAATATACTTGCACATCAGTACGAATGTTACCATTCTCTGGAGTACAGATTCGACCAGTTTGATCCAGCATAGCAGTGGGAAATAACAAGTTTTAGCAAATAATAAAATGGTCTCCAACTATCTGTTTTATATACTACTGAAAAAACAGTTATAGTAGCTAGTACTCAGATATACAAACAGTAACTTGACAACAACAGATAACTTGAATGAAATGAAAACCTCATTAATTCTTTAGTTATTTAGTTAAAAGACTAGAGTGTGATCACAATACATTCAAAAGATTATCAGTTAACATTTTAGTGTTACACAACTTTTGCTTCAAATTTATCATGCCGATGAATAATTGCTATGTCGAAAATTGTTTATTCTATAGGATTCTCTCAAAAAGAAAGAATGACTTCACGTTTGTGAAGTCTTATTAGTTCTTCTGTGTAAGTAACAGATATTGGATTAAATGTAGTATTATCATATAATTCTGGGTTTCAAACCTAAAACGATGATTTAAGTACTAGAAGTTAATACTAATCTGGTTACTGGTACTCTATCTACAAATCTAGTTTATGCCTCTTAACAAGCAAGAGTAAATAAAGGTTATCACCGAAAAAGTAGTCTAAAGGAATCGATGTAATTTCTCATTGGACAGTAGTTCAATTACTTTGATAGATGAATTAATTCATTTTCTAGTTCGAAACCAACTGACAACATACCTGTATAGAACTTTTAAAGATTTATCCTCTAGTATTCTCATTTATTGATCAAAGAGGAAGGAAAAGACTGTGACGAAGAAATTTCACTTCCTCTGATATCATCCTTAGCATCTGTACAGTCCCATTGAAGTAGAATTAATGTGTACACTAATTGATAAAAATGATCATATTTGTCGGTAAATAATTCTTAGTAGATAGTGTCCGGAGAAAGATTATTAGGGTGAAATTTTGAAAAAACGAAAATATTTAATACAGTAAATGAGTAATTGTAAGCTGAAACCAAGAACTGAAGATTTTTTTATCTAATGGGGAAACTAGTTGTCAGTAAGGAAGGGAATTAGAACTTTATAACTAGTGCAAAATTATTTACTTTATGATGTAAACATTTAATGGTTACTTGTATATTGTAGACTACTGCAAATGCTTTTCCCTCAGCTGTGTCCATTGTTAATTGAATGTTGCGATGCGGAGATATTATAATTATTCAATTTGTGTTGATCTCTACTTAGTCATGCCGGTGGATGTTGATGATGATATCGCATAATCTGTCATCGAGCATTACGTATGAACTTAGCTTGATATGAGGAAGTGAATTGATATATCTATGTGGAACTGGTCAACACTGACAGCATATCCTTCGTACACGTGTTCACCAGCGAGTCACTTGTATATGTGATTTGGAGAGTGGTTGGATAGAATGTTCGTCAGACAGCCTTCAGCAGGTTGCTGTTTTGTACGTCATTTATCCTTGATAATGGTTCTATTCATTAAATTCTGGGTAGCCACTGCAAACTTCAAAACGTGGGCAAACCGATATATATATATATATATATATATATATATATATATATATATATATATATATATATATATATATATTGCTGAATAAATATTCAGTATATCACAAAGTAAAGTTATGGGACGTACATAGACCTAATCTACATGCCTTCCCCAAGTACGTTCCTTAGAAAATACGAAGGTCTGTTTGTTATCTTAGGACAAACTTAAAAAAGTAGTTGATGATAAGGGCCATAATGCCCTCCATTTAACAATTCTCATGTAATGATAAGTAGATCATGTATGTGAATATTCAGGTAACCAACACCCTACGTACATCACCCGGAAAACTTTTTGTTTTGGAAATTATACTACTAACAAGTAGGCGGACAGAAATTGCAGATATTGTTGGGTTTTTTTGACCAGTGCATCAATGAGCTCAACACAACCAGTATCTGCAGTTGATAAGCATGGAAGAATCAGTGAGAAAAGAAGCTAACTACGTCATTTCCTTATTCTGAATAATGAATCACTTATCGACTGCAATTATTTATAAGCCGATTTCCAAAATGACCGTCAGATGATACATCAAACATATTTAGTGAAAGTAATTTATTAGTCGGTTGATATTTCTGTTCAACCTGAGTAATTAAGATTAGTCATTACAACTTAATGCTCGGTATTGTCATTTGTCAGTGAATATGTAGGATAGTCGAAGGATGTGTGTTTATGTATGTTGGAAACCCGGGGGTCGCTGGTTCGAATCTGGTCGCGGTCGAAATTTTCTTTCACCTAGTCTGTCAAACTACGACTATGTTACTTTTATTAATCAACTGTCAGTAATTGTCAGTGTTACTGTAGCTTCATTTTGAAAACATCATCATTAATGGTTTTGTCGGATTAATGTTTGCAAAACAGGTGACAAATCTACTCCTTCTTTTCTGTTAATATCATTTGATGTTATTAAAATATTCAGGGTCTCAGAAGTTAATCTTTCTTTATGTGGATGGAAACCTTTCCCCAATAATGTCTACATTCTCAAAGTCAATCATATGTCCACTTTCCATTACATGTATAGCTATTGCTGATCGCTTCTCCAATTTTTAAATTCCTCTTGACTCTTCGGTGGGTCTTTCGTGCATAACTTGTGTTCATTTACCCTAACGTTTAGGGGTCTACAACTTTCTCCAATCGAATTAGCTTCACATTCCAAACATTTAATTTTGTAGACACAGTTGTTCTGTGTCATCTTAGGGATTGTATCATTCACTTTGACAAATATCTTCTCCAGTGAGTTTGAAGATTTAAAACAGATTTTAATGCCATGCGAGGAGCACACTCTTCTAATCTGTTCAGAAGTACCTTTTCAATATGGTATCATCGTAGATGGCGTACATGACTTTGTTTTACCTTCGTTACCGTTAGTGGTAGCACTTGCTGTTTTATTCGTTCGACCGACAATGTTCTTCAAGAACTTTTCAGGGTATCCATTTCCCAGCAAAACATTCTTTAATCATGAGATTTCATTTTCCAAATCATTAAGATCGGTTAGGATGATTTTTTGCTTCGTTTAGTAGGTTCAATGAGATACTAGCCTTTATGTTAGTTGGTTGATCGGAATGTGTTGGTTTTCTGTATATTTTAACACTGAATTCATCTTCAGTCGTTCTTTGGATAAGACAATCTAAAAAGTTCAGTGTCATCCTTTAATTCTATTTCACTAGTGAATTTAATGGAATCTGAAGTAGAATTTATATGCTCTAGGAATTCCTGTTGGTTTACCTTCTTAAGAATGACAAATATGTCATTCATATATCTATACCAAATTCTGGGTTGGCAATGAACATTTCTTAAAGCTCTTTCTACTAAAGCTTTCATCTAGAGAGTCACCACAATTGGAGATGCTAGTGAACCTATCGCAACTCCATTTGGCTCACAATGGTCTATGATTTAAAAGTGACTTCATCGTAGAAGAACATCAGTTGGAGAACCATTGAAATTATAGAATCAGTGAACAGCGATTTCATCCTAGTTCAAGGACCCCTAAATACTGCACACTCACGACCCGTCAGAACTCGAGCCTATGACATTCAAGTTTCTGGAAGTGCACGTTGCTGTTTAGTCTTTTAGTTAGAACTTAATCGTTCAAAGTTCTGTCAGTCCATGACATAGCGCAACTAAGTCCTAACGTCATCAGCGAGTATTTTTTCCAAGATGGCCATAATGAAGTTCAAATAACGAACCGTAACTAACAACGTTAGGCATGGGGACGGCCACCCAAAGATGACACTGGATGATGACTGCTTTCTGTTATAGGTTGTAAAGAAAAAACGTGAAATATTGGATTACAACCGATTGGTCTAATGATAACGTGCTATCCACATGACTTAAAGGTTCTGTGTACGTGCATGCCTTTTAACCGCCCAAAAGCCATGAAGTAAAAAGAAATCGTTTTAGTCTATATATTACCTTCTTAATTTATTGAAGCTTGACAGTATGTCATGTCGTTCAAGTTTTTCCCAAATGCACTTTTTAAAACACTTCAGCGACAATCCAGTGGTTCGACAACCTTCTTAGAATCCCCTGTACTGCCGAAACTTCTACTGAAATTGAGAGGTCATATTACAAATAGGTATCAGAATTTCAGGCTTGTGAGGATTCATCTATACAGGAGGAATGTTCATTACAGACTGATATCAGTTGGAAGGTTGTTGAAAACCTGGGAGCGCAGGACCTCTATTTTGCCCTGTTGTGAGGCCCCTCAGCACTGCCAATCCATAACCTGACCAGGGATCAAAGTCACGACATTCAGTTCTCGTGGTGAGCGCCAATGAGTCAGAGTTCAGAGCTCTAATGTTCATTACTGATATGCTTTTCCATGGACATCCTGAAGTTCTCATGAGAAACTGTAACCCTTACGGTCAATCAGGTCGACAGTAAAGTGGAGGCCAACTGATGACTTTAGGTGATAGGTCATGCTCTATCACGAATTGACAGAAGTAAGAAACTGTAAGCCATTGAATTCCGACCTATGGACTCAGTGATAACGTGCTCACCATGAGACCTGAATAAACTAGCTGACTAAACATTCCACTGACTCATCATGACTACGAAGAGTTGTTAAACTATACAATCATGAGATAGACCATTTCAGAAAGTAATGTCTTCTTCAAGTAAAATATCGTTAACTTCATTACTGTCTCATATTTTCTCCCATATCCTTATACGATCATGGAATTAGAACTACCCCATTTATACTGAAGCTTCACATCGATAAAATCAGCAAGTTATTTTAAACAGTTTCTAGGTGGTTGATATCAGGCTGTGATGAAATTATCGGGCTACTGAGTCACTCAATAAATGATAATTAATTATCAGACAGGCGTTCATAAGCCTGAAACCAGTGTGGAGAACTGCTGCACTCAGCATGCGGAACAAGACACGGATTTTCAACACCAACGTCAAGTCAGTGCTTCTGTATGGCTCAGAGACTTGGTGCGTCACGAAAGGGATTTCCAATAAACTACAGACATTCATCAACAACTGCTTACGCTGGCTCGCTACTGAAGATCAGATGGATTGCCAGAAAGAATAAGCAACAAGGTGCTCCGGGAACGAACCAACCAAGAACTTATCACTCAACAAATATGCACTGGAAGGAAGTGGAGATGGATTGGGCATGCACTGAGAAGGCCGACTGGGGACATCATGCGTCAGGCCAGTCACTCGAGTGGAATCCCGATGGGAAGCGACGAGTTGGACGTCCAAGGTGAGGGTGGCATGGAGGAGGTCGTGCGAGGAGGAAATGAGAGCTTCTGGGCTGTCGTGGAACCAGGTTCAAAAGATCTCAGAGAACAGAGGTCACTGGAGACGTGCTACTGAAGCCCTATGTTCCACTAGGAACCCAAGGGACTAATAATAATAATAATTATTATCAAACGGTTCATTCGAAATAAAGGCAGAATAACGAGTAATAAGTGAGATGAAAAACAAACCGTTTTGCTAAACTGTTAAATACGTTGCACAGTGGTGAAATGAAAACTAAACATACGCACATATATGCATGCATGAAAATTTTTAAAAAACAGAAACCTTATTTAGACAGTAAAACAATACAATTAACAAACTGAACTCAGTGTAATACGAACAGCTTATTTCAGTGTTTTAGATATCTGTAACTAATTATAAGGGTAACAGAAGTAATAAAATAAGTCTGTTTCGTTTTTGTCACTGATCAATTCAAGGCAAGCGCGCACACAATGGCGCGAACACAAATAAACACAGAGAAACACATACTAAACAGAAAGATAAATGAGATGAGGAAAAAACATTTAATGATAGAATCATACAAACAAATTGAGAAAACAAACAAGTAAGATGATCTTCACAAACAATTTAGTTAATATAATCACAAAGATACATTCTTCATAATTTTTGAAAATTACAATAAATTATGTGTACTTATGAATTCAGTGTTCAATTGTTCAATTATTAACAATGTCGATAAAAAAAACAACATGACTATTTGTTTGCATACACAAGCATGCAAAACAAGTATTCATTCACGCATCCGTATAAATGAACAAACAATGAAATATATCCACACTTAAAACAAATACTTACTTAACTTTGTAAAAGTAATATCAAGACATTTATCCTCTTCAACACCACATACACATACATACACACAAGTTGAAAAATTACGACATACTACTTTTAAGACAATATCATATAGGTAAAGCAGTAGAATCAGGTTCAATCACCTTTGTTTATTTGCATAATTATGCTGTTAATATTGATAACAATGAAGATGATAAGAGTAACAATAATAAATACGGATAAAAGTTTATATGAAGTGGTGGAATGAATAAAGAAGTGGGAATGAAAAAAGAGAGAATAGATTAATTTCTTTGAAGTGAAAATCTGTAGAATTAATAGAAGCATTTACCATACATTACACTTTTTAATTGGATTCATTGGTGATCCAGCAGGACAATTGAAAACTCTAGCGAAATCCTCTGAATTTGTTACAGTACCAATTACCCTATTAGAAAGAGAAAGAGCGAAGAAGGCACTTGATACCTTTTTAAGTATAATTTCATTATGAAAAGTGACTATCAAAGCAGATAGTCAGTAAATGTACCTAATACAATGAAGACAGTGCAAATGATGGAGAAAAAGCACTTGTGAATGCAGACAAAGATACCATAATAAAAAAATGTCACACAAAACTGTAATGGCTTTAATTATTAGCCTTCATAACAGTGTACGCAGGAAACTTCAACAAAACAAGGATGATATTGGAACAACTTGGAAAAATGATACTCATTAATGGTAAAAAAAAACCCACATCTTCAGGATTGTGAACGATTTTGATCTATATGCTACATGAGCTCTGTGATTGTCAGTTCCTAACATCTAAAGTATCCTAGCTAGAACGAATATACCTCTCTGTATAGGTCAGACTAATAGTAAGTGACTTCATAGGTTCTTGTCCTGTCTTCTTCTGATCAAGCTTCACTTACTTTTGACCTTGCATTATTTTAAGCAGTATCGTAAGTTAAGTGTTGCCTCTATATGTAATACATGCATGTATCCCATCTTGGTTATATGAGAAAATGTTGTACTGCTATTGACTTCATTGCTTCTCACATCTTAAAATTATGCCCATCGTTGGTCCCAGTCCCATTTAGTCTGGGAAAAGCTTAACCAAACACTAACAGCATATGTAACCTAGCGATAGGCAGAGGTATAGCTCAACAGTATAAGAGGTTTACTGGTTAGAAACTATCGAACAACCTGCCTTTACTGATGCCAAGATCTAGTAATAAATTACGATAACTATGAAATAAACAGTGTAAGGTAGAGAACAAACATCCTTAGAATAAGACAATAAGCGAACACTACATAGCCATAAAGACTGAATCCTTTTGAAACAATGAATACGACCTTGGGTCATGGCACCTGACATTTTAATAACTGAATACTGATTTCCAACAATGACATTAGCAAGTATATTTTCAGTTGTTGACCAAAATGTATTGGTCTGAACATTTCAAAGTTTTTTCACTGCCGGTTTTAAATTATTCACTATAGCCTGCATAGGAGCTAGACAGACGTCAGGTATCTTAGCCGAAATGAATTGACGTAAACTACATGTACAAAGTGAGTATTACTGTAGAAAAAAAAATAGAGAGTAGAGTGACCACCTAGCTAACATCATTGA
The DNA here is from genome assembly GCA_944470555.2 of Heterobilharzia americana. NCBI lineage: Eukaryota > Metazoa > Platyhelminthes > Trematoda > Strigeidida > Schistosomatidae > Heterobilharzia > Heterobilharzia americana. The sequence continues at coordinate 52,032,010 of OX104128.1, forward strand.
AATTCCGGCACAAAATCCTTGATGTCGGATTGTTAAAGATACTCTATGTGAAGCCCTAAATTCGAGTTATTTGCATGCTAATACTCATCAGCAAAACGTGTTCCTAGTTTGAGATAACTAATGAGAAGAGATTTTCATTTGCATATTACATCAGTAAATTCATGTATCTTAGCAACAAGACTTTAAAAGATTAAAAAAAGGAATACAGACTTCTTTACCAGTTGTGTAATTTACTTAAGTTCTTGGAGAATATAACGCCACGGTTTTCAGTCATAATAACAGTTTCAATTATGGGATTATTATTACTTGTCCCTTGGGTTCCTAGTGGAACATACGGCTTCAGTAGCACGTCTCCATTTCACTCTGTTCCCTGCAGTCTTTTGAACCTGGCTCCACGACCGCCTAGCAGAATTCATTTCTTCCTCACATGATCTCCTCCACTTCACCCTTTAGGATAAACATTGCGTTTGCTTATTTAATACCGAACTAACATGGGAGACCTCCAGAACAATCCTTTTTTGTCATAATCACACAAAGACTTTTATGTTTCTCATAGATTCAAAGGTTGAATGATGGGTGGGTCTTTTTATGGTCTCAACACACTGAAGTAGCAATGGTATGCCAGACCAATTACTTTCAGGTGAATAGAAATAAAATAGCATCGTTAGCTGGTGGTCTGATAAGTGTTTTTGTATCAGATTATGCGGCTGCTCATATTGTACATACTTCAGGTATGCAGTATATGGAGGATTAAGTCAGATGTTTAGTTTTAAATATGCATGTATGGTAATATTGGCACCAAAGAATTAAAGTGAATCGCTGAGGGTATGCTTTTCCAGTTCCCGGTAAAATTTACAGGTTCTAGTTTCCTTCATATGACAAATCCCATTTACTAACATCAAATAAATCGATGAAGATGCATTGTTGTTGGATTATGTATCACTACTGATTATGATAATGCACAAGACTACATGCTTGGTTGATAACAATAAATGGATGATCATTTGACTGTCTGAGATAGCCGTGGTTTCTCAGACTAACACTGACACTAGGTGATGACTGAATGTGAAATGAAAATTTGGACCGCGGCACGATTAAAACCGGCGACCACCGGGTTTCCGACCCGATGCTCTACCAACTGACCCACCGAGGTCCAACTGCTGACAGGATATTTACTTTACTTCAATCAAGAAAGATTTCGCCCGACTGTCATGTGAATTCGTGGTACTTTACTATAGCTTGGTCGTATTCACACTGGCTGCCTAGTCAGAACTTCTGATCGCAATCCAAATCTAACGGAATTACATGATACTGTACAAGGGTAGGTATAAAAATGCATGTTTAAGTTTGGTAGTTGCTATTCATTCAACCAGCATGAAAATTTACAGTCCTAGTTAATGATTCCAGGAATAGACTTCAGCAGTATATTCTCACCCGGCAGAGTTAAATATATTAGTTGGTTGGAGGAAATCAGCAGGAAACTATTGACCTTACTTTCGTACTTGTTGGTACTGGTCAGTAAGGCGTTTCTGCAATCTAGAGGAAAGTGATTTTACTCTAGACCTAAATGCTGACCGATAGAATTTGGTCAGCACTCATGACTAGAAAACATGAGACTGGTTGCTCTCCAGTGATCAGTCAATGTATGTTGAGCGTTGGGTAAATGGCTTATTGAAGAAGTATATTTATAAAATCCCAACGAAGTAGGAAGACAAATTTCTCACATTCCGCCACCTTCTGAAAGCCACTTCTTAACAGAATAGATGTGCAATTTGTCGCATGTTTAAATACTAAATGAAGACAGGAAGTAATTGTTACAGTTGGGCATTTAAACATATAATAACTTATATAAGATTTTTTTTGTCCATGGAAATTTCGTCCACTAGATTGTATTGCCGGTATCAGATATATTACCGGACAAACTTAATTTGGAACTTTAGGTTTAAAATAGTGCAATATATTAAGAAATTAATCAAAATTGCACTCATAATTACTTATTACAAACACTGTTTAAAGATTACTCAGTAATATGCTGGATACCGATTCTCACTAGATTGAGAAATGTGAGAAATTTGCCTAGTTGAACGGCTTAAAACAAATTAGAATACAGCAAAGTGATGCAATGTAGTGCATTTCATAACGCTATCATCTAAGCAGCTTGTTTAAACCTTTTTATGAAAACTAATCATTGTTATAATCTCAAGTTGTTATTCATCGAAGACTGACATCAGTTGGAGGAACAAAGGAAACCCAGGAGCACTGGACAGCTGTTTCGTCCTAGTATGGGACTCATCAGCAGTGCACACCCACCATCCCACACCAGCAGGGATCGAACCCGCGACCTTCAGGTTCCGCCACCAGCGCGTTACCCGAAGGTCGCGGGTTCGATCCCTCCTGGTGTGGGATCGTGGGTGCGCACTGCTGATGAGTCCCATACTAGGACGAAACAGCTTTCCAGTGCTCCTGGGTTTCCTTTGTTCCTCCAACTGATGTCAGTCTTCGATGAATAACAACTTGAAATATTTCAAAATCTCCACAACCCCCTCAAAATTTAATTGTCATAATCACTAGAAACATAGATAACAATCACAGAAATGGAAATTATATGCATACTTACCTGTACTGTTCTACTGTGTGTACATCAAAGAGTACTGTATTAAGAATTGATTGATGGAGGCTTTTAAAACACCAGAGCTATATGTTAAAAATTGTGATAAAAACAAATTCTATAATAATTTTCAATACATAATTAAATGATTTCTTACAAGTTGTAATCTAAATTATTACAATGAAAAATAATTGAATATTTTGAATAAAACTTAGGCAAAAATGATGTCATTCATTAGAAGTTCTATCGTTGAACATTTGATCAATTTCAACCATTCAATTAATCTAAACAATGATTTTAAGGTTGTGTATAGAATTCACTCAAACATCTCACGTTTCCTTCGCCTTCAGTTTTTAAAAATAACGGAGATCTCCGTTATCCATGAACTGAAGCCTAATCGTTGTGTGCAAAAAAGTATGTATAGTCTTTGTCTCTACCTTGGCTTTAATTTATTTTAGTCTCGGTGTGTTTCATTCTTGTTTTGTTTTTTCAGCTTCCCCTTTTGTTAAATTAATCTTTGTACTCTTATATCGTCATTATCAGCATCATCATTTTCACATTTAGTAGTTTCCGGTATTACTCTGTTTGTTCTTCTCATTAATTAAAACTTCTAACAAAACATTTTCAATCTAATTTGGGGTCTGTGGGGATTTACTGATTTTTCGAGTTGGTGTTCGTCATGAACTGACATCATTTAGATGAACACTAGGAACGCGGGAGCACCGGAGAGCTGTTTCGTCCTAGTACGTGACTCCTCAGCAGTGCGCCCCTATGACCCCGCCCCACCAGGGATCGAACCCAGGAGCTTCAGGTTCCGTAACCAGCACGTTACCACTAAGCCACTGGATAGGAATCCAGTACTCTACATTCCGTACTTCTGTCAGTTTACGATATATTGTGACCTCCATCCGATGTCGCCGGTGGCCATTTGTCCTTGCTTTCGACTTGATTCGCCGCACTGGCCAACAATTCTTATTAGAACTTCAGGAAATCTTCCCTCAAAGCTAGTAACCAGTGAGCACTAGAAACAACATCACTCACTGAGAGCCAGGTACATCCAGCTGACGAGTCCTAAATGGATCGAAACACGTGTTCTTGATTCCACTGCTAGCCACCATCCATTAATAATGCGGTAATCAGTCGACGTCTTATATTTATTCACACACACACAGTCATATGGATAATAGTTGTTTGAGTGAAACTGAAACTTAATCAAGTGCCATTTCTTCCAACTAGGCTACCAAACCAGGCTAATTTCGAGAATTACGCCGTTTAAGAGGTCTTCGAACTGGATACATCCATAAAGTTACTAATAGACAAGTATACCATTGTTAGATCACGAATGAATATAATTCTTTTCTTGGCTATAAAACTAAGCATGCAATGACAGTAACTAGCTTGTTCGGTTTAGATATTAAGATCTAGGATAAGTCAAACTATAGGTTGATATTTAACTTGAGTTTACATGCTTAGCTTCGAGTCGATTACAAAAGTGACCGTCACTTATAGGACCCTAGAGAGTTAGCATAAATTTTGTTGATAAAAAAACAACCATCCAGATGAGTCCGACCAAAATCTCAACAATATGTATGGATTATATATTACCAATCATTCACATAGCAGAGAAGTACAATAGAGTAGCGATTATGGCTTATGAGGAAATTGTAATCAAGTCTTATTCACAAATATTCTCCCTTTCGATATCCCACCATATTCTTATTCAATATGATGTTTTCCACCATCCACAATCTTCACCAGTCTTTATCATTTCTCGGGTTTTTCAGTGATGGAAAATATATACTACTGAAATACAATCTTATAAGTAGTGTTCATTACAATGCCATCACAAGGAGTATTTTCGTTCTACCATATTTTTTTTATCAATTTATACCTATCTACCTCATGGACCTTCATCTTTTAAATGACCCAAAAAGGAATATATCTAAATAATATGTTAATAACTGTGAAGAAAGCTACATTTTAATTTATTTCTGAGTTCGTTTCTCGAACCAGAATCAATGTATTCTGAACAACCATTATGGTTTAATTCTTATTACTATAGCATACTTCCGATTCATCTTTGAATATGTATATTTCGAAACATATACTCAGTATTTTCTGTGACAACTTAACCAAAACTCAAGATTCTTGGGACTGATACATGCAACATAGTTTCCGCAATAGTAATCCTGCTTCAAATTTACTGATGTTTACTTCTTGACAGGACACTAACAAAAACGACAAAGATAAAGTCCAACACGTGATATAAGTCCCGCTTAAGTATTTTCAGTGATAAGTGAGCAAAGTTTGGTCATCATCAGCTATCCAAATAGCTGTTAGGTGCGATAGATTAGTAATTTGCTTTCTCATTTCACTCAGGCTGCTGATTGCACCCTAGGAGTAACACAGTTCTATTCCGCATTATAAGCACTGCAATATAATGATTCGGTTACACTTAGGGCTACTTAACAGAAAGGTGACAGTCCATTAGAAAATTGAAAACCTCTCTACTGATAATAGTTAGACATATGAGTGATTTTAATGTCTAAGTATTTTGCAATCTTATAAACTTTTGTGGCATCTTTACGTTTAATATATTGATGCAGTTGATGAGGCTACTAGTTATATATGTGTAGAAAATTCCAAGGACAACATAGGTCTTAACTGATGTGTTCTTCATATTCTGATACCTATAATATTTGATCGTTTTATATAAAGCATAATCTTACATATATAATTCAGAGATAGGTTTCTGTACCACGAACTCACATAAGCTGAAGCAACAAGAAAACTAGGAACAACGGATTAACTACCTTACTTTAATTCACTGATTCTCGTCAGTTTATAACTGGGTGATATTCCGAAATTCTCCCGGAAATCTTCAACTGTCTATCATTGTGGATATCTTTCTCGTAGATGAGAAATGGACTACTTGACGTTGGAGAATGCTGTTTACTTAGTCCAGTTTTACTAGAGTGAAAAAACCGGCTCAATATAAAGTCTAGAAGTTGAAGAGTTTGATCTCATAGAATCGATATTTATCAAACATACCAAACGAACATTATGATCTAATAGGAAGCATGAAAAGTCCTAATGGACCCTCTGAGTTTTGGTTGTTCTTAGTCTTGTTATGAAGATTACAGCTGAAAACCTTACAAAGAACTATCCACTTAGATTAATATAAGTGTAAAATTTGAAAACTGTGATAGGATTTAATTCCATATTAGATTTGTTCGTTTTAATTATAACAGATAGGGACCTCACGGTCATTACATGGAATTTGATAGATTAGATTATTTTGCTGAAGTTTCTCTGTGGGATCCTTAAGCCAGTCAACAAGGTTTATCTCTGAGTGAGTTTGTAGGTTTAAATGCCACCCTAATTCCAGCTTTGTTGAAGTGACGATCCTACGTAAAGTTTCTGATGTGCCTTCCTTAACGAGTAACACAATGCAGGTTGTGAACTTTCTACTCCTGTTGTGATTATTATCCAAACTCGTTTTATTGTTATTATTTTGTTTCTTATGCGTTCGTATGCATTTTTTAATAACTGCGGAGGATTATTATTAGCTATCAGTGCTTGTTTGCGTTTCAGTTCCTTGTTTAAGTCTTTGCGCTGACTAGTCAGTTATCTAGCTCTATCATTTCGACATTTGACTAAACCTGCCTTAACTGACATTGGATGAGATGACTTGAATTCTGGATACCTGTTAGAGTGTGTCGGTTTCCTGTAGACCGAAGTATCCGAACCACTGTCTATCCTTCATTTTATCCTGCAATCCAACGTAGGTGATTCTCCTTGTTCATTTTCTACCTCGTGAATGAACTGGATCGCGTCTACATGTAAAGAAATTTTTGATATATTCCGAGTAGAAAGAAGTAGAAAGTTCACAACCTGCATTGTGTTACTCGTTAAGGAAGGCACATCAGAAACTTTACGTAGGATCGTCACTTCAACAAAGCTGGAATTAGGGTGGCATTTAAACCTACAAACTCACTCAGAGATAAACCTTGTTGACTGGCTTAAGGATCCCACAGAGAAACTTCAGCAAAATAATCTAATCTATCAAATTCCATGTAATGACTGCGAGATCGAGTACATAGGTCAAACTAGCCAGTTGGGGTCAGTTAGAATAGTCGAATATATAGAAATTTATCTAAATATAGAATAACAGACTTAAATAAGATCAACAATCTAGAAAAAAATTCGGCTATTGATGTGCATGCAATAACACACAACCACACAATAGGATGGGATAAAGCCACTGTACTTAAGTTCAATATAGTTAGGTGGAGAGACAGGAAGATTGATTACTGAATCTTTGTTCATCGAATCAACACCCAATATATATGTAATGGGAATGACTCAACATCTATACCATAGATATGGAAAGTTTTACTACCAATAAAAACGAAGTATATCAGGTGACATGACTATAGAAATCAGATGTTGAAAGTGGTGTGATTACACTGATATGATTATGAGCGATAATTTATGCTCGAAACGTCATCAAGTAAATAATACTATATCCATATAGATGGATTTAGAATATAGTAATTCTTGCAGTTCGCAAATAAACAATTTCTATCCATTATTTGTTCAACAGAAGGTAACCAGTTCCCTATTTTCTAGTCCTAATTGCAGATCAACTTACACCGATCATTTTGCAATGTGATTAACAAACTAGCTAGCTCAACACCATAATGGAATTCCATTGCTCAGTAAGGAACTCGATAGCCTCCAACCACCTACTAAAAATGCTTATGCATGATAGCTTTACTTGTTTTTCACTATAAGTTTGTTTTCTTATTAGTTACTTCAAATAATGCAAATTTAAGAGCTACTCTGATTTATCTAGAAGGTGATTGCAGTTCGCTTTACCTATAAATTTGTAAGCTACTAACAATTTTGTAAGTAGACTGTGATTAGAATTATATTTGACTACGTCAGATAAACATGTTCACTTACTATAAAAATTAAGGAACATTGATTAAATATTTATAAATTTTGAATTATATCTTGTCAAGAGTAACTTTCATTACTTCGAGTGAGTGTATAGTTACCTTTCCGAAAGTAAAAATGATCAGTCCAGTTTGCAGGTTTGTGGGGATTTGATTGATTTCAAGCTGATACTCATCACGGACTGACATTAGTTGAAGAATCATCGAAAACTTAAAAGTATTAGACAACTATTTTGTCATATTGCGGGAATCCTTAACAGTACTCATCCACGACCCGACCAGGAATGGAACTCGAGGACTTCAGTTTTCACGAGGAAGGTGTTAACCACTTAGCTGCTTGATCGAGGTTCAACTGTTCACACTTTCTTACTTCTATCAGTTCACGATATAGCAGCAGTAGCCACCAAGGTCTTCAATCAGCAGCCGCTTAACATCCGACTGGTTAACCCCACAGGTCACGGTTTTTCATTAGCTTAAATGGCTGAATGGTTACCACGTTCACCGTGAAACATGAAGTTCTTGGGTTCGATCTCTGGCAAGGCCATTAGTATGCACTGCTGAGGAATCCCATAATAGGTCGAAACAGCCTTCCAGTTTTCCCAATTTTTCAATGGTTCTCTAATTGACGTCAGTCGGTGATGAATATCAATCTGAAAATGATAAAACTGCTTCAGTCCTTATACCTCAGGAATATCACGGAGATAACTGAAAATACGTTGAAAGACTTCATATTTATTAAAGGTTTCTTTCATCCTAGTAGAAAAAGCGTGACATTCAATACCCAGAGAGTAGCTTGAAGTTATTTCTTCTTCTAACCTTAACTACCACACTTTTATTTAATGAGTAAGTGAATTATTTCATCGGAAAGGTTAGAATATATGTGTGACTTTGAGTATTGTGTAATAACTAAATGGCGTTTCTGATAACCTGAGAAAAGTTACTTGTTTCTGTGTCCAACACAAATACTCCACTCCGGTTACATCTGAAAAGGTCTGACTGTGACTAAACTTCAGGTATCTGAGATGGTTCTATTCCATTAGGTAAAACAACAACTAAAATTCTCTTATTCTATAGATAACAGAACCTAAACATTCAATCTTTTCTCTAGTAGTAAAAAACTGCACTTCCTGGTTTCATGCTTCAAAACGCCGATTATGCGTAAAAAGATAAAAGTACATCCCTGGATGGTACAGTTCTTAACCAATTTATCTGTTTGTATAATTACTATGATGCCTTTATAGGTTAAATGAAGCGTAAATAACTATCACTGAATATATTGTGGAAATCTATGCCATTTTTTCAAATCCAGTGAAAATATGCATTCATCCCGGTGTTGACTGATATTCATGATTTGGAATGAGAAGAAGAATGAAGAATTTTGTGTTGATTGTCTACCAATGGGTCAGTAACGCAACTGTCTTGTACTTATTGCTCAGAACTGGCCAAAGTTTTCCCACCAAATTTATAACTTGACCAGTAAGTTAAGGGATATGACACTATAGTCCACTGTATTATGATGTTAGATTATGACAGTCAATTGTAGAAATTCATGAATCTTGGGTTTGTGTTTATCAGTACTCATAAGATATGCGCGTCGAGATCCAGATGTTCTTACCAGTTGGCAATCAACCAGGATAGCATAAAATGATTATGGCGGTAAAACGCTATACTCATGCACAGCTTTAGAGTGTGTTCCACTTCACTTTAAAAAGAAGTGTGTTATACTATTTTCACAGAAATATAGATATTATTATCATTATTATTGAAAAAATTAACGCAACATTAACTTACCTGTGCAAATCCAATGAAAAATAACTGATCAGGTGTGAACTTGAGACCAGGTAAAATAGGCTTGTCTGAATATTTGGCTTCAAGCTTTTTAAAAGCCTATAAAAGTGTTGAAAAGAAATAAGTTAAGTATGAATAATCTGAAATTTGTCATACAGCTGTTTTTATAATTTATATTGTATTTTAAGGTTGATGGGAATTTCTTTATAAGGTAGCATTCACCATGAACTGATATCAGTTGGAGAACCATTGGAAAACTTGGAGCACTGAACAGATCATTCGTTCTAGTATGAGACTGCTCAACGGTACGAATCCACAACGCGACTGGGGATTAAAATCAGGATCTTTAAGTTTCACGGCGAACACATTGACTAGCCAACCACTGGGTCAGACTTCAATAGGGCAACTATCACCCAAGGTCTTCAGTTGACATTCGACTGATTGACAACATAGACCACGACTTTTGATTAAAACTTTATGATATCCATCTGGAAATATGTCACTAATGAGCTCCCTGGGCGAGTTGTCCAGGGAGCATACTCATCAAGTGGTGTCCACCAAGAATGCTCACTGTCTCCATTCTTATTCAATTTTATTAAAGATATTCTTATGGAGGTTTCCCTCTCGTCACCTAATTAAACACACGTTGACCTAATCACAGGAGAACTTCCGTTAGACCTAGAATAAGCAGATGACAGAGTCCTGTTAAGTGAAGACGCTGACAACATGCAGAGTCTTCTGAAAACTTTGAGTGGGAATCTGAGAATGTTTGGTATGCGTTTCTCACCACCAAAATGCAAATTTTTGCTCTAGGACTGGTCTTCAGCGGTACCGCAGCTCACAATAGAGAGTGAAGTGGTTGAGTGTGTCGAACACTTCACTTACCTGGTGGGTTAGTTGCCGATGAAATTTCTGCACGGATACAAAATGCTCAATTGGCTTTTGCCAATTTACGCCACCTATGGCGCCACCGTGATATCCTTTTGTCTACTAAGGGTTGCGTGTACTGCACAACAGTCCGCTCTGTTCTACTGTATGACTATGAAACATGGCCATTGAAGGTAGAAGATATAAGAAGGTTTCAAGTGTTTGACCACCGTCGCCTTCGTAGTATAGGACGTATTCCATGGTGTCACCATGTGAGTAATGCAGAAGTTAGGTGTAGAGTTTTAGGGAGCAGAGGTAAATCAGTAGACGAGGTTGTAAACCTTCATCGATTGAGATGGTTGGACATGTACTACGTATGCCGAGTCACGAATTGCCTCGTCACACAATATTGGTCGAAGTAGGTCCAGGCTGGAAAAAGGCCCGAGGTGGCCAGACTAAAACATGGCACCAATGTATGAAGTTTCTAACTGTTGGTTTGAGCCATGTGGGGGCGATACAGACTAGGTGTGGTTGGGGTCCGCGGGACAAGAGGAACCAGTGGATGGAGACTCTAGGGCATATGGCTCAGAACCTATGTCAGTGGCGCAGATGTATACACATATTATCTTCATCTCAACGACGCTAGACCGAATCTCACCACTTAGTCATTCCTCTTTACTTTCTTCTCGTACTTTATATTCCTTTTGACTGCATTCTCTTATCTTCATCCTTCACCTCACTACGTTGCTACTTGATGTACTGTACTGAGCTATGGTAACTCGGACCGTTACACAGTAATGCCCGGTCCTATGTTGATATTGATTGATTGGTTGAATGAGCACTTTACATAATACAATGGGACTAAATGATTTTACAAATGGTTTTGTAAGAAAAAACGTCTGTTGATCAAATGCAATCAGCAGGAAACCACATCCAAGGTAAAATTAATGCTCATTGGGACCTATCAGTAACGTGTATCTGCAACTAACCAAAGAGAAGTGACGATTTTTTGCTATTATCGTTTGTTGGGCTCTTAGCAGTTGTTTATTGCTACTCCTTTTATTTATATCAGAATTGGACAAATTATTCTTAGCTCTCAAGAAGATTAGCCAACTTTAGTCTATTTAAGAGCAACTTTCATTTTAAATGCCATTAAACCCAATACAGTATGAGTGATGTGTCCTTTTTTCGTGTAAACTGCATTATTCTTCGTGCAGTCAGCTTACTGCAGTTGTCTAAAAGTTCTCCGAAATGTTATGATTCCCGTCAAATAGAAATGCAGGTTAATCGCGTCATCAGTAACAACTCCATGTAGAATTGAAAAGTGTTCAAGTCAGGTGGATAACATGCTTGATCTCCTGAAAATCAAAATCAACGGTACGAACAAATGATACACTTTCTTCTTTAGTTACTGCTTACTAACTCTCAAGATCTATACGTGCCGTGTGAATAAAGCGAATGTTTACTAGTCACTAGAGTTCAACGCTATTTTCCTTAATACTAGGTCTAAATCTCAGCTGAAGAAACCTGACATTTTTCGATCTAGAAAATATGATGTCATTACGAATCTACGATTAAAATATAATCCAAGAAATGAATAGGAAATCTTATTCAGTCAATAATACGACGCAATAATTCCCAACGTCTGAAAAAAGGTGAATAAGTAACTCAACAGTTTCTACTTTAATATTGATGGTAACAAAAAGACGTATGAAATGAAACTTAACGTGACAACTTTTCGCAGGTTTGTGCACTAGAAAATGTATAAGTTACTCCCTACACCAAACTTGAAAGGTGAAAAGGAGAAGAATTCTTGACTCAGTGGTTGGAAAGTAAATGACTAAGTAAATAAGTGACATTCGTGAAAGTGACGTAAACCTGCTATCCCACATAATTTTTACCCACATATACCAGGTAGGAAACAACTGAACAGAGAGTTCCAAATGGTTATGTAACTGATTCTGAACCATACATATATTTTGCCTGTATTACTTTCTCTGAGCTGGGTTTTTTAATCGTGAAGCTTTCATCGTCACTCTGGACGACATCATCAGCACTAACTTCAGTATGCAGTGAACTGTCAATATCTCTCCGTCAATGATTCTTTAGCTTGCCTTGACGAAGTGGTCTATGATTGGTTGTTTCCTTTGTTGTGTCATTAACTATACAGATTTTTCTGTTGGCTCTACCTCTGCTTGACCCGTGACCTTTCTGTCGTTTATCATTTTTCCTCCGGACTGAGGAAAGACAGAGAGTATTAGAGAATTCCTCGAAGCTTGGCATTCGGGTCAATCAGCAAGCAGTAGGTGTATAGACATGAACCCATTCTATCAACCAATGGGAAAAATGATAAGAGACAGAAAGTTCAGAGGTCAAACACAGGAACAGCCCACAGGAAGCAAATCTATACAACAATCAAAGGAAACAACCAGTCACAAACCAGTTAGTCAGGGCAAGCTAACGAATCACTGACGGAGAGATATTGACAGTTCACTTCATACTGAAGTTAGTGCTGATGATGTCACCTAGAGTGACGATGAAATCCCCACGATTAAACAGCTCAGCTCAGAGAACACAAAACAACCAAGAACACCCACCTAAGCTACAAACATTCCAAACCATCCCATACATATATGCGCTGACATTGGAATGATTATATTACTATGAACACTAAATAACATGGGATGCGCATCCTGGACTTGAATGCTAGCCACCACCAACTAAACTACTACGTTATGAATACTCAGGGAATATCGAGGCATTAATATAAAAGTAAAACTTGGGCACTGTGGTAAATTGTAATTCAATTTTAGTCTGGTTATTAGAAACATCACACAGTGAAATAGTAGCATTTACTGGATAACGTGTCCATATTCATATCAGGTAACTCCACAACTTCGAGACAGTCTTTATATATTCCTAGTTTTCTCTCCTTCTCTGTGATGACAAGGGTGGTAGAATTTTCCATATATCTGGGACAGGTGCAGAATCATTTCCATTGCATGTGTTTGGTGTTGATTCGATCAAAAAAGATTCGGTTATCAATCTCTCTCTCCCTCTGCCCAACTAAGTTAGTTCTGAATACTGTTACTCAATTCCACCATACCGTGTGATTGTGTGTAATTGCGTGCAGAGCTCTAACCGAGCTTTTCTCTGAATTTCTTGCCTTATTAGGATCTACTAATCTTGATTTAGCTAAGTTTTCGTGTTCTGTTATTCTAATCGGCCCTGGTCGACTACTTTGACCTATATATTCGACCTCGTAATCATTACAATGGATTTAATAAACCAGATTATTTTGCTTAGTTGCATCCATAGAATCTTTTAACCTACAAAGCTCGTTTCCAAGCGAGTTTAAATGCCACTTTGATCAAAGCTGTATTGAGAATTATTCGTAACACATCTGAGGTGCCTTTCTTATATGGTAACACAGCAGAGGCTTTGTATTCTCTCTCAACCCTGTCACCATTATTACCGTTAGTAATAGAATTACTAGTAACAATACCTATATTACTACTACTACCACTGCTAATACTTTTCTTTCGATTTCTTATGAATTTATTTGTAAATTTTGGTGGGTAATTATTGAGATGAAAGGTATTCTTGATGTATCTAATTTCTTGCCGTAGATTTTCCGATCTACTAGTTAGCTTTTTCGCTCTATCAATTAGGGATTTAACTAAGCCTACTTTAACTGAAATGGGGTGGGAGGATTTGAAGTTTGCATAGGGATTTGAATAGGTAGGTTTCCTATAGACACTAGTCTCTAGACTTCCATCTTGTGTTCGTTTAATCTTGCAATCCAATATTGCTAGCTCACCTTCATGACTTTCGAAGTCACAGGTAGATTTGATTGCATTCACTACTGAATTTATACGTGCCAAGAACCTATCCATAAATATGTCTACAACGATAGGGGATATTGATGATACCATAGCAACACCTTAAGTTTGTTTATACATTTTATTTTGAAGCTTAAAAGCTGTAGATGTTGGGCACAATCGTACTGCTAGCATGATTTCCTCGATCGGCACCTTAGTTCGATGCATAAGCTCATTGTCACCCTTAAGCCCATTTCTAACTGCCTCTAGAGCCATGTTGATCGGTATATTTGTGTAAAGGATAGTTATGTCAAAACTAACCATTTTTTAATTGTCATCTAAGTGTGTGTCGTCTAATCTGTGCTTTAAGTCATAAGAGTTGGTAAGTCGACATTTTGAAGGATTTCTTAATGGGTCTAACACTATCGCTAAATATTTAGACAACTCGTAAGTCGGAGTGTTTCTAAAATCTACTATAGCCCTGATGGGATAACCTGGCTTATGAATCTTAATAGTACCATACATTCTACTGGAATTATTAGTTTTCGGTATTAAATTAAACCATTTTGACTCACCTAGAAACGGCTTCATCCGGCCTATCAGATCCCCTGCCCATCTCTTGACCTAACTCATAATGGTATCCATTGATTTTTTGACTTCCTCATACGGTCCTGTTTCTGTATGCTCAATCACCTTGTAGATGTAGTCAGATTTTTTCAGTACAACTACTCAGTTGCCTTTATCCGATTTGGCAGTTACTATATTGCTATCATTTTGAAGGTTCCTGAGAAATTCTCTCTGTGACTTTGGTAAATTAGATTTCATTTTCTTCTGTCGTTTCAGTGTTAGAGCACACTGTGCTCTTACCTCACCTGCAGTTGCCTTATCTTAGCTGCACAGAAGCCCATATGCTAATAGAGGTCAAATAATTCGATCCAGTGAAACAAAGGAGAACTACAAGCATATCAACAACTAGAAATAACTAATAATCGTTATACAAGAGGTAGCTATCCTGCTTCGGTAGCCTAGTGGATAACGCTCTGGCGTTTGAAGTGATGGATAGGAGGTTCGAGTAGCAGTGTGAACAATATCACTCACTGGGATGCAGGTACATTCAGCCGATGAGTAGCAAATAAGATGGAACGCGTGTCCTGGATTTCTGTGATCGCCACAACCAAGTGAATTATCATGATAAATATTCTGGCAATATTGAGACATCCAAATAGAAGGAAATATGCCAAAAGAGGTCATCTAATTTGATGTATAATAACAACGGGAAATTACAAGCACTAATAAACAATACTATATTTAGTACAAGTTATAGCCTGAAAGTATGTATCTTAAGTAAGGGGAGATAAGCATTTACAAGCCATGTATTCTACATTATCTCCCGACATGTATTACAGTCAGCTGTTTTAAAACCAATCACCATTTAAATATCATTGCTGCCTAACTTTGTCCCAGCATAATGGTTATCTCTTAAACTTTCAACGAATCAAATTTTAACCTTATTTCATCTGTACTGAATATTTTTAATCTATAATATTAAATTTGACGTTGAGCACTTGAGAAGTGAGTTGGTTTGTCGTGACAAACCAACTCACTTCAAAAGTTTCCATTCCAATGACATTCTATTGATAAGAAATATTTCGTTAAAAATCTGTGTGACTATCTTATTTATTAAACTTATCAATTTAAAGTACTTTTTTATTGCTTGTAGAACTCATGATCATCCTAGAAAATTACATTAACGCTGTGTTTAGAATACTTTACGCCTATTCTAACTTGATATTAACAATGGTTGTAGGCTATGAGTTAAATTCAGGACACATGTTTCGTCCCATTTGGTGCTCTTCACTTGGATGCATCTGTATCTCAGTGAGCGATTTTGTTCCCACTAAGACTGAAACCTAAGACCAACCACTTCAAACAACAGATCGTTAACCACTAAACTAATGAGTCACGAGAGCCATTCATATATGATGGGAATACTTTCGATGTTTATTCTTAGTAATTTTCCGTGGTTGACTGGACTAAATTGATTGGTCACTGTTGTTCTAATTCTTAGAGATCTTCTTGTACACATCAGATTTACCAAAGCTTATTTCATATGATCGCTTTATGTGCTAATGAATATTGATAAAACTGTCTACCTATTAAGCTATTTGGAAACGACTAACACACGTTCATTCACACTGCCTACTGTAGTGAATCAAAACAGTTTAAAATTCCCAATTCACAGAAAACCAATTTGGATTGGTCAGCTGACGAACTTTAACAGCTGGGTCCCTATCAGTCGTAAGCGAAACCTGATCATATCTCTTGCCACTCGTATCAGACGAATTTGCAGTCGCGATGTGTTAAAAGAAGAAATTTCTGTTCTAAAGAAATTCCTGATTGAAAACAGATTTCCCCCACTATTCATGGATAAACACATCAAGCCTAAACCTTGCACACAGAACCTTACCACTGTACCAAAATAGACACTCTATATGAATCTAAGCTTTAAGTGTGATTTTGCCGTTGACAGTCTAAAAACGAGGATATCAAACGCTCTAAGGAGAACATTCTTTGCACCAACGCTGAGACTAGCATTCTTTTGTCGCTCAACGATTTCTAACAGCTCAAAGGAGAAACTTTCACATCTGACCACTTCTATGTGCATATTTATCAATTCCCCTGCTCTTGTGGAGCCTATGTGACTGTTATCCAAAAGGGTTCAAGAACACCATCCCACGTGGTTACAAACAAGTAACAATAGAGCGATAGTGAGTGCTATAATTGAACATATCGTGAACATGAATCACCTTACCTGAAGGATCTCCCCGTTGGAAATCATCTATAAAGTGAAAAGAAACCTTCCAAATGCAGTATGTCTTCGTATTCTCTGCATCGTTGAAGCTCTTGCCATCCATATGGAGAAAACTCAACTATGTACGACAAAAAAAGATTGTTCGACATCTTCTCCTTTCACAATCTTAGTTCTCGATCTCCTCTATCCCTCCCTTTTTCTTTTTACTTTTCTGTTCTGACACTATTCACTTCTTAAGTAATTTGCCATTTATTCTTCTTGCTATGCTCTACCTAATCACAGTTCAGTTTTCAATTATGCTGTCGTGCTACGAAACTCCTTGTCCAAACTTATTTTGATTAAGATTCACTATTCAACAGTTTTTAGTTGTTTTTTAAACATTTTAATGTCAGCTCATTTATTGACAAACTGTTTTCAATTATCAAATCCTTACACTGGAGAAATGTATAAATTTGCTATTGTACAGCTTTGAAAATGTAACCACACGAAAAGAGATTCTTCGCTGAAATACTTGTTCTTTTTTGATATCCTGATGAGTATATTTTATACAGAATAGTTTCAAACATGGAAACTTCTCCATTGTACGTGAAGTATAATTTCACAGTGACAAGGATTTATAGTTTAGGCAAATTTGAATCAAAATAATAGCTTACTTTATAAGCAGCCTTGATACCTCCATTATCGGCGATATTTTCTCCCAAAGTCATTTTTCCATTGAGCTATACAATAAAGATAACATTTCAACTTAAAATACTGAATGCTATTAATATTGAGATATACGTTAATGAAATGATTAACATCCTACACTTACTTCTCTGTTCTTTTCAATTACTAAAACATTTTACCTACAAGTGTCACACGACAAATAGAGTTCATTTCTATACAACTAGCACTTAATCTTAATGAATAAAGTAGTAGTTAACCTATTAACAAAACCTTTTTTCTGTTTCAGTATTGTTCTAAGTATCGCTTGATAGCTGTATACAAAAACGCATAAATACCAAGCACACTGATACTGGTTGATGATTGAAGGTGAAATGAAAACTTGGACCGAGGTAGGATTTGAATCAGTGACTACCGGGTTTCTGACCTGGTGCTTTATCAACTTAGCCAAGATGTCCGACTGCTAGCCAGATTTTTATTCCACTTCAATCATCATCCAATATTAGTCTACAAAACCACGGCTATCTCAGATAGCTGAAATGATAAATTAACTATAATGAAAGTTGTAAAGTTTTTGTCATTTACGTCTAAGAAATCAACACTATACTGATACTGTAACAATATGAACACTGAAGGCGATCTAACAAGTAGGCAGTAGACATGGACACTGACATTTTGTCGATGATAAATTCACCTTGTCACATAACGGCTTATTAGTTAGCAAAGAAGTTGGAACCTATCAGAAAAGTGCTCACAAATCACAGCTTGAATGAAACATTCCATTCCTCTAAAGGAATGGATAGATTAGATATCTAAGATAAACTCATGGTATCATTTGATGTTTCCTTATTGTTTACGAACATACCAGTGGATGAAACGATAGACATAATCTGTCAGCAGTCTGATCTATTCCCATTGCCAAAAACAGAACTCAAACAATTGCTGCTCCTCTGTACAAAAAGTGTTTACATCCAGTTTAGTAGCCAACTATACTGCCAAACTGATACAATGGCTACGGGTTCACCACTGGGACCTGTCCTAGTTGATATATTCATGGCTCATCTCTAGCAAACAAGTGTGAACGCTGGGATCAGGGAAACGACACATAACTGCAGGTATGTCGACGATATTTTCATCGTTTCTGATAATATGAATCATGCGTCAAAGTTGTTTGACACCTTCAATGGAATATGAAAATGAGGACAGATCCAATTTTTTGGATCTAAGTATAAGACGAGAATGCGATGGTACGGTTCAGAAAGCTATGTATAGAAAAGACACTTGGATTGGTCAGTACCTTTATTACAATCGCTTCTGTCCTGTCAGCTATAGGTGTGGTTTAGTCAGGACGCTATTCACTAAAATAAAAAGGCTATGCTCTAAAGATAAACCGAAAGAAAAATTCTGGATAATTGAGAAAGCTCTTATAGAGAATTAATACCAGAAGAAATTCACCATGAAGAGTGGAAAAGAACTTATTGAGAGACCAAAACATTTAACTGTTGAGAAGAAGCCTGTTTCCCCTCACCTAGCACTCAAAGGTGATGAAATATCTGAAAGAATAGACAGAAGAATAAAAGCTCCACTGAGAAGAAGCTTCCCTGCTACCAGACTGATCTCGGTTTACAATACATTATGCTCAATAACACAGTCGAAATTAGACAAACACCCATCTCACGTCACCTCCAACTATGTATATCAATTAACCTGTGCTTGTAGAAACAAGTATATAGGAAGGACCAAACGAAGGGTGTCTACTTGACTTTATAAGCATATTCTGAGAAATCTGTGTCTGAATGGTAGCAAAGTCTTTAAAAACGCATTCTTCAGGTACTTGATGGAAACATGACATCAAATAGATGTTTCTCAATCTTTCAGGATAATCAACGAACAATGAACACTATGTTTATTACTATTTGCGAAAGCTTTTCTTTTGATTGCATCATCTCTTCATTAATTACTTACTGACCGTTAATCACTTAACGATTTCCAAGTTCTTCATGTAATTACGTAACGTATGAGTCCTTAAACAATCCCTTCTTCTACACTGATTTCCGTTTGTTGTCTCTCCCACCCATTCCACAACTCCAGGATTTTCTGTTTCATCAGATATAAATAGCCGTAGATTTTGATTAAGACTTGTAATTATTATTCCTGCGTTTCCTTGACTTACCACCTTATTGTCAATCCTAGATTTCAAATCTTTATTTATTTCTACGTGTTTAAAGTATGTTATGTTATTATTACAACTAATAATTCATTTCAATTGTAGGCTGCTTGCAGCTGATAAAAAGCTATAAAATGAAATGAGCTCATTTTATTCTGCAACTGTCTTTGTTCTTGCATTGTTCAAATGTATCAAGGAAACTAAAAGTATAACATTTCTGAGTAGATATGAAGCCAGTCAAGTTGAATACTTTCTCCACTTCAAGAAAAATATTTTATCTACAATGCGTACAGATGGTAGAATATGACATACTCGAAGAGATCATTTGTTTTCAAGGTGAAGCTACAAGACACACTTATTACCCGACAAAACATAAGTCAATAAGACAAACAACACACAAAACCAAGATTTATGCATGAGCGTGAACTCATCTTTACGAATAACAATAAAATATGATAAATAGATTTTTATCATCAACTAAGTAGATGTTAGTTGGATGGAGGAAATCATCAGGAGGCCCTGCTTGATGTAGGATTACTGGTTTTTGGTACTAATTAGCAGGGCGTATCTAGAACTTCAACAGAACTGATGTCTCCTCTGAAGTCCAAACCAGCGTCACCCAGTGCTATAGTCACAGACGTTACCAATGAGCTAGTTGGGCAGCGACTGACCTCCTGTAGAACTGATCAGTCACTGGAGAGTAACCAACTTCATGCTGTCAACTAAGATCTATCAAAGGGCATCGTGATGTTGAGTCAACTAGCCTGGTAACTACATTCCTAAATGATCAATAAGCTTCCAACAACATATAGGACTGGACAACCTCAAGTAGGTTACTCTCCAGTGACCAATCAATGTATCATCAACTAAAATATGCGAATATTCATCCAGACGTTTATGCTACCCAATGACAGGAGTTATAACAGCTTTGATTACAAAGCTTATTCGACACAAAATTGATAATCTCCTAGGGTTTTGTACAAGCTATACATTTATTATGGTGATATATTTTGAGAAACTGTGGAAAATTATTATAATACTGAATGTTGATTACTTTATCTAGCTATTCTGAATTTTGTATAAGGTCATTACCGGTAGTAATTATTATCTCTTTATATTTTACTGCTATTCGATTTATTTTCTTTGATAAACTTTAATTACTACTCATTATAATTACAGTGACCTGATTCATTTTATATCCAACTGATGAAGCTGTTTGTTTTAATATTTCTATGCCTTTACGTGACCTTGAAATCACTGTCATCATTTCACTGTAATTTATCTTTCCAATTTTTAAAATCCATTAATTTTTATAATTTGTTGAAATTATTCATGCAGAATTTTTAGTTCATAAGTTCTATCAAGAAATCAAAAAAATTCTTCCTTCCACAGGAATTATTCAATACTTTCATAATTTGTTTCAAATTACACTAGCATTGAGATTTTTCAACAGATACCTTACTATTACTATTTGTTGGTATGCTTGAACTTTTAACAAAATACCATTATTATAATCATAATTTATTATCTGTCCCTTGGGTTCCTACTGGATCATACGGCTTAAGTAGCACGTCGCCATTTCACTCTGTTCTCTGAAGCTTTTTGGACCTCGAGACACCAATCCCCACAACCTTTCATTTATTACTCATATGATCCCCTCCATGTCACCCTTGCCTCGGACGCCCAACTCATCGTTTCCCATCTCGGTTCCACTCAACCGCCTGGCCTGGTCTGGCCTGGCCTGGCACGTGATCTACCCACACGACCCTACCAGTGTGTGCCCAATCCATCTCCACTTAATTCAACAGCATATTTGTTCAGCAATACGTTCTTGGTTGGTAAGTCACCAGTCAGAGTCAGTTCCTCGTTGCTTATTCAGATTCTTTCTGGCCATCTGATCTTCAGTATCGAGCCAGAGTAGGCAGCCGTTGATGAATATCTGTAGTTTGTTGGAAATGATTTTCCCAATACGCCATGTCTCTCAACCATCACATAGAAACACTGACTTAATTGAATTGATGTTGAAAATCTGGATCTTGTTAACACTTTATGCCGAGTGCAGAAGATCTCCACACTGGTTTCAGGTTAATGAGGATCTGTCTTGCTTTTCCGATCCTGGTTTTTACATCCTCATCTGTGCCTGTGCTGCGTGTAGTTGAAACGATGCTGCGTCGCTTAGGTTTCTCCCGTTGATGGTGACTGGACCTTGTTGTTGTTGGTGGTGGTGTTGTTGGTTTGGTATCATCACCTCTGTCTTCTCCACTTTCAGCTGAAGTCCAGTCCTTGCTGCCCTGCCTCTACTATAGATCCTGTAGATCTTCGAGTTTGTGCGCGGCCGATATAATACATACAGGAAAAGTATTTCAGTATTGAAACCATTAGCGTTGTGAGTAAATGAAGATCAAATCAAATGGATGTAAACGTTTTGCCTGAGGTGGAAGATTAATTAGTCTACTATTAGTTGTGTTATGAAGTCAGTGTGAACAGAACAACCACAATCTAAAGTGCGAATATGTATGACTTCGTTTACTAAGGATTGAATATCTGTTGTGTAGAGATGAGTTATACTTAAGTAGGGTGGAAAATCATGTGAATACAGTAATGAAATAACAAATAACGAGTGTGAAGTGTTGCCTAAATGTTGAAGATGACTACTGGGAATGGTATGGAGGAATAAAATCATAAAGGTAATAATGCATGAAAACAAATTCTTATAGTAGTTGTGATTTCCCGTTGCTATACAGGGCTGAATTTCCCTACCTCTGTTGGTAGATGGGCTCCTATGTGGATGGCTCGATGCTTCTGGATATTCAAGATATCATACAAATCTTGGTGACTAGCCGAGGAATCCAAGACGCGTGTTTCATTCTATTTGGGACTCGTCAGGTGAATGTACCAGCATCACAATGAGTGATGTTGTTTCTACTGTGTCTCGAACCCCGTGCCCATCGCTTCAAACACCACAGCGTTATCCACTAGGCCACTGGGGTACGACAGTCACCTCTTGTGAAGCGGTACTCACTTGCTGTTTTGATACTTGTAACTTCCATTTTTGTTACAGAGGGCCTCAGTGGGAACAACATCACTCGCTGACAGGCAGGTACACCCAGTCGAAGAGTCCCAAATAGGACGAAACGCGCTTCCTAGATTCCTCGGTTAGTCACCAAGACCAATACATGAAAAGACAATGAAATGAGGAAGGAAGGGTAGAAGAACGGGACAAGGGGTTAAAATGTGAAATTCGTGGTCGATGAAAGTGTTGACCCTGTTTTGAATCAACGTAGACTCATAGATCAGTTTTTCTTGAGTTAATTCCTACAGCTCTGGCAATCCGAAAGAGGTATAGTCATACATCCTCGGAAAGGTTACAGGATTTTGATCTCTTTATGTTGTGATGGTTCTGTTCACAATGATTTCATAACACAACTAATAATAGACTAATTAATCTTTCACCTCATGCAAAAAGTTTACATGCATTCGATTTGATCTTCATTTACCCATAACGCTAATGGTTTCAATACTGAAATAACTTTCCCATACGCCTTATATCAGCCATTTTGTTTTACATTTTCGCATGGATTAATAGCTGTACAACCTGAAGAGGGAATTATTGAAAAAAATTGTTCATTTAAGCTCCTCTTTTTCTGATTGCTATTTGTTGTATAAAAAGGTTACCATAGAATATATGCGGTAATATAGCTGATAATTTCTAGGTTACTATTATGCCTAGTCAAGTTATACTTACGCTTGTGTTGAGGATTGAATAATTGCTGTATTGTTCAATCATACACTGTGAATTCCTTTCAAAGGCTGCCAACGTTTCCGGACTCCACCAATCTCTCATATTGCCTTTAGCATCAAACTTTGCACCTGTAAGGTAGTCATATTAAATTTTTTGGGTATTACAACTGTTAAATATGAGAAGATTTACATAATTCGATAGAATTCGAAACAATACAAAGCAATAAAATGGTTATTCTTTAGTGCGAACTGTTTGAAAATCTACTCCAAGATAACTCAGTCTATCATACACTATTAGTAGTATAAGGATTTTTGGATACAGAGTTAAATAATCCCACTTATTGGACAAAAATAACCGATAGCATCATAAGGATAAGCAGTAGAAGAAGTTTTGAAATATACGCCTAGGAAAACGAGGTCATTGTACAGAAATGAAAGTATATTGACCGCAGACCTTAACTGACACATGAATGCAATATATAGGCACATCGTTTTCAGTTCATTGCTCAGATGTATCGAAATTAATTTTGGCTGTAAACCCCGATATTTTGGTAAAAGTAACAGATCTCTGGTGCATGCAGGGTGTGTTATCTATATGATCATATGCACCAACGAAATAGTTTCCATATCGAAAAGTTGGAAATAGTTTATAGGTAACTCTAGACCAGCAATACGTCACTTCAACCTCTATGAAAGTTGTAGTTTCTTCAAGCACCTTTAGACGCCTGTATTTCTCACACATTTTCCTACTTGTATATCAAAATTTAAAGTAAATCAGATGGATCGGAAGAAAGGCATCTATTAAACGTCACTCATTAAATATTGAGTCTCAAGTTCTCTATTTTCACGTCTTCTTTTCGTGTATTTTTTAACTATTACTTCGATTTGGTATCGATAATGAACTGCAAATGTGGGAGCACTGGACATACCAGGTCCAAACAGTTGTCTAGTACTTTCAGGTTTAGAGTGATCCTTCGGCTGATGTCATTCAGAAGCGAATACCAAAATATTCCCCACAAACCTTCAAAATGTACTAGTACTTATTGTCTTCTATCATTAGAGGCAAGAATGTTGTTCTGTGCTTGTTGAGTAATCAGTTAGAACTTTTCTCTTCTTTTCTGTTTAACAGTGTTGTGCTAGTTGAGTAGACTGTCACGGTTGAAAGTAAACATACTTCTGTTTTCATTTCTCTCCATTTACTTAATTACAAAGTAATCAAAAACCTACAAACATCTGATGGTTACACTGGGTAGTTGGCAGTAGACCCTTTCGACCCTTCACAACAAATGTTGTGCTGCCTGTTGGTCACGTCATGAACGTGGTCAAGAGGACTAAAAGGGCAACAATGACTCCGAGAAAGGACATTTGATTACACTTTCAGGAAGTAAGTTGGTAATGTCAAAATTAAAACGTTTTCAAATGCTAAAAAATCACACCTTATTTCTCTAATTTTCACTACCTGATATTTATTAATAAAAATGTAACATCACAGTATCATCGCTCTGATAAGTGAATCACAACAGTCAAACATTGGAAATATATTACTGTTTTGCATGACATGCCATAATCCATTTGTAAATGTGTTTAACCAAGTTGAACGGTCATTGTCGAAATGCAAGTTTACTTCTTCAAGGTCAACCTTTATATCATAAACTACGATTATATCCGCACTGTTTATTTTCTTGACAGTAACATATAACTTCGATGTAAGACGATCCTATGGTAATGCTAGCCTGTCTCATATTCATTGTAATGGAGCGCCACCAGCTGCTCTATTACTGAAATGTAATTACTGTTGGATGCAGGTGACGAAATGAACATACTACATGAAGAAAGACTTCAAATGGGCTCATTTTATGCATCTGTCGTCAACTCCTAGTGAACCAATGGAAATACCTCAATCGTAGTGTCTCTAACTGCAGCATTGAATGATATGGGCTCGAATGTCAAGCGAAGCACCAGTTCCATTGAGGTTACAGATAAGTCTTACTGACGAGAGTCAAAAAGCAGGAAAACTGCCTCTAATTATCTAATATCTCTACAAGTGTACCATGATGATGAGTGTTTATCGACAGGATCCGGTCAGTACTTAGAAATAGACAGAAAGAAAAAGTTTTATGGAAGGTTAAGTAAAATTCTTAAAATGTTTGAACTCCTTAATACTTATTTGTATACTAATCCCTATTAGCAAGACTACTGAATTATTAAATCGTAGTATATTCAAAAGGAAACTATTAAATTCCTTGTTAAAGTGAGAAGCGTCAACAAGAAGTGAAAGTCATGACTTCTGACCTGCAGATATATAGTAAGCCGTAACATAAAGGTGCGAAATGCACCGTGATTTGATGACAAATAATTAAATCAGAGTCTAGTTGAAATGATTAATTTCTATTTCCCTGTGGCTTTGTTAGAAGGTATTGATTCTTATAACCTATTTTAATCAAGAGACTGATGTGTATTAATCCAGATTATTTGTACACTGTATGTGAGATCCCTTGAAGCTCATTGAGTCTGCTTATTGTTGTGGTAAAGAAAAGAAAATATTTAAACTTGGTTAAATCTTCCTACCATGTGATTTTTTAACCGGATATTCGATTCTATTGTTTTATTTTAATCTCATTAACTGAATAAAGCCTTGGTTCTATAGATACCAGATAGTGGATACTTGTTAGCATTATGTGACACTACATACAATACACTTTATTCATTTTCAAGTTATTCCACACGCTACTTTCAGTAAGGTAATAACTATCTGAATTTGACAAGAAATCTGGTGTACCTGACTGCTTTTATACTGTAAATTTCAACAAAGAAATTAATGGAAATGACTGTTTTTATACATTTTGTACTATCAACTAAACGTATACAACAAGAACACTTCCTAGTCCTAAAGTTAATCCACGTGATAATGTGTGTTGTCTTCTTCTTGGTTTAATGCTAACAGAAGAAGCGAGATAAACTGTGATAAACAATCCAGTCTAAACAACCTTTGTAGTATACAACCTGAACTATATATATATATATATATATATATATATATATATATATATATATATATATATATATATATATATATATATATATATATATATGGTTCAGTCGAAGATCTACGCTTAAATATCAGTTATAAATCAGATGACATCTATAAACCTATTAACATATGATTTATCACCAGATTGGTTAGTGTGTACGTTAGTTAGAGTTGAACAATTATTGTAACATAAAAATAACTAGACAGCTGTTTGCTCTTGTTACAAGACATTTAAAATTTCTTGAAAAGTTTTTTCCCCCCTTGAAAATACAGAATATAATCTCTTTATCAATGTAATTTATAACTTTTGTTTTAATCGGTTAATTTTGATAACGATAATAACTTTTAGATATATTTACACATGTTCAATTAGTGTTTGTTCATATGTGAATAAAAAAATTGGTTTCATTTCAATTTGAACAAGATAGTTATTTTCATGTTTAAAGTGAAAAACACTGAAGAATAAGAAGATGCTAATGGTAGATTACATGGTTCTGACATTTTCCCATCGTTTTGTTGAAGTTTACAAAGTTTCTTTAAGTGTTTTGTTCAGACAGGTTACAGTAGAACTTAGAATGTCTTTTTCTGAAGTTTTGTACAGATTAATATTAGTTTAGAAGTAGCTTAAAACCATGACTTTTGAACCGTTCTATTGCATTATAAGTTCGTGCTTTCAATCCTTTGCATTGTAAATCTTTAAAAAGGCATCAATACAGTGAAGAGGAACTAAAGTGTAACTCACTACACATATCTTCATTGTGTATTGCTAACTTCGCAAAAACATAGCAGTAGAATCTCATTTTAAAGTCACTAAAGGTGAAAGAAATAACACCAGCAACGGCAGAACTACCAGTGAACACAGGCCCTCCGACAAAAGCAGAAGTCCTAAACGTCATAAAGTTACTGAACTCGGGGAAAGCAGCAGGACCAGATGGAATTTCACCAGAAGCACTGGAAACAGACACAGAGACAACAGCGGACATGCCCACGCCACTACTGCAGAAAGTTCGGTAGGAAGGAAAAGTACTTGCAGAATGGAAGAAGGGTTACCCTGTCAAACTACCAAAGAAGGAAGACCTAAGTGTTTGCAAGAACTGGCGCGGAATCATGCTACTGTCCACCCTAGGCAAAACATTAAGACGCATCATCCTGGGGAGACTAAAAGATGCGCTGGATTCAAAATTACGACCGGAACAGGTTGGCTGTCTGGATTCAGGAAGTACAAATCATGTGTGGATCAAATTGCTACGCTACGCTACACATCATCATAGGGCGTAGAACGCCAGTCAACTCTCTAACTTAAATTCACCCACTCTGAAAAGGCCTTCGATTGAGGCGTCGACCGAGAAGTAATTCGGCAGTTGCTTCAACACTATGGAGTACCACATATCTATATCAACCTCATTCAACAGCTATATGAAAACATCACATGCCCAGTGATCCACAATGGGAAGCTCGCTGACGCCAGTGAAGTGAAGACAGGAGTAAGAGAAGGCTACCCCCTACTATCACCGGTGATCATCTTGGTTGTGGTAGACTGGATCATGCAGCAAACAGTGAGGAGCGAGAAAAGGAGCATACGCTGGACAGATGAGAAGACCCTAGAAGATTTGGATCTCACCGAAGATTTATGTCTAATGTTGAACAAACTCGAAGCTCTACAGGCAAAAACTAACAACTTGACAGAAGAGGCAGCGAAAACGGGACTTCAAGTGAATGTAGAGAAGACAGAGGTGATGATACCAAACCAACACCACGACCAGTAACAACAAGCTCCAATCACCATTAACGGGAGAAACCTAAAGGAAGTAATCCCTTTCACCTACCTAAGCGAGGCAGCATCGTTTCAACTACACGCAGCACAGGCACAGAAGAGGATGTCAAAACCAGAATCGGAAAAGCAAGACAGATCCTCATTAATCTGAAACCAGTGTGGAGATCTTCTGCACTCGGCATAAAGTGTTAACAAGATCCAGATTTTCAACATCAATTCAATTAAGTCAGTGTTTCTATGTGATGGTTGAGAGACATGGCGTATTGGGAAAATCATTTCCAACAAACTACAGATATTCATCAACGGCTGCCTACTCTGGCTCGATACTGAAGATCAGATGGTCAGAAAGAATCTGAATAAGCAACGAGGAACTGACTCTGACTGGTGACTTACCAACCAAGAACGTATTGCTGAACAAATATGCTGTTGAATTAAGTGGAGATGGATTGGGCACACACTGGTAGGGTCGTGTGGGTAGATCACGTGCCAGGCCAGGCCAGACCAGGCCAGGCGGTTGAGTGGAACCGAGATGGGAAACGATGAGTTGGGCGTCCGAGGCAAGGGTGACATGGAGGGGATCATATGAGTAATAAATGAAAGGTTGTGGGGATTGGTGTCTCGAGGTCCAAAAAGCTTCAGAGAATAGAGTGAAGTTCCAGTAGGAACCCAAGGGAGAAATAATAATAATGGTGAAAAAAAACAACCTATTGTCTCATTAATATAAAAACAAAACTTGGGCACTGATTTGTTCGATATGTGACACAGTGAAACGGCATTATTTACCGGATAACATTTTGGATAGAATTTATTGAACATATTCACACCAAGGTAGCTTCGCTACTTTAAGACATGCATGTGAAGTTATCTTGATATGACTCGAGACAACAAGTTGCATCCAAAACGTCCGAAAAGCTTCAAATGTCTGACCTCGTGGCTCAGTTGGTAAAGCATTGGGCCGGAAACTCGGTGGTTGCTGGTTATAATCCGGCCCCAGTCCAAATTTTCATTTCACCTTCAATCATCACCCAGTATCAATCTAGTAACTGTTCAAATTGTCACAACTCAGCAAGACGAAAGATAGAAGAATGGGACGGAAAATGAAGTCGAGTTACAAAAATTCATACGAAGAGCAACAGTAGAGAAAACAGTGACTAGACGTGACATGATGATTAAGTAAAAAACAGTGTATAGATGTATCTAGGCCACTGAGTTTGATTTTAAGCCATATCACTTAGAATTTCCAACCACCTATTTCTGTTGTCATATGAGTCCCCAACCCAGAAGCTGACACTTACCTACACGATTCACATTAACAGTTAAAGCCTTTATGACCTGATTCCACAGTATAGTGTGACCAACTGTTAGCTTATTCCAGCCCCTATCCACTTTAGCCGATACTGCATGACCAAGCAGATGGCGAACAGCCATTGTTCTAGTTAATTGGGTCGATAAGTGCATCAGAATCTACCCGCACAATTGAAAAAATGTTTTTTTTTTAATTTTAGCAATATGTTTACTCTTTTCATTGCATTAGGGATCATTTACTAAGTTATTGTTGATAACAAAAGAACCACTGGGCAACTTCTTTCAGAACATTTGGGAAAACTATGACCTGCATGTTTGTGAAAGAACCTTTATTTTACTGCTGCAAACATCCACAAGTTTCAGAAGCTCAACTTGATTTTCCATCAAAATTTTGAAAATATTACTACTAAGACTATTGACAGCGTGGCTGGATTAATTTACTAGTTAAACTAAATATGTATATCATCGTCATGACTTGAACAGATAAGCCTTCTACTCACAAGTGCCTGATACTTTGAAGACTTGGACCAAACCCATAACCCCACCCAGCTAGTGATTGAGCCCAGGATCTTCAGCTTCCGTGGGTAGCACGTTAACATTGAATAGCTGGGTCGGAATCTAATGGTTCATATTTCCTACTTCTGTCAGTTCACAACATAGCACAACCATCACCCAGTGTCATCGTTAAGTATTTGTACTCACCCCAACCAGGTTAGGGCCTCCCGGTCACGACTTCCCATTGGAACTTAAGGAATCATCTCTCAAAGTTAGTCATCAATGGGCGCTAGATTTATTTAATTTGGAGGAGGAGGAACATTGAAAACCTGGGAGGAATGGACATCTGTTTCTTCTTAGTATGGGACTCCTTTGCAGTGCGCACACTGATGACGAATACCAAAGTGAAATCAATTAACCCTCACAAACCCCCCGAATTGACTAAAAAGGGTTTGATTTAAGCCCCAGGTCCAAAAATTCACGTAGTTATCACATATCACTGAACTATGTGTGATTAATAGAGGGAGAATTCAAGACTCTTCAAAACCAGATAGCAAGGCTCTCTCACTCTCTACGTTAGCTGCTTTCAACAATATACGCGTTGTTGTAGCCAAGACAGGTAATCTTTAGTCTTTTACTCTTGTCATGCATATCATATAGACTCCCCTAGTATTTACAGTGGATAATGGGGAGATTGTGAATAAATAGGTCATTCTATTATTATTTTTTAAGGTTAGGTTTTATACTCTGTATTTTAAAAGAGATTGACTAAAAAGGCTACTGTAGTAACTTCTTAAGTACTGGGTGATAAATAAAAGTGAAATGAAAACTTGGGCCGCGGCAAGGTCTGAACCAGTGATCACCGGCTTTCCGATCCGGTGTTCTACCAACTGAACTACGAGGCCCAGATCCTGCGTGACCAGATTTTCATTTCA
Source organism: Heterobilharzia americana (assembly GCA_944470555.2). Taxonomy (NCBI): domain Eukaryota; kingdom Metazoa; phylum Platyhelminthes; class Trematoda; order Strigeidida; family Schistosomatidae; genus Heterobilharzia; species Heterobilharzia americana. The sequence continues at coordinate 52,062,978 of OX104128.1, forward strand.
CTTCACACCGACTGTCAAGTGAATTCATGACGCTTTTCTTTCACTTGATCTTACTTACACTACCTACCTAGTTAGGACTTCTTATCGCAATCCAAATTTACTTGAACTTGAGAGTAGGGGCATCAGCTTGAGTATCTGAGTTAATCGTGGTTTGGCAGACTTGTATTGAAGTGGGTTGGGATTGAAGGTGGGATGAAAATTCAGGCCGCCGCAGGCTTCGAACCTGCGAATGCTGGGTTACCGACCTGGGCTACGAGACCCATCTGCTTCTTAAATAAACAATTGGGTCCCTATATTTTTTTCGAAATAACTTGTCAAAACAAAATCGAGGAATCTAATTGGTTATTTCAGCTGTTTCTGGAGCGACCTTTCAAGTCATTCTATTTGATTTCTATTTTCCCCTAACACTCCAATTTTCAACCAGTTTATACTTCAAATACATCCTCTTTAAATGGATTATGAAACTATACAAGCCTTTTTGGAATATATTAAACAGTTAACAATGAATGCAGATTTACAAACAAAGTGACGTTCACATTTAACTTTTGACTGAATCTACCAATCAGGTTAATGAACATAATTATCACGCTGACACTCTTTACTGTTGTACGCTACGCTTTAAATCGGTTAGCGGGGAACTCATTTTTAAAACTAAAACGTTTATTTACTGGTACTTGTAACGAAGATATGTATATGCATTTTCAGCCTTAAATCTAAATCTGCGTATTTCTTCACTGATGTGATACTTTACTTAGACGAAGACAATCCATTATTCATGTCTGTGGATTAAAAAAGGCTTTTCATAGTCAGTGGCTTGAAGTAGAAGTATGTTTTATATTAAAGTACAGATTTTCTTTTCAACCACTTGTAACTTTTCAATAATTGAATGATACAGTCTTAATTATATGATCATTGTTAACATACTTACCATGCTGATCAAAAGCATGAGTTATCTCATGCCCAACAACCATACCGATCCCACCAAAATTTAATGACAAAGGTTGTTCATGATCATATAATGGGCTCTGAAGTATACCAGCGGGAAAATAAATATGATTTGAATTTTCTTTGTAATATGCATTTACAATGTTTACTGGTAACGACCACCTAAAGAAAATATTAGATAAGGAGTAATTAGTAACTTGTGTACTGTTGATTGTAGCATAAAAGTAAATATGATTAGAAAAAGAAAAGAATTATTTGGACACTTATCATCAGAATCCATACAGAATACATCCAACTAGTTTTTGCTCACGATTGAAAAGCATAACGAATCAGATCTATACTTCATATAAATATAGCGACTATAAACGATTAAATAAACAGTAATAAATGTTGAAATAAGGAATACAGGAAGAAGAAAAGTAGCGCGATAAAGTAACTAAATATATAGAGGTAAAATTCATCATGGACTGACATAAGTTGGGGAACCATTGAAAATTTGGGAGCACTAGAAAACCATTTTGTCGTAGTGTGATACTCGTCAGCAGTACGCATCCACGACCCGGCTAGGGATAGAACTCTTGAGTGCGTACTGCTGACGAGTACTACACCAGGACGAAACGGCTGTCCAGTGCTCCCAGATTTTCAGTGGTCCCCCAGATGATGTCAGTCACTAATGAATACTACCCCTAAATTAATAATCCCTATTCATTTTAAAAATAACTACACATATACTGCTTTCTGTGTCGCAGTCGGAATCCATACTGAGAAAATAAGTGGTTACTGTGAAATCCAATTTTGAAATATTCTAAGCATCTCTCAGTCAGTAACATGAGACTGTACAAATTGCTTTCAATCTTCCTTTATCAGTCTTCAAATTGCATACACAAAGTTGAATACTTTGTCGTGAAGACATGCAGTTAAAGCGATGGTTAAAGGTCACACAGAGAACGTGGAGCAGAATTCCAATACACATTCTAACTAGAACTTTCAACTCATTGTAAAGTCAGTGTTCCGGCAGAAGCTTATAATGATGCGCCGAGAGTTAGTTAGATTCAGACTGTCAGATATCTGAACCCACATTAAAAAGTGATGAGATAACATACCATCAATCGAGCTACCAATTTCGCATTTTTCATATATGAAGTTATCTATATTCAACCCTAGACGGTTTCATTCTCTTTTTTGGATAAGAATGAAGATAGCTAAGAGTAGAAAATAGTTGAATAATGTTCAGTTACTGTAGTCATGCATAGCATGCACAACACACAGTATCAGAACTTAAATTCCCAGATCATCGCTATCATCAATAGGGAATTACAAGAAGTGAAAAGAAGGCAGCATATGTGCAACTGAATTGCTTCTATGATGCGGTCGTATACAATAGTTTGTATATAAAATCCCATCAAAACACAATGAAGGATATTTCAAGGATAGGGTTGTGAAATTATTTATTCCCATACCTTTTTCTCTCTAGCTTCTCAGGAGTCGAAAAGGCATTTAACATACAGATGATATCACTAGTCTGAAAACAGTGTATTCATTGAAATGAATGACAAAAGATTTAAAGTGATCAAAACTAGTGAACCTTTTCCAGAAGGCGTAGAGTAAGTAGAACGTGTTAAAAGAAAACTGCTGAATTGTATGTGGAAGTTGTATTCCCAATGAAAAATCAGCAGAAAAATATCTACTACTGAAGACTTTGTAAGCAACAGTAGTGGTTTATGTAGTTCACCGATAAGCGTGGATAGTCATCAAAGATAAGACGTTATTTTCCTCTCTGGAGGAGGGTTAGCAGTGGAACCTAGAAAGAACATCTTGTCTTATTTGGGACTCATCATCTGAATGTACCCGCGCCCCAGTGAATGATACTGTTCCCGCTTGGGCTAGAACCCGGTACCCAACGCTTCAAATATCAGATTATTATCCACTAAGATAATGAGTCCTTACAGCCCTCCTTTTGTGTAACCGGTATCATTTGCTATTTATTGATGCTTGTAATTTCTAGCTGGTTTTTACATGAACTAGATTGACCGGTCTCTCTTTGCATATGGGCTTGTTGAATGGATACCTCAAAATTGCCTAGAATTTCATTTTGATGTTATTTACTTGGGGAAGGTTAAAAGTGGGATTTAGGACATGCACTTCTTCCTATTTGGAAATCATTAGTTGGATGTGAGAAGATCAAATAATTCGGTCGAGTATATACTAATCAACGGAAAATTATAAACATCAGTGACAAGTATTAATTGCCATACGCTGAACAAACTGCTGTTTGACAGCGTTCATTACAAACAAGTTCCAAAGTTACTAGTGTATACGTATACACTAAATCAGTTACAATAGAGAAATGGTCCGAAGACTCCTTCTATATCTCAGATGGACAGAACTATGGAAGTTTAGTCCATTAGATTCTCATCTATTGGCTGAATGATAATGTACTTAACACAAAACCTAAAAGGCGTAGGTTTGGTTTCTGGTGGGGTTGTATATGCATACTTCTAAGAAGCAGGATGAAACAGTTAATGCTATCCAGTACCCTCTGACTTTCTACATTTTTTCAAGTGATCTCAGTCTGTGATAAATACTTCCTTTAAATTACAAATAATTTAAGATTGAACAACCCACAGTGACATATTGAAGCAGTTATTTGCCAATCGGTACGTTTATACCATTGAAATAGTTTAAATTGAAAGACAAACAAATCAACTTCATTATTATGTTGCAGTCAGAAATCCCAAATAAGAAATTTTGTAATCGAAATGACGCAGTGATCAGTCTCTCTCATTTTTTTTTGCTGACAAATTACATTTTCTAAATTTATCATGAATCATTGTTAAATAATTTGTCATTTCTTACCTACATGTGTTTATGAAGAAAAAAAAAGTATACCTTTTGTGTTCTACTTGGAAAATTAATGTTCCTTTTTGATTTATTGTCATCTTGGTACTTCGATTAATCTCTTTTATTACGTTTGCATAATCTTTGACCTTAATATTTGTTAACTCTAAGAGATGAATTTCTAAAGTTTTTCCAAATTCTGTTATCGTTGAATTTTTATATCATAATCAATAGAGAATAACCAATTTCATAACATTATAGTGTATTTAGTAGTAGTTAGCTACTATTCAGACAGTATCAAGGAATCTGTATAGGAGCCCATCTACCAACAGAGGTCGAACAATCCAATCCAATATAACAACTGGAAATTGTAAGTACTAATAAATAACCAGTTTCATGCTTTATAATTTTAAGTCTTCTCTTCAAAAATTTGAAACAGTTAATCCCTTTTATGAATTTTGATAGCGTAATTAGAAGACAAAGTTTATGTGGACAATGTGATTGCATTTGCGCAATATATTTCGAACAATCTGATCACACATTTACTTGTCAAGTCAATATATATTAAACAGAGGAGTGGCAGGGGGGGAAGACAAATACAACAATTAATACAATAAGGGGATTCATTAATTTTAATCCCCTATTGTGTTAATTGTTGCATTTGTCCCCTTCCCCCGCCACTCCTCTGTTTAATATATATTGACTTGACAAGTAAATGTGTGATCAGATTGTTCGAAATATATTGCACGAATACATCACATTGTTCACATAAACTTTATCTTCTAATTACGCTATCGAAATAGTTTTAAGTGATCAGCGAATTCAATTGAGTATTTTTCAATATTGCCACTAATCTGAGAAACTAAACATCACAGTAAACTATGATAGATATTGGTTGAATGAAGCTACCTATTGAAAATCCAACTCAACCTCACTCTCATGCTTATTGGCATTCACCAGTAAGGAATACCTACAAAGCGGAAGAAACTGGTTTCCTCAAGCAAATTAGAACCAGCATCACTCAGTGTTATCGTTAGATATGTGATCACTGAGCTTTTAAGAGCTTCAAATTATATCCTGTATGACTATATTAGATACACTAATTGGTCAGTGGAGAGTAGCTGATTTCACAAAAATCAGATCTAGGGTTTCTTCTTGATCCTTCCCAAGTCAATAAAACAATAAGTCCCATATTACCAAGTGCTCCTTTATCAAAATAATGAGGCTATTTGTACCTTCTGTAATGTAGATCATATATTTTCTGGATTATAAGCAGCTGAAGAGATTCTTTAAAATAAATGAATTGATACCATTGAATTTCATGTATTTTTCTTGGCATATTCTAGTATATAAATGATCAACATTCTGTTTAATACTGATAACAGAAATAGGGAAACGTAATTTCTTTTCAGACCCTATTTGGAATTTAGTGGAGATTTATCAGTTGATTTTAGGTTGAAATTCATCATGGAATAACCTAAGTTAGAGGAAACTTCGAAACCTGGGAGCACTGGATAACTGTTTCATCTTGGTATGGGACTTTTCAGCAATGAGTACCCATGACCCCCCCCCAGTAGGGGTTGAACCCAGGATCTTCAGGTTCAGTGGCCAGCATGTTACCAATGAGCCACTGGATTGGAATCCACTGGTCTATCTATATTTCCTACTTCTGTAAGTCCACAATATAGCGCGACCTACAATCTAAAGTAACAGTTTAACGTAAACCGTCACCATAGCAATGTTAGGTAAAATTAAACTAAATTCAGCTTCTATAAGACTGTTCATTGTTAAATTAGGTTCATTTCGGTAGTAAAGTTAGATGCAACTTTGTTTATATGTGAAATTGTTTTAAGTTTTGTGCAGTTGAATAATCTTCAAACATAAACTTATCACTTTTCGTCCTATTTGGGACTCATAAGCTGAATGTACCTGCCTCCCAGTGAATGATGTTGTTCCCATCATTACTATACATAATTAAAACACACGTAATATGGAGGCGTCCCCTCAGGAGCCCATTTCTCAACAAAGACTCATCAATTCGGTCCAATCAATGACGGTGTAATACAAGCAGTAACGACAAACTTATCACATTTGATTAATATTTAGATATTTAACTATGTTTACCTTAGAGGATAGGTCTGCATTTTACAGATTAGCAGTTGACATGTATCTGAATATATTTTTTGCTGTTGTTATTGTTGATAAACATCCAAAGTATAACAAAGATTCTGAATAAAAAGACTTCAAAATACCACTGTTTAATAGTCAAATTAACCTCACCTCGTTAACTAGTTCACTAGTTAGATTAGACGGACAGAAAGAATTTGAATAAGCAACAAGGAACTCTGGCCTGCCAACAAACTAACCAAGAACCTATCAACTAACAAATATGTACTGGAAGGAAGTAGAGGTGGATAGGGCATACACTGAGAAGACCATCTGGAGACAACACGCACCAGACACTCGAATGGAACACAGATGGAAGACGACGAGTTGAGCGTCCGAGGTGAGGGTGACATGGAGGAGATGGTGTGAGGAGTAAATGAGAGCTTGTGAGCAGTTGTGGATGGAGGTTGAAAAGATTTCGGAGGATAGAGTGGAATGGAGACGTGTTACTGAAGCTCTATGTTCCACTAGGAACCCAAGGGACAAGTAATATATAATAATAATAGTAGTCAGATTAAGCTTTGTTTTAGTTAAATGTCTGAATAGTGAAGAAAGTTAAAGAAAGACTCCCACAGTATAGTGATAGTTTTTAAAGATTTATAAGAAATTCTGAAGATCAGAACAACCTTTACATTCCATCATCTGTTGTGTCATAAGAGAGACTATAATTCATTGACTCTTGTATGAATAGTCCTACACTAAACTCGACTAATTATCATTTCAGTAGTTTTAACTCATTTGAATGGAATTGTCTACCGACGTACAACTCGGTATAACGATATACAATGCTAAATTACTCATAAAATTTACAAAATTGACTTCTACTCAACTCAACAAACTAATTAAGTAACTAATTGCTTAGTGTCCTTTACAAACTTACTATTCAGTTAATGATTTAACATAACTGTGTAGTCTAGAACCTCATGGTGTTTTTTTTTCAACAAATGGTATGGAGTGTACCAGTAGTATATAAATCATATGGGTTATAGTTCTCTTCGTAACAGATGCATGAATTATTCTCTGCTGACTTTCAATGAGCAACCAGACTACTTTATTCGACTGAACAAGTGTGCGAGCACTCCTAATTGTCGTCTCATTAATTTTGATTATCCTTCCATATCTAGTATTAGAATTCTCAAGTACATTTTCTGGTAAAGCTTTAAACCTCACAGTCGTTCAATGTAACCTTGTAAACATAAAATCTATTATCTTACCTCTTAATTCAAATTTCAATAAATACCCTATGTAACCTTTGATACAGTTCTATTTTTGTAAAAATTGAACTCCTACGCTAGCAAAAAGTTAACTGTTCACCTAACCAGCATCCTTTTGAACAGAAGAATCGCTTACATTCTTTGAAAATTAAATTTGACAACCGACAAACTTTCCAATAAGTATTTTTAAACTTTTATTTTGAAGCATATGAATTGTCTATGTAAAGCATTTGATGTAAAACAAACACTTGTGCTCAATAATTGTATGAAAATCATGAACCTAATCACTTTCTAATGACAAATCAGTATGTTTATTCCAGTCCTACAGGACATCGATTCTAGTCCAAGTATCTAATTCCTCATGTCTCTGACTTAAGGGCTGGTAAATGCGAGTTAGAACTAGCCTGAGAACACCAGTCCCTTCTAAGTTGCAGATACACCAACAAGCATATCACTTAGGTCGGAGGGGACTTCTTGTAAATTGCCTTCAACTAACATAGAAAATACTTAGTTATAACTCAGTTTGAAGGTTTTCTGGGATCCATAAACTGACATCAATTAGAGAAACATTGAAAACCTAAGAGTATTGGTCAGGTGTTATAAATATGGAGAAGGCTTACAGTTTCTTTTAGCATGCACTCTATCTGTTATTAATTTTAAGTTTCGAGATGATATCTGAATATCAGGTGCATGTAAAACAAATTATATTTTGTAGCAAACTGATGCTTTAACAAAAGACACTTTGAAACAAGTTGATTAGCCAATAACCCCTTAGTTATGTAATTTCATGTTTCCTTTCTGAAAAGTGAAACTATTTTTTTCCATGTTATAAAACACATTTTTCAGCTGAAATTAAGTAGTCAATATATATCAACCATTAAGTTAGATAAATAAATCTCTACTAAGCAACTAACTCATAATTTAGTGATATTATAGATTTTTTTTACACCAGTAGACTATATCAGGTATTGAAGGCCAGTGAAAAGCTCCAAGTAATTAAAAAGGAATGTACACCTTGCTAGTAGCTGGCATTATTTATCACATTCCTCGAATTGTGAAAACAATAGGTGAAATTATTTTTTAATTTTTTTACGAATAATGCATATTTGCAGCTTATTTCAAGTTATGTTTCTTACCTTTTCTACAATAACAAACTTTTTGATACAGCTCACCTTCTTCTGCATACTGAATGTGAAGCATCACGGTACACATTGATAGATGTTAGTTGGTCCGAGGCAATCAGTAGGAAGCCACTGATTTAGCTTTCTTACTTTTGGCCCTAGTCAACAAGGCGTATCTGCAAAGTGGACGGAAGGGATGTCCCACCCGAGATTGGGATCCGCTTCACCCAGCACTGTAGTTAGTTACTTAATCACTGAGCTATTTGAGCTGCGATTCACCTCTTCTGTGACTCGCTTACATACATTGATTGGTCACGGGAAGCAACCAATTTTATGTTGTCTAGTCCTCAGTGTACACCAAATTGTATTGATCATATTTGTGATGTAACCAGCAAGCTAGGAAGCTCAGCATTGCGGTCCACACTGGTAGTTGGTCGGAGGCAATCGGCAGTCGGTTCCATGCTTGATGACACTTGTCAGCAAGGCGACAATGAATGCTGGTGAGTGCCAGCAAATATAAAACCTGAGTGCATGGCTTCCTGTTGATTGTTTACAACCAACTTATTCACAACTTTATCATATATCTTTACAGCTTTATTCTTCATCTATTCATCAGTAACTCAGTAGGAAGTTGTAAAAACAGGGTACATACTGATTATGTATGATGGAAGATGTAATCAAATAATATACGCTATTAGTTCTGCATATGTATTTACTCAGTTCGTGTTTTTTTCGATTGCGTCATGTTGATGTTATCTACATTTCAAGTTAATAACTTCCTATCAAATTAATTCAAGTATACAAATATTTGTATAACTTGGTGTTAAAATTGTTTTAGATTGTAAACAGCTGATGAGAAACCGCTACTTAAAGGAAGTAGCCTCTTTCATCTACCTGAGCTAGGAAGCATCGTTTCAACTACAGGTGGCACAGGCACAAATGAGGATGTCAAAACCAGAATCGGAAAAGCAAGACAGACCCTCATTAACCTGAAACCAGTGTGGAGATCTACTGCACTCAGCATAAAGTGTTAACAAGATCCGAATTTTCAACACCAATTCAGTCAAGTCAGTGCTTCTATATGGTTCAGAGACTTGGCGCGTTACGAAAAGCATTTCCAACAAACTACAGATATTCATCAACAACTGCGACGTACGCTCATTACTGAAGATCAGATGGCCAGAAAGAATTTGAATAAGCAACAAGGAACTCTGGCCTGCCAACAAACTAACCAAGAACCTATCAACTAACAAATATGTACTGGAAGGAAGTAGAGGTGGATAGGGCATACACTGAGAAGACCATCTGGAGACAACACGCACCAGACACTCGAATGGAACACAGATGGAAGACGACGAGTTGAGCGTCCGAGGTGAGGGTGACATGGAGGAGATGGTGTGAGGAGTAAATGAGAGCTTGTGAGCAGTTGTGGATGGAGGTTGAAAAGATTTCGGAGGATAGAGTGGAATGGAGACGTGTTACTGAAGCACCATGCTCCACTAAGAATTCAAGCGACAAATAATAAATAATAATTATAATAATTATAATAATAATAATATACTTGTTCATTATGAATTTACTTTCTTAAATGAATCTAAGGAAAGTATTTTCGATTTGCAAAGATTATTATTTAACATTACAAAATGCGGAATAATTAAACATTCAATAGTTAAGAATATTACATCAGGTTAATGTAGTAAAAAGGGGTATAAATTGTAACTTACTTGTCTGGATCTTGATCTATCAATTCACGTAATAGTTCAAGAAATAATGCTTCAGAGTAATATAGACTATTTTCAAAATAAGTTGATTCATTCATATCTCGCTAAAAAGTAAATAAATATCATCATGATCATTTATTTCAGCCATTATAGTTATTGAATTTAAATATTCTCAGAGATTTTATTCAATAAAAAATATAAAACATACCTTGAATAACCTCTATATTTGAAGAGTGTATTTCTGAATCCTTAGTGAATTCGAGGTGAAAAAGAATATTCTTGACAGTGTTGGAAATAAAAATATAAACTTAGTAAAAAGGAAAAAACTATGATGAGAAAGCACTAGATTTTTTTATACTTACTAATCAAATTCAAAATAACACTTGCCAATATTACCATATGATTATCTGGCTAGTAGTTGATCCTCTATGATGGCTATATGAAACACTGAACAGTGAAGATGGATCCTAATAACCCTTGATTAGAGGTAACAAAAGTTGATAGCTCAGAATTCTTTGTTAGACTGACCAAAGTACTAGTTAGGATATGTATGTTAGATTTTACTTATGATTGCTTTGATCTCCATGATGAATAGTAATTTTATTCAGACAATTACAGTTGGATTGAATTTATCGACATCGTCTTTAAGGACTTTGTATTCATAACTTTCCTATGTATGGTCAAGGTATGTAAACACCCAATTTTAACCCTTTGTCGAATCTGTATGCTATATTTCATCCTGTTGATCATATTTTCTCAATCCAAGGGATCTCTGGGAGATATATGATCATAATAATGAGTCTTTATTCATATACTAGCATATAAGTTTGGTACTATTAGTGAGCTAACTTCTGAAATGATTAGGTTGAGCAGTTTCTGTCAGAGATACATACTGTCTTCATTTACGACTCCTTAATTTAAAGAGACAAATCTCTATATTTACGGTTCTTTGAGGGACATATTATTCAGAAAATATAGTTTTGATACATAAAGACAATATATTGTCATGCAAACACTTTGAATAGTAGTAAGAATGTTTGAAATGCGTTTCTCAATCTCAAAATGCATATTATTATCAAATCCTCTTTTAGAATGTATACCCCTTCTAACTACATAGAAATCAACATCAAACCAACCCGATTGGTAGTTGATGCGATCTTAAGAAAGATACTGAACCTCAGTAACTTCTAGTTGTTCCAGGGACTGAGTGTGAAATCATATATCTCAAGAATTGCATACACATATCACCTTCACTTACTAAAAACCTCAAGAGTATAGCACTAATCACCTGAATTTAAGTTTTTGAGCCCTGGTTAAAAGAAAGCCAATATTGATTCATGTTTCAGAATTTGTAGTTTTAGTCGGTTTACCTTTTGCCACTGTTCATTTTAGAAGTTCAAAAGATTTCGGCTTTTAACAACATTCATGATTATTTCTGACCATAAGTCGACTGGAAAGCTAGTCTAGAAGTGAAATATTTTATACTGAACCCTTCTATCTAACTTTATTCCTACTAAACTTTTTGCGGTCTAGTAAACAACCTGTTGAAATTTCATCGTCTTTCCATAGCACACAGTCACATATCAATAAAACTTTCGCCTACTTTTGCCTTCAGTGACTCAATCATTCCATGATCGTCACTCTAACTTCATAAATTACCATATGTGAACTTAAAGCCTCTCTTATTGAAACGATAAAAAGATTATCTCATCACATAAAAGCGCTAGGTCAATTTATAACGCACTTTCATTGACCTGGTGGAAGTTAGCCTAGAATAAAAACGGTATCACTTCTGAAAATGCTTATATTTAGGCATTTCATTCAGCGATTTAGTTTCATTCTGACCTACCTGCTTTTTAAACCTTTTTTATTTCTACTCATTTTAATTTTCACAACGTTCTACACTCTATTTGTTACAGTTTGCATAGTGCTTATTTGAATAAAACACTCGTCAACTTTCTGCGCAAATAAGAATGAGAAATACCAATCTAGCTAAATAAATGTTCTTTGTGTTGTATCTTCTCCTCAATTAAGTAGTTACTTGTTGGATAAACTGATTAGAATGTTGATGCTTTTTGGAACTGATTGAGCATTAGTCTTCTTTTAAAAACTTTCATGAAAGAGGCCAATAGCAAAGGTGGACGTCCTTCAGATGTCACTCTACAGACTGGATCCAAAGATATTCAGGAATCAAAATAAAACCCTTTTTCTTTTCGCTCAATCACTGCTAATTACAGGAGTTTCACGAAGAAAATGGGATTATAAGAAATAAAATTACGCTACATTAGGATTATCTTTATAAGGAGTATTGATTGAGATGAGTAGACAGTTATATACCACTCAATCACATGATAGCTACAGTTGGTAACTAGGCTTAATAGATTAGTTGGGACATTGCCCAGCTTGTGGTCCAGAGGCTGCTAGTCCAAGTTCTGACCAATAATCACCCTGGATCAGAAATATCAGTCTGCCATAAAATGGTCATCTAAGATTGTCTCATCAACAATTATTTTTATTACTACTTGTTGATACTCAAGTAGTTCTACTGGATTGAATTGTCTGACCTCAGTGGCGTCAGTTGACTAGTAGGTAACGCTTTGGTGTTTGAGGTGGTGGGTACGAGGTTCGAGTCTCTATGGGAACAATATCACTAACTGGGGTGGAGGTACACCCAGTTGGCGAGTCCCATATAGGACGAAACGAGTGTCCTAGATTCCTCTGCTAGCCACAACCACAAACAGCTGCCACAGACGCTCACTCGATACTGAAGATCAGATGGCCAGAAAGAATAAGCAAAGAGGAACTCCGGCCTGCCAACAAACCAACCAATAACCTATCAACCAACAAATATGCACTGGAAGGAAGTGAAGATGGATTAGGCATGCACTGAAAAGACCATTCAGGGATATCACGCACCACGTCAAGCTGTCAAGTGGAAGCCAAATGGGAAACGACAGGTTGGGCGTTCGAGGCGTAGGTGACATGGAGGAGATGGTGTGAGGCAGAAATGAAAGCTTGTGGGCAGTGGTGGAGACAGGTTGGAAAGACTGTAGAGAATAGAGTGAAATGGTGACGTGCTACTGAATCCCTATGTTCCACTAGGAACTCAAAGGACAAATATTACGATAATAGTATTCTACTTCTGTTGATTCACGATATGGTGTGACTATGCACCAAAGTCTATAGTTGAAATTTGTTTTACTTCTATCTGGAAAACGTAGGTCGTCAAACTCCTATCTGGTTGCTTGTATGACTAATACATTTGCCGTGAAATCTGAAGGTTTTGAATTCTATCCATGATTGAGACATGGTGCATACTGCTGAGGAGTTTCATACTAGGATAAAATAGCTGTCCATTGCTTTCTGGCTTTCAGTGGTTCTTCAGATAGTGTCAGTCCATGATGAGTACTTCCTTAATAATGAAATCTCTATAAACTTCAAATTACAACAATAGTAATCATAGACTGAACAAGTACGAAAGGTTTAAAAATGATTTCCCACTTACGTAATATGAATACTCCTTATTTTCATCTGTTAGATTATTAATATTTTGTGGATAACCAACTGAAGCTTTCATTGAGTCCACCTATTTGTCAATTTGAGAAAATATCTAAATAACTTTTTTCTGAAATTAATCTTTATCATACCTTTTCAATTGCTTTATGCTTGTCAGCTTCTTGCATCCATTCGACACTAGCAAAATTCTCTTTGAAAGCTTTCTTTATTTCAGTAATCATTTCTGTAGCCTAAAATATAAAAAGAAAGACAGAGAGACAGAAAAAAATCCACATATAGGACCTAGCATACGAGTGAGTCGTTTCATATTGTCACAATTCATAATAGTATATAAAGAACAAGTGGATAAGAAAAACTGATATTAAAGTAGACAGAAGAGTTTGGACTGAGAGGAAATTTAAAAAGATTAATTCTTGTGTACCTCTAATCTTGCTTAACTTTTGCTTTATATTTGTCTTTAACCTTAAAATAACTTTATTATTGCTGTTTTCCTCTGCTCACTTGACGCCGTTGCTAGCTTTTGTTTTTCCCACTGCTTCTGAAGGCTAAAACTTGCATTGACTGTTAACTGTATTAAATTGTCAGTGAATTAAGTGTTTTTCAAGGTTGTTTAGAATGTGATATATTCAATATTATTCTCAACTGCTTTTAACTGTTGTTGAAACAGTAAAAGCTCTCTGTCAATGGTCCGTTTTGTGGTGATTGATGTTCTGATTATATCTTAGATAAGATTCTTTTCCATGTTAATTTGTAGCGTTCCTAGACCACTAGGCCGCATTTACAGGTCATAGCGTTAAAGTCAGTCAAAACATTTAACCTTTAAAAGACGTCAAAGAGTAAATATATCTGTTCCATTTTGACTGACTGTCAGCCAACTCAACAAGAGTTCTCAACCAATGATTACTAACTTCATAGAGACCCCAGCTAGATATTCTACACATCACTATACGGCTAAGACCAACAGTCAGGGATTTCGTGCACTGATGTCATATTTCAGTCTGCAACCCTGAGGCTTGTTCTAATCCACCTCACCCACTAACTTCCCTGCCTTTCCTATTACCTATCACGTAACTTCGACATTTTTTTATATGGTAATTCCACAATATGCAAGAAACGCTACGAAGTAGTGATTATTATTATTATCTGGGATTAAAACCCTGCAGTTGCATAGTAGGACAAGATGAACTGCAATGCAGTGTATTCAACTTTTAATGAGCAGTAGGGTATCTCGCTAGTTAGCGGAATAGATGACGCCTTCTTTATCCAAGCTGTTTTTGTCAGAAACCAGCCCATTAGAGCCAATGCAACTCTTCAAGTAAGCGTAGTGGTCTACGCACTCCTCCACTTCATTCCCTATCAATAAACTGAAAGTAATTCCAGACCTGTCCTGGAGTATCATCCTATAACAGACAGGTGCGAAACTCATCCTAGCCAAGTATACCCAGATTTCTGCTCAAAGCATTCACTGATTGAACAAAATGACTACCCACTGCCCACAAACAACCGAAATGTCGAAACTAATAAATTTCATACGACTATTCATTATAAGTAAAAACAGATTTTCAAAAGTTGAATACTATTTAAATCAGGTTTGCTGACCGGGTAACGGAATGAGACCATTGATTGAAAGAACTCAGTATCCTGGCGTAATGTGTCTCATGTTAAATATTTAGAAATATCCATTTAAACAGCCATTTGGAAATATCTACCAATGGAATAATTAAGCAAGATCGATCAAAATCTAAGAAGGAATATTAAATCCCCTCTGCTTCGTGAATAAACCTTGCTGATAGGGTCAAACAGAAATGATTTCATGTGCCCTTCAAGGTACTCATATTTTAAATGGTTATGAAAGTGAAGACTTTAGTCCTCGAAAGCATGGCAGAATATATAGTATACAACTCTTTTCTGGGTGAATCCTTAGAAGAGAGCTACTTTAAAACATAGACCAAAAATATAGGTTCAGTCCTTTAACAACTGTCACACTTTTAATCTTGATTATACAGTACGGTCAGGTGCTCACCGCTGAGGAGTTCCATACTAGGAACAAACAGATGTTCAGTGTTCCCAGGATTCTGATGTTTCTCCAGACTAATGTCACTGCATGGTGAATACCACCCTGAGATCAATAAATAAATCTCAACAAACCTCTAAATTGGAAAAAGATTTCTTTATCAAAGGTTTTCTTCAGAATCGGTGACTTTTAGACTGAATTTACATAGTTTCAGACATAACATTAAGAGAACATGACTACATTAGAAATACCAGTCAATCTTCTTAAACTGCTGTCAACATTTTTGTCTACTTATACGGTAGAAATCAGATCTTGGATACATTGTCACACTAGAAGCTCACTGATTTGATAATTTCCAGCCCTATTTCTAAATAACCAATGGGACCATTAGAGTTATTTACCGGTTTTGTGTTTTAAAATTATTCAGTATTATAACTGAGATTTGTAATTCCTATTTGTTACAGCTAAAATACTCAGGATGAACAGAAATTGTAGTTGTCATTCGAATATTATGATAATCCAGTGATTCTAAGCAGTTCTTAGTAGTTCCCACACATATTAGTTGACAGTTGGAGCAAGCTTGACCCCACAACAATCAATACTTCTTAGCATAGTATCACAGACAAAGGATAACCAATAGGACTGCAATATCAGTCATACTGGCATAGAACAGGGATAACCAATGGGGGTGCTATACATACAGGTTCTTTTTGCATGACCTAAATTTAGCCTCTAGACAAAATGAGTGACTCTAAAGACCACTATAACAACCACTGAGATAGCCAATTAGGTTTCTGTATTCCATGAAAAATTGTTTTTCTAGCCAGAATAAGCAAACCTAATTGGTTATTTTAAGTGACTGTGAAGACAACCCTAGCAAGTGCTAAAATAACCAATCAGGTTTTGTTATTTCAGCAGGGCAGGTAGTTTATCGTAAAATACACGGCTCTAATTGGTTATTTCACTATTTTCTAGCATGACCTTTAGAATTTATGAATGGCTCTAAAGATAATCGTAGCAGCAGTGGAAATAACCAATAAGCTTTCTTTCTTTTATAAAAAAACAATACCTTTCCAGCCGAAATAAAGAAACCGAATTGCTTATTTAACTGGCTACTAGGGTGACCTTTGGAGTCACTCAGATTTATTCACAGAATGGTTTAGTCAGGTCTAACTGATTAGGTAGTTTCAACCATCACAAATAAATAGATCATCTTTATTGTAAGGAAACTTACTGCTTCTTTGCTTTTCTGATTAAATCTCTCATGAACAAAGTGTCTTCCAATCACTAGCCCAAATGGGACGTGTACTTCTGTGACACATGTCTGCCAGCGATCTGGATCAACTTTTAATCCTATTTGTATGTGGAGATAATAATAAATAAAAGTGCTCTATTCACAATTTAATTAAACAATGAGTACTGGTGGGATAAATTCTAGAGTCATCTTGATGTTTATGCACACAAAACTTGATAAATAAACAATAATACAAATCCTATTGAAATTATTTCTTTATTGTTATCGAAAAGGAACAAATGGAGTGCAGAATAAATTTCGTCAGCTTCATCAGGTTTACTTTAGAGGGATCTCCTATTTTCACGACTAATAAAAGATTCCCCGAGAAGGAGAATACTGTTGACATCAAACAGTTGGATGTTATATGATACTATTTGGTGTAATCTTAGATACAAGAAAAGGATGAGAAAATATTACAATCATTCGAAAATATGCTGGTTTCAATAACCTTTTTACCATTTACGAAGGAATGTTAGATGGATTCACAGTTGCATTAACTTGGCTGCATATACACCAAATAAGTAAATATTACACCTTGTAATTTCCTTGTAAAGCGACAGGAAATTACAAGTATCATTAAAACAACTTTTACATATTGTACAAGAGATTAGTATCTTGCTCCAGTTGCTTAGTGGATAACGCTCTGACGTTTGAAGCGATAGGTGCTGGTTATGAGCCTCAGTCGGAACAACATTTCTCACTGGATTGCGGGGACATCCAACTGACGAGTCTCATATAGGACGAAACATGCGTCCTGCATATTTAAGGAAGTACGTACCAATGAGAATTTCTATTTTTAGCCTTCATTTTGTCCAACAGTAAACTGTATTATCTGTAGATGGTACATCTTTTCAAGTTGACTAGATTGTTATATAATTTTAAAGTCAGTAGTACAACATTATGCTTGACCATTGAGTTAGTTGATTTTATTTTTCTTATTTTTCAGCTGATCTTTCTAATTTACAAAATTTCAAGGGGAATGTACTTCAGCTGATATAACAACCGACAAGTGAGAGTACATTAATAAATAGGTCTGCAGATTGGCATAATGTAACTCGTTTATCATATACAGTTTCCTAGGCTAAAATATAACAAACAATAACTTATAATACTGCTTGACTTGTTAAATTATTATGTTGATTGTTACTTTGTTCATATATAAATTCTTTCAACATAGAAAGCAAATATCTTATCATCCATACCCGAATCTGCTTCTCTGTATTCTTCTAGCATTTCACTGACTTTTTTTGGCATACGTGAAGCTGTTTTCCATATAAAACTCCATACTGCAGCATTGTGTAGAGTTCTGAAAGTAAAATAATTAAAAAAGAGTTAAGACTAGAATATATTTATTGTAAATGAATCCAGATGACCTTTAGATTCATGTAGTTTATCAGTCCTTAGCTGATAATTAGAGTAGAATAAGATAATTCATTATCTGATAGTTAATGGTTAAAATTTTATTCTATTCAATGTAAGCTGGAATAAAAAAGAAGTAATGTGACATCCAAAACGCGAAACGAATACTCCTTACCTAAATGTACCATCTGTTTGAATTATAACAAATATGATATAATTAATCCATATTTCTACAAAAATCTTATACTTTACCTCTGCTTTAGTCTTCTTTATGAAAAATATGTTAAAACGCCAACTGTTTTTAACTGTCGTCAAAGTTGAATGAGACATGTTTCTAACTTTATCTGTAACTTGTTATTTTCTATTGTTCTTTGGTTTCAACAGAACCGTTAGGTCACGGTCAACACATGAACTGCTGTCCTGATGCCTCGAGATTGACAATATTTTCATTGTGATAATAAGAACGAATAGTGGCTACATACAATTGATTGTTGACTCCTTAATTAGATGGAATGTGTATTCCACCATTATTCATCCTTAATTATAACATGAAATTGCCGGTCTTGTCGAAGCATTCAGACTAAAGTACTTATACACACTAACAGTGACTGACTATTTCGTTTTGGGTCAGTAATCAGCAACGGGGAATAATAAGTTGTCATTTCAAAATATATCCGTTGTATAATCTGAATAGTTCCAGCTGACAAGTCCCAAATGGGACAAAGGCATGTAGCTGTGTATCTCTGTAAGTCAACTTTTATCCTTTATCCAACATAGATTTTCGGTTAATAAACCTATACCAAATCTCTCTGAGTACATAATAATTGATCCAGTAAGAATAAGTGGTTAATTTTTCTCTAATATATGCTTACACATTAAAATGATCAAGTTATTCCTATGTTTAATTTGTAAGCACAAAATGATAATCTTAATTAAGTTGAATGTTTGATCCAAGACAGAAACCTCTATCAAAGTAATTATAAAAAGTGACTAGCAGTGCAATCAAGTTCACGAGTTTCCTCAAGTTTATGACTCATCATCATCATCCAGACGAATTCACTTTCACTCAAGCTGACTTGATGAATAAATTCTTCTACTAGAGATCAATCAATAAAATGTATAACCTGATGGTTTCTTAATAACACCTTTCTACTATTCATTCCACAAGAATGATTAATCTTAGATTTCTTGTGATATGAATACTCTTTGATATCAGAACTAAGAAGAGTTTTTATTCGTTTACATTAGAACGTGTATTTAATGATGAATATTTTCATAACTCAGTTGACAGAGAAATGAGCCAAAAAACCCCATGGTAGCTGGTTCGAATCCGATCATGGTTCAAATTTCTATTTCACTTTCCTATCATTACCCAGAATAAATGAATATTTTCACCAACTTTGCTTCTTAAAATATTGAAATGATAAAAGCTTTTAAAGAAAAAGTATATTGTTAATCATTTTTTAAACCTACCGAATACCTTCTTCTGTTTGTAGATATTTCATGTATAGTGCACATCTATCTCGAAAGAATGTTTTATCATGTAATGCAATCACTTGATTTTTTGGAAGTGTAAAGTTTAAAGGTTTGTAAATATAATTAAATAATTTATTCCAATCAAGCTGTTAGATAAGAAAACAAAGAAAAAGTTACTTATTGAGTAAAGAAATTGAAATTATCGTCAAAGTAAACATAAGTTGTCAATAAATGAAATATGATAATTATAAATAGTTGTTATTCATCGAAGACTGACATCAGTTGGAGGAACAAAGGAAACCCAGGAGCACTGGACAGCTGTTTCGTCCAACTAGTATGGGACTCCTCAGCAGTGCGCACCCACAACCCCACCAGCGGGGATCGAACCCGCGACCTTCAGGTTCCGCCGCCAGCGCGTTACCATTGAGCCACTGGGTCAGAATCCAATGCTCCATATTTCCAACTTCTGTTAGCTCACGATATATAGCGCAACCGCTACCCAATGTCAACGCTGAGTATCTGTCCTCATGGCCATCAGGCTTTGACTCCACCGGTGACGACCGCGGAACCTGAAGGTCGCGGGTTAGATCCCTGCTGGTGGGGTTGTGGGTGCTCACTGCTGAGGAGTCTCATACTAGGACGAAACAGCTGTCCAGTGCTCCCAGGTTTCCTTTGTTCCTCCAATTGATGTCAGTCTACGATGAATAACAACTTGAAATAATTCCAAATCCCCACAACTTCCTCAAAATTTAATTATAAATAGACTAGCATAGTTTGAGGTATATAAAAATTTTATTTTTGAAGTCGAATCATTAAAAACCTTGGAAGCAGTGGATAGCTCCATGATCTAAGGACCGAATTCAAAACTTTAAGGCTTCATGACGAATGCGTTAACCATTCAGCCACTGGTTTAGACTTTAATGATCCACAGTTTCTCACTTCTATCCTCAGTTTGATCCTTATCGGGATCACAAGTGAATACTTTTGAGGAATTCCATACTAGGATGAAACAGTGCTTTCAGTTTTTTCAATGGTTCTCCAACTGATGTTAATTCATAATGAATACTGTAGAACAGTGGCTAAGTGAGTTATGGGTTCAAACCCCACTCCACTTACCGAGGTTTGAGCAACCACGTAGCATCATCAACCTACACACACAGAGTATGCACACAATCTAGTTGAATACATTTCTGTTTCCATAATGAATACTACCTTAAAAATTATAGATACACTGATTTAGCTCTTAAAAACTTGCACATTGTGACTTTTCTCTGAATCACACGTATCGCAGTCGACTAGCTGAGATTCATACTGAAACTGCTTGTTGAATTCAATCTCCACTTAAAGTAATGAGTCTTTTATCAGTAATGTATAGTTCAAAATAATATGTGAATATATTGAATCATATTTATTCCCTTCAGGTTTCTCTTCGTTTTCACAAAATATGTGATCTAATAAACAATTAAATATATTAGTTACTATGATAAATACGAAAAGAGTCTCACTTCCCGTGATCATACACATTTTCTCAATATCCTTATCTTTTTATTGACCTCCAAGCAAGAAGTTTACTAATCATTACTATTCATAAATGAACCACAAACTTACTGTAAGTTGCACAGTTTGTTAACTGATGTTATCCTAATGATGATGATATTCAATTCTAAGTATCACCATCAAGCCATGTAAGCAACTAGCTGAAATTCAATCATTCTAGACAACTTGGCTATTTCAGCTAAACCATCTTAGCAATACATCTGATAAGCTAGCTTCAAAAGAAAGAAATGACCGTCAAGAGTTTTGACCACTTCAATCTAGCGGTTGACTGGTGTGAATCCGAGTCAGTACCGTACATCTTTCAGCTTTTACTCCAGATGGTTTAAGAGGAAGTTGTTTCACAGTATAATCACTTTCAAAAGTCATTTCATAAATCATATCTTCAACGATAGTATTGGTAAAGTCAAACGTCTATTATTTCTATCCTGACTTAGAGAATTACTCATCAATAACTAGTGATCGAAATGGAAAAAGTTGTTGCAAGCACTTCTGAGGTGTCGATAAAGTAGTATAACATGAGCATTCACAGAAAGCACAGTTATGCTTTAATTCTTTCATAAAATATATCACACTGGAATTATAACGATTACTGGAAATTGTTTTGGGTACTTATCACCATCGAAAGTTATACCAGGGAAACTAACACCTTCGAAATGTCATCTATTTAGTCGCTATCTCTTCTGTTGTCTTACTGCGAGATCAGTAGAACTTTCTTAATCAGTAGTGCAAGTATTTAGTCAGTCTTACTGTATATGTTTGCTATTGCTTCAATAGACAACGTTCTATTTATCATGCTGAATTTACCTAACTGGATTGGATTTTTAGACAGTTATAAGATCCCACCCTTTTGCACGATATCCTTTGCATTCGCGGTTGGAAGCTTTTTTAGATTTCTTGTCTACCATCTCACATTCAACTAGATCTCTACTTCCTGCTAACCTAACTGTAACCAGAATCTTCTCTGTAAGGAGATAATTTAGCCGACAACGTTTATCTTTCAGTTAGTTTGTATGTTCTGATACTTAAAGGAAGTAACCTCTTTCACCTACCTAAGCAGCCTCGTTTCAACTGCAGGTGACACAGATGAGGACGTCAAAGCAAGCTAGGATCGAAAAAGCAAGACAGGCCTTCATTAACCCAAAACCAGTGTTAAAAAAATCTTCCACACTCGGCATAAAGCGTGAACAAGACCCGGATTTTCAATACCAATTCAGTCAAGTCAGTGCTTCTATGTGATGGTTCAGAGACTTGGCGCGTTAAGAAAGGCATTTCCAACAAACTACAGATATTCATCAACAACTGCCTACATGGCTCGTTACTGAAGATGAGATGGCCAGAATAATAAGAGTAAGCAACAAGGAACTGACTCTGGCCTGATAACGAACCAACCAAGAATTTATCGCTGAACAAATATGCCCAGGAAGGAAGTGGAGATGGATTAAGCATGCACTCAGAAGACCATTCAGGGACATCACACACCACGTCAAGTTGTCAAGTGGAAGCCAAATGGGAAACGAAATGTTGGGCGTTCGAGGCGTGGGTGACATGGAGGAGATAGTGTGAGGCAGAAATGAAAGCTTATGGGCAGTGATGGAGCCAGGTTGGAAAGACTGTAGAGAATAGAGTGAAATGGCGACGTGCTACTGAATCCCTATGTTCCACTAGGAACCCAAGGGACAAATGAATGAATGAATGATACTTTGTAAGGAATATTTAATTATGACATCCAACACACAGAACCTACTTGGTGGTTGGTTACTTGCATTAGTAGAATATTTTCTGTAACTTTCTAGATAAACTGAAAAAAGTACCCAATATAAAAATCCTGTTTCTACCATCCAATGATACTGTTAAATATAAAGTTATTTTAACATCATTAAAACTAACCACTGGACAAACAGATGATAAACTTTGCAACGTGACAAGTTCATAATTTTTTTCTGGATCCCTCTCACTACGTTCTTCAGTCCTCTGTCATAGTGAATGGAAAAAAAAGAAGAAAGGTGTTTAGATTCCATAAAAAAACTTAACATACTGACTGTTCTGTCTTTCATCATCAAAAATACACGAAATAGTTGAACTATACATTCCACATGTACAACTCTTCTGTTTGATGTGTAGAATCTTTTTCATTATTGTAGTAGGTGATATGGTGGATAGTATATTTCAAAACTCCGCCACGCCAGTATATACTTCATATGTAAGTTGGACTCACTCATTGTATCATTAGGTGTAATTTGTGTTTATATTAATCTCAGACAGTTTGGAATGAAATAATCCTAGCATGTTACGCAATAGTCAAGTATGAGGTTTTTACCTCATTTTTGAGCTTTAGATACTCTGACTGTGATAACTTTCATGAGAAAAGCAATTGAAGACTGTTAGAATAAGCCTTTGAATTACTTTATCTCAATAATATGGAGACTTAAACAACCTTAACCTTTTTTAATTAATGTCAAATTTTCATTAAGTTCCCTATATTTCTGACCTTATTCAGTTTGACACTTACTTTAACTCATAGAAACTATTCACTGTCTATCCAAAGTCTTCCGTATTGTTATTTGTTCGACTTAGTATCCTTACACTGTGTTATGAATTTACCTAGTCTTGTTAGATTAAATCTATCGACACTGCTTCAACACTACGGAATACCATAAACCATTATCAGCCTCATTCAACAACTGTATGAAGACGCCACATGTCAAGTAATTCACAATGGGAAGCAGCTCAGTGATGCCTTTGAAGTGAAGACAGGGGACAGGAGTAAGACAAGGCTGTCTACTATCACCCATGATATTTCTGATTTTGGTCGACTGGATCATGCAACAAACTGTGAGGAGCGAGAAGAGGGGGATACGCTGGCTGGACCGGGGAAAAGAACCCAGAAGACTTGGATTTCGCCGATGACTTGTGTCTAATATCACACAAACTTGAAGATCTACAGGCGAAAACTAACAACTTGACAGAAGAGGTAGGGCAGCGAAGACAGGAATTCAAGTGAATGTAGAGAAGATGAGAGTGATGAAGATACCTAACCAACACCACCACCAACAACAACAACAAGCTCCAACCACCATCAACGGGAGAAACTTAAAGGAAGTAGCCTCCTTTACCTATCTGGGCAGCACTGTTTCAACTACAGGCGGCACAGACGAGGATGTCAAAGTCAGCCAGGATCGGAAAAGCAAGACAGGCCACCCTTCATTAATCTGAAATCAGTGTGGAGATCTCCTACACTGCACTCAGCATGTGGAACAAGATTCGGATTTTCAACACCATTGTCAAGTCAGTGTTTCTGTATGGCTCAGAGACTTGGCGCGTTAAGAAAGGCATTTCCAACAAACTACAGATATTCATCAACGAGTGCCTACATTGGCTCGTTACTGAAGATGAGATGGCCAGAATAATAAGAGTAAGCAACAAGGAACTGACTCTGGCCTGATAACGAACCAACCAAGAACCTATCGCTGAACAAATATGCCCAGGAAGGAAGTGGAGATGGATAGGGCATACACTGAGAAGACCGACTGGGGACATCACACCCCATGTCAGGCCGTCGATTGGAACCCAGATGGGAAACGACGAGTTAGGCGTCCAAGGTGAGGATGACATGGAGCAGATAGTGTGAAGAGGAAATGAGAGCTTGTAGGCTGTCGTGGAGCCAGGTTCAAAAAATTTCAGAGAACAGAGTGCATTGGAGACGTGCTACTGGAGCCCTATATTGCATTAGGAACCCAAGGGACAAATAATAATAATAATAAATCGATACTGTTCAGGGTTTGTTGTCAAAACGTCCCTTTGAACACATAGCCATCCATAGTTCCACTCTGACTGATTACGAACAATCATCAAATATCTTAAATGACTTCAGTGAAGTTTCTAGATTACGTGAAATGTGTACACCTACAAGTTCATTAAACTGTAGAAGCATAAGAATGTGTTTAAAAAATGTTTAGTGAATCCCTTGACTTTAAGTGGACATTTGCCAAAAAGGAAACCGGATCTCAAAGAATCTTTTCACCTCAATCTTAACACATCATCTATGTTCATATCATATTTCTTTTGACCTTATCAACTTCTGTATTTACATTTTATACTTAATTATTCAACAGAAAAAGAATAAAGAAATACTCACCAATGCTATTTGTTTTTCAAATTCATAAACCTTATCTATTTCATGCAATGAGGTGTCTGGTACTCCAAGCAATAGTGAATAATTACGCATGAAGCGTCGAAATGCTTCAGTTTTCTAAATATAAACATTTAAAGAAAGAGAGAGAGTAGCATATACATTGTCGAAATATAGGCTGAAGTAAAAAACCGTTAGTCTAAATAACAGAGATTATGTATGCGAATCATTAAGTGACGGCTGAAAATACTGTCTTATCATTAGAAACACGTATATGATAAAAATTCTGAAGTTCGCTATACGCTTTAATTAACGATGATAATATCCTGAATAACTGACTATCAGATGTCCTGAAGTTCTAATGAGAAAGTACAATCTGTGGGACAAACCAAGGTGGACATGATGGTTAATAATTATCCGAGGTATTGGATAGCAGTCGTACTATGTGACAAATTAACAAAAGTAGGAGAACTCAAATCACTTAATTCTGACCTGGTGGTAGAATGGAACGAAACAGCTGTCATGTTCCCCTAGATTTTCAGTGGCTCTTCAAATGATGTAAGTTAGTGATGATTACCACCTTGAAGACTTTAATTAAAATGTATATAGATTGTACCGAAAGTTTAACATTTAGACACTAGTGAGTCTTGTTCTCCTACTCGTTTACAGATAGATCCAAGTTACTTATCAACAACATTTGATGAAACTCAACTTATTTTGCTCCAAAAAGGTTATTCTCCACTCTTTACTTAGAATAGATACAATAACTTGTGGAGAACTGAAGTGCGAATTACGGTAAATTCTATGGTGACTGAATTCAAAAGTGTAAGTTTCAGGACTGCCACCTACCGATTGAAAAACTGACAGTCTTCTATATGGTTTAACAGAAATGCTTGAAACTTCAGAAAATGCTGAACTCTAAACTGGCATCATTTTTACTGTTAATGAAAGAAGCCAACTAATAACTTTCTGATCAGCATATCAGACAGTGACCGGGTTTCGTTTTCACTTTAGTTCTAGAATGAAAGACAGATAACTCTTTGGATAGCACTAGAATTTTAATGTCACCTTTTAATCGGTACAGTATACCTGTTGAGAGTCGAAGACTATTACTTCTTGTCACATCCATGAAGTAGGTTCTAGTCCGACTCCAGCCTCCTTTGATTTCTGCAGATTATTGATGTGGTTATCTGAGATACATATAGTTTGTCAGACTGGTATCAATCAAATGGGTTGATAATTAAAGGTGAAGTTGGGAATCAGGCCATGGCAGGTTCGAAAGCCCAGAACCACTAATTCGAGTTCCAACGCAACTCCAATCATCGACTCTCTACTAATAGTTCAACTTATATATTGCACAGAGGATCGAAAATGAAGAGTCACAAATCTGAAATGAGTCATTTTTGCATTCGGACACTAGTAGTACTCCGGGAATACTTATGATAAGTCACTTACTACTTAGAT
Organism: Heterobilharzia americana; assembly: GCA_944470555.2. NCBI lineage: Eukaryota > Metazoa > Platyhelminthes > Trematoda > Strigeidida > Schistosomatidae > Heterobilharzia > Heterobilharzia americana. The sequence goes on from OX104128.1 coordinate 52,089,792, forward strand.
GTTACCATAAACTTTCAAATGGAAATTACTCAACAAAACTGATTGATGAATGTCTAATTTTGAAGTCTTCGTTCCTGAGAATAAAAGTAGAACACATTTGAGGTCTGGTGTTGTCCAGCATGATAACTATGACTTCATATAGCCAAGATATCCTCTTTGGTGTGTATACTATTACTTTACATAAAGTAAAGAACCTTCTCAAGCTACTCACATCACTATGAAGAGTAGTTACACACTAAAGGCTATCAGAAGGTAAAACTCCATTTAATAGAATTTAACATACTTTCGATGGTATACTTCGTATCCTCCAAACTGTTCGAAAGATATCTGGCAAAAATAAAACCTGACTGAATTAAATCGACAAAGATGATTGCTCATAATTCGTCAAATCAACACTACATAGAATTCAATGTTTAAAGTAGGTTTGTTTTAATAAGACGTAATAATCCAATCCCATCATCTTTATAAGGCTGATTATTCAAAGCAAGAAAATGAACAGCAAATAATAACTGACATTGTAGATGGTGTCCTATATGAAATTTGTTTACAAGAATTTGTGTCAGCTGACGCTGTTCTGTATAGATCAGGTTACAGTGATATAACTATATTGAAATGTTATTGATGATAAATCGACAGTCCTACAGATGATCAGTCGCCGCTCGAATAGCCTATTGGTAACGTCACTGATTGCAATACTGGGTGATGTGTGTAAGAATCTCAGACAGGACATCGGCTCCGTCGATATCGCGCATACGCCTTGCTGAAAAGAATGCCAACAAACATAAAATGTAGGTCTAAGATTTCCAGCCGACTGCTTCCAACCAAATAATATATTTGAAACCATTTTAAGGCATGGTTTGACTTCTTCCAAATGATCAGTGAGCATTATGGAAGACTGGTTTATATTCCCTCTTAATTAAGAAATCCACAATAAGACATGTGCACGCAAAGACAATCATTATATCATACGGTAAATAATTTGATTTTAGAGTTATAGAAGGTTTGTTACAGTATTCTACTTTCCACAAACCCTGTATAGATAAGACTGTTGTCACAGGTGACAATCATGAGTCACCTCATCACTTTATAAAACATATCTGATTATTTCCATGAAATTTGAACTTGAAGTGAATAACAAACTAGGTTTTCTGGATTATTTATTCACTAGACAAAACGAAGAAACAATCAGAAGATTGATATTTCGAAAACAAACATGAAATGGGCAATAATTTTATTTCAGTAACTGTTTTCTTATTCAGCATCAACTTTCTTTGGTTAAATATCTGTACTAGGGAACTAGTAAAATACTTGTCAGTGGTGCATTGTACGATGAAGTACCCCACATGTATTCAGTTGTCTGCAAAAAATTCATTTCATGCCACAGTAATAACCAACCACTTGCTGAGAAAACAGTTCCTGTAGTAATAAAAGCTGTCTTCAGTCAGCTACAAAACTTACTTTCACCCCGCTTATCTTTATTTAACCTGAAGGACATTTCCTCTTTTTAAGATAATGGTGAGTGTTTGTAGCTCAGGGGAATAATTTTGATAGTGTTCTGTTCTATGTGTTAAATGACTTAATCGTGAGACTTTCGTTGTCATTCTAGACATCACCAGTATAAACTTCAGAAAATGCTGATGATGTTGTTTAGAATGACAATGAAAGCCTCATGATTAAACCATCCAACTTAGAGAACACAATACCATCAACATTTCCTATTCTAGTGCAAACTGAATAGCAACATTCTGTTAATTCTGTATCAGCAAGTTCACTTGTAGTTTTGAGAACATGAATATGTGCACAACAAATATAATGATGTGATTTTGTTGGAAAGAACATGTTTCCCACTGGTTTTGAGATCACATAATTGAATCAAATAAACTTAAGATGAATAGAAATCAAGCGATCCTAACAACTATTGAAATACAGGGCGTATTACCAGGTAACTTAACAAACATGTTGCTGAGCATCTACCTTCGTGGTTGGGGAAAAGACAGATAAAATGCATCAAAAGTTCCGTTTTATCTCACCTTGTTGACAGGGGTTACTTGGTAGATAAGATCACTGCTTTCGCGATTACTCACCGCATACCATCTCACCTTCCGAAAGGTATTCAAACCCATCTTTTACACATAACAGAAGCTGTGGGAATTCGAGTTAATAATCCTAGTCTTTGTAGAGAGCAAACATTTGTACATCCCTTATCTTTCCCTTGACCAGGAAATACTTAGTTAATAACCTTACCATTCAGTTTTTTTTACCAACCCCTTTTCTTATTCTTTGCCTTTTTCATATACTTACTGTATTTGTCTAGGCTTTGTCTATTCACTTACCTTGTCCTTTAGTATTATGTAACTTTTATTTTCACAAGCTTTTAACTCACTTTGATTATCGGAGTGTCTACATTTTCATACTGCCGTCTTGGTTCTTATCATCATTATCGTCTATATTGCATATGTTTGAAGGTATCCTGACCAACAATGCATATGGTTTAGTCAAGGTTATTAATTTTATCATTATTATTATCTCGATCCCTGCTGGTGGGGTCGTGGGTGCGCACTGCTGAGGAGTCCCATACTAGGACGAAACAGCTGTCCAGTGCTCCCAGGTTTCCTTTGTTCCTCCAACTGATGTCAGTCTTCGATGAATAACAACTTGATATAAGTGAAAAACTTGGGCACTGTGGTAGAATGTAGTTCCATATTAGATTTGTTTATTTGATATAAAGCGCACAGTGATACAGTATTATTTAATTGATTACGTTTCGAGCATAAATTATTGCTCATAATCATATCAATGTAATCACACTTCTTTCGATATCTGATTTTATAGTCCTGTCACCTGATCTTTCTTTGTTTTTTTGTTTTTGATTGGTAGTAAAGTTTTCCATATCTCTGGTATAGGTGTTGCGTCATTCCTATTACATGTGTTGGGTGTGGATTCGATGAACAAAGATTCAGTAATTAATCTCTCTCTCCACCTAGCTATATTAGACTTAAGTACAGTGGTTTTGTCCCACCCTATTGTGTAGTTGTGTGTTAATGAATGTAATGCAATGGCCGAGTGTTTGTCTAGGTTACTGATCTTATTGGGGTCTGCCGTTCTATGTTTAGCTAAATTCCTATGTTCTGTTAATCTAACTGACCCCGACCGGCTAGTTTGACCTATGTATTTGACTTCACAGTCATTACATGGAATTTGGTAGATTATATTATTTTGCTTAATTGGTTCTATCGGATCTAATCTAATCAGTTAAATAATACTGTATCACTGTGCGCTTTATATCAAATAAACAAATCTAATATGGAATAACAACTTGAAATATTTCCAAATCTCCACAACCCCTCAAAACTTAATTATTATTATCACTATCGTTATTTTAAAACATTTATCACATCAACCGACAAATCTATATGATTGGTGGTTTAATTATATGTTTCATTACATATTTAACTATTTGTATTCGAATAAAGCCCAAAGAGGAGCTAAATGAGAACAATATTGTTTGCTTATGTCTTGTTTCAAACTAGTAAAATGACCAATTCAATAGCCACATTTTGGCTAGAAGGATAGAAGACAAAGTTTGAAGTGAATACGCATTTTCGGTAAATTCTCATCAGGCTTTACATTTACATTTATAAATTATTCCGCATACTCTTGTTTTGATATCAGCACAGTTAAATTCCGGTTATAAATTAGGAGATAACAGTAAAGGTGATAATAACTAAACGAAATCTCGGAAAGTTTATATATTCTCAGTAGTCAATCCTTGTGCGTGTGTGACTGAATTGTGTGTGTGTGTGTGCAAGGATAGAGGAAAACAAAATTATCGTCGCATAGAGATTAAATGATAAAATTCTTAATCACTTATGAAAGAAACTAAGGCCGAAAAATAAAATGATAATGATTAGAGTACAAACACAGATAATATTCACATTTACATTTATCCAGGTTATCGGGAAGGAACTTATTGTAATTGTTTCTGGGTTGAAGCTGAAGGCCATAGGAGGGAAGTGGAACGAACAAACATTTTCTGAATACATAAATCAGGTTTGAACATTTTAATTGCTATGACTTCTGCTATGCCTAGCAATCGGAGACGCACAAACTTTGAGTGTTGTGATGGGACTTCGTTAAAAATAATAGTAAATGCCGAGGTCTTGTCAATCTTATGTTCAGTATCCACTAGATGGGTGACTATTGAGCTTTTGAAAGATTTCACTGTTCCTTTACCTAACCAAGCTGGATAGTGCTCCATCAAGCGATGGTGGTCTTACCGAGTCATTCTGCCTATGTAACTATCTCCACAGGAGCAGTTAAATGCATAAATGCACACAGATGTGGCCGGATTCGGAAGCCTATCCTTCAACTGCATTGGCATCATACAGCGAGTAATAAATTTCAAACATGGCGTGGCGCCAAAGAAGGTTTTTTGTGTCAGATTTATGAGTTTAAGTACCAGTATTTCTGCAACTGTATCTCCGTTGAACCCTAAGGTTAGTTACAATTGTTTCTTCGACACAATTTGAAGGCGCTTTTCTCCAGCTGTTTTCATTGTCACAGTCTTTACGAACTTTTCAAGATAGCCGTTCTTATATAAGGAGTTCTCTATTATTCTTAATTCATCGTTCAAAGTATCAGCCGTGGAAATCTTACTGGCTCAAAATCTCAGTGTATGGATAAAATTCCTTTTGTAGGTAAGAGGGACAAATGATCGGAAATATGTATACTGACCAACCCATGAGTTCTTACAGTAAATATTGCATCTGACACTTCCATCCGTTCGTCTTGATAGTGAAACATTCAGAAATGGCAGACATCCATCTTTCTTCGTTTCACATTTGAACTCGATTTTTGGATGAGTACTATTGAATTTACCGAGAAGAATGTCAAGATTCGTGTCGTTTCCGTATAGAATGGAAGTGTCACCCATTTATCTACAATAGAAGGACAGTTTATCTATTTTGCTACGCAGTGGTTCACTTTCCAATTTCTCCATAAACATATCGACTAGAAAATTAATTGACTAGTTTAGTAGTTTTTTTAGGCGCCTTTTAAAGTCACTCTAGAAATCCGATATAATTTATTACTTGGCTTTTATTAATGACTGATCACTAGTGTTTCAGTTGCTTCAAAATAAGATTTATTGTATACCTCTAAAATTCTGTGTTCAGAATATAATAAATATGACCTTTTTCATTTATCCTGGATTATTTCATTTATTATTATGGTTGATAATTGGTCTCCCTTTACTTCATATAACCTCGAAATAATGATGAATGTTTTAGTGATACGAGGTGATGACCAAAGGTGGAACGGAAGCGGATCACTGGTCCACCGCTCTTTTAATTCAACGACGACACTCAGCTATTGACTTTACTTCAGTCATCAATGGTTTTGATTCACAGTCATGTGATTGTGTCATACATCATGATAATCCGAATAATTTATCAGTGGGAACCAGATTATTAGAGTTGTTATGTAGTTGTAGGCAAACTTCAAAATAATACTACCTCAGAATAATTGTCTGCTGAATACTGTTTTTTTTTAATTTGCCAAAGTATCAAATCGTTTTAAGTTATTACAGTGTAAAAATCCTCAATGATTAATAAATAATACTGGAAATAATATTAAAAAACATATCTGGTGATTTTATATAAAACAGGGTAATAAATTTGAAAACTTACTTTTGAGTAGGCTGGATAAGAATCGTTCACATAATATTCACGTTGTAAACTAACAAATCCTTCTGAAAGCTTAAATAAATAAAAAGTAATTCGGTTACAATCCATGAAACTGCTTGAGTATTAATCAGACAGTTGATAGATAAAGAAATATTTTGAGATCTCAAATAAAGATCACAGATAATGTAAAGCAACTTCAGGGACTTCGCCTACTTTCAAATACTTGACAACTTCTTCAAGAAGTCTGAAAATCAAACAACTACCCGGGTAACCAACTAAAAAGGATAGAAAAACATTTATTAAAAAAAAGAAACTGAAAATCAAGTCATAAAGATTGGATAAGTACTGTAGTGCATTTTTATCGAACATCCACATCAGAGAAAAATGGAACCTACTCTTAATAGTTACAACATCAGAGTATTCTTTAAGGTGAGAAATATACTACAATCATACGTGTGTCAATTAAAAGATCTGATTCCCCATTTGGAATAACAGAACTGTGTTTATAAGGTGGACTGAAGTGAGTGCAATGCCATATACATTGGGGAGACATCATGTCAAGTACTAACCCGTCTAAGCAAACACGGTCAAAGTTGCAAAAACCACCATGAAAATTCCTATGATCTGAAAAACTTGATTAAAGCTGTACCATCGTGACTCATGCTTTATATCCAAGTCATAAAATATCATTCGAAAAGATAGAAGTCTTGCAAAAGGGTTTTCTTTCTCACAAAGAACTGGCCATTGTAGAAGCTTTGCACATCTATTCATGCTCTTCTTCGGTCAATAGAAAAGATGGGTTAGACATCCCACAAATATGACAAACATTAATGACTCGCACAGACAGTTGTAAATAAGATATGAAGAGAAGATAGAACACAACTTAACTTCGCCGTATTCCACATGATTCATTCCGAATTTATTCTTGCTTGAATAGTTTCCGGTGTTATTTCATTTAATTGTCTTAATCACATCACTGGTATTCGTTGTATTTCAACAGCTTGTCTAATCTCACTACGTAATACTTTACTGATCTAGTATTTTCATCAATTTTACGTTATATACATTCTATGAACCATTCTGTTATACTACACAAACCATTTTGTTATCATTCATACTTCTAATGTTCAAACATTCATCCTTCCAGACTAGTGATCTATTCTTTCTCAGCCTTAATGATTTCCAACCCCATTGTACTTTTCATAGATGAACTAAATTTTCCCACCCTATTTTTGTTCCACCTTACTAGCACAACTGACCGATTTGCTTACTCACTCATCTGTATTACATTGATCTTTGTTCCATATCATGATGTATTTGGATGATCGTAAAGGTTATCACCTTCTGTACCAAAACTTGAATATTAACCTGCAAACCTAATGTTCAGATTCATACTCTTGAAAAGGAATGAAAACGTTGAGGAATAATACAAAATACTTGTTTATTTTGTTATTTATTCTATTATACTACGCTGCGATTACACAAGTAAAAATACATCTAATAAGATGAATCATACTAACTCGATGCCGAAGTTTTACTAAATCAACCAATCCATTACTGGTTGGGATACGTTCAAAAGTATGAATTTAATAGGTAGTATTCTCTATCTTCTCATATCTTCGAATATATTAACTATTATTTTCAAGAGGATTTTCATTTTCTAAGAAGAGTGGAATTTTTACAAATACCCGTCAATTTGAGAACGTCACTATAAATTGACTGGATAATTTGAATATCACACAGATACACAAGAAGTACACCTGCTGAACGTAAATTCGCAGATCTATCAGGATGTTTTTTTCAATATAAGTAATGCCGAATACAAACATTAAAGTCTATGGATTGATTACCTTTAAGAGCACAAGTAATATGCTTGCATTTGAACAAAATTCTATGAATTTTAATAATAACATCATTTCAAGTTGTTATTCATCGAAGACTGACATCAGTTGGAGGAACAAAGTAAACCTGGGAGCACTGGACAGCTGTTTCGTCCTAGTATGGGACTCCTTAGCAGTGCGCACCCACGACCCCACCAGCAGGGACCGAACCCGCGACCTTCAGTTTCCGCCACCAGCGCGTTACCATTGAGCCACAGTGTCAGAATCCAATGCTCCATATTTCCAACTTCTGTTAGCTCACGATATAGCGCAAACCGCCACCCAATGTCATCGTTGAGTATTTGTCCTCACGGCAGAAGTTGGAAATATGGAGCATTGGATTCTGACCCAGCGGCTCAATGGTAACGCGCTGGTCACGGGACCTGAAGGTCGCGGGTTCGATCTTTGCTGGTGGGGTTGTGGGTGCGCACTGCTGAGGAGTCCCATACTAGTTGGACGAAACAGCTGTCCGGTGCTCCCAGGTTTCCTTTGTTCCTCCAACTGATGTCAGTCTTCGATGAATAACAACTTGAAATATTTCCAAATCTCCACAACCCCTCAAAATTTAATAACATCATTATTCGAATAACTTCCTTTGAATATCCGATTCTCCGTTGCACAGTGTTTGTATAAATATTAATAATAATAATAATATATTGGCTTTATTCCGAACCATAATAATGTTTAGAATACAGAATTCTCAGCGTGTGATATTACATCACTTTACCCATTGTATACCATTTTTAAAACATTAAGAATGATTCTGTTTAACAATATATAATAAACAGTAACGAATTAGAGGATTGTTGAAATGTTTAATAACTTCAGAGACATGATAACTGTTCGCTGTTACTAAGTTGGTTGATAAGACTATGCCTAACAAGATTTTCTCTAGAAAATATACAAGCTAAATGACGTGGTATGGTTGAATGCTTATATGTAGTTGTGAGTACATAAAGTTTAATATACATTTGTTTCTTGTCTTCCCAGACAACAGGCATGTAGATAGGTGTGGATGCAGAGGATACTTGTTGTCATAGAAAATATTTTAGCCAGTAGTCTAACGAAGGATTTTATTGGGAATCAGTAAGACATGAGGGGACCAAGGAAGATCAAAAGAAAACTATAAGGCATGCAATATTCACTATAAGAGAACCATCTACAAGATAAAAGTCATGGGATTGAAGCAATATGTGAAGGTCTTTTTGAGTGATATCATAGGCATTAGTATTTTTATAAATTAGACACCCCTTATAATAAGCTGTTGAAATAATCATGAAAAATAAGTATTAAATTCTTTATAAGTATAAACGAATAGCTTTACGTTACATATTCATTCCTTTATGAGTTTATAGGATACATTTATCTTTACAATCAAAGATGCACTTCAATGTATGCAAATAGGTTGACATTCACTGTCAAGCTTCGACGTCTGTAAGATGAAGGTTATTTTAGTACATTTGACATCTTCGGTTGACATAAAACAAAATACATTCAGCGAAGAGTCATTCTTTTCAGCGATATCATTCTCAAGCTGTACAATCGCATATAAATATTCGATTCGCATAGAAAGAGAGAAGGAATGTTTCATGAAATATTTTGAACGAAGTTCAGATCTGACTGTAAATCAGATGATTGGAAAAAGAATTACGTAATGTTTAAAATTGTATTGAGAAGATTTATCAAGACCGAAGTAAGATTTAGTTACTAAGTTAAATGATGCAGTGTGGTGAACATGAAGAGGAGTCAGAATTATAGAAGTGGAGGAATGTAATATGTAAGAAGGTCTGAGTGAAAAGATTTTTGAAGGTAAAAATGTTGTCATAGGTTATGTCCATTGCAACTCAAGTGACTAAATAAGTTTCTTCAGCTGAACAAATTTATTTTAGGATATAATCTACCTACCTATTTATGAAAAAGTTATCCTAAGGAAATTGGAAACTTGTTTTATCAATCAATTTCATTACCACTAGCAGGAGACACAAAAATCACAATCTCACAACTTTAGAAACAGAACTACTCAATTGTTAGTGCATAACAATCCACTTTATTCTAATAAGTTTCAAATAAGTAGAATGTAGTGAAACTAAGATCATTTAGAGACATAGTAGGTGAATATGGTGTAATCCAGCAGTACGTTTCTAATGTTTATGTGTATTTTAAAGAAAATCGAGATAACACAGAATACACCGAAGCTATATTCAACAGTTTAGAAGTTACCTCTCAGTGAACCAACTTGACAGATAGTTGACGAAGGTGAAAAATTCTAAAAGTAACGTAATACAACTGTTCACCAACAACCATCTTACAGTAAAAAGTCTTCAACTATTAACATTTGCATGTTTTGTTAAATCAGGTAAAACTTCAAGTCTTTACAAATAGAAATGATGAAATATGTTAGATTTGAAGGTGTACTTCACTGCGTTTTGATATCGCTCGAATACCAAAGGGAAAAAACTAAGAGAAAATAAATCGGAGTTTCACCCTATTACGCAACTCATAAAAATAATCTGCCTATTAACATTCTACTGAACCACTGTGACAAAAATACTTGTTATTTAGCCCAATAACAAACCCGTGCAAATTCATTTATCCTACCGTACCATTTAATGGGACTAAAACACTGAGTAAGTGTAAGATAAATGATTATCATTTTGACTATTTGAGATAGCAGCCATGGTTTGGTAGACTAGTATTATTACTAATTGATGATTGAAGGTAAAGTGGAAATTTAGACCGCTACCGGATTCGAACCAACGACCGCAGGGTTTCCAGCCTGATACTTTATATCGTAGCTCAGTTGCTAGAGCACCAGGCCAGGAACCCGGTGACCACTGGTTCGAATCCGACCGCGGTCCAAATTTTCATTTCACCTTCAATTATCACCCAGGATAAATGATTAGACAATTATAATGAAAATTGGCTAAAATTACATCTTTTTGTTTCCTGGAGCCAAAAAATTGATATCAGTTGTCCAGTGAACATCACTATGTCTAATTACAACAAAGTGGACAAAAAATACCATTCATTTGACTGACGTGACATAAGTAACCAGGATATATGTGAACTTTTGAAAAAAAAACCTTCGCATTCCACCGTTGAGGATCACTTTGTTCCTCAGTAATGAGAAGAAGCAGTAAAACAATAGAATTACTCTTGCCAATTCATAAAGTATACAGTACGCAACAGTATATATTGTGTCTAAAGTGGCCTTGGTTATTATTAGAGATTTCTGGGATGGTGTTTCCTATCGATTAAGTTCTACTTACTAACCTGATACATGTATGATCATATGGTGTTTTTTTCTACCAATATTCAGCTTGCAATAATGAATGAATATTTTGTGAGAAGTTAAGGCTTCTTTAAAGGATCTAAATGATAATGGTACACATCATAAATAGCAAATGAATAAACTAACAGAAAGTCACACAACCCAACATTACTTAAATTCTGCTTTTTGCCTATATGAATTTGATAGGCATTAAGCAGAAGTTACTAAATAGTATTAAAGTATTGAAAAGTGATATAACATTAACTGTTTCAGTTAAATAACAAATTACTCAAGTTAAAGGTTTATGGGGATATATTGATTTCAAGTTAGTATTCACAACTGACTGACATCACTTGAAGAACTATAAGATTAATCTCTGGTGCTCATTAGTAAACTGCTCTGAGATCAGATTTCTGGAAGTTTTAGTGAAGTCATGATCGGTGAGTTGGAAGAAGTTGGACATGTAGACAAATACTCAAAGATGACAATAGATGAAGACCACACTATTTTTCAGATTGACAGAAGTAAGAAGACGTAAACCATTGGAATTCAATCTATCGTCCCAGTGTTAAAGTGCTCGTTATGAAACGTAAGGATCATGGGTTCGACCCCTGGTGAAACCGAGTCATGAGGGTACACGGATGAGAAGTTCCACTCTAGGACAGAACAGCTGTCCAGTGCATTCAGGTTTCCGCTAGTTCTACAGTTGATGTCAGTCCGTGATGAATATCAACTTGAAGTAATTAGCTCTTCAATTTACAATAAATAACCTCGCCTGGTTAACTAGTTCACTAGTTACTAGCCGGATAAAGATGGAAGATTGGGTATAGGGCACCAACCATACTCCATAAAACCAACTCAATCACTAAAGAAACTTAAAGGCACAAAAAAATAAAAACAAACTTATTCCTCGGTGGAATCGGGGAGACGAAATGATGCCGGTTGGTGAAAGCCTTCGGGAAGCCAAATGGCCAATATCTCTTCTCCCTCTCGATGAAAGTGAAAGTATGAATGGGGACATGGAATATTTGCACAGCGTTTGAACCTAGCAAGGCTGCTCAGATCGACAAAGAGATGAGAAGGTATGGCACAGAAGTGCTAGGAATCTGCGAAAGTAGATGCAATAGAAGTGGACTTTCTAAACTGTTAACTGGAGAGTCAATAATCTACGCCGATATTGTCACCTAGACGATAACCACAAGCAGTCTGAGTTTTGGAGTGGCTATCATGATGTCTTCAACAGCATCGAAAGTTCACTCTCATGCAGTGGGAACCAATGTCATCCTGCAGGATTAGCATCATGACAGCAAGATTCAACTCGAAAGGAAGGAAAGTCATATTCATACAATACTACGCTACGCACCTACAAATAATGCAAATCAAGAGACGAAAAAGGAATTTTACAGATGACTGCAATCATTAATGGGCAAGACTCTAGTTGGCGATATCAAAATTCTAATGGGTGGGATGACACGAATGCCAAACTGAGACCAGATAAAACAGGAAGAGAAGTCATCATGAGTCTAGAGTCACTTGGTAAAATAAATGAGAATGGAGAACTGTTTGCAGACTTCTGCACATTTAATGACTTGGCGATTGGAAGCAGTGTGTACAAACGCAAGTATTTTCACAAGGCAGTGACATGGATTTGATTTCACCAGACACCATGACGCACTACACTAAAAATCAGATCGACTTCATCTCAATGTGAAGTGGAGACGCAGCCAGCCTACTAGAAACAAGAGCAGATAAAAAGGGGATGCATATGTAGGTTCACACCACTCACCATCTAGTGCAAGGAACCCTCCGAATCAAGTTGAAGGCCTTCATAGACGCTGCTGATAAACCACAGTCCAAGTTCAACACCCAGGACAGAAACTGAAGAACGAAATCACAAAGGACATTTTCACGTTGGACTTCAGGGAAAAAATGGGAGACACTAAGCAACATCTCCCAGGAAGCCTGCATGGAAGAACACTGGAACTCTTTGAAAGCTGTGGGGAAAGAAACCTGCATAACAGTGTTAGGAAGGAACAAGAAGTAAGACAAGGAATGGATCTCCGAGGATACATGGAAGCTGACAGAGGAAGAAGATGGTGAAGCAGAAGATGAACCAGTGCAGTGCAGTGCAAGGAGGTGCTATGCAGGGATGAACAACGAAAAGAGGAACTGTACACAACATACAAAACACTACACCGGACAAAGAAGTGAAGAGTGCACGGAAAGACAAAAGACACTTCTACGACAAACCTGCAAGTGAAGAACAGGCTGCAGGTAGGAGAGACCTGACAACATTATATCAAATAACCAGGTTACTATCTCGAAGGGAAAAGATCAACACAGATGAAACCAATGAGAGATAGTGAAGCAAACCTAGTTAGTAAAGATAGGAAACAAAGTCAAAGATGGACTGACCACTTCACAACACTCTTGAATCGACCACCACTTCAACCACCACCACCCGCAACTAGTACAGAAATACCACCAGAAACCCAGCCACAGAATTACCAGTTAAACAAGCACTCCGACAAAATCACAAATGGAGTCCTGAATGCCATAAAGTTGCTGAGAGCCGGGAAAGCAGCAGGATCACATGGAATTCCTCCACAAACACTGGAAACAGACTCAGAGACATAAGCGAACATGCTCACACCACCTCTATTACAGAAGGTTCGCGAGAAAGAAAAGAAGGAAAGGTGCTTGCCGATTGATTAGAAGAAGGGCTACCTTGTCAAACGTTCAAAGAACGGAGACCTAAGTCATTACAAGGACTGGCGGGGAATCATGCTAATGTCCACTCCAAACAAAATATTTTGCTGCACCATGCTGGAGAGGTTAAAAGGCTGTCTGGATTCAAAATTACGACTGGAGCAGCCTGGCTGGATTCAGGAAGAACAAATCATCTGCGGATCAAATTGCTACGCTATGCTAGGCATCATCATAAAGCAGAGCATTAAATAACAGTGAACAGTCTACCTCAACTTCATCCATATTGAAAACGCCTCGAACAGCGCCAAACAACAAGTAGCTGGGCAAGTGCTTCAACTACAGCTATATGCTACATGAAGCTTCATGTCAGGTGATTCATAACATATAGAAAGCTCAGTGAGGCCTTTGAAGTAAAGACAGGAAGGAGTAAGACAAAGTTACTGCCCAAGACCACCCATGGTCTTCCTAATTGTCGTCAACTGGATCATGCTAGAAACTGTGAGAAGATGAGCATACACTGGCTGGACCGATGAAAACACCCCCAGAAGAAGAGTTGGACTTCACCGCCGATGATGATTTATGTCTAATGTATTCTGTCGCACAAACTCGAAGATGTACAGACGAAAACCAACAAGTCGGCAAAAAAGGCGAGACGAAGCCGCGAAGGAAGATGGGACTTCCTTCATGTGAACATAGAGAAGACAGAGGTGATGGAGATACCCAACCAACAACAGCATCAACAACAAACACCAATCACCATGAATGGGAGAAATCTAAAGGAAGTTGTCCCTTTCACTCACCTAGGCAGGCAGCATCGTCTCAACTAAAGGTGGCACAACAGGCGAAGATGAGGATGTCAAAGCAGCCACGATCGGAAAGATAGCAAGACAAGACTTCCTTCATTAGTGTGAAGTCAGTGTGGAGATCTGCTGCACATTACTGCACCATACTGCACTGCACTACACTCAGCATAAAGCGTGAACAGCATCCGGATTTTCAACACTAATTCAGTCAAGTGAGTCAGTGTTTCCATGTGATGGTTGAGAGACTTGGCGTGTTACGAAAAGCACTTCCAACAATCAACGGACATCATACATAAACAGCTACCGCCTAGACTCACACGATAGTGGCGATCATATGCATGGCCAGAAAGAATAAGCCGGGAGGAACTCACTCTGGCCTGAGAACGAACTAACCAAGAACCCATCACCCAACGAATGTGCAGAAGGAGAGATTGGAAATGGATTGGAATGGACATACACTGAGAAGACCATCCGGGGACATCACGTGCCAGGCCAGACAGTGGATTGGAACCTTCATGAGAAACAGCGAGTGGGACATGGAGGAGATTGTGTTAGGATAAAATGCAAGTTTGTTCGGAGTCGTGGATCCAGGTTGAGAAGACCAGAGAGAAGAAAGTGAAATGGCGACATGTTACTGAATCCTTATTTTCCACTAGGAACCCAAAGGACAAATAATAATAATAATAATAGTAATACCAATAAATTTCAATAAATCCTTTTATTCAAAATGTTAGTAATTAGTTGTTAATGATCAGCATATGTAATTTTTACTTACATCTATAACAAATCGTGATGAATTCATCTGATCTTGTCCAACTGAAATACGGCATAATGGTATTGAGCCCGTGTACTTTAGTAAAGGTAAGTACATTTCTGTCAAGTTAAATTTATCAGGATGAAAAAAGTCAGTGTTCTTATTTCCTGTGGCTGAATTTCCAACTGGTAATAGTAACCAACCATTAAATATTTTTCTTATATATTCATACAATGGATTAAAACCACGACTTTCAATAACAGATTCATTCATACATGAATGGTAATAAATTTTAGCTAACATGAATCCACGACTTGTATCTGTGACTGATGAGTTTTCTGTAAAGTTATAAAAGCAATTAATTATAAAGGGAAGTAAATAGATGATGTAAAAGATCATTAAAAGTATTTACAACATTTTAATGAATAAAATCTCAGACATATCGCTCCTAAGATGGGATGCAGCCTAACAGAAATGCTTTGGATATATGATTAATGCTCTAATTCTTATTATCAATCCATTAAGTAACATGAATATTATTTGTCCTTTGGGTTCCTAGTGGAAAATAAGGATTCAGTAACATGTCGCCATTTCACTCTCTTCTCTCTGGTCTTCTCAACCTGGATCCACGACTCCGAACAAACTTGCATTTTATCCTAACACAATCTCCTCCATGTCCCACTCGCTGTTTCTCATGAAGGTTCCAATCCACTGTCTGGCCTGGCACGTGATGTCCCCGGATGGTCTTCTCAGTGTATGTCCATTCCAATCCATCTCCAATCTCTCCTTCTGCACATTCGTTGGGTGATGGGTTCTTGGTTAGTTCGTTCTCAGGCCAGAGTGAGTTCCTCCCGGCTTATTCTTTCTGGCCATGCATATGATCGCCACTATCGTGTGAGTCTAGGCGGTAGCTGTTTATGTATGATGTCCGTTGATTGTTGGAAGTGCTTTTCGTAACACGCCAAGTCTCTCAACCATCACATGGAAACACTGACTCACTTGACTGAATTAGTGTTGAAAATCCGGATGCTGTTCACGCTTTATGCTGAGTGTAGTGCAGTGCAGTATGGTGCAGTAATGTGCAGCAGATCTCCACACTGACTTCACACTAATGAAGGAAGTCTTGTCTTGCTATCTTTCCGATCGTGGCTGCTTTGACATCCTCATCTTCGCCTGTTGTGCCACCTTTAGTTGAGACGATGCTGCCTGCCTAGGTGAGTGAAAGGGACAACTTCCTTTAGATTTCTCCCATTCATGGTGATTGGTGTTTGTTGTTGATGCTGTTGTTGGTTGGGTATCTCCATCACCTCTGTCTTCTCTATGTTCACATGAAGGAAGTCCCATCTTCCTTCGCGGCTTCGTCTCGCCTTTTTTGCCGACTTGTTGGTTTTCGTCTGTACATCTTCGAGTTTGTGCGACAGAATACATTAGACATAAATCATCATCGGCGGTGAAGTCCAACTCTTCTTCTGGGGTGTTTTCATCGGTCCAGCCAGTGTATGCTTATCTTCTCACAGTTTCTAGCATGATCCAGTTGACGACAATTAGGAAGACCATGGGTGGTCTTGGGCAGTAACTTTGTCTTACTCCTTCCTGTCTTTACTTCAAAGGCCTCACTGAGCTTTCTATATGTTATGAATCACTTGGCATATAGCGTCAAGAAGGTTTCCACCGATTATACTGCATCCAAAGGTTCCCTTTCAGTTTGTTCTCATTTGTCAAAAGTCTTCTGAATGCATTATGTACTGTCTCATGTTTTTAAAATGTTTCCGAACTTTCATTTCTCAAGCTAAAAGCAAAACGGAGGAAAATTTTTCCATTGGTTGGAAGTGAATCTGTGAATGCTGAAAAATACACGCCGTTACTATTCCTTGGACATGTAGTTGTGGATTTCTGTACCAGCTAGTTGACTGAACTGCTACCATGAAAATGGCATTGAATTTTGTGTTAATTTTCGAATCTAGTACAGATTCATTCTAATATAACACTAGCTACCTGTTTCACACTTATACCTTCAATACTGTTATGATTAACATTATGCAGTCATAATATTTATTTCTTATAAAAATATTGTACGAAATGCGAATTTGTTGAAATATTCCATATTGAAGATTCCATGTTGTTTGGAACAAAGCGATTATTGTTTTCGTTATTATCCTGTATTGTTATTACATTCGATACGGCCAAATATAGGCAGTTAAATACTATGCTATATAGACTACCATCTCAGAGGGCAGAACTATTAGTGAATAATACCATTTAGTAACTAATAGATTTTTAGCCATTTTACGTTGTTATACATGCCAAATAATCTCATTATTTTATAAAGATTACTAATGTTGATCATGTTTTTTTTAAAAAACTGATTGACCTCGGAAGTAACCTTAACCATATAGTGGAAAAAACGAAATATTTTTTGACTTCATGAATATGAATCCAACTAGAATTAACCTAGTAACTATCACTGCTAAAAAATAATGATTCAGAATTCAGTAGTAAACACTTCAATACGTTTCAATATGCTTCAATATTACCACAGTGAGCTTCATGTTTATCTCGATATTTAATTACCCAGTATTTTCGTCACCAGCTATTAATCTTATCAAGAAATAAAAATCTCTGCAGTTGAATACGATACTCAAGTAATAGTCGTTTTTGGTCAATGCTACTAATTTCAGAGTACGACTATCGATGTTTTTCATTCTAAATCAAGACATTTCTTGTGATGAGCACAAAGTGACTTCCTTATCATACAGTATAGAAATTTGTCTATTGAATTAACAAAGATGAATATTATTGCCTTCAGAAAGTTTCTTTGTATATACGAATAGTTACACTGAAATGACTAGTTAAAAGTTCGTTTAAAAAGTTGATCATATTGCCGAATATTCAATTATATCATTTACTGGTTTCAAGGAATAAATCTTCCAAGTTAAGGTTCGAATTCTGAATTTGTATCAAGATAAAAGCTTACCTAGTAATTCTTTGGTAAAGTATTCACCATTTTTAGACAATTTTCGCATTACAGACCAACTACTATGACCTTGTGGGATATGATTCTGTTTTACCCAACCATTACAAGCGAATGCATAGAAATCATCACATGGTGAAACACTTGTATCCAAATTGCTAAGGATTTCTGAAGCAACTTTGATGCATGTTGGCTCTAAGCATGGTTGATCTGTAAACAGATGGAATGTATACACCAATATACGGTTAATGTAAGTTGATTAATTATCAAGAAATAGTAACTGGTATAAAAGCATTTCAAAATTACAATTCATTTGCAGGGATTAAAAAAGTTGACTTCAATAGCCACCTGTTATTCACTGGTGAAACTATAGTGGGCGTTGCTGATAAGAATGGATATAAGTAGTATATATCGAGAGGGCGACAGAAATCATACGGAACTACCAGCAGTGGGTAAGGATTTTTTCCCCAGACAAACACAAAAGACTATGTGGGAGTATTAAGAGCAAATCAAGAGAGGAGCAGAAGAGGAAATGAAACACACCGTGCAAGTGACTGTCTTAGTGTATAGGTGTACCATATTTAACGACTACTGTACCGTATGTTAATAATAAACATTCCCTCCTTTGTCTGTGCCTTCTGATTCCCTTCAAAATGACACAGGTTACCATCACGATTCTCTGAGGTAGATACCTTTTCCATCGAAATCAGTAAGCCGAAAGCAAAATTAACAGTTACATTTTTGAAGATACACCATAAATCTTTAACCGTCAGACTGTATGAGAACGAGTAGTCCCATCAAGTACAACTACCTAAGTACTTTAAACCTAATAGTTCATGAACTACTGAATACTCTTTAATTTCATCTAAGTTGTAATATTTTAGTAATCCGTGCCTAGAAACATCAGATTTTTCTATTTACTACATTTTTTTATACCACTAAAATTCAGTAAGATTCTTATAACAAAAATATTAATTCTAAACAAGGAGGCTGCATGAACCAGACATCTGCTACCGGCAACCTAGATTTGACTTTCTCTGTCTATCATTCATTTATTCAAAATAATAAAAAATTAATTACAAATAATTTTGATCAGTTTTTTTTTTTTTGAAGTGTATTTATTTGATGATGATACAAAATATGGAGATTGCACAAGTATTACTGACAATCCATACATAATAAACTGCTACCACTGAGTCTGCTATATTCCATTGATATTAGCGTCCAACTTAGGCATGTGTTAAACACTTTCTAAGACTTTTTTATTTTATATTAATCTTGGTGATTAGTAAAGGAATCCAAGAAGTATGTTTTGTCTTATTTGGGACTCATCGGTTAGGTGTACTTGCACTCCAGTGGGTTATGTTGGCCTTACTGGGGCTCAAATCCAGTACAAACCATCTCAAATGTCACAGAGTTATCCACTAAGCAACTGCAGCACAACAGCCACCTCTTGTGCCTCAGTAGGAATAACACCACTCACTAAGGAGCAAGTATATCCAACTGACGACTCCCAAATAGGACGAAAAGTACCTACTGGATCCCTTTGCTAGTCACCAAGATCAATATACCATCATAAATACTAAACAGTATCGAGGCATCCGCATAGAAGTATATTTGCCAACAGAGGTCGAACAATTCGACCTTGTTTAGCGACCTGAAATTACGAGTATTATCAACTTTTTTTTGACTTCTTTCAAAGATTTGAAATTCTGTGAATTTAGGCATTTTGAATTCATAGTATTTCAACTCTCTGAAAGAATTACGGAACCGATCTTTTAACTCGATAAAACGTGTCGCTTCACAGTTTCAACTGACTAAATGTTTCCACATCATGAAGTCTGCAACCTAAAAGTCAATATTCAATAAAAGCATTTCTTTGTTTATAACATTTTTATTAACCCGACAAATAATGACTTCATGATAGGTTTACGGGGAGAGAAATTAAGTCTAATACCACAACAGCGATAACGCCTAATGAACAATAAAAACACCTGGCTTACAATGAATCTAAGTACTTGTTTTTCACATTCTGCTCTCTAACCCTTGAAACTTCAGTGTAATTACATGTTATATCATCCAGTCAATAAATATGAAGTGAAGTTTATCAGTAGCTTTCTATCCATACCCCGAAACAAGGCCTATATCTTTACCCCAGAGGGAAAATTAACTTGAACTAGTATAATGACAGACTTAATTTCATTTATTCTCCTTTCATTGTGTTCAAATTACGCCTACTTCAAATGTTACCACTGAACGATAACGTAAAATCTTCTCAAAGTACTTGTCCCTAAAAATTCCCATATGCAGAACCCTTTATGACTTTTGTAATGGATTGATTTTACTACTTTGTAAAGGCATTTAAAAATGATAGTCTGGAAAAAAGTGCTCCATAAAAAGGGATATTTACATAAATGTATTTGCTAATAGCTGCAAACAGAGTGATGAAAACATTTTTTTTGTAAATCATTAGAGTAAAATGAAATGCTTTCATATATTGCATATCTAAAATTTGCATGACTGTCTCTTAAGAAAAAATTAGTAAAATTTTATTTTAAAATGCATAAATTATATATTTAAAGGTGAATGTGAATTTTAAATTTCAGGTAGTATTCATCACACAGTGATATCAGTTAGAGAATCAGTGAAAAGCGGAGAGTACTGAACAGCTATTTTATCCTACTATGGGATTCCTCAGCAGTACGCACCCATGACCCGGTCAGGGGTCGGACTCAGAATGTTCGGGTCTGACGGCGAACGTGTTAACTATTCAGCCACTACGTCTGAGTTCAGTAGTTCACAGTTTCCAACTTCTCTCAATTCGCGATATTGCGTGACTTTCACTCAAGGTCTTCAGATGACTTTTACCTTTCTTCCGATTGCCCCACCCCAACGATGTCACATGGTGATGAATACCACCTCAAAATCAAAATCCTCATTCATCTCAAAAATATATTACTACATAGTGTTCATTAGTGACATCCTTCCACATAGATATCATCAAGTTCTTATCAGAAGCTATGACCTGTGTGATCAACTAGTCGGAAGGGAAGTGGACACCATCTGAAGACCTTGGATGATAATCGCACTATTTCACGAATTGATAGAAGTTGGAAACTGTGAATTATTGAACACGGACCCAGTGACTGAATGGTTAACGCGTTTATCGTGAGACCTGAAGGTATTGAGTTTGACCCCTGGACGGGTCTTGGGTGCGTACTGCCAAGGAGTCCCATACTAAAAAGAAATAGTTGTCCAGTACTCCGAGCTTTCCAGTGGTTCTCCAAATGATGTCATTCCATGAAGAATATTACCTCGAAGCTCAAATTGCACTTTATACGTTTTTCTGTTGTTTTTCTCCACCTTGTTTGAGCAGTCTTTGGATTTCTTGATGAAATTATTGATAGATTTCAGTGATCAAAAAAGATATTAGACGAAACCTTACTTGTTGTGAACATTCAGTTCAACCAGAAGTCATGAATATGCAAAAAGAAGCGGGATAGCTTGCTTCTCGAATTGGTTAATAGTTAACAGAGAGAGAGAGAGAGAGTTACACTAACGTCGGTGATGCTGTTTCAACAAGGAATAACTTCTATCATCTTGATATTGAAGACTGTCGTAGTTGTATATCACTAAGGAGTCTTCCAGTCTGATGAAAACGCTTCCATATTAGATTAGCCTATTCGATGTAGTACATAGTGATAGGGTAATTTTTTTATTAGATAAATTTGTGAGCACAATATATTACTAATAATCATATCGAGGTAAATCCACAAACTCCTGCCTTAGTTACACATAGTTCTACTACTCTTCGTTCTTTGACTTCATTGGCAGTAGGATATTCTGTCTATCTGGGAAGAATGTTAAATCGTTTGACGTTCATTCGATGAACAAAGATTAGGTGAACAACTTTTTCATCAATGTAACTATGTTATTCTTCAAGATCATTGCGATATTCAAGCGTATTTTGTTGTTGTGTGTTATTTTATGTATGGTTATGTTTGAGTTCTTCTATTTTGATAAAGGTTTATCAGTTAACACTTAGCTACGTTCACATATTCTGCAAATGAGCAGTGTCATTCACGACAAGAATAAGAACAGTTGCTTACCGAAAATTCGAATAGTCAGTAATTTATCAAAAAAATTTTAAAATCTTTTCAAAAAATAGTTTAATTGATTGATTATCAGATAAACAACCCCATTTTACAAGTCTTAGATCAGCTTAATCACTAAAACTACTTCAACTGCAATTCATGATATTCAAAGGCTAACTACTACTATACAGTTTCGTCACGTTTTCTCATTCATTCCAGGAATTTCATATTCCTTATCTATTGCAGTGATAAATAGATTGTATAACAATACTATTAGGGAGTATTTCTGCACACTATTGTATCAGTGCTCACATCTTCTTGATAAGACTTTCAGAGTTAGTCTTTTGCTATGAACTTTATACGCTTAGATCATTTCAGATATACATATTGACCTAATTTACTACCTTAAAGTTTCATGAGATTACAACGTACAGCAAAAGTCTTAAATACGTTTT
Organism: Heterobilharzia americana; assembly: GCA_944470555.2. Classification (NCBI taxonomy): domain Eukaryota; kingdom Metazoa; phylum Platyhelminthes; class Trematoda; order Strigeidida; family Schistosomatidae; genus Heterobilharzia; species Heterobilharzia americana. The sequence goes on from OX104128.1 coordinate 52,112,413, forward strand.
AAATGAGGAATTATACTTACTCTGGAAGATTATGACTGTCAAGGTTTCATAACCTTTAATTTACTAATTCTCTAAGCGTATCCTTCTGTTATAAAAGATTCTGAACGCCTAGATAGACATTATAACCAGGAAATATTTTAGGTATGGGTCTGTGAATTCGTTTATCTAATTTTTTAGAATAAAAATGATTCTAACATTCGAAAAAAACCGAAAACCTAACGGATTAATTTACAAATTCATTGTAAAAGACTCTAAGAAGCATAAATAAATAGTTTAAACTAAGACAAAGATTTCATGAATTATTTCTCATTTGTTTGTTTTTCATTGGTTTGCACAGAACTGAACTTCTTCACACAAACCTTGATATAGTCAGTAATTTTATTTTAATGACAGGGAAAATTGGTGACTATATACACCTAGCTGACGAATCTCATATTAGATGAAACATGTCAAAATAAAATTATCAGTTATGTTAAACATTTAGACAGGAGTGCTCATACCAATGGTGATCGATCATTAAGATTCATAGTAATCAGCAACGGGAAATAACAAGTCATAACTCCAGATATATATATCCCTTGTACAAGAAGTAACCATCGTAACTCAGTTATGTAAAGGGGAAATGTTGTTGCTTTTAAAATGCTGGGTATTGGATCCAAGTTTCATCTGGAACACCAATACTCACTAGAACGGAAGTACATCCAAATAATACGTCCTAAACTGAACTGTTCTACTAAAATGCTACCATTCACCAACACCCCCTTCCCCTCCCCCCCCAAAAAAACATAGTTGATTATGGATAAAAATGTTTTATTCTAAAGTCAATATTTCACATAAGTCTGTAATAAAATAGACATTTGTAAATTTCATCTACTCCCTAAATTCAAATTGTTCGCTTCATTAAAATTAGCATTAAGTGAATGGTATACAGACAATATTTAGTTGTACTTCTGAAATCATAATTAAGTGAGAAAAAAACTTAAGTTTCACGTCGAACAACTTGAAAGATCATTGAGTTCTACAAATAATGAAGTGTATATGTTACTTTACCATTAGATTTTGAAAAGAAAGATATTTTATCCTCGACAAAAACTTACGCTAATCAAAGAAAGTGGAGAAAACAACAGTTATGGAGTTAATCGAATTCAGTGAAAATCGCTAACTGCATACTCTAGAAATCTGACGTTATGGGAGTATGAGTAGTTGAATGATATAAAGTGAGACATCAACTGAAGTGCGTTAAGAAAGAGATAAACATTTAGAATCGGTAAAAAGAATATGAAAACCTACAAGGATATTTTAAGATTGAAGATGGAGTTTAAAGAGATCAGATATGAATTTCGTCATGACGGACTGGCAAAATCAGTGCAGAACCTCGCACTTAAGTGCATCGCCTCAAGCTGGTTCAGTAGTACAAAAAGAATAGGTGGATATAAAAAGACTGATTCCAATGTAGACAATGGTAAGTCTCTGTGACCCCAGCCAGGTAGTCTACTTCTCCTCACACAGTCCAGGCCAATAGTTAGGTACTTCACCGGCTTACACCAGGTATTGGTCTGGTCACTCTGAACCCTTTGTCAACTTAATCTAACTTCCTGTGGCATGACACTTCCAGGTAGGTAGTGGTTTGGCATGCGTAGCACATATCCAAGTCATCTCAGCCGACTAACGTTCGCAATTTCGTCAGTCGACTTCCTGTCTTGCCTAGTATTTATCTCCTGATCTCACCATTTTGTCGTGGCAAACAGAACAGATGGTAATCAAATAATAAGTCTAATAATAGTTTAAGGCTAAGAAATAATAACGACGTTGGGTGAAAAATAATGATAATAGTATTCATAGTGTTAATATTAGGTGTGAAAACTGACAAATGCAAATAAAATATGTGAATTTGCTAAGTTACTGCTTTCTTCACTTTCAAAACGTATTCTTACTTTCTAGATTGTGTTTGTTTCGCGCAGAGATAGGAGGAAAGAGCTCTCCAGCCCTCCCATCCTTTCAACGGTTCTCAAGCTGATATCAGTCAGTGATGAATTCTAACCTTGAAATCGATCACCGTCCACAAATTACTAATTGAATTGCTTCCATGGTTCACTAGTGACTTGCTTCAAAATGAATTTCCCAAAGTGCTTGTAAACAGCCGCGACCTTTGAGATCAAGCAAGTTGGGAGTGAAGGCGTTAAATGATGACTACACTATATCACAAATTGATAGGAGTTGGCAAATGTATGACAGTGAATATCAACCTGATGGTTGAAATCCAATTTGCCCGACTCTAGACCTGTTGTTACTGAAACTGAGTTCTCAGGAATATTATGTACACGGTCAAAGAGTCCTATGCTTGGACGAAACAGTCACCTATCGTTCCTAAGTTTTCTCTAAACGGTCTGTGGTGAGTACTCCATTTAAAGTGGATGGAATAATTATGCTCACTCACTAAGTTAATTTTGCATTAATGACTTGATGCGAAAAACGATGAGATTCATTCAACTTCGAAATTATACAGTTTAGTTATATTGCCCCCTTCATCTGCAGTTTACCTCAGAGTTGAAAACCGAAATTGCTCCGTATTAGATAATGATGCGTAATATTAAGCTTGACAGCTATAAACCAACCTCAAAGCATACTTATTTAAATTTAACCTGAATATTCAATATCATTTCAAGATTATCTAAGAAAAGCATGACAATAGCCTATGAAATTTATTCAACTAATAAATTAAATACGTCAATTACATTTGACATGTCATCAGTGTAAAAAACAACAATTTCGGTTGCGATATTACTTATTTGCTGACTTCTCTCTTATCGGAATTCATTTGGCTGAAGATAACGAGGGATTAGAGAAGCTTTGTGAGAATGACGATGATTCCCAATGACTAGACGATACAACATTTGCATTGATATCCAACAGAATAAACTCTGTGGATGTCGGTCACAATGATATATTTCGGACATTAAATACTCTCGATGTAGAAAAATCGACGGGACCGGATGAGCTGCACTCAAGGCTGCTCAGACAGCTTGCACTGTATGTAGCCGACCCACTGACTACTATATTCAGACTGTCTCTCAGTGAAGACATACTCCCCTATGACTGGAAGGATGCCATAGCAACACATATCTACAAGGCAGGTTCTAGGCAGCTCCCAGCAAATCAAAGACCGATAAGTTTAACCAGTACTGTAGTGAAAATCCTAGAAAGAGTAATCAAGAAAGCCATCATAGTCCACCTAGAGAGCAACACTCTATTGTCTGGTTCACAGCACGGTTGTCGTAGAAATTTCTCTTGCTTCACAAACCTTCTGACAGCCAAAGCTGGGTTGAGTTTAAAAATGAAAAGATACCTGTATATGTCATTTTCATTGACTTTAGTAACTCTTTAGACAAAGTACCTCATTCAAGGTTGCTCGGGAAACTGGGAAGTTTTGTTATCACTGGCAATCTGCTCGCATGGATAATAAACTTTCTTGTTGGTAGGTGACAAAGAGTTAGGATCAATTCTCAACTCTCTACGTGGAAGTCGGTAGGGAGTGGAGTTCCACAAGTCACAGTCCTGGTCCCCCTACTGTTTCTCCTATACGTAAATGAGCTATCAAATATCATGAAATCCCCTATGGTTCTGACAATGTAAAAATCTGGTGGGAAATGAGGGACGATGAAGTCATACGTGCTCTTCAGGTAGACCTGAACAACTTGTTTACCTGGTCAGAGAAGTGGCTGATACCTATCAGTGCAGGTAAATGTGTGAGCATTCACTTGGGGCACACAAACAGCAACACCTACGATATTGATGGGACTCCTTTACCGTCACTACTGACCCACAATGACCCAGGAGTCACGGTGAGTTATGACTTGAACACCACGGCTCACTTTCAATTGGCAGCAGCTCGAAGTTTTTGGACTCTCTTGGCATTACGTAGAACGCTTACGAAAATAAGTGGTGACATGTTGAACCTCTTATACACATCCTTAGTTAGGTCTAAATTAAAAAGCCGTACACAGGCGGCCAATACTTGTCTGAAAGGTGACGCAGACCTTCTAGAAAGAGTTCTCAGGAAAGCTACTCGTATGATCCCTGCGATGGCTGGCCTTGTCTATGAAGACTGACTTAAGGAGCTGAACATCTTCACCTTGTTCTATCACAGACAGAGGGGAGACCTAATCATGCTGTACAGGATTCTAAGAAATGACTTCGGACCTGATCTACCTTCTCTTTTCCTTCCCACCAGCTCGGAACACCTCAGAGGACATAGCAGGGGACTACAAAAGCAAAAAACGAACAAAGTCTCCTCAGAGTACTGGCTCTCGCGTCGAGTAGTAAATGCCTGGAACTGACTCCTAGAAGGAGTGGTTTCCGTATCATCAATTCACTCGTTCAAAAGGGGATTGGACAAGCACGGAAATCTACTGGAAAAGGATTAATATAAGCTCCCAGCCTCATATCTTCAAACAACAAATCTGAATCTGAAAAGATTTAAACGATAAGTGTAAATACAGAAACTCAAAACGGGAAATTTCTCCTATGTATGCAGATAAGTTTTCAAAAGTTCACAAAGCTGACAACTTAAGTTATGAAGAATCAAGACAAAGTTTTACTTCGTACAATTTTTGTCACTTACTAACATATACCAGAGAAACATTGAACAAAGCCGAAAGTATTTTACACCTGCCTCTTATTAATAAGAAACTCTTCAGCGATGCGCAAATAAGAAATCATATTACGTCCATTCTAGGACTATGATCTTCCTCTTCTTGTATGTCATCTCTCAACCAACGTCTAACAACTAAGTCATCCATAAACGGTATTGCCTGATTCTTTCCCTGAAAGTGGTTGACGCAACAAAATTCGCGACCTACTTGACTTCGCAAGCCTAGAATTCTTATCAATACATCAGTTGGTCGTTAATGAATATTGAACATTTCTTCATTTCGGTACCTAGGAATCGATTAGGTATTATGATGGAATAACTAACTGCCCTGAAATCATAACGAATGTTTTAATTATGACAGTTTATGTGTGTTTAACAGTTTTTAGCTTATGATCATAGAAATTCCAGCACCACTTGAAACGTCTTCATACGTGTTCACTTTTTCAAAAATTTGACCGGATAATCGAAACAAATCTTCTCTGAAACTAAGAGAGAATATCCTTTTCTATCAATTCTTTTTTGGTTTCAATAATTACGAATCCATACCACATAACCAACAACGAAGAAATTTACTTCAAAACAGTGAATCATCGCAGCCTAATAATCTGAGGGTTCTCTTGCAGAAAGTTGTGCGCAAGTGACATCTTCATTGGAATATTTATGGGAATGAGTTTGGAACAGGTAAGTAAATGATTATATATTTTGCATAACAATAATCAACTGAAGTGACTTGGATATGTACTGAGCATGCCACATCCCCGCCTACCTCGATGTGCAATCCTAAGGGAAGTTGGATTGAGTTGGGAGAGGGTTCACAGCGGACAAACAAAGGCATGGTATCACTCGATAACGTCACTGAATGTTGGCCTGAACCGTGTGGAGAGATGTAGACCACCTGATTAAGGTCTCCCGAGAGGAAAGGAAGCCGCTGTTAAGGACTCTCAGTGACATGTCTGAAAATCGGACACAGTGGAGAAGAAGTATTCACTCCTCGATATCTTCTAAAGCTTGAATATTCCCACACACCCTTATTTTCAAAACGTTTATCCTCTTACTCAATATTGCCTACCCAAGAATCAGTCTTTTTCTATCCACCTGTTCTTTTTGTGCTACTGTTAGTGTGTCAACCTGAGCCGATGCACTTGAGGGTAAGGTTCTGCATTGGACTTTTTACCTCGTTATGCATAACAATAAACATTGAAAACCAACTATTTTATTCCTAATAAGTGATTACAAATAAACAAAGGTGAATTTCTCAATTAAGAATTAATGTGGAATGAATTTTATTCTGTTCGATTCTAACCTTTATAAAAATAAACTCTGAGATATGGGAATAAGAAACAGAGTTCAACAATATTATTTTGAAATAACTGAGTTGATTGAGCATATCTTGCCCAAGATAAAAACGAATTAGGTTCTATAAATACCTGAGTATAAAAATGAGTAAACACGATTAACCTCAACACTAAAAGGGGTTAAAGAACATGTAAAAACAGTGTGGAGGTTCATAATCAGTATTTTATTTTTTTTCCCCTTGAGTTCCTAGTGGAACATGTGATTCAGTAGCACACATCCATTGCACTCTGTTCTCTACAGTCTTTTAAACCTCGCTGCATGACTGCCCAGAAGCTCTCATTTCTTCCTCACACCATCTCCCTCATCTCACCCTTGCCTCAGACGTCCAACTCTCCATTTTCTTTTAAGATTCCATTCGAGGGCCTGGCGTGTGATGTCTCAAAAGGTCTTCTCAGTGTGTGTCCATTCCAATCTATCTCAGCTTTCTTCTGCATATCTGCTGGGCAGTGGGTTCTTGGTTGGTTCATTATCAGAGTTGCTCCTTGCTTCTTGTTTCTAGCCATTTGTTCTTCAATATCAAGCCAGAGTAGGCAGTTGTTGATGAATATCTGTACTTTGTTGGAAATGCCTTTCGTGACGCGCCGAGTTTCTGAACCATCACATAGAAGCACTAACTTGACACTGGTGTTGAAAATCCGGATCTTGTTCCTTGTGCTGAGTGGAGTACAGTAGATCTCTACAGTGATCACTTCAGACTAATGAAAGCCTTTCTTGCTGTCCTTCTGATTCTGGTTTTGACATCCTCGTCGGTGCCGCCTGTAGTTGAAACGATACTGCCTAGGTAGATGAAAGAGACTACTTCCCTTAGGCTTCTCCCAGTAATGGTGATTGGTGCTTGTTGTTGATGCTGTTGTTGGTTGGGTATTTTCATCACCTCTATCTTCCCTATATTCACTTGAAGTCCCGTCTTCGCTGCCCTGCCCTGCCTCTTCTGTCAGCTTGTTGGTTTTCGCCTGCAGATCCCCGAGTTTGTGCAGCAGAAGACATTAGACATAAATCATTGGCGAAGTGTAAATCTTATTCTGGGATCTTCTCATCAGTACAGCTAGCGTATGGCCATCTTCTCGCTCCTCACTTTTTGCTGCATGATCCAGTCCACCACAGCCAGGAAGATCATTAGTGATAGTAGGCGGTAACCTTGTCTTACTCCTTTCTGTCTTCACTTCAAAGGCGTCACTGATCTGCTTTCCTTGTGAATCACTTGGCGTGTGGTGTCGTCATATAGCTGTTGAATGAGATTGATAAAGATTTGTGGCACAAAAACCGTAGTGTTGACGCAGTTCTTCTTGGTTGACGCTGTTGAAGGCCTTTTCAAAGTTGATAAAGTTGAGTTGACTCCCATCCTATACTCTGTCATAATTAGTAGGTACGGCATAATGGGGTTTTGAGGGATTCGTCAACTCTAAAATCGACTAAATAAGAAGTACTGCAAACAGTTGCTTCTCTACATGTAATTTAAGCTTGTCAATCTACCAAATGAGAACACGTGAACTTTGATTGTTCCTCCCTCCTCCAAAGAGTCAAGAGATAGAAAATGACTGCTTAGTGTTAATCTTGTGATTTGTTTGGGTTATGTATTTTACCATCGTGTTATAAATAGCACTCATTAAACCTTTTACTTCACTACACTGATGCATATGTCAGCAGTACGCACCCAAGACCCATTCAGGGGTCGAACTCAGTACCTTCAGGTCTCACGATAAACGCGTTAACCATTCAACCACTTAGTCGGTGTTCAATAATTCACAGTTTCCAACTTCTATCAATTCGTGAAATAGTGTGATTATCATCCAAGGTCTTCAGATGGTGTCCACTTCCCTTCCGACTAGTTGATCACACAGGTCATAGCTTCTGATAAGAACTTGATGATATCTATGTGGAAGGATGTCACTAATGAACACTATGTAGTAATATATTTTTGAGATGAATGAGGATTTTGATTTTGAGGTTGTATTCATCATGGACTGACATCAGTCGAGGAACTATTAAAAAAACTATGAGCACTGGACAGCTGTTTCATCCTACTGTGAGACTCCTTAGCACTACGTACTCATGACTTGATATGCATATAACCTCGGTAAATAAAACTCCTGGGATAAAGATTGAAGTGATTGACACTCAAAAGCAATTAGGTTCATAAAATACAACAGTAAGTAGATAATCAAGCCATTTCACTGCTCAACTCTATAAAAAAAACATTAGTTACGATCCTACTGCATTAACAGTACTTTCAATCCATATCTTCAGCTTTTCAGTTCGTACCTTACAGACCATATTTCAGCGGAAATGTTTGTTGTTCACCAAAATATTTTTCAAATGATATTTGTTGATATATTTCTACGAAATAACCTGGTATCAGAATTTCAATATCAACCGAAAATCACTGATTACTCCTTATCACCTAGTGCAGATTTTTCTAAATCTTCTGTAAATAAATGACAAACACAAGTTTTGATAACAAAAAGATAAATTTCTATTAGAAAATCTTTTTGAAAACACCTGTTAAAGCCGAATGTTTATTTCCTTGAAATAATCTAACAGGATATAAGAGAAATTTAATCATTTAAAGCTTGTCAACAAAATATATGTATGATATATTTGAATGATATGATGTGTTTATATGACTTATCAATGATGAGGATATTGTACAATAATGTTAAGCGAATCTGATACTAAATATCCAATAATTGGTTCAAGTAATTTACACTACCAACCATATGCTTAGCAAAATGATGATCTAATCTCTAGGATTTTATTATGAGATGCTTCAATCAAAGCATATAATGGATAAAATAAACGCTTGGACATCTGTTTATATGTAGTTCTATTTCAGTTATAGCTGTTTCCCAATGAAAACTATGTGTACAGAAAATGGAGTATGAAGGTGATGCTGGTAGTGGGAAGAAAGAATCAACTTGGTTCCTTGATGAAAATAACACAAAAGAAATAACCTCTATTTTATTTTTACAAACATATAGGGGGAAATTTCAACAACTAATCATAGTTTACTAATCAAATCAACATCATTTTCACCAGTGTTTATCTCATTAACAGTAAGAAAATAGAATTTCGAAGATATTAGTACTATGACCCTATTTACACAACGGATTTAGGAAGTATCACATTTGTTTTATAGAGGGATAAAAACAGAATGAATTGCAGATCACTTAGGAATTTACAGAAATGACTAGTAGTAGTAATAGTAGTAATCACATTAGTGGTAAGAGAAGTTTTAACAAAGATTCACCTGGAAAAAGCAGTGAAAATATGTTAATTGTTCTGTTTTTCAGTTCATACATTATGAACTGAAAGAAAATCACCTGTAAATTAGCTTGTTGAAATAGTGACATGTGAAGAATTTTTACAGCGTATGAACAAATCATCACCTATGAAAAAGAACAAAATTTATCAGAAATCCCTCCTAATGATAACCTAGTTTCGCGTTCAAACTACCAGTCTCAATTATAGCATACAAAAATAGAAGGGAGGGTCTAAGGCATGTTGGTATTCCCTATGTTGAAAGGAAGACGATATTAGCTACGGTGGAAAAGTGTAATTATAAGACAACGAATGTAAAGATTTCGTCACCCACTTAAGACAAAAACATCAAAATGAAATATAGACTATTTTAAAAAGGTTTCTGCACAAGAGTTTTATTGTTTTAGCGACCATCTATCTTGTTTTGACAGCTTGTTTAATTATTTCCCATTCGATAGCAAGACTTTGTACTGAATCACAAGTTTCAATGTTGTCAGGGCGATTTGCCTTAACTTGGTCATTGGCAGGAAACAGTTATCAAAGTACCTGCACAGTTTAATTTACCGAAAAATTCCTTGATTAGTTTTCGTTTCAACAAAATAATCACTCTAAGTTATTTCGGTTTGCGTTCGATGAGAAAAGGGGTTATGTTTAGTGCCAACTGTTATAAGAATCCTGTATATGATTGATTAGTCACTGGAAGGTAATCTACCTCATGTTGTCTAGTCCTAAAAGCAGGTCGAATGCTGTCGATCATTTTGCAGTGTGGCCACCAAGGTAGGTGACTCATCTCTACGATGCACTAGCACAGACATTTGGTGGTAACCGACATACCGGTCACGTTCTGAGTTATGAGTGATGATCAACGTCTGAGGATAAAATCTGCGATATATCACCTAAATTAACTCAGATGACATCTTAGTGCTCAGACTGATGAGCATAACCAACATCGAATTTAGATGATTGGTATACTTGTCCAAGTTTACCTACTTCACAACAACACCTAAATTAAGAAGAGGGAAACAGAAACAATATTGGAAGCATGGATGCATTTAATCAACCACTGACACAACTAAAAGCAGCAGTCACCATCATCATGGATTGGCGTCTTTAATCCTTTTGCCACATTGAAGTTGTCCTCTTTATGTCCGAACTGTAGTCGGCTAAATCAATAAAATACTCAACGAACATACTTCCACTAGAAATATTCAAACAGTCTCTGGAGACGAAGGTGTATGGCCTTGCCGAATAGTTCGTTACAGCTGATGGACCTCAACATCTAAACTCAACCTTTCTCATAAATTACAAGCAGTTACCCCATAGCCCACCTGCAGTCATGAAATGTTATCAAGAAGGTGTAACCATAGTTCACTCTGAGGATGACGATGATGATAGCAAACAATCACCATTTTGTATTTGTTGCAGAGAATATAAATGATAGTAGGCAAGGTGAATTTTGGCTACTGGGACATGCGTTTCATCATACTTCGCCCTGTAGCTTATGGTATTCCCTGCGGGACTCGAACCCAACATTTTTCGCATCAGGCGCCAAACCATCATGTATGAGTCAGCGATGGTCAACCATACTGCTTACTAAGATCCAAGTACACCCTACTAAGGCGTCTCATTCCACTGCTAACCAAAACGTGTTATCAACATCAAATTAGGCATGTACACGGAATCCCATGTCCCAGTACTGGATGATCAGTTAGAAGCAACTCATTAAAGAAAACGGCATGACTTGGACCAGTTTCATGTCATGAATATTTACAACAAACTTATTGTTTCATCTTGTGATGTGGTATTCAAGTCAATATCCAAATTGTTTTCCTCCGTTTACTTCTCATCTAAGCTGAAACTCATAGTTCTGAAATTGTGTTTTCAATTGTCAGTAGTTACCTACATAGACCACAGTTTAATTCAAGTAACTTAGAATGATAACCAAATTCAAGATAGCTATGTATGTTGAAGTTTGTTGTAAACACCTTGTTGAAACCCTGGGATCATTTTGGCAAATATTTGTAAATAAATGTTCTACTATATTGTCAAGTATAAATGCGACATTATCATCAACTATTCTCTTTCTCAGAAAATTCAACAGATTGATTATATTTTAGGTAGAAATTCATCATGGACTGACATCATTTGGAAGAATATTGGAAACCTAGGAACACTAGACAGCTGCTTCGTTCAAGTATAGGACTCCTCAGAAAGCAGAAAACATGATCCCATCCGTCCCACCAGGGATCGAATGCACGACCTTCAGATTCCATGACCAGCACGTTACCACCAAGACACTCGGTTGGAATTCAGTCGTTCATATTTTCATCTTCTGTCACTTCACGATATACCACGACCTCTATCCAATGTTGTTATTGAGTAACTGTCCTCATATTCGACTTGGTTAATCCAAGCAGTTACGACTTCTCATTGGAACTTCAGGAATCACCTCTAAAACTAGTCACCAATGAGCAAACAAATTTTTGGTTATCCAATGCTTCTAACCACTTTCACTGAGTATTGTTTAGTAAAAAGTACTGCCTCCCACTTAATGATAGTAAACATAACGGTGTAGAATTCAATGGTTAAATAGCCCGGTTAAGTTGAGTGATATTTCAGTTGATACTTCGTAGGGATTTCTCCCTTTCAATTTAGTTCTCATTACCGGTAACCGTCAACCGGAAGGTCTTTTCTAAGAGCAAGTTCAAGGTTGGAAGGTGTTGTGATGCTCAACGATGTTTAGAAAACCCAAACACTATGACTGCCATACTGAAGTGTATTGTCTGCTCTAGTGTCACTTTCTTTTAGTTTCATGGCTTTCTACAGGCTATTTTGATTTTATTTCTGCTTCTTTGTCCTTCTTTTTGCTACCTTATAACTTGATGTGGTGATTTATAGTGTGGCAATTCGAGTAGTCTTCCAGTAATGCTACACCTGAGTTTGATACTGTGGTGGTTGATTCAGGTTACTGTAGGAAACTGGGACTACTTTCAGGAATAAAAAGGATTTCATTTAATGATCCAGTTCCACATACGTTTCTTCAGTGTATCATTAAAAGTTCTGACCAGCAACTTAGATTATTTATCAGCATGCACAATTTCAGGTAGATCAACATGGAATTATAATCATATAAACCGAGATGGACGCCGTTTAGCAGACTTATATTGATACAGGATGATAATCGGAGGTGACGCTGAGGTGGCTGATATGAATCCTATCACAGCTCAGATTTTTGCTTCATCCATAATAATAATCCAGCTTAAAATTATGCCTCTTTGTACGACTGCTGTATTTTATTCATTGCTTAAAAGCATAAAAAGGTGCTGTTTGATGAACAGTATACGCGTATCATTCACCCCGGTGAACTCAGTAATTTCAAGGTGAGTAAACAGTGTTTAAATTCTTGGCAAAACCATTAGTCTGCAAACAGTAACCACAGCTCACTGACAAACAACTGTATTATATTTATTATTATCACTTGTTCATTGGGTTCCTGGTGGAAAATAGGGTTTTAGTAACACGTCACCATTTCACTCCTTTCTCTCCAGTCTTTTCAACCTGGCTCCAACAATTCCCAGGAGCTTGAATTTCTTCCTCTCACCATCTGCTTCATCTCACACTCGGACGCCCAACTCGTCGTTTCCTATTTGGCTTTCACTCGACAACTTGACCTGGCGCGTGATGCCCTCAATCGGTCTACCCAGTGTATATCCATTCCAATGCATCTCCAATCTCTTCTTCTGTATATTTGTTGGGTGATGGGTTCTTGGTTAGTTCGTTCTCAGGCCAGAGTGAGTTCCTCCTGGCTTATTCTTTCTGGCCATCTCACCTCCATCCTTAGTATTGAGTGAGTGTAGGTATCAGCTGTTAATGTAATATGGTGTATGTCTGTAGTTTGTTGGAAGTACTTTTCGTAACACGCCAAGTCTCTCAACCATCATATAGAAGCACTGACTCACTTGACTGAATTAGTGTTGAAAATCCGGATGTTGTTCACGCTTTATGCTGAGTGCAGTGCAGTGCAGTGCAGTATGGTGCAGCAGATCTCCACACTGACTTCACACTAATGAAGGAAGTCTTGTCTTGCTATCTTTCCGATCGTGGCTGCTTTGACATCCTCATCTTCGCCTGTTGTGCCACCTGTAGTTGAGACGATGCTGCCTGCCTAGGTGAGTGAAAGAGACAACTTCCTTTAGATTTCTCCCATTCATGGTGATTGGTGTTTGTTGTTGATGCTGTTGTTGGTTGGGTATCTTCATCACCTCTGTCTTCTCTATGTTCACCTGAAAGAAGTCCCGTCTTCGCTGCCCTGCCATGGCTCTTCTATCAACATCTTAGTTTCCGCCTGTAGATCTTCGAGTTTGTGCGACAGAAAACATTAAACATAAATCATCATCGGCGGAATCCGAATCTTCTAGGGTCTTCTCATCGGTTAAACAGCATATGCCCAGTTTCTCACAGTTTCTTGCATGATCCACTCCAGTCCAGTCCATTCCAGTTGACCACAATCAGGAATATCATCGGTGTAGTAGGCGGCAACCTTCTCCAACTCCTGTCTTCACTTTAAAAGCGTCACTGAGCTGCTTTCTATTGTCAGTCGCTTGAGATGTTGCATCATATAGCATGTAGCTACTGTTGAATGAGGCTGATAAAGGTTTATGGCACTAAAACCGTAGCGTTGAAGCAGCTGCCTGTCAAATTACTTCTCGGTCGACGCCTCGATCAAAGGCCTTTTCAAAACCAACTAAGTTGAGGTAACTGTAAGTATCTGAACATACACTATTCATATCCAAAATTCGATAAAAGCGCTAGATAGAATGTAGCAAGTTAAAATCTTAGTAATTCAGTCCTTAGTGTATTAACTGGTACTCATTGAGTCGTCGGCTCATTTTTTTCTCTTCCTCCACTCCCTTCCAGTTTCTCATGATCACCAACAAACTCACACCGCTCTACACACTCTCTTCAACAACGTACCTACCCTAGATGACAACTTATCAACAGCTAGTCGTTAAAAGTGATGACATATATTTTGAATAAGACTCATTTTTTAAAGAAAGTGTAATGAGAAGTAAAACATAATGGATTAACGGTTAATTATACTGGGATTTAGTTTAACACGTTAAAACAAGCATAGTCTTCTATATAAAACAGAATAACAGGAAGCGAACGTTCCGCAGTACTCAACGTACAACACATTCATTACCCTGATTCCATGAGAAAAAATTGATGGAATATAGTATCATTTCCCACTGATGATTATGAGACTTTTTTGTTTTTTCTATATTTATACAAAATTGGGGAATCAGTGAAATTAACTGAGCTATTATAACCATGTATGCTCCAGTTTTAGCGGAAACTTTTTAAGTCAAACCTGAGCTAGTAGTATCAATGAAATAAGGTTACTATGAATTAATAAGGTTACCCATATAGTGAAGTAACTTAACTACACTACCTTCACTCATTCAAACACTCTGCAGATTGAAATCTAAATAATCATCATTCAAAATGCGAGTTTAATATAATATAATACCATCATATTTGATCTATCAGGGACTTCAAACGTAACACCGTATACTGTCTAAAATGGAGTAAATGAAATCCCCTAATCTTGAAGGTTCTTGAGTCATGAATGCAGAAATGTATACAAAGACACTGAAAGAACAAAAAGAGGAAACTCATAAACCTATCTGTAGTTTTGAAACACTCTAAAGTAACTGTAGTGACTAAAATAATTTTTAGTATCTTATAAACACATGAACATAATTTCTATTCAATGAAGTAGCACTATGGTATTCTATTTTCTCAAAGCCTTACTCAATGATTCAGTGATAACTTATTTCCCTATTTTACTACGCTATAGTAACTGCTTGAATTTTTTTTTCGGTTGCCAATTTAAGAACTAATCTTCTACATAAACTTCAGTGGACAATTTCCTCAACCATTATAACTCATCAATATTCAGCGTTAAAGTATTCCAGCTGTAAGCATCAGTTGACTTTTCAAACTAGTGTTCATGTATGACACAAATAAAATAACAAAATAAAACAAACGCAATCATTTGAATCGTTCACTTGAAAACTTTCGTTTGGATTTAGGAAAAAGAATATCTACAGGATGTACAACAACCTAAAACACTTTTGTGTCATATAACAAAAGTATTTGACATACTTGTTATTATCCGTTGTTTGTTGTGTTGGGTCGAATTTTTCGACCTCTATTGGCATATGGGCTCCTTTGTGGATGCTTCGATATTGCCTGAATGTTAATTATGGTAATTTGGTTGGTTGTGGCTACCAGAAGAATCCAGGATGCGCGTTTCGTCCTACTTAGGACTCGTCAGTTGGATTTACCTGCAATCCAATGATGTTGTTCCCAGTGGGACTCGAACCTGGTACCCAGTGCTTCGAACGCCGAGGCGTTATCCACTATGCCACGGAGGAACGACAGGCACTTCTCATACAACGAATAGTAGTGATTACTATTTATTGACATACTTGCTCAAGAAGTGGCTATCGTTCCTCTGTGGCATAGTGGGTGACACCTTGGCGTTTAGGGCGATGGGTACGAGGTCCGAGTCTCAGTGGGAACAACGTCACTGGGTTGCAGGTAAATCCAACTGATGAGTCCCAAATAGGAGGAAACGCGGGTCCTGGATTCTTTTGGTAGTCACAACCAACCATCTCACCGTTGAATAAAGTTATTTAGCAGGAATCAACTTCGTTTTATAAGGAGTACACACAACCGGATGAAGTTAAAAAGACATGTTGGGAAGATCCAGTAATATATTTGCTTTACTAGAGAGTTCATAGAAAATAAAATCCGTATTGACAAAGAATTTTAGCACATAAAATAAGAGGTTACTTAAGGAGAAGTCCAACAATAAATGTTGAAGATCTGAGAACGATAAATTTATAAAAACTACTATCAGAAAGAAACCATTTATCACTGAACTTACAGGTGACGATATTACAAGAAGAATCGATCGAAGGTTGGAAACTCCACTTAAGAGAATATAGCCTGCAGCCAAGTTGATACTTCTATACACCACTATATGATCCTTGATACAATCGAAAATCGACAGGCTCCTTCACCAGAACACCTCTAATTGTGCGTACAAGTTTACCTGCATCTATAATGGCTGTTAAGGTGGGAGATCAAAAAAGAGTATGTTTCAGATTCCTAGATCACACACTTACACACTTACATCTCAGGAGAATAAGTGCTTCACTCAGTATTTAATCGGCACAGGACGCGAAGTTGATACCTTGGAGTCGTTCACAGTACTTAACAAACAAGATAATTTGAATCTTTTCAGGTTCTCTGAGGTTACAAGAATCAAACAACTGAGACCATCTTTGTGCTTTCTTTGTCGTGGTAACCCAGTTTCTTAACCTTGCTCTTACATGATGACATTGTCTTTCAACTGAACCTTTGCTCGTTCGCACAGAAAATATTTGATGATTATTTCACTGGGTGAGATCAACGCACTATATTACAGAGTAATTTATGAGTTACTTCCCACCAATCAACCTACTTGGTAATCTTTTTTACGTAATGTTTTGTCCTAAATACTGAAATACTTTGCCGACGGCACAATATATATTCAGATGCTGTTATTATGTAATATTTAAGTGTTTTCGTTTGTAAACAGATGATGAGAAATTGGTGAGGCAAGATGCTGTCCTGTTATTTTGGTATAATCTTTGTTCCACTTCACTTCAGTTCAAACTCTTTTATGACACTTTATCTTATTATTTCATTCTAAGCAGCTTCAATGTGCGTGGATTCCTCACACATTATTTTTGGTCATTAGCTGGTGTTTTTCTACCTTGCTCTGACTACAATGAAGTAAAATCTAAGTCTTTCATCTCAGTGGTTTCATTTGATTACTATTTCGAACTATGTAATCCTGTCTTCCTATCTAGAGCTTATAAAAAACAATTACTCTGTTAACGAACTGGATACCATTACTGCCACGAAAGTCACTTAAGTAAAATTGCATTTTCACCTAAACCATATCATAGAACGTCAACCATGTTTGAAATCCTTCTTGTTCTTCATGCGAAGATCTAGATAAGCTGAATCGAGTAGAACCAAAACATTATACCCAAATCAACTTATGCTCAGCGTCTAACACTAAACTTTGTTCGAATATAACCTATGTAAATATGGAGATGGGGTAGCAATTTTCAGTGAAACAGCTGAAAATTTCTTTCTCATCATGTTTGTTCACTTACAATCTTCAATGAAAAGGTTTTTTCTTTCGATAAATAAATTATCCGTATTGTTCCTTTGTTTTTTCAGTTATGTTTACGACATTATGTTATGATACCTACTTGTTTACTTAGTTGTTTGTTTATTTGTGTATCACCGAAATGGATACACAAAACAACGAATGTCTATTTACCTTCGCACTCTAAAATACAGATGATTTCTTCTGACTTGAGTGAATGAATGAGATGCGTCAAGATTGCAACAAGTAATATGAATAACTACTTGTTAGTATCTTTTTTTGTTGTTTCTCTTCAAATGTTATGATTATTTTTCCTCTCCTGTTCTGAAGAGTACATATGAATACCGATATTCACCTACATAAATATGTTTACGATATCTTTGTTTACTTTCAGGCTTTAACTTGTATCATGTGGAAAATGATAACAGTGTTTTCACATATCAAGGCTTTATGAAGTAGAATCTTTCCTTCTATAATAGTTAATTTCAAGGAAGGCAAGTAACTTTTCATATATTCCTGAGATAATTAACCAGTCTAATATGCGTATTGATGGTTTAGTTGCTCTCCAAACTCGAGACTTTAAGAGTAGAGCTTTCAGTACTATTCTAGGTGTCTTCATTAGCACTACTGAATATGGAAGAGAATTGGATATTTTTTCATGAGAATTTTTAGAATATGCCTCGTAAGTGTTTATTTCACCTACTGTACTCTCTCTAACTAGTTTATTGTTTTAGGACTGTTATTTTACCCCTTTGGTTATTCCATTGACCTGTGAATACTTCTTCTTGTTCTGTACTGTTGAATTATTGTTATATGGTTGACCGTTATCACTTATAGAGTGGTCAAGCTGATCTACTCCCATTTAAGTAGTGAAAATGGTTCCATTAGAACAATCTTCACAATTTTTTCTAGTGTCCGTTGATCTTCACTAGTCACTTCACTTCGTGAGTTCCTAGGTGTACGATTATTAAGGTTTATAGTTAGACTCTCTTAGTTTATATGCAATAAAGTTGCTAGACAGGTCTTTAACTATATCTTCTTGATCTTTTATCCTTGGAAAGTGGTTATTCCATTACATTTCTTTTCTGAGACGAGTATCTCGAGAGATTCATAGTTTCTTTAGGCAGTATTTATTACTGTCTATCATGATGTAAATATGGACAATAAATTGTGTCCAAAACGTTATCCAGTAAATGCTACTGTTTCACCATGTGATATTTCTAATAAACAAACTAAAATGGAACTATAATCAACCACGGTGCCCAAGTTTTACTCTTACATCATCAGGCGGTTTCATGTACTCTTGCAAATGTGTTATCTTCGATTGAGTTCTTAGTGCTGTTGAACAACACTTCAGGCTAACAGATAGTTTGATGACCCCTCATTTTCACTGGAATCCCATGCCCCAAAGTGATCTTTAGTACTTTCAAAACAGTGTATCTTAAGACTTCAAAGTTTTTCGCATGGAATTTGTAACAACTTTGATCAATATGCATCAAAATAACTGATTACATGCCTTGAATTTTCCCTACCGTCTGACACTGTTAAGTACACTATTCAACAAAGTAACAAGTTTATTCAGTTTATTGATTATTCCACTACCTGCAGTTGATTTCTTATAACTAAATCTGGATCCTTCAGACTACGTAGGATGCTTTAATGAGTTCTCATAGGTAAGTGAGATACAACTGTCTAAATTTTGTTAAGTAAGCAGTGCTGAGAAAAATTGCAATGGTATTAGGTAAAGTGAGTGAACCACTTACTTTGGCTATGATATCTACATCAAATTTGATACCTAGAATAAATGATATACTTCTAGTTAAGCTGTACACAAAACTACGTAGATAACACTGGAAACAGAAAGAAAGTGAGTGGATGATTTGAAACGCTTTAGTTGAATAACAATGATTATTCAACATGTTGTCGGTCATCAAACCCATGATGATCAAGTTGGATTTAATTATGTATTACAAGAAACTATTCAAAAACATGATTATCATCTCACGTTCGATGTTCAGTGCTAAATCTCTAGTGCCTAAAAAACATCTAATAAGGCTTTTTTTCTTTACAAATAATGAAAAGGAATGTACAATAAAATATGCATTACTTACAGTATTTTGTTGGAGATTAAATGAATCACAAATGGTGATAAAAGCTACCATAGTAATAATTGCCCTTTCATATAGTCATAAAATATAGTCAGTCTGCTGTTTACAAGAGTACAGTAATAGCAGTAGCAATAAAATTTGGATCTTCTCCTTGAAATAAGTTTTTATTTAACTAACAGATGTACAGGTTGTGGAGTAGAGCTGAAGCACATACAACTGTTAAATGTTTCATTCAAATTTATGACGACAACTTATTGTTTTAAATATGGAAGTAGACAAATATACTTCTGGAAGTAATACTGTACAGTTTCGTGTTACAATACCTTACAATCTAATTCTAAGTACATTAGAGTATAAAGAACTATGCACATGAATGAATACAATAGTAACGTTGGTCTTTGTCAGGCAAGTTTTAAAGGTACTTGGTAAATGTGCACTGATTCGGTAGGCTAGCCCATAAAAGCAATTCTTATTTTCACTACTTTCAGTGTCCTGTATAAAGAATCTTCTTTGTCAAACAGATTTATGTGTTCTAGTTGGATCTAGACAATCGGAAGAAAGGCTTGGACCTGGGTTTCGTACTTTTTGGCACTCCTAGACAAGTCGTATCTGTAACCTTTGCGGAAGTGATGTCCGACCCGACATTCCAACCCACGTCAACTAGTGATGCAGTCAGAAACATTATCACTGAGTTATTTGGACCTCGACTAATCTCCTGTAGGACTTGGTTAGTAAGTAAGTGTGATAAGAAACTCAAAATGACAATTATCTAGTACTTTTTGTTTGGTAAATTCACACAGAGAAACATTAATATTTTTTTGACGATGTTAAAAGTGAAAACTGTACGCTCTGAAAATAGTTTTTGAAAATTATAAAAACTTAATGTTCATTAACTTTGAAAGATTCGTTTCTAATGGTTTTGATTAACAAATTAATTTGTATGTAAGATGATGAACAAAATTGAAAAGTTACCTGAATAATAAAATCCAAATGAATTCATGTCTTAATTCAATATTATTTACCGAATGCTGGCAGGGGGTTTCAGACAATAGACAGGAAACTTTTTATGGCACGCCTCATCCAGACATATGTGCCACCCCGAAAGGGCTGGTGTTTTCTCTGGGATTCGTATCCATTTCTACATATCATTGCAGTCAAAGGTGTTGTCAACGAGCTGTACAGCCAGCGACTG
This sequence comes from Heterobilharzia americana, assembly GCA_944470555.2. Classification (NCBI taxonomy): domain Eukaryota; kingdom Metazoa; phylum Platyhelminthes; class Trematoda; order Strigeidida; family Schistosomatidae; genus Heterobilharzia; species Heterobilharzia americana. The sequence continues at coordinate 52,133,211 of OX104128.1, forward strand.
ATACCTCCCTGAGAGCATTGAAAGTACACCTCAATGGTTAATTTTTTACTTTGGTGAACACACTGCTAAGTAACCAATCAAATTCGGTCAGCACTTACGACTAGAAAACATGGAGATGGTTGCTTTTTATTAACGGATATATATATATATATATATATATATATATATATATATATATATATCAGTTACATATAGGTCTTTTTGTAACAGCATGTTAGTATTTTGGAGTATTTTGACTTCATAAAGAAATTATGTCATATATAAAAAACTTCAACCTTGTTTTCATTGGGGAAACCTTACTGGTTGTTGAATCACCGTCGCTTTTATCAATGGCTTAGTATGTTTTCTTATATGTAATAACCAAACACACACAGGTATACAATATGCAGCTCATGTAATGAGTTTGGGTTGCGTATATACCTTACTCTTCTATTATCTTTCTAACTAGGAACTTGACATCATCTGAGTGAAATATTGTGAATTTGATAGACAGCTTATAAAAATTAAAATAAACCAGCCAATCTCTCACAGTAACCACATACATTTTCATACACAAGGCAATGAGGCACACCTATTGTTTGGGAAGTAATTATACCATCTGGCTACTCAAATCTTGGTCGATGAGCTTTGGGTTCGAACTCACTACCCAGTAGTTGAAAGTCAACCGCTTACACCAAAGAGTTACAGATCCACTAACTAATTAACACTCAACCACGTGATACATCATTACGCCCATTTGATAACATTCAACGATGTCCAACTAATATAAGTAACAACAACCCATTGCACAAGAAGTCGTTGTCATGACTCGGTAACCTAGTGGGTAACGCTCTGAGGTCTGAAGCAACCGGTCCTGGATCTCAGCGGAGATAACATCATTCACTGAGAGACAAGTACATCCAGCCGACAAGTACCAAACAGGACGAAACGCGCTTCCTAGACTTCGCTGCTAGACACTACCTATCATAAATATAAAGTATTATCGCATTGAAATTCATCTGCTCTGCATTGTTGTATAACATAAACTTGATTTCAGTCACCATCAGTCAGTAATACCCATACCACTTGTGTCAGTCAGTCATTAGGAACTGGAATGCGATAACTGTATACTGCAAATTCATTTTTATTGATTTGTCACCTTGAAATGATGAAAATAAAATTACCCGCTGGATTTCTGAAGTGTCTGTTTGATAGTCACATTCGTCAGAATTGACCTGTCTCCCTGTGACGCTCCAGATGAGAATATGGTTCATTTACATATAGTCGGAAAATATCGACAGTAAGCTTCTGAACACTTTACTTACTACCAAGGTGTCGTCCGCAAATCCTTAAACTTCTATCATATTGCGTGCACAATAAAACGTGTTTATTACTCTCTCTCTCTCTCTTTCTTTGATGTATATTCAGCCGATTATTTCTTCCTGATGTTGCTTAACATTTTCATTCCTGAATGCATTATATTTTGTCTTTCCTTCCTCTTCTTATAAAAAAATACGGTAGTTGTTCAACAAGAAGAAAAGTAATCAAACTTGCCGACACAATACACGTTACTTTCGTTTTATACAATGGCAAGTAAATATCATGATATAACCAACCAGATATTATTGATTCAATTTCAATAATCGGTAATGATAAGCAATAGTTCAAAACATATAAAAGGAATTTTTTTTCCCTTATTTCTCATTCTTGTCAACCGTTAAAAGCGTATTGTTCATGTTGATGAAACATTTAATTTCTCACACTTGATTTTGTAACGGAGTTATAGTAATGTACACACCATTTAATATTCCCTCCCTTAATTGATCATTGAATTAGACAACAAAAAAATGTTGAATAAAAATCTAATTTAGAGATTATAATTTTGTGTTATATTTTCTTAAGAGGGAAATTTAAATGCATAAATATACAGATAATGTAGGTAAGAAAAGGAAACATGAAGAAGACAAATCCTCGATTTAAATATCTGCGTGTACTGGCTACAGTGATTTTAAATTAAAACGACACTCCAGAAACATTACAAATCATTTAAACTTTATTCACCGGTGAATCTGTGTACTAGATTTCGACACGTATGCAAACAAATACGTTTTGATGCAAAAAGCTCTATATTAAACGACTAATAAAGGAAGAAGAAAGTAAGTATTGTGGAATATATGACAATACTACTTTTGATCAAGTACCTAGATATCCAGGTGAGATTCACCGTGATTTTAAGCGATCAGTCTAAATTGCCGCTTGTCAAAAAGAAAAGTAGCCTGAGGATTCATACATGCTAATAGGTTACAGTTTGCTGTTTTTAAGAAAGAGAAGGGAAACTTTTAAATACAGTTTATTCACCCGGAAAAAAAATTTTTTTTACATTCAAAATAATTTACTCGTTACCTTTTTAGCGGATGTTAGGCTAGTGAGTTCGACTGTTTAGAAATACTTTTCGGTTAGTAACGGAGTTTCCCCCCCCCCCCCAATTCCCTACTTTATTACTACATCATAACGGAACGTTGCTTGCCAAAACTTTTACAGAAAAACACATCTCAGAAGTAAACCGACTTTACCATTTTTGATATGGTAAAACACCTCTTAACTCTAAATTTTAAGTGACTTCATGAGAAAAAAGGGACATACTATGACTTTAAATGAGTGAAGAAAATAACCAGTAAAGCGGAGAGAGAATTAGCCATAGTAATCAAATAAGAAAAAGTCAACAATTATCCACTTTGTTCACAAACAACCAATTTCTGCAGCTGAACATATCTACATATTCTCAAACGGTCACTATATCCATGGAGTAAACTTTACGGAATGCATGATTCCATCTGATAGTCAGACTTCATATCAAGTTATTCTTTATTGATTCAAATGAGTATCAATGAGGCTCAATGTAATACGTCACTTAATTGTCTAATTATTTTATGAAAGATTTCTCTGGCAGCGAATAAAAAATAGTTATGTTAGAGACTGTGAAAATGCTTCGATTTACCAACAGATGCAAGGACTCACCTCCCCCCCGCAATGGATTTTAATCTTTTATTCATATTGAAATGAACTGATAATTTTTGATTCTTAAGTAGTTTTCTCTTGGATTGACATCCGTCGAAGAACAGTTAAAGCCCTGGTAGCACTAGTCGGCTATTTCATCCAAGTGCGGGACCCTTTGACTGCACAAACACATACATGTCTGTCAACCATCTGAAGTAGCCTTAATTCAACTAGTCTATTTTTATAAGGATGAACCACAATGATAATTTAAAAAGCCCAAGTTAAAAGGAAGTCATAGCATAAAGGCTACTGCCTAGAATTCTTGTGTAAATCAGGTTTCTTTTCAACTTAAGTCATCACCCTCTGATACTTGTTCATAAATTGAAAATTGATCAAAATACCCTTGATCTTCACACGGAAGGTACAACTTGAGAATAAATACTCACCTGAGTTACCAGAAAACATTCACCTTGCTGTTTTAAAAAACATAAAGTCCATGGTATACAAGGGGCTTTAATAAGTTGTAACGTCATATCACGCTGAGTATATCAGTTCAGTGTATGCGAAAACAAATACACAGGTAGAAATATTCAAATTGTAAGAATGACTTAAAAGGACTTTGTTTATTTCGAGTGATTACTTGACTCCAGTAAGAATAGACCTCAAGGAGACATCGTCGTTTCGTTCATAAATTATACACTAGCTAGAATTATTCACCCAATCCTATTGCATTCTCATTCTTCATTCTTGAAATACCTCGACAAATAAATATATGAGTACAACTCGGCTAAATGTATTTTGCCAGTACACTGTATTGTTTAAATGAGCTACAATCTATCCAGTAGTGAGGAAAATGGTTTTAATTCTTTGCTGAAAGTCAAAAATTACTCTTATTTAAAAAATCTTTGCATTCAAAGTCATTCGTTTGAGCCATGGGGGAGATGATTAGTTGGTCCGCGGGACAAGAGGAACCAGTGGTTGGAGACTCTAGGTAATATGGTTCAGAACCGATGTCAGTGGCTCAGATGTATACATACATTATCCTCATCTTAATGACCCTATAACGAATCTCACCATCTTCTCATTCTTCCTTTCTCTTTTTTCGTATTTTATATTTCTCTTGACTGAATTTTCTTATCTTCATCTTGCCCCTCACTTCTTTTTTACTTGATGTACTTATATGAGGTGTTGCAGCTTAGACCGTCACTCAGTAATGCCTAGTTCTATGTTGATATTGATGTTGATGATGATGATCAAAGTCCTTCACGTCAGGTGGCTCAATAACTTCATGACATTTAGTATCCATTCAAGACAAGGTAAATTACATAGAAATCGGTTGAAAGACAGATACTGATGTTTTGTACACATCTATCGCTCAGTGAATTGTATCGCATCTACAAACAGCATATGTACACATTACCATTGAGTGTAATAATGAGAATAATTGCCGAATCGACCACTTATTTTATGACATATCACTTCATCCAGGTGAACCAATCTAGTCTGGTTCATTTTAGCAAGTAGGTTCTGTGAGCTGGATAAAAAAGCACAGAAAAGTTTGGCCTTACCAAGAAAAATGTTCAGCTCGTGTTTATATCTGGTTAAAGAAATCTATAGATCAGTATGCGATGATATGAACTACTCATTTTAACTAATAGTAGTACAATACAATATGTGAAAAGGAAGCATAACTCACTTATTGAAGCAGCCAGTTGAACTCCCCACAAAGCGATAAATAAAATTAACAAAGTCAATACAATAATGATTGCAATGATAAGAAAGTTTTCCCATCGATTACGTGGTTTCCATACTCCTACATGACTATAAGTATGTGAATTCCATAACTGAAATGAATTTTGACCATTTTTACGTTCATTTTCAATAAGTATACCTGAATTGGATGTACGACCTTCACCGACATTACTAAACGCTATACTATCATCTTTTGTGCAATTTCCATCCACAGATGAATGTTTCTGATTGGTAATATACTGATGATGATGATGATCAGTCATACTGTTATGTTTTCGTTAATCAGTAGTAGAATTAAGTAGTATATTGTTTAAGGCTTAATAATTTATATGTAGTAAGATTATTATGAATGGTTAGCAATTTCAAACTGTGAAATGTTCTGTAAAGTGTTATGTTTGATGTAAAATAGGTGTATTTAATTGGATTAATTAAATTTTGTTTGTCTTAATGAATATTAATATACTTAAATCAAGTTTTTATTCAATTTATGTGTGATTACTCGATTCAAATACATATATATTCGAAAATCTGTACAGTGTCATGCTATAACCTCTCATGGAAGATGAAAGACTTGTTTCTTTCAGGACTAATGAGAATAACCTATCACAACACTAGGCTACATGTCTACATTTTGATACACCAATCATCAGATTCAGTACGATAGACAAACAGACAAAAATCGATTGTGATGAGTGAACAATGTTCGGCTCATAAAAATAGGCATATATTAAGGAAGGAGAATGGATATTATCATTAACGACATTGATCACGTTATGCAAGATGGGAAAAAAGCCTACTGATGATTTCCTGTTGCTTTATCCTTTGAAGGCTTAAAAAGTCGAAAAAATTCAGTGTATGTATCATTAATTCAACGTAAGTGTATCGACTACCACAAACCACACCACACCACCCTATACAGTATCATTTTTGCCAATGTCAACTAGTGACTGCATGATCCTTGTACATGTGAAGATATTTAATCGCCTAAAACTTCGACTTAAAATCTTCCTAATGATTGTTCTTTCATCGCTGTAGAACAAGGTAAAGTGATTTCACAAAATCATCAGCTACAGATTTTCGGGGGTTTTTGTAAGGATTTTTTAATGTCAAGTTGGGATTCTTCATGGACTGACATCAGCTGGAAGAAAATTAGAAACCCGCCAACACTCGACAGCTGTTTCATCCTAGTGTTGGACTCCTCAGAAGTGCGCATCCATGACCCCGCCCACCCCATCAGGGATCAAACCCAGCACATTCAGATTCCATAGCCAGCACGTTACCATTGAGCCAGGGGGTCAAAGAGTAACTAACTTTTAAAGCTAACGCTCAAAGTTCCAATGAGAAGTCGTGACCAATGAGGCAAACCTGACTGACGTGAGGAAAAATACTCAACGATGAAAATCGGTGATGGTCGACCTATGTCGGGAACTGACAGAAGTTGGAAATATGGACCATTGGATTCCGACCCAGCGGCTCAATGGTAACGTGCTGGCTATGGAACCTGAAGGTCCTGGGTTCAGTCCCTGGTGGAGTCGAGGTTGCCCACTTCTGAGGAGTCTCATACTTGGACGAAACGGTCGTTCGGTGTTCCCAGGTTTCTAGTGTTTCTCCAACTGAAGTTACTCCATTATGAATACCAACCTTAAAATTCATATCCATCGATTATCATTTCTTCAGTATGAAACACTCATTATATTAACTATTCGAAGTCAAAACTCTGCTTTCAAAAGAATTTTGTCGAGTTACTTCCATTCGAAATGAACGTGACCTGTAGGAACATTTTGCGCTCAAAACCTTTCCTATCATCGTGTTACTAACATATTACATCTTCTTACAACAACCGTCTCCCACGCTTAAAATTCAGATTTCTCATTAAATTCGTCAATTCCTTTCAACATATAAGATCAACCTCCTTGGTAACCCAGCATTACTTCAATCATCTTAAGTTTTCTACCCATCACCATTTAAGATAAAATGTAATTAATCGTCAGATTTCCTGGTCTGCTATAAAAACTGCATTCTGTCAAAAAAATATCTTATCAAATATTTTTTTCCTTGTTAAGTAATGTGGTATTTATTTGCGAGTACATAGCTTGATAATGACATAGCTGAAAACAGTTACTCTTCCTTGATGACGTTCTGAGCATATATTATTTTTCATAATCATAACATGATTACACAACTCTCAACATCCAATTTTATGGCCCTAACAACTCAAATCCTTTTTTAGTTGTAGTAAAATTCTTCACATCTCCGACATAACTGTTGTGTGGTACCTATTCCATATGTTAGGTGTTGATTTGATGTACAAAGATTTGGTAATCTGTCTTTCACTCTGTTTAACTATTTCAAACTTAATTACAATGGTTTTATCCCAACCTCTTCTATGATTGTATCAGTGCATGCATTGCAATAGATTACTGATCATAAAAGGGTCTATCAAGGATGAAGTCCTAACCTCTAATAATCTTACCAGCCCAGATCGTCTAGTGTGACAAATATGTTCGACTTCATAATCAATGCAAAGTGTTTAGTAGATAAAATTGTTTTGCTTAATTGGCTCAACTACGATTATTTTTTATTATTAGTCCTCTGGGTTTCTAGAGAAAAATTAGGCTGAAGTATCACGTCATCATTTCACTCTCTTCTCTACAGTCTTTCCAACCTGAAACCAACAATGCCCACAAACTTTCATTTCTTTATCACACCACCTCCTTCATCCCACCCTCCCCTCCAACACCCAACTCGTCGTTTCCTATGTCGGTGCAACTCGATGGATGACCTGGCTTGAATTCACCTGACGCGTGATGTCCCCACACCATCTTCTCAGTGTATGTCACTTCCAATCCACCCCCACTTCCTTCTGCACATCTGTTGGGCAACGGGTTCTTGGTTGGCTCGTTGCCAGTCACAGTTCCTTGTCTCATATTCTTTCTGATCTTCAGGGTTGAGTGAGTGTAGGCAGTAGCTGTTCATGTATGATGTCTCTAGTTTGTTGCAAATGATTTTCGAAAGGCACCAAATCTCTCAACCATCACATAGAAACACTGATTCACCTGCCTGAATTAGTGTTGAAAATCCGGATGTTGTTCACGCTTCATGCTGAGTGCAGTGCATTGCAGTGAAGCATATCTCTACACTGATTTCAGATAAATGAAGGAATGCCTGTCTTGCTATCCTCCCGATTCTGGCTTTGATATCCTCAAGAGGAGAAGGAGGAATTCTACAGACAATTGCAATCAGTACTGGACAAGACTCCACTCCAGTTGGCGACACCAAAATCCATTCTAATGGGTGGGGTGACGTGAATGCCAAACTGGGAGTGGACAACACAGGAGGAGAACACATCATGGGTTGAGAAGTACTCAGTGAAATGAACAAGAATGGAGAACTGTTTGCAGATTTCTGCACATTTAATGATTTGGTGATTGGAGGGAGTGTGTGCAAACTCAAGGATATTCGCAAAGTGAGCGACATGCGTGTCACCAAATAAACACACTAAAATTCAGCTCAACTTCATCTCAATTTGGAGAAATTGGAGACGCAGCCTACTGGACATAAGATCAGATCGAGAAGGCGAGCAGATGTAGGTTCACATCACTCACTATCTATCTAGTTCAAGGGACCTTCGAAATCGAATTGAGGGCCTTCAAAGATGCTGGTGATAGACCGCAGTTCAAGTTCAACACGCAGAACAGAAACTGAATTGCAGGAAGAAATTACAAATGACATCCTCACATCAGTCAGTTATCAGGACAAAATGGGAGACATTAGGCAACATTCCTGAAGAAACCTGCTTAGAAGAACACTAGAATTCTCTGAAGGAGGTGTGGAAGTGGGCCTGCATAACTGTGTTAGGAAGGAAGAGGAAAAGGCGAGACAAGGAATGGATCTCCATAAACACCTGGAAGCTGATAGAGGAGAGATAAGAAGGTGTTGAAACAGAAGATGAACCAGTGCATTGTAGGGATGAAGAACGAAACGAGGAACTGAACATAGCCTATAAAAATCAGATGTTGAAAGCTGTTTGATTATCTCGAGATGATCATGAGCAATAATTTACGTTTGAAATGTCATCAGGTTAACTGTCATGTATCAATATGTCCTACATCAAAAACAAACATAATATAGAATTCTGTCTGGAGGTTTATGGGGATCTACCAGTTGGTCTCAGGTTGTAATTCTTCACGGACTGATATTAGTTGGAGGAATGTTGGAAACCTGAGAGCACTGGACAGCTGTTTCCTCCTAGTATAGGACTCATCAGAAGTGTGCAACTGTGACCAAGCTTCACCGGGGACCGAACCCAAAAACTTCAGGTTCCGTGGCCCGCATGTTACCAATCACCCACTGGGTTGGAATCCGTTTGTCCATATTTCCTACTTCTGTCAGTTGGCGATATAGTGCGACCTACATCCAATGTCATTGTTGAGTGACTGTCCTCATATTCGACTTCGTTGATACCACCAGTCATGGGTCATGGTTGCATACCACTGCAGAGTCCCAAACCGGAGCGAAACAGTTGTCCAGTGTTCTCAGGTTTTCTATATTACTGCAACTGATGTCAGCACATGATGAATTCCAACCTTATATCAACTGATAAATCTTCACGAACCTCCAGATTAAATTTATTATTGTTTGTCCATTTGCAAGTATATTAAGTGTGATGAATACAAATCCCTATATTTATTATAACCAGGATAGAAATGTTTTATGCTGTAATTGTGTGCATGAATTATATAAATATTTTACATGTAAAAAAAAAGAACGGCATGTTTTCCTTCTCACTTCCTTCAAATTTTAAGAAACAAACCAGATTAACCAACGGAATAAAATCAAATCATAGTACTTTATCTATCCCCCAAGGGCTAGAAATATACTAGGTTAGTTAGTATACACAGAAGTACTGAGCTACTTTTCGTGTACTAAGCTCATATCACAAGTAAAATACAGTAAAAGAACTGAGTTCTTATAAAATATTTTGTGTATAACATATGCTGATTGTCAGGCAAAATACAAATAGTTCAGTCTCACAAATATTGTCATGAGGAAAATTGACGTCATACCTGTTGGTAGAAAAAGTGCGCTGATTTCGCTCGTAGGCAAGTATTAAGCAGTTGTTATAAAGTATAGATGATACGCTTAGCAGTAAGGAGATGAGAATAACTTTCATCTGAATTCAAGCCACCATCACAGAACTAATATTGACTTTAAAGATAACTATTGAAACGTTTGATTTTCACTGGAGGTACAATTCAAAATAGATGATGAACCACTCAGTTGTGCAATTCAAGTTACATTGGACGTACAGTTGGGCAAGTCCGTCGTCAAATAGCCGAGCATCATCCTTCATGCCTAAGTAAGAGAGAAACCAGATTGATACGAAGCTCAATGCTCTCTCATCTGATTGACACCGGCCACCGAGTTAACATTCATAATGCCTGTAAAGTTATTTATCACATTCCTTCTCACCTCACCCATCCTCTACGAGTTCGTCTTTTACACACAGCAGAAGCCATAGGAATCCACCTACACAAGCCAAGTCTGTGTGTTCAGAAGAGATTCGTACAGTCTCTTTCTTTGCCTTGGCCATCTGTACAGCTCATTTATTACAACAGGACTCTTCATTTCATCCACCACACAATTCACTAAAATTAATATTTTAATAGCTCCATTGTTATTATTATCATTATTATTACAGACTTAACCATCTTTCTCTCCCCCTACTGTCTCTAATTACCGCCTACAATTTACCATTTGACGTAACAGTTCATTTTCGCTCTTTAGTTGTCATTATACAAAATATCAATTATGTAAGAACCTGTTCACAAAATCTTTCTACGATAATTAATCTTTGCTTTAATTAACTGTCTTAATTACCTGATCATTTACCACCTTCTTGATACTTTGAGATTGATAACCTTTCATTGAACAACTCTCACCACTAGACTGGTATGTGATTTTACGTTTGAAAATGCTATACTAATGTAGAGCCATTGATGAGGAACCAACTGAAAAGAAATATTTCTTCGCTCACACTGTTTGTTTTAGTAAATTCAAGAAAATGTTTCAGATAATCTTCATCTTCTCAATGCGCTGTTTAGAAGAAAGTTTTTTGTCAGTATTTTCTTTTCTCTTAACATGAAAATCTCATATTTGTCCATCCGGTTGTATAATGCACCCACTAAGAATAGACAAGCTTTTATCGCTTGGTTACTCTTCTTACTCGGGTCTTTCGAACTAAATTCAGATAACCTGATAACCTAAATGACTCTGATAGGCTGCCTTCTACTTCTATACTCAAGCTATTAGTTGGTGTATTGTTTATGATATATTAAACTGTTGTTGCAGTAAGGCCCATAGAATCCTTAAGCCAATAAAGTTTATCGTGTTTACACCTTTTGAGATATCGATTCGTATAATTCACCAGAGTGGTTATAGAGTTTTGACCTTATTCATGGCAGAGTCCACCAGTTCCCTAGTAATCTAATTTGGTCCTGTTTGAGTGTGTTTACTAATCTTCTTGAAGTAATCTAGTTCAATTTTTACTTGTGTGGAATTACCGTTATCATAACTAGTGATTACTAAACAGCTGACATTTCACGTATTCTTCAGTTTTGGAGCTTTTGATCTTCGTTAAGCTTCAACTTATCTTTTTTGCCACTTCAGCGTAAATTCATATTATGTTACAACCTTTTCACTCACTCCTAGGTCCAATGAATACAGTTGTACTTTTAGATTAACGGTGATACTGTCTAACTTTAAAGAACCTACAAAATGATGGTAGTATAGGAACTGCTGTTTCAGATAAGTCTAATTCAACAATAGTTATTGACAAGTTAGGTTACTTCGGAAATATAGACAAGTAGATTAAAAGCTGTCTAAATAGAGAGAATAATTTCCCACTCTACGTTGGTTGCCATATATTTACAAACAACAACAATCAAGCGCATTCCAATCTAGGCGGCCTGCCTAAATCTTGAGCTACTAAAAAACTTCCTACCAATTATATTCCATTGAATTCTTCCCTTTCAGTTTGTTTTAATCTTTCAAATATCTTCTGAACGCATCATGTACTCTAGCACGTTTTTAAAATGTTTTCGAACTTTCGTTTCTCAATTTTGTGTTAATTCCTGAATCGAGAACAGATGGTAACGTAACACTAGCTGCCCGTTTTACATTTATCCTTTCAATACTGTTATTATTAACACTATAAGGAAGTAATAATTATTCCTTTTAAAGATATTGTACGGAAAGCGGATTTGCTGGAATATTCTTTGCTGAAAATCCCATTCGGTATCAAATATGTTTGGAATAAAGCGGTTATTATTATTAGTATTATTATTATTATTGTACTTATTTAATGATTTCACTGAGTATTTCTGCATGAATAGACATCATCCTGTAGTGTAAAATAAATAACCAGTTACATTCTAAAAGTGAACAACATAGGCTACTATTACCTATAAAATTTGTCCATTTTAAGACAGTCATTTATTCATGGTTGCATTGTAATTGTCTACAGTCAAGAAAATTCAATGATTAATGTTCCTCGGTTAGGGGAACAAAATATACTGAATAATGAAAGGAAGTTAATCGGTACAAATGATGGTTTAGAGTGAGAAATAAACAAGGGATCGTGAAAATGAAACGTAATACATGATAAATCTATGACAGTCAAGGTCTTATTATAGCTAAGGAAAAGACAAAGGTTGAATGTCGGTTTTTCGACACGGCGCTGGTTTGAAGTTCTGTCTGGCTATCACTTCAGCTATCCCCAAATATCTTGATCTTACTCTTTTCGAGTGGCTTGACCGAACCCTCTAGAGGATTTTGCATGAGTTCTCAAAAGGAGCTAAGTGCCCTGAGTTCACTAGGTGTCCTGCTATTGAGCTGAAGATACATTTCCATTCTCGATTTGACAGCTAAGCTGGGTAGTGTTCACAAGCACGTTTTACAAGCCGATGCATGGTACGACCGATGTACTCAGCTTTACAGCAGCAAGTTATCTGGGTTCAGAAATTCAAACCAACTGCGTTTCGAAAAAACCGACATTCAACCTTTGTCTTTTCCCTGGCTATAATAAGACCTTGACTGTCATAGACTTATCATATATTACATAATTATACATTTCATTTTCATGATCGCTTGTTTATTCCCCACTCTAAACCATCATTTGTACCAGTTAACTTCCTTTCATTATTCAGTATATTTTGTTCCCCTAACCGAAAATCATTCTGGACTGTTTTGACCACTGTAACATATATTTAGGAATGTGTAGCTTAGTAAATGACTTTGTCCAAAAGGAAACTTTCTTCTTGGCTGCAATCACGTCTTGCCTTTTCCTATAGTCAAATGGATTCATTTAGTTATTGGGAAGTCATATTTACAGCTGACAGCAACTGAAGACAACACTTTTACCATAAGCCCGTGGTAATAAAAGAGTGGAAATGACTGAACAAGAAAGATTTATTTAAAATTCACTAATTAAAATCAAAGTGTTACCAGAAATATTGTCGACTTTAATGTTGCACCTTTAAATTCGATCTGCGCTTCAAACTCACTGACTGCCATTCTTGAGGTGTAATTACGTAACATCGAAACAAAGTTCCCTTTCGAGAACTGAGATGGAAACTTATTTGTTACTATTCAGTTATTCAGCCTATACCTGTACCCTAATGGGACTGGACTATTAACATAAATTAGCCTTTGTATATACATTAATGTAATCATACGGTACTCATTTTATGAAACAAAATCAAATCATAGTTTTCAGGGAAAGTATAACAGGAAACGGATTAAAACACGAAGTTAATTGTACCTCAAGAATTTCCATCAACTAAGTACAACCTAAATAACTCGATTGTGAAAATAAGTAAGTTTTTAGGTAATTAGTTCTATTCATAAAAATATATCAATGAAAAGGGAGTATCGTACTTATGATACTGAAAGTGCACAAACCTAGTATAGCCATAAAACAAATATAGCTTACATAAAACTGTTAACTGGAGAGAAGCCAATTTTATAGTCTCTATGAATCCTATGAGTTGAATAAATTCTTTCCATCATTTTACAATGTGATCAAAAGACTAGGAGACTTAGAATCCCTGTCCACTTTGATATATATGTTAATTGGTCGGAAGTAACTGACGAAAAACCCTGAATTATCTAACAAATATAAATTACCATCAACTTGTTCTCTCATAAATTCATCACACCACTGCTGCAGAAGTTTTGGAAGGAAGGAAAGGTACCTGCCGATTAGAAGAAGGGCTACCTTTGCAAATTCTTAAGGAGGAAGATCTGTCCACCCCAAGCAAAATATTAAACCGCATCATCCTGCAGAGACTAAAGGGTGCTCTGTACTTAAAAGTAAAACTGGAAAAGACCGGAACAAGCTGGCTTCCGGAAAAATGAAATTATGTGCACACCAAAGTGCAACGCTACAGTATGTATCATCATAGAATAGAGCATAGAATGGAAGAATGGCAACTCAACCCCAATTACATGGATTTTGAAAAAGCTTTCAGCAGCTCCAACGCTACGGTTTTAGTGTTACAAACCCTTATCAACCTCACTCAACAGCAGCTATATGCTATATGATGCGACATGTGAAGGGATTCACAATGGAAAGCAGTTAAGTGATGCCTTTGAAGTGAAGATAGGAGTTAAGCAAGACAAGGTAGCCTACTATCACCAATGATATTCCTGATTATGGTCAACTGGATCATGCAAGAAACTGTGACGAGGTGTGAGATGGGCATATGCTGTCTGACTGATGAGAAGACCCTAGAAGATCTACAGGCAAAACCAACAAATTGGAAAAAGAGGCAGGGCAGCGAAGATAGAACTTCCTTCATATGAACTTAGAGAAGACAGAGGTGATGAAGATACTCAGCCAACAACAACAAACATCAATCACCATCAACAGGAAAAACCTAAGGAAAGTTGACTTTTTCACCTATCTAGACAGTATTGTCTCAACTACAGGCAGCAGAGGCATAGATGAGGGCATCAAAGCCAGGATCGGAAAGATAGCAAGACAGGCATTCCTCCATTAATCTGAAATCAGTGTGGAGATATGCTTCACTGCAATGCACTGCACTCAGCATGAAGCGTGAACAACATCCGGATTTTCAACACTAATTCAGGCAGGTGAATCAGTGTTTCTATGTGATGGTTGAGAGATTTGGTGCCTTTCGAAAATCATTTGCAACAAACTAGAGACATCATACATGAACAGCTACTGCCTACACTCACTCAACCCTGAAGATCAGAAAGAATATGAGACAAGGAACTGTGACTGGCAACGAGCCAACCAAGAACCCGTTGCCCAACAGATGTGCAGAAGGAAGTGGGGGTGGATTGGAAGTGACATACACTGAGAAGATGGTGTGGGGACATCACGCGTCAGGTGAATTCAAGCCAGGTCATCCATCGAGTTGCACCGACATAGGAAACGACGAGTTGGGTGTTGGAGGGGAGGGTGGGATGGAGGAGGTGGTGTGATAAAGAAATGAAAGTTTGTGGGCATTGTTGGTTTCAGGTTGGAAAGACTGTAGAGAAGAGAGTGAAATGATGACGTGATACTTCAGCCCAATGTTTCACTAGGAATCCAAGGGATAAATTATAATTAGTACAACCTTATTGCATATGAAAATTATTTTGCAATTTACTTAAATTTTTAGGCAGTACTGTAGTCTTGTTGCCTTTGAGAAAAATTAAAATAGACTTAATTATGTTGTACGAAAGATGAGCAATTTAAGAAATAAAGGTTTTTAAGCTCATGGAACTGTCACGATCATTCTTTTTGGATTCAGTTTGAATTTAAGCGTTTATGGAACACGGTGAATGGCCAAACAGGAGATGTTTAATCTAAGAAGCAACATTCAATATTGTATCAACTACAATGGTGTTATTTGTAGTTATCTCTTGAATGCAAGAAATGTATGAAATAATATAAAAGCATCAGCTTAATGATGGGTGTTTTACTTTTAGACCATAGAAATCCAACGAATTACAAATGACTACTCACAAGAAATGGTTTTTGGTCAAGATAAACACAATGAATTTTAACATAGTTTCAATAGATTTTATTCAATCATATTGAGCTGATAAAATTGACTATAAAGTGTCCACTTTGATGAAAGTGGTGATGAAGAAACAAGTGGTGTTGAAACATTCTGCTGCATAAGCACCAGAAAACAGGAAAAAGTTATACAAAGTATTAAATTCTCTACATGACTCAATCATAGGTTGACAGGTATCCACCGTAGTTGGCTTTTCTAAAAGAAATGAAAAATTAAATGAATCTTAAGGAAAGTCATGAACTGTTATATAAGAGCTAGATAAAAGATTTCCTACAGACATTAGAGATCGAAGATATTCACCACACTAAAATTTTACTTATTACAAAATTAGATTTAAAAAAAGGTACAAATATATTATACTGGGTGATGATTGAAGGTGGAATGAAAATCTGGACAACTACCGGATTCAAGCTAACGACCACCAGGTTTTATGTTCAATGCTCTACCAACTGAGCTACGAAATAGTAGCTGGTTCGAATCCGGTCGTGGTAGAGATTTTCATTTCACCCTCAATCATCACTCAGTATAAATAGTAGTCTGCCAAACTATGGGTATCTCAGATAGTCAAAATAATAAACGAATATACTATATCAGGCTTGTATACTTTCGGTAATAAAAAAAGTCGCCCAACACTTACTAGTTCAGCTATTCACGATGATAAAATGGGACATTTAACGAGAAAATTTAACATGATACTAATATCTTATTTCAAAGCGTTTTTGAAATGTCAGATATGGAATGAAAATAAGTCTGAAATTCTATATGGATCGTTTCAGAAAGAAATAAAGACTGTTAGTCATCTGGTAAAAGAGGACTTCAGTACAGTACTAACAGTACAGGGTGATTAAAATCAATACAGAGTTTGATACTTGAAACTAGAAAGCTGAACGCTTCAGAACCTCATTTTAAATTACTATTCAACTGGTGGTCTGTCATGATTGTTTGGTTTCAGGGTAGTTTTCCGTATGGATTGACATCGACTGGAGAGCTTTTGAAGACGAGACAGAAATGAAGAGCTATTCTGTTCTGTTCTGGGACTTTTTAGTGGTGAGAACCCATAGTCCCTCAAGAAATTGAGGCCAAAACAGCTACGTTTTGTGGTCAGTGTATTACCATCCAATGATTCATATTTTTCAACTTCTTTCACTTCGCGATATAGCACAACTATCATTCAGTCCCATCGGTGATTAGCTATCCTCATACCCAACTTGATCAACCACACTTCTGACTAAAACTTCAGAAAATCCGTCTCGCAGCAAGTCACTAGTGAACACTGGGATTAATATAAATGGTGGTTTGTTAGATTTTTGTTGGTTTCAAGGTATTAGTCACTGTATATCAACATCAGCTAAATCTGTCTTCTAAAGATGTTACTAGTCACTTTAGCGATATCTCCCATAGTTGAACTTACTTCCTATGGCGTGTATATAAATCTACTTTTCAAATATAAACACACCTAAATAGTTTTCAGTGAAAATATGTTGAACAGGAAATCTTTTTTGTTCACTTAAGCGTAGAGATAAAGAGTTATCAACCTTGATGATAATTCTCAGGCCTCAATGCAGGTTAGAATATCTCCAGAAGTAACATAGTACTAATTATCTCAAAGAAGTTTAACCTCTGTATTCTACAAATTAGACTATGGTCCTTTATACTTGATGATAGACTTCAGTTGAATCAAAACTCAATGACCACTATTTTCCATCATTTCTTAATTTCTAGCATTGTTTTCTACTAGCTAAAGATGATGATGAAAACTGGTGGGATAAACTAACAAACAGAAAAACTGAGTTAATGTTTCTGTAAATTCTGTTCAACAACTCAACTGCAAACGTTTACTCTTAAGTTACTCAAATCATCTACTCTTTATCAAAGAAACGTGTCAAGGTAATTGAAAAAATTTCACGTTCTTATTAACATGACTTGCGCTAAACTGTGTTGAATACATTGGAGTCAAATTATCGTGACTTGTGCACCTATTATTTCATGCAATAGTCATTATTAAAGGTTACTACTAGTTAAACTGAAAAATAAAAATCCAGTTGTTACTGGGTGAATAAGCATGCTCAAACGATTTCGCTGAAAAGCGAGTTATTTCAGCGTAATGGAATGTTATATATGTTATATAACATCCATGGAACAACTTTCCTTTTATCCCAATACCAACGAACTTACTGCTAGGTAATAATTATACTTCACTTCCAGAACCTTTGTAGCTCACTTTCGCAAGGAATTTTCTATCTTCAGAATGATAGAAAACTTGTTATCTGGTCACTAAGACTTGGTATCCTATTGGCTACCCCCATTTACTACACATCAGTGACTCATCGTCAATATCAGAACAAGTTACGCATGAAATCAATTTGAAAATGAAAGAAATAATAACAGATGGATACTCTTTGTTACGGTACAAATATGCAGTACAACTACACCATAGGAATCAAAATAAGTGAATTTAAAACTACAGTATAGTGATCTTGTTTCCTCAGTCAGAGAGAAAGCAAACGATAAGCAGTATGGTCAAAATGTTATCAGAAATTCTTATGTTACGATGTGCCTCTAAGTTTAACAGAAATTCTGAGTCCACCAGAAAGTGAGACAGAACTGCTACGCAAGGCGATTTGTTCGTCATATTTTACATATATATAAATATGTAGATGATCCGTTTACAGTAGTGAAATCGGAACATATCAATAGGTTCTTGATACCTTTAAATTCAATAATGAATGCAATCCAACTTACCTCTGACTTCGAAAGTGATGAAGGTGAGCTAGCAATGTTGAATTGCAAGATTAAACGAACACAAGACAGAAATTTAGAGACTAGCGTCTATAAGAGACCTTCCCATTCAAATCACTACTTGGACTTCAAATCATCTAACCCCATCTCAGTTAAACTAGGCCCTGTTAAACGTCTAAGTGATAGAGTAGAAAAACCTACTAGTAGACGGGGAAATCTACGACAAGAAATTAAATACATCAAGAATGCCTTACGGCCCAATAATTACCCGCCCAAATTTAGAAATATTATTATTATTATTAGTCCCTTGGGTTCCTAGTGGAACATAGGGCTTCAGTAGCACGCCTCCAGTGACATCTGTTCTCTGAGATCTTTTGAACCTGGTTCCACGACAGCCCACAACCTCTCATTCCCTCCTCGCACGATCTCCTCCATGTCACCCTCACCTGGTACGCCCAACTCGTCGCTTCCCATGGGGATTCCACTCGACTGACTGGCCTGACGCGTGATGTCCTCAGTCGGCCTTCTCAGTGCATGGCCAATCCATCTCCACTTCCTTACAGTGCATATTTGTTGCGTGATAGGTTCTTGTTTGGTTCGTTCCCAGAGCTCCTTGTTGCTTATTCTTTCCGGCCATCTGATCTTCAGTAGAGAGCGTAAGCAGTTGTCGATGAATGTCTGTAGTTTATTGGAAATACCTTTCGTGACGCGCCAAGTCTCTGAGCCATACAAGAGCACTGACTTGACGTTGGTGTTGAAAATCCGTATCTTGTTCCACATGCTGAGTGCAGAAGATCTCCACACTGGTTTCAGGCTAGTGAACGCCTGTCTTGCTGTATTTCCAATTCTGGATTTGACGTCCTCGTCCGTCCCGCCTGTAGTTGAAACAGTGCTTCCTAGATAAGTGAAGGAGGTTACTTCCTTTAAGTTTCTCCCGTTGATGGTGACTGGAGTTTCTTGTTGTTGTTGAAGTTGTTTGTGCGGTATCTTCATCACTTCTGTCTTCTCTATATTCACCTGAAGTCCCGTCCTCGCTGCCTCTTCTACCAACTTGTTGGTTTTTGCCTGTAGATCTTCAAGTTTGTGTGACATCAGGCACAAGTCATCGGCGAAATCCAGATCTTCTAGGTTCTTTTCCGCAGTCCAGCGTATCTCCCTCTTCTCGCTGCCTACTGTTTGCTGCATGATCCAGTCGACCACAATCAGGAATATCGTGGGGGATAGTAGGCAACCTTGTTTCACTCCTGTCTTCACTTCACTTCAAAATCATCACTGAGCTGAGCTTCCCATTGTGAATTACTTGGCATGTGGCCTTTTCATATAGTTTTTGAATGAGTCTGATAAAGGTTTGTGGTACTCCGTAGTATTGAAGCAGTTTCCAAATTACTTCTCGGTCGACGCTGTCAAAGGCCTTCTCAAAGTCGGTGAAGTTAAGGCAGAGAGCTGATTGCCATTCTATGCTCTGTTCTATGATGATACGAAGCGTTGCAATTTGGTCTGCACATGATTTGTACTTCCTGAAGCCAGCCTGCCTGTTCCGGTCGCAGTTTTGAATCCAGTGCATCTTTAAGCCTCTCCAGGATGATGCGGCTTAATATTTTACTCGGGGTGGACAGGAGAGTGATTCCTCTCCAGTTCTTGCAAGCACTGAGGTCTCCCTTCTTCGGCAGTTTGACAAGGTAACCCTTCTTCCAATCGTCAGGTACCTTCTCTTCCTTCCACACCTTCTGCAATAGTGGTGTGGTGTGAGCATGTCCGCTGTTGTCTCTGCATCTGTTCTCAGTGCTTCTGGCGGTATCCCATCTGGTCCTACTGCTTTCCCATATTTCAGTAGCTTTATGGCGTTCACGACTTCCATTTTCATTGGAGGATTTATGTTCACTTGTAGTTCAGCGGCTGCAGGTGGTATTTCTGGACGAAGTGGAGGTGGTGGTGGTCGATTCAAGAGCTTCTTGAAGTGGTCGGCCCATCGTTTCCTCTGTTTCTCTTCTTTCGTAATTAAATTTCCTTCTTCATCTTTTATTGGTTTCATCTGTGTTGGTCTCTTCCCTGATAGCAACCTGGTTATTTGATACAATGTCGTCAGGTCTCTATCTCTCCCACCTGCAGCCTGTTCTGCTTCACTTGCCAGTGTTTCGTAGAAGTGTCTTTTGTCTTTCCATGCACTCTTCTTTACTTCTTTGTTCAGTGTTTTATACATTGTGCTCAGTTCCGCTTGTCGTTGAGCGTCCTTGCACTAGTTTATCTTCTGCTTCACCATCCTCCTCTCCTCTATCAGCTTCCAGGTATCCGTCGAGATCCATTCCTTGTCTTCTTTCTTCTTCCTTCCTTCCTAATACGCTTGGTTATGCAGGTTTCTTTCCACATCTCTTCCAAAGACTTCCAGTGTTCTTCCACACAGGTTTATTCATGGATGTTCCTCGATATCTCCCATTTCGTCTTGATGACTGACTGTCGTGAAGATTTCCTTTGTAGTTTCGTCCTTCAGTTCCTGTTCCGAGTGTTGTACTTGAACTGTGGTCGTCTATCACCAGTTTCCTTGAAGGCTTTTAACTTGATTTTGCAGGAAGGTTCTTTGTACTAGATGGTGGTGTGAACCTACATCTGCTCCTCTTCTTGACCTTGTGTCAAGTAGGCTGGCTGCGTCTCCACTTTCTTCACATTGAGATAAAGTCGATTTGATTTTTAGTGTGTCTATCTGGTGAAATCCATGTCGCTTTGTGGATATCTTTGTGCCTGAACACACTGCCTCCAATCACCAAATCGTTGAATGCACAGAATTCTGCAAACAATTCTCCATTCTCATTCATTTCACCTAGCGCCTCTCGACCCATGGTTAGTTCTCTTCCCGTGTTGTCCCCTCCCAGTTTGGCATTCATGTCGCCCATTAGAATGGATTTTGATATCGCCAACTTCAGTGGTGTCTTGTCCAGTGTTGATTGAAGTTGTCTGTAGAATTCCTCCTTTTTCTCTTGCTCTGCATTATTTGTAGGTGCATAACATTGTATGACTGTGACCTTCTTTCCTTTTGAGTTGAATCTTGCTGTCATGATCCCGATCGTTGAGGAGATTGGTTCCCACTGCATGAGAGCCTTCGATGCTCTTGAGGACATCATGATAGTCACTCCCTCAGTGTGCTCGTGGTTGTCGTTTGGGTGACGATATCGGAGTAGATTATTGATTCTCCAGTTGACAGTTTGGAGAGTCCACTCCCATTCCATCTGCTTTCACAAATCCCAAGCACTTCGATGTGATACCTTCTCATCTCCTTTGCAATCGGGGCTGCCTTACTGGGTTCAAACATCGTACGGACATTCCATGTCCCCACGTTTACTTTCGCTTTCATCGAGGGAGAGAAGACATATCGGCCAATTGGCTTCCCGAAGGCTTTCACCAACTGGCGTCATTTCGCCTCTCCGATTCCAGCGGGGAATAAGTTTGTTTTCATTTTTGATATTTTGTTTGTGCTTTGAAGTTTGTTTAGCGGTTAGATTTGTTTTACGGGGTAGGGTTGCTAGCCCTATGCTCAACCTTCCCTCTTTACCCGGGCTTAGGACCGGCTAGTAACTAGTAAACTAGTTAACCAGGCGAGGTTAATTTAGAAATAAATTCACAAGAAATCGAAAGAAAAGTAGTAGTAATACAGGTGTTATAACTAATAATTCCACTACCAATAGTAATAAAGGTAACAGGGTTGAGAGTGAGTTCAAAGCCTCTGCTGTGTTTCCATACAAGGAAGGCACCTCAGAAACATCAGCAAGAATTCTCAATAAGACTGGGATTAAAGTGGCTCTGAAACCAACAAAATCACTTGGAAACAACCTTTGCATGTTGGAAGATCCTATGATCCAATAAGGCTAAGTAATTTGGTTTACTAAATCCACTGCAATGATTGCAAGGTCAAGTACATAGGTCAGAGTAGTCGACCATGGGCAATTAGAATAACACAGTACAAACACTTAGCTAGGTCAAAATTAGTGGGTCCTAGTTAGAGAAGGAATTTAGAGAAAAGCTACACTATAACTCTGCACACAATTATGCAAAATCACACAATATGATGGAATTGAGTGACAGTATTCAGGATTAATTTAGTTGAATGGAGGGAGGGAGTGACTGATAACCGAATCTTTGTTTATCGAATCAACACCAAATGCATGTAGTAACAGTAATGATTCTGTACTTGTTCCAGATATGTGAAAATTTCTTCTACCCTTGCCATCACAAAAAGGAGAGGAAATTACGTGGTAAGAGTATGGACAATAAAATGTGTCCGGAACGTTATCCAGTAAATGACACAGTCTCACTGTGTGACATTTTTAATAAACAAATGAAAATTGAATTACAATTTACCACATTGTCCAAGTCTTACTCATATTATTTTACACATAAACAGCATTAGTATAGATGATTGTGTTAAGAGATATCACTATCTGAATGGTCAAAGGAAAGCGTTAAAAGAAAATCGTCATCAACCACTCGTAGAAAATTTTCGCTGTATATCACTTCCGAGAGTCATAGTAAACTGTTTCATACAACGAAGGATTATGGTTCCAAAGAGAATATCATGACTACGGAATGAGAGCTGTGTATATTTATCAATTCACTGACTACGTTTGAAACGCTTTAAATGCTTATAAACTAGCTAGTTACTCTAGTTAATTCTTTTTGGAGCTTGATAAGATAACAAATCAGTCAATCAACTTCTGAAGACAATTCTGAACTGGTATATTCAGTTTCTAAGTGTATTAAGATTCGAAGTTAGGTTGTCGATTCAAAAAGCATGCTGGTATGGACATACAGTCCTGAACCTCAGAACCCCAAATATCTAATTTCCTATCCTGTCCCTAGAAAGTAAGGAAGAAGACAAAACATGGACAAATCCAACATGTTTACTACTGCTATGAACCAATGATACACAAACAAAACACCCATGCGCATACGTATGATTTTCTACAGCAACCTTGCTGATCGACCATTCGGCCAACCAGTCTTAGTAGAAAATTTTGGAATTCCATGAATATTCGAAGTTTCTAAATCGATATGATCAAAAGTACTAAATTTTTCTAAGTCAAAAGTTTGAGAAACAGTCAAATTTCTACGCAAAATGATTTTTTAAAAAGAACATCTGTATACTGAAGTGGCAATTCTGATATCCTTGGATGCAAAGATACAAGCCTAGTTAAAGCTTTGCGACAACGGCTGGATTTCTGTAGAACTCAGTAAAACATACCGAACGCTGAAGTTAGAGAAACACACTACTACACGATGAGACATTATTTACAAAAGGAAAAACTGATGAAATATTTAAAAACAAAATAAGAAATACCATATTTATAAAACTATAGTGACATCTTGGCAATTTAAAGAAGGGAAAAGAGTGGATGGAATCATACAGTCGAGACCGATTTCAGACGATGATTCTTCTTCTAATTACATTTTAGTACCTTTCATAGCCAATTATAAGTTTCGAATACAATTTCCAGTAAAGCTGTTGATTTTTTTTTGCTTCCATAAGTCGTTAAATATCTTCATTGTACCGGAATGCTCACGAGATTTCAGCTGACAAAATATCTCCTGGATTTCATCTTCAGTGAAAGGTGAAGGAGATTTTAAAAATGATACAGTAATGCTACACATAGTAGGAATTCTATTAAACTCCATGCTAAAATACTATGCTTAACAAAACCTCAGCCATTGAAGAATTCAAACGAGGGTCCCCGGGATACTGACATGATGCTCTACCATTCAAGTTATAAGATACAATTTCTGACCTGGACGCTAAAATTTAGAAAGCTGCTATGAACTACATGTTTTCCAAAGTTAGCCATCACTCCGTTAAATGAAAAATGTTACCATAAATGCTGCTAAAGTGAGACATTATACTACCAGAAATACTCTCACTACTCTGGCTAAATAAAAAACAGGGAAACAAGTGAACAGGCTTTTGATTTTGAGGATGACACTAACAAAATCAGCGTAGAACCTCGCACACAACTGCATCGGCTCAGGCTTCCATACTTCACAGTAGTATACAATAAACAGGTAGATAGAAAAAGAGTAGTATCAAAGCAGACAAAATTGTATGAAAGAGTAAACGATCTGACAGTGTACGTCAGTGTGAATATTCAGGCTTCAAAAGACTTCAAAGAGTAAATGAAAGTGCACCACTTTGACCGATTTTCAGGCACATCACCGAGAGCTCTCAACCACTGGTTTCTTTCGTCTCTAGGGCCCTAACCTGGCAGTCAATATCCCCCCCCACGTGACTCAGATCAACAGTCAGGGACTTCAATGACTGGTGCCACGTCTTCGTCTAACCACCGTGAACCCTCTTCCAACCTACCCCAACTTCCTGTAGCATAACATATCGAAGTAAGTGGTGATTCGACATGAGCGGTCATTTCCAAGCCATCTCAGTCGACTAAGGTTCATAACCTTATCATTTTGGGGATAGAATATGATTATAAGGTACGATGAAAGCCGTTATTCAAAGTGGTCAGACTATAGGTTAAACACTGTCAAACTGGTCTGCAATGTTGTCGCTGAACTGAGGGACCTAAAACCTCGTAAACATGAAGTTATTGACTTAGGTTTGACTGATTTTCCATAAGGCATTTCCGTAATCTTGTTGAAACCCATTAATCAGTTAGTGCATTGAGTGATGCTAACTTGTCACATTGTACTTTTAAAAGCTTACCTAAGGGATGAAAAATAACAGTAACAACAGACACAGAAGTATATATCACAGCTTCTGTTAAATCTTACAGACATGATATCAATCTTACTATATCAACAATTAGAAAATGGTGTCCTATTCCGCAAATTTCTTCACACCATGACTACTTACCCAATTTGTCTATGAGATGAATTTTTATTAAAATGCTAAAAAGGTCAAACAATTAGTTCATTATTAAAAAACAAAACAGTATTCACTTTAGAATAGGTCGAATAACACGCAACGACACGGTGATTTGCTATAGATAACATATTTAATTTGACATAAATAACCATAATTTCATTATTTTAGTGACCTTTATTATATAATAAACACTATCTAGATTATTCGGTCATGCAAAATTTACCGGAGTTGATTAATTCATCAAATGAAACGTTCAGCGCTGTTTCATTATATTCAGGTTCACTGGAGCTCTATTATTCTGGATGGAGTGGCTCGATGAACCCTTAACGTGTTACCATTCAATTGTATCCAACATATTGTGAATATGTATGTTTTCTAGGGATATAAGAAAGTTTTACACTAGTAAATAAATATAGGTCATTCATACCTGACCTCTTCAATGAAAAGAGGAACCCTTTTCAGGCGCGTTTCGTCTTATTTGGAACTCATCGGCCGGATGCACCTAAACCCCAGTGAGAATAATATTACTGGGGTCCATGTACATCCAGTAGACGAGTCCCAAATAGGACGAAATGAGCGTGCTGAATTCTTCTGCTACTCACCAAGACCGATATAACATCATAAAATATCCATCAATATCGAGACATCTGCTAGGAGCTCATCTGCCAACAGAGGTCGAGCAATTCGGCCTTGTATAACAACAGGAAATTACAAGTATCATAACAATAAACTCCTTTCATTACCAAAAAGGGATAAAACATTATCTATAAATATATTACCGGTTAGTGAATTCGGAAACACTATGGGGGATACGCTGGACTGCGGAAAAGAACCTAGAAGACTTGGATTTCGCCAATGACATGTGTCTGATGTCACACAAACTTGAAGATCTGCAGGCAAAAACTAACAAGTTGACAGAGGAGGCAGCGAAGACGGGACTTCAGGTGAATATAGAGAAGACAGAAGTGATGAAGATACCGCACCACCACCATCAACAACAATAACAAACTCCAGTCACCATCAACGGGAGAAACTTAAAGGAAGTAACCTCCTTCACTTATCTAGGAAGCACTGTTTCAACTACAGGCGGCGGCACAGGCACAGACGAGGATGTCAAAGTCAGAATTGGAAAAGCAAGACAGGCATTCATTAGCCTGAAACCAGTGTGGAGATCTTCTGCACTCAGCATGTGGAACAAGATCCGGATATTCAACACCAACGTCAAGTCAGTGCTTCTGTATGGCTTAGAGACTTGGCGCGTCACGAAAGGTATTTCCAATAAACTACAGACATTCATCGACAACTGCTTACGCTCTCTACTGAAGATCAGATGGCCAGCATAATGGGAATAAGCAACAAGGAACTCTGGGAACGAACCAACCAAGAACCTATCATGCAACAAATATGCAGGAGGAAGTGGAGATGGATTGGCCATGCACTGAGAAGGCCGACTGAGGACATCAAGCGTCAGGCCGTCGAGTGGAATCCCCATGGGAAGCGATGAGTTGGGCGTCGGTGCCGAGGGTGGCATGGAGGAGGTCGTGCGAGGAGGAAATGAGAGCTTGTGGGCTATCGTGGAACCAGGTTCAAAAGATCTCAGAGAAGAGAGGTCACTGGAGACGTGCTACTGAAGCCCTGTGTTCCACTAGGAACCCAAGGGACTAATAATAATAATAATAATAATAATAATAATAATGGTTTAATTGTTTTCAAGAATATCAATAATAATTATTGTAAACTTTCGGTGTGACTCAGCAGAAAATCTCGCCTGACCCAGGTTTCATGCTCAATGTAATACATAAGTAGGCTACGTCTGCAATCTTGAGCAAACTTATATCCCCTCGAAGATTTGAATACTGATCACTTAATACTAAAGTCAGAGAGTGTATCACCTTTGTAAGACTGAGCTATGTACATAAACGAGTCCGACAACCGACGGTAACTGGTTAAAATTCAATAACAAATTATTGTTTGAAATCGATTCAAAAAGATGGTATTCCTATTTGACCCTATGAATAAAGCTATCAGCTTTCACGAGGGTAAATCGCCGAAGCTACTTAAAAGAGCTTAAGATATCTTCCATTATACTGAAAACAACATTATCTAATCATTCTGTTCTTCAAATATCTCTCCTCTTAAACAGCTTAACGTAAAGTATAATGAAAATCTCGACATGGATTCATCAGATTAAGACCAAATGAATAATATAAGTTGGGCCTTTTTCATAATGCCTGCCATTCTTTTTACAAAGCATACACAAAATACAGATATCCCATACGGTGGTACGTCATAAGAAACTGTCAATGGCAGTGGTTATATCCTGCAGAAGGTAACAAGCTTCAAATGGTATGAATATACCTTAAAAAACAGTGATCGGTAATTCCTACTTCTTTCTAACCTAATCTTGATTTACATAGAAAGAAAACATCTTGTGAGAGAGGCATTGAGAGGCATTCACTTTAGCCAGTGAAGGTAAAATGAGATAATAACACAGAATACATATTATAAATACCGAAACTATAGTTGATAAGAATATCCTGGACAATTTTAGGAGCTAAGTCTGATTTAATCATCATTAATCACTGAGCTATAGGGTTTATGTCTAAAAAAATGTCCGAGTAGTTCTGCTGAAGAAATTTTCGCTTACACAGTAAAAATGTTTCAAACATCTCTTATTTTGGTTGATAAGACATGTTGAGGCCATATCAAAATCTCCAGTTAGAGTAGCATACATTTATCTTTTTATTTGCAGAATCAAGTATGATGTAGGCATAACCTTGATTTACAGGGAAACATTAACATCATTTGCGGTGAAAGTGATTTCTATTAAACAGACCGAATGTAGACAGCTACATCTGTTGCTCATAACTCGAAATGACAATTAATAAAATGAACTGAAGGACAGAAACAATATTATTATGATTATTATTTGTCCCTTCGGTTCCTAGTAGAACATAGGGCTTCAGTAGCACGTCTCTTTTCTACAGTGTTTTCAACCTGGCTCTCCAACTGCCCACTTTCCCAGTGATCAACCTATTCAACTCTATCAGGTCAAATTTGGATCCTGAAGTTTACACGTCTGTGATAGATATGTCTCCATTTTCTCACCAACAACACAAAAAGAAGAGAAATGTTTCAAGCTACAGAAGCAGCATACTCTAGTTTTTTAAGATACCTTTTCAGTAGCTATGAACAGCGAATTTCATCCAGGAAGTAGAAATTACCTAGAAGTTGACTTAGGAGTGACCAAACCCTGACAATTCGTTAAAATGGAATCATCATCTCCGTTCTATTTACAAGGATATGAAGGATAACATACTTGAAGCAGATCCACTGACGATTTCTGACAATGTGTGTTTAAAATTTATCAACATTTGGGAGTCTAGTAATCAAAGTACGAGATTTTTAGCTAATTATAAAATTGTATAGGGAACATCACTGTAAGTGTGTACAGTTAGTTGTCATAAACGAAAACCAGTAATGCCTTATCTCCTTTAGAGTGCTTTGAATATTTCTCACTGTATTCACTTATGGTAACTGATATCAGCCGATAACATGGGTCACTGTAGGACTGACACTAGTAAACTCCAAGCTACTTGTCTTATCGAATGCCAGTCACTCTATAAAGATCAATTTCTATCGAGATTTATTATTCATTTCAATGGTCAATTGTTTTTTCTACTTGTAATGTGACTGCTTATTCGACTCCTTTATGGCTAGTCACTTCAAACAAACAAAATACATTTCTAACTAGTTTTATTCAGACTTTCTTTTGGAAAGGTTGATGATATATTTTATGTCAGAAAGTATTCTGAGCTGCATACTAAAAAAAGTAGTCACATAATTTCGGTTTACATCTTTCTTGGATGTCATGTACAAAACATCTTACACCTTCAATAAGACATAAATTCCAGCATTTACAGTAGACAACTGTCAGAAGTGAATTCAAAGAAAGATTCCCCTTCATCCTCCTAACCAATAACCAAAGATAAACATACCCGGTGGGAACAATGAAGATTTAGACAAGGTAATGTCTATTCATTATTACTACTGACAACTGAAACAAATTTTTGATTCCAATGTAAGTTAAAAGAACTCACGTCATGGCTGCAGTTGATAAGGTGACAGAATATTGTTATTAATTGTTTGATATGTAGAAATCTAGACATTTAATACTAGATTCGCCACAAATCATTAACTAGATTGCTTCTAAATGATGATTGAAGATGAGATGAAAATTTGGTCCACAGTGGGATTCGAAGCAGCGATCACCGGGTTCGAATCCCACCGTGGTTCAAATTTTCATTTCATCTTCAATCATTACTCAGTATCAATAGAAGTCTGCCAAACCATGGCTATCTTATATAATATATATATATATATATATATATATATATATATATATATATATATATAAATAGTCAAAACGACGGTTAGATTACTGCCAATGTTCATCAGCGACATGCTTCCGGATGAAATTCTGTAAGTTTCAGTGAAAAGCCGTGAAATACGGTGTTAAGAAAACAGCATGTGAAGACAACTAATCATTGATGATATTGGTTGATGGTTCCACTATATCAAGAATTAACAGAAATAAGAGATTGTGGATCATTGGATTCCAACACAATGACTGGATTGTAACGTATTGCCGTAAGACGTCAATCTACTGGTCTTGCTTTCTTATAGTATCGTAGGTGTACATCGCTGAGGAGTCCCGGATTATGACGAAACAAATATCCACTGCTGCTGCATTTTTCATGGTTCTCTAACCGATGTAAGTACGTGGTGAAACCTGCCTTGATATAATCAGTTCCAATATTATCATAAAATTAAAGGATACGATAAGATGGAAAGGCTCACCAGTGACGTTGAGTATGTAATTTGGTATGGGTTACTTGTAACATCATGATCACTTCATTGCCACATTCCTCACGAGTGTATATCCAATTCTCAACTGATCATTGTCCAATGTTGTGCAACAAATCACGGTAAAGAATGTTAGTTGTATTCTCACTGGTACACTGTTTTAAATTTCATGATCCTACTGCCTTGTTGCAGCTCAGTCAATGACTCGCTTCTGACTGATGGGAAATAAAATGATGGAGTAAATCAAATTGACACTATTTCACTCTAAGTGTTTCCGTGTATTTTTTTTTGTAGTAGTACATCAGCGAAATAGTCTTCACGGTCTACTTGCTCTAAGGGTGTTAGAAGCACCTAAGTATTCAGAATAATACTTGGTTAATTCACGTTGTATGTAATCAGTATTGAACCAGAGTAAAGTATTCACTAGTCGGTCTCTCACTTTCCGTCACTTCATCTAACCAAATTAGCCATAAGGGTTAATATAATGACTCGCTTGCTTGTGTGATTCGATTACTTCTCGTATAACATTAGTTCCATCTTATCCGGAGTATATTTGTTGTTAGCATCATTAATTAAGCTAAGGTTGCATGCCTGCATGAAATGACTTACACTGATTTCTGTCATCCGTATATATCTCATGCCATGGTAATCACATGGTGTGTCGTATAGACGTTACTCTGGCTCTCAGTTACATTGCTTTGCATGGCTCTGTCTTTATTCCTAGTATGAAATTCCTTTCCTGGTATGAGTTCTTATATTTCCTAAGACAGAGCTAATATGATCATTGTTGATAATTAGGCTTTTAATTATTGGATGCTATCAGAGCGTTGAAATTTATTCTCGGACGTTTCATCACCAGACTAGGTGACTTGGTCAGCAAGCATACAATTATTATCCTCATTCTAATGTCTAAATCTTCCCTTCTATTTAGAAATAGGTTTTTGCTTCAAATTTAGACATTTTGGCTTTCCTGTCGGACACCCGGTTTGATCAACTAAGCATTTAACCGAACCACTTGTAACTAACTTCATGTTAGATAAACTAATGTTCAAGTGTTTACTAGAATACCCAACCGCTTTATAAAAAATGCATTTTAGTTACCCTATAACTGTGCCCTATGACAACTGAAAGAACCAAACTATGAGGGCAAGTTAGCTCAGTTATGTTTAACTAACTAAGTAACCATATTGACATCATTTATCGCCTTTAGCAACACTCACTTAATTCTCCACGTGAACAACCATAGTCAGAAAATCAATCCGGACTACTTGACTAGTTAAACGTTTTTCAAGGTCCCAAGCAGTCTTAACTAAATCATTCATCGCAGATATGATATACGGCACAGTCGTTTCGCTTTCCTGAGGTGCTTCGCATAATCCACGTAAATTAGTGTACAGTGAGATAAAATCCTTACCAGTAATATTGATAATATGTTTATGTATGAATTTGTGACAACCCGAATCCCCTGAAGCCATAGATATTGACAACAAACATCCAAGATCTTCTATTGCAAAAAGGTAGCGCTGACACAGGTCACAGGATGACGTTTCTACGTCCTACAGACGGACATGTAAAACGTGTTGAGACAGTTCCTTAAATTTGTTGAGGCCTTAGCTATTAGGAAGTTCAACCCAACTTTGTGTTCAAAAGCGGTTTGCAATCATTTCAAACCTTCCTTGGTGAATTTATCAAAAGAAACTCATGATCAGAAAGCTATTATAATTTCATGTGTACAAAGAAGAGGAGCTATGAAATCAAGCTAACTCTGGTCCAGAAAATGAATCACATGACAAATAACAACAATCAACCAATATACAAAGGTAAGTTGTTAATCAAAGCAACTTGGCGAAAATTGACAAATATTTTATTTTATCAAAGATTTCAATAGGGATTCCGAATGACGACGACTCACTTTCAGCTGCATATCTTGCAAAAACTTTACCAGTTTGACACGGCACACTATATTCAAATCATTCACAAATACATTATAACGAGATGATATCCTTCTCAATTCTGATATCTTTGATTCCTTTGATTCAATATGAGAGTTTGTAAGTTGTCGAAGTTTTTGTAGTGTTGGCCTTATCTTTTGTTTACGCAATACTTTAGTGAAGTAGTATGGAAAATAGTTATATTGAAGACATTGTTCATAGAATTTCACTGCAGTCACTTCTTGTGATATCATGCGTCGAGCTTTCACTAACTTTTCAATCATCTTGAAGGATTCTAGCGGGAGACGTTGCTTCAAAAACTTCATACATCCAACACTTTTAACCATTCGAAACATAACAATTAGAAAAATAATTGCAGAATAAGGAGTGTTCATTTTATTTCATCAATTCAAATGCACAGCTAAATAAATTAACAGAATTTCATACAATAGGAAACTGATATACCTTAAGCAAGTAACCAAAAAAAACTTGGTCACAAAGTAATAAGCAATAGAGAAGTTGAAGAAAATGAAAATATGTTATTCCTATCATGCTATTTATACCTTTAGGCTGTTATTCATATTACTGTTTGTATGTATATAGTGTCAATCTGATATCATGGTGAATTGTAATCAGTAAGTTAAAAATCCATTTACAAACCGATGTTCTATCATTTATTCATACAACTATGCAACTAGAACGATTGCATGTTTCCTTCGGTTATTATTCAGCTCACTTCAAATCTGTTCGAAAAGAGGTGTCAAGAATCGGAATAAAACTCATTGTATAGGATATTTTTTTTACTTGTGTAATCCCCGAGTAGTATATTAGGACAAATAACAAAATAAACAAATTTTTGTATTATTCCTCAACGTTTCGATCTTGCTAGGAAAATCCTTTTCAAGAGTATGAATCTGACACTAAGTTTTCAGGTTAATATTCAAGTTTTGGTACAGAAAGTGGTGACCTTTACAATCATCCAATTACATAGTGATATGGAGCAAAGATCAATGTAATACAGGTGAGTGAATAAGCAACTCGGAATAAAACTGTTATCCGAAATCTCTAGATTGTTAACGGTCTGATAACAAGTGGACTTGTCACATAGTTTATTTAAAAAGGTCACATAAATTTTGTAAAAAGCAGGTCATGAAAAGGATACTGAGGGTAGAAAAGAAAATCCCAAGCTAATCGCCTATGGTATGAAAAAAAACCAATACTATCCAACTGAACCAATGAGTTCTGTTCATACACTTCTATAAAATAATGAAGAAATGTAAGCATCAAATATAAACCCTGTGGTAGGCTATATAATGTAATTTGTCGGCGGCGTGGAGTATAAC
Organism: Heterobilharzia americana; assembly: GCA_944470555.2. NCBI lineage: Eukaryota > Metazoa > Platyhelminthes > Trematoda > Strigeidida > Schistosomatidae > Heterobilharzia > Heterobilharzia americana. The sequence continues at coordinate 52,166,767 of OX104128.1, forward strand.
TGAGCAGTCTGTAGTGTAGATATGTCATACGGTTCAGACAATACTACTTAGACAGGTTTTTTGAAAATAAAAGCCTGTAATTCTGAACATAGTAGTTGTAATTATGCTGAGATTTGGAGGTTTCTGGGGATTTAGTGATTTTTCAAGTTGGTGTTCATCATAGGCTGACATCACTTAGGAGAACATTCGAGACCTGGAAGCACTGAACAGTTATTTCGTTCTACTACAGGACTCCTCATCGGTGCGCACCCATGACTCATCCACCACACCGGGGATCGAATCTAGTACCTTCAGGTTTCATGTCCAGCAGATTATCTTTGGGCCACTAGGTCAGAATCCAGTAGTCCATATTTCCAACTCCTGTCACTTGACGATACAGCGCAACCATTACCCGATTTTATCTTTGAGCATTTGTCCTAACGGCAACCAGGTGTGCCCCATCAGTCACAACTTCTCATTTGAACTTCAGGAATTACCTCTTGAAGCTAGTCACTAATGAGTACATGCTGAAATTAACATGTCAGGTGGGTCACCGGAGAGTAATCAGTTTTCTGCTGTTTATTCTTACTTACCGATCAGATTTTATTGATCAGTTTTGCAATGTGATCCTTCAGCGAGGAGAATCAGCATCATGGTGTACTGTGGCTAATGTTAGTTGGTTAAATGCTATCAGGAGGAATTCTTAAACCTAAATTTCGTATGTGATGGTAATCAAGTCACAGAAGAGGTCACTAGCAGACTGAATAGCCCACTGGTAATGATGAATTCCAACCTGAACGAAAGTAATAAACCTCCACAAACTTCTAGGCTGAATCATTGGTAACTAGCTTCGAGAGGTGATTCTTGAAGTTTCACTGAGAACTCGTGACCAGCAGAGTCAACCGAGTCGAACATGAGGATAGTTACTCACCAACGACATTGGATGTAGATAGCACTATATCGTGAACCGAGAGAAGTTGGAAACATAAACCAGCTGATTCCGACCCAGTGACTCAATGGTAACCTGCTGGCCATGGAACCTGAAGGTACTGGGTCGATCAACAGTAGGGTGGGATCATGAGTGCGTACTGCTGAGGGGTCCTACGCTAGGACGAAACAGCTATCCAGTGCTCCCAGGTTTCCAATGTTCCTCCAAGTGATGTCGGTCTATGGTGAATTCCATCCTGAGATATACCATTTTCGTAGAATTGTTCTCATTTTATACCTATAACCAGTGGTTCAATTAAGAAATTTGAAAATCTGTTCAAGAAGAACAAAAGTAAACATTAGGGAAAAATGAGATGAACGCATATCATCTTATAGACTCTTGTCAGGAGTCTAAAACCCAAAACAACTTCACTATCAAAGGATATCCAAGACGTAATGCAGTTTGGTTCATTCTGACAGCAAAGGATATGAACACCATTATGAAGCAATCGATAAGGAGAAATATGAGTATAACTGACGGTATGTAGGTATTTTGCATTGATTAGTCACTTCCGAATATTCAACTTCATGTTGTCTAGTCCTGAGTGCTGACTGAATTCTGTCGATCACCTTGTAATTTCGCCACTAAGCTAGTTGGTACTCACTAGCAAGGCTTATCTACAACCTTGAGGGAACTAATGTCTCCTGTTAGATGCAGATCCATCGCTCACGGTTCTGCAGTTAGAAGGGTTACTGTCTTCGCTAAGGGTTGATTATGGCCTTCACTTCAGAGTAGAAAATACTTACTCATGATGGGTCAATGTTGGCAATGAAGCTTATAAATAGTGATTATAATGGGTAAAGAATACAAAGTTATAGAAATTATTTTAGCCTAACTTAGTCAGTTATTGCATTTTGGTATCATATCTCCCAGTTTCCTGGCAGTGATTGAACCGAACTGATCAGCACCTATAGATATAAAGGCATCTTTACAAGATACTAGATATTCCCGGTAGTTTATTTTATTTTAATTTATTTGAAATCAGTATGACAGAGTATCGGTGTGGTTCTTATTAGATTATCACCCTATTAAATAAAGTAACTTTCACAATATTAGGGTTAAACAAGCAAAATAAAGAGAAAAGTGAAGGTGAAAAACAAAGCTGTTACTAATATACGATACATCAATTCCTCTTTCCAAAGGTAAGAATATATCCAGTTTGCAATCTTAGAATGAGCTCATGTTATGTCAATTGATTCCGATAAAACGAAACTCCCGATGTAGTTAATAGTAGAGATATGAGCTTAGAAAGCTCACGGATAATACCTAGACCTTTCATACAAACGGAAGTCATGTTTTAGCGAAAGTTTAAAAATAAGTACTAATAATTTAACTTTATTTTCATAAAAGGTTAGGCAGCTTTGGTATACGTAAAAAACCTTGACACTGAGTTAGGATTTAATTCCATATTAGATTTGTTTATTTGATTTATAACACACAGTGATACAGTATTATTTACTTGATGAAGTTCAGAGCATAAATTATCATTGCTCATAATCATATCAATGTGTAACCACACTACTGCAATCTAATATATGGTGGTAATATGTGGGTGACACATTGTGTTGAAATTAGAACATATCGACAATTTCCTCAAACATGCAAGTTCAGTAGTAGGCACAATTCAATTCACTTACAAGGTAGAAAATGAACAAGACGAATTACCTATGTTGGATTGGAGAATAAAAGGAAGGAGAGATGGCGGTTTGGATACTACCATCTACAGAAAACCAACACATTCCAACAGGTATCTAGACTTTAGGTCGTCTCATCCAATATCAATAATTTAAGGCAGGTTTAGTCAAATGTTTAAATGATACAGCTACAAAACTGACTAGTTAGTATAAGGATCTAAACAAGGAACTGAAACATATCAAAAAGCACTCACAGTTAATGATTATCCTCTACAGTTTAGAAGAAATTCATACGAACATATAAGAAAATAAACAATAAAAGTAACACAAGTATGAATAATAATGACAACACAAGTAGAAAGGAGTATCACAACCTCCATTGTGTTACCTTATCAGAAAGATATATCAGAAACTTTACGTAGGATCGTCACCTCAACAAATCTGGAATTAGGGTGGCATTTAAACCTACAAACTCACTCAGAGATAAGCTTTGTCGGCTGGCTTAAGGATTCGATAGAACCAACTAAGTAAAATAATCTAATCTATTAAACTGCATGAAATGACTGTGAGTCAGGTTGAGTACATAGGTCAAACTAGCCGGTCAGAGTCAGTTAGGATAGCCAAACATAGAAATTTAGCCAAATATAGAATGAGAGACCCGAATCAAATCAGTAATGTAGAAGGAAACTCGGCTAATGGAATGCATGCACTAACACACAACCACACAGTGAAATGGGTGGGACAAAACCACTCTACATAGGTGCGATATAATTAGGTGAAGACAGAGATTAATTACTGAGTCTTTGTTCATCGAATCAACACCCAACATACATGTAGTAGAAATGACGCAGCACCTATACCAGAGATATGGGAAATTTTACTATCAGCAGAAACAAAAACGTTGACAGGACTGTGGAAGTCAGATGTTGAGGGTGATGTGATTACACTGATATGATTATGAGCAATGATAATTTATGCTCGAAATGTCGTCATCAAGTAACTAATACTGCATCACTGTGTATTATAAATCAAATGAACAAATCTAACATGAAGGTTAGACAACTGTATTCATTTAGAATATCATTCCTGCTCATGTGGATAAGACCCTAGTTACTCAGACAATTTTAACTGCCTTTCAAACGTCGGTTTCCAACAGTATCTGGAGGTTGAATGTCTAACCAAATCAGCTGCAGCTTCTCAACTTCATTATATAGCATTTCCCTTTATATTAGTAGAAATGCCACCGGTTGGAATGTCTTTGTAGGTTATCCAGTTCTCCTTCAAATGATGTCATGAAAATTAGGCCAGTGTTTGTCAACAAATAATATTACACCGAGATAACAAATTTCCAGGTAAAGTTTGAGTTTGCATGTAACATTAGCAGTAATGTTATCTAGCATACCAGTAACGAATATATTTGATGACAAAAGCATTAATGGGATGATTACACATTGATTTCCATAAAAATCGAGCATACATCGAACATTTTCAGAAACGGTTTCATTCTGCGACATTGTCTTATGGTACCATCAAATTCTTATAGGCCTTTATGATACAAATAACTTGATTGCGTATTTCTTCCTCTTTTTCATCAGCTTCCTTGGCTACCATCAAGAGTTATGTATTTCATAAAAGAATATATTATGTACTGACTTGAGTTTAAAGAGAGATCTCATTCACAAATTGTATACACTTACAGATTATTATCAAAGACCTTGTCTAATTATAAAAAATTCCCATTACAATTCAAAGGCCATCTGAGTGAACAAAGAATATTCTTTTCGATAACTTCTTCTGGTTCATCAGTTATGTGTACATATTGAGAAATTATGCGTCAACAATATTCACATCTTGCTGATCAGTTTGCTGATAATATTACACAGTTAAGAAGTCAATTTATTAAAGTCTTGCACGAACGTTAATGATAGAATCAGTTGCTACTCTGATTCCATTCAAAAGATTTGATTATCTAAACAATTAAACGGTTTATGTAATAATATTAGGCGATAGTTTAATAAAACAATGTGAAGGTGTTCATGACAGTTGTATGAAATAAACTAAGAAAGATAATTTGAGGGACGACAGCTTCATAGAACGTTACTGTTGTTGGAGAATAGAATAGTTAAAGAGAATTTTTCAAGTTGATATTCATCATAGGCTGACATCACTTAGAAGAACATTAGAGACCTAGGAGCACTGAACAGTTATTTCGTTCTACTACAGGACTCCTCATCGGTGCGCACCCATGACCTATCCACCACACCAGGGATCGAACCCAGTACCTTCAGGTTTCATGTCCAGCAGGTTACCATTGAGCCACTAGGTCAGAATCAAGTAGTCCATATTTTTAACTTCTGTCAGATTACTGGATTCCGACCTAGTGGCTCAATGGTAACCTGCTGGACATGAAACCTGAAGGTAATGGATTCGATCCCTGGTGTGGTGGATGGGTCATGGGTGCGCATCGGTGAGGAGTCCTGTAGTAGAACGAAATAACTGTTCAGTGCTCCCAGGTCTCGAATGTTCTTCTAAGTGATGTCAGTCTATGATGAACATCAACTTGAAAAATCACTAAATCCCCACAAACCCCGAAGTTCAATTAAAGAGAATTGGTTAAAGTTATTTCAAAGTATAGAAATGATGGGGTATCTACCGTATGAAATAAGATTATCTAGGACATGAGGCTAAGGAATTAGCGTGTCCTGAATCGGGAAGTGGTAGTTGTAGCAGCAATACTTACATTTTGTGAACATATAATTCCAGTTGTTTGATCCTGATTGCTACAGCTTCTGTAGTTTTAAGGATTCACAGCCGGGTACAATTTTGGCAAGTTGGTGGGAAGCTGGTATATAATCGAAAATGACTCACTTATATCCACTTTATACTTGGTTCCATCTAAGTGTGCTATTATAGAGCTGGTAATAGTCTTTACCGCACCTTTACTTAACGTAACTGGCATCACAGGAACAGTCGAAAAGATAAACACAACAAAAAGTGACCAGTCTAAACAATTCATCTTTCAGTTTTGGTGTTACTATTGGGAGAACGTAATTTGTGATGTACCAATAATAAAAGTTCTCTGAAATGATCTGCTTAGTTAATGAATTAACACCTCTAATTTGTACCTTAATGTATAGTGGTTTTCTGCTAGTCGTTGTCTAAATTGAAAGCTGGACAAGTTGTGAAGTTGACACAGTTCTTACGATCAAGGAACCTAAATTAGTAATAATCACATTATTTATTGAGAATAGAAAAATTCTACAAATTCACCAGGATTTCTATAAAGTCAAGCGTTCCATAAATATCTTTAGTATGAAGAGGAAGATATCTGTTTGGTTAGCACGGTATTTTACAGAAATATTATGCAATCGATATCATCACCAAGGCAACTAATATAAGCAATATCTGATGCATATCAGTGGGTATTAGTTAAACTAACTAAATTTTTAGTGCATTTCAATAGGTCTGAAACTTGAAATTATTTTGGAATATATTTGGGATACATTCATTAGTATAACCGGTAATCTAAAATAAGAATTCGAATACTAAGTTTCCTCTGAATACACTGTTGTTTAGTGATTATGAGATTGATCGAAAACAAGTTGTAAGGCTTATGAAATCATTTCATCACAACTGAATCAAAGTAATAATCGTATGATGTTACTTGTATTATCCCATCGTTGATTGGACCTAGTTGACCGGTCTATGTGAGCAAATGAACTCCTGTGCGGTTGCCTTGATGTTGCCTATCGTTTAAATCTTGATATTAATGGTGGGTGGTGGTTAGCAGGAGAATCCAGGACGCGCGTTTCGTCTTATTTTGAACTCATCAGCTGTTTGTACCTGCCTTTCAGTAAGCGATCTTGGTGCCGCTAAGACAAGCATCACTATATATATAAGAAATGGCTATTGTGACTTTGTGCTGGCTTTGAGTCTTAGTTGGAACAACATTTATCACTTAGAGACAGGTAAACCTAGCTGACGAATCACAAGTAACATGAAACACGAGTCTTGGCTTCCATTGCTAGCTACCATCCATCAATAATATCAAAGTGGTAATCGATTTTTGCATCAAGGATACTGGTTGGTTTACTAGACTTGGGTTATCAAAAATAACTTAGCATTTCACATTAATAGGTTTGGTTTTGCAAGGTTGGTGCAGCAGTTCTAGTTGTGTTCTGAACAACAGCTATCAAATGGCTGACTATCATCTGACATATCTTAGTTGTTCCAGATCACTCAAGGACAGTAAGGCTGAACAATCAATTGTTCTTCAGCTTATGAATTTTCCCACATCTCCAGAGTGTAGGTGAACTGATCGACGAATCCTTAATACAACTTCGATGCAGTAGCATGTATCAAAACACTTACGTTTCACTTCTTCCTAGCATATGAATAGCTCACTCCATTCTCTCCAATCAAGTATCATGTCAGTGGGAAAATCTACACTGATCCCTTAGCATATTTCTGCATTCTCATCCTTAAACCAACAGTGAATTTGCAGCCGATTACATTTCCTTAGGCAAAGAATAATAATTATCATTTGAAGCAATTGGCGGTGGGTTTGAGTGTCAGTGGGGACAACATAACTCACTATAATAAAGGTATATCTGATTGATGAGTCCTAAATAGGATGAAACGTGCATTTTGGATTCAAATGCCAGCCATCACCAAGCAAATTAATACGCTTTAAATTCATTTAAACTATTGAAATATTTTCATTGAACCAACAGAAAGCAAGCCAGTAACTTTTGCTGTACTAACTGTATAAGCTTAGTTACATCATCACACTACGTAGCCCTTTTATTAGGAATGTAAATTAACTGAATTAGTGTGCGCTGATTATACTATTTGAAACAACACCAAAATTCATCTTTCATTCAAGTTGAGGCTGAATAAAGCACTTGGTAAACAGAGTGCAATTGTGATTTGCTTAGATGATGATTTTTAATGCTCGAACTATGGAATATCTCTCACAGAGACCAGACGCCAACAATTTGAATCCTTCTGTGGAATAGGTTTTCTCTCAACTATCGTCATGATCATAATTCAAATGTTTATAAGGTGTTCACCCATCTTAACGTGATGAGTGGATAGTTAACCTTTGAGTAAAAATGAAGCTATATAGTAGTGCAGAGATGATAATAACGATCGATAATATTTCCTATACACAACGTTGCACTTTTGTTTCCAATTGAAATTCCCATGTGCGTAATATACCCATCAGGACATGAAAGAAGAACAAGTATTTCAGTGAAGAATCTCTTTTCGGTGGTTGCATTGTCAAAGTTGTACAATCGTAAATTTATACATTTCTCCAGTGTAAGGATTTGATAGTTGAAAACGGTTTATCAAGCATGGCAACACAAACAGTGTCAATAAATGAGCTGTCATCAAAATGAAAAATCAAAAACTGATGAGTAGTGAATATTAATCAAAATAAGTTTGGACAAAAAGTTTCGTGACATGACGACAAATTGGAAACTGAATTGTGATCTCAGGCGGAGCATAGCAACAAGAATGAGAATAGCGCCAAAATAGAAAAATGAAGAGAAAAAGGGGGGGGGAAAGAGGAAATTGAAAACTCAGACCATGGAAGGAGAAGGGGTTGAACAATCTTCTTTTGAGTGCACAGTTCAGGTTTCTCCATTTGGATGGGAAGAGCTTCGGGGATGCAGAGAATACGAAGATATACAGCCTTTGGAAGGTTTCTTTTTTCACTTTGAAGATGACTTTGATGGAAGAAGTTCTTGAGATAGGATGATTCGTGTTCATGATATGTTCAATTATAGCACTCCTTATCGCTCCATTGTTACCTCTTTGTAACCACGTGGGATAGTGTTCTTGAACCCTTTTGGATAACAGTCACGTCGAACGATCTGTATACCTGGATCCACAAGAGAAAGTGAATTGATCTATACACATAGAAGTGGTCAGATGTGAAAGTTTCTCCTTTGAGTTGTTAGAAATCGTTGGGCGACAAGAGAATACTAGTCTCAGTGTTGATGTAAAAAATATTCTCCTTAGAGCGTTTGATATCCTTCCTTTTACAGTGTCAGCTGCAGAATCGCCTACGAAGTTTAGATTCATGCGGAGTGTCTTTTTTGGCATGGCAGTAAGGTTTTCTTTGCGAGGTTTAGGATTACTGTGTTTGTCTATGAATCGTGGTGGGAATCTGTTTTCAATCAAAAGTTTCTTTAGAACGGAAATTTATCCAAAGAAAAGCTTCGTCTTGAAAAATAAATATTTTATGGAGAAGAAGAAGAAATATATGCAACTGTTAGTTTAATATATCAACCGAGGTTACTGAATTTGATCGACTGTGTGAGAATAACTTGGCAAAACACAGTTTTCAGCAGGAACTGCCATCTATCAAAGACCCCTGAAAATCAGCAAGGTATGTCACTTCTCTTCATCTTATTTCTGAACATCTCAGTATTTCACATTTCTAAGTGGAGTGGAACCTGGAATTTTTAGTTGTTTTAAAAGGCCCCACGATACTGAACTAGTAGATTGTAATCGAATCGGCTAGTATGCGAGTACAGATAGTCAAGGACGGCATCGGATAAAGGTTGCGCTATATCGCAAACTGACATAAGTAGGGAATTGTGGACCAAGTGTCTCAATGTTGATGTGCTCGCTGTGAAACCTGGAGCTCGTGAGGTCGGTCTCTGGCGAAGTCATGGTTGCACAATGCTGGTGAGTCTCCTACTGGGATGACACAGCTGTCTGCTGCTCACAGCTTCCCAATACTTTTCCTGATGATGTCAGTCTATGATGAATACTAGTATGCAGTCACCTCATAATATTGCCTTAGTACCCTTACAGTAAAGCTCTCAGGCTTTCTCTCGCTATAATTGAGCACAGATAATCTAAATATTGATTGGATTCTCCTGCTAGCCACAACCAACCAATTTATCCTAATTAACATTCAGGCAATATTGAGGTATCCGCATAGGAGCCTATATGCCAATAGAGGTCGGACAATTCGATGCAACAAAACAGTGGAGAATAACAAGTATGTCAATAAATAGTAATTCATCAATATGTTTCTCTAAATGAATAAAAGTACAGCTTAACTTTTGTCGGTAAAATCCATAGGTTGATCGCTAACCTTTGTATTACTCATGATTAACTATTTGTTATTTGAAGGTTGAATGATGACTATTTAACCTTGATCATGTTTCAGCATCCTATCCTCTTGTTCTTACTTTAACTTGTCCTTCCTTTTTACTATCTGGCTCTTGAGTCCGGTGTGCAGTTAGCCTTGACGTAAGTACAGTGAGATCCTTCCGCATACACATATACGCATATATATATATATATATATATATATATATATATATATATATATATATATAATATTTATATATAATCTTTACAACACATTGTGTAATCTTCTCCAAACACTAATTTATCCCTCTTAAGAAAAAGATGTTTACTAAAGATGCTATTTTTCAAGTAACTACTAAGGGAATCCTACTACTTTCTTACTAAAATATCTTACTTTACATGGCAGGCAATGAAATTTCTAGCCCAATTAATCCTTCATAATCACATGTCTTCTATCATAATTCAATAGTTCTTCATTCATTTATTTTTAATGGTAAGAGAGTTTTGAAAGTGTCATCAGTTTGTAATGAATCATTCCTCTTGTATGCATCATGCTTCAGTTGAATGAATATAGCTTCAGTGAATAATCTGTAATTCAACAACCATAAAGTATGATTATGATTCAATGCGTGTATACCGACAAATGAGCTCTTCTGTGGATTAGTACGGTCTACCATTATTTATTTTAAAAACAAATCATGTTCTCCAATATCCTAAATGACTTAGTTTGACTACTGTGATTTATGTACTTGACCTCATAATCATTTTATTAGGTAGTTTTACTTTGCTTATCTGGGTCTAGAAGATCTTTTAGCCGATAAAATTTCTCTGTGGATAAGTTTGTAAGTTTTAATGTCACATTTATTTCAGAATTGTTGACATTCTTGTGTAGTACTTCTAAATCCCCTTCTTTATACAGAAAGACTCTTAGAGATTTGCGTTCTCTTTTAGGTATATCGTTGTATCAAATAAATTAACTTAATATGGACTTGCTCTAGTGAATTCCAGTACAACAAATTCTCATATGATTTCAGTTCCAATAAGTAAGTAGGTGGTCTAGTGGATAACATTTCAGCAGTTGAAGCGAAGGGTACTGGATTCCAGTTTCAGCATGAACGATATCATTCACTGGGATGCAGGTACGTCCATCTGACGAGTCCCAAACAGGGCGAAATGCGTGTCATAGATTCCACTGAAAAACACCAAGATGAATACAAATAGACAGCCAACTTATTAGTCTTCCTAATATACTTACTAAAGTTTTTTAGCTTATTCGTTCCATAACTGCTGGTTTTTTACCTTGTAAACTACTTAGATATTAGTATTATTGTTTGTATTATACCATTGTTGATTGGACCTAATTGATCGGTCTCTATTGGCATATGGGCTCCTGTGCGGATACCTCGATATTACCTATGTTTTAATTATGGTAATGATGGATATTTAGTAATCGTCAACTGGATGTACCTGCCTACTAGTGAGTGATGTTGTTCTCACCTGGATTTGAACTCCGGACAAATTGCTTCAAACACCAGAGCGTTATCCGCCTGACCACAGACCCAAATGCACTTCCTTAAATCCAAATCACTTCCAGACGTTCTTCTAACCTATACACAGCTAATAACACTTAAAATATGTGACGAAAGTAATGTAAAAAAAGGATATTAGTCGCCATGGATTAATATCAGTTTGAAAATCCCTGAATACCTGAGACTTTTGGACAGCTATTTCTTCCTAGTATAGGATTCCTCAACATTGAACACCTATGGCCCCGTCTCTTCAGAGAACGAATCCAGAACCGTCAGATCTTACTGCAAGCAAGTTACCAATCAGACAGTGGGTTGGAATCCCATGGTCCACAATATCTTACCTCTTTCAATCGGTAATGTAGCCTGACCATCTTTCAACGCCTAGAAATCAATCAATCCCCACAAACCTCCAAAATATAAGACTGAGACAAGAAATCAGGGTTTACTCATAAACAAAGTAAAAGTCTTTGAAGTAGTAAATTATTCCCCATATTATATTTCTTTCTTCAAAAAGTGTATTCATGAAAAAAAATCCTTGAAAGCTACTGATGAATTTGTACACAAATATGATAGCAACATGTGGAAATTCTCAGAACTAAAATATTCCCTGACATTAAAGACATAATACGGAAAACAGTTTCTACCTACAGAGCCATGTACAGAAATACAGAACACACAGGATGATAATGACTTCAGATTACTCTATTACGAAATTGCAAATTGCTTGTGCGGATAGTGGTGAATGTGAAACTTAATTGTGTGATGACAACTACTTGTAAGAATTCACTTAAGTAATATATATATATATATATATATATATATATATATATATATATATATATATATATATATATATATATAGCAAAGTTGGAAGTTACAGAGATTACCTGAAGACAAATTAGTCGAAAAGAATATACCATATGAGCGAGAGATATGAGGGGTGAAAACCTTGAATATTGGAATGTAGAACAAGAGATTGTTTGCAAATGGTAGTACATTCTCAACAAGAAAATATTTGCCACTCCACTGGATATCTCTTCAGAGTGGAAAATGCAAATCGTAACTGTCATGACTCATCACCAAAAATGCAACATTGAGGAATTTATTGGAAAGATTCTATTCCACAAAAAAGATCATGAAATGAATGATTTAGCTCCCCTTAAATTATGGGCCATCCTGGTGTTAGACACTTATAGTCTCCCGCTGTTATATTTAGTCGAGTTGTTTGACCTCTGCTGTAAGATGGGCTCCTATGAGGATGCTTCGATATGGCCCGATTGGTCATGACGTTGTAGTCTGCTTGGTGTCTCACAGTGGAATCCAGAACACGTGTTTTATCCCATTTAAAACTGGTCAGCTGAATGTGCCTGCACTTCAGTGAGTGACGTACAGTGACGACAGACTACAAGTACCAAACAACACCTGATGCCTGTTGCGAAAGAGATGGCTCTCATGCCCCAGTTACCTAATGCATAACGCTCTAGCGTTTGAAGCCACGAGTGCTGAGTTTGAGTCTCAGTGGGAACGATACCATTCACAGCTGACGAGTTCTAAATAGGACAAAACGTGTGTCCTGGGTTCCATTGCTAGCTACCAAACAGACTACAGCACAATGGGTCATCATGTCTGATCCAACGACTAAACTAACCAATCTGTTAATTGACATAATTAGTCCTGTGTAAAAATATTAACGAAAACCATTCATGAATTAATTTAAACTTAACACCTCATCTTTTAAGGCGGTAACTGAAACCAACAATTCACTGAATTTCAGAACTTCACATTCTTTAACGGAAGGAGAAATGTTGCCAGTTCACTTTTTGGAACTCATAAGGATGTACATGAATGATATTTTAAAAAGAAAAAAGCCGTCAGAGGACCCTGTTAAAATTAGGTTAACTTACAGGACTTATCTAGAAACCAAAGCGCACTGCAATGCAAGGTTAATGAGATCTTCATCCAGATTCCAAGCAAAACACGATGCTGTTAGTTGGTCGAAGGCGATCGGACGGAAGCCCTGGACTTAGGTTTTGCTCTTGTTGGCACTCGTCACCAAGGCGTATCTGTAACCTAGAGGGAACTGATATCTCACTTGGGATTCCAACCTGCATCACTCAGAGTTGCAGTCAGCGACGTAACCACAGAGTTATTCGGGCCACGATTGACCCGCCTTTTCGACTGGATTACACACACTGATTGATCACTGCAAAGCAACCAATTTTATGATCTCTAGTCCTGGCTACTAACCGAATTCTATCGGTGATTTTGCAATACAGCCAGCAAGTTAGGATGGGCGCCATGGCAATGCACTTTAATAGATGTTAGTTGGTTACAGGTAATCAGCAGGAAGCCCTGGAAGTAAGTTTCATGCTTGGTGACACTGGTCAGCAAGGCGCATCTCCAACCTCAAGGGAAGTGATATCCTCTGTGAGTTGCTAAAACTCCCGTGGAAAGGTAAAAACTCCACAGATATTCTCCTCTAACTGTTTCTGAAGTCCCAAAGTAAGACAATATCCGCTAGAACTGTTTAAGTTACCCTACACAACAAGAAAACTAATCTTCAGATAACATACTCAAGCACTAGGCCACATAAGACTATCGAAACAAGTTTACTTGTTCCTTGGTGTCTGAGACTACTTCACACATAGTATAAAGAAATAATTCGCCTCCTTAAATCAATTTCTCACTAGTTTCGTATTTTCTGCGGAGCGAGATAAGGTATATTAACTTTAGAAGAGGCACTCAAACTCATTAGCCGCGAATCGTATTGTATGCTGAACGAAAGTAAAATATTGCAGTTAACTGAGTAACACTTTCTTTGAAACTGAAGTGAATAAATCATTGGGAGACAGTGGAAAATGATCTTAACAGGCATAGAAAAAATTGTCTGGCGGCAAGTCGTCTACACTGTAAAAAATATGCTAATATGTCGCTTCAGTACTGAGTAACTCTAAAGTTCATCCTAGTAACTACACCAATAACCAGTTGGGTTTCTCTATTTCGACTAGAAGGCTGTTTTCTGCATGAAATCAAGAAGATTAACAAACTAGTTCAGTAGTTGTTAGGGTAGCCTACAGAGTCCCACTCTATGCATTCGACATTCAAACAATGAACTTTCGGTTCAAATATCAACCGCCCAACTCGGGCTTGTCAAGAAATTCTAATAGCTCTCACACACTACATGCGACTGATGGTGTAGCAAATAAAACATATGTCCGTTATCTGAGTTGTATTACTACTAACAAATGAAGTACCGTATTGATACTACAAACTTGGGGATTAAAAATAAGCAAAAAATGATTCTCACGGTTTCAAGAAACTGTAAGCTATTCAACTTTTCCTAGACTTTTTAGAAAACTTCCAAATACAAACTTTCAACAAGAAGGTGAATTATAAACAATTAACTTTAAAATAACTGCTGTTGTTTATAAAGAAATTCATTGGATGCGGTTATGTTTCGTACAGAAATCCAAGTTTTAGTTATTCATATTTTAAGAAACTTAATTCATACAAGCATCTCAATCCTGAGCATGAATTTATCAAAGCCTATTAAACTAAGGATGTGTCTCTCAGAAAAGTACAATAGGATTATGTAAATTCAGCTTTTAAAAAGCACGGTGAAATGAAACCTGAACTTTGCCAAGCATCACTCATACAACCGCAAAGAAAACACAACTACTCTTTGACAAATACTCCTTCTGTAATGCATTGAAACCGGAATAACCTTTGGGAATCAGAGAAATTAAATATTTCGTATCAGTGGGATCTATATCACATCGTTTTCGGTAAACTGAGAGTCATTGGTTTTCTTTGTTTGATCTCTACGATATTTTATTCTGATGCGTATATTGTTTCGTTTATCTAACTTCTGAAATCCTTTTTTCATGTGTACTAATGTGAAAAGCGTTAGTGATCATTACTGACATATAAGGCAGCATTTGTATATTTCACTGATTCAATTATATACTCTAGTATGCTAATTATGTAAAAATGTATTCAGATCAATTTGTTAACATAGCATAAATACACACTTCAGGCAAGTATAATACCAATAAACTAACAGTTTCTGCATAATGAATCCAAGTGTTCTGGTCAGTTCAACTGTGAATCACACCCCCAAGTTTTATCTATCATTCACTAAGCTATGGAAAAACGTTTTCGCTTAGTATTACAATGGTAACTGATAGATGATAAATTTCAAAGCAAACCATTGGATGATAAGAAGCGAAAGAAAACCATTGCAGTGAAGAGAAAATTTTCTTTCAATGGAATCACTTTCATAGCTATACATTTATAAATATATAATAAAAACGATAAGACACTCCAGAGTAATTTCTGATCAAAGATTAAAATAAATTTCATGACAGGGTACACAGACATAAAATGGGGGAATAAACAGAATGATTACAGAATAATATAAGGTGGCGTCATTTTGACTCCCTGAGTGAGATAGCCGTGGTTTGGCAATCTAGTATTGATTCTGGGTGACGGATGATTGAAGGTGAAATGAAAACTTGGACCCTGGCTGGATTCAAACCAGCGGTCATCAGGTTTTCATCCCGAAGCTCAAGCAATTCACCTACGAGGTGTGATTGCTGACCACATTTTTATTTAGCTTTAAAATCACCAAGGGTTTTATCCAACTACCATGTGAATTCATGATGCGTTACTACAGCTTGATCGTGTTCATACTGGTTGCCTGGTCAGGACTTCTCATCCCAATCCAAATCTAACTGGATAAGATAGGGGGAGCATCATACTGATCATCATTTGACTGTCTGAGACAGCTGTGGTTAACAGACTAGTATTGTTGCTACTTGATGATTGAAGCTCAAATGATGATCAGTATGATGCTCCCCCTATCTTATCCAGTTAGATTTGGATTGGGATGAGAAGTCCTGACCAGGCAACCAGTATGAACACGATCAAGCTGTAGTAACGCATCATGAATTCACATGGTAGTTGGATAAAACCCTTGGTGATTTTAAAGCTAAATAAAAATGTGGTCAGCAATCACACCTCGTAGGTGAATTGCTTGAGCTTCGGGACGAAAACCTGATGGCTGCTGGTTTGAATCCGGTCACGGTCCGAATTTTCACTTAAACTTCAATCATCACCCAAGATAAAAGCATTTATTGAAGGGATCGATCTTCTGTGATGACTATGGTAAAGAAAGAGGTCGTACACACTTTTTTTGACCGTATAATGATGGTTTGGACTTTAGAATCCCTAACGCTTCAGCTGTGCCCAGATGTCTGAACCAAACTCCTTTCAAGTGTCTTGGTCTTAATCTGCACATAATTTTGAAGGACTTATCAAAAAAAGCCAAGTGTCCTGAGTTTACTAAGTGTTTTTTTACGGTGGCGAAGAGTCATTTCCGTTCTTCGTTTGTCAGCCGGACTGGGTAGTGTTTGTTAGCGTGCTTCACAAACGGGTGCATGGTACTATAAATAATTACTATGGAGGCATAAGACGGTTTTCTACTGGTCTTAAGAAGCTGGAGATTCATCTGTCTAAAGAGAAAACAATTTTATCATGCAATAAGACAACTCATATTGAACATTTACAACATAAGTATCGAGTTAAATGTAAGCTGAGCGTGTAGCCTTCACCTACCTAACAGTTATCAGAATGTGATCTTTGATTTCACCTTACGAAAGAAACCATCATTTTAAAATATTAAAATATGTATTGCAAATAAAACGTGTTAGTCAAGAGCATTCGTCTTCTGTCTCCATACATGTTGCTTTACTGCAACCATCTTCATGACATTTGAGAAACTTTCTTCTACACATCATCTTAAGAAGGTCCTGAGAGAAAAGGAAAGGTTGTATAATGAGAGGTAGATTGAGAGATAGAAAACTTAATTGTTCAAGTAAATTTGAGGTACAACCTCTAAATGCTACATACCATCAGAAGTTTCTATCATGTTAGAACTCTTCCAATGTATGAAAATCATTCAATAAACTTACTGGTGGAAAACAGATAACAAAAGAAGCTTGTTCTGATATCTGTGAGTTAAAACAATACGTCAGCAAGTCAACTTCATCCATCTTAATACCCATAGTCAAGTCGATAGCTGCTTTCCTGGCTTCAATACACATGATGTATTCAAATGTCTTCAATCCTTGAATCCACCCAAAATCTCATGGTGTTTCGAGTAGTAATATTTAGAAAATGTGCTAAGATTTTAATGTCATCTCCTTACTGATACCTTCAATGGGTCGTCCTCCAAAAATACAATACCAACTGCTTGGAAGGAGATCAGTCAGTGTTATTCCTGTGCCTAAGTCATCTTCCGGATCACATGTTACGTTTCGACTCATCACTATAACTGCCCCTTTTTGAAGACAATGACGAAGTCGCTTCTCCTTGTGCTTGACCCTTCATTGAAGGCTTTCAGAGATCTAAAACAATTCTCTTACAAAGACAGGAGAAGTACTTCAGATCCTGTCACTGTCTTGTATCATAACAGTGTTTCTAGTCTCTACAAGGTGTTAAGTATGTTCATTGTGCCTTTTTGGATTACTCATCAGCCCTTGACTCTGTTCCTAGGTCAATCTTGTTAAATAAGATAGCCATGGTTTAAACTGAGTCATGGATTACAAATTGGCTGTATTCTTATTTTCCTGGAGATAAAACAGTATGATATCTATAAAGTGGGGCTCCCTGTTTGATTTGTTGCTGAAGGTGGTGTACCTCAAGGGTGTAGTACTTTCTCTGTATCACATCTCTCTCTTTTGATATAACTTACTCTATTCTGCTAAAATAATTTTATTCAGTACGCTGGTGACCTGATGGTTTCCATGTCAGCTATCCCTCAGTTAGGTTGTTCTCGACTGAAAATGATCAGCAGTCTTTCTCAAGAGACCTAAAACTAAACCCTTCTAATTTTCAGACTCTTAACTTTGGTTTTATGAGTAAAAGATTTTCTGTGACTTCTATGGTATTGATGGTACTAAGTTAGAAAGCAAATCAAATGTTACTTATCTGGAGTTGAGGTCTTCTTTTCATTTTTGTTGTTCTTCTCAAATCTTGTTGAATCCAGAGAAAAGTTTTTGTTTAACGTATTACATAAAGAAACGTAAGCTCTCTGGTCTAACTCAGTATATCGTTTTACAATTTATTACTCCTCGTAATTTCCGTCTTCTTCTTCTTCTTTATTATTCTTCGTTAATCTTTCGTGGTCTACTAAAAAGGGACTGTTATGTTGCACAGGGCTTTGAAAGCTGTCAGTAGAGTAAGTAAAGTGCCTGAAATCTATCTGATTAACACTATAGTTGACAGACATTTAAATTCAAGCAGGTAACTAGCTGCAGTGATTTCAACTGACACTGAGCATCCACTTTATTCAGACTTCTCTCTTTGTATCTCTTTGGTAGGGTATACAAGACTGTACCCTCGTACAGCTAAATATTAGAGTTCTACTGTGCCTGCCTTACGTAGCACACACCTGCTATCAGGGGAAAGGTTTTAGAATAGAACTCACTTATCATCTTTGTAACAATAAATAACCATGTATTTTGGGGTGAACTGCAGATCTAACTTTTTTAAGGTAGCATTCATCCCGTTTGCCGCAAAATATATTGCTGTCTAGGGCTCATCAGTGAATATCATGAAGTTCCAATGGGAAGCCATAACTCATGAGGTCAACCATTCGGAAGGAAAGCGGACGCCATCTGAAAAGCTTAGGTGGAAGTGGAGTTATATTGCGAACTGACGTAAGTTGGAAACTGTAAACCAGTGACCGCCAACCCAGTGACTGAATGGTTAACGCTTTCGCTGTCCTGAGTTCATTCCCTAGCCCAGTTGTGGGTGCATACTGCCGAGGAATCCCACACTAGGACGAAACATCTGTCCAGTGCTCCCAGGTTCTCAATGGTTCCCCAACTGATGTCAGTTTGTGATCAATGCTACCTCCTCGGTAATAATATTATTTGTAAAGTTTAAATTAATGTGATTTACACTACTAGAAATGTTTCTAAGGCATATATTTTCACTGCAATATTGCATGTTAAGAATTCCAAGTTGCATTAAAGATTGCATGGAATAAAGTGTTTACTACTATTAAAAACTAAAGTAGAAAAGTCAAAATTGCTTCTAATCTATAATTGTAGTTTTTACGAATTGTCAAAACAATAGCCAATTTCTGAATTCTCTAAAGTAGTCAAACATATAATATTCTGTATAACTACCTAGGCAGTAACGAACAACAAAACCTCACCTAGTTAACTAGTTCACTAGTTACTAACCGATCCTAAGTCCGGGTAAATAGGGAAGGTTGGGCATATGGGACCAACCATACCCCGGAAAACCAATCCAGCCGCTACAGAAACTTCAAAGCACAGGCAAAATATGAAAAATAAAAACAAACTTATTCCTCGCTGGAATCGGAGACACGAAATTACGCCGGTTGGTGAAAACCAAACTGGGAGCAGGCAACACAGGAAGAGAACTCATCATGGGTCGAGATGCACTCGGTCAAATGATGAATCAGAATGGAAACCTGATGGCAGGTTTCTGAGCATTCAACGATTTGGTGATCGGAGGCAGTGTGCACAAACACAAGGGTATTCACAAAGCGACACGGATATAGTCTCACCAGATCGACACACTGAGAATCAGATGGACTTCATCTCAATTTGAAGAAAGTGGAGACGCAGCCAGACCACTAGGTACAACACCAGATGAAGAAGTGGAGCAGATGTAGATTCAAACCAAGCCATATCTAGTGCAAAGAACCTTCAAAATCAAGTTGAAGGCCTTCAAGGAAGTTGGTGATAGACAACAGTTCAAGTTCAACACAGAAGAGAAACTAACTGAAGGATGAAACTACAAAAGACATCTTCCCACCAGTCAGCTATCAGGACAAAATGGGAAAAATTAGATCAGAGGTCCCTGGGGAAAACTTGCGTGAAAGAACACTGGAACTCTTTGGAAGAGAAGTGCCAGGAAACCTGCATAACAGTGTTAGGAAGAAAGAGGAATAGGAAGATGCAAGACAGAAAATGGATCTCTACAGACACATGGAAGCTGATGGAGGAGGGAGAGGAAGATGGTGAAGCAGAAGATGCAACAGTGCAGTGCAGTGCAGGGATGAACAACGAAAAGAGGAACTGAACACAACATACAAAACACTACACTGGACACGCAAGTAAAGAAGAGAGCACGGAAAGAAAAAAAACAACTCCACGAAACATTGGCTAGTGAA
Source organism: Heterobilharzia americana (assembly GCA_944470555.2). Taxonomy (NCBI): domain Eukaryota; kingdom Metazoa; phylum Platyhelminthes; class Trematoda; order Strigeidida; family Schistosomatidae; genus Heterobilharzia; species Heterobilharzia americana. The sequence goes on from OX104128.1 coordinate 52,187,221, forward strand.
GAAGAACAGTATACAGACTGCAAGTAGAAGAGACAGAGAACTGACAACATTATACCAAATAAACAATTTACTATCTGGAAGGGAAGAGATCAAAGCAGATAGAACCAGTGACAGACAGAGAAGGAAACCTAGTTAGAAAAGAGGAGAAAGAAAGGAAAGAATGCCATGAACACCTCGAATAAATCTTGATTCGAACACCAACACCACCACCATCATCACCATCACCACCTACAACTCGTCCAGAAATAACACCAGCAGCCCAGCCACACAATTACCAGTGAACACAAGCACTCCCACAGAATCACAAGTGGAGTCCCGAACGCCATAAAGATGATAAGAGCCGGGAAAGCAGCAGGACAACATGGAATTTCTCCACAAACAATGGAAACAGACGCAGAGACATCAACGGACATGCTCACACCACTTCTATTAGAGAAGGTTTTCAGGGAAGGAAGGAAAGCTACCTGCTCACCGATTCGACGAAGGACTACCTTGTCAAACTCACAAAGAAGAGTGACCCGAGTCTTTGCAACAAATAACGTCGAATCATGCTGCTGTCCACACCAAGCAAAACAGTAAGCTGCATCAATCTGGACAGACTGAGAAAACCATTGGATTCAAAATTACGACCGGAACTGGGTGGTTGGCTTAAGGAAGAATAAATCATGTGCACATCAAATTGCAATGCTGCGCTACATATCATCTTATAGAACAGAGCATACATTGACAGTCAATATCAACTTCATCGATTTGAAAGGGACTTCGATCGAGGCGTCGACCGAGAAGTGATTTAGCAGACAGCTGCTTCAACACTACTGTTTCAGTCTCACAAACACTTGTCAACCTCATTCAACATCAGATATATGCTATATGATGCAACATGTGAAGTGATTCACAATGGAAAGCAGCTCAGTGATACCTTTGAAGTGAAGACATGAGTTAGAAAAGACAGGGCTGCCCACTTCCACCGATGATCTTCCTGACTGTGTTCGACTGGACTGTAGTGGATCATGCGAGAAACTGTGAGGAGCTGTGAGAAGATGAGCATATGCTGGCTGGACCGATGATGAGACCCCAGAAGAAGATTTGCATTTCGCTGCTGCCGCCGCCGATGATGATTTATGTCCAATGTGTTTTGTTGCACAAACTCGAAGATGTCCGGGCGAAAACCAACAAGTTGTCAGAATAGGTAGCGAAGACAGGACTTCCTTCAGGTGGGCGTAGAGAAAACAGAGGTGATGAAGATAACCAACCAACCAACAACAACAACAACAAACACCAATCAACATCAACGGGAAGAATCTAAAGGATATAGCCCCTCTCACCTACCCACATACCGAGGCAACATCGTCTCAACTACAGCTGCTGGTGGCTGCACAGGCACACATGACGATGTCAAAGGAAGGATCAGAAAAGCAGAACAGATCTTCATTAACCTGAAATCAGTGTGAAGATCTACTGCACTGCATTACACTCAGCTTAAGGCGTGAACAACATCCGGATTGTCAACACTAATTCAGTTAAGTGAGTCAGTGCTTCTATGTGGTTGTTGAGAGACTTGACGTGTTACGAAAAGCATTTCCAACAAACTACACACATACATCACATGAACAGCTGCCGCCTACACTCACTCACTCACTCACTCACTCACTCACTCACTCAGTCACTGACTGACTCACTGAGTGGATCGTGAAGATTAGATTAGATCAGATCAGATGAGATTGTATGGATGGATGGATGGACGGGGAGAAAGAATAAGCAAGGAGGAAGTGTGGTCAGGCAACTAACCAACAAACTAACCAACTCACGAAGCTAGAACGCATCGTCCAACAAATATGCAGAAGAAGAGATTGGAGACGGGTTGGATTAGATTGGAATGAATATACACTAAGAGGACCGTGTGGGGATATCACGCACCACATCAGGCCAGGCGAGGTCAGGTCGTCGAGTGGAATCCAGATGGGGAACGAGGAGTTGGTTGTCCGAGGCAAGGGTGATATGTAGGAGATGGTGTGATGAGTAACTGAAAGCTTGTGGGGATTGTTGGAGGGAGTTTGAAAAGATTGTAGAGAATAGAGTGGGATGGAGACGTGCTACTGAAGCTGTATGTTCCACTAGGAACCCAAGGGACAAATGATAAATAATAACAGCGAACAACAAATGAAGTCCAAAAATATTTCAAATCATACTGAAAGTTAAGAAAAATAGCTGCTTAAAAGATGTTGGTTTTTATGATCAACAGTATCATTAATTCTTACCTTGTGCTAGCCAATCTAGAAACTGTATCCCTATTAGAATTTGCGAACAGAATATTAGAAAAAAGCAAAACAACACATTACTCATAATTTCAGTGCCTCAGGACACTCATGAAAAGAGTTTCAGCTTGGCGAATTTAGATATTCTGCCAGGTTTTCATGAGAATGCCGAACAGTTTAATATTTTAGATAATATATATTGAGTGGTTACGAGAGAACAAACAGATTCATGTTTTTTATCTAGTGCTCAGTGTACACCGAATCCTATCGATCTTATTTGCGATGTGGCCACTAAGCTAGGAGGCTCAGTATCGTGGTGCATATTAATAGACGTTAGTTGGTTGGAGGTAATCGGCAGTAAGCCCCGGACCTATGTTTTGTGCTTTTTGGCACTTGTCAGCAACCTTGACGGAACTGATGTCCCGCCGCAACTTTACCACTGAGTTATTCGGGCCTTAGCTGACCTCTTGTAGAGCTGGGTTACACCTATTGAGTTGTTACGATCGAATTCGGATTCGGTCTGCACTCAGGACTAGACAACATGAAATCGGCTGCTCCTCCGTGACCACCCAATACATGTAATTCAGTCCTACAAGAGGTCAATCGCAGCCCAAATAGTTCAGTGGTAACGTCTCTAACTACAGCCCTGGATGACGAGGGTTTGTATCTCAGACTAGACATCAGCTCCATCGAGGTTGCAGATGCGCTTTGTTGACGAGTGTCAACAAGAAATATTTGAATTTCAATGAGCTTGTACTCAACTAATTCAAGTCAAGTTTTACAAGGATGCGGTACGTAAAAAGATAAAGAAAATCCCAGTGATGTCTTATTTGTAACTTTTATTTGTTTACTAAGAACAACTAAAGCAAGGCTCAATCCATCATTATGTCTGATATTTAACCTAAAAAAAAGAAATTTTTTGATTTGGGTGAATTGACAAAGCATTTTGACAGCATAATAAATTACTTGGGAAAATAATATACGTCACAGATGGTAAAAAAAGTAAATTTTTGAAGTATCTCTTTATGTAACTATCAGAAAATTGATGACCTTCAGTTTTTTAGAACTATATGCGCATCATTACTTTCCGTTTGTTGTGTTTTTGCGGAACCTTTCCTGACAGCTTGATGTTAGCAATAAAGTGACGGCTTTTACTTCACACTTAGTTAGTAGCAAGTTTAAACGAAGCGTAACGTGTCTACAGTTACCAGATAGCATCACATATGAATAATCAATACGACTCTCTCCATCAGTAGATCAGTTCAGAGTGAATTAAAATTATAAGACCCAGTTCGGCAACTGATACGATTACGATTACGCGATAGCCAGATTAAACCATTGGTTTGAAACAGTTAGTCCATTTGATAAATTTGAATAATGTAATAAGAAGACGGAGAGTGTTTGAGAAACCCTTGACGTTTCAAGTAAAGTTCATATCTAGTCAGTAATTGAGTCGCGCAGCTCATTCGGCAGACTACTTACCGGGTAACCACAACGTCACCGGTCCGAATCCTACTACGACTAACGTTCCCATTTCATTTCCAACCAACTACCAATATTTATCATTATTTATCAAGCAAAAGAAGAAGGAGTTTACCAACATACTTACATTTTAGACAATAATACTAAATGGAAAGCGCTTAGAAGGTTTCATGACCGAAAATCCAGTTCAAAGAAGCTCATCCGTAATCGTTCGAACCAACATGAGAGTGTAGCTAGAAGACAAAGGTTATTCGAACAACGTAATGCATTTGCGCAATACATTTCGAACAATATGGTCACACATTTACTTATCAAGTCACTTCACATTAAACCAAAGGATTTGAGAACAAATAGAACAAGTGAGATAAAAGAGGATTAAAATTTACAGGATGAGGAAAAAAAGGAAGAGTGAAAAAGTTCATCCTTATCTTGGTAAGAAAACAAAGTTCACTAAAATGGCTGTAATGTAAGCGTAAATTGTTTTCATATACGTAAAGGTGGTTTCAACTTGTGTATGACTACCACTTCCACAAATCTCAGCATACTTCCTTGACTGAACAGTATAATTCCCAGATGTAAGCTGACATCAACCATTAGAAAAACCTAATCATAAAAACTGCATAAATGACTACGCCACATTTTACATGTGTGTCGTCACACACACACATCTATAGGGAAGAATAATCATGTCATTCAGTAGTAGATGGGAGAACATGTACATAAATGGCTTCAAAACAGATGCAGTATAAAACTTTGGAAACTGCCTGAACACTAATTTTGAGACTGTTTCCTTTAATATGAAGATATTCATCTTCCTCTTGTGCTTATCTTCCACCTCACCTATCTTGGTAAACTTTTCATTTGAGTTGATGTATTAGATGTATCACATAGTGGAATGGTATTGTTTACTAGATTACATTTTGGACATAATTCATTGTCCATATTCATATCAAGTTAACTACAACACAACCTAGAGACATGCTTCACATAGATGTAATTTCCTCGCCTCCATTGTGATATGGGTAGTACGATCTTGCAGATATCCAGAACAGGTGCTGAGTCATTCCTGTCGTATGTATTTGGTATTGATTTAATAAACTTAGATCCAGTTATCAATCTCTCCCTCCTTCCAGCTATGTTAGTTTTAAAGATTGTCATTGTGTACTATCCTATTGTGTGGTTGTGTATTATGCGTGTATAGATAAGGTCCAGCTTTATTAAAGATTCTTTATGTTATTATTATTATTATTACTCCCTTGGGTTCCTAGTGGAACATAGGGCTTCAGTAGCACGTCTCCAGTGACCTCTCTTCTCTGAGATCTTTTGAATCTGGTTCCACGATAGCCCACAAGCTCTTATTTCCTCCTCGCACAACCTCCTCAATGCCACCCTCACCTTGGACGTCTAACTCGTCGCTTCCCATCGGGATTCCACTCGACGGCCTGGCCTGACGCGTGATGTCCCCAGTCGGCCTTCTCAGTGCATGCCCAATCCATCTCCACTTCCTTACAGTGCATATTTGTTGCGTGATAGGTTCTTGGTTGGTTCGTTCCCAGAGCACCTTGTTGCTTATTCTCATTATTCTGGCAATCCATCTGATCTTCAGTAGCGAGCCAGCGTAAGCAGTTGTTGATGAATGTCTGTAGTTTATTGGAAATCCCTTTCGTGACGCGCCAAGTCTCTGAACCATACACAAGCACTGACTTCACGTTGGTGTTGAAAATCCGGATCTTGTTCCACATGCTGAGTGCAGCAGGTCTCCACACTGGTTTCAGGCTGATGAACGCCTGTCTTGCTTTTCCGATTCTGACTTTGACATCCTCGTCTGTGCCTGTGCCGCCTGTAGTTGAAACAGTGCTGCCCAGATAGGTGAAAGAGGCTACTTCCTTTAAGTTTCTCCCGTTGATGGTGACTGGAGTTTGTTATTGTTGATGATGGTGGTGGTGCGGTATCTTCATCACCTCTGCCTTCTCTATATTCACTTGAAGTCCCGTCTTCGCTGCCTCTTCTGTCAACCTGTTAGTTTTCGCCTGTAGATCTTCAAGTTTATGTGACGTCAGGCACATGTCATCGGCGAAATCCAAGTCTTCTAGGTTCTTTTCCACAGTCCAGCCAGCATATCCCCCTCTTCTCACAGATCCCCACTGTTTGCTGCATGATCCAGTCGACCACAATCAGGAATATCATGGGTGATAGTAGGCAACCTTGTTTCACTTTCGTCTTCACTTCAAAAGTATTACTGAGCTTCCCATTGTGAATTACTTGGCATGTGGCATCTTCATATAGTTGTTGAATGAGGCGGATAAAGGTTTGTGGTACTCCGTAGTAGGATTTACTAATTTTGACTCGGCTAGGCTTTTGTTCTCCTATAGCCCAATTGACCGACCCTGGCCAACTACTTTGACCAGCGTGTTGGACATCTCGATCGTTACAAGGGATTCGGTAGACTAACTTAGTCTGCCTAACTGGATCAGCAAGATTTTTTAAAACCTACAAAGTTTATTTCTGAGTTAGGTTTTTTAAATGCCGTTGTATTCTATTGCAACGATTGCGATACTAAATACTTAGGTCGAAGTAGTTGACCAGGATCGGTCAGTTAGGCTATTCGAGTACAAGAACCAAGCTGGGTCACAATTGGTAGATCCTAGTGAGATAGACATGCAATTACGCAGAAGCAAACAATGAGAGGGGACAGGGTAAAAATCCTTAAAACTAACATAGCTGGAAGGAGGGAGAGATTGATAACTGGATCTAAGTTTATTAAATCAATACCAAATACATACGACAGGAATGACTCAGCACCTGTTCTGGATATCTGCAAGATCGTACTACCCATATCACAATGGAGGCGAGGAAATTACATCTATGTGAAGCATGTCTCTAGGTTGTGTTGTAGTTAACTTGATATGAATATGGACAATGAATTATGTCCAAAATGTAATCTAGTAAACAATACCATTCCACTATGTGATACATCTAATACATCAACTCAAATGAAAAGTTTACCAAGATAGGTGAGGTGGAAGATAAGCACAAGAGGAAGATGAATATCTTCATATTAAAGGAAACAGTCTCAAAATTAGTGTTCAGGCAGTTTCCAAAGTTTTATACTGCATCTGTTTTGAAGCCATTTATGTACATGTTCTCCCATCTACTACTGAATGACATGATTATTCTTCCCTATAGATGTGTGTGTGTGACGACACACATGTAAAATGTGGCGTAGTCATTTATGCAGTTTTTATGATTAGGTTTTTCTAATGGTTGATGTCAGCTTACATCTGGGAATTATACTGTTCAGTCAAGGAAGTATGCTGAGATTTGTGGAAGTGGTAGTCATACACAAGTTGAAACCACCTTTACGTATATGAAAACAATTTACGCTTACATTACAGCCATTTTAGTGAACTTTGTTTTCTTACCAAGATAAGGATGAACTTTTTCACTCTTCCTTTTTTTCCTCATCCTGTAAATTTTAATCCTCTTTTATCTCACTTGTTCTATTTGTTCTCAAATCCTTTGGTTTAATGTGAAGTGACTTGATAAGTAAATATGTGACCATATTGTTCGAAATGTATTGCGCAAATGCATTACATTTTTCAATCACACTATCCAGACTACTATCGTTTGTCAGGATGGAACAAAAGATATTTAATTGGATAATTCTAACAGGTAAGAATTGGATGCATATTACGGTTTGATGTTGGATCAAGTTTCTTCCTTTAAATGTTCCACTGTACTCTCTAATTACCTCAATCCTTTGACCGTCAACTAATGTAGAGTTCTTGTATAGTCACTTTTCTCGTTATTGTTACCTCTCGTGATACTGTAAATCTTCCACTCCCATTCTTTACTTTCTTCTCTAGTTTACAGAAGTCTGGGTCATTTATTTGTTAACTTTTCAGTGCGTAGAATTATTCGCTAATGTCTATTGGTGGTTCACCTTACCTGTATAACCGATTCTTTGCATACAAGTCATTGTAATCTTCGAAATTTCTCCAATCTTCAATATCTTCTTCAGCATCTAAAGTGGTTAAACAGTAACTTAGCAGTTTCTATAGGGTTTATACATTTGTAATAACAACCAGATCACTAAATTTACTTAAAACAGCTGATAAATATTAGAACAAGTTTTATGATTTCATGTGTGTTTCTCTTAACTACAGTTTCCTTTTCATCGTAAATTTCGAATAGATCTCAAAAGTGTTTAAACTTTTGATAAAGTTGTAAAATTTATTTCGCTTGAGATTTAATTAAATCCTATCTAACACAAAAGTTACAAACTATCAGATTGTATGTGAATGTATGAGACATATGGTCATTTTCTGTTATAAAATTGAATAGAAAGTGAGTATACATTATAAGTAGAACTAAGCGAATGAATTTTTTTTCTTTCAGACAATGGCTATGAGAAACTGAAACTATATTTCATTTATGGTGATAAATGAACAAGATATTGTTATAACCTCCATAGAACTCTTTAAAACTTGATACCTCACTGAGTAAAACCATTCAAATACTTCAATAGGAACATACACTTAGCGATCTGAACTATTATTATTTATTTATTTATCCCTTGGGTTCCTAATTGGAATATGGGGCTTCAGTAGCACGTCTCCATTCCACTCTGTTCTCTGAAATCTTTTGAACCTGACTCCATGACAGCCCAGAAGCTCTCATTTCCTTCTCATACCATCTCCTCCATGTCACCCTCATCTCGGACGCCCAACTCGTCGCTTCCCATCTGGGTTCCAATCGAGGGCCTGGCCTGGCACATGATGTCTCTGAGTGGTCTTCTCAGTGTATGCCTAATACATCTCCACTTCCTTCCAGTGCATATTCGTTGGTTGATAGGTTCTTGGTTGGTTGCTAGGCCAGAGTTCCTTGTTGCTTATTCTAATTATCCTGGCCATCTGAGCTTTAGTAACGAGCCAGCGTAGGCGGCAGTTGTTAATGAATATCTGTAGTTTGTTGATCTGAATGGTTTTCGCAAAAATATAAAAAGGCAATAAAAATTATAATGATTAGCACATAATCAACAAATAAAGACACGTTTCTCTCACATCCCCATGCCGATGGCTTTAACTAAATAAATAAAACTATACACTTTTGGAAGAAGTCTTAAAAGAAAATAATTACCTTCAAATCTAATTGCAGAATGGAGAAGTGAAATCACCTGAACTACTATTATTTATTTATTTATCCCTTGGGTTCCTAATTGGAATATAGCGCTTCAGTAGCACGTCTCCATTCCACTCTCTTCTCTGAAATCTTCTGAACATGGCTCGACCACTCCCCAGAAGCTCTCATTTCCTCCTCACACGATCTCTTCCATATCACCCTCAGCTGGGACGCCCAACTAGTCATTTCCCACCTGGGTTCCACTCGACGGCTTGGCCTGGCAGGCGCGTGATGTCCTAATCCATCTCCACTTCCTTCCAGTGCATATTCGTTGGTTGATAGGTTCTTGGTTGGTTGCTAGGCCAGAGTTCCTTGTTGCTTATTCTAATTATCCTGGCCATCTGAGCTTCAGTAACGAGCCAGCGTAGGCGGCAGTTGTTAATGAATATCTGTAGTTTGTTGATCTGAATGGTTTTCGCAAAAATATAAAAAGGCAATAAAAATTATCATGAACAGCACAAAATCAACAAATAAAGACACGTTTCTCTCACATCCCCATGCCGATGGCTTTAACTAAATAAATAAAACTATACACTTTTGGAAGAAGTCTTAAAAAGAAAATAATTACCTTCAAATCTAATTGCAGAATAGAGAAGTGAAATCCAAAAGACTTGTCTGTCTCGAATTTGTACCTATGTGGGATAGCGGGTGCATACTCCTGAGGAGTCAGACAAGGAAGAAATAGCCTCCCAACACTCTTGAGTTTCTAATGGTTTTATAGTTGACTTCGGTTATTGGTGAAAAAAATTCCCTTGAGATTTTGATTACATTTTATTCATCCTCATACTAATAACAGTAACCAGAAAAACGTACAACTTCTTGATATCAGCTGTAATATAGTTTTCCACATATTTAGTAGATTAATCTCCTTTCAAGTTGTTGGTTATTAATTCAATGGAGACTGACTCACTCTTTTCGAATACCCCGCGCCAGAAACCCTGTAACCGCTGGTTCGAATCCCATAATGGTCCAAATTTTCACTTCACCTTCAATCATCACCCAGTATCAATACATTGAATTTTATCTTACCCACTGTGCGACTATGACAATGTCTATTTGCCAGTGATTTGGTTTATCTTGTGAGAAAAATGTTTGCTCGTTTTTATAACAATTAAACTGTACATTAATGATGGATAGTGGCCAACAGTGGGATCCGGGATGCTGGTTTCGCCCAATTTGGCACTCGTCAGTTGGATGTACCTGCCTGCCAGTGAGAAATATTGTTCCCACCTTGACTCGAATTCGGGGCCGATCGCTTCAAACGCCAGAGCGTTATCTACAAGACCACTGAGCCAAGATAGACACTTTTTGTGCACTGGGTACAGTTGCAGTGTTGTTGCTTCTATTATCCCATCATTGACTGGACCAAGGCCTCTGGTGTTTTAGAAATTTCTTTTCATGACCACATGTGATTTCATCGATTCACTTAATATAGAAGTAGGAAATCCGACAAACTACTTGATACAGCTATTGATTAGCTGTATTTTTAATGTACAGTTTAGTTTCGATAGTGAGATATACCTGCATAATGATGGGATTGCAATGGGATCCCTACTGGGACGTCTAACGGCAGATTACTTTATGTCAAACTAGAAAAAACTCTGATTTATCGAAACTATTAATCATTTTGGTATGTATAAACGCTATGTGGATGATATATTTGTTATTTGTGACTCAAATATCGGTCCGGATGTCATCCTACGCAAGTTCAACAGTTGTTATTCAGCGTCGGAATTCACTATAGAGAGGGAATTGGAATCAGCTATTCCTTCCCTTGATGTGCTGATTAACAGACGTACCAATGGAACGCTGAAAAGATTCATCTACAGCAAACCCAGGTGAAAAGAACAGCTTACTAATTTCTACAGTTTCGTGACGACCAAGAGACAAAAAACCTGATTCACTCACTTTGCTATAGAATACGCAATATTTGTGGCAAGTTGAACTTGACTTTCTGAGAGGGACCCTTGCGGAAAACGGCTATCTTAGCCTATTCGTTGATAAGAATATGCGAGAACGACATGCAAAACCAGTCATTGGTTCAGTTTTAAAAAGATTTTGTTCACGAATCTGGAATTTAAACGTGATGCAGAATCAAATACCATGAGAAATTGTCTTTTCAGATCAGTTAGTAGGGTCTTTTTCTCAGTCAAGCTTCATTTGATCTTAACTAGTAAGTTGTGCTCCGTTTCTGTGAAAGAAAATATTCCTCGACAAGCAACATCCATATGTATCTACCAGTTCACTTGCTCCTGTACATCGACTGTAGTCAGAGTTTGCTACCAATAGGTATAAAAGAACATATTCATACCTAGTTTCATAAAGGTGAAAGAAAATACATCAGTAGTTCTGTCCTTTAACATTTAATCTATTCTAACAATTCAGACGACCAAACAATAACTTCAAGGTTGTCTATCGAATTCACTCAAACATCTCATTTATTCTTCGTCTTCGAACAACAACAACAAGCACCAATTAACATCAACTGGAGAAATCTAAAGCAAGTAGTCTCTCTCACCTACCCACATACCGAGGCAACATCGTCTCAACTACAGCTGCTGCTGGCTGCACAGGCACACATGACGATGTCAGAGCAGCCACGATCGGAAAGACAGTGAAACTGGCCTTCCTACATCAATCTGAAATCAGTGTGGAGATCTACTGCACTGCACTTCACTTCACTTCACTGGACTGCACTGCATTACACTCAGTTTAAGGCGTGAACAACATCCGGATTGTCAACACTAATTCAGTTGAGTGAGTCAGTGCTTCTATGTGGTTATTGAGAGACTTGACGTGTTATGAAAAGCATTCCCAACAAACTACACACATACATCACATGAACAGCTGCCGCCTACACTCACTCACTCACTGACTCACTGAGTGGATCGTGAAGATCAGATCAGATCAGATGTGGTCAGATGGATGGATGGATGAATGGTTGGATGGGCAGAAAGAATAAGCAAGGAGGAAGTTTGGTCGGGCAACGAACCAAAGAAGCAAGAATGCATCGTCCAACAAATATGCAGAAGAAGAGATTGGAGACGGGTTGGATTGGAATGGATATACACTGAGAGGACCGTTTGGAGACCAGGTGAGGCCAGGTCATCGAGTGGAATCCAGATGGGGAACGAGGAGTTGGTTGTCCGAGGCAAGGGTGATATGTAGGAGATGGTGTGATGAGTAACTGAAAGCTTGTGGGGATTGTTGGAGGGAGGTTGAGAAGATTGTAGAGAATAGAGTGGAATGGAGACGTGCTACTGAAGCCGTATGCTCCACTAGGAACCCAAGAGACAAATAATAGTAAAAGTAATAATAAAAGTTCTTCGTCTTCAACTTCTAGAAACAGCATAGGCCTTGGCTATCCATAAACTGGAGGCTGACCATTGTGTGTAAAAGTAGTATATACTGCCTTTTTCTCTACCTTGATCTTAACTCATCTTGGTCTTGGTATGCTTCGTTTCTATTATTTTGCTTTTTAAACTTCCTCTTTTGTTAGAACAATCCTTGTACTACTGTGTCATAACTCTCATGTTTATTTTTGCATTTGATAGTTTCCTGTGTTATTTCATTTAATCTTACTAATAACTCCAACTCTTAACAAAACTTTTTCAATTTATTCCAATCAACTTGTTACCTGATTCATATTACCTAATCTTTTGATTGTTTATTAACTCTACCACGTTTTCACCCCTTTGTAAAGTATATGGACATTAAAAACGATTTAAAATCATACCTAACCTTTTTTGTTTCCACTCAACCTCTGCGGCGTCAACTAGCAACATTATATTATGGTTATAACCAGGCGACTTTAAAGGCCACCCAAAAACTGCCAAAATAACCAGTCAGTTTATGGTATTTCGGTTAGGAAGACGAATTCTTATAGAATAGGGAAACGTGATTGGTTGTTAGCATGAACTAGAATGAGCTTCTGAAATATCTTGGATATATGATTCATACTAGTACCAATAAGAAACCTGTCATCAACATTCTTATGGTTATATATAGCCTTCTTAATCTCCGGTTTCAGTCGTGTTTTTTTCTAGTTGAGCCATGAAGGTGTTAGTGAAAACTTAGAGGTATTGCAAATTCACAGTTAATTCACCAGTTGACCATTACAACTAGTTTTTCAATTGAAAATGAACATCCTCTGTGAAGGGTAATAACAGTTGTCTCAATTCACTTTCTGGCGAATAGATTTCGGTAATGTGTTTTGGACACCATAATTGGCGCCAAACGAGATATGTATAACCTTCACATAGACATAGTGAAACACTCAGACAACAATGAATAATTTCTGAAGTTTTAAATATAGATTTTTACCTAGTTATCTCTCTCAGTATAGACGAAAATAAACAATGATAAAAACAAAAAATTATTATAGAATATCACCCACGTAGTGATGAACAATGTTCATTTTATGATTCATATATCACATAGATGAATAGACATTTTTAAAGTGATGAAGAGCAAAATGTTGTTAACCTCTTTTAAACAAGCATCTAGGCGGAAAGTTTAAAGTAACAGATGGAAATAGATATAAAGATTTAAGAAAACAAAATTTTCGTATTGAAGTTTGCCATCATCTGAAAGTTTTTTCGGTAGCTATAGTCTATTTACAAAAGTATTAAAGAGATCCTGCGTTGTATATATTCGGTGACAGAATAAACAGAGTAGTAAATGTGATAGACTGACTGGTTACAAGAATTTCATTGCGATCGACCATAAACCATCGTGTTTTCAGGCTAATGAGAGTACAAGGCTTCTAAACTTTCATTGGGTGTAACATGCCCCAAACCTACTCATTAAAAATTATTGTTTATACTTTTGCGCTACAGTTCAACTAAACACATGGTAAAAAAATTTTTGGATAAAATTGAATTTTTATAGAAACAGGCTACTTTTTAATCCCTATCTCATAATCTACTTTGAGATTCTTTCTACGAACACGATATTTGGTCGACATGTGTATTAACATTCAGCCACTGGGTCGGTTTTCAGTGGTTCACAATTTCCAACTTCTGTCAATTCACGACACAGCGCGACTGTCATCCAAGGTCTTCAGTTAGCATCCACTTCACTTCCGACTGGTTGACCCCACAGGTCACGGCTTCTCATTAGAACCTCCTAACATCCATCTGGAAGCAATTCACTAATGAGCAAGTCACGCGTTCGCCGTGAAACCTGAAGGTCCTGAGTTCGACCCCTAGCCGGGTCATGGGTGCGTACTGCTGAGGAGTCCCATACTAGGACGAAACAGCTGTCTAGTGCTCACAGATTTTCAATGGTTCCCCAACTGATGTCAGTCCATAATGAATACTACTTCTAAATTAAAAATCCCCATCCATCTCAAAATACATTATGTATTAACAGTTAAATGAACACAAAAAACCCTATTTAGAGGGTCCCAGTGATACATAATAAATGTGAATTGGCTGTATACTTCACTTTGAAACTTACCACCAACCAAGTTACTGAGACCACTTCAAGTGTTTCTCAATAGACATGAATTTGGCTTTTTTCCTAGTCAACTACTTGTGATCTCAATTCTTAATACATCCTCCATACGTCGGTTGCTTGTAGAGGAATTTTAATACAGTTCACATCAGCTGTATAGTGATGAAACTTCTAAATCACTAAACAGTCACTTCATTCTATTCTAAGGTTTTGAAACAGTGTACTGTCTCAATCACTCAATGAATAAAACATGACGCATTCAGATATCCTGCAATCCCATTGTCACTGTTTAGCTAACGTCTTGAAATTCAGTTCGTCATATTTGTCAGCTTTTGTTTTCCAACCCTATTTTACTAGTTATTAAAGCATACTAATCTTAAAATAACAAATAAGACTTCATCTAGAGGTAGCGTTCATCATGGACTGACATCATCTAGGGAACCATTGAAAACCTGAGAGCATTGGGCAGCTGTTTCTTAGTAGTATGGGACTCCTCAGCAGTGTGCACTCACAAACGGGCTAGGGACAGAACTCACGACTTCCAAGTTTCACGACGAATATGTTAACCATTCAGCCACTGGGTTGGTTGTCAGTAGTTCTCAGTTTTCAAATTCTCTCAATTCACGATATAGTCCCACTATCACTCAAAGTTTTTAGCTGGTGGAAGGGAAGCGGATGCCATCTGAAGACCTTGAGTGATAGTCATGTTATATCGTGAATTGAAAGAAATCAGAAACTGTGAACCACCGGAGACCGACCCAGTAGTTGGATGGTTGACGTGTTCGCCGTGAAACTTGAAAGTTGTGAGTTCGATCCCTAGCCGGGTCGTGGGTGCGTAGTGCTGAGGAGTCCCATACTAGGACGAAACAGCTGTCCAATGCTCCCAGATTTTCAATGGTTCCCTAAATGATGTCAGTCTGTGATGAAAACTACCTCTAACTACTTCATCTCATTGACAAAATTTTCACTGTCATTAAAATGCTTTGTCAGTTTTGAATAAACATTCATGATAACTTTTGCGCTGACACAGAACTTTATACGCAGTCTACAGAGATCTATCATCACCTATTTTGATCAGTCAGCGCTGCTGTAGGACTGTCATTAGAAACAAATTTGGCCATTAGTGGTCAGATATTCTAGTCCACAACTTTATATCAGCTGTATTCCTCCGATCAATACGACGTCTATTCAGCGATTATTTTAAAAAACCGCATCTACATAATCAACACTGAGGGCTAGACAACGTGATTTAATCTGCAAGGAGTAGGTTAGGTTTCTTTCAAATCTTGGATCCTTTCATCGTGTGTTCTCCCTCTACTAAAAATTTGTACACCATAACATATATTTCAGCTCAACTTTCTTTGCGTTGCTTGACAGTAAGTCTTCCTTAAGTTCACTGGATATGGCAGTGTCCTTAAATTTTATGTTTAAGAGGAGTATCCCTAGCAAGTTTGTTAACACTAAGAAGTGCTCACAAAAACATCACAGGTAAAATAGGAGCAAAAAATCATTTCTCTTCATTGTTCCTAACAAGAAGTTTGGTTAAATATGGATGACCTGTTTCCTCATTCCTCGTTAACTTTGCCACACATGATATTCTCAAAACAGATCGTTCTCAACATAGGTGTATAGTGACGATCAATTTAAAGAATTCTCAACAGTTAGTGTATAGACGATTTTGTTTTACTATGAGACAGCATTCAAGTGATTTAGATTGACGTGAAACTGCTGGCCATCAGTGTCCATGACTATTTCATATTCTTTGCACCTTCAAAATGAAAAGTGTTCTTACCAGCTAGATAAGGAACTATCATTACAGTCACGAATGCAGGTGAACTACTAGAAGTATTTGAGAAGGCTGTGCATCTAGTTAGTCTTTGAAGGCTTATGGGAGTGTGACTTATGAGATTTCTTATGACGTACCTAAAACTGAAGCACTATATTTCGACCTAAATACTTTCCAGCTTCATGGTAATGTTAGCCTCCCCGTTCAAGGTCGAGTATACAACATGTCAGTGTGTTGAGTCTCATTTTGCACCTGCGCCATTTGGTCTCTATGCGCTAAGGGTATTTAGTGACTCTGCATATGATATCCCCGTTTTCTTTTTAGATTCGCTAGCATATGAGGGAAAAATCAAATAAGTACTTCTGATGTATTGTAGAAAGTGTCTGGATGTGATGGAGCTCGTAATTCATTTAATGAAGTCATCCTGTAACACTTTCCAACGACTTGAACATTCGTTACGAGTCTTATCCCGATAGCTCGCATACCAGTCACAGCCTACTTGCACTAGAACTAGTTGGACAAAGTAGAGAGGTGGTCACTGTATGACATAGCATCGTGGAATGAAGGATAACTGTGGTGGTTTGCCATCTTTTGTTACTTTCCTACTCCTTTGAATGAGATGTGATAGATCGCGAAACTCCGCGGCTTAAGATGACATCATATACATCTCAAAACTGAATCTTCTCCTACCATATTTTAAAACGCGTATGATGAATGTTTCTTAAAATATTCTCTTGAGATTACTTGTCAAGTAACCCACTTTTATTCCTACCTCTGTTTCTTTCTTTCCTTCCTACTATATTAATTTTTCAAAAAATGTTGTAATATTATCTTGAATGACACGTTTACTGGTGTCCATATTGTAGCAAGTTTTGTTTTAGATAAATAATAATTATAACAGTGTAACATTAATTACCATACTGCAATTGAAATGAAACCTGTAAACAGTGAATTGCCATAAAGTGAGAAGTAAACTTCTCATGAACTCTAATGACTAATTCTTGAATTAAAAAAATTAAAAAATGTTGGGAATTATTCAATGTTTCACTGTAGTGCAATTTGGGGAAATAAAAATCAACTTTTTAGAATACTAGAAATCAAGCCTGACAACTTAACTAATTTAACAGTCCCCACTAGAATATAAAGAATTATATGCAGAGATATCTTTCAAGGAATTTAAATCTGAACCATCGTCCTCCGTGTTACTAGCCCTATGCTCTACCAACTGAGATATGAAACCCAGCGACTGACAAAATCTTAATTTTACTTCAATCACTAAGGGTTTTACTCAACTCCCATGTGAAATCGTGATGCGCTACTACCACTTGATTGTTTTCACACTCGCTGCCTAGTCAGAACTTCTTATCCCAATCCGAATCTGTTTAAATTAGAGAAAGCGAGAATCAAATTGATTTCCAGAAGCTGGCTATCATAGCTCAGGTGGTAAAGAAGCAGACCGGCAACTCAGAAGCACTGGTTTGAATCCTACATTTTCATTTCAAGACAAGAATAATACTGACAGAAGTTGTATAAGACTTTAAAATCATTCTCAAGCTATCTGTTTATTTTGAAAATGGGTATGAAATTATAGGGACAAATGTATAAACGATGTATCATTTATTGGGAATAAAGCGGACTCATTATTCTGAATTTGACCATAAAAAAAGTTAGGAGAAGTGGAAGAAAGAGAAAACACTAACAAATTAATCAGTCACTTGGAATATATTTGTATAAATAAATATCCTTGTATAAATCACTGAATCAATCAATTCCGAAATCAGATTGGACATGGTGACTAGGAATAATATGAAAGCTCCGTTCTGTACATTATCCATTACAATTATGCTTTTGTAGAAAGGTTAAGTTCTGACTCATTTATAGCTGTAACACTTGATGCTTTTAGAGACTGAAAACTAATAACATCATTCAGGATTTGGATTTATTCTAAAAGACTAGTCTTAAAGTCATTGCCTGTATCGTCTGAGTGACTGAAGCCAGTTCACCAGTATTATATTCAGGATTTAAAATCCATGCTGAATAAACTATGATTAAACTTGAGTTGTGCTAAGATTCTGAAGTGCCTTACCAGGTACTTTGTAAAACAACCACACTGTGAACAAACCATTGGGATCGACTGATTTCAAGGTAGTATTCATAACTGGCTGACATCAGTTAGAGACTCACTGATAACCTGGGAGCACTGGGCAGCTGTTTGGTTCTACTATGGGACTCTTTGGTAGTGTCCACCCACGACTCCGTCTCTCCGGGGGTCGAATCCAGACCACTTAGTCGGGATCCTATGATTCAAATTCTAGTAATTCTGACACTTTATGATATGGTGTGCCAATGATCTAACCCCATCGCTGACTAGTTTTCCTTACCCCTAACTAGATTTACCTCACAGGTTACGATTGTCCATTAGAACTTTAACTCGTGATGAACACCATCTTGAAGAAAATAATGATAGTCATGGATAATAACTGTATATTTACTTGAAATCTTATTGGCAAAGACTAAGGTTCAGATTATGCATTGTAATCTAGGGTTTCGCACCTTTTGAAAGATCATTTAGCAGCAAACTGCTCCTCCAAGAATCTAAGGATATTGGTTCATACGAATGATCAGTCTACTTACTACACGCACTGTTGAATGTAGGCAAAAATGTTGCAAGTAAACAAAGAGGAAGAAATCAAGAATACTGTTAGTTACAGAACAGAAAAACCCTGTAACATGTGTTCCTACACTAAGGTAAGCAGAGCAATGGTTGACAAAATGTGATCAACACTTAGGACTACACAACATGAAGTTGATTACTCTCCAGTGATCAGTCAGTGCGCCTACATGAGGTTAGCACTGTATCACTGGATGAAGCGGGTTCGAATCCTAGGTGGGACATCAGTTTCAGAGAGGTTGCAGATACGCCTTGTTGGCGAGTGGCAACAAGCAGGAAATTTAGGACCACAGCTGATTGCGTTCTACTAACTAACAATCAGAAGAACAATAAAAGTCTAAGAATATGAAAACTTCACACGTCCAGTATATCCATGGTTAAGTACAGTGTATTATTCACCACTGTCACTTATTTCATGATGTGGATTTAGCGTTCTTTAAGGTTAATCTGAATTTCTCGCAACCAGGTTTCGTGAAACCTGGAGATGAAAGGTATTATGATAGCCGGTTAAAACCCATGGTAAGTGGAATGATACTAAGACCTATTCAACATGTCCAATTAGTAAGGCCTCAGACTAGTGACTTAGAGGCGGATGGTTCGAATATTTCTTCAACCCAAGTTTTCATTTCACCTTCAAACACCACTGCATGTCATAAAGTAGGGGAATAAGTAAATAATTAAAATCTTCGTCAGCAAGTTTCTCTATGAGTCATTTAGTTAAGTCAATCTCTAGTGATGAATACGTTTCAAGTTCATGAAGACATTTTAATAACTGAAAAACACTGGGGGATATAGTGTACTTGGCTTAAAGCACAGAAAGATTTTTGAATAATGAATAGTATATTCATGTCAGTACTCAGTTAGATGCGTCTGAAAAATGTACACCCTTGATATTCGATGCACACTGTGAGCATTCCAACCAAACAAATCTAAGACAGCTGACGTAACTAAGAACTTGATTAAATGACCACGATCATTAAGCCATTTAACTCTGTGATACGTTCGACGTTAAAAGCAGTTTTTTGAATGACAACAATAAAAAGACGAATAAACGATACTAAGTAAATTATACATCTGATCAAACTTGATTTACTGACATACGACTCAACTCAGACTCTATTAAGGGATGGTAGAGTTGTCATTACTCTGCATCTCCAAGATGGAATCGCATATAGGAATTAAGGTATATTTTGAATATTTCAGTGTGCCTGCACAATTATGATCATTCTGTTCAAATCATTACACATAAGGTTACTGGATTCCAGTGTCAGTGGGAACAAAATCACTCATTAGGATGCAGATACATCTAATGAAGAGTCCCAAAATGGGACGAAATGAGTGCCCTGAATTTTAGGGTTACCTACATAATGACCTCCAGTACAGTCGTCAGAAAGTTTACTCTCCCAGCACTAGAAACACTTTTATGAGAGTAAATTTTCAGAATTGTGAAACTAACTGGTATGAATATGAACAATAAACTGCGTTTCACTGTATGATACATGTAAGTAAACAAAGAAAGTCCGACTGAAAATATAACATCAGTAAATTGTCCTCTATAAATACCTTTAAATTTATTTATTTCGAACTTTGACTTTTAAAAGAAAACAAAAAAATGTTATTGGAAAAATATTTCAGTCCAGTTGGGTACTAAAAATCATCCATATAAGTGGAATAGGCAAGATATTTTTTGTCCATAAAATTCGTCATAAATCGTTAGTTAAATGATTTTTACAAATCATAATGATGTAAACGAAGAAATATTTCTTTTCAACTAGTTCCTCATCAATGGCTCTACACTAATGTATAACATTTGAAAAATATAAAATTACTTACCAGTCTAGTAGTGAGAGTTGTCTAATGAAACGTTATCAATCTCAAAGTATCAAGAAGGTGATAATTGATCAGAAATATTCAATATTCCCATAAGACTAACTATTGACTTTACAAATTCTATAACCTATCGTCTATCTAAATATTTATCAAGAATTTTGAAACCATTCCAATATGACATTTCTTTGAATATCAAAAATACTCAGGATTTCAAAAATAAACTATTGAATATGACCATAGGAGAAGATGAAATTATGGCAGGTTATTATGTAATTTCTCTTTTCACCAGTATACTAATTTGTAAATGTCTAGATATTGTAAGAACTACTATTAATAACAACCAAGATATAATATCTGAATGTCCACTTTCAACAGAGGATATTATAAAATCGCTGAAGTTCTGCTTACAATGTACACATTTCACGTTTAGAGATAGAATGTACCATCAATTAAATGGAGTTGGAATGGGTTCATAAGCGTCTCTAATTGTAGTGACTTTCTATATGAAAGCTTTAGAAGAAAGAGCTTTAAGAAATGTCCATTGCCAACCCAGAATTTGGTATAGATGTGTGAAAGACACATTTGTCATTCTTAAGAAGGCGAACCAACAGGAATTCCTAGGGCATATAAATTCTACTTCAGATTCCATTAAATTCAGTAGTGAAATAGAATTAAAGGACGACACTGTGAACTTTTTAGATTGTCTTATCCAAAGAACGACCGAAGGTGAATTCAGTGTGAAAATATACAGAAAACCAACACATTCCGATCAACCAACTAACATAAAGGCTAGTGTCTCATTGAACCTACTAAACGAAGCAAAAAATCATCCTAACCGATCTTAATGATTTGGAAAATGAAATCTCATGATTAAAGAATGTTCTGGTTGAAAATGGATACCCTGAAAAGTTCTTGAAGAACATTGTCGGTCGAACGAATAAAACAGCAAGTGCTACCACTAACGGTAACGAAGGTAAAACAAAGTCATGGACGCCATCTACGATGATACCATATTGTAAAGGTACTTCTGAACAGATTAGAAGAGTGTGCTCCTCGCATGGCATTAAAATCTGTTTTAAATCTTCAAACTCACTGGAGAAGATATTTGTCAAAGTGAATGATACAATCCCTAAGATGACACAGAACAACTGTGTCTACAAAATTAAATTTTTGGAATGTGAAGCTAATTCGATTGGAGAAAGTTGTAGACCCCTAAACGTTAGGGTAAATGAACACAAGTTATGCACGAAACATCCACCGAAGAATCAAGAGGAATTAAAAAAATTGGAGAAGCGATCAGCAATAGCTATACATGTAATGGAAAGTGGACACATGATTGACTTCGAGAATGTAGACATTATTGGGGAAAGGTTTCCATCCACATAAAGAAAGATTAACTTCTGAGACCCTGCGTATTTTAACGACACTAAATGATATAAACGGAAAAGGACTAGGCTTGTCAGTCCTCTGGCAAATATTAATCCACTGAATTTGTGAGGTTCGTGAAGATTTAGGGATGTTTCACATTTGTATTCATCATAGATTGACATCAGTTGGAGGAATAATGGAAACCTTGAAGCACTGGAGAGCTGTTTTATCCAATCATGGGACTTGCACTATGTCGTGAACTGGAAGAAGTTGGAAATATGGGCCATTGGATTCTGACCCAGTGGCTAAATGGTAACGTGCTGGCCACGGAACCTGAAGGTCTCGGACTCAGTCTCTGGCTGGGTGGGTGCGCACTGCTGAAGAGCTCAATGCGTGGACGAAACAGCTGTCAAGTGCACACATTATTTGTTTTACTAAATATGTCAATGGGATTTTTTGCTTTACTGAAATGATCGTCAGTTTTGGCCGCCTGTTTAAAATTTGGGCGACCGAAAAATGTTTATATAATATATTGCATCTACTAACTTCTGTTTTATTTGTTTTAATTATTTAACTGTCAGTTAGTCGTAAAATGTACTCGCGCGCATTCTCAAAGTGTCATCAAGTTATCGTCACGCAATTTGATAACAAAAGTTCAACAAAATATCATGGTGTAGCAGCAGCTATAGCAGTGGGCTCTTAAGTCCATTGCAGTTTGTTACATTACTATAACAGGGTTGGTTAACAGGATCTACAAATTTTTATGATTGCTGATTATTCCCCAACCACCAAACCTATAGATGCTTTTCTATTCGTCTGCCCGTGCAACAGCATACCCACAAACTAGACAAAAACCTAAAAACAATTGGTCGTTGCGTGTTATTGCTTATTATACTGCTATTATTAACATCATGTGACTGCGATGGTTATTGAATTTGAAAATACTGTAATGGAGTAAATTTTTAATCATTACACTGAATATTTTATATTTTATTAGGAACTCTAGTCTGGAATAAAGTGATTATTATTTCCATTATTATTATTGTTGAGGTAATATTCCTCACTAAAAGGCATGTGTTGAGGAATCACTGAAAACCTGGAGACGCTAGAAAACTGCATGGGAGTCCTTAGGAGTATGCACCCACAACCGGGTTAGGGATTGAACTCATCATCTCAGGTTTCACAGTGACTGTCTCTGAGTTCAATGGTTCACAGTTTCTGATTTCTGTCAATTCATGATATAACACAACTATTACGAAAGATCTTCAGATGGCATCCGCTTCAGTCCCGACAAGTTTACCACACAGGTCACGGCTCCCCATTTGAACTTCATGATATCTATGTGGAAACATGTCGCTAATGAGCACTATACAGTAATGTATTTTTGAGATGAATAGGGATTTTAATTTTGAGCTAGTATTCATCACGGAATGTTATCAGGGGGGGGCAGCCAGTCAGAGGGGAAGTGTGTGCCGTCTGAAGACCTTGAGTTATAGTCGCGCTATATCACGAATTGACATAAGTTGGAAACTGTGAATTCTTGAAGTTCGACCCAATGGCTGAATGGCTAAACACTTTCGATCTCTATCCCAGTTGTTGGTGCGTATTGCTGAGGATCCCATTCTAGGACGAAGCAGATTTTCGGTGGTTGCTCAACTGATTCCAGTCCGTGATGAATACGTCTTCAAAATTAAAATCCTCATTCATTAAAAAATATATTGCTGTTGTTGATGATGAGATACAATATTTTAACAGGTTCATAAACAAGCTTTGTAGGTTAAAAGAACTTAGTGTTCCAATTAGACAAAATAATTTGGTTTACCAAATCTCTTGCAATCATTGCGAGGTAATTAGAATAACAGAGCACAAAAACTCAGGTAAATAAAGTAGTAGTAGTAGTAGCAATACAGGTGTTATAACTAATAATTCCACTATCAATAGTAATAAAGATAACAGGGTTGAGAGCGAGTTCAAAGTCTCTGCTATGTTCCCATACAAGGAAGGCACCTCAGAAACATCAGGAAGAATCCTCAATAAGACTGGGATTAAAGTGGCTCTGAAACCAACAAAATCACTTGGAAACAACCTTTGCATGTTGGAAGATCCTATGACCCAATAAGGCTAAGTAATTTGGTTTACTAAATCCCTTGCAATGATTGCAAGGTCAAATACATAGGTCAGAGTAGTCGACCATGGGCAATTAGAATAACACAGTACAAACATTTAGCTAGATCAAAATTAGTAGATCCTAGTTAGAGAAGGAATTTAGAGGAAAGCTACACTATAACTCTGCACACAATTATGCAAAATCACACAATATGATGGAATTGAGTGACAGTATTCAGGACTAATTTAGTTGAATGGAGGGAGGGAGTGATTGATAACCGAATCTTTGTTTATCGAATCAACACCAAATGCACGTAGTAACAGCAATAATTCTGTACTTGTTCCAGATATATGAAAATTTCTTCTACCCTTATCGTCACAAAGAAGGAGAGAAAATTAGGGCTATATAACTTTATCTCAAAGTTGTGGACTTATGTGGTAAGAATAGGGACAATAAATTACGTTGGAAAAGTTATCAAGTAAATGATACTGTTTCATTATGCGAAATTTCTAATAAACAGACTAAAATGTAATTACAATCTACTACAGTGCCCAAATTGTATTCCCACATCAACACAGAAGTACACGGTATCCAACTGTAAAATTAAGCTACCTAACAACAAAGGAACTAAAATTTAGTAAATAGGGAAGAAAGTGGATGATGTATATATAATCCAGTAATTAAAAACCCATAAATTTAAAAATAAATAGTTGATCATAACTAATTAAGTAATTCTAAAGAAAAAAGGCTTTTAAGTACCCTAGAAATTTCAACAACTGTTAGTTGAATAAAAATATAATGTTGGTATTTCATAATAATAAAGTGGATAATACAAATTAAAGCCATTCAACAGAAAGGATCAAGAAGAATTAGGATTTAAAATCAAATAATTTGTGAATATACCTATTATCTTATAGTATACAACTTTCATCTAAGCAAATCATTTTCATTAGGTTTATATTCGAAACTTTATACAACCCAAAACACTTAGAAAGGAAGATAAGTTAATAACTTACACTACTGAGTCAATTAGCATTTACTTTGAGTACACTATGGAAATTTCGGGCATTACCGATATATTACTTTGCAAGTACTTACGAACTCTTAGGACAGTTTCCTAAATTTTCATTTTATTTCTGTTAAACCTTGTATTGTTGGGGTTTTTCACAATGGAAATATATCCTATTACAGCTAAATAATGCTGACTGTTACTTCTGTTGTATTCAGTTCCTCTGGTTTACTTTACAGTATTGCAAGTTATTTATTGTCTAAAACTGCAGTAGTTTAGTTCTTTTTTTCTTCCAGTAGCTAATAATAATAATAAAAGTAATCACTTATTGTACTATAAGAATTTAGTAGTGTATGGAATATATTAATCACGAGAAAATTTAACATTGTTAATTAAATTATTGGAATGAGAATGTTGACTTTTAGTGTTATTGCTTGTATTACACCGTCGTTGATAGGACTGAATTGATCAGTCTCTGTTGGCATATAGGCTCCTATGCGGATGCCTCGATATGGCCTGTCTTTTAACTATGTTTAGTAATGATGGGCAGTAGCTAGCAGTGGAATCCAAGAAGTGGCTGTCGTGGCTCGGTGGTGAAGTGGAAAACGCTCTGGCGTTTGGAGCGGTCGCTCCCGAGTCCGAGTCCCGGTGTGAATAACACTCACCGGGAAGCAGGTACATCCAGCTGACGAGTCCCAAATAGAGGTTGTTAACTGTTACAAAGTTGAAATGTGAGACCTGTTCTAACACTTTCTTCCCCACAACATATGCCTGCTAAGCATGGCATAGTCAAGTTCTTGTACTTGACTGTACAATCTTATGTAATTTCTGTTTGTCCTCCCTTAGAGAAGAGAAAAGGAAAGAGGTGTGAATGAAGTGCTTGCTCAGCGTCAGTTAAAATTACTGTAGCTAGCTGCTTGCTAGAATTTAAATATCTGCCAACTACACGGTTAATCAGTTGAACCAGAGGCACAGCACTCATCCTACTGACGGCTTTCAAAGCCCTAGGTAATATAACATAGTCCTTTTTTAGAAGATCAGGAGAGATCAACGGGAAACAATAAAGAACAATAGAAAAAATGCAGGAATTAATAAATTGTAAAACTAGAAGTTGAGTTATACCACAGTGCTTCAGTTTCTTTATGTAATACGTTAAACGAATGATCTTTTTTACAAGTTAACAAGATATGAGACAACCAAAGGAGATCAGAAGTAAAACATAACATTCGACTTACTTTCTGCATAAATACCATCAATGGAGCAGAAGTCATGGGACTCAGTCAGGTCACACAAATCTTAATTACGCCTGAGGCTAAAACTAATAGCTTGACATTTAAAAGCGTTTAGCTTGAGACTATTTGAGAGAGATTACTGACCACTTACAGACAAGTATCTATTTCATTCACAACAATCTAAGTGAAGGTTAACTGAAAAAGGAACCATCAGGCATCAGCGTACTGAATAAAATTAATTTTAGCAGAATAGAGTAAATTATGTCAAAAGAGAGAGAAGAAATACAGAGAAAGTACTACACCCTTGAGGTACACCACCTTCAGCAACAAATCAAACAGGGAGCCCCCCTTTATAGACATCATACTGTTTTATTTACAGGAAAATAACAATACAGCCAGTTTTCAATCCATGACTCAATATAAACCATGGCTATCTTATTTAACAAGATTGACCTAGGAACAGAGTCAAGGGCTGATGAGTAATCCAAAAAGGCACAATGAACATACTTAACACCTTGTAGAGACTAGAAACACTGTTATGATACAAGACAGTGACAGGATCTGAAGTACTTCTCTTGTCTTTGTAAGCGAATTGTTTCAGATCTCTGAAAGCCTTCAATGAAGGATCAAGCACAAGGAGAAGCGACTTCGTCATTGTCTTCAAAAAGGGGCAGTTATAGTGATGAGTCGAAACGTAACATGTGATCCGGAAGATGACTTAGGCACAGGAATAACACTGACTGATCTCCTTCCAAGCAGTTGGTATTGTATTTTTGGAGGACGACCCATTGAAGATATCAGTAAGGAGATGACATTAAAATCTTAGCACATTTTCTAAATATTACTACTCGAAACACCATGAGATTTTGGGTGGATTCAAGGATTGAAGACATTTGAATACATCATGTGTATTGAAGCCAGGAAAGCAGCTATCGACTTGACTATGGGTATTAAGATGGATGAAGTTGACTTGCTGACGTATTGTTTTAACTCACAGATATCAGAACAAGCTTCTTTTGTTATCTGTTTTCCACCAGTAAGTTTATTGAATGATTTTCATACATTGGAAGAGTTCTAACATGATAGAAACTTCTGATTGTATGTAATGTTTAAACGTATTTCAGAGTTAATTAAGCAGATAAGTCGTTTAACGCCAGGGTGATCACTCGTCCTATACAACCTTTCTTTTTCTCGCCGGAGCCTCTTGAGATAAGGAGAGGGAATTCTGTCAAGTTTCATGTAGATTGTTTCAGCGGAACAGCAAATATCGAGATAGAATCTGAGATAGCTTGTGATATTAGTAACAGTATTGTTCAAACCTTCATCAGCTAATATATCCCAGTCTCTCTCTTTCATCGTGCTTCTAAAAAGTAGTATATTCTCCTGAGAATAGCATCTGTAGTGGACTTTCTTGAAAAGGTATCCGAAAACCTTCTTTTATAACTTGCCTATACGCTTTAGGCAAAACACGGATAATACAGTAGTCAGAATTCAGCAGGCCAGCCCGTTTACGGGTTTCATATATGTTACAGTCATTTGTGAATACTAAATCTAGCATTTTGTCAAGACAAATAGAAAGGTTAACCATATTTTCATGACCCAATGACATAAGAAAACTGTGGTCACATGAATTAGAATTTCCGAAGACAACGAGTTACTCCTAATAGGGCAGTAAATTCAGTGAATTTGTCATTATAAGTCGACAAATCTGAGAAACTGCAGTCATATGTGACATAAATGTTTGTTATGTACATACTCTTGTATTTACTCAAATGTTTAGGACGACGTTTAATGGTAATGCACTCAATTTTTTCTTCAGAGAATCTTTAGCATACATAGTAGGAGGTGGACCAGTTTGTGTTAATAAACTTTGCTACACGCCCACCACATTTCTTCTTGAAAAAGCTTCGATCTTATCGAAATAATTTCAAACCAATTAGGCAAGCTCAATGTTCATTATACACGTTATGAAGCCATGTTTCCTGCAGCCTTAATACACCGGTATTCTGATAAAAATTTCTAGACCGAAAAAAATCAACGTTATTCAGTTTGTGCTGAGTATTTACAGAATACACTTTACAGCCCCCTGCCATCCATCATGGTACTTTTAATTAATTTGCATATCACCTTTTACAGAGATAAGCTGTAGGCATTTTAAAAACACACGATAGTATATAATACTATTGAATAACATAAGTGAATGATTAAAACAATATGGAAAGGAGGAATTTGATCTAATATATACACCACCTCTCAGAAGACAGAGGTGATGAAAATACCCAATCAACATCAACTGGAGAAATCTAAAGCAAGTAGTCTCTCTCACCTACCCACATACCGAGGCAACATCGTCTCAACTACAGCTGCTGGTGGCTGCACAGGCACACATGACGATTTCAGAGCAGCCAGGATCGGAATGATAGT
The DNA here is from genome assembly GCA_944470555.2 of Heterobilharzia americana. Lineage (NCBI taxonomy): Eukaryota > Metazoa > Platyhelminthes > Trematoda > Strigeidida > Schistosomatidae > Heterobilharzia > Heterobilharzia americana. The sequence continues at coordinate 52,216,023 of OX104128.1, forward strand.
GAGACTGGCCCTCCTGCATCAATCTGAAATCAGTGTGGAGATCTACTGCACTGCACTGCATTACACTCAGCTTAAGGCGTCAACAACATCCGGATTGTCAACACTTATTCAGTTGAGTGAGTCAGTGCTTCTATGTGGTTGTTGACAGACTTGACGTGTTACGAAAAGCATTTCCAACAAACTACACACATACATCACATGAACAGCTGCCGCCTACACTCACTCACTCACTCACTCACTCACTCACTCACTCAGTCACTGACTGACTCACTGAGTGGATCGTGAAGATGAGATTAGATAAGATGAGGTCAGATGGATGGATGGATGGATGGATGGGCAGAGAGAATAAGCAAGGAGGAAGTGTGGTCGAGCAGCGAACCAGCAAACTAACCAACCCACGAAGCAAGAACGCATCGTCCAACAAATATGCAGAAGAAGAGATTGGGGATGGGTTGGATTGGAATGGATTGGATTGGACGTAGACTGAGAAGACCGTGTAGGGGAATCACGTATCAGGTTAGGCCACGCTGGGCCAGGTAAGATCAGACTAGGCCATGCTGCCGAGTGGAATCCAGATGGGGACAAGGAGTTGGTCGTCTGAGGCAAGGGTGATATGGAGGTGATAGTGTGAGGAATAAATGAAAGCAAGTGGGCACTGGTGGATCGGCGTTGAAAAGACTGTAGAGAAGAGAGTGGAGTGGAGACTTGCTACTGAATTCCTGTGTTTCACTAGGCACCCAAGCGACAAAAAATAAAAATAAAATAATAGTATTCCGTGATAAAATGAGGTGGCCCAAAGTTCAAGTATATCGCCTTTATTTATGCACGTGAGCGATTTGTTGAACAATGCCCATGAATGTTACTAGTAACAGCTTTTTTTAGTTCAACCAGTCATTGGTTAATCAAGACCTTTTATTTATTATTTTCTCTATTACCAGTCTAGTTTAACATTCTATATGCATTTGCATTAAATTTCGTTTTATCTTTAGTCAGTGAATCTACAGAAACGACATGTTCCTAATGTATTTCTTCTTCTTTCTATCATTGTGAACAAATGAAACTCTATAGAAAACAGAAATAGGATGCTCTACGGTGACCAATCAATATATGTAACCCAATCCTACAGGAATAGTAGGAACAGAGTATAGAATAGTATTTAACTCTCTACCTCAACTTCATCGACTTTGAAAAGCCCTTCGACGGCGTCAACCGGCAAGTAATTTGGCAGTTTCTTTTACACTGTGGTTTTAGTGCTACAAATCGTTATCAACCTCATTCAACAGCAGCTATATGCTATATGATGTGACATACTAAGTGATCCCCAATGGAAAGCTCAGTGTTGCCTTTGAAGTGAAGACAGGAGTAAGACAAGGCTGCCTACTGTCACCCATGATCTTCATGATTGTGGTCGACTGAATCATGCAGCAAACAGTGAGGAGCTGTGAGAAGATGGGTAAACGCTGGCTGGACTGATGAGAAGATCCCAGAGGAAGATTTTCATTTCAGCGCCGATGATGACGATTCATGTCTGTCTAATGTCTTTCGTCTCACAAACTCGAAGATGTACAAGCTCAAACTAACAAGTTGACAGAAGAGGAAGGGAAGACGGGACTTCAAGTGAATGTAGAGAAGATAGAAGTGACGAAGATAATCAACCAACAACAGCATCAACAACAAGCACCAATCACCATTAACGGGAGAAACCTAAAGGAAGTAGTCACTTGCACTTACCTACCTACCTAGACAGCATCGTCTCCACTACAGGTGGCACACACGAGGATGTCAAAGCCAAGACCGGAAAAGCAAGACAGGCCTTCCTGCATTAATCTGAAATCAGTGTGAGGATCTATTGCACTGCACTGCACTCAGCACAAAGAACAAGATCCGGATTTTTAATACCAGTGTCAAGTCAGTGCTTCTATATGGTTTAGAAACTTGGTATATCACGAAAAGCACTTCCAACAAACTACAGACATACACCACATCAACAGCTGCCTACGCTCGATACTGAAGATCAGATGGCCAGAATGATCAGAACAAGCAACAAGGAACTCTGGGAATAAACCAACCAAGAACCTATCACCCAACAAATATGCAGAAGGAAGTGGAGATTGATTGGATTGCGCATACAATGAGAAGGCCGATTGGGAACATCACGCTCCAGGTCGCCGAGTGGAATCCAAATGGGAAACGACGAGTTGGGCGTCCGAGGGAAGGGTGAGATAGTGTGAGGAATAAATGAAAGCTTGTGGGCATTGGTGAAGTGAGGTTGAAAAGACTGCAGAGAACAGAGTGCAATGGAGGCGTGCTACTGAATTCCTATGTCCCACTAGGAACCCAAGGGAAAATAATAATGTGGCAATAATCCTACAGGATTTCAGACGCTCAGTGGTAAAGTAGCTGACAACAACACTGGGTGACGCAGGTCCAAATCTCAGATGGGAAATGAGTTCCGTTGAGGTTGTAGATTCACCTTGCTCACAAGTGCCAACAAACATAAAACCTAGGTCCCAGAGCTCCCTTGTCGATTGTTTCCAACCAACTAACAAAACCAGCAGTTGATTTCCCTATGTCTATAGGTTAATAATGATGCAGAATATATTTGGTTTTTTGAGACCACTACTACAAAGTGAATGTAAAGTGGTGAAATGGTTGTGATCTCCTGATTTAAACTACTATTCAGATGATCAGTGTGTAATGTAATCCCAAGAGGCCAAACGATTCAGACACTGATAAGAAACACAAAGGGTTTTATTTTTGCATATCTGTTGACTTAAACTCATCAGATTTTTCAGGACAGAGAAGAACATCTTAACAGACGCTGTAACTGTCATTACTTAAGTAATCTTTATGCTCTAACTCTTTGTAATAGTCACTTTATATCTTTCAAACACTACGCCGAGATTATACAAGTAAAAATACACCTTATACAATGAATTCACAAACTGCTGTGATGAGACTTATGAAAGGTTTTGGAAAAAAAACTGCATTCTGTTCTTCACAGACAACCCGGAATACTTCAATTTCTAAAAGTTTACCATTATCAGTTATAATTATTCAGAGTTAAGTTATCTACATTTTATTTTATCTTGTCCGTTATTTTTCATGTCAGGATATTTAATAATTTTAAACATTCCAGCCTATGGGATAACCTCACACTTCTGATCTGAATTTTGTAAAAAACGTTTTACAATTGATTCTTGCAGCTGTACAATGTCTGTGTATTCTACAACTTCATTAATATACGAACATGAGCACTATGAGTTTTCATTATGCAGTCGACTAAGTAGTCAATCAAAAGATTAAACTTTTCAAATCTGCAGAAGGTGGTGTTTAAATGATACTCAGACAAATAACTATGCATAGTGGTTGTAAATCATTTGCTCAACTTAATCATCCTATTTTAGGTATATCGGTGAGTATACCGGCAAGTCAGCTAGCCAGGTGATTGGAACCAATTTGGCTGTATGAGATGAACTCCTCCGGGTTAGTCACCGAGGTGCTCGACCCCAAACGAGCGAAACAGCTGTTCGCTGATTGGTAAGATCATTCTCATCTCGCTGGCGAAATCTAAAAATTAGCTTGAGTGATTTTTAACTACTCAAGTTGTTCAATAATAATATCTTCTGCTGGTTCATAATACTTTTGTTTCGGTGGTCACACACTGTAGTCTTGGCTGAGTGATTTCTATTGGAAACCTTGTAGCTACCCATATTAGGGCAATTGAAAAAAAATAACTCAGCTGGGAGAAATGTCAACATAAATCGTCCAACTTTTAAACTATTTGGCTTCCACAATTTGAAGAAATTTCAGAGGTAAACCTTTCATGAAATTTGCATGAACTCCATAGATAATATCGAAGTTATGTTCTCCATTCACGAGACGGTCAGAATTAATTTAAGGTTCTAAACTACAACTATGAAATCCTCACCTTTCTACTTTGTAGAATTACAATGATATACGTTCTAAGAACAGCTTAGTAAGTCAACCCTGAGAGGAAAGCAATACGGATTGAAGACTCATGCACTGATTGGTCACGGAGAGCAACCACTCACATATTGTCTAGTCCTGAATGCAGATCTTGTCCTGTCGACCATGTTTGCAATGTGACCACCAAGCTAGGAGGCTTAGCGTCGCGGTGGACATTGCCGGATGTTAGTTGACTGTAAGCAATCGGCAGGAAGCCCTAGACCTAGGTTTCGTCCTTCTTGGCGCTCATCAGCAGGAGGTATCTGCAACCTTGACGGAACTTATTACCCACCTGAGATTCTAACGCGCATCACCCAGTGTTGTAGTCAGAAACTTTACCACTAAGCTATTCGGACTGCGGGTTCGAATCCCAGGCAAGAAATTGGTTTCATCGAGGTTGTAGATACGCCTTGCTGACGAATGCCAAGAAGCACGAGACCTAGGTCCAAGCCTTCCTGCGGATTGCCTCCAACCAAGAATCATGTATTGAAGATTATCAGATGGCCCACGTTATGAGATGGTAAAGAAAAGAATTGAATAAAATGGTTTTTTATCGTTAGTTATTACTCCACAAGATACCATGGTGAGACAACCCAGTAAATAATAATAAACACGCTAATGATATTAAGACGATGAGACATTTGAATGGGACAGGAATAGCCATTGTTCTCCTTCAGAACTTTATGCTTCACTGAGCAGCGAAAATCACAAGACAAAGACCAGCCTGTAACTATAAGGAAGATAGATACTTTATTCCACAAATTACATAATTTTCATGAGAAACTATCATCATTAAGTCAAAAGTTAAATAGCTTGTTTTGATCAGTTAACTGTATAATAAATTGTCTAATGAAATTTTTCCTTACCATACATTAACATTAAGACAAAAATTGACATCAAAAACTTCTACCTTAGCGGCTGATTACTAAAATGTCGATTTAAATTTATTCCGTTTCCAATTTAATTCCATATTAGATCTGTTTATTTGATTAATAACATTTTTCATGAATACATTATCATATCAATGTGGAATCACACTACTTTCGACATCTGATTTTTATAGTTACGTCACCACATATGATTTGTTTTTATAGATAGCAAATTTTTCCATATCTCTGGTATATGTGTTGCGTCACTTCTACGACATGTATTGGGTGTTGATCCGATGAACAAAAATTCAGTTTGGACACCATCATCTACCGAAAACCGACATATCCTAACAGGTTTCTAGACTTCAAGTCATCCCATCCAATGTCAGTTAAGTCAGGCTTCGTCAAATGTCTCACTGACAGAGCTAGAAAACTGACTAGTCAGTGCAGCGACCTAAACAAGGAACTGAAACACATAAAACAAGCACAAACAGTTAGTAATTATCCTCCGCAGTTTATCAAGAAACTCGTACAAATGTACAAGAAATGAAAAAAATAAAAGCTACACTAGTACGAATAATAACGACAACACAAGTAGAAAGGAGTCCACAGCCTCCATTCTGTTACTGTATAAGGAGAGTGCATCAGAAGCTTTACATAGGATCGCCACCTCAACAAATCTGGAATTAGGGTGGCATTTAAACCTACAAACTCACTCAGAGATAAACCTTGTTGACTGGCTTAAGGATCCCATAGAAAAAATTCAGCAAAATAATCTAATCTATCAAATTCCATGTAATGACTGTGACGTCAAGTACATAGGTCAAACTAGCCAGTCGGGGTCAGTTAGAATAGCCGAGCATAGGAATTTAGCTAAATGTAGAATGATGAACCTGAATAAGATCAATAGACTGGAAAATACTCGGCTATTGCAATGCATGGATGAACATACAACGAAACAATAAGATGGGTGGAATAAAGCTATTGTTTAAGTGGAATATAATTAGGTGAAGACAGAGATTGATTACTAAGTCATTGTGCATCGAATCAACACCCAATATACATGTAATAGAAATGACGCAACACCTACACTAGAGACATGGGAAATTTTACTACCAATCGAAACAAAGAATAAGAGTTGATAGGACTATAGAAATAAGATGTTGAGGGTGATATGATTACACTGATATGATTATGAGTAATGATAACTTATGAAATACATTTGGTCCACGGTAATAATGTTTCTTAACTGTTATTTTATACCCCTTCCCCCTCGCTCCCTGTCACTTGTTGTCCAATTAATATAGACGATGAAATGTTCCATCTTATTGGTTGCATGAAATCGAAAAGTATTGTAAAAAGGAGCAAACTGAGGACGAGTTGCTTCTCTTTCGTGATGAGCGACGAAACCGTCCAAAGTGTTGTAACCGAAAATGAATCAATCTTTGTGGGGCTTTTTCACCTCGCCGCGTTCCTGTCCTTAGAGTCTTTGAAGGTCGCCCTGAAGGAGTATGAGAAATAGACGTACATACACTATGTTGTGCGAGATTCACATTTGCGAAGCGACCGAAGGGCTTACGTTAAGTTCGTCTGCTTTAAGGCTAGTTAACGCCGGTCGATAGGTGGTGTAGTGACAAGAAGGTCAGTTCTGTTTGTTTCCATTATTTACTTCATAGAATATCCCTGAAATGTTCTTGTAGGGCGTTCGTGCTCGCGAATTTCTTAGAAGGTTTCTGGACAGTTACTCGGTGGCTGTTAACTCACAATCATCCCTGCAATTCTTTGCTTTATGACAATAGTTTGTGGGCGCTGAAGTTGACAGGAGCTGAATTGGAGAGCATAAGGCCATTTTTGATATCCGGAACGGCTACATTTAATGTTGTTGATTTCGTTTATGCACGCTATGGTAAAAGACTGAATAGTCAAGGTGTGTTCAGTATGCACTATCGCCTCTTCTCCCAGTGTAATTTGACCGGCAATTGAATTTTCCCTTGTAACGATGTTGTTGTAGGCAGTTATGAATAGTTGCAGGCGCATATAATCAGTCAAGGTGGATCAGCATCCCTCTCTGTCACAGTGGGTGGAGACCTGAAATCACTATTTTTCGGCACAGCCGATCAGCCGAAATTAGCTGAAAACTGTCGACCTACTGGGTCTCGATGGCACTTACAAGACCTTACAAGACTTACAAGAACCTTTTTCTCTACGAATTTGTAGCCATCGATATCAACTTCATGGCTATTCCCATAGCTTTTGCTTTCATAAGCAGTGAGACATCAGAACTGATTGGTGCATTTCTGAGGTTTTTAAAGATTATTATTGGAAGTCGCAGAGTGGATGCTTTCATAAATTTTGGAATGGTTGTTAGTGCAACTGAATGTTATTACCTACGTCTTGTGATAAGCTACCAGATGCTCAATGCAACTGTACTACTTCTTAACATCCATGCTTCGCAAACAGATATGTTTACTTGCAAACAACAATGCACCTGTGGTGTGACCTGTATGCGAATTCCCTGTTGGTCTATTCCATTACGGAAGTCTCATTTAATCAACTAGTTAACTCAGGATACTTTCCGAAACTGATAACTATGACTGGAAGAGTAGGCGAAAACCTTGTTTCTTCCATCATTAACAAAATATCAAATGCTCCCCAATTATTCATAAGCCAATTTACTGCAGTTATTCGATAACAACAAAGATTCCGATACACTACCACTTTTTAGAAGCAAATTTTCGATTAATACATTTAAGGTTTAGATTTTTTCTGCAAACCTCAGTTGCAGATATAACTTACACTCAATACATATTGATCTCGGCGACTACCAGGAAGCGCTTTGTCCTACTTGGGACTCGTCAGCTGAATGTAGCAGGTCCCCAGTGAATGATGTGGTTCCCACTGTGGATCGAACTCAGTACCGATCGCTTAAACAGGGAGAGCGTTATTCACTAACCCGAGTACCAATTAGAACAAAACACCAGTCCTGAAGTCCTTTGTTAGTCACCGAGATCAACGTTAGATCATGAATCAGCAGTAGTATCAAGGTATCCTCATAGCAGCCCATATACCAACAAAGGTCGAGCAATTCAGCCCTGTATAACAACAGGAAATTAAAATGATTATTACAAGAATTACACTAAATACATTTTAAAACAGGCTCTCTGAAATATTACACAACACTTTCACTACGGAATTAAATCCTCTACATTTAAAATTCACTTTGGATTTAATCTTAACCTGAAGGCTATTAATTTCTTAAAACAGAATTTATGTGACAAGTAATAATTTTATAAGCCAATCTAAATACAGATAGCTTATCTAAGCTCAACTAATCAGATTCCTACGAGTAAGTGTCCTAGTCTAATAGGAAAGTACCTTGGCCACTCAAACACTAACTTTTAAACAGAGGAACCAGCCAATCATTTTTCATTTCAAATTTCTTTCTTCCACCCTAAATAAATTAAGGGGGAAAAGTGTACCGTGTAATAAGCGTCAACCATAATTTATACTCGAAATGCCGTCATCAAGTAACTAATACTGTATCACTATGTATTATAAATGAAATAAATAAATCTAATATGGAATTAAATTCTACCACAGTGCCCAAGTTTTACACCTATATTAACGTTTCCTATTTGCATGGCCTCAGTGAAGTATATTTACTGGGGAATTTAAACCATTAACAACATTTATTCGCATGTTGTAAACGAAAGAAACTTAAAAATCAATGACTGAATGTCCTTAGTCAACAGCATTTTGTATGTCTGTATTCTTCGTACACTTCATGATAAATCCTTCATATCATCAGTGATTAGGATATGATTTAGTGCTTTCTTTTCCTATGAAACAATTTTAATAGTAAATTCTATTCGCTCAACAGAATAAAGTTTCCTAGTGATATTACATTATCCCAGTTCATAGATTGAATAATCGTGAGGTACATTTTACCTTTTTAAGTTAACATAATACTAAGTGAATATTCTAAGCATATGTTTCAGTTAAGTATGTGCACAATACAAATTTATCTGATTTACTGACACGTGGCAATAAAAAAAAGTTGTATAAAGATCAAACTAAAACTGAACTTATTTTATTGCAACACATATTTTAACGGCAGAAAAAGAAACTTTTTCAACCTACCCACTACTTCATATAGCCAATCTTTGTTTAGCATAGGTGCTAATTATTCATTTTTACTACTAGTTAGGATTATAAATAATATCCATAGTAAAGACAAAATTTTCTTCCTTGAAGTGTGTGAAAACTTGAAATTGTTATAGGCTGTTTTTGTAGATAGAAATGCATAGACAATATTTTCAGGTTTTTGTATAATAGTTCCACAGTTCAGTATAATTGATTATAATATGAAATAGTCACCAATTGATAAATTATATAACCTTATAGTCTTTGAATTTAACAGAATCAGACTGATTAAAGCATAACTCAGACACAGCATCTCAAACTAGACTACTATACTGTTTAGAACAAGAGGCTTCAAGTGAGATGAGAGATCTCCGAAACTTGAAGATAAACCGTCGGTAATCACTGTTGACTGATAAAGGTAGTTCATAAGAAAGGTGAGTAGAAACTTCCTCCAGGAATTACAACAATAATAATTGCTATAAATACCTTACAGCCATGGTATTAATCAACCTTGTTGCAAAAATGCAAGCGACAAAATGTTTAAATGATAAATGCCTTGTCCATAGTTGTTAGGAATGACCTGAAAGAATTTAAGTGCCAAGTTTGACTTAATCATTAAATAGGTAAGTTTATATACCATCTCATGTTGGTTATCACCATGCACAGACATCATTTGTAGGAACACTGGAAACCGGGGAGCACTGTACAGCTGTTTCGTCCAAATGTAGGACTCGTCAGCAGTGTGCACCCATGACCCCACAAGAGTTATAGGCCACGACGTTTACGTTCTGTGGCCACCACGCTACAATTAAGTCACTCAGTCCCACTTCAGTGGTCCACATGTTCCTACCTCCATCAATTAGCGATATAGCTCCACCTTCAACGTTTCTCCAATTGATATAAGTGCGTGGTGAATAACGCTGAATGCCGAAAGAATTTCAAGATGAATAATCAGAAAAAGTGTATATTATTTTTCAGATCATGATAAATATCTGGTTCATATATTACAACAAATTCCTGGAGTGTGTAAATAAACGAACGAAATTCACTCAACGATTTACGAAACTGATTGAAAGTGAGATGTATAAACCAGTGAACTATAACTCCATGAGTATGGCGATTATCAAAATAACTGAATTATTTATCCCACGGGTTCCTAGTGGAATATAGGGATTCAGTAGCAAGTCTGCATTCCACTCTCTTCTCTACAGTCTTTTCAACGCCGATCCACCGGTGCCCACATACTTTCCATTTATTCCTCACACCATCACCTCCATATCACCCTTGCCTCAGACGACCAACTCCTTGTCCCCATCTGGATTCCACTCGGCAGCATGGCCTAGTCTGATATTACCTGGCCTGGCCTGACATGTGATTCCCCCACACTGTCCTCTCAAAATACGTCCAATCCAATACAATCCAATCCATCTCCAATCTCTCCTTCTGCATATTTGTTGGAAGATGCATTCTTGCTTCGTGGGTTGGTTAGTTTGCTGGTTCGCTGCTCGACCACACTTCATCCTTCCTTATTCTCTCTGCCCATCCATCCATCCATCTGACCTCATCTGATCTGATCTCATCTTCACGATCCACTCAGTAAGTCAGTCAGCGACTGACTGACTGAGTGAGTGGGTGAGTCAGTGTAGGCGACAGCCGTTCATGTGATGTATGTGTGTAGTTTGTTGGAAATGCTTTTCGTAACACGTCAAGTCTGTCAACAACCACATAGAAGCACTGACTCACTCAACTGAATTAGTGTTGACAATCCGTATGTTGTTGTCACTTTATGCTGAATGCAGTGCAGTGCAGTGCAGTGCAGCGCAGTGCAGTAGATCTCCACACTGATTTCAGATTGATGTAGGAAGGCTAGTCTCACTGTCTTTCCGATCCTGGCTGTAGTTGAGATGATGGTGCCTCGGTATGTGGGTAAGTGTGAGAGATTACTTGCTTTAGATTTCTCCGACTTATGTTGATTGGTGTTTGTGTTGTTGCTGTTGTTGGTTGGTTGGTTGGTTGGTTGGTTGGCTGGTTGTTTGGTTATCTTCATCACCTCTGTCTTCTCTACACTCACCTGAACGAAGTCCCATCTTCGCTGACCTACCCTACCCTACCCTACCCTTCCCTGCCGTGCTCTGATCTGATCTGATCTGCTCTGCCCTCCTCTGCTCTACTCTGCCTCTTCTGCCAACTTGTTGGTTTTCGCCTGGACATCTTCGAGTTTGTGCAACAAAACACATTGGACATAAATCATCATCGGCGGCGGCAGCAGCGAAATGCAAATCTTCTTCTGGGGTCTCATCATCGGTCCAGCCAGCATATGCTCATCTTCTCACAGCTCCTCACAGTTTCTCGCATGATCCACTACAGTCCAGTCGAACACAGTCAGGAAGATCATCGGTGGAAGTGGGCAGCCCTGTCTTTTCTAACTCATGTCTTCACTTCAGAGGTATCACTGAGCTGCTTTCCATTGTGAATCACTTCACATGTCGCATCATATAGCATATATCTGATGTTGAATGAGGTTGACAAGTGTTTGTGAGACTAAAACAGTAGTGTTGAAGTAGCTGTCTGCTAAATCACTTCTCGGTCGACGCCTCGATCGAAGTCCCTTTCAAATCGATGAAGTTGATATTGACTGTCAATGTATGCTCTGTTCTATAAGATGTTATGTAGCACAGCATAGCAATTTGATGCGCATATGATTTGTTTTTCCTGAAGTAAACCAGTCAATCAGTCAGTCAGTCAGCCAGCGAGCTGGCCATCCAACCAGTTCCGGTCGTAATCCAGTTGAATCCAGAACATGCTTTAGTCTGTCCAGAATGATGCAGCTTACTGTTTTGCTTGGTGTGGACAGCAGCATGATTCGACGTCATTTGTTGCAAAGACTCGGGTCACTCTTCTTTGTGAGTTTGACAAGGTAGCCCTTCTTCGAATCGGTGAGCAGGTAGCTTTGCTTCCTTCCTTGGAAACCTTCTCTAAAAGAAGTGGTGTGAGCGTGTCCGTTGATGTCTCTGCGTCTGTTTTCAGTGTTTCTGGTGAGATTTCATTTGAGAAGTATGACGATACGGTCAAAATTTATGTTAATACTTTTAAATATCCTCATTATACTGATAATTTACCACTCTTTTACACTGCCAAACTGCTTGTTCTTCTATCTGAATGCCTGGATATCGTAGGATATTTGATGCTTCTTTATTGATCTCATTGTTTAGCAGAGGAATCCATGAAGCGGTTTCCATCCTTTTCGGGTTTCGCGACCAGGATGTACCTGCAATCCAGTTATTTATGCTGTTTTCACTGACGTTGGAACTCAGTACCCATCACTACAAACTCCAAGGAGTTATCCACTAAGCTTTAAGATCAATATAATTTTTCAAATATTACTCACAATGCACATCTAACCAGAGACTTTGAACTTGATGATATTACTTCGAATCCGGAGTAAAAGAGATGATAATTGCGGAGAAAAAGCTATTTTTACTTTTGACGAAGTCATTTGCTTAGTTGTACATTCATGAATTTATAGTGAAAAGGGTAGAAAGTTCCCTGGTTAAAGGTCAAAATACATTGCCTTAAACAAAGGAAAGACACCATATAATATTATATATATATATATATATATATATATATATATATATATATATAAAGGCATTTAGAATAGATAAATAAAAAAGTGCTTGGAGAATCAAACATAATTAAATCATCAAGGAGTGATCTTGAGTGAGACAGAGTAAGTCAATGCTAAGAATATGTAGTCTGGATCAAGTGATAGTAACCTTGGAGAAAATCGCTAACAATAACTGCTTTCACTAACATGCTTCCAAATTAATTTATGATGATAAAATTTCTAAAATACCCAGTATAATCCAGTATAAATACTAATCTGCCAAACTGCTGCTATCTCAGGTAGTCAAATGATAGTTAACATGATGCTCCCCCTCTCTGATCCAGTTAGATTTGGATTGGGATGAGAAGTCCTGACTAGACTGCCAGTGTGAAAAGATCAAGAGGTAGTAATGCTTCACGAATGCACATGGTAGTTGGGCAAAACCCTTAGTGACTAAAGTGATATAAAATGTAGTCAACAGTCGAACCTCATAGATGACTTGGTAGAGCATCGGGCTGGTAACCCAGTGATTGCTGGTTCGAGTCTGACCATAGTCCAAATTTTCATTTCACTTTTCATCATCACCCACTATAAATTTCTATAACAGTCTTAAAAAAATATCTTAACAACTTAATCATCAAAAGTTCATTCATCTTTTTATGAAACCTTTTTTAAAGTGCTTTGCATATGTTTGTGTGTGTGTGTGTGTGTAAAAGTAGAAGTTGGATACTGTGGTAGAATGTAATTCCAAATTAGGTTTATTTATTTACTGCATGGCACAGTGATAAAGTTCGACTTACTAGATCAATAAATAATACTGTATCACCGTGTACCGTACCAAATAAACAGATCTAACACAGTTTAAGCGTAACTTTTATGATCCAAATCAGTAAGTAAGTAATTTGATTATTCAACTGGAAACCTCAGAAGTATTATTATTGTTTATGTAATCATAATAATTCAACTTACAAAGAAGTAGTGAATAAAAAAGATAGGGTACTTTACAACTGCCTATGAATACTTGACCCAACATTCTACAAATTAACCTACACCTAATCCCACCGTCAGTTATGCTTCAGTTCCATTGAAATTATAATTTCTATCCACGGTCCCCAACTGTGATTTGCACCAATAAGTTAGGTAAAATTTGTTAAATACTTTGGAAAACAATATCCTCTAGACTGAATATACTCAAAGAAGAACATAAAGGTGAATGGGAAATTTTCATCCTATTTGACTAGATTTTCAGTAAATTACTTATTTATGGACCCTACTTAGATAAGAAACCTAGATTGGTAACCACACTAGAGGTGAGAACAAGTTAACATTTCTAATCTGTTGAACAGATCTTAATCCCACTTCAGTCACGAAGAGTTTTGCCAGAATACCATGTGAATTCATCACTCGTCACTACAGCTTCATCATACTGACACTGACTGTCAAGTCAAGACTTCTCACCTTAATCCAAATCAAGCTGAATTGAAGACAGGTAGCATTGTATTGGTTATCACTTTGACTATCTGAGATAACCATGGTTTGGTAGACTTGTATTGATATTGCATAATGATTGAACATGAAATAAAAGTGTCTAACTTCTCTTATAGCAACGTGAAAGAAATTGTAGTACTAATTCATGAAAGGTGCAACGCTATTTAACTAGGCCTGTCGAACGGGAAAATATCTGTGCTTGTTGTAAGTGAATTATTGAATATGGCTTTTTTTAAAGGAACATAGAGAACTTTCCTCCTCGACTGCTGCGTATTAGCAGTATGCGTGTTTATTTGTTTCAGTATGAGAATACAACATCTTGTTAGCCAACAGTCTTTGGATACGTCGTTCTGAATCAGTAATATTGCATACTTTTTATCAAAACTTAGTATCCCTTTTTAGTTAAAAAAAGAACATATGACCACCACTGTGTGCAGTTTGATGGATATATTCTGTCGAATTTGTTTTGAAACTTGAAACCTGAAGGTAGCACCGTTCCGTAGGTGTATGGTCTATCAAAAGTACACAAATCTGAGGTGACTCTAAGTCCTATCCCAGATATGACTAACTCACCATTACAAAGCTATAATCAAGTGGCTAGTACGATTGCTTCGATTCTTTTTGTGATGAACTGGTGAAATGCAGCATGAAAAGTGGTTTCCTGTTCATCGACAAACTGCATGGAATGCCTAGATGTCACATCTTTGTTTACTAACGTCGCTCCAACTTACAAAATGGATTGTATTTGCAAACAATTATTAGAGATTTAAAGCAACTGGTCCCTTTGATAAATTTAAACAGCGTAATGAGAAGACGAAGATTATCTGAAACATGTGATGTATTAGCGCTATACATTTCGAACAATCTGATCACACATGGACTTGTCGAACTATTTATACAAATAAACTTGTACCTAAGTGGCTACAAAAACAAATGACCTCAACAGATCCGATAAGTGCAGGTGACAAACATCCATCTTCCTCTATCACTAAACATATACTAGAAACTAACCATAGGATAGACATGAAAACAGCCTTTAAAGTACTACATAAAAGTGGTCAGAGCCGAGTGCTTAAATTTATTGAAGCTCTTGCCATCCGTAAATTTAAACCCCCTTTATGTATACAAAAACAATTTGTACTCACGTTGAACCTACCTTGGTAGTATTGATTTTAATTTTCATACCAAGAATAAGGTTTTCTTTTCCTTTTCTATCCCTTCCTATTCCTATGTTTCCCATTAACTTCATTGACCTTTTCGTAAATTTTCACATAAATAGTTCGACAAGTCCATGTGTGATCAGATTGTTCGAAATGTATAGCGCTAATACATCACATGTTTCAGATAATCTTCGTCTTCTCATTACGCTGTTTAGAATTATTAGAGAGACAACTATACACTGGCATTTGCTTTATGAATTTAAAGGAATCATTGCTAAAATGCACAATGAATATTCAGTTCATCTTCAGTAGCGATTTGTACAGACTACTTGATGCAGTGGATATAGGATCTCTATTAAGCTTCGTATTTATAGACACAATACTGGTAAAATTCAAAAGTGGTACTCTAAAGCAACAAATAAGCAATACGGAGTTATGCTTTCGATATATGCATTGTACCTTTTTAAATGCCTTATAAGTGAGGAGGCAGTAATTCCATTCTGAATCACTTCAACAGCCTGCATTCATCAGTTCATTTCACTCATAAAAGTGGAATCCATGATTCGAAAAATTCTCTTAATGAGCTAATGAGAAGTATGTGCAGAAAACCAATGACTAAGGTACAGTATACACACTCAGCTTCTCAACGATAAAGTATAAA